>JAPVLO010000140.1:282500-5082500 GCA_027257055.1 Cephalopachus bancanus
CACGAGTTTGAGATCTGCCCGGGTAACTTGGCGAGACCTCATCTCTACAATGAATCAAAAATTATCCAGGTGTGGTAGTGCACGCCTGTAGTTGCAGCTCCTTGGAAGGCTGAGGCGGAAGGACCGCCGGAGCCTAGCGGGTCGAGGCTGTGGTGGCTGGGAGCATGCCACTGCACTCCAGTCAGGGCGACAGAGTGAGACTCCAACTCAAAAAAATAAAAATAAATAAGTGTTGTAGTTATGTATTGTTGTGAAACCGACCATCTAAAATGTAATGGTTTAAATAAACAAAAATTATGTTTTACTCTAATCTGCAATTTGAACAAAGACTGATGGGATTTCTCATCTTTGTTTCCTACAGGGTCAGAAAGGCCGCTCTACTGGGGCTGTCAGAGTCGCCCCCAAGATGACTCCCCTACACAACTGGCAATTGGTGTTGGTTGTTGACTGGAAACAGTGAGGACTGTTGGCTAGGGCCTCAGTTTCTGTCCTCCTGGGTCTGTCCATGGGCTCCTCGGACTTCCTCAGATTATGCCAACCATACTCCAAGAGACGGCGTTCCAAGACTCAGGAAGCAGAAACGTCACGGTTCTTAAAACGCAGGCCTGAAGACTGGCACTGCATAACTTCCCCTGTATTTTATGAGTTAAACTCTTTATTCTATATTCAAGACCAAGAGGGACAGAGATCCAACCTCCCGACAGAGAGGATGTCAAAAAGTACACGACCATCTTTAATCTATTAGGAAACAGAAAGCTAATCAGTATCGATAGGTATCAGAATAGTGTCCATCTTGAGGGAGGAAAAAGTAGCAAAGCTCGACTGGCAAAGCACATAAGAGAAATTTCTTGAGTGGTAAAATGTTCTATATCTTGATTAAGGTTGTGGTTACAGAAGTTCATAAATAGGTAAAAATTCATCAAACTGTGAAACTAAAAACTTTTGCATTTCACCGAATGAAAAATTACAGCTCAATTTCTATTTTATTTTATTTTTTGAGTCAAGGTCTCACTCTGTGGCCCAGGCTGGAATGTAGTGACACAATCATGGCCACCGCAGCCTCGACCTCCTGGGCTCAGGGGATCCTTCCCCCTCAGCTTTCCAAGGAGCTGGAACTACAGTTGTGTACCATCACAACCAGTTAGTTTTTTTATTTATTGTAGAGATGAGGTCTCGCCAAGTTGCCCAGGCGGGTCTCAAATCCCTGGATTCTGGCAGTTCTCTCACTTTTGCCTCCCAGAGTGCTGGGATTATAGGCGTGAACCATAAGGCCTGGCCTATACCTCAATTTTTAAATAACGATACAAACTGTTTGAAAATAGATTCCTTCTCAGCTAAAATATTTATGCTAAATGGAGGTTTAGGAGTCAGAGTATTACTGAAAAATTTATGATTTTGTTTTTTTAAAAAACTTATAGACACGTGGGGTACAAGCCAGGATTAGTTACACAAGCAGGTTTCTTGAAGAGAAGTTTGGGCTTCCAACTGGCCCTCACTTTCTCTGGTTTAGGACCTAGCACCCTTTATGATGGCAGGCGCCCCGCCCTCTCTCCTTCCGCTAGCAACGTCCATCAACTGCTTATCCCTTTCTTGTGCTATTGTGATTAATGTTAAGGTCCCACTTATGAGTGAGAACATTTGGTATTTGGTTCTTTGTTTCGTGAAAGATCACTATGTTGGTATTTAACTCCATTCAATTTGCTGCACATTCCATGATTTTGTTCTTCTTTATGGCTGCATAATACTCCATCGTGTATATGTACATTTTTAAAATTCAGTCCAATCTTTGATGGGCAGTGGGGTTGGTCATGTTTTTGCTATAAACATAGCATGTACCGGAGCCTTTTTTGTACAATGATCTCTCTTCCACCAGGTATATTTCTAGGAGAGGTATTGCTGGATCATATGGAAGGTCAATATTTAGTTCTTTTAGGAACTGCCACACTGCTTTCCATAGAGGTTTAACTAGCCTGCATTTCCACCAACAGTGTAGAAGTGTTCTCTTTTCTCCATACCTTTGCTAGCGTCTGTTGTTTTTTGATTTATCCTTTCTGCTCATTGTGATTTGCATTTCTCTGATGGTTAGTGAGACTGAGCATTTCTTCATATGTCTGTTGGTTGCTCATATATCTTCTTTTGAGAAGTGTCTATTCATGTCCTTTGCCTACCTTTTGACAAGATATTTTTCCTTCCAGCTCATTTGAGTTCCTTGTAGATTCTGAATGTTGGGCCTTGTCAGATACATAATTAGAAAATATTTTTTTCCCATTCTGTGTGTAGTCTCCTGATGGTTTCTTTTGCTGTGCAAAAGCTTTTCACTTTGATGAGGTCCCGCTTATCTATCTCTTATCTATCTTACCTTTTATGGCACTCGCTTTGATTTTGGCTTTTAAAAAGATTAGTAAAAGAGACTGAGTGTGGTGGCTCATGCCTGTAAAGCCAGGTATGGTGTCTCATGCCTATAATCCCAACACCTTGAAAGGAAGCAGAGATGGGTGAATTGCTTGAGCCCAGGAGTTCAAGACCAGCCTAGGCAGCATAGTGAGACTTTGTCTCTACAAAAAATACAAAAATTAACCAGGCATGGTGGAGAGCTGCTGTAGTTCCAGCTACTGAAGGGGCTGAGGTGAGAGAATCACTTAAGCCCAGGAGGCCAAGGCTGCAGTTAGTCGGAATCCAGCCTGGGTCACAGAGTAAGACCCTGTCTCAAAACATAGAAAATTAAACAAGAAATTAAAAATTAGTAAAAGGAATTAGAAAATAATGTCTCTTAAGTTATGTTAAAAGGTAGTTTTAGGTCAAACAATCTCACAACCAAAAATTCTGGAAAAATAGGATCAAGTTTTTATTTGGCATAAATGTTAAAATGATATATATGCATTTATATGAATGCATATATATATATATATACATACATATATATATATAACTTGATGATGTTTATGCAGTTTTTTCTTTCTGGTTTTGAGAAAGTTGAAAATACAGATTTTAGCTGAAACAATTTAAAAGTCAATTCCCGAAGTCTTTTCTTGTGATGATATCAGATTAAGACCAATATGTGACATCTTGGATTTGGTGCCTTTGATGATGAGCTTTAGGCAATACAAATTCCTCAAGGGCTTCTTTTTTTGAGTCAGAGTCACGCTCTGTTGCCCAGGCTGGAGGGCAGTGGCACATTCACAGCCACCGCAGCCTCAACCTGCTGGGCTCAGGCGATCCTTCCGCCTCAGCCTTCCAAGTAGCTAGAACAACAGGCCCGCACCACCATGCCTGGCTAATTTTTTGATTTATTGTAGAGATGAGGCCTTGCCATGTTGCACAGGTTGGTCTTGAACCCCTGGGTTAAGGCAGTCCTCTCACCTCAGCCTCCCAAAGTGCTGGGATTATAGGTGTGAGCCACCACGCCCGGTTCCTCAAGGGCTTCTTAAGTCACAAGTTACTGTGCAGTTAAGTATATTTCATTACATTTCAATTCTTAGTAATTGTTGCTCTGTAGTCCTAAAGAGAATTCCATCAAAAAAAAAAATCCATTAACCATAATATTTTAGTTTTCAGGAATTCTGGATAAAGAAAGAAAATAGCATAATAGAACTTATAAATATAAGCATTATTATTTGCAGTTTACTTCAGTTGCAAACTTAAACTAGTATCTATGTTTACTAAAGACTTCAGCTGAAAGCTTTGTGTCCTGGGCCATCATCCTAGCAGTTGACTTTTTCTTTTTTTTTTTTTTTCTGAGTTCGAGTCTCACTCTGTCGCCCAGACTGGAGTACAGTGGCCGCTCCCGGCCACCGCAGCCTCGACCCGCTGGGCTCCGGCGATCCTTCCGCCTCAGCCTTCCGAGTAGCCGGAACTACAGGCGCACGCTACCACACCCGGCTGATTTTTTGATTTATTGTAGAGAGGAGGTCTCGTTGCCCAGGCGGGTCTCGAACCCGCGGGCTCAGGCCATCCACTCAGCCTCCCAAAGGCGCAGGACGACAGGCTGAGCCACCGAGCCCGGCTGCAGTTGACTTTTCCTGAACAAACTGTCTTCATGTGGGGCTGCCTTCCAACTAGACCATCTCTGGTGCAGAAACGGATGTTGGAGAGTTGGCTGTTGACTATTTTCGGAGGCCACGTCTAGGCCTCCATGTGACTCTGTCTTCTCTCTGCCAGCCTCATTGCCCTTCAGGTGACGTCCCCCTAAGTCGAAGTTTCTGAAGGCTGAATGCCAAGAACTGCCAAGTCCTTTAACCAGCCTCTTTCTCGTCCTGGAGGCCACGTGAGCATCTGATGCCACGCAGGTCCAGAGCAGGGGGTGTGTGGAAAGGGTCAGCCCTAGGGAGAAGGACCTGACGCCTCCTACCTCTGGAAATCCTTTCCCCATAACTCCCAGGCAGCCCGTATCTTTGGAAACACTTCATGGATGTCCAACTGTTCTAATGTCGTGTTTTGCCATGTTTGCCTTCTTCTAAAGCAAATTATCTCTCTTAATAATCTCTTTTCTCCCCTCACGTCCTCATCCCAACCAAGGTTCCCAGGTCCCCAGCATCCTTATGAAGCAAACTCCTCTGATATTTAATGACTGGTAGGACTGGGCACTATCACAGCACTAGCTATGGAAATTGATTCCTAATGAGTGGGAAAGTGTCAAAAGCAGGGGACATGAGTTTTAGCATAAGCTACCTGTCCATGCTTATTCTGAGATCCCATCAAGATGTTCACCTGTTTTGCCCTCCTTCTGCTGGCTTACCAAATGGGTAAGGTTCAGTGATTTGGAAGCCCATTCAGGAACCTGCTATTCAAGGAGCGGAGAGTTGCTTAGGGCGGAAGGGATGATGCATTAGGTTATTGTGGAGTTCCACACGAGCTGAGGTACTCAGTCTGCCTTCCCTGGCTCAGCCCTTCCATTGAAGAAATATTGAAATTCTTTCATACCAGTTTGTAAAGAGTCAAAACCCCAAGCCCCTTGAAGGAACTTCTTATTTCCCCCAGACCCCTAAACCTCCCCAAGGACCAGTAACTCAAGGACTAAAATCTGGCATGCCACGGTAAGGGAACTTCAAGGCTCTGCTCTAGCTCCATGATGAGTGTCCATTCTAACTGGTTGGACCTACACAGACCAGTTGATTATAACATAAGGTGCCAAGATCATATCATTAGATTCCTCTTTCTGCTAACCATTTGTGCATATAGAGTGAACCCCGAGTTAACTATATCAATGGCCAGTTGATAACTTAAACACAACAAAGCACACAAAACACTCTTCCATTTTACTTTGGAATGCATTATGTGATTTTCAGCAAGTTCAAATTCTTAGCTACGCTTTTAGGTTAGTGTTCAAGATGAGTAATACAAACTAACTTGTTATTTTCTCCCAATCTTCAAGATAGCCAAAGCCCAAGAAAAAGTAAGAGAATAAGCAAATATCAAGCATTTTCTTATGCCAGGCTTTAAAGTCTAATTAAATTTCCCCCCAATCCCTCTAATTATCCTTATTCCCCTCTTACAGACGGGCAATTTAATGCTCAAAAGTAATCTAGTATCACAAAGCTCTCTAAGCATAAACACAAAAATGATCAATTGTGTGCCTCTCCAAAAATGTGTGAGAAAGTATGAATGTGCTCGTTTAATTTTAGGAAACGAAGACTCAGGGACATTAAGTAGGTGACTTCAGACTTCTAGACTCCCTCTTTCTAAGCATATGAACTTGGCAGTGTCAAGTTCACTATCAGGTGCGCTATTTGGAACATTTATTCAGTTAAAACTGCCTCCCCCGTTTCATGGCTCCTTGTGCTGCCTTTTACCCTCCATCACCTTAGAATCTGTCTTTATCGGCTTTGTAGCCTATCTACACTCTCTCTCTCTCTCTCTCTCTCTCTCTCTCTCTCTCTCTCTCTCTCTCTCTCTCCCCCCTTCCCTTTACTTCAGCAGTGAAGGGAGGATTTTCATTAGTTAGGATTTTTAAAAAATCTCAGAACCTCTCTACTGTTTTAAGACTGTGTGTTGCTTTTTCTTGCTCACGGGGTAGTGAGGGGAGTTCGATGTTTTGAGGCTTACTGTGCACTGGGAAAGGAAGCTTGTTTTCACTAATATGCAAAATCTCATTCTTCCCCTTGTCTGGGTAAACAAATTGGTCATGAAAAGAGTGTTAGGAAGGTAGGTGGGGGTGAGGGGAGAGGAGGGGAGAGAGGGAGGAAGAGGAAGACAAAGTTGAGGAAAGAAGACTCCAGAATAAAAACTTAAAACAGAGATTGTCCTGGAAGAAGGAGGAATGTTTCCCAGCATTAGGGTCTCATCTTTCAGAAGAAAACTACTTCTGGATGCAAAATAAGCCTCCTACTGCTAAACTATTCAACTCTGTCCAAACTCCAAGGGTCCCCTCCAAACTAATTTCATTCCTTTGTCAGGATCCTCCCCTCGTCGGGTCTCTGGCTCCATCTGTCCTCTTTGAAAGACTCCTTGGCACTCCAGCTTCTTATCTTTCTTCCTGGCTGCCTTGGGCTTCCAAGACCAATCTCTCACACAAAAGCAGCTCATCCAGGGACGGGGGAATGAGAGCTAATTGGCAAGGGCCATCCTCCGTACTACGGAGAAAACCCCAAACAAATGGAAACTGCCAAGCTTGTTTTAAATAAAAATCTATTTCGGTAACTGTTAGTCCCGCAATTACCATGTGATGTAGCTCTGGCAATGAATCTCTCTCCTTACGTTTTTCTCTAGAAAAATCTGCTTTTAAGAAAGTACTTACACATGTCAAGTAATTTAGTAAATAAAATTAGTATGGAATGCAAACCAGTCATTTAGCTAGCAGCCCCTTCCTCACCCCCAAACAAAACCTTCTACAGAGATGTAGCTCCAGAGGTGATTACTGAGATCATCGAGTCAGCTTCTTCATTTGGGGGTGAGGAAAACCGAGCCCCAAAGGGCCAGAATGAGTTTCCTCGCTGCACTGCAGTTGGCGGCAATGCTAAGAATAGAAACCAGGTCTGAGTTCTGGTCCAGTGATCTGGTCTCCCTTATTGTAAAATCTGAAGGTTGATAAAGCCAGAAAGGGCTTACATTGAGAACAATGTGAATCATCTCATATTTATAAGAAGCCTTCCACTGTAAACATGTGACCACTTTTCACATTCCGGTTCTCTCTCTTCCACCACTCAGGTTTTGTATTAAGAAATATAAGCCGTTCTTCATATAAATTTAACAGTCATTGAAAGGAAAATGTGCTGCCTCTGAAATCCTACACAAAGTGCTTTCTAGTTAATTCTACACGTTCGGAATTGTCC
The DNA here is from genome assembly GCA_027257055.1 of Cephalopachus bancanus. NCBI lineage: Eukaryota > Metazoa > Chordata > Mammalia > Primates > Tarsiidae > Cephalopachus > Cephalopachus bancanus. Next base: position 289,769 of record JAPVLO010000140.1, read on the forward strand.
ATTCTTCTGACTTATGCTTGATATTGTTCTTTTCCATTATGATGGATAATTGAGTGCTTTGGTTAAATTTTTTAAAAAACCAAAGCAACTTTATAAAATCTATTTTTACAGTTTACCCAAAATATGCATCGGAATTTAATAGCAGCTTCATACATATCCCCACTTAATTTTCTTCATCACAGATTTTGAAATTGGCCAGTCATAACCCCAGACTATCTTGCTTCTCCTGCCTTGTTTACGCTCAACTCCTTTTTTTCCTTTACTGACTTTTCTTTTGCCAAATAAATGTGAGTTTTCCCCTAAGTCTTTGCCTTTAAGTCACTCATACTCTGGCCAAAAATTATGTCATCTTTTTGTCCCTTGGAAGAAAAGCACCACTAGTTTGTGTCCCTGTTCCCCAAATTCAGCATCTCATACGTACCCCAGATTCCTTGTCCTTTGTTGACATAGGTAAGGTTATGCCATGTGCAGATTCGGCCTTCCACTTCAATTTCCATTTACGTCAATTTAACACATATCTTCTGCCCCTTATTTTGTGTAAAGCACTGTATTAGGCTTTATGTGGGATAAAAAACAAGCAAGGCGTACTGAACTCGGAGTGGTACCTGGCAAGCAGAAATGTCCTCTCACAAAAGGCAAAACGCCGTTGATAAAGGGCCTACTTTATAGAGATATTTTGAGGATTAAATCAACTAATGTATGTAATTCTCAGCATACACTTAATCCTTAGCATCTATTACTTGATATTTATGCTACTTTTTTTTTTTTAAGTTGGAGTCTCACGCTGTCGCCCAGGCTGGAATGCAGTGGCATGCTCACACCCACCGCAGCCTCGACCTGCTGGGCTCCAGCGATCCTTCCGCCTCAGCCTTCTGAGTAGCCGGAACTACAGGCGCGCGCTACCACGCCCGGCTACTTTTTTGATTTATTGTAGAGATGAGGTCTCGCCAAGTTGCCCAAGCGGGTCTCGAACCCACGGGCTCAGGCAATCCACTCACCTTGGCCTCCCAAAGGCGCGGGATTACAGGCTGAGCCACCGAGCCCGGCTTATTTATGCTACTTTTAATATTATTGACAAATCATTGCTTTGGTCCTCTCCAATCCTAAAATGCTATGACAAAAATATATAAAATATAAGGCTAAATGTGCTAAGAGCAATTGGAGACCTGGCAGACACCATTTTGAACTGGTATTTACATATCCCCAGTAATGAGACACGCCATTATCATTCACCTCCTGATGCAACACACTGAGAGGGCACGGCCCCTTTGTGATAAATGCGTAAACTGAATCAAATCAGGGGAAAACATGAATGAACCCAAATAAGGAGACATTCTACAAAACAACTTTCCAGACTCTTCAAAAGTGTCAGGACATGAAAGACAAAGTCTGGAGAGTTGTCTCTGATTGGAAAAAATTGGAGAAGCATGCCAACTAAATGCAGCATGAGATTCTGGGCCAGATAAGGAACATTTGTTAGACAATTGTTAGAGCCTCAAATCAAGTCTGTGGTTAATGATTTCGTTATCAATGCTAATTTCCTGGCTTAAATCATTATGCTGTGGCTATTTAAGTTAATAAGATTTGAAGAAGCTGGGTGAACAGTATATGGAATTTTGGGTACTATTTTTGCAGTTTTTAAAAGTCTGAAATAATTTCAAAATAAAAGATTTTTGTTAAAAATAACAGGAACGACACCAAGGATGACGAAAGACAGAGAGAACTCCTCCTCAATTCACAGGTCAAGTGGAGGAAAAAAGGGAGGACAGCAGAAAGATCTAGAAGGTGGAAGCTGAGACCACTGATATAAGGAAAGGTGTTCTAGGCAACGAAAAGAACAGATTTCAAAGCAGCAAAAAGCAAGGTTCGTTTCAGATGTGAGCAACATGTCCCTTTGGAGCTCAGTGTCTTTGAGAGGGAGACAGCCTGAGACGGCAGCTACATGTGAAGGTTTCTGTGTCTCTGTGGTAGGCTGAATAATACGCCCCTCCCACAAAACGTCCGTATCCCAGGCCTCAAAACCTGCAGAGATGCTACCTTAAAAAAGATCTTGCAGGTGCGTTTCAGTGAAGGCTATTGAGATGGGGAGCTGACCCTGGATAATCCAGGTGGATCCAGATGGAGACGAAACTTAAAGGGGCCCAAAGTAATCCCAAGGGTCGTTCTAAGAGGCCGGCAGGAGGATCGAGGAGGAGGAGGAGATGGAGGGAAGGAAGCCGAGACTCGAGCAAGGCACTTGGGCGGCGGAGGAAGAGGCCGCCAGCCGCGGATGGCCGAGAGCCTCTCAGAGCTGGAGAAGGCAAGGAAGCAGATTTCCTCCTGAAGCTTCCAGAAGAAATATAGCCCTGCTAACGCCGTGATTTTGAATTCTGACCTCCAGAAATGTAAGAGAGGAGACTCACGTTGTTTCAAGTCACTAAGTTTTGTTCTGTGTTGTGTTTTACACCAGCAACCAAAGACCAACGCAGTCTCAATGACCTTGCCTTGGGCCTGTTTCGGTCTCACCTTCACATGTCCGACTGTCATGGCCTCCTGCCTGTTCTCTCTGCTTCTATTCTAACCCTTCGTTCTACAAAAGGATGTCAGGTTTATTTTCTCAAGCCCTGGACTGACCATGTCATTCTCCTAAACCAAAGCTCTCAGGCATCCCCATTACTTGCTAAAAAGGAAAAAAAAAACCCTCGCATTTAAGAACCTCCATAATTTGGAAGATGGAAGTGCACTTCCATCTTTCTATTTCTCTGCTTTGTATCCAAGCAAATGGATTTAGTCACAGTCTCCAGGACTTTTATGTATTTCAGAATGCCAGTTTTGAAGGTCCAGGTCACCCCCACTCTTCCACATCCCAGCCCATCATGATTTCACTCTCCACTGAACTCCTGGAATCTTTAATGACTAGTCTCTGAAACCCTCAGGTCGTCTGTTCTTAATGTCCAGACCTAAGTAAGGGGTTCTTGTCAATAGCCTGCAAATAACCTTGACGCCTGAGAATTGAAACACAGGAAAATCACCTCATATTGGATGGAATTTGCCACTTGAAGATATGATTCAGGATTTTATGTGTGAATCTGGAAGACAGATTTAGAAAATACCCAAGTCAATTAAGATGTATAAAATAGAATTGTAAAAGCAGGACTAAAACGAATAAAGGAAAAATGTTCCAGACAACATGATGTAATGGCTAGGTTGTCCTGTGATCAAGTTTTCTGGGTTCAAGTCCTGGATCTATCACTGAGCAATTGTATTCCCACAGCTGAGATTACTATTAATTAGAATAATTGACTATCCTTGTTCAGGACGTTATCCTAAGCAAATCTGAATTTAGTGTTTGGCTTCATACATAGACCTTGCTAGCAAGAGAGAATCTTCTGACATGAACTGTGGTTCTCTTTGTAAACTGGGTTTGAGGTTCAGTCTCTTGTGATTTTGGTATTAAGTCAATCATTAAGGCTAAGCCCCAAATCACATAAGTCAGGTGAAGGAGCTGAAGCAATTTGCTGCATTGTTGTGGCCAATGAAATAAGTTTGTATTATCTGCATCTGAATTATTTAGACTGCTTGTCTGTAATGATCAAACCCAACAGATTATGTAGCTCAACTTTCCACCGTAATTTGCTGGACAGCTTCCATGTGCACCCGGCATTGTCCCTGGAAGTGCTGGGCAGCTGCTCCGTGGAACACAGTAACAGCTGTGAAGTTTAAGTCAGTTCATGTTTTAGTAAGATGGCAACAGTGTGGCATGCAGGCAGCAAGCTGGAAACTCCTTTCACACGATGCTTGTCGAAAAGGAGAACAACCGGCTTGGTGGCTCAGCCCGTCATCCCGCGCCTTTGGGAGGCTGAGGCGAGTGGATGGCCTGAGCCCGCGGGTTCGAGACCCGCCTGGGCAGTGAGACCCCGTCTCTACAATACAACAAAAAATTAGCCGGGCATGGTAGCACCGCCTGCAAATCCGGCTACTCGCGAGGCTGAGATGGAAGGATCACCGGAGCCCAGCAGGTGGAGGCTGCGGTGGCCGGGAGCGGCCACTGCACTCCAGTCTGGGCGACAGAGTGAGACTCCGACTCAAAAAAAAAAAAAAAAGAAAACGCAGAACAGAAAGGCAAAAACAAAAACAAAACAAACCACGCACTGCAGTGACAGGCTTCAAGTCCCAGAGCTGGAGAAGCCAGTGGCTTCCTCGGAGAAACTTGGCGATTCACAGCTGCACCGTGTGTCTAGAGCATGCTCCCTTGGCACAGGCCTTGGATCGCCAAGTCTCGCCCTAAATAAAACTGGAGAGAACTGCAATGCACTTCATCTAACTCATAAATTCCTTCGTCATCTGGTGGTGCTGCAGTAATCAATGTACCTATGAACACTCCTCCATGAAGCCCTCCATGATCTTTTGACTCAAATTCTCTGACTTCGGTAAATGCTTACACAATTACATGAAGCTCCAACCCCCAACAAATAACTCTAGCAAAAATAAATAAATAAAAGGAAGCGGCCCATGCTTCTTTGTGTAATTCCTCATTGTCCCAGAGTAGTATACCACTCTAAGTTAGTATAACCAATCACATGAAATCAAACTCACCCAAAGTTAAGCCCTAGAAAGAAGGATTCCCAGCTTGGAAACCCTCAGATTACCAGAAATTCAGAGGCAGTGGAGTCTGACGGGTTCAACAAGTTCCCCAGCGGACCTTTAAGTGACTTTGATGAAGAAAAGGGCAGCCCACTAGAGGAGGGGAAACACACACTCACTGCCACCAAAATATTCAGCAGACCCTGAGCTGGGTCCTCTGCCCCGAATGGATCTCAAGCCACCTGTCAGGGGACCTGCACTTCTACAGCTTCTGGATTTGTAAACAAAGACCTGTGTTTCAAACCAAATCTTCTAGCCAGGGCAGTGCCTTTTCGGGTCCCATCAGGATCCTTTTTGAAAACCTTATGTAGAACTCTCTCTGATCAAACTTGACCAGTTATTTTCCTGCTTAAAAACCACCAGTGAAGCCAGGCTCGGTGCCTCAGCCTGTAATCCCGCGCCTTTGGGAGGCTGAGGTGAGTGGATTGCCTGAGCCCATGGGTTCGAGACCCACCTGGGCAGGCGAGACCTCATCTCTACAATAAATCAAAAATCAGCCGGGTGTGAAAGCGCGCGCCTGTAATTCTGGCTACTAGGAAGGCTGAGGTGGAAGGATCGCCAGAGCCCAGCAGGTCGAGGCTGCGGTGGCCGGGAGCGGCCACTGCACTCCAGTCTGGGAGACAGAGTGAGACTCCAACTCAAAACAAACAAAACAACAACAACAACAACAAAACAAAAACCACCAGTGGATTCCCATTCTCTCTAGTGTAAGATCCTAACGTCTCTTAACATGTTTTTTTGCACATTGGCCTTGACATATCTTTTCTTCTTTCTTATTTTTTAAGCTGCATTTAATGAATTTTTTAATCATAAAATTAATGAGGTTATTATAGACAAAAATACAAAAATTTACATATACTACAATAAAAATCTATACCCAAGATAACCATCATTATTCATATTTCATTTTATTTCCTGGTAACTTATTTTTACTACATAGAATAGATACACAAACATTCTCCCTATGCCCCTTTCTTTCTCTTTTTATGTTTTTTTTCCCCTGTATCAGACCTTTGCTCCAAGCACATTTTCTTGAGTATTTTCACCCCCACTACTCAGAAATTCATTAGAAAGGGATCATGATGAAATCATTGCAGTCTGCAAGTTATTAAAGATAGCTACAGGATGATAATACTCTTTTTGTTAACCAACATTTCGGCTCATTTTCTTCTTTTTTTTTCTTCTTCTACTTATTCAGGGGCATTAATTGCCTTCGGATATTATTGTTACAGCAGCATCGGGGGGAACATCAAATTATTTTGAGCTTCCAAAACCCTAATCTTTGAGGACCTTATAACATAAGTTTATACCATAAGATGTGGATCTAGAAGAATATGTTTGGTTAGAACTGTCCTGGTTTAAAATATAAAAGTCCCATATCTTGAGAACATTAGTGCTAGGCAAATTGGAACAGTTGGTCATCCTAGCAAAAGTCAGAACTTCTTGCTCCTTATTTATTTATTCACTTATTACGTTTCTATTTCTTTATTAAAGACGTGGGGTGCAATTCAGGGTTAGGCACACAAATGTTCACTCTGCAGGTGCCCTTGTTGACGAAGTGTGCCCCTCCTCCCCGGCAGTTTCCTACCACTGCCAACCCCACCCCTCCACCCCCAACGGTTTTCCACTACCGCCAATTCCTCTCTTGTCGTGTTATGACAATTGTTCCAGGTCTGCTTATGAGTGAAGACATATGGTACTCTGCTCTTTGTTTCTGTGATAGATCACTGAGTATGATCAACTCTAAATTCATCCAAGTTGCTACAAAGTCCATATGTTTTTCCTTCCTTTTGGCTGCATAATATTCCATTGTGTATATGGACCACATTTTTAAAAAAAAATCCCGTCCAGTTTTGATGAGCAGCATGGTTGGTTCCATGTTTTTGCTGTTGTGAATAGTGCTGCAATAAACATGCGTGTGCAGGTATCTTTTTTGTAAAATGATTTGAGTTCCTCCGGGTATATTTCCAATAGGGGACTACTGGGTCATATGGAAGGTCAATTTCTAGTTCTTTCAGAAATCGCCACACTGTCTTCCAGAGAGGTTGCACTAGTTTGCATTCCACCAGCAGTGTAGAAGTGTTCTTTTTTCTCCGTATCCTCGCCACCATCTGTTGTTGTGTTTTATTAATGATGGCCATTCTTACTGGGGTTAGGTGGTATCTCAATGTGGTTTTGATTGCATTTCTCTGATGATGAGTGAGGCTGAGCACTGTTTCATGCGTCTGTTGGCTGCCCGTCTCTCTTCTTTTGAGAAGGGTCGATTCGCATCTTTTGCCCACTTTTTAATGTTTGTTTTCTTCCTTTCAGCGTGCTTGAGTTCCTTGTAGATCCTATATGCTAGGCCTTTGTCAGACGTACAGTGGGCAAATATTTTTTCCCATTCTGTGGCTGCCTCCCCACTGTCTTGATGGCTTCTTTTGCTTTTCAGAAGCTGGTCAGTTTGATGAGGTCCCACTCATCTATTTTTTCTCCAGTGGTATGGGCACTTGGGGTTTTGATCGGGAATTGTGCCGGAGTCCAGCTCCAGCAAAGTCCAGAGATTCCTGAAGGTGGAGGTGGCGTCGGCATTTGAGGAGGGGGGGGGAGAGAGAGAGAGAGAGACTTTGGACAACTGTTCTGAGGAGCTGATGCCATTTATCGCCAGTTAGCAGCGAGTTTATATTCCTCTTTACAAGGAAATAATCTCTGCAAGTTACCGCTACAAAGCAAGTTAAAATCATCATTACAAAACAAATCACTTTCAACAAATTACATGGATTTTTTTGTGATGTTAAAACGATGCTTAAGTTTAAGTATTCTTCTCCTGCTTGGCTAATGTTCTCTCTAAGCGGGGAGACAATCTCCATTCCAACACAATGATCTTATCTTGAAGTAAAAACAGTCCCTGCAATCCATTAATATAAGAAAAAATTCTGAACTTGAAAACTCTTATATAAAATTATAAAACTTCTCATTAAACAACTTTAAAACAAAACTTATATCCCAAATTAACTAATACATATTATGATTTTTCTAACAATTCTAATCCCTTACAAACTTAATTCCTTATTCAAATTATCCAGGGAAACAGGTTATTTCCATAATAAAGTCTCTGGGGGCCAGAACAACAGTTTCTGGCCCAAGGCTTTGGAGCAGTCTGTGTGTGGAGCACTTCCATCTTCCCAGAAGAATGTGCATCTGGAGATCCTTCTGAAGCACCTCACATAGATGTTCCTTTTTTTCATGGACTAGGAGTTCCTTTTTCAAAGCCATCTGGTCTTTCAAGCCCCTTGGTAGTTTCCTCTTGTTCAAATTCCTTCATTGTCTTCCTATTTGGAACATCTTATTCCTAAGGAGAACAGTTTAGAAGAAACTTTTAGTGATGTTATTCAGGCCTCAAGGTAGCTTCGGTTGTTAGATAAAATCTGTTTCACTTACTTAAATTCTACATCTAAAACCCTTCAACTTCTTATATACTAAAACTTTAATATGTATCCCAAACCCTAAAAAACAAACTTACAGATCACCTACATATACCTTAATATAAACTTTCACTATACTTAAATCTTATGCCTTGTATCCAAACACCATAACTACAACTACAAATAATAATAAAATATTCAAAACAATCTCTTTGCTTAAACAAAATCAGAAACTTCTTTTACCAGGTATTAGTCACAAATCCTAACCCTAAAAACAAGATCTGCAACCCACGATCAAGCGAAAGAAAGCCCTTTAGACATGCCTCAGAGCCATCCATGGGTAAAAAGGGACAGGTCAAACAACATAGTGGGAAGTGGAAAGATGGACAATGAGTTTCCAGTAGCTGAAAATACTTGCATACACGTGCTGTTTTCTTCTTTCATGACTGCATGGAATTCTTTGGCCGTAAGAGCAAAGGCAAAAGACAGTAGGGCCTCAGCTTCCCGGACTCGCCCTGCGGCCCGGGGTCTTCGACCCACCAGGACCCTGTCAATCAGGTGGGCCTCCAAGGCTGGCTCCCAACAGAACTGGTTGCCAGTTCCAATTTCCATAAGAGTGTCTCCTGACATTTCTGAGGTTCTTACAGTTTGAGGTTTTAGGTTTAGGTCTGATTCATTTGGAGCTGACTTTTGTGTATGGTTAAAGGGAGGGGTCCTGTTTCAATCTTCTGCATGTTGTCAGCCAGTTTTCCCAGCAGCATTTACTGAATAGGTTCTCCTCTCCCCAGTGGTTGGTGGTGGAGGTTTTGTTGAAGATAAACTGATTGAGAAATTGAGGTTTTGCTTCCAGAATCTCTATCCCGTTCCATTGGTCTACGTGCCTGTTCTTGTACCAATACCAGGCTATTTTGATTAATTTAGCCTTACGGTAAAGTTTGAAGTTTGGAAGTGTATACTTCTTGCTTTGCTTCTTTTGCTGAGGATTTTTTTGGTTATTCATGGTCGTTTATGTTTCCATGGGAATTTCTTTTTTGTCATTTCCAGATCTGAGAATAATGTTGTTGGTAACTTCATGGGTATTTCGCTGACTCTGTAGATTGCCTTGGGTAGGATGGACATCTTCACAATGGTGACTCTTCCTATCCAGGAGCATGGAATATTTTTCCATTTGTTTGTGTCTCCTTGGGTTTCTTTGAGCAGTGTTTTGTAGTTTTGCCTGTAAAGGTCCTTCACTTCTCTGGTTGGGAAGATGCCAAGTTATTTCATTGTTTTGTGGCTATTGTGAATGGGATGGTGCTTTTCATTTGGTTCTCTGCCTGCTTGTTGTTGGTGTATAAGAATGTGACTATCTTTTGCACTTTTATTTTGTACCCTGAGACTTGCCAAAGTCCTTTATCAGTCTTGCTCTCTATTTAACCAAATATTCCAGAGTCTTGTAGGAAAGAGTCTTGGAAAGGAAGAGTCCTTGAGACGGGCTCCTGTACCTGCTAGGCGTCAGCCTGAACTGATAAGAAGTATGGTGTCCAGAAAATAGTCAGAGGGTCAAATGATAGAGTAGAAAAATTCTGATTATCTTCACTTTTTCCCCTGAGAAACAGAAAATAAGAAAGTTAGAAAGTATGAAGAGAACTGTGGAGAAAATTGCAGTTAAGGGAAATATAAAATGAAATTGATCAGGGACCATGTCTACAGCTCCTGAGGCCCTGCTGATGGTAGAAGACAAGGCCAGTCAACACAGCTAGGTTACTGTCTCCAGCCATGGCCAACAGCCTGCAACCAGGAGCTAATGTGAGAGCTCTTGAAGTGGTTGGCCATGGGCTCCCCAGAGTCCAGTGGAACTCCCTCATTTTACAAATGAAGAAACAGAGGCCCAAAAGAAAAATAGTTTACTCAAAATCATTTATCTAGAAACAGTATCAGGACTGAAAACCAAGATTCTTCACTGGCCATGGTCACTAATTGTTTGAAAAAATATAAATAGCCATCATTTAGGGGTGTAAATATAAATATTTCTCAAGTGTCGGAAACTCTGCAGAGTCTGAAACTAATTCTACTTACAGTCTGACAAATGAACCTGTTACTTTTCCTCGGATGCTGACAAAGGCATGAGGATCCTGAGATGGAGACGAAGACTTTATTCCTCACAGCAACAGCGGTGACCACAGCTTCATGGTCACTTACTTCCAGCCCCCATGTGTCCCAAGTTTGGTGGGTCAACATAAGGGGCTACCATGGATGCCTGGGACAAAATGGGTTGCTTTTACAGGAAAGAAACACTGAGTTGGGGATTCATTACTTCTCTGGTAAGCGGAAGCAAGCCTGCCCTGGCTCTAGGGGGAGATATTACCTCATCTCTCAAGTCTACTTGCGACAAACACAACTCTGAGAAATAGTCTAGTAAAGAGCAGACGGGGCCTTGTGTTCTTGTAGGCACACCCAGCGAGAACATGTAGGGACACTCAGGGCACATAAAAAATTGCCTCTCCCAACAGCTGTCACTTAAACTAAATAGAGAAACAAACTTAAGTGGCTATAAGGTATAATATTGCGTATCAGTTTCCCATTCTTTCCAAAGACAGAGATTTGACTCCCCATATTGTAGGAAATAAAAGATTTTCCAAATACTGTGGTACTTTACAAATGCTTTATATATTTCTATAACCATCTATTCCACATATTGATGTTAAGAGTATGGTGTTAAACAAGGGTTTAACAATATATAACATGGCCACCAGTCAGAGAGAACAGAAGCTGGCTCTGAACAACAAGTACGTGGCGTGGTCATACCCACTGCCAAGTTCTGCTAAATCTGAACTCAGGCTTAATTCAAGACACGGGATGTTAAACACTAAGAATTTTCTGGAGTGAAAAAACATGTGCAGCATTTGCCTGGGGATAAGGTAGTTACGTGAACACACGTTAGCGAGTGCAGGAGTAGTCTGATCTAATTCAACTGGAATTCGGTTCATAAAATAACTTCATGGCTCAAAAAAATTGTTTTTATTTTCTCATTTTTAAATGAATATGAGGAAACCTATATGAACAGAAATTAACTTGTTTGAAAGGCCAGGGAAAAGTATGCCTTCAGCCAGAGGAAATTTTCTAGGGAGTAGCTGTTAGAGAAAGGTCAAATAATTCATCAATTAAAAAGAAAGATAAGATAATTTCGGAGGATGTTTTTATAGTCTTGAAGAAGTATTATGAGTGACTAAAGCTCTGGGGACAAGTAAGTGGTGCTTAAGAAGATTCTTTAATATATTGTCAATGGAGTCCATCTGGCCAATCTCTCCAGGAGGTAAGGTATAATTGACAGTAAAAAGTTTCCCAAAAAAATTACTCTATTTTCACTCTCATTTGGAAGAAATCCTAAGGCTCATGCATGACTCACAGCCACTCAACCAGCCACTTACAAACCCAGAAACATCTCAAGGAGAAAGCTCTTGTTTCTTTTTCCTCATCCTCTCAAGGAAAATAACTTGGGAGTCACACCCAGATAAATCTTGCTTCATGGATCCAGAACAATCTAATGAGAAAGGCACAGATGACCTCATCTGGTATTATAAAAAACCATAGAGCAGAGATGAAGTGCTGTGAGATTCATGAAGTGCCAGTTGCAAGGTAGAATGATATCTGAATGATGATCTGTTGTGTTGGGTTAGTTCAAATTATCTGGACAATTGCCTTGTGTCTCTGCCTCACAGACCTGCAACCGCTGAGTTGGTAGATAGGGTCAAGAAACAAGGTATGTCTCAAGTCTTCATTATACCCTTGCTACCACCCCATCCCTGGTCCCAAAACAAAGAGAAGGCACATTTATGTACCGACAAGCACCACGCAAGGCATTTCACATGCCATATCTTTTTATACCCACAATAGCCCTGTGAGCTGGTTTACTGTTTTTGTTCTGCAGATTAAATAAGAAGCAAAAGAATAAATGATACTCTATGAACTCCAGGATTTTTTCATCAGAAAAGCGAAAAGGTAACTATTTTAATTTCCACATGAGTATCTGTTTTTCTATTTAGACGTGCTTTTATTTATTTATTTTTTTGAGTCAGAATCTCACTCTGTCACTCAGGCTGGGATATAGTGGTACAATCACGTTCACCGCAGCCTCAAGCTCCCAACATCACATGGCTATTTTTAAAAGTTTCTTTCTAGAGATGAGGCCTCACTATGTTGCTTAGGCTGATCTCAAATTCCTGGGCTCAAGCAATCCTCTTGCCTCAGCCTCCCAAAGTGCTGGGATTATAGGCATGAGCCACCACACCCAAATGTGAAACGCTTTAATTTTAAATTACATGCTAGGGCATGGGGTCGGGGGAAGACTGTATTTCTTTCAGTGTTTATGGGTTCTAAAGATCTTAGCCCTGGTCATCTGTAAGGTATGGTGGTATGTTAGTTTCCTGTAGCCGCCGTTAAAAAATTATCACAACTTGATGCCTTAAAAAAACAGAAACATACTCTATTACAGTCCTGGAGGCCAGAAGTCCACATCCAAGGTTTCAGCTGAGCTGCACTCCCTCCAAAGGCTCTAGGAGAGAAGCCTTCCTTACCTCTTCTAAGAAATTCTGGTGGCTTCAGGTGTTCCTTGGCTTGTGGATATATAACATATGGCCTTCACGTCTGTGTTTGAGTCTTCTCTCCTGACTCTTAGAAGGACACTGGATTTGGGCCCACCCAGATACTCCAGTGGGATCTCATCTCAAGTTCCTTAATAACATCTGCAAAAATGCTTTTTCCAAGTTAGATCACATTCTTTGGTTCTTGGGGTTAGGACAAGGACATATCTTTTGGTGGGCTACCATTCAACCCTGTAGGTATGGTTAGACAAGAACATTTTAAAGTCTCTTTCTCTTGTATTATAACATCTGTAAAAAACTAAGAAAAGTCAATATGAAAATGTAACAAACCATATTTAAAACAAACCTCTGTAAGAGCAGGGGTTTTGTGTTTTCCTGTTGTTTTTTTCCTCTGCTGCATCCAAGTGCCTAGCACATACTAGATGCTCAGAAATACTTTTGAAGGAAGTAGAGAGGAGGAGAAGGGGTGAGGAGATTCTAGAAGAGGGAGCATTTGAGCCGGGCTTCGATGGGTGGTTCCCCACTGTTTCCGAATTTGGATATCATGTCATGTGGGCAAAATGGGGTCTCAGGTCCCACAACACAGACTAAGGTGGATAACCAGGAAGATCTGGGTAGGTGAAGAAACTGACTCAGCTATAAAGTTAAAATTATGATGCTCAGAGAAACATGGCAGAAATCAATATTGTAATACACGCCAATAGATAGTCTGTAGTATGATTCTCTCAAATAACAGATAGCAAGATAAATTAGGTGAGTATCGTGGGTAGGCTCATCTTTTGCAGCCTCCTAGGAGAGGTGGTGATAGCTTTTTAGAGAAGGCGCTGTCAAGAATTAGGAAGTGAGCCGGGCAGAGTGGCTCACACCTGTAATCCCAGCACTTTGGAGGCAAAGGCAAGAGGACTGCCTGAGCCCGGGGTTTGAGACCAGGCTGGGCAACTTGGCAAGACCTCGTCTCTATGATAAATTAAAAACTTAGCCAGGTGTGGTGGTACACGCCTATAGTTCCAGCTATTTGGAAGGCTGAGGCAGAAGGATCACCTGAGTCCAGCAGGTCAAGGCTGTGGTGGCAGAGAGCATGCCACTGCTCTTCAGTCTGGGCGACAGGGTGAGACTTCAACTGAAGAAAAAAAAAGTTAGGAAGCATCAAAATCTTAGTCAAGAAGATTGGACACCCAGCACGGGCAACATAGTGAGACTTTCATCTCTAAAAACAATTAGCTAGGCATGTGGCTTACTCCTGTAATTCCAGCTACTCAGGAGGCTGAGGTTTGAGCCCCGGAGTTGAGGCTGCAGCGAGTTATGATTGTGCCACTGCACTCCAGTCCGAGCAACAGAGTGAGACCTTGTTTCAAATAAATAAATAAATGAACGAACAAATAAATATTGGAACCCAGGGCTAGGATGCAATCCTGACATGGAAAAACCATAGCGCTATTTAAAAAATTACACAGAATCAAAAATTTTGCATACTGAAAAAATATAGTAGGGGTTAAGAGAAGCCCTTGTGGACACGCACATCCAGAAGTCACCACACATGGACCGCTGGTGCGGGAAATGCATTATCTCCCGGCCTGCGCACCCGGGGTCTTGGCTTAGGACATGCCGGGCCTGAGCCTTCTGAAGAAGGTTCTCCCTGCAGCAGCCAGGCTGGGTAAGGAAAGAGCTGGCCCACTTTGGGCAGATGAAAATACGGAAGTACCTTCCAGGCCGGGAGAACAGAAGATCAAACGTTCAGGGAATGACAAAACTTGTGTGAAAGAATGGCGGCTAACCCACGGCCAGCAGTTTGGGAAACGAAGCTGTGAACAGGGAGCGAGTCGCCTTTGATTACACGCTTTACGACATTTTGCTTTATGGCACCCTTTCAAGGTTCCCTCAAGACGTGAGAAGCGGAAGCTCAGCGGGGTTAAGCTGACTTGCTCAGGTCCGACCAGCAGAGCAGCTGGGATTCCAACTCCGGGCTGTCGGGCTTCAGGTAACGGGCTCTTTCTGTGAGATGTAAGACTAGATTGTGCTGCCTCTTCAGAAAGCAAGAGACCTAGGGTGATTAGCACAGTACCACACGTGTGTATGTTTTGAAGAAGAGACATGGACACCAGAGATAGGTGTAGTTAGGAGATGATCACAGTGGCAGTGTTGGGAATCTACCTGGGGAAGGGGGGCACACCTCATCAGCAAGGGTACCTGCGTGACAGATATTTGCCTATCGAACCCTGAATTGTACCCCTCATCTTTAAAATAAAAAATATAATAGTTAAAAAAAATAATCCAGGTACAAGAAAATGAGTCCTGAACTAGATTGATAACAATAGGAATAACATTAAAAGCTTTGTTAGCATAAGTCAATACCATATCTGTCCCAGAAGCCCACATGATATGTTTAGCCATGTAGATGTTGACTTCAAATTTTTTTTTACTTTAATGCTCTTAAGAGACAAAATAGAAGAACAGAGAATGTACTTCAAATGATCCAAGACATTGAGGTCTCATTCTTGTTTTGGAAAAAAAAAAATCACTGCTTTTTTTTTCTGTTGATAGACAGGAATATTTTAAAATATAATCCAGCATTTTTACTTCCAATTTCATGAGGGTCGTTTATTAAATAATTCTCCTCCTTCCCAAAATGGCTTGATGAATTATGAATGACACAAGATAGTGAAGTTATCAAGTGAAAAGTGCCATATCAATTGAAAATATTTACAGTGTTTTAATTTATGACAATAAAGCACAGTGGAATGCTTTGTAATTCAGAAATGTGCATTGTCATTTAATAATTCAAACTTGTTTGTATAACTTCAATTTTCTTTTTTTTTTTTTTTTTTGAGTTGGAGTCTCACTCTGTCGCCCAGACTGGAGTGCAGTGGCAGCTCCCGGCCACCACAGCCTCGACCTGCTGGGCTCCGGCGATCCTTCCGCCTCAGCCTTCCAAGTAGCCGGAATTACAGGCATGCGCTACCACGCCCGGCTGATTTTTTGATTTACTGTAGAGATGAGGTCTGGCTACCCAGGCTGGTCTCGAAACCCTGGGTTCAGGCAATCCACTCCTCAGCCTCCCAAATGCGTGGGATTACAGGCTGAGTACTTCAATTTTCTAATGTTATTTATAGAGACAGTTGGCTAAAGATGGCAGCTAGTGAGCTACTCATAGTTCAATTGACTGCAATTTCCTAGCCATAAAAATACAAAAACATCACAGAATTGGAAATACAAATATTAGGCACCACTTTTCAGATTCGAGGAGAAATCTCCACTGAGTGAAGCAGAAATATGAACCTGACCCAGAAGCACAAAGTCCAAACAAAGAGGAATAAAATGTTGGTTGGAAACAAAGGTTTTGGGGTCAGACTGTCCTGAGTTTGAATTCTCAGTTCTTTCTCTAAATCTTATATTTTCTCATCTATAACTTGAGCATAATTATTCTTATCTCAGAGGGTTTTGGTAAGAATTAAATGCCATAATATGTAAAGTGCTTAGCAAATGGAAACTGTTCAGTGCTCGGAAAAGTACTGAGCTCCCTTTAAGAGATTAATAGTGAGAGTTGTTAGGTTTAGAGAGACTGTTCTCTCTCTTCCATCATGTTGCTGTCCTTGGAAATGCTGGATAACGGCGGATCCCAGGACATTCTGTTTTTAAAATTAAATTTCATTTTATTCTAGAGATGTGGGGCGCAAGTAAGGATTGCCCTCATCAGCAGGCTGCGTGACAGTGAGGTTTGGGCTTGTAACTGGCCTCCACTCACCCTCCCCCTCCCCCCTCTCTCCCTCCCTCCCCTAGTAGTGCCCAGTGACTGCTGAGCCTTCCCTTGTGCTCATGGGATCCATGTTCAGGTCCCACTTACGAGTGAAAACATGAGGTATTCAGTTGTTTCTGTGATCGTTCATTTGGCATGGTGGTCTTCAACGACATCCCATTTGCTGCACAATTCAAGATTTTTTCTTCTTTATGGTTGTGTCATAGTTTGTCAGATATATGTACCACATTTTCTTTATCCAGGTCACTTTTGATGGGCAGTAGGGTGCAGATAACTTTTTTTTTTTTTTTTTGGTAGAACAATTTATATTCCTCCAGGTATATTCTCAGGGGAGGGATTGCTGGATCATATGGAAGGTCAATTTTTAGTTCTTGCAGGAATCACCACACTGCTTTTCATAGGAGTTGAACTAGCTTGCACTTCCACCAACAGCATAGAAGCATTCCTTTTTTCTCTGCACCTGTGCCAGCATCTGTGTTTTTGTTTGTTTATTTGTTTGGTTTTTTTTTTTACTTACTAATGATGACTATCCTTACCAGATATTTAGATGCTATCTCATTACAGTTTTGATTTGCATTTCTCTGATGATTAGTGAGGTTGAGTATTTTTTATGTTTCTTTTGGCTGCTTGTATGTCATCTTTTGAGAAGTGTCTATTCATGTGCTTTGCCCACTTTTCAATGGGGTTGTTTGTTTTTTTTCCCTTTCACTTTGTTTGAGATCCTTGTAAATCCGGGATATTAGGCTTTTGTCAGATGCATAATTTACAAATATTTTTTCCCATTCAATGGGTTGTTTCTTTACTTTCTTGATTGTTTCTTTTGCTGTACAAAAGCTTCTCAGTTTGATGAAATCCCACTTGTCTATCTTAGCTTTCAGGGCATTCCCTTTTGAGGTCTTCGTTAAAAATTTGTTTTGCCTACTCCAGTGTGCATATGGGTGTTTCCTACTTTTTCTTCTAGGATTCTTATAGTTTG
The DNA here is from genome assembly GCA_027257055.1 of Cephalopachus bancanus. Lineage (NCBI taxonomy): Eukaryota > Metazoa > Chordata > Mammalia > Primates > Tarsiidae > Cephalopachus > Cephalopachus bancanus. The sequence goes on from JAPVLO010000140.1 coordinate 307,109, forward strand.
AGGCTTTACAGTTAGATCTTTGATCCATTTTGAGTTGATTTTTATATATGGTGATAGGTATGGGTCCAGTTTCATTTTTCTGCATGTGGTTAGCCAGTTTTCCCAGCACTTTTGCTAAATATGGATTCCTTTCCCCAGTGGTTGTTATTGGTGGCTTTACCAAAGATGAGTTGGTTGAGAGACTGAGTTTTTGCTTCTGGAATCTCTGTCCTGTTCCATTGGTTCATGTGTTTATTCTTATAGCAGTGTCAGGCTGTTTTGATTATTGTAGCCTTGTAGTAGAGTTTAAAGTCTGGAAGTGTGACACCTAACTCAGAGTTTGGAGTGTTTCCTAATTTCACTAAAGACAGAGTTTGCTATTTCTTATTTGCCTCTTTTTTTAAAGATTGGTTTTTGCTTGGAGAGAGGGATAGAAAGATCCTTATTTTGACATCCTTTGCTCAAATGTCCAAAACTACTTTAATGTCAAAGAAAAGTAAGAATTAAAAACAAAAGTTAGCTGCAACACACAACACTTTCCCCTTCCTTCTCATTATCTTGTATTAGTTTTATATTTTAAGACAAAGTAGATTAAATTGGTGTTTTGTGGCAACTTTTTAAACTTTAAGGCAGTCAGAAAAGTAATGTCCTATGTACATTTTAGTGTAACAACTGAAACAAAAAATAAAATCAATTTTTGTTTCTTGTAAGATTTTGCCAGGCCTCCAGTTAGCAGCAAGGAATCCTGACACAGATTGATATGTGATTTCTTCAAGAGTCTATCAAGACTTTGCAAAAAAAGTTCCATATTTAAGTGCTTGTATTGCCTTAAATAGAAGTTCTTCACTAAATTATTTATACCTACTACATGTGAGGTATTGAGCCTCAGCACTGGTTGAATTTGACTTTTATAATTTTGTTGAAAATGCATATAAGATTTGATAATATCATCAAATTTTTCCTAAAAGTTCATTGTTGTATCATTTATTTTCTTTCCCATGTACCCACTTAGTATGCATGAAACAAGCAGGCTCAGGAAATAACAATGGCTATAAACACATTTCAGTAAGTTAGCAATATATATTTATAGTATTTAACTGCTAAATATGATTTTAAAAATAAAAACAGTAATCAAGATCCTTTTTAAAGAAAAATATACAGACAGGAGACTTAAATATCTTAGCCTTCTGTAAGAAAGATTTAACTGAAAAGAAGAGAGATTTTCCTATAACATTCCACCTATTCCCAAACCTTCTATCTACTTAAATAAGCAAAGATAGTCCTCTGTCAGCCTTCTTCAAAATATCTGAGCAGCTAACACTTCCGTCGGAGAAGGATCAGGTGCAGGAAACTCCAGGGGTTAAGGAAGTATGTGTTCTTTGTAGATTGCACAAGGCTGGATGCTCCTCTTTGGGGAGAGTGCAGATTGTCCCCCAGGCCTCAGGCCTCTGCCCTCTGCCCTCAGGCATCTATTCCTGTGTCTAGAGACACTCCAGCTCAGCAAAGCAGCCTTTTCTAATAGTCTTTGGGACATTGCATTAGATTAATGATCTAACGTGTCATTAGACTAATGATCTAATGGGACATTTCTGCCTAGCAGAGCAGCCAGTATATCTGGGTCTTTGTCTTTTACCTCCTTCTCCTGTTATATTGAGACTGTATTTATCTTAAATTTATTTTAACTTCAGAGTGAATGTTATTTTAGAGGAGTTTATCTTTAAGATTTTCATTTCATCTCTCCTAAGCTGTGGTATGTACGATCAAGTGGTCAAGAAGAACCCAGATCCACAGGCAGGTGACTTCTCAGCCAGTGGCTGCAGGGGAACTTTTCACCTGCGTGTTTTATGTTCCTCCTGCTTCAAGGATAAAGATGGTAGTGCTGATTTCACAGGGTGGTTGAAAGGATTACATGAATTAATGCAAAGTCCCTAGTATCTAGTAGGCTCCTAATAATATAAAATGTCTACTATGATTCTAATTATTATATTTTTGTCTTCTCAATTGTTATTGTGGTCTAGAGATATCTTCAAATTCATGTGTTGAAAACTCAACAGAACAATAGCATGGGGAGTTGGGGTTTATGGTAGGTATTTAGCTCATGAGTGGCTTAATAGCAATATAAAAGGGCTTGCAGGAGTAAGTTTTCTCTTTTCTGCCTTTCTGCCATGTGAGGTCACAAAGTTAGTCCCTCTCTTGCCCTTCCACCTTGTGAAAGCACAGTAAACTGGCCCAGTTCAGATGCTGACACCCTGATCTTGGACTTCCCCACCTCCAGAACCATGAAAAGTAACCTTCTATTCTTTACAAATTACCCAGTATTTAGCATTCTGTGATAGCAGCACAAAAGAGACTAAGACAATTGTATTTTCTTTTAGTTTTGAGGCTTCCTGATTTTACCATTTATCTTTTAAATTTTTTTCTTGTTTATTATTTTATGCTATTTTAACTTTTTAACCTATCTTTTCAAGGTTTTAGATTTTTTCATTTCTTTCATCTATTTCTCAAATTTTATTGTCATAATTAAGTTAAATTATTTCACAGTTGCATTAGTGGTGCTTTTTTTTTCCCTTGCCTCTATCCTTTTATTTTCCTTTTATATTTTACCTCTTTCTTTATGGAAACCTATATATTTTATAAGCTGCTGGAGTCTTTTCTAACTTGCTTTTTGTTTCATCTATATTTTGTTTACTCATTTATATCTTGACCTTTAAAATATTTTTTACTTTTGCTCTTATTCTTTCTGTTTTCTTAGTTTCTGCTCTTCTTAAACTTTTGCCTCCATGAGTTTATCTCCTTCTAATGTCCTCAGCATCTTGACATTGGTTCTCTGACTTCCTCCATTGTTTCATACAAGCTGGAGTATGAAAATAGAGACCATACAAAAAAGGCGACCCAAAACAGGAGTGGCCTGTACCTATCTGCTGCATCCAGACAACTGATGGGATATTTTAAGAAACACTGTTTAGACCAAATGGCACTGAGTGTTAGGCTTAGTCCATGGGCTACAATCTGGGGCCTCCACACCAGCTGGGTTCTTATGGAAGGAGCCAAATTAATAATTAGAAAACTGGATACTTTTTTGAATCATAAAATCTGATTGAGGTTCATCGTATCCTTATAATTTAGTTTCATTCACCCATCTGTTTCAACTAAACATGGTCAAAGGGTGGTTTCTATCTATGTAGAACAGACTCAGGCCCACCTTCATACACAGGTGTCCATGTAAGAAGTCAGAAACACTTGAGTCTGTGAACCCCTCCTACCTTGAGAACAAAGTTTATGTCAAGGGCAATGTTTGGCAGAGGAGGAGCCTCTCCTTTCCCCTGACCCCATTTAGGAGATAACCCCACAGCAGTCAGTACAAACTGCTACTCTGACACAGGTGAAGAGCATTGGAATGATGGTTTTCAGAGGCATCTAAGTCTGCATAAAGATACGACTGAACAGATCCTTAAAAGAAGGATTGGGTGTTTGGAGAGTTTCAGGGGTATCATAGGACACAGGAAAGATGCTAGGAACTAAAGTTCACATTCTCTCTGGTCTGTAGGGCTTCAGGACCATGTCAAAATTCCAACATTTCAGACTGGTAAAAGATGACTCAGGACTAAATAAAACAAGACCATGGAGGAGTAAAAGTGGCTACAGAGCTGGTTTCTTCAAGGGCAACTGGATATTTATTCCCAAGAGCAGCCAAACTCAGATTTGGCTGGAGTAGGGAGTCCACACCTCTTCATTCAACAAATTTTCATTAAGTGCTTATTATATTCACTAGGCATGGAAATTCAACTGCAAACATGATAGACATGATCTCTTGTAATACAGGGGTAGAGGCAGGGATAACAGATATATAAACAGGAAATTACAATGTGGTGTAATAATGCTACAACGGGGAAGTATAAGATATGATGGGAAAATACCTAACCCAAACTGGGTGAGGTGAAATGAAAAGACCTGTAGAATTTGTGAAGATTGTATGTATCTGGGGGAGTGAAAGGAGAGTGTAGGAAATGGTTCCCTACAAGGAGAAATGCACATGAAAATAATCAGATGCCAAAGAATGCCTGATGTCTTAGAAGAACTGACAGAAGCTTCATATGACTGGAGAATTGAGTTTACAGGGAGAGGCAAAGATAGATGAGCTATCCAAAGAAATTCAGTACTCTAGCTGAGGTGCTTGCAGAGGAGTCCCAGTAGTGGCTATGGATTTAAGTGATCGGCCAATCACAGCTATCACAGCTACTCTTTGGCTAGTGGACTGCGTTGGTGCAGGGTGCAGAACTCTACTCTTAGAAAATGGAAAGGCCAGAACTTGGAAGGGTACTGAGGGCTACCCAAATGGACTTGGGGATGGGGAAGAATGGAGGTGCTATTCAAGGATCAAGGCCAAAGCTTTGGGGCACAAATTGGTCAGAATATCTATCAAGGATTCACTGCAGGCATAGGTCTATAGTAATATGACTAATTTTCCACCTGCTGGGTATGGACATGACTGCATGATTAGGATTGGTTCATGGTTGGAGTCAACTGGAAAAGATGGAGCCTGGGTTAGAAGCCATTTATTAGTGATTTCTTCTATGGGAGAAATATGGAAATGAACAGGCAAATTGCTAACATAGAAGAGTTCTTCTCATTGAGTCCTTAGTTAACCTTGTTTTAAAAACATTTTTCAAAGGAAAATTAAGCAGAGTTTCAGGTTCTAGAAGGGGACCTCTTTGAAATAAGTTACATTTTAAGAAACCCCATATATGCTACATAAGCCACAATTTAGAAGCTTTATTATAGAAAAACATTAGTTCTGCTGATACATTATAGGGAATTAAATTGCCATTTGGCAGTAAACTTTAAATAAACAAACAAAAAGGCATACACAGAACCAATGAATAATCTCAGACTTCACTTCTTCATGATGAAAGAGAAGATTTTTTTCAATATTTCCATTATATGTTCATTAATTAGAAACACATTAGTAGCTGAGAATTGAAGAGAGCTTATACTAAACAGACAGCCTAAGTCCAATAACATGAACTCATGTTACAGAAATAAAAATGTGACTTTGTAAACATCCATTAAGCATTAATCTCAAGTTCTACAAACTAGTAACATAGTGTGGAACTTTTTTATGTAAGTCAAGCAAAATGGCGAAATCAGGTTTTACTTCTCTAAACAAAAACGAAAAGGTGAGCTGGCTGTGTGTCAGAGCTGTTCTCTTACGTATATGTCTGCTCGAGCATGTTTTTCTGTGAACAGCTATCTGCAAATGAATATTTGATGTTATCTAACTCTCATCCTTAGTGAAGATTTAATGAAAATATTTAATGCACGTGTAAATTGTCATACCTCATTGCAATCTCACAATGACACCATTGGGTAAGTAGTATTTAAAGATTAGAGAGGATAAGTAAATTGTCCAAGATGATGGAACTAGAACTCATGTCTTAATCTCATTATTCTAAATCCCATATTCTTTTTCTTTAGTGAATGGGGTTTTGATTCCAAAGAACTGGTTTCTTTAGGGGTTTTGATTCCAAAGAACTGTTTTCTTTCCCTATCTACTTTTAAAAACTCTTCATCTTTGATCTCTATATTTTCAAACTCAAGCATTAGGATACAAAACTTCCTCCAGCTGAACGCTAATGTGATCATCTAACTCTCAAACAAACAAGCAAACACTATTATCAAAACATGCTCCTGTGCAGGGACCAATAGTTAGGACGCCTGCCCCTACACTCATTCTATTGATGTTAGAAAAAAATTTCTTATTATTGGCATGCAATAATGAGGAGGAATTAATTTAAGCAATACAGCAAGTTGCCCCTTCTCAACAAGTAGGACCTGGGGAAACTGGATTGAGTCCAGACATCTGACTTGAACTTGCTTTGGGCCGCATTGCATGAAAATAGGACTGGGAAGAGCCTTACGTGGAACTGTGAAACAAAGATGAGAAGAACATTTGATTGGGTCATGTGTCAATCTAAGGGGGTAGTGGAAAGGCAAACTGGACATGCTGAGCAAAAAAGAAAGAAAAAAAGAAAGAAATCAGGAAACATGAGACAAAAACAAATGGGATGCAACGAAAAATAGATGAATCCACTATTATAGTGGGAGTCCTCAATACCCTTCTGTCAGCAACAGACAGATCCAGTGGGCAGGAAGTCAGTAAAGACTTAGGATATTGCACCAGCATTTGTCATGACAGCATTGGCCAACTGGACATAACAGACATCTGTAGAACACTTCATCCAACAAGTGCATGCTACACATTCTTCTCAAGCTCACATGAACCATTCACCAATAGTAGACCATATTCTGAGCCATGAAACACACCTACACAAATTTAAAATAATATAAAATATACTGTATGCTCTCAGACAACAGGTAAATTCAACTAGAAATAAATAACAGAAAAACAGTTGTGAAATCCCCAAATACCTGGAGATTAAACAATATACTTCTAAGTAACACTTAGGTTCCAAAAAAAATTAAATATGATCCAGCAATCTCACTTCTGGGTATGTTTCCAAAAGAATCAGAATCTCAAAGAAATATCTGCACTTCCATGTTTTTTGCAGTATCATTAACAATAGCCACAATTTGGAAACAACCCAAATGCCCACTGATGGGTGAATGAATAAAGAAACTGTGGTATCTACAGACAATGGGATATTCTTCAGCTTTTAAAAAGGAGGAAATATTGCCATAAACAACAATATGAATGAACTCGGAGGACATTAAGTTAAATAAATGCAGTCTGTCACAGAAGGACAAACACTGCATGATGACACTTATGTGAGGCAAGTCAAGTAATCAAACTCATAAAAGTAGAAAGTAGAATGGTGGTTTCCAAGGACTGAAAAGGAGGGGGGAAATGGAGACTTCGTTGGTCATTGACTAGAAAGCTTCAGTTATGCCAGGTAAAGTGCTAGAGATCTGCCGCACAACACAGGGCCTTTAGTTAACAACACCGTATTATGCACTTTTACATTTTCAATGGCTAGAATTCATGCTAAGTGTTATCATCACAAAAGAAGAAAGAAAGAAAATCAAAGGAAGACCGAAGGGGAGAGAAGGAGGGAGGGAAACTGGGAGAGAAAAAGGGAGGGAGGCCAGCCAACAGTGCAGCATGAAGAGATTTTTAGAAGTGATGGCCATGTGTTTATTACTGTTTATTACCTTGATTGTGGTGATGGGTTCACGGGTATATGCATATGCCCAAGTTCATCAAATTATATGTGCAGAGATTTTCTTTGTATATGAAGTATACATTAATAGAACTGTTTAAAAAATAAGATGGGTTTTTAAAAAGCAATATAGGTCAAAGAAGAAATCTCAAGAGCAATTTAAAAATATTTTGAAGTAAATGAAAATGAAAATATACCTTATCAGAATTTGTGGGATACAGCAAAAGCTATAGGGTGATTTATGGCATTAAATATATATCTTAGAAAGGAAAGGTTATAGGGGAAGATGACAGCAGAGCCAGTCAGACTATGCGAGTCTCAGTGTGAGTGAGTGAATGTACAAACAGTTTTGTCTACGTGTCTGTGAATAAGTGGGTATGCAAGTGGCTGACTGGAGACTCAGGAGCAAGTGACCAGGGACCTCCTGGGGAAGCCGCTGGTGCTGCAGCTGCTGCTTGGACCCTCGTGCTTCTGGGGCACCGAAGCCCAGCACCATTTTTTAAAATCAGCATAGCCCTTTCCAGGAAGAAGCTGCCAGGAGTGACTGCCAGCTCGAGGCTCTGCCACACCACCCCAGTTCCTGGCTGGACCCTGGAGAAGATGAAAGAGGCACCCTGTCATCATCTTGAAAACTGGTTAGGGAAGTGCTCTGGCTGGCTCACTACAGAGAAAAAGACCGTATCTCTGGAGCTGGTGGGCCAGCTACTCAGGGACTGATCGTGACTCACTGGGAAGATTCCCAAAGCACTAACTTTGGAGGGACAGGATGAGGGCTGAGTCTCAGGCGCCCCACCATGCACCCAGACTCAGCTGCGGGACAAAGGGTATGACCAGAAGAGGAGGAGGAAGACCCCCAAAGAGAGCAGTGGTGAGTCTGAGACTGGCCTAACCCCCTCCTCCCCAGCAATCCTCTGAGCATCAGAACCACATGGCTGGGGCATGACCAAGAGGGACGAACCCAGGTGGAACCGGGACAGCAGCCGTGATAGGAAGACTCTACTGCAGGATAAGCCTGCCTGGGGTGCCCCCACCAGTCCCTGGGGGAGACAATCCTGCATCTCCCCACCTGAGGGGACCCCCCTGGCCATACAAGAGTGGGAGGGGAGGAGTAAAGCCCCACCCACCCCCACTGCTCCCTCCTCCTTCCCTGGGCCACCAGGAAGTGTGTGAATGTGGCCACAGCTCAGCAGGAGACAACAGAGAGACTCATCTGTGAGCAACTGAGAGGAATAATTACAAAACCTGCCACAAGAACACCAATAGTACCCAGAATTTTTTTCTATTTCCATTGTGTGTGAATGTGTGTGTGAGAGTTGGATCTGTATTCCTCCCCATTTTTTTCTCTTTTTCGTTTTTGTTTCCTAATTGTGTGTACATGTGAACGATTGAGTGTTCATCATTCAGTTTCTTCTGTTATTCTCTTTTTTTCTTTTTTTAGATTACTATGTGTGATGGTTCCACTTGCATCATTCCCCCTTTGGTTTTCTTCTTTCATTTTGTGTTGGGTGTGTGAGCATTTGGTTTTTCTGTTTTTCATTTCTTTGGGGGAGTCTTGTTTTGTTTTGTTTTTCTGATTGTTTTGGTTTTATTGTCTTTTGCTTTGGTTTATGCTTTTGGTTTTCTGTTTTGTTTATTTTATAATTTTTTGTCCATTCTATTTCATTCTGCTTTTCTCTGTTCTCCTCATTGCTGTTAATTTATCTTGGAATCAGTGGTACACACACATACCCATTGCATCATCATATGGAGTGGTTGTGGGAAGTGGGTCTCAGGGAACCCATACCCCAGTCAGTAAACATTGTGATTTGCAAGTCATTTCTGAATCCTAGCTCTCCATCCTCCACCTTATTTGACTCTCAGAACTACAAGAGGACAGCAACAAAGCTTCCTACCCCAAGCCCTGTTTCAAAATAGAACAAATTCAGAGACCTGATCAAGGAAGAACATAGGGCTGAGAAAACACTAGAAGTCAAGGTCCCACCAACTTCCACTGAATAGCAGAATTGAAGAGAAAAGAAAGAGATCTGTCACAAATGAGGAAATATCAATGGAAGACCATAGGTAATCCCCAGTGTACTAAAGAGACAATGCCTGAAAAATCAAACCTCAGAGTTCAAACAATGAAAGTAACCAACAACTAGCCCCAGAATACAACAGGGACTAGGGAATGGATGGAAAGAGTGAATACGACTCAAGAAAGACAAGAAGCAACACTGAAAGAACTTGTAACGGAGATTTTGACCAGAAAAACTTTATCCAGGAAATAAATAACAAGATGACAAACATGGAAAGCAGAATTAATCAAGCAGAAGAAAGAATTTCAGAGCTTGAAGACCAAAACATGGAATTGACCTGATCTGTAAAATATAGAAAGAAAACTCAGAGAGAAAGAACAAAACCCCCAAAAGATGTGTGATTATATCAAAATGCCAAACCTACAATTGATTGGTATCTGAGAAGAAGAAAGGGAAATGAAGAACACATTGGAGGAAGTATTGAAGGATATCATCCAAGAAAACTTTCCCCATCTCACCAGAGATGTGTTCATCCAAATACAAGAGATACAGAGAACCCCTGCAAGACATCAAATGAGAATACCATTCCCTAAGCACATAGTAATTCACTTACACAAAGTTGATACAAAAGAAAAATCTGGAAGGCAACAAGAGAGTAAAATCAGATTACCTAATGGGGAAGACCAATCAGAATAGCAGCCGACCAATCAGCAGAAACACTAGAAGCTAGAAGGTTCTGGAAGATAAAGTCCCTTGAGAAGTCCTCAAAGATAAACAATTTCAACCAAGAATTTCCTACCCAGCCAAGTTTAATTTCAACAGTGATGAAGAATTAAAATCGTTCCCAGAATCCAATCTTTAAGATTACACAGCTTCCAGACCACCTCTATAAGAAATGCTTAAAAAGGTATTAAGCACAGATGAAAAAAAAATAATGACCATGCACTTCCCAAGAGAACAGGAGAACACAGAATAAACAGAGTACACTGCAACTACAAACTTGAAAACACATAAATACATCAATCCAAAAATTAAAATGAAACAAAGAAAAAACTTTATAAGTACCTCATAACAGGTATAAACATTCATATTTCAATAATCAGCCTGAACATGAATGGATTGAATGCACCACTGAAAAGACATAGAATGGCAAATTGGATTTTTTAAAAAAGACCCAATAATTTGCTGCATTCAGAAAACTCATCTCACTCCAAGGGATGCATGCAGACTCAAAGTCAGAGGATGGAAAATGAATTTCCAGGCCAATGAATCACAGAACAAGGCAGGAATTATAATCTTAATATCAGACAAAACAACCTTTAGGCAATCAAAAATTTAAAAAGATACAAAGGACACTATGTAATGATAAAAGGTTCAATCCATCCACTAGAAATATCCATCCTAAACATATATGCACCTGACACAGGAGCACCAGCATATATAAAGCAGCTACTAGGTAAATAAAAAAAGATATTGATTCTAACACTATTATAGCTGGGGACTTAAATATCACACTAACAACCCTAGATAGATCATTGAGGCAAAAAATCAACAAAGAGATCTAGAATGTCAACTTGATTCTTGACCAAATGGATTTAATGGATACCTACAGAATACTCCACCCCAACAAGCACAGAATAAACATTTTACTCATCACCACATGAAATGTACTCCAAGATCAATCACATCATTGGCCAAAAAATCAAACATAAACAAATTTCATAAGATTGAAATACTGTCCTGTATCTTCTCAGACTACAGTGGAATAAAAATAGATATTAACACCAACAAAATTCCCCTAAGCCCACAAAGACATGAATACTACACAGCACGATGCTGAACAACTCCTGGGTCAGCACAGAAATCAAAACAGAAATTAAAAGATTCCTGGAAAGAAATGAAAATGAGCCGGGCTCGGTGGCTCAGCCTGTAATCCCGCGCCTTTGGGAGGCTGAGGTGAGCGGACTGCCTGAGCCCGCGGGTTCGAGACCCGCCTGGGCAGCGAGACCTCATCTCTGCAATAAATCAAAAAAAAACCAGCCGGGCATGGTAGCGCATGCCTGTAATTCCGGCTACTCAGAAGGCTGAGGCAGAAGGATCGCCGGAGTCCAGCAGGTTGAGGCTGCGGTGGCCGGAAGCGGCCACTGCACTCCAATCTGGGCAACAGAGTGAGACTCCAACTCAAAAAAAAAAAAAAATGAAAATGAAGAAACATCTTACCAAAACCTCTGAGATGACAGTTCTAAGAGGGCCGTTTATATCTCTATGAACACACATCAAGAAAATGGAAAGATCACAAGTTAACAGTCTAATAAACCACCTAAGGGAGTTGGAAAGGAAAGAACTCTAACTTTAGCAGAAGAATCCAGATTACCAAAAAACAAACAAACAAAAAGCCCAAACACGGGACATAGAAGACAACAATATCATAGAAAAAAAAATCAACAAAACAAAAAACTGGTTCTTTGAAAGTATAAACAGGCTGATGGACTCCTAGCAAGAATGATCCAGAAAAGCCCAAATAAACACAATCAGAAACAGAAAAGATCAAATCACAACTGACCCCAAAGAAATACAAAAGATTATCAGAGATTGCTATGCACACCTGCATGGAAAAAAACTCAATAACCTAAATGAAATGGAGGACTTTCTGACTTCACATAACCTCTCAAGATTAAAACAAGAAGACATTACAACACTAGACCAATAACAACCCAAGAAATTGACTGTCTTAAGAAAACTACCTACAGAAAAAAAGTCCTGAACCAGACAGCTTTCCAGAGGAATTCTACAAAACATACAAGATGGAGCTGATAGCAATCCTATTGAAAGTTTCAGTTTAATGAGGTCCTATTTGTCTATCTTATCTCTTATGGCATGGACATCTGGGATTTTGATCAGGAATTGGTTGACTACTCCAATTTCCATAAGGGTGTCTCCTGCATTTTCTAAGACTCTTACCATTAGAGGTTTTATGCTTAGGTGTTTACTCCATTTAGAATTGATTTTTGTGTACAGTGATAGGTAGGGATCCTAGTTCATTCTTCTACATGTGATCACCTAGTTTTCTCAGCACCATTTACTGAATAGGTTCTTCTCTCCCCAGTGGTTGGTGGCGGAGGCTTTGTCGAAGATGAGTTTGTTGAGAAATTGAAGTTTTGTTTCCATAATCTCTATCTTTTTCCATTGTTCTTGAAAGCATTCCAGGCAATTGAGAAAGACAGAATTCTCCCCAAATCATTTTGCAAAGCTAACATCATACTGATATCCAAAATGGGTAAGGATCCAACAGAAAACAAAACTACAGGCCAATATCCCTGATAAACTTAGATTTAAAAATTCTCAACAAGATTGTAGCAAATCAGATCCAACAACATATCTCAAAAGTCATCCACCATGACCAAGTATGCTTCATTCCCAGGATGCAGGACTGGTTCAACATCTGCAAGACCATAAATGTAATTAAAACAACAACAGATGTAAAAACAAAAACCACGATTATGTCATTAAACACAGAAAAAGTTTTTGATACAATCCAGCACCCCTTCTTATCAAAAACCCTGAACATCTAGGCATTAGTGGGACATACTTTAAAATAGTAAGCCCCATCTACAATAAACCCACAGCCAGCTTATTGCTAAATGGACAGAAACTGAAACAATTTCCCCTGAAAACCAGAACAAGACAAATCTGCCCACTCTCACCCCTCCTGTTCAACACTCTGTTGGAAGTCCTAGCTAGAGCAATCAGACAAGAGAAGGAAATCAGGGATATCCAAATAGGAAAAGAGGAAGTCAAGTTATTCCTCTTTGCTGACTATATGATCCTATATCCTGAAAATCCAAGAGATCTGTTAAAAACCTCCTTGCTCTGATAAAGGACTTTGGCAGTGTCTCAGGGCACAAAAAAATGTGCAAAAGACAGTCACATTCTTATACACCAACAACAAATGGGGAAAGCCAATACTCAAACCAAATAAAAACACAATCCCATTCACAACAGGCACACACACACAAAAATACCTTGGCATCTTCCTAACCAGAGACATGAAAGATCTATACAATGAAAACTACAAAAAATTGCTCAAAGAAATCCAAGAAGACACAAACAAATGAAAAAATTCCACGCTCATGGATAGGAAGAATCAACATTGTTAAGATGTTTATTCTACCAAAGGCAATTTACATATTCAATGCAATACCCCTTAAATTACTAACATCATTCTTCTCAGACCTGGAAATGAGAATACAGAAATTCATATGGAAACATAAACAAACATGAACAGCCAAAAGAATCCTCTGCAAAAGAAACAGAGGTGTCACACTTTCAGACTTTAAACTTTCTATAAGGCCTCAATAATCAAAACAGCTTGGTGTTGGTACAAGAACAATGGAAAAAGATAGATTACGGAAGCATAACTTCAATTTCTCCACAAACACATCTTTGACAAAGCCTCCAACAACCACTAGAGAGAAGAGAACCTAATCACTAAATGGTGCTAGGAGAACTGGCTGATCGTGTGTAGAAGAATGAAACAGGACCCCTACCTATCATCATACACAAAAAATCAATTCTAAATGGAACAAACACCTAAGCATGAAACCTCTAAGGTTAAGAGTCTTAGAAAATGTAGGAGTTACCCTTATGGAAATTGGAGTAGGCAACCAATTCCTGATCAAAATCCAAGATGTCCATGCCATAAGAGATAAGACAGACAAGTAGGACCTTATTAAACTGAAAAGTTTCTGCAAATTAACCGTCAAGAAAGAGGGGAGACAACCAACAGAACGGGAAAAAATATTTGCCAACTGTATATCTGACGAAGGCCTAACATCCAGGATCTACAAGGAACTCAAACATGCTAAAAGGAAAAAAACAAACAGTCCCATTAAAAAGTGGGCAAAAGACATAAATAGACACTTCTCAAAAGAAGATATATGGGCAGTTCATACCTTAAGAAATAAGATAGACAAGTGGGACCTCATCAAGTTAATGAGCTTCTGCAAAGCAAAAGAAACCCTCAGGAGAGCAGGGAGACATCTCACAGAATGGGAAAAAATATTTGCCCACTGTATATCTGACAAAGGCCTAACATCTAGGATCTACAAGTAACTCAAACACACCAAAAGGAAAAAAGCAAATAGCCCATTAAAAAGTGGGCAAAAGACATGAATAGACACTTTTCAGAAGAAGATAGATGGGCAGCCAACAGACACATGAAAAAGTGCTCAGCCTCACTCATCATCAGAGAACTCAAATCAAAACTATTGAGATACCACCTAACCCCTGTAAGAATGGCCAACATTAATAAAACAAACATCAGATGCTGGCTAGGATGCAGATAAAAAAGAACGCTTCTACATTGTTGATGGGAATGCAAACTAGTGCAACCTCTTTGGAAGACAGTGTGGCGATTTCTGAAAGAACTAGAAATTGACTTTCCATATGACCCAGCAATTTCCCTCTTGGGAATTTACCCAGAGGAACTCCAATCATTCTACAAAAAAGATAGCTGTGCACACATGTTTATTGCACCTCTATTCACAATAACAAAAACATGGAACCAACCATGCTGCCCAATGAAGCTGGACTGGATTTAAAAAATGTGGTACACATACACAATGGAATATTATGCAACCATAAATAAGGGCAAGCATATGGACTTCGCAGCAACTTGGATGGATTTAGAGTTGATCATACTTAGTGATCTATCACAGAAACAAAGAACAAAGTGTCATAAGTTCTCACTCATAAGCAGACCTTGAACAATTTTCATACTATAAGAAAGTGATTGACAGTAGTGGGAAATTGCTAGGGGAAGGAGGGACACACCTCATCAACAAGGGTGCTTGCATAATCAATGTTTGTATACCTAACCTTTAATTGTACTCCACATCTTTATTATTCAAAAAAGTAACCATTTTTTAAAAAAGAAGATATATGGGCAGTCAACAGACACAAAAAAGTGCTCAGCCTCACTAATCATGAGAGAAAGGAAAATCAAAACCACATTAAGATACCATCTAATCCCAGTAAGAATGGCCATCATTAGTAAAACAAACAACAACAGAAGCTGGTGAGGATTCTGAGAAAAGGGAATGCCTGTGCACTGCTGGTGGGAATGCAAACTAGTTCAACCTCTATGGAAAATAGTGTGGCAATTTCTGAAAGAACTAGAACTTGACCTTCCCTATGACCCGGGAATGCCCCTACTGGGAATATACCTGAAGGAACTCAAATCACTCTACCAAAAAGATACCTGTGCACGCATGTTTATTGCAGCACTATTTACAATAGCAAAAACATGGAACCAACTGTGCTGTCCGTCTAAACTGGACTGGATAAAAAAGGTAGGGTACATATACACAAAGGAATATTACACAGCCATAAGGAAGGACAAACATAGGAGCTTCACAGCAACTTGGATGGACTCAGTCTATAACACTCAATGATCTATCACAGCAACCAAGAATTGGGTATCACATGTTCTCACTTATAAGCAGACTCTGAACATTTACTATAATACTATAAGAAAGGGATTGGCAGTAGCAGGATACTTCCGGGGGAGGGGGAACACATAACACCTGATCACAAGCCAGGCAAAGTGAGACCAAAGGGAGGTCTAAACTTTACCTGTATGATGACCACTTTTACACCTAATCCTGAGTTGTACCCCACAGCTTTTTTTAAAAATTACATTAAGAAAAAAGAAAAGAAGTTCTAAAATCAATAATCTAAGCTTCTATATTAAGAAATTAGAAAAAAGAAGAATAAATTAAATTCAAAGTAAGCAGAATTAAAGAAATAATACAAATTAAAGGGGGAAATCAATGAAATTGAAAACAGGAAATCAATGGAGAAAGTCAACAAAAAAAAAGTTGCTTCTTTGAAAAGATAAATAAAATGGCAAAAATAAATAAATGGGCAAAAAATCTGTACAGATACTTCACCAAAAATAAAAAGATGCCCAACATCACATATCATTAAGGAATTACAAATTAAAATGAGATAGCACTACCTATCCATCACAATGGCTAAAATTGAAAGCATCGATGACACCAAATGCTGACAAGGATGTGGAGTAACCGGAACTCTCATTCACTGATAGTGGGAATGCAAAATGGAAAGGTGTTTTTGGAATATAGTTTAGAAGTTTCTTACAAAACTGAATAAATCCTCAATAGTGATCCAGAAATTGCACTTCTGGGTATTGACCCAACTGAGTTAAAAACTTATATCTAGACAAAAACCCACACATTGATATTTATAGGATCTTTACTTGTTCAGATTGTGCATGCCTTAATCTGAAATGCTTGAGACCAGAAATATTTCCTATTTGGGATATTTTTAGACACTGGAATAATTGCATATATATAAGGGGGAGTCTTAAGGATGGGATCCAAGTTTGAACATGAAATTCATTTATATTTCATATATGCCTTATATATATAGCCTGTAGGTGATTTTATACAGCATTTTTTGACATAATTTTCATTTATTTAGTTTTGCTTTTTCTAGAAATTTCATATCCAGGTATGGTAGGCAGAATAAAAGCCCATCAAAAATGTTCAGTCACTGTATACAGTATTTTTAATAAGTTTGTACATAAAACAAGGCTTATACATATTAAATCATCAGAAAACAAAGGTGTCACTATCTTAGCCACCCAGGTGGACTATCTGTGGGTGTCTGGCACCATCATCATTCTTGACTCTGAATGAATTGCTACCCATGAGCAATCATTTTCTTACACTTACCTGCACATAGCTATTTAATAGTAAGAAATATGAAATACCATGAATTGCAGTGAAAAATGTAACGTGTTTAGGGTAACTAAGCAGTAGCATCACCAGAATACACTTACCAGCTGCTAAACAACAGCAACATCCAGCAATGGCACATGACATCAGGTGTGGAATTTTCCACTTGCGGCCTCATCATGACGCTCAAAATGTGGATTCTGGAGCATTTCAAACATCAGATTTTCAGATTAAAGTGCTCAACTATAATTGTCAAAACTTGGAAGCACCCAAGATGTCCTTCAATGGGTGAATAGTTGAATACAAATAAACTGTGACATGTCCAGAAGATGAAATATTATTCAGCACAAAGAAGAAATGAACTGTTAAGCTAGGAAAAGACACAGGAGAACTTAAATACATATTGCTACATGAAAGAAGCCAATTGAAAAGGTGACATGCTGTATGATTCCAACTGTATGACATTCTGAAAAAGGCTCAGGAATAGAAATTACCAGTCTTATAAAAGGCTGAACCATGAGAAGACACAATACACAGATGAACAAAATAACCCAAGGCTGATAAGAAAAGGGCCTGAAATGCTCAAGTTGTAAGAAAGGCTATTGGGAGAATAGCAAACTAGTTCTGACGAGTGATTATTTATGGAAAAATTGGGAACAGAAAGAGTCAGCGTTAAATCAGCGTTATTGGAATTAAAAGTTAGAAGTGCATCATGAGACCTCAAATATTACTCTTCTCTTGCTGAAAGTCATTTTTTAACAATCACTTCTCCCAAGTTCACGCAACAGGAAAAGAGGAAAATGACTGCAGAATTGTACTTTGAGGGATTATTGGAATCAAGGCGGTTCCTGAGAGCTGAGTCCAGAGCCCCATGAAACTCAGAAAGCAAGGCCCTTCCTGACGTTTTAGGGTCTTCACATCAGCTTCACTGGCAGCTTTATTGTGGGGGCTGGCTATGGAGCAGGTAAAAGGAACACCTTAATTAGTAAGCACTTACATTTTCACCTTCAAAATCTCAGATGCTGTCACAAAGCTCTCCACTGTCTCCAGTCTTCAGGCCTAGACATGACGACGTCTTCCAACACTTGCAGTGGCCTCCTAACTGGTCCCTTGCTTGTCTTCCTACAATTCCAAGACAATCTCAGGATTTCTATTGGTGGTACAGGGAAAAAAGGGGGAAACGTGACCTTCCAGACAGGACAAGTCAGGAGAAGACAAGCAGTTCTTAATGGAAGGTGTTGAGTTGGGTTGATACAGGCTAAATTTTAGTTTCCAAGTATAAATATCAGTGAATAATTTAAAGTGTCTGAAAGACACGCAAAAGAGAATCAAGGCCAGAGGCACAGAGTTGAAAGCCACCGCTTCAAGCTGATAGAAGACACAAGCGCCATTGAGATTCAGAGGCATAGGGCCGAGAGAAAAAGCCGAGGGCTGGGAATGAACATCTCTGTAGCTGAATCTCTGCCCAAAGTGCTGTCTCTAGACCACAGGTGGGCTGTCGAACAAAGGCACTGGGCATTCATCACTCCAAGCACTGCCTTTGAAATCTTCCTCCTCCAATTTAAACCTAAGGTGATTAATCAAATGAAACAAAAAACTTCCAGAGGTTTGCTCTTCTTTTGTCCTAAACCATCTTTCCTCACCATCCTCTCTCTAGAGTCTGCATTTCATCATTTCAGAAGCCTGTCTGGAGCTTTTACTAGCTGTCACCTTCAGTAAATACCTGCCAAGAAACATCTTCAAGTGTGTGATATCTAACAAGCTGGACACTTAAAGCAGTTATTGAAAGAGGGCCTGCAGACATGACAGCTTGTGATAACAGTCCCAGAACTATTACAGGGAAACATTTCAAAGCTTTTCCCAAGATTTTTTTTCTTTTTAATTCCTGGATCACTGACCTCATTAGCTTTAAGGCTCTCATCACCATATGAGCTCAATTCCTCCCTGTCCATTGTCAGAGTCAACAATAGCCCTGTCCTCTCTGGTCCAATTGTGTCTCAGGTTCTCTGTCATGAATGCATTCACCTAGGCAACCCTTAGCATTTCAAGGACAATGGGTGTCCAAAATTTGACCACTCAGAGAAAAGTTTGAGTTTTCTCTAGCTCCTTTGATAATTTTGGTCATTCTTTGAACTAACAAGGTTTTTGGGATTTTGTATGGTTTGGGATTTTGGGCCCCTGCCCTGAGCAGAGGAATAAAGCAAGCCATTGCATCCAGGAGTCTCATTCCCAAAGGGCCAGACTCACATATGCTACCTTGCCTTGGTGCCAGTTGCCCTGTGCCTCTTGAGTGAAGAGGGGCATGGGAAAGGGGTGTTCGAAGAGACTGGAATCAAGCCTACTTTTTCCTTGCGCCCAACAAGACATCCACATGGGTGCCTGAGTTCAATGTAGGCCCGCAACTTGGGAAACTCATTTCCCTGCACAGAAATGGACATCAGCTCCCTGTATCCCCCCTTCCCCTGTAACCCCTCCATTCTCTAAGACACTTCCTATCAACTAAAAAGAGTCCTAATAAGAGGCTCGGAAGCATCCTACAAAGTGTCATCTTTGTTTTAAGTGACTCAGCGCCCTTTCCCACTTTTCAAACATCAACTCATTATCCAAGCACTTTAATAATTTCTTGTGTATAGAGCTGTGCTGGGCATTTTACGAAGCCAATTAAACAGACAGTGCCTAACCTCTAGGCATTTATGATTTAAGGAAGACAGTGTCAGTGGGGACAGAGGAACTAATTCAGGACATAAAGGAAATTGAACGAGTACCACACAACTGTGCAGGTGAACTGCAAGAGACAATGCGTTATTAGGTATCTACTCACAGCTGCGGGACCATCCAGCCTGCCTGGAGATTTATAAAGCTTCTAAACCAAGTTTATTAAAGTTCCTTGTGACTATTATTTATCTTTTCAATCCTGTGCATTCATTGGTATCAGGTAGCTAATCCCAACAAAAGTGGATGACTGATGGTGTCTTTTTGTCTTTCCATTCTGTAGAGAGAGCTTCCCAGAACCAGGCAAACACCCCTGCACACAGGCACCTGTGCCTACTTGAACTCACCTTTCTCAGCCCGAGTTCTCTGTGTTCTTGATTGCTGAGCTCTAGTCTAGTTGGATTATTCTGACTTGAGAGCCATTCTTTCTTCTCTAGACTTTCTTTCCAGGATCATCAGCCCAACCACACACATAAAGCTTGGGTCTATCCACCTCATTCCCCGTAATGCATCTATTTGAGACAGGCAGTATTTGTGCACAGTAACTAAAGCCAATGAAAGGACTGGAGTCACTAGGGTCGCCATTTAACATCTAGGTCTCAAGTTCCCCCAGAGAACTGAGATTTGTATTGGAGTTTGAATAACTTGGCAAAGTAGACTAGGAATAAATACATTAGATCTGGATCCTGGCAAAGAGTTGTTGTTTTGGGGTTTTTTTTGAGTCGGAGTCTCACTCTGTCGCCCAGACTGGAGTGCAGTGGCCGCTCCCGGCCAGCGCAGCCTCGACCTGCCGGCTCCGGCCATCCCTCAGCCTCAGCCTTCCGAGTAGCCGGAACTACAGGCACACGCCACCACGCCCGGCTGATTTTTCGATTTATCGTAGAGATGAGGTCTTGCCAACTTGCCCAGGCGGGTCTCGAACCCGCGGGCTCAGGCCATCCACTCACCTCAGCCTCCGAAGGGCGGGACGACAGGCTGAGCCGCCGAGCCCGGCTGGCAAAGAGTTTTAAAGCAGAGCGTTGAGTTCTTGTTGCTGCTATGTGAGGAAGCAAAGCTGTATTTTCTATTAACAGTGGCCGGTTCTGTTGCGAAGGCCCTGGCGACTCTAAACTGCTCAACAGAGCGCAGCCCACGGAACTGTTTTGGGCGCGAAGCCCCAGGGCGAGGCAAAACTCCCCAGTGGCACCAGAGCCTCAGGAGGCCCCGCAGTCACCAGCCCGAGCCGGAGCCCCCCGGCTAACACTAACATGCCGGCAGGAGAGTCCGCACATCGCCTTCAGCCCAGTGCCCTGCTGCTTCTGTCTCCGTGGAGGAAATGGCATCCACGGTGACCCGCCACCAGCCCGGCCCTGAGTCATTCCCCTCTCTCAGCTGCTGCCTTGGAGCAAATGCAAGCCCCTGATTCTTCTGGATGCAAGCCCTTCGTCCTCCAGTTTCAACCCACTCTCTCCCGTCCTCCTTCGGCTGCCTCTCCAAGGTCCGGTCTTCTCTGGGACGCACCTCAAGTGTCTCTTCAATGGGTTCCAGTTTTTCAAAGATCCGGAAAGTGTTGTCCGGGAGGAAACTTTGACTTCTGGCCCAGAAACATGAATCATCCCTGAAATCAGCTAGCCAAAAAACTCCTGCTCCCTGCTTGAAATGAGGAAAGGGGAAAAATCAAATATATACATATCAAAATATAGAATAATGATGCCATAAGAGGTAGACTGAGGGTGTCATGGAGACACAATGGGCAGGGGGGTAATTCTGGCAAAGACAAAGGTGAAGCCCATGGGTGGTTTAACAGAGAAAGGATTTTAAGATGAGTCTTCAGGAATGTAAAATTTACTTTACATTTGACCTTTCAGAATATTTATTTCACAAATTGGGTAAAACCTGCATACAAATTCTTCCCCTCCCCCCCCCAGTTCACAAATTGCACTACAGGAGATACAGGATTGCAGCCATCCACCCCCAACAACTACAACAAATCATATTTCTTTTTCTTTCTTTTTTTTTTTTTTGAGTCGGAGTCTCACTCTGTCGCCCAGACTGGAGTGCAGTGGCCGCTCCCGGCCCCCGCAGCCTCGACCTGCTGGGCTCTGGTGATCCTTCCGCCTCAGCCTTCCAAGTAGCTGGAACAAACTACAGGTGCGCACTACCACGCCCGGCTATTTTTTTTTTTTTTTTTTTATTGTAGAGATGAGGTCTCGCCAAGTCGCCCAGGCGGGTCTTGAACCCGCGGGCTCAGGCCATCCACTCACCTCGGCCTCCCAGAGCGCGGGATTACAGGCTGAGCCACCGAGCCTGGCTACAGATCACATTTTTTAACTGTATAGCAAGGTTTCTAGGGATGACAATAACAACAGTGACAACTACAATGAAAACATAGAATGGCATGAATTACTAAAAACTTTCTGACATTCTAGTAGATATATTTTCTAGGCTTGCCTGGAGGAATTGTGGAGATCAGGTTAGTACTTATTTTCCACTACACTTGCTCCTCATGCCTAATTGTCACAGGCACAGAGAATGACATGAGTTTGAGTGATTGAGAGAAATCAGACACATTGAACTTCCCAGGTCCAGTAATTAATACCTTGTCAAATAAGTAGACAGTGGTGCACTCAAGAGGAAAAGCCCAGGAGTAATTATACAGTGACCAGGTTAGGACTCAGTAAGTGACACTGACTTATTGGCCCCGAGCTTCTGACATTGCCTGTCAGGATCGATTTATAACAGAAGTGACTCATCTACCCTTCTCATTTTAAGATCAAGTGTGTGTCCTCTGCTCAAGGGAGTCTAACTTTCTTCGGCAGACTGATGGAGTCAAAGTCTAATTAACATGATGGTGAATCACACGGAAGCCACCGCCTATTACCTGAGTCTAAGATAACCATTTCATGTTCATGTTGTCCTTTGCCTCGTCCCTATACCTATCTGGAGGGCCAATACAAGGACTATCCTGAACTAAATTACACGGTCTCTTTGGGGAAAAAAAGCAAAACCAAAAATTGTGTGTCTTTTAAAAAATAAAGCACCGGAAAAAAAACGGAAGAAGGAAGGAGAGAGACTTATATTGGGGGGTCTTTAAGATAAAACCAGGCCCCTTCTCTTACAGAGCAGTGCGTATTTTTCACAAGTTTGTATGACCCAACCAAAAAGCCAGGTCACCAAGGAGAATCTTTCCTGGACAGAATTATTCAGGCTGGGAGAACTTAGCGTTGGGCTAAAAAGGGATTATTTCAAAACGTCTGGGGAGTCTGTGGAGATGCCATGCCAGTGCTAGACAAGAAATTACAATCCAGTAAATGCAGCAAAATAGAAAAACCAGTTTACGTAACTAATGGACCCATCCGTGTTCCACCGCGGCCCAGCTGGCAGACCTGGGATCAGTTACTTAATTTCAGGTTTCAGTTTTCTCATCTCTAAAACAGGGAATTAAGTGGTGTAATGTATATAAAATCCTCACCACGACTTGGAAAATATTAGGTACCCAATAAAAACCTCAATATGCATCACTACCATCAACAGGACGGAGGAATGTGGGAGATGAGAATACAAGAGAAAGCCCACCCTTGGAAGCGAGCCATAATCTAAGACTTACCCAACTAGGTTTAAAGACTTACCCAATGGTTTAAAGACCAAAACATATATTTCATTATATTTTCTAGGACCAAAGAGACTTAAATAATGTTAGGACTATTTTCATTTTCCCAGAAGCCTAATACATTATGTATTCTATGCCTTCATAAATTCCATTAAGCAAGGTGTTTATAATACTTATTGAGTGAAGTAATATTTCATATATTGGCATTTTAAATGCGATTTATAACTTTATTTTACTACAGTTCTGTGTGGCACTATTTTTTTTAAAGAGTAAACAAGTCAATGCTTCCCATAACAAAGTTGAGCTCATGCAGAACATCTGTCTTCAAACGCAGGATGAGACTTGCTTCAGTTCTGTCCAGGTAGCGTCTAGTCTGTAAGTCAGTGTCTAGAACATGATGCAGAAATCACAGCAATAAGGCCCAATCATTGACATGGCTATTTGAAGCAGTGTCTGGAGTCAGTCAAGATCTCAGAGGAAACAGTTAACACAGGAATGTCCATGGCTGTGGCACCACTGAGGTTTCAAAGTATTTGTACAGACTAAGGGATGGGAAGTCATTAACAAAACTAAAGCGGGCCGGGCTTGGTGGCTCAGCCTGTCATCCCAGCACTTTGGGAAGCCAAGGCGAGTGAACTGCCTGAGCCTGTGGGTTCGAGACCCACCTGGGCAACTGGGCGAGACCTCATCTCTACAATAAATCAAAAAATTAGCCGGGCGTGGTAGCGCGCACCTGTAGTTCCAGCTACTTGGAAGGCAGAAGTGGAAGGATCGCCGGACCCCAGCAGGTCAAGACTGCGGTGGCCGGGAGCAGCCACTGCACTCCAGTTGGGGCGACAGAGTGAGACTCCAACTTAAAAAAATAAATAAATAAACCAAAAAAAGCACCCATACCAACTTCTGGTGCTGATGATAGTCACCAAACAGTGGCAGCAATAATAAATCTTCTGTTAACCTCTTCATCTGGTCTCAAACATCTGAAATGGGGTGGGGAAGGATTGGGTATATTTGAACTACCTTACCCACTGTATAAAAACATAATTTAAAAAAATTCCCACTCTGTTCATTCCCTCTTATGGGCTTCCACCATCTCTAACACTTGGGGTAGGGGTGGTGACAGGAGGCGAAAATGAGGAACCCAGGCGGTTACTCTGTCTGTAAACACATTTTCTTTTTTAAAAATTAATCTCTATTATAAAGATGTGGGGTACAGTTCAGGGTTAGGTATACAAACATTGATCATGCAGGTACCCTTGTTGATAAGGCGTGCCCCTCCCTCCTCTGGCAGTTTCCCATTATTGACAATCGCTTTCTTATAGCATTATAATTGTTCAGGGTCCTCTTATGAGTGAGAACATATGGAACCCTGTTCTTTGTTTCTGTGATAAATCACTGAGTATGATCGACTCCAAATCCATCCAGGTTGCGGCAAAGTTCCATATATTTGTCCTTCTTTATGGCTGCAGAATATGTACCACATTTTTTTTATCCAGTCCAGCTTCGATGGGCAAAATGGTTGGTTCCATGTTTTTGCTATTGTGAATAGAGCTGCGACAAACATATGTGTGCAGGTATCTTCTTTGTAGAATAATTCGAGTCCCTCCAGGTATATTCCCAATAGGGGGATTGCTGGGTCATATGGGAGGTCAATTTCTAGTTCTTTCAGAAATCGCCACACTGTTTTCCAGAGAGGTTGTACAAGTTTGCATTCCCACCAGCAGTGTAAAAGCATTCCTTTTTCTCCACATCCTCGCCAGCATCTGTTGTTTTTTGTTTTATTAATGATGACCATTCTTACTGGGGTTAGGTGGTACCTCAGTGTGGTTTTGAATTGCATTTCTCTGATGATGAGT
Organism: Cephalopachus bancanus; assembly: GCA_027257055.1. NCBI lineage: Eukaryota > Metazoa > Chordata > Mammalia > Primates > Tarsiidae > Cephalopachus > Cephalopachus bancanus. The sequence continues at coordinate 332,195 of JAPVLO010000140.1, forward strand.
GAGGCTGAGCACTTTTTCATGTGTCTGTTGGCTGCCTGTATGTCTTCTTTTGAGAAGTGTCTGTTCATGTCTTTTGCCCACTTTTTAAAGGGGCTGCTTGTTTTTTTTCCCTTTGGTGCGTTTGAGTTCCTTGTAGATCCTGGATGTTAAGCCTTTGTCAGATATACAGTTGGCAAATATTTTTTCCATTCTTGGGCTGTCTCTCTGCTCTCTTGATGATTTCTTTTGCTTTGCAGAAGCTCGTTAATTTGATGAGGTCCCACTTGTCTATCTTATTTCTTAAGGTATTGACCTTTAGGGCTCTGAATAGGAATTGGTTCCCAGTTCCAATATCCATAATGTCTCCTGCATTTTCTAAGATTCTTATAGTTTGAGGTTTTACGTTTAGGTCTTCAATCCCTTTAGAGTTAATTTTTGTGTATGGTGATAGGTAGGGGTCCTGTTTCAATCTTCTGCATGTGATCAGCCAGTTTTTTCAGCACCATTTGCCAAATAGGTTCTCCTCTCCCCAGTGGTTGTTGTTGGAGGCTTTGTCAAAGATGAGTTGGTTAAGAAATTGAGACTTTGCTTCCGGAATCTCTATCCAGAAGTAGAAATTTTCAAATAAAATCTATTAATGAGAATTCCAAGAGGTGTGTCAGTTTAATGGTTATGACTGGAATCTGGATCACCAAGAAGCTAATGATAGGTTCAGTGTTGGCATATGATTCTCTCGGGAAGACAGACAACTTTGCTTATAGTCAACCAAGTCACTGTCATCACAGCCACTGTCCTCATGGTTGCCACCATCTGTGTGGCCAGAAAGCATAACCCCTGGGGCTCTGAGCATTTATATAGGCCATGCCCTTCCTTCAACTTTCTCAGCTGAGAGTGATGAGGACCTTGTCCTTATATGCAGGAAGGGCAACTGTATTTGATTGTACTCCCCAAGGTAGGAATAAGACAAATGTCTGCCTCAAGCACAGATTCCAAGCCCTGTCTATTCCCAACAGTGAGGAGAAAGGAGAAGTTTTAAGGGTGACCTCATTTTGGTATCTCACTTGTTTCTCTCCCAGAAATGGACCTTGCTCACAGCAGGGGACCCTACATAAAATATACACTGACAAAGAAATCAGGTGCTTTGGACTTTCATCCTGGTTCTCACTTTACACCATGTGTATTTACATGAGTCACTTAACTAAGTTGTTGTGCATTTTCCATATCTGTCATGTGGGTATGATATCAATTCATTGACATTCATTGGAAAAAGGCATCCAAACCAGACAACGAACTACTGAAATTAGCTCCCAAATTCCCTCTGGGTCCCTGAATCCTCCATTTTACTTAAAATGACCTAATTAACAGGAAAATTGAGAAAGTATTATACTGCCCTATAATACGCTTTCAAAATACTCAACATACATAGTATGATATCACGGGTATAATACTCAGAGTGAGTTTCGCCGAGGCACTTCAAGAATACACAGACCAGGTGGTCTGCTGGTATTCTACTCAGGAATTCAAAAGCGGCTACCATAATAACTTGAGTCAATCACATCTCAATCAATAACCAACATTTTGATATTAGCTTAATGAATATCAGCAATGACTTTTCATTGATAAAAACATTGGCCTGATGACCAACATGATGCATTTAAGAAACAGCTCTTATTGTTTAAATTAAAGGTATCTAGGTATAGATTGGTTTAAGGAAGTTTTAGAGAAACTCAACTCCTTTGCATGAATAGGGTACAAAATCAAGTGAGGTCTATACTTTCTTCTTTAAGGATAGCACCAAACTAACTGGTCCTGTGTTCAGCCATTGGTTTAGGAAGTTTTCTGGTTGCCTGCACTACTAATAAAAGGATTGGTTTCTTCTGCTGGAATATGATTATGTTTGTCTCCAATAAACTCTGAATGCAAGATGGGGGTCAGAATATAAGGACTGACAATTAAGTTTGTGAACTCATCTTAGAAAAAGTTCTATATACCTTATTGCTGAATATCACTACAGTCACCTTCAAAGTTCTCCCCTTGGGAAGCTATGCACCAACACCAGTGCCTAGTTCACCCATCAAAGCAATTTTGGAACTCTTTCTCTGGAATGACTGTCAGAGCTGTTGTTGTAATAGCCTTGATGTCCTGAATGTCATCAAATGTCTTCCTTTCAATATTTCCTTTATCCTCAAGTAAAGAAAAAAGTCACTGGGGGCCAGATCAGGTGAGCAGGGAGAGTGTTCCAATACAGTTATTTGTACAGTGCTGCCAACATAAGTGCACAGTGGCAAGTTCGTAAACTTAATTGTCACACCTCAACTAACAACGCCGACAGCTCTGATGGCCATTCCAGAAAAAGAGTCCCAAAATTGCTTTGACGGGTAGACAAGGCACTGGCATCGTTACGTGGCTTCCCAAGGGGAGTGCTTCGAAGGTGACTGCAGTGATATTCAGCAATGAGGTATGTAGCACTTTTTCTAGGATGGTTTGCAACCCCAATTGTCGAACCTTGTATGCCAAAGGGCAGAGCTGAGATTTCATTGGGATCATACTTCTGGTTGTATGCACAATTTTGTGCTGGCTTTTAAATTAATATCTATTTAATAAATATCTGTATGTGTGGCAGAATTTTATCTGAAACCTGCTTTCTAAAATAAGTTGTATTGAGGTTATGAGGGAGTACTTACCCTCATCGATTTCAGAGTTCTCCAGTGGCTACCTCTAACTATCAAAAGAACGGAAGAGTTTTTGTCTTACCACTTGGCTTGCAACATATAGCTAGTAAGCATAGGATAAGTAAAATTGCCTTTAAAGACTTCATTTTTATCAGGGTAGCCCTGAATTTGATTTAATAACTCAGCGTCTAACTGGCCTTTGTATCAGAGTCTCCATTCAAATAAAAATTTGCCTTAGGTAACATTCAGGGGAATGTTACACTTCCTGCTGTTTCTGCCTCTCACCTCATTTTTGCTTTGGAAAATACCCAACCAATATTAATTAGAGAATTTGTAGTGCAAGGTACTATACTGAGCACCATCAAGGGCATGGCGACTTACGATTTGAAGTTTGTGAGCCTAAGGAACTGTCATGAAAGAATGGGGTGATGTGGAAGTAAAACTGAACTAGAAGTCCGGCGATCCAGACTTTAGTTCAGATGAGCCCACTACCTCTCTGAACTTTACCTCTTCATTTCACAACAAAGGGGAGGCCTCCCTCCAGTTTCTCCCATTATAACACATATGACGCTATTATCAAGGGCTATGAACTTATTTCTACCGTGTACCAGGTACTTTGCTAGTTCTTAGGATTACAAGGATGAGAAAGATATGGCCCTTCCCCTCAACAGCACACACAATAGTGAGAAAAACAAAAGAAAAATAGTCATACTAACAATATATTATTGTAGTTTATGTAATAGTATTGTTACTACTCCCAATTCATTAAAAAACATCCAAAGCATCCAAACCAATTCTGGTGCATTTCTAGTCACAGTAGGTGGATGGCATAAGAAGAAAGATCATCTAAGATAATAGGAGATTAAAAACCATCATCGCTGGGCCAAGTAATTTTGACTCAAGTTGTAAAGTTGGACTTTGATGTCACTCTCTGTTCATCAAGTATCATCTAAGGAATATAAAATGACTCTTCAAAAACATATGCCCCTCCTATTTTTCCTGAAATATTTATCATTAGTGTCACTCTGAAGCAACATAACCATAGAGTTTTGCTGATAAATTGTTCCTTTTTTACATCATCCTAAATAATCTTATCAAATACACAAGGCAGGTAAGTTTTATCAACCTAAGAGAAGGGTAAATAAACCTCTTTTTAGCTCTCCTTTTTCCAACTACTTCCATCAGGATGTCCCACAAGACCGCCCAGGTCAACATTTTAAAATCCAAGTCGTCCTCTTCGGCAAACTCTCCTTTCTACCCCAGTCACCTAAACCAACTTTCTCCACCTGATTTCTCCCTCCCTATCAATGTTGTCAGTTTTCTCTGTCAGTCACATAAGCTTAAAATCTTAAAGCCAACTTTGACCCCTTCTTTTGGGTGCCCACTTCTTAAGTCCTGTGGACACGTTCTCAGCTCCCTCTCTCTCTCTCTCTCTCTCTCTCCCCCCTTTTAATTGTGATACAATATACATAATATAAAATGCATCATCTGAACCATTAAGTGTACAGTTCAGTAGTGTTAAGTACACGAACATTGTTGGGCAGCCAATAACCAAACTTCTTTTCGTGCTGCAAAACTGAAACTCGAGACCCTTTAAACAATCCCTCACTTTGTCCTCCCCGTAGCCTCTACCAACCACCATTCTGTTTTCTGTCTCTATGAGTCTCACTATTCTATAGGGATTCCATAGCAATGAAAAACACAGTATTTGTCTTTTTGTCACTAGCTTATTCTACTCAGCATAATATCCTCAAGTTTCATCTATGTTGTAGCATATGTTAGAATTTCCTTATTTTAAAAGCTGAAACATACTCCATTGTATGGATATACCACATTTTGTTTGTCCATTCATCTGTCAATGGACTTGGGTTACTTCCATCTTTGGCTATTGTGAATAATGCTGCTTTGAACATGGATGTGCAAATATCTCTTAGATACTCTGCTTTCAGTTCTTTTGGATATATGCCAAGAAGCAGAATTTCCAAATTATATGACAATTTTGTTTTTAATTTTTTGAGGAACCAGCATGAAGTTTTCCATAGACCACCATGCCTCTCACTGTGTGCCTCTACTCAGCTGCCCCACTGTCAACCTAGTTCAACTTCATTACCTCTCCCTGCCTGACTGCTAAATCCTCCCCATTCTTCTGTTCCAATCTACTGAGCACAATACTGTCAGATTAATTTTCCTTTAAATGTAGTTATGATGTAATTTCTCTGTTAAAAAAAAAAAAGTTCACTGACCCCATTACCTGGCAATGGGAACACAAACTCTTGGACTAGGTTTTCAAGGGCAGTCAAAATATGACTTCAAGCCAGGCTCCAACCAGTCAGTGCTCCAGCAAGTCCTTCCCTTCTTTCACCCATGCCCTCTGCCTTCCCATCCATATTATTTCCACCTGTTGAAATACCCTCATCTCTTAGAAGCAGTTCCACTTGGTACTGGCACAGAATAGCCAAAACGCCCCTTCCAAATCTCAATGTTTACCAGCCTGTGATTCATCTCCGTAGCGCTCATGCATCCATGTCCTGGGAAACATTCACCATACTCATAATTTCATGTTCAGTGTCTTATTTGCTACCATGAAAAGTCTTAAAGGCAGGAGAGGATCTATTTTATTTGCTGCTAAAACTCCAGCATTCTATATGACTGGGCATACAATAAACAGGGAAGATCTGATTTTTGTTAAACGTTGAAGGCTTCATATTTTCCTAAATATGATTTCTGCTCTCTCTTTTGAAATTCTAAACCCTCAGAATTAGAAATGAGTTGAGTTCATAAATGGCCCTTGTGGAGCTGCTCTGGGCTCTTTATCTGAGGCTTAAATTACCCAGTGTGACTGTCTTTATTGATCAGACCAAAGAGATAATGACTGAATATCTGCTTACTTTGAGACAATATAGAATCAGTCCTCACTGAATCTCATATTGGACTTTCTGCAATTAGCTCTCTTTCTTTTAATTATAATCATTGTCCTTCAAATGCTCTATGCTAAAAAACAAATTATAATGATCTAATATTGTAGGAGTCACATGGACACAGATTCAAGGAATAGATTCAGTAGGGTATTATTGTCACAGTGAGACGTTTACAACTTGTCTCATTTTTAATTGGTTTGTTTTATTATTGTTTTCCTGCTCTATTGGACAGAATGCAATAAAAGGAATCACTACTTTTTGCCAGGGAGAGACAACATAAAAATAAGTTCAAACAGGAGAGAACTCTACATGCATAGTGTAATTTTAAAATAAAATTATAATACATAATAAAACTCAAAATGAGTTGCAGCTGCGGTTTGAACATCTTAAATAGATCATTGAAGAGAAAATTGACTAATAAATAATCTCCCAAACACTAACAAGTCAGTGTGCATATGCAAGTAAAATTAACCCATGCTAGAAAAGACTAAAAAGCAGTCCATAAAACACAAAGTCGGCCACTATTTTTCCAGACTGGTCGGAGGAGAGAGGCAGAGAAGGGTCAGGTTCTGTTGAGCCTGGGTCAGGGAGGAGCAGGCGAGGAGGATAAGGGCCGCAAGTTGGAGAGGGAGGGGTAGCCAAAGCAGGAAGTGGCGCCAAGGACAGTCACAGGAGACGCTGAAGTTCCCGCCGGAGACGCCACGGGAGGACAGACAAGGGTGCTCAGGAGAACACGTGAGAAGTTCAGGCACACGAGTCAGCATTTAGCACTTTGTTCCGAGATTTCTCCATTTCGCTGACTGTGGCCTGACACTGCACTGGCCAGAGGCCGCACCTTAAAGAGCTCCACGGTGCTGCACACACTCGTCTTTTACCTTCTGTTTGAGCATAAGCTCCTTGAGGCCTGAGTGTGTATTTGACTGGGCACATTCGCAACGTCAGACCATAAAGTAATTAGTGCACAGAATTTTGAAACGAGTATAATACTATAATATCCTAGAGTCCACGTTGAATTGTTGATAAAAAATTATTCTGTGATCTATAACCAGGGTCTTTATAGATTTCAATTTGCCTGGGATAGTCTCAGCATAGTTGCAGCATAATTCTCCCTTGCACTTTCAAATTGTCCAGATCTGAAAGATGAGTATATCTAGTCATCTAATTTATAACACAGCCGAAAAGTGTGATTTCTAGAATTCCCTGTTGTCGACTTGTTTACTGGCTGTTGTCGCTTTCTCATCAAAACTGAAGAGACTATGCAAATTAACATTGCAAAGATTATAACTCTGGATTCCAGGTAAATAAATTTAGTATCATTATTCTAACAGTAGCAATTTTTCCAAAGAGTAACCATATTCTAAAGTCAATGAATATGTATAGCTACATAATGATTTCTATAATGAACTTTTTTCGGCATGAATGTACAGCAGAAATGTTACTACCTACAATCTTCTGGGACATCATTAAATATGGAGCTATAGCCATACTGAAAATTTACTCTCTCCATAAATGTGTGTATTTGTATGTTTGTGGGAATGGAAACATTTGGATGCTTGAGAAATGGAAGAGATTTTTCAGTTATGGTTATCTTACTTGGCAATGACCTCACTGTTGAATTAGTATAAAAAGATAAATAAGGGACAACTTTTATCTTCTTCAGAAATATTTTTAGATTATTTTAAAAGCATTTTATTCATTTATTCATGGCTGCTACTAGCACTTGCCATGTCACTTGTTTGAATTGGAAAAAGTCACTTCTCCAGATGGACCACGTAGACAAAGGAACTCCCTAAGCTGGCCTGCTGGGTTTCACCCCTCACTTACTGGAAATGGTGTCCCAATCATAAACTAATTTTTACTACCTTGCAAAATCATATAAAGGCCCAGTCACATAAAGACTGCCTGTGAGGTAAATTACTACATTTTATATACTATTTTTTTCACTACAATTTTTCACAGGTGTCTGAGAGGAAAAAAAAAGAAAGCAACCTTCATAGGGGTTAAGTAGTGTGTGGGGATTCCACTTCACTGTGCAGGGAAGCTTTCAAGTCCTCAAAGCTTAAAGAAATGTGATAAACATTGGATAAAATCTTACATCTACAATTCAAATAAGTAAAAACCTATGAATTAAAAATAGCTAGAATGCTTTTATTTTCAGGATTTTATGCCAAAGACCAAAAGATTAAAAGAACAGATCAAACTGAGCTTAAAAGTCTCTGGTTTTTAATTAAACCTCTAAAATACTAGAACATGAAAACATGCTGTTCTCTTATAGGAATCTCAGAACCAGCTTCTTAGCATTTGTCAGAGGAAGGTAGTTAAAATAACAATCGTGATGATGTTGATGATGAATATTAATAACTGATTTCAGGGCTGGAGAGGAACAAAAACACAAATACATAAGAGTGTGATTCAGAATGTGGCAGAGAGCAGCAGAGAAGAGATACAGCACATTAACTAGAATCCACATAATCGTCACAGCAGTAAGGGAGCTGTATATTTACCAAAAAAAAAAAAAAAAAAAAATCTCTAACTGAGGCGGTCTCAACATTTTGAAAGCAAACTTTGGTTAAAAAGTATTGCAAATAATTTTCCTGATTTATGACCTACGTAGGAGTCCATCTCTGTGTATCCAATACCTGAGAGTAAAGAGACTACCGGTAGCTTTAAATTTTACCCAGGGCTATAATTGCAACATAAAAATAAAAGTGACAGATTGGCTTTAGCAAGGATGTTGTAACCAGAATGGTGCTGCGTAAACAGTATCTTCATATATTCTGAACTGATCTGTCTGTTCTTCATTTCCATTACTGCAGTGGCCCCCAAATCTAAGTAATACAGAGGATGCCAGAAAAAGTATACACGTTTTAAGAAAGGAAAAGACTGTATTAAAATTGTAATACTCAATGAGATGAATACATCATGTTTGACTTCTGCAATTATAAGAGGCGCCCAAAGTGGTTCTCATCAGTGTCCAGACACTTCTGATTATGGTGAACATCTCTTAAAATGTGTATACAGTTTTTTGGGCACCCCCAGTACAAATGTTTAAAATGGTATTATTTTATCCAAACACTCGTAGTTTCCTAGAATAAGAGAAAAACTTTCAGATTTTGATGCAGCATTTTTACTTACAGGCAAACCAAACGGTATTCACTGCCTTATCTGTAAGGTACCCAGTCTAGAGGGTGCCATTCTTAAAGAAACATTGCTGGGTGAGCTATAAAGAAATCATCTGACTTTTCTAAGCACAATCAACCTGAGATTTATTTTCTCAACAGTATTTTGAAAGGTTTTTGGTTTGTTTTTGTTTTTTTTTAATAGGCAGATTGCTTATACTAACACTTCCCAATGTCTTTGCTTTTTTTTTTTTTTTTTTTTTTGAGTTTGAGTCTCACTCTGTCGCCCAGACTGGAGTGCAGCGGCCGCTCCCGGCCACCGCAGCCTCGACCTGCTGGGCTCTGGCGATCCTTCCGCCTCAGCCTTCCGAGTAGCCGGAATTACAGGCATGCGCCACCACGCCCAGCTGATTTTTTGATTTATTGTAGAGATGAGGTCTCGCTGCCCAGGCAGGTCTCGAACCCGCGTGCTCAGGCAATCCCCTCACCTCAGCCTCCCAAAGGCGCGGGATGACAGGCTGAGCCACCGAGCCCGGCTCCAATGTCTTTGCTTTAAAGATCCTTGCTACATTTTACTAAATCTCACTGCTGACATTTTCACTTTGCATGTAGACTCCATTTCCCTTAGTGTCTCTTCTCTTCGTTCTGGGACTTTGAGACCTTATGACATGTTTATATGTCACGTCCCTTCCCCACTCCATGTCTGCCGTTATTCAGTCAACCACTGTGCCCAAACCCTTTGAGCCATGTGCTTTTTTCTCCCCAAAAATACTTTGGCTCAAATCTTAAACCTTCAGATTAAAATGAAACTTCCACTCCCCCAGCACCAGTCTGGGCACTGGTTTGGTACCTTGCAATGTTAAAGACTCACTATAGGGATAACACAAACATAAAATTAGGTACCAAAATAACAGTGTTGGGGAAAGCCTGTTGTCTCTAAGAGATGTCTTGTACAGAAAATGGGACAGATGAATTGAAATTAGAGTAAAGGGAACAGGTCGTGTGCAAACCATTGTGCCCTGTGCCTAGAATCTGCAAGTGTGGCCGGTCTCTCCTCCCGCCGGAGACCGAACGTGCCATTTCCTGTGCCCCAAGCAGCACAGCCACACTTTGGCTTGCAGACCCGCTACAGCAAAACCCTCCCCAACAAAGGAGACTGCTTGTCAGAACCAACGTGCAAAACAGAAATAGCATTATTTACAAGACACAGTTGTCTTTGGACTCGTGATTCTCTTTATAGAATATGCAGGTATGAGTGTGCACAAACAAAATGTCACTCACAGAGGACAGAGTTGATCTTTCGGATTTAATTTTCATTGAAAATAAAGCGTGTGTATTCAGCTGATGACTAAACCCAAAGCTCTTTAGAAAGAGTGACTAAGACTAAGTGGTCATGATTGCTACCTTGTGTACCAGATGAATGAATGACCTTTTCTGAAAACTAGAATGATGGATACATACTGGCTAAACGTGAAAACAAATCATGAAGCAGCACCGTTCACAGAGTGCCTCCTCCGTGGCACTAATAGGCCAAAGAGTCAGCACAGGAGCTCAGGAGCTCTGCAACAGGCCTGTGAGGTCATGCCATGCCTAACTCTCTGTTTCAGATGAAATCCTGGAGGTTCAGAGGGGTTAAACTACTCGCCCACATCACACAGGGAAGGCAGAGCCATGACTACCACTGAGGTCCACTGATGCTAGAACCTGAGCCACGTGGCCTCTCAAAAGCTTGGAAACGTAGAAATGAAGTTTCTCCTGAGGAAAATAAGTCACAGAGGTTGCTTAGAAAATTCTGGATGCTTACATGTCACTCTTCACCTCTTATTCATTTACTATTCACATAGTCTACCTCCAAAAGGGGTCTGAGGCAAATTCCTGAGTGTAGACACGTACCAACATACATGTGTGGACAATATACATCTAAACACGGCTTCAGCTTCCACAGTGAGTGGGTCAAAAGCAAAGCGGATGAGAACAGAGGCCTTGGTCGACTGTGGTCATGGGCTGTGTCCTGGCAAACGACACGTGCCTTCTTAGTGGCATGTATTCCTCCTCATCGCCACAGGACAGTGAAAGGTGAAGTCACTAAAAGTCCAAGCTGGCCGCCAATCTAACTGGGTTCAAATTCTGCTCAGTTTCATGCCAATTTCTTAGCCTCTCCCAGTCTCAATTCCCTCATCTTCACAAAGGAAAGGCTAATAGTCATCGTGCTTCCTTCAAAGAGTTGGAAATGAGAGAATCCTATAAAGCTCCCCACATAGTTCTGACACATAGTTCAAAAGGAGAGTTCTGATAGCAGGCAATGCTTTGCACAAAGACATCACGTAAAAGCAAGATTTGTTTTGACCACTCCTGTAGTTTTCCCTTATCTCCTGCCTCAAAAGCAAATGCTCACATGGCAAAAACTCAATACAAGGAATCCTTCGAAGCACTGAAATAGGACGTTAGAGCTCTCCAAGATCCCATTAAAGTCAGGAAACAATGAAGGATCAAGGAAACAGTGAAAATCTTCTACAGTAATAACGTCAATGATGTTGATGGAAAGTTAGGACACTTATTAGGTGTTCCTTTCGAAGAAGTGCGGAAAGGTTATTAAGAATAACAACAAAAGATGGCCAGATTCATTGGCTCTTTGCCAAGGAGAGCCTCAGGCAGTTCTTGAGCCTATTAGAAGGTCTGAGACCGCCAGGTCAGCAGAGGGTCAGTTTGTATCCAGAAGCCAATAAGGAGACAATCACATAAATGTGTGGGTTATGTTCCCCATCTTGTGGTTCTGGAGTTTCTCAGTGAAATTAGTTTATGAGTGCGAGGAGGAGCAATCTTTAACGAAACCAAGGTTTATTGACAAACTGTGCACAATGCACAAAAGCATCACTGGGAGAAAATGTTCATTTCCTATTCCCGAATATCCCTTCGTTTGTGCAGTGGCTTTGTTTGTTTATTTCTTTAACCAGTAATGTTCTTTTGATGAACAATATGTAATGTATTCTCTCTAAAAGTAATATGCTTTGCAAACAGTCTGTTATCTTTCCTTTCCTAGTCTCTTAATCGTATTCTCTTGCTGTGGAGACTTTGGCATTGAACTTATTGAAAACCGTTAAGTTTGTCTCAACATCACAGGCGATAAGGTTGACTCCACTTTTAAAGATTGCTTTGGACAGCCCAAGACATGAAGCCGAACTAGAAACGTATTTGCTGTCTCTAACCTTAGAGACAGGGACATTTAATACAATTCATGAAGCATAATTGAAATAGAAATCCTACAATGAAAACATAGCAAGGAACATTGTGTAAATTAACTTTTTGAAGGATGTTCTTCCCTCGGTGCACAGTCAGCTCCCATTAATTGTAATGGACATAACTTGCACATCTATCAGCAGAAGGTTTTCACTTCCTTCTATGCAAAACTGGCTGCAAAAAGAAAACGATGCCCACGAAGAAAAATGGAGTTTGCTGCTAAAGATTGCCTGAAGAATAAAATCCAAAAGTTAATTAAATGTAAGTTGTTGCACAGAATCATAAATGAGGAACTATTATGAAATTCAGCAATTTTATTTAAAAAAAAATACACCTAAAAAAACAATGTGGAAGCCAGGTCAGGTTGTGTCCTTTGACTGTTTTCTTACTCAAAATTCAATTCTCCCACATTATGAACTGTGAGCTTGAGAGCAGAAGCTATGAATTATTCCTTAGTACCACACACACAACATGAGTCTACCACACGAAGAACACTCTGTAGATACTTGAACTGAAAAGGACTATTCATTTGAACAGATTAGGAGATTGGAGGAAAAACAGATGAAGCTATGAAAAGGTAGATGGAGCACTACTAATATCTAGTATATGCTACACACATACACACACACACACACACACACACACACAAACACACACACACACAAACACACACACACACACTTTTTTCGGAACCAATCCTTCAGTGCGTGTTTCTTGAAAACATAAGCCACACATCTATTACAATGGCTAAACACAAAAACTAAACAAAAAACCTGACAACTCCAAACCTCATTACTTCTTGAATGTAGGCTACACACTTACTAGAATGGTAGGTGGGGAAAAGTCGCTGACAGAATGAAATGTTGGTGAGACTGTGGAGCAACAAGAACTCTCATTCCTTGTTCCTGGAAATGCAAAATGGAAAAGACACCATGAAAGAGTTTGGCAGTTTCTTATAAAACTGAACATCCTCTTACTATATGATACAGCAATTACACTCCTTGATATTTACCCGAGTTAGTTGAAAACATGTCCGTATAAAAACCTGGACATGCATGTTTATAGCAACTTTATTCATAATTGCCAAAACTTTGAAGCCACCAAGATGTCCCTGGATGCGTGAATAAATAAATAAATTGTGGTACATTTGGACAATGGAATATTATTGAAAACTTAAAAGAAATGAGCTATCACACCACAAATGACATGAAGAAACCTTGAATCCATATCACTATGTGGAACAATCCAACTTAGAAGGCTACCTACTGTGAGATTCCAACAGTATAACATTCTCAAAGAGACAAAACTATGGCGACGATAAAAAGATGAGTGGCTTCCAGGAACTGAGAGGAGGGAGAAAAAATAGGCAGAGCACATAGGATTTTTAGGGCAGTGAAATTATCATGTATGATACTGCAATGGTGGATACATGTCAACACACATTTATCAAAACGCATAGAATGCACAACAGAAAGAGTGAACCTTAATGGAAGCTATGAGCTCTGGCGGTCAATGAGGATTCATCAATTGTAAGAACATCCTGCTGTGACGGGATATCAGCAGTGGGAAGGTTGTGTATATGTGAGGAAAGGGGTACGTGAGAACTACCTGTACTTTCTGCTCAGTTGTATTGTAAAACTAACATTAAAATAAAGTTCATTAATGACAGGCTCAGTGGCTCAGCCTGTAATCCCAGCACTTTGGGAAGCCGAGGCGAGTGGATTGCCTGAGCCCACGGGTCCGAGACCCCCCGGGCAACTTGGCGAGAGCTCGTCTCTACAATTAATCAAAAATTTGCCGGGCGTGGTAGTGTGTGACTGTAGTTCCGGCTACTTGGAAGGCTGAGAAGGGAGGCTCGCCGGGGCCCAGCGGATTGTCGCTGGGGTGGCCGTGAGCACGCCACTGCACTCCAGCCTGGGCGAGGGAGTGAGACTCTGGCTCAAAAAAAATGTTTATTAATTAGAAAATAAACAAGGGCAAAGGCATTCTTTGACAAAGCACAGTTTAATTACCAAAATCAAGAACTTATCACTTATACATGCTAATCGACAGAATTTCGTCAAATTTCACTAATTATTTCAGTAATATCCTTGATAAAAAAAGGAAAAAAGATACATTTTATTTCTGGTCCAGAATTACACATTGCATTATGTTGTCATGTCTTTATCTTTTAATAATTTCTCAATCTTTCTTTGCCTTTCATGGCCTTGACATTCAAGATGTATACAGGCCCTTAGTAGGTTTATCTGATGTTTCCTCATAAATACATTAAGGTTATGCATTTTTGGGGAAAGATTAGCACCAAAGTAATGTGTTGTGTCCTTCTCAATGCATAATGATAAGAAGCACATTAGATCTCTTTGTCTTATTCTTAGTGATATTTACTTTGACCACCTACTTAAGGTGATTTCTGCCATGTTTCCCCAATGTAAAACTATTTTTTTCTTTGGAACTAATACATACCCGCAGGAGATCTACTTTGAAGTGATATAAATATCCTATTTCTCATCCCATTTTCACCCAGAAGATTCTTTCTTGGCTCTTGGCTGAAAATATTATTACTATGTCGTTGGCCAGTTGGAGATCTGTCTACTTTTTAATGCCTTTTAAGTTCTCCCTTTTCTTTCAGCAGCATCAAATATTTCCGTTATTCTGAAAGTGGCACAACACTAAGCAGCAGTACTGCCTAATTGCATTCTCAGAGCTGATCAAATTCTAATCAGTCTAATTAGGTTGCTGCCATTCAGTCAATTCTGTGGTGTCCTCAATGGGGCTGCCACCAAGCAAATACCTGAAAAATCTTTGGTTGACACGTCTCTTCTGAATTCATTGAGTATTTCCAACTGCTGTTTGGCAGAGTTAAGAACCCTGTAAACTTGAATTTTCCTGAGTTTTAAGACCCTTGGCCCCCCAAAATAGTGAATTCCTGGGGTTCTTAAAAAGATCATTAGTGCCTAGAGTCTTTAGACCAGCCACACTGTCATTTCTAAGGTTCAAACTAGGAACTGTAGAATCAAATTATCTCATTGAATTTAGACCATATATCTTCAAAATAAACTGTTTTTTGTCATGCATTATACTTTTAAGCCTGTAGAAAGGAATTTTTAAACTTCAGCTAAAATATTTTTCTACAATTTCCATTTGATTTTTTATAATTTCTATTTTTCTGTCAAAATTTACTCTTTTATTTCATTATATAAGCAAATTTTCCTTTATATATTTAAGTATAGGTATAATTGCTTCTTTAAAATCTGTATCTGCTCATTTCAACCACCGAACTACCTTAGAGTCAGTGTCTAATGTGTTTTTAATAAGAAGTATTGACAGATCAAGTTTTTTGTTTCTTTGTATGTCAAGTACTTTGAGATTGTATCTTGAGCACTGTGAATAATACGCTATGCAAACTCTGGATTCTGTGATTTTCCTTTAAAGAGTATGAATGTTGCTGTTAAAGCAGCCAGTTAAGTTGGCTGAACTCAGCCAACTGGTCTTCTGTGGTGTCTGTGTCTTCTATCTATGTCTTTTGTGGTGAACAGCACAAATCTCAATTCACTTCGATTCCTTCAGTCATAGCTTTGCTGCTTGGAGTCTGTCTCACATTCCAGCCAGACATTTGGGCATTTTATAAACCAAATTTTGAGCTCCCCTTCTCTGGCTTTCCTTTTCTATGATTTCTCACTTTTCAGTGGCTGTGACTCCTCAGAACTCTGTCCTTTACTTCTTTAAACCAGTAAATTGTATGAAGGTTTTTTTGTTTTTGTTTTTTGGTAGCCACCCTGCAAAGCTGACCAGAACCTGTACTCAGGCAAGAAGAAAAAAATAAAATAAAAACAACAGCTTTCAGATATTTCTTTCACCCAGTATCACCTCTCCTTTAGTATTTGCCTGCTTTTGTTCACTTCTCAGTGTCTTCATGTTGTTATTTTTTTATATTTTGTCCAGAATTTCTATGGAAATATCAGTCCAATAGGAACTACTTGCCCATTGCCAAAGACAAACCAACCTATCTTATTGAGTTCAGCAGTTTCTTGAGGAAATGAATTCTTCTTTATCAAAAACATGGTTTTATATAACTTTGCCTTTTTTCATTAATTTTATCATCCCTTATTTGTTTAACAGATGTATTGTGTAAGGTACCACGCTGAGTGTTGACATGAAACTAAAAAATGAGAAAGACTGGTTCTTCAGTAGGAAATCCAGTTGGGAAGATGAGATATAAATTCATGAAATGAATTAGCATGTAAGATTGCATGTGGTACAGTAGTAAATGAGCTTTATAAACAAGAGCACTCTTGTTATCCAAAGTCTGATCCATGGATAGGCAGCACTGGGAACCCCTGGGTGTGTTTTAGAAATTCAGAATCTCAATCTCCACCTCAGACCTAGTAAATCAGAATCTGTCTTTTTACAAGATCCATAGATGACACTTACGAACATTAAAGTTTGAGAAGCACTCTTCTAGAAATTCAGAAGAAGGGACTCCAGCTGAGAGTTCTGGGGAAGATTTTTTTATACATAATATGAGATTTCAGACTCTGGATGGTCTGAGAAGACTTTTAAAAAGAGCATTTAGGTGGCAAATACATGGCCAAATTGGGAATAAGTTCAAACTAGAGGGTCAGAAAACATAATCGTAGTAAAAAGGTTAGACTTACACCAATCACAGGACTTTCGTATGAACATTAGAGAAATCACAGCCCAAAAAGGTTTATAAGGACACTATCATTTCACATAACGGGAAGGTCCATTCCAGGGATAGGTAACCAGTATGTATCACCAAGGTCATCATAAAAGTAGTTTTTTGTTTGTTTGTTTGTTTGTTTGTTTGTTTTCTGGTGTACCATCTGCAGACTGACTCTTAGGCTGATTGGCCCTTATAGTTTTGAGATACCTGGCTCAGTTTCAGGTATTGCATGAGCACACACCTACTTTTTCTTTAGTCCATTTTTCTTTACTGTGATGAAGGAAAATCTTCCCAGAGATAGGATCAAGATGGCCAATGTGTGGCAACTAGAGTGTGCTTTTCCTGCATCATAAACCAAGATAGAGTTTCTTCAGCACCCAGAGATGAGCAAGACCAGCAACATGTCCCATGTGATAATAACCACAAATAGCGCAAAGAAGAGAGAAATCAAGCAACCCTGACTGGAACTAGCCATCCTCTTCTCTGGATCATGGCATAGAACCTCACAGCCTTCAGACGCCGTGGAGAAGGCGAGGGAGGGGAATTCGGGAATTCTGTGCTTCTGCCACGGACTTGAAGGGCCCCTTGAGCCTTGTAGGACTCCAGCCCCTCCGATCCCTGGTGGAGAAGGACATCCTTGCCCGGAGCGGTGCCCTCTCAAAGGCCCCGTGGAATAGTGCAGGGGAAGAGAGACTCCCGAGCGGCACCAGCCACCGTTTCCCAGGAACTCAGCCCTTGCAGGTGACGGCTTCCTGCCTAGCCTGGGAGGGGATGGACCCCAAGGGCAAACTCCCCAGTGACAGAAAGCCCCTGACTGGGGGTGGGGAGTGGGAAAGGGTGCCCTGAGGCCAGCTGAACGTTGACATTAAAAAGGCAAGCTGCCCGAGGTGAAGGCAGGGAGCCAGGTGGGACTCAAAGCCAAAGCAGCTTCTCATTCCCGGTGTAAACGCGTCTCTGCCTGCCCTGCACAACAGCACTACCCTAGTGGCCCGGGACTTCCTCCTAATCCCCACTGCAGTCGCCAAGAGTATACACAGGTGGTTGTTCCGGTCATGTCCCTTGTTCTCCTCCCAAAGACAGACAGAGAACTTGGATAAGCCTCAGAACCCCACCCTCTGCCTAGGCTGGCCGGGTACTTCCCTGGAGCAACGTTCACCCAAGAAAAACCCCGAGCCACCATTGCATCTGGCTCTCTCCTGGCTAGTGTAAGTGCCACTTCCTGGCTGGAGTTCAACAGCACAGCCCACCACATAGGACGTAATACCCTAGCTTTGGGGAAGGCCTGAATCCGGTGCCCAGCTAACACCT
The DNA here is from genome assembly GCA_027257055.1 of Cephalopachus bancanus. Taxonomy (NCBI): domain Eukaryota; kingdom Metazoa; phylum Chordata; class Mammalia; order Primates; family Tarsiidae; genus Cephalopachus; species Cephalopachus bancanus. The sequence goes on from JAPVLO010000140.1 coordinate 350,112, forward strand.
CTTTCCAAGTCACTCCAACCACTCAGGATGCTGAAACCCAGGGCAGGTACCCAGCACAGAATGGACAACTGACAATTGAGAAACTCACCACACCAAGGCTATATTAACCAAGGGAACCCTACGATGCCTATGTAAGTCCCCTGCCAACCTCAAATGAAAAGAAAAAGTCTACCAAAATGAGAAGGAACCAGAAAAATAATTTTGACAACATGAAAAACACTTCCCCAAAAAACCACATTACTCTTCAGAAATGAAGCCTAAGCAAAATGAGATCTTTTAAACTCCAGGCATAGAATTCAAAAGATTGATTATATAATTGCTCAGTGAGCTTCAGGAGAAAATTGAAAATCAACATAAAGAAATTTTAAAAACCATTCAGGACATGAAAGAAAATTCTCCAAAAAGATAGCCACCTTTAAAAGAAGCAATCAGAAATTCTAGAAATGATAGCATCATTTAGGAAAGTACAAAATGCAGTGGAAAGTTTTAACAATAGACTAGAACAAGCAGAAGACAGTATCTCAGAACTTGAAGACAAGGTTTTCAAAGTAATCCAACCAGACAACAATTAAAAAAATAAAGAGAATGGAACGAAGCCTCCAGTAAATGCGGGGTTATGTAAAACATTCAAAGTTAAGAATCATAGGTGTTCCTGAGGAAGAAGCAAAGCAACAGGTTTGGGAAACTATTTGGGGGAATAAGGAGAATAATGTCCCTGGTCTTACCAAAGATTTAAACACCCAGACACAAGAAGCCCTAATAATTTCCAGAAAATTAATCTCAAAAAGTAATCCCTAAGGCATATAATCATCTGGTTATGCAAAGTTACTGTGAAGGGAAAAATTTTAAGAGCAGTGAAACAAAAGCATGAAGAAACTTAAACCTATTAGATTAACAGTAGACTTCTCAGACAAAACTCTACAAGCCAGAAGAGACTGGGGCTCCATCTTCAATCTTTTCAAATAGAATAACAGTCAGCTAAGAATTTTGTATTCTACAAAACAAAGTTTCATAAATGAAGGAGAAATGAAGTCTTTCCCAGACAAGCAAACACCGAGAGAATTTGTCACCACTAGCCCAGCGCTACAAGAGACACTCAAAGGAGTTCTAAACATTGAAACACACCAGAAGAAAAACACTGCACCTAAAAAAATAGCAATACTGAGAAACTTCAACACACCACTAACAGCAATAGATAGATCATCAAGGCAGAAAGTCAACAAGGAAACATTGGAATTAAACTGGACCCCGAGTGAATGGAACTAACAGACATCTACAGAACATTCCATCCAAAACTACAGAATACACATATTTTTTCACCAGAACATGAAATATTCTGCAAGACAGACCATATGATAGGCCACAAATCAAGTCTCAACAAATATTAAAAAAATCAAAATCACATCGAGTACCTTTTCAGACCACAGTGGAGTAAAACTAGAAATTAACTCCAAAAAGAATGCATGAAACCAAACAAAAACATGGAAGTTATACAATCTGCATCTGAATGATGCTTGGGTCAACAATGAAATCATGAAGGATATTTTAAAATTCCTTGAAACAAATTATAACAGTAAAACAAGTTATCAAAAGCTCCGGGACACAGTCAAAGCTGTCCTCAGAGGAAAATTATGGTGCTTAAAACCTGCATTAGTAAGATGGAAAGATCACATATTAATAGCATAATGTCACACCTTAAGGAACTAGAAAAACACAAAGCAAACACAAAGATAGCAGAAGAAAAGAAAAATCAAACCAGAACAAAATAAAATTGAAATTGAAAAAAATACAAAGGACCAATGAAGCAAAAAGTTGGTTATTTGAAAAGATAAACAAAACTGATAGACCAAAAGCTAGGTTAATTGAGAAATGAAGAGAGAAGATTCAAATTCGCTCCATCAGAAATAATAATGGAGACATTACAACTGATAAGATGGAAATTCAAATGATCATCTGCAACTATTATGAATACCTATGTAAAAAAATGAGACAATCTAGACAATAAGGATACATTCTTGGAAATACACAACTCCACAACCTCAAATAAGGAAGAGTCCTGAACAAACCAATAATGAGTAGAGAGATTGAAACAGTAGTTAAAAGTCTCTCAACAAAAATGTCCTGGACCAGATGGACTCACAGCCAAATTCTGCCATACTTTCAAAGAAGAACTGTACCAACTTTACTGAAACTATTCCATAATATTGAAGAGGAGAGAGTTCTCCCTAACTCATGATATGAAGTTAGTATCACTCTGCACTCTGATACCAAAGCCAGGAAAAGACACAACAAAAAAAAAGAAAACTCAAGAATATCCTCCGAAAAATTTTATTTGTTTATTTACTTATTTTTATTTTTTTAAAGATGTGGGGTACAATTTATAATTAGATATACAAGTGGTCATAATACCCTCTACAAAATATTAGCAAACCAAATTCAACATCACATTGAAAAAAATCCTCATGACCAAGTGGGTTTCATCCCAGGGATGCAAGGGCGGTTCAACATATCCAAGTCAATGTGTGATTCACTCCATAAACAGAATTAAAAACAAAAATCATATAATCATCTCAATAGACACAGAAAAATAAGTTGATAAAATAGAGCATTCTTTCATGATAAAAACCCACAGCACAATAGGCATAGAGGGAACATTCCTCAAAATAGTAAAAGCCATATACAATAAACCCAATACCAAGGTCATCCTAAATGGAGAAAAGTTGAACATATTCACCCTCAGAACTGGAATAAGGCAAGAATGCCCACTTTCACCACCCCTATTTACCAGATTACTGAAAGTCTTAACCAGAGCAGTCAGGCGAGAGAAAGAAATAAAGGCAATCCACATTGGAAAAGAATAAATCAAACTATATTTGTATGCCAATGACATGATCTTATACATAGAGAATCCTAAAGACTCCTCCAAGAGACTCCTGAGCTTGATAAATGAATCCAATAAAATCTCAGCATACAAAATCAACACACACAAATCAATAACACTGCTATATATCAATAGTGACCAAGCTGAGAAATCAAGAGCTCAAATCCATTTATAATAGGAGCCAAAAAGTTAAAATACTTAGGAATATATTTAACCAAGGAGGTGAAATGTCTCTACCAGAACTACAAAACACTGATGAAAGAAATTGTAGAGGACACAAATGAAGAAACAATCCATGTTCATGAATTGTTAAAATATTGTTAAAATGACCATACTACCCAAAGTACTCTATAAATTCGATGCGATTCCTTTCAAACTACCAATGTCATTTTTCACAGGATTAGAAAAAAAAATTCATAAAAAATTCATATGGAACCAAAAAGAACCAGAATCGCCAAAGCAATTCTAAGCCAAAAGAACAAAACTGGAGGCATCACATGACCTGACTTCAAATTACACTACAGGCTAAAGTTACCAAACATCATTGTACTGGTACAAGAGCAGACACATGGATCAATTATAGAATAGAGAATCCAGAAATAACCTCAAATACCTACAACCTTGTGATCTTTGATAAAGTGGAGAAAAACATACACTGGGGACAGGATACCCTATACAACAAATGGTGCTGGGAAAATTGATAACTACATGCAAAAAAATGAAACTTGATCCTATCTTTCTTCATATACAAAAATTAATTTCAGGTGGATTCAAGACTTAAATGCAAACCTGAAACTTTAAAAATCCTGGAAGAAAACCTATGAAAAACTCTTATGGACATCAGCCTAGGTGTCGCGAGCCGAAGAAAGACGACACCGACACCGTTCTTCTGCGGACAAGTTTACTCCAGGTCTTAATGTGCTCTTTACAAAGACAAAATGGCTCTCTCCTCTGGTGCAGTTGTTTGCCTATATATGCTGCCTGGCAGCCAACGTACTGCGGCTACGTGGTTGTTTCTGATAGGTTATTCTACCAGCCAGCGGCCATGTTGTTTATTGCATAATACATGTTTTTTATAACATGATGAAAGCTTCCCACATCTCCCCCTTTTTGTTTATATGACAGGAGAGGCTAGAGCCCACAGCCCCCGTTTTTTCCTTGGGCTATGTACCCCAGTCCCTGGATCACTGAAGTACAACCCAGCAACTGTGCACCGGCCCGATGCCTTTTGCAGGGGACGGGTGGTTGCGGCATCAACCCGTATGCAGCTGGGGATAACCTCCATGGAGTTTACCCATCGGGGCTCCAAGTGCAGTCAACGGCTGGCATCCTGTCACTGTTGATTCTTCACGGCTGCAAGCCAGACATGGGGAGAGTGCCCTTCCTCCAAGGCCAAAATTGCCTGCGCGAGCAGGGCCATATCAGTGTTTCGCCTACGGCGTAAAGTGCACAAACAATATAGGCAAACAACTGCCAATCCAATGAGGAGAACGCCAAAACATCCCATGCCCGCCCACTCCTTCAAATGATGGGCGGCTCGCGCAATCCAGGACGCTAGAGTTTGTGCCACGACAGGATCCACTCTGGTAGAAATCACTGTAATAATCTCGCGCCGCAGCGTTTCCGTCAGATTGTCAAATTCTTGAGTCGAATTACCTACAAGATACTTAGAAAGCTCTTGAGACAAATTAGCAGCAGCTGCATCTATCTGCTGAATAAAGTCTATCAAGGTCTTGTCCCTTAGTTTCAAACCTTTCGTTTTCAAGAGGGACTTTAAAGCTTGAAAAAGTAGGTGAGAGGAAGTAGTGCCCATGGCAGAGAAATTCCTATGCCAGAGACTGTAACAAATCGCCTCGCTACCGAGGACCTTAAAACAAATCGCCTCCTTACTGAGGACCTTTTTAATCGCCTCTTTACCGAGGACCTTCTTAAATCGCCTCTTTGCCGAGGACCTTCTTAAATCGCCTCTTTGCCGAGGACCTTCTTAAATCGCCTCTTTGCCGAGGACCTTCTTAAATCGCCTCTTTGCCGAGGACCTTCTTAATCGCCTCTTTGCCGAGGACCTTCTTAATCGCCTCTTTACCGAGGACCTGTGCAAATCGCCTCTTTACCGAGGACCTTCTGACTTCACTTACCGGTCGACCGCCCTGGTTGTCGCAGTTCTGAAGGCCGTACGGCACAAAAGGAGAAAAGGTTCCCCGTACGGGCCACCAGTTGTCGCGAGCCGAAGAAAGACGACTCCGACACCGTTCTTCTGCGGACAAGTTTACTCCAGGTCTTAATGTGCTCTTTACAAAGACAAAATGGCTCTCTCCGTACTGGCCACCACTTGTCGCTTTCAATAACGACTCTCCCACGATTCTTCTGCTTGCTGCTTTAATCCCAGTCTATTACATAGTTGTCTCAGCTGCCTCAGCTGTTTCAGCTGTTTCAGCTGCTTGTTTCTCTTTCCCGTGACCTTAAATCTAGTATCTCTGCCAATCAATTAAGGTAACGCGGCACACACTGATAGGCCCGTAAGAGAGGATTGTATGCTGACATCCCTCAGCTGCCCAATTAGGGCTTGTTTTGTCTTGAGCTCTGGCCGCTTCAGGCGCCATGTTAGGGTGGAGGCGCTCCACAGCTCCCCCTTTTTTATTTGTTTTGGCAGGAGAGGGTAGTGGTCACAGCCCCCATATAACAAGGACCATGTAAGACAGTCTATCTCGCGCGTGTAATCGCCAGACCGACTGCCCATCTGTCCGACACCGATTTTCTGGGGATGGGAAAGGCAATGTCAACCCATATGCAGCTGGACATGCCCTCCACGGGATAACTCCTCCTGGGCCCTTGTGTGCAGTACTATTCTCACATCCTGCCCTGTTCTTATTGCCCTAACGCAGCAACCCGGACCTGAGGGGATTGATCCACCTCCATGGCAGCAAAGGCCTGCGCTAGTAGCGCACGGTCACGTGCATTGCGTTGATGCATACGGCAGAGACAATAGAGGCACAGGACACAACAAGAGAATAACAAAAAGGCCATTGAACCCATTCCCGCCCACTCTTTAAGGTGGTATGCCTCCTGGGTGATCCGGGAGGCCAAGGTTTGAGCGACTACTGGATCTACTCTGATGGCGCTGATGATTTCACGACGTAGAGCCTCCGTCAGGTTGTCAAAACTCTTGGGACCAATTACCTAAAAGATGGAGGGAAAGCTTTCGAGAGAGGTTAGCAGCAATAGTCATATTGTGGTATGGGATGCCGGTTACGCATAAAGCAATAGTGTGCCATTCACACCCTATTTGCGCCATGCGCCAGAGAATATCTACTTGTTCTTGTACCATGTCAACTCTTTGGTTTAAAATCATAATGCCGCCATGCAAGTGACTGTTAATATTACTTTGGGTGTTTAATGCCGCAGCAACAGTGGAAGACAAGGTGTTTAAAGTGGTGGCGGTCTGTACTGTGGTACACATGGCAACAGCGGCTGTAGCAGCTGCAGCGGCCGCCATTGCAATTGCTGCAATGATGGCGGCTGTAATGCCGAAGTCTCTCCTCTGTCTAAAAGGAGAGAGAGCATTAGGGCCCCAGCAAGAGTGTAATAGAAATCAGGGGCTGGTGCCAGTTAAAAATCTGGGGAAAGTACGTGCCGAATAAGTGTCTAGGAAATACTGTTAAAATTCCCCATTGTTGCTCAGCACGACTTATGGGGAGGTTCAGCATCAGCGTTCCCAGCAGAAGCCACGTCATCCGACTCATCATCAGCAATCGGGGTTCGTTCCTCAGGGGTCTTTGTAGTGCGTGTTAGTCGTTCAGGTACCCACACCGGGTCTGGGCTGTCCTGTGGAAAAACACACACAGATCCTCTCGCCCACGTTAATACTGGGTCGGGACCTCTCCATTGTCCCGTGATAACATCTTTAACATAGCCCCTTTTATGCAGTACTGTGCCTAGATGGCGGTCCGCAGCAGAATTGTTCTCGTTGTCCAGCTGAAGAAAATTTAAAGTTAATAATGCTAATGACAGTCTTTGTTTAGGTTTGTAACCCATGCCTATTCCCCCTTTTTGTTTTTGAAGTAGTTCTTTTAGTGTGCGATGAGCCCTCTCAACTATCCCTTGACCTTGGGGATTATAAGGGAGCCCATGGTGCAGGTCCACGTTCATTTGTGCACAGAACCGTTGAAATGTTCAGGAGGTGTAGGCGGGGCCATTATCTGTTTTGATTTGCTGAGGCATGCCCCAGGCGGCCCACGCCTCCAAGCAATGGGCCTTCCAATCTAAATATTGTCCCGGGTTCATGCAAGCCTTCACTAATCTCTGCCAGTCTCCGGGGGTCATGGCGAACCGGTCTAGTGCCTCCACCATTGCTGTCGTGAAGGCAGCAGTGAGCCCGTACGTTCGTACGGCCTCCGCGATGTTTTTCACTGTTTTGAAATCTAATGGTTCATGGTACCGGTTCCCTGCATTGTCCATGAACACCGGAAAAGTTTGCCATGTGCCGCTGGCATGGACCTCCCTCCACACTTCATTGTTGAAAGAAGCACCTCCTTTTCCGGGAGGCGCAGAAGGATTATACGGGGGAGGAACTCCTTCCGACCCAGGGACAGAGGATCCACCCTTATCTCGGGCACGGCCCCAACTGAGTTCTAACTTTTCAACTCGAGTCACGAGATCTCTAAGTTCCTCATCTGACTCCAGTTCTGAGTCAGAGGCTGCCTCGCTGTTCCCTCTTGAGGAAGTTGATCGTTCCTCTTTTATTTGGTCAAGCGCTGCTTGGCCTTGCTCGACTGTTTGCACGCACTTTTGATCTTCCAAACAGGCACGAACCAGTCTCCAAAGGGGCTGGACCCCGCCTGCCACCTCTCCTAGCTCTCGGGCGCGGTCAATATCCTGCCCCACTTTGTCCCAACTACCCACTGTGAGATTCCCCGAAATGGCAAACCACGGTGCAATCTCGTCTACCTGTGTGATAAAATCAGTCAAGGTTTTATCCCTTAACTTTAGTCCTTTTGTTCTTAGGAGAGTTTTAAGAGCCTGAAAAAGCGGGTGAGAGGAAGTAGTGCCCATGTTAGCAAAAAAGGGGATCACCTCTACACCGAGGGCCCTTTTAGATCGCCTCTTTACCGAGGACCTTCCCAAATCGCCTCTTTGCCGAGGACCTTCCCAAATCGCCTCTTTGCTGAGGACCTTCCCAAATCGCCTCTTTGCCGAGGACCTTCCCAAATCGCCTCTTTGCCGAGGACCTTCCCAAATCGCCTCTTTGCCGAGGACCTTCCCAAATCGCCTCTTTACTGAGGACCTTCTTACATCACCTCTTTACCGAGGACCTTTCTAGTTTTTTTTTCCCTCCCTTGTGGGATCTACATACCAGTCGACTGCCCTGAGCAGCTGCAGTTCTGAATCCAAGGATTTCGGCTTCTTCGAGGCTCCCCGTACGGGCCACCACTTGTCGCGAGCTGAAGAAAGACGACACCGACACCGTTCTACTGCGGACAAGTTTACTCCAGGTCTTAATGTGCTCTTTACAAAGACAAAATGGCTCTCTCCTCTGGTGCAGTTGTTTGCCTATATATGCTGCCTGGCAGCCAACGTACTATGGCTACGTGGTTGTTTCTGATAGGTTATTCTACCAGCCAGCGGCCATGTTGTTTATTGCATAATACATGTTTTTTATAACATGATGAAAGCTTCCCACACCTAGGCAAAGAATTTATGACAAAAACCCCAAAAGCAAATGGAACTAAAACAAAAATAAGGTGAGACTTAATTCAACTAAAAAACTTCTGCACAGCAAAAGAAATCATCAACAGAGCAAGTAGACAACCTACAGAATGGGAGAAGATCTTCGCAAACTATACCTCTGACAAAGGACTGATATCCAGAATCTACAAATAAATCATTAAGGAAAAAGCAAATAACACCATTAAGAGTGGGTAAAAGACATAACAACGTCTCTCAAAAGAAGATATACAAATAGTCAACAAACTTATGAAAAAAATGACCAACATCACTCCTCATCAGGGAAATGCAAATTAAAACCACAGTGGGATACCACCTTATACCAGTCAGAAAGACTAGTATTAAAAAACCAAAAAACAATAGATGCTGGCACAGATGCAAAGAAAAAGAAACACTGTTGATGGGAGGGTAATTAGTACAACCTCTATGGAAATCGCTATGGAGATTTCTGAAAACACTAAAAGCAGATCTAGCATTTGATCCAGCAATCCCACTACTATGTATCTACCCAAAGAAACAGGTTGTTATACTAAAAAGACACCTGCACCCACATGTTCATCACAGCATAATTGCAAAGATGTACAATCAGCCTTAATGCTCATCAACTGATCAGTGGATAATGCAAATGTGGTGTGTGTGTGTGTGTGTGTGTGTGTGTGTGTGTGTGTGTGTGTGCGCGCGCTATGGAACACTTTTCAGATATCAAAAAGAATGGAATAATGTCTCTTGCAGCAACTTGGATGGAATTGGAGAACATCATCCTAAGTGAACTAAGGCAGGAACAGAAAATCAAACGCCACATGTTCTCAGTGATATGCGGGAGCTAAACGAAGGATCTGCAAAACTGCAAAGGCACAGAGAATGGTGGCATGGACACTGGAGACTCAGAAGGGGGTGTGGAAAAGGAGTGGAGGCTTGAAAAATCACTGTATCAGGTACAGTGTGTACAGGTGAGGGTGGTGGGTACATTCAAATCCTGACTTCTTCACTACTATATAATGTACCTGTGTAGCTAAAAACTCTTTGTACCCCCTAAAGCTATTGAAAATTTTTTAAAAGAGTTACAAAAAAAAATAAATAAATAAAGCAAAACAAAACAAAATAAAACCCTTCCCAGAAGCTCTCAGTAGATTTCTCTTCATGTCTTATTGGCCAAAACTTTGCAAATTACACATGGTTTCACCGATGACCTGGGAAAAATAATGAAACCACTGAAATTATCTTAGCAACTCAGGAGTCACGTCTTTGGTTGGGAAACAGGCCAGCTATCCTTGAAAGAGATGCTCCTAGGAGAATGAACAAAAATCAGGGTTCTGTTTTCAAAGGAACAGAACGGCTGTTAATTAGACCTATAGTATCTGCCATCTCTCAACATTTAAGCATTTATCTTATTGAGTCTTATTCTGTAATATCTCCTTTATTTGAAGAAAGGGGTGATTTAGGAACAAACTACAGCCAGTAAATCAATACAAAAAGACAATGAACATAATTATTTAGCTCTTCATTAATGGTATTGCTCATCTGACCCATAAGAAACCCTTAACTACCTCTAATTTTAAAAAACTTTCTTGGTTTTACTTTGAAGAGGATCATTGTCATAATAACTTTAAACTAACTAACTTTAAAATCCAGGCACTTTTTCTTTCATTCTTTCTTTTCCCCCCGCTGGTTTGCATTTGTTTTTCTGATGCAGAGAATAACACAAGATTTATTGAGTGACATCCAGTTAATTAAATGTCTATTTCCTCATGCCTGTTGAAGGGAACATAACACTGAAAGACAACATTGGGAGAATCATTAAAGTGCAACTAAAGAGCAAGACTAACCTTGAAGCTCACTGTGTATGTGTGTGTGTGTGTGTGTGTGTGTGTGTATATATATATATATATATACATATATACATATATATGTATATATATATATATATATATATATGTTCTCTCTCTGTTACCCAGGCTGAGTGCAACGGCACCATCATGGCTTATCACAGACTCATACTCCTGGGCTTGGATCCTCCCTTCTCAACCTGCTGAGTAGCTAGGACTACAAGTCCACACCACCACACATGGCTGATATTTTGAATTTTTGTAGAAATGAGGTCTCACTATGTTGCCCAGGCTGGTCTCAAACTCCTGGGTTCAAGTTATCTTCCCATCTCAGCCTCTCAAAGTGCTGAGATTATGGTGTGAGCCACTGCATCTGGCGGAAACTCACTGTAATTAAAAAGAAAACAAAGTACAATATGTTGAGAGAATTGCCTGCCTTTATCTGAACAACTATCTGTACATTTGCAACTTTACTCTGGGAATCTCTATTTTGCTTTTCCCCATTTCTGTGTGCAACTGAAAATTTCACTTTCCACAGACATCTTTTTTTTTTTTGCAAATCTTCTAGCATTCAGCTTTCAAGAAAGCTTCTCTCTTAAAAGACTTGAGGGCACCTCCTACCTGCCTCTACCCAAGAACATTTGCCCCACACTTAAGTCTAGCAATGTCACTGGTAAAGGAAAAACCACTGGGAGCAGCCAGGAACGGGCACCCTGCCTGACAACTGTAGTTGTTGAGGGAGGGCAGTGATTTTAGACTCTTTAAAGTTATAGGAATGGTTTTTAAAAATACTCACCATACACTTGTCATCTCATACTTTGTGTTTTCTTTGTTTCTAAGTGAATAAATGACTCCTCCCCCCCCAAAAAAAACCTACAGATCATTAAAGGACCCCTAACTTGAATGATTTGTAAGCCCTAAACACTTTGTCTGCCTTGGAAAAAAAGGAAACGTCGTTTCAAAGAGATTAGAAGGACCTCACACCTTTGTCTAACCCGGGGCCGTTATAACCGTTCCAAATTGGGAGTGTGGGCTAACAGCAGAGCACCTCGGTTTGAGTCATGTGACTCCACCATTTTCTTAGTATTTGGTACTAAACACATCATTTGCTTTCTCTTAGTATCATTTTCCTCATCACGAAAATGATAATTAAGGTAACTGGACCTGTTTATGGTAAGAATTAAATGAGAAAACATATGTTAAATGCTTGCCTCCTAGTGATAGCATCTATTATCAGTTCCTTCTATTTAGTTATGACTGTGAATAGTGTAGACAAAAGTCTCAGATCGCCAAAAAAAGTCACTTGCATGTTTTTTACATTGAGGTCTTGAGTAATGAAATGAAACCTCCAAGAGTCACTAACATTTGTAGTGCTGTTTGTTTTGCTTTAGTAAACTGAGTTCATCCCTCCCTGAAGTCAGGAGACTGCCTCTAAGTCTGACTCTTTTAACAAGCCCTGGGATTTACTGGCCAGCACTTAATTTCCCTGGACCAGAGTTTCTTGAGGAAATTGGAAGAAATAACCTAGATGATAAGATTTATGACAAAGACAAGGAGTGCCTACTTTAATGTCGTTCACTGATAAAATGGTGATTTACAGATCTCTTCATCAGAAAAGAAAGTTCAACTCATTAACGCATCCTTAACCCAAATACTTTCATTTCTGGCCACGACTACATGGAAGCATCTCCATTTTTTAAACATTGTGTTTGTTTTTCAAGGCTTACTTCACGCTACCTCAATGAAGCCTTTTTCCAATCCTACCAGCTCAAGGCTCCATCTCCTCTCTTTGAACTCTGGTGACAAATTGCTTTCATTTCCCTAGCATCACCATGTTCTGCATAGTGTCCTCATTTCTTCTGTCATTGTCCTGACTCTACAACACTCCCCATAGCACAGTGATACACTCCTCATTGAACTTCTGTTTAACGTGTAATTATTGCTCTTTGAGAGCAGGAAATACTTTTTCCTCTGCAGCACCCAGTGCAGCATCTTCCATGTAGCAAACATGCAATCAGTAAAGGTTGAGTTGAACTGAACTAAATTAAAAGAAAAATTGTCTTTAATGAAAATATTTCATATGATGAGGATTCATTGTATTGCTAATAAGTTTCTATGTCATGAAAACTTCATCTTACCTTAAAAATATAACAGTATAACATACATTGGGGTTAGGAGATGAAATATCTGAACAGATAAATTTTTAGGAAAATATTTAAAGAACTATTTTATTTCAGAATTTCCAAGAAAATATGTTTTAGATCTAACATTTCTCCTGTTTCATGGCTCCAGACGAAATAATGGTTGTGCAAATGCTTTGTAAAGGGTAAATCATTATGTAAACATTATGTTTTCGAAGTATTTAGTATTATAATACAGAGTATCATTTTCCTGACTTGGAACCATAAAATAGAGACATTTCACCATTGAGAGTTAAAAGATAAAATCTATTTTGGGACTTACCAAATTTGACAGATTTATGGCACATCAATAAGAAATATTTTAAAACCTAGTTGTTTTTTTTTTTTTTGAGTTGGAGTCTCACTTTGTCACCCAGACTGGAGTGCAGTGGCCACTTCCGGCCACCGCAACCTCGACCTGCTGGGCTCCGGCGATCCTTCCACCTCAGCCTTCCAAGTAGCCGGAATTACAGGCATGTGCTACCACGCCCGGCTGATTTTTTGATTTATTGTAGAGATGAGGTCTCGCTGCCCAAGCGGGTCTCGAACCCGCGGGCTCAGGCAATCCACTCACCTCAGCCTCCCAAAGGCACGGGATTACAGCCTGAGCCACCGAGCCCGGCTTAAAACCTATTTTTGTAACAAAGATAAACCATACCTTTTAAAAGATTCAGTTCTTCATATCTAGAAAGGGCATGTCAGTATTTTTATTTTTGCAACTTTTTTGTGTTGGTTTGCTTCCCAAGGTGATCATTGCAAGATCAGTAATAAGCACACAATCACTCAGCCTGAGAACTGTATAATTCAAAAATTGCACTAGTTTCATCTGAGAGGTCAGCTCATAGTTGTCCATACTAATGCAGTCTGTAAAGGCTGTTTGTTTCATAAATCTTCCATAATAAACTATGGACTATGTTACAATAGTATATTAAATGTTCCAGGAATATACTAAAAAAAAAAGGTTTTCTAAATTTCCCCACACAATCCCTTAGTTTTTCCCTTTGTTTTGTGTATTTTTTTTCCTCAAATTTCCTTTTTTCACTTTCAATATATCTTTTAGAATTTCCCATGTCAGTGCACTGATATCTTCTTTGTTCATTTGTTGTGCTCTTATCTAATTTAACTTAACCAAGTTTAGGCAAAGCTTCCTTTTCCAAACCTCTCAGCAGTGGTGTTTGGGTTTCTTAGTATACCACCAACCTTTTGGGGATGACAAAAGGTGGTAGACAGGTCCCAAGCAAAAAAGAATATTGGCAACCTAACAGAAAACAAACAAACAAAAAGCAGAACTGGACCCCACTAGAAAACGACTGTTGCCCCTTATAATTTCCTAACATAGTTTGTCAGCCTGGGAATAGTGGGCTACTGACTTAGGCGAAATGGTCACTAATTACATCAATAGGTGATGAAGCACGTTTTTCATAAAAGTTTTGTGGAATCATCTCATAGCATCATATTCTCACTTTATCCTCCATTGTATCAATACCGTTTATTAATTGTGAACTCTAGAGGCCTTTTTTGGTCTTTTACCCGTGGTTTCTTTATGTTTGCTAATATTAGTCCTTCATCTCTCTACACTAAAAGTTGCTTCACACCCTCATCACCAGTATAGTTACAGAACCCAGAGCAAAGCTCACAAAAGAGAACATAATCAAGTCTTCCAAAAGCACTGCAGGCCTTCCCAGAAGCACAGTCATTATCTTAGATGCCTTCATATAATTATACAGGAAACTTTTTCATAATGTGTCTGCATTAGCATTTTTCAAAAAAAACCCTGAAATTTATTTTACTCCAGAAAGACATTAAGTTGTTTTTGCATTCAAACAACTCTTAATGCAGTAGTTCAGTATACCCCAAACTTACAGTATTTCATTTTATAATTTAATTCCCTAAATAGCACTCACCTTGGTTTTTGTTACTCCCAAAGGGTAAAATCTCATTTGTGCAACTTTACATAATATCTTTTTATAAAAATCTTTTTTGCAACCAAGTCATGAGTGGAGCTAAAGCTTCCCAAGGGGCTACTGTTTTATACCAAAACAAAATGTGTAGTCCAGAAATGTTGAATGACTAAAATCTATATTTACCTGTTTAATCACTTTCCTTCATAAATCCTCCAGACTTGATACCTCTAACATTCATAACATCCCAGGTGTGCACAGATGTGTTACCTGCTAATGCATAGTTATCTATTTTAATGAATTAGGAAAATGTGCTGAAAATTTTATTTTGCAGTGTGGCCAAATTATGCTTCGCTGACTGTATCTTTTTTTAGAAAGAACTAAAAGGATTTTCCTACCTGAGCTTACACTGCAATATCTCCCTCGAACCCATGATAAACAGAGGCTAGGGAGATAACAAAGTCTTCTACAGGGATTGAACCAGTGAGCCAACTGGTAGTGGATAGTGGGATCCAGGATTCTCAGTGTTGAGAGAAGCTGGAAACCAGAAAGGACTATCTGGTGCTGGATCAGAGTCAGAAACATCAGTATTAACGCATGTTTAGCTTAAAATAGATAAAAATACAGAAATGATTGTGTATGTGCGTGAACACATGAGTTAGTAGGTGTGTGTGTGTGTATATATGTCCCTAGTTCTGCCTGCTAAGAGGGCCTAGAGGCACTGATGTCTTAGCAGGAATGAGCACATGGAGTCCCAAGATCTTGGTTTCTAACACTATTCTCCAATAAAGGAACTGGGTGGGGTGCCTTAGAAAAATGGCTGATGCTAGACCTGCGACAGGGGCTATGCAAGATGAGCCTGGACCACCTTGGAGTTCCGGAAAGCAAGGCAGTTCTAAATAAACAAAATGATAGGGACTCCCTGAAAGGGATACATGAATCAACCTGAGATTATTTCCAAAGGT
Organism: Cephalopachus bancanus; assembly: GCA_027257055.1. Taxonomy (NCBI): domain Eukaryota; kingdom Metazoa; phylum Chordata; class Mammalia; order Primates; family Tarsiidae; genus Cephalopachus; species Cephalopachus bancanus. The sequence goes on from JAPVLO010000140.1 coordinate 365,586, forward strand.
CAAAACTGAAATAATTTGAGCAACAAACAAATAACATAGCAGCGGATTATAACTCAAGGTATAAGATACATAACCCTGAGCTCAAAATTCCATAAATAAATGATTGAATAGATAAAGTGAAAAGAGACAGATCACATATGCAGAAGAGTTACAAATAATTCATGTAGACACTGCCCACTCAAGGAAGTAGTTTAACTCCAGCCCTTCACTCCTTGAGTATGGGCTGCACTTACTACTTGCTTTTAAGTATCGCGGATGGGGAAAGTAAATTTGCAATGGAGAAACCTGGCAAACACAACCTTGACCAGGTGCTCAAGGTTATGTCGTCATTGACCAGTGAGGCTGGCAGCAAGTATCTTGACATTACGTGATAAGAAGGGCGCTTTATCTCTGTGGTATTATTTTTTAAATCTCACCACCCTAGACTGACTGTGAAAAGAAAACATCAGACAAACCAGAATTGAGGGACTTTCACAAAATATCCAACCAATACTCCTCAAAATTGTCAAAGTCATCAAAAGCAAGGAAAGTCTGAGACACTACCACAGCTAAGGAAAGACTAAGGAGACAGGATAACTAGATGAAATGTGTTTTCATGTAATGGGGTCCTGGAACAGGAAAAAGACATTAAGAAACACTTTAAAAGTTAAATCCAAATAACATGTGGCCTTCACTGTACCAACGCTGGTTCCTTAGCTGTGACAAATGTACCTCTGAAAACAGAGAAACTGGGTGAGGAGCCCATAGGAACTCTCTGTGCTATATTTGCAACTTCTCTGTAAATCTAAAACAATTCTAAAATAAAAGTACATTTAGATTTTTTAAATGTGAGGACACATCTCGGTATGTTTCCTAAAATAAGGAACTCTGAATTAAAAGGTGCTTTGCCAGAGAGCTTGGGAAGATGGCAGCCGAGCCAGCTGGACTATGAAAGTCCCCGTGTGAGTGAGTGAATGCATGAGTGAGTGAATGCATATACATGCTGGTGAGCGAGTGGGCGTGTGAATGAGGGCTAGGGAGCTGGCGGCCAGGGATGTCCTCGTACAGCGGCTGGTGCCGCAGCTGCTGGCCTTCCACCCGAGCGACTCCCAGGATGCAGAAGCCAAGCGCCATTTTCTTTTTTTTTAAATCAACAAACCCTCCTCCGAAGAAAATGCTGGGAGGGACTTCTAAGTGGAGGCTCGTGAACACGTGGCCAGGCCCTGGGGCAACAGCTGAAGCTGCAACTTCTCTGTTTCGTCCCTGGCTCTTCACAAGTTGCAGAAGCTGAGAACCTTTTTTTTTCAAAGGGACAAAAGCAGCAGGGAGAAATGACGGCCCCAGGCTCTCCCTCCCCAGCGCAGCAGGCGAGAGACTGCCAGCTCCTGGCTTTGCCTCACCACTGCAGCGCCTGGCAGGGCCCTGACAGCAGGGGCTGCGGAGGAAGCTCAGAGGCAAAGTCCGATGGAAGAGGACGACAGAGGCATCCCACCACCATCTTGAAGGTGGGACAGGAAAGTGCTCCAACTTACTTGCCACGGAGCAACAGAACGGGTCTCTGGGACTGGCGGGTCATCCACTCAGGGGTTGATCGTGACCCAGAGGGAATAGCCTGAAAGCACAAACCTCGGAGGGACCTGAGGGGTGCTGAGTTCCAGGCACCCCACTCTCTACCCTGATCCAGCGTGGGAAAAGGGGTGTGGCCAGAAAAGGACCAGGAAGAACTCCAGAGAGATCAGTGATGAGTCTGGAGCTGACCCCAACCCCCTCCTCCCCAGAAACCCTCTGAGCATTAGACCCTCACAGCTGGGCCATGACAGAGCGACAAACCCAGGCAGAGCCTGGGCCTCAGTCTCAGTAGGAGAAATTCATTCCAGGATAGGCCTGGCTGGGGCCTCCTTCCCCTGCCCCCACCATGAGTACATGCCTGGGGAAGAGAAAATCCGCCCCTCCCCTCCAGAGGAGATCTCCCTGGCCATAGGAGGTGGGGGAAGAGGACTGCAGCCCCACCCATTCACTGCCCTCCCCCTTCCCTGCTGGGACACTGAGGAGAGAGTGAAGGAGGTGGCTCTGTGGAGAGACCTGATTAGAGGAGCCGTCATGACAGAGCCTGCCACAAGAGGGTGCTTTTTTTTAATTTCCAATTTTTAAAATAATTTTTAAAAATGTTTTGACCATTTGTTAGTTCATCTATTTAAAAAATGTCTTTCCTTTGTGCATGAATGTGTATTCTGATCTGCTCCCCCCAAAGATTTTTTCTTTTCTTTTTCTGTTTCTTTCTTCTTGTATTGGTCATTTTCTGTTTACGTGTGTATGTGAATGACTGAGTGTTCATCTTTCAATTTTGTTGTTGGTTTCTTTTTGCTCTTTTGTTCTTCTGAGGTTTTTTAATTTTCATTTTTTATAGTTTAAGGTGTGTGTCAATATATGGGTGAGGTTTGATATGAATTTTTTTTATTTCTTCCAGTCTTTCTGTTTTTCTTCTCTATTCACTTTATGCTAGGCGTGTGTGTGTGTGTGTGTTTAGTTTTCTTGGATTTTTGTTGTTTGTTTTGTTTCACTTTGTTGTTATTCCAGTTTGTTTTGGGGTGTGTGTGTATGTCTGTCTGTATGTGCATTCAATTGTTTTTTTGCATTGGTTTCTGCTTTGCATCATCATATAGAGTGGTGGTGGGGAGTGGGTCTCAGAGAACACATACCACAATCAGTGAACATTGTAATGTGCAAGTAGTTCCTGAGTCCTAGCACCCTATCTCCTACTTTATTCAAATTTCAAAAACTACAAGAGACAGCAAAGTTTCCCAACTGCCATCATATTTCAAAATAGAACAACTCCACAGCCTGAAACAGAGAAGAGAGGACTGTGCAAACATAGGAAGGGAAAGTCTCTACCACTGACACCGAATAAGAGAACTAAAGAGAAAAACAAGAGATCTGTCACAAATGAGGAAAAACCAAATGAAGACCTCAGGCAATTTCAAGTGTACCAAAGACAAAACTCCTGAAAAATCAGACCTTGGTGCCCAAACAATGGAAGTCACCAACAACACGACAGGGATTAGGGAATGGATGGAAAGAGTGAATAAGACTCAAGAAAGACAAGATGCAACACTGAACGAACTTGTAACAGAGATTTTGGCAATAAAAAATTTCATCCAGGAAATAAAGAACAAGATGACAAGCATGGAAAGCAGAATTAATCTAGCTGAAGAGAGAATCTCAGAACTTGAAGATCAGAACATGGAATTAACCTGATCTGTAAAAAACCCAGAAAGAAGATTCAGAAAGAAAGAACAAAGCCTACGAGATATGTGTGATTATATCAAGAGAAGGAACCTATGCCTAATTGGCATCCCTGAAGAAGAAAGGGAAATGGAGAACAACTTGAAGCAAGTATTCCAGGAGGTAATCCAAGAAAACTTCCCCCATCTCACCAGAGATGTGACCAGCCAAGCACAAGAGATACAGAGAACCCCCACATCAAATGAGAAGACCAACTCCTATACACATAGTAATTCGCCTACACAAAGTAGGCAAAAAGAAAAAATCCTAAAGGCAGAAAGAGAGATGGGTCAGACTACCGACTGGGGAAAAACAATCAGAATAGCACCAGATCTATTGGCAGAAACACTACAAGAAAGAAGCGACTGGAGTCCTATATTCGAAGTCCTCAAAGATAAACAATTTCAACCAAGGATTTCCTACCCAGTCAAGCTCAGCTTTATCAGTGATGGAGAATTAAAATCCTTCCCAGACATCCAATCCCTAAGAGATTGTGCAGTTTACAGACCAGCTCTAGAGGAGATGCTTGAAAAGGTATTAAGCACAGAAGAAAAAAAAATGACCACACAATTCTCAAGAAAACAGCAGAGCACAGAATCAACAGAGAATACAGTGCAACAAGAAACTTGAAAACCTACACATACATCAAACCCAAAGTCAAAAGAAAATAAGCAAAGAAAAAACTTTATAAGAACCTCATGGAGCAGAGGCAAGATGGCGACGGCATAGGTGAACTGGTGAGATTCTCTGAACGGACCAAGCCTGCATACTACTGAATAGACAGACTGTAAAGCAGAGGGAAAAGAGAACAAAGCCAGAAGACCCTCATAAGGAAGAACAGGTCATTGCAGAAGAGAAATAAAAGCAACCCCACCTTCCCTGAAAAACAGAATTGAAGAGGAGGAGGGAAAGGGGGAGAGGGAGAAAAATCTACAGAAATGAAGAAAAACCAAAAGAAGAGTATGGGTCTCTCCCAGACACCTGGGAGAGCAGACACTGAGAAAACTGTCTTTGGAATGCAAACAATGAAAAGTCCCCAGAATGAAGGGTCTCAAACTGCAAATGTAGATATCAAAACAATAATGGAGAGATTAAAAAGAATTGAGGAGACACAAGAAGAAATTAGGAAGGAGCTGATATCTGAGATAACAGTAATAAAGAATACTGTGAATGAAATAAATAACAAATTGATAAGCATGGAAAGCAGAATTACCCAAGCAGAAGAAAGAATCTCAGAGCTTGAGGACCAAAATATAGAAATAATCCAAACTCTTAAAAACACAGAAAATAAGCTCAAAAAGACAGAATAAAACCTTCAAGAGATGAGTGACTACCTCAAGAGGCCTAACCTAAGAATAATAGGACTCCCTGAGGCAGAAAGAGAAACAGAGACCACATTGGAACAAACTTTCCATGAGATCATTCAAGAAAACTTCCCTTATCTAATCAGTGATGCAAAAATTCAAACACAAGAGACTCAGAGAACCCCTGCAAGACAACAAATGAGAAGACCAACTCCTAGACACATAATAATTCACCTAAATAAAGTAGGCACAAAAGAAAAAATCCTAAAGGCAGCAAGAGAAAAAGGCCAGATTACCTACCATGGAAGACCAATCGGAATAGCAGCAGATTTATCTGCAGAAACCCTGCAGGCTAGGAGAGCTTGGAGTCCTATCTTCAAAGTCCTAAAAGATAAACAATTTCAACCAAGAATAACCTACCCGGCCAAGCTAAGCTTCATCAGTGAAAGAGAATTAAAATCTTTCCCAGATATCCAATCCCTAAGAACTTATGCTGCCACCAAACCATCTCTACATGAAATACTTAAGAAAGTACTAAACACAGAAGAAAAGGAAAAAAGAACAATGTTCTTTACAAGAGTACAGGGAGAAGAATAAAATATACACGAACCAACCCCAAAACCAAAAGAAAGACAAAAAAAAAAGAAAAAACCAAGTGGAAGAACAACAACTCAATAAGAACTCCATGATAGGGATGAACTCTCACATTTCAATAATTAGTCTGAATGTGAATGGACTAAATGCACCACTAAAAAGACATAGAATGACAAAATGGATAAAATATCACCAGGCAACAATATACTGCCTTCAAGAGACCCATCTCAGTAGAAAGGACATACACAGACTCAAAGTAAGAGGATGGGAAACAAATTTTCAGGCGAATGGAACACAAAAGAAAGGAGGAGTCGCGATCCTAATTTCAGACAAAATACCATTTAAGCTATCAAAAATTAAAAAAGATACAGAGGGCCACTACATGATGATAAAAGTTTCACTCCATCAACAAGAAATATCTATCCTAAACATATACGCACCCAACATAGGTGCGCCAACATTCATAAAGCAACTTCTAGGAAAACTAAAGAAAGACATTGTCTCTAACACCATAATAACTGGGGACTTTAATACAACCACTCACAACCCTAGACAGATCATCAGGACAAAAAATCAGCAAGGAGATCCGGAACCTCAATGAGACTCTGGACCAAATGGACTTAATTGATACCTATAGAACACTCCATCCAAAGACCACAGAATGCACATTCTACTCATCACCACATGGAACATATTCTAAGATCACCCACATAATTGGACACAAATCAAGTATACGCAAATTTAAAAGGACTGAAATTCTACCATGCACCTTCTCGGACCACAGTGGAATAAAAATAAACATTGAAATCAACAAAGCCCCCCCAAAACCCACAAAGACATGGACACTAAACAGCATGATGCTAAATAACTCCTGGGTCAATAATGACATCAAAACAGAGATCAAAAGATACCTGGAAACAAATGAAAATGAAGAAATATCTTACCAAAATCTCTGGGATACCTTAAAAGCTGTAATAAGGGGAGAATTTATATCCCTACAAACACACATGAGGAAAATGGAAGGAACAGAAATTCACAACCTAACAAGCCACCTAAAGAAACTGGAAAAGCAAGACCACAAAAACCCTAATTTCAGCAGAAGAATCCAGCTCACCAAAATAAAAGCCCAAATCCAGAACATAGAAGACAAAAAGATAATAGAAAAAAATCAATGAAACAAAAAGCTGGTTCTTCGAAAAAATAAACAAGATCGATGGTCCCCTAGCTAGACTGACAAAGAAAAAACGAAAAAAAACCAAATAAGCACAACCAGAAACACAAAAGATGAAGTCACATCTGACCCTGAAGAAATACAAAAGATCATTAGAGACTACTACGTACACTTGTATGGAAACAAACTTGAAAACCTTAAGGAAATGGAGGACTTTCTGACATCACACAACCTACCTAAGTTGGAACAAGAAGAAATTGAGACCCTAAATAAACCAATAACAATCAAGGAAGTCGACTACGTAATAAGAAATCTTCCTACCAAAAAAAAGCCCTGGACCAGATGGCTTTCCAGCAGAATTCTACAAGACATTTAAGGAGGAACTGATACCAATCCTACTGAAGGTATTCCAGGTGATTGAAAAAGATGGAACGCTCCCCAAATCATTTTACGAAGCCAACATCACATTGATACCCAAGCCAGGTAAAGATCCAGCAAAGAAAGAGAACTACAGGCCAATATGTTTGATGAACATAGATGCTAAAATTCTCAACAAGATCCTAGCAAACCGGATTCAGCAATACATCTCAAAAATCATCCATCATGACCAAGCAGGCTTCATTCCTGGGATGCAAGGCTGGTTCAACAATCATAAAACCATAAATGTTATTAAATACATCAACAGATGTCAAAACAAAAACCACACGATTATATCGTTAGATGCAGAAAAAGCTTTTGATAAAATCCAGCACCGCTGCTTGATAAAAACCCTTGAACATCTAGGCATACGGGGAACAAGCCTCAAAATAGTAAAAGCCATCTACGAGAAACCCACAGCGAGCATACTCCTAAATGGACAAAAATTGGAACCATTTCCCCTGAAAACTGGAACAAGACAAGGATGCCCACTCTCACCCCTCCTGTTCAACATAGTATTGGAAGTCCTGGCTCGAGCAATCAGACAAGAGAAGGCAATCAGGGGTATCCAAATAGGAAAAGAGGAAGTCAAGTTATCTCTCTTTGCAGATGACATGATTGTATACCTTGAAAACCCAAGAGAATCTGTCACAAACCTCCTTACACTGATAAAGACCTTTGGCAAAGTCTCAGGATACAAAATAAATGTACAAAAGACAATCGCATTTCTCTACACCAATAATAAACAAACAGAAACCCAAATAAAAAACACAATTCCATTCACAGCAGCCACACAAAAAAATGAAATACCTTGGCATCTTCCTAACCAGAGACGTGAAAGACCTTTACAAGGAAAACTACAAAACACTGTTCAAAGAAATCAAAGTTGGCACAAACAAGTGGAAAAATATCACATGCTCATGGATCGGAAGAATCAACATTGTGAAGATGTCCATCTTACCTAAGGCAATCTACAAATTGAATGCAATGCCCATCAAATTACCAGCAACATTCTTCTCAGACCTAGAAAAAACAATGCAGGAATTCATATGGAAACACAAACGTCCAAGAATAGCCAGAACAATCCTCAGTAAAAAAAAAACAAAGCAGGTGGTATCACACTACCAGACTTCAAACTTTACTATAAAGCTACAATCATCAAAACAGCTTGGTATTGGTATAGGAACAGGCATATAGATCAATGGAATAGAATTGAGATTCCAGAAGCAAAACCTCAATTTCTCAACCAACTCATCTTCAACAAAGCCCCCACCACCTACCACTGGGGAGAGGAGAACCTATTCAGCAAATGGTGCTGGGAAAACTGGCTGACCACATGCAGAAGATTGAAATAGGATCCCTATCTATCCCCATGCACAAAGGTTAATTCCAAATGGATCAGAGACCTAAATGTAAAACCTCAAACCATAAGAACCTTAGAAAATGAAGGAAAAACCCTCATGGAAATTGGAACTGGCATCCAATTCCTGAACAAAACCCAAAACCCACAGGTCATAAGAGAGAAGATAGCGAAGTGGGACCTCATTAAACTGACAAGCTTCTGCAAAGCCAAAGAAACCATCAAGAGAGCAGGAAGACAGCCTATAGACTGGGAAAAAGTATTTGCCAACTCTAGGTCCGACAAAGGCTTAACATCCTGGATCTACAAGGAACTCAAACGTGCTAAAAAGAAAAAAACAAACAACCCATTATAAAATGGGCAAAAGATATGAACAGACACTTCACAAAGGAAGACATCCGAGCAGCCAACAGACACATGAAGAAATGTTCAACCTCACTAATCATCAGGGAGATGCAAATCAAAACCACACTGAGATACCACCTAACCCCAGTCAGAATGGCAATTGTCAACAAGTCAAAAAATAACAACTGCTGGAGAGGGTGTGGTGAAAAGGGAATACTTCTACACTGTTGGTGGGAGTGTAAACTTGTGCAACCTCTGTGGAAAGCAGTGTGGCGATTCCTAAAAGCTCTAAATACCAACCTCCCATATGACCCCACAATCCCCCTATTGGGAATATATCCTGAAGAACACAAATCACTCTATAAAAAAGATACCTGCACACGCATGTTTATCGCAGCATTGTTCACAATAGCAAGAACCTGGAAACAGCCATGCTGCCCGTCAAAAGAGGACTGGATTAAAAAATGTGGTACATATACACAATGGAATACTACGCAGCCATAAAAAAGAACAAAATCATGAATTTCGCAGCAACCTGGATGGAACTAGAGTCTATAATACTGAGTGACTTCTCACAGAAACAAAGATCCGAGTATCACATGTTCTCACTCATATAATGGACCTTAAACATCCAATGCAATACTATACGAAAATGACTGACCGTACTGGGAAACTATGGTTGGGGGGAGGGAGATGGGATTAACAGTAGCAAATATCTGTCTGGGAACGGGGAAACACCCCATATCAACAGGGTGCCTGAATGAAACGCAATTGTATACCTAACCCTTAACTGTACCCCACAACTTCACAATAAAAAAATTAATTAAATTAAATTAAAAAAAGAACCTCATGACAGCAATAAACAATCACATTTCAATAATCATCCTGAATGTGAATGGAATAAATGCACCACTAAAAAGACACAGAATGGCAAACTGGATGAGAAACCATGACCCTATTATTTGCTGCATCCAGGAGACTCATCTCACTACAAGGGACGCATACAGACTCAAAGTTAAAGGATGAAAAACAAGTTTCCAGGCAAATGGAACACAAAAGAAGGCAGTAGTTGCTATCTTAATGTCAGACAAAACAACTTTTAAGCTATCAAAAATTTTAAAAGTTGCCAAAGGAAACTACATAAGGATAAAAGGTTCAATCCATCAACAAGAAATATCCATCCTAAACATATATGAACCCAACACCAGCATTTATAAAGCAACTACTATGTAAACTAAAAAAAGATATTGACTCTAATACTATCATAGCAGGGAACTTGAGTATCCCACTAACAGCCATAGATAGATCATTGAGGCAAAAAATCAACAGGAGATCTAGAATGTCAACTTGATGCTTGGCCAAATGGATTTAATGAATACCTACATATTAGTTCACCCAACAACCACAGCATATGCATTCCACTCATCACAATATGGAACGTACTCTGAGATCGATCACATCCTTGGCCGTAAATCTAGCATAAACAAATTTCATAAGGTTGAAATCTTGCCATGCACATTCTCAGACCACAGTGGAATAAAAATAAATATCAACACCAACAAATTTTCCCCAAAGCCCACAAAGACATGGATACTAAACAGCATGATGCTGAACAACTACTGGGTCAACACTGAAATCAAAGAAGAAATTAAAAGATTCCTGGAAACAATTGAAAACGAAGGAACATCTTACCAAAACCTCGGGGATCCCATGAAATCAGTTCTAAGAGGGGAATTTATATATCTATGAGCACACATCAAGAAAATGGAAAGATCACGCGTAGAGAGCCTAGAAAATCACCTAAGGGATCTGGAAAGAGAAGACCACAACAACCCCAACTTTAGCAGATGAATTCGGATCACCAAAATAAGAGCCCAAATACGGGACATAGAAGCCAAAAATATCATAGAAAACATCAGCAAAACAAAAAGCTGGTTCTTTCAAAGAATTAAAAAGATTGATGGACCCCCTAGCCAGAATGACCAAGACAAAGAGAGAAAGAGCCCAAATAAATGAAATCAGAAATACAAAAGATCAAATCACAACTGACCCTGAAGAAATACAAAAGATTATCAGAGATTACTATGTACACCAATATGGAAACAAACTTGATAATTTGAATGAAATGAAGGACTTTCTGACATCACACAATCTCCCCAGGTTGAAACAAGAAGACATTGAGACACTAAATAGACCAATAACAACCCAGGAAATTGACTCTGTCATACAAAAACTACCTACAAAATAAAGCCTTGGACTGGATGACTTTCCAGCAGAATTCTACAAAATGTACAAGGAAGAGCTGATACCAATCCTATTGAAAGTATTCCAGGCAATTGAGAAAGATGGAATTCTCCCCAAATCATTTTACAAAGTTTACATCACACTGATACCCAAACTGGGTAAAGGTCCAAAAAATAAGAGAACTATAGGCCAATATTCCCTATGAACATAGATGCAAAAATCCTCAACAAGATTTTAGCAAATTGAATCCAAAAATACATCTCAAAAATCATCCACCATGACCAAGTAGGCTTGATTCCCAGGATGCAGGACTGGTTCAACATTTGCAAGACCATAAATTTAATTAAATACATCAACAGATGTAAAAACAAGAACCACATGATTATATCATTAGATACAGAAAAAGCTTTTGATAAAATCCAGTATCCCATCTTGATAAAACCCCTCAAACACCTAGGTATAAAAGGAACATACCTCAAAATAGTTAGTGCCATCTATGATAAGCCCACAGCTAACATATTGCTAAATGGACAGAAACTGGAAACATTTCCCCTAAAAACTGGAACAAGACAAGGCTGCCCATCCTCACCCTCTTGTTCAACATTGTGTTGGAAGTCAGGGGTATCCAAATAGGAAAAGAGGAAGTCAGGTTATCCCTCTTTGCTGATGATATGATCATATACCTTGAAAATCCAAGAGAATCTGTCAAAAACCTGCTTGCACTGATAAAGGACTTTGGCAAAGTCAGGGTATAAAATAAATGTGCAAGCTGGGCTTGGTGGCTCAGTCTGTAATCCCGCGCCTTTGGGAGGCTGAGGTGAGTGGATTGCCTGAGCCCGCAGGTTCAAGACCCGCCTGGGCAGCGAGACCTCATCTCTACAATAAATCAAAAAATCAGCCAGGCATGGTAGCGCATGCTTGTAATTCCGGCTACTTGGAAGGCTGAGGAAGAAGGATCACCGGAGCCCAGCAGGTTGAGGCTGCAGTGCCCGGCAGCGGCCACTGCACTCCAGTCTGGGCGACAGAGTGAGACTCCAACTCAAAAATAAAAATAAAATAAAAAATAAAATAAATGTGCAAAAGGCAGTTGCTTTTCTATACACCAACAACAAACAGGCAGAGAGCCAAATTAAAAGCACAATCCCATTCACAATCTCTACCCCAAAAATGAAATACCTCGCCATCTTCCCAACCAGAGAAGTGAAAAACTTTTACAATGAGAATTACAAATCACTGCTTGAGGAAATCCCAGAAGACACAAACAAATGGAAAAATATTCCATGCTCATGGATAGGAAGAATCAACATTGTTAAAATGTCCATCCTACCAAAGGCAATCTACAGATTCAATGCAATACCCATTAAGTTATCAACATCATTCTTCTCAGACCTGGAAATGACAATACAGAAATTCATATGGAAACATAAATGACCATGAATAGCCAAAACAATCCTTACCAAAAGAAACAAAGAAGAAGTATCACAAAAGAAACCATCAAGAGAGCAGGGAGACAGCCCACAGAATGGGAAAAAAATATTTGCCAACTGTATATCTGACAAAGGCCTAACATCTAGGATCTACAAGGAACTCAAATGTGCTGAAAAGGAAAAAACAACCTCATTAAGAAGTGGGCAAAAGACATGAATAGACACTTCTCAAAAGAAGATATATGGGCAGCCAACAGACACATGAAAAAATGCTCAGCCTCACTCATCATCAGAGAAATGCAATTCAAAACCACACTGAGACACCACCTAACCCCTGTAAGAATGGCCATCATTAATAAAACAAACAACAACAGATGCTGGTGAGGATGCGGAGAAAAAGGAACGCTTCTACACTGCTAGTGGGAATGCAAACCAGTGCAACCTCTCTGGAAGACAGTGTGGCAATTTCTGAAAGAACTAGAAATTGACCTTCCATATGACCCAGCAATCCCCCTTTTGGGAATATACCCAGAGGAACTCAAATCATTCTACAAAAAAGATACCAGCACACACATGTTTGTTGCAATTCTATTCACAATAGCAAAAACATGGAACCAACCATGCTGCCCATCAAGGCTGAACTGGATAAAAAACATGTGGTACATACACACAATGGAACATTATGCAGCCATAAAGGAAGACAAACATATGGACTTCACAGCAACTTGGATGGGTTTGGAGTCAATCATACTCAGTGATCTCTCCCAGAAACAAAGAACTGAGTATCACATGTTCTCACTCTAAGCGAACCTTGAACAATTATCATAATACTATTAGAAAGAATTGGCAGTAGTGGGAAACCGTCAGGGGAGTGTGGGTGGGATTGGCAGTTGAGGGAAACTGCCAGAGGAGAGAGGGGCACACCTCATCAACAAAGGTAACTGCATTATCAACATTTGTATATCTAAGCCTGAATTGTACCCCACATCTTTAAAATTTAAAAAGTGCTCATTTGAAGTTCATGTATATAATATTACATCTCTACAACAATCACAACAATTGTTTAGAACTTAGACCAAGAAAATATTTTTTAGAGAGGAGAGTAACGTATTAATGACAGTGACTCGTATTAATTACTGACTCACAGGTATATTAAAAAGCAGATTGACATTTAGTTAGATTTGTTATTGTTTTAAGTTCCCTGTGGATTTGCCCACCTTGTGGCTTACACTCGGGTAGACTGCCCCCGTTGCCCTGCAATTAGTAGGTATGCCACTGGAAACCTCATTGGACAAGTACTGTGGCAGAGGGTGGTTAGAAGGCAGTGAGACAGAAGTCTGGGGTAGACATGGGAAATGACAGAGGGGCCGCTGGAGAGGAGTTGAGCTAGAGCAGTCAAGTGGAAATTAGCTTATTTTAGGCTGTTGGTCTTTGTAATGATGACCAAGTTTAACCCCTGTCTGGGATAGCCACTGCCTATTAAAATTTCTGCCACAATCTGTCTTTCTCAGACCCATCCTTCTGTAGCTGGCATTGCTGATTGCTTCTGAATCTCTCCTGAACTGAGCTATCAACTTGCTGATTGCCCTTTAACCTGCCACTGACCTCCCAGCTCTTCCTGTCTGTGTCTGACCCTTACCATGAATTGGCCATGTCCTCAGTAGAGTTTGACAGTATAAAAAATATGGCCTTACTGTTCGTACAAATTGTAAGTGAAAGAGATTCTAGAATTCTCTTATATGTAGCATCTTTTAGAATTTACTATTTTTTGAAGTCAGGGTTTGGCCCCACCTCTGTCCTAAATGTCTTTTTTCCTGAGATAACTCTTCTTATTTCCCTTTTAGTTCATCATTCTAAACTTGATTCAACCTTTTCTAAATTTGGTTCTTCCTTCACACTGAAGATGCATATATCTTAATTGTATATCTGAATGTTCTGGAAAAAGTCCAGCAATAACAACCAAAAATCCAGAATTATAATAATATTATTAGGCCAGAAGTTACAAATTAATGGCTTTCAGTTCAAATTCATACCAGAGGAAGTATTTAATTTAGCCCATACAGTGTCTTAAGCATTTTTAACCAATGCTAATATTTCAAAACTCTTACACAAAAATCAGACTTTTTCTCTTTTTCTTAAAAATATTCATTAATATTGGGTATACATTTCCACAAGACAGAAGTCAATTGGTGCTAAGTGGTGGTCACTAGCTTTAGATAGGGTCCCTCTAAATTTGATTCTTGTTTTCTTTGATTACTGTCTTGTGATACCTACCTGACCATGGTAGACATTTGAATTTGTAACTTATGATTCTGAATTTAGAGACTTCATGCTCATCAACAGCTACATTAGCTGAAACTACTTTCCTCAGAATAAGCAATCAGAATGCTGATGGTCTATGACTCCAAAGACCACTTAACATATTTGGATTGGGTCAACATGTCTTTCTTGTGGTCTTTTCAGTTCTCAGCACACTGTATAAGAACAGGATCAGTTTTACTTGCCTTTAGGGAAGAATTTGAATGCAAAGGCAGAAGGGGCGCCTCTTGCCAATGATAAAGGTAAAGAGTATGTTCTAATTTCCTAAAAGTCAACTATTATTCGATGTGGCCACAGTCTGCACTCATCCAGTCTATAAGGGCATAGTACCTGGAGTTGGTCTGAAAATGTTTGCTTGTGTTCCTTCCCAAGGTCCTCTCCAGCTCAGCTTCTCATCTATGTCAGAACACCCAGTAATTTAATTGGGTGTTAATTTAAACCACTCATGCATGTTCTTTCCAAAGTGAAAAACCGTCTGCATAGTCATAAGTTGGCCAGACTCACTGCATAACCTTCAGACCTAACCAAACAGACTACTCAGCTTCTCCCTCTGAAATAGCTACTGTTTTGATTAGTTCACAGAAGTTAGATTTTTCTCAAGAATGAAAGATATGTACCTGCTTTATATTTACATAACTAAAAAGTCTATTGTGTTTGTTTCCCAGACCAAAACAACTTCTTAAAAAAAATTTGTTTTATTATAAAGATGTGGAGTACAATTCAGGGTTAGGTCTACAAACGCTGACTATGCAGGTGCCCTTGTTGACGAGGTATGCCCCTCCCTCCTCTAGCAGTCTCCCTCAACTGTCAATCCCAGCCACTTCCCTCAGCAGTTTCCCACTACAGCCAATCCCTTTCTTACAGTATTAAGATAATTGCTCAAGGTCCACCTATGAGCGAGAACATATGGTACTCTGTTCTTTGTTTCTGTGGTAGACCACTGAGTATGATCGACTCCAAATTCATCCAAGTTGCTGCGAAGTCCATATATTTGTCCTTCTTTATGACTGCATAACATTCCATTGTGAATATGTACCACTTTTTTTTTTATCCAGTCCAGCTTCGATGGCAACATGATTGGTTCCATGTTTTTTCCATTGTGAATAGAGCTGCAGCAAACATGTGTGTGCAGATATCTTTTGGGTAGAATGATTTGAGTTCCTCTGGGTATATTCCCCCTAGGGGGATTGCTGAGTCATATGGAAGGTCAATTTCTAGTTCTTTCAGAAATCACCACACTGTCTTCCAAAGAGGTTGCACTGGTTTGCATTCCCACTAGCAGTGTAGAAGCATTCCTTTTTCTCCGCATCCTCACCAGCATCTGTTGTTGTTTGTTTTAGTAATGATGGTCATTCTTACCAGGGTTAGGTGGTATCTCAGTGTGGTTTTGAAGTGCATTTCTCTGATGATGAGCGAGGCTGAGCCTTTTTCATGTGTCTCTTGGCTGCCCGTATATCTTCTTTTGAGAAGTGTCTGTTCATGTCTTTTGCCCACTTCTTAATGAGGTTGTTTTTTCCTTTTCAGCACATTTGAGTTCCTTGTAGATCCTAGATGTTAGGCCTTTGTCAGATATACAGTTGGCAAATATTTTTTTCTATCTGTGGGCTGTCTCCCTGCTCTCCTGATGGTTTCTTTTGCTTTGCAGAAGCTCGTCAGTTTGATGAGGTCCCACTTGTCTATCTTATTTCTTATGGTATGGGCACTTAGGGTTTTGATCAGGAATTAGTTACCAGTTTCAGTTTTCATTGGGTATCTCCTGTGTTTTCTAGGTTCTTATAATTTGAGGCTTTACGTTTAGGTCTTTGATCCATTTAGAGTTAATTTTTGTGTATGGTGAGAGGTAGGAGTCCTGCTTCAATCTTCTGCATGTGATCAGCCAGTTGTCCCAGCACCATTTACTGAATAGATTCTCTCCTCAGTGGTTGTTGTTGGAGGCTATCTCTAAGATGAGTTGGTAGAGAAATTGAGGCTTGGTTTATGGAATCTCTGTCCTGTTTCACTGGTCTGTGTGCCTGTTCTTGTACCAATACCAGGCTCTTTTGATTGCTGTAGCATTATAGTAAAGTTTGAAGTCTGGAAGTGTGATACCTCCCGCTTTGTTTCTTTTGCTAAAGATTGTTTTTGCTATTCGTGGTCATTTATGTTTCCATATGAATTTCTGTATTGTCATTTCCTGGTTTGAGAAGAATGATGTTGGTAACTTAATGGGTATTGCATTGAATCTGTAGATTACCTCTGGTAGGATGGACATCTTAACAATGTTGATTCTTCCAACCCATGAGCATGGAGTATTTTTCCATTTGTTTGTGTCTTCTGGGATTTCTTTGAGCAGTGCTTTGTAGTTCTCATTGTAAAGGTCTTTCACTTCTCAAATGAACACATTCTAAATTGTGTGTCCTTCAGTAAACATTTTTATGTATAACTTAATTTAGAGAATTCCCAGTCATATAGTCAACAGCTTAAATGTGTTTATCTCATGAGTAAGTTTACAATGACTCAAGTGTTTTTCAAAATCACTTCATGAGCAGTTTATATCTCCAACCCCTATAGTATCACACACTCCCCCTTTTAAATACAGGCAGTCTTTGTTTGCACAGCACTGTTGAACTGTAAAAATGGCCATGAAAGCAGAAACCATGCAAAAAGATATTTATAACCAACAGGGAGAAGATTCTCCCATGCCTTTTAAACTTTTTGGTTGAAACATTAAAAGCTGTCTTACTGTTAATTATAAATAAATAGGGAAATGAAAAAACAGTAAAACTGATGTTTATTTAGTACAGTATAATTTAAAATATTGGAAACACTGTTAATTAAAGACGTTTTATCTCTTTATTTAAAAACCCTACCACGAGTAGTTTGAATGGTGCTTGCTTTCTTCTTGTCCTATAACACATATTAGGAAAGAGCATTTTTTTCATACTTCTTTCAAAGTTTAGATCAGCTTCTAGTATTTTATCCTTTGCATTTTCAATGTCACAAAATATCTCCAAGAGTCCCCTTCATGTGAAGTTTTTGCTGGCATCACTTCCTCAGGGAAATCTGTATTTTTATCACATTCACTCACCTCATTTAGGTCAATAAATTCACCTTTGCCAAGTTCTTGTGGCCACATATCTAAGTCTCACATGATAACCTTGTCAGCATTCCCATGGTCAGTTATTTCTTCTATAACTCCGTTCATGTTGCATTTGAATCTCATTTCCAGCTTTCTCACTTTCATTTATTTGTTACACTTTCATCTTTGTGGGCAATTTTCTCTTTGGATCTCTGTTTTTGTAAAATGTCTTGTGCCTTATCAACAAGGATGTAACACAACTACACAAATTACTATCTGTATAAGTATTAAAAAACAGGCGCACGTTGATCAATCACTAACACATCTTTAAAGAAGTGCTCTGACTAATCAATCATGATGAATGCCTTTTATTTATGTAGTGATTTGTGAGCTGAAGAGCTCGCTGTAAAGTTTGTATTTCATGTAATAACTCAGTTAATAAGTTGAACTGGTAACTGAAATTTGAACTTTGCTGAAGGACTGGCACTGTTAAACTAAACTGTGAGAACTGAAATTCATGTTCATCAGAACTGTGCAAAGGAAAAATTGCTGTAGTCGATTCACAACAAACGACAGCATGGTAATTGTCATGATGAGTGAACAGAACCCAAGCTACTTCCCTTTGTCGTTCTGGTACTGAATGCCACGGTTTCAGTCAGGGTCCAGTTGCTCGTGGCATAGAATATAATGCAGCCATAAAGAAGGACAAAATTATGAACTTTGCAGCAACTTGGATGGATTTAGAGTCTATCATACTCAGTGATCTATCACAGAAACAAAGAACTGAGTACCAAATGTTCTCACTCATTAGCATACCCTGAACATGTATCATAATACTATAAGAAAGGGTTTGGCAGGCACAGGATGCTGCCAGGGGAGGGGGGACATATAACATCAATAAGCAGACCTGATCTCAAACCTGGTGAAGTGGGGACCAAAGGGAGGCCCACACTTTACCTGTACGATGACCACTTATCTATCGAACCCTCAATTGTACCACACATCTTTAAAATAAAACACAGAAAGCCAATCACTGAGGCAAGTACTGCCAGGGAAGAAAGTTTTTATTTGGGTGATATCTGCCAAGGAGAATGGGAGATTCATTCTCGAATCCATCTGTCTTTGTCTCACTGAAGTCAGGGGTTTGTATAGTGGGGCAGGAATGCAGAAAACTTGGAGGGGAAGGAAGAGAAGTTGGAAAACAAGTGAGGTCTGGCATCTCATTGTCTGGATGCTGTAATCTGGTGAGTTTCAGGCTCTTGATACTATAGGGTTGGTTTCCAGAGAAAAGAAGTTGGATAAGACAAAGTTTTCATCTTTACGGTCAGGAAGGTTGACTTCTATGATTATTCAACAAACTGTAACCATTAGTTCTATGTAGAAGTTGGGGTGGTTTCAATTCTAGGTGACCACTTGTTGTTTTGATTTGTGCTTAATATTTTACACAGTCAAAAAGAGTGCAGACTGTGAGGTATTGTTTGGCAAGTATAAATTTTAAGTTCATACATGAAATATTTTATTGAATTTGATGTCTTTAAAATTGAAATTTATTTCTATTTCTCAATGATTAATTTTTCAAAAAGCAAAGAATGAGAAAACAATATTGATTACATTATTATTACTGAAAATGATTTTGTCATATAGAGGAGATAGGTGCTAAAAACGGACACAGGATGTGTGTCACCTATTTTAGGCCTGAAACTAGATCTCTCTAAAAGGCAGATCTGATCTTGTCATTTTCCCTGATCAACATTTTTCACCCTCTCTTTTCATCCATAAGAGCAATTCCTAACCAGCGTAACCTGTGAAATTTTTTCAAAATGCAGATTCCCTGGATTCAACACATTGACTCCAAGGGAGCAGGTCCAGACGAGAGCCCGGGAGACTGATATTAGAGCCCACGGGCGACTCGTACAGATGCCGACCCTCTGACCAGCAGGAGGCATTTCAAATCCCTTGGCCTGGAGAGAATGACTCTTCGTGACCTGGCCCCGTCTCTACAGGCTCCGCTGCTGCTGATTTCCTTTCTATGTTTTGCCACTTAAAACTGCACATACATTAATACATAGATGGAATAAAAATTAAAAAAATTTTTCAAGTGCTTATAGCTTACCGAACCAGCCATGTGTCATTGTGCGTGTTGTTCCAACTTCCATGGATTGCTCTAATGCCCCAGCCCTACACCTGGGTCCACTTGGAAAAACTGCATTTCTGTGTAAGGCTCAGCTCTGTTGAGCTCTCTTGCCTTGTTGTCTGTACTCTAGCAGTTGCATCATCACACTGTAATAACTGAATAGCTCTGCGCCAAACTTCCTGAAAGGGGACCATGTCTTTTTTATCCATATATGTCCAGGACTTAGCCTGTTGCCTGGTTCTTGCATGGGTGTATCCACTGGGAATACTTTCCCCTGCAAGTGATAGAAAGCCAGCACAGACTCACACAAACAGAAGTCTGTAATTCTCATACAAGTCTTGAGGGAAGCGGCCACTGTTGGGGGTTCATTGGCTCAACAGCTTCAAGGCTGGCCTCTCCGTGACTTTCTCAGCCTTTGCCTGCTCTCTGGGCTCTCAAGGTTGCCAGGTAGTGGCTGCAACTCTACACGTCCAACCGTGTAGAGGAGGAGAGCTGTGCAAGACATGCATGCATATGTTCGTTGATCAGGAAGGCAAAATTTTCCCGAAATCTCCCACCAAACTTCCCCTGACGCTCCGTTTGCCAGAAGCGGGTCGCATGGCCACCCCTAGCTGCAAGGAAAGCTGGGAAAGGAGAGGACAGGCTTGGCATGATTAACTTAGAACTTTAGACCAATTGTGACCCATAGCCTCAGGAGGCATATCTTTGTCCTGAGCAAAATCACAGTTCAGCTGGCAAAAAAAAAAAAAAGATGGAAATGCATATTGAGTATACAATTATCAGTGTCTGCCACAGCAGGTAGTCTATAAACTTCGTAAGCATAAATAAGTGAATAAGCAAGTGCTTGAAAAGGTAATCATCAATCTTCATGATAAGGACAGGTAACTGATAAGGATGGAAAATTCAAGAGTAAATAAAGACACAGAGTGATGCAAATAACAGAAAACCCAACTCCTACAGCTTTAGGCAAAGTAAAACAAAGGACAAATTATGTGTCTCTAGGTAGCTTCTCTCACTGATGGAGGCATCAGGCAGGGCCAGGTTTACATAGTCACAGGTTCAAGTCTGGGGGAAAGAAAGCACCATAGGAACTAGAGAAGAAAGAAATACACTTATTGTCAGGCGAGAGTCCCGTGACCACCCGGACTCCCAGGGTTGAGAGCAATCCCATCCAAGAAATGGGCTGAGTGGAGGAAGTGTGGGGAGAAGCAGGAGCTCTTCCCAGAAGAAAGGACAGATCGGATGATGGACAGGCAAAAAGAACAGATGCTGCTTCAGACAGAACCCAGAGAGGAGGACAGGCATGCAGCAGGGAGCATGAGAAGCTAGCAAGGCGGATGTGTGGGTTCAGCACCAGCATGGTTTGCTGGCCCTGCCCTCCTCAGGTCCTTCCCACCCCACTCAGCAGAAGAGCTCAGCAACTCCTGGCACACGTCATCTCCGCTTGTCTTTCCTTCGGTGGTTAGCAGTTCGCCAGCCAGCAGTTCACCAGAGATGAGATTAAGTCAGTGCTTACACTTTCCATCAGAATATCCCCAACAGCCAGGGTGGATGAGCTCTGGAGTTTGGGGTGTGTGGGTGGTGGAATAAGAGACTAACAGGATATTTTGGAGTCATCTGCTGCAAAACTAAAAGTTATTTGAAGTCTTGTGCTTTTTCTTAAAGATGTTTAACTTTGAATTTTATTTCACAGAATGTCCATGGTTTCTTTTAATGTCTGATGACTAACCATTTAAAATTTTCTGGTTTTTTTTTTCTCTCGAATAATATTGGCACTCCTTGATGATCCACCATTTTGCTCACTTCTGCACACAACTGCTTGCCCCTGGGCTATACATACAGTTCAAGAAGCTTGGAACTGAGTAAGCTCCGCACATTCTCTGTCGTCTTCGGTAGCTGTTTCTGGCGGTGACATACAGCTACATTAACAATAAATATCAATACGAGTGGTCCTCAGTTTTGGGTTTTTGGGCTTTTCCATGTTGCAAAAGTGATAGGTATTCAGTACATGCCTTGAGTTATCCAGAGAAGCCCACGGTAAGTGGAAGGGCATCTGTCAAAACTGCCATCTGTTGACTACTTGCTACATTCAAAGCAATTTTATCAACGTTCCCATTTAATTCTCCCAATAATTCTGAAAAGCAAATATTATCATTCACAAAGACACAAGGAAAGTGAAAGTCACAGAAGTTCGCCAACTCACCAAGAGTTACACAGATACATACTGGGATTAAAACTCAGGACTCTGGCTCCAAAACCTGTGTCTCTTCCACCACACCTCCCTTTCTTTCCTATCAAATAGCTTCTTCATGCTTGAGGAACGTCGACCTTGGTTACAAAACAATCCCCACAAATTTAAAAAGAAGACTGAGTCATAGCACATTATCCTACACACCGTGAGGCCTCCCACATGAGGACCGTGAAGTCAGGAGTGGTGGATCTGGAATTAGGAGCTCTCTTGGTCAGCCCCACCTGCGCACACTGGGGGTGCTGGAAAACCACCTTGTGTCTTCTGGACCTGAGGCTCTTCATCTGCAAAATTAGGGCAGGACTGGGTCGCATTTGCTGGCATTTTTACCCCAAAGCACTAGACTTTCAATTCCTTGGGATTCAGAGGTCTAAGTGCAGACTCACCAAGTATCATATGCCAATTAAATGTAATATGCCCTCCAAAAGAGACCAGAAAGATCCAATTATAGACAGGCTCTCCAAAGCAGTATGAGGTGAATGCTTCTGAGAAAATAATAGTAGCAATAATACTGATGATGATAACTACTTTTTGATTGCTAATCACATTCCAGTCACTGTTCTAATGTGAGAGAGAAGAGAATGAAGAATCCCAATAGGCAGACAGATTAGGCTGGTTCCCCACTAAAAACTTCTGCTGCAAGTCCCACGGACCAGAGTGAGAATACCTATCCCCTGGTCCACAGACTTCTTCTTTCGCATGCTTCTTTCTGATTGGTGTATTTTCAGCACATTTTCAAGACTGTATATAAACCCTGACTTCAGCCACACTGCTGGCAACCCACTTGTGGGTCACCTCTTGCTGCCGAGAGCTTTATCTTCTAAGAAGCTCCAACTTGCTCACCCTCCAGCGTCTGCACTTCTTATCCCTCTTGGGTAGGAGACAAGAACCCAGAATCTGCTTAACTGGAAAAACCATAAACACTTCTCGGGGGCTGGGCTCACTGAACTGCCAAACCAGTGGAGCTATAACACATCTTCAGGGCTCAGCTCATCTTCCTGCCAAGTTGTGAGAGCGGTAACACTCCTTGGGGTTCCATGGCCATTGGCCTCTGAGTTCTTGGTCACTGCCGAGTTCCCCTCTCTGAATGCCATTGTGACCTCAGCCACGTCATGGATCTCAGGGTGACAGTGCAGCTCTGGTAACTGCAACTTGGGAGCCCTGATCCTGCTGAACTAGAAAAAGCTGTATCATAGGTACGTAGGTATCTCACTTAACTTTCACAACGACCTACAAAGGAAGTCCCATTATTATTCCTATTTTACAGGTGAAGAAACTGAAGTACAGAGAGTTTAAGTCATTGCCCGAGATCACATACATAATTAATGTATGCAAATCCAGAAGTCAGACTCCGCAGTCTGACCCCAGATTATCATAAAACACTGTTTTTCTCCAGACCAGGCTATTTTCTTTCCTTTTTTTTTTTTTTTTTTTGAGTTGGAGTCTCGCTCTGTCGCCCAGACTGGAGTGCAGTGGCCACGCCCAGCCACCGCAGCCTCGACCTGCTGGGCTCCAGCGATCCTTCCGCCTCAGCCTTCCGAGTAGCCGGAATTACAGGCGCGCGCTACCACGTCCGGCTAATTCTTTGATTTTGTTGTAGAGATGAGGTCTTGCTGCCCAAGCGGGTCTCGAACCCGCAGGCTCAGGCAATCCATTCACCTCAGCCTCCCAAAGGCGCGGCATTACAGGCTGAGCCACGGAGCCCGGCTGACCAGTCTATTTTCATTGAGAAATGTGCACTTGAGAGGCTTCCTGGAGAAAAAAGTAAGATCTTTATCGCTAACACTGCACCACAGGTTGATTTAAAACTCAGAGTGTTTTTTATGCCAGCAAATGCAGGCCAGAGTGATAACAGTGCCTATTAATGTCTAATTGGCTTTGTTAACCTCACTGGAGTTTGTGGAGATGGCAACTGTGAGATCTGAGAAAAAGACTGATCTAGTGGAAAGGAGTCTGGTTGCAGTGAGTAGGCAAGCACCACACACGGGAGAATTCACTGGATTGTAGCCATGCAACGTCTGACCATAGGGCAGAATTACCGTTATTATTTATAAGCACCAGTCAGGCATGCATAATGATTAGCTTTCAAGGTTTATAGAGAGAATATTGAACTTAATAATATTTGCTCTAAGGTACTTTCCAAGCTCCATGGAGTAGACGAACTTTTTTTTATGGTGTCTTTTTTTGGGGGAACAGTGTCCTATGAGACATGTTTTTAAAAAATTATACTCAGTGAAATATAGCAAGCTTTGGTCAATGAACACCTCCAAAATAAGCAAGTGCAATAAAGAGTTCTGAGCATCCTACACTACCCATCCCGGGGGCACTGGTGTCCTAGACAGCTGGAGCACGAGAAAGGTAGATCCTTCCTCACTGTTTGTTAAACCTCACTCACACCAGGGACGAGACAGAAATGTCTCCATCAAGATATAAACGTTGTTACTTTTAATTGAGCATTTATTCCAAAGAAGACACTCTGATAAGCATTTTATGTACCTTAAATTTTTAAATCTATGTCACTTATAGATGTGTAAAAGATAACTTTTGGAAATAGAATTGTTGCTGATAACCAGTGTAGCTTTAAGAAGACCATTTTTTTTTTTGGTTCAACGAGTTGATTAAAATTTGGGTAGCAGGAATGAGGGATTGATATGAGATGTCTTTTAACATATTCTACTTAATAGAATTGTAAGCATCCTGTCCAAGTTAAGAAATTCGCTATATTCAATTTTTATCTTTCTTTTTAAAAATAGCCTCAGATTTCAATTCAAAGATAGAATTTGTTTTTGCCATCGAAACCTCTAAGAATCTGTGTCAAGAAGGAAGCTTTGATTAGATAAGCAAATCTCAGATATTTGTAGTTCTTGGAAGACACAGGTTACCAAAAAAAGAGGGAAAATGAAAGATGGCTCCTTTAAGAGATGAACAAAAAAGGAAGCTAGGTCTCAACTTTACGAATTGGAAAGGAAACGACTGACTTCAGAATGTTAATACCATCACCACAAATTAGTTTTCATATAAGTAATTAATCAACTTTTGTCACTTTCTGAGATCCATTGTGAACATTCTGTGAGGTCCCTCCTTCACTGTGTTACTTCAAGTGTAAAAGCCTGAGGCTTTCAGAACTTGCCTTGCGACATTGGCAGGCCTCTTTTTATAGACTAATTAACATGCCAAGGATTTCAAGCCAACAAAAGATACAATGGTACCCTTTTTCAGTTTTCAAGAACTTTTTCATGCCCGCTCCAAGCACCTTTTACATTTTCGGCCCTCTCTGCTCAGATACCACCCACCTCACCGGAGGGGCCGGCTGCAAATCTCTCCCTGAGGACCCCCTCTTGCCCACTCAGAGGGACCATTCACGAGGGGAAAAAATTGCATCACATTATGCAAGCTTCTCTCAGCGCAATCTGTCCTTGCAGAGGCTTTCTGGTGGAATTATGAGGCTCTACACTCACTGAGACTATATTTACATACTCCAAGCAAAGGGCCTCACTATGTTGGAGCAGCCATAACACATCTAGGCATGGATTCCCATGGCACCCACAGTCCCTAACAAGCCCACAGGCTACAGCTACATTGTTTGCACAAGGCCTAGGGGGATCTGGAATGCTCCATTCTAGCTCTAAATTGCCACCACTCCCAACCGTCTGCCTTTTAATTACCAATATACAGATTACCGACTCAAAAGAACCCATACTTACAAGCTATAACTTCTGCTTGAAGGGGTTTCCTGTTTCACGACCCAACTTAGCAGCAGGACGAATTCTCATCTAAGAGGAGAAATTTTAAATATCATTTATTAGTATTTTCAAGCAAAAATACTAACATACGAATATATACACATACGTGCCTATTATAAAACATAAGGAAAATAGACAGGAGTAAAAATAATCATCGCCACCATCACTCATAATATACCAACATTAATCATTGAGGTCGCTGTTTTCATCCTCTTTCTCATATAACTTGGTTGACTCTCATGTTTCCACGGGAAATGAAAGCAGTTGAAACTATAAGTGAATGTGGGCCGATGCTTTTCCTACTTAAGCCAGGCAGACGCTGCCTACCCCTCCACCCTCCTCTCAGAGCTGATGCTGGGGGTGAGTCCCTAGACCCCCTCCAACCAGGTGGAAACAGGACTCAAGACCTCACAGGCTGCACGTTTTTTATTTTCCTCGCTGTCAAGCAAATGAGTATTATTAATCAAAGTGAGATAAACTACCAGCTTTCTCTGCTTCTCAAAGAAGCCCTTCACCCCCTTCCTCACCCACTTCCTGTCCTCACCCAGGGTGACCCACATTTTCCCATGGTGCTTTCCTCTGCGGTTCCCCCGAAGGGCATGCCCAAGACCTCCCGACACCCACAGCTCTCTGGTGCTGCGTCAAAGTCAGCCACTAAATCAGACAACCCTCTGCCCTTGTGGTTTGACCAGGCGAATCTCCCAAGGCCACTGTGTCCAACTGGAAGCTCTGGGAACCTCTGTGCAAATGAATTCTAAAATCTCTACCTTCACAGCAATCTCACAGAGATTTATCTTGGCACAAAGAGGAAAACATAAACCTTTCTGCTGTCACTGAGCTACTCCAAGTGAGACTGTCTTTACTGCACCTCTCAAACGGTGAATTCAGAATGAAAAATAAAATGTCAGTCTTAATATTGACTTTCATGTGAAATGGGTTGGAATTCTTCAAGAGGACAGCTTAAAAAGGAACTGTATGAACATGAACAAGCAGTAGCTGAAAGGGAAAACCTAAATGATGAATAAATATGCGAAAATAGTTTCAACCTCACTAACAACCAAAAGTATGCCAAACAAAGCACAGATGTTTTTGCTTATTTAACTGGAAATGAATTTTTAAAATGTATATTTAGTATCAATGCAGGATATGGTGGAATCTGCTAGTCACACACTACTGGTGGGAGATTGGTATAAAAGAAACTTGGGAATTTGCATTAGGAGCAGAAACTGGCCAGGCTCTCACCTGTAATTTCAGCACTTTGGAAGGCTGAGGCAAGAGGATTGCTTGAGCCCAGGTGTTTGAGACCAGCCTAGGCAACATAATGAGACCTCGTCTCTAAAAATAATAATAATAATAATAATAAAGATAAAAACAAAAAAGAGTGGAAGCTATGCATAATCTCTAAACCAGCAGCTTTAGTTGTGACCCTAAAGATAAAATTAGTAGTATGCAGTGAGATTTGCATCTTCACAGTGGATAACAGCAAAAGCTGGAAAAATATTCAACAATAAGACAGTATTGAATATGGCCTCTTCAATCAACAGAATGCTCTGCAGCCATTAACAAAACAGCCGTAGTCATAAAACAACAGGGACAGCATAATCCCATTTTTGTGGAAAAATATATTTGTGAAAACACATACACCTTGAAAAGGGTCTAGAGATGAGTCAACAGTGGTCATTTTAGTGTGAAGTGGGGTGGACACAAAGCTGGTAGGATGGCATGCAGTTAATTCAGAGCAAGATAGAACATCCTAGCATGTGTAACCTTACTCTGCCATTGTGGGAACCGGGGCAACTTGCACATAGATTCTTTATCTGTAAAATGGGGGAATGCTGCTTCTTAGGGTTTGGTGAAGGATTAAAATAGATGATGCTAACAAATTACATAACACAATCCTGGTACAAATAAACACTAACTGATAGAGCCATAGATGTTTTTTAAAATCTGCAATTATTAATTTTATAGAACAAACACATATTCCTTTTATAATGAAAGTCATTTCTAAAAAGGCAAACAAATATGGAATTCTAATGAATAATATGCAAGCTTAGGTGATTAGAAGGGAAACGTAGCGATGCCCACAATTTACCTTGAAATGCATCAGAATATAAGATGGGTTGATGATGGGTATGCAGAGGCATACTGCAAAATTCCTTCAACTTTGTTTATATGTTTGAAAACATAATAAAATATCGGGACAATGGTATGTCATTTTAAAATTATTACCTTGATATTTGTATAAGTAAAGAATGTTCATTGCACAAAGTATGCGATAGACACATATACAAAGAAAAAAATCAGTATTCTCCCTAACACACCCCTCACCAATTTCATCCTGCTCAAAAAATATTTCTTGTATCCTTCCACATTTTATGCTCATCAATGTCAAGAAAACTTTTTTCATAGGGTCATATTATTCATATTATTTAGCATCTTGTATTTTTTTAGACTTAGAAAAATAATTTTTATTTTAAAAATGACATCTAACTCTCACTAATGAGCCTAAAAGTAACAAATAAATTTTCTTTCTAGATAACAGTAAGTTTAAAAACATAGTTTTTCCCCATATTTTATTTTTATTATTACTTAAAATGTCAGTAGACTTCATAATTTTGATTTTTAAAATACCTCCATTATTTTTATATTACAATATAACACAGCCAGGTGCCTATGTGTCCCACCACCAGACAGAGCTTTATTACCAGCTCCATTTTTAAAATTTGTTACTTCTTCCTGGACTTTACCTTTCAAATCATGATGAGCATTCTGAATTTCAGTTTTTAATTTCTAAGTGCTCTTTGCTCTAACTAGACTTGTTTTGTTGTTTTGCACTTTTATTTTATTTCATTAAGGATATTAACTAGAGACAATTGATAGTTTTTTATTCCTCACATTGTTTCCGTTAACTCTAAGTGTCGTGTTCATTTTTATTTTTTATTTTTATTTTTTGAGTGGCAAGAGGGTGTACATATCTATACCTCTCATACTGAAAGTTTTTCCTGAATAGCTGGTCATTTTCTCCTGTTTGAGAACAAAGCATTGCGATGCTGATGGGAAACGCTCTTGGTAGTGCCTTAGTCTGTCTGTGCTGGTAGAACACGAGGCTGCAGACGGAGGAGCGGGTGGAGGGACGGCAATGCAGACTCTCACCGTTCTGGAGGCTGGGAAGTCCAAGACCACGGCACCAGCATCTGGTGTGGGTCTCCTTGCCGTGTCCTCACGTGGCCGAAAGCGGGCGGGCAGGCGAGCATCGAGTCCCTTTGTCAAGGTTCTTCCTCAGGGCACCAACCCCATTCCTAATGGAGGGGCCCTCATGGCCTGATCACCTCTTAAAGGCCTGCTCTTAATGCTATCACGCAGGCAACAGCTGAATTTCGGAGGACACACATTCAAGCCGCAGCGGCCGGGCTTGACGCTTCGAGAATCTCACTGGAGAGTCTCAGGCAGGAATCCAGCTCTTTCCTCGGTAGGTCTTCATCTGCAGATCTGGCGAATTCCTGAGTTTCCCAAGACAAGCATCCTCCAGTCTCCTTGGGTGGGAGCTCGGCTGCTGATATGCTCAGTTTAGATGATGGAAAGACTCCTCATTCAGAGTGTCTCATCTTGTCCCTATTTTCCATCCAGCGCTGAATCGCTGCACTCCTCTGTGCTTGGTTTCCACAACTCCAAAAACCACTTCTTCAATTTCTTTTTAAAAAGGCATCTTTCAAACGCTTATAGGGCACAGGAGGAATAGTCACCTAGTAGCTCAGAATGAGGGTAGGGGATGGGGTCCAGCCGCTCCTTAAGCAAATAGTCCTCTTGTTTTCAGCCCCCTCTCTTCCGTGCTGTGTGGTAATTAGTGCTTCCAGTTTCTAAGAATACCTGCAATTGGTGGAGTAAATGACTCAGGTTCTCATTGGTAACTTCCTCCCTTTCCACATACACTTTTAACTTTGGCCTACCTTTGATCTTCTCAGTGGCTGGACATTCACCTACCCACTTGCCATCTTCATATGTTATATGTTTGGAGTTTCAGGTATTTCCTGGCTTAATCAAAAATAAAGTTGAGCACCGGTAATTTTGCTGTGGTTGTTATTGTTTCTGTTGTTTTATGGTGACTTCTGAGAGGAGAACTGGGCAGAGGCATCGTCACTTTTATCTCCCATCTTATAAGTGACAGAACATCTTGTTAGTAGAGGAGAAGGTTCTTGTTTATTTTCTTATGTGAGGACAGAAATTATTCTCTTCTAATTGGAAAAAACCTGTGTATGTATATTTCTTCATTCTCTCAGCCTGAAGTCTCACCTAAATGATTTCTTTCCTTCTTTAGATGTACAGTACATAGAAAGTTAGGAAAGCTAAGGCAGGAAGCCAAAAAAACAAAACAAGACAAAAAATACCATTCACCATTTAATTTATCTCGCTGGCAGTCTCCCTCAACACTTTGGGCTATGTATAATATTACCTCCACTCGGAAAGAGAAAAAGAAACTGAGACGGAATGTGAAGCCCAAAGTGCTGAAGGAGATGATGCCATGAGAAGCTAACATCTGCATATAAGATGGGGATTTCAACCCAAAGTTTTCTTTTTGGAACCCTAGGAGGGCAAGGAGGAGAATAATGAGGAAACAAAGTACTTAGGGTTTAGTAAAATAGATACCAAACTTTACAGAGGCGTTTGTTTCCTCACAATATATTTTTAAATATTCTAAAAATAAAAGTACCCAATCTTCTGCTGCGAGCATGAGCTTCTAACGCCAAGGCTCTCACGCAGCCCCACCCCCATCTTTCTAATTGGACTCAAGTTCCCATGTTTTCTCATTTGGCTGTCATTCATCCAGACTACCTCCCTTTCTTTGTCTCACAAATCTCCCACTTTGTGAGACCTGTTGGGAGGCAGAGCACTCTCTCCCCATAAAGGCTGAGGTTGTCAGAGCCTCACTTTCCCAAGTCAAGCACGCAAATAGGGTGCTGGCACTTGACCAGATCGCACACCCGGGCTCCAGCTAGCCGTGTGAAGTAGCAAGGTTCTGCGAGGGTAGGGAAGCCCGCTTTGTAGTGCTGGACAGGGCGGCAAGATCAGCCCGGTTCTCAGGGCAGCAGTGGTATCAGCAGCACGCATGGCTCCGTGCCAGCAGAGTCCCCGTGGGCAACAGAAGTGCAGCCCTGAACACTCCACAGCTGTGATGACGATGGTCTTTATGGAGCCACCAAGCATGAGCCAGGTCCTTGAGACTTCTGGTAATCCTCGCCATGACCCACTGTACTTCCAATAAATCCTTCTTCTGCTTAAATCAGCTGGAACTAAGACCCTGGCTGATGCATGCGGGTTTCATGTTTTGATGACTGCAAGAGCTGTGAGAGTTAAAGATGCAAGTGTTGACCTACAAGACGACAACAGATGCTGCAGACGGGAAGGAATGTATAGCCATACTAGCGCTCTGTATAGGTTGGTAGGTTGCTTCTTTGGTATCCAGACACTTTTTGTTAGTTTGAACAATATAATCCTGTGTTTTCAGGGTCCTCTGCCCAGAAAAAGTGGCTAATAGTCTTTTAATCTTGCAGATTTCAGGGACCAGACCAGACTCAAAGCTCTCATCGGGCCCACTAGGAACTGGGACAACACGAGACCCCAAATGGGCAAGCCAGCTGTTTCTACTTGTCACCATCACTGCCTAGCCATTCTTCAGACACCAGCGTGTTCCAGGAGCTCCTCTGGGTCTGCATACCTGCATTTAAAATACATATTCAGGCCAAAGAAAGATAGTTAATAGCTGTGGGAATCATATCCGAACACTCTTTTAATTAAGCAAAGCTAATGAGCGTGCCCATGCCCTTTTTCGTTTAGTAGTAGAATCCAGGTGGTAGTTTTAGATATAATTAACATAAATAAAGCCAGTTTATGCTTAAGGGAATCAGAGACTTGTGCATAAGTCCAATAAGTTCGACTTGCTTTGCGAGTTAGTATTGATGGGTCCTGTTTCTTCTTGGTTCGTTGTAGGTTTCACAGCCCAATGTATCCTTTTAGTCTCTGAGTATGTATCTGATGCTTTGAAGTGACAGAAAGAGGGAGACATGTCTGTACTATGTCAAATAGAGATCTAAAGCAGTGGAATTATTTAACCAAAGCAACTGCTAAAAAGCAAAGAAATGGTTTCAGACCCAAGAGAAATCAATGTTACGTTAAAAGAATGCTTTCTATAAAGTAATATTGGGAAATGTAGATAAACACAAACTTTTGTAGACTTAAGAGTCATTTTGCTACAGAAACAGTATCTGGTGAAAATTTAGAAATCGTTGGTTAATAAGGAAAAACACAAATAATTATGGGGTCATAATTCTAGTCTATATAGTCATAACTAACTTGGGGTCATGTGTGCATATATGTTGGTTGATGGACATTAGTTATGACCTATCAGTTTAAATAGAAATTAAAATCGTATTAAACGTTAGATAAGAATACATAAGTCTCATAAAACACTCTAGGCATATAAAGAGAATAGTAGTATAATGTTAGCATAAATATTGTTCATTCTGACTTCTGAATTAAATTGTCCCCTGGTTCAAGATTACATTCCGAAGGAAAGTAGTTTTCAAACTTGTCTAAGGTGTAAAGCCCTCCCTCTGATAAAACGTATTCCAAGAAAACACCATGAGAAAAGCCTTTCAGGCCTGAAACCAGGCTCTGAACCCAGAAGTCCACACTCTGTTTGCCCATGGCCCATTTGGGCTCTGACCTAGAACCAGATTTTACTCCCATCTCTCACTCTCATGGATTGAATTCTTCCTATAAAGATCTTTGTTTTGACAAAGTAAAGCTCTGCCAAATCCCCCTAGAACCCTAGAGGAAATAATTTCAATTTAATCTGGAACCCTAGCTACCAGAGATATTTTTAAAGTACATTCATTATCATTTGGCAGGAAGATTGGAGTACTGTTAAAGAAAAGAGCTGAACAACAGGCATAGAAATACAATTTCGGTAAGAAATGTCATCTTAAAATTTGGATGAAATCTGTGTAAAGTGACTTCTGCAGAAAACAAAACCAAAAAAAAAAAAAATTGGGAAAGAAAAGAGAATAACCAAGTGCCAGGTAATATGTTAACTTGTTGGACACTAACTGAGTGATCCCTCATGGCAAGAACAGCTATTATGTCATTTGTGTGAATCCATAAACTGATGCTTGGAGAAATCACACAACTTGCCCAAATTCCCATAATCGGTCAGTGGCAGAACTAGAATTTGAATACAGGGAAATGTGGTTCCCAAGTCTGTGCCCTTCTCCTCTGCCACCCTGGCGAATGGAGTGTCTCCTGGGAGTCATATTTTGAGATCTGTCTTGAACCTAATACCTTGTAGAATTCAAATACGAAGAATATGGCCTGTCTATAACACAGAAAATTATGAAATTATTTTTTTTAAAAACACTTCTCACCAGTCATTCTGCCTCCTAAAATGCTGAAAATGCTTTATTCAATACTAAGGTAAATAAAAAAGAGAATCCAGTGGAGATCCAAACTTGGATATTTAGTGAAATTATCAACTACCCATCACCAACCCCAACTGTCATGAAGAGATTTAACTTTCATCAGTAAAAGCCTGGTGAAGACTTTCCTATAATAGTATGTGGCCAATCATATTTCTTCTACATGAGTACATTTTCAGAAGACTAGTTATAGGATGCCCTAAATAAGCCAGCCCTAATATAAAGCTCCCAACAGCATTTTTGCATGAAACAAATCTGACATATCTGGCTCCCAGATATGTCAAAGAAAAGCCCTGGCAGGGCTCGGTGGCTCAGCCTGTAATCCAGCACTTTGGGAGGCTGAGACCAGTGGATTGCCTGAGCCCATGGGTTGGAGACCAGTCCGGGCAACTTGGCGAGACCTCGTATCTACAATATATCAAAAGTAACACACTTTTGTAGTTACTTGGTAGTTCCGGCTACTTGGAAGACTGAGGCGGAAGGATCACCAGAGCCCAGCAGGGCAACGCTGGGGTGACCATGAGCATGCCATTGCACTCCAGCCTGGGTGACAGAGTAAGACTCCAACTCAAAAAAGAAAAGCCCTAACCAGTGGGATTATTATATCTAAAAGTTTAAGAAATTTAGAGACACTTCCAGTATACTCTAAGAATACATTTTGCAGGAAACACAAAGGTCCACGATAAAGTATCTGAAGTTTATTGAGATACATCAATCTTTGCTCAAACTATGGAGTCAATAGTTTGAGACACATATTAGATATTCAAGTTGAGATGTTGAGAATGTTTATGCACATGATTTTGAAGTTAGAGGAACACGGTCGGGCTATAGACATACATTCAGAAATAATCAGCACATAGACAGTATTTAGATCCTTCAGGAAAAAGATAACCTAGGCATTAAAATGAGGACCAGCCTTGCATTATTGTACTCTTTCTAGATTGGGAAGAGGAGGCGAATATAGAAAAGAAACAAAATGAATGGTAAGTCAGTAAAAAAACCAGCAGAAGATGTTTCCCAAAGCCAAGTAAAGAAAATGTTTCAAGAAAGAAGTAATCATGTATGTCAAATACTACCAAGAGTTCAAATATGGTTCTTATCCACTCCCTCAAATTACTTCCTTCCTAAGTATGAGACTGAGAATTAAGTTCACGAACACATCCTAGAAAAAGTGCTACATACCTCCTTGCTGAATATCACTATGGTCACCTTCAAAGTATTCCCCTTGGGAAGCCATGCACTGATCCCAGCGCCTAGTCCATCTGTCAAAGCAATTTTGAAATTCTTTTTCTGGAATGGCCGCCAGAACTGCTGTCATGAGAATGTTGAAGCTTGAATTAGAGCAATGAACAAGCATTAAATTTCTTTTTCTTTTTGCATTTTTTACTTTAAAGATGTGGGGTACAATTCAGAGTTAGGTATACTGCCACCCCCTTTCTTGTAGTATTCTGATAATTGCCCAAGGTCTGCTTATGAGTGAGAACGTGTGGTACTCAGTTATTTGTTTCTGTGATAGATCACTCAGTATTTTAGACCCTAACTTGGCAATAGTGGAAGTGAAACTAGGGATGTGGTAGTCCAAATTGATGAGGAAAATGCCATGAAGAAAACGGTGGTGTGCAAATGAATTAAAAGTTATTATGAGGGGAAAGTGTCACAAATGAAGAGACATCCAGTAATGAGCAGAGCTGATGAAAATATTGCGAAATTTTGTCAAATTGTGCTTCAAAATTGTAGGCTGACTGTGAGAGGCATAGCAGACCAAATAAACATTAATAGAAAAACAGGAAAGTCTTAATGGAAAAATCTTGGCATGAGAAAGGTGTGGCAAAAATGGTCCCAAAGAAGTTCTTGCGTCACGACAATGCACCAGCTCACACAGCACTGTCTGTTAGGGGGATTTTAGCCAGCAAAAAATAACTGTGTTGGAACATCCTCCCTACTCACCTGATCTAATCTGCAATGACTTTTTTCTTTACCCAAAGGTAGAGGAAATATTGACAGGAAGACATTTTGATGACATTCAGGACATCAAGGGTAATATGACGTCAGCTCTGATAGCCATTCCAGAAAAAGAGCTCCAAAACTGCTTTGACAGGTGGACTAGGAACTGGCATCGGTGCATAGCTTCCCAAGGGGAGTATTTCGAAGGTGACTGTAGTGATACTCAGCAGTGAGGTAGGTGGCACTTTTTCTAGGGTGAGTTCGCAAGTTTAATTGTCAAGGCTTGTATTCCTTGGCTCAGTAAATGGTATCAACATTCTCAAATAAACCAGTAAAACGTGGGATTAGTCTTAATTCCTCTGTTTCTTTCACCATCCAAGGTCAGTCTGCAAAAAAAAAAAAAAACACTATTGATTTTAATTTCCCACTGCAAATCAAGTTTGTTCACTTCTCATAATTTGTTTTCTTCCACTCTACCATAGTAGATTAAGCCACAACCATCTTTTCCTTTTACCTTTCTGTAGTCTCTAGGATAGTTCAGCTACTCCGTCTTCTGCCCCTTCATGGTGTATATTCATCACAGAGCAGAGTGGCCCTAGGACAAGATAGGGCCATACCGATGGATGGAGAAGCTAGAAGAAACAGAAGAAGCAAATATCCCCTGCCCCTTTGTAGCCCCTGATGATACCAAGACAAGACAAGGAACAGGCCCCATCTGATGGGATACACAGGGACCAAGGTGAGACCTAGAGCAGGAGGCCTCTTAATCTTGGCGACAAGTTGCTGAGGAAAAAACCAGACGTTGTCTTCCAAGAGGGGTGGAAAAGTTAAAGTGAGGTGACGCCGTGAAAAGTGAGACACCCGCTGAGGCCCAGGAGACTGAGGTGTAGAACAGACACAAAGAGGACCTGCAAGCGTGGGACATGTGATGTGGTGGACTAGATGTGGCCTGCTCTCCTGGAGGCAGCTTCCCGAGGAGCTGTCCCAGTCACGGTCCCTGACCAAGGGCCGGCCCTGAGCAGCCATGCATATTCCATGAGAGCCTTCCGAGCAAGGTGGTTCCAGGGACCATCATGGGAGGGTAGGGGGTGGGAGGCAGTCAGATTCTTCTAGAAATGTGTCTCGGGATGCTGAAAGTCTAAGATAGCTTCAGGAAGAAAAGAAAGGAAAGCTGCAGAGTTATGAAGTACTTACTAGGAGGTCTTTGAACTGATGGCTGAGCTCCCCAAAGCTGCTCCAGTGCCTGTTCTTTTGAAGAATTAGTTGCTCGGCATTTTCGGGTCTTCCTTGAGATTCCTCTGTGAGCCGGATACTGGTACTTTTACAAAGGAAGATCGTTTGAAGGGGTTTCTATTTCTTGCAGATGAAGTATTTATGACTGAGGTGGGTGGTCTGGATGCATTACAGAGGTGATGATCCAAAGCCTTTCCGTGCTCCCAGCATCCACTGGTATGACAAGCTGGGCTGGGGTGGTTTGCTTTCTTTTCCTTTTTTCACCAAGGGGGTAACACCGGGCTGCAGGAATCCACTGCCTTGGAACTGCTCTCACCTTTGGGTTGAGCAGGCCAAGTAAGGGTGAGGCCCTTGGTTGACTCTGCTCTAGGATGCTTAGGTTGCACCCACACCTACCTTTTGGTGAAAGAGACTAAAGGGACAAGCTCTGGAGATACTGATACAGAGACCTGCTAATGTCTGTCCGTATTGTCACAGCCCCTGGAGAAGGGCACGGCAAGGGCTCAAGTGCTCTTGGGTATTCCTCAACAAGATTCCTGAGAGTTAATAAAAGGTGCACTTCCCCTTATCTCCTGTGCACCCCCAATAAGTAGCTTCAGAGGATCCTTGACTTCCCGTAGTCTATGCCCAATTAACTGAAAGATGCAAATCTCCATTTACTCCCTTTTTCTGAGTGGTTATAAGTTTGAATAATATGGCAACAATGTAATCGCAAGCCTTGTGATTTATGTAACTTTTGTATCAACGTAATCATAAGTTTTGTGATTTGTATAACTTTTGCATAATGCATGAAGCCTTAGGCCTTGTAAACTCCCTTTACTCTATGGCAAGCTTCATTAACGCTTCTGCCGGGCCCTACTGATAAAAACTATGAGACACCTCTGTTACCTGGAACCAGGAATTCTGGACTGAAAAGCATCATTATCCATGAATATGGCTGAAACTCAAGTTCTATACAATGCTCTGCTGGTCGCATAGCTAATGTATAGGTACTAACAACTCTGGACTTATAAAAGTGAACTGTAAAAGCCTGGAGGGTGAGTAGAACATTTTAGAAAGACCTTGAGTCTGGCTCTGCTCCCTGGATTCAAACTCAGAAATAAACTTCTTCCTACCAGTTCCCAGTCCCTTTGTTTCTTGGTATCAAGGGGAGCAGTCAAGCGTTACTCGGACCATAACAATACATGTCATCCAGTGCCCTTGAAGTGGGAGACCCAGAAGAAATCTATAGAAAATATTTGCCTAGAGGCTTTAATACATGGAAAGCCCTGTAATACTGAGTTATGTGCACATCAAATCGCACAAAATGTGGCCAAATGAGACATATATGCCTTGTTTAATTATTCGTGGCCAAGAGCATTCTGATTGTAAGGCGCAAGAACTTGGACCTATCAAACTCATTTAAATGTATTTTTAAAATAATAAGTATGATAAGTTAAAACAGAACTTCTCAAGGAAAGATGAGAAAATCCTGCCCTACATAAAAGTCTTGAAACACTGAGCAAAAGTCATTCAGATGGCAAGGTACAAATTAAAGGGCTCTCAGGACAGCTTAGCAATGGAGAAGCCAAGGAGGGGAAGAGGAACACAGGGCCAGCCAGCATGCGTCAAGGAAAGCTCATAGGCCGTCAGATAAATTAAAAAGCATCCCATTTTCATTTTGATCTGGTTTCAGCATTGCAAGACATAAACACTTTCTCATGGGACCATAGCAATAGAGGTTTTGAGAATTAACTCTAGATATTTTTTTGAGTCATTTGCTATGAAGTGTCAGGGTTTTTACTTACGTGAATATGAACTTGAATAAGTGTATTCATTTTCTATTGCTGCTTCAACAAATCACCACAAATTCACATAACATAAATGTATTATTGTA
Organism: Cephalopachus bancanus; assembly: GCA_027257055.1. Lineage (NCBI taxonomy): Eukaryota > Metazoa > Chordata > Mammalia > Primates > Tarsiidae > Cephalopachus > Cephalopachus bancanus. The sequence continues at coordinate 403,733 of JAPVLO010000140.1, forward strand.
TGCTTATGTAGGTCTGAAGTCCAGTGCAGGTCCCATCAACTGAGATCAAGTGGTGGGGGGGCTGCATTTACTTCTGGAGGCTTTAGGGAAGAATCTGTTTCCTTGCCTCTTCTTCTTTCTGAAAGCCGCAAGCATCCCTTGGTCCATGGTCCATCCACCATATTCTTTTTTTTTTTTTCTTTCTGTCTTTATTTTAAAGATGTGGGTTACAATTCAGGGTTAGGTATACACGTGTCCATTATGCAGACACCCTTGCTGATGAGTTGTGCCCCCTTCCCCCTGCAGATTCCCACCACTGCCAACCTTGCCTCCCCCCCCCCCCGGCAGTTTCCTGCTACTGCCAATTCTTTTCCTATAGTATTAGGATAATTGTTCAAGGTACGCTTATGAGTGAGAACATGTGATACTCAGTTCTCTGTTTCTGTGATGCATCGCTCAGTATTATAGACTCTAAGTTCATCCAGGTTGCTGTGAAGTTCATGATTTTGTCCTTTTGTATGGCTGCGTAGTATTCCATCGTGTATATGTACCACATTTTTTCATCCAGTCCTCTTTTGATGGACAGCGTGGCTGGTTCCATGTTCTTGCTATTGGGAACAAGGCTGAGATAAACACGTGTGCAGGTATCTTTTTTGTAGAGTGATTTGAGTTCTTCCAGGTATATTTCCAGTAGAGGGACTGTGGAGTCATATGGAAGGTCAATTTTTAGATTTTTTGGGAATTGCCATGCTGTTTTCCACAGAGGCTATACTAGTTTACACCCCCCCAAACAGTGTAGAAGTGTGCCCTTTTCACCACATCCCCTCCAGCATCTGTTGTTTTTTGAGGTACTGGTGATGGTCATCCTGACTGGAGTTAGGTGGAATCTCAGTGTGCTTTTAATTTGCATTTCTTTGATGACTATTGCGGTTGAGCATTTTTTTCATGTAATTGTTGGCTGTTCGTATGTCTTCTTTTGAGAAGTGTCTATTCATATCTTTTGCCCACTTTGCAATAGGGTTGTTTGTTGTTTTCCTTTTTGCATGTGTGAGTTCCTTGTAGACCCTCAATGTTAGGCCTTTGTCAGATATACAGTTGGCAAATATTTTTTCCCAGTCTGTGGACTGTCTCTCTGCTCTCTTGATGGTTTCTTTGGCTTTGCAGAAACTTGTCAGTTTGATGAGGTCCCCCTTGTCAATCCTCCATTTTCAAAGACAGAAATATTACATCACTCTGACCAATCTTCTGTGACCTTTTTCTCTCACCACATCTGGAAAAGGTTCTCTGATTTTAGGGATTCACATGAGTAGACTGGGTCTACCCAGATAGTCTAAAATAATCTCCTCATCTCTAGGTCCCTACCCATAATCACATCTCCATAAATCTCTTTTACCACATACCATAGCATCTTCACAGGTCCCAAGGACATGGACATGGACAGGTTCCAGGGATTAGAGCATGGACATCTTTGTGGGGGCCATTATTCTGTCTAACATAACAACAACAACAACAGCAGACTAGATCTTCTTCAGAATGCGTTAAAGCCGATTCCGTCTTCAAGTCTTCAAATGTCATGAGATGGCCAAGCCTTCTTTCCAAATTCATGCGGTTTCTGCCTCATGTTGTGCTCTTTGATTTACTATAGGACATGACACTTTTTCCCTTCCACTAAATAAAAGTTCACTCAGAATCACACTTAATACACTTGCTCTTTGAAACTCAATTTAAATATTATAATTTAAGAACTGGCTGTTTGCCCTCTGTTTATCTATATACACAGCTGCTATACCAGACAGTGTCTCAGAGGCAAGCATTGTATATTTCACTCTCTTCAGACATTTTCCACACAGCACCACAGAGATAAAAGGCTTATTGATGCTTTTATCATTTAACAAGTACATGGCAAAACAAGTATATATCTTATAGACAGAAACCCACAGATAAGTGGTTATTTTAAGTCAAGCTATCAGAGCACATCAAATTATATGAGCTTGGAGAAAAGAACTTTCCAAAACAAGTCACGAAAAATTTCTTTCAAAAACCAATTTTGAAAACCAATACAGTTTTCTACGCACGTACTTCCTGAAAAACTATTTTTCTACTTTAATCAAGGCCCCCTCTTAATGATCTCCTTTGGTCCCTTTCCCATCAATGGGTACCAGAGCTGGAGGGAAACTTAAAACTACCTAGGCCCTCCATTTAATAAGTGAGAAAACCAAGGCCCAATAAGGTGGGGAAAAAAAGCTTGTGAATTACGTTGAACTTACAGATGAAAACATGGGCTTGGGTTGCTAGTGGAGATTGCTCAGAATTGGGAGCAAGAGGCAAAGATTCTCACACTCTTGGGCTCCCAACTGGCAACACTCTTTTCATAGCTTAGCCTTGAGAATGGATAATGGCCACAAGCCAGCAAAGCGGAAGGCCGGAGGAGAAGGGCGTCACTCACGCTGATGGAGCACCCTGGCAGTAATGGGAAAATGCTCACAGCCCCTCGAGCAACGATCGTTCTGCTTGGTTTCCCTCAAAGTATCTAAGTTTTTAGTTTAAGCATTTTCTACCACAGTTTGCTTGATTTTAATAAATAGGCAAGTTGATCATCTTTCTTCTGAGAATTTTCTCTCTGGTGCTAAAGCAAATTTAAAGCAGCATGCTGTGTAATTGGGCATTTTCCCCAGAGGATAAAAACACGCAGTAGCAAACAGCGACCTCACCCCACAGCCCTTACCCTGCCCCTGCCTCTTCCTCTTCACTCTCCCCATCCCTGTGAGGCCGTGAAGACAAACCGGGCCGCGTGTGCAGGCAGGTCTCGTGGATGCCAGACGCCTTCCTTCTCTGAGATCTCGGTTCTCACACATTCTCCTGCCTCAGACATACAGCTGGGAAATGGCAATGGGAGAATGAGAGGAAACGTCAGAGCACGTTCTAGACAGACATCACACTCCATCACATGCAGTGACGAAAGTTTACTTCCGTTTTTTTTTCTTTTTAATTTTTTTTATTTTAAAGATGTGGGGTACAATTCAGGGTCAGGCATACAAATGTTCATTATGCAGGCATCCTTGTTGATGAGGGGTGCCCCATCTGCCCCAGGCAGACTCTCGCTGCCAATTCTTCTCTTTTCTTATACTATTGCAATAACTGTTCAAGGTCCACTTGAGTGAGAACATGTGATACTCAGTTCTTTGTTTTGGAGAGAGATCACTCAGTACTCAGACTCTACGTCCATCCAGGTTGCTGTGAAGTTTACTTCAGTTTTAATTCCAAGGGACTGCAAGCAAGAGTTCCACACACAACTCACTCCCTTGGCGTTTCTCTCCCACTGCCACCATCACGGGTGAAGACTCCAAGAAGGGCTTTTGCTTGTTTGTTTGTTTGTTTGTTGTGTTCTGGTTACTAGCTAGGTCCTTCTCACAAACAAAGGTTTTAGAAAGCCTCAAAAAACATGCTGTCATTACAAAGTGACCTTCAGACGGTAGTGTTGATTCCATAACTGCTTCCTGCTGCTGCTGTCACTGCTATCTCTCAGGGACTGAGATGAGTCCTGGGTCGGATGCAACAGTGAAGCCACAAATCTGGTCCTCTGATCTTTGGCTCTAGTGACAACTGACTAACACTAAACCTCTTCATGAGAAGAATGGTCTAAATTTCGGGTTGAAACAAATTTTATCACCTGGTCCGGATTTGCGGTTCAAACCTTATTACCTGGCTGAACCAGAGTTTGCTCATGGGCATGTTTGTTGGATTAGAATGTCTTCTTCTCCAGTGGCCTGCGTCCTCTAAAGAGGGGCTGGAGGCATCTTGATCATCTGAATAGTGTACTGCCCCTAAGGAAAGACCAGTTTTAGTAGGTATTCAATACATTCTTGACGCACACAAAAAATTAAGAAACAGCCTCTTGGGATTCATTTTTTACACTTCATCCCAGAAGATCCAAAGCCCCTCTAGATAACAAAGGCAAGCAAGATTGGCAAACTTAAAAAATAAAGGCATGTCAAAGAAGCAATGCCAGGAAGAGCATGTGAGCGATCTGTTCATTAAAACTTCAGCTAGGAGTGTGAATCAGGTGGTGAACAAGCCTAGGCAGGAATAGGGTCAACATGAGGGGTCAACAGATCCCAGCAGCGGTGCTTCATAGAACCAGATTTCAAGAGGAAGGTTGAGTTCAAAGTCAGCAAGCTTTCATAAAGAAGCAAAGCAACAGAAACTAAGAGCCAGTGACAGAACAGAACTGTGGCAGGATCTTTTCCCCCCACAACTTTATGGGTTGATTGACAAATAAAAAATATATATATTTGCAGTATATAATGTAATGCTCTGATATGTCTATACATTGTGAAATTATGAAACAAAACTAATTAACATATCCATCGCTTCTTATATTTACCATTCTTGGGTGGTAAAAACAATTAAAATCTACCCTTAGCAATGTTCAAGCATACGACACATTTTTACGAACTACAGTCAGCGTGCTGTAAAATAGTTCTCAAGAACTTCTTCTTTGAACCCATTGACCAACATCCTCCCATTTCCACTCCCCTTTCCCTCCCAGCCCCCAGCAATCGCAATTCTCCTCTTGGCTTCTATGAAGAGCGACTCTTTTAGATTCCACATAGGTGAGATTATATAGTATTTGTCTTTCTGTGCCTGGCTTATTTCACTTAGCATAATGTCCCCCAAGTTCATCTATGTTGTGGCAAATGACAGAATTTCCTACTTTTTGTAAGGCTGAATAAGTATTCCACTAGATATATGTGTATATGTTTATATGTGTGCATATATACACACATATGCATATACACACACGCATATGCTACATTTCTTTATCCATTCATCTACTGATGAACACTTGGGTTGATTCCCTATCTTGGCTCTTGTGAATAGTGTTTCTGTGAACATGGGAGTGCAAATATCTCTTCAACATACTAACTTCACTTCCTTTGGATATATACTCACAAGTGGGATTACTGGATCATATGGTTGTTCTATATTTAAATTTTTGAAGAAGTTTCTTGTTGTTTTCCATAATGGCCGTACTAATTTACATACCCACCAACAGCATGTAACAGTTTCCTTTTCTCCACATGCTCACCAACACTTGTCTCCTTTTGTCTTTTTGTTAATAGCCATTCTAAAGGTGCAAGATGCAGCTCCCTGATAATTAATGATATTGACCACTTTTGTATATACCTGTCAGGCATATGTATATCTTCTTTTGAGAAATGTCTTTACAGGTTTTATGACCCATTTTTAAATCAGATTCTTTTTTTTTTTTTTTGAGTTGTTTGAGTTCCTTATATAATTTGAATATTAACCCCTTGTCAGATATTAGGGTTACAAACATTCTCTTCTATGACATAGGTTGCCTTTTCAGTTTGTTGATTGCTTCCTTGGCTGTGCAGGAGCCTTTGTTTGATGCAGCTCCATTTGTCTATTTTTGCTTTTGTTGCCTGTGCTTTTGGGCTCATATCCAAAAATTCCTTGCTCAGACCAATATCAAGAAGTTTTCTTCCTATGTCTTCTTCCAGTAGTTTTAAAGTTTCAGGTCTTGCATTGAAGTCTTTAATTCATTCAAAGTTGATTTTTTTGTAGAAGATATGAGAGAAGAGTCCACTTTCACTCTTCTGCATGTGAATATCCAGTTTTCCCAACACCATTTATTAAAGAGACTATCTTTTCTCATTGTGTGCTCTTGGCATCTTTGTCAAAGATCAACTGATCATAAGTGCACGGATTTATTTCTGGGGCCTCTATTCTGTTCCATGGGTCTGTATGTCAGTTTTTACACAAGTAATATGCTGTTTTGATTACTATGGCTTTGTGGTATATTTTGAAATCAGATAGTGTTATGCTTTTTCGCTCAAAATTGCATTAGTTATTAGGGGTCTTTTGTGTATGGACAAATATTAGAACTGTTTTTTCTATTTCTGTGAAAAATGTCCTTGGAATATTGATAGGGATTGCATTGAATCTGTAGCTCACTTTGGGCAGTATGAACATTTTAACAATATTAGTCTTTTCAATTCATAAATACAAAATACCTTTCCATTTACTTGTGTCTTCAATTTCCTACATTAATGTTTTACAGTTTTCAATGTATACATCTTTTACCTCCTTGACTAAACTTATTACTAAGGATATATTTGAAGCTATCATAAAGGAAAAAGTGAAATTGTTTTTCTTAATTTTTTTCTGATGGTTCACTCTTTGTGTACAGCAATGAAACTGATTTTTGCATGTTGGTTTTTTTGATCCTACAAGTGTACTGAATCCGTTTATTATTTCTAACAGTTTTTTGGTGCTGTCCGTGTTTTCAAGATCATATCGTTTCAAGCAGAGACAATTTCACTTCTTCCTTTCCGATATGAGTAACATTTATCTTTTTAATTTTTATTTTCTTATTTTAGCTCCAGGGGATACAAGTGCACGTTTGTCACCTTGGGTATATTGCGTATTGGTGGGGATTCAGCTTCTGGTGTCCCAATAGAGAACTTTAAAGTCTTTGCTCCCTGCCCCCTCCTCTCCTTCTGGTCCCCGGTGTCTGTTATTTCCATCTTTTTGCCCATAAATATCCATTGTTTAGCTCCCACTTAGAAGTGAGAAGATTCGATATTTGGTTTCCTGTTTCTGAGTTAGTTCCCTTAGGACAACGTTCTGCAGCTCCACCCATGTTGCTGCAAAGGACAGTATTTCATTCTTTTTTATGACTGGGCAGCGTTCCATGGTGCATGCATACCACATGTTCTTTGTCGTGTTAACTGTTGATGGACACTTAGGTTGGTTCCATGACTTTGCTATTGTGAATGGTGCTGTGATGACTATATGAATGCAGATGTATTTTTCATACATTTATTTACCTTCCTTTGGGTAGAGGCCTGCTTGATCAAATAGTTCTATTTTTAGTCATTTGAGAAATCTCCATACTGTTTTTCATAGAGTTTGAACTACATACATTCCCAACAGCAGTGTATTAAGTGTACCCTTTTCTCTGTATTCATGCCAACATCTGTGAGTCTTTCATTTTTAATGATAGCCATTCTGACCGGTGTAAGATATCTCATTGTGGTTTTAGTTTGCATTTCTGTGATGATTAGTTATGTTGAACATTTTTTCATGTTTCTTGGCTGCTTGTATTTCTTCTTCTGAAAACTGTTCACGTCCTTTGCCCAGTTTTTAGTAAAGTTGTTTTTTTTTTTCTTGTTGAATTGTTTGAGCTCCTTGGATTTGGATATTAGTCCTTTAGATTTTGGATATTAGTCCTTTTTCAGGGCATAATTTGCTAATATTTTCTCCCATTCTGTAAGTTTTCTGTTCACTCTGTTGAATATATTTATTTGCTAAGCTGAAGCACTTTAGTTTAACTAAATCCCTTTTGCCTATCTTTGTTTTTGTTGCCTGTACTTTTAGAATCTTTATTATATATTATTTGCCTAGGCCAATGTCCAGAAGAGGTTTTTCTAAGTTTTCTTCTAGGATTATTATATTTCCAGGTCAAAAACTTAAGTATTCAATCCATCTGGAGTTAATTTTTGTACATGATGATCCAGTTTCATTCTTCTGCAAATGACTAGCCAATTATACCAGCACCATTTATTGAATAAGATGTTGTTTATTTTGGTCAGTTTTGTCAAAGATCAGTTGGTTGTAGGTATGTGGCTTTATTTTGGGGTTCTCTGTTCTGTTCCACTGATCTGTCTGTCTATTTTTGGACCCATGCATGTTCTTTTCCTTACTATATAAGCTTGTAATGTAATTTGAATTTGGCAACATGATGCCTCCACATTTGTTATTCTTGCTTAGAATTTCTTTGGTTATTTGAGCTCTTTTTTTGTTCCATATGAACTTTAAGATTGTTTTTTCTAATTCTGAAAAAATAATGTTGGTGATTTGATAGGAATTGCAATGAATCTACATATAGACTGCTTTAAGCAATTTGGTCATTCTAACAACACTGATTGCTCCAATCCATGAGCAGGAGAAGTTTCTCCATTTGTCTGTGTCATCTACAATTTCTTTCGTAAGTGTTTTGCAGTTCTCCTCGTAGCAATCTTTCATCTCCTTGGTTAAATGTGTTATTAGGTATTTGTGTGAGTGTGTGGCTATTGTTAATGGGATTGAGCTCTTGATTTGTTTCTCAGCTTGGATGTTATTGGTGTCTAGAAACGCTGCTGATTTTTGTATATTGATTTTGTATCCTGAGACTTTCCTAAAGTAGCTTATCAAGTGTAAGAGTCTCTTGAAGGGGTCTTTAGGGCTTTCTAGGCACATGGTCATGTCATCAGTGAACAGAGATAATTTGATTCTCTCTTCTCCATCTGGATGCCTTTTATTTATTACTCTTGCCTGATTGCTTTTTTCTTTTTTTTTGGCGTTGGAGTCTCACTCTGTCACTCAGACTGGAGTGCAGCGGCCGCTCCCGGCCACCGCAGCCTCGACCTGCTGGGCTCCGGCGATCCTTCCGCCTTAGCCTTCCATGTAGCTGGAACTACAGGCACACACTACCACGCCCAGCTGATTTTTGATTTATTGAAGAGAAGAGGTCTTGCCAAGTTGCCCAGGCAGGTCTCGAACCTGTGGGCTCAGGCAATCCATTCGCCTCAGACTCCCAAAGCTCTGGGATTACAGCGCTGAGCCACCGAGCCCAGCTCTTGTCTGATTTCCTAAGACTTCTAGCATTAATAATATGTTGAATAAGAGTAGTGACAATGGACATTCTCTGATTTTTTCAGGAATAGTTTCAACATGAGCTCTTCTTTGTACATCTGGCAGTATTTGTTTGTGAATCTGTCTGGCCCTTGGCTTTTTTTTCCAGAAGATTCTTTATTATGGATTCAATTTCTTTGCTCATAGTTGGTAAGTTCAGGTTTTCTAGTTCTTTGTGTGTTTTCAGGAATTTATTCATTTCCTCTGGATTTTCCAGTTTGTTGCAATAGAGGTGTTCATAATAGTCTCTGGTTACCTTTTGTGTTTCTGTGATATTGGTTTTTACAACATCTTAACATTTCCGGTTATACTTGGGTCTTCTTTGTCTTTTTCTTGATTAATCTAGCTAGTTGTCTATCAATTTTGCTTATCTTTTCAAAGAACTAACTCTTTGATTTGTTGATTCTTTAAATCTTCTTTTTGGTCTCAATCTCGTTTAGCACTGCTCTTATCTTTATTATTTCTTTTCTTCTGCTAGGTTTGGGTTTGGATTGTGCTTGTTTTTCTAGCTCCTTGAGATGAGATGTTGTTATTGATTTGAGATCTATTTATTTGACGTAGGCATTTAACACTATAAACTTACCACTTACCAGGGCTTTTGCTATATTCCAGAGCTTTTGGTATGTGTGTCTCTATTTTCATTTGTTTTAATTTTTTTTGTTTCTCCCTTAATTTTATTATTTAACCAAAGGTCACTCAAGAGCAAGTTGTTCAGTTTCCGTATATTTGTGTGGTTTTGAGAGTTCCTTTTGGCAGTGATTTCTAATGTTATTCCATTGTGGTCTGAGAAGATATTTGATATAATTTTTAATGTTTTTTAATTTATTGAGCCTCACTTTATGGTCAAGCATATGGTTGATTTTGGAGACTGTTCCAGGTGGAGATGAGAAGTTGTTGTTAGATAGATTGTTCTATAAATGTTATTAACTCCATTTGGCCTATAGTCCAGTTTAAGTCCAGAGTTTCTTTGTTGACTTTCTGCCTCAATGATCCATCTAGTGATGTCAGTGGAGTATTGAAGTCCTCTATTATTGTTTTATTGCTATTAATATGTTTTCTTAGGTTAAGTAGCATCTGTTTTATGAATCTGGTGTTGAGTGTGTATATATTTAGGATAGTTAAATATTCTTGATGTATTGCACCCTTTATCATTATATAATACCCCTTTTGACTTTTTTTACTGTTACTGATTTAAATTCAATTTTACCTGATATGAGGATGGCTGCTCCTGCTTACTTTTGTTTTCCACATATATGATATGTATTTTCCACCCGTTTACTTGAGTCTGTAACTGTCTTTAACTTATAGTTGGGTTTTGTTTTTCTTTTTGTTTTTTAAGTCCAATCTTCTACTCTGTCTCTTTGAAGCATGACATTTAGGCCATTTAAATTCAGGGTTAATATTGATATAGGTTTTTTTCTTGTCATGGTGTTTTTAGTTAATTGCCTTGCGGTTCAATTGTATAATTGCTTTATTGGATCTGTAAGTTTTGTACTTATGTGTCCTTTTATGATGATGTGTATCATCATTTCATTTCTGTATTTAAGACTCCTCTGAGCATTTTTTTTAGGATAGTCTGGTGGTTATAAATACCCTTAGCATTTGTTTGACTTTATTTCTTCTTCATTAATGAAGCTTAACTTGGCAGGATATAAAATATTTGGCTGGCATATTTTTTTGTCCATAGAGGTTAAAAATGGGTCCTCAATCTCTTCTAGATCACAAGGTTTCTACTGAGAAATCGGCTGTTAGTCTGATAGGATTTCCTTAATAGGTGATTAGAGTCTTCTCTCTTATGATTTTTTTCTTTCACATTGACTTTAGGTAATCAAATAGCTGTACACCTTGCTGAGATTCATTTTGCAATATATCTTCCAAAAGTTATCTAAGTTTCTTGTATCCGGATGTCTAAATCTCTCCCAAGACCAGGGAAGTTGTCTTGATTATTTTTTTTTTAACTGTAATGTCTTCTCCTCTAGAATACCTATGGTTCATGTTTTGATGCTTTACACGATCTCACATTTCTCAAAGGTTTTGCTAATTTTTTTAAAGTATTTTTTCTTTATTTTTGTCTAACTATGTTAATTCAAATGATCTCTGAAATTCTTTATTTCACTTGGTCTAGCCTATTGTTAAAGCTTTCAACTGTGTTTTGTAATTCTTTCAATACATTTTTTTCATTTCCAGAAATTCTTTTAGACTTTTAAAAATGATAGTCATCAGATTTATTGGTGTGGAATTTCAGCTTTCTCTAGGATTTCATTGAACTTCTTTAAAATCAAAATTTTTAAGTATTTATCTGGTATTTCAACAGTTTTATTTTGGTGAGGCTCTGGTGCTGGAGAGTTAGTATGCCTCTCTGGGTTTTGTAAAACATACTTTGTTTTAATATGCTTTTTAAAAAATACTTTCAGAGTTGCTTCTCTGTTTTTTTCTTCTCTGAATAAGCTCCCTCTCCTTACTTTTTAAATTTGCTTTTGTTGGGATGGAATTTTTTTCCTCCTTCAGGTGGTGTCCATATGTATGTTGTATAAGGACCTTCAGCTTTAGTTCTGGGTACTTTTAGTGGCAAAGTGTCTGTATATGCTCTGTAGATACAGTTAGCCTTTGTATGATGACTCTCCCTAATGCTGGTTGCAATCGCAGTGTACTGGCCTTATTAGCTGGCTCACCATCTCCTGTGGATGGCGAAGGTCTCTGTAATGTTGGGTTTCCTACTGTGCTGTGTGGTTCACCTCCCGACCGGCAGGCAGCACTTACGGGTAAGAGCTGGCTGCAGCAGACATGGGTGGGTCTGTACTTGGTCCTTGTTTGCTGGGAGAAGCTCTTCGTTGCCACTGGGAATCAGCGAATCTGTGAAGTATACAGTGGTCTAGGTCTCCGCTCAGTCCTGGCTGGTGCTAGGGGACCAAGACAGAGCGTACCAAACCAGGCAGGACTGTACACAGGTCCATCAATAGCAGGCACAAGCACCGTCTCCAAGACGAGGTCTGATGTGCAGCCACTAAGTGCCCAGAGGGGTGCCTAGGCCTGGAATTGTGAAATTTTTGCTTACCTAAAGTTCTCTGCATAGGAAGGTAGGGATGCCTAAAGTACGGATTTAGAAGAGTGGTACTCCAATGCCTCAAGATGCATCTGAGCATTGAGTGGCAAGTGCCATTGCACCAAGATCTCTACTCCTGGAGAGAGGAGTGGCTCAGACTCCTAACGCAGGTGAGCATGTGTGCCAAATGCCTGAGAATGTGTCCTGGTAAGGGATGGATAAACCGTTGCTGCATTGAGATCTTTACAGGCTTGGGAGGGACAGCTCAAGCGCCTACTCTGGGGGAGCAGGTGCACATCGGTCTGGGAAATATGCCTGGGGAAGGAGTGGAGAAATGATCACCAAAGCAGGGTCTCTGCATGGAAGGGATGGGCAACTCAAAACCTTGATCTATAGGAGTGAAGTTCCAAATGCTTGGGATCACATCCAGGTGTGGGGAAGAGGGGGTCCTGCTGTGCCTAGTTCTTTGCATGGGAAAGGATGGCTGCTTAAGCTCCTCTTCCAGGGGGGCAAGTGAATCCTGGGTGTGGAGCAGAGAGTGTGCCAGTGCGTCGAAGTCTCTCCACAAGAAGGGAAGAGCAGCTCAGCTGCTGCCTGGGGCTGTATCCAGACGTGGAACAGGATGGGCCCCACTTAGCAAGATCTCTGCACAGGAAAGATGGAGTGGCTCAGGCTGCCAATACAGGCAAGTGGGAGCACCGACTGCCTGGAGACATGCCTGGTGTGAAGTGAAGAGGGTCCTATTATGCCAGATCTCTGCACAGGAAGGGTGGGGCAGCTTAGCCTGCTAGTAGGTGAACAGGTGCTCCAAATGTCTGGAGATATGCCAGGGTGTGGAGCAAAGAAGGCCCCATTGCACCCAGATCTCTGCACAGGATGGGTGGGGTGACTCTGGTTGCTAATCCAAGCATGCAGCAATAGGACCTGCCTGCTTCTCGGAAGTGATGGGACACACTCCCCTGGCTGATCAGGAGAGCAGGCTGGGGCATCCAACAATAACCCATACAGACTATGTTCAGGTTGCAAAGCTGTCCCTGGCTGTAGGTCTCACTGCCTGGGAGAAACCATGGCTTAGCAACTCTCCTGCCACTCTTGTCCTGTGACAAAAGTGGACCCAATTTGGGCATCTTCTGCTGGGATGCACCACACTCCCTGCTCAGTTCTGGTGGTGAGGGACCTTCCCCTGCTTAAAGCAAGCATTCCACTCAGTGGTTAAGGCTAAAATACTTGCAGCAGTTGCTGTTGCTAGGTAGTCAAGCAATGACTGACTATGTTTGAGCCTGGATTAAAAATGGTGTCCTCCTCTTGGACCTGAGTCTGTGAAAATGCCTGTAGCTGGGTTGCACAGAGTGGAAAGGTAAGGCCAGAAGGGAACTCTCTGCCCCATCCCATGTACTGAGGCTTTGCCCACTTTTATCTGCTGAACACCATCATGGAGGCTGCTTGTCCGCATTCTCCCCCCCGGGAACTGGGGTGTCCTTCACTAGTTCGGTGAATTATCACTTTCCTTCTTGAATTGAAGCTCACTGAGTTGATCCTTACACATTATTTTGCTATTTCCAGGTGGCTGAGTCATGCTGAAAACAGCTAATTCACCATGTTGGTTGGGAGGAACCCCTTTTATTTCTTTTTATTTTCTAATTTCTCTGGTCAGGAATTCTAGTACTATACTGAATAAAAATGGTAAGAGTGGGCATCCTGTCTTACTCCTGATTTTAACTGAGTATGATGTTAGTTATAGGCTTGTCACATATGGCTTTTATTGTGCTGAGGTACATTCCTTCTATTCCTAATTGATGAGAGTTTTGATCATTAAAAAATGTTGAATTTTGTCAAATGTTTTTTCTGCATTTATTGAGATGATCATATGACTTTTATCTTTTGCTCTGCTAATGTGGTATATCATGCCAGTTGATTTGCTTATGTTGAGCCATCCTTGCATCCCAGGGATAAATCCCACTTAGTGATGGTGTGTGATCCCTTTAATGTGCTGTTGAGTTTAGTCTGCAGTTTTGTTTTGTTGAAGACTATGGCGTGTATGGTCATCAATGAAACTGACCTATAATTTTCTTTTCCTGTGGTGTCCTGGCTTTGGTATCAGGGCAATGCTGGTCTTGTGAGATGTCTGGAAGTCTTTCTTTCTCTCTAAGTTTTCAGAAGAGTTTGAGAAGGATTTGCATTAATTCTTTTATAAATATTTGGTATGTCCATATGTCTCTTTTCTAGGCTGTTGGGATGTTTTCTGATCCCCTGGAATCAATTTATTATTCATCCAATTAAGGCAGCTCAGTATCCCTCTTTCAACTCTGTTCAGATCCTCCATGAAGACCAGACACCCTTGTCAGAACTTTTCTTCCTGGCATGACCTCCCTTAGTGATGGTGTGTGATCCCTTTAATGTGCTGTTGAGTTTAGTCTGCAGTTTTGTTTCGTTGAAGACTATGGCATCTATGGTAATCAATGAAACTGACCTATAATTTTCTTTTCCTGTGGTGTCCTGGCTTTGGTATCAGGGCAATGCTGGTCTTGTGAGATAGAAAGGACACTCAAATTATGAGAAGAAAAAGGAGAGGAAAAAGGATCCAAGAAAATAGCAAAGATATAGTCATACAGGTAAGAGAAGTAGCACGGTACTACCAAGCATTGTAGGGCGTGTTTTGTTTAAGGGAGGGGTTCCGACTGTTGTGTAAGTGGTTAAGAGCAGGAGCTATGGCGGCAGGGAGCCGGATCTGAGTCCACTATTGATGTTTGCTGACTGGGTTAACAGAAAAATTATTTAATCTCTCTGGGTCCAGCTTCAACTATGAAAAATATACCACTTACCCTCATAGCAGTTTGTAAAGACTAAGTTAACACATTTTAATACCTGGCATATAGTATATAGTCAGCTAATGTTGGCTAATATGATTGAGCATAACGTCATTTAGACTCCTGACTTTTACAAGTATTTTGAAACATATGCAAAATCTATAGGTGCCAAATTAGTGCCACTTTTCTTCCCAAGAGGCAAAAAAAGGATTGACTCTGGAAGATAATATAGAAAAAGAGGTCTGTTTCACCCTTTTCAATCACAGCAACACAAGTTACTTGCCTAGAGGGAAAGAGTTTGACAGATTGTGACATGTGGTTCTAGTCGGGAGTGAAAAACAACCTTGCAGCAAGTCAGATTTTAGTTTGTGTTTTTGAAAAGTTGGGATTTTGCTTTAAAGATCCCTGATTACTCACAGGTGAAGATGTGATTACAGGGGCTTTGTGATTTCCCTTTCCTCAGAGGCAGCAACTCCCCAAAACGAAGCAAGCAGGCCCCGCTTTGTGTTGAGGACGGGGGGCTGTGGAGCCTCGTCCTGTCAGCTGTGAGGGCTTCTCTTGGAGGAGTCATTCCCTCCGGCATCCAAGAGGCAGTCCCGGGGCTCCCTCCTCCACCCTCATCCTCTTCAGGAACTCATCCTGCTCAGTTCCTGCCCTGGGTGAGGAGAATGACGATAAAACAGGAATTAAAAAGAATTTGGTGTAATGGATGGGATTCATCAAACATAATCAGGTTTTCGATTTTTTTCCAAAGCTGACGCCAACATCACTAACAAGAAAAGACCAGGAGATGGGTTCCTGGGAACTGTGACTCACAGGCAGGGTGCAGGACCCTTGAATGGAGCCTGGTGCCTCAGGAAATGGGAGTGCCAAGGAGAGCGTCAATGAGGGAAGGAAGTTCAGAGTCCTAGTCAGAAATCCAGGCCACCTAAAACACAAAGAAAGAGGATAGAGTCACTACAACTCTAGTCCAGGCTGTGCACCCCGAATGTCTTCTTCAGGGACATCTACGGGACCTCCAGGGACCTCACAAACGGGAGCTTGCTTGTCAGGTAAGCGGGAGAGCGTAGAGAGCAGTCAGGGTCCTCTTCTCTCCAGCCTTCCTTCCTGACAGAGTCTTGACTTCTTTCTATGCTGTTCCCTTCCCCCCATGCAGCCCATGGGTCTCAGAGCAAGCTGCTCTTATCCTCAGTTCGAAGGGTGGGTTTTAGTCATCTACAAGAAATCATTTCTTCCTCTCCAGAGCTTGATAAATCGCCGCATGTCCACTGAGACCGGGGACAGCTTCCTAGGGCTTCTGCAGAAGTGCTTCCCCATCTTCCGGAGGAGGTTCTGGAACTTCCGTAGACATTGTTCTCCATAACGCAAGGCTGAGGACTGCTGTCAGCTGGGAATGCAGTCACTAAAAGGAGAAGAGCCCCAGAAACGCAAACGCAAGGGACAAGGCCAAGGGATCAGGTCTCTCAGAAGCCACCCACCTGGCAGCCTACCTGTGGAAATTCCAGTTTCACGAGTTAGTGAAATCCTTAAGGTTGAAGCCAGTTGGGTTGGATGCTTTTGTCATGTAACTGGAACATTTTGGAAAAAAAGAAGGGAGGGGGCAGGAGGAAGGTGGGGGGGAAGAGGGGAGGAGGAGGAGGAAGGTGGAAGTGAGAAGAAATTAAGACTCAGAAAAATTAAGCAACTTGCGGCAAAGCGGTATTCCAGCTCAGGCCCAGCCCACCGTGGAAGCCCGTCTTCTCCCGTTCTCATCGCATGCAGCCTCGCCAACAGCAGAAGGAGCTCACTCTGAACCTCCTGTGAGCAGGGTGGACCCTGCATCTCCACAGTGTCTTTTACTTGAGAAACCGAGGGCGTACAGAGGAAGGGAAAGAGTCCTAACCCTGAAGCGTCTTGAAAGGAGAAACTCAGATCCCGTGAATGTAAGGGATGCAGAAACGACTGGTCCTCCTCCTGTTCTGTGGCTTCCCCGAGCCACGTTTCAGAGCAAGGCACATTCTGGAGGTAAACGGGGGGCAGAAAACTACTGAGGACTCCTATTTTCAATAGCTTAGTAGAAAAAAGTTCTTAGAGAAAACAAAACACCTTCAGTGGAGTCAAACATGGAGAGAAATTTAGTTCGAGAGCAAGGAAAGTCACACACTTTAACTTCACTTTTTAAAATTTCTTCTTTTTAAGACAAGTGAAACAAAGAATACACTCCCACCTTTAGTCATGGGAGTTCACTACACATTGCGTGCATAAAAGTATCACATGTACCCCATATATATGTACAATTATTATGTGTCAAAAAAGTTCATTATGAGCATGATGTGTCATGCACTAAGTACTTTTATCTTGGAATTTTTTTAATTTTGAAGATATGGGGTACAATTCAGGGGTAGGTACATGAGCAGTCATTTTACAGGTGAAGTTCGGGCCTCCCTCTGGTCCTCATTTTGGGATCGAGCACCCTTATTAATGTGATGTGCCCCCCGTCTCTCCCTCCCCTGGCAGTGACCCGCTGCTGTTAATCCCTTTCATGTAGTCTTATGATAAATATTCAGGGTCTGCTTATGAGTGAGAACATGTGATACTCAGCTCTTTGTTTCTGTGATGGATCACTGAGTGTGATAGACTAAATTCATCCAAGTTGCTGCAAAGAAAATGCTTTATTAAATGCGGATACCCTAGTTACTGAAGAGGATGCATTCAACCAAACACTTGTTATCAGAAATGTAGACACCTCAGATGGAAGTAGCATAGGTGACACAGTTACTCAAGATCACAGCAGGAATTTAGAGGCATGGAGGTTGCCCACCATCTCGAGGCAATGCAGGATGGAGCCCTGAGTTTTGTCTGCGAAAGAGGAAGAGGGGAGGAGTGGGCTGTGGAGGGAATGGAGACGGGGCTCGCCTGCCTCTGACACAATGCGTCCCTGCCACTTCCCAGGAACGGGGGTCTACGCATCGCCCCTCGACCAAGGCCCGCCTCTCCACACGCAGGCAGGAACAAGCGGCAGGTAAAGTCACACGAGAAACACCACCATCCGCCTCAGTCACCTTGTCTCTCCTTCCTTGGTTCTTACCTCAAACATCCAAACCTGGACACGCTCCACCATCCTTACTCTGCATTCATGTTCAAGCCGTTGTCTAGTCTCCCCTTAAATCTGTGGTCTCAGACCTCAAGTGGGTCTTCTGTGCTGCCTGGAAATCCAACTCCAATTCCCTGATCAATTTCCTTTCTCGCTTTCCCAAACGATCATTTACAATTTTTCTCTCCTTACACCCCTAACACTCCCTGCCCTCCTCACTGTCAAACAATGGCTTTGCTTCTTATTTCAGTGAGAAAAGAGATACACACAAGAGAGAATCTCACATCCTCCCATTGTCAGATTTACCAAATTTTCGTAGCTGCCAACTGTCCTTTCTCTTATCTAGGCAACTCCGCCTCTTGCACGTGGGATCGCAACCCTGCTCATGCGCTCAAACAGAAAGGTTCTTAATTGTGGAGAAGCCTCAAGGAGCTGGTGGGACTCCTGAAAAGCTATGTAAAGGGTCCCTTGTATGTGTATTTGCTTCTGGGGAAACATCCATAGCTTTCATAAAAATCTCAGAGGGAACTTTTTAAAAGTAGCCCCACTCTTCTGAGAACTACCACGAATAATAACCATCATTTATTGAGACTTTGTTATGTGCTTAGTTCTAGCATCAATGAGGCAAATTAGTTCTCAATACAATTGCACGATAAAAGTACCACTGAGATACTTTATATCACAGATGGGCAAACTGAGGCACGGATGCCCACAGAGATTGAATAATCTGCACAAGGTTGCAGGCCTGGGATTTGAACCCACACAGATGCTTGTGGCCATCACACCAATACTGCCTCTACGTTGTCACCGAGGCCTGGCCATTGAGGGCTGGAGAACTGAAGATTACTTGTTTCTTCACTTCATGCCATCTTTGAAAACTAAGGTGCAAGCATATATGCACATTCGCCGAAGAAAAATGCTATTTTACACTCAAATCGGTTCTAATGAAACAAGGCTGGGCAAGTGAATAGCTTTACTCATAAGTAATTTAAATGATCTATTGCTTTTGACATTGTGCACCACTTTTAAATAAACTGGCATGAGTTATTATGCAAATTAAAAGTCATCAGCTTTCTGTAAATAACAAAAAGTACTTAAAACGTTTAATAAGTGATTTATCACTACTCAAGTGATCGAAGAAGGTAATTTAGCCTGAACTCTATGCATGTGGACAAGTTAAAAATTGCTTGGTTTGCCTTCTGAAATGCCAAAATGCGAGTCACTGTGACACATCCCCACTTGCTATTCGTCAGTTACTAGTTAGGGTTCCGTTCTGTGTGCCCGATGTGACCCATGCTGCAGATCAAGGGACTGACTCGACATTAGGCTCCTAGGAGCCTCACAGAGGGTCACTTATCTTGGTACTCAGTGAAAAACACCAAATATTCTTCTGAAGACAAACCCGCCAAGATGCAGCCACTCTTCCACTGCTTCTTTGTCCTGCCTGTTCTGTTTCTTTGTTTGCAAATGTGCAGGCAATACCCTCAGTCCGTTGGAACAGACAGTAGTACTTTCTGGAGGTTTTGCAATCTGCCAGAATATATAAAGTCCTTGGGATTTCCCATTTTGTCACACACTAGGTATATTCCTAGATAAAGATGCTGAGAAAGGAATTCATCCAGGAAAGCCAAGCTAGGAGGAAATCTCAACTGTCACCCTGCTGTTCTGCAGACAGGTTTCTATTTCTAGGAGACACATGGCCAGGAATCCCCGAGTGGAGTTGCTTGTCAGCCTCTAGCCATCACTTAAACCAGCACCCTAAAAGCGGGGGCCAAATCTGCGCTACATTTCCCCAGGTTTCCCAATAAGATTCCCTTAGCCCTCATAGTCCATGCGCTGCCTACTGAGCTTTGCTGTCCTGCAAAACCATTCCCTGTTGATACTAGATGTGTAGCTGCCTCAGCCTGGAAAACCCTTCCCTTTCCCTCTCTCCTCCTTTACTTGGCCAATTTTTCGGCCTTTAAATTTGAACTCAGAGGTGCTTTCCTTGGGCACCCTTATCCCAACTCGGGCTCCCCTAGTCCCCGCTTACCCTTATCTTAGCGCACACTGAACTCTGTCATTCTGGCCTGTCAGCTGTCTCGCTTGCTAGGCGCTCCCATCTGTGGGACAAAGAACTGTGCCTGCGTATTACAGATTATTTATGGAAGGAACGAATGACAGTCCTCATTTATCATAGCCTCCGTTTAGGGCTGCATGACTGTAGATACATGTAGCAAGAGGTGCATGGAAGAAAGTGGTACGAAGACACAGAAAGGGAGGGTAGGGGACAAAAGTCATGACGCCTCGTTCTGTGGGAAAAAACATGCTTATCACACAAAAGCTGCCCTCCAAGGATGACTCCTTGCCTCTTCATCTTCAGTTCCATTCTCTCCACCACACTTCTGCCTTGCTGCTCTTTGGAGTGTGTCCTCCACCTTTCTCATCGTTTTGTTTCTGCCATGTCCTCTACTGCCAACCTCTGACCGCTCTCATAATTTACTCTCTGCAATCTTCTAATGACCACTTTTAGCTGACTCAAATCGTTGCATTTTTTTCCTATTCAGACATCAAAATAGCATGGAAATAGAAACTATTTTGTAAACAATTGTGGTATACAGTACATGTCACCCACTGACTTACGTCTGATAAGTCGTATCATAACGAGATACGTCTTCTAGATACCCGAAGTATATCTCAATCCATTGTGACATACCCAAGGATCAAAAATAGACTTCTTCTGGCCAAGATGAAGCAACAGGGAATAAGTTTATGGTCTAAACTGAAACAACCAGGAAAAAAAACCTGCAGAAGATATATGAAGCAACAGTTTTTCAAGATGCTGCATATCAGGCAATGAAAGCCAGTGATCCCTGAAACACAGGAAACAAACAAGGTGAGCCCTATGTCGTCCAAGCTTACAGCCTTGAGGGAATTCCCCGGCCATGGCACAGGGAGAGGGAACATTGGTTGAGTCTAGTAGATGCCCTGAATCTAAGAGACAAGGAGCCTAGAATTTACAGAAAAGAGTACCCGAGAGGAGCGATCTTCACAGACAAAAGCTAAAGCCTCAAGGTTAAACTCATGCACATGAGAAAAGCTACCACGAGAGAAACAAGTTGAAAGAATGAGACTTTGCCAAAGTCCTTTATCAGTGCAGAGAGGTTTTTGACAGATTCTCTTGGGTTTTCAAGGTATAGATAGGACCATATTGTCTGCAAAGAAGGATAACCTAGCATCCTCTTTTCCTACTTGGATACCCCTGATTTCCTTCTCTTGTCTGAATTCTCTAGCTAGGACTTCCAACACAATGTGGAAAAGGAGGGGTGAGAGTGGGCAGCCTTGTCTTGTCCCAGTTTTCAGGGGAAATTGTTCCAATATTTCTGCTTTGCTAAGAAGAATATGTTGGCTATGGGTTTCTCATAGATAGCTCTTACTCTTTTGAGGTATGTTCCATCTATGCCTACGTGTCCAAGGGTTTTTATCAAGAAGGGATGCTGTATTTTATTGAAAGTTTTTTCTGCATCTAATGATATAATCATGTGGTTCTTGTTTTTACATCTGTTGATGTATTTAATTATGTTTATGGTCTTGTGGATGATGAACCAGCCCCACATCCCAGGGATGAAGCTTACTTGGTCATGGTGGATGATTTTTGAGATCTCTTGTTGGGTCTGGTTTGCTAGTCTCAAAGTATAAAATAAATGTACAAAAGACATCTGCATTCCTGTACATTAGCAATAAACAAACAGAAACCCAAATAAAAAGCACATTCCCATTCACAATAGCCACACACAAAAAACGAAATGCCTTGGCATCTTCCTAACCAGAGAAGTGAAAAACCTTTACACGAAAACTACAAAACACTGCTCAAAGAAATCAAAGATGACACAAATAAATGGAAAAATCTTCCATGCTCATGGATTGGAAGAACCAGCATTGTTAAGACGTCCGTGCTACTCAAGGCAATCTACAGATTTAACTCAATATCCGTTAAATTACCAGCATCATTCTTCTCAGACCTGGAAGCAACAATACAGAAATTCATATAGAAACATAAATGACCACGAGTAGCCAAAACAATCCTTAGCAAAAGAAACAAAGCAGGAGGTATCACATTTTCAGACTTCAAACTTTACTGTAAGACTAAAATAACCAAAACAGTCTGATATTGGTACAAGAACAGGGATATGGACCAATGGAACAGCATAGAGATTCCGGGAGCAAAACCTCAACATCTCAACCAAATTATCTTCAACACAGCCTCCTTCAATAACCACTGGGGAGAAGAGAATCTATTCAGCAAATGGTGCTGGGGAAATCTGGCTGACCACATGCAGAAGATTGAAACAGGACCCCTACCTAT
Source organism: Cephalopachus bancanus (assembly GCA_027257055.1). Classification (NCBI taxonomy): domain Eukaryota; kingdom Metazoa; phylum Chordata; class Mammalia; order Primates; family Tarsiidae; genus Cephalopachus; species Cephalopachus bancanus. Next base: position 425,680 of record JAPVLO010000140.1, read on the forward strand.
CACCTATCACACAAAAATCAATTCTAAATGGATCAAAGACCTAAACGTAAAACCTCAAACTATAAGAACCTTAGAAAATGCAGGAGACACACTTATGGAAACTGGATCTGGCAACCAATTCTTGATCAAAACCCCAAGTGCCCATGCCATAAGAGACAAATAGACAAATGGGACCTCATTAAACTGGCAAGCTTCTGCAAAGCAAAAGAAACCAACAAGAGAGTGGGAAGACAGCCCACAGAATGGGAAAAAATATTTTCCAACTGTATGTCTGACAAAGGCCTAACATCCAGGATTTACAAGGAACTCAAACGTGCCAAAAAGAAAAAAACAGCCCCATTACAAATGGGCAAAAGATAGGAATAGACACTTCCCAAAAGAAGATATACGAGCAGCCAACAGATACATTAAAAAATGCTCAGCCTCATTAGTCATCAAAGAAATGCAAACTAAAACCACACTGAGACATCACCTAATTCCAATTAGGATAGCCATCATCAATAACTCAAAAAACAATAGATGCTGGAGAGAATGCAGCAAAAAAGGAACACTCCTACACTGTTGGTGGGAGTGCAAACTAGTACAACCTCAGTGGAAGCAGAGTGGTGATTCCTAAAAGATCTAAAAATCGACCTTCCATATGCCCTTGCAATCTGCCTTCTGGGAATATACCCAGAGGAAGTCAAATCACTCTATGAAACAGATACCTGCACACGCATGTTTACTGCAGCAGTATTCACTATAGCAAAAACATGGAACCAACCATGCTGACTATCGAAAGAGGACTGGATTAAAAAAAAATGGTACATATACATGATGGACTATTACACGGCCATAAAGAAGGACAAGATTATGAACTTCACAGCAAGTTGGATGGACTTAGAGTTTATAATACTTAATGATCTATCACAGAAACAAAGAACTGAGTACCACATGTTCTCACTCATAAGCAGATCTTGAACAATTATCCTAATACTATAAGAAAGGAATTGGCAGTAGTAATAAACTGCCAGGGGAGGGGGGGGCGCACTTCATCAGTAAGGGTACCTGATCTCCAACCAGGTGAAGGGGGGACCAAAGTGAGACCCAAACTTTACCTACACAATGACCATTTGTAATACCTAACCCTGAATTGTACCCCACAACTTTAAAATTGAAAAAATTAATTAATGTTAAAAAAAAAGAAAAAATGAGAAACTAGTACCTAGTACTCACACAAGATCAGGAATAGTACCAATTCCCACCAATCAAACTAGGAACTCACAGGAAACTGGTGGAGTGCATAGAAGGGTCTTGCCTCTAAGTGCAGAACAATCAGGCTCACACTAAACACAACTCTGGATTCACCTAACAGATCTTAACGGCACCATCTTAAAGTATCAAACTGTTTCCAAGTAACTTAACTGCACCCTCAGAACAAAGCTTAAGATATCACAGAAAAACAAAAATATCCAGCGCCCAATGAGGTAAAATTCACTATGTCTGGCAGCTAATCAAAAATTACAAGGAGTAAAAAGAGACTGGAAAATATAACCCATAATGAGTTTCTAGACAAGCTAAGCAAATGAAACTGATCCAGAACTGACACAAATATTAAGAATTAGCAAGCCGGGTTTATTGGCTTAGCCTGTAATCTCAGCACTTTGGGAGGCTGAGGCAAGCGGATTGCCTGAGTCCGCGGGTTCAAGACCAGCCCGGGCAACTTGGCGAGCTCTTGTCTCTACAATAAAAAAAATTTGTTTTAATGAGCCAGGCATGGTAGAGCTCACCTGTAGTTCCGGCTACATGGAAGGCTGAGGTGGAAGGATCGCCGGAGTCCAGCAGGTCGACCCTGAGGTGGCTATGAGTGTGCCACTGCACTCCAGCCTGGGCAACAGAGTGAGACTCCAACTAAAAAAAAAAAAAAAAAAAAGAATTAGCAGACAAGGATATTAAAAGTTTGTATAATAGCATTCCTTGTGTTCAAAAAGCTAAGTAAAGACACAAAAATATTGTTTAATTGATACCCCAATTAAAATTCTGCAGGCAAAAACAACAATTATCACAAGCCTGACAGCTTAAAACAATACCCATTTATTGGTGGTCAATTCTATAGATCAGAAGTTTGGGAGGGCTTGGCTGGGGTCGATGATTAGGATCTTATAAGGCAAAAATCATCATTTCACAAGTCTGCATTTTTATCTAGAGGCCCTGAAAAAAAATTAACTTCTAGGCTGGACACGGTGGTGCAGGCATGTAAACCCAGCATTCTGGAAAGCTGAGGCAAGAGGATTATTTGAGGTCAGGGGTTCAAGGGCAACCTGGGTAACATAGTGAGATCCTGTGTGTATAAAACAGATAGGTAGATATAGATATAATAAAATTTTTAAAAATTAACTTTCAGGCTCACTCCAGTCGTTAGCAAAATCCAGTTTCTTGTAGATATAGGAGTAAATTCCTCTTTTTTGGCTATCAATGAGGGTTACTCTTAGCACCTGCAGTCCATTCTCAGATCTTTTTCACAGGGCACCTTCTATCTTCAAGCTAGCAATGACGTGAGTACCTCACATGGTTCCAATTCCTATGATTTTCTCTTCTGCTACCATCCTGAAGAAGCTCTTTTTTAAGGACCCATTAGTTACATAGGCCCACCCAGTTAATAGCTCTTTTGATTGACTCAAGTTCAACTGACTAGTAACCAAAATTACATCTGAAAAATTACCTTTGCCGTGGAACATTACATAATTGGGACTTATATTTCATCATAGCCACAATTCTTAGAATTAGGGCAAAAAATTGGGGGATGTCATTTTATAATTCTGCCTACCACATGTGACATGAAAAATACTAAAATTAGTGAACTTGAAAATGTCGCAATAGGAAATGTCCAAAATGAAGCACACAGAGAAAAATGTATAATAATAAACACAAACAGAGCATCTGTGAGTTCTGGGACAACTTCAAGGAGAAAGGGGGAATAGCTGGAGGAATAATGGCTCAAAATTTTTCAAAGTTGATAAAAACTATAAACCCACAGTAGCAAGAAGGTCAACGAATCCCAAGCATAAGAAACATGAATAAAACTACACCAAGGCACATCATAATCAAATTGTTCAAAACCAATGATGAAAAGAAAATATTAAAAGCAGACAGAGAGCGGGGCAAGGTGGCTCAGCCTGTAAATCCGCGCTTTGGGAGGCCGAGGTGAGTGGATTGCCTGAGCCCGCGAGTTCGAGACCCGCCTAGGCAACTTGGCGAGACCTCATCTCTACAATAAATCAAAAAATTAGCCGGGCGTGGTAGCGCACGCCTATAGTTCCAGCTACTTGGAAGGCTGAGCGGAAGGTTTGTCAGAGCCCGGTCGAGGCTGTGGTGCCCAGGAACGTGCCACTGCACTCCAGCCTGGGCGACGGAGTAAGACTCCAACTCAAAAAAAAATAAAAAAGAAAAATAAGCAGACAGAGAAAAAAGATACTTTATTTATAAGGTTAGCTAGAGATGACAGCAATTTTCCCACTGGAAACAACGTAAAGGAATAGACAACAACATCTTTAAAACACAGGGGAAAAAATCAACCAAGAACAGAATAGGCAACAAAATTACTTTCAAAAACTAAGGCATTGTCACCCAGGTGCAGTACTTAATCGCGTTCCCAGGGCGCAGAGTGGCACAAGTCCAGTGATCTAAGGATGGGAAAATTGCTGCAGGAACTGCTGACTTCAGTACGTGGCACACACGCAGTCCACACCAGCAGTCTGGAGGGCTCGCGTACTGCTGCCTCTTTCCCTGCTTCACTCAGTTCTGCATTACAGTCTCCTAAATATGCAACTGATTTGCACCATCTAAATTGCAGCTAAAAGCCTAACTGCAAGACTTTAGCAGATGTATTTAACATTCTAGCCTTTGCAGTCAAGAAAACCACAGCTAAGTTTCAAACAAACATTGAACAAACCATCTACTATCCGCCCTATATCAGTCACAACATACTAGGAGCTTCCTAGCATATACTTTTCTCTATCTGTATGAACGTCCCTGTGTGCCCACTGTCATACTGTTTATGCCACATATCGGAGTATGGATTCTATTTTTATCCATTGGCATGTCAGCCTTCCCCACCTAGACAGACAACCGTATCTGGTTCTTTGCATGGCCTAGAGAACCTCCTACAAGGTCTCCAACATAATTGGTGTCATACATATATTTAAACATATAGTTGATAAAATTAAACTGTATTTGTTGATTCATTCATTCAATAAATATTTAGTAAGCTCATACTAGGCTTATACGCCAGGAACTGTTCTACAAACTTTAAATAGAACAGTGAGCAGATCAGACAAATTCCTTGCCCTTGTAAGATTTTATGTTCTAGTGATGAGCAGAAGGGAAAAAAAAAGACGAAACAAATAATTGTGATATAACATCACAACGACCCTTAAGGAACGTAAAGCAAAACAAGCAGATAGAGCAAGTGTTCACCTGTGTTAGACAGGAGGGTTAGGGAAGGCCTTTTCGAGAAGGTAACCTGTGAGCAGATATCCAAAGAGAGTGGGACCAGCCATGGGACCTGGTTGTAGTGACAGAGTAGCCAAGGCAAAGGTTCTGAGCCATGAGTATCTTCGGCAAGCTTGAGGAGCAATAAGAAAGTCCACATGGTGGGCCCGAGTGGGCAAAGGAGAGTGGTCGGTGATGGAGTTGGAGAGGTAGCCAGAGAAGGCTCTCGACCCTCTCTCGACCCTCGTTGTGCCTCTGAAACGCCTGAGGAGCCTTGGAAATCCGCCAGTGTTCAGGTTCCAAACTCAGAGACTTCATCCGAGTTGGCGTGCGGTGGCACCCAACAACAGTAACTTTTTAAGGTTCCCTAGGTGATTCTAACGTAGACATGTCCGAGAACAATCGCTGTGGGGCTTGTAGGCCATGACACAGACTTTGTATGAGTATGATGGGAAGCAATTGCCGGTTTAAGCCGAGGCATGAAATAATCTGACTTGTACGTTCAAAAGCTCACTCCGACTGCTGGGGAGCTCAAGAAAACCAATAAGCGGGGCAAGAACAGAAACAGGAAGTGCCAGTCAGGGGGCTGTTGCGATGGTCTTGGTGAAAGAAAGAGTATGGGGTGGAGGTGGAAGTGATAAGAAATAGCCAAATCTGCAATATATTATAAATGAAGTGCCAGTAGGATTTGCTGGTGGATTGCATGTAGGATGTGAAAGATTCAATAAAGACTAAAAAAAAAAGACCCAGTTTTGAGATAGGGACCATAGAGGGAGGAGGCGTGATGGAGACAGGAGAGTAAGTTTTAAGAGAGAAATCAGGAGTTGATGGAAAATAACTATAAAAGCACCGATATCAGCTCGGCGGCTCAGCCGGTCATCCCGCGCCTTGGGAGGCTGAGGTGAGTGGATTGCCTGAGCCCGCGGGTTCGAGACTCGCCTGGGCCACTTGGCGAGACCTCATCTCTACAATAAATCAAAAAAATTAGTCAGGCGTGGTAGCGCGCACCTGTAGTTCCAGCGACTCGGAAGGCTGAGGCAGAAGGGTCGCCGGAGCCCAGCAGGTCGAGGCTGCGGTGGCCGGGGCGGCCGCTGCACTCCAGTCTGGGCGACAGAGTGAGACTCCAACTAAAAAAAAAAAAAAAGCACCGATATCAACACTTTTCTATATCGCTGCCTTTTTCCTTTTATTACTTAATTTCCATCTGGCCATGTCTCAGCTCCCAGCCTCTCTTAACTACAAATTGCTCCTCATATGTTTTGTGACTTCAAAGCTCAAGATGTTTCCCTGCAACAATATTATTTCACCGTAAGCAAACATACCTAAATAAAAATTTTAAAGATCTGATGAAAGACACATCAGACTATATCCACAACTCCTAGATAAGACGTTACAAACATATCCACAAAGAAAGTTTTAGTTCTTATCAATTGTACTACTAAGTGCCAGGTGGCAGATTAAATTCCACTCAGTGAGTCCTAAGGCATTTAAGGGCCAGGCCAAGTGAATTTCAATCTGCTCCATCAGCATTCTTGCATATAAAATGATTGCCTGACTTCAAAATGCAAAAATCAGCTGCCTTTTTTTCATATCTTATATGCAAATGTTCATTAGCTGTTCCTTTCATGTGAAAACTTTTTAAAAATATTACCATTTTAAGAAGAGTTAAACTTCTGACCCTTCTGGTCATTTTTGCATGAGAATTTATCAAATTTCTGTAAAGCAATATTGACTGCTTAATCATTTCTAGTGACTGATTTTGCCATTCTGTCATTAATTTGATATCATTTTGAAAATACTTTTCTCTCTGCAAAACATCTTACAATAACTTTCCTCAATTATAAATTGTTTTGTTTTCATATTTATCTACTTTTATATCTATATGTATTGAATAATACTAATATTTTTCCTGGTAAATTATCTCCATTTTTATTTTTAACATTAAATTATACTATTGAGACTTCAGAAAGTTTGGGAAGCACATGAAAGAGGCATGAAGGAGGGGATTGCCGAAAATAACCTATCATTTCAAGACCCCTGAACACAAACACTTCAACCTCACCCATTCCTTTTTTAAAGTTACATTATTTAAATTAAGAGAAAATGCTATGTTTATCAAATGTTCTTTCGTAAAACAGAATGTTTAAAGCTGAAAAATAAATGGCTTTAAAATGAATCTTTGAAATAATAAAATAAAATGGCTAAACTAATATTGAAAACATTTTATAAATATATAAAATAGGATAGTTAGCTGTAGACATCATTTTTCATGTCCTAAAGATGGCACCAACTAAACTTTCTCAATTAAACAATAAAAGTTAGAGATATCATTGTAAGTTTGTTAGGCTAAATTATTTCAGACAAAGATAAAGACCCACCATCCTGAGTTTTTAAATTAACAGGAGAATCTGGAGACATAAAAATGCTAGTGACAAGAGTTTGCTTATTATACCAAAATGCTGATGAAATGGGAAAGATTCTTCATATATTGAAAAAGTATAGCTTGTGTATAGCAATGAAAAAAATCTGATTAGAAAAATGTATTCAGATATGAGGAAATTGGGGCTAGAAATATAGTTTCAAGAATAGAGAATGCCAAAGAGGGACATTTAAGTTCCTCTTGACTCAGAGAAGAAAAAGAGCAGAAATGTGTTTCCTTTGTTGATAGCGAGCTTCTGAGCAATGTTTTGCTTGAAAGTAAAAGAAAAACATGTTTCAAAGTGATAAAAATTTCCCAGCAATATTATAAAGCAGACAGAATCAAGGTATAGTAATATTTTTCTGAAGAATTCCTCTAGGCTAATGAATTTACTACTTTATTTTATTTTTAATGTTTGCTAAATGTTTCCTTTATCTTTAATTGCTAAAAATGCCTTTGAATTATGCTTTATGTAATTACTCAGACAATTATATAAATTATAAACACAATTATTTATGTGAAAAACTTTGTAAGTTAAAATTATATTGACATATATACTGACTTAAACTCAATTTTTTTTTTTTCCTTTTTTTTTTTTTTTTGAGTTGGAGTCTCACTCGGTCACCCAGACTGGAGTGCAGTGGCTGCTCCCGGCCACTGCAGTCTCAACCTGATGGGCTCCGGCGATCCTTTCGCCTCAGCCTTCCAAGTAGCCGGAATTACAGGCATGCGCTACCACGCCCGGCTGATTTTTTAAAAATTTTATTGTAGAGATGAGGTCTCGCTGCCCAGGTGGGTCTCGAACCCTCAGCCTCCCAAAGGCAAACTCAATTTTTAATAAAAATTTATATGACACCTTACTAACCTTTTCCTATAAATACAGTTATTCAAAACATGCAAAGATCTAATTTAGCATAATGGTGTTAAGGCAATGCTAATTCGATCATCTGTGTATACAGTACAACTTTTTTATTATAAAGATGTGCAGTACAATTAAGAGTTAGGTATACACACATTAATTATGCAGGTACCCTTGTAGATGAGGTGTGCCCCTCTCTCCCCTAGCGGTTTTGCTCAACTGCCAATCACCCCCTCCCCAGGCATTTTCCCACTACTGCCAATCCCTTTCTTATAGTATTATGATAATTGTTCAAGGTCCGCTTGTGAGTGAGAACATATGGTACTCTGTTCTTTGTTTCTGTGATAGATCACTGAGTATGATCGACTCTAAATCCATCCAAGTTGCTATGAAGTCCATATGTTTGTCCTTTATGGCTGCGTAACATTCCATTGTGTATATGTACCAACGTGTTTTTTATCCAGTCCAACTTCGATGGGCAGCATGGTTGGTTCCATGTTTTTGCTATTGTGAATAGAGCTGCAACAAACATATGTGTGCAGGTATCTTTTTTGTAGAATGATTTGAGTTCCTCCAGGTATATTCCCAATAGGAGAATTGGTGGGTCATATGGGAGGTCAATTTCTAGTTCTTTCAGAAATCGCCACACTGTCTTCCAAAGAGGTTGCACTAGTTTGCATTCCCACCGCAGTGTAGAAGTATTCCTTTTCCTCTGCATCCTCACCAGCATCTGTTGTTGTTTGTTTTATTAACGATGGCCATTCTTACTGGGGTTAGGTGGTATCTCAATGTGGTTTTGATTGCATTTCTCTGATGATGAGTGAGGCTGAACACTTTTTTATGTCTGCTGGATGCCCATATATCTTCTTTTGAGAAGTGTCAATTCATATCTTTTGCCCGCTTTTGAATGGGGCCGTTTGTTGTTTCCTTTTGGTACATTCGCATTCCTTGTAGACCCTAGATGTTAGTCCTTTGTCAGCTATACAGTTGGCCAGTATTTTTTCCCATTCTTTGGGCTGTCTCCCTGCTCTCTTGATGGTTTCTTTTGCTTTGCAGAGCTCGTTTATTTGATGAGGTCCCACTTGTCTAACTTATTCCTTATAGTATAGGCATTTAGGGTTCTGATCAGGAATTGGTTGTCAGTTCCAATTTCCATAAGGGTGTCTCCTGCATTTTCTAAGATTCTTATAGTTTGAGGTTTTACGTTTAGGTCTTTGATTCATTTAGAGTTAATTTTTGTGTATGGTGATAGGTAGGGGTCCTGTTTCAATCATCTGCATGTGATCAGCCAGTTTTCCCAGCACCATTTACTGAATGGGTTCTCCACTCGCCAGTGGTGGTTGTTGGAGGCTTTGTCAAAGATGAGTTGGTTAAGAAATTGAGACTTTGCTTCTGGAATCTCTAACCTGTTGCTTTGGTCTATATGCCTTTTCTTGTACCAGTACCAGACTGTTTTGATTACTGTAGCCTTACAGTAAAGTTTGAAGTCTGGAAGTGTGATACCTCCAGCTTTGTGTCTTTTGCTAAGGATTGTTTTAGCCATTCCTAGTCGTTTATGTTTCCGTATGGATTTCTGTATTGTCATCTCCAGGTCTGAGAATGATGTTGGTAACTTTATAGGCATTTAGTTGAATCTATAGATTGCCTTTGGTAGGATGGACATTTTTAAAATGTTGATTCTTCTTATCATGAGCATGGAAAGTTTTTCAATTTGTTTGTGTCTTTTTGGATTTCTTTGAGCAGTGTTTTATAGTTCTCATTGTAAAAGTCTTTCACTTCTTTGTTTAGGAAGATGCTGAGGTATTTATTTTTGTGTGTGTCTATTGTGAATGGGATTGTGCTTTTAATTTCTGTTTATTTACCAATATGCTAGCTGTGTGTTTATTGTAAGTGGTACCTACTATTTTGAGGTATGTTCCTTCTATACCTAGGTGTTTGAGGGTTTTTATCAAAAAGGGATTCTGGATTTTATCAAAAGCTTTTTCTGCATCTAATGATATAATCATGTGGTTCTTGTTTTTACATCTGTTGATGTATTTAATGACATCTATGGTCTTGCAGATGTTGAACCAGCCCTGCATCCTGGGGATGAAGCCTACTTGGTCATGGTGGATGATTTTTGAGATGTGTTTTCCGATCCGATTTGCTGGAATCTTGTTGAGGATTTTTGCATCTATGTTCATAAGGGATATTGGCCTGTAGTCCTCTTATTTTGTTGGATCTTTACCCTGCTGGGGTATCAATGTATGTTAGCGCCATAAAATGATTTGGGTGAATTCCATCTAGCTCAATTGCCTAGAATACTTTCAATAGGATTGGTATCAGCTCCTCCTTGTACATTTTGTAGAATTCTGCTGGAAAGCCATGCAGTCCAGAGCCTTTTTTTGTAGGTAGTTTTCATATGACAGAGTCGATTTCCTGGGTTATCGGTCTGTTTAATGTCTCGATATCTCAACCCGGTGAGGTGTGTGATGCCTGAAAGTCATTCATTTTGTTTAGGTGGTCAAGTTTGTTTCCAAAGAGGTGTACATAGTAATCTCTGATAATCTTTTGTATTTCCTCTGGGCCAGTTGTTATTTGATCTTTTGTTTTTCTGATTGTGTTTATTTGGGCTTTTTCCTCTCTTTTTCTTGGTCATTCTGACTAGGGGTCCATCAATTTTGTTCATTCATTCAAAGAACCAACTTTTTATTTTGTTGATGTTTTCTATGATATTTTTGTGTTCTCTGTCCCAAATTTGGGCTCTTATTTTGGTGTTTTGGATTCTACTGCTATAGTTGGGGCTTTGGTGGTCTTCTCTTTCCAGTTAGGTGATTAGTTATGCTCTCAACTTGTGATCTTTTCATTTTCTTGATGTGTGCTTGTAGAGATATAAATCCCCTCTTAGAACTGATTTCGTGGCCTCCCAGAAGTTGTAGTAAGATGTTTCTTCATTTTCATTTGTTTCCAGGAATCTTTTAATTTCTGCTTTGATTTCAGGGTTGACCCAGGAGCTGTTCAGCATCATGCTATTTAGATTTCATGTCTTTGTGGGCTTTGGGGAAATTTTGTTGGTGTTGATATTACATTTATTCTACTGTGATTTGAGAAGGTGCATGGCAAGATTCAACCTAATGGAATTTGTTTATGCTAGATTTATGGCCAATGATGTGATCAATCTTGAAGTATGTTTCATGTGAGGATGAGTAGAATGTATATTCTGTGGTTGTTGGGTAGAATAATCTGTAGGTATCTATTAAGCCCATTTGGTCAAGTGTCAAGTTTAGATTCTGGATCTCCTTGTTGATTTTTTGCCTCAATGATCTATCTAGGGTTGCTAGTGGAGTATTCAAGTCCCCTGCTACAATAGTGTTAGAGTCAATATCTTTTTTTAGTTTACGTAGTAGTTGCTTTATAAATGCTGGAACTCCTCTGTTGGATGTATATGTTTAGGATGGATATTTCTTGTTAATGGAGTAAACCTTTTATCATTATGTAGGGTCCTTTTACACTTTTTAAATTTTTGATAGCTTAAAGGTTGTTTTGTCTAATATCAAGATCATGACTTCTGCCTTCTTTTGTGATCCATTTGCCTGGAAACTCGTTTTCCATCCTTAACCTTGAGTCTGTGTACATCCTTGTTGTTGATAGGAGTTTCCTGGAAGCAGCAAATAATTGGGTCATGGTTTCTTATCAGTTTGCTATTCTATCTCTTTTCAGTGGTGCATTTAGTCCATTCACATTCAGGTTAATTGTTGAAATGTGATTGTTTTCCCTGTCATGAGGTTCTTATGAAGCTTTTTCTTTATTTTCTTGTTTTCTGTTGGCTTTGGGATCAATGTATGTGTGTGCTTTCAAGTTTCTTGATGCTCTGTATTCTCTTTTGTTTTTGTGTTTTGCTGTTCTCTTGGGAAGTGTTCAGCCATTCTTTTTTTTTTTTTTTTCTTTTTTCTGTGCTTAATACTTTTTAAACTGTCTCCTGTAGAGCTGATCTGGAAACTGCATAATTTCTTAGGGATTGAATGTCTGGGAAGGATTTTAATTCTCCATCACTGATGAAGGTGAGTCTAGTTAGTAGGAAACACTCGTCGAAATTGTTTATCTTTGAGGACCTTGAATATTGGACTCCAGTCCCTTCTTGCTTGTAGTGTTTCTGCCAATAGGTCTGCTGCTATTCTGATTGGTTTTCCATGGTAGGTAGTCTGACTTTTCTCTTTTGCTGCCATTACAGTTTTTTCTTTTGTGCCTACTTCATGTAGTTGAATTACTATATTTTGTACCTAGGGATTGGTCTTCTCATTTGATGTCTTGTGGAGGTTCTCTGTATCTCTTGTGCTTGGCTGGTCACACCTCTGGTGAGATGGGGAAAGTTTTCTTGGATTACCTCCTGGAATTCTTGCTCCAACTTGTTCTCATTTCCCTTTCTTCTTCTGGGATACCTATCAGATGTAGGTTTGGCCTCTTGATATAATTGCACATCTCTTGTAGGCTTTGTTCTTTCTTTCTGAATCTTCTTTCTATGTTTCTTACAGATCAGGTTAATTTCATGTTCTGGTTTTCAAGTTCTGAGATTCTTTCTTCGGCTAGATTAATTCTGCTTTCTATGCTTGTCACCTTGTTATTTATTTCCTGCATGAAATTTTTTATTGCCAAAATCTCTGTAACAAGTTCTCTCTGTGTTGTATCTTGTCTTTCTTGAGTCTTATTCACTCTTGCCATCCAGTCCCTAATCTGTCATATTCTGGGGCCAGTCTTAGTGACTTGCATTGTTTGGGCTCCAAGGTCTGATTTTTCAGGAGTTTTCTCTTTGTTATGCTTGAAATTGTCTTGGGACCTCATTAATCTGAAAAGCTTCTGCAAAGAAAAAAACTATCAAGAGAGTGGGGAGACAGACCACATAATGGGGAAAAATATCTGCCAACTGTATATCTGACAAAGGCCTAACATCCAGGATCTACAAGGAACTCAAACATGCCAAAGGGAAAAAAACAAACAGTACCATTTAAAAGTGGGCAAAAAAACATGAACAGACACTTCTCAAAAGAAGATATAAGAGGAAGAAAACAGACACATGAAGAAGTGCTCAGCCTCACTCACCATCAGAGAAATGCAAATCAAAACCACATTGAGATACCACCTAACTCCAGTAAGAATGGCCATCATCAATAAAACAACAACAGATGCTGGTGAGGATGCAGAGGAAAAGGAATGCTTCTGCACTGCAGTAGGAATGCAAACCAGTGCAACCTCTTTGGAAGATAGTGTGGCGATTTCTGAAAGAACTAGAAATTGACCTCCCATAAGACCCACCAATTTCCCTATTGAGAATTTTTATGTTTGTTTTTGGGTTTTTTTTAGTTTTTCTGTGAGTTTGTTTTGTTTTGTTTTACCATTAATTTTAAGCAAATTTCCTTTACATTCTTGAGTATAGTTATAATAGGTGCATTAAATTTTACCTCAGGGTCAGTCTCCATTTAACAGCCTTTTCTTTTGAATATTGTATTCATTTTTCTGTTTCTTTATATGTCTAGAAATCTTGGCTTATACCTTGGACATTATAAATGATATATTGTAGAAACCCTGTATTCTATTATGTTCCTCAATGGATTATTGATTTTTGTTTTAATAGACAGTTAACTGGGCTAAATTCAAACTCCAAACTTTGAAATAATAGTTCAGTTCTTTTAGCCTTAGCTGGGCTGCTTAGAGCCCTTTCTGCATGTGGAAGGTGTTATACAGAGATTGGGAAGATGTTAGCCAGAGATATTTTTGCTTTCTTCTCTCTGGCATTCTCTCACTTTCCAGCTACTATAATCACCTTAAACTCTGGCTCCTCAAAAAGGTAAGACTGTGTGTTTTGTCCATATTTTAATTGCCAATATGGTAGTTTTATGGGATAGGGTAGAAGTTGTAAAAAATGAGGCACTCATTTTTACACCCAGTACCATTTCCTTTCTTCAAATCAAATCCCTCTTCTAGTATCTTTCTGCTTTTGTTCACTATAGCCTTCAAGTAATTGCTTTATATTTGTCCAAAGCTTATAGATATCATTTGCAGGATGGTTGATCTGACAGGAGCTACCCGGCCATTAGTGGAAGTGGAACCAGAACTTCTATCTTTAGATATCATTTCTCTAACATCAAACAGCAATTAGTATTTACTAATATGGAGATTAATACACCTTCATTTGTATCATACAAGAGGAAGTTATCACTATAATATGGTATGTGAAGTATTATGTGGGAAAAGTTGGAGAATGAGAGCGGTTCCAGACATGGAATTGTTAAAGACAGCATCCTCACTCATTTGTTCACTTTCAGCATATCAGCATATATTAAAGATCACGTGTTTCTATGTATATTGGTATACTCATGGATTATACTGTCTAGGATTAGAAACCAATCTAATCCTTATAAAATGTACTTATAGCTTTAAAAATATTCTTGCAAGGTGCCAACTATAGACTGCACATACTAATAAGTAAGAAAAATCAAGCAATAAGAATATGGCAAACTGATACTCTAACATATGATGCATTCTTTAGCAGCCACATCATAAAGTAAATGTAAGAATAATCTAGTCATATCTGACAAAAATGTAGAACCCCCAAAATTTAAATTACCAAGTAGACTACTAGAAAAAAAGAACATATATCTACTTTCATTAACAATAATTCTCATTCAAAGTGAATTTTGCATATTAACATGTTAGCTTTTGCTATTCACAATAGCAAAAACATGGAGACAACTGTGTTGCCCATCGAAACTGAATTGGATTTTTTAAATGTGCTATAAAAACATGATGAAATATCATGCAGTCATAGAGGACAAACTTATGGACTTCACAGCCACTTGGATAGATTTAAAGTCTACCATGCTCAGTGATCTATCACAGAAACAAAGAACTGAGTACCACATGTTCTCACTCATGAGTGGAACCAGAACACTTAACATAATACTATAAGAAAGGGATTGGCAGTAGCAGGACACTGCCCAGGTGGGGGGGCACAACATCAATAAGGACGCCTGATCTCAAGCAGGCGAAGAGGGGACAAACGGGAGCCCCACACTTCACCTGGACGATGACCACTAGTGTACCTGATCCTGAATTGTGCCCCACATCTGTAAAACAAAAAATGTTAAAAAGGGAAAAAAAAAAAGGTAAATTTTTAAAAATTAGCTTTTTATTCATTCATTTAACAAATATTTATTAAGCACCTATGCTCTGCCTGGAACGCCTTCAGATTCCAGGGAAAGAGCTATGAACAAAATAGTCACATCCCTGCATCATAGAGTTTTGGTTCTAGCGGGGGGAGATACAAACAACATACAAAATAAAAGATAAGTAACATATATACAAAGCTAGTAAATTATAGTAACATTATAGCAAAATGCTATCATTGCGAGCAAGACAATTAACAACTAGGCATCCAAAACACAAATGCAACTTAATAAAATTTGAAGACAGAAAAATTCTTGTACCTTTTCTAAGTAAACTTTTAAAAATTATCCTCAAATATGTTTGCCTCACCTTCCTTGTTCCTTTTTACTTCTGTTATATTTATGTAAGCTATGGTGATTAAACAAGTGAATATTGTTCAATAAATGAGAAAATAATATATTTGGTTAAATGCACTTACAGTCCTTGAGTTAAAGAAAAGAGCTCCATAAATGTTTGTTATGATTTATTAACAGAATCATTATCTTACATATGTTATACATATGTATATATGTATACTATATATACATATACTATATGCATATATACATATATACATATACTATATATATACATATACTATATCACATATATGTATATAGTACATAGCATATGAATAAATAAATAAGCAATCTTTATTGGGACAGAGTTCAAAACATTTTACTGCCAAGTCAAAAATAGTTTGAAAACCACTTATCTAAGCCATAAAAGTCCATTGGAAAGTTTTGAATAAGGTAGTCGATATAGGTATTTTATTACTGTTGTTAAAAGTAATTCTTTTAGCGCACCACAACAATTCAGTCAAGAGGTCACAGTATCTGAACTAGAAGAGCACAGGACAAGAAAAGATATTTTTAAATTAAAAATTAAGTTTAGATGGTAGAATTGACAGATGTTCAGTTTTTCCGGAATTGAGAAATCAGGGAAGAATCCAGAATGACTATCATATTTCTGAGAAATTAATTCTCGTCACTGTTCTAGGGTAAAATGATTTTTGGTGGGAAACTGAAGCTGAAAATTTTAGTTTTGGAATTTTCCAAATGTAATTCACCTTTACACATCCAATGAGCAACCTGAAACATGGGTCTGAAGTTCAACAGAGAACTAGGAATTGGATATAAATCAGATAAATCTTCCCCAAAGAGAAAACGGTTTTAAAATTACAGGTACAGTAAAAATTGCCCAGAAAAGCGTGGAGACGAAAACTGAGAACACAGCCTTTGAAGACCACGACGAAGGGGAGGTCAGAGGAGAGAGCCGTAAAACGGCATTAGGAGCCCTCAAAGAAGCAGAGGCCCAAAGGGAGTTGGGGTTTGAAGCCCTGGGACCCCAAGAAGAAACGACGCAGACCCAGAGGGGAAGGAGGGCCTTCTGAGAGGCAGGGCTTGCAGGAGTCGTCTGCGCCTCCCCTTGATCCCCTGCCCCCAGCAGAAGAAGCCCAGGAGAGGAGCGAGGAGCAAGACGGCGCGGAGAAGAGGAAGCCAAGGGAGGAGGGCAAGACCGAGCATCCACCAGCAGGCGCCCCCATCAACCCTGCAGGGCGGCGGCGGTCAGGAAAGCAGCGGGCGCGGAGGAGCTCCGAGGGCAGCGAGCGGGGGACGCCGCGGACTCCCCCGGGCTCACAGCCGGAAGGAGACCACCCGGGCACCCCTGCAAACCCACGTGGGCTCCCGGCTCTCGGGGGGCGTCGGCGGAGCACGGCTCCAGGAGCCCGCCAGGGCCTGGGGAAGACACAGGCGAGGCGGGAAAGCGGGGCCGAGCCGTCCAAGCTCTCAGAGTCTGCAGCGAAACCTCGTCCACGTGAACAGAGCTGCATCCCAAGAGAAAACCCTGGGGAAGATAATCCAAGTGGCAGACAGGCACCCCGGAGACAGAGGAGACAGAATGTTCAAGCATTCAAGACGGCGCGATTGGAGGTGGCCCCAGAGAAGGGCCTTACTTTTTGACACTTGGCCACAGCCGTGAGACTGGGAAAGCTTTCCTGGCCCACTCCTTTCCCTTGCGAAGAACTCCCAAAAGTACGGGAAAGCCCATCACGTTTGGCCATGAGTAACAGAAGAGGATTGTGATGGCGTCCTAAGCAAACCCAAGCAAAAAAGGAAAATGGTCCAAACCACATGCTGAGATAACTACATCTCAGAAACACACACACACACACACACGCACGCACGCACACACACACACAACACACAGAATCACAAAGTAACTGACTACTGTAATCTAATATTTCAAAATGAAATAAGAAAATGAGAGAAGCTATGAAGAAAGAGTGTAACTTAAATATAGGACACCCACAATGGTACAACTAGCACACAGAAAGATGCGGAAACAGCTGGCAGACCTCACAGGCTACCCGACCGAAGGGAAAGGACACAGAAAAAGCAGGTGGGACACTGGAGACAAATGCCACAGGCATCACTATTCACAACCTGGTCCTCACCTTGAGAACAAATAAGGGCAACTTCTGCAGCTCATTAAAGCTCCACTTTGGGTTTGTCCCTCCTAGCTTTTGCTGGTCCCCACCTACGCACCTTGTATTCTTTTCTGCATCATCCCTCGTTTCTCCTTCTAAACCTCATATGCTCACCCTGACCCTCTGAGCCCTCTGTGCATGTCTACGTGTATGTGGATCTAGTATGGTGAATCTTATATACAGAGCCCGTGGAGTCCACATGCCACATAAAGCATGAAAAGTCCCTCCAGGCGCAGTGGCTCCTGCCTGTGATCCCAGCACTTTGGGAGGCTGAGGAGGGAGGATTGCTTGAGCACAGGAATTTGAGACCAGCCTGGGCAACATAGTGAGACCTCATCTCTACAAAAAAATTTTAAAAATTAGATGGGCATGGTGGCATGTGCCTGTGATCCCAACTACTCAGGAGGCTGAGACAGAAGGATCGCCTAAGTCCAGTAGGTTGGGGCTGCAGTGAGTCCCAGTTGTGACACTGCCTTCCAGCCTTGGTGACAGAGGAGACGCTGACTTAAAAGAGAGAGAGAGAGAGAGAAATCTTGACCTCGGTATCCTTGATGTTTCCCTTGAAATGCTCTACGCCATGTCAAGCAATAAGTAGTTCAGACTTGGACTTCAGAAGTGACACATGGCACCATGACAGTTTATCTTAGGATAAATGGAATAAATGGGGCTTGGACTGTGTCAACCTTTTAGCAGATGATGTGGGTTTTTTAAATGGAGGTCAGAAAAACCTCTCTCAGGTATGTTGAGTTGACTGCAAATAAATAATTACTGGAATAATTGAAGTGGCAAATACAGTGTGTAACATATGTAGCTATTTGTGCAGTTCTGTCAATGACAATTGGAGAGTGGTGGTATTATGAATCTTCAAGCACACTGGTAACTCCAGAGGGAAGCTTACTCCCCCTGAAATCAACAGAGTTCGTTATAAAAAATGTGGTCCCAAGCTAAAAAGGCTGGGAGAAGTCACCTGAAAAAAACATTAAAGCAGACAAAGAATAACGCCATCATGCTTTTCAAGAAAAAGAAATTTTATTTTGTAGATCAAATTGTAGAAATCTTAATATCCCCTTTCTGCTTTGTCCTTTAATTTTAAAGTTTTATTCAGAATTTTTCCCTTACTTAGAGTTATTAAAACCACCTTGACACTTGGAAAGCTGGGGTGATTTAGTAAGCACATAAATCTGAGCTTAATATCTAAACCAAGAGCTTCTAAAGCCTTAGGGATTTTATTCCAAAGATGACAGCAAGTCCTCCCAAACAGCCCCCCGGCACTAGGTGGCAGAGAGCTTGACCTCGGAGGATTAAAGTTAGTGGTGATGAGCTTCCAACTTTGCACACAAGAATCCAAGGGAAGTTCAGATAACATGATCCAGTGCTGATAAAATAAGATGAAATTTCTGATCACATTACAGAAACTGAGCAAAATGCTCAAGGTACCCTGCACACAGCTTGCCAAAGAACATACTGCAGATGTTAACCACCAAAAAAAAAAAAACCTAACAATTTTTGTTTAGTGAGATAAATAGTAATGAGAATGGCATCCAAACCTAAACCAGGCAATGGTTCAGCTAGTCGGGAGACAGGGACTAGTGCAGTCAAAACGGTTTCCTATAGTTCATTTTCCACATAAACAAATGTCGATGTGTGATCATGCCAGTCAGTACTGACAGGCTGTTCCTAGAGTAAAAATATCCTAATAGCGTGGAGACCTCCTGGGGAAATTATTTCTCTCTCTCTGCTCTATCTGATGGTTTGTGAAACCAATCAGGTCCAAAATAAAACACTGGGAACAGCACAAAATGTAAGCACAGGGAGAAGAGATGTGTGATCTGGCTACCCCTGATCCGAAGAACGAGCTAGAAAATGCAGCCTGTTCTTGGCAGCAATTTTGTTCTGATTTAAGTCAAAGATAGAAAAAAAGAAAACTCCTTTCTCCCTATTTCTGCTATTAGTGAATTTGAGAAAAGGACAAACACTCCCAACTAGAGAACTGAGAGCTGTAATGTGGGAACGATCTTCCCTTACACACTGCCCCTTCTAGGTTAGAGCGCAGGGTGTGTTTGTTCAGGGGTCCTTTTTAGAAAACTCAATAATTATTTTCAGGAAAATAGCTTCTAAATCGAATATAAATTAGTACAAACATGATTAATATATACAGTATCCCTCATGGTAGCTCAAATTAACTGAATTCCATTTTGAGTCCTTCAGTTTAATTAAATCAGAACACCCCCAGCCAAAGGGGGGAAAAAGGCTTTTCTTGAAATAAATATGGCATGAGCAATCACTCTGTTCTATTGCAGTTGTTGCAGGTGAAAAGCAAGAGGAACACCCCTCCACCCAAGGACTGTTTGTGTTTAGATTTAATTAAAGCCGATTCCTGTTTCCAACTGCCCTGTGACAAGCAAAATTTCCAGAGCAATCTTCCTGTTTTGAACTCATCTCAAGAGGGAGCCCAGAGATAGTGCAGAACTGGGGTAGAGCTGAGACACTCTTTTACTTTAGCTCAGAATTAGGAAAGTCTTCCTGCTTTACCAGCAATCAGAGGTTATCTAGCACAGATTGTCTGGTAGTTAGGTTATAGCAGAGACATACAGGTCTTCGACATAACGGATGTAGTAAATACTAGGTATCAGTGCAAGTTATGCATCTGATGGGGTAACTACAGGCAGCCAGCAGTATAGAAACCATGCAAAAGAATCTGTTGCTAATGACTTTGAAAATGCCAACCTGGCACTGATCAATAACAGGAAAGACTGTTCTACCTGGATCAGACAGGGGAGGAGGAAATGAAGGGACCCCCTCAGCCAACAACACACTGTGGACGTTTTTGTCCTAAGAATACACATGAATCCATTAACGGCATGGGAGCAAGCTGGCAATGGCAATGTCCGCAGGAGTGCAGACCATGTGTGAAAACCGTTCGTGACACTCAGGAAATTCAGGGCAGGACAAGATTACAAAGTGCTCTTCCCTCCCCCGACATGCAGACTGTGACTGTCTTTGCACTAATTACCAAGGCAGGGAAACGCTGCCATGGTATCAAGTGCAGTCTATCGAATATGGACTCAGAAGCAAGATTCACAGGAAACAATTTGTGCAAACACAGTTTAGCCTGGCACCAAGTCGGAAGCCCAGCTAGTACCTCCTTGCACTTAAGCCATGAGACAAGAAAATCAAACTAAATGGATTTTGTAAAATCCCCAAATGAAAGCTTATACCCCTTTCTTTGGGAAAGGCAACGAAATAAGCCATTGACATTTTTTTAAATCCCCGACTCAGTCAGCATTCAGAATTCAGTACAAAGTAGGATATTTATCCTACCACCCTTTGCCTGAATGTAGATTTCCATAAAATCAATTAATCTTTTGGGCGAAAGGCGACTTGGAGGTCACAGTGTCCAATCTCCCACCAGATGCTCCCACCACCAGGAGATTAGCCAGCCTGTGTTCCAAAAACCCACTCGGAGAGATTACTCCTGTCTCAGGCAGCGCCTTCCACCGATGAATAGCGACAGTCATTAGAAAGTTCTAATATTGGGCTGAAATCTGCCTCCTGGTAATTTCCACCCACTGGTCCTAGTTTTGTCTTCACTCGCCTAGCCCTCCTCATCACCATGACAACTCTTCAAATATTTGAAGGCAAGGAGTGGCTTCTTCATTCAGGCTGCACATTCCCAGTTTCCAGACTGCTCCACGAGAGCTGACCCTGCGTTCCCCAGGACACTATGCAGTGACTGTATCTCACTCTGTCAATGTCAATGTGAAAATATACCTAACCAGACTACTGCATTTCGTATTCAGTACTGCATTCAGTGTTAGATGTGGGGCCCCGTGCTTCTGCCCTTTCCAGGAGAACACTAAGTTCTTGTACTCAGCCCTGACACCCCGAAAGTGGAAGTTTTTCATAGCACACGTTAGGTTACAAGCTTGACTTCGGTCTCGATAAATGGTTTCAGTCACTTTGGATGGAGAGGGTTTTTTCTGCTGGGAGACGTGGACAATACAAGGTGTTCACATCCAGAAGAAAACATGGGACAGATGCCCCAATAAGCTTCCCAACACTGCAGAAAGAGAACGTCCCCGAAAAGAGACACGAAGGACTCTTAGACATGGAGGAGAAGGAGACCACTGCCCTGGAAAGTCCGAAGGGTGCATGGAGGACATGGGAGAGGTGGGTCTTGAGAGACTCTTGAAGGATGGGTGAGATTTTAATAAGCAGAGAAGCGTACGGGAGAATAAGGGATTCCAGGAGACGGCAGTCGACTGAAAACAAGGACTAGAAACACTGCAGTAGCTCAGGCAGACAGCAGGGCAAGAGAAGGGAAGGGACAGGGCATAGTGCTCCAAAAGCCCTCGGAAGGAGTTGGATGTTATTTAACACAATGCTTACCAATTACGCTAATTATATAAATTTGACAAGTCACCTACTCATGGTTAATGACGTTCTTACTCAGTGTGGGGATCTCTAAGATGTTTATTTTCATGCTCAATATATTCAAATGGATACAGAAACTAGAGGTATAGTACATATGACTCTTCTGGCAAACATCATGATAACAGCTAAAATATTTTATTCTATCTTATTTAGTACTCCATATGCTAAGCACTGTACTAAGTGCTTTACATAAATGAGCTTATTTAATACTTACACTGTTCATACGAAGTGGAAACAGTTACCTTCTCATTCTCATAGAAAAAGGAACTGAGCACAGAGAGGTTAAAAAACTTGCCCAAAATCACACAGCTAGTAGGTGGTAGAGTTAAGATATGAATCTAGGAAGTCTAGCTCCAGGGCTAATTTATTACACCAGGCTGCCTCTTGCATCAAATATGTGGTTACTTATTCTAACCATGTGCTTATAACTTTACTGATTCAGGCTTCTCAAGCCTGTAATCCCAGCACTCTGGGAGGCCGAGGCAAGAGGATTGCCTGAGTTCAGGGGTTTGAGACCAGCCTGGGCAACTTGGTGAGACCTCATTTCTACAATAAATCAAAAAAATTAGCTGGGCCTGGTAGCGGGTGCCTGTAGTTCTAGCTACTTGGAAGGCTGAGGTGGAAGGATCGCCTGAGCCCAGCAGGTGGAGGCCGCGGTGGCCGTGAGCGTGCCACTGCATTCCAGCCTGGGCGACAGAGTGAGACTCTAACTGGGAAAAAGAAAGTTGTTTTCAGCCTAGAGGATGAGCTAAAGCAAGTTTTTTGGTTTATATCTCTCAATTCATCTCCCGGAACTCTTACTCTCTTCTGGATGCTGATTAAGGGGCTCATTTAGCTTGCTGAATCCCAAGAACTCTGAAGCATCACGGAAAACAAGTCATGCCTCTACGGCTAACTGAAGGAAGACTGGCTGGTGGTAAAAATATACCTATAGATCATGCACAATTCCCCTCATGCCTCCTCTAAAGCGTTTCCATAATTAAGGGCAGACTAATCTCTCCTCGCTGCCACCCCTCCCGGCTTCCAGGACAGCTCACAGCCCAATAACTCCAGACAGATAAAAATGTAACCTGCTGTTTAAATCCCTGGGACAGAAAATTCCACAGCCACCCCCGAGGTAACAAATCCCCCTGCCTGACCACTTGGGGCGAGGCCTATTCATCAAGCCAGAAAGTGTATTTACATTCCTTCCAGCAAAACTGCTTTGTCCTCGTTTCCTTTGGGGCCCTGGGGGGGCCTCAGCCCGCTTGTTCTGTGGAGGCTGGCTCCAGTTCAGACTCTAGCATCACTTAATTGGGTCGTGGTTTGTTTTCTGGTCCTGACTCCTCTGCCGCCACGGAGATCTGCTGAAGGCAGCAGACTGAGCATCAGCCACTCCAGGGAAGGCCGCCCTCTAAAGGGGGCTGTTCTCACCCTTGACCCGGCACTGGGCCACCGCGCCTCCAGCATGCCTGAACCCAGGGGGAAGGCTCGCCCTCTCTTGCTCGAGACAGCGCCTTTCCGTCCACGCTGGCTGAGGCTTCTGCTCTGAGGGTCTGGCCTGTCTTTTGGGGGTGTCACTCTCCGAGCCCTCACAAACGTGCTGGGCTAGGCTGCCCTGGGTAAGAGAATCCCAAGGTCTGAATTTTCAGGAAGCTTCAGCACTCTGGCGGTAAACACCACCGACACTCCAGGCAGCCGCTGGGCCTCTCTAGGCCTCCCAGTCACGAAGGAGAGCAGCACAGTACACAGCCACCCCTCCTTTCATGTGCTATGTGGACACACAAATTCTCCTGGCATTGCCGAATGGGGGGTGATTATCTCAACATTAATTACTCTACTGGAACAGAGTTAGAAATCAGCAGACCCTCCTGACTCCAACTAGCCCCTAGAGCTGTTAACTCTTGGGGTAGGAGGATGCTTTCGCTCTGATCTCTTCATTCGTTCTGTGAGGCAGTTGTCCAGACATTGACTCTTTTCCCCTGTATCTGGCTTCTTTCTGCCCCTCCCCTCAGGGGGCAGCCCCTCACTGGTCTCTGCAGGGCGTGCATAAATGAATCACCGGGTGCAAATAATTGAGCAGAGCTGAGAACAATGTTGGCAGCACACTTACTCTTTGTGATCGTAACAACCATGTAGGAAGTTGAGTAAATAACCTGCCTGACTATAAAACTGCTTGCTGTACTGAACTGCAGTACGGATTCTTTCTTCACCAACCGGCTGCCGTCAGTGCTTCCTGGACGGATTCTTTCTTCACTGACCAGAGCTGCCATCGGGGCCTTCTGTAAGCTCCGAGATAAGCAATGTCTTCTCACCCGGGACCTCTGGGTGACTTCTTTGGAAGAGGTAAAGCCCCCTCACATTTGGGGATGCCACGTTACACGTTCATTCAACAAACATCAGGCATCTACCAAGCAGGGAGCTGCACAAAGCGCTTGAAGGCCGCCAAGATCAGTAAGTCGCTGCCCTGCCCAGCAGGCTCTCACAGTCTAGTAGGCACCCAGATAGCTCTATGAGGGTGTTACAGTCCTAGACCTGTAGAGAGTGTCCAGATGCTCTCATAATAGGCCGCAGGAAGTAAATAGCTGCCGGGAGAAACCAGAAGGTGTGAAAGTTAAGCTGAGCCTAAAACGTGAGTAGGAGTCTGCCTAGAGGAGACGAGGAGTCGCAAAGAAAGCAGCACAAAAAGGCACGAATGTGTAAGATGATACAGCCAGAAAAGAATATGCGCATTATTCAGAGGAGAGAGAGCAAGTCTATGCTGACGGGTAAGTGCCAGGGAAGGAAGAACAGCTGGAGGGAGTGGCCTGGCAGAGGCTGTGGGCCCTGGGATGGAGACGAGCTGGGCATTCTTCTGAGTTTCGGAAAAATTCCGCCTGTCCGGAAAAAATAGGGACGCACTTGAGGTAGAAGGGTGAGTCAGGAAGGAGACTGTTCTAACCGTCTAGACGCGTGGCCATCGTTCTCCCTGTCTATCAATGAGGAGGAGGTCGGAGGGAGAACATGGCAGCTGCCATTCTAGGGGAAGAGCGATGGGTCTCCTTCTCTGTGGTCTCGGGGGACAGGACGAGACACCATGCAAGAGTGAGCCTTCATCTCAAGAGAGGGGACTCGCGAGGTCTGGCACCGAGGGTGGAACAGGCTGCCTTGGCCTGTCAGTGGTCCCTGTGGCCACAAGGAGAAATCCCTGCTGTCCAAGCCAAGCCCCATGCCCTTTGGTCCTCAGGGACACAAAGGAGAAGGCAGGTTTGTAGCAGCAGTCCCCAAGCTTTTTGGCACCAGGGACCAGTCTCCTGGAAGGCAGTTTTTCCATAGACTGGCAGGAGGGGAGGGACGGTTATGGCATGATGCAGGCGCAGAGCATTTATTCTTCTCTTTGTTTCTATCATTATTACATTGTAATACATAATATATAATGAAATAATTATATCTCTCACCCTTTTAAAAAAAGAGGTACAAATGGAAGTGGTAAGTGAAATAATGAGCGGGCCACACATGGACTAAAAGAAACGTCAGATTCTGACTTAAAGTCTGCCACCAGATGCAGCTGTACAAATGGAGTACATAAACTCACTTGCCACTCACTGGCAGGGTTTTGATATGAGTCTGTAAGCAGCTGATTTACGATGGTCTCTGTGCAGTCAAGCCTCCCTGCTCATGTTAATCTGTATTTGCAGCCACCCCCCAGCACTAGCATCACCGCCTCAGCTCCTTAGATCATCCGGCATTAGATGATCATCAGGCGCACACAGCCCAGATCCTTTGCATGTGCAGTTTACAATAGGGTTTGTGCTCGTATGAGAATCTAATGCCACCACCGATCTGACAGAAAACGGAGCCCAGGCGACAGTGCCAGTGTTGGGGAGCGGCTGTGAATACAGAGGAAGCTTCACTTGCGGGCCTGCTGCTCACCGCCTGCTGTGCAGCCTGGTTCCTGACAGGCCGCGGGCTGGACTGAGGGTTGAGGACCCCTGGCCTACAGGATCTGTGAGAAGCTCACAGGCAGTCACACAGGAGAAAGTGTTTATCAGAGGCGAAGTGCTGCGGAATTGGGATCGTTGTTCTGTTTCATGTCCCTCGAAGTCCATCTAAAATCACATTTCATGCTCAGGACATGCGAAAGCATTCCCGTAAGGACTGCCCACTACACTCCTACTCTGTGTGTGAGAAAGACATGATGTTTTTTAACTTTTTAGTGAAGGGACAACATGGGGATTTGTGGTCAATGTAAAATACTAGTGAGAGTCAGCAAAGCAAATGTTTGTTAAGACCCTGTCACAGGCCAAGGCCAAGGCTATAGAAGGGGCCAGCTTTTATTTTGTTTTGTTTTTATAAAGATGTGGGGTACAATTCAGGGTTAGCTATACAATCGTTGATAATGCAGGTACCCTTATTAATGAGGTATGCCTCTCCCTCCCCTGACAGTTCCCCGCTACTGCCAATCCCTTTTTTATAGTATTATAATAATTGTTCAAGGTCCCCTTATGAGTGAAAACATATGGTACTCTTCTTTGTTTCTGTGATGGAACACTGATTATGATAGATTATAATCCATTCAAGTTGCTTCGAAGTCCATATGTTTGCCCTTCTTTATGGCTGCATAATATTCCACTATGTATATGTACCACATTTTTTTTATTCAGTCCAGGTTTGTTGGGTAACATGGTCGGTTCCATGGTTTTGCTATTGTGAATAGAGCTGCAACAAACTTCTAGTTATTTCAGAAATCACCACAGTCTTCCAAAGAGGTTGCACTGGTTTGCATTCCCACCAGCAGTGTAGAAGCGCTCCTTTTTCTCCACATCCTCACCAGCATCTGTTGTTGTTTCTTTCATAAGTGATGGCCATTCTTGCTGGGGTTAGGTGGTATCTCAGTGTGGTTTTGATTTGCATTTCTCTGATGTTGAGTGAGGCTGAGCATTTTTCATGTGCCTGTTGGCTGCCTGTATATCTTGTTTTGAGAAGTATCTATTCTTGTCTTTTGCCCACTTGTGAATGGGGCTATTTGTTTTTTTTCCTTTCAGCACGTATGAGTTATTTGTAGATCCTAGACGTTAGGCCTTTCTCCGATATAGTGTTGGCAAACATTTTTTCCCATTCTGTGGGCTTTCTCCCTGCTCTCTTGATGGGTTTCTTTTGCTTTGCAGAAGCTCGTAAATTTGATGAGGTCCCACCTGTCTGTCTTATTTCTTAAAGTATGGGCACTTAGGGTTCTGATCAGGAATTGTTTGCCAGTTCCAATTTCCATAAGGGTATCTCCTGCGTTTTCTAAGATTCTTATAGTTTGAGGTTTTGTGTTTAGGTCTCTGACCCATTTAGAGTTAGTTTTTGTATATGGTGATAGGCAGGGGTAGGGGTCTTGTTTCAATCTTCTGCATGTATTCAGCCAGTTTTCCCAGCACCACTTACTGAATAGGTTCTTCGCTCCCCAGTGGTTGTTGTTGGAAGCTTTGTCAAAGATGAGTTGGTTGAGAAATTGAGGCTTAGCTTCTGGGATCTCTATCCTGTTCCATTGGTCTATATGCCTGTTCTTGTATCAATACCAGGCTATTTTGATTTCTGTAGCCTTATAGTTAAGTTTGAAGTCTGGAATTGTGATACCTCCTGCTTTGTTTCTTTTGCTAAGGATTATTTTGGCTATTTGTGATCGTTTATGTGTCCATACGAATTTCTGTGTTGTCATTTCCTGGTCTGAGAAGAATGATGTTGGTAACCTAATGGGTATTGCGCTGAATCCGTAGATTGCCTTTGGTAGGATGGACATCTTCACAATGCTGACCTCCCTATCCATGAGCATGAAATATTTTTCCATTTGTCTATTCTTCTTGGATTTCTTTGGGCAGTGTTTTGTAGTTCTCATTGTAAAGGTCTTTCACTTCTCTGGTTGGCAAGGTATTTCATTTTTTGTGTGGTTATTGTGAATGGGATTGTGGGTTTTTTTTGTTTTTTGTTTTTTGTTTTTAGTTGGAGTCTCACTCTGTCACCCAGACTGGAGTGCAGTGGCTGCTTCTGGCCACCGCAGCCTCGCCCTGCTGGGCTCCGGCGATCCTTCCGCCTCAGCCTTCCAATAGCTGGAACTACAGTCATGCGCTACCACACCCAGCTAATTTTTTGATTTATTGTAGAGATGAGGTCTTGCCAAGTTGCCCAAGTGGGTCTGGAACCCGCAGGCTCAGGCAATCCACTCACCTCAGCCTCCTAAAGGTGCAGGATTACAGGCTGAGCCACCAAACCCGGCGGGATTGTGCTTTTAATTTGGATCTCTGCCTGCTTGTTTTTGGTGTATAGGAATGCAACTGTCTTTTGCACATTTGTTTTGTACCCTGAGACTTTGCCAAAGTCTTTTATCAGTGCAAGCAGGTTTTTGACAGATTTGCTTGGATTTTCAAAGTATAGGATCATATCATCAGCAAAGACGGATAACATGACTTCCTCTTCTCCTGCTTGGATACCCCTGATTTCCTTCTCTTGTCTAATTGCCTGAGCTAGGACTTCCAACACAATATTGAATAAGAGGGGTAAGAGTGGGCAGCCTTGTCTTGTTCCAGTTTTCAGGAGAAATGTTTCCGGTTTCTGTCCATTTAGCAGTATGTTTGCTTGTGGGTTTATCATAAATGGCACTTAATATTTAGAGGTATATTCCTTCTATACCTAGGTAAATTCAAGGGGTTTTTCAAGAAGGGATGCTGGATTTCATCAAAAGCTTTTTCTGCATCTAATCATATAATCATGTGGTTCTTGTATTTACAACTATTGATATATTTAATTACACTTATGGTCTTGCAAATGTTGAACCAGCCCTGCATCCTGGAGATAAAGCCTGCCTCATCATGGTGGGTGCTTTTTGAGATGTGTTTTTTCTGATTTGCTCGAATCTTGTTGAAGATTTTTGAAGCTATGTTCATAAGTGATATTGGTCTGTAGTTCTCTTATTTTGTTGAATCTTTACCTGGTTTGGGTATCAGTGTGATGTTAGCTTCATTAAATGTTGGGGAGAATTCCACCCTTCTCAATTGCCTGGAATACTTTCAATAGGATTGGTATCTACTTCTCCATGTATGTTTTGTAGAATTATGCTGGAAAGCATAAAAAGCCCAGGGTTTGTAATTTTCGTATGACAGAGTCAATTTCCTGGGTTGTTATTTGTCTATTTAGTGTCTCAATGTCTTCTTGTTTCAATCTGGGGAGATTGTGTGATGTCAGAAAGTCCTCCATTTCATTCAGGTTATCAAGTTTGTTTTCATATTGGTGTACATAGTAATCTCTGATAATCTTTTGTATTTCTTCGGGGTCAGTTGTGATTTGATCTTTTGTATTTCTGATTGTGTTTATTTGAGTTTTTTCTCTCTTTGTCTTGGTCATTCTGGTTAGAGGTCCATCAATCTTGCTAATTCTTTCAAAGATCCAGCTTTTTGTTTTTTGTTGATGTTTTCTATGATATTTTTGTCTTCTATGTCCCATATTGGGCTCGTATTATGGTGATTTGGATTCTACTGCTAAAGTTGGGGTTTTGGTGGTCTTCTCTTTCCACCTCCCTAAGGTTTGTTAGGCTCTCCACTTGTCATCTTTTCGTTTTCTTGATGGGTGCTCTTAGAGGTAATAATTCTCCTCTTAGAACTGATTTCATGGCATCCCTGAGGTTTTGGTAAGATGTTTCTTCATTTTCAATAGTTTCCAGGAATCTTTTAATTTCTGTGTTGACCCAGTAGTTGTTCAGCATCATGCTGTTTAGTGTCCATGTCTTTGTGGGCTTTGGAGAAATTTTATTGGTGCCGATATTTATTTTTATTCCACTGTGGTACTGAGAATATGCATGGCAAGATTTCAACCTTATGGAATTTGTTTATGCTTGATTTATGGCCAAGGATGTGGTTGATCGTGGAGTACATTCCATGTGTTGATGAGTAGAATGTATATTCTGTGGTTGTTGGGTGGAATAATTTGTAGGTATCTATTAAGTCCATTTGGTTAAGTGTCAAGTCTAGGTTCTGGAACTCCTTGTTGATTTTTTGCTTTGTTGATCTCTCTAGGGCTGTTAGTGGGGTATTTAAGTCCCCTGCTATAATAGTGTTAGAGTCTATATCTTTTTTTAGTTTACTTAATAGTTGCTTTATTAATGCTGGTGCTCCTATTCTTGGTGCATATATGTTTAGAACAGATATTTCTTGTTGATGCGTTGAACCTTTTAGCATTATGTAGTGTCCTTTTGTATCTTTTTAAATTTTTGATAGCTTAAATGTTGTTTTGTCTGATATTAAGATCACGACTCCTGCCTTCTTTTGTGATCCATTTGCCTGGACACTGATTTTCCATCCTTTAACTTTGAGTCTGTGTGCGTCCCTTATAGTGAGATGAGTCTCCTGGAGGCAGCAAATATTTGGGTCCTGGTTTCTTATCTAGTTTGCCATTCTGTGTCTTTTCAGTGGTACATTATTCATTCACATTCAGGCTGATTATTGAAATGTGATAGTTTATCCCTGTCATGAGGGTCTTATAAAGTTTTTTTTCTTTGTTTCCTTGTTTTGTTTTGGCTTTGAGATTGTTGTATGTGTGTGTTTTCAAGTTTCTTGTTGCACTGTATTCTCTAAGTAGCCAGCTTCTTTTTGAAGGCCCTATTTCTAGTTTGCCAGGATAGTCACCATTATTGATCACCTTCTGCCAGACTTCATAGTGTCTACTTTACCATAAAATCTTGATCCTTACAACAACCATACCAAGGAGGTACCATGATTTTTTATTTTATAGATATTGAGATGGTAAATAGCTTACCCAAGTTCACGTTACTGGAGGATACTAGAGAAGGGACTGGATGCAAAGCCATCTCTGTCCCAGGTCCTACATCTTCCCTGAGCAGTCACGGGGAGATGAGTGGATGAGCTATGAGAGAAGCCCTTACAGCAAGGGCTGAAGCTGAGTCTGGAATGGGGCAGACAACACCACAGGTGTGACTCTGCACATCAATATTTGTAATACACTTTTTCTAAGTGAAGCATTTTATCTTCAGTGTTTTCTCAACTATCTTCTAGGATCACAAGAGGAAAGGGTGACCAGACCCTGGGAATCCAATGTGATTCACCTTCCAGTACTGTCTTCAGAGCCCTTTCATTGGGGAAATAACCCAGGTCAGCATTCCCCAGTGTCGATGGGAAAACAGGGAGCTCCTGAGAAGTAACATTTTCGTCTGTTTGTTTTTAAAGATGTAGGGTACAATTCAGGACTAGGAACTGTAAGTGACCATTGTATAGGTGAAGTTTGGCCTCCCATTGGTCCTCACTCCACCTGGTCTGGGAT
This sequence comes from Cephalopachus bancanus, assembly GCA_027257055.1. Classification (NCBI taxonomy): domain Eukaryota; kingdom Metazoa; phylum Chordata; class Mammalia; order Primates; family Tarsiidae; genus Cephalopachus; species Cephalopachus bancanus. The sequence goes on from JAPVLO010000140.1 coordinate 456,802, forward strand.
CAGGTACCCTTATTGATGCTATGTTCCCTTCTCCCACCAGGACACATTGCAGTGTCCTGCAGCAACATTTAAAAAAAAGAAAATACAAGCTTAGTTTTGTATAACTCCGCAGTTCAAAAACTCACATGACCTCAGAGCCTTTCTTTCCATAGAATACTTAGCACCCTGCAGAACTGATCGTCCACAGAACACTTGGTGATGCAAGCTAAGGACACCACCCACCCGGCATCCCTCCTAAGACAATCCAAATATCAAGGTGAGTATTTGCCTTTCAGGCAACAATTTGCAGGCAGTGCGGGTGTGAAGGATTGACTGGAGGAGTCTTCTAACTCCTTTGAGCTTCAGTTTCCCCATCTATGAAATGGAGGAAGCATATGCTTGTCTTAGCAATTATAAAATAATTCACTGAATGGTTAAATGTAACTGCCTGACATATAGCAAGACTCAATGGGTGTTAGCTATTACTTTTTAAAAGTTTATTAATTGGAAAAGGTGTGGTGACACACACCTGTAACCCCCACACTTTGGGAGACCAAGGCAGGAGTATCACTCGAGCCCAGGAGTTTGAGCCTGGACAAAATAGTGAGAACTTTTCTCTATAAAAAAATGTTAAAAAGTCAACCAGGAGTGGTGGCGCACTTGTAGTCCCAGCTACTCAGGAGGTTGATGCAGGAGGATCTCTTGAGCCCAGGAGTTGAAGACTGCAGTGAGCTATGGTTGTGTCACTACATTGCAGCCTGGGCAGCAGAGTGAGACCCTGACTCAATCAATCAATCAATCAATGTCTACTAAATGTTAGAGATAAAACTAATGAGACTTGTGAAAATGCTTTATAAACAATGCAATACTATATAAAAGTCAATGGTTAATTGTTGTGATTATCAGAAACATTCTAGTATCTATAAAATGCTGCTGTCCCATTAAGTGCTCTGTGTCCACAGGAAAGATCAAGTTGTTGAAGACTGATTACTCAGCTTAGTAAGGTGTCTGTGCAAAAACCTTCCTTTCCCCATCTGGAAATGGAAATTACTTCTCAAGAAGCTACTTCCTTTTGAAATGAGTAGCATTTAGGTAGGAGTCTTTGCAATCAATAAGGTGTGAGAGAACAAACATCATTTAAGCAGATCAGAAGAAAGTTTTGAAGCGGTAATCCATGAGGATCCTTAGAACATTGTGTTCAGGTGGCCACTTCCTAGCCGATCCACCTTTTACGCAGCAACGTGAAACTAGAGAACTGGAGAATGGGCTACTGTGTGGGCTCACCACGGTGACCCAGCCTGAAGGTGTTGGATGCCCCCAGGAAGAAGCCGGTGTCCCTGCGGCAGTCTCTGATGAACAGGCTTCCCAGGAGAGCGGGAGCCTTGTGAATGCTTCCTCTTTCCACCCACTCCACTTATCCGTCTGGATGGTCAGAGGAGGTAGGGGACACTCTTCACACAGCCTGGCAGCTTGGGGGCCGCAGGGTGGGAGCCAGGCACCCACAAGAGGGCAGCATCCCTCCCAAAGAGGCTGACTGCCTGTGAGGCGCCCAGGAGGTGCTGGAAGAAACTGTCAAAACATCTGACTGCGAGCACGTGGCAACGAGCATCCCCCACCACCCAGAGGCTTCATCCCCCAGTCCTCTCCGGGGCTTGTACGTGGGGCACCAAAACAGGAAAAGGAGCCCTCACTCTAGCCACTGCCCTACATCTTTTCTGCCTTCTGCTGTCCAACTTCGTCGCTTTCTTTCTTTCCCCATAAGAAAATCAAGGCTATGTGGTCTGGTGTGTTTTCTGCAGCAACCAGCACGAAGTACTCCTTAAAGCAGCAGCTGTCCTTCGGAAGCCCTCTGAGTTAAGGTCTCGTCACACATTTTGCACTACAGGATACGGACTCACAAAGGGAGGAGGAGATTGCCCAAGGCCACTCCACTAGCAAGAAATAGAGCTGGATGTTGAACCCAGGCACTTGACTAGCTGGACACTTCTTACCATTCTGCCTCCTGGCCCCCTTGGTTTTTTTGTCTGTTTGTTTGTTTTGTCCTGCTTTCCGCACAACACAAGAAATGTGTTTCTTGGTTATATCGAGAATGATTCTGCTATGAGTTCTTCTTTATTTTCTGGCTCTAGTGGCCAAGGACTGACATGATTCCCACCATTCTACAGTGGCCATGTTCATAGCTTTAAATATATGAGACTATATGCATATATATACTATCATATATATAACATATGTATACATTACATCTATACACATATAATATACATATACATAGCGTTAAATACATATATGCACATGCATATATGTATACATGTTATATTAAGCTGCATATAAATTTTTTGTTTAAGAAAATTGTAGGTAGATTAAGTATGGAAAATCTGCAGTGACATTCAGGGGACATAAAAGAACAAAGCAGAGACCAGTCAGTGATGAAAGGAGAGAAAACAGTTCTGTCTCCCTGTGATTCCAACTTTGCTGCAGCATTGCTGATTCGGTGTTTTCATTTTTCAGAGATATACTTGCAGTAGCTTTTATATTTAACAAGCTAGCTTGTGCTTAATGTTGTATAAATGTAAAATGAAAGTACATTTTTTAAAAAAGAAAGAAAGCACAATAATACTGAACAGTGCTGAGAAAGCATCATAATTTGGAACAATATATTTGATGTATAAGAAAAGAATGTTTCTGGTTACAGTTGGGTTAGTTATTATCTTAGAACTTTAGAAAAAATATACATAAACTAATAAGACGTCATCAAATATAATCATGTTGAGAAGTCAGAAAACTACTAGTTTTCTCGTAAATAAAACCTACTTTTTATTACAACTCGTCTTGCAAACTAGATGGAAAATTTCTTTCAGTTGAAAATCAATCCCTGTAACAGCCATTTAAAATGCATGGTCTTAATGCTAGACCCATTTTAAAAATCCTTAAAAATGGGGAGTTGGGGGGCTGAGGGGTAGGGGTAGTTTTCTTGACCCCCCTGGAATAGCTCCATGCTTGAAACCAGGTGTCCTTGTGCTCCACCTCCCCAAATTCCCCAGGTCTCTGCAGCTTACTGTCGGAGGGATAGGAAAGCCCAGAAAATACAAAGGCAGTGCCACAGGATCTCTGAATAAAAGAGTAATTTCACCCAGAGTAGAACCTTTTCCTTGGAATAATATACTTTTAACCATCAGCAGTGCAAACAATAAGGAAGTAGAATGAAATGTATCAACTCCCAAAGTTTTAGGTTGTAAGACTTAAATCACGCTATAATAGCAAGCTATGGGGAGATGTGCTTGGGTCCTAGCTCTATCAGTATGAGCTATGCATTTTTGCACAAAACATTTATCCTCCATCCTTGACTACAAAATAAGCATATTACTATACACCTCAAATGTGCTCTGAGTGGGTGAGATGGCATGCATAAAAGCTCACAGCATGGGGCTAGACACACAATTGGGGGTTCATAAATGTTGGCTGGATGAATATCAATTGAACCTGAAGCTAGGCATGTCCAGTCCTGGAAGGCACACATCTGCGGCTTCTAATTCCCCTGTTGCCCCGGCCCCACCCAGACTCCCTGGAGTAGCATTCTAGAGGATGATGGATTTTCAGTCTAGCAAAGTGACCTTTCCTTCGGAAGATCCCAAAATTCTTAGTCATAGCTGTAGTCTCAGAAAGTAAAGAGCCATAGATTTTCTCTGAAAGCACCGGTTTCCAAACATGGGGGAGGTGTTTATTTTGTTGTAAGAAGGAAATCTTTATTAAACTGAATTTTTGGTGAAGCGCAATCTCTAGAAAACCAGTAAAAGCTGTGTGTGCAATGGTGAAGGCATGTGGGCTTGGAATGGGGTAGGGTTTGGCATCCAGGCAGTTGGCATTCCCTCCAAAAGTTGACCCGTTCTGCGTTCCCCAAAGGCCACAGGATAATTCCCAGAATTTCCGAGGATGGTGTGAAACTTCGGTTCTAATCAGACAAATAGCCTTCCCATCCCAGGGTAGGAAAGCCGTGAAGATTAGTCTGCAAAGGCACTCATGTCTGTGATCCTGCCACTTTCGTCAGCCAAATAGAAATGTACGTAATTCCGGGAAAGTCAAGACATTAGATACTAGCAGGATCTCCGTCTATGGAGAAGTCATGACCAAACAGAGACCCATAGCCCTATTTCACTTCAAATTCTTGTGATCTTTAAAACTATCTCGTTTGGGTTAATTAATAAAGGCTCAAAGTGAAATTTATTTTTAAACTCACTTGTTAGCTATCCTTGTATTAGTTTGGTGGTGATTAGTCTAAATAAAAGTCACATGAGACGCGCTCGGTGGCTCAGCCTGTAATCCTGTGCCTTGGGGAGGCTGAGGTGAGTGGATTGCTTGAGCCTGCAGGTTCGAGACCCGCCTGGGCAGCGAGACCTCATCTCTACAATAAATCAAAAAATCAGCCAGGCGTGGTAGCGCATGCCTGTAATTCCCACTCCTCGGAAGGCTGAGGTGGAAGGATCACCGGAGCCCAGCAGGCGAGGCTGTGGTGGCCAGGAGCGGCCTCTGCACTCCAGTCTGGGCGACCAAGTGAGACTCCAACTCAAAAAAAAAAAAAAAAAGTCACATAGGTGTTACTGAATTGGGGCATAAGAAAACAAAACTGTAAGATCTAGTGTTCTGCAGGTTGAACTTCATCTACTGGTTAACACCTCGGTGGGGTAGGGGCAACATGGGAATTAGAAGCTCCGGATATGTGCCTTCAAGGACTGGACATGCTTAGCTTCAGGTTCAATTTACAGTCTTTTGCAGAGAGCCTCCAAAAGACTACAAAGAGATTAGCCAGGCGTGGTAGCATGGGCCTGTAGTTCCAGCTACTTGGAAGGCTGAGGCGGAAGGATCGCCAGAGCCCAGCAGGTCGAGGCTGCGGTGGCCGGGAGCGTGCCACTGCCCTCCAGCCTGGGTGACAGAGTGAGACTCCAACTCGAAAAAAAAAAAAAGATAGAGACAACCCATCTGGGTCTAAATCCAGCAAAGGAGGCATAGTGACGTGGGAGTATTATCGACTAGATCTTGCTCTGGTGGCAAGGGCACTTCAATCTCCCAAACAGAAGGCATAAAGAAAGAACTGTGCTTTAATTTGGGGACTATTTATACACCTTAGTAATTACAGATGTGAAAGCAATGTCTTTTGAAAGAAAGTTCTGACTAAAGCCATAGTTTTAAGGATCTGGATAATAGCTTTTCAGTCGCTATTTGTATTTCTCTTCAGATTAACTATCAGCAGTATCTTTATTTACAGAAATGAGCTCCACATAGTTAAACCTAAGACTATTACATTTCAGAAAGGAGAAAGAGCCTTTCATTTGGTTGGAAGCAGGCAGAAGGATATCTATACTAATCCTCTGTAGCTTTAAACATTTTCTCCAGCATCACACATAACAGTTAACCATTCTAACTACTGAGTGAGTGCACAGCACTTTGCAGTATAAGCTCTTCTTTTAAATAATACACATTAATATTTTCACTCACAAATTAATTTCTTTTCAAACCTTATTTTTAAGGGCAAGTGTTAATAACACACAAGCTGCACTATTTCTTGCATAGAGTGTTATCCATTAACACAGCTTGCTTCAACCTCTTGGAAAATGAGCCCTTTCAAATCAGTGAGTAGCCCCTAATCTAATAAAGTCAGATCAGTCTGAATTTGTTACACTCTGCTCGTTTTTGCTCTTTTCCATCTGAAAGCTTAAACTAAAGAGGTTTATTTAGTCCTAGACTTTGTGTTTGCTATTGGAGAGATGCAAGAAAAATTTCCTGAAAGAATCATGTTTTCCTCATTGTGAACTGCAGAGAAACAGAATGTGTGGGGTTGTGAGCCACTGAGAAGGCTAACTTCGAAACACGGCCTGCTAATCAGCCTTCTGGCTGAAGATCTGAAAGTGCCAATATTCTGGTCTGAATGGGTGGCTGAGTTTCACAAATACCCATGCTGTTGTGTGATTAGTCACAGAAAGGAGAAACTGTGAGCCATTGAAATGCAAGCAAATTGGATGCCAGCTCCAATTTCCATAAGGGTGTGTCATGCATTTTCTAAGGTTTTTATGGTTTGAGGTTTCACATTTAGGTCTCTGATCCATTTGGAGTTAATTTTTGTGTATGGGGATAGATAGGGGTCTTGTTTGAATCTTCTGCATGTGGTCAACCAGTTTTCCCAGCACCATTTGCACGGGCCATAAGAGATAAGATAGACAAGTGAGACCTCATTAAACTGACAAGCTTCTGCAAAGCCAAAGAAACCATCAAGAGAACAGGGAGACAGTCCACAGACTGGGAAAAAGTATTTGCCAACTCCAAGTCTGACAAAGGCCTAACATCTTGGATCTACAAAAAAGAAAAAAACAAACAACCCCATTATAAAGTGGGCAAAAGATATGAACAGACACTTCTCAAAAGAAGACATCCAAGTAGCCAACAGACACATGAAGAAATGTTCAACCTCACTAATCATCAAGGAGATGCAAATTAAAACCACACTGAGATACCGCCTAACTCCAGTCAGAATGGCCATTATCAATAACTCAAAAAATAACAGATGCTGGAGAGGATGTGGTGAAAAGGGAACACTGCTACACTGTTGGTGGGAGTGTAAACTAGTGCAACCTCTGTGGAAATCAGTGTGGCAATTCCTAAAAGCTCTAAACATCGATCTCCCATATGACCCCGCAATCCCCCTACTGGGAATATACCCTGAAGAACTCAAATCACTCTATGAAAAAGATACCTGCACACGTGTGTTTATCGCAGCATTGTTCATAATAGCAAGAACCTGGAACCAACCACACTGTCCATCAAAAGAGGACTAGATTTTTAAAATGTGGTACATATACACGATGGAATACTATGCAGCCATAAAAAAGAACAAATCATGAATTTTGCAGCAACCTGGATGGAGCTAGAGTTTATAATACTGAGTGATCTCTCACAGAAACAAAGTTCTGAGTATCACATGTTCTCACTCATACAGTGAACCTTGAACATCTATCATAATACTATAAGAAAAGGATCGACAATGGCGGGAAACTATGGGGGGTTGGGAGGGGAAGGGAGGTGGGATTAACGGTAGTCAATATCTGTCTGGGGACGGAGAGACACCACTTATCAACAAGGGTGCCTGAACAATGCATATTTGTATACCTAACCCTCAACTGTACCCCATAATTTTAAAATAAAAAAGATGTTTAAAATAAGAAAAAATAAATGCAAGCAAATTAAAACAAATGAAAACCCCCCAAAAAGCCAAAACTATAATTTAGTGCAGCATGCAAGGATAAAATGCTGTTTTATTGCCACTGGTCACAGATTATATTCCAGTGCTCACCAGAAAGCTTAGGACAGGACTCAGATTTATAAGATAGGACTCAGATTAAAGATGAAAGATTGAACAAATGCATCAACTACTTTTATTCCTTTTGTGTCAGGACCCCTACCTATCACCTTGCACAAAAATGAACTCTAAATGGATCAAAGACCTAAACGTAAAACCTCAAACTATAAGAATCTTAGAACATGCAGGAGACACCCTTACGGAAACTGGAACTGGCAACCAATTCCTGGTCAAACCTCTAAGTGCCCAGGCCATAAGTGATAAGATCGACAAGTGGAACCTCATTCAGTTGAAAAGTTTCTGCAAAGCAAAAGAAACCCTCAAGAGAGTAGGGAGATAGACCACAGAATGGAAAAATACGCCTGCCAACTGTGTATCTGACAAAGGCCTAACATCCAGGATCTACAAAGAACTCAAACATGATGAAAGGAAAAAAACACAACAGTCCCATTATAAAGGTAGAAAAGTGTTATTTTTTTTTTAGTGAACCTGTAACAATGCTGACAAGATATCAAACAAAGAACAGAAAGTTCAAAAGAAACAGAAAGAGAGAAAACAAATATGTTCAGAAGAACAAAGAAAACAGAGTAGGGAAAACAGCACCTCAAAACCGTATTGTCCAATGCAACTTTAAAGATATAGGTCAACTGGATCTTGGAAAGACAAGATCACCAAAGACAAGATCACTTTAGCAGAAGAATCCAGATCACCAAAGTAAAAGCCCAAATACGGCACATAGAAGACAAAAATATCATAGAAAAAAATCAACAAAACAAAAAGCTGGTTCTTTGAAGAATAAGCAAGACTGATGAACCCCTAGCCAGAATGACCAAGAAAAAAGAGAGAAAAAACCCAAATAAACACAATCAGAAATGCAAAAGATCAAATCACACTGATCCTGAAAAAATACAAAAGATTATCAGAAATTACTATGCATACCTGTATGGAAATAAACTGAATAACCTAAATGAAATGGCGGACTTTCTGACATCATACAACCTCCCAAAGTTGAAACATGAAGACATTAAGACACTATATAAACCAATAACAACCCAGGAAATTGACTCTGTCATAAGAAAACTACGTACAAAAAAAAAAAAGGCCTGGACCAGACGGCTTTCTAACAGAATTCCACAGAGCCTACAAGGAGGAGTTGATACCAATCCTACTGAAAGTATTCCAGACAATTGAGAAAGATGGAATTCTCCCCCAATCATTTTACAAAGATAACATCACACTGATGCCCAAACTGGATAAAGACCCAACAAACAAAGAGAACTACAGGCCAGTAACCCTGTGAACGTAGAGGCAAAAATCCTCAATAAGATTCTAGCAAATCGGATCCAACAGCACATCTCACAAATCATCCACCATGACCAAGTAGGCTTCATCCCCAGGATGCAGGGCTGGTTCAACATCTGCAAGACCATAAATGTCATTAACTACATCAACAGATGTAAATACCAGAACCACATGATTATATCATTAAATGCGGAAAAAGCTTTTGATAGAATCCAACATCTCTTCTTGATAAAAATCCTTAAACACCTAGGCATGTAAGGAACCTACGTCAAAATAGTGTCATCTCTGATAAACTCACAACTAGTATATTGCTAAATGGACAGAAACTGGAAACATGTCCTCTGAAAACCAGAACAACACAAGACTGCCCACTCTCACCCTCTTGTTCAACATTGTGTTGGAAGTCCTAGCAATAGCAATTAGACAAGAGAAGAAAATCAGGGGTATCCAAACAGGAAAAGAGGAAGTTAAGTTATCCCTCTTTGCTGACGATATGATCCTATACCACGAAAACCTGAGAGAATCTGTCAAAAACCTGCTATCACTGATAAAGGACTTTGGGAAAGTCTCATGGTACAAAATAAATGTGCAAAAGATAGTTGCATTCTTATACACCAACAACATACAGGTAGAGATCCAAATAACACGCACAATTCCATTCACAGTAGACACACACACACACACACACACACACACACACACACACACACAGAGAAATACCTTGGTATCTTTCTAACCAGAGAAGTGAAAGATCTGTACAAAGAAAACTACAAAACACTGCTCAAAGAAAGCCAAAAAGACACAAACAAATGGAAAAATGTTCCATGCTCATGGACAGGAAGAATCAACATTATTAAGCTATCCATCCCACCAAAGGCAATCTAAGGATTCAGCTCAATACCCGCTAAATTACCAACATGATACTTCTCAGACCTGGAAATGACAACACAGAAATTCATATGGAAACATAAATGACCATGAATAGCCAAAACAATTCTAGTAAAAGAAACAAAGCAGGAAACATCACACTTTCAGACTTTAAACTTTACTATAAGGCTACAATAAACAAAACAACCTGGTATTGGTACAAGAAAAGGTACATGGACCAGTGGAACAAATAGAGATTCCAGAAGCAAAACCTCAATTTCTCAAACAACACATCTTTGACAAAGCCTCCCCCAAAAGCACTGGGGAGAGGAGATACTATTCAGCAAATAGTACTGGGAAAACTGGCTGACCACATGCAGATGATTAAAACAGGACCCCATCTATTACCACATGTAAAAATGAACTCTAAATGGATCAAAGACCTAAACGTAAAACCTCAAACTATAAGAATCTTAGAACATGCAGGAGACACCCTTACGGAAACTGGAACTGGCAACCAATTCCTGGTCAAACCTCTAAGTGCCCAGGCCATAAGTGATAAGATCGACAAGTGGAACCTCATTCAGTTGAAAAGTTTCTGCAAAGCAAAAGAAACCCTCAAGAGAGTAGGGAGATAGACCACAGAATGGAAAAATACGCCTGCCAACTGTGTATCTGACAAAGGCCTAACATCCAGGATCTACAAAGAACTCAAACATGATGAAAGGAAAAAAAAACAGCAGTCCCATTATGAAGGTAGGCACAAAACATGAATAGACACTTTTCAAAAGAAGATATATGGGCAGCCAATAGACACATGAAAAAGTGCTCAGCCTCACTCAGGCAAAGTGGAGACCAAAGGGAGGCCCAAATTTTACTTGTACGATGTCCACTTGTATACCCAATCCTGAATTGTGCCCCATATCTTTAAAATAAAAATAAATAAAGGAAGGAAGGAAGCAGAATCAGACTAGCATAGCTGCATCATCCACAGGACACGAAAAAATGTTTACTTGGGGCCGATTATTTTGAACCTAGAATTTTATATCCAGCAAACTACCATGCAAGAGTGAATCAAAACAAAGACTTTTTTTAACACACAAGGAATCAGAACTTTTTGAACCTATGAACCCTATCTCAAATATTAATAATTACCAAAGTTGTATAACTGCAAAAAATCAAAGAGAAAGCAGTTTGATCCAAAAAAGCAACAAGCAAAAATAATAATATTTATAAGTAGGCCATATTATTATAAATACTATGTCATAACATATAATAAATATGAGTATTATATAAATATTATGTAGCATTTGTTATATACTTATGTGCATAGCATATTATATGTAGTATGTTATATAATATATAAAATAATATATGTCTAGTATATAAATATTCCTAACATCCAGATCTAAAATTCCAGATAATCTCAACAAAAGAAATAGCTAGGAGAAGTAGAGAGGAAATAACAGCATTCTAAGGTTCTTATCTTTTTTGGAGGAGAAATTATATAGATGTTGATTAACTTAATGCTATTGATAGAGAGATATATTTAATTATTGGTATTGAATTTTTAAGACCAACTACTAGAGGGTTAGAAATAAAAACATTACAAAATATCTGAATCTTAGTGTGGAGAGTGGAAGTAAAACAACAAAATTATCTAAGAAAGGGCATTTGTATACCTAACTCTGGATTGTATCCCACATCTTTAAAATAAAAATAAATTTTAAAAGAGAGGACAGACAGAAGGAAAAAGGTCTTAAAAGAGTGGCAACGAGAAACACAAGCTGGCAAGTGGAATGTATCACTAGTCACATTAAACACAAATAGGTTCTAAAAGACTTAAAGTAAAAAACACTAATCCAATAAGGATAAAGATAACAGAAGGAGAGATTATAACAACAAAATAATCTAGAAATTTTAGAATTTTGGTAGCTAGAAACAGAAGGATAAATGGTTACTGATTTAGCAGACCTTAGAGAAAACAGAAAGTCTCTGGACAAGGGGAGATGGGACACAGCTGAGGGATGGTTCACCACATTTTTAAAAAACTGAGCAACAAGGGAAAGTCTAGGTATGTACAGAATGTTGAGACCCATCAGCCTGTTCCCAGCTGGATTCCAGAAAGCTTTCAGTGATGCTTCTGGTCGTTGTTTCTGTTTTGTTTTTGGTTTATTTTTTGAGTGGGAGTCTCATTCTGTCACCCAGGCTGGAGGGCAGTGGCACACTCCTGGCCACCACAGCCTCGACCTGCAGGACTCAGATGATCCTTCTGCTTCAACCTTCCAAGTAGCTGAAACTACAGGCATGCGCCACCATGCCCGGCTAATTTTTTGATTTACTGTAGAGAGGAGGTCTTGCCAAGTTGCCCAGACTGGTCTCAAACCCGCGGGCTCAGGCTATCCTTGCACCTTGGCCTCCCAAAGTGCTGGGATTATAGGCGCGAGCCACCGCGCCCGGCCTGCTTCTATTCTTTGGACAGAATACCAGGAGATTCATTTCTGGGAAGTAAGAACAGCCTAGAAGAAATAAAGACCTAATCAGGACAATCAGGATTTCCAACTTAAACCTGCTAGTCAATCTCCCAGCTGGCAGACCAACAGTCAACAAATCCTGACCATGGTCACAAAGCTTCCCTTTAACTTATTAGTGACCCACTCTTAACTGTGAGCATAGAACCAAGGATCGATATATATCTGAGGAGAGCCTTTCAGGCAAGATCAAAACCACATACAGAATAAAGCAAGTTGGAAGAAACAGAGTCTGTTTTAAAGAAAACTTTTTAAAAAAATCTTTATTAATTCACTCATAATCTTATCAGATAAATGAGAAACTATTACATCTATAAAATAAGAATAGAATGTTTTTAATAAGGCGCATTCAGAGAAAAAAATCTCTTAAGAAATGGATATATAAGCTGGGCTCGGTGGCTCAGCCTGTAATCCCGCGCCTTTGGGAGGCTGAGGTGAGTGGATTGCCTGAGCCCGCGGGTTCGAGACCCGCCTGGGCAGCGAGATCTCATCTCTACAATAAATCAAAAAATCAGCTGGGCATGGTAGCGTATGCCTGTAATTCCAGCTACTCGGAAGGCTGAGGCGGAAGGATCGCCGGAGCCCAGCAGGTCAAGGCTGCGGTGGCCGGGAGCGGCCACTGCACTCCAGTCTGGGCGACAGAGTGAGACTCCAACTCAAAAAAAAGAGAAAGAAATGGATATATAATTGGTAAATTTGACAATTTGTCTGTCACTCATAAGCACACCCTGAACATTCACCAAAATACTATAAGAAAGGGATTGGCAGTAGCAGGATACTGCCAGGGGAAGGGGGGACACAACATCAGTAAGGCTTCCTGATCTCAGGCAAAGTGGGGACCAAGGGGAGGCCCAAACTTTACCTGTGTGATGACCACTTGTATACCTAATCTTGAATTGTGCCCCACATCCTTAAAATAGTTAGTTCCATATTCAGTTAGTTATCAATTAATTATGATGATGGAATAAAGATTCTTCAGACACAAAGGAGCGCAAAAACTGATAATCCATGCACTCTTTCTCAGGAGGCTACTAGAGGAGGCGTTCTTCCAAAATGAATGGAACAAGATATAATGCGTGGGATCCTAGAACAGGGAATTCAACTTCAGCGAGTAAGGAAGTTCACCAAGTGACGGTGGAAGCATACCCAAGGCTAACAGCTATGCAGAAAGCCTAGGCAGAAACAGGTCCAAGTTGGCGAAGCGCAGAAATTTCTGGTTGAGCATTCTCCAGAAAGACAAAATGGATGGCATCCCAGACATGCTCAAATATACCACAAGTATATTTTTGTAAATTGTCAGTGTTTGGGTATAAGTTAATGATAAATATATTTTTAAAACTAAGATAAAAAGGAAATAACTCCAAAGAGAGCAAAAAGAGGCAAGAAAGCTTTGAATCAAGTTTATAAGGATTTAATCAAAGAAAGTGTTACTGTTCTAACCAAAATTATGTATAAGTTCATCAGAAGGACAGGAAAAAAAAGGAAAATTGTTTGGGGAAGCACTGAAAGAATGCTAAATCGTCAATCTCCATATAGAAGATCAATAGATAATGTTTCAAACTAACAAAAAAAAAAAAGGAAGAAGTTCAGTAAAACATGTTCTTGAATAAACCCATTAGCACTATTTGACTCTTTAATCAGAAAACGGCAGCAATAACTCAGAAGGACACATGCACTACTTTGCTAAAAATAACTTTTTAAAGACTCACACCTACCTACAAAGAAATAAAAAAGAAACTGGCAACAGACCATCAACTATACAACATACTAGTCTACCAAACTGCAACACCTTCAAAGCGCCACGGAAAAATTTTCAACCCAGAATTGTATACCTATCTAAACCATAAAATATTGTGAGAATAAAATAATCTCAGCTATGGATGGATTTGGAAAGTTTACATTCATGCACCTCATATAAATAATATTTCCCTGAAAAAACAGTCAGCAAAACTAAAAAGGAATGCAAGAAAGAATTTGACACAAGGTACAAGGAACCATGGCAACCTAAAAGAAGAAAAGAAACCAAAGATGCAATGGAAATATTCTTTTTCCAGTAGCCAGATTTCAGAAACAGTATTATAGTTTGTTTGTTTTTAAGAGAAAAATACAATTTTATTTTAGCAATAAAGAATAGCTTAATGTGTAAATGTTATTTTAATTTGAGTTTAAAGTTTTAAAATCAATCTTCAGATAAATCAGAGAATGCTGAGTTAAAGTTAAAGATCATATTCTCAGTGTTACAAACTTTGACCATGAAAAATAAGAATACAACTTTTGTTAAAAGCAAGAAATTGAAGAGGATGAGTTAAGATAATATGTACTAAATTCTTATTTGTTAAGAATTAAAAGGTACCACTCAAACTGTGAATTATAAATTATGAAGCATAGCTATCTTATTTAAATTATAAAGTACTAGAATATATAAAACAGAAGTAGTTAAAAGTGGTACTGTACTCCCTTTGGGAGGTGGACTGAAGGGTAGGGAGACATAACAGCTATTATTTTTCATTTTATACATTATTTTCCTATGATTTGGATACATTGACTATGCTTAGATAAAACTTTAATTTTTATAAAAGACTATCTTAAAATGAAAAAATAGAATGAAGGTGGGCCCTCGTCAACACAGGATTGGTAGCATATTCCCAAATAGCTCATAATGTATCCATTTGTTGATACATGTATTCAATCAATATTAATCAAGAGCCCATTATGTGCTTAGCGCTGTGTTAAGTGTTAGGTGTTCACTGAAGGGTAACAGTTCTTATGCAGCACTGGTAAGGAAAATAAACAATAAATAAACAAAATAGAAATAAACAAAATAGAAATAAGGATTCTATAGAGAGACTAGGTCCTCAGAAAAGGCCTCTGACTTGCAGAATACAAATATGTAATATGCTAACTTTTGTGTTAAAATATTGCATGAATATGGAAGGATGTATTATGAATGTAGGCTTATATGGGCATAGAAAAAGGACTGGAAAGATGTTCCCTGAAAGGTTGGAATCAAGAAAGGAGGTGGAGGAAGGTACTTTCTACATTTGTTTCAGGCAAGCATTGATTTTGAAATTTTTATAATCTAAAAATTAAAAACAATACAAATTCATTGTACGAATAAACAGAAGTGGTCCAGAAAGTAGCTAATTGAACAATTTACTACTCAACACTTCTAGGGGGAAAACGTCCCCTATGGAGAGAGAGCTGTTAGGTATTATTTATTATAACAGGTATTATTTATTGTAACTTATTAATTATAGCCCTTTAAAAAGACTGAACCACCAGGGCATTGATTCTTATTTTTGTATCATAGGCCTCTCATGCTTTAGTTACAATAATTTCTTTATGGGACAAGCCATTATTTTGCAAGTCTTTAGACTCTAATAATTCAATGTGCTTAGATTGAACAAATTGTTGATAAGAGTCTGTATGAGGGACAGAGAGATGAATAAGACGGGAAGGCGGCCCCCAGGACTTTGGCAGGGGAGTCGCTGCATCCACGGAAGGACCTCGCTGTCTTTGAGAGCCTTGGGAATCTTTCACCATCAGCCTGTGCCTCCTTAGCAAATTCTCATTTCTGCGTCAAGTTATTAGGTTGTTTTTCAAGGCAGCCAGGAGTCAAGCAGGGCTCTTTTTGTTAATGAAGACGGCAAATGTGGCGCCACAGGCGCAAAACACAGTATTGTCACTGCCCTTTGCTGATGAGTGGTATCAGCGACCGAAATGAGAGTCACGCCACGCCCAGAGTCTGGATGGAAACCCATTTTGTGGAGACCCGCATTAATGCGCTTGTATTTGTACTCCCAACTGGATTTTCGGATGGATGTGGGTAGATGATTGACTCTCCTTCCTTAAAGCTTCATGTTTCTTTGAGTGGAATTCAGCTGCAGGTCTCTAGCAGTTGACTATAAGCAGGTTTCATTGCTCTTACATCACTTACTATTGCTGGAGCTCAAAAATGTCCAGTATCCTGGTGTCTGCGCCTTTTTTAATGGCACTCGTGGTATAGCGTGTTAGTTAATTGTATTCATGCCTCGGTCCCCCCGCCCCCAGAATGTGAGTTCTGTGAGGGCCGGGATCTGCCTGACCAGTCTTTTTCTCCCCCAGTACCAGGCAAAAATGCCCAAAATAAAGTTTTGTTTTAAAACGTTCAACACATGGGGGAAGAAAGAGTAAAGATTGTTCAGTGGACAGTCTATCCTGAAAGAATAATATAAAACATCTCTTGTTTTTCGTACGTGTTCACCCTATTTCCCAACATATTGAATCTTCGACTCAGCAATTAAAGAGCGTCTATGAGTATCCGGCCTGGAAAACAGTAGCAATGTTTGTCAGTCCCTCTCCGTGTTCCAAGTGTGTGTGTGTGTGTGTGTGTGTGTGTGTGTGTGTGTGTGTGTGTGTGTGTGTGTGTGTGTTTACACGTTGCATTATTTTACCTTCATAACAATGCATTAGTTAGGTGCATCATCACCACTGCACACACGAACGAATCAAGGCCTAGAAGTGGGTAGACACA
Organism: Cephalopachus bancanus; assembly: GCA_027257055.1. Lineage (NCBI taxonomy): Eukaryota > Metazoa > Chordata > Mammalia > Primates > Tarsiidae > Cephalopachus > Cephalopachus bancanus. The sequence goes on from JAPVLO010000140.1 coordinate 473,342, forward strand.
GGATTTGAATCCATGCCCTTCTGTCTTTAGAGTCTAAGTATTTGGCCACTACACTACACAAAGGTAGAGGTCCCAAGACTGTGAGAGAAAACAAGGAATCGACGTGTAAACCTCATGAAGTGGCAGAGACAAGCAAGGCAGCTGAGAAAGCCGTGGCTCGGCCTGGAATGCGAATCCCTGGGCTGGGGAGAAGTTAACCTCAGTCGAGTGGAGTTCCTTGGTTTTAATAAGAATAATATACCTAAAAAGTCATTCCATTACGTTTCTCAGGCAGCCTTTGGTTACTTATTTGTTTGTATCATGGGAATAATTAGATGTCATTTTGTAATTTGTACAAGTATGTATAATGAACTATTTACAGTATTAAGGTCCATGATTACAGCACGTAATTATAGTATAATGAAGTTTTTTTTTTAACAAGTGCTGATACAATGAATCTTTTATTTGTTTTTAAAAATGCCTTTAAAAATCCCAATGTTTAGCTAATATTAATAGTTTCCTTTCTAACAGTTTTTGTAAAACTATTTTCCTTTCCCATAGAAATATTTGTAAAGCTTTGGGGTCACAAAGGCCTAGGCTTACACCCTGGTTTTCCACTGTCTAGCTGTGTGACAATGAACATGCTACTTAACCTCCCTAAACCTCAGAGAGCCACGTGGAAAGCAGAAATAAGCAGTCCTAACTTGCCAAGTTGTTTGGGGAAAAGAGATAATACATATAAAGCCAAGGGCTGGAACCTAGTACTATAATGGTAACGATAATGACCAGCAACCTGTATTTTCCAGGCCCTTTTCTCAGCACTTTATATGAATAAACTCATTTGATCAATACATAGTAGCAAGTCACTCTAATAGCAGCGTTCAGTTCGAACATTTCCCTGTCCAAAACATAGAGTGCTCCAAGCTTTTAAAACATCTTGTAGCTCCTTGGTTTTCTCCCCAGTGAGCTGAAAACTTATGTCGACACAAAAGCCTGCACATGAATGTTTAGAGCAGCTTCCTTCATAATTGCCAAAACTTAGAAGCAACCAAGATGTTCCTGAGTAGGTGACTGGGTAAACAAACTGGTGTATCCACACCACGAATATTGCACAGCAATCATAAGAAATGCGCTATCAAGACACAAAAAGACATGGAGGAACCTGAAATGCACATTGCTACGTGAAAGAAGCCAATCTGCAAAGGCTGTATGCTGTATGACTCCAACTATGTGTCATTCTAGAAAAAGGTAAGACTTGGGAGACAGTAAAAAAGATCAGTGGCTGCCAGGGGTTTTGAGGAATAGAGGGAGGAATGAAGCGGGAGAGCACAAGGATTGTTAAGACGTGGAAACTACTCTGGGCAATCCTGTCATGGTGGATACATGTCATGATATAGTTTTGCAAAACCTGAAGAATGTGCAACACAAAGAGTGAGCCCTAATGTAAACTATGAGCTTCAGTGAATAATGGTATATTAATATTCATATTGGATCATCCATTGGAACAGATGTTTCACACTAATGCAAGCTGCTAACACAGGGGAGATTGCTTGGGGGTCAGGAGAGTAGTATATGGAGACTCTGTGCTTCCCACTGAAATTTTTGTAAACCTAAAACTGTGCTAAAAAATAAAGATAAATCTAACAATCTTATCCAATTGTACACTTTAATATATAGAGTTGCTTCAGAGAGTTAATTAATAAAAATAGTGATTTTTTTCCTGAGAAAGTCATTGTAAAAAAACTAAAAGTCGGAAATTGTCTTAACTAAAGTATGATGAGATGTAATTGGGTCCACTGCTGTGTTATTATTGCTTCTTTCACACACACACACACACACACACACACACACACACACACGCAAGAAAGAAATGATTATTCAGAGACTAAATGAGGAATCCACCTCATCCATGCAAAGCAGTCTCAGACAGGAATAGCCACGTCATTAATTCTTAGCGTGGGGCCTGCCACAGCAGCAGCAGTGTCACTTGGGACTTGTGAGAAATCCAAATTCTCAGGCTCTGGGGACTTGCGGGTCGGCCACCCCAATCTGTGTTTTAACAAGCCCTCCAGGTGATTCTGATGCTCGCCGAAGTTTGATAACTACTGCTTGAAGCCAGTGGATCCCTACCGTACATTTCCCACAGACACGCAGACACAGGAGCAAGACTCCCATGCTTGTTGATGGAACTTCAACATAAGACTGGGACAGGGGTGAGGTCAGTGAGGCGCTAAAACATGTAATCATTTAGATGAATATTATCAAATGCAATTTTAAAAAATTAATGTTAATGCCAAAAGTTCATGGTGTAAAATGTCAAATTTGGGGTTGAATGTAACTGACATTCTCTCTCGCTTCAGGCTGCAGGCACTGCTTCAACAGCCACAGGGGTGGGGTGGGGTGGGAGGAGTCAGGACTGGGACCCCTGATGCCGGCCGGTCCCTCTTTCCTGGCCGACAGCACACACCTGCACCTGCGTGTCTCTGTTCTCATCAGAGTAACTTTCTCCTCATTACCTACTTTGATCTCTCTTCACCACACCCCTTAAAATGTGATTTTGATTGGATGGAAACTCTGAGCATTTCTAAAGAGATATTAAGTAATTACTGTCCTCAAGACACTCACCATTTTGGAGGAAAGACTAAGCTGACACTCAGAAATGAAGGGCAGAGGACCCACAAATAAGCTCTCTTCATGCAAGCTCCCACAGTGCTGAGTATTGAAATTCCAAGGAATCACCAGGAGAAGGGTGAACGGAGCCACATGGAGGTCCTTTGACAGCTTGGTAAAGCGCTTTGTGAACTGCACATCACCCCGGGAAGTTAGCTGTGGTTATTGTCTTCCTGGGAAATATTAGCCATAAGCCATATCTGGAAGAAAGCAAGGTCTACGGATTTGGCAGAGAGGGTTGGAGAAGAAACAAAATCCATAGTAGCCAAGAAGAAGAAAGGAGAAAACAGAGGAGTGTGGAAAATCAAAAAGAAAAACATCGGATGTGCTCACCTCCTAGAGAAAAGAAGCGAGGGGAAAGGAGCAAACGGGGTGTTAGAGAGAACAGCGGGAAAGGGAGTGAGGGGAAAGGCATGGCTCAGCCCAAGAGCGCGGCTCAGACCGAACCCTGCCTGGATTCTGGAAGCTGAGGGACTGAGCCGCTTGATTCACCTTAGAAGCAGCCAGCAACCGAAAGGAGCAAATGGCATCAAAACTGAGTTAAATTGTCACTTAAAAATTTTAGGTGAAGAAGTCGGCAGGAGACGTCGCACAATTCCAGCTTGTTCTCTGAAGTGATGGGCGGATGGGTGGGAAAGGGGGCTTCCACCACAGCATTTCTTTAAAGGGACTTAAAGAGGAAGCGTGGAAGTTCAGTGCGGGAGCACCCATCTCTCCCTGGATACCTGAGTCATACTGAACGGAGACGCTTAGCAGCACTGCGGGGCATAGACTACTCTGGTGACCGTGGCGGGGCAGAACTTTGCACACTGTCTTCTTCTCAGGGAAGTTATTTGTCTCGGTAATTGTGGCTGAAGGCCTGCAGCTGAGACCCAGCAGCAGCTACAGGAGCCCGAACACGACAGGACTCAGCGGGTCACAGAAATAAGGGCTCCCTCTCAAGCTGAGAAAGCAGATAGAGGAATCGGGCCGGGCCGGGTGAGCTCATCTTGAACCTGCAGCCAAGAACTAAGGCGCCGCAGATATCAGGGTCGAGTAAAGACGGAAAGGCACTGTCATCGCTTTTTAGAACACAGCTTGTAGGAGCTAGAATGATTTAAGGTCAGTTTCCCAAAGAGGGCCTGTCCGGGAGCCCTTGAAGAGGTGAAGGGCATTTGAACAGAGCCTAGAAGAGTCCCATCACCCCTGCTGGCAAGTCGACCGACCAGAATCACCAGTCAGACGGAAGTAGGAAAGACGGGAGGACCCCACAAAGCAAGGACTTTGTAGGACAGAGTGAGTGGGTGTGTTCTGGCGACAAGCGCCCCGAAGACAGTGCTCACCACCCCAGCCCGCCACGTGGCACGACAGCGATCCGGTATTCTTCAGACAGGAGATCAACACAGGCTGCCCAGGTCCAGGAGACGGATCTGCTGCCCGTGCTGAAAGGTCACCCGGCTCTGGATCTCTCAGGAGATGGCAGTCTCCCGACACCCAGCGAAAATTTTTGAAAGGCCCCTAAAGGAATGGAGAATTCTACCTGCCCAGAGGCCAGGCCTCCAGGGCTGAGGGGAAAAAAGAAATTCAAAGCCCGGGTCCTGAAGGTTGTCTCAGTACATTAGATAATGGTTTCCTAAATTTTTAAAGTCTGTATGTTAATCTACATATGCATATATATTTGTTTGTCTGTTTGTTTGCTGAGTTGGAGTCTCACTCTGTCACCCAGGCTGGAGTGGAGTGGCCACTCCCGGCCCCCGCAGCCTCGACCTGCTGGGCCCCGCGATCCTTCCGCCTCCGCCTTCCCAGTAGCCGGAATTACAGGCGCGCGCTACCACACCTGGATAGTTTTTGATCGATTGTAGAGATGAGGTCTCGCTGCCCAGGCGGATCTCGAACCCGCGGGCTCAGGCAGTCCGCTCACCTCAGCCTCCCAAAGGCGCGGGGTGACAGGCTGAGCCACGGAGCCCGGCTTATATTTATTGTTGTTTTGTTTCTCTTTTAGAGTTGAGTAATAGTTCCCTTTGAAAATACTAACAGCCGGGCTCGGTGGCTCAGCCTGTCATCCCGCGCCTTTGGGAGGCTGAGGTGAGCGGACTGCCTGAGCCCGCGGGTTCGAGACCCGCCCGGGCAGCTGGGCGAGACCTCATCTCCACAATAAAAGCCAAAATTATCCGGGCCTGGTAGCGCGCGCCTGTAGTTCCGGCTACTCGGAAGGCGGAGGCGGAAGGATCGGCGGGGGCGGAAGGATCGGCGGGCCGGAAGGATCGGCGGGGGCGGAAGGATCGGCGGGGGCGGAAGGATCGGGGCGGGGGCGGAAGGATCGGCGGGGGCGGAAGGAGCGCGGGGGCCAGCGGGTCGAGGCTGCGGGGGCCGGGGAGGCCGGAGGGCCGCTGCCACTCCAGTCTGGGCCACAGAGTGAGATTCCCACTCAAAAAAGAAAGAAAGAAAGAAAGAAAATACTAACTTGTCTTTGATGAATTGGGAGTAAAAGATTCTTTTTTTTTTTGAGTGGGAGTCTCACTGGGTCGCCCAGACTGGAGGGTAGCGGCCGCTCCCGGCCCCCGCAGCCTCGACCCGCTGGGCTCCGGCGATCCTTCCGCCCCCGCCGATCCTTCCGCCTCCGCCTTCCGAGTAGCCGGAACTACAGGCGCGCGCTGCCACGTCCGGCTAACTTTTGGTTTATTGTAGAGATGAGGTCTCGCTGCCCAGGCGGGTCTCGAACCCGCGGCCTCAGGCCATCCACTCACCTCGGCCTCCCAAACCATGGGATTACAGGCTGAGCCACCGAGCCTGGCCGTAAAGGATTCTTGTTACTGCTGAAAAATAAAGACAATGTCAAAAAGTTAAGCTCTTTGTATTCTGGAGAGGAGAGTTTTTTAAGATTCTTGATTAACCAAGTGATGTGATAAAATTAGCCTTAAAGGGAATTTCAGCAGCAATATGTAGGATGAGTTACTGAAGACAGAATGCCTAGTACTTCATGCTGTTGGAATGATTTAAAACTGAAGAAAATAATTGCTGAGACTTGATGGTAATAGCACAGAGACAAATCTGACAAAGAATTGTTCAGAACTACACGTGAAAACAGAGGAGAGATGGTCTGTGTCTTCAGGAGAGCACTGAGAGGCAGTGGCAGCTCTGGACAGCAAGGAGAACAGTGGGCGGAAGTGACTGTTTGAGGGGTCCGTATGGTGGATCATCTCATTGCTAGATTTTAGGGTAAGTGGAATGTTCACATTTCGTGAATAACTGGAGATACAGTAATACAGAGCAGGTGAGAGTCAAAGAAAATTTAGAAAAAAAATACCCAGATTGAAAACCTGTGCATAGTGATAGAGAAAAGAGCCAAAGGCACAATATTAATAATAATAACAACAATAATTACAACTTGCACTACCTATGGGAAGGCTGCTGTGTTCTAGTCACTGCACCAGAAGTTTTACTTATTTTACCTCTAGATACTCTGAGACACTGTGATTTTCCTATTACAGGTGGGAAATTGAGGCTCCAAGAGGTTAAGATATTTGCCTAATGTCTTAGAACCACAGCTAAATTTGAAGAACCACAGCTAAATCTCAAGACTCCCAAACCAGTGCTCTTTCCACAGACTATCCTCTTGCGTATGGAAGTGCAGTCTCCTTGTCAAGACACTTAATATGAAAATATAGATGTCACGGAACTACAACCCCAGTAACTTAAGATAGCAAAGGATAGCAGAGTGTAAAGATCAGACAGACACAACAGAGTGCAGGCCTAGTACAGAAACAGGTTAAGGAATTTGTAATGCCCTCCTACGATAATGAAAAGTCATTAAAAGAAGCACTTTTTTTTGTCCATTTTATGATGGGTGATTTATGAGCGCACCTGAAAAAAAAAAAGCATTTTCCCCCTTGTCTTAAACCTGACATAGCACAAAGATAGAAATTTGAAACATAATTTGGTTTGGATACATTTGACTTCTCCCCAGTTGATGCAAAGTGAAAGAACAGAAGCAAACAACAACTTTAGAGAAAAGCAGAAGTTACAGCAGGGAGCTGAGTGGAAAGAACGAAGATGCTTGATGGCTTCACGAATAATTTCCCAGGACCCTAGAGACACATTCAGTTACAAGCCCCCTCGTCCTTCTCTGTGCCCTTTGATCCCACACGTAAACAACTTCTATTCGTTGCTTGTTAGTTTTGTATGTTAGTCTTGAAGTCAAATGACAAGAGTTTTAAATCAGTTCCACTTATCATGTATTTACTAATCAGTGTTGATGTGCTCATCTCTGGTAGACACCAAGGTCCAGAGATGAAGTAGATATGTCCTGCCTTCAAGAAATGCATTATCTTTACATAGGCAACCATAAACTATGCCATGTGATGAAGGCTATCAGGGAGGTATGACCTAAATACTCTGGAGCATAAAGAAAGGAATGAAAGTCTTGGCCCGGAATTGCCAGACAGAATCTCATCAGAAGATAATGTTTTCTCTGGGCCTCGAAAAGCAAGTAAAATTTTCCAAGGGGATCTAGGACACATAGCAAGGATGGAGTGTTTTAATTTGGGCAGAGACGGAAGCCTTGCAACTGACCAGACCAGAACTGGCCCCAAAAGGAAGGAGCTCACAGCTGAATGGACAGTATGTAAAGGAACTCGAAGGATGTGTGCTTTCCTCCAGGCCTGATATTGAACCCTCGCATCTCTTGGGTGGACAAACAGCAGAAGCCCAGACAGCAGGGAGCATCTAAAGTCTGAGGGTGAGCAAAGCCATGGTTCCAGGGCTCTCTCCCTGGCCACAGGAGCCCAAGCCTGGGAAAGACTTTGACAAAGGCCCAGCCATGGGCTCAGGACGGGGTACGGGCCCTCTCAGCGTTAGAGTGCTTAACGAAACTGAAGTCCATGGAGAATGGTCTTGGCCATTCCAACAGGAGCCAGAAAAGGCTTGGTGAGCAGTCTTCTGGTGCCTAGAATACAACCTGGGAACATCAGACACAGTAAGTGCCTGGGGCAGTAAGATTAATGTGAAACCCTGCACAGCCAGCATGATCTAGTTCTGGATATATAAAATATGTCCCAAAATTCCTCCTATAATGATTTACAGAAGTTGAGTATTCATAATGTAACGTCTTCCTTCCTTCCTTCCTTCGTTTTATTTTTTTTGAGTCGGAGTCTCACTCCGTCGCCCCAACTGGAGTGCAGTGGCCGCTCCCAGCCACCACAGCCTCGGCCTGCTGGGCTCCGGCGATCCTTCCACCTCAGCCTTCCAAGTAGCTGGAACTACAGGCGGCGCTACCACGCCCAGTTGATTTTTGATTTTTATTGTAGAGATGAGGTCTCGCCAAGTTGCCCAAGCGGGTCTTGAACCCGCGGGCTCAGGCAATCCACTCACCTCAGCCTCCCAAGCGCAGGATTACACGCTGAGCCACTGAACCAGCTTCTTTTTTTTTTTTTTAATGGGGTCTCTATCACCGGTTGGAGTGCATTGGCGAGATTAAGATCATAACTCACTGCAGTCCTGACCTCCTGGGCTCAGGCGATCCTTCTGCCTTGCCCAGCCAATTTCTTGAATTTTTTTTGTTGTTGTTAAGACAAGGTCTCACTATGTTGCCTAGGCTTATCTGGAACTCCTGGGCTCAAGCAATTCTCCTGCCTCCGCTTCCTGAAGTGCTAGGATTACAGGTGTGAACCACCACACCCAGCCACATAATAAAATGTCTTTTTGTACGGGTAAAGTTTGGGCCTCCCTTTGGTCCCTCCTCTGGCTGGTTTGAGGTCAGGTACCCTTATTGATGCTATGTGCCCCCACTTCCCTCACCTGGCAGTGTCCTGCTACTGCCAAATCCTTTCTTGTATAGTATTACATACATGTTCAGGGTCCGCTTAAAAGGGAGAACATGTGGTACTCAGTTGTTTGTTTCTGTGATAGACCACTGAGCTATGACAGACTCTAAATACATACAAGTTGCTGTGAAGTTATAATTTTGTCCTTTTTTTTTTTTAGTTGGAGTCTCACTCTGTCACCCAGGCTGGAGTGCTGTGGCACACTCAGGGCCACTCCAGCGTCGACCTGCTGCACTCCTGTGATCCTTCCGCCTCAGTCTTCCAAGTAGTCGAAACTACAGGTGTGCGCTACCACGCTGGCTAATTTTTTTGATTTATTGCAGAGACGAGGTCTCACCAAGTTGCCTCAGCTGGTCTAACACCCGCGGGCTCAGGCAATCCACTCGCCCCGGCCTCCCAAAGTGCTGGGATTATAGGCTCAGTCGCCGAGCCTGGACGGTTTTGTTCTTCTGTATGGCTGCATGAAATTCCATCGTGCATATGTTCCACACTTTTTTTATCCAGTTCACTTTCGATGGGCAGCACGGTGTGTCCCATGCTTTTGCTATTTTGAATAATGCTTCATACATAATATAATTTCCCAATGCCTGTGCTGTCATGCTACCGTAAACCTGTTTCGGTTCCACTTCCTGCCAGTTCGCAGGCTATCATCATCGTCAATTGTCATCGTTGTGCCGGCTACCAATCACGGTGGGTTTTCCACATGCCTAACACAAAGCCGGGAGCTGGGGCTCTCTAATCCTCAGAACACTCCTGCAGGAAAATGCCACTTGCCCCATTTTATAAATGGAGAAAGTCAACTTCAGAGGGATTATAGATCCTACCCCAAATCCCATACCTCTATTAAGTGGCAAAGAGAGTAGGATATCAAAGCCCATGTTTTATCCAGAACAAAGCAGCTCACTTCGTGGTAAATACATCATTTTAATTAAAAAATTTGGTCAATTGAAAGGGAGAAAGAGCCAGATTGTTCTGTCGGTACTGTGAGAATGAAACAGCTGAATGACTTTTAAAAGGCTATATTAAATTACACATAGAGAAAAGTAGGTGGTTTGTTGAATTTCCACCAGCTGACAAGCCTATTATTTTACATTTTGGTTGGATAGATTAGAGTTCCACAAATACAGCACACAATCATATTCTTTTTGTCTATTATAGCCTTCATCAAATAAGTGAGGAGATGTAAGTTTCCTGTACATAATAATTCTAAAATTTACAAATAGCTTTCTGGCCCCATAACTCAAGTGTCTTGTCTACTTTTCTGTCCTTCACCAGTTAAAAATTCTAATTAGTTAATATATGCAATGAATTCCATTACCACGAACTTCGACTGACTTGAAGACATTCTTACTCCACTATATTCAAGGTATCTTTCCCAAGGAAATATCTCAGTTCTTTGCACTATCTCCTAAGGAAACTCAGCTCCCCTGAATTCAACTTCTGAGTTCTTCAGAAGTTAGAGATCTGGTGGAACCTGAGTTAGCCACTTATTCTCATCACACAAAACTGCAAAATGCAGCAAGGAAGTGACATCTGACTAGCAAAGAACCTTGCAACACTCCATTTTCAGTGTTCCTGTCTGTCAAGGCATATGAATTATTATCCTACACCCCCCCATCGCTAAATCTGCCCTCTCTCATGGAGGTGCCAGATGCCGCCTGCTCACTGGCAACAGTTCTTGTCACTTTTACTTTGCATCCTAATTAAGAAGACATCTAGAGACACAGGGAAGTGCAAGTCCCAGAAGGACTGTGCTATCTGTCATACTGGCCTCCAGATGTTCTGATGATGCCTTTGAATTCGGATGGAGGAGACAAGCAGAAAGAACTCTGGCACTATGAAACCTTTCCGTGACTACTTGTTGAAGAAAGACAATTAACAAAAGAACAGCTGCTAATGGGAACCTTTAGCTGGAGAACTTGTTATGAAGAGCATTTACCAGTACTCAGAGGAATTCGTACTGATAAACACCTTAGTTACATGCCTTATTTTTGCTCTAAAATGCACAGTTCATCCTTCTTAAATCAGTTTCCTGCTATTACAAACATAGCTCATTAAGACAAGAAAAATTTATCACTAGTTTTTAAAAAATCATTCTGTGAGCTCAGGAAAGCTTCCAGTAGGAACGATTTCCCTGAAATGATTTAAAAACTTCCAAAATATTTGGTGTTATATTACAAGGGAATTGCAAACAGATACTTCTGTATTTTCAAAAAGATAACTGTGCTTAGAGTTCTGTGACAGCCCTATATTCTATCCAGAGGCAATTCATACAAGTTCTTGCTTTGGATATATGTGACCTACCTACTGGGGGAAAAACTGATATTCAATAATTCTTAAATTATCATCATTATAGTGTGTCTTGTCTTTGAAGTGGCCAGACTTTATTATAACTATGGGTTCCTATTGTTCATATTGGCTCCAAAGTGTAGGGAGGAATTGAAAGGTAAGCTTCTGATAGGAAACAGATCTTGAGAGTTGACAGAATAATTAATAAAATGATCTCTTAAATAGAAACTCAGACAATTCTGCTCAATTTCATTATCCCTAACAACCTCTTTCTTCACTCCCAAAGATAAATGAACAGTTCTTACTAATTTTCATAAACACTGTACTAAGTAATCAAGAAATAATTAATTTAGAACTCCTCATCAGTAATGAGGATGATGTTCCTTAATGAACAGCCTCCCTTTAATTCAATGATGAGAGAACTATTACTGAAATATTTATTGATTTCAAATTAGATCAAAGAAATAAAAAGGAGCAAGTTGTTTTGGTTTTTTTTAACAAAACAAGGTCAAATCCTCAATAAAGTATAGCTGAATGTTTGTCCTTTTTGGCATTGAAACAATAAAGTTCTGGAGTGCTGGAACTTTGGAAAACACATGTAACTATTATTTTTGTTAAAATTATTAATTAAAAATATTTAATAACAAAAATATTAGTCAACAGCTACTATGTATCTTTTCTGTCATAGAACTGTATTAAATGATATAGAGTTATACAAGTAAAAGTAAGGACTTTTCCTTCAAGAAAATTATCATCTAATTCAGATTTTCTCAGCAGAGGATTTATTGACATTTTGGGCTGGATAATGAATTGTTGTGAGGGTTATCCTGTGCACTGTAGCAGGGCAGACGTGGAGGCACTAGCCCTTGCTCTAGTTGTAGCAACCAAAAGTGTTTTAGACATTACCAAATGGTCCCTGGGAGACAAAATGACCCCCAGTGGAGAACAACTGACCAATTGAAGAATCTAAATCTCTGAACAACCCTTTGAGCACATAGTTTTCATGAGAAGGATACACTGATAGCTCAGCATCGAGATAGGTATCTAAGTAGACAGTCCTCTACTAGATAACTGGGTGTTCTAGAAGTTACAGACTTTGACTGGAGAGGCAGATGGCTTAGGTTCCAATCCTGGCTCTACCTTTTACTAACTTAAGCCAGGTTACTTATCTTCTCTGAGCATCAGCTTCCTCCTCTACAAAATGGGGATAATATTAATAACAGTCCTTTCACATAGTGTTGTTTTGAGGATGAGACAAAGTGATACACAGAAAGGCCTAGAATGATTCATTCAACTATTATCATAGTTGGTATTCACATGTTTGTTGAATTGAATAGACTAGACCTATGATAAATGTTCGTATAGAGATTAACAAGTGAAAAATAACTTGGAATGCTTATTTTTAGTGCTAATGGAAATTTGAAGAATTTATTATGCATTGGGACAATGCTATTTTCATTGTAAAAAATATGTCTCATTACAAATATGTCATATCTAACCTGATTTTTTTCTTTAGAGTAAAAGAACACATACTGACTGGAATCATTAACCCAGAGAAATCAAAATTGAGGGTATGTTAGAAAAGTTATTGGAGCTCAAATCCAAAATTTGTAAGGCACCTAGGCAAAAATATCAAATAATATATGGAAAAAAACTAGGCTGAACTTGAATTTCTCCACAGAATCTAATGCCAAAACCAGTAAATTAATACTCATAAGCTCTTCAAAGAAAGAATTGTGAGTTGAAGAAATTATATCCAGTAAGTGACCCTCCAAGTTTTACAAAGATTTCAGTCAAAACTTTTAAAATATGCAGACATTCACTGACTACTGTTGCCATGATCCCTCCTTAGGAAAACGACTTTCCTCCAACCAAAAAGGGAAAATACAGCAAGAGAAGTGATGGTGAACATTGATTGTATTAAACTAAAGAAAGCAAAAATAGAAAGAAGATTGTTAAAGAAGGTCACTGGTGAGTAAGGTGAGCTTCCTGATGGCCTCATCTTTCATACCTGGAAATCAAAGGTAATAAGCCAATAATATAAACATAATCATAGTTAGCAATACAAAAGGAAACATGAAAAAGTGAAAGTTATTGAATGAAATTATTTGCTAAAGTAGAAGAAGAGGAGGGAAAGAAGAGAGGACATGCTCGTTTCATTATCGTATGTAGTAGGAAAAGTAGTCTTTAAAATGGAGGAACTAAAGATACTACATAAAAGTATAGCCGAAAGGTAACTAGCACAAAAGTGTAAACTTCTAATATTTAAAAAAACTGCACAGAGGCAAACCAGATGAAAACAGACCAGAAAGTGACAGACTGCTAAAAATAGAAACTATAACGTGAACTACCAAGCCAGAATCAATACCCAACATATCTGTCATTTCAATAACTCTACATGGCCTGCACCAATTAAAAAACCAAAAACCGAACCACAAATCAATCAAAACCCAATTCTAAAACAAAGTTATTCAGAAAGTGAAAATGTAAAGATGCACAGCATTATAACAAGAAAAGTAAATACAAAGAAAGCAGAACTTACAATTTCAACATCTGGCAGAGTGGAATTCAGAACTAAAAGCACTGAACAAGACAAAGAAATCTACTTTATAATGACAAAGTGTGACAACCACAGTGAAGACACCAGTGCACGAAAGAGCACGGGAACCTATTGGTGGAGCAGAAACTGCAGGAACTTCATTAAGAGCCCGTCAGTCGTAAGAGACTTGACATCACCTCTCTCAGTTTATGACAAATTGTGTCGAGAAAAAATAAGTAAGTTTATCGCAGACTAGAATAAAAGTTAATGATAGAAATCTGACTAACAAATATACAACTCTGTAGCATGAAAATTAAACCATACCTTTATTTCATATGAACGCTAATATTCACAAAAGTTAACACTATATTAGGCCCCAAAGATGCCTTTTGTAGATTCAGAAATGTAGAAATAACCGTGTCATTATATAGAAATTCCATCTAGAAATAGTAAAACTCTCTCTTTAACAACTCTTGAGTAACAACTAAAAAGCAAAATTTCCAAATTTTTAGAAAACAATGGTTATAACCATGTAGCATACAAGGATGAAGGAGACATTGCGAACGGTGCTCAGAGAAAAACTCACAGCCCCAAATGCCTATTTGAAGAGCAAAGGATAAAAACAACTGACGCAACCAATCTAGCTTTGAAAGTTTCAAACAAATCAGCAAAATTATCAGAAGGAAAACATAGGAAGGGAATGAATAAAGATAATATGACAGCAATTAATAAGTTAGAAACAGATAAATAGTAGAAATTAGAAATAAATCCCCAAACTCTTTTTAGCAAGGAAAGGAGAAAGGTCAGTAGCCAGCTCAACCTCATCAAAGAGAGGAGGAGGAGAAGAAGAGGGAGAAGCTGCACACACAAAACAAAAGAAGACAAGTGGAGACAGAAGCAGAAGGAATGAAAGAATAGCAAGGAATTAATTTGCATAGGACTGGATGAAGTCTATGTAAATACATTTTAAAACCGGTATTAAATAGGTAACTTTCTAGAAAAGCTCATTTGCCAAACTGACCACAAGAGAAACAGAAAATCCAAAGTGAACAACTTCCATTGAAAGAAATAGAGAAATGTGTCAAAAGAGCTTCAAATAGCAACAAAAAGCCCAGTTTATTCATGGGGTTATTCCAACAGATCTTTAAAAGCAGATAATTCCAATGCTATTTAAACTGTTCAGATTATAGGTATTAATGGAAAGGACTGAAATTGTTTTTTGTGAGGCAAGCATAATAATGATAGCTAAACCTGAAAAAATAGCCTAGAGAAAAATACTACAGACAAATCTCATTTATAAATATCAGAGCAAAAGTCCTAAATAAAATATTTGCAAACAAGTTCTGGCAGTACATTATAAGATTAATACAACATAATCAAGGGAGAGTTACTATGGAAATGGAAGTGAGAAAAATGTAACAATCACTCTTCAAACAATAACACTCAGTAAAATAGAAAAAGATAAATACCACCCTAACATGGCCCTAAAGCCAATCGCATGCTTAATGAGGAAACATTAGAGGCATTTTTCACAAAAGTCAGGAACAAGAAATAATGCCTATGATCACTTCTCTTATTTAACATTTTACTGATGTTCTTATCCCATAACAATTGTCAAAAAATAGAGTCAGAGGTATAAAATACTCAAAAAATAGAGTTAGAGGTATAAATATAATAGAGTTAGAGGTAATTTTTTTATTCCTGATAATATGATTGTATACCTGGAACACCCAAGATAATTAACTACAAAATAAGAGAATGCAGTAAGGGAGAAGGGTAAAAAAAAATAGTAATCAATGGCATCATATATTTAAAAATAACAGAAATATAATAGAAGATATAATCCCATATATCATATTATAAAGGAATAAAATTAATAAGAAATACACAAGAACATTATGAAGAAAATCTTAAAAGGCTATTGAGTAAAACAAAGAAACACTTGAACAAATACAACTACAAACCCAGGAGGTCAATACCCCAAGTTAACTTATATATTTTATAATATCCCAATGGGATTACCAATTTATTTCCTAACTAAACAAGTAAATTCTAAAGTCCATATGAAAAAAATACAAGCATGCAAAAAAAACTCTAAAAATTGAGAGACATAAAGGGGAACTAGAATTGCTAAATTTATACTCAGGTCTATGAGTCAAAAATAGACTCAAATTCGTTAGGTAATTTAGGATTTGTTATTCAAAGGTAGCATTCCAGTCAATGAGAAAGGGAAATGGCTAGCCATGTGAGGGAGAAAAGCCACACCTTGAACCAGGATCATTTCTAGACGGATTGAAATGTTCAGGCACTTGAAACAAAATTTCCACATGACTAAAGCCGCCACACAATGAGGCAAAACATGAAGAAAAAAATGGTTAAAAATATTTGCAGCACTTATCCCAAATGGCTAATATTTCTAAATTGAAAGGAGCCCTCTATAATTAACTATGTAAAAGAGCAGCAACTCAATTTTAAAAGCCTGTGAACAGTTTGCAGAAGAGAAAATAAAAAATGAGTTTTGAATAGATGACAAGATGCTAAACTTCACTCTTAGGAAAAATGCAAATTAAAACACGACTGAGATTACATTTTCCACTTATATTGGCAAAGATCAGAGAATTAGATAACACACTGGGTTGGCAAGGGTGAGGGAACAGGCATCCCCAGGCTTCGCTGCTGGGAGGCTGAATTCATACAACTGCTGTGGAGGACGTTTTAACCATATCTCGCATAATTACAAGTAGCCCTACTCTCTAACCCAGCAATCCCACTTCCAGAAATGTATCCCACAGACAGAAATACACTCACATCTCTGATGGGCTATTTGTATGAAGACAGGCACCACCACATAAAGATGGCAAATGTTTGCAAACAACAAGGTCATTAATAGGGAAATGGTTAAATAAATTTTGATGCATTTATATAATGAAATCAGAAAGAAGAAGAATGCACTGAGATTAATGTATTAAAATGAAGAGAATGTCAAGGTGTAATGTTAAGAAACGCAGAGTAAGGACAGAAAGGAGAGAGGAAGGGAGAAAGTGGAGGGGGGAAGGGAAGGAAGAAAAAAGGTAGTATAGAAAAGAGTGTCTGGTTGGGGAATGGACACACACATTTGTTCACATACACACATGCACATACTGTCTCTGGAAGAACACCTAAGAAACTGGTCTTAGGTCTATTCTATTATCTGCTATGAAGTCATACCATCAGTCTCCAAGGAGCTAATACTAATTAAGAGGCAAGGTTCTTAGCTTGGCCACAAGGTGAAAGACTTGCCTTTTTCTGTATAACCAAAAGATATCTTTTAAACTTAAAAAAAAAAATCAATGTTTTGAGTCTGTAGATTTGGCCTGTGGTTTGCTAGTTTGCTAGTTTTCATCTCAACAAAAATCATTAAGCCAAAAGTTATCATTTTATCACAAAATTTCTAACTTTCTGCCTAAATTTAACTAGAACCCATATATTGGCATTATGTAATCAACTTTATCCCAATATGACATTATAATGCAAACACTGTAACTCCTAATGCCTCAAATCCTTAGTCTATTATAGAAACGGTATTTCACCATGTCACAGATGAGATTATTCTGTTGTGAACCACATTATACAGCATTTTGCTGAACAACCTGTCTACCTCTGACTTGATAACCCTCTAGCTTAGATCAATTTATTCGGACTGAAAAAATTTTAAGCTGTCTGGTGAGAAATTCAAGGAAGAGACAAAAGGAAAAAGAATAAAGGTTTATTTTGCTCTATTTGTTTCTCAAGAGAAATATAAGCTGTGTTTGCTCATATTTGGGGAAGAGTTTAAAAACGCAAAGATTGATAAATAGTAAGTAATCATAAGAGAGAGAGAGAGAGAGAGAGACTAATATCTGGCAACATAATCCTAGAACAAAATCTTTCTTTTATACCAAAAGAGTTAGAAAAATATCACCCTGTATTGACATCCAAATTGCTCCAGAGATTCAAATCTCTTTTCTCAGTCCATGAATGCTTCAAACTTCTCAGATTTGAAGGCTTTTGGACCTTTGTGTAATGTTTATATTACCTGGACACACAATTTCTTGCATACACCTCACTCCCAATTAAATCTGTAATGGGTTTTGACAAAACTGATACCTCCTATTTTGGGTACTATTTAGTGCCACGTCTAAAGAGCATAGTGCAAATAATATCTACACAATGATCTCATTTCAAAGTTCTTCTTCCCATCATATAAACTAAAATTACCCAAAGCCTTTATTGAGCAATTTATCTATATACTGTGGGCCATTATTTCATATAAAAGCCTTTTGGTTAAAAAAAACAAACAAACAAATATAGTCTCTTGAACTTTGCCTTTTAATTAGTATTAGCTCCTTGGAGACTCATGGTATGACTTCATAGCAGATAACAGAATAGACCTAAGAAGCAGTGCTAAATTAAACATCCTTTCCAAATGTTTCAGGCAATCCTAAACCATGCAATTCCTGCCAACCCCCTGAGAAGATCAATAGAGCAACCACTGGGCAAATAAAGCAGAACCGCCCACTGGAAAGTCCAGTTAATGACAATCCACACGAGCAAGAGGCCTGCCATCTCAGCACATTCTCACAGAAGAATGAGTTCCCTTTGTCTGAGCTTCCAATTCTGGTAGATGGTCCAGTGAGCAATTAGACCAGCACAAACTTCCACCAGCAAGCCCCAGAATGATAAGATGGCTTCCCATGAATGAAATTAGATTATGATTGAGTTCTTGCCTTTAGGAATCACTTGAGTACTGATATTAAACACAGGCACTCTAGGGCCATCTTGAATAACAGGTCTTTTTCTTTTAAAAAAAAATTCAATTCTAATCAGCAAACATTAAGATTGATTTTGTGGAGGAAAAAAATTGTGTCTTTTACTGGCCAGCACATTTATTCATGTCTTTTGGGTTGCTTCATTAAGCTTAATGCTCATGTATTGTGCATTATTTTTAAGAGGAAAATCATGCTGAAGCATTACAGCCTCTTCCTAACAAATCCATCAATACAGTGGGTATACTGTATCTACTTTGCAATTCTATTCTAGGTTAGAAACTCTCTTTCAACAGCAAGTCATTTATCTTACTAACAATCTAGCAAAATAAATATCTCCTACAGTACAGTATTATTAAATATTGTTCACAGCTGAGATTTCCCAGCCCCCTTAGGCAGAATCAATATCCCTCTGTTCATACATATTTTTATGGCTTGAATGTCTCCTCGGACACTAGTATTGAAACCTAATTGCCATTAGGATGGCACAGTCATCGCCCTTGTTCTCAAGGGTTATGTTCCAAGACCCCCCCCAGGGGATGCCTGAAATGAAGGCTAGCATCAAACCCTATATTTGCTAATTTGGTATGCCTTTTCCTATGCGTATGTATCTATAATAAAGTTAAATTTATAAATTAGGCGCTATAAGACATTAACAACAACTGATTATAAAACAGAAAAATTACAGCAATATACTGTAATAAAAGTTATCTGTATATGGTTTTCTCTCTCTCTCTCTCTCTCTCTCTCTCTCTCTCTCCTGTCTCTCGTTCTCTTTCTCTCAAAATATGGTAACTAAAACCAAGGAAAGTGGAACCGAAAACGAGGGGGAGAGTGCTGCATTAAGAGGTGGGACACTTAAGAGATGACGGGGTCGCGAGGGTCCCGCCTTCCTGGGTGAACAACTGTCCCGGAAACGGGTGTGTCGCCACCGGAAGTCGGCCCTCTGGGCCTCGGGGCCTTCCCCCCGCACGTCCTCGCCGTGTGACGTCTTCCACCACGTTTTGCCGCCGCCGCCGGGCCCTCGGGCTTCTCAGCCTCTGGAGCCGAGAGCCACGCGAGCCCCTTCTGCGCACGTGGCCCGGTCCGCAGCGTCGCGTCACAGCAGCCGCCAGCGGGCCGGCGCCCCTCCGTCGCGGCGCGTCCCGTCTTCGAGCGGAGGGGCTGTCCCCAGATCTTTGGGCCCCGCCAGACCGGACCCCTGAGGGCGGAGCGGACCTCTGCCTCCGCCCCGAGTCCCACGAGCCTCCTCGCGTCACACGAACGAGCCGGGGCCGCCCGTGGCCGCGTGGTCGCCCTCTCTGCGGCCGGATCGCCACGGCAACGCGGGGCCGAGGCGGGGGACGCAGGGGGTGGCGTGCCCCGCCCTCGGCGCAGTCTCCGCGAAGCCTCTGGATCTCGTGTTCGGATCTCCTCTCCCCTTCGGTTCTCCTGCCAGCGTGACTGCTAGATCGCGATGACGCTGGCTTCTGGGCAGGGCAGTGGCTGCAGTTCAGCGCCACCACGTTTCACCGCTGGCGCGGGCGGCCTGCAGCCCTGCGGTGACCCCAGGGCCCGAGGTCGCGAGGTGACGGTCACTCGCCCCTCGGCACAGTCGCCTTCTCTTTCCGTCTCCCACAGCCTCCCCGTCTCCCGCTCCTCTTGGTTTCTTTCTCCACGGTTTCCACGTCGCTGTCTGTGTTCCGGATAGCTCATTCTACTGCTGGGAGGAACAGAAAATGCTCAACAGAGGCCACCCCCCTTCCCTCACTTGCGGGGATAAAGACCGTTCATCGATTTTTTAAAGTCAGGATCTTACTCTGTCACCCTGGCTGAAATACAGTAGCATGATCACGACTTACTGTAACCTTGAACTCCTGGGCTCAAGGGATCCTCCTACCTCAGCCTCCCACGCAGTTGAGACTACAGGTACACACCACCACACCTGGCTAATTTATTTTATTGTATTTATTTTTGTAGAGACAGGGTCTTGTTATGTTGCCCTGGCTGGTCTTGATCTCCTGGGTTCAAGCAGTCCTCCCTCTTTGGCCTCCCAAGTGTTGGGATTACAGGAGTGAGCCACCATGCCCAGCCACATTCATTGATTTTTAAGACTCTTACTTGCAACCTCAAAATCCTAAAGCAAGACTGGAGACAGCCACCACCAATTAATAAGAGCAAGCATGAAAGATGAAATTCGCTGCAATCTCTAGGAATGTTTTATTCTCTTGGCAGCAGAAAATATCAATCTAAGCCTTAGTATTGAATTGGTAAAAACAACGAAAAACAAAAAAAAACTTCCAGGTTTTTCCTTAACCTCTCCCTCATTCCAAACGACAGGCAGTGTCTCCTCTGCAGCGATGTTTAAAGTGATCACGGGAGAGTATCCTGGCCCAATAAGAAAGAGTGATCAGATGCGGGGCAATGTCCTGCTGCGCAGTCTGGAATAGCAAGTGGCCACATACAAGCGATGTGTCTGCCCCCATTTGTTTCACACTCCCACCTGGTAAATTACTGTTCCAGTATCCTCAATGCAACCACCAGGGCTTGCAGAATTTACTTGGTTTATTCAACAATTAACTGAACTCGACTAAGAGTTAATTAATTAGAATTGAGTCTGAGTCCAGTAATGTGCTAGGCCGTGGACAGAGAAAAGATGACTACATACATCATTGATCTCAGGTAACACATAAAGTCTAGTTTCTGCAAACACAATATTCCACTTGTACTTTAAACCAACCAGGAGACAATATCGCCCGTGATCTTGCAGTTTAAGATAAGACCTTGCATTACAAATAGAACCATTATTTTTTTAGACCATTAAGTCTTTTTATTTCTTTTTTTTTAATTTTAAAGATGTGGGACACAATTCAGGGTTAGGTAGACAAGTGGGCATCATGCAGGCAAAGCATGGGCCTCGCTTTGGTCCCTATTTTGCCTGGCTTGAGGTCAGGAGCCCTTACTGATGTTGTGTTCCCCCACCCCCACCCCGGCAGTGTCCTGCTATTACCAGTCCCTTTCTTACACTATTGTGGTAAATGTTCAGGGTCCGCTTATGAGTGAGAACATGTGGTACTCTGTTCTTTCTTTCTGTGATAGATCACTGAGTATGATCGACTCTAAATCCATCCAAGTTGCTGCGACGTCCATATGTTTGTCCTTCTTTATGGCTGCATAATATTCCATTGTGTATATGGACCACTTTGAGTTGGAGTCTCACTCGGTCGCCCAGACTGGAGTGCAGTGGCCGCTCCCGGCCACCGCAGCCTTGACCTGCTGGGCTCCGGCGATCCTTCCGCCTCAGCCTTCCAAGTAGCTGGAATTATAGGCATGCACTACCACGCCCGGCTGATTTTTTGATTTATTGTAGAGATGAGGTCTCGCTGCCCAGGCGGGTCTTGAACCCACGGGCTCAGGCAATCCACTCACCTCAGCCTCCCAAAGGCGCAGGATGACAGGCTGAGCCACCGAGCCCGGCTGTGGACCACATTTTTTTATCCAGTCCAGTTTTGATGGGCAACGCGGTTGAGTCCACATTTTTGCTATTGTCAATAGTGTTGCAATAAACATGCATGTACAGGTATCTTTTTTACAGAAGGATTTGAGTTCCTTCAGGTATGTTCCCAGTAGGGGGATTGCTGTGTCATACGGAAGGTCAATGTCTAGTTCTTTTAGAAATCATCACACTGTTTTCCAAAGAGGTTGCACTAGTTTGCATTCCCACCAGCAGTGTAGAAGCATTCCTTTTTCTCCACATCCTCACCAGCACCTGTTGTTTGTTTTATTAACGATGGCCATTCTTACTGGGGTTAGGTGGTATCTCAGTGTGGTTTTGGTTTGCATTTCTCTGATGATGAGTGAGGCTGAGCACTTTGTCGTGTGTCTGTGGGCTGCCCGTACGTCTTCTTTGGAGAAGTATCGATTCCACTCATGTCTCTAAGCCAGGAAACCTTAACCTTGGCTTTCCAAATTCTGAACAAATCACAGATATTTCCAGGAAACTTCTAAAAGTTTTTTGTTACATTTGAAAGGGGGCTGGGATTCGTGATGCAAGTTCAAATAATTAAATATTGTGTCTTGCCATTCCAAAGAGAATTTGTGGACTCTATGCATGTATATGGTATCAGTGACAACAGCTGAGATGGGAACAAACGAGGGTAAAATAACAGACTAAAGATAAAGTTCTGCAAATATTAGAATACACCATGCAACCATTAACTTTCCATAATGATCCATTCAGGACACATTGTGACAAACATAGAAATTGTAACACTGAGAACACATGACAGGAGCAACAACTTGGTGTCTGTGCTAAAAAAGAGCTATTTTCCTGCAGAAGAACGCAGCCTGAGGACATGAGCAGCAGCAGCAGGGCAAAGACAAGGTGCCCTTCTCTCTCTCTTCAATCATCCTAGTGGCTTCCAGTTCAGAACCCTTGTGCTTCTGCTGTTGTTTCCCCTTCCCCTCTTTTTCTTTGTATACAAGTCGGGCATTTGCTCACAGGGAGGCCACCTGTTTTGTGCTCCCCAATGACCCTGGTCCCTGTCGAGTATGTTGTGCACAGAGGAGCAGTTCTTTAGGCCCCCTGCTCCGAGCACATCTCATGCTGGTGTCTTTTAGAGCTCAGAAGTTTGTCTGCCTCTGACATCGGTTGCATCAGCACATTTTCAGTTTGTCTCTTTCCGCGTCAGCCGCCACGTTTTGACACAGCAAGAAGGCCCTCGTCAGACTCAGCCCCTTGACCTTGGACTTCGCAGCCTCTGGAGCCGTGAGACAAGTAAATCTCTGTTTGTAGGTTACATTTGTGTATGGGATTCTGAACTGCCTCCCAGCTTTTAGGTTATCAACCAGATATGTACAACACATGAGGGGAAACCAAGAAAAGCTGGAATTACTTTTTGAAGGGCAGGGCCCTCATAGTCCAGGCTTCCCCTGCGAGGCACGTGTTCTAGGAGCCACCAGCATCAGCGTACCAGCTAGTGTTGTGGCGAGAGGCTGTGTTCGGCTTCAGGGAGTGTTGGGGGGAGGTTCTTGTGACACGTTTTCCCATTTCATGATGGGTCGTTTTCAAGTGCCCCTGCTCACACCACACTGAGTGTTCAGCGCTTTTTGACCCAAAATGCCAAGATCCTCACACCCCACCCTCCCTATTCACCAGATCTCACCCCAAGTGACTTTTTTTGTTTCCCCAGATGGAAAAGTCATCCAAGGGAAACGCTTTGCCAGTGTAGAAGAGATGAAACCAAAAAATGGCAGAAGCACTAAAGGGCATCAAAACCGACAAGTTCAAAGACTTTTGAGCAGTGGAAAAAGTGTCTCAATAAGTGTATTGTATCAAACTGAGAGTACATCAATACTTTGAAGGTGACAAGTTTAAACATGTAAAAGTAACACACAATTTTTTATAAATAAGATTATGGGCTTTTTAATTCCCCCTTGTATTGCATATACTGTATAATTAACTAGACACATCACAATATGTAATTGAGAGATGGTGCATTTTCCCTAAACTAGCCAAACATAGCTACTCCAAAAGGAAATCTATACTGCATAAAATCAAGTGAAGGAACTTGGTATTCAACCTGAACTTGGTTTTAAAGGAAATCAGTGTATGGCCTTGCTGATACTCACTCAACAGCCATGTTTGAACAGCCTGGCTAGTTGCTTTGCTGTGTCTGCCATTGATCGATGGTGGCCAGAGGAATTATGGGTGCTTGGCCTTGAGCAGAACCAGCCGGAGAAGCTGCAGAAAAACTGTGGCTCACTTGGGGCTGCCTTTCTGAAGCCAACAATACCAGTCGATAAACAGCAAGGCTGGTGGCCAGAGGCAATGCCTATCCGGTGAGGGGCGGGCACCCGGCTGAGAGGAGACTGTGAGGTTGGAAGATCTACACCAGTCTGTGTGCAGTTCTGAAGTCACTGCATGACTGACACACATGGCTTAGGCGTACTTTGTGCGTTCTGAAGACAGGATATTCTGGGCCCACTAGTCTGGGGATGGGAGCCTCATTCCAGCTTTGAGAAAATGCCTTTGACCTGGACCTTGAACTAGCTGAATGCTACTGCATCTTTCATAGGCCTTCAAGGACTGCCTTTTGCCATGGAGCGGTTGTCCTAGCATGGTGGGGCGAAATTGTTAAAATACAGATTTTGTGGAGTGGATCTCAGGAATATGCATTTTAAAGTTTCTCAGGTAGGTCTTGAGGTGGGCAGCCTATGAACTACATCTTGAGGAATAACTTGCTAAACTTGCTAATGAATATATTTCTCTGTCATGTGGATACATTTCACTTTAACATAGAGGTGGAATGGATACCTGTCTCATCTTTGAATAGAGATTTTATTTGGTATAGATTTCCTTTTGGAGCAGCTATTTTGATTCAGACACAATTACTTCACATCATACATTTCAACACACACACACACATACACACACACAAAGTTCCCATGCTAATACTGGTATAGAAAGAAAACACTTGAATTTGTAAATTTCCAAAGCATTTGTAAGTCTTTTGGTACTTATATTATACTTCTAGCAAATATACCCCTCCCAAGCACATAAAGAACATGACTTTGTACAGAGATCTTATTTTGCATAGGACCATACATGCATGAAAGATTTAGAACAATGAAAAAAATTAAAAAAAAAATAGACAAAAATAACTGCAATTCATCTATTCTACAATCCTCATTTGCAGTTAAAGAAAGTGGATTCTGCAGGGGGAACTCAGAGTTTCCTTCCAGTCCAGAAATTGATTTGCCTAATATGGTAGAAGCTCTTGGTACCCCGCCTCATCCCTTCACCAGTTAGGGTTCCCATACTTGCCCACAGCTTCCTGTGGCAAGCATCTGTGCCTCTCTGCCTGCGTGAGGGCTTTCTGAGGGTTTATGCTTGAGTAGCAGTGAGGTTCTAGGAGGTTAATGCCCCTGTCGTAGGGATCTTAGGGGATTGCTTTGTTTCATTTTTACTTTTATATTTATAAATGTGTATATTTTCACTTTTGTGAGTGCTCTGTATGCTCTGTTAACTCTATGTTTGCCTGTACTTTTGTGATGGGTATGATTGTTCTTTTTTTTGTCCCTGTTTTCAGCACCTTCTTAAGCATCTCCTGTAGGGCTGGTCTGAAGGCAGCAAATTCTCTTAAGGTTTAGGTGTCAGGGAAGGATTTTAATTCTCTGTCACTGATGAAGCTTAGCTTGGTGGAGTAGGATATTTTGGGCTGGAACTGCTTATTTTTAAGAACATTAAAGATTGGACTCCAGTCCCTTCTGACTTGTAGTGTTTCTGCAGATGTGTGGAGTGGTTCGGATGGGTCTTCCCCTGTAGGTAGTCTGACCTTTCTCTCTTGCTGCCTTTAGGCTTTTTTCCTTCATTCTTACTTTGTGGAGGCAGATTACTATGTGCCTTGGACATGCTCTTCTCATGTGATAGCTTGCGGGAGTTCTCTGAGTCTCTTGCCCTGGACCAACTCTCAGCAACGACAGAAGGAAGTTTGATGATTAACCAGCTCTTCACTACCAGCTGGGACAACCCTGAAGGGTGCTTTACACCATCCCCCAGAGTCAGGGTCACCTGCCCGCCAACACAGCCTCTGTTGGCTTCCCTGTCCTGCTTCAATCCCCTACCAGTGCTTCCACACGAGGACCCCCACTGGCACTTAGATCCTGGTCTGGAAGCGTCTTTCAGGGGGAGCCCACCCTTACGCCCAAGGTCCCACAGCTACAACAGAAAGGGAACTCCAAGCCAGTTTGGTTTGGTTTTATATATATATATATATATATATTTTTTTTTTTTTTTTTTTGAGTCGGAGTCTCACTCTGTCACCCCAACTGGAGTGCAGTGGCCGCTCCCGGCCACTGCAGCCTCGACCTGCCGGGCTCCGGCGATCCTTCCGCCTCAGCCTTCTGAGTAGCTGGAACTACAGGCATGCGCTACCACACCCGGCTGATTTTTTGATTTACTGTAGAGATGAGGTCTCGCCAAGTTGCCTAGGTGGGTCTCGAACCCACAGGCTCAGGCAATCCACTCACCTCAGCCTCCCAAAGCGCTGGGATTACAGGCTGAGCCACCGAGCCAGGCCCCTTCAGGGTGGGCAGGCTACGGATCTTCCAGGGACTGCGAAGCTAAGCAGTGTTTTATATTTTTAAAAGATGAATGTATTAGATCGTGGCCTGGGGCCCTAGAAGAAGAAATCAACCTTCTGTCTCAAACACTGTGTGACCTGACCTGTTCATCCGATTCTCAACAAGTGTCAGGTTTTCAGAACCTTTGTCTCATTTCAGACCAGGCAGTTATTCAGAATCAGTCAGACTCAAAACTGACTTAGTAAGGAATTCTGAAGTAAAATTTTAAAAAGCAACCATACTCATATTTGTTCAAAAGCCTAAGGTAGCATTTGGCATACTTGCCTTATGAAACGAGAGCAAGGCATAACAATTCCGTAGATCGCTTCAGAATTAATATTTGCTCTGAATAAGCCAGGTTTCCTCATTTGGTTCACTATGTTTCAGTTTTGTTTTAACGAAGACATTTTTTTCACCTACATTTCATTAAATATGTATTGGATTAGCCCTATAAAAATATTTGCTTTAAAATTTTGCTTTTGTCTTTTCTCTCTACTAAGCTTGTATTTGATAATACTTTAGTCTCTGTAAGACAATATACAATTTATATTTCATGGATTTTGTCTACAAGTTGTAGATTTTCAAAACAAAGACTTTTCTCTCTCCTGTTGTTATATTGATGGATATATAAAGACATAAAAGAGGACTTTAAATTGGAGTCTCTGTACCACTGAGTCTGAGGTCACTCAAAAATTAATTTAGGATGAAAAATATATTGCTATGGCATATTGGTACAACTTTCTTCTCCCAAGAAAATATATTAAGTGTCTTAAATATAAGTATTACCTGCTGCAGCAACACTGACAGGAAAAAGAAAGGTATCTGTGTTTTCCAGAACAAGCTAAGATGCTACATTTCCAAGGGAGCAGGTGACTCGAATGAGACCACTCAGGGAGTCAAAGGTGTGAATGAAAACAGGCTGTAGGACCCTCAGTTCAGGTCTTGTTGTCAAGATAAGAATTTGGTTATTGAATCTCAGTACTGAGTAGAGGTGAATTTTATCCTGAATCCAGTGAAGTTTAAACTCTGGGGCCCCAACTATGCCTGCACCCCTTTACGACTTTGGAGACTTCACATATGATTTCATGTAGTATTTGATTTTACCAGATTTATAAAATTGCAATCATTTTAACTGTAGTTCATTGAAACCTATCTTTTCTCTGACTTTAAAGATTCCTCCTAGATTGTATAAGCTTCAGATTCTACAACATCTGAATCCATTCTTCTGCTGGGTTTACATTAAAACATTATCTGTGTTTATCAACTCAATACTTACCCCTAAACCTCACAAACCCAGCAAAACATTTCTGTTCCAGAAAAGGTTTTTTAGTCCAAAATTAACTGAGGCCTCATAGCATCTCCCCAACTAACAACTTCACTAATCCATGGACTTCCAGAAGATATTTTACAATTGCTCTGAACCTTTGTGAGAAACCTAGGAAGCTTTAGTGCATCAGTGAGCAGTTAACATCTGTGGGTTCCTACTGAGATCTGAGGTTTAAACCAATTAGTGGTAACCAGGAGTCTCTGCAATGGCCTTTCACACAGAACAAGTAGATGCTGATGTTTTAAATTAAAAATGTACTGTCCTGTAGAGAATGTCCACACAGCATTCTCCTCCTTTGGTCCATGTAGTTCTTATTACATTTTGTGCTTCAAGAGTGATTATGAGACTTGTGAAAACACTGAATCCCAAAAGAAAACATTTCTATATAAGAAACCATAATTCTTTGATTCTCATTTATGGTCTTCTAAACATGTAGCTCTTTTAACTCTGTTTTTTCAAGCCTCCACAACCCTTTCTTCATTCTCCACTCCCAGAACCCAGTCAAAATACTAGATAAGAAGAAATAAGCCCTATCATAATGGCTGGACACCCTACTGAAACCATCCTTCAAGCTAAAGATAAGACTTGGAGAGGACATGGCAACTTACCCTTTTCTCCAGTTCCTGAAACAGTAACTAATGTTGCCAAATTTTCCTGCTCCAGTTTTAAGAATAATAGTAGCTAACATTTACTGAGCTCCAACTATGTGCCAGGTACACAAAGTACTTGGCATGTGTTATCTCACTATCTCATTTAACCAACCCAATAACTCTAGAAAGTTATTCTTTAATGACCCCATTACACAGGTAAGGAAACTAAAGCATGCTAAGGCTAAGCAATCTTCCCAGAATTACTTTTTGTTTGACCACTTTTGTCATCTAGGGATGCTCAGTCCCAGCCTCTCCCAACAGAAGGTTAGGGATGTGGCTTAGGCTGGCCAGTTAGAGAATCCCATTCCCCTGGCCACCATTATTGATTCCAGGATGAGCACAGTTTTAGTTTTCTATTGTGGCATGACAAACTACTACAAACTTAGAAGCTTATAACAACACCACTTTATCAGCTCACAGTTCTGTAGGTCGAAGGCCAGGCACAGCTGCGTTCTCTGCTCAGAGTGTCACAAAAGCTAAAATCAAGGTGTCGGCCAGGTTGAGTTCTCACACAGAGGCTCTCAGGGTAGAAGCCTCTTCCAAGTTCCTTCTTGGGCAGTTCCTTGCCAGGTAGGACTGAGGTCCCGTTTCCTTGATGACTGTCAGCCTGGGTCCCCTCTCAGGCGCTAGTGGCTGCTCACGGTCCCCGCCACAAGCGTCAAATTCTTCTCATACTTCAGATCTCTGCTATCACCATCTCTGACCTCTAGACCCAGAATTAAAGGGCCCCTGTGATGTGATCGGGCCTGTCTAAGCAATCGCTCTATCTTAAGATCAACTGATTTGGGATCTTAGTTATATCTGAATCCCTTTACAGCCACATCTAGATTTCTGCTTGATAGCATAACTGGGAAAAGTTGTTATGGACACCATGATTTTCAGAACTATCTTAGAATTCTGCCTACCACAAGCACATAAATAAACTAAGCTACATTAGTCAAAATTCTCTACACGAAGAAGCATTCCTTCTTCTCTGAGCTCACTAAATGTAAGCACAACGTATGGCTAAAGTTTTGACAAGAGGGGAGCATGACTCCAAATGAAGCCAAAATAGAGGAAAGAGAAGTTACTGATAACATTGAGTCTTTGGATCTAGCAGCTTGAATTGGCTTCCTACTATGTGAGACCAAAGAGTTCTCATCAACACAACTTTCTCACTCCAAAGCCCAAGTTCTTAACTGTCATGAAATTCTGACAAGGTTTTTGTATTCTAAATGTAAATTTTATGAGCTTTTTTAACTTATAAAAAGAACAAGCCAACACTGTCAATCTTTATTTTTTCCTTCCTATAATATTTTCAATGATATCAACACCTAAGAAAACTATAAAAACTGGAGAAAATACCTTACAACTTGGTGGGTAAACACCAGAGAAAGCTGAGTGAGGGCATGCAGAAACTCCCTGTACTATTTCCACAACTTCTTATATTATATTATATTATTTTTTTGAAGATGTGGAGTGCATTTCAGGGTCAGGTATACAAACGTTGATTCTGCAGGTACCCTTGTTGATGAGGTGTGCCTCTCCCTCCCCTAGCAGTTTCCCTAACTGCCAATCCCACCCCTCTCCCCTGGAAGTCTCCCACTACTACCGATCCCTTTCTTACAGTATTAAGATAATTGTTCAAGGTCCACCTTTGAGCGAGAACATATGGTACTCTGTTCTTTGTTTCTGTGATAGATCACTGAGTATGATCGACTCTAAATCCATCCAAGTCCATATGTTTGTCCTTATTTATGACTGCATAACATTCCATTGTGTATGTGTACCACATTTTTTGTATCCTGTTCAGCTTCGATGGGCAGCACGGTTGGTTCCATGTTTTTGCTATTATGAGTAGAGCTGCAACAAACATGCATGTGCAGATATCTTTTTTGGAGAATGATTTGAGTCCCGTAGGTTATTCTCCCAATAGGGGGATTGTTGGGTCATATGGAAGGTCAATTTCTAGTTCTTTCGGAAATCGTCACACTGTCTTCCAAAGAGGTTGCACTAGTTTGCATTCCCACCATCAGTGTAGAAGCGCTCCTTTTCCTCCGCATAAAAAACATCTGTTGTTGTTTGTATAATTAATGATGGTCATTCTTACTGGGGTTAGGTGATAACCCAATGTGGCTTTGATTTTCATTTCTCTGCTGTTGAGTGAGGCTGAGCACTTTTCCATGTGTCTGTTGGTTGCCCGTATATCTTCTTTTGAGAAGTGTCTATTCATGTCTTTGGCCCACTTTTAAATGGGGCTGTTTATTTTTTTCCTTTTGCACATTTGAGTTCCTTGTAGATCCTAGATGTTAGGCCTTTGTCAGATATACAGGTGCCATTTTTCCCATTCTGTGGGCTGTCTCCCTCCTCTCTTGAGGGTTTCTTTTGTTTTCCAGAAGCTCATAAGTTTGATGAGGTCCCCCTTGTCTATCTAATTTCTTATGGTATGGGCACTTAGAGTTCTGATCAAGAATTGGTTGCCAGTTCCAACTTCCATAAGGATGTCTCCTGAGTTTTCTAGAATTCTTATAGTTTGAGGTTTTATGTTGAGTTCTTCAATCCATTTAGAGTTAGTTTTTATGTATAGTGATAGGTAGGGGTCCTGTTTCAATCTTCTGCATGTGATCAGCCATTTACTGAATAGGTTCTCCTCTCCCCAGTGAATGTTGGAGACGTCAAAGATGAGTTGGTTGAGAAATTGAGGCTTTGCTTCTGGAATCTCTATCCTGTTTCATTGGTCTATATGCCTGTTCTTGTATACCAATATCAGGCTGTTTTCATTACTATAGCTTTATAGTAAAGTTTGAAGTCTGGAAGTGTAATGCCTCCTGCCTTGTTGCTTTTGCTAGGAATTGTTTTGGCTATTTGTGGTCATTTATGTCTCCATATGAATTTCTGTATTGTCATTTCCAGGTCTGAAAAGAATTATGTTGGTAATTTAATGGGTATTGCATTGAATCTGTAGATGAACATCTTAAAAATGTTGATTCTTCCTATCTGTGAGCATGGGATATTTTTCCATTTATATGTGTCTTCTTGGATTTCTTTGAGCAGTGTTTTATAGTTCACATTGTAAAGATCTTTCAATTCTCTGGTTAGGAAGATGCCAAGGTATTTCATTTTTTAAAATTTTTTTATTTTTTTGTGACTATTGTGAATGGGATTGTGCTTTTAACTTGAGTCTCTGCCTGTTTGTTGTTGGTGTATAGGAGTACAACTGTATTTGCACATTTATTTAGTACCCTGAGACTTTGCCAAAGTCCTTCATCAGTGCAAGCAGGTTTTTGACAGATTCTCTTGGATTTTCAAAGTATAGGATCATGTCATCAGCAAAGAGGGATGACTTGACTTCTTCTTTGCCTATTTAGATACCCCTGAATTCCTTCTCTTGTCTAATTGCCTGAGCTAGGACTTCCAACACAATGTTGAACAAGAGGGGTGAGAGTGGGCAGCCTTGTCTTATTCCAGTTTTCAGGGGAAATGTTTCCAGTTTCTGTCCACTTAGTAATATGTTACCTGTGGATTTAACGTAAATGGCACTTACTATTTTGAGGTATGTTCCTTCTATACCAAGATGCTTGAGGGTTTTTATCAAGAAGGGATGCTGAATTTTACCAAAAGCTTTTTCTGCATCTAAAAATATAATCATATGGTTCTTTTTTATACAACTGTTGATGTACTTAGTTACATTTATGGTCTTGTGAATGTTGACCCAGCCCTGTATACTGGGGATGAAACCTATTTGGTCATGGTGGATGATTCTTGAGATGTGTTTTTGGATCCAATTTGCTAAAATCTTGTTGAGGATTTTTGTATCTACGTTCATAAGGATATTGGCCTGTAGTTCTTTGTTGTTGTTGTTGTTGTGTTGGAACTTTCCCCAGTTTGGGTATCAGTGTGATATTAGCTTCAGAAAATGATTTGGGGAGTATTCTATCTTTCTCAATTGCCTGGAATACTTTCAACCGGATTGGTATCAGATCCTCCTTGTACATTTTGTAGAATTCTGCTGGAAAGCCATCAGGTCCAGGGTTTTTATCATATGGAGTTTTCATAGGTAGTTTTTGTATGACATAGTCAATTTCCTGGGTTGTTATTGGTCTATTTAGTGTCTCAATGTCTTCTTGTTTCAATCTGGGGACGTTGTGTGATGTCAGAAAATCCTCCATTTCATTTAGGTTATCAAGTTTGTTTCCATATAGGTGTACACAGTAACCTCTGATAATCTTTTGTATTTCTTCAGGGTCAGTTTTGATTTGATCTTTTGCATTTCTGATTGTGTATATTTGGGCTTTTTCTGTCTTTTTCTAGGTCATTCTGGCTAGGGGTCCATCAGTCATGTTAATTCTTTCAAAGAACCAGCTTTTTGTTTTGTTGATATTTTCTATGATATTTTTGTCTTCCATGTCCCATATTTGGGCTCTTATTTTGGTGATTTGTATTCTTCTGCTAAAGTTGCAGTTTTAGTGGTCATCTCTTTCCAATTCCCTTAGGTGATTTGTTAGGGTCTCCACTTGTGATCTTTCCATTTTCCTGATGTGTGCTCTTAAAGACATAAATTCCTCTCTAGAACTGCTTTCATGGCAATCCAGAGGTTTTGGTAAGATTTCTTCATTTTATTTGTTTTCAGGAATTTTTTAGTTTCTGCTTTGATTTCAGTGTTAAGCCAGTAGTTGTTCAGCATCATGCCATTTAGTGCCCATGACTATGTGGGCTTTGGAGAAATTTTGGTTTTGGGGGGTTTTTTTGTTTTTTTTTTTTGAGTTGGAGTCTCACTCTGTTGCCCAGACTGGAGTGCAGTGGCCACTCCCGGCCACCGCAGCCTCGACCTGCTGGGTTCTGGCGATCCTTCCACCTCAGCCTTCCAAGTAGCCGGAATTACAGGCATGCGCTACCACACCCGGCTGATTTTTTGATTTATTGTAGAGATGAGGTCTCGCTGCCCAGCGGGTCTCAAACTCGCGGGCTCAGGCCATCCACTCACCTCAGCTTCCCAAAGGCATGGGATTACAGGCTCAGCCATGAGAAATTTTGTTGATGTTGATATTTATTTTTATTCCACTGCGGTCTGAGAAGGTACATGGCAATATTTCAACCTTATGGAATTTGTTTATATTTGATTTATGGCCAAGGATGTGATTGCTCTTGGAGTATGTTCCATGTGGTGATGAGTGGAATGTATATTCTGTGGTTGTTGGGTGAAATAGTCTGTAGGTATCTATTAAGTCCACTTGGTCCAGTGTCAAGTTTAGGTTCTGGATCTCCTTGTTGATTTGTTGCCTTGATGACCTATCAAGGGCTGTTAGTGGGGTATTCAAGTCCCCGCTATAATAGTGTTAGAGTAAATATCATTTTTTAGTTAACAAAGTAGTTGCTTTATAAATGCGGATGCTTCTGTGTTGGGTGCATATGTGTTTAGGATGGATATTTCTTATTGATAGAGTGAACCTTTTATCATTATGTAGTGTTCTTTTGCATCATTTTAAATTTTTGATAGCTTTAAAAATTTTGTCTGATATTAAGACCATGACTCCTGCCTTCTTTTGTGACCCATTTGCCTAGAAACTCATTTTCCATCCTTTACCTTTGAGTCTGTGTGCATCTCTTGTGATGAGATGAGTTTCCTGGATGCAGTAAATAACTGAGTCATGGTTTCTTATCCAGGTTGCCATTCTGTGTCTTTTCAGTGGTGCATTTAGTACATTCACATTTAGGCTGATTATTGAAATGTGATTGTTTCTCTCTGTCATGAGGTTCTTTTTTTTTTTTTTTTTTTGAGTTGGAGTCTCACTTGGTTGCCCAGACTGGAGTGCAGTGGCCGCTCCCGGCCACCACAGCCTCGACCTGCTGGGCTCCTGTGATCCTTCCGCCTCAGCCTTCCAAGTAGCTGGAACTACAGGTGCGCACTACCACACCTGGCTAATTTTTGATTTATTGTAGAGATGAGGTCTCACCAAGTTGCCCAGGCGGGCTCAGGCAATCCACTCACCTCAGCCTCCCAAGGCACGAGATTATAGGCTGAGCCACCAAGCCCGGTTGTCATGAGGTTCTTATCAAGTTTATCCTTTGTATACTTCTTTTCTTTTGGCTTTGGGGCTGATGTATGTGTGTGTTTTCAAGTTTCTTGATGTGCTGTATTCTCTGTTGATTCTGTGCTCTGCTGTTGTCTTGGTAAGTATGGGGTCATTCTTTTTTTTTCTTTCTTCTGTGCTTTATATCTTTTTAAGTGTCTCCTATAGAGCTGGTCTGGAAGCTGCATAATTTCTTAGGGATTGTATGTCTGGGAAGGATTTTAATTCTCCATCACTGATGAAGCTGAGCTTGACTGGGTAGGAAATTCTTGGTTGAAATTGTTTATCTTTAAGGAATTTGAATATAGGGCTCCAGTCCCTTCTTGCTTGTAGTGTTCCTGCCAATAGGTCTACTGTTATTCTGATTGGTTTGCCCCAGTAGGTAGTCTGACCTTTCTTTCTTGTTGCCTTTAGGATTTTTTCTTGTGCATACCTTGTGTAGGTGAATTACTATGTGTCTAGGGGCTGATCTTCTCATTTGATGTATTGTGGTGGTTCTCTGTATTTCCCGTGCTTGGCTGGTCACATCTCTGGTGAGATGGGGAAAGTTTTCTTGGCTTACCTCCTGGAATACTTGCTCCAAGCTGTCTCCATTTCCCTTTTTCTTCTGGGATACCAATCAGGCTTTGGTTTGGCCTCTTGATATTATCACACATCTCTTGTAGGCTTTGTTCTTTCTTTCTGAGTCTTCTTTATAGGTTTTTTCAGATTGGCTTAATTCCGTGTTCTGGTTTTCAAGTTCTGAGTTTCTTTCTTCAGCTAGATTAATTCTGCTTTCCATGCTTGTCATCTTGTCATTATTTCCTGGATGAAATTTTTTATTGCCAAACTCTCTGTTACAAGTTCTTTCACTGTTGCATCTTGTCTTTCTTGAGTCTTATTCACTCTTTCCATCCATTCCCTAATCTCTG
Source organism: Cephalopachus bancanus (assembly GCA_027257055.1). NCBI lineage: Eukaryota > Metazoa > Chordata > Mammalia > Primates > Tarsiidae > Cephalopachus > Cephalopachus bancanus. The sequence continues at coordinate 508,445 of JAPVLO010000140.1, forward strand.
TCATATTCTGGGGTCAGTTGTTCGTGACTTCCATTGTTTGGGCTCCAATGTCTGATTTTTCAGTAGTTTTCTTTTTGTTACACTTGAAATTGCCTGTGGTCTCCCTTTGGTTTTTCCTCACTTGTGACTAATCTCTTGTTTCCTCTTTAGCTCTGTTATTCAGTGTTAGTGGGAGAGGCTTTCCCTTCAGATGCTTGCTCAAATCCTCTGTTCTTCCCTGATCCAAGTTCTGAATTTGTTCTTTTCTGAAATAGGACTGTGGGTGGAAAGCTTTGTTGTCTCTTGTACTTTTTGAAAGTCAAATAACATAGGGGTTGGGACACTAGGATTTAGAAACTACCTGCAAATTACAATGTTCACTTACTGTGGTATGTGTTCCCTGAGACTCACTCACCACCACCACCCTATATGACAATGCATAGCAGAAAGCACTAAAAAACCAATTGAACACACACACACACATAAACACACACCCCAAAACAAACCGAAATAACAGCAAAGTGAAACAAAACAAACAACAACAAAAACTCCAGAAAACTGAACACACACACCTAGTACAAAGTGAGTGGAGAAGAAAAACAGAAAGCTTGGAAAGAAAAACAAAGGAATTCATACTGAACCATCACACATGTATTGACACACACCTTAAACCATAAAAAGTAAAAATAATAAAAATCAGAAGAACAAAAGAGCAAAAACAAACCAACAACAACAAGATTGAAAGAGGAACACTCAATCACTCACCTTCACACATAAACAGAAAACAACAAACAAAAGAAGAAAGAAACAGAAAAAGAAAAGAAAGAAATAAAAAAGACTGGGAGGATGCCGATCAAACCCTCACATATGCATTCACGCACACAGGGAAAATATTTCAAAAACATAGGAAACGACAAAAAAACCGGCCAAAACTTTCCAAAAATTTTAAGAAAGAGCCTGCCCTCCTGCGCTCGCCCTGGGCTCGTCCCTCCGGCCAGGGCCCCCCTGCAGAGCCACGGCTGCCGCCCTCTCCTCCGCGTGGAGCGGGCAAGCGGAGGGGCCGTGGGGGCGGGGGCGCGGCAGCCCGGCCCTCCCGCTCGCGCAGGCCAGGGTGGTCTCCCGGCGCGGGGCGCGATTGTCTCTGCCCCGTGTGTACTCGCCGGGCTGCCCCGCAGGCCCATCCCGGGGCGGAGTGCGCCTCGGCCGCCTCCAGGCTGCCCGGCTTCGTCCCCCCCAGGCGTGGCCCGGGCGCGGGCCTGGCGCTCGGAGGGCGGCGGGGGAGGCGGGGCTGGGCCGCCCGGACCGCCTCCGGCCCCTCTGGAGTCCTTCCTGGTCCGTGCCCGGCCCACCCCGCGTCCGCGCCGGACGGGGCAGGGGCCCGGGCGCCTGGGACTCACACTGGCCGGGTCTGCCGGAGTCCGTGCTCGCGGCTGCTCCCTCCGGCGCGATCCACCCCGAGGAGCTGCCGCCCACCACGGAGGGGTCAGTGGCGCCGCGGGAGCGAGTCGAGCGCTCCCGCCCCTCCCAGCCGCGGCCAGGCGCCTCCCTCGTCCTGGGGTGCGACTCCGCCTCGGGCCCCCCCAGCCTCGCGTGGGGACGCGAAGCCCGGCCGGCGTCTCCCGCGAGGCCGTCGCGCGGGGAGCCTGGGCGGTGGGCTCGCCCCGCCTCTGCTGCACAGGAAGGCTTCTGTCCCTCTTCCAAAGATGGCGCTCAGCTTCCGCCGCCCGGGAGGAGCCAGGGGCCAAGCAGAGAAGCTGCAGCGCCCGCTATTGGGCCGGGGGCCTGGCCCCTGGCTCACAGCCCCCGCTGAGTCCGTCTCTCCCAGCATCGTCTTCCCAGGAAGGTTTCGTGGATTTTTAAAAACTGGGACTCGGCTTCTGCATCCCGGGAATTGCTAGGGTCCAAGCCCGGCCGCTGTGGCGCTGGCCACTTGCTCCCTAGCCCTCGCTCAGCCGGCCACTCACGGGCCCACTCGCTCACCTGCACGGACACAGAATTTTCCACGCACTCACTCACTCACACCAGGACTGGCGTAGTCCAGCTGGCTCTGCTCCCATCTTCCCTACCCTCCTACTTCCACTTCTATTGAGTCTCAAATGATTTCAAAGTTAGAGGTTATATTTCAGAAGGCAATTGACAATTGACCCATGTAGACATCAAATTAAGCAAACCATATTGCTTTGCTATGTTTATAAAAATTTGTGTTTTTTTCAGGTAAAGTATACAAGGTACAGAAGGAGGAACCAACTGTATAAGAAATTTTTTCTTTAGTCTTTCTACTTTATACTAAAATGTTCTTAAAATAGAAATAGTAAATATATCCTATTAATATATTATGTAGCTATGTGGATGCATTGACATCTAAAAGGCATGTTGCCATTCTGACTGAAGTCATCTGTTACCACGACAATGTTGAAAGTACCGATGGTTTTCTTTCCCCTCTAGTCCCTTTGCCTTCCATTAGGGCTATAGGCTGAATTGTGTCCCCTACACTCACCCCAAAATGCATATGCTGAAGTACTAACCCCCATACCTCAGAATGTGCCTGTATTTGAAGATTGGTAATGAAGGTTAAGTGAGATAATTAGGATAGGACTTAATCCAATAGGACTGGTGCCATTACTGAAAGGCACAGGGCGTCTCCCGAGATGGCGCCAACACTATCCGGAACCTAACAAAGACAACAAAGGCCCTAAATTCCTGCCTTTCCTGCACACGTGAAACTTAAACCCATGCACAAATATTATCTCCCTATAGGAATACTACCTCATAGCTCCCTCCAATAAAGACCCAACATGGCACTGGCCGGCACCGCCAGGCTCAGATAGAGCACGGCCGCCCCCTCCCAAACCGATAAATACAGACCTCTCTCTCACTCCCCTTTCCCTACCAGGCGATTGCAGACCTTCTTCCCTCTCTCTGTAGCCGCTGCTCTAATAAATCTCTTGGCCTCAAAGGGTGTTGAGTCTCACTGGCGCCATCGTCCTTCAGTTACAAGGAGAGATGAGGACATACACACACACAGAGGGAAGAGCGTGTGAAGACAATGGAGAAAGACTCTGTCGGCAAACCAAGGAGAGATCTCAGAAGAAACCACCTTGCTGACACTTTGATCTTGGACTTCTAGCACCCAGAACTAAGACAAAATAAAATTTTGTTGTTTAAGCCATCCAGTCGGTGGGACTTTGTTATGGCAGCCCTAGCAAACTTGTATAGATTAGTATGATGTCATATAAGGTGCAAGCATACCGACTTCACTATGCTTCATGTGAGTGTGCTTTGAAAATCTTGCATTTTTTTCCCCACAAACTGAAGGTTTGTAGCAACCCTGTGTTGAGTAAGTCTGTCGGCACCATTTTCCCCAACAGTATGTGTTCATTTCATGTATCTGCCTCACATTTTGGTAAATCTCACAGACATTTCCAGTTTTTGCTCTACTATTATATCTGTTACGGTGATCTGTGACTGGTGATCTCTGATGCTACTACTGTAATTGTTTTGGGAACCCCAAACCATACCCATATCAAATGATAAACTTAATCAACAGGAAGACCCTTCCCCTGTCTCTCTCTCTCTCTCTCTCTCTCTCTCTCTCTCCTTGAGCCTTTCTATTCACTAGGACACAAAAGTATTGAAATTAGGCCAATTAGTAACCCTACAGTGACTATTAAGCGTTCAAGTGAAAGGAATAGTTTCATGTCTCACTTTAAATCAAAAGCTAAAAATGATTAAGCTTGGAGAGAAAGGCATGTCAAGGTAGGCTTCTTGTGCCAAACACTTAACCGAGTTGTGAATGCAAAAGAAAAATTATCGAAGGAAATTGAAAGTGCTACTTCAGTGAACACACAAATGATAAATTAAAAAAAAATCCGTATTGCTAATATGGAGAAAATTCGATTGGTCTAGACAGAAGATCACATCAGCCACAACTTTCCTTTCAGCCAAAGCCTAATTCAGAGCAAGGTTTAAATTATATGAAGGCTGAGAGAGGCAAGGAAGCTGCAGAAGAAAAAAATGATAGCTAGAAGGGGTTGGTTCCTGAGGTTTAAGGAAAGAAACCATCTCCAAAACACGAAGGTACAAAGTGAAGCAACAAGTGCTGATGGAGAAGCTGCAGCAAGTTATCCAGACGACCTAGCTAAGATTGCTGACGAAGGTGGCTGCACTAAACAGATTTTCAATGGTGACAACAGTCTTCTACTGTAAGAAGATGCGAGCTAGGACTTTCATATCTAGAGAGGGGAAGTCATTGCCTGGCTTCAAAACTTCAGTGCACAGGCTGATTCTCACTAAGGCCTGATGCAGCCAGTGAGTTGAAGCTTGAAGCCAATTCTCCTTTATGACTCCAAAATCCCCAAGGCCCTTAAGAACTCTGCCAAATCAACTCTGCCCGTGCTCTGCCAGTGGAACAACAAAGCCTACATAACAGCATGTCTGTTTATAGCATTGGTTTCTGAATATCTCAAGCCCACTCTTGAGACCCGCTGCTCAGAACAAAAGGTATCTTTCAAAACATCACTACTCATTGACAACGCACCTCGTCACCCAAGTGTTTTCATGGAGAAGTACAAGAGGATTCCCGTTGTTTTCGCACCTGCTAAAAAAAGCATCCACTCTGCAGCCCGTGGATCCAGGAGTAATTTCAACTTTCAAAGTTTATTCTTTAAGAAATACATTGAATACATTATTTAGAAATACAATGTGGCAGGCTATAGCTGCCATAATGATTCCTCTGATGGATCTGGACAAAGTAAATTCAAAACCTTCTGGAAAGTATTTGCCATTCTAGCTGCCATTAAAAACATTCACAGGCAACCCCTTGGGGTCCCCTCCTGCTGTGGGAGCTTTTCTGTCCTCTCAATAAATCCTGCTTTCAAAAGCAAACAAACAGAAAAGATTCACAATTCATGGGAGGAGGTCAAAAGATCCACATTAACAGGCATTTGGAAGAAGATGACTCTACCCTCATGGATGACTTTGAGGAGTTTAATACTCCAGTGGAGGAAGTCACTGCAGATGTGGTGGAAACCAGAGGATTGGAATTAGAAGTGGAGCCTGAGGATGTGACTGAATTGCTCATTCCCATAACAAAACTTCAATGAATGAGCAGTTGCTTCTTGTGGATGAACAAAGAAAGTGGCTTCTTGAGATGCCGTCTACCCCTGGGGGAGATGCTGGGAATATTGCTGAAGTGACAGCAGAGGTTTTAGAATATTGTGTAAACTTGATAAAGGAGCAGCAGATTTTAAGAGATTTGACTTTAATTTTTTAAAATTTTTTATTTTGAAGATGTGGGGTGCAACTCAGGGTTGCTGCGAATTTCATGATTCAGTTCCTTCTTGCTGGCTGCATAATATTCCATCGTGTAAAGGCACCACGTGTTTTTTTTATCCAGTTCTCTTTCGACGGGCAGCACGGTGGGCTCCACGTTTTTGCTACTGTGACTAATGCAACAATAAACATGCGTGTTCAGGTATCTTTTTCAGAGGTTGCTTTGAGTTCCTCTGGGTAAATTCCCAGGAGGGGGACTACAGGGTCACATGGAAGGTCAATTTTTAGATCTTTTAGGAATCGCCAAACTGTTTCCCACAGAGGTTGTACTAGTTTACACTCCTAGAGAGGTTCTACTGTGAATAAAATGCTATCAAACGGCATCACATGCACAAAGAAATATTTTATGAAAAGAAGAGGTAATCGATGTGGCAAATCGTGTTATCTTATTTTAAAGAATTGCCACAGTCAGTCCGCTCTTTAGTAACCACCACCCTGATCTGTCAGCCGCTGCCAAAATCGAGGCAAGACCTTTCACCGACTCACCGAGAGCTTAAATGAGTGTCAGCATTTTTTTAAGCAATAAAGTATTTTTAATCAAGGCATTGTATATTGTGATTTAGTCACGCCCACTATTGTGTGCATGTCTGATCACATAATGCTACTGCACGCTTTACAGACTATAGTATAGCATCAGCAAAAGTTTTATACACATTAGGCAGTCAAAAAATTGTGACTCATTTTATTGCAGTGGTTTGGAATCAAATAGGCAATTTCTCCAAGGTATACCAGTTCTAAGCAAAGGTCTATGACAAGGAGAAGATTAGGTCAAACCCTATGTGGTAAGTTCTGATTCACTAAAAATTTAGTGAACCTTCCTGACCAAACTAATACTGAATGGCAAGCCAGTTTTCCCAACACGACTTCTTTCGGTGAGGTGCAGGGAGTTTAGGGTTGGAGGAAATTTGAGGACTGCACAGAGGGCTGTCCAGGGAACAGTTAAAATGGTGCCCAGGTGGGTACCACTTCAGCACTTGCAACATAATTCAGCATACCTGGGGCCACTGAAAAGCTGTCTTTGATGAGAAGTATGCTTTTCCATTGATTTCCATAATAAATCCAAAAGGACAGTTATGAAAAATAGATGCACTAGAAAAGAGTGGCACATAGAAAAGGGTAGCACAGTTCTAAGAATGCTATTCTTCATTGTAAAGCGTCTTACCCTCAGAGATTCTGATTTCAAACTGTTGTATAGAGTAGCCCAGGCGATTTCAAAGTGTCGTTATAGTTGAAAGCATCTTATCTACCACAATACTTCTCCAGCATGCATAAAAATACAGATCAACTGGGTATCTTGCTAAAAACACTGATTTCTGATTCAGGAGGTCTAAGATGGTGCTAAGCATCTACGTTTCTAAAAAGCTCAGGAAATGCCAGGGCTGCTGGTCTGTGAAATACACCTGGGCAGCAAGGCTCTAGTAGACAGCCATAGACAAGGGTGACATTAATTTAATATGAATGAAAATGGCAAATTGGAGCCAGGAAAAGTGGAACCTGTAAAAAAGCACAAACAACCCTTCTTTAGTTTCAGCCAAAGTGGGATCACCTTGCAGCGAAATCCATGAGGGGACGCTATCTTCCTCGCTCGGTTTCCATAAACTCATCAAGCAACTCCATCACTGGTCTGTTGTGGTCTAAGTTAAACACTGTAGAGGTGGGGAGAGGGCAGCTTCCTTTCAGGAACAGAGACCATCTGCAGTGGGAGAGGTGTATTCATCTTCTTTGTGTCTGGCACCTGCTACAAGCTGCAAACACCAGGGGCACTCATTTGGCACACTTTCCCACAGCAATTTGTCACATGTCATAACACCACAAATAAAAGACCCTTGGGAAAGCATAATGAATGTATTCCTTACTGTTGAATTTCTATTTGTCCTGATATCTCTTGAGTTTCAGCTTTTATCTGTATAAACAATATTAGCACCATTAAACTTTTAAAATAATTATTATTTGATATACAGACACAAGGTGTTTGGGTATAAAAAAAGAGACAAGACCAACATTTCAGAATTTCCATTCTCTGTAAATGTTTGTGGCTATACATAGCCAAAAAAGACACACTTTCCACAGTTACAACACTACTAAAGTTTTTATGGCTTTTTTTTCACATTAGTTAAAGTATATACGAGTGCTGATTTTAATTTTCATGTTAGTAAATAAGGATGCATAAATGAAAGAACTTAAATGTGATCTCTGTACATTTTAGTAGAGCATTTCCCAAGCATTTTTTGCCCTGGATCACCCTTTCATACTTAAAAATTTTTGAGAATCTAATTTGCTCTTGTTTGCATGGGTTATTTCTATTGGTATTTATTCTTTTGGAAATCAAAACTGAGAAATTTTTGAAGTATTTATTAATTAATTAACAGTAATAAAGTCTTTACATGCTACCATAAATATTTTTAGAAAAAGTATGTTTTCCAAAATATAAAATATTAATGAAGAGTAGCATCTTTGAAAAATCCTTTTTGAGTCTGTCTTCATGGAAAACAGTTACATTACCAAATCTGCTTCAGCATTCAATCTGCTGTGATATGCTGCGCTAGTTAAAGCATATAAGTTCTAATTTATAGCAACTAAAATATTATTTTTCTATAAATCAAATTCACTCATAATTTTTATAAAAATCTACTTCTCATTATATCTGTGAGAAGCCAAGTTGTCAAAGATGTGTCTGGAAGTTGCCTGTGATGTGTCCAGAAGTTCTCTCTCATTCATTGAAGAAGTTAAAATCCTCTCATTATTCACCATGAAATCTCCAGAGCCAATCATTCTAGAAGGTTCACAGTTCGTGAGAAAGCCTAGATGTACTCATTCATTTGTTTATTTATTTAGAAAATATGTATTGAGCATTTTCTATGTGCAAAATCACTGTGTATATAGTATAAGCACCAATGTAAGACCTTCACATTTTTATATCAGATAACATAATCCATACAAACATTTTTTACTAAAAATTAATAATACTTATAATACTTAAGCAGCTAAAAGCAACCAATTTTTGCATGCGTTAGGAGCAAAGTATATAGTTTGCTAGATTGCTTGGATAAGAGCTCATAGTAAGCACATATGCTTTATAGGCATGGGTCTACATAGTACAACATGGAGATGCAAAGAAAATAGAAATGTATTGGAACTGGATTTGGGGAGACAGATGTGTGGTGGGGGAAAAGATGAAGCTCACATGCTCACACCAGAAAGCAAGAATAACAAAAGAGCATAAAATGGTGAACCCAAGCCTCCACGTTTGTCTTTGTTCTGCATTTAGCAGTGACATAATCTTGACTAGAACTTTCAAAAACCTTTTCTCTCACTCTTTCTAAATGTCAGTCCTTTGCTACAACCAGGCAATTATTCTCATGTCTTAGAAACTCAGGTTTACTCTGCCTAATCATTGTGCCTTTTTTCAAGATGCTCTCCGCCATAATCTGATTTTCCATTCCTCTCTTCCTCTCAAAACTCTATCTATTCTTCAAGTCATTCAAGCTTCATGACATCTTCCTCAGCGTTCTGACATCTCATGGTGTCTCGTCTGTCTTTTAATTCTTACAGCATGTATAACACATACACCACTCATTTAGAAATTTATTCACGGCCTTCGGCGCTGAACTCCTTTGTCATCATATGTCAGATCTCCCTGTCTGGACTGAATGTCCCTAACAATGCTAAATTCTAGCCTTCTCAGTTCCTGGCACAATACTAAATACATACGTAATAGTTGCTAAACTAGTACTTGCAGAATTTAGTAGAATTTCACTGACCTGCGAGAAGAATGGCTTACTACCTAGCAATGATGAAGATCTATATCTATTAACAAGACAGACAGCAGTCACCAAAGAGATTTTTAGACCATCTGATCCCTGAAAGTCTCTCAGCAGGCTTCAGAGTATCCTCAAAAGGATGCTTCCCCAAAATATCCTACCTGAGCCTTCATAGTTTTCAGTTGGTATTTTTATTAAGCAGACTCACTATTTCCTGTCCCATTGATTTCCTGTGGCTTATTTATTCATGTTATAGAACTGCGCAGATCAGAGTGAGTAGTTAATAATTCTACTCCCCATTTCATTGCGTTGGGTCCATTTTGTGTCAGAAAATCATCTAAGAGCATTACATGTATCCTTACTCATGAGCTCTTTCCGGTTTATAGGTCCAGTAGTAAATGAAGATGTTCTATTATTATTACAGCTGACTTGGCAAATGATGATGTCTTCATTGATTTTAACATGACTTTGAGTGGCTTCTTTCAGAACAAAAAGAAGAAGAATTTACACAGTGTGAGAAGATCAGTTGTTATACCAAGTCAATGAAGGAGCCTGTTGATATCATAAAAGCCATCACGGCATCTTGCTCACACATGCAAGTGTCCCAGTAGATTAAATTGGGCCTGGGAAATCTGTTCGGTGCACATCACCAGAGTGATTAGGGTCATCATTCTTGAAATGTACCAACCTATTAATTCTTCTTAACTCTGCATGATAATATCTCATGGGTCTGTTCTAATTCCTTTCTCAATCTGTGTTCTTAAAGCCTAAAGGGAAGAAAAATCTTTTCAAGAGCAAAGGCATAGGCTTCACTCAGTATCCCATATTCAAGGGTCCTTTAGGAAAATGTGCTTCAGGTAGTTTTTCCAAATAAGTATCATTCAGAAAATTAACTTGCGTTACATGTTAGATAAATGATAGACCTAAAGATCCAGAAATAAAATCTTCTCAAGCTGGAAACAATTGGAGCACCACGAAATCAATATTCCCGTTATAATTACCTTGCAAGCTCAGGTAATTGATCTAACTGCATCCCCTCTAGGAAGCACCTCTATTGCCTTTTTACGATCCAGCCTACATTTTAATGTTTGCATGAAGCATTGACTTTAGACCCAAATAGGAACCAGGAGAAGAATTGCTGAACTAAAAAAATCTTTAACACTCTCAGCTAATTCACCAAAGAGGACTTACAACAGTGACTCCTCAAGGATGGTTTTTCTGGTACAGAATTTTGAGGACTATAAGGAAGTATATGTCTCCAAGACCCACCCAGAATGCCTCAGGAGTTACATTTCTTATCACAAGTGGTCCTTCTAAAACACTGAAGACAGATGACTTGTATGGTATTTTATAACTTGCAATGAACAATCCATTTGGTCAGAGACCTAAATTCAGACATAATTAGAATTGCTGCAATTCTATAATTACCAGAACCTCTTCTACCATGCATGCTGTGTTCCAGATACCAAGCTAATCTCCACAAAGCCAATTAAATTGATATTAATATCACCATTTTACAGAAAAAGAAACTGAAAATCAATGAAGCTAAATAACCTGCAACAGGTCACACTGCCAAAAAGGAAAAAAAAAGACGCAATCTAATTTCAAGGTTCATGCTCATAAATACTCTGCTATGCAGTCTCACCCTTCTTGAATTATTATTTACATTCTGCCAATTTCTGAAGAGGATTTGAGGTGGATCTCAGTGAAAGAAATAAATATAATGCAATTATTAAAACAATGAGACAAGAAAAGTAGTCAAGGAAGGAAGATAAGAACGTTATTTCCAAGGCAACTGTCAGAGGAAAAAGAAAGCATGCATTATATTGTTCTATCTAATAAAAGAAAGCAAAGCAATAATTTGAAAGTGGTCTGGTTTCCTAACATTAAGGTCTAAGGAAATGTCACTGTGTCCTTGGTTAGAGATGGGCATTGCACAAGACTTTTTCATATACGGTTTTATAAAAGATGAACATTCTTTGTATGAAAATTACTAAAACCAATCCTAAAAACTTCTAAGGATGTAATATTAAATTACAGTTTTATGAGGGAATTTCTATAGGTACAAAATTTTTTAGTGATCTAGCATAATATAGATGTAAAGCACAGAGTGCATGGAAATTGTTGTTTTAAATGTCCCTTAGACAGAATTTTCACAGTGGTCTTGAAATATTAACTGCTGTAAGAATTGTCCTGTGACCAAAAGTGACTAGAAATCCAGACAAAATAAAAGAAACAACTATTTTCAGGCATTTTCTAATGGTGATGTAACTCTACATGAGGCAGTGTAAAATTATAGCTTCAGAGAGAGGAAATCCAGCTTACTCACTAAAGGCAGTTTCCAGGGTGTAGCATAAGAAGGGGAAGCCAAACAGTGTTTAGTAGTGACACGGATTATACTGGAAACCCTAGCCAGTGACATACATTGAAAAAAAAAAAGGAAAAGGCATACAGACTGGAAAAGAAGAAAGGAAATTGTTTTCATTCACAAATTATATGTTTATCTATTTAGAAAAATTTAAGGAACACACTAAAAAGTTACTACAGTTAACAAGTAAGATAAGCAAGGTCACTGGATCCAAGGTCAATATAAAAACTGTGTTTTTATAACTTATAGATGAACAATTGAAAACTCTCATTTTAAAAATGCAATTACAATAGCACCAAAACACATTCAATATTTCGAGATAAATTTAATGAAATATGACCAAGACATGTACACTGAAAACAAAACATTTCCAAGAGAAATCGGAGAAAACTTAAGTAAATGGAGGGAGATACTGTCTTCATGGATTAGAAAACTAAATGAAGGCTGAAAATATGTGTTTTTTTTCTCCCCGATCTTTAGACTTAATGCAATTCTAATAAAATTCCACCTGTTTCTTTCTTTTTTGTAGAAATTGATAAGTCAATTCTTAAACATGTATGGAAATGCAAAGAATCTAAAATTTACAACAATTTTTAAAAAGAACAGTGATAGAGGACTTATACTACCTTACTTCAAGATGGACTGTACAGCTACAGTAATTAATATAGTGTAATACTGATGGGAAAAAAGGCCTGGAGATCATTGAAACAGAATATAAGCCGGGCTCGGTGACTCAGCCTGTAATCCCACACCTTGGGAGGCTGAGGTGAGTGAATTGCCCGAGCCCGCGAGTTCGAGACCCACCTGGGCAACTTGGCGAGACCTCATCTCTACAATAAATCAAAAAATCTGCCGGGTGTGGTAGCGCACACCTGTAGTTCCAGCTACCCAGCAGGTGGAGGCTGCGGTGGCCGGGAGCGGCCACTGCACTCCAGTCTGGGCGATGGAGTGAGATTCCAACTCAAAAAAAAAAAAAAAGAAACAATATAAAGTTGAGAAATAGACCTACATATATATGGGTCCATTAATTTTTTTTCTATATAGATGCAAAAACAAGTCAGTAGGGAAAGTATAGTCATCTCAACAAATGGTGAGATTTGATTATTAATTAATGATTAAATATGATTATTGAGGAGAAATGAATCTCAAACTTTATTTACATTATATGCCAATATTAACTTGAAATGAATTATAGAGCTAAATATTAAATCTAGAACTATAAACCTCTAGAAGAAAACATAGGAGAAAAATTTTATGATCTTTCATTAGGCAAAGATTTTTTACACAGGAAATAAAAAGCATGAAACATAAAAGAATTGATTGACTCTCTTTAACAATCTTGTAGAGTAGGAATAATAGTAATAAGGTGCCTTAGTTTGTGCTTATCTGGGAATGTCTTAATTTCTCCTTCATGAATGAATGATAGTTTTGCCAGTAAAAAATTTTTGATAAATACGTTTTTTTCTTTTAGTCCTTTAAATATGTCACCCACTACTTTCTGGCCTCCATGATCTCTGATTCAAAATCAGCTGTTAAACTTACTGAGAACTGCTTGTATATGATTATTTGCTTTCCAGATTCTTTGTCTTTTATTTTCTACAGGTGGTTTATATTGTACCTCAATGTGGCTATCTTAGAGTTGATCCAGATTGGAGCTGGTTGAGCTTCTTGGATGTGTAGATGCATGTGTTTTATCAATTTTGGGAAGTTTTCAATCAATCTTTATTCAAGGATTATTTTTGTTCCATTTTCTTACTCCATGAATGTCGTGAAGCTTATGTTGGTACATTTGATGATGTCCCACATGTCTCTCAGATTCTGCTCATTTTTCTTCATTATTTTTTCTTTCTGTTTCTGTTAGACAATCACCTCATCTTTAAGTTCACTGACTGTCTCTTCTGGCTGTTCAAATCTACTGTTGAATCCTCTAGTAATTTTTTTAAAAAATTTCAGCCATGGTACTTTTCAGTCACACAATATTTATTTGATTTCTATTTAAACTTTCTATCTCTTTATTGCCATTCCCTATTGGTTCATGTATTATTCTCCTAATTTTTTAAAACTCTTTTGACCATTGTTTTCTTCAGCTCAGTGAGCATATTTAAGATACTTGATTTAACAGTTTTGACTAGTAATTCCAATGTCTAAGCTTCCACAGTTTCTGCCAAATTTGTTTTTCCTGTAAATGAGCCATATTTTCCTGTTTCTTTGTATGCTTTGTGATTTTTTTCTTGAAAAATGTCTAGAAAAAAATTGATTAACTCCCTTTAACAATCTTGTAGCATAGGTCTACTAGTAATAAAGCACCTTGCGTTTACCTGGGAATGTCTTGATTTCTCCTTCATTCATGAAGGATAGTTTTGCCAGTAAAAAATTTTGGCAGATAGGTTTTTTTATTCCAGCACTTTAAATATGTCATCCACTGCTTTCTTTCCTCCATGTTCTCTGATTCAAAATCAGCTGTTAAACTTTTTCAGACATTTCTAGTATTATGATACATTATATTGTGGTAACTGTGAAATCAGATTCTCTGCCTCCTCAGGGATTTTTGTTTGTTTGTTTATTGAGGATTCCATTTTTCCAAACTTAGCAAATTTCTTATTTATTGTTGTGTGTGATCACTGAAATTTCTGTTCTATTATCTTTGCAGTCAGCCTGTAACTTGACAGAAATTTCCTTTAGTGTCAGTATTAAAATTTTTTAAGGTGTGTATATCTCTTTAAATCTTCCAACAGACACCTCCGAAGAAGCCACTGCAGCCCTAGGAGGCTGAAATAAAGGCAAGCATCTGTGCCAGTCTCTTAGAAAATCACTAGACCAACTAAATTGCACAACCCCAACTTTCTGGAGGAAAAGGTACTTACTATCCACCCAGGCACTCAAGGAACATGGGCCACCATTTCCAGTCACAAAATGGCTTACAAATGGGGACGACATCTGGTTCACACACGTCCCTCTCTTACCAAAGCTCAGCAACCTCTCCCTCCATCAAGTATTCCCCTTGTTGCTATATGTGTCTGATTAGGTTCCAGAGTTCTGAAATAGCTGGTTCTAATCTTTTGTCCAGCTTAATTGTTTGGGTAAAGGAACTGACCCTCAAGCTCCCTACTCCACCATTTCCTGTGGCATCACTCTCCAATTTGCAATTGTAAAAAATGTTTAGTTGTCATTTTGATTGAGATAATGCACTAAGTTACAAATTTAAGAAATAACTCAATGACCTTCAATCATATCTAAAATACTCATTAAGTCTGCTTTTTGTGTCATGAGCATAAGTAGAACTAGATATGCAAGGCAGATAACTGACAGAAATATTATAGAGGCAAATATAATCCTATCCTCCCTCACCAAGCACAAAACTCTCCCTCTACAATGGGTCAGTTTCAGCTTCAGCAGGCATGACAATATAGAGAAAAAAACGTGGTTGCCATAGAGAGTATGCTTTCTGTAGTGTTAATAGACTATTATCAATTTCTCCAATCTCTATTAAAAGGGGCTGTGGCTGCGACTTGTTAGTTCTGGACACCATAGAGTCTGTTTACTGTGTTCCTTAGCCTCTCTGTATCTGTCACCTTCTCCCCAACTTCCTAACCAAACACATGCCCAGGTGAAATACACGTTAATTAGAGCACTGATCTAATTTAATTTGCCTGCCTTCATGTTCTTCTTTGTAAAATCCAAATAAAAATCTCTCTGCTAAACATAAGATGATTTATCCTAATATTTGTATGGCCTTACCTTGGTGATGAGCCTTCTGCCTAGGGGATAAAGTAAGCAATTGAACTATGACTGTGTCAAGAAGTGGTAGAGAAGAAGACATGAATAATAGAAAGATAATTTTTTTTTTTTTTTTTTTTTTTTTTTTTTGAGTTGGAGTCTCACTCTGTCGCCCAGACTGGAGTGCAGTGGCTGCTCCCGGCCACCGCAGCCTCGACCTGCTGGGCTCCGGCGATCCTTCTGCCTCAGCCTTCCAAGTAGCCGGAATTACAGGCATGCGCTACCATGCCTGGCTGAAAGATAATTTTTCTTGTCATTTATTCATTCAACAAATATTTATTCAGTACCTTCTTCATGTCAGGGACTATTCTTATGCACTGGGAATACAACTGTAGGCAAATAAAAGAACCCTTGCTTTCATGAAACTTGTCCAGTGGGTAAGAAAGACATTGAATAAAAATTAATCATACACTATGAATATACCAAAAAAAAACTAAACTAAGAAAGCAGTTCTGTGGAAAGGATAGAAATCTACAAGAGCATATAACAAATGAAGACTGGAAATTTAAGGAGGGTTTCCCGGGGAAGGGATACCTAGGCTAAAATCATAAGCACAGTGTTAACAACATAAAAGGGATAAGAACGGAGAGAGAGCACTTAAAAAACAGACTTTACTAGACAAAGGCCATAGGGCAGGAGGCAGGAGAGCGAGATTAGAAGCCTGAAAGAAAGCCCTCTGGCGACAGGAAAGACAGCAAGAGGAAGCGCATGGAGGTATAAGGATGAAGAAGGACCGGTCTATCAAAGGTGTTATAATAAGCGCTTTGCTCTTTGTTCTGAAAGCAATGTGATGCCACTGGAAGATCCTAAGAAAAAGGAATGGAGCAATGTTGAATAAGTGTGGACAGGTCACCTGAGAGGCAACTGTACTACTCCAAGTAAGAGAGGCTGGTGGCTTGGACAAGCGTTATGCTGGTGGAATGGTTAAAAAGAGTAACATCTGAGAGAAATTCAGTGTGACCATGTTGATGGGACTTGGTGATATACTGGATATGGAGAATAAGGGAGAAGTCAGCATCAAGAGTAACTCATGGGTTTTGGGTTAGCACAAATGAACTGATGAGAATATAATTCATTGAGATATAAAATATTGAATTTTGCATGGAAGATTCTAAGTTCAGGGCTAGATGTCGAGCTTACGGTATAATTGACATATCCAAGAGAAGTCAGTGGACATTTGGAAATATGAGACTGTAGTTAGAGGGAAAGTCTTAAATGAAAATATAAATTTGTCAGTTATCCGGGTATTCATGACAATTGAGCCATAGTTCTGGTTGATATTCCTTAGGAGGGGAATAAAACATGAAAAAATGGGAAAAGGAGGAGCAAATATAGGAATATACTTTGAGGAAAATGGGTGTGTATGAAAGACACAGAAAAACTAGTCAGAAAATATAAGAGTTGGGCATGGTGTCTTGCATCTGTGATCCCAGCACTTCGGGAGGCTGAAGTGAGAGGATAGCTTGAGCCTAAGAGCTCAAGAGGAACCTAGGCAACATAGCAAGGCCTCATCTCTACAAAAAAAAAATGAAAAAAATCAGGCAGGCTTGGTGCTGCAAGCCGGTAGTTCCAGCTACCAGGGAGGCTGAAGTGGAAAGGTCACCTGAGACCAGGAGGTCAAGGCTATGGTGAGCAATGATTGTGCTATTGCACTCCAGCCTAGGTGACAGAGTGGGACTTGACCTAAAAGAAAAAAAGAAAGAAAGAAAAAAGAAAATATGAGAGGATAACAAAAGAGGATACAAGAAAAGCCGAGAGAATAGATTATCTCAAATAAGAAGGAAGGTTATCAGAGTGGATCAGATAACTGATCAGAGATTGGTCACTGAATTCAGCTGCACCAAAGACACTAGTGGACTTGACAAAGATTTAACAAAAGATATTTGGTGGGCTACTGAGGACATAAATTAGACTGCAATGGGTTTGAGAGGAGTCAAAACGTGGTGACAATGACTATAGCCCTCCCTTTCCAAAAATGGGCTTACGAATGGGAGGAAGGAAAACAGCATAAAAATGTAGTGGGGTCTGTGAGGGCCAAGAATTCGTCTTCTCTAGGGAAGACAGAAACAAGTACAAATGTGGACAGAAATTATCCATGCTCATGGTGGAGGTGGAGCCTGTGATTCGGGTGCCGAAGTCATCAACACGCGAAGACACCACAGGCTGCCAGACGACATAAGCCAGGACAGAAAGACGAAGACAAACCCGAGAGGCACGGGCTTCGAAGGATGAACCTTCCTCACAGGAGAGTCGGGAGGTCCTAAGTTGGAAGAAGCAAAGAGAACACCAGTTCCGTCTCAAACCACAGGTTTGTTTTGGGTGTAGTGAAAGAATAAATAGCACAGGACCCGTGTAGTGGTTCATGCCTGCCATCCCAGCACTTTGCTTGAGCCCAGATGTTCAAGGCCAGCCTGAGTCTTGAACACCTGGGCAACACAGTGAAACCTTGGCGCTACAAAAAACACAAAAGTTGGCAGGGCTTTGTGGTGCAAACCTATAGTCCTAGCTATTCTGGATGCAAATGTAATAAAATGTGAAGAAGGACTTGGATGTGTGTGAGCATTGGTAATATGTCAGGGCATCTTCTTGTCTAATCCCAGAAGAGGAACAATGCCAGTCAAGACCAAACGCTCAGTACAGGCCATGTGGTTCAACGAACTGAATAGAATTTAATCATTATTTACCAAAAAACTAGGTTTTTATCAAGAAGGGGTGCTGGATTTAATCAAAAGCTTTTTCCGCATCTAATGATATAATCATGTGGTTGTTGTCTGTATCTGTTGATGTATTTAATTACATGTATGGGCTTGCAGATGTTGAACCAGCCCTGCATCTCAGGAACGAGGCCTACTTTGTCATGGTGGATGATTTTTGAGGTGTGTTGTTGGATCCTGTTTGCTAGAATCTTGTTGAGAATTTTAGCATCTATGTTCATCAAGGATATTGACCTGTAGTTCTCTTTCCTTGTTGGATCTCTACCCGGTTTGTGTATCAATGTGATGTTCGCTTCATAAAGTGATTTGGAGAGAGTCCCACCTTTCTCAATTGTCTGGAATACTTTCAGTAGAATTGGTATCAGCTCATCCTCTCATGTTTTGTAAAATTCTGCTGGAAAGTCATCTGGTCCAGGGTTTTTTTTTTGTTTGTTTGTCTGTTTTCGTTTTTGTTTTTGTTATGTAGTAGTTTTCTTATAACATAGTTGATTTCCTGGGTTGTTTTGGTCTATTTAGGGTCTTGATTTCTTCCTGTTTCAACCTGGGGAGGTTGTGTGATGTAAGAAAGTCCTCCATTTCCTTTAGGTTTTCGAGTGTATTTTCATACAGCAATACATAGTAATCTCCGATTATCTTTTGTATTTCTTCGGGGTCGATTGTGACTTCATCTTTTGCTTTTCTGATTGTGTTTATTTGGGCTTTTCTCTCTTTTTCTTGGTCAGTCTGTCTGGGGGGATGGTCCATCAATCTTGTGTATCCTTTAAAAACCAGTTTTCGGTTTCATTGATTTTTTTGTATTATATTTTTGTCTTCTATGTCTCAAATTTGGGCTTTTATTTGGTGATCTGGATTCTTCTGCTTAAGTTAGGGTTTTGGTGACTGCTTTTCCAGCTTCCTTAGGTGATTTGTTAGGCTATTAACTTGTGATCTTTCCATTTTCTTCATGTGTGTTCACAGAAATATGAATTCCCCTCTTAGTACTGTTTTCATGGCACCCCAGAGATTTTGGTAAGATGTTTCTTCATTTTCATTTGTTTCCAGGTATCTTTTAATCTCTGTTTTGATTTCCGTGTTGACCCAGTAGTAGTTTAGCATCACGCTGTTTAGTGTCCATGTCTTTGTGGGTTTTAGGGGAACTTTGTTGGTGTTGATGTTTACTTTTATTCCACTATGGCCTGCGAAGGTGCATAGCAGAATTTAAATCTTATGGATTTTTTTTATGCTTGATTTATGGCTGAGGATGTGGTCGATCTTAGAGTATGTTCCATGTAGTAATGAGTAGAATGTGTATTCCAGGGTTGTTGGGTGGAGTGCTCTGTAGGTATCAGTTAAGCTGTCAAGCATCTAGGCACAGATGGAACATACCTAAAAATAGTAACAGCCATCTATGAGAAAATCACAGCCAACATACTGCTACAACATTCTGCAACAGACAGAAATTGGAATCATTTCCCCTGAAAACCGGAACAAGACAAGGATGCCCACTCTCACCCTTCCCATCCAACATACAACATAGTTTTGGAAGTCCTAGCTAGAGCAATCAGACAAGAGAAAGAAATCAGGGGTATTCAAATAGGAAAGGAAGAAGTTAAGTTATCCCTCTTTGCTGACAACATGATTCTATACCTTGAAAACCCAAGAGAAGCTGTCAAAAACCTCCTTACACTGATAAAGGACTTTGGCAGTCTCAGGGTATAAGATAAATGTGAAAAAGTCAGTCGCATTCCTATACACCAACAATAAACAAACAGAAACCAAAATAAAAATCACAATTCCATTCACAATAGCCACATAAAAAATGAAATACCTTGGCATCTTCCTAACCAGAAAAGTTGAAGACCTTTACAAGAAAACTACAAAACACTGCCCAAAGAAATAAAAAATGACACAAACAAATGGAAAAATAATCCATGCTCGTGGATTGGAAGAATCAACATTGTTAAGATGTTCATCCTACCCAAGGCAATCTACAGATTTAAAGCATTACCCATTAAATTACTAGCAGCATTTTTCTCAGACCTAGAAATGACAATACAGGAATTCATATGGAAACACAAACGATCACAAATAGCCAAAACAATCCTAAACAAATAGCAAAAAACAAAAACAAAAAAGCAGGAGACATCATGCTCCCAGACTTTAAGCTTTATTATAAAGCTACAATAATCAAAATAGCTTGGTATTGGTACAAGAACAGGTGTACAGACCAATGGAACAGGATGGAGATTCCAGAAGCAAAATTCAATTTCTCAACCAATTCATCTTCCACAAAGTTTCCAACAACAACCACTGGGGAGAGAAGAACCTATTCAGTAAAATGGTGCTGAGGAAACTGGTTAATCACATGCAGAAGATTAAAACAAGACCCCTACTTAACACCAAACACAAAAATCAACTCTAAATGGATCAGAGACCTTATGTAAAACCTCAAACTATAAGAACCTTAAAAGATGTAGGAGACACCCTTATGAAAATTGGAACTGGCCACCAATTCCTGATAAAACCTCAAGCGTCCATGCTATAACAGATAAGATAGGCAAGTGGTACCTCATCAGACTGACAAGTTTCTGCAAAGCCAAAAAATCCATCAAGAGAGCAGGGAGACAACCCATAGACTGGGAAAAAATATTTACCAACTGTATGTCTGACAAAGGCCTAACATCTAGGATCTACAAGAAACTCAAATGCGCCAAAAGGAAAAAAAAAAACAGCCCCATTACAAAGTGGGCAAAAGATATGAATAGACAGTTCTCAAAAGAAGACATACAAACAGCCAACAGATACATGAAAAAATGCTCAGCCTCACTAGTCATCAAAGAAATGCAAATTAAAACCACACCAAGAAACCACCTAACTCCAGCTAGGAAGGCCATCATCAATAACAAAAAACAACATGCTGGAGAGGATGTGGGGAAAAGGGAACACTTCTACGTTGTTGGTGGGAGTGCAAACGAATACAGCCTCTGTGGAAAACAGTGTGGCAATTCCTAAAAGATCTAAAAATCAGCCTCCCATACAACCCCGCAATCCCCCTACTGGGAATACACTCGGAGGAACTCAAATCACTCTATGAAAAAGATACCTGCACATGCATGTTTATTGCAGTATTATTCACAATAGCAAAAACCAGGAACCAACCGTGCTGCCCATTGAAAGAGGACTGGATTTTTTAAAATGTGGCACATATACATGATGGAATATTATGCAGTCAAAAAGAAGGACAAAATTATGAACTTCACAGAAACTTGGATGGACTTAAGAGAAACTATAATACTGAGTGATCTGTCACAGAAACAAAGAACTGGATAAAGAACATTTGTATACCTAACCCTGAATTGCACCCTACATATTTAAAATAGAAAGTTTATAGAAGAAACCCCAAACACCTGGGTTTTCGTTTTCTTCAGGCAGACAAAGCAACTAATCAGTGTCATGTACACACATCCCTCAGTACACAGATACAGGTCATGGTCTCCTCTGAGTTATCTTTTCAGGCCTTGCCAGGCTCACCTTTCCATTGCTACATCTGAGACATTCATAGATGGAAGTGACAAGTGCATGTGAGATGGAAACAAAAATTATATTGATTAAAAAAAAAAAGCTGTATCATGTTCACTTCCCTTTTTTTGCTGAATTCAAACATTTATAGTAGAGTGTTGGGTTCAACAAGCAACCTAATTTCTGAGAAGTTTATACCCTTGGGATGTTCCACTTCCATATTACCTTCAAGGCTTTTATTATAGTCCCAGTCTGGTGATGGCCAAGTGACAGGAGAGCTGACAGTTCTATTAGGTATAGAGGAAGGACAGGTCAATTAAGACTTCTCACATCTCTAGGTAATGAGCTGGGTTTCCAAAGGCAACCCAGATTCCAGCAGGATGAGCTGCAGTCTTGTTGCAAGATGAAGTATGCTCTTCGAGGGCTGCTTTTGCCTCTAGGATCCTCCGCCATCCACTTGAAATAGAAAGCATTAGTCCTGTTTCAGTCTTGCTTCCTGCCAGCCTTTAGAAGCTCCTCGTAAAGAGTACAGAAACACAAACTGAGAGAGAGAGAGAGGGAAATTTTCTAAGCTCCAAGGTGCCAGGAGAATGACTTCATCCTTGACCTCTCGTGCAGGTAGATTGATGTTTTCTTATAAATATTCTTTTCATTGTATTTCATAAATAGAAAATACATGAAAATATGTAGCTCCTTGTCGTGAGCCGAAGAAAGACGACACCGACACCATTCTTCTGCAGACAAATTTACTCCAGGTCTTAATGTGCTCTTTACAAAGACAAAATGGCTCTCTTCTCTGGCGCAGTTGTTTGCCTATATATGCTGCCTGGCAGCCAACGTACTGCGGCTACGTGGTTGTTTCTGATAGGTTATTCTACCAGCCAGCGGCCACGTTGTTTATTGCATAATACATGTTTTTTATAACATGATGAAAGCTTCCCACATCTCCCCCTTTTTGTTTATATGACAGGAGAGGCTAGAGCCCACAGCCCCCGTTTTTTCCTTGGGCTATGTACCCCAGTCCCTGGATCGCCGAAGTACAACCCAGCAACTGTGCACCGGCCCGATGCCTTTTGCAGGGGACGGGTGGTTGCGGCATCAACCCGTATGCAGCTGGGGATAACCTCCATGGAGTTTACCCATCGGGGCTCCAAGTGCAGTCAACGGCTGGCATCCTGTCACTGTTGATTCTTCACGGCTGCAAGCCAGACATGGGGAGAGTGCCCTTCCTCCAAGGCCAAAATTGCCTGCGTGAGCAGGGCCATATCAGTGTTTCGCCTACAGCGTAAAGTGCACAAACAATATAGGCAAACAACTGCCAATCCAATGAGGAGAAGGCCAAAACATCCCATGCCCGCCCACTCCTTCAAATGATGGGCGGCTCGCGCAATCCAGGACGCTAGAGTTTGTGCCACGACAGGATCCACTCTGGTAGAAATCACTGTAATAATCTCGCGCCGCAGCGTTTCCGTCAGATTGTCAAATTCTTGAGTCCAATTACCTACAAGATACTTAGAAAGCTCTTAAGACAAATTAGCAGCAGCTGTATAGTTGTGATATGGGATGCTAGTAATACATAGGGCTGGTGTATGAACCTCACACCCCAAGCGCGCTATTTGTATCATGATGTCTATTTGCTCCTGGAGTAAATCCATACGTTGATTCAAGATCATGATACCTCTGCCCCTGCCCATTCACAAAGACCGGGAAGGTTTGGGATATGCCAGAATCGCGGACTGCTAACCTGACTGCGTCATTAAATGTTGTTCCACCGCTGCCACCAGGCGGCGCTGAAGGGGCATATGGAGGAAGGGCCCCAAGATCCGAGGGGTTGGCCTTTACTCTCCGCAAGATGGCAGCCGCAATCACCCAAGGTCAGTTTTTCTGCCTGCGTCATTATCTGTTCCAGTTCCTCCTCTGACTCAGAGTCAGGAGCCTGTGAGGCGGAACAGTCGGAGCGTTCCTCTTTTATCGAATCCAAAGCCGCCTGTCCCTGCTCCACGGTTTGATTGCATTTCTGATCCTCCAGACAGGCCCGGACCAGCCTCCAGAGAGGCTGTACTCCTCCAACCAAATCCCCTCTCTCTCGGGCACGATCAACGTCCCGTCCAACTTTGTCCCAGCTACCTATGGTGAGATTGCCAGACACGGCAAACCACGGTGAAATCTCATCTATCTGCTGAATAAAGTCTGTCAAGGTCTTGTCCCTTAGTTTCAAACCTTTCGTTTTCAAGAGGGACTTTAAAGCTTGAAAAAGTGGGTGAGAGGAAGTAGCGCCCATGGCAGAGAAATTCCTATGCCAGAGACTGTAACAAATCGCCTCGCTACCGAGGACCTTAAAACAAATCGCCTCCTTACTGAGGACCTTTTTAATCGCCTCTCTACCGAGGACCTGTGCAAATCGCCTCTTTACTGAGGACCTTTTTAATCGCCTCTTTACCGAGGACCTTGTGACTTCACTTACCGGTCGACCACCCTGGTTGTCGCAGTTCTGAACGCCGTACGGCACAAAAGGAGAAAAGTTTCCCCGTACGGGCCACCAGTTGTCGCGAGCCGAAGAAAGACGACACCGACACCGTTCTTCTGCAGACAAATTTACTCCAGGTCTTAATGTGCTCTTTACAAAGACAAAATGGCTCTCCTCTGGTGCAGTTGTTTGCCTATATATGCTGCCTGGCAGCCAACGTACTGCGGCTACGTGGTTGTTTCTGATAGGTTATTCTACCAGCCAGCGGCCATGTTGTTTATTGCATAATACATGTTTTTTATAACATGATGAAAGCTTCCCACAGCTCCTAGCTGCTGCTTTGAATCTTTGCACAGTACAAATCTATTTTGCTTCAAGTTCTCATGGCAGTGGCCAAAGGAACAGAAAATTCATTTCTTAATCCATGACCTTAGTGAAATGCCTTTCAGAGGGAGACTGAGACATTTGTAATACCTGTATCACACATTTGTAAACCTGAATTCATGTTTCAAGGGAAAAAATAACTACACTGAGGTTTGTACAAACATTCTGAGACCTACACAACTTGGGAAACGATTTACTGAACAATATCGTATTTGCAAAACATCAGTGTGGCCTAAGAGCTGCTCTACAGGGAGGAAGTGGTTTCATGCCTTATTTTTTGTATGCTGCTGTGGAGATTTGGGAACCAGAGCTGTTCAAAGTCTCAGCCAACCCACGACACTTCACAGATCAGTGGAGATTAAGATGCTACTGTCTTTTAAGAGACAACACTGATATTGTTCAGGAATTGGTTCTGTATCCAGTCTGTAAATACAGTCATCCCCACGTAACTGTGGGGAATTGAATACAGGACCCTTGGATAAAAGTCCCTTATATAAAATAGTATAGTATTTGCATACAGTCTATAAATATATATATCTTTCTATATATTTTAAATTATCTGTAGATTACTTAAAATACTAATACAATGCTTACATTCATATGGATTCAATGTAGTATTTGGCATATGGCAAATTCAAATTTTGCTTTTTGTAATTGCATGGAATTTTTTCCTTTAATAGTTTCAATCTGCAGTTGCTTGAATCCATGGATAGGAACCCACAGATATGAAGGGCTGGCTGTATTTATTGGGAGCCTATCATGTCTAGTAGAAGTAATTCTACCTAATTTTAAACAATTACTGAACATCTAGAAAAGTGAAAGCATGAGCCTAGGGACCTGGGTTCAGGTTTCAGAATGTGAACAGTGAGAACAATTTTAAGAGTTAAATATGTGTCAAACTGCATTGCAACTTACTCAAAGAATATGTGGTGTAATGGAAAGGTTCTTATACTTTTTTTATTCAGAGAGACTTGGGTTTCTCCATCACTCCATAGTTTTCTATCTGGGGGATCCTGGAAAAGTGACTTAGGCTCACTGCGCCTCAGCTTCCTCATCTGTAAAAGAAGCATAACATTATTTACCTGTAGAGTTTCCAGGATAATTAAATGAGCTATATGAAAGACTCTAGTTCGCAATAAATGTTCAAGAAATGGTAGCCATAACTGAGCTATAATTGTTACCATTCAGAATTCTGTGAATGAATGACTGTATTAAATACTGCTCATCAAAAAGGATACGATTTCTAAATAAAAAGCTTTTTGTAAGAAATTTTGAAGGAAAAAAGGATTTTTATTTAATTTAAATAATCATACATTTGTGTAAATACTAACACTGAACACACATTAGCTTGTACATGTCTGTTAACCTAGGGAGTTGGTTCATGTTTCAAAGTGCATGTGAATGAAAAGTAGAAAATTAATTCTAACTTGCTATCCCATTATACTTTCTGTTGTGTATTTGAATGTTTAAATTTCTGTTGACCTTTCAGTTAGACTGTTTATGTGTCACTGGGTATATTCTTTAACATTCTTTGAGACACACCCCTAGACAATTTAAAAGAACCAGGCTAAGTTCGATATCAGCTCCAGCATACACATAGAAGTTTATCAAGCACCATACGAAAGAAAGATTATCCCTGAGTCACAGAGTCTAAAGAATTACAGAATTGGAAAGTTATTTTAAAAGTTTCTCATTTTTAATTAGTTCCTATAAGATAATTTTTCATGGGACACTGTGAGACACCTGTTCATAAATATCGGAATTTGAAGGTCACATGCGTAGATAACATAGCTGCTAGGCTTTACTAACTGGTCAATTATCTAGAAGTAAGTCATGTTTCACATGGACCAGACCTCCTATTTTCAGGAGGTCATGGTCACATTTCCTTAAAAGAAGAAACGTTAAAAGACACATATTGAAAAAAAAAAAATTATTGTGTCTTTTTACCAATATGAAGTTTCTGGATTTCATCTTGTACACTGTTCAACAGGCTTAAATGTCAGAAATCAGTAACAGTTTTTATGTTCCACACCATCTCTGACAACAGTGTAAATTAAAAGACTGTCGAGTTATTTAGTTTTTAAAACGAAGGCAGACTTCCTGGCAGTCACATTTTCCACCCCTGATGACTCTAACCATATCCGGAGAGGATACAAACGAACAAAACTGAGACAAGGAAGGAAAAGGGCAAAGGAAGGAAAGAAAGTGAGAAAAAGCGCAGTTTCCAAAGCAGGAATAGAATAGTTATTATTTTTCAACTGCCTCGAATACAAAGAGAATTCAAGAAAATCAGAAATTTTTTTCAGTAAGATATGGTCAATAAACAAAAAGAGACACCCCTTCAGAATCAAGTGTTTTTAGCTTAGATGCAACTGTCCTTGTGGAGGGAAAAGACCCTCTAGGCAAATGTTTTCAAACTGCATTACAAATATAGATGACAGTCCATACCGTCATTTTAGGAGTGGCCCTTCATGCCTGCTAGACATTTGGCTCTCTTATCAAATCCAAGCAGTGGTACCAGGGAGCAGCTCTGATGCACTGTTTGGACATGAGAGCAGGATTTGAGAAACTAATTGGATTTCTTATCTAATTTGTCCTTTTGGAAATAAATGAGATTCTTTCAGAAAAGGTAAATTCTAGAGTTAGGATTCATCTTTGCTAATTTCTATATAGATATCTGATTGTGCTCTTTTTTTAATATACAATATTATATCTGTATATTCCCCTATAAAATACTAAAGTAAACAACCATCAGCAAAGATTAGTGTTAATTTGCTCAGATCACAAGTTTCTACAGAAGCATAGTATTTATATTGTTATAGTGGGATATCATTAAAACAGACGGATTTAGAAAGACTGCTGTCAAAATATGCTCCCTAAATTATAATTCAATACAGTAAAAAATCTGATTCAATAAAGCTCAGTGTGACTGTTAGGTAATATTACCTTGTAATGAATTTTGCTACACATATATTTAATTCATGATATCTAATGAATGTATAGGCAAAATGCCATGTTTTGAAAAATTGCAAATAGCCTCAATTTCTGACCTTCCTGTCATAAATTTTTGTTTCTTCTGTAGCTGCCCTGTGCAATGAGCTTGTTTGCATCATATGAGCAGTCTCCAAAATGCAGTATTTACAAAAGAAACAATTCTACAAATCCAAGATGGCAGTGGCTGCAGTCCTAGCCATATGATGTACACTTGTCCTTTGTACTTACAGAGTTTGAGTTCCTGTGTGCTTAAGAGAACCCAGGCAGTTTCCAGCACAGGCAGAGGGATGGAAGCCTTACTTGGGATAACTCCTGATGCACTTCCCCTGTAGGTTACTTGCCACGTTCCTGACATTTTCCAGCAAGTAAGGACAATCCCTCTCTTATTCAGGAGCCAGACTCAGAAGTCAGCACCGATTATGAATATGTGATAGACCATAATAACCAGAAATGCACAATGACTTCAACAAAAAACTGCATACTCTTTCTGGGCTACATGGTACTTGTACATGCTTACCAATGTTGGAAATATTACTCTCTATTTTGCAAAGGTTTAAAATGATTCCTGACCCATTATGAGCCTCTTCACCTTTCTTTCCCTTCCCTTCCCTTCCCTTCCCTTTCATAGCAATTCAGTTCTAAAGCCGTTAGGCAGGACAGAGTAAAGCAGGTGTCCAGACCAGGAAGGGGACAGGA
Source organism: Cephalopachus bancanus (assembly GCA_027257055.1). Taxonomy (NCBI): domain Eukaryota; kingdom Metazoa; phylum Chordata; class Mammalia; order Primates; family Tarsiidae; genus Cephalopachus; species Cephalopachus bancanus. The sequence continues at coordinate 536,414 of JAPVLO010000140.1, forward strand.
GCCACAGTAGTCCAGAGAAGGTATGCGAGCCCAGGGAGGGTGAGGAAGCTGTCTGCGGGGGGGAAGGACTCAGTGTGGAGTGTCAGTCAAGCTGGGTGGTGACGGCACCTGCCCATGGAGGGTGGGACAGCTGTGATGGGAGGTTGGTGACACTTGGGGGAGCAGATCAAATAAAAAAGTACTAACCACAATGAGTATCAGGTTTCTCACGGTACAAATATGAAAAGGGGGAAAAAACTGGAATGAACCCTGTGGTGTTCGGTTGGAATCGGAGGTATCAGTGTGAGTCCAAAGTTTCATATAAGCGTGTGCGTTTATACAGAAGTGAATATATAAACGCATTTATGTGTGTATGTGTGTGTGTGAATATGCACACGTTTATCCTTTAGCTCTGTCCATTGACACTGCTCCCCTTGTAGCAATGCCCATACTGGCACGCCAAGCTGAACGCCATTCCTCACTGAAAGGAACCAGAGCTCCCTGGGAAGAGGCTAATTCCAGGACTGGTGCAGGAAAAAAAACATAAAATGAGCCTAGAACGTCTTGTTGTGCCAGAAAACAGAAAATACACACAGAATGAATGAGGCATTTCAAAAATGCATAAGGGTAACAGTGGATCATAATGCCTGGAATTAGAAAATCCTGAGAAAATACAGCCATAATTCAGAAAATCAACTGGAGGTCTGGTTTTTGCATACTTTGTATGCACATAATTTCACAGCACCTGCCCACGAACTGCTTGGTAATCACGCAGGGGGAAGAAAAAGACTGTGGGGAAGCCTGGCAGGTCTGCCTTCACCAAACGGTGAACGTGGACATCATCAGGAGTGGAACAGGCTGGGATTGGCCTCGTCTGAGAAGATGCCATGAGAAAAGCCAGCATCACTTTCATGACATTCCTGGAAAAGAAGTCTAATCTGCGTCCAATCATGCGGAAGCACCAGACAAATCTAAATTCAGGAAAGTCACACAGAACAACGGGCTCGTCAGGGCCAGGAGCAGCGGCTCACACCTGCAGGCCCTGCACTTTGGCAGGCTGAGCCGTGAGAGTCACTTGAGGCTAGGACTTCCCAACCAGCCTTGGCAACATAGCAAAGCCCCATCTTTATTAAAAAAAAAAAATTAAACAAAAGAATTAACTTGTAACTTCAAAAATTTAAGCCACGAAGTCAAAGAAAAACTAAAAAAGTGTTTCAGATGGAATAAGACTAAAGGGACGTGATACTAAATGTAACCTGTTAATCTGAACAGTATTTTTTTTTTTTTTTTTGCCACAAAGGACATTATTAGGACAACTGGTAAATGGGATTTGGAGATTAGACGATAATGATTTATTCATGTCAATTTTCTAATTTTGATGTTTTTTTATGGGTTGAATTGTGTATCCCCTCCCTAATTCGTATGTTGAAGCCTAACTCCCAAGTAACTCAGAAATCTCTGTTTTTAGAGGTAAGGTCTTTAAAGAGGTGAGCAAGTTGAAATCAGTCGCTAAAGCGGGCTCTAATTCAGTCTGAGTGATGTCTTTATAAAGGAGGAAATTGGGGCACGGAGAGAGATACCAGGCCTGCAAGTGCACAGTGGAAAGACCATGTAAGGACACAGCAAGAAGGTGGCCGTTAGCAAGCCAAAGAGAGAAACCTCAGAAGAAACCAAACTTGCCCACCCTTGACCTTGGACTTTCAGCCTCCAGAACTGTGAGAAAAATAAACTTCTGTTTTTTAAGGCACCAGTCTGTGGCACTTTGTTATGGTAGCCCTAGCAAAACAATACAATGGTTATGTCAGAGAACGCTCTTGTTTACAAGAATACAATATTCGGGGTACAATGTTCGGTTACTAGCTTATGCTTAGTGGTTCAGGAAACAATATTCTTTGAAATGGACTTGCAAATTTTCTGTAACTTTGTGATTGTCTCAAAATGAGGCCAAGTGTGGCAGCTCATGCCTGAAGGAGCAAGTATCACTTGAGGCCAGGAGTTTGAGACTAGCCTAGGCAATGGCGAAACCCTGTCTCTACAAAAAAACCACAAAACTTCGCCAGGCGGGGTGGCACACATCTGTAGTGCCAGCTCCTCAGGGAGCTGAGTCAGGAGGATCCCTTGAGCCCAGGAGTTTGAGACTGCAGTAAGCTACGATAACGCCGTTGAACTCCAGCCTGGACAACAGAGTGAGACTCTATCCCCCCCCAAGAGGAAAGAAAACAGATATAAATGTATGTAAAAATTTAAAGTCCCAAAAGAAGGATTTGCCAAGTTGAGTGAAGATCAGAAAGGTAAATTCTGTGCTGTTTTCGACACACAAACAAATGCCACTCCAGATCACTGCCAACGACAGACTGAGAGGAAATGGATTTTAACTGAAAGGGTATGCATATGAGCAAAAATAGATATCATCTTCTTTTAATGAAGGAGGCTCTAAAAAATCTCTATAAGTAGAAAATTCCTAACATTTTATTCCCATACTTAATTGATTCAAGAACCTGTCCTCATGCTCTGTAAAATTGTGGCTTCAAACTCTCTACAGGAGAACCCTATTCACAAACTCAAGTTTATGAGGGTCCCCAGTTATGTAAGCAGGTAAAAATGGAGTTACTAGATAGTTCTTTCAAGTTCACTCACCGTCCCTTCTCTTTTCTGCATAAGCTCAGAAATTCCAGGGTGCCCACTAAGTTTGTATTTCTTTTTTCTTTCTTTTCTTTTTTTTTTTGAGTTGGAGTCTTACTCCGTCACCCAGGCTGGAGTGCAGTGGCGCACTCACGACCTCCCCAGCAATTGACCTGCTGGGCTCCAGCGATCCTTCCGCTCAGCCTTCCAAGGAGCTGGAACTACAGGCACGCGCTACCACATCCAGCTAATTTTTTATTTATTGTGGAGACGCGGTCTCGCCAAGCTGCCCGGACTGGTCTCGAACCGCGGGCTCAGGCAATCCACTCGCTTCGGCCTCCCAAAGTGCTGGAATGACAGGCTGAGCCACCAGACCAGGCCAAGTTTGTATTTCTATGGGGGCTCCTTTTGGCTTTTTAGAAAGAGCTGTTTGGACTTGAGGTCTTTATCCTCACATCCACTCAAACCCAGGTTTCATTAGCATGGAAACAGGCAGGAGGACCCATGGCAAAAGGTTGGCGCTATGCTGACAAGAAAGTGGCATCAATACCTGGATGCTGCTGTCGCTTCAAAGTTCACCTTTCATCCTCTTTAAGGCTGCACAGTTGTCCTAGAGTCCAGGCCACCTTCAAAGCAAAAATCATGCTACGATCTGTCTAGACTGACCCAGAATATTTCTAAACCTACCTCAGGCAGCTGGGACACTGAGGCATTGAGAGGGTTGATGTGTGTTGAAAGCGTAAGGTGAAAAATTGAGTCGATCGACCCAAGGTCCTCCAGACTTGAGTTGGGGTTCCCAAAGTCTTCTAGCATAGCAAGGGGATCCTTGGGTCTATCTTCTCTTGTCACCCCATAACCTGCATTCCTCTAACACAAGCTCAAGAGCTCTGTGGTAGATGGCATTCTTATTCACAAATAAGCACTGCTTCCCTGTGAGTAAAGATTATACTCTTCCACCCTACTGATGTCAGGCTTGGTCCTGTGATTCCTTCTTGGCCGTTAAAAAGTGCCAAAGTGACTTGAAACAGTTGGAAGACTCACAGTCTGAGCTCACAAACATCTCTTCAAAAGCTCACATCTAAGCAGGGCTTTCTTCTAGCCAGCCGGTCAGCTAGCACATGCTCTTCCTTGATGTCATCTACTGCATGATCTACATACCCTCGAAACAATTGTCTCCCGACCACAAGTACGGGGGGGGCTCATAAGCATTTGTGTCACCTAGATACCTATGATCTCAGCTATCCCTCAGTCCTAGAGGAACTCTAAAGAGCCAGAAATTTCAAGCTACACTCCTAGACCCCATATGAGAACACTGCATTGAAAAATTCTTGTCTATAAATGACGCCATCTCACAGTGTCCTATGCTTTGTGAATTTTTTTGGTATAGATAAAAATAGAAAAACTACAAAGCCATGACTATAAACCAAAGCAACCGAAGTTCTTCCATTGGAAAGAATTTGCTTTTTTTATAGTGGACTAGATGTTAATTCTCAAGATAATCATTTGGAAGTTTAAAACAGGATGTGACAGATTGTCCCCAGTGGCTCAGAGAAGTAATTTGGATAATAAAATCTTGTTAATTAAGTTGGAATTTCACCTAGAAATAATAGCTCAGCTCTGCCAGGGGTTGATAGAAATTCAAAAGGCCAGGCTAAAGTCCTTAATTTCTGTAAAACAGTATTTCTCAAACTTTACTTCTTGGAATAGTGTTGTCTTAAAAGTTATTAATAAGAATTATGTGAGAAAGGATAATACGTATTCTGTGAGAAATACTCAAACAAATTTTTGAATTGCCTAATACTATCACATCTTCTCCTTTTCCCCAATGGACATTAGCATATTAAAACCCCGAAAAACATTGTTTTATGTCGTTTAACCCAATGATTCAAAAACTCACAGAGAGCACCATATAACATCCTTTGGAACTAGGAATTCTCTGTATCACTAAAAGATGAAATCTGTAATAGCACCACAGGGTGGTTGGCTGGATAGAACTGATTTCTCAAGACTGTTTCTAAGGTTCCCAGGATGGCCAGACCCTGTGTAACCAAATACATACGTGTCTGGAGAGACACAATTAAGAGCAAGAGTAACCCACAAGCTATCAGGCATGAAATGATTAAACAGAAATGCTCCTAAACTATCCAGGAGACACTGCAAGTAGGGAGTGTTTAGTGGCAGATAGGCAGTGACATCTGGTGAGGCAGATATCAGATCTGTTTTTTGTTTCGTTTTGTTTTGGTTTTTTGAGTTGGAGCCTCACTCTGTTGCCCAGACTGGAGTGCAGTGGCCACTCCCAGCCCCCGCAGCCTCGACTTGCTGGGCTCCGGCGATCCTTCTGCCTCAGCCTTCCAAGTAGCCGGAACTACAGGCGCGTGCTACCACACCTGGCTGATCTTTTTATTTATTGTAGAGATCTCGCTGCCCAGGCACTTCTCGAACCCGCAGGCTCAGGCAATCCACTCAACTCAGTCTCCCAAGGCGCGGGATTACAGGCTGAGCCACCAAGCCTGGCTCAAATCTGTTTTCAACTCCAATTTGCAAGTGGTTCTTCCAGACAAAAGAGATGTCTATCCTCGGCTACCAGTTCCCAAGCCCCAGCCATCACCATCATGGAATACAGAAGAATGAGATCCAGGAGGGTGAGCATGGATAGAGAGCACTCGGGTTGGAGATACAGACATCTACAACATCGCAAAGCCATCCCTGGGGTTAGTAGGCAGACCCTGAGCACATGATCTATGATGAGCAGATAGCCGGTGACTTCAATGGATCACAAGATGTCTCACCAATCCTTGCCTCTGCTGGCCTCCAGTTTTTAGCATCACCCATGCTGGCTTAACTGTGCCGCACTGGTTTCTGCTCTGCTAAGTACAGATCATTGCAGCTCTCCCATTTCCTGGTGTCTTCAGAGCAGTGGACTCTTCTGAAGTGAGAAGACAAATACTTCCTCCAAGTCGCATTCTCATGGAGTGTCGAGGGACAGTTTCAAGTGTGTGTAGCATCATTTCTCACACACCTGAAGTCGTACCTTCCTTAGATCTTCGGCATCTGCACTGTCCCTACGTGACACCCGAGTCCCACCGTCCTCGACCTCCATTACCATGGTAACGTGTTCTTGAGCTTTCTTGGAAGCCACAGTAAAAGATAGACTGTTGTTGTTGTTTCCAGAAGGTTTCTTGGCCCCTGTGTATACCAGTTAGGGTTCTAAACAGTTACTTGAGGAAATGACACATGCCACTCAAGCAAATCTCAGTTATAGACAAGTTGGGACCCTGTATATGTATTGTCTTAGTGTGCTCAGGCTGCTGGAACACAGTACAGCCTGAATAACATTTACTTCCCATAGTTCTGAAGGTTGGAGAGTCCGAGACCAAGATGCTGGTGGATCCAGATCTGGCGCAGGCCCTCTTCCTCATTTTCAGATGGCCGTCTTCTCGTAGCCTCACATGGTGGAGAGCAGAGAAAGAGGCAAGCTCACTCGCATCTTGTCTTAGAAGGAATCACCCCAACCACGTGACCTAATTACCTCCCAAACCATCACCCTGGGGTTTCAACACATGAAACTGGGGGAGGGGGTGACACAAACATGCAATTCATAGCATTTTGCCCCTAGCTCCCCCAAATTCATGTCCTTCCCACATGAAAAAATACATTCATTCCATCCCAACAGCCACAGAAGCCTTTACTCATTCCAGCACCCACTCTAAAATCTGAAGTCCAAAGTTTCATCTTCATGTCGTCTAAATCAGATGTGGGTGAGACTCAAGGCACGATTCATCCTAGGCCAAACTCCAGCAGGAACCTGTGAAACCAAACAGTTACGCCCTTCCAAAATACAGGCGATACGGGCAAAGAATAGCCATCCCCATTCCAAGTGGGAGAAAAAGGAGAGAAGGAAGGAGTGATGGGCCCCAGGCAAGTCCAAAACTGCAAAGCAAATTCCGTTTCATCTCAAGCCTCCAGAAGAGTCCTCTTTGACGCAGTGCTCTGGCTTGCAGATCTGCCGAGGCGCCATTCCACAACATTCTCTCTCCGATGCTCCAAAATTCATTTCAGTATACGAGTTCGGTTAACCGTAACAAAATTGTTACCTGGAGACTGGCTGGCAACCTGGACTGGCTGATACCTACCAAGCCAATAAAATACATTCAAGACTCTGAATCCCCTTACAGAATGTTCCCTAGGTATGCTGCGTATCACACCTCACAATCACAAGTTTACTTGTTCCTTGTTTAGGGAGTGGAGTGGATTCACACCTACACAGAAGTACACTTAATTTCCAAGCCAAGAGAACATCATTCCAGCAGAAAGTCCTCCCAAACATTTTGGTATACTTACATTTCCCTTTTGCTACTTCCTTTCTGTTTTTAGTACAAGCAGTTTATTTTACACATCACTTTTTACCAGATAAGTATAATTTTGTTTTAACCTTCGTGGAACATAAGCGAGAGCGTCTCTCCTGACCTCCTGAACCTGACTTTCATGACCTGGTCCCAAGTTCTCATTCACTTGAGAGTTAATGTTGTTTATGGGCTTCTTCTTTTCTTAGGCAACGGTCAGCCTCCTCAACAGTTTGTATTACTGAAAGGACAATCAACCTTTCAGTTGAAAATTATGACTAGAAACAACTATTTCTCAAACTCCTGGGCTCATGCAATCCTCCTGCCTCCGTCTCCCAAAGTGCCAGGCGTGAACCACTGTGGCCCAGACAGAAGCAACAAAATATTTACAGTACTTAGACCAAACTTGACAAATAATTTCAGTATAATTGATAAAAATATAATTGATAGACCTAAAAAAACTTTCCAAATAAGTCCTAGATGATATCTTAATCTTTTTCCTATCTTGCTTCTAATTTTTTTCAAAATCTTATTGTGACTACATATAACAGGGATTCCTTAATGATTTAAGCTATATTTTGTTTATACATTTTACACATTTTTATAATTAATATTATTATTTTGGACACATTTAAACTCATAAATGTATCTATAATTATTTTATCCATGTGTTATTTTATTTATACATATTTTAACTCCACTTTGTGTTGTGCTCTTTTTTTAACGCAAGTAGCTTCAGGTTGCTGTGTAACAACCTTACTCGACTACATCCTCACATTCATGATCTGCCACGCACAAAACGATTTCTCCGTCACGGGAGCAAATCCACTGGGAACTTGCCGCTTCCCTAACACTGGAGCAGCCTCCGGCGAGCCCTGGGGATGAAGACCCAGGCACCTGCCGAGGGCTTAGAAACTGCTGTTCTTATGTGGCGAAAAGGTCGGCGAAACACAAAACAGCTGGGTGTGGTGGCCCAAGCCTGTAACCCCAGCACTTCGGGAGACTGCGGCAAGAGGACTGCCTGAGCCCAGGGGTCCGAGACCAGCCGGGCCGACTGGGTGAGACCTCGTCTCGACAGTATATCCAAGAAGTAGCCGGGCGTGGTAGTGGAGCCTGTGGTTCTGGCCACTCGGAAGGCCGAGATGGAAGGGCCGTCTGAGCCCGGCAGGTGGACGCCGGGGCGGCCGTGAGCGTGCCGCTACACTCCAGCCCGGGCGCGGCAGTGAGGCGCCGACTCGAAACACACAAGCACAGAAACAGACAAAACCCGGCGACCCAATCACGAGGAAAGAATGACCTGTCCTCCAGCGTGGGCCCAGTGCTCCGCGGCAGCGCCTCTCCCTGTGGCGGCGAGGCCGGCTGGTCTCTGCCGCTGCCCGTTGCCGGGGGCGCGGGGGGCGCGAGCAACGCCGGGGCGCGAGCGGGGGACGCGCAGGAGGCGGCTGCCGCCTTGCCGAGGGCCAAGCACAGCCGCCGCGAGGGCGACGGCACGGGCGCGCGCGGCGTCGAGGAGGGGGCCGGGCGAGGCTGCGGCCCGTCGGCGTGTGCCAAGAGACCGTGGCCGCGACCCCCGGGCGCACGTCGCCGGGCGCAGGCCGAGGACGCAGAGCCGTGACCGAGACACGACTTCCGGGGAGAACTGCCCTAGAGAAACTCCGCGTTGCCTCGCGATCGACGAGTCGGTACTTCGGAGCAAGCGGGCGTTTCCGCAGCGCCCGGGGCCGGCGCGACGTGCTCGCCTCGAGCGTGCGAGCCGCCGGGCTGGCGTGGGCCGGGCGCCACGCGCGCGAGCGGTCCCGCGACGCCCGCCACGGCCGCCGCGGGCCGGGGGCTGAGAGAGCGAAGCGGCGAGCCCACGCCGCGCGGCCCGGGGCGCCGGACCGGCGTCCCGGGACGGCCTCGAGCCCGCGTCCGCCGGGCGAGGCCGCGGCCCGGCGCCGTCCGCCCCGCCCCGCCCCGGCCGCGCGCGGCTCCGGCTCGCCCTCCCCCCGCCGCCGGCCGCGGCCCGACGCGGGGGGCGCCCGCCCCCGCCCCGCCGGCGACGGCCAGCCCGGCCCGCGGTCGTGTCCCGAGACGGCGGCCCCGGGGCCGGTCCGCGCTGTCCGCGGGCGCACCCCGGGCCGGGGGGCGCGCGGGCCGCAGTCGGGGACGCGGGCACGAGTCCCTCCGGGCCGTCGCTTCCTCCTCGGCTCGCCGACCCCTGTGCGGCTTCGGACGCGGCCGCCGGCGCGGGGCGGCCCCGCCCGCCTGGCCCGTCGGCTCCCGCCCCGGCCCCGCCCCTCGTCGACCCGGCTCGCACTCGCGCCCGCGCTCTGGACGGCCGCCCCGGGCGCCACGAGGCCCGCTCCGTCAGCCGCGGCTCCGGCCACGTCGTCCGTCCCCGCCCCAGGCACGCGCGTCGCCGCCCAGAATCACGCGTCTCTTGGAAATGCCTCCTCCGTGATCCCAGCGCTTGGGGAGGCTGAGGGGAGCGGACGGCCCGAGCCCGCGGGTTCGAGACCCGCGGGGCAACTTGGCGAGACCTCGTCTCGACCATAAACCAAACTCAGCCGGGCGTGGCAGCGCGCGCCTGTGGTTCCGGCTACTCGGAAGGCGGAGGCGGAAGGAGCGCCGGGCCAGCGGGTCGAGGTTGCGCTGCCCTCCAGTCTGGGCCACGGAGTGAGACTCTGACTCCAAAAAAAAAAAGAAGAAAATGCATCCTCCATACTCTCTCTAGCCTTCTGGCCCCGCCTCCTTCACGCCCACGAGAGCACTCGGAAAGCTCAGATTTCTAGTGCCCTAAAACCTCTGTCTTCTAATCTACCAGTTCTTTTTTCTTTTTAAGATGTGGGGTACAGTTCAGGATTAGGTGTACAAGTGGTCATCATACAGGTAAAGTTTGGGGCTCCCTTTGGGTCCCACTTTGCCCGGTTTGAGATCAGGAGCCCTGATCGATGTTAGGTGTCCCCTCTCCCCAGCTCCCCTGGCAGTTTCCAGCTACTGCCCATCCCTTTCTTATAATATGGAAATGTTCAGGGTCCTCTTATGAGTGAGAACACGTGGTACTCAGTTCTTTTTTTCTGTAATAAATCATTGAGTGTTATAGACCCTAAATCCATCCAAGTTGCTGCCAAGTCTGTAATTTTGTTCTTTATGACTGCATAATATTCCATCATGTATATGTACCACATTTTTTTATCCAGTGGAGTTTTGATTGGCAGCATGGTTGGTTCCGTGTTTTTGCGATTGAAAATAGTGCTGCAATAAACATCCAGCTATTCTTAATGTATTCATCCTCTTTCCCGTTTAAAGTCCCAGGACCCATGTCTCATCACTACCCCCTTACTCTCCTTTATATTCCTCATTATAATAACTATCAAAAATCACATTGTCTATTTGCTTATTTATGACTCGTCCACTAGAATGGCAGGGACCCCAGGTCACTGCTGCAAACCCAGGGTTCAATAGAGTAAACTTCTCATGAACCTCACACACAGCATAGATTCATTAAATATCTGTGTAAGGATACACTCTTTTCTTCAGCCCAGAGACTAACAACACGTGTTTAGTCCAACAAATTTTAGTTTGAAAGCTTTCAGAAATGTGCTTCATGATTCAGCAAATCTAAAAACACATTGTTCAACATTAGAAGGTTGATTTAATACTTATTGGTATATCTGTATAAGAGAATACTGAGGAGACAATGAAAGGATGCCCTAGAAGAATATGTAACCACATAAAAAAAGTCCACAGCATATCATTAACAATAAAATGCAAGCCGGGCTCAGTGGCTCAGCCTGTAATCCCGTGCCTTTGGGAGGCTGAGGTGAATGGATTGCCTGAGCCCGCGGGTTCGAGACCCGCCTGGGCAGCGAGACCTCATCTCTACAATAAATCAAAAAATCAGCCGGGCGTGGTAGCGCATGCCTGTAATTCCTGCTACTCGGAAGGCTGAGGCGGAAGGATCGCCGGAGCCCAGCAGGTCGAGGCTGCGGTGACCGGGAGCGGCCACTGCACTCCAGTCTGGGTGACAGAGTGAGACTCCAACTCAAAAAAAAAATAAAAAAAATAAGTAAAATGCAAATTGCAGCACAGTATATATAGTACAATCTCATGTTGATAAAATATATAGGCATAGAAAACGTCTGAAGAGAAAATCTGTATGAGAGTTAGGTGATGACTTTTTAGATACAATATCAAAATTATAATATGCAAAGGAAAAAAAAGTTAAGCTTGACTTTATTAAAACTGTAAATTTCCGCTCTGCCAAAAAGAATCAAACAAAAAGGAAGAAAATATTTGCAAGACATATCTAATGAAGAACTTGTATCTAAAATAAGCAAAGAGCTTTTAAAATTCAATAATAAGAAATCAACCTCTCCCTAAAATGGGCAAAAGATCTGGACAAGATATATACAAAATGAGATACCCAAATGGCAAAAGTGTATATGTAAAGATGCTCAGCATAAGCTGTCATGAACTGCAAATTAAAATCACAATGAAATACAAACTACACAGCAGTTAGAATGGCTAAAATCCTAAAGACTAACCAACTTATTGCTGTGAAGGATGTGGAGCAACAAGAACTCTCATTCATTGCTTGTGGGCATACCAAATGGGATTTGGAGGCAGTTTGGCAGTTTCTGACAAGGCTAAACATAGTCATGTCATGTAATCCAGCAATTGTACTCCTAGGGACACACCCAAAAGATTTAAAAATTCATATCCACAGAAGAATCTACATGTGAGTGTTTATAGCAACTTTAAATTGAAAAATGAAAGCAACCAACTTGTCCGTCAATAGATGAATGGATAAACACATTGTGGCACAATTATTCAGTACTAAGATGTGGAATATTATTCAGTGGTAAAAAGAAATGAGCTATCAAGTTATGATAAAGCATAGATAAATCTTATATGCATATTGCTAAGTGAAAACAGCCAATCTGAACAGGCTACATGCCACAATTCCAGTTATATGACAGTCTGAAAAAGACAAAATAATTTTAGGAGGAACAGCTGCTGGCAGGGACTCGGGGTGGGGAGGGTTGAATGGGTGTAACATGGGATTTTTAGGACAGTGAAACTGCTCTGTATGATAGGATGCTCTGTATGATATTATGGATGTGTCATCCAAAGCCCATGAAACTTTACACAGTGAGCCTCAATGCAGGTACATTTTTTAAAAAAATCATTTAGAAGGTCAGAGAACCTTCACATGTGATCCTGGAATGCAGAAGGTGACAAAAGAGTCTAACTGTATTACAAATGTACAGAACTTTACTGAAATAAGTGGGAAGAAAAAGTTTGGAAGCAAGTGAATAAAGGGAAACTAAAGGCAAAACAAATTGCACATAACTACTGTAATCCAGTAATAAGGTTGTTTCCATGGGAGAACAGGTTAACAATTCGGATCCGGCTACGCATGTATATGGAATTGAACCATATGTGAATGGGTGGCAGATGGTAGGAGCCAGGTTTCTCACTGTTGGAGTGGGAGGTTTTAGATAAGCAAGAAGAAGCTAGAATTATCACTATGGAAATGAATTAGAATGGGAGAAAGCAGTACGAACTCATGCTTTAGCTTAAAATAGGTACATATGGTTTCATGTAGAAATATTATACACATATACATATGTAATTTTGTGCTCTGTTCTGCTCAAAGGACTTAGAAACAAAGGCGCTCCAGGACTGATGAACACCCCTAGCATCCAGATATTGCTTTCTAATATCATTCTCTAATGAAAAGACAAGGTCTCCTTGGAGAAATGGCTGATTCTAGTCCAGGGGTCATGAAGATGAGCACGAAGATGAATAAATGCAGTACCAGAAAGTAAGAAATGACTCCCCCTCAACCCCTCCGAAAAACTCAAATAAAAAAAAAAAAAAACACAATGATCAGGGTATGTCAAAGGGCAAGGATACAGAAACCAATCGAAAGAGTCCCAATGGCCAAAGCTGGAACAATTTGAGCAAGGAAATAGAGTAGTATTAGATTACAACCCAAAGTATAAAATGCATATCCATGAATCCATACTGATATAAATAAGTGATTAGATAAATAAATAAATAGAAGAAGGGAGATGAATTTCCCACGCAAAAAAAAAATCCCAGATAATTTGTGTAGATACTCTCCCTTAAGGAGGTGGAGTATAACTCCCTGTTCCATAGTCTGGGCTGTAAATGGAGATTTCCTTCTAAAGAGCACAGTTTGGGTGGCACGGGCGTAACATCACAATGAAGAACCCTGACGAACACTACCTCATCCAGGCGATCAAGGCTAGCTCAGCAGTCATAAGTCATGTGCAGAGTTCACATCCCAGATACAATGTGGTCAGAAGGTCATTCTACCTGTGTGGTCTTCCTTCCAAAGACCCATAACCCCAATCTCATTATGAGAAAAAACATCAGACAAATCCCCGTTAACAGACATTCTACAAAATTCCTGACCAGTACTCCTCAAGACTGCCAAGGCTGTTAAAAACAAGCAAAGATTTAGAAGCTGTCACAGCCAAGAAGGGCCTAAGGAGACATGGTGACTAAATGTGATGTGGAATCCTGGGACAGAAGGAGGATGTCAGGTTAGAACGAAGGAAATCTAGCTAAAATACTCTAATTGACAATAATGCACTAATATGAATTCATTATTTGTAAGAAAGAAGCCATGTCAGATGTTAAAATAAGAGAAACTGGGAGCCGGTCTTGGCGGCTCAGCCTGTCATCCCGCACCTTGGGAGGCTGAGGTGAGTGGGTTGCCTGAGCCCGTGGGTTCGAGACCCGCCTGGGTAACTTGGCAAGACCTCATCTCTACAATAAACCAAAAGTTAGCCGGGCGTGGTAGCGCATGCCTGTAATCCCGACTACTTGGTAGGCTGAGGCGGAAGGATCGCCGGAGCCCAGCAGGTCGAGGCTGTGGTGGCCGGGAGCGGCCACCGCACTCCAGTCTGGGCGACCGAGTGAGACTCCAACTCAAAAAAAAAAAAAAACAAAGAAAGAGAAACTGGGTATAAAGTATATAGGGATCTCTTTGCAACTTTTTTGTAAATCTAAAACTGTTCTTTTTTTTAAGTATATATAAAAACAAAAAAGAAAAAAAAAACTAGAAAGATATGCCTCAGTCCAGGCTTGGTGGCTCAGCCTGTAATCCCAGCACTTTGGGAGACCAAGGCGAGTAGATTGCCTGAGCCTGCAGGTTCGAGACCAGCCTGGGCAACTTGGCGAGACCTCATCTCTACAATAAATCAAAAAAATTATCCAGGCATGGCAGCGCACGTCTGTGGTTCCAGCTACTTGGAAGGCTGAGGTAAAAGGACTGCCAGAGCACAGCAGGTCAACGCTGGTGTGGCCGTGAGTGCGTCACTGCACTCCACCTTGGGCAACAGAGTGAGACTTCAACTCAAAAAAAAAATAAGAAAGAAAGATATGCCTCGAATCTTTCAATGATTGTGTTTTAGTGGTAGGATTACAAGTAATTTTTCTTTTTGTTTATCTATATTTTAAGAATGATACCACTAGATTTTGATTTTTACCTCTTGAAGGATTAATATTAGCCTAACAGTCTCAGCATTTGGTCTCTGGCCTCTTCAGACAGGTAGAGTTTTGGCCGTTGTTAAGCAAGTGACACCTGTTACTATCTCCAGGGAGGAGTCCCATTGCAGGGAGGATAGCAGAGTAATAATGCCTACCACCAAAAACAGCAGTCCCATGATGTCACCCCATGCATGGTTTGCAAGTGTCAGAGTCACCAAGAAAAACACGGCTCACACAGGCACCGAATGGAACGACCCTTTCCTCACATGGATAAGCAGAGTAAGATCAGCCCTGACAGAGGTCCCATGGTCAGTGGTCTTTTCCCACTGCCGACACAGGGAAACAGTCTGCATGCACCCTTCTCATGCTGCAGGCGAAGGAGCCTGTTCCTTCCTCTGCCAGGAACAGAAAGAGTAGTGAGGTTGGCCAGGTGTCATATGAGGCACACACTTTAAGCAGAACAAAGACATACACATGGAAACTGGAGCAGGGAAACATACTCCTAAACAGGCGGTATGCCCAGCCCAGGCTGTGAGGGTCCCTTCTCTCCAGTGCAAGGAAATGCTCCGGGCCTGAGACACACTTTTACCCAGCCATGCAAGGGTCAGCAGGCTGCCCACGACTGCTTTTCCCAACAGCACTCATTCATGGGAATCTACCCCAGACCGTGTAACCGCCTTTTGAAAAAGGGAGAAAGGAAATACAACGATCTCATAGAAGGTAACAGAAGCAAGTCATCTTAAATCCCAAGGGAATGAATACGGCAAGTCGTTATTATGAAAGAAACAATTACTTTTGCAAATTAAGCTTTAGGAATCATGCCAGGAAGGTAGCTGCCAAACTAGTAATGTGTGGTAGAAGCAGAATCTCAAGTTCTCCCGAAAGATAGTCTCCCACATATGCCGCAAAAGTCAGAGACCGACAGAGCACAACTTCTCCACCGAGAATGGCTGCGTCTCAGAGGGGTTCAAAGACGTCAACTCTACCCTTGGCTGATGCGCGGATCCCTCCGAAACCTGCCCTTCACATTTGACTTTAGTGTGGGACTTCAGTGATGGCAAGTATATCTGCCACCACGATGACTTGTTTCGCTGTCAGATAGATTCCAAAATCAAGTTATATATATATATCGAGACTAAAATAGCCGATAATAATTTGTGGTTTTAAAAATAGCAAATGGTTAATGAAGAATAATTGTGAATTGAAGACATAAATAGCACTTATAAGGTGACAGTACCTATGTGTTACCTAGAAAGGCAGTGTAGAGTATAGAGCTAAGAGCGCACGTTCGTATTCAACCTTGGGCAACGATTTGCCCTTTCAGTGCCTCAGTTTCTGCAGTTGTAAAATGGAGGTATTTATAGTGCCCACCTCATAGAGTTAAATGAGTTCATGTGTGTCAAGTACTTAGAGTGGCATAGGAAGTTCTATATAAAAGCGAACTGTTATACTCACAAGGGCGCTCAGGTGCTTTTAGCCACCGCTTTTTTACTGCCTCCTACGCTCAGACCTCCAACCCCAACACCATGTGGACCCCCGTATCCCTGACAGCCACACACGCACTTCTCCATGGCACAGTCATGCTCTGAGTGATCCAGAAGCAAAGGACCCTTCCCTTCCTCCCTTCTCTTGTCATTGCAGTTTGCCACGTCCTCAAGTCTCATTGGCCCGGTCCTTGCATGTTTTTCACGTCGCCATCACTAACACTAAACTCCACCAAAATAATGAATGCATAGTCTATTAACTTGTTATCCTGTTTCCTTTATCCAGCCCAATTCATTCACACCCTGATGCCAGGTTAAATTTTCTTTTTATTTTAATAAAGCTTTGTTGAGATATAATTCACATTCCAAAAAGCGCACACTTTTAAATGTACCACTCAATGGTTTTCAGTATTCACAGACTTGTGCAACCTTCACCATTATCTGCCTATAGAACATTTTCGTCACCCCAAAAAGAAACTTGTTGGCAGTCACCCCTCATTTTACCCTTCTCCCAGCCTAATCTACTTCCTGTCTTATGGATTTGGCCAAATTTGGATAGTTCATATAAGTAAAATCTCATAACATGCAGCCCTTTGTGTCTGGTGTCATTACTTTAGCATAAGCCTTTCAAGTTTCATTCACATTATGGCATATATCAGTACTTCATTTCTCTTTATAGACAAATATTATTCCATTGCATAACTATAACCACATTTTGTTCATCTGTTCATCAGTTGATGCTAATTTGGATTGTTCCCACATTTTGGCTGTTACCAATAATACTGCTACAAGCATTTGTGTACAAGTTTTTGGCAAATGCTATGTCTTCCATTTGCTTGGGTATATATCTAGGAGCAGAATTGCTAGATCAGATGATAACTCTCTGCTAGGTTTGCGAGGCACTGTCATTGTTTTCAAATGTAGCTGCACCATTTTACATTCTCTCCAGAACTATACGAGGGGTTTTCATCTTCACCAACACTTGTTATTATCTGCCTTCTACTTACAGCCATCCTAGAGTGTATGAAGTGTTATCTCATAATGACTATTTTACTGGTCATTTGTATCTATTCTTTAAAACAAGTCTACACTTTTCCCCGTTTTTTTTTACTATAAAGATGTGGGGTACATTCAAGTTTAGGTGTATACAAACGTGGATTATGCAGATACCCTTGCTGATGAGGTATGCCCATCTCTCCTCCAGCAGTTTCCTTCAACTGCCAATCCCACCCACCCTCCCCTGAGAGTTTCCCACTACTGCCAATTCCTTTCTTATAATATTATAATTGTTCAAGAACCACATATGAATAAGAACATATGGTACTCTGTTCATTGTTTCTGTGATAGATCAGAGTATGATTGACTCTAAATCCATTCAAGTTGTTTCGAAGTTCATATGTTTGTCCTTTATGGCTGCATAAATTCCATTGGGTATATGTACCACATTTTTTTAATCCAGTCCAGCTTTGATGGGCAACATGGTTGGTTCCATGTTTTTGCTATTGTGAATAGAACTGCAACAAACATATGTGTGCAGGTATCTTTTTGGTAGAATGATTTGAGTTCCTTGTAGTATATTCCCAATAGGGGAATTGCTGGGTCATATGGAAGGTAAACTTCTAGGTCTTTCAGAAATTGCCACACTGTCTTCCAGAGAGGTTGCACTAGTTTGCATTCTCACCAGCAGTGTAGAAGCATTCCTTTTTCTCCACATCCTCACCAGTACCTGTTGTTGCTTGTTTTATTAATGATGGCCATTCTTACTGGGGTTAGGTGGTATCTCAATGTGGTTTCGATTTGCATTTCTCTGATGATGAGGCTGAGCACTTTTTCATGTGTCTGTTGGCTGCCCACATATCTTCTTTTGAGAAGTGTCTATTCTTGTCTTTTGACCACTTTCTAATGGGGCTGTTTGTTTTTTCCCTTTTGGCGCGTTTGAGTTCATGTAGATCCTAGATGTTAGGCCTTTGTCAGATATACTGTTGGTAGATATTTTTTCCCATTCTATGGGCTGTCTCCCTGCTCTCTTGATGGTTTCTTTTGCTTTGCAGAAGTTCGTCAGTTTGATGAGGTTCCACTTATCCATTTTATTTCTTAAGGTATGGGCATTTAGGGTTCTGAATAGGAATCGGTTGCCAGTTCCAATCTCCATAAGGCTGTCTCCCGCGTTTTCTAAGATTCTTGTAGTCTGAGGTTTTACGTTTAGGTCTATGATCCATTTAGAGTTAATTTTTGTGCAAGGTGATAGGTAGGGGTCCTGTTTCAATCATCTGCATGTGAACAGTCAGTTTTCCCAGCACCATTTACTGAATAGGTTCTCCTCTCCCCAGAGGTTGTTGTTGGAGGTTTTGTCAAAGATGAGTTGGTTGAGAAATTGAGGCTTTGCTGCTGGAATCTCTATCCTGTTCCATTGGTCTATGTGTCTGTTCTTGTACCAGTACCAGGCTGTTTTGATTACTGCAGTCTTACAGTAAAGTTTGAAGTTTACAAGTGTGATACCTCCTGCTTTGTTTCTTTTGTTAAGGATTGTTTTGATTATTCATGGTTGTTTATGTTTCCATATGAATTTCTATATTGTAATTTTCAGTTATGAGAAGAATGATGTTGGTAACTTAACGGGTATTGTGTTGAATCTGTAGATTGCCTTTGACAGGACGGACATTTTAACAAAATTGATTCTTCCTATTCAAGAGCATGGAATATTTTTCCATTTGTTTGTGTCTTCTGGGATTTCTTTGAGCAGTGTTTTATAGTAGTTCTCATTGTAAAGGTCTTTCATTTCTCTAGTTAGGAAGATGCCAAGGTATTTCTTTTTTTCTTTTTTTGTCACTATTGTCAATGGGATTGTGCTTTTAATTTGGATCTCTGCCTGCTTGTTGTTGGTGTATAGGAATACAACTGTCTTTTACACATTTATTTTGTACCCTAAGAATCTGCCGAAGTCCTTTATCAGTGCCAGCAGGTTTTTGACAGATTCTCTTGGATTTTCAAGGTATAGGATCATATCATCAGCGAAGAGGGATGACTTGACTTCCTCTTTTCCTATTTGGATACCCCTGAATTCCCTCTCTTGTCTAATTGTCCGAGCTAGGACTTCCAACACAATGTTGTACAAGAGGGGTGACAGGAGCAGCCTTGTCTTGTTCTAGTTTTCAGGGGAAATGTTTCCAGTTTCTGTCCATTTAGCAATTTGTTAGCTCTGGGTTTATTGTAAATGGAACTTACTATTTTGAGGGATGTTCCTTCTGTACCTAGGTGTTTGAGGGTTTTTATCAAGAAGGGATGCTAGATTTTATCAAAAGCTTTTTCTGGATCTTGTGATATAATCGTGTGGTTTTTATTTTTACATCTGTTAATGTATTTATTTACATTTATGGTCTTGCGAATGTTGAACCAGCCCTGCATCACAAGGATGAAGCCTACTTGGTCATGGTGGATGATTTTTGAGATGTGTTTTCTGATCCGATTTGCTGGAATCTTGTTGAGGATTTTTGCATCTATGTTCATAAGGGATATTGGCCTTTTTTGTTGGATCTTTACCCAGTTTGGGTATCAGTGTGATGTTAGCTTCGTAAAATAATTTGGGAAGAATTCCATCTTTCTCAATTGCCTGAAACACTTTCATTAGGATTGGTATCACTCCTCCTTGTACATTTTGTAGAATTCTGCTGGAAAGTCATCCGGTCAAGGGCTTTTTTTTGTAGGTGGTTTTCGTATGACAGAGTCAGTTTCCTGGGTTGCTATTGGTCTATTTAGTGTTTCAATGTCTTCTGGTTTCAACCTGGAGACGTTGTGTGATGTCAGAAAGTCCTCCATTGCATTTAGGTTATCAAGTTTGTTTCCACATAGGTGTACATAGTAATCTCTGATAATCTTTTTTATTTCTTTGAGTTTAGTTGTGATTTGATCTTTTGTATTTCTGATTGTGTTTATGTGGACTTTTTATCTCCTTTTCTTGGTCATTCTGGCTAGGGGTCCACCAATCTTGTTAATTCTTTCAAAGAACCAGCTTTATGTTTTGTTGATGTTTTCTATGATATTTTTGTCTTCTATGTCCGGTATTTGGGCTTTTATTTTGATGATTTGGATTCTTCTGCTAAAGTTGGGGCTTTGGCGGTCTTCTCTTTTCAGCTCCCTTAGGTGGTTTGTTAGGCTCTCCACTTGTGATCTTTCCATTTTCTTGATGTGTGCTTGTAGAGATATAAATTCCTCTCTTGGAACTTTTCATGGCATCCCAAAGGTTTTGGTAAGATGTTTCCTCATTTTCATTTGTTTCCAGGAATTCTTTAATTTCTGCCTTGATTTCAGTATTGACCCAGTAGTTGTTCAGCATCATGTTGTTTAGTGTCCATGTCTTTGTGGGCTTTGGGGAAATGTTGGTGTTGATATTTATTTTTATTCCACTGTGGTCTGAGAAGGTGCATGGCAATATTTCAACCTAATGGAATTTGTTTATGCTTGATTTATAGCCAAGGATGGGATCGATCTTGGAGTACGTTCCATGTGGTGATGAGTAGAATGGATATTCTGTGGTTGTTGGGTGGAATAATCTGTGGGTATCTATTGAGTCCATTTGGTCGAGCATCAAGTTTAGGTTCTGGATGCCCTTTTTTTTTTTTTTTTTTTTTTGCCTGAATTATCTATCTAGGTCTGTTAGTGGAGTAGTCAAGTTCCCTGCTATAATAGTATTAGAGTCCATATCTTTTTTTAGTTTACTTAGTAGTTTTTTTTAGAAATCCTGGTGCTCCTGTGTTTGGTGCATATATGTTTAGGATGGATATTTCTTGTTGATGAATGGAAACTTTTATCATTATGTAGCATCCTTTTGCATGTTTTTAAAATTTTTGATAGCTTGAAGGTTGTTTTGTCTGTTATTAAGATCACAACTCCTGCCTTCTTTTGTGATCCATTTGCCTAGAAACTCATTTTCCATCCTTTAACTTTGAGTCTGTGTGCATCCCTTGTAGTGAGATGAGTTTCCTGGAGGCAGCAAATAATTGGGTCATGGTTTCTTATCCAGTTTGCCATTCTGTATCTTTTCAGTGGTGCATTTAGTTCATTCACATTCAGGTTGAATATTGAAAAGTGATTGTTAATCTCTGTCATGAGGTTCTTATAAAGTTTTTCTTTGTTTGCTTGTTTAATTTCAGCTTTGGGGTTAATGTATGTGTGTGTTTTCAAGTTTCTTGTTGTGCTGTATTCTCTGTTGATTCTGTGCTCTGCTGTTCTCTTGGGAAGTGTGTGGCCATTCTTTTTTTTTCTGTGCTTTATATCTTTTTAAGTGTTTCCTATAGAGTTGGTCTGGGAGCTGCATAATCTGTTAGGAAGTGGATGTCTGGAAGGATTTTAATTCTCCATCTCTGATGGAGCTGAGCTTGGCTGGATAAGAAATTCTTGTTTGAATTGTTTATCTTTGAGGACTTTGAATATAGGGCTCCAGTCCCTTCTTGCTTGTAGTATAGGTCTGTTGATATTCTGATTGGTTTTCCCCAGTATGTAGTCTGAACTTTCTCTCTTGCTACCTTAGGGATTTTTTCTTTTGTGCCTACCTTGTGTAGTGAATTACTATGTGTCTAGGGTTTAGTCTTCTCATTTAATGTCTTGAGGGGGTTATCTGTCTCTCTCGTGCTTGACTGGTCACATCTCTGGTGAGATGGGGAAAGTAGTCTTGGATTACCTCCTGGAATACTTGCTCCAAGTTGTTCTCTATTTCCCTTTCTTCTTCTGGGATTCCAATATGGTGTAGGTTCGGCCACTTGATATAATCCCATGTCTCTTGTAGGCTTTGTTCTTTCTGTTTTTTTTTGTTTTGTTTTTTTTAAGATAGGGTTAATTCCATGTTCTGGTCTTCAAGTTCTGAGACTCTCTCTTCAGCTAGATTAATTCTGCTTTCCATGCTTGTCATCTTGTTCTTTATTTCCTGGATGAAATTTTTTATTGCCAAAATCTCTGTTACAAGTTTGTTCAGTGTTGCATCTTGTCTTTCTTGAGTCTTATTCACTCTTTCCATCCATTCCTTAATCTCTGTTGTATTTTGGGGCCAGTCGTTGGTGACTTTCATTGTTTGGGCAACAAGGTCCAATTTTTCAGGATTTTTGTCTTTGGTACACTTTAAATTGCCTGTGGTCTTCCTTTGGCTTTTCCTCATTTGTGGCAGATCTCTTGTTTTTCTCTTTAGTTCTGTTATTCAGTATCGCTGGGAGAGGTTTTCCCTTCTGATGCTTGTTCAGTCCTCTATCCTTCTCTGATCCAGGCTCTGGATTTGTTCTATTTTGACATAGGTTGGTGGATGGGAAGCTTTGCTGTTTCTTGTAGTTTCTGAAATTTGAATAAAGTAGGGGATGGGGCACTAGGATCAGAAACTACTTGCAAATTACAATGTTCACTTATTGTGGTATGTGTTCCCTGAGACCCACTTCCCACCACCACTCTACATGACAATGTAAAGTAGAAACCAATGCAAAAAACAATTGAACACACACACAGACATACACACAAACCCCAAAACAAACTGGAATAACAACAAAGTGAAACAAAAGAAACAACAAAAAACCCAAGAAAACTAAACATGCACACACATGCCTAACAGAAAGACCAAAGAGAGAAAAAAAAGAATTCAGGTCAAACCTTCACGTGTGTATTGACACATGACTTAAACTATTTGAAATGAAAATTTTAAAACCCAGAAGAACAAAAGAGCCGAAACAAACCAACAACAACAACAAAACTGAAAGATGAACATGCATTCACATACACATATAAACAGAAAATGACAAATAAAAGAAGAAACAGAAAAAGAAAAGGAAAAAAATTGGGAGAGATGCAGATCAAACCCTCACATATACATTCATGCACAAAGGAAAAATATTTTTTAAAATAGATGAACTAACAGTCAAAAAATTTTTTTTATTGAAAATTAAAAAAAAAAAGAACCCTGCCCTCTTGTGACAGCTCTGTAATTTTTCCTCTAATCAGGTCTCTCCTGCAGAGCCACCTCTTTCTCTCCTCAGTGTCTGGAGCAGGGAAGGAGGAGGGGCAGTGAATGTGGGTGGGGCTGCAGTCTCTCCCATCCCATGCTGGTATGGCCAGGGAGATCTTCTCTGGTGGGAGGTTCGGGATTGTCTCTTCCCCAGGTATGCACTCACTGGTTGTGCCCCAGCCAGGCCTATCCTGGCATGGAGTTCTCCTATTGCGACTGACATTCAGGTTCTGCCTGGGTTTGTCCCTCTCAGTCGTGGCCCAGCTATGTGGGTCTGATGTTCAGAGGATGGCTGGGGAGGAGGAGGTTTGGGTCAGCCCCGGACTCACCACTGACCTCTTTGGAGTCCTTCCTCATCCTTTTCTGGCCACACCCTTTGTCCCACGGCTGGATCAGGGTAGATGAACTAACAAACAGTCAAAAAAATTTAACTAACAAATTTAACTAACAAAGAGTCAAAAAAATTTAAAAAAATTTTTGAGGCACCTGGAACTCAGCACTTGTCTGGTCCCTCCAAAATGTGTGCTTTCAGGATAATCCCTCTGGGTCATGATCAATCCCTGAGTAGTTGATCTGCCAGTCACAGATTGGGTCTGTTTCATCCACCTTCAAGATGGCAGTGGGGTGCCTCTCTTGTCCTCGTCTGTGGGACTTTGTCTCTGGACTTCTTCCACAGCTCCTGATGCCATTGCCCTGCTAGGCACTGAAGTGGTGAGGCAAAGCCAGGAGACAGCAGGCTCTCTCCTGCTGTACTGGTGAGAGAGAGCCTGGGGCGATAGCTTGTTCTGCTGCTTTTTCACAAAATAAAGGTTTAAATAAAATAAATAAATAAAAGTGGCAGCCGGGTTCAGTGGCTCAGCCTGTAATCCCAGCACTTTGGGAGGCTGAGGTGAGTGGATTGCCTGAGCCCACGGGTTCGAGACTCGCCTGGGCAACTTGGTGAGACCTCATCTCTACAATAAATAAAAAATTAGCTGGGTATGGTAGCATGCACCTATAGTTCCAGCTACTTGGAAGGCTGAGGCAGAAGGATCACCGGAGCTCAGCAGGTCAAGGCTGCGGTGGCCGGGAGTGGCCACTGCACTCCAGTCTGGGCGACAGAGTGAGACTCCAACTCAAAAAAAAAAAAAAGTGGCACTCGGCTTCTGCCACCTGGGATGAGCCAGGGATGAAGCAGAGAAGCTGCAGTATCAGCTGCTGCACCAGGGACCCGGCCACTTGCTCACAAGTCCCCACTTAGACCGTCTCTCCCCAGCATTTTTTTCCCAGGAAAGGTTTTGTTGATTTAAAAAACAAAGGAAACGGCACTCGCCTTGGCTTCTGCATCCTGGGATTTGCTAGGGTCCAAGTCCAGTCGCTGTGGCACCAGCCGCTGCACCAGGAGAGCACTGGCTGCTAGCTCCCTAACCCCCACTCAGTCAGCCACTCACACGCCCACTCGCTCACCAGCATGTACACAAAATTTTCCATACACTCACTCACCCACATGGGGACTCTCATCTGACTGGCTTGGCTGCCATCTTCCCGACCTCTCTTCCCCATTTGTTAATTAGGCTGTCTTTTCTAATTTGACTAATTTCATGTGTTTTACTGGTAATTTGTATACATTCTTTTGAGAAATGCCAAATCTTTTTTCTCATTTTAAAAATTAGGCTATTTGTCTTTTTATTGTTGAATTATATGAGTTCATCATTTATTCTGTGTTCTGATAAGTCCCTTATCAGATATATAGTTTGCAAGTATTTTCTGTCATTCTGTGGGGGTTGTCTTTTTACTTTCTTTTTTTGAAAAAAATTGGAAAACAGTTAACATTTTTAGTCAGACTCATGGAAGAAGCAAGTTTAAACACTTGAGTTGGTCTTGAAGATGATTTCACAAACTCAACTTTTAAAAAATTTCAAGTTAGGGGATACGTGTGCAGGTTTGTTACATGGGTATATGGCATGATGGCGAGGCTTCAACTCCTGTTGAGCCCATCACCCAAGTGGTGAGCATGTTCCCTGATGAGTGTTTTCTCAACAATTATCTGGTCTCTTCCTCTCCCCTTTAGGAGCCCCGGTGTCTGTTGTTCCCACCCTCATGCCTATGTGTACCCAGTGTTTAGCTCCCACTTACAAGTGAGAACATTAAGTATTCAGTTTTCTGTTTTTGTGTTAATTTGCTTAGAATAGTGGCCCCCAGTTTCATCCATGTTGCTGCAAAGGAAATGGTTTTGTTCTTTTTTATGGCTGCATGGTGCTCCATGGTGTATACATACCACTTGTTTAAAAATCCAATCCACTGCTGATGAGAATCTAGGTTGGTTCCATATTTTTGCCATTGTGAATAGTGCTGCAATAAATGTATGAGTACAGGTGTCTTTTTGGTGGAACAATTTGTGCTCCTTTGGTTATGTAGCCAGTAGTAAGATTCCTGGGTCAAATGCCAAGTCTATTTTTAGTTCTTTGAGAAATCTCCAAATGCTTGCCAAAGGGGCTGAGCTAGCTACGTTTCCACCAATAGTGAGTGTATCAGCATTTCTTTTTCTCTGCAACCTTACTGTCTTTTTACTTTATGCCATCCTTTAAAGCCCCAAGGTTCTAGCTCTGATACACTCCAGTTTATCTAATTTTTCTTTTGTTTGGTGTACTTTTGGTGTAATACCTAAGAAATGACTGCTTATCCAAGGTCAGGAAGAATTGCTCTTACATTTTATTATAAAAGCTTTATGGCTTTAGCGCTTACTTTTGGATCTATTATCCATTTGGAGTTAACTTGTGCGTGTAGTGTGAGGTAAGGGTATAGTTTCATTCTTTTGCATGTGAATTGTCCCAGCAACATTTGTTGAAAATACTTTTTCTTTCCCCATTGAATTGCATTGGCACTTTTTTTGAAGATCACTTGCCTGTGAGGATAAGTGTTTATTTTTAGATTTGCAACTGTATTACATTTATCTACATGTCTATTCTAATGTCAAAACCACACAGCCTTTATTATTGAAGTTTTGTAATAAGTTTTGGAATTGGCAAGTATGAGTTTTGCAATTTTTTTTTCTGTTTTTGAGTCACACTCTTTCTTGCCTAGGCTGGAGTGCAGTGGCATGCTCACGTTCACCACAGCCTCGACCTGCTGGGCTTAGGCAATCCTTCTATCTCAGCCTTCCAAGTAGCTGGAACTGCAGATGCACACCACCACACCCAGCTAGTTTTTTTGTGATTTATTGTAAAGACAAGGTCTCACCAAGTTGCCCAGGCTAGTCTCGAACCCTCAGGCTCAGGCAATCCATTTGCCTTGGCCTCCCAAAGTGCTGGGATGGCAGGCTGAGCCTCTGCACCAAGCAATTTTTTTTTTCAAGATTATTTTGGCAATTAAACCATCCTTTACATTTCCATATGAATTCTAAGATCAATTTGTCAAGTTTGGCAAAAAGAAGAAGGAGGAGGAGGAGGAGGAGGAGAAGAAGAAGTGAGCTGAGATTTTGATAGGGATTATATTGAATTGATAGATTAATTTTGGGAATATTGCTTTCTATACAATATTGAGTCTTCCAATTCATGAACATGGGATGTCTTTTCATTTATTTAGGTCTGTAGTTTCTTCCAACAATGTTTTATAGTTTTTAGAGTACAGGTTTTGCACTTCTTATGTTAAATTTATTTCTAGATCTTTTATTCTTTTTGATGTTATAGTAAATGGAATTGTTTTCTTAATTTCAGGTTTGGGGTTTTCATTGCTAGGTATAGAAATAAAATCAAATTTTATTTGTCAATAAATTTTGAATCCAGAAACATTGCAGAACTAATGTATTATCTCTAACAATTTTAGTACATTCCTTGGGATTTTCTACAAATAAGATCATGTCATCTGTAAACAGAGATAGTTTTACTTTTTCCTTTCCGGTCTGAATGCCTCTTATTTCTTTGTCTTGCCTAATTGCCCTGGCTAGGACCTCCAGTAACTCTTTGTTCCTGATTTTAGGAAGAAAGTCTCAAATCTTTCACCATTTAGTATATTAACTGTGGGGGTTTCATAGATGGTTGTGTCTTTGTTTTCTGCTGCTTATAACAGAATACCACAGTCTGGGTAATTTATAATGAAAATAAATTTACTTCTCATTGTTTTGGAGGCTGAATCTACCCAAAGGAACAGAGGTCATTGTATTAAAAAAAAAACAAAAAAAAAAAACAAAAAAAAAACCACCTGCACCACATGTGCATCACAGTACAATTCACAATTGCAAAGATGTGGAATCAACCTAAATGCCCATCAACCAATCAGTCGATGATGAAAATGTGGTATATATACACTTTAGAATACTATTCAACTATCAAAAGGAATGAAATCATGTATTTCACAGCAACTTGAATGGAATTGAAGAACACACCCTAAATGAACCAACTCAGGAACAGAAAACCAAACACCACAAGCTCTCACTTAAAAGAGGGAGCTAGTCTAAGGATATGCAAAGACATAGCGAATGGTTATAATGGACACTGAGATGTCCAGGCCTATGAGGTCCAAGCATCTGGCAAGGGCCTTCGTGTTGAGTTATCCCATAGCAAAATGCAGAAGAATAAGTTGTTGGGAGCCAGCCAAGGAGGCCCACTGAGCATTAGGGATCAGTAAGGGCTGTGGACCCCGAAACCGCTAGGATGTGTTCGGGAGCCGTAGACCCCATTTTCCTCCTCCTTTTAACATGCAGCGCAAGTACCTGAAGGAATTCTGCTGATCTAAGCTGAAGGCTCTGTGACTGTGACAGGCATGGCTCACTCTAGAAACCCATTGTTCCTGCTTCCCATAAAACTGTGGTTTCAGCTTAGGTATTAGATATAATTCAAATTCAGGTCACATTTGGGAGTCTTTTATACATGATACTAGCTTCTTTATAAGATTTAAAAGTATATTTGTAGAATTAGTATATATATTTAGAGAGCTGTTTCCAGCTTCAGATGATTATCTAGGGTTATCAGAAATGGCCCAGCACGAACTTTGGACTGGGCCACATTCCTAAGGGCCCAGCATCCACTTTGGGCTGGGTTGCATTCTTTTAAACCAGTTCTTTAGTTACAATTAGTGTAAGTTTTTTCTACTTATAATAGAAACTGAATTTATTTTATTCATAGAAAGTATTTTAGAATAGGTCATGCTACGTCAGGGAATTATGTTAGTCCAAGCATGATCATACATGATACTTTGAGGTTTTATAAGAATTTAGCTAACTTTAGAAATTTCACTGTCCCCACTTTCTACTAATTGCAGTTTTGGCTTTAGTACAATTACAGTTTGTATTTGGGTTTATTTTTAGAAGCTTTGTTGCTGATGATCAGCTTTATATATTAGGATCAGGAATTAGAAACTTTTATAGAAATTAAGATAGATACATAGGATTTTAAAATAGCTATTTTGTTAAGAGATCATAATCAATTGTTCCTGGAAATGGCCCAGTGTGATCTTTGGACTGGGCCACATTCTTTAGGAACTGGTCTGACCTATAATTAAGTGTTTTTTATAGTACAGGTAAAATTAGCTCAGAATAGAAAGGTATTAGGATTTAAGTCAGTCATTAGGTGTTGGGTATACATAAGTTTTAGAAGTTATTGATTATTAGGATTTTATGGTGTTAGAATTGTTATATTGTTTTTGAGGAATATAAACCAAGCATGAGGAACAGTAAGATAATTTTAGGATTGTCCTTCCTCATGCTTGGGAAAATGCCTGGTGGGTGGGGGATGCCCCTCATCCACCTGGCTTTGTGTTCACGTAATAGTCTTGTGATTTTATTGGGATTGTCCTTCCTCATGCTTAAGAAAACACCTGGTGGGGGGGGAGATGCACCTCATCCACCTGGCCTTGTGTTCGTGTGAAAGTCTTGTGATTTAACATGTGAAAATTTGGGATAAAAGACTCATGATTGGTCCCAATAAACGGCTTCTGCTCATTTCACTGAACAGTTGTCCACTTTCTTTCTTTCTTTCTTCCTCTTTATATCTATCCCTACATCTTTCTTTCAATATCTATCCCCACTACAGAATTGGCTTCTGCACTAGACAGAGTCCAGTGTCTTTCTTTCTCCTTATTTCTCCAGAATATTTGCCGACGCTGCCGCACCTCCCAGGGACCCTCTAAATCTCTTTTGGGGGGCTGGCCCCCCATAATAAGTGAGTATTCAAGAAAGAGAGACAAGAAAGAGAACTTGTCCTTTTATCCGAAGCCCACTCCTCTGATAATTAACATAATCACTTTTTAAGGGTTTCACTTCTCAACACAGTTGCCTTGGAGATTATATTTCCAACACTTGAGTTTTGGGGGACATATTTAAATCATAGCAGGTCTTTATCAGGTTGAATAAGTTCTCTTCTATTTCTAGTTTGTTGAGTGTTTTTTTATCATGCAGAAGAGGAAAACAGAGAAATTTTAATCATGGAAAAAACTCAATGTGCCATTTCTGGTTTTAAAAGGAAGATGGCCAAACGAGAAAGAATGCAAGCAGTCTTTGGGATCAGAGAACAACCCTTTGCTGACAGGCTGCAAAGAAATAGGAACAGCTGGCCCAAATCCACAAGGAACCAGATGCTGCCAACGATCCAAGTGAGTTTGGAAGCAGATTATCTCCCAGAACCCCCAGATAAGAGGCCAGTCCAGCCCAGCTAACATCCCAATTTTAGCCTTCTGAGACCTTAAGCATAGATCTCAGCTGAACCCATCCAGATTTCTGACCTACTGAACTGTGAACTAATAAACGTGTGTTGTTTTTTGCTGCTAAACTTGTAGTAATTTGGTATGTAACAATAGAAAGCGAACACAGGCACAGATGAGATTCATTCACTACTGCAGAGGAGGTCAGCATATTCTTCAAGAGTGGAGAAAAGTTATATTATGCAAGGAGACCACTGAAAAAGCAAGTGTTACTGGCCAGGGGACTTCTTAGCCATGTGCAATCCTTCCTTCATCTGGAAAATGATAGGCTTGCTCAGCCGTCATGGGTGTTACAGTCTCAAAGATACAACCATTTAATTTTGTTCCCCACACATAATTTATAAACATTTTACAGGAAAGGAAATGGAAACATGAAAACTTTTGGAACTTGCTTTGTGGACTGAGAAATTATGCTTGCTTGCTACTTTGTAATTTGCTCATTAGAGACGAAAGGAAACTCATTTGGTTATGTATGTACCAGAAAAGAAGCAGAAAGCTGCATTGAGGTATTATAACAGTCCATCATTTATCTTATTAAAGAGGGATTCAGTTATTCACAACAGCTGAAAAGTGGTGTCAAGTGTCCATACAGTAGACTATTATTTAGCCTTCAGTAGAAGCAAAGACATGCTGGCACATGCTACAACATGGATGACATCACTCTTGAAGATATTGTGTTAAATGAAATAAACCAGTCACAAAAAATAACAGATACTGCAAGATTCCACTTATATGAGGAATCTAGAGTAATCAAATTCATAGAGACATAAAGTAGACCAGTGACTTCTAAGGGATGACAGGAGGAAGAAAGAGGTAGAAAGAGTTTAATGAGTGAAGAGTGGCAGTTTCAGAACATGAAAGAGTTCTGAGGATGGATGGTGGGGGTGGTTGCACAACAATGTGATTGTACTTAATGCCACTGAACTGTACACTTAAAAATAGTTAAAATGATAAATGATAAACTTTATGTTATGTGTGTTTTACCACAGTTAAAAAATGAGGAATTGGATCAGCTCCCCTTCTTTGGAAATTATCATCAGTTTATATCAGAGAAATTTTACAACAGGGCTTTCTACAATGAAACTCCCTTCATTCCCATTTACTTACATGTGTGAAAAATATTCTCAAAATTTATGACTTTTTTTAGAAGTAGTAATGCAATTGTTGCTGAATCGTGTGTCTGTCTAGCAACAGTAAGATACATGAACTAATTGAAACAAAGTAGCACTTACCTGTCTCAATTAGGGATTGATTTGCAACAAAATTTTATTTTTTATGTTTAATTATATTGATCAAAATTTATAATGGATTTGTAGTGTTTTGATAAACTCTACTAGTATATGTATAATGGCAACTACGTTTTAAACTTTAATAGTACAAAAAAGCATATTCACAGGAAATAAACATTACTTTAGTTTTCATTTATATCCATAATTTTGGGGGCAGAGCTGTGGTGCAGTGAGCAGTTAAAGACGTTCCAGCAGGAAGTAGATTATACTATTGTAACTTCTGAAGAAAGAATGATGTGGACATCTAGCTTAAACTGGAAGTAGACCAGTGTAAATAATCCAGCTGTTAAAGACAGTCTTGTACTTGCATTTTTTAAATGGATGATGGTGGATCTCAAATGCTATAATATTTTGATTCCACACTAGACATTTTAAAAGTAATGTAAACAATTTTATTTAAAATCAAACTGGAAGTTATGCACTTTCTGGAGGTACTTACACTTTATTTTGCAAAGTTACATGGCTTATTTTTATTATTTCAGGGGTTTTTCTTGAAATTTTACCATGAATACCTAGTGCAATGCATAGCTAACACATTTACCTTTCCTCAGATGACACCACAATTTTAAAACACTTTTCTGGGTGTGGAGGTACCTGCCGATAGTTCCAGCTACTTAGGAGGCTGAAGTAGGAGGATCGTCTGAGCTCAGGAGTTTCAGGCCAGCCTGGGCCACAGGGTGAGACACCCCCGTCTCTGAAAGCGAAATAAATTAAGGCTTTAAATATAAGCATCCCTCTCAATTTGACATAATATTTGTTGTCAAGTATTTTAATTCTGCCCTTCGTTCTAAACCCCCACAAATGATATATTATCCTATACAGATGATGTTTGTTTAGATGAATAATCTTTCTTCAATACATCCTTTAGAAGTTCCTAAGTGTAGATGTGTCAATAAGTTATCTGAGTTTTTGATGATCTGAAAATGCATTTATTTTATGTGACCTTGTGCTTAAAAGGTCATTTTGGTTGGTACAAGATAGTTACTTTTTCAGCTAGTATCCTACCCTCTTCTGCTTCTGTAGTTGCTGTTGAAGTTACTGCTGAGTGCTGACTAATTGCCAGCATCTAAGTGCCTTTTCGGGATAATGTGGGGCTTTCTTTTTGGTTTTTGGTGTTCTGCCATTTCATTACAATTTTTCTAGGTGCAATATTTTTTTGATCCAGCTTGCTATAAATGAATTCATGTCTTCCATCATTTCTGGAAAATGTGTAATCATCTCTTGAAATATTGCTTCTTCTCCATCCTCTGTTTTCTGCCTGGGATTCTAACCACACACGTATTCCCCTGGTACTTCTCAAACCTGTGAGTGCATAGGGTCACCTGAAGAGTTCACTAATTAATACCGATTCTGATTCAAGAGGTCAGCAGTGAGGTTGAGTACGAATTTCTAACAATCTCCCGGGGAAGTTGTTGCTATTGTTCATGTAACCAGGGAGATAGTGTTAGACCTCCTCTATAGTTTTCTTTATTATAAAGATGTGGGGTACAATTCAGGGTTAGGTATAAGAACGCTGGTTATGCAGGTACCCTTGTTGATGAGGTATGCCCCTCTGTCCCATAGCAGTTTCCCTCAACTGCCAATCCCACCCACCCTCTCCTGACAGTTTCCCACTACTGCCAGTCCATTTCTTATAGTATTATAATTGTTCAAGGTCCACTGATGAGTGAGAACATATGGTATTCTGTTATTTGTTTCAGTAATAGATCACTGAGTATGATCGACTCTAAATCCATCCAAGTTGCTGTGAAGTTCATATGTTTGTCCTTCTTTATGGCTGCATAATATTCCATTGTGTATATATACCATATTTTTTAATTTAGTCCAGCTTCAATGGGCAGCATGGTTGGTTCCATGTTTTTGCTATTGTGAATAGAGCTGCAACAAACATACGTGTGCAGGTATCTTTTTTGTAGAATGATTTGAATTCCTTGTAGTATATTCCAAATAGGGGAATTGCTTGGTCATATGGAAGGTCAATTTCCAGTTCTTTCAGAAATTGCCACACTGTCTTCAAAAGAGGTTGCACTAGTTTGCATTCCCACAAGCAGTGTAGAAGCATTCCTTTTTCTCGACATCTTCACCAGTGTCTGTTGTTGTTTGTTTCATTAATGATGGCCATTCTTACTGGGGTTAGGTGGTATCTCAGTGTGGTTTTGATTTGCATTTCTCTGATGATGAGCGAGGCTGAGCACTTTTTCATGTGTCTGTTGGCTGCCCATATATCTTCTTTTGAGAAGTGTCAATTCATGTCTTTTGCCCACTCTGTAACGGGGCTGCTTACTTTTATCCTTTTGCCATGTTTGGGTTCCTTGTAGATCCTAGATGTTAGACCTTTGTTAGATATACGGGTGGCAAGTATTTCTTCCCATTCTGTGGGCTGTCTCCCTGCTCTCTTGAGGTTTCTTTTGGTTTGAAGAAGCTCATCAGTTTGATGAGGTCCCACTTGTCTATCTTATTTCTTATGGCATGGGCACTTAGGGTTCTGATCAGAAATTAGTTGCCAGCTCAGAGCATCTCCTGCGTTTTCTAAGATTCTTATAGTTTGAGGTTTTACGTTTAGGTCTTTGATCCATTTAGAGTTAATTTTTGTGCATGGGGATAGATAGGGGTCCTGTTTCAATCTTCTGCATGTGATCAGCCAGTTGTCCCAGCTCCATTTACTGAATAGGTTCTCCTCTCCCCAGAGGTTGTTATTGGAGGCTTTGTCCAAGATGAGTTGGCTGAGGAATTGTGCCTTTGTTTCCGGAATCTCTATCCTGTCCCATTGGTCTATATACCTGTTCTTGTACCAATACCTGGCCATTTTGATCACTATAGCCTTATAGTAAAGCTTGAAGTCTGGAAGTGTGATATGTCTTGCTCTGTTACTTTTGCTAAGGATTGTTTTGGCAATTCATGGTTGTTTATATGTCCATATGAGTGTCTGTATTGTCATCTCTAGGTCTGAGACGAATGATGCTGGTAACTTAATGGGCGCTGTGTTGAATCTGATGCTGGTAACTTAATGAGCATTGTGTTGCCTTGGGTAGACCTCGTCTTTCTATCCTCCACATTTCTTAACATTTTTCTCAGATTTTGCACCTCCTATCTCTGTATGTGTGGGGGGCCAGCCCCTGCAAAGAGATTTAGAGGGTCCCTGGGAGGTGTGGTGGCATCAGTGATTATTCTGGAGAAATAAAGAGAAAGAAAGAGAGAGACGGGGGGGAGAAAGAAAGAGACTGGACTCTGTCTAGTGCAGAAGTCGTTTAATGGGACGAACCATAAGCCTTTTATCCTAAAGTTTCACAGGTTAAATCACAAGACTTTCACGTGAACACAAAGCCAGGTGGGTCAGGGGCGTCCCCCACCACCAGGTATTTCCTCAGGCATAAGAAAGGACAATCCCAATTAAATCACAAAACTTTTACATAAACATAAAGCCAGGTAAATGAGGGATGTCCCCTACCCACCAGGTGTTTCCTCAAAAGCAATACAACAATTCTAATATCATAATATTCTAATAATCAATAACTTTTAAAACTTATGTATACACAACACCTAATGACCAACTTAAATCCCAATTCCTTTCTATTTTACGCTAATTCTACCTACACTATAGAAACTCTTGATTATAGCCCAAACCAGTTCCTAAGGAATGTGGCCCAGCCCAAAGTTTGAGCTGGGCCGTTTCTAGTAACTCTAGATAATTAACTATATTATTAAGATTGAAACAGCACTTTATATGTATATACTAATTCTACAAATATACTTTTCAATCTTATACAGAAGCTTGTACCATATTAAAGGCTCCCAAATGTGACCTGAGTTTGAATTATTAAGTTTAAAGCCGAAACTGCAGTCTGTGAGAAACGGGAACAGTGGACTCCTAAAGTAAGCCATGCCTGTCGTACTCTCAGAGCTTCATGCTTAGATCATCAAAGTCCCCGCTAGTGAGACATGCCAAACAGCAAAGAAGGGAAGAGGGAATGGGCCATCAGCTCCGGAACTCATCCTAGTGGTCTCAGGGTCCGCAGCCTGCCTGGATCCCCAGTGCTCAGGCGGCCTCTCGGCCAGCTCCCAACATGTATGTTGCATTCTAAACAATTTTTTCAGGGTCTGTCTCCCAGTTAACTTATTTCTCTTCCCTAATATCTGTTATGCTCTTTAACTATGTGTTTATTTTTCCACAGCCACATTATTAATTTCTAAAAGTTGTATTTTGTGCTTTTAAAATATATGCCAGGACATTTTTTTAAGTGCCTTGCTGCTTTCACTTTTTTGTTATTCTATTTTTCTATTCCTTTAAACAGTACATCAAAAACAGTACTGTTTCTATTCCTTTAAACAGTACATTTGCATATGTTTGACATCTTATGCAACTATATTCTCTGATTTCCAAGTCTGAAGTGTTTGAGGCTCCATATATATCATAGGTTACCAATGCTAACTCTCATTCATGTAGTTTAGTTTCCTTTAATGCTTGATAATCTTTCTTTGTGGCCTCATATTTGTTTGATCTCGATCAACGGAAAGTGAAAGTATAAAATGAAGACACTTTCACTAAGGGGATTTGGTTTCTGTCAGCCATGAGCCTGGATAGGCTACCAACCTGGGACCACTTAAATCACCCTGAGGTTTCTTAGGCTTAGTCTGGGACACTCAAGCCTAGCCACTTTCCACCCACATCTCGTCACCAAGCCAAGGCACAGTTTATTGGTTGCAATGACAGTTTGGCTGCTGATTTTGTTAGAGTCCCTAATTTCTTGGGTGCTCACTGTCCCCCAAGTACTCACAGATTTTCCTTTTTGTTTTTCCTGGACCTTTGGAGAATGTTCTTAATTCCTTCACACCCCAAAGCATACCAGCTACATCATATGAAGTATTTAGCTTTTTTTCTCCAATTAGAACATCCCCCTCCCACACAAGCATGTAACTATTCAATTCATTATATTTCCAGAACTATAAATTATGTGAAGAATTTTCACCCACCTACAGGATGACCAAAAAGCACCTGGAGATCAACCCTGACCACCCATTGTGGAGACACTGAAGCAGAAGGCAGAGGTGGCTCAGAGTGGCAAGGCTGCCAAGGGCCTGGTGTTGCTGCTGCTCGAAATGGCACTGAGACCTTCACAGTTCTAAAGGTTGCAGTCTGTGGCTTTGCCTCCAAGTGACTGTGAACTGAGTGGGGGTGTCCTCATGTCTCAAGGGGCAGCCAGACAGTCTGGAGAAGAGCAATGGCCTTCCCTGGAGCAAGCTGGGAGGGGGCAAGGACTAGAATTAGGGCATAGAGAGAAAGGCCAGTTGCAGGAGAGAGAAGTGGAGTCGGGCAGGTAGAATTCTGTGTCAGAGGATATGGAAACAGGCCCCAGATATGAGGAAGGGGGTCTGGAGGTAGAATGTGTTGGAGGTGCAGCACTCAAAGCCATCTAGCAAGGAAATTATGAAAGACCAGCAGCGAAGACTGAGAGGTAAAGTGATACTCAGAAGTCTAGGCAGACAGAAAATACAACATTTTGTAAACAAGTAGCAGGGGCTCTCCTTCTACAGCTGAGCTTCCAAAGTAAGGCTCTAGTCCCTGATTCAACTCTGTGACTAGAGAACAAAGAAACAGGCCGGCAAGAGTGTGGAAAGACTCAGTACAAGAGACAACAGCAACGGCCAGAAAGGCGAACAGGATACCCGGGACTGGGGGGATGGGGGTGGGGGAAGTGAGGGTCCCTGTTTAATGGGTTCAGAGTTCAAGTAGAGGATGACAACCAGGTCTGGAGATGGATGGGGATGATAATTGCTCAGCCAGGTGAATGTCCCAAGGCCACTGTACTATACACTTCAAATGGTCAATATGGTCCATTTTATATCAGGAATATACAACCGCAAATTAGAAAGAAAAAACAAATAAATAATAGAGACAATGGTAAAAAAAAAAAAAATTTTCACCTGAGACTCCTTCAGGCTGTGCGACCCATTATGTGGTTACTTCCCCAGGTCCTGACCAAAATGTCTGAATACATCTCAGTAGCTAGAAAAATGCTCACGTTAGATTCCCAACTCACAGAGTAAATGCTAAGGAAACAGAAAGGTCCAAGCAGAGGTATATATCTGTCTTTTCATATAGAAGAGTAAATCATGAACAATACTACATCCTGGATTGTTGCTCCCATCAAGGGCTAGAGAATGCAGTGTGATCGTGCTTAACATGCCCGGTGTAATTCTCTAGTTTAGTTAGTGCAAGAGAAGATTGATACTCAGAAAGTAATAGTGAATTTTCATATTCTGGGCTAGTTGATGACTCCAATGAAAGCTGCTGGTCCAAATATAATATTTTTTTTTTGAGTTGGAGTCTCACTCTGTCGCCCAGACTGGAATGCAGTGGCCGCTTCCGGCCACCGCAGCCTCGACCTGCTGGGCTCCGGCGATCCTTCCGCCTCAGCCTTCCAAGTAGCCGGAATTACAGGCATGCGCTACCACGCCCGGCTGATTTTTTGATTTATTGTAGAGATGAGGTCTCGCGGCCCAGGCGGGTCTCGAACCCGCGGGCTCAGGCAATCCACTCACCTCAGCCTCCCAAAGGCGCGGGATTACAGGCTGAGCCACCGAGCCCAGCTAAATGTAATATTTTTAATGGACAAAATAGTATAGCCACAGAAACCTGATAACCAGTTATTGATCCAGTGACTTATTGTTTTTTCCATCTCCCAACAAGCAGAAAACACCAGAAACAAACAGCTTCCCCTGGGAAAGAGAGTAGTATAATAATGTTATTGTTGTCAGTAATGTTCTTAATGTTGTCAGTAAGTTCTTGGAAACTGCAACTTTTAACAAAATGACATATTACAAAACCAATTTTACCAGGGGCTAATTAATATAAACAAGAGTTAAGTTCCTATGGCATTTTTTGGTCACAAAAACACCACCAAACTTCTAAATAAAGACCCCAAAACACTTCTAGTATTAAACATTAAAATAAAAGTGAGCTATGCCTACATTTAAGGAAAAAAAATTAAAAAACAAGTAAGAATTATTTATCCAATTTTTGGTGACTCGGTGACTGACAGTGATCTTACTGGTCGTGGCTTAAACCAAGGAATACACATTTGCAAAGCAAAAACTGAAAGGAGCACCTCCTCCTACCATGCAGTTCAGAAACAGACAATAACCAATATGGCGGGCTTGCTAAGCACTTTCCTCTTGCATCATTTATTGTCGTGCATTTTGATGATTATCGTATACTTGGTGAATGTTTATTTGACTGAAATTTGCATTCATTCATTTTCCAACACTCACTTATTCCAGTGTAGAGCTGCAGGTGGCTCAGGCCTATTCTGGCAACTCAGGGTTAAGTCAGGAAGCAACACTGTTCCATCGCAGGGTGCACTCACACCCACCCGCCCTCACTCGGATGGGGACAATGTAGACATTCCGATTAGCCTCATGTGCTCATCTTTGGGATGTGGGAGGAAACCAGAGAATCCGGAGAAAACCCATGCAGACATGAGGAGGACATGCAGACTCCACAGAGGGCGGCCCTTGGCAAGAATCTTTTTTCCCTTTCTCACCAATGTTATAACGATAAGATTTTGAACAAAATAACATTATTTAAGGTCCTAATGAACAGCTTTGTTATCCTGTGTCAGGATACATCAACTCTCCAGTTCTCTACCACAGTTTATTTCTCAGGGATTTTGACAGCTTCCCATTCCACAAGATCTCTCACTGGCTTATCACCTGGATGATAATAATACAACCTGAAGAGCCAAAAGTAGCTAGTTGCCTAGGAGCCCAAATTAAACCTTGGCTCATTGGAAAATGGAAGGTATGTTCCACAAAATTAGAGGGATCTGATGGCTCAGTAAAGTTTTTGGCACACTGGGAGCTAGGCTCAAGTCAGCAAGCTCCCTCCAAAAATAAAACCAGGCTCTCTGTCTGGCTCATTTTTGTGTGTTTCAGCTTTTTTCTCTCTTTCAGTTTTCAGTAGCATTTTTGTACTTGATTTGTTTCTGTTCTTTAATTACTTTTTTAAAAAGACTTCCTGTCTGTGTATGGGTATTTTTGAGCGAGAGTACATCCATAGGGTTTTTTTGTCGGTGGGTGTGTTTGTATGATTGTCTGTATGCTTTAGTTTTGGGGTTTTTTTCACTCTTTTCTGTCTTTGTTTGTGTCTCTTTTCATTTGTTAGTTGGTCCGTCTGTCCGTTCTCCCCCTCACTCTTCACTCTCTGCCTCCCCCCCTTCCTTTCTCCATTCCTTTCCTTTTTTAACCTCATTTTGCTTCCAGGGAGCAAACCTCTACCCCCACTGCATGGACAGAATGTAAGGCAGTGGGGAGTGGGCTCCAGGGGCCCACACACCTGTCAGTGGATCCTGGGACCTGCCGATAGATTCTGAATCACAGTTCCTCCCTCAATTAAACCTCAGAATTGCAAAAAGTACAGCCTCCCACCACAGTCCAGCTCCAGAATGGAATAAAGTTGGAGGAACCACATAAGGAAGAACAGGAGATCCAGCAAGGGGTAAAAGCTACCCCCACATCCCTGAACAACAGAATTAAAGAAGAGGGGGAAAAAGTGGGGAAGAAAATCTACACAAATGAAGAAAAACCAAAAGAAGAATATGGGTCTCACACAGACCCCTGGGAGTTCAGCCACCAAGAGTGCAGACTTCGGAATGTCAACAATGAAGAGCCCCCAGAATGGCTGGTCTCAAACCGCAAACCCAGATATCAAGACAATAATAGAGAGAATAAACAGAATCTAGGAGAGGCAAGAGGAAAGAACATTTATGGTCTTATGAATGTTGAACCAGGCCTGCATCCCAGGGATGAAGCCTACTTAGTCATGGTGTATGATTCTTGAGATGTGTTGTTGAATCCAATTTGCTAGGATCTTGTTTAGAATTTTAGCATCAATGCTCATCAAGAATATTGGCCTGTAATTCTCTTTCTTTGTTGGATCTTTACCTGGCTTGGTTATCAATGTGATGTCAGTACTGGAATACTTTCAGTAGGATTGGTATCAGTTCCTCATTGTGTGTTTTGTAGAATCCTGCTGGAAAGTCTTCTGGTCCAAGGGCTTTTTTTGGTAGGTAATTTTTTATGACATAGTCAATTTCCTGGATTGTTATTGGTCTTTTGGGGTCTCAAATTCTTCTTGTTTCAACTTGGGGAGGTTGTGTGGTGTCAGAAATTTCTCCATTTCCTTTAGGTTTTCAAGTTTATTTTCATATGTGTACATGGTAATCTCTGATAATCTTTTGTATTTCTTTGGGGGCAGGCAAGAGGAAAGAACGAAGGAGTTGATACCTAAGATAGTAGCAATAAAGAATACAATAACAAACTGATAAGCATGGAACACAGAATTAGCCAAGCAGAAGACAGAATCTCAGAACTTGAGGACCAAAATATGGAACTAACCCAAACTGTCAAAAACATAGAAAAGAAGCTTTAAAAGAGCAAAACCTACAAGAGGTGACCGATTACTTTGAGAGGCCGAGCCTAAGATTAATTGGACTTCCTGAGGCCTCTAGACAAAGACCACCCTGGAACAAAATTTCCATGAAGTTATCCAAGAAAACTTCCCTTATCTCATCAGTGACAGGACCATTCAAACACAAGATTTTCAGAAAACCCCTGCAAGATGACAAATGAGTGAACCAACTCTTAGACACATAGTAATTTGCCTACACAAAATAGGTATAAAAGAAAAAATTCTAAAGACAGCAAGAGAAAAAGGTCAGACTACTTACAGGGAAAGACCAATTAGAATATCCACAGAAACACTTTAGGTGAGGAGAGCTTGGAGTCCAATCTTAAAAGTACTCAAAGATAAACAATTTCAACCAAGAATTACCTACCCAGCTAAGCTAAGCCTCATCTGTGATGGAGAATTAAAATCTTTCCCAGGCATCCAATCCCTAAGAGCTATTGCTGCCTCCAGACCAGCTCTACAAAAAACATTTAAGAAAGTATTAAACACAGAAGAAAGGAAAAAAAGAACGACACTATTCTTTACAAGAATGCAGGAAAAAGATTGAAAACACACATGAAACAACCCAAAAATCAAAAGAAAGAAAACAAACAATAACAACAACAAAAGCTCTATAAGAAC
Organism: Cephalopachus bancanus; assembly: GCA_027257055.1. NCBI lineage: Eukaryota > Metazoa > Chordata > Mammalia > Primates > Tarsiidae > Cephalopachus > Cephalopachus bancanus. The sequence continues at coordinate 577,381 of JAPVLO010000140.1, forward strand.
CTCATGACAAGGATAAACTTTCACATTTCAATAATTAGCCCAAATGTGAATAGACTAAATGCACCACTGAAAAGACATAGAATGGCAAAATGGATACAATATCACGAGGCAACAATATATTGTCTCCAAGAAACTCATCTCACCAGAAAGGACACTCATAGACTCAAGGGAAGAGAATGGGAAACAAAATTTCAAGCAAATGAAACACAAAAGAAAGCATGATTCGCAATCTTAATAACAGATAAAATACCCTTTAAGCTATCAAAAATTTTAAAAGATACAGAAGGTCATTACATAATGATAAAAGGTTCCATCCATCAACAAGAAATATCCATCCTAAACATATATGCACCCAACATAGGAGTACCAGCTTTCATAAAGTAGCTTCTAGGTAAACTTAAAAAAGATATTGACTCTAATGCTATCATAGCTGGGTACTTAAATACCTCACTCACGCCCATAGACAGATAATCAAGACCAAAAATCAACAAGGAGATCCAGAACCTCAGTGTGACCCTTGACAAAATGTGCTTAATTGATACCTACGGAATACTCCACCCAACAAGCACGGAATATACATTCTACTCATCACCACATGGAATGTATTCTAAGATCAACCACATCCTCGGCCACAAAGCAAGCATAAACAAATTTCACAAGGTTGAAATCCTGCCATGCACCTTCTCAGACCATAGTGGAATAAAAATAAATATCAACACCAACAAAATTCCCCCAAAACTCACAAAGACATGGACACTAAATAGTATGATGCTAAGCAACTCCTGGGTCAAAACAGAAGTCAAATGGGAGATTAAAAGATACTGGAAACAAACAAAAATGAAGAAACATCTTACCAAAACCTTTGGATGCCATGAAACCAGTACTAAGAAGGGAATTCATATCTCTACAAACACACATGAAGAAAATGGAAAAATCACCAGCTAACAGCTTAACAAATCACCTAAGGGAGCTGGAAAAGCAAGACCACCAAACACTAATTTCAGCAGAAAAATCCAGATAACCAAAATAAAAGCCCAAATTAAGGACATAGAAGACAAAAAGTTAACACAAAACAATCAATGAAACAAAAAGTTGATTCTTTGAAAGGATAAACAAGACTGATGGTCCCCTAGCTAGAATGACCAAGAAAAGAGAGAAAAAGTCCAGATAAACACAATCAGAAATGCAAAATCTCAAGTCACAACTGCCCCCAAAGAAATACAAAAGATTATCAGAGATTACCATGTACACATATGAAAACAAACTTGAAAACCTAAAGGAAATGGAGAACTTTCTGACATCACACAACCTCCCCAGGTTGAAACAAGAAGAATTTGAGACCCAAAAAGACCAATAACAATCCAGGAAATTGACTATGTCATAAAAAATTACCTACCAAAAAAAGCCCTTGGACCAGAAGACTTTCCAGCAGGATTCTACAAAACACACAATGAGGAACTGATACCAATCCTACTGAAAGTATTCCAGTACTGACATCACATTGATAACCAAGCCAGGTAAAGATCCAACAAAGAAAGAGAATTACAGGCCAATATTCTTGATGAGCATTGATGCTAAAATTCTAAACAAGATCCTAGCAAATTGGATTCAACAACACATCTCAAGAATCATACATCATGACTAAGTAGGCTTCATCCCTGAGATGCAGGCCTGGTTCAACATTCATAAGACCATAAGTGTACTCAAATACATCAACAGATATAAAAACAAAAACCACATGATTATATCATTAGACACAGAAAAATTTTTGATAAAGTTCAGTACTCCTTCTTGATAAAAACCCTTGAACATCTAGGCATAAATGGAACACACCTCAAAATAGTAAGAACCATCTATGAGAAAGCCACAGTCAGCATACTGCGAAACAGACAGAAATTGGAACCATTTCCCCTGGAAACCGGAACAAGACAAGGATGCCCACTCTCACCCCTCCTGTTCAGCATAGTTTTGGAAGTCCTAGCTAGAGCAATCAGATAAGAGAAGGAGATCAGCGGTATCCAAATAGGAAAAGAGGAAGTCAAGTTATCCCTCTTTGCAGCTGACATGATTCTATACCTTGAAAACCCAAGAGAAGCTGTCAAAAACCTCCTTGTACTGATAAAGGACTTTGGCAAAGTCTCAGGGTACAAAATCAATGTGCAAAGGACAGTTGCATTTCTATACACCACCAACAAACAAACAGAAATCCAAATAAAAAGTGCAATCCCATTCACAATAGCCAGAAAAAAAATCAAATACCTTGGCATCTTCCAGAGATGTGAAAGACCTTTACAACGAAAACTACCAAACACTGCTTAAAGAAATCAAAGAAATCAAAGATGACACAAACAAATGGAAAAATATTCCATGCTCATGGATTGGAAGAATCAACATTGTTAAGATGTCCATCCTACCCAAGGCAATCTACAGATCTAACGCAATACCCGTTAAATTGCCAGCACCATTCTTCTCAGACCTGGAAATGACAATGCAGGAATTCATATGGAAACATAAATGACCACGACTGCCAAAACAATCCTCAGCAAAAAAAAAAAAAAAAAGCGGGAGGTATAACACTCCCAGACTTTAAACTCTATTATAAAGCTACAATAATAAAAACAGCCTGGTATTGGTCCAAGAACAGGCATATAGACCAAAGGAATAGGATAGAGATTCCCGAAGCAAAACCTCAATTTCTCAACCAACTCATCTTTGACAAACCAACTGGGGAGAGGAGTACCTATTCATTAAATGGTGCTGGGGAAACTGGCTGACAACATACAGAAGATTAAAACAAGATCCTACCTATCACCATACACAAAGGTCAACTCTAAATGGATCAAAGACCTAAACATAAAACCTTAAACTATAAGAACCTTAGAAAATGCAGGAGATACCCTTGTGGAAATTGGAACTGGCAACCAATTCCTGATCAAAACCCCGAGTGCCCATGCCATAAGAGATAAGATAGGCAAGTGGGACCTCATCAAACTGACAAGCTTCTGAAAAACATCAAGAGAGTGGGGAGACGGCCCACAGACTGGGAGAAAATGTTTGCCAACTGTATGTTTGACAAAGGCCTAACATCTATGATCTACAAGGAACTCAAATGTGCTGAAAATAAAAAAAAAACCAACAGCCCCATTACAAAGTGGGTAAAGGATATGAATAGACAGTTCTGAAAACAAGACTTATGTGCAGCCAACAGATAAGTGAAAACATGCTCAGCCTCACTAATCATCAAAGAAATGCAAATTGAAACTACACTGAGGCTGGGCTCAGTGGCTCAGGCTGTAATCCCAGCACTTTGGGAGGCCAAGGTGAGTGGATTGCCTGAGCTCACAGGTTCGAGACCTGCCTGGGCAACTTGGTGAGACCTCATCTCTATAATAAATAAAAAATTAGCCAGGTGTGGTAGCACATGCCTAGTTCCAGCTACTTGGAAAGGCTGAGGTGGGAGGATCGTCGGATCCCAGCAGGTCTACTCTGCAGTGGCCAGGAGCGGCCACTGTACTCCAGTCTGGGTGACAGAGTGAGACTCCAACTCAAGAAAAAAAAAAAACAAACTACACTGAGATACCACCTAACTCCAGTCAGGATGGCTATCCTCAGTAACTCAGAAAACAACAGATGCTGGAGAGGATGCAGCGAAAAGGGAACACTTCTACACTGTTGGTGGGAGTGTAAACTAGTACAGCCTCTGTAGAAAACAGTGTGGCAATTCCTTAAAAATCTAAAAATTGACCTTCCATATGACCCCACAGTCCCCCTCCTGGGGATATACCCAGAAGAACTCAAATCACTCTACAAAAAAGATACCTGTACACATACGTTTATTGCAGCATTGTTCACAGTAGCACAATCATGGAACCAACTGTACTGCTCATCAAAAGAGGACTGGATTTAAAAAATGTGGTACATATACACAATGGAATATTACACAGCCATAAAGAAGAACAAAATCATGAACTTCACAGCAACCTGGATGGACTTAGAGTCTATAACACTGAGTGATCTTTCACAGAAACAAAGACCTGAGTACCACATGTTCTCATTCATAAGTGGACGTTGAACAGTTATCATAATACCATAAGAGAATGATTGGCAGTAGTGGGAAACTGCCGGGAGAGGGGTGGGGAAGCAGTATTGGCAGTAGTGGGAATCTGCTTGAGGAAGAGGGGAGCACACCTCATCAACAAGGGTACCTGCATTATGAACATTTGCGTGCCTAACCCTGAATTGTACCCTACATCTTTAAAATAAAATAAAAAAATTAAAAAGAAAAAGAAGCCAACCCTAGGAAGATCCTCAAAAAAAAAAAAAAAAAGTTGAATAATAATATGGCCATTATTCTAGCAGGTTTGCATCTCCCATGCCTCCTTCCCCTCCAGCTCACTCAATGGGCCCACATTGCTTTGTAAAAAGTTCACTATTACCAAATGATGTAAAAGAGAAATCTGTGGCTGACAACAGGCAGAGGCAAGCCATCATGATAATAAAGTCCATTCAGGGTAGGGGTGGCCCTGAAGAGAAATAGGGGAGAGAATTTTTTTCCCGTGGGAAGATCTTTGAGTACATTTCTTTGTCCACATTGCTAAGGAGAAGGACTTAATTGTTTAGATTTAATAGATTGTCAAGCATTTAGAAGAAACAGCATCAGAATATTGATGACAAGAAGAATATCTATGTCTCATTACAATGTCTCAACCACAGAGACGTTTCTTAGTAGTCAGGTAAAATTAAACTGATCTGTGATATTAATTTGCCTCTTTCTCCAGTCAGCCAATCCTTGTTCAGTGGGTTTCTAGAATCATATTGACAGGGACAGAAGTTATGCACAGGCTCATAAACAAAGACCTGCAAGGTCTCACAAGTTCAGGATTTACCACTGTACGCTTACATTGGCAGCACTGTACACACAGCTCAGTAAGGTTTCATGACCTTGATGTATCAGCGTCTCACAGCTGTGTTTGTGTTGACACATGGCAGTGTCTTGCCGAGTGGTATTCATCATTGTGGTGGCACGATTTCGTGCACCACTGAAAGAACGTCTGAAGTTGAGTCAGAGCAATGAACAAATATTAAATTTCTTGTTAAACTTGGCTAGAGCGGAAGTGAAATCAGGGACATGTTAGTCCAAGTTTGTTAATCCAAGATGTGGGGTACAATTCAGAATTAGGTATATAAGTGGACACCATACGGTAAAGTTTGAGATTCTCTTTGGTCCCCACTTTACCTAGTTTGAGGTCAGGTACCCTTCCTGATGTACCCTTATTGATCCCTGTGAGGGATATTTCTTGTTGATGGATTGAAACTTTTATCATTTGTAGTGTCCTTTCATATCTTTTTTTTTTTGAGTTGGAGTCTCACTCTGTCGCCCAGACTGGAGTGCAGTGGACACTCCCGGACACCGCAGCATCGACCCGCTGGGTTCCGGCGATCCTTCCGCCTCAGCCTTCCGAGTAGCCGGAATTACAGGCATGCACTACCACGCCCGGCTGATTTTTTAATTTATTGTAGAGATGAGGTCTCGCTGCCCAGGCGGGTCTCGAACCCGCAGGCTCAGGCAATCCACTCACCTCAGCCTCCCAAAGGCGCGGGATTACAGGCTGAGCCACCAAGCCTGGCTCCTTTCATATCTTAAAGGTCATTTTGTCTGAAATTAAGATCATGACTCCTACCTTCTTTTGTGATCCATTCACCTGGAAATTCATTTTCCATCCTCTAACTTTGAGTCTGTGTGTGTCCCTTGTTGTGAGATGAGTTTCCTGGATGCAGCAAATTATTGGGTCATGGTTTTTATCCAGTTTGCCATTCTATGTCTTTTTAGTGGTGCATTTAGTCCATTCACATTCAGGCTAATTAATGAAATGTGATTGTTTATCCCTGTCATGAGGTTCTTAAAAAGTTTTTTCTTTGTTTTCTTTCAACTTTTGGGTTGATGTATGTGTGTGTTTTCAAGTTTGCAGTCACGATATATTCTCTGTTGATTCAGTCCAAGTTTATCTGGGGGTAATGCCATGAAGAAAATGGCAGTGTACAAATAGATTATGCATTTTTCTGAGGGGAGAGAAAGCATCACTGATGAAGAAAGGTCAGGACAACCAGTAACAAGCAAAACTGACAAAAACGTTGCAAAAATTTGTTTCATTGTGTGTCACAATCACTGGCTGACTGTGAGAAGCATAGCAGACTGTTGGGAGCCAGCCACGGAGGCCCACTGAGCGTTAGGGATCAGGAAGGGCCGTAGACCCCGAGACTGCTAGGATGTGTTCAGGAGCTGTTGACCCATTCCGTCTCTCCTTTTCCATCTGGCACAAACTGCCAAGAAAAGCTCCAGCTGGTTCTAACAGACAACTCTGAGACCAGAGCGTACACAGCTAACCTAGGAGTCTATTGTTCCCATTCCCCATGGCTTATGGTTTTTTGATTTATCACAATTTAAGTTGGGCTTTGAGTCACATTGAGGAGCCTTAGTATAGGTCACAGGTTCTTTTGATGCGACCGTTAGAAATTTATAGATATAGGTTTTAGAAAATAGTTTATATAGATTAAGAAAATTTAAGTAACCATTTTATTATAGAAGTATGGTTAGTTCAGTTTGATTTAGGGGAGGCTAGTGAAGTCTGAATTAGGCCAGCTGGTGCTAGGAGAGTGTAACCATAGCAGCAATTGTTTTAATAAAAACTAGTTTGAATTAGTACATAATAGTGGAAGTTAATAATCACTATGGTGGTTTGGGGTTTAGACATTGAGTGATGTTAATTCAAGATGATGTAGTTGTAATACAATTCAGGGCACATAAGAAACTGGCGTGGGGAACATTAAGCTAGCATAAGATACAAAAAGACAATCTGTGGTTGTTCTTCCTCATGTTCTTCCTTACGTATGAAAGAACATTTGCTTGAGAGTGGGGGGTGTCCTTTGTGCACCTGGACCTGTTCATGTGAAAGGCACATGCTACCTTTGTTTCCTGTGATGATGACTTTGCAGAGTTTGGGGATAAAAGCCCTGAGATTACACCCATTAAACAGCTTCTGGTCACTTGAGGAGTCCAGTCTCTTTCTTTCTCTCCTCTTCTCTTTCTTTTCATCTTACCAGAATAATCGCCCCACCTTCCAAGGGACCCCCTAAATCTCTCTGCGGGGGCTGGCCTCCCGCAGCAGACAAATAAACATCAACAGAAAAAACAGCTAGGAAAATCTTAACTGTAAATCTTGGCATGAGAAAGGTGTGCACAAAAATGGTCCTGAAGGAGCTCTTGTATCACAACAATGCACCAGCTCACATCGCCCTGTGTGTGGGAGAGTTTTTAGCCAGTAGAGTACTGGAACACCCTCCCTGCTCACCTGATCCAGTCCCCAATGACTTTTTTCTTTACCTGAAGATAAAGAAAATACTGAAAGGAAGACATTTTGATGACATTCAGGACATCAAATGTAATACGGTGATGGCTCTGATGGCCATTCCAGAAAAAGAGTTTCAAAATTACTTTGACAGTTGGACTAAGCACTGACATCATTGCATAGCTTCCCAAGGGAGTGCTTTGTAGGTCACTGTAGTGATATTCAGCAATGAGGTAAATAGCACTTTTTCTAGGATGAGTTTATGAACTTAATTCTCAGTCCTTGTTCTCTCACTAAGGTTGACTTGGCTACTATCAGAGTCAGGTGCCAAGTCTGCCAAGAACAGTTATTCACCCTTACCTCTACAATATGGTAGGACACATTAGACTGAACCAGGAGTTCATCTTGTGGCAGATTGATCACACTAAATTCTGCTATATCCTTGGAATAGACATTCATTCTGAATTTGGGTATGCCTTCCGTTTCTCAAAATCTCCCCAAGTAACACCTACCATAGACTTATAAGATTATTTTTTTCATCCTCCTGGAATATCACACATTGCTTCTGACCAAGAAAGTGCTTTTAACTATAAAAAGAAATAAGACAATGGGAAACAAATTTACTGGTCATATCTTGCCACCTCATCACCCATATGTAGCTGGAATTACCTACTAAAGGCTCAGTTACTATCTCTGTCAGTACCTAACATTTTGCAAACTTGAAATGCCATCCCATGGGATTTGGTAAATGCTCTGAGGAGGAATCAATTAATGGTCAGAAGACAAGAGTTCCAGTACTAAGAAGTGAATATGGTTGGCTCTTTTTACAACTACAACTGATGACTCAGTCACAAAATATTTGCTCCCTATCTCCCTTACTTTTTACTCTGCTGACTTAGAGTTTTCTCTTTCCAAGGAAGGAATGCTGTCGTCAAAGGATTTAACAATAATCCCACTAAATTGGAAATGGCAACTGCCATCTGTTCAGTTAGTCCTCTCAAGGACACTGCACAAAATGACAAGAAAGTGGTGTTTGATCCTGATTATCTAGGAAAATAGGGTAACTGCTTACAAAATGGGGGCAGGAAGGGCTTTCTAGAATCTAATTTGTCCCAAAGTGTCTCTCTTAAGTCAAGAGGTAAAGATTAACAGAAGAGTCTTACAATCCAAAGCAGATTGGACACTAAGAGTTCATATTCCTCAGGAATGAAGGTTTCAGTGAGAAACCAAACTGATAGTCTGAGGTACTATCAGAAGGAAATATAAACCATAGCTCATTGCCATTGCAGAAGTAATAATTATAGCATCTATCCATCTTTTCTTTTTTGTTGTGTTATGTATATAGTCATACACCTAGATAAAATGTCTTTCTCTTTTCTTTACTTTTTCATCAGGATACTTAACTTTACTGTTTGGTAATTATACCACAGAATTTGGAAAGAAAACTTGATTGATGTACTAAATAAATTTTAGTTTCTTCCCTTTAGGAGCTTCTGATCATTCAGAGGATGTCTACATTACATTAAACATTTTTTTGGAAGTGTAAGTAGATTTTTATTGCTATATGCACATCACATAACTTAATGCAAAAGATAAAGTACATAATTGAATAAATTTTTAATGAATGGCTATATAGAGGAGAAAGATACATAGATGAATAGATGTGTAGTAAGAGCAAAAAAGGAATGCATGTGATCTTTTATTTTCAGGGAAATTTCACTCTCTTTCTTCCTTTTGGAACTTGTATTGGACATATATGTTAGAGCACCTCAGTCTACAACTTATGTCTTTTTATCTCTAGTTTATACAATTCATAATGTTATCTGAGTCACATTACAAATAATTTTCTTCACATCTATCTTCTAGTTCACTAATTCACTTTTCAGCTGTGTCTTATATCTTGTTTAATATGCTCACTAAGTTTTTATTTCAATTTTTGGTGGTTCTACTTTGTCTCTTTGATATAATATTTCTTCTTTTACTTATTTTGATATATCTTTTTAAAGTCTAATGGACAAGGTGAGGCACAGTGGCTTGCACCTGTAATCACACCACTTTGGGAGGCCAAGACACGAGGATCACTTGAGGCCAAGAGTTTGAGACCAGCCTGGGCAACATGGCAAGACCCCATTTGGGAAGGAAGGAAGGAAGGAAAATTGTAACATCTGAATTTCTTAGGATTGTGATCTTGATATGTGTTTACTGTCTTTGCTGCTTCTAGTTCAGGATAAATTATTTCCTTTAATACTTTATAATTTAGATTGTGAGCTCATCTTTAGAGTGTCTCTTTCTTTGGGACTTGGTTGTGTGTTTGATTTTCCCAAATACCTACAGGTTTCACTAACCTGTGAACACTTCTCATGTTGACTTTTAGCATGTCAGTTTAAAAACCATACAGGGTAGTATATATCTGAGTCATAAACCTGTAAGATGGCAGGACTGTGATAATAAAATTCTCCAAGAGAAACTTTGTCCCCAGCAACCAGACTCAGCTAGAAAATCTTCCACATGGTTGTATGAATGAACTAATTTCTGAGAGTCCCGGTTTTATATATTTCTCAGTTCCAATTTCTGCCTCTTGCAGGCCCACCACACCTTGTCACCTGTTCCTCCATGGTGTTACAATCTACAACCCTAGCTTCTCACAACTACTAGCAATCACCCCCCCAACACACAATACAGACACCATAATAACAGTAGCTGCTATGGTGTCAGATAAGGCTTTTAATCACTTTCTCCCAGTAGATTATGTTTTATAAACTCATCTATGCATTTAAAGGAGAGGTTTTTAAAAAAATTGTTCTTCCAGAATTTCTAGGTATTTTTTCATGTGAGGGTTTGCAATCTATTTCAATGTTTTCTGAAAAGAAAGTCTCAGGAAGTGATAAACTAGAAAGGTCTATGAGATAATGAATCTTAGAGGAGATTTAATTTGCTGGGGAAAAAAAAGTGAGAGGGGGGAGAAATGGTGCCTCTGGCAGGAAAGCAGCAATGTAAATAACCACAACAGGAGAGACAAAGCAATCGGCTTCGGCTTCCATGACTGAAGGGAAAATCTTTGACCCAGTCAGGGAGGACTGTTAGATAAGGGGCACAGACAGGAGGGAAGGCATGCATGGGATTGTGGAGTTTCTGGGAAGTGATGGGGGTTTTAGGCTAAAGATCTGTACCAGGTCATTGTTAAAAGAAGTAAACAGTATATGTGGCTTTAAGATCCAGCCCAGACCACCAGTTCCATGGGGAAAGAGACATATGAGAAAAGCCCAACGTCTTAAAATGAAAGTTTACTTGACCAAATGAGCTAAGAGATACTGTTGAAGTCCAAAAGAAGACTGAGCCTGCTGATGCAACTTGACATTGAACAAGCGTTGACAGACGAGCATCCACAAGCACTTCTGACAAGATGTAGTACCCCCCGGCTGTGGACAAATCTGGAAGTGGGAAACTGACAGCCTGCAATACACACCTGCTTGATTCTACCTGGTCCCGTTTTATGATTACGAATCAGTTTTCTCTGATGTGCTCCATTTTTCACTGCAGCATCTTCGTCTGAGTGCCGTTATCAGTTATAACTTCATCAGAGCATCTGGGTGCACCATTTACAAAACTACTTTGTGCTGAAAGTTAGAGAGTACAAAGATGTGCAAATTCACAGAACAAAAGAGAAGAAAGAAGCACTACCTGGAGACTCCAGCACAGATGGCCTTCATTTTTCTAACAAAACACCCCTGTGAGGTGTGTTGCCAATAAATTACTTTATGTCACGGTAAGATGAGATTGCCATTGAGTTGATAATGCATGCGGGTCTCCTCCATAGGTGATAAGAAAGCAAAAGCCTTCCGTGCAATGTAAAGGATTCAGTGTAACACCGGCATGCATGATGAAGCATTTGAATATACAGAATATCCATGTGCGAGCTTCTCTCTCGTAATAGAGTCAGCTATTCCTGCTCCAAATGAGAAACCGGTTCTCTCCATGGGCAGCTCTATTTTATGCCCTCCCCTGGCTGTGTTCTAAGGCTTCCCTAATAAGCTGGAAGGCTTATGGGAGAGGACTGTCAAATCCTCTGATTTCTAGAAGCCACCTGTCCTGTCTGTTCAGCTTTGGCGTCCACTTCTGTTGACAGAAATCGCTTGTGTTTATTCTGCTGTCCCATGCATTAATGTAATGCTAATCACCCTGGCATGATCAGCTCTAGGGACCTCATTCACAGTGATGACCTGTGAATAATCTATAACCCATGAATAAGTAATTTGGTAAGTATCCTTCATGGAAGCAACACCATGTCTTTAAAGTCACAGACTTCTCCCGGAATCAACCAGGGCAAACAGCGGCTGGCATCGGCAACATGGCTCCTGCCACGCCTCACAGGTCGGATCCCTAAGGCAGATGAGCCTCAGTGTCTTCCCATCCTAACTCTGCCACCAAGCCACTAGTCCGGAGAGGCAGCTCACACTCTTTCTGCCTTCCTTTTTCCATCAGCAGAGCGAGAGAGCAGCCTACATTTGTTACTGGGCTAACTGAATTCAGTAAATGTCAATTTATTCATTGACATTAACATAAATTTAGATCAGTAGATTGAAAATGCTCCCAAATGTACCTGCAAAAGCACCAGGTGTCCTTCTCCTAAGTACTAATTACTTCAAGTTGCAAATGTTTGGTTTAAAAGCTGAGTCCAGGCCATTTTATTATAGCTTGGGCCTCTTGGTGTGATGACTTATCCTAGTCTCACATAAAATAGATACCTGCCACACTTGGGTGTCCACCAAATCTCATCCCTCCTGGAAACGTGAGCCACAAAATTTATTCAGCAGGGGTGGGAGGGAGCCACAAACCTCCCGCTGCCCTCATGGAAAGTTACTGCCTAGTTGCACTGAGCGTTAGTCTTAGGCTGAGAGGGCAGCTCACCCTTTCCTGAGTCTGTTTTGCCTCCTGTCCAGGGAACAGGAAATGGCCGATGACTTGCTGAACTCTGACAGCCCTACAGCGACCAGAGCAGCAAGGTATCTATCTCTGCCCAGGGCATCCAGTGATTCACAAATACCTTTCCTGTTGTCATGCTTTTTCTTCTTCTTGCCTTTTTTTTTTCTTGGCAGCTTTTAGCAGATGGATCAGTCAAATCTCCAACACTCTCGTGCCCCTCAAAGGAGAGCCCTGAGAGATCCAATGAGGTTTTTTCTTTTCTTTTTTCAATTTTTTTTTTTTTGAGTTGGAGTCTCACTCGGTCGTCCAGACTGGAGTACAGCGGCCGCTGCAGCCTCGGCCTGCTGGGCCCCGGCGATCCTCCCGCCTCAGCCTTCCAAGGAGCTGGAACTACAGGTGCGCGCCACCACGCCCGGCTGATTTTTGATTTATTGTGGAGATGAGGTCTTGCCAAGTTGCCCAGGCGGGTCTCGAACCCACAGGCTCAGGCAATCCACTCACCTCGGCCTTCCAAGGCATGAGATGACAGGCTGAGCCACCGAGCCCAGTTTTTTTTTTCCTTTTCATTAGCAAATAAAGCTAGCAGGATGATCCTTAAGTCAACCCTTCCCTGGTTTCTACCCTGAGGACGTCTGCACAGGCTGCAACCTATCCCATCTTCAAAGCGTCCTCTCCTTTTCATCTCCCTCTCTCTCCACTTTCAGATTTCAGGTAAGTACTTTTTCAGAAGCGTCCCCAGGACATGAGCCATGAGTGGTCTCACTTCACAGCTCTCCCCTGTCCCTTAGACTTTTCCCCGCAACTTTCTCATCAGGGTGAAGCTGCTCGAGTGGGAGGGGGACGGGGTGTGGGGCGAGGGCTCCCGTACACCCGTGTGCTGGCAGGCCCTCTCTTTGCCTGGTTATGCAGAGACAAACAGTTGTCTTGTTGTCCACAGGCAGTGCCTTCTCTTGACCTGTTATAGGGAAACCGTTAGCCTCTTCTTTGGATGCACCCCGGAATTTCTCTCAACTCCTTTTTTCCCACCACATTGGCTGGATCTGACATATCATGTACTTTGTATTTTCAGATATTTATCATTGAAGCACAATTCCTACAAAAATCTGGAAAATCGATTCTGGCAAAACTAGTACCATCCGTTCAAAACCACCTCTGCTCTTTACAAAGACACATCATTATGTACAAAGAATTTGGCTCTCCTGCCTTGGCCAGTCCACCATTCTTCATGCCAAAGAAAGCAGCCAAAGGTCTGAGTGGCTGTCCTCACAGGTTTGGGGGCTGTGGCAGACCTGGCTCACCTGTGGGCTATTCTCTCGGCATGTCAGAGAGAGGCTGGCCCCACCCTGGTTCTTGCCACCCCACGGGACCCCAGTGGTCTGTTGACATTGTCCATTCAATCCCTGGCCCAGGTTGTCCCCAGCAGCCTTCGATCACAGGGTCAGTTTCACCCACCCCAGCGAGGCCGCCGGACCACGCCCCTTGAATTCTTCCTCAGGAGCAGGCAGAAATTTGTCCCATTCAGGCCACACAAGACCCAAGAGTTCTTGCAGGAGCTGAACAGACCCTTCAAACCCTCGTTCGTCTGCACTTGGGACTTCAATCCAATGCAGCTTGATGGTTGAGCTCCACTAGGCCCTGAGACATGAATGCTAAATACAGAAACCAGCAAAGTCTGATTTTCAAGAGCGGTTCTTCTTGAGAAATTCTCTTTCAAGTTTCGGGAGCTAACTGACACCTTTCCTGTTTTTCTTTTTATCTTGCTCTTCCGCACCCCTGCCTCAACACACACACAGTCCGTGGCCTTCCCCAGGCAAAGGATGCTCTCCAGAACGGTGGAAGGAAACCCAGAAGAGAGAGAGCCTGTGTGTGGCTGGAAAAATTGCCCCCCTCCCGAGGGCGAGGAGTCGCGCCCTGTCTGCCCTCTTTGCGGCTGCTGACATCCACAACTCCCTCCTTCCCTTCCCTTCCCGCAGGACCCGCGTTCTCTGAGCTCCGCTCTTTCAAAGTCGCCCCTGACGCCATCGTCCCCTTTCCTCTTCCTCTCTCTAAACCCCTGCCCTCTTTCTCGTCCCCTGCACACGCCAGGGACGGGGCCCACACGGCTGCCCAGGCTGCTGTCTTCCCTGTCCTCGCGGCTGCCCAAACTTTTCGCTTCCACTTTGAATAAGTTCGACTTAAATGCCACCGCCCCGATCCAAGCCAACCCATCTCCACTAAGTATTTCTTCAGCTAGGAATATATGCTTTAACTGCAAAGCCTTTGGATTTGTTTCTCCCCCCCAAAACCACAGAGACGATATTTAGGGCCAGCATTGAAGAAGTCTTAGGAACGTTCGTCTTTATGGAAGGCCCCGAGGAAGACAACAGTCTCTTAGCAAGAAGAAGTTCCCACAATCCAAGACTGACCATGGTACCCAACCAGAGAAGAATTCCTGAGAGAGAGAGAGAGAGACAGACAGGCACAATAGGGTCTAACAACAGCAAGAGGCAACTTTTCAAGTTACGGTATCCCAGTAAGGCAGGCAACCAGCATTTTGCACAGCATAGTGAAGGAAAAACCACTACACAGACTGCCCTTATAACGAATAGTTATTATTAACATATTGCTTGACTGAAGATGATTTGCCATTAGTAGTAAGAAACCTGAAAAAGAAAACACAAACCCCATCACTACTTATTGAGTGTTTGCCATGTGTTGGGCAGAATGCAAAGTATTTTACATGCATTGTCTTAATAATTTTTCATAACCAACCCTATAAAGTAGAACTATCATTTTTACAGAAGATGAAACTGAGGTTCAGAGAGGTTAAGTATGTTGTCCCAAGCCACACAGCACATATGAGACAGAATCCAAGTGGGGTTTTTTGTTTTTGTTTTTTTTTGAGTTGGAGTCTCACTCTGTCGCCCAGACTGGAGTGCAGTGGCCGCTCCCGGCCACCGCAGCCTCGACCCTCTGGGCTCCGGCGATCCTTCCGCCTCCGCCTTCCGAGTAGCCGGAATTACAGGCGCGCGCTACCACGCCCGGATGATTTTTTGATTTATTGTAGAGATCTAGGTGGTTTTAACACAAGCTTGCACTCTTGGTCCAGAATCAAATGAGACAGAAGTGGTCACAGGACACACGGGGAGGGAGGACAAGCTGAATCGGGATGGCATAAGGACAGGAGGAGTTCAGAACAGAAAGCCTTCCCTTGGACACCTGCGTAAGGATGATCACCTAATGTTTAATGAGAAAAAACATGACACTGACATCGGAACCCCACCCAATAGTAATATATAGCTATTATATATTTACTTTAGACATATATAGTAAAATATATATCACTCTCTATACAGAAGGCAGACTCATTCTGAATGAAGTATTTTTACATCTTTATATATAACTATATGTTTTAAAAAATCCCTCTGACTCTAGATACATAAATATTTCAGTCATTGTTCTGGCAGAAAGAATAAAACACCAAATGAATAGTTCCCTTGTTGTAAGATTATATCTTAAGCAGTGTTTTCATTAGGTGTGCCAATTGACGTTCTTCATTTCATATTGTGTTATGTAATACCATTCTATGGTATCCCCAAAAGAGACAAAAGGTTCTCACCTTTAATCATTTTAAATCGTATGTTAATATTTTCTTTTGTTCAAACAAGAGGTTTTTTTTATCCTCTGTGTATTCTTTGCAAAGTATTCTAGTGCCTGAGAAATTTTTTTCGGTTATTGACAAAGCATGATCAGAAAGAACAACTGTTTCACATTTTATTTCATAGCTTCTGTTCTTTTTAGTTTATAATCCTATTAATTCTTTTGGTCTATTTCCTTTCCTGTCAATATTTATACTTTAGTATGAAGTGTTAGCATACATATCCAAATAAACACCTTTCAATTCCCTCTTCTTGCAGTCTATTAGAAAATGTGATGGTACCATTGCCTTGTAAGCTTCCTGACCATGGCACCACCATTTATTATTTCTGTGGTATCTACAGAGTGCTCAGTGCATAAAAGGTGCTTGGTAAGTATTTGTTGACAGAAATTGGCTACCTCCATATGTAATACCAATAAGATAATAATAGCAATAATAATAAATAACACTTCCTGAGTGAAAGTAACAAGTGTGTTTGGCATTGTGCTAGGTTTCATATTACTCCTCTCCTGCAAGCTGCCTAACGACACATTGTTTCTATTTGACAAATGAGGAGATTAAAATCTGGAGAAATCAGGTGCCCTCCCCAAGACCAGATACTGTGACAGAGTCAGCCTCTGTCCTGGCTATGTCTGACTCCAGAGCCCCCTGTTCAGACAGCGTACTTTCCTGTCCTCTCAACTTTTCCTAAGAAACTGCTGAATGCCATCTTAACCTCACCATTCCCTGTCACATTTTCCTGGAAGACATCTACATTTACGAATTTCACTCTCCCAGCCCCTCTGTCCAACTCACATCCACACCCCTGCCAGGAAATGTCAGATCTTATCACGCACGCTCATTACTTGTGGGTTTTCCCAGCAGTGTGCTGGTAAATGTTAGACAGTCAGCTGGGGGCGGGAGGTTGGGAGGGGAACCCTGATTTGTAGTGTTTGTCTGATTTCCTTGGTATAGACACTGCCGCCGCGGAGGATTTCAAGCCACCAACATGATGTCAACGAACAGAGCTGGAAAGAGATATGCACAGTTTCCTGTATGTGGAGCTGGTGAATTCTGGCATACCACCAGCTCCTCCCCACATTGGCTAGCGTAACGCTGAAAAACACATTAAAAAGCACAAATCCGCCCTCTGGATGGATGAAACTAATTGTTTGCTCTTCCAGAGCAGCAGTTCCCAAAGCGTGGTGCTCAGACCAGCACCATCAGCACTACCTGGGAATTTACTGCCATTGCAAACCCTGGGACCCCACGCCACAACCACCGAATCAGGAATGGGGTTGCAGTGAGGCGAGGCCAGCAAATGTCTCAACAAGCTTCCAGGTGATTCTGGTGCCCGCTAAAGTGTATGCATCTCTATCCAAATGCCAAGATCTCTTTTCCAATTTAGCCCGAGGTAGAGAAGTCAAGGTGGAGAAAGGCTAACAAGGGGAATCCAAGGTCAATTTTAATGACCAAAAAAAAGTGGTAGAGGTCAAAGTTCTGGCAAGTGTGCAGTGTAGGCTCCAGATGAGAGAGGACCTGGTCCAGTTCCTACTCACATGCGAGTCAGGAGAGATGTGTGTACACCCCACATGAAGAAGGTTTCTCCAAAACAGAGAAGGAATTCACTGACTTTCAGAGACTCATCCCAGAAGCAACGTTTTAGTTGGTGTCAGAAGGGAATGGACTCAACTGGCAAGCTTCACTCCATTGACGAAAGACGCCCAGCTCGAAAATACTCAAGATGGCTTATTCTGAGCCAAACGTGAGTGGCCTCAGGCCTGGGTTGCCCATCCTCGGGAGGTCTTGGGAACGTGTGTCTGCCAAGGTTGAACTGTTGTTTGGTTATATACCTTTTAGGAGGACTGAAGTTACAAGAAACTCTAAATTAATACATGTAAGATTGAGTCCAGGAAGGTGGGGTAGTTCTCAGCTGGGGTTTGCAGGTTTTAAGTGGATTCAAAGATTTCCTGACTGACAATTAGCCAGCTAGAAGTATCTAAGGGATTTTGAAAGCACTAAAGGAAATGGGTAGCTTGAGAACAATAAGGAAGCCAAGTTTCTTGATATGTAGATGAAGCTTCCTCGGTGGTGGCAGATTCCAGAGTGAAGAGATAAGTGTCTTAAAATGTGCCCCATTCCCCAAAAGACAGCTTTCCAGGGTCATAAGATGCTTTGATTTTCCTTTTTTTATGTTATGTGATGTTATGCTAGAGCCAGGATGGAAAGTAAACCACATTAAACAGTTAATTCAAAAAATCTGTCTCTCCAGGCAGCTTCCTTAGTTGGGAATTTGGCAAAATTAAAGAAAGGTCAGAGTTTAGTCCTCAATTCCTTAGCATATATAGCTAGGAAACCTCTGCACTTGGCAGAAGTGAGTGAAAACACAGGTCTCCCTACCCAAGTCCCACCTGCGATCACTTTTCTGCTGACTTCAGTGGTCCCTGCCCCAGAAGTGGTAGGTGGGCGTGTGCGACACAGGTTGCTGACTTCCTCTCTTCCCTCACCGGACAGAGACTCTCACCCTCGCCCAACTCCAGTCAGGCTCCTGGGAACTCCCAGGCTTCTGTGTTTGTCTCTGCATCTCTATGTTGGCAAGAAGCCTAGCCTACCCGATGCGTTTAGCCAGAATCCTCCATCCTCCGTATCTCATCAGGCTCCTCATCCTCTGGTGATGTCTGACCACCCTGGCCTGCCTGAAGCAAGAATCCTGTTAGGCACCTCTGTTGCAGCCTGCCTGGGTTCCTATACCCACCCGCTGCCCAGAAAAACGAAGATGGACGCAGCCATTACAGTGGGAAAAGAGCTTAATATCACAAAGCAGTTGAGCAAGGATGAGACATTTCTCAAATTCACCTCCCCAAGAATTGGGGCTGGGGCTTTTTATGGGCGGCAGAAGGACAAGGATTGCTGAGTGGCAGATGAGGTCATGGGGCTGCAAAAAGTCTTCTGATCACAGAGTCGGTTTCTGGGAGGGCGTGGCACAGGACCGTGGAACCGGCTTCTGGGCCCAGATGGGGCCTTGGGTCCATCAGAGCATGAGACCGAAAAGCATCTCAAATACCATTCTTGGCTTTTACAATGGACGCTACCTGGACAGCCAAGTGCCCCAGTCATCAGCTCTCAGCCCCCAGCTCCGGGACGGCGAGCCAGGACAGAGGGCGTTTGGGAGGAAGGTGTGGGGAGGCGGGGTCCGTGGGGTGCCTGCAGCTTGGAGCTGCCGTCCTCCCACCTCTGCTTTCGTCCTCAAGGAGGCCTGTGTAGTCACAGGCCTTGTTTCAGGGAGAAAATGAGACAGACACCTGGTGGGGCAGTTTCCCCCTCCCTCGGGGCTGGAACCCAAGAAGATAAGCAATTGCCCTGGACTGGAGTGAAAGCAAACATAGAATCAACAGGTGTATTAAATTCTAACCACAGCTGCAGCTTTTCAGGGCTCGGGTCTCTTCTACAGCTTTTACTCCGTGGCTCGGTATTAATTTTAGACAGGTGGTTTCGCCTCAAGCCAGAATAGCCCCCCGGTTCTATCAGTTCTTTTCCATTCTCTGACCCCCCCATCCGGCTCCTTGGCTGGTCGACTCTTCTCACTTGTCCTCACTGCGCCTGGAGTGGAGCCCACCCTCTCTCCCCGACGACAAAGCCCCTGTCCTGTTACCCTCCTTGAATAGAGTCTTGCCATGACACTTAACTTTTCTCTGACACCCTCCCCCCAGGTTCCTGATTCAGTATGACTGGGCTGGGGCCTGTGAACTTGCATTTGAACAAGTTCCCAGTGATTTTGATGCTGCTGGTCTGGGAGCCACAATCTGAGAGCCACTGGCCCGTCAACCCTCTCGGTTCTCTTCCCCTCAGGATGAGCTCTTGAGGGTGTTAAGGAGCTGCTGGATGTTACCCAGAGGCCGCCTTGCTGGACGGGGTGGGCTGGGAGGTGTGTGTGGCGGAACAGGCAACAGCAAGCTTTCGTTCTGGCAGGGCCATCCCTGCAAAGCCGAGCGCAGACTGAGCAAAACGATAATTGGGAAGTTGCATAAGAATTTCAATGTTCTCGGCTGCATCTCATTTTACCCTGAAGAGACATTTGCTGCAGTTTTTAAAGGAGAGTTTCTGTAACTAGAGAATACTTTAAAAGTGTAATCGATTTTGGCTTCTGGGAATGCTTTTCTAGAAACTCAAATCTACCCTGGCATCAATATACAAATATTCCACAAACAAACCTTATGCGATTTACAAGGCTTCATTAACAAGACAATATACTCTCCTGGCATCTAGGAGTGAGCTGATACTTGCTCTGTGAAAATCCAGTACTCCTATTACTGAAATGACCCAAATGTAACAGAGTAATGTTAGGGTACGCTCGGGCCGGGTGAGGGTGGGGTGGCGCAGGGAGGCGCACAGCACTGCCAGGGCGGGCAACCCAGAGATCTGAGTAGACTGCAAAGAATTGCGACACACAGAGGTGAGAGAAGAAAAGATTTACTTAAGAAAAGTTCACCCCCACAGACAGGGAGTGGGCCCACACCCTAGGTGAGAGTGGCGGCGTAGCCCCCAGAGTCCTGGCTCAACTCCTTCTCTTGGAGAGGTTGCACGTGACTGCCGTGACTCCCTTGTCGACCACCTGTGGGTGTCTTGGAGAACCTGTGACACAGAGACCCACTGATGTCCGCCCACATGACCACAGCCCCTAGAGAAGGGCGAGACAAGGATTCTAATCCTCCCGCACCTTCCCAAACGACATTCTTTAGACCTAGTGGAGGGTGCACCTCCCCTGATCTCCTAGGCTTTCCCAGTAGGTAGGTTCGGGGGATCCTTGACTTCCCTGTAGGTAGTGACCAATTTACTGGAAGATCAAATCCCCACCTGCTCTCCCTCTGAGCGGTTACAACTTTTGTAATGACAAGTTTCATGACTTTTACAGTCCTTGCCCAAGGCATGATGTCTTAGGCCTTGTAAATTCCCTGTACTCTAGGCAAGCTTGATGGCCACCATGAGATACCTCAGATACCTGGAAGTCTGTTTCTGAAAAGACAAAGTCGCTAAAGTTAATTATACCTAAAGTGTGCATTTCTCCAAAAGCACAGCTTCTATTTTCTCATCATTGTGTCAGGGTTTAAGAACAAGATGAAAAATGGCTTCCTGCTCTCGGCCTGTCCTTTCAAGTAGTCTATACAACCTGTCTTCCTCATTCTGCTCCTAACCACATAAACAACCAAACAGTACTCATTAAGTCTGCAAATGGTGTTGAGGCAGGGTAGCTAGCGCAGGCTAGGCAAAGATAGATAAACTTCTTGTCGGCAGATTTTAGAAAGCCGACAGGCTGAACGCTCAGCAGGTTGGAAGGTGAATTCATTGTGGACTCCCAGTCCATCCCATCCCTTCAGCTCTCCGAAGGAAAACGCCATCACGGTGGTGCCCGGACCAGGAATCGAAAAGCCACAGAAACAATAAAAAGGCCCCTTTTAGCTCATGAATTTGCTAGTTGAAAAAGGCTGGCAAGCCTCCCTGGAAAAGACCGCTCACGTCCCCCACTGGAAAAGGAAAGAGATGCTGATCACTCTGGAGTGGCGGTTCCACACCCCCTTTAGCAGATCAGTCACTGTGAAGATACATGAGCGCTGTTGTAAAAAGTAAAAAGCCCGGGTTCTCTCACCCACGCCAGCTCTAGCATGTCCCTCTAGTTTGTTCCTCTTCTTTCTCTAATAAATTTTGCTTGAAAACTTTGCTAGCCACTCTAAAATTCATTTGAGGGCTGAGTCAAAGAATCCACAAATTCTGAATCACATCCCACCCGGCGATAGCATCACTCTGGGAGAGAAATTACCACAAAGGAGAGAAAAAAATGTCAAGACGGCATGACCTCAATGATGTGGAGCACGGGAGAAAAAACATAACAAACATCATTAAAGCAAACTGCACTTAAGGAGAAAATCCAAATTACAAAGCAAAAGAAGGGTCATTATACATGCACATTTGCCACTCATCTGTTCATTTATGTAGCAGTTAATCATTGAGCACACAGGATGTGCCAGGGTCTGGGTTAGAGTCTTGAACGAAACAGACTCTTTTCTCTCACTCAGGACGCTCACAGACAAGAGGAGAGAGGGGGCTTAAAGAACAAGTGAACCCCCAACGCCAGTTGTCACAAGTGCTTTGAAGAGAAAGAGCAGCGTCACCCGAGGAAGAACAGTCGGTGTTTGGGAGCAGGACCTGTCCGGATGGAGTGCCACCCCCAGGAAGCCCCTCTGGGAAGGCGACACGAGCTAGGACGGGAGGGATGGGCAGCAGTCCGCTCTGGGGAGAAGACGGTTCCAGACAGACAGGACGGTTCCGGGTGGAGCCAGGAGCCCGTGCTGAGTCCCTGGCCGGAAAGGCCTCAGGGCGCTTTTGCAGCGGAAAGACCGGGCGGCTGGAGCGCAGGGACCCGGAGCGCGCGGGGAGGGCTGAGGCGGCAGAGAAGCGGCCTCCGAAGCAGAAAGGCGTGCCCGGCAGGCGCTGGCAAGCTTCCCGGCGAGGGGCCCGGACGCGAGCTCGCCGCGGCCGCTCGGTCCTGCGGACGCAGCGCCAAAGCCGTCGCAGACAGCGGGCGTGGCTGTGTCCCCGCGCTTCGCGGACGCGGCCCGCGCCGGGAGCGCCCGGCCGCGGCCAGACGCTTTGCAGGCCACGCCCCGAAGGCCAGAGTGCGGCCCCCGTCGGCCCGGGACCCCGCCGTGGGGGCGGGAAGCCCGTCCCGCGGGCGCGTCGGCGCCAGGCAGGCCGGCGGCGCCTCGACGTCGTCCTCGGCTCGCACGTGCGCGCTCCGACGGGACCCGCGCCGCTGGCGGCGAGGCCCGGCCCGGCCTGGGGACGCCGCCGGCCGCCGTCCGAGCGCGCCGATCCGCCCGCCCGGGGCGACAGAGCGGCGGCGGCGCGGCGGTGCTCGGTCCGAAGCGGCCCTCCGCGGCGACGCGCCGGCGACCCACGCGCTCGCCGAGGAGGAGGACGGGGGCGCGGGGAGGCGGCGCCGGGCGGCCGGGGGAAGGGGCCGCGGGCCACGCGGGCTGCCGCCTCCGTGCAAGCACGTCCACGCAGGGCGGAAGGTGTTCCCGTCCACGCGCGGCCCCTCCGCCGCGGCTCCCCGGCGCGCCGTGCTGCGCGTCTGGCAGGGCGTTTCGCCCAGAACGAGCCACCTCTCCACGAGCGCGCGCCCTTTCCTCGGGGAGGCGCCGGCGCGGAGGTCGGACGAGCCCGCCCCCTCGCCCTCACCCGCCTCCGGTGACCTCCGTCCTGCCCCGTCCTCCTCTGACCCCGAACGGAAGCAGTGATGTTCTTGTCCTCATTTCTCAGAACATGGAGACTCAGAGATAGTACATCGCGGGCCCGAGGTGAAAGAGCTAATAAACGGTAGGCCCCACTAATTTTATTTTTAAAATGAGCCCCCGCAAATGAGGCCCAGCTGTATTTACACTATTGTAGTTTATGAGTTAGAGTCTCACTCTGTCACCCAGGCTAGGGTGCAGTGGCACGCTCACAGCCACTGCAGCCTTGATCTGCTGGTCGCAGGCAATCCAAGCTACTCAGCCATCCAAGTAGCTGGGGCGACATGCACGTGCTACCACACCTAGCTCGTTTTCTGATTTACTGTAGAGATGAGGTTTCACCAAGTCGCCCAGGCTGGGCTTGAACCCCCAGGCTCATGCAATCCTCTCGCCTCAGCCTCCCAAAGCGCTAGGATTACAGGTGTGAGTCACCTTGCCTGGCCTATACTTCCTTTGTAAATAGCACTGGGTAGATAATACAAATCATAAGATCTCCACCTTTTTTACTTAGCAGGTCAAAGGTTAGAGAGAATGCACTTTTGCCTACAGACAACTTAGCTCATTCACAGCTCTGTAAACAATAATTGCATGTATTGTCTGGGTGTATGTGAGCACAGTGTGAAGAAGCACAAATCTTTGAATACTCTAAGTTGTAGGTTCATTTTTCTAAGCTCTGCTAATATCTTTTGTGGTAATTAGAGTTTCACATTTCTTTGAGCACAGGAAGCACAGTTGTTTTATCATTTCTCTGATACTTCCAATCTCTGAAGTATTTGCAAGTCTGTTTCTGCTGCCTTGTATTCTGCCGGGTCTTCCTTTTGTGCTTAGATATTTTTTACTATGAGCTACTCAGTTTTTTGGTTTGTTTTTTTCCACAAAATGTAGTGTGAGAATTTGTTGAGGCCCAGGATAAAGGTGTATTGCTCCAGAGAGGATGGGAATTTACTTCTTCCAAGTGCCAGGAGGCTCTACCACTTCAAGGCCATTTTAGATAAAATTCACAACTTAAGGTTTTACTGACGGCAAATCTGCAAGAGCAACTAGTTGTCATATCTCAGGGTTAGCTTTCCCTCCTGCCATCACTGCTTGGTACCAAAATAAATATCGTTGCCGTCTGTTGGAGAAGGGTTGAGGTGCATTTTCTTCTGGCTTCCCTTTAGTTAGGTTGGTGAGCCAGTGCCATGAGAAAGATGCAAAGAATTGCACAGAGTAGGTCAGAGACAGTTTATTTGGAAAGTTGAGCAGAGAAAAAGGGTAGATCCGTCTCTCCAAGATTAGAGAGGGGGGTCAGACGCTTAAGAAGCGTTCGGCAGCGAATGCTTGAGGTAAGCTTTCCTTTCAGTGCCTAAGCATTATTGGGTGAGAGGACACAGGGGCTGCCACCAAGGTGCTGAGGTGATGGTCTGTGTCACATTGGTCCCCAGGGGCTGATCACAATAGATTAGGTCAGCTTGGCCCTTTATGGCAGGAGGACAAATAATTTGGATAAAAGGGCAATTAGTACAAAGCATGCTCGAGGGTTAGGAGACAAAATTAGGAGACAATTATCAGTAATTACCTCCGGGAAACTGGTTTTGCTTCTTGTTTAGTGATGATGAGGTGGGTTGAAGTAAGCTGCTGAGAAAAACACGACAAAGCTAAGCAATGTTAAAATGGCTGCCACTCTGACGAAAGTTACTCCATTTTGGCTTTTCGCCCTTTCGCCTTGACTTTGAGGTCCCAGCATTATGTGCAGAAGGGTTTCTTATTAAATTTCCCATCTTGGGACGGCCCTGGGCTTTGTATCGGTCCCCTCCCCTTTGAGGCCAGCTGGACAAGCCCACCAGGTCTGGGGCAGAGTCACTTAGACATGGTTGACCGCCGGTGGAGCTGACGTTTAGTCTCCAGGCCCTCCAGAGGTCACGTCAGTGGACTGTTGGTGTGGGTGAGGCCCTTAGGTAAACAAAAACACTCCTATCAGGCACTTTCCTCAAGGCAGGCGTGGCTTCAGGGCTTTGCTTACTTCTCTGTGTCCCACCTTCACTTAATTTTGGCCTAATAATTCCATTATTTTGTTAGCTCTTCAATGCTTTAGTTAACAAAAGACCAGACCATGCGATCTGGGGATGAAATAGGGAGACCTTATTTTATTTTCTATTTTCAGAAAACCCATCTGCAGATTGGGAAGGCACAGTCTCTTGTGTGAGGGTAACTGTGCTTTCTGAAGAGCAAAGGGAGAGTCTGGTTTATGTAGGGAAAATTCCTGCCCCGGTTCTTCATCAGATCTGTTTACACAAATGAAGCATCCAAACTTGTTCAGTTCTGATTATTCAAAATAGTTGAGCCCTGATTGGATGGTTTCCAAGCCCCAAAGTCTTTTGTCAGATGTTGCTTTCAAACTACTGCATGTTAAGGGATGGTTTCAGTGCTGACAAAATACCACCTAATTAAGAATCGAGAGTCGTGGATGACACTTGCAGCTTGATCTGTTTAGCTTGATAGTAGAAAAGGCCATCCTGTGACACTGTCACAACGTCTTTCCGAGAACACAGTGTTTGATCACTCCCTCAACCAGCTATGGCTGCCTTATACTGTTTAACTGCGAGCACCTCAGCCATGGGGAGTCCATTTTGTCTGTTGGTTAGGAAATAGGAGGGGACCACCAAAAAAGGGTATTTATTTATAAAAACTTGTGTACTTATTCTTAACGTTCAAACTTTAGTTACCTTCAAAGTACTCTATGTTTGACACAATACACCTATCAAGATGCTTTTCTACAGCTCAAAACAGTTTTTGAACGCATCAATTTTAATCCCTATAGGGCTTCTGACATTTTTTCTTTCACCTCTTCCACATTAGCAAAATTTTCCCTTTGAAGACGTTTTTCATCCAAGGAAGCAAACAAAAAAAGTCACACAAGGTGAAATTGGGTGAATAGGGAGTGTGAGGCATAGGAGTCATACGAGTTTTGGTCAAAAAACTGCTGAACGCTCAGCACAGGTGGGCAGATGCGCTGTCCTGGAAGAACCAGTCAGCTGTTTGCCGCAAAAAAATTCACGGAAGCCAAATGCCGCCGCTCACGACGACACGGATGCTGTGGGGTTCCTAGAATGCTCCCCTAGTGGGGGAAGCCCGTACTACAACGAAAAGGCAATTCTGGGTTTTCTTGGGTCCCCTCTCATACTTTAGCCCTTTAAAAAGAAGGCTTTCAAATATTTTGTAGCACTTTAGGTGGCTGTATAGGAAAGAATTAGCCCTCCCCAAAGAGAGTCTGGTCTTTGCTCTTGGCCCGGAAGGTGAGCTCTAAGCCATCGGGATATACTGCCCAAGAGGGCGGTCTTTGTTCACTGAAGGGTCTCACCCACACCAGCAGTCTAATGACGTGACTCAGGGTGGGGCTTGGAGTCACGCGGTCCCAGCTCCACCCCCGTCTAAGTGGCTGAGCCCCAGAAAAAGCCCTGAAAGCCGTGGCTCGGGTGAGCCTCCCTGGCTGACGAGACTCTGTGCACGTTGCCTCCCGTCCTTGCTGGGAGAAGTCAGCGCTGCCCCTGAGCGGAGAGAGAATCATGGAAGCTGCCCCTGCGGACCTTGCCTGGACTTGGCCCATGTGTCTCTGTCCTTGGCAGGTTTTGGTCTGTATCCTCCGACTGTAATAAACCGTAGCTGCGAGCAAAGCAGCTTCCAGAGATTCCATCGGTCCTTCTAGCACGTCATCAAACACACGAGCATTTGGGGGACCCCCAGACTTACAGTCGGTAGCAGAAGCAAGGGTGGTCTTGGGGACGTTTCTCCCTCAGGGGAAAGTGGTTGCTTTCAGTGGAATGTAGGCTCAGCACCCAGCCAGCCATACAGCCTGAAAGGGAAGCGTGTGTAGCAATTAAGAGATGCAACATTTTCCTGCCTCTGGTCTGTGTCACAACATAACTTGTATTGGAGCTGAGCAGTATGGCTGGACTAATTTTACTCAAAATGTCTAAACAGCCTTTAATGAAAATCAGACACAAATACTGCCTAGAATGTTTTTCGACCAAACAAATGTCACTATTTGTGCATGAATACATGTAAATGTAACGTGTTGATGGCTGTGTGTGTATGAATACGCCTAACAAAACAGCACTGGATTAAGAGGCAAGAGATGTAGATTATCCTGGGAGTTCTGATCCTGTCACTTTATAGCAAAGTCGACTTTGGTGATTCACTTAACTTCCTTGAGTCTATTTCCTCATAGACCCAGTGGCCCAGATGAAGAGCTCTTAGTGGGGTGACTTTGCCTACCAGGGGCCATTCTGGAAATTTATGAGGCCGGTTTTGGTCATCACAACAGTTGAGAGTGCTGTTGGCATGCAGGGGGAACTGAGGGTTCTAAACGTTCCACAGTGCGTGGCACAGCACCGCCCAGCAAAGCGTTGTTCCGCATTCTGTACAACTTCTGGATGTTTTATCCGACATTCTCAGAGGTATCTATTTATAATTATCTGAGCCTAGAATCGAGCTCTATTTTATACCCAAGAGCAAAGTATGTTTTCCCATAATTTTAGCACACAGAATCGTCTAGGTTCATAACCGTGATGTAAGCTGAAGTGAGAGCACACTTGGCTTGGTCTGGCATTTTTCCTGGTGGTGTCGAGAGTCACTGAGACGACCCACGGTGTGAGCCAGCACAGAGGGGCCTGCACCGGTGGTGTAGCACAGATTCCTCCACGGGTCTTCCAGTGTGGCCCTCAGCTGGTCGTTCACATACTGAAACGCAGCGCCTTTGTTAGAAATCCATTTCATTTCTTTCTCTGTATGGTGGTTAGGGTCTTACGGTTTTTTAAAATTGTGTGTGTATGTAGGTTATAAGATCTAGGGAATTGACACTAAAAAATTAAACGTACTCCTCCCATCCAAGTGGTACTTTGTGCCCTTCGATTCTTTTGTACCTTGAGATCAACTGCACAGCGCGGTGAACACAGCTAATAAGAAGACTGGACATGTCCGTATTGCTGAGTAGGTCTCAAATGTTCTCATCACAAAAAGGTTAATTTGAGGTGACGGGCATGTTAATTACCTTGATTTAATCATTCCATACTGTATTCAAAATAGAATGTAAATATATACAAATATAATTTGTCAATACTTAATTGAAAAAAATACTATCTGTAGATTTTATGCTGCGTGGTACCTGGCATCCCGCCAGATTTTCCCCGGGCCAACTGCACGCTTACACAGCAGCAGGAAATGACTTGGGAATCGCACTTTCTCGTGGAAAGGCGCCCACAATGCTGAGGATACGCCGAGGGAAAGAATTCCATAAACTCTTTCTTCCCGCCCTCACTTCAGGCAGGTGGCCTAGTTTGGGCCCCGCGCAGCAAAAACTCTGGGTATGTCCTCGTTTTCCTTCGAGTTGGGGTTTCGCGGCCCCGCAGCCTGGACGTGCCGGCTCCGGCGGCCCCTCCGCCTCCGCCCTCCGAGGAGCCGGAGCTGCAGGCGCGCGCGGCCACGCCCGGCCGGCTTTCGCGGGACGGCGGAGTGCGGGCTGGCCCGGCGGCCCCGGCGGGTCTCGCGCCGCCCGCTCGCCGCGGCCTCCCCGGCGCGGGACGGCAGGGTGAGCCGCGGCCGGCGTGGACCTGCCGCCAGGCGCTCGGCCGTGTGGTTTTAACCGCCCGCTCCCTCCGGGTCCAGCCGCTCCTCGGGACGCCCGCCGGCTCCGGGAGGGGCCGGGCCCGAGTTCACCCTCCGGGCGGCCGCGCTCAGCCCAGGCGGCGGCGTCTTCGCCCCGGCCCCACGGCCCGCGGCGGACTCGCGCCGAGGGGCGGAGCCAGGCCGCGCGGGGGCCAGCGTCCTCCGTCGCCGGGGTCGGGCGGGCCGGCTGCGGAGGTCTTCGGCCCCGAGGCCGTGGGCCCGCGGAGGCGGGGCGCGGGGGCGCGGTTCCGCCCGGGGAGCCGGGGGCGGCGCGCTTGCCCGCGGAGGGGGGCGAGGCTGGGGCCTGGGGGCGCGGGCGGGGCTGCGCCGGGCCGCTGCGCCAGCAGGTGGGCGGAGAGGCCGGGCCGCGCGCCCACCCCGTCCGCCGGGTGGAGGGCGCTTGGGGCCGAGGCCAGCGCACGACGCGTGCCGAGGCCGAGCGGCCGACGAGCGGCCGAGGCCGCGGGCCGCGATCCGGGCGCCGGCCGGGCCGGCTCGGCGGCCTCCGTGCGGCGACGACGGGCGCGCCGAGCAGCTCCTCGCGGCGCCGAGGCCAGCGGGAGGGCTCCGCCCGCAGGCCCGCGCCCCGCCCGCGGACGCCGCGCCCGGCCCCACGCAGGGCCGTCGCGGGGGCCCGGGCCGCCGCGCGGAGAGTCCGGGCAGAGCCCCGTGGCCGCGGGGGGCCGGAGCGCGGGCGGAGCCTCCCTCGCCGCGGCCGGGAGCGCGCGCGGGGCCGGGCCGGGCGGGCGCAGGGGCTCCTCCCTGCCGGCGGCCCCCTCCCGGGCGGGGCGCGAGGCCGGAGCCGGGCGGCCGCCGGCGGGCGGGAGCCGTGGGCCGGAGGGCCTCGCGGCGCGGGCCGGGCTGCGTCCGCCCCCGCGGACTGCGGCCGGGCCGCGGCAGGGGCCGCCAGCTGCGGGGCCACGGCGCGGCCGGGTGTGCAGGCCGGGGCGGCCCGACGGGCGGGCGCGGGCCGCGAGAAGACGCCGCCGGCCGCGCGCGCCGAAGTGGAGGCCGCGCCCGCGCCCCGCCGCCCGCGCCCCGCCGCGCCTGCCGGCGCCCGACGGCCCCGTGGGGCGGCCCGGGGAGCCCGCGGACCCCAGCCGCGTCCTGGCCCCGCCGGCCTCCGCGCGGCGCCCCGCGGAGCTGCCGGGCGCCTCGGCCGCAGGCTCCTCGCCCACGAGACGGGGACCGCGAGTGGCTTCGGCGCCGCGTCGTTCTGGCCGCTGAGCGCGGAGCGCCCGGCCTCTCGGAAATGCCCGCGAACACCGCCCGGACGCCAAACACGAAACCCAAGCAAAGCAGCAAATTCGACCCCCCACGAGTGAGTCTCGGCACGAGCCGTGCCACACCCACACCCACGCCCCGCACGTTCGCGCCTCCCGCCCCCCGCCCCCACGGCCGCGTCCTGCTCGCGGGCCTCTGCTGCCCCACGCCTCCCCCGCGCGCGCTCCGACTCGAGACCCCGAAATCCCGCTTCCTCGCGGCTCCGGACGCGGGGCCGCGTCCGGACGGAGCCAAGACCGGCGGCTGCGCGCGCCTCGCGTGGCTCCAGCACAGTCCTGCTGGTTCGGAGGGAGCTGGGGCTTCGTCTCGTTTCAGGGAAGACTGCTTCTGCGGGGCTGTCCTCGCGTGTTTCCGCGGCGGGATCGTGGAGCGAAGCCCTCACCCAAGGCAGGCTGCCTCGGAGCGTGAAAGAAGCGAACGGACGTGGGGACGCACAGCCGAGGCAGGTCCTCCCTCACGTCTGCCGCTGTGTGTGGACAGCTGAGCCCTCGGCACCTTCGCTTGGGACGCGCCGGCCGATTCTTCCCACCTGCCTCGGCCCGACTGGGTCCTGGCAAGTGCGATTCGCCTGGGAGATGCAGAACGCGACCTGCACCGCGCAGAGCCAGCCAGACGCGAGAGGACATTGCTCTCTGGGAAACTAAGACGAGAGTTCGGAAGGCCCGTCTGCTTCAGAGCATGACTTTGACGGCGTTTTCCAGTGAACTGGAGCGGTAGCTCAGTGTCCTTCTCGGGACTTCTACTCGTCACAGTATCTTCTGTGTAAGAACAGTTCCTGGAGCAATGTCATGAAAAGAACCTTTACTTTTTTTTCAGCCACCAACAGAGGGCCATAAACTACTTCTCACCCCGGTTTCCTTTCAGCACGTACAAAAGCCAGTCCCCAGTCTGTCCTGGTAAATCAACGCTTCAGAAAGGGCAAGGCCGCCGATCAGAGAACGCAGCTTCCCCCGACTGGACGATAAAACCCTGCGTCTGTCATCTTCGGAATTAATAACAGGTGGAGGACCGCTTGACACAGAGTTTCCACACCAGGTCAGGAAGGACTCGGGGGTTCGTAAGCCTGGCCGTGGCGGTCATCTAAGACCACCTAGTCTAACAAAGATCGAAGGTGCCGCTGTGCTTTACACCCATGAGTAAATGTCTTCAATGCATTTTCAATAGGACCAAAGACTTGATCGCCTTATTTTAGAAAAGTACATTTTAAAAAAGAAATGAATGTTTTTGAGCTGGGGGACATAGGGAAAATGTTTCTTAGAGAAAGGGTTTTGGAAATAAAATTCAAGGATATAGAACCTCGTAACAGCCAGAGAGGTTCGTAAACGTTTTGTAAGCGTAGATGAACTAATATCAACCATACCCTCTTGACTCAACCTTTCTACTTTTCCAATACCAATGTCCCTCAACAGAGGGATTAATGAAGCCAACACTTATTGAGTTCATTCTGAGTCAGGCATTGTGCTAAGCACCGCGTTAAGAAGATGAAGAAAACACTGGCCCTCCCCTCAAAGAGCTCTCACCCTTCGAAAAGTTCAACGATTGCTTAATTTTATTACATAAAATAAAAGGATCACTATAAATTGATTCCCAAGTTCTGTTGGAAGCACTACATGAAATTTTTGCTTCACAGCAATGTTCTCAGTAAAATAAAATCGAATGACCTAAGATAGGGAGAAGACAGCTTTCCCAGGATAGAATATAGTTTCAAAAATCAACTAAATCCAATAAACTGTCACCACAACCACAGTCACAAACTTAGCAACTTTACACAGCTGCTAAAGAACAATAAAAGAACAGAAATGGTCAATGCTGATGTTATAGCACTTCTATAAAGGTTTAACTAGAAAAAAATCCATAACTATATTTGAACTCAACAATGCTAACTTCTGGGATTCCTGGACTGAGTCTGTTGACATGTTTACAAGAAAATTAAGAATTTTAGGGAGTAGGCTTGTTCACCAGGGAAGTCTCTTTGCCTTGTTATCCTGAAAACCAGTGACATTGAACAAAAGGATTCCTGATACTTTCGGAAATTGCGTAAAAGGTGGATTGAACTTTAGTCCAGAGGGCATCCCTATAGGATGCCTGGTCAGAAACTTCTGGGTTGGATTCATTTCCTCACTCAAAGATTTTTGCAAAAGATTTTCTGCTCACACAGAAGATTCTGAAAAAGAACTCATTTTAAAAGATCTGTATGAAAATGCTTAAAAGAGTTTGTCATATACCTTGTTAGAGCAAAGCTGACTGGAGAGGGGAAACTATGTATCCTGTTGTACTTTAATGGACTTCAAAAATACTTAAAAGTAGAATAGGAAAAAGTACTGACAAAGTTATTTGGTCAAGACATTTTTTGACAGTTTTCTGGAATGGGAAAGCCTCTTTCTTGTTTTGTAATAGGTCTTCCTTTCTTCTTTTCAATCTACCTTGTGTTTGCTACCAAGTTAATTTTTCTAGTGCATCGCTTTTGTATTATTCTCCTGCTTAAAATCTCAGAAAATAAGTTCTATGCCTATACACTGTTGGTGGGCGTGTAAATTAGTACAACCTCTATAGAAATCGGCATGGAGATTTATTTCTCATAGAACTAAAAGTACATCAACCGTTTGATCCAGCAGTCCCACTACTTGGTATCTACCCAAAGGAACAGAGGCCGTTATACAAAAACAAACAAACAAACCTGCACTTCCACGTTTAGAGCAGCACTGTTCACAACTGCAAAGACGTGGAATCACCTACACGGAAATGGAAAACCAAATGCCACATGTTCTCACGTATAAGTGGAGCTGAGCTAAGGGTCTGCAAAGGCATGCAGAATGGCACGGTGGACAGTGGAGACTCACAAGGGGGAGGGAGGGGGAGAAGGGAGAGGGATGAAGCATCACCCGTTGGGTACAGGTAGGGACGGCGGCTACACTTCCACACTTCTTCAACACCATACGATGCATCCATGGAACCTAAAACTATTTGCATCCCGGAAAGTCACTGAGATAAGAGGAAAAAAGAAAAGAAATTCCATAGGCGATGGGGAAGAGAGGTGGCAGCAAGAGCAAATTCCTAGAACACTCACGTCTGAAATGTTTTGCCCCTGTGTTCTGGGTGCTGCTCTAAACACTGTGCATGCATTAACCCACTTAATGCTCGAAACCCCCTGTGAGACAGATGCTATTTTTTATTTTCTACTCCATTTTGAAGAAGAGCTTGAGGAGTCTGGTTAAGGTTACACAGGTGGCCTTTCAAACCAGGCAACCAGATTCTACAGCCTTCTCACTTGGAACCATTACATCTAAATCTTGGGGCTCAAAAAGCACACAGAGCTGCAAAAAAAAAAATGTATTTCCTGTTCATGCTGTGCTTGAGCCCTGAAAAGTCGGAGGGAAGAACGTTCTCGAGCTTCATGACAGCATTCAGAGCTTTCCACAACCTAACAAGAGCTCTTTCCTATCATTCACTGTCCCCCAATCCAGCCAAATGTTCTATTTTCAAAATATCATTCTTCCCGAGTGTCTCCGTCTTCCCACCTTTCCAAGTCTGAAACTTCTCGTGCGGCCCTCGCAAACCCTTCCTCCCCCAGACAAGGGTGCCTTCCCTTCATCCGTCGGGAGGGGCCTTCGGGCTCCTGCAGCGGGGGGGGGGCCCATGCCGGTGGTCCAGCATCGGCTTCACAACTGTGCAGACTTCTCATCTTGTGTGCCTTTTCTCATCTCCATTCTAAATTTTAATCCCATCCAAAGCAAGTACTAGTGGCAGTAGACATTTCAGAGCCACACTTCATTGTCTGTGTAAGGAGCACAACCACTGCACACAACCAAGGTGGCAGCCTTTGTCTACACAGGGGACATCCTTGGCTGGATATGAAGCAGGAACGTGAATAAACACAAGCACTGAAGCAGGCTCTTCTAAAATTGCCAGGGACAATGGTCACAGAAGTGGAAAGATACATGGGAAATGTGTTTTATTGATCAATTCTGTTTCCTAGTGTTTTTTTTCCTAGTGATTTCTAACACACGCATTGCCAATTTACTAGTGATTTCTTTACAAATCTAAAAAATATGTTTCAACTTATTTTTCTTCTAATAGCAGCAATAAAACAACATTGCTTGCCTGCACAAAGTGCTGCACAAAGTGCCTATGCTCAGCCACTCTTTCTTTTCCTCTTGACATCGTTTCTCAGATTATATTGAATTAAAATTCGAATTTTATTTCAATTCCTTGATTACAGTACACACTCCTTATTTCAATAATTCTTAACACTGGCATGAAGCCTTATAATGACATCAATAATTCAGGGCATTTATAGTGTGTCCTTTGAGTTTATTATTCAAAATACCTGTAATTTGGTGGTGGCTATAACTGAGTAATCTTTTTCATAAAGGATAGTGGATGGTCTACTTCTTGAGTTCGGTATGTACTGCTATGAAACACAAAGCTAACGATGGCTCGTTTTGGTTCTTATATCACCATTCTACGAGAAGAAAGTGTCCAGGGAAAGAGCCCCACAGTCATCTACCCTTGGGTCTCAATTCATGAAAGGGGATATGGGAATGAGAAGGCTGGCAATTCTGACTCATTTTCTGGGAAAGTGTATTGTTCAGGAAGGGACAAAGAATAGGTGAAGGGAGGTCCTGCCAGCGAGATCCTTTTCCCCCAAGTCCTGCTTCCCTTCACTGGTTTCCAGGGAAAAAACAGAGAAAGTTCCAATATTTTGTGGGTGCTTATAGGTGTTTTGCTTCTACAATTTCTTTACCAGTTTAAATTTGTGGAAAGGCTGCCATGTCCTCCCTAGGCATGGATGGCTTCTGGGCAAAGGTGACAAACCCTATTTTCCTTGAGTTTAGGAAAGTTTCAGCCAGAACCTGCATATAAATTAAGTTACCCACTTACAGTGTTTGTGATTTGGGTCTTTTTAGCAGTTGTATTGAAGCTTGTAATCAAAACACTATAATAGCATGTATGTAGACAAATTATGGCATTTTCATCTTGTTTTCAAAACAAGTAATGAAATAAACAACAGTTTTAACTCATTAAATGCTAAAAGAGAGTAAATTGAAATATTTACAGAAATAAATGAATCAGGCCATGTATAGTAGGGGAGAAAGATGAATAAAGACACCGAAGTCAGCTGGTCAGCAGTTCTCATGGTGACCAGAAAGGCTGGCGAGTCTTAGGTGGGTCTACCATGAGACAGACACACATCCTGCACTCTGCTTACTGTGCCTTGTAACCCCAGAATCCTAAATTAATCAGGCCCTAAAATGACTTTAATTTATCTGTAACAGTGAGAACAAACTGGTTTAGATTATTCGTGAACAAAAATGAAGCCACATTTTTAAAAGAGCAGTATACAGGTTGGATGCTTTTAAAAATGTTTTGAGCAAGAATATCTTCATCATTCTTGCTTGAAACTAGAGAATGTACCTCCTAAAATGACTCGTCTCCATGTAACTCCCTCTTACTTTGGTCCCTAGATTAAGGATTGATGACAACCTCTTATTAAGTAGATGGAATCTTGAAGCATCTCAAGATGCAAACAAAGAGAAACTGTTTCATCAAGTCACGTTGAGTGGTCTTGCATGTTTAAGATTTGTTAAGGATGTGTAGAACACTTGGTAAGCATTTAGTGGGAACTGCTCTTCTGATGTGTAAGATAAATGGGGATTCTTTTCCAACTACAGACTAAGATGTACCAGACACGCCTGCATTCCTGAATAACAATGAAACGTGGGTCCCAATTAATCTTTGTTATACATTAGGCACAAAAACAGATGCACAGGGACAACAACTAGGTTGGCTTTATCTACCATGAAGCTATTTAACACTGTCAGCACTTTTTCTACAGTGGCTACTCACCAAAGGGCCATGACAAGGCCAATTACATCACAGTGTCTGGGTCCAGTCGATTCTTTTTCTGGACTCAATGGGAATCAAGCAAGCTTTGCTCATATTGGTGGATCCTTGTTGAGTCAAGCTACTTTGGGCACAATGATGTAAGGCTGCAGTTTGTATGCAATCTGTTGGCGTTTAATAATCTAATTCTTGATGGAGTGGAATTATTTTGACCATATATGGCACCAAAACTGTGCACAGACTTCAAGTTCAATTTAGACAGTCCTGTCTGAAATAGCTCTTCCCTTAATCTTTACCCACCTTTCTTTTCCTATCATACTATTTCCAGAAATTATATATTTTACAACAGCAATTTTTAAATAGAATATGGTTCTTCTTTTTTGACTGCTCCCCATGAGACGGTAAGCTTTGTGGTGGAACTTGGCCGCGTTTCTATCTGCAGTACCCATGCCTATACCTGACAGGTAGTAGGTGTTGAATAAACATTCACCAAATGAGCAAACTTATAGATTGTTTTGCCAAAATGGATGGCCAATAAAGGTTTTCAACAGAGTCTATTTACTATAATTTAATACTTGTTAAGGAGTTCACAGAACCACTTATTTGCAGCAGTTTTTGGAGATACGAAAAATGGACTGGAAATCTGATGTTTGACCAAGAGATCCTTGATAACCTCTTAATCGTATGTCAGCATTCTGTGGTACTGTTATCTGGGAATGCTATGAAGAGAGTCTGGGATTATACTCACAAGACACAAGAGTCTTCCAAGGGTCGACATTGAGACTGTACAGCCTGTTTTCAATTCATTCTAGCCCTTCTAGGGTGGCTTAAAACCAAATTTAAGTGTCTTTAAGGCAGGCTATCTTTCTCTGTCGTCTCCGTGAGACTCTCTCTCATGCACACACACAGACATACTCACAACAATTTTCTCTTTATTTAAACAAAGAGAAAAATGAAGACTCCTGCTTCCCTTCTCCTCACTTGGAGGCCCCGAAGGAGACGTTCGCCAGCTCCGTCAGGTCAGCCCTCCAAGTTCCCCAGTGACTGGAGGTGAAGATCTCACTTGAAGCACTGGCGCAGCTGGGAGGGCCCACCCTTCCCAACCATGGAAGATCCAGTGACCCAGTGGAGACCGACTGAGCTTGAGAACTTCACCTAGACGTGCTCTTAAGCTGCAGGACAGGTGCAGCCGCCAACACAGCCACTGCAGGCTGCAGCCAGACATCTGTCATGTGTGTGTGGCGCGACCTGCCTTACGCCTGCCCCTCAGAGCGGCTCATGGCCATCCCACCCCCACTCCCACCCTGAGCCATCAGGGAGGATGTTGGCTTGGTTCCTCCCAAGACCTCAGACAGAAGGGAGGAGGTCTCAATATGTTTGACTCAACTTTTTTCTTTTTTGGTAGAGACGGGGTCTTGCTCTGTTGCCCAGGCTAGAGAACAGTGGCAAAAGCAGAGTTCACTGTGGCCTCCAGCTCCCTGGCTCAAGTGATCCTCCTGCCTCAGCTTCTCAAGTAGCTGGGGCTGTAGGTGCGCCCCACCACACCCACCTTTTTTTTTGTAGAGACAGGGTCTCACTATGTTGCCCAGATTGGTTTGGAACTCCTGGGCTCAAGAGATCTTCCTGCCCTGGCCTCCAAAGTGCTAGAATTACAGACGTAAGCCACTGTGCCCAGCCTCAACTTGATTTTATTAGGGAGACAAGGTTAGCAAATTAGAATATTCTTCTAGCTGGGTTTCTTTTTTTTTTTTGAGTTGGAGTCTCACTCTTGTTGCCCAGGTTGGAGTATAATGGCATACTCACGGCCACTACAGCCTCAACCTGCTGGGCTTAGGTGATCCTTCTGCCTCAGCCTTCCAAGTAGCTGGAACTACAGATGCACACAACTATGCCCAGCTATTTTTTGTGATTTATTGCAGAGACATGGTCTCTCCAAGTTGCCCAGGTTGGTCTCGAGGCCCCGGGCTCAGGCGATCCTTTTGCCTCTGCCTCCCAAAGTGCTGGGATTACAGGCTGAGCCACCGGGCCTGGCCTAGCTGGGTTTCTTGAGCAGTATAAAGTTATCCGTTGAATCAGGAGCACCTTCAGCAACTAAACCATAAATATATATCAGTACAGCCATGGCTTTTTTTTTTTTGATTTGGGAGTCTCACTCTGTCACCCAGGCTGGAGTGCAGTGGCACTCTCACGGCCATCACAGCCTTAGCCTGCTGGGCTCAGGTGATTCTTCCGTCTCAGCCTTCTAAGTAGCTGGAACTACAGGTGCACGCAACTACGCCTGCTAATTTTTTTATGTATCGTAGAGATGAGGTCTCGCCAAGTTGCCCGGGCTGGTCTTGAACCTGCGGGGTCAGGCAATCCACTTGCCTTGGCCTCCCAAAGTGCTGGGATTACAGGCTGAGCCACCGAGCCTGGCCTTCATGAATGTATTCATTTGTGAGAACAACTGAATACTAAGGCCAGGCCATGTGTCACAAAACGACTCCGATCTTTCCAATAACTTGTGTCATGGGCAATACACAACTCTGGACAGCTTCCACATCTTGATTCTCAAGCCACATCCTCTAGAGCCGTGGATCTCAGCTGGGGCTGATTCTGCCACTCAGGGTAGTAGCTGCAGACATTTCTGGTCATCACAGTTGGCGTGGCGGAGGGGGCTGTGTTCATGGCGCTTGGTGGGTAGAGGCCAGGGATGCTGCTAAACATCCTCCAAGGGCCAGGGCAGTCTCCCACAACAAAGAATTATCTGGGCTAAAACAGAAACAGTGTCAAGGTTGAAAAATCCAGCTCTATACTGACAGGGGTTGAAAGCATGAAAAGTCAGCACATATTTGGGGGCCGAGTAGCTTAAGTGAAGCCAAATTAATGGTCTTGGGCATCTCACTAAGAACTTCCAGATTTCAAACTGTGCTTATTAAAATGACTCTGCAGGATCCAACAGACAGATTTTACTCCTCCGTCAGTCCACCAGTTACACAATCAGGAGTGCCAGACCATTGCTCTCCAGTAGGACAAACATTTTGATTGAACCACAAGGAAGAGAGAATCGTGGAAGGTTCACCAAATCACGATGCAGAGTGACACCTGCATTACAAATGCTCGAAAACTTGGGGGCAGAAATCTCAGCCTTCTTGGAGGAAAGAGGTGGTTTGTAGGCTAGGATGAATGCCACGAGGTTTTGTGAGCAGCAG
Source organism: Cephalopachus bancanus (assembly GCA_027257055.1). Classification (NCBI taxonomy): domain Eukaryota; kingdom Metazoa; phylum Chordata; class Mammalia; order Primates; family Tarsiidae; genus Cephalopachus; species Cephalopachus bancanus. The sequence goes on from JAPVLO010000140.1 coordinate 616,517, forward strand.
GTATAACTGCAAACCCAGGGACTGTCCAAGATGTGGAATCTTCAATGTGGAGCAGGAAAAGAGGGAACCAGAGAGAGATGGCTTAGATCTCAGGCAGAGAAGCCAGCCCTGCCTGGCTCAAGTCCCAGCTCTGATCCTAGCCGTGTGATCCGAGGCAAGTCTCCGGCCTTCCCCGTCAAATGAGGAGCCAGCGTGTGCTCTGTAGGATTCTCTCTAGATCTACCACTCTTGCTCAAGGGATTCCTCAACACCTGCCCTGGTACACAAGGATTAAGACACATCCAGTAGGATGCCAGTGAGGTATCGTCACTAATTTCCGATAGCACGTGGTAAAGGAAATAAAGGACAAAGGAAACACATGCAGGTTTGCGTACATGGGAAAACCTTTAATCTGATCATCACTTATTCAATAAACATCTACTGAGCATCTACCACTGAAGGAAGCATAAAAAGTTCTGTATTTTTCTGTTACAATTTGTTCTAAACGATCCCGAGACTCTCTTTAAAAGCTGATTTCCTAGGCTTTACCGCAGCTGACATTCAGTTCCACCAGTGAAGTTCCTCAATACACTGCACACAGGACAGATGGGTCTCTGTTAGCTAATAACCTTCCAGGTGGTGCTGACACAGCACATATTTGAATATTCCTCTCGGTGGGAAATAGAGATGTGGCTTCTATGCTTATCTCAACCTGCTGACAACCTGATACCACGGTATTCTTCACAGCCCTGGGTTTTCAAAGATCTAACTCTTCTCTTAGAGGATGTATGCAAACAGGTAAATTCAGTGCAAGGCTCCCAAACTACAGCTCTGGTCCTTGTCTTTGTCATCGATGCCCAGTGAGCTGATTGCTGGCTTCCAGAGAGCTCCATGCTGGAGAGCTGTCTGCCGGAGTAGGAGAATGCTTCAGCTCTAACAGCTACATTTTCAAAAAGGCCACCTGGAAAAGGAAGAAGAAGCCACATGCTTTACTTCCATAACATGATGAAATGGCTACATGCGCATCAAAAATCAGAACCAGGTGAGTCTGGTCGACAAGGATTCGTGCTGACCCTAAAAGAAAAATGACTCTCAGTGGAGCCAGACATTGCGTTTTATAGCAGGAGCCAATCAGTCTTTTAAAAATGAGCCATATAGTAACTAAAAGGATTCATATGCACTTCCAAGGAGAAAAACAGGGTTTCAATTGACACTAAAATTATATTGCCGTGAAGCAATCCAGTCCTCTTTCCCACTGGTTCACCATTACTGTTCTGGCCCTTCCCTGTAAGCAGAATTCTGAGTCTCAAAGCCTCCCAGGCAACTCCAGGTCCTTGTCACTGTAGGTAATTGCATGAGTCTCCTCAGGTCATGCCTGTATTTTTAATCACATTCAATTGTATTGTGTTTGTCAGTAGCAATTCATCTTAAAACCTAGTGTTTAGAAACATTTAATTCATTCAGTCTTATGCGCAAAATATTTTCAGGCTATTTAATGAGGCCCAGATCAAATGCATCTAATTTCCCAATAGTTTTGAGAGCAGAGAAACAAACATAACAAGGTCAGTCATCAATGTTTAGATGTGCAGTGTTGGAAAGTTTCAGTTCAGAGGTGACAAAGAACTGGGAACTATGACAACATGAGGATGAGAGCCAGAAGTAGAACGGAGAGCAAGACAGGAAATGTGGGAGGCTTGGGAATCTCACACTAGGCCCTTCTCGTGGGGCAAGTGCGAGCAACAGAAGCGAAAACATTCCCCTCCTGGAGAAATGTGGAAGGCTTCTCAACAGCATCAGGGAAATCTCTTCTCCAAGTGCAGTCAAAGGAGGCGTGAGCTTAAGGGTCCCGGTGAGGGGAAAGGAGAGGGAGAGTCTCGCAGGGCTGAAATCACCCGCCTTATGCTGAGCGACCTGGAAGGATGTTCCTCTTCCTGCAGTGCTGGCGAGAAGGGTGCCTGCTGAGTTGCCACATCACCTTCCTGCTGAGTTTCTCCCTCAGGAGAACACCAGCGTGGAAGGAGCAGGTGAAGAAAGGCTGAGATTCCCAAAACAAAATGTAACACGGACAAAGATGCAAACCTCAAGGGCTTGTTGCAAAGCTCGGAGGAGATCATGGTTATGAAATTCCTGTGTTTTCCATCTCTCAGCTGATAACAAATATTAGCAGCCCCAGGTAGACCTGATGAGAAGGGGCTATTCAAGAGAGGACAGTGGGGCCTGCTAGGGAATTACTACCGAATACGGGGGAAGGGAGACCAGACACGGGTGCACCTGACTTCGGGCTTCCTGGGGATAGAGTCCCTGGTAGGTGACATTCTGCTCCACCAGGCAGTCACAGGAACAGGAAGCTCTGCCACGGCTTATATCCGCAAACAGGAAGGCAATGGATGAAAGCCAGTTATGAGTTATGACTTTTCAAATTCTGGAAACTGCTGTCATGAAGCATTCTAACCAGGAACTCCTCAGCACGCGGCGAACACGGACACCTGTCATGACGAAAATGGTTAAGAACTTTCGCTCTGGAATCACACAGAACTGTAGTTCTCAACTTGGGAATCATCTTGCCGACGGGGGACGTCTGGCGGTGTCTGGAGACATTTTTGGTTGTCGGGAACTGGAAGGAGGTGTCACTGGCATCCAGTGATCAGAGGCCAGGGAGGGTGCTAAACCCCCCCCCACTGCACGGGACAGTCCCCAAGACAGACTTGCCGTTCAGCCCCTCCTCAACTGCAAAGTGGGAATTATGACAGGACTGGCTTGAAGCTGTGAGACATCTCACAGGCATACCAGGCCTGCTCTGACTCCCTTGCTCCGTAGCACGGGCCCATCTATGATTTAGTAAAACAGGCGCAGGAAACTCTGCTTCACAAATGACGAAACAGAAGCGCAGAAAAATTAACCAACTTGCTCAGGTACCAAAGCTGCTAAGTGACAATACTGGGCTTACACGGAAACTGATGTCTGCTCGATGCTTTCCCCACCATAATGTTATGGACGAATGAGAGGAAATTACAGAGGCTTAGGGGCTTTCAGCCTCTGGCCATGCCTCAAATATCAGACTGCATTCCTTCGGCATGCCTGCGAATATGAACTCAAGATGAGGAACAATGACACAAGAGGCCAAGCTGACTGAATTAAGTAGTGCAAAATGGAATCTCTCACCAAAAAAGAGAAAGTTTAAAATTTGGCCCAATATGTCTTTTTTCGTCTCTAATAGTTTCACTTGCTGAGTACATTATGTATTTTTCAGGACTTGCAAGAAACTGCAATCATCCTTGGGAACAGGTACTGTACAATCCATTTTATTCTTTTTATTTAAAACACTGTGGGTTAACATATTTCAGATGCTGATTTTGTGTTCTCTACCATTTATCCATGACAGGAAGAATTGCTTCCCCTAACTGCCATTTATTTTAAGAGAGGATAATTTTATTTTGTTCCACTACACTGAGAAAGATTTCTGTATTTCATCTTTTTGAGTTTTATTCCCCAAAGTAAAAGTTTTAAAGCTTTGCCAGAGAATATGAGTACAGTTGCAGCTTCAGGCTCTGTTGGTTGTTACATTTCTGGAATATATAGTTACAAACTATAAATAATTATTTTATAAAACGGAAGACAGAACCCTTTCCTGTTGGCTGTAAGGTTTAACTCTGAGTTCTGTGCAATGGAATATTGACACTTGGGAACAGAAAGGGGGAGGGGGCGTTCTGATGTCTAAAAATAATGTCTCTGCTTTGAGTCATCATCTAAAAACAATCTTCTTAAACCACAATCAACAAGGCCAGGCTGATGTAATCACTGTCCAAATGTTAAGTTTATGGTGCTTTAATACATTTGCGTGACATATTAAACACTTTTTAATGTTCTTTTACCTGAGCTAACCAATTTATATTAACTTCTTTTTCCTCAACATAGATTTAGAATTTCATTCAATAAAAAGATATGCTGTCAAGGCAGGCTATACAAGATAAAATTAGCTTTAAAAAACCCCAAAAAACTAGACAAGTGCTTTGGAGTATGCTAAACAAGCCAGATAAAACTGAAAAATACTGGAAAATGTTACTTTCATAATAATTATATGCTTTAGAAAGAACTCTTTAAGCTAAGTAGCACAGCCACACACAAACGTTCCTTCTAAAAAGAGCATTGTTGACTTTAAAAAAAGCAAACAAACTAGGCTTTCAATATGCATTTTGGTCGAGTTACAGTTCATATTCAAGGTTATATTGTGAAACAGACTGCTTTTATGGTATGGAAAAGGAGAGTTTAGGCCTTATACTTTGTATTATAAGATATACTTTATATTATAAAATCCAGTTTCTGGGATCCAAATTTCCTTGACAACATGAAATACACAGTATTAATGCAAAGACAAAAATAAATAATAAAGCCCCCAACTTTTTCTAGCATTCATCAAATATATTTGACCACTTAAAATAACCTTGGGATTCAGTAGTTTTTACAAATTCACTAATTCTGCATGAGTCAGGCCCAACTGACAACACGGGGACTCAACTCTTTGGGTTGGAGAAACAGCATATTCTTCATTCATTCAATACTTAAATATCTGACTGTCGCAGCCACCGGCCACGCGGAGAAGGGATGCCCTCCTCGTGCCGGCAGGAGTGTGGGGGAGGCAGAGAAGTAAAGGTGGGACATGTTTAAGACAGACATCTAATTCCTGCTAGGAGAAACAAGGGTATTCTCGGGTCATGAAAGCAAGAAGACTCCCAAGGCAATGCCCTGAAGAAGGCGATTCTTCCTCTAATTGCGAACGCGTTGCCAGGAGGGCCAAAAACATCCGGCATGGCACGGAGCTTGGCACACACTTGTTCCCACTAGAGGATGCTGGCTTACGCACTGAATTACTGGCCATCAGAAAGGACCAAGCAAAAGGCCACAAATGTGAGAAGCGGTCCAGCGAGGAAGAAGATCCTCTCTCTCCAAATCGGCAACAATGACACGTGTATTTAACTAGGGACAGAAATACTAGACTAACAGAACATCAGCACAGCCTCTCACCCCAGAGGTTCAGCATGCATTCTGTAAGAACTTCTAAAAAGTAGGGGGAAAAAGAAAAGGATATTTATAAATGAATCTAAACTTTCGCCTTGTATTTTCTTTAAGCCACAATACACCATGATAGTTTACATATAATTAAAAAGCTTGTTGATCTTCCTCTACCTGGGAACCAGTTAAACTGAGCCTGGCTGTGCTTTCTCACAGACATCCAGGCGGAAAGTCAGCCATGACACAAACAGTAAGAGAAGTATGCAACAGATGTGTGTGTGGGAGAGAAGAGGACCGCTGGTACCTTTTCATCCTCAGATGGGGCTGAAAGCATAGACCACTGCAGCTGTTGGGTCTTCATCCTATTCTTCAACAAGTTAAGTAAGTTTGAGATGTAAGCCTTTTCTCACTTCTTACAGAATAAGCAGGCTGCGGACAGTATTGTTGGCATTGGATGGTGCTATTGTAACACTACAACGAACAAGCAGTGCTAATGCTTTCAGTCTTATAAAGCAATCCAGTAACTTTACTAATTAGAGCAAACCCATGGGGCCAACATTTATATGGCAACAGTCTTTAGGTGTCACATAAAAGTATACTGCCTCAAGCATGAAACTTTTGCAAGGAAAAAATTCCTTACGATATGGCTGGGAGTTAAAACACATGATATAAAACAATGCTACCTCAACAAATACACAATCGCTCATAAACCAAAACGTCCTTTCAATTTCTCATTTCTATGAAATTATCTGCAGGTGGGAACTTGGCAGAAAGGGACAGTGGCATGACTACACTTCTGTACTAAAGTGGTGATTTGAAAATACTGGCCTATCGGTGACATCCCTCTGACCAAACACATTTATTTAGAAATAGAGTCACTAGAGCTCAGAATCAAAGGAGTGTGTTTCTAAATTTAATTAATTGAAATATTTTCAATTGTTTGAGGAGAGGTGATTTTTAGCAGTAAAATCATGCTAACAGATCAAATTTAAAGGAAGTTACACTCACTCCTACTTAAGGTTACGAAGCATGGCTCTTGAAGAAGACGATATGCCCAGGGTATCAGTGCAATTAGAAACCCCAGGAGGGGGACATGAACCCACGTGCCAGAGAACAAGATAGCTTTCCACAAGATAGCTTTTCCAAGATGACTGGGTTCTGTCATTTAAGAAGATTTATTTTAGCGATAATTATTAAATTCCCATTTTAGCTGTCAATATCAATTCTTCTAACAGAGACACAACCGAGAAATGTATTTCGTGCAGGTAAAACGCTGTCTGACCCACTGTGAAGGAGGGCAGAGAGAACAGCTGTGAGGCTGTGGATCTCACAAGTTATCCACAAGAAGTGTCATGAAAGTAGGACACAGGCAGTCAGGCGATGTGGCAGCACGTGGCCCCGAGGCCAGAGCTACTCGGGGCATGAGGGAAAAACTCCAGGAAAAACCGCCCAAGGTGATCCGCCACCCTTCTTAGGGAAAGGGCTAAGGAAGTCACGGCGGCCTTTGAAAACCGTGCTAGGCGATGTGATCTCAGACCCGAACAGCCTTACTTCTGCTGGATGGTGTTCAACAAGGTCTTTGTTGCAATTATTAAAACTCAGAGAAATCAAGATTTGTATTGCCTATCATAATTTCTGTTCAAATAACTGATTTATTATTCTAGACAAACTTGGAAAACAGAGAAAGGCACACACACACAAAAGGACAAAATTTTGGGAGCTACATATTACTCAAGGATAACTGCTATTAACATTTGGGATATATCTTTTCTAGATTTTTATTTTCTATGTATACTTGGACATTTCTATATTTGCTGTTCTGTAATATGTCGTTTTTTTGGGTTTTTTTGAGTTGGGGGTCTCACTCTGTCGCCCAGACTGGAGTGCAGTGACACAATCACGGCTTCCCACAGCCTCGAACTCCTGGACTCAAGCAATCCGCCCACCTCAGCCTCCTGCGTAACTGGGACTACAGGTGTGCACCACTGTGTCCACCTAGTTTTTACATTTTTTTGTAGAGATGAGGTCTTGCTATCTTGCCTAGGCTGGTCTTGAACTCCTGGGCTCAAGCAATCTTCCCGCCTCAGCCTCCCAAAGCGCTGAGATTATAGGTGTGAGCTACCATGCCAGGCCAATAAATGGCCTTTTAAGCCTAATAAAATATGTTGTGGTGATTTTCACATAACAATATTCTTCTATGATATTTTTAATGGCTGCACTGTATTTTACCATATATCTGTATCACTTTAAGAAAAAGACGAAGGTGTAACATATTTCACCAGAAAGCAGATCTGAGGGATTTTGGGGGGGCGGGGGCATGTGTGGCATTGAGTCAGGCCCAGAGAGCACTTCAGCATGACTCACCCCAGTGGCTCTCAGGGGCTGTCTCCAGGCCAACTTCACTAACTGCCCTCAGGAACTTGTTAGGAAGGCAAATTACTAAGCCCCACTCCAGACCTGCTGGATCAGAAACTCCAGGGGTGGGGTCCAGCAAGTGGTGCTGGTGCTCTAACAGGCCCCTGGGTGATTCTGAGGCTGGCGAGTGTTTCAGAGCCATGGATCTAGTCCAGCCATTTAATAGCAGAGCAGACAATCCTGGAGAAGTTAAGTGACTTATTTAAAGTGACACAGCTACTTAGAAAAGGTCTGCTCACCCCTGCCCTACACCTTCATTTCTAGATCAGTGTTAAAAAAAAAAAAAAAGCAGGAGACAAATGAAGTCCAGCACTCTTTCCTGAGGCTAGCAAAGGAGGTGGGGCCCAATGCTGACAAAAGGAAAGTGAGCCCTTTCTGCTGTCAGCTGGAGAAGGAAAGGGCCAACATCTTGGACTGGCCTACCAGGTAAAGTCAGACTGCTAAGAGTCAAGTGAACAAATCTCGGGGAGTTGGGAAGGAGGAAATAGCTTCTGACATGCCCTGCTGTGGCATGTCACAGCTGACTACGTTGTTTTTGCTAAATCTAGTCACTCCACATGGGGCTCTTTAGCAAAGTTATTTGGTTAGTTCAGGTAAAGGAATTGTCACAAACTGGACTTCAAAATAGGGCTACCATAACAATACCAAAAGCTGGCAAAGAAATGGAATCATCCACGCATTGCTGGTGGGAATGTAAAATAGTAGGGCTATTCTGGAAAATCAGTTTGGCAGTTTGTTTTAATACTAAACATGTAATTACTCTATGACCCAGCAACTGCAGTCCTGGAATTTTTCCCAGAGAAATACAAATTTATATAAAAACCTATATGCAAATGTTTATGGCAGCATTATTTTAATAGTCAAAATCTGGAACTGGCCCAGGTGAATGGTTAAACAAACTGGTATGTCCATACCACGGAATACTGCTCAGCAATAAAAAGCAGCAAACTACTGAGATAACAACTTGGAGGAATAACCAGGGAATAATGCTGAGTGAAAAAAAAGCCAATCTCAAAATGTTATATACTGTATAATTCCATTTATATACTTTTTTTTTTTTTTTTTGAGACAGGGTTTCACTATGTTGTCCAGGTTGGAGTGCAGTGACACGATCTTGGATCACTTCAGCCAGCCTCCTGGGCTCAAGTGACCTTTCTGCCTCAGCCTCCTGAGTAGCTGTGACTACAGGTGTGTGCCACCAACCTTGGCCAATTTTTTTATTCTTTATAGAGATGAGGACTGGTCTCAAACTCCTGGGCTAAAGTGATCCTCCTGCCTTGGTCTCCCAAAGTGCTGGGATGACAGGCATGAGCCACTGCACCCAGCCCATTTATATAACATTTTTGAAATGACAAGATTTTACAAATTGAGGACAGAGTACAATTTGGTGGGGTTAGATGGCAGGCAGGAGAGAGAGAGAGGATATGACAGGAAGGATCCTGTGATGATGGAACTTTTCAATGTCTTGACTGTGGTGCTAGTTTCACAAACATACATAGGTGATGACATTGTATACACCTTAACACACACACACACACACACACACACACACACACACACACACACACACACACATTAGTACAAGTAAAACAGAGTCTGAGTAAGACAGGAGGGACCATATCCATGCTAATACCCTAGTTGTGTTACCGTATATACCAGGGGTGCCAAAAAAACATATATACATTTTAAGAGGTGTTATCTGTGTATTACTTTTCAAAGTTGAATTGAATTATGGTAGCAATGTGTAGTATGACGTTCTCTCAAAAGATGGCATAGATCAAATGAATGCTAGCCTCTCCATGAGATAAGCAGAATAGTCAAAGAAAATGGCGGAAGCACAGTTGCTGAAGGAAAGCAAAACCATTCTGAAGTGGTATTTGAAATTTGAGACGATTGTGGAAGTACAACGACAATGGAGGTGTGAGTACGCAACAGAACCCCAGCATGCCTAACAACTGCACACACTCGTGATAAGTTTGGGCTGCGTGGTGCTGTGTGCGGTGTGCACAAGGGAAGATCCGGGAGGCTTTCACAGCAGCAAGTCCTGCAGCAGTGCGCCATAACCAGAAGTGCCTGCACCCTGATGATAACCACTTTGAGCACCTCTTGCAATCGCAAGAGTCAAGCATGACTTGTATTCGTCTGTTGTTATCCGTGTGTATTGTGTATTACAATTTCAATACAGTTTTTTCCTTTCTTCAAATGTGTATACTTTTTTTTGGTACCCTCTGTAGTTCTGTAAAATGTTACCATTGGAGGGAACTGGGCAAAGTGTTTCTAGACAAAGAATATGTAATTAATACATATTTCTTTTTCAGACTAGATACATTTAAATTAAAACCCTAATTTATATCTCAAAAGTGGCAGTAATTTACAAAATATTTAGGTAAATAGGAAAAAGAAAAATATGCCATAACACCCCAACATAATTGTTATTTGGGTCTATTTTTACATATAGTCACATTTTTTCATACTATCATATGTGAATATTTTAATATGATAAGTATTTTTACATGGTACTCAGTAAGTCTTCTCATTTTAATAGCTACAAAACAGTTCATCATTACTCACTTAATCCATTACAAACTTAAATTGCTCCAAGGTTTATTAAGGTCATAAATAATACTGAAATAATTATTGTCATGTTTACAGACATTTTCCACACTTTGGAATATTTCCCTAGCACAGTCCCTGGAATAAGACTGCTAGATTAAATAGTATATTATTATAATTTGATGCGTATTTTGTCCAATGAGCTATACCAATTGACAATGCCAGCATTAGGTTTTTTTTTAAATTAGTACTAACTTAATAAAATAAAAATAAAATGTCATTGCTTTTGTCTGAAATTATTTAATTGTTATGAGTTTAAACATTCTCCCAAACGTTTGTTAAATAATTGTTTTTCTTTTTGGTTATTTGTGAGTTCATTCTTTTTCCTTTACCTATCAACAGAGTGTTTAATTTTTTGTAACAGTGTGTATAAGCTCTTTAATGAATGTTAATATGTTTTTTGTGCAGTGAAGAAATTAAGTGCCAGGCATGGCATCAGTTCACCAAATCCTTACAAAATCCACTTGAACTGAATATCTAATTTAATCATCCTCAGGTTGTAAATGAGGAATTGAGGCTCAGAGAAGCTAAGGAATTTTGCTCAAAGCTGTAAGCTAGTAACAAGGGTAGGTTTGCAATCAGATCTTTGCCCCTCGCCTAGAGTTCATCCCATCATAAAAGCTCCCTTCTAATTATGGTGAGAAATAATTGCTATGGTAACTTTAGTTGAAAAAGGAATTCATAATATTCCAATTTTAAGCCAGATTTAATAGCAGTTAGAACAATGCAGGCACTGTCTTTTTTAAAAAAATAAGAAAACAGATTACTTCTTTTGGACTAGTTGTAAGGAGACGAAAGAAGAAACAGCATGGCACATGAAAATCCTACTTGTAAAGAGAAAATAATTCTTTGATTAAAAGAAAAAGCTTCTGGATTACAAGCAGAGTCAACAGGATAGATGATGAATTGGTCTAAAATCTCTGAATTTTTGTTAGCAAGTTTGGAAAGCAGGATATGTTATAGTAGTATAATTTAGTCAGTTCAGTAAAACAATTATGACTTGGATAATCAAATAACAGGTAAGGACTGGGGAGAAAAGGACCCATTACTACTCAGACATTGCTTTGAAAGTACATCTGACACATGCAAATTTTTAAAAGGAGACATGCTAATACATCCATTTAAAAATAAACACCATTTATTTCTTAAGCCTATTATTTGAACTTGCTGCAATAAACAGGGACCACAAACCGCAATTAACCTGTTTGTTTTACAGGAGAAATAAAGAATGGCTTATGAGAAGTTCACAAATGGTCACACTAACACAGGGAAGACGCAGAAGAGGATGTTATGTGGGGTTCCACCAGGAGCCTGCTGTCCACGTGCTGAAGCCACATGGACAGCAAAGAGGGGCTTTTTACACAGAACTGCTCCTTCCAGGTCAAGAATGGCTGACAGCATAGGACTGGAAGACGGACCCAGACCGAGGGCTCTCTGTGTTCCAAGGGGCAGGCTCTACTCCTGCCATCTGAGCACCATGAGAAGCCAGACGTCTCGGGTGGACGTGAGGAAGGAGCCTCAAAGTGAATTCTGATCGATATGAAAAGCTGGAGAACTGGAGGCCAAGGACAGTGAGTCCTCACTTAATGTTGCTGAAAGGTCCTTGGAAACTGGGACTTCAAGCAAAATAACATAGAATGAAACCAATTTTTTTCTCATCAAGGTTATAATAAAATGATGTTATTCAAGGACCTGCGGTATGCCATTTCACTTCAAGTTCCAAGAACCTATTGACAACATTAAGTGAGGACTTGCTGTATGTCACACAGAGAGAAGTAAGAACAGTTCAGTGTAAGAAGACAACACTTCGTACACAACTTGAGGCACTGGGAGAACAGAAAAACAGACTGGGGCTGGACCCCTCCCCTACACCTACTCGCTGAAGGGCCTCTTTGAGCCTCAGACTGTCCAGCTTTGCCGGCCAGTGGTCGTGCGGATTAGCAATAAAGGACATAAAGGCTCGCAGGCCCCAGCACAGATGAGGCCCTCAATCCATTTAGATTATGATTACAATAAACCTAAATGTTCATTTTACGTATTGCTGCAGATGTACCTTTCTGTCTGCTGTTCATGAACAAATTTCATGTTTCTCTCTCTCTCTCTCTCTCTCTCTCTCTCTCTCTCTCTCTCTCTCTCTCTCTCTGTGTGTGTGTGTCTGTCTGTCTGTCTCTCTTCCTCCCTCCCTCCTTGAGTTGGAGTTTCATTCCATTACCCAGGCTGGAATACAGTGACCCAATTACACCTCACTGTAGCCTCGAACTCCTGGGTTTGGGTGATCCTTCTGCCTCAGCCTCCTGAGTAGCTGGGACTACAGGCCCATGCCACCAAATCCAGCTAATTTATTTACTTATTTATTTTGTCAAGACTAGGTCTTCCTATGTTGCGTAGGCTGGTCTCATACTCCTGGGCTCAAGTAATCCTCTTGGCTTGGCGTCCCAAGGTGCTACGATTACAGGCGTGAGCCAATGCATGCTGCCAAATTAGTTTCTTTAATTGTGTATATTTCAAAGAAGAAGCATAAATAGAGCTGATTGTGTATATAAAATACCCAAGGTTCAAATAAGCCTTTTTTTTTCTAAGTAACAACAAATCTACTAGTGATAGGCACTGAAATTGCAGATATTGCATTGGAAAAAGACTACAAACATACAGGGTTTGCGAATATCAGAACACTGTGGTCTCAGTGAAAATGTCACCTGCCACTTGTAAAATAACTTGAAGCCCAGAGGCCACTGGTTGCATCGTTCAGAGGATCACTAAAGATTATCACGGATAGCACTCCTAGGGGTTCAAACCTGTACATGAGTAGCTGACATGACCCACCCCTGAGAAATTCAACTCTGAATCTAGGATTAGTGACTAAGCCAGGGATCTTTAACAAAGAAAACTATTTGGCTGACTTTACTATTATTAGGTCCTTCATAAATATAGGCATACCTCATTTTATTGCACGTCACAGATAGTGAGATTTCTGCAAATGGAAGGTTTGTGGCAACCCCACATCAAGGAAATCTATTAGCACTGACAGCACGTGCTTACTTTATTCCCATTCATTTTGGTAATTCTCACAAAAGTTCAGACTTTTTCATTATTTTATACTTGTTATGGGGATCTGTGATCAGTGATCTTTGATGTTACTACTGTAATTATTTTGGAGCTCCACAGATCATGCCCATATAAGACAGCAAACTCAATCAATATATGGTGTATGTCCTGACTGTACCACCAACTGGCTGTTCCCCCATCACTTTCCCTGTCTTTGGGCCTCCCTATTCCCTGAGACACAACAATATTGAAATTAGGTCAATTAACAGCCCAAAATAACCTCTAAGTGTTCAAGTGAAAGGAAGAGTTTCACTCTCTCTTTAAGTCAAAAGCTAAAAATGATTAAGCTTAATGAAGAAAGCATGTTGAAAACCAAAATAAGCCAAAAGCTAGGGCTCTTGCACCAAACAGGCAAGCTGTGAATGCAAAGGAAAAATTCTTGAAGAAAACGGAAAGTGCTACTCCAGCGAACACATGAATGATAAGAAAGCAAAACATCCATATTGCTGATATGGAGAAAGTATGAGTGGTCTGGATAGAAGATCAAAACAGCCACAAAATTCCTTTAAGCCAAAGTCTAAACAAGAGCAAGGCCCTAACTCTTCAATCCTGGGAAGGCTGAGAGAGGTGAGGAAGCTGCAGAAGAAAAGTTGGAAGCTAGCAGAGGTTGGTTCATGAGGCTGAAGGAAGCAAGCTGTTTTCAGAGCATGAAAGTACAGGGTGAAGCAGCAAGTGCTGATGTAGAGGCTGCAGCAAGTTATCCCAAAGATCTAGCTAAGATCATCGAAAAAAGTGGCTACACAAAAAACAGATTTTCACTGTGGACAAAACACTGAGGAAGTGGCTATGGAGGACTTTCATAGCTAGAGAGAAGTCAATGCCTGGTTTTAAAGCTTCAAATGACAGGCTGGCTCTCTTGCTAGGGTCTAATGCAACTGGTGACTTTAAGCTGAAGCCAATTCCCAATAACCATTCTGAAAATGAGACCTACTCTCCAAAAAAAGATCCCTTCAAAATTACTGCTACTCATCAACAATACATCTGGTCACCCCAGAGCTCTGACGAAGATGTACAAGGAGATTAATGCTGCCTTCATGCCTGCCAACACATCCATTCTGCACAGTACAGATCAAGGAGGAATTCTGACTTCCTAGTCTTGTTATTTAAGAAATGTGTTTTATAAGGTCATAGACTGTGATTCCTCTGATGAGTCTGAGCAAAGTAAACTGAAAACTTTCTGGAAAGGATTCATCATTCTATCTGCCACTAAGAACATTTGTGGTTCATGGGAGGAGGTAAAAATATCAGTATTAACAGCAGTTTGGGAAGAAGCTAATCCCAATTAACTTTGAAGTTCCAAGATTTCAGTAGAGGAAGTCATTAAAGGTGTGGTAGAAATAACAAGAGAACTAGAATCTCATGATAAATCTTGAATGGATGAGGAATTGCTTCTTATGAATGAGCAAAGAAAGTGGTTTCTTGACATGGAATCTATTCCTAGTGAAGATGCTCTGAACATTGCTGAAACGACAGCAAAGGATTTAGAATATTACATAAACTTAGTTTATAAATCAGCAATTGAGTTTGAATCCAATTCTGGAAGAACGTCTATTGTGGGTGGGTGTTATCAAACAGCATCACATGCTACAGAGAAATCTATTGTGAAAAGGAAAATAAATCAGCGCAGCAAACTTCACTATTATCTTATTTTAAGAAATTGCTATAGCCAGCATAGACTTCAGCAACCACTACCCTGATCAGTCAACAGCCATCAGTCCTGAGGCAAGACCCTAAACGAGCAAAACAATCAGGACTTTCTGAAGGCACAGATGATTGCTACCATTTTTTAGCAATGAAGTATTTTTCAATTAAGTTATGTGCACTGCAATTTTAGAGATGTTATCGCATACTTAATAGACTGCAGCAAACCTAACTTTCACATGCAATGGGAAACCAAAAACTTCATGAGATTTGCTTTCTGAGACACTCACTTTATCACAGTTGTCAGGAACAGAACCCACGATATCTCTGAGGTGTGTTTGTATATTTAACTTGAATCATGAAATTAACTGAAAACAAGAGTATGGAGGATTATCCAAGACTCTCCATAAAATAGTGGGGATGGATGGACATAAATGCGACCTGCAATCACTCAATCGATAGTGCACCATCATGTGGACAGGACTGTCCAGGCTACTGAGGCATTGAAGACTTGAAAATGACCAACGCCGAACCACATTTTGCTAGAAAATGCCACCATCCTTTAAAAGTCAGTGAACTGCAATCAACTTCTGGCTTCCAGCTCACTACGAGACCTGGATCTTGCCATCTCGCCACAGAAATGTGAGTTCTCCAAGTGCTCCTTGCTGACTAACTTGCAGAGTTCAGTCCAAGTCACAGTTGGTCTAACATGCTACTGAAAGGGGCAGCCTGGCTTCGGAGGCAGAACACGTCTTCCTCAGACAACCTGGTCAGCTTGCCCTGGCTTTGTGCCTTGGTTCTGGCATCTGTAAGACAGGCCTCCCTCATCCTCTGGTTGGGTGGGGATCGAACCCGACACTGTGATTTCTGTGATTGCCCCCCCCCGCAGGCACTCTCCTTCCCACACGCGTGTCTGGGAGAGCGGGCAGCCAAAGGCCTTCTTCCACCTGCCTCAGCGGGACCTGAAATGCATGATGGGAGACATGCACATGCAGCACTGACTGTTAGGAGGTCCTTTGCAGCAAAACGGGAAATATTTTCTTCAGGACTGGAGAAGTTCTGAGAGGAGACACAGAAACATACATTTTGATCTGATGGGAGTAAGAGCCATAACTCATCCAAGGTATAAAGCCGTGAGAAAAACAATACATTATGTTTTGTTCGGGAGTACAGAAAAAATTGAAACTTATACATTGTTTTAGATGTTTTTAACACATCTAAATTGCTAAAAGACTGTGAACATAAGTATTTCATCGAGCCTCCAGTGTTCTCAGAACTATTCTATTTGGTATATTTAAAGATAAGGCCTAAAAACATTTTTTGCAAACAGTCCTTCTCTATTTTCTACCAATTAAGGGGTAAAATATTCCTTTGAAAAACATTTTTTGGGAGACAGGAACAAGATGGCGACGGCACAGGTGAACTTGTGAGATTCTCCAAACGTGAGTTCCCCAAAAGACTCTTACCTCTCTTCCCCCACCCCCCAGCGCACCACCAGCCGCGCTGGTGTGAGGCCTGGGGACCTTCGGTCCCTCACAGGGCCAGATATTGCAGCCCCCTGCTGCTGCTGTTCCACTGCGTGCGTGGGAGTCTTGGGTCCCAGCCCCCTTCCAGCTCCCTCCCTGGCTACATCGTCTCCAGCCAGGCACCCGGCACCAAGCCGCCGGTCACTCAGGGAGGCTCTGGGTGCCCGCCCCTCAGAGACACCGGTCCCATTCCTGGATAAGTACCCTGTGGGGGGCCCAGGGCCACTCTCGCCACTCACCACCTGCCCTTTGGAGCTTTGGAGCTCTGGAACTCTGGGCCCACCCTGGCTGAGGCACTCAGCGCGAGACCCCAAGCTGGGGGACCCAGACAAGCGGAAAAAAACAGACCTGCATGAACTGCCTTGCCATCCTCAAGGCAGAGACTTCCATTGCCCCGCCCACCTAGCAACAAGCTGTACCTCAGTTCCTAAGGCAATGGCGCGAAACAGGAGAAAAGCCCCACCCCTACGCTGCAACGAAAAACAAAGGGGAGAGGCCGGAATCGGAGATCAGAGAAGTGACTTTGGTCTGATTGTTTATTTTGACTTATGATTTTATCATTGTAACTGTTGGTCTTGCTCACGTTTGTTGTTTGCCTTCTGACTTACACTGTTTCTTGATTTTATTGGCCTGTCTCTGTGTAGCTATCAGTACTCTTTAGGGAATCTTTCTTACGTGTCTTTCTTCACTTCTTCCCGGCCCTGTGTGTCTTTCTCACCTGATAGTTGGTATGTACATCTGTTTTCCCTCTCACTCTTCTCTCTTTCTAACTCCCTATTGACCCCTCTTCCTCCATTATTTTCCTCTTTTATACCCCCCTTTTTAATCTAGGGACCAAGACTACATACTGCTGAATGGACAGATTGTAAGGCAGAAGGAAATAGGTTCCAGTGTGCGCATACACCTGTTCGTGGAAGCTAGAATCAGCATTCTTAACCACAGCTTCCCTCTCAATTAAACCTCAAAACTGCAAAAAGTACAGATTGCAGCCTATGCTCCAACCTGAAAAGTGAACAAAGCCAGAAGACCCTCATAAGGAAGAAAAGGATATTGCAGAAGAGAAATACAAGCAACCCCACCTTCCTTCAAAAGCAGAATTAAAGAAGGGGAGGGAAAGGGGGAGAGAGAGAAAAATCTACACAAATGAAGAAAAACCAAAAGAAGAGTATGGGTCTCTCCCAGACCCCTGGGAGGGCAGACACTGAGAAAACTGACTTTGGAATGCAAACAATGAAGAGCCCCCAGAATGAAGGGCCTCAGACTGCAAACGTAGATATCAAGACAATAATGGAGAGATTAAAAAGAAATGAGAAGACACAAGAAGAAACTAGGAAGGAGCTGATATCTGAGATAACAGTAATAAAGAATACTGTGAATGAAATAAATAACAAATTGATAAGCATGGAAAGCAGAATTACCCAAGCAGAAGAAAGAATCTCAGAGCTTGAGGACCAAAATATAGAAATAACCCAAACTCTTAAAAACACAGAAAATAAGCTCAAAAAGACAGAACAAAACCTTCAAGAGATGAGTGACCACCTCAAGAGGCCTAGACTAAGAGTAATCAGACGCCCTGAGGCAGAAAGAGAGACAGAGACCACACTGGAACAAACTTTCCATGAGATCATTCAAGAAAACTTCCCTTATCTAATCAGTGATGCAAAAATTCAAACACAAGAGACTCCGAGAACCCCTGCAGGACAACAAATGAGAAGACCAACTCGTAGACACATAATAATTTGCCTAAATAAAGTAGGCACAAAAGAAAAAATCCTAAAGGCAGCAAGAGAAAAAGGCCAGATCACCTACCAGGGAAGACCAATCAGAATAGCAGCAGATTTATCTGCAGAAACCCTGCAGGCTAGGAGAGCTTGGAGTCCTATCTTCAAAGTCCTAAAAGATAAACAATTTCAACCAAGAATAACCTACCCGGCCAAGCTAAGCTTCATCAGCGAGGGAGAATTAAAATCTTTCCCAGATATCCAATCCCTAAGAACTTATGCTGCCACCAAACCATCTCTACATGAAACACTTAAGAAAGTACTAAACACAGAAGAAAAGGAAAAAAGAACAACGTTCTTCACAAGAGTACAGGGAAAAGAATAAAATATACACGAACCAACCCCAAAACCAAAAGAAAGACAAAAGAAAAAAACCAAGTGGAAGAACAACAACTCTATAAGAACTCTATGATAGGGACGAACTCTCACATTTCAATAATTAGCCTGAATGTGAATGAACTAAACGCACCACTGAAAATACACAGAATGGCAAAATGGATAAAATATCACCAGGCAACAATATACTGCCTTCAAGAGACCCATCTCACTAGAAAGGACATACACAGACTCAAAGTAAGAGGATGGGGAAACAAATTTTCAGGTGAATGGAACACAAAAGAAAGGAGGAGTTGCGATCCTAATTTCAGACAAAATACCATTTAAGCTCTCAAAAATTAAAAAAGATACAGAGGGCCACTACATAATGATAAAAAGTTCACTCCATCAACAAGAAATATCTATCCTAAACATATATGCACCCAACATAGGTGCACCAACTTTCATAAAGCAACTTCTAGGAAAACTAAAGAAAGATACTGACTAACACCATCATAACTGGGGACTTTAATACCCTACTCACAACCCTAGACAAAAAAAATCAGCAAGGAGATCCAGAACCTCAATGAGACTCTGGACCAA
This sequence comes from Cephalopachus bancanus, assembly GCA_027257055.1. Lineage (NCBI taxonomy): Eukaryota > Metazoa > Chordata > Mammalia > Primates > Tarsiidae > Cephalopachus > Cephalopachus bancanus. The sequence goes on from JAPVLO010000140.1 coordinate 635,505, forward strand.
ATGGACTTAATTGATACCTACAGAATACTCCATCGAAAGACCAAAGACACATTCTACTTATCACCGCATGGAACATATTCTAAGATCGACCACATAATTGGACATAAATCAAGCATAAGCAAATTTAAAAGGACTGAAATTCTACCACGCACTTTCTCAGACCACAGTGGAATAAAAATAAACATTGACACCAACAAGGTCCCCCCAAAACCCACAAAGACATGGGCACTAAACAGCATGATGCTAAACAACTCCTGGGTCAATGATGAAATCAAAACAGAGATCAAAAGATACCTGGAAACAAATGAAAATGAAGAAACATTTTACCAAAATCTCGGGGGTGCCTTGAAAGCTGTAGTAAGAGGGGGAATTTATATCCCTACAAACACACATGAAGAAAATGGAAGGAACACAAATTAACAGCCTAACAAGCCACCTAAGGAAGCTGGAAAAGCAAGACCACTAAAATCCTAATTTCAGCAGAAGAATCCAGATCACCAAAATAAAAGCCCAAATCCAGGATACAGAAGACAAAAAGATAATACAAACAATCAATGAAACAAAAAGCTGGTTCTTCGAAAGGATAAACAAGATCATTGGTCCCCTAGCTAGACTGACCAAGAAAAAACGAGAAACAAACCAAATAAGCACAATCAGAAACACAAAAGATGAAGTCACATCTGACCCTGAAGAAATACAAAAGATCATTAGAGACTACTATGTACACTTGTATGGAAACAAACTTGAAAACCTTAAGGAAATGGAGGACTTTCTGATATCACACAACCTACCTAGGTTGGAACCAGAAGAAATTGAGACCCTAAATAGACCAATAACAATCAAGGAAATCGACTACGTAATAAGAAAACTTCCTACAAAAAAAGGCCCTGGTCCAGATGGCTTTCCAGCAGAATTCTACAAGACATTTAAGGAGGAGCTGATACCAATCCTACTGAAGGTATTCCAGGCAACTGAAAAAGATGGAACTCTCCCCAGATCATTTTACGAAGCCAACATCACATTGATACCCAAGCCAGGTAAAGACCCAACAAAGAAAGAGAACTACAGGCCAATGTTTGATGAACATAGATGCTAAACTCCTCAACAAGATCCTAGCAAACCGGATTCGGCAATACATCTCAAAAATCATCCATCATGACCAAGCAGGCTTCATTCCTGGGATGCAAGCCTGGTTCAACATTCGTAAAACCATAAATGTAATTAAATACATCAACAGATGTCAAAACAAAAACCACATGATATATCATTAGATGCAGAAAAAGCTTTTGATAAAATCCACCACCGCTTCTTGATAAAAACCCTTGAACATCTAGGCATATGGGGAACATACCTCAAAATCGTAAAAGCCATCTACAAGAAACCCACAGCCAGCATACTCTTAAATGGACAAAAATTGGAACCATTTCCCCTGACAACTGGAACAAGACAAGGACGCCCACTCTCACCCCTCCTATTCAACATAGTATTGGAAGTCCTGGCTCGAGCAATCAGAGAAGAGGAGGCAATCAGGGGTATCCAAATAGGAAAAGAGGAAGTTATCTCTCCTTGCAGATGATATGATTGTGTACCTTGAAAACCCAAGAGAATCTGCCAAAAACCTCCTTACACTGATAAAGGCCTTTGGCAAAGTCTCAGGATACAAAATAAATGTACAAAAGACAATCGCATTTCTCTACACCAATAATAAACAAACAGAAACCCAAATAAAAAACACAATTCCGAGCCGGGCTCAGTGGCTCAGCCTGTAATCCTGCGCCTTTGGGAGGCTGAGGTGAGTGGATTGCCTGAGCCCGCAGATTCGAGACCCACCTGGGCAGCAAGACCTCATCTCTACAATAAATCAAAAAAATCAGCCGGGCATGGTAGCACATGCCTGTAATTCCGGCTACTTGGAAGGCTGAGGCGGAAGGATCACCAGAGCCCAGCAGGTCGAGGCTGCGGTGGCCAGGAGCGGCCACTGCACTCCAGTCTGGGCAATAGAGTGAGACTCCAACTCAAAAAAAAAAAACAAAAAAACACAATTCCATTCACAATAGCCACAAAAAAAATGAAATACCTTGGCATCTTCCTAACCAGAGACGTGAAAGACCTTTACAAGGAAAACTACAAAACACTGCTCAAAGAAATCAAAGTTGACACAAACAAGTGGAAAAATATCCCATGCTCATGGATCGGAAGAATCAACATTGTGAAGATGTCCATCTTACCTAAGGCAATCTACAAATTCAATGCAATACCCATCAAATTACCAGCAACATTCTTCTCAGACCTAGAAAAAACAACACAGGAATTCATATGGAAACACAAACGTCCAAGAATAGCCAGAACAATCCTCAGCAAAAAAAAAAAAAAACAAAACAAAAAACAAAGCAGGTGGTATCACATTACCAGACTTCAAACTTTACTATAAAGCTACAATCATCAAAACAGCTTGGTATTGGTATAGGAACAGACATATAGATCAATGGAATAGAATTGAGATTCCAGAAGCAAAACCTCAATTTCTCAACCAACTCATCTTTGACAAAGCCTCCACCACCTACCACTGGGGAAAGGAGAACCTATTCAGTAAATGGTGCTGGGAAAACTAGCTGACCACATGCAGAAGATTGAAACAGGACCCCTATCTATCCCCATACACAAAGGTTAACTCCAAATGGATCAGAGACCTAAATGTCAAACCTCAAACCATAAGAACCTTAGAAAATGAAGGAAAAACCCTCATGGAAATCGGAACTGGCATCCAATTCCTATACAAAACCCAAAACCCACAGCTCATAAAAGAGAAGGTAGACAAGTGGGACCTTATTAAACTGACAAGCTTCTGCAAAGCCAAAGAAACCATCAAGAGAGCAGGGAGACAGCCTATAGACTAGGAAAAAATATTTGCCAACACCAGGCCTGACAAAGGCTTAACATCCTGGATCTATAAGGAACTCAAATGTGCTGAAAAGAAGAAAACAAACAACCCCATTATAAAATGGGCAAAAGTTATGAATAGACACTTCTCAAAGGAAGACATCTGAGCAGCCAACAGACACATGAAGAAATGCTCAACCTCACTAATCATCAGGGAGATGCAAATCAAAACCACACTGAGATACCACCTAACCCCAGTCAGAATGGCAATTATCAACAAGTCAAAAAATAACAGCTGCTGGAGAGGGTGTGGTGAAAAGGGAACACTTCTACACTGTTGGTGGGAGTGTAAACTAGTGCAACCTCTGTGGAAAGCAGTGTGGCGATTCCTAAAAGCTCTAAATACCAACCTCCCATATGACTCCGCAATCCCCCTACTGGGAATATATCCTGAAGAACTCAAATCACTCTATAAAAAAGATACCTGCACACGTATGTTTATCGCAGCGTTGTTCACAATAGCAAGAACCTGGAAACAACCAAGCTGCCCATCAAAAGAGGACTGGATTTAAAAAATGTGGTACATATACATGATGGAATACTACGCAGCCATAAAAAAGAACAAAATCATGAATTTCGCAGCAACCTGGATGGAACTTGAGTCTATAATACTGCGTGACCTCTCACAGAAACAAAGATCCGAGTATCACATGTTCTCACTCATATAATGGACCTTGAACATGCAATGTAATACTATAAGAAAATGACTGATGGTACTGGGAAACTATGGGGGCGGGGAGGGCGATGGGATTAACAGTCGCAAATATCTGTCTGGGGACGGGGAAACACCTCTTATTAACAGGGTGCCTGAATGAAACTTATTTGTATACCTAACCCTTAACTATACCCCACAACATCATAATAAAAAATATTGATTAAAAGAAGAGAAGAATTAGATTCACTTGAACCAAAATGATGGGAAAAAAAAAAGAAAAACATTAAAAAAAAATTTTCCTCTACTTTTCTTTGAGGTCTTCATCTTTCTAAGGTATCAGAAATGAATGGAAAAAGAGTGGGCCTTATTGGGTCCTTCAGTAGGGACCTTTGGACAACCAAGACCTAGCATGAGGTAAGCTTGCATGATCTCATTCCTATTCTTAAGAACCCAAGGTCCGTGACGTTAGTGTGATGCTAATAAACAAATGTAGAGAGAGAAATGTTGGGGCAAGTTAGATCAGTGGATATTAATCTTTTCATTCCAGCATAACTATAAACAAACCCAGCAAGATATAGCTCCTAACTCAAGTCTAGTCACCCTCAGCAGGCATCTCTCCCTGTTCAAACATGCCTATCTTCCTTCTCCAGTAAACTCTTAATACCAACAACCTGCAGGGTACATAACTGGTTTTGTTTGTTTTTATATTATGAAACATTTCAAATATTAACATATTCTCTAGTAAAGAGATAATAAATTCACATGTATGTATTTATTACCCAGAAACAATAATTACCAGTTCATGTTCATTCTTGTTTCATCCAAATTCCTGCCACAGATCTCTTTGGAAAAAAATCTCGGTCCTCCTATTTCATATATAATTTACTATGCATCTCTAAAAGAGAAAGATGACTATAAAAATAAAACCACCATGCCATATTCACACTTCAAGTATTAATAACTCCTTAAGACAACCAAATATCCAGTCAGTGATCATATCTCCCCAACTAGCTCATACATTCTTTTAACAGTTGGTGTTTGTTCAAATCAGAATCCAAATGTGGTTCAAGTATCACAGTTAATAAGTCTTTAGTTCCCCCACGCCCCATCCCTTTCTGGTAAGATAGAACTCAGTCTCATCTTATCCCAGACGTGTAATCAGCCATTTTCCCAAAAAGCCTGTTCCTTTTAGTGGCATTTAGTGACCACAACTAGAGATTGTCTTACTGCCTACAAAGCACTTACGGCACTTAAACTCATATGTACACACAGCACAAGCCATGCCCTTTCTGGGTGCCGTCGTGTTTCCTTTTCAAGGCGCTGTGCGAAATTACTCTGCTTCCAGTGTCCTGGCCTCCTATCCAGAAACCAGGTCCTAAACTACTCAGAGATGAGTCTTTTTTTCTGGTTAGCTAAGTAGAACAGGTTAGAAAATACCACCTTATCAACTGAAATCATTTTACTGGAAAGAAACTGAAGACAAAGAGAGCTCACAAGTTCCTTCCTTTTCCACTGGAATTAAAAGGAAATAGCTAAGTTCTGCTATCAGAAAATGGGAATGGAAAAATCGTTCTAGATAGAGAACTTAATTTTTAAAAAAATAGGTAAAGACTTTCCTGGGAAAAATAAAAATGGAGGTAAGAGGGAGAAATAACTGCTTCTAGAAAAAGGTTTACCAAGAAACTCCCTTGGGCATGGAATTGTAAAAGTGACTCATTGCCTTGCATGGGGACAGGTTCCTGCTGTTAATTTGCTTGTCAAAGCTGTGGAAGGACGAGGTAGGGCTGGTCACTGGGCATTGGAAGGCCATCCCCAAGAAAATTAGTTTTGCATATGAGTCTGTCTAATTAGGAAGAATATTTCTAAGCTCACTAAAGGAAAATATGCTCTAAGCTCATTTGGAAACAGAAGAAAACAAATAAAAAACCCCAGAAGGGAATGTTTCATAGTAGTTTTTATAATTTAAACCAAATGTATTCAGATAGCAAGCGGTTTCTCAGTCCCAGTGGTTGCTTATTATGAACTTGCTATGGGAAGTCTGGAGGGTGGGGAACAGGACTTCTACAAATCAACCATAAAGAGAAACAGATCCTTCACAAAAGAAGACGAAGCACCTGAGAAGATGCTCAATATCATTGGTATTAGGGAAATGCGAATGAAATCCATAATGAGATATTCAGAATAGCTACTTTAAAAACCGGCACCTCCAAATGACATCGTTGAAGATGACAAGAAACAACTGTAGCTCTCAGACACAGGGGCTGGAAATGTGAGATGACCTAGCAGAAGTGCTAGGCAGTTTATCAGTTAAATACAGTTAATACAACCCATTCCTAGATATTTAATCAAGAGGGATAAAACACATCCACAAAAAGATCTTACCAGAATATATACAGCAGCCTTATTTAAAACAGCCCCAATAAGAAACACCCCATGTGTCCATTAAAAGGAGAACTGATTAACAAATAGTGGCATCTTTATACAGTGAAGTACTACTCTGCAACAAAAAAGAATGGATACGGATAAATTGCAAAAACATTAAATGAAAGTTCCTTTCCAAAAAAAGAGTGGACACTGCATGATTCAATTTATACAAAGCTCAAATATTGGTAAAATGAATTTAACAATATAGGAAATAGAGACAGTGGCTTTAGAGGAGTGAGGACTGATTAGCAAAGGCCTGAAGGGGTCTTCCTGGGCAACGCGTATGATTTGTGTCTTCTTCTGGACTATGGTTACTAGGTGTGTACCAGTGGTTCTCAAACAGGGGGCTGTTTAGCCCTTGAGGAGACATTTGGCAATGTTTGGAGATATTTTTTATGCTACTGATATCTAATGGGTAGAGACCTGGGATGGACAGCACAACTTTCTACCAAATAAAAAAAAAAAAAAGGTCAATAGTGCCAAGACTGAAAAATCTAGCATATGGTCAAAACTCATCAAACTAAACAATTAAGATGTGCACATTTTGAGTGTTAATTATTACCAAAAATAAAATAAATAAAAGGAAGGAAGAGAAGAAATTTAATAACCCATCTCTTAACTTGAAAGTGTGGCTGAAGATGGGAAAAAACAATAAAACCACTTCATATTTCAATCCTATGAGTCCAACTCCTCAATGAATGCATTATATATCCAAACTGTGCTCAATACATGTCTTTTTAAAATTTCATTTTGAAGATATGGAGTATAATTCAGGATTAGGTACACAAGTGCTCATTGTACCAGTGAAGTTTGGGCCTCCGTTTGGTCCCCTGTTCACCTGGTTTGAGATCAGCTGCCTTATTAATGTTTTGTGCTTCCCCTACTCCCTCCCCCGGCAGTGTCCCGCTACTGCCAATCCATTTCTTATAGGGTTATGATAAATGTTCAGGGTCCACTTATGAGTGAGAACATGTGGTACTCAGTTCTTTGCTTCTGTGATAGATCACTGAGTATGATCGACTCTAAACCCATCCAAGTTGCTGCAAAGTCCATAACTTTGCCCTTCTTTGTGACTGTATAATATTCCATCATGTATATGTACCACATTTTTTTATCCAGCCCACTTTTGATGGACAGCATGGTTGGTTCCATGTTTTTGCTATTGTGAATAGTGCTGCAACAAATATGCGTGCACAGGTATCTCTTCTGTAGAATAATCGGAGCTCCTCCCAGTATATTCCCAGAATGGGGATCGTTGGGTCGTATGGAAGGTCGATTTTTAGATCTTTTAAAAATTGCCACAATGTCTTCCACAGAGGTTGTACTAATTTACACTCCCACTAACAATATAGAAGTGTTCCCTTTTCCCCGCATCCTCTCTAGCATGTTGTTTTTCTGGTTATTAATAATGGCCATCCTGACTGGAGTTAAGTGGTATCTCAGTGATTTGCATTCCTTTGATGATCAGTGAGGCTGAGCATCTTTTCATGTTTCTGTTGGCTGCTCATATGTCTTCTTTTGAGAAGTGTCTATTCATGTGTTTTGCCCACTTTGCAATGGAGCTGTTTGTTTTTTTCCTTTTGGCGCATTTGAGTTCCTTGTAGATCCTTGATGTTTAGGACTTCGTCAGATATATAGTTGGTAAATACTTTTTCCTGTTCTATGTGCTGCCTCCCACTCTCTTGATTGTTTCTTTTGCTTTGCAGAAGCTTTTCAGTTTGAGGAGTTCCTACATGTCTATCTTATCTCTTATGGTATGGACTTCTGGGATTTTGATCAGGAATTGGTTGCCTATTCCAATTTCTGTAAGGGTGTCTCCTGCATTTTCTAGGATTCTTATAGCCTGAAGTTTTACACTTAAGTCTCGACCCATTTAGACTTTTTTGTATTTTTGTGTATTGTGATAGGTAGTTTTTGTGTATTTGTGATAGGTAGTTTCAATCTTCTGCATGTGGTAAGCCAGTTTTCCCAGCACCATTAATTGAACAGTTTCCCCTCTTTGCAGTGCTTGTTGGTGGAGGCTTTATTGAAGATGAGTCGGTTGAAAAATTGAGGTTTTTCTTCCAGAATCTCTATTCTGTTCCATTGATCTATATGCCTGTTCTTGTACTGATACCTGGCTGTTTTGATCATTACAGCCCTACAATAAAGTTTCAAGTCTGGAAGTGTGATACTTCCCACTTTGTTTCTTTTGCTGAAGACGTTTTGGCTATTCATGGTCATTTATTTTAATAAATGTTCATTCAAATAAAAATACTGGGGAAAGATGAATGAGGTATAGGAAGTCAGCTCAACAATTCTCCTTTCAAACACACTCTTCCTTTCTTCCCTTCTTCTACTTGCATAACTCATTCCTGGATGACTCTGCTCGAAACTTCCTGAAGGAACTCAATTTTGGCCTCAGGGCAATGTTTAAACAGTCACTGCACAAAGACAGTCCTGGGTCATAATTCGGCGTGGGAGAGGCGCAGCCTGCTCAGGCTGCAGGTGAGTCTGCCCCGCGGTTCCCAGGACGTCTCCGCCTTAGTTCACCCTGTCCTGCAGTGCCTCACTCTTCTGGGCTCATGGCTCTGAGTGTCAGGCCACCACAGCAAGTGGCAGGACGGAGCCGGGAGAACTTCCCAAGGGGCTGACCCTGTCCCCACAGGCCACAGAAACAAGCCAGTAACTGACTTCTGTAGTTCTCCCTGAACCTAAGAGAATGTTTCTAGTACAAAGTAAAAAGCTGCTCCTCAGTGGAAAGAGAAATGGATTAGAAAAGGTAACACCGTGAACTAGTTTTGGGTACAAGTAGCATGAACTCCGATGTTTGCAGAAAACAAGCAGCTCATGCTCAGTTTACTAATGTTGAATTTCACAAACACTTTTTCCTTGGGGGAATCTGAACCGCAGAACGTCAGCCTCGCTGCCAGTGATTTTTCAGGCCTTCCCGAATGCCTCCAGTGGTACCCGGAATACATTCTCCGCTGAGCCTGGAGGCAGGCCTGAGTCAGCTTTTCCCGTCACCCGAACACCTAAACCCTCCAAGAGAGAGATTATTCAGAAGGCCTCGGAGGAGACGTGCTGAGCTCCTTCAATATTCTGGCCTTCTCCCCAGCTAAGAACTTTTTCCTCAGGTTTAAATTAACTGACGTTAACACAAGCATTCACAAGGCTTTCTTTCCCTTGATGCAGGGCAGCTGCTTCGGATTTGGGGTGGGCAAATTAGAATGCTCGAGTTGGAAAAACTGCCCACAAAAACTTCACTCACTCACTCTCAGACACCTCATGCTCTATACTTATCTCTAACCTTCGTGTTGATTCTCCAGCATTCGCGGTCTATGAGCAATGAAGCCCATTAGTGAAATTCTTTTGGAAACCTGACAACCTCACACTGTGCAGTTGTTCCTCTGGGCACATCTGCCGCACAGCGGGGGAAGGAGATTGGATGCGATTCTTTCCTGCCTCCCCACGCCACTGTCGAAAATGGCGCTGAGTCTCAGAAGTGGCGGGCGGGGGACACGGAAGGCCCCCTTGCACTTTGGTCGCTGTCCTCCACGTGATCAGATAGTCCAGATTTACATTCAGCACTGACTAAACGTTTGAACTGCTGATTCCAGAGAGCTACTTCTCAGGCTGGGGCTCAAGAAAAGAGACAAAGCACTGGCGATTTTGAAGTCCCAAACCTTGCGTGTGACACAGTATCGTGGTGATGTCCAGCAGCCCCAGACTATGCACACAGACGCTAGGGATGGGGAGGAGGGAACAAAATGCCTCTCCTTGCTGACACCTGGTGTTTGGTTTCCTTAGTAAAACCCACTCTTATCCAATGACCCCTCCCCAAATAAAATCAGCTTGCACGTGGAACAGTCACGCCGCATCTAAATCTGATATCCTTCCATGAGGTCTTCTACACAGGAGGATTTCAGCAAGTATTTGCTGCCTGAAATGAATAAATGATTTAATAAATGAATTATAGAACCAGAATCCAGGTTTATTACTTTTCTACAAGGGAGTCTAAAAAAATAGTCTTTTATAGGATGGAGTTGAAAAAAAGATTGGGAATTTTGATATTTTCAACCCCAGCACTCCATTACTTCCACACTACCTGGCCAGAGAATGACTGGCTTTTTAGCGCTTGGCTGAGAGCCGGGCTCTGCACTGCCTCGCAAGCCTCCAAGTTCAGACCAGGGGCCACGGCCCTCACTGCTCCTGGTTCTGCAGAGACAGTGATCAAAGAGCTCTCTGCGGGACTCCGTGGTAATTTCTCGTTTCTCTCGAAAGTTATCTATTGGGATTCCCTGCAAAATTCCAAGAATTAGAATTTGGTGATTTAAGTTTTCATGCTGAAAACACAAAGATGAACTCAATCAGCAAGTGACTTAATAGGTAGGAATTATGCAGGTGGTGACGTTGACAATGTAAAGATTGTTTCATGTAATTCTGAACACTGTGGCACAGTCTGGATCTTAACAACCACGGCGACTCACCAATTTTTCAAGCACTTATTTTCCATGCATATTGTGTGTCATCCTGGTCTGTTTAACTCAAAAGATGCAATCCCACTAGATCACCTAAAATTAGAGAGTGATGACACATTCTTAGAAGACAAATATAGACACCACAGAGGTGATGCATCAGCAGCCTGAAAATAATTAATGCTTATCCTCACAAGGCCACGTACACCAAGACACTCGGGAACAGTTCACTATAGCCATAATGTCATAGAAGGATGGCAAAATCGTTTTTCTTATCTGCAGAAGTAGGTCACAGCAAGAACATTTGGCAAAAAACACAGAGTGAACATGAATGGATTTTGTGATACAGTCTTTTCATTTATTACCTCAACACAAGACTTGATAATCAGTTCATTCTGTACCCTCTAAACATCTTCTTACCTAGTAAAGGACTAGAATTGAGCCTCTGAAATGCAATATTCGGGGGCACAGCAAAAAGCCCCATTACCAATATATGGCTTCTCAATTGAACAACCAGGGCTCGAACGTTTGGGCCTGGTTTTTGTTGTTGTTTTTCTATTCCTAATGACATAAAAACAAAACCTATAATGAATTAGAATACTTATGAGAAGTCTAAGTAGGCAATAGATAGTCACAGAGGGTAAAGGGGGGCTCAAAGTTTCCCCCTCAGAATATGGCCCACTCGTGAGACCGCATTTTATTTCTTTCAAGATTTGATTTAAACACAAGTCAGACCTTGCAAACACAATCTGAGTTCTGGGCATTTCACTCCTGCCGCGGCCTTCTATAGTGAACAGCTTTCCCCAGTGAGGATGAGGGGGCAGGAAAGGGGGCAGTATAGGATCAGGAAGGGGGACCATGCCATTCACGCTGCTAATTTAATTATCTTGGGAAAGTCATCAGAGGGGCTGGAATCCACCCTGTCTACGGTAATCAGCCAGGAGGGCTCGCCACTCTTCCGGTGCCAGCACCTTCCCAAATTAATGGTGCACCTCCTCAGAATCAGGCACTTGGATTCACAGACTGACTGACACTGGACTTTCTTCCGGGGGAACAGAAGAACGTCTCCAGGAAACCAGGCTTCTCTCCTAACTATAAGCCTTCATTGGCCTACGTTTTAAAGAAATCTGCTCTGCAGCTCGGGTGAGGGCGAGAACCTATTCTTCGGCTCCAGCTCAGAGCTCCTAATTGGGTATAGTCCTTCCTCCCTTCTCCCCAAATGTGCTACAAAGATTTCCTTCCTGTTTTGTTTTGTTTTTGAACCTTTTTCTTGCTACAAAAACTGCTCTCACTTTTCGCAGAACATGATTCTGTGTGTTCACTTTATTGCTTTTGCTCCTTGGAGCATCATTAACGACCTTCAAGTTTAGTCAGGTATTCTGTGCCTTCCCCTTCCACATTCATTCTTTTCTTCCCTCCCACTTCAGCACTGAAGGACAACTGCACAATGCATAAACTGTAAAACTGTGTCACAGTTCCCCTAGGGACAATCTTTTTCCTTGAGCAAGTAAATTGGAAAATTTTTTTTAAAAAAATCAAGGCTTTGTCACAGAACAGGTACAGTCATTACAATGCAAAATTAGTCCTTTTTCTAACAAAAGTGGTGTAATACCCTACTTATAACTGCACAAAAGAATCTGAAAAATGGAGTATAAGAAACCTATCAAAAGCTTCAAAGAGTACAAAGTTATATGATATTTTGTTACTGAAAGGCAGACAATAAAGTCATCCGGTGTAGAGTGCTAAAATTTTACATTCTGCATTCACTGCTGCAAAATCAGTTCATTTGAACACTGTCGAATGAACTGCCTTTCATTCACGACACATCCATGCAGTTAACCATTCGATATATTCATTGGGTTCCTCCAATGTGCCAGGAAGAGTGATGAATTAAAAGCAAATCAAAATAAAATAACAACCACTTTTTTAGAGTCTTGTCAGTAGTTATTCTCTATTGCCACTCACCTCAAAAACAATTTCATAAATTGTATCTACCTGCAAAAAATAAGGAGCCATAATAATAAACCTACCTGCAGGCATATTCACTCAGGCAGACACAGTTTTAGAGGACACTGTAAAACCCCTGCCTGTTTCACTAGTTATTAACTGGCAGCCCAGTGGGCATGTACTTCCAGTGGAAAAGAGGCTTTGGAATCAAATAATGTGCTTGGACTCTTGCTCTGTGGTTTGCTGCTTATACGGCTTTGCCTTAGCTTCCCTAAGCATCCGTTTCCTCATGTGAACAACAGAAGTAGCCACACAAGGGCCAAGGGATGGTTACAATGATCCAGCGAAACAAAATCCACAAAAGCGTCTCTTACTGTGCCTGTTGTGAAGCTGATGTGCAATAAATTATAATTTTAGCACCACTGTGATCAAGTTGTAAATGACTGCCCCAAACCAAGGAATTCTTCTTCTCCTCACAAAAGGAATTATAGGGCTCGTTTCTAACAGGTTGAGAACCAGGTCACAGAATCAACTCTTGAGTTGTGCTCTCACCTCATTCGCCTGAGCTCCCTGGTGTTCGTTATCTCCGTAAATGCCCTCTGCATTAGCCCACCATTCACTGACTCTTGCCTGTCACCATTACCTGTTCCTCTGTGCAGCCCAGATTTGTTTAGATATAGCTTAACTCAGGGCATTAGTGAATGACTTTAAATGAGTCAAAGAAGGGCAAGCGATGCCTTTTCTTTTCGCTTGGGGAAGGAGGTGACAGAAATATGAGGAAGAGGATGAGGATAACCAGGACCCCTCCCCCAAAAAACCAGAACTTAGTGATTCACACTTAACAACAGAAACTATGATATCAATACTGCCCTGCTTATCAACTACACAATTTACATCTAGCCCGAGTAAGTAGAAAGACCATTCATTCACACAAGCATTGACTTCATGTGCTCATCTCAAGTTGGCTCACAGACTTACAGAACACTAGAGCTCAACACAGAACATCTGAGTTTACAGATGGAGACATTGAGACCCAAAGCAATCCCAAATGACTTCCTGATGGCAATCCAGCTACTAGCTGCAGAGCTAAAACCAGAACCTAGATTTCTTAGTTTGCTTCCAAACTAATTTAAAATGATGAGGATACAGTGGTTGGCATTATCCTATTTTGTTTTTGCTTATTGTTGTCATTTTGTTTAGACGCAGTCTGACTTTCAGAAGGGGCATTGGTTGCCCGGGCTTGGTGGCTCATCCTGTAATCCTAGCGCACTTTGGAAGGTTGAGGCGAGTGGACTGCCTGAGCCCGCAGGTTGAGACCAGCCCAGGCAACTTGAAGAGATCTCACTTCTACAATAAATTAAGAAAATTAGCAGGGTACGATAGTGCGTACCTGTAGTTCTGGCTACTTGGAAGGCTGATGTGAAATGATCGCTGGAGCCCAGCAGGTCGACACTGGGGTGGCTGCGAGTGTGCTACTGCACTCCAGCCTGAGTGACAGAGTGAGACTCCAACTCAAAAGGGAAAAAAGAAGGGGCATAGGTCTGAGGAATTTACCTTATGTGACTGGGGGTGGTGGTGGAGCAGTTTATGAATGCTCTGAAATAGCACACAACATTTTTAGTGAATGTACCTTCTTCTAGGAATAGGGTTCCAAGCTTTTACCAGACTTCCAAAGGTGCCAGTGAGCAAAACAAAATGAAGCACAGAGGACCAGGGAGAGACAAGCATGACTGCACCAGTGGTTTCCAAGCTGCAGCAGGTCGGGGACGGACGCGTCTCGTGGGTGGGGAGACGCTGGCTGGCAAAGCGAACTCCAAGGCAACACCTCGGCTTCAAGGGGGCAGCTTGACCTTCTTGCTTTCTAAAACAGCAGATCCTCAGTTTGCTAGAGGAAAGGCTTCTGCTTCTGGGAGTGGGAGGACACAAAATATCAACAGATGTGTGATGACGTCCCCCCCCAATTTTTAGAAAGTTGCTCACAGCACTCTGTCAAGAGCCCCTTCTCTTGACTGTATGCATTGCTGGCCTCTTCGTTTTCTTGTTGAACAGTTGAGATGATACCTCTTGCTTCCCAACATCTTGCGAATGCCTGGCGGTGGCGAGAAAACCAGGAACTGAAGCTTGTTAGAAAAAGGAACCTCCATCCATCCGTTCTCATCCTCAGAGGATAATGGAAATTACCTTTTCCATCTCCCTGGCCTCGCACAGGATGAACTTCGTCCCAGAGGCCTAAGTGTTGCTATAGTTGTACCAAAAACCCCAAGTGGCTTGCCCACCTTTTTCTTCTTTTATAACCTGTGAAATGCTCTTCCTTCCATTTTTTTCCTCGACAAGAGAGTTGAGGACATATTTTTAGAAGCGAGAAGTTTTAAGTTTCATAGAATGTTTGATAACTTGGGATAGGGAAAAATGAGAGTGAGCAAAAAGCAATAAAGCTTAGAAAGCAATATATTTGGTCATTTTCACCCAAAATTAGAGCTTTGTGCCCCAAGACACAAGCCTAAATAATGTTTGTCTTGCATTAACCTTAACCTATAATATGGCAAAAGTAGATTATAGAAGATCACAAAAAAACAGTTATAACATTAGCAGCAGCTAGCAGGAATATTTTGGCAAGCAATCCCTCTTAGAGATTCGGTTATAAACATCAAGATCGCAGACTATCACAGACTGGGCCTGTGTGGGACAAAAGTCAAGCATAAACACACGACTTCACAAATACATGTCATACTGAAGAACGACCACCCCACAAATCAGTTTTATATTTGAGGTTTGATCTTCGCTTTTACCCCCTCACTAAACATGCTTCTGAAGGACAGCAGACCCCTGGGGCAGGAGGGGTGGTGAGAGATCAGTTGGTTCAGCTACCGAGCCCTCTCGCCACAGGTGCAACCATTCTCCCTGACAATATGCACCCTTTGAATGGTAAGTTTTTGGGTTGTTTTTTTGAGTTGGAGTCTCACTCTGTCACCCAGGTTGGAGTGCAGTGGCACACTCATGGCCAACCCAGCATCAACCTGCTAGGCTTCGGCAATCCTTCCGCCTCAGCCTTCCAAGTAGCTGGAACTACAGGCGCGTGCTACCACACCCAGCTAATTTTTTATTTTATTGCAGCGATGAGGTCTCGCCAAGTTGCCCGGGCTGGTCTCGAATCTGTGGGCTCAGGCAATCCACTTGCCTCAGCCTCCCAAAGTGCTGGGACACCAAGCCCGGCCTGAATGATAAGTTTTAAAGATATTCTTCCCATAATATCTGGGTTTCCTCCCAGCAATGTTCTTCTGGGTTTTGTGAGTTATACAAGTGAAAGGTGATCCTCATTACAAGGAATTTATGATCTCACTGGAAACAGATGACACTTAAACAGCTGTCAGTCATACTCTGTGATGAGAGGAAGAACAAGGAGTGATGACAACAGGTGTTGATGCTACTGTCTTCTTTGATAGCCTTTACAGTACCTAATGTAATGTATAACATGCCCTGTTGAACGAGACATTAACAGAGCACTGGGCTGGGAAATAGAAGTCTGGCCTCTAAGAGTAATTGGAGTAGACACTTAGACTTACAGATAGAAGAAACGGTCACAGGGACAAAAGTCATAACCGTTTATATAATATTTACTATATTTCAAGGACTTCTCATATATTGACTTTATCATCATATTACCCATAAGTAATACTGTGATTATACAGATGACACGTGTTTTCCCTGAAGTCCTAAGGCCAGCATGTAGAGGGGTGGAGACTTCACACTACACTTGCTCGATTTCTAAGCCCATGCCCTGACCTTGCCTCCTAAGTCCTAAGCTGTTTCCAAGCTTCTGTAAATCTACGTTAACAGACCCACTGTGATGTCATTTTCAGTTATGAAATATGGAAAGGTCATAAAGCATCCAGACATTTCTGCAGAGATCTTACTGACATCTAAGTATGTAATAATATTTTACTTCTCACATTAATGTGTCTTAACTACAATTACTACAACAACTGTAAGATCATATAGAAGACGATAGCTCACATTTATAGATTACAGAGGTTCAAACTGAAGCCTGGTAAATTATTTATTAATTTTATTTACCTCTGATGAGTGGAATACTGAGTTGAACTTGAGATATGTAATTACCGAAATGGATAAATCCTGTGTTGCTGAGTGGAAGAATGTACAAATCTGATAAAGATTTAATGGCAGCTGCAATAAAATTACCGTAAATAACATCCACACACATTTCAAGCACAACTTTGAAATAGAAAAAATCCCAATGGGCTCCATCTCCAGATACAGTGAGAGCCCTTCTCTGGATACCATCTGACGCTTCAAGTCAGTTCAAGGTACACCCGCTTCTGTGTGGCAACAAATCAGGGGCACTTGCATGTAACAGCTGTGCATGCTCAGCCAGACCCCTGAGCCGGCTTCATTTCGTTTCAGATGATGATGCCACAGAAAACCTTTCATTGCCTCCACCCAGCTTCACACACCTGCAGCATCCCCTCGGAAGACAGACCCTGAAGTTATGAAAAGCCAGTTTCTACCTAGGGAGTCTGAACACGAACCCCGATGCCTAGAGGTGGGGACACACGAGGGACCCTAGAGAACAGGTCACGGCTGAGGTCCCGCCCCCCCCCATTCTGCTCTAACCTCCCTTTCTAAGTCAGGTGGAGCAAAACGACGTCAAAGTGAGAGCTTTTTCCCAATGCTTACTCCCAGCATTACAGTGAAGACATAGCTTCTGCCAGGAGCGTCTCCTGCATGAAGCTCAACTGGGAACAAAGAGCAGGGAGGGAAGCGAGGAGAAAGGAAGGCGCGGACCTGAAAAGGGTGAGCCGGGAAACGAAGCTGCCTCCTTGGCCCGGGGGGGCCCGTTTTCTTTCTCTTCAAGCTGTCTTTTAATTTCTGAAGGCACAAACTCATTTACTCTCCTGCCAGGGAATGAAGGTAAAAGGCGCACAAAAAACTTTTATTTCCTGAATCTCACTGTCAGGCGAAGCCTTCAACAATCTGAGTTTTTTTATGCTCTTTATACGTGTGACTTGCCATAAGGGCACAAGGTTTCTCAAGTCAGCTTACAAACGAGAAGACGATGGTGTCAGGTACCAAAAAACACCTCCGAGTTTACTTGACAAAAAAGTTGGAAAAAAAGATCAAAGCATTTTTCGGAATAGGTTCTTAGTAGCTTAAATAATTAAAGGACCATGGAAACACAGAATCTGTTGTAACAGGATGAACTACTGAGATATGTACCAGGTACTGTTTTCTTTGTTGCTTTGGATTCATTCACAAAGAATTAAAAGAGAGTTTCCACTCTCCTCCCCTTCCCCATGCACAGAAAAGGGGAAAAGACCCGAATGGGCCTGAATCCTGGCCTTCCTTATCCTTCCTTGCGGCTGGAGCCTCCGGAGGCAAACCAAGTGGGGCAATCAGGAGGAGACAGGAGGCTTCTTGGGACGCAAACAAGGAGTGGGAGTAAGTGCCCAAGTGGTAGCGACCCGTACCCTTTCTTTAGTGCCTGGCCTTGGAAGCCTCAGGACCTGGGAGGGCAGATGTTTAGAAGGACGCCAGTGCAGAGCATGGAGGCAGCAGCCGGGTCTCAGTTACAAGCCTGACACAGAATTAAATCACCGGGAAAACTGCCTGCTTCTGAATTTCGGCAAGGAGCATCTTCACAGCAATCTTCTTCCTGATTTTCCTAGACTAAAGGACCCGGTTACTTTAGGTGAATGAAAATTTCCTTCAGAAAAACACACAAATTTAGTTTCAATATTTACCCCAAAATTGGCAATCAGGAAACAACATAACACAAGAAAAAGAAATTTCACTGAAAATACTACCTGAGAAAACAGTACTTCAAGCATCACCATAGGAAATCACTGTACTAAGAAAGATACATTTTCCAAGTCTGATTCATAACATTAAGATTCCACTGGAAAACCACATATAATATATATGTAAATTATACTTAAAAACCACTTTTATAAGGAAAAGTGTCTATTAATAATAAAACCATGCACCATACACTTGTCCAACGTTGCGGGAGAGAAGTGACCTGGGATGAATTATGAACAAAAGGGATTCACGTCCAGCAACTGATCTCTAGAGTCCTTGGTCAAAGTTTCTCTTCTCATACAGGTTGACAAATGTGTTTTGGGCTTTGACATCCAGAAAAATCCTTGGGAAGTATTTTAAGAGTAATTTTTCTGAGCGGAGACAAAGTCGTAAAGAAACAGGGTAGATCGCCTTCTGTATTTCTTTGATACACTTATCTTTTTAATATGGTAACGCCACGCTGATCTACAACCACACAATTTAAATGGACATTGAAGACATGTTACATTTTGCTGCGTTTTAAAATAGCAACACACCAAATACAAACCAATTCCATCTAGAGTGAATTTTTTCTTGATGACCCAAGGTCAACTTTATGAATCACCCGTTTGTTGTGTGACCTTGGGCAAATCATCTGCACATCCCCCAAGCTTCCATGTCCTCATCTTTCCTATGAGAATGATAGAACCTACCTTACAGAATAGTGAAGATGGATTACGTGAGATCATTCCTATAAAGCATGTCGCATAGAGCACTATACATCATTAAGAGTCACCTCAAAATGGTGGCTATTGTTACTTTTTCACCTATTTCCCTGCTCTTGACTGGGATCTAGAAAATTGAGATTGACCTATTAATGTAACTTCTGAAGAAGTTACCACATAAGATTTTAAACTCACATTTCTCTTTTAGAAATAAACAGGAATAATGAAATATCTAGCTTTCATTATTTTTCCAGTATGGTATACCTGATGTCAGAAGAAGCCCTCCAAGTCAGGAAGACGAAAAACGAATAAAGAATAAAAATCTTTATTCTTAAAATCACATAAGTGAGCTGCCAGGAGAATAACCAAATCCTCCGAGGTAGAAAAGATTTCTCAAGCCTCTTGGTATGCCAGGGCTGAAGAGTTTCCTGCGAGGCCTCTGCCCATCCTTGAAGGTCTAGACCAGAGCATGTGCTTTCACCTGGGAAATGAGGGGAGTCAAAGGACAAGCCCGGAGTCCTGTAAAATAGGAGGCTGAATCAGACATCCCCGAGATTCTTCACCCTCCTTCCCTACCACTCCTCCATAGCAAATAAATTGAAGAAAAAAAATCTGCCTTTTGGAGGCAGATGGTGGATGGAGCTCAGGATCTAGTATGGAGGGTGGAGACAGAAGTACTCCCTAAGAATTTCTGATCACAGGCCCACTCTTGGTTAGAATGAGCACTGCGCACAGGGTCTCACAAACAGCCCTCCCTGCAGGAGCGCGTCTTCAGCCCAGGCCCTGAACAGCTCCCGCAAGGCTCCAAGGAGCACATGAGCTCGCCGTCACACGATAAACCACTACACGAGCAAGCCGCCCGAAGCAACATACAGAGTCAGACTTGCAAATGGTGTGTGTCTTCACAGTGGAAGAATGCATACGCATGTCGAGAAAAATAAAAGGAGTAATAAAAGTATGCCTAGAGAACAAGAGACTTGCAGGCAGATTTGAAAAGGGACCAGACAGCGTTTCTAGAAAGGAAAAACTAGACAGACACACTGGCATCAGAAGCTTCATAGAGAAGTAAATGGGAGACTGGACATAGTGGAAGAAAGACAAGTAAGACCAAGTAATAGTTGCAGCAGACATAAAAGGTAAATTCTGAATAGCCTTGAACAGAATCCTGAAAACGTAGGTAAAATGAAAAACATCCCTAGAAAAGTAGAAATGACTGCAACTGATTCAAGAAGAAATACAAAGTCTCAATCATCTTGACTTCACAGAGATTAAATCAGCAATTAAAAATTCCTTTCAACTTAGAAAATACCACACCCATACAGCTTTATGAATACATTTAACCAAACAGGCTATTTCAACCTTACATAAAATCTGCCAAAAACAGAAAAAGAAGAAACACTCTTCAAGTCATTTTACGAGGCTATCAAAGCCTTGATAATAAAAATCCACAAAGAGGATACATAAAAAGAGAATAAAAGAGCAAAGTCTGCAACTTTTCTTGACAAACAAATTCTAAACAAAATATGAGTAAACTTTACATCATAAAGATGAGTTTAACACAAAAATGTAAGTTAATGGAACATTTAAAAATTATTTCAGGCAATTCATCATATTACCAGATCAAATGCAAAAAAAAAATGGTGTTGGAAAAGCCTAGAGTCAAAAGTAAACAAATACATTTCCGTTTTTTTGACCTTTAAATTTCATCTTTAATACTCTTTGTAGGACAATCATACCCTTACTGTGTACCTAGTACTTCAAAATAGGTAAAGTAGTGAAAAGAGGCATTTTTTCCCTGAGGCAGAAACATGCGTATGTAAAAGCAACACATAAAGAAAAGAAGCTGGAGAAAAAAGAAAACCACTTACAAGTTTGCAAAGGACAGCTATTAAACACATTTCTTTCACTTAATAAAAAATATTTTCTGAACCCGTTACATAATGAGGCACTGTACTTGCAAAAGTACACAGTAGTAAAACATACCAAAAAACCCCAGATATGGCTTTTTGCTCAAAGAGGTTACAATTACTAACTGCTAAAAAATACTTTGGATAAAAAATAAGTTGTTGATATGACTGTTTTGGAGAGAGAAGATTTGGCCAAAGCTTATGGACAGGAATCTTTCGACGGCTCAATTTATTTTTTGCACAAGAAATTCAATTTATTGTTTATGCAGCAACATCATACTTTTCAGTTTGTTCATGGTTTCCAGTATCACAAATTCAAAACACTGTACTTTACCTCTCAGTCCAATTATACACACTGAAAAACGATGAGGTAATCTGTAAAATAACTATCATCTACAGATTATCTTTAACTTTTAAATTTTTTATTTTAAAATTGTGGGGAACAATTCAGGGTTAGGTCTACAAATATTCACTGTGGAGGTGCCCTTGTGGATGAGGTGTGCCCCCACTCCTGCCAATCCCACCTCCCTACCCCCTCACGCCCCCGCAGTTTCCTGCTGTCAATCCTTTTCTTACAGTATTACAATAGTTGGTCAAGGTCCACTATGAGTGAGAACATGTGATACTCAGTTCTTTGTTTCTGTGAAAGATCGCTTAGTATACAGACTCAAGTTCATCCAGGTTGCTGTGAAGTTCTTGATTTTGTTCTTCTTTATGGCTGTGTAATATTCCATTGTGTATATGTACCACATTTTTTTAAATCCAGTCTTCTTCTGATAGGCAATATGGTTGGTTCCATGTTCTTGCTATTGTGAACAATGCTGTGATAAACATACGTGTGTGGGTATCTTTTTTATGGAGACATTTGAGTTCTTCCATGTATATTCCCAGTAGGTGGATTGCGAGGTCATAGGGAAGGTCGATTTTTAGAACTTTTAGGAATCGCCACACTGTTTTCCACAGAGGCTGCACTAGTTTACACTCCCACCAACAGTATAGAAGTATTCCCTTTTCTCTACATCCTTTCCAGCATCTATTATTTTTTGAGGTATTGATGGTGGCCATCCTGACTGGAGTTAGGTGGTATCTCAGTGTAGTTTTAATTTGCATTTCTTTGATGATTAGTGAGGCTGAACATTTTTTCATGTATTACAGAATATCTTTAAAAAAATCTTTGCCAAGCAGATTATTAGCTCTATCTTTAAAATCATTGAATCTTTAGATAATTGGGGGAAAAAAGAATAAAGGCATAGGTATCTCAATTTGTTCTGTATTTATGAATACCATCATTTGTTTCCTTTAAAATTTTTCATCCAATTTATTCAAAAATACTTTGAAGTCCAACTGTCTAACTTGAAACAGAATGTAGGAATTTCATAGTATTTAAACTAAGCGTCACTCTTCTTTTGACTGAACCTTACTGACAACTCCATTAGAATCCTTTTGCCTTCTAGTCATATCTTTCCTAAGATGTGGACCCTCATCCTTATAGGTCAGCATCTCTGCTGTGCCTAAATGAGTCTTCTTAGGATGAGTTACAAATCCACTCAGCTATGTTGCAGTTATACACGGTCCTGCAGACCAATATTTTCCAATGTTACTAACATCAGCAAGTTGACAATCTGCAACCTGTCTTATTTAATGTTCAAAGAGAGACATTCTCCAGCCATTGTACTCCACTGCAATGCTGGCCTCAAACAGTTTGGTATGCCACCAATACAAATTGGTAAAAACCTCAGTGATATCCGTCCCCAAAGCCTGGCACCTGTTAAGGTGGCAGCATTTATGGTGAATATTAGATTAAGGCAGTATACATAGTAGAGAATGTCAACTAATAGGAGCCTTCCTCATTGACGTTATCAACTTGTATGGCAGTCTCCCATTATCAGCTCTAATGACATCTCCTGGCTTGCTGGGCTGTGCCTGGGTATACTTCCACAAAGAGGGACCAAATCTGTTATATCAAGTGGCAAACTGAGTTTGGCATGAGCCACAATGGCTGAACGTACAGCAGCTCCTTCCACGTCAGCCCTTCTGAGGTCCACATTTGCAGAAGCCTTACTGAGATGCCATGGGAGTCAAAGGAACTTCCCTCCTCACAAATCCCAGTGGCACTTTATTTACACTGGGCTGCCCCTGTGGTAGACTTCAGGAAGACTGAAGGTTCATCATGGCTTTTGGTTACACTCAGAATAAGATCCGATTTCCCATCCCTCAGCTTAAGACTGAGGTGTGACCTGGACCTGAGTTTTACTACAGGCTCAGCATTCCTAATCTTAAAGTCCAAAATTCAAATGCTCCATTATCTGCAACGTTTGAGTACTGACATCAGGGCACACCTGAAAATTCCCCACCAGACCTCATGTAACTGGATGCAGTCAAAACATCCAGGCTATGTGTGCACCATACACAGTTAATTCAGCATCCCCAAGGGAAAGAAGACCCTACCAGTCATTTAAAAAGTCATCTAGCAGAATGCTTCCTCATCCCTAGATGACCCCTCCACTGCTCTGCTTCTGATGGTTCACCTCACCTAAAAAACAAACAAACAAAAAAACACAGCATACAGTAACCCAGCCAGCATACAGTAACCCAGCACCGTAGGTGGAGACTGAAAGCACCGTAGGTGGAGACTGAAAGCCTGCTGTTGTTAGTTGTTGCTGTTGTTTAACAGAGATACTGGTGATGCTATTGTGTCACCTAGTTACACTGAGTATGTTGTTTATTCACCATATTAATGGTGTGTTATACTTTTTACTGTTTCATATCTGTGTATAAATACATGTAAGAAAATGACTGCTTACCCATGGGTCGCAATACATTCAGAATCAGGAATGATGGTCATGCCAAACAACCACAGTTTGTCCACATAGGTGGCTGGGGTAGTGTCACCTTTGCTTTCTGAAGGGTCAATGTAAACACTGTTTCATGCACAAAAGTATTTAAAATATTGTATAAAATTACCTTCAGGCCATGTGCATAAGGTGTACTTGAAACACAGATGAACTTCGTGTTCGGACTTGGCTGCCATCCCCAAGGTATTTCACCATGCATATGCAAATATTCCAATACCTGAAAACATCCAAAATCTGAAACACTTCTGGTCCCAGCCATTTTGGATAAGGAATTCTTAACTTGTATTAGCACTTTAGAGTTTCTTCTCAGTGATTTGCACAAATGTGGTGGCCATTTTTTCAGCACCTGAAGTCTCCATCAAGCAGAAGGCCAAGCTCTCCCCAGAAACAAATAGGACTCCTTTCTGCCAGGCCTCCTTGTCCCTACTTCTGTGTAGCGGAGTAAATACAAGAGTTTTCTTTTTCTGCCTCAGCCCAACTTGGACAGACCAAGACGTTCTCTTCCCACTGTAGCCTGGGCATCTTTCTCCCCACGAACCCTTCTCCACGGAAAAGATCTCTACATCATGAAGCTGCCTGCCCCCCTGGGACAACAGCAACTGGTATTTTCTTGGTCTTTGTTTTGGTTTTTCTAGCCATTTACTTCAGCTTCCTTTGACCTAAGCTAACAAGATGCTGGGGAAATCAGGACATAAAAGGTTCATGTTTGGCCTGCCTTCAGATGTGGTTAGAATGATCAAATTTCTCTTGGCTTTCCAGAAATTTATTTATTTGTAACCTGTAGAATATCTTCTTTCCCCTTGGCATAGATCCCTAAAGCCAGCCCTTTGCCATCTTGTGGTGGGGAGATCCTGGCCCTGTAGATGGCTCCTGCCCGTTCCAGCAGGGATTCTCCTGCAGGACTATCTACCATCCTCAAAACTAAAAGCAGACTCAGGGTTCATGCAAATGGTCATACACATGAATATCATGCAGCCAACAAATATTAAGCTTGTACATCATATTCACAGCCAGGGACACTGGTCACAAAAAGAAAGCATTAAGAGAAAAAAGCTAAAGCAACACCATACATGACTCAATATAACATAGGTATTATAAACCATGTCTCAGAATTATGGAAGGTCATAATAAAATGACTAAAAGCACAGACTTGAACTAGATCTGAGTTTGAATTGCACCTCTTCCATTTATTGTAGCTTCATGAATAAGGACACGTTTTAAAATATTTCTGTGACTCAATTCCTCATGTAATAAATGTAGATAATAATAGTATTTATATTAGGGAATCTGGAAAAGATCAAATGAGTTAATATGAAGTGCTTACAAGAATTACTACCACATAGTAAACAACAAATATAGCTCTCATTATTAAATGACATGGGAAACTGTTTATGACATGAAGACGCAGGATTCATTATATACATGAGATACAATATGATTCCAGTTTTATAAAACACCTGCCCTGTTACTTGCCACTCTCTCGCCCCTAAGCATGAATGCAAGAGAAAACACTGGAAGGAAACACATCAAAATGCTAATTCTGAAGGACATGGCTTGGACAGATTTACTTTCCTCTTTAGAATGTTTAGTTTTACATTGTCCAATGATCATTGTATACTGTTTTTAAAATTAGAAAAACGTATTTTTTTAAAGAAAAGAAACTCTTGTGTCTAGTTGAATCACAGTACTCTGGAGTGTTAGCACGATAATTTTCTTCACAGAGATTCAATTTAGTGACATCACTTTCAGGTTAGCAGGTAAGATAAAAGAATGATGACTAAAGGAAAAATATCAGAATAACATTTAAAGGAAAAATGTCAGGAAAATTTGGTAGGTTCCCATATCATGGAAGAGAAAAATACTTTCAATATTTCCATGTAGAGAATGTTGACATCTGTGATAAAAGCCAACATAGGTTTGGGGGAAAGAAAAATGGTTTTTTTCCCCTTTAAGTTTAATTTGCTTAAATTTTATGTTTGTGGTAAGTCCTATATACACATAGGGATAAAAATGTGAATGATAAAGGCAAGTGACATAGATATGCTTATAAACAAAGTATACTTTCAAAATAAAATATGTAATTGAAAAAAGGAGGCCAGGCATAGTGGCTCACGCCTATAATCCCAGCACTTTGGGAGGCTGAGGTGAGAAGTTTGCCTGAGCTCACAGGTTCAAGACCAGCCTGAGCAACGTGGCAAGACCTCATCTCTACAATAAATCAAAAAATTAGTAGTTCCAGTTACTTGGAAGGCTGAGGTGGAAGGATTACCTGAGCCCGGCAGGTTGAAGCTGCGGTGGCTATGAGTGTGCCACTGCACTCCAGCCTGGGTGACAGAGTAAAACTCCTACAGAAAGAAAGAGAGAAAGAGAGAGAGAGAGACAAAAGAAAGAAAGAAAGAAGGAAGGAGGGAAGGAAGGAAGGAGGGAAGGAAGGAAGAATAAACCAAGGTCACCTTCCTTTTAACTTGGATATATCTCTGCCTTTGTAAATCAATATATTGCAACAAAAATGTGCCTAGAGAGCGGCCACATTTTCTGCCTACTCAGCACTGCTTCAACGTCCTTGAAATGTCTGAGGAATCTCCTTCCTTATTGACCCCACTTTCCTAGGTCAGAAGCCAGAAAACTTGTTTCCCCAACCTATGATGCAGCATCACGTGACCAGCCTGCACCAATTAGACACCTGGCTTAGGATAAGCTTTAGAAATAACTTGTAGAGGAAACATGGAGAATCCATCCTATCCTGGGGTGACCATAGAGGGGAAGTATCTATCTTTGTGAAGACAGCAGGGTAGAGTCACCTGTGTAAACAATGTAGTGACATTTTCCCCAAGACGAGCCGCAAGGCATGTCAACAAATTCTGTTTCTGCTCAAAGTAGCCAGAGTGGAGTTTGTTGTTTCTAAGAACCTTCATCAACGTGAGGAATAATGATAAAGTCAGCCTCTAAACTATGAAGCAGAAGATTAGATGCCCCATAAAGTCACCAAAATTTTAAAATAAGTAATATTTCACTAGTTGGTCTCATGCTTTGTTCCTTCTAAGTAGAGACAAAACCTTCCCATGGCCACACAACTGGTGAGTAAATACACATATTTCTGGCTCCATAGCCTAAAATTTTATAATTGACATAAATTTTCCCAATAAACGATATAAAACAATGGATATGACACCTTCCCCAAAAGATGATTTAAAACAATGTTCTAATGATGACCCTTCAAAAATATTTACTAAAGAAGGAAACCCCAGCTTGCTTTGCCCAAGCCCCTTCTCAGACTTCTCAGTTTGCCTGTGACTTCTAAACTTGAATGTAAAATGAAATGGAATCCAGGTAAAAATTAAAGAAGAATATCATATAGCTGAAACCATACAGCAATGTAGCCTCTTCAGACTGGCTTTTTTCCCTTAGTAATAAGCATTCATGTTTCCTCTGTGTCTTTTGCTAGTTTAACAGTTCATCTCTTTTTAGCACCAAGTAATATTCCATTTTCAGAATGTATCATTGTTGGCTCATCCTTTCACCCATGCAAGGGCATCTTGGCTACTTCCAACTTTTGGCAATTATAAATAAAGCTGCTATAAACATCCCTGTACAGGTTTTTGTGTACACATCAAGTTTTGAACTCCTTTGGTACTGACTGTATGGCAAAAGTACATTAAATTTTATGAGAAACTGCCAACCTGTCTTTCAAAGTGGCTGTACTTATTTTACATTCCACCAGCAGTGAATGAGCATTCCTGTTGTTCCACATCCTCGCCACATTTGGTATTGTTAGTGTTCTGGATTATGGCCATTCTAATAGGTGTGTAGTACTTACCTCACTGTTGTTTTAATTGCATTTCCCCGATAATATGTGATGTTGAACATTTTTTCATATGCTTATTTGCCAACTTTATATCTTCTTTGGTGACGTGTCTGTTAAGGTCCTTGGCCCATTTTTAAACAGTTTGCTTTCTTATTGTTGGGCTTTAAAAAGTTCTTTGTATATTTTAGACAACAGTCCTTTATTAGGTATATCTCTTGCAAATATTTTCTCTCAGTTTGTGGTTTTTCTTTTTATTCTCTAAAATGTCTTTTGCAGAGCAGACATTTTTAATTTTAATGAAGTCCAGCGTATCAATTCTTTCTCTTATGGATCATGCCTTTAGCACTGTATCTAAAAAGTCACTGTCAAACGCTAGATAATCTAGATTTTCTCCTATGCTGTCCCCTAAGAATTTGATAGTTTTGAATTTTACCTTTATGTCTGTGATTCATTTTGAGTTAATTTTTGTGAAGGGTGTAACGTCTGTCTGTGTCTAGAAGCCTTTTTTGGTGTATTAACCTCCTATCTTACAGCCTTGCTATAATCACTTATTAGTTCCAATTTTGTTGTTGCTGTCGTACCCTAGAACCTTGTTATAAACACTTGTTAGTTTCAGAAGACTTTTTGCTGATCCTTTTGGGTTTTCTAAATGGACAATGATGGCATCTGTGAACAAAGACGGATGACATTCTGGACAAGGCAAAACTACAGAGACAGTAGAAAGATCAGCGGTTGCCAGGTGAGGGGGAAGGGAGGGGAGAGTAGGTAGAGCACAAAGTATTTTTAGGGCAGTTAATTACTCTGTATGATACTATAAATGGTGGATACATGTCATTATACATTTTTTTCCAAAGTCATAAAATGTACAACACCAAGAGCAAACCTTAATATAAACCATGGACTTTAGGTGACAAGGATGTGTCAACGTAGGTTCATCGATTGTAACAACTGTAGCCCTCTGGTGGGGGATGATTTAACAGGGAGGTTATGTGGGAGGGGGGGCAAGGGAATGATGGAATCTCTGTACCTTCCTCTCAATTTCACCATGAACTAAAACTGTTATAAAAAATAAAGCCTATCTTTTTAAAAAGATGAATATGAATGCAAAATCTAGTCAGATGCTAAAATGGATCCTGGGAGCCACATATATGAATGATTTTGTTTTTTAAGCCAATTCCTGTCAACCACTAAAAACAAAACAAGCCAACAAATCTCTCAGGAACATTTGACAACCTTATTAATGTTGTTATATGTATCATAAAAAGCAGAGGAACAGCCAGTAATATGATGCATTTTAAAAAATACATTTCAACTATGTCCTGACTTCTATAATCAGCTCTATATTGCAAATTGCCACTTAATCATGGTAAATTTGCAAAAGTATCAAGAAGCTTAAAGAGATCTTTTAACACCTGTTTTAGGGACACCAACCACCTTATGTTAGCCCCTCTGCACATTTGGAAAATAAGATTCACTAACCAAGTCTGCTTAAATTTTAAAACACGAATACATTCAGTGATCATTTTATTTGCAGAGTAGAGAGAAGCACAAGGGAGCTTCTAAACGTTGGCTCTCATTATGCACCCAATTATTTCAATTATTTCAGATTATGCATAAGGCAATTTCCCCTCTGACAAAATGCTGGATAAAGATATCCATGGGAATCCAAATAGCAGCAGTCCTTGCACATATGGTAAATTATGTTCTTGGGGGAAAAAGCTGTAGTTAGGTGATGCAATATGAATTTGATTGTCTTATGGAAATACTATTATAAGGAAGCTATGCATACCTAAATCTAATCTCAACTTTATATGCAAGTGACTATAAGACATTATAGTTTAATAAACTACTCTGAGTTATTCAAACATAATTCCAAAAGAATTATATGGTAACCAAAATAAAACTATACCTACTATGATTCCTGCTTGATTCCATGATAAAAATCAGAGGATAAAGAAATACCATCACCAGAATTATGAAAATAACAAATCTTTCTTTAGGTAAATATAAGATATCCATCCAGCCCCCAAGACAATGAACCCTTTCCTAAGGACTGTCTTAATTAATAGAAATGGTTCTTCAATAGCCATGTTTGTTTTGCATGACCCTGGGCCTAACCACATTTGATGGAGATAAACCCTGACCTAATAGAATTCTCAGTGTCACCATGAAACTAAGGTTTTTCTGGGGGAAAGGACCACTTAGCTGCTTTAAAAAAACTGTCATTTTTGCTAAACTTTCTTGATAATTAAAGAAATAAATATGGGCTTTCTCTGACTAAATGTCAAAGGATTACTGATTTTCTTAAGATTCCAGCTCCCTATCACCACCAGCTATACTTTGATCCTTAATGCTAAGGCATGGATGTCTTTAAAATGAAGATAATCAACATTAACTTCTTTAGCATTTTTCACTTATCCTTCCATCCTTCAGAATATGAATCCATACCACCACCGAGCTTCAAAGCTTTGAAACAAATAGCATCCAAACTCTAAAACGATTCACGATTGTGTGTGTATTAAAACCGTCTACTTTAACCTCAAGTGTTCATGTTCTCTTAGACGTGTAGTAGCAAGCAGGCTGCAATCAGTGTCAAGATGACTTTTTGACCCGTGTCCCTGCCACCTCTTGGCTCCCACTCTCAGAGGGAGCCTGGCTGTCCCCTGCCCCCCTCTTGCCCAGTTCATAGCACCACGAACCCTTTCTCAGGGCTCTGAGGATGAGTCTGGGTCTCGTGTCCCACCTTACGTGGAAACACTTTCATTTAGGTATTTTTCAGTGTTTTGGTATGCTGCCCACTATTTGACAACTTTTAAAATTTTGAAATAACTTTAGACTTAGAGAAAACTTGTAAAAATAGTAGTGTTCCCATATGCCCTTACCCAGTTTCCTCTAAGCTTAATATTTTGTGTAACTACAGGACAATGATCAAAACTGGGAAATTAAAATTGGTACATTATTAAGTAGACAGTAGACTTTATTCAAATTTCACCAAGTTTTTCCACTGTCATTTTTCATTTGTTGCATTTAGATCCCTAATCCATTTGGAGTTTATTTTTATATGGTATGATACATGGATGTTATTTTATCTTTTTAACTTTTTCCAAATGGCTACTCAATTGTTTTTTTGTTTTTTTTTAAATTGGAGTCTCACTCTTGTCTCCCACGCTGGAGTGCAGGCGCATGCTCATGGCCACCGCAGCCTCGACCTGCTGGGCTTAGGCAACTCTTCTGCTTCAGCCTTCCAAGTACCATGCCACCATGCCCGGGTAGTTTTTGTGATTTACTGTAGAGACAAGGTCTCACCAAGTTGCCCGGGCTGTCTTGAACCCCTGGGCTCAGGTAATCTCTCACCTCAGTTTCCCAAAGTGCTGGGATTACAGGCTTGAGCCACCACACCCGGCCTCTTCATTTCTTTTTAATGGTAATTAATATTCTACCATACGAGTATAACATATTTTATTTATACATCCATCAGCTGAAGGACATTTGTTTTGCTGCTACTTCTTGGCTATCATGAGTAATACTAAAAAAAAAAAGCATATATCCACACAAAAACTTATACATGGTTATTCACAGTAGTACTCAATTATTTATAGCAGCATTATTCATAATAGCCAAAATGTAAAAATAATCAAATGACCCTCAACTGATTAATATAAAATGTAGTCTATCCACATAATGAAATACTATTCAGCAATAAAAAGGAATAAAGCACTGATACATGCTATCAGATGGATGAACCTTGAAAATATTATGCTAAGTGAAAGAAGTCATAGTGTCCTATTGACTATATTGTCAACATGTAAACAAAAATTCTGTAACTTCAATTTATATGTCCCCTTTCATCTAGGAGTTATTTAATAAGATAATTTATAGATATCCAGGTGCAAAGGCTTAAATTTTGTTGCTAGTAAACTGGCTTTTAGCATTTAAAAGTGTCCTTCTTTGTTATGTTTAATGCTTTGGGGCTAAAATTCTACATAATCTTATATCAGGATTGCTACCACTTCTTTTTGTTTCTATTGACATGTTTTGTCCATTTTTAGCATATCTGAGGAACTCTTTTAGCTAGAACTCTTGTATAGAAGATATACTTGAGTTTTATATCGTGAACTAAATTACAAATCTCTTTTTTTTATTAGGTAAAGTATGCTTATTCACATTTATTGTTATGACTAACAGGCTTAATCACAAATCTGTCATTTTATAACCATAAATTTAAAAAACATTTCCTATGTTTCTTTCCATAGGAAATGTGTATATTGACATTTGGAAAGGTTTCTTATTTTTGTTCTAGGGCTTACCTTTGTACTTACATTTTCTAAATGCCGTTTATTTAAAACTTTACCATCTGACGTATCAGGGTTTATTGAGGGGAGGGGCATATCCTTTATGAAAATCTACTGCCTACACAGTAATAAATGTTTTTCTATTTTTACCTTTCTCTATCCCTTCTCTTCCCATTTTTTAGTTGCATGATCTCTCTTTTGTCACAGCACATAACATTCTTACATTAGGCTTCTACCATTATTCACACCATTGTTCTCGCCTGATGTATGGGGGGGATACCCAAAACATCAGAATTACCTTTTGGAGGGTGGGCCCCTTAGAGTACAGGATCCTCCCACGAGGGAAGTCTTCTAGGAACCTGTCAGCATCAGTGTACCAGCTAGCATTGTTGTGAGAGGCTGCATTCAGCATCGGTGAATTTATTTTATTTTTTTTAGATTCTTTCAATGTGTTTGCTCATTTCATGATGGGAGATGTACATGAACAACCTGCCTATGTCACACCAAGCACTCAGCAGGTTTTGGCCAAAAGGGCCAGACCCCCAGGCCCCACTTTCCTTATTCACCTGATCTCACCCTGAGAGACTTATTTTTGTTTCTCCAAATGAGAAAAGTCTTTAAAGGGAACATTCTGCAGATGCGGAAGGGTGAAACAAGCAAAACAAAACAAACCAGTAGAAGCACTAAAAGGCATCAAAATGGACAAGTTCAAAACTGTTTTGAGCAGAGGAAAAAGTGTCTCTTGATAAGTGTACTGCAACAAACAGAGAGTACTTTGAAGGTGACTGAAGTTTAAACGTAAGAATAAACACACAATTTTTTATAAGTAAATTCCATTGGGGGGTCTCTCCCATGTATATCTCACACACACACACACACACACACACACACACACACTCACTCACATATTTTCAAAGGCCATCATCCCTGTCAGTCCTGTGCTGAAGTCTTCCCAGTCATTACATAGATTCCTCTATTATAGGAGTCAATACACTTTTTCTATAAAGAACCAGTCAATATTTTACACTTTGTGGGCTACATGGTTCCTAATATAACTGCAACTCTACTTTGACAGTGTAGCACAAAGGCAACTACACACAATATATAAACAAATTACCTTAGGCCATAGTTTGCTGACCCCTGGTCTAGTACATTCTCCAGGAAGCACTAATATGTACAGGATTCTTTAAGTTTTTGCAAAATAAAAAATGACTTTGTTGTTGCCTTGATATTGAAACGACAGCTTGTTTGGATATATAATCCTTAATTCACACTTTTTTCCCATTGGATTTTCCTTTCCTTTTCTTTTTTTCTTTTTGAGTTGGAGTCTCACTCTGTCACCCATACTGGAGTGCAGTAGCAGGCTCCTGGCCACCGCAGCCTCCACCTGCCGGGCTCCGGCGATCCTTCCGCCTCAGCCTTCCAAGTAGTCGGAACTACAGGCGTGTGCTACCACGCCCAGCAAATTTTTTATTTATTGTAGAGATGAGGTCTCGCCAAGTTGCCCGGGAGGGTCTCGAACCCGTGGGCTCAGGCAATCCACTTGCCTTGGTCTCCCAAAGTGCTGGGATTACAGGCTGAGCCACCGAGGCAGCCTCCTTTTCTTTTAATGCTGCCCCACTGTTGCCTTGATTTGTAGATCTTTAAGTCTGATGTCAGTCTAATCATTTTGCCTTTATAAGTTATTTAATCTTGGCCTAGTGGTCTTGAAGATTTCATCTTCACCTTTAATATCTAATAGTTTTAGTATGATATGCTTCAGACTTGGTCATTCTGAGTCAATTTCTCAGGCACCCACTGAACCCCCTGAATGTGTGAATTCAGGTCTTTTTCTATTTCTGGGACTTTTCTAACAGCTTTAAATAGTAATTCTGTACTACTGTTCTGTTTTGCTTCTTTGGGAACTGTGATAATTTTTAAAACGAACCTTTTTTTACCTTTCAGTCCCAATATTTTCTCTTGGACTCTTTTTACTTCTTTATGTCATTTTCATTTTCTTAGTTATTTTTCTTTCTTCAAACTCCTTATTATGTTTCATTAGAGTCTATTTTTGCTCGAGCATTTTAAAACTTATTCTTCATTACTGAGATAATTTTGTTTTTCTTTCCTGCGTTCAATTAACTTTTTAAAAAATTTATCCTAGTTTTTGCCCATTTTTCATTTCTAATTCAAGATGGTTCTTCATATCCTTGTTTGGATGTACATGATGACATTTAAAGGGTGACCTTACACTCCTCTTTGGCTTCATGGTTTTTTTGTAAAAGAGGATGTTCCTCAACGGATTTTGTGATATTTTGTTTCTGGATCTTCTGCAAAATTTCCCTACTGACTTCACTTTCATTTTGCTCATTTTAAGATATTGAAGTCTTTTTTAAAATTCCTATTCGAAAAGGTGTCCTTTTCTGTCAGTCTAGCAAAGTCTAGGTACTTCAGTGGGTTTCTGGCAGGTGTATTTGTGCTGGCTGGAGGGTCCGCACACGAGTTCTCTGGTTTTGCGATTCTCCCTTGTCTGGGAAAACCCCAGCTTCCTCCTTTTCGCTGCCTTCTCTATCGCCCAACTGCCAGTGTCTCTTCTGTTCTTTTTGTTCTTCTCCTCCAGAAACTATTTCATATTTCTAAAAACAGACTTTATTTTTTGGAGCAGTTTTAGGGTTACAGTAAAACTGAAAGGAGGGTATAGAGAATCCCATATTCCCCCTAACCTCACCTATGCACAGCCTCCGGCATGATCCACATCTCCCTGAAGTGGTACATTTGCTATAATTGATAAATCTACACTGGCACATCCTTATCACTCAAAGTCTGTATTTTGTATTGGGGTTCACTCTTGGTGTGGCACATTCTACGGGTGTGGCAAATGTATAATAAGATGAATAAATCATTACAGTATCACAGAGCAGTTTCGCTGGAAGCTGTGCTTTTAGAAGACTGCCCCATTAAGTCATGCTTGTCCCTTTAAAGACTGTCTACCTCTTTAAGTGGACCTGCGTAGCCCCTGGCTCTTTAAACCAGACCCCTTCCCCACACTACAAGCTCAGATCCACTTGGACATTTTCCCAGAACTTAGACATTC
This sequence comes from Cephalopachus bancanus, assembly GCA_027257055.1. Taxonomy (NCBI): domain Eukaryota; kingdom Metazoa; phylum Chordata; class Mammalia; order Primates; family Tarsiidae; genus Cephalopachus; species Cephalopachus bancanus. The sequence continues at coordinate 670,381 of JAPVLO010000140.1, forward strand.
AGGCTGGGTCTTCCTGGTGGCCATTCCACATCACCCTCGGGCACCATCCCCAGCAGGTGTCTACGGCTTTCCTTCCTCTGTGTTGGCTCTCCAGGAAGGAATGGAGACGGGGCAGAAACATGAGGAAGTGAGCACTGAAGTTTACGGGTTTTTCCCCCTATTTACCCACATCTCTTGGCATTTTGGCATTCTCTGTCTATAACTGACGCTGAGGGTGAGGCTCTTGTTTTCAGTTTGAGGGACTGATTACTGCATGGCCACCATTGTTTTCTGCTACCAGGAAACGTGCATGGAACTTTTTAGATTCCAACAGATGTGTCAGAGTATGGAAAGAATGAGGAACACAAACTTTTAATATAATAAAAAGGCCAGTTGAAAGAGAAAAGCAGGGCTCTAGCTGACTGTCACCAAGAAAGTGGCAATCTGAGAGAAGAAGACCTTTAATTTTGTGTATTCAGAGTCAAATTCAGGCTGTGGCTTCCCCTGCTGATTCTTGCCACTTGACCAAGCACAGTTTTGGTGTTTTGTTTTGTTTTGCTTTGTTTTAGGCAGAAGAGAGAAGGACACAAACAAAATGGTTTACAGAACTGATAAAAAGCATCATCTTCACAGTGTAACCATCTAGGCCTTCAACATTATGAAATACTAGTGATAAGCACCTGAAAGACAAAGTTTAATGAACTCTTTTATTCCCAGAGCAAATCCACCTTTAGTCTAGATGGATTTTATGAAGCATCTAAACACCAAATGGTTAGTCATGTTCTGTATACCATCACTGAGTTAAAAAAGAAACAACAGAGCTAAAAAAAAAAAATCCCTGAAAAATGCAGTGAACAGTGAGCCAGCTCTACTGTCATTAAACACAATTTCCTTTTCATTTCATGCAACTCTTAAAGTGAAAACAAAGCCACAATCCATTTACCTTTAGAAACCACTCTGCGATTTGTGAGCTAAACCACTGATAACATTTAGCAGACAACTAAAACTTCAGGAATGCTTAATTCTATTATGACCTAGGGTATTTCATTTCCCCACCAAGCTACCCACCCATCCTGACCATTCTAGACTCCAAAGATAGAGAGCAGTGGTGAAATGTGATCCCAATCACATTAGATATAAAAACAGCCACACCCTGCCTTTTCTATTTACAAAGTGCTTTCACAGACAGGAAGGGCAGTTGTTACTCTCCTCTTACAGATGTGAAAACCAAGTTTAAACAATAGAGAGCCAGAGATGGCACTGAAAGTCCTTGACTTAAATTCTTCAAATATGAAACGACGACAGATAAAATATAAAATGAATTTCAAATCATAGCTACACTCAAAAAAGCAAGCTAAGCATTTCTATGGATCAGAAGCACACAGTGGGGAGGCAGAGTTGAAGCCATGTTGCCTGCCTAACAGGGCTAAAGTCAAGGTTGGACTCTGGGGTGAGGACAGGAGGTAAGACCCAGACTGCATGACACTCATGAAAGGAGACTAGAGAAAGTTGTTGCTGACAGACAACTGCTGGGGGTTATGACTTACAGGGAAAAAGAAGGATACAGACCCAACCTGCTGACCAGAGAGAGAGCCAGGCTGCCTGCTGGTTCAGCGAATGGTCTGAGGAAGCCCAGATACCACAGAGACGCACCATTATGGACTTTGTTCTGGACTAGAAGCCAGGGAGGCAAGTTGAAGAAGCTGCAAAACCGCCAAGGGCATGGGCACGCGGTGTGAGGAGCGTGGTGGAGAAGAGAGATCTTAAATCAGGTAAGACTGCAACCCAGTATTCCAAAACACATGAAGAAATGTAAGTTAGACAGTCACAAAATTAATAAGTAGAAGACTGCACCTTAAGACAAAATTAAAGCAACAGAACAAACTAAAAGATTTAAAGATTTAAAATCTGCTATGTTTAATGTTCTCATGACGATTTTTAAATAAAATTTTGTTTTGGAAATAAAAAATATATATCCACTGAAATGTAACTCAGTAATGGGGATCAACACCTGAATGAGTTACGTGGAAGATACAGTACCAAGGAATTGATCCTGAGGTAGCTCTGAGATACTGAGTGTGCCTATTTATAAATCACACACACACACACACACACACACACACACACACACACACACACACACACACACACAAGACCAGTTAAGAGACAAGGAGAATGGATTGGAAGACTCCAATATATGCCTAACAGGAGGTCAGAGGAAGGCTCTGTGGTGGGCAGACAAGGTAAATTTGATCATAGCTGACAATTTTCTGGAACTGATTAAAGACAGAAGTCCTCAGTGGAGTAATCACAGAGTACTAAGTAGAATAAATTTTTTTAAATCCACACTGAAACATCACCGTAAAAACTATAGTACATCAAGCATGAAGATAAAATCTTACAGGCCTACAGGGAAAAAAGAGACAGTTTATCTTCAGAGGAACAGCAAATAGTTTTACGACAGCTATCTTATCAACAAAAATAGACAGCAGAAGGCAATGAATGATAGATCTTCAAGCTGAAAAGGGGTATAGAATTCTACACCTAGCTTAGCCATCATTCAAGACTGTGAACAAAATGAAGACATTTCCAGGGACACGAAGACTAAGAGAGCTTTCCATTCACAGACTGCCAGTGAAAGGAATATCAAACGTGGGACAGGAGGGAAAAAAGCCTGACAACGGACATGTATTAGATAATGAATAAGAAAATATTCAAAATGAGTAATGGATTTGTGTTTTTAAGTGAAACCAATAAAACCAATAGATGTCAGTAAAGGGGAAATGAGGGGTAAGAGGACAATGTGCCTATTAGGTGGCCTCTTTGAAAAAGGTAAAGATACTGGCCAATTTAGTCTTCACTAGAAAACTTTATGTACATTCTACCCTGCCCCCACCAAAGATGGTAGACATAAGTCCAATAGTAATCACCATAAATGTCAACAAATTTAACTCATCTGTTTAAAATGAAACACCAGGAACCAAGACTTCTGTTTTGTGCTCTCATTTCTACTAAAAACATTAGCATTACTTGGGGAACTTGATAAAAAGTAGCTGATGGTTCAAACGAACAACGTCTCAAATACTTATTGCCTTTAAAAATGATTTTCAAGTTGAAGTTAAATCAGAAGAACACGATAATAGAAGACCAGCGAGAAGAGAGCCAGGAACACTAGGACTATGGACAAATGTCCTTTTTTTATGAAGACTGGCATTCAGTCCTAAAGAGACGAGAAAAGGCACCAGAATCTGAATGTCATTTTGCTCATCCCTTACTCCAATTTTTTCTGTGCTGTTATGACAGCTCTGAACTATGCACGAGGCACTCCTTGTGTGCCACTGATTAACCATGCTTCCTAAACGACGAAACACCAACCGCATGAAGCCCCTGGTGGAAGAAATCCTCTGCTGCTGCCCCAGCATGATTACTGTCTGCGACCGTCCCTTCTGACTTCCAGCCCACAAACGTGCGGACCCTCGTGGGAGGGCAGACCGGACGATGGTGTTGCTTCTGCAGGCGAACTTCATCCCCAGCTCCTCTTCTTCTGTGAAAACTTCAGCTGCCGGAAGTTGGAACCAGAGGGCTTTGGAGCCGGAGGAATAAACACGCTGGGGTCTGGACAGGGAAAGTGACCTGGGCTCCAGCACCCGGGAGGCAGGGCTCACGCCAGCCAAGACGGAGCCCGGTCCTCTCCCCCCGCCCCCCCCACGGCCGGGCCTCCTCCCGCCACCTCACAGATGAGGTCTAGCGAACGGGGCCACAAGGGCAGCGCAGTCGTTGCATTCCTGTTCCTCGCTCCCGCTTCGGCCTCCTCTCCCAACGCCTGTGGGTGCTAAACCTCCTCACCCGGCTGAAACAATTAGTCATTACCAGGAGGGCTCACAGGAGGTTCTCGACCGAGGCCTGGACATTGCCCCTCCAATCCATCATTCCCTTGAAGGCCACTGTTCCCTCCTCTAGCCGAAAAGACTCCTGAGAACAACACAGCAGCTCCCTCCATGAGTGAAGCAAGCTCAGTAATTTCAATCTCAACACCACTTCGTTTCTCTTCTATTGTGTCTATGTGTGTTGGGGTTTCCCTCTGTTGCCCAGGCTGGGGTACAGTGGCATGATCATGGCTCACAGAAACCTCAACCTCCTGGGCTCAAGTGATCCTCCCACCTCAGCCTCCCAAGTAGCTCGAACTACAGGTGTGAACCACCACAACTGGCAATTTTTAAAAGTTTTTTGTAGAGAGTAGGTCTCTGTTGGGAGCCGGCCACAGAGGTCCGCTGAGTGTGAGGGATCAGGAAGGGCCATTGACCCCAAGACCACTAGGATGCGTTTGGGAGCTGTTGACCCCTTCCCTCCCCCCTTTTCCACTTGGCACAAGCAACCAGGAAAGGCTCCTGCTGGCTTTAACAGAGGACTTTGAAACTGGAACGAACATAGCTAACTTGGGAGTCTGTTGTTCCCATTTTCCACGGTTTATGCTTTTTGCTTTTAAACAATTTAAGTTTAACTTTGAGTCACATTGAGGAGCCTTAGTGCAAGTCACAGGTTCTCTTGATGTGATTTTAGAAATTTATAGATATAGGTTTTAGAATATGGTTTATATAGATTAGGAAAATTTAAGTAACCATTTTGTTATAGAAGTGTGGTTAGTTCATTTTGATTCAGGGGGGCCAGTGAAGTTTGAATTAGGCCGGCTGGTGCTAGGAGAGTGTAACTATAGCAGCAACTGCTTCATAGAAACTAGTTTGAATTCGCATAGACTAGTAAAAGATAATATATCATTATGTTGGTTTTGGGTGTAAGCATTGAATGATGTTATGTAGCTATAAACAACTAAGGGTACATAGAAACTGGATAAGAACTTCATGTTTGAAAAATACATCTGCTTGAGAGTGGGGGGTGTCCTGTGTGCACCTGGACCTGGTCATGTGAAAGGCACATGCTACCTTCTGTGTAACCATAGCAGCAGGAGTTCCCGTGATGATAACTTTGCACAGTTTGGAGATAAAAGCCCTGGGATTACACCCATTAAATGGCTTCTGGTCACTTGAGCAGAAGTCCAGTCTATTTCTTTCTCCCCCCTTTCTTTCTCTTTAGATCTATCTCTCCAGTTTAAATCGCCGATGCCACCACACCTACCAAGGGACCCCCGATCTCTGCAGGGGCAGGACCCCCGCAGGTCTCACTATGCTGTGTAGGCTGGTTTTGAACTCTTGGGCTTAAAACTGATTCTCCTGCTTTGGCCTCCCAAAGTGCTGGGATCACAGGCATGAGCCACTGCACCCAGCCCCACTTCATTTCTAAAGGCTGACATTCAAGGAAGAAAAACCCTCCACCAGGAAGCCACTTGACTGAACACAGCCATGCTCAGAGTGTGGGAAGGATCAAAGCCCTCTGGTTAGTAGCTCCAGGCAAGGGAAGAGGCTCATGTTTTAGAAAACTTTCTTGGAGTTACCATAAATAAAACACAAACACAAAACTACTGGAAAATGTCTAAGCCAAAAATGTTTCATTGTAGACCAGGATCCAGAGTCAAAAACAAAAGGTGAAACCAAAAGTGGAAGAGGCCTGAGGGAAGGTAAAGAAGGAAGGGAAAGGGGAGACATCTGAGGAATCAATGGCTGTCAGAGAACATTCCGAGGTTCTCTGACACACAGCCCACTGACAGGGCTCTCCCTTTGTCTGCCCCACATAAAAGATGACGGGGTCTCACAGGCAGGAACAGCCAAGGGCCAGATGGCATCCTGAGCCCATCATTCCTGGCCTTCCTTGTGGTTGCTAGGAAGGTCTGGCGGCATAGATTCCAATCTCTTGGAGAGTGCACGCACACACACAGACACACACACCCAAAAAACACATAAAAAACAAAAACCTGCATCATCTGGTTTTATCTATGTTTTTCTTCAGTTAAACACTTTCAAGATGTTCACAAGAAATAAGGGCCTATACCATTTAAGAAACAGCTCTATTAGTCAGTTGGGTGGGTAAATCAGGAACAGATGGGAAAATGACTCTGTGTACTTCTGCTTTAAAAGGATCTTTAAAAACACATACGTAATTTAATCCAACTCCTCACTGCACAGATAAAGAAACTGGGACTCATGGAGGATTACTTGACTCGATCAAGGTCGCCAGTCCAGACTAGACCTTGAGTGTCCTACATCAGCGTGCATGACTGACCCACCACATCGGACTTCACGTGAGCGGTCTTGCCCAGGCTGGGGTACAGTGGCATGATCACGGCTCACTGCAGCCTCAACCTCCTGGGCTCAAGCGATCCTTCCACCTCAGCCTCCCAAGTAGGAGGCTGCATATCCCCGGAGGAGGGAGGAAGCCCAGAGACCAGGAGACACAGGATGCTGGTTGTTCACACCAGTGGCAGAAAGAGGAGTGACAAGGGTAATGAACACCTGGGTTCTACAAGCCATCTGCATGTAAAAGAGAGAGGTTATGGTGGAAGAAAAAGGTGAAAGAAAAGATGCAAGCCGGGCTCGGTGGCTCAGCCTGTAATCCCGCGCCTTTGGGAGGCTGAGGTGAGTGGATTGCCTGAGCCCGCGGGTTCGAGACCTGCCTGGGCAGCGAGACCTCATCTCTACAATAAATCAAAAAATCAGTCAGGCATGGTAGTGCATGCCTGTAATTCCAACTACTCGGAAGGCTGAGGCGGAAGGATCGCCGGAGCCCAGCAGGTCGAGGCTGCAGACTGCACTCCAGTCTGGGCGACAGAGTGAGACTCCAACTCAAAAAAAAAAAAAAAGAAAAGATGCAAACTTTACAATGATTCCGTTTCGTGCAATAGTCAGAGACTGTGTAAAGTGCAGGTTAATAAGAAACAGTGAAGAAAGGAGGAAAATAATTCAGCTATTTCAGCTACTGGCTCGATAACTGTCATAATTAATATGATTTTTTTCTTGCATTTCTCACCATAGTGGGGCATATTCTGTGATCATATAATTGTTTCTTATAGTTGGTTCTGGAAAACCTTCATCAGAGACACGCTTCGATGCTTGTTAATGAAGATTCCTGGGCTCTACATCAGTGTTACTGAATCAGAATCTCCCAGGCTGTCCCTCAGGAATCGGACTTTAAAACAAGCTTCCCATGTACACCAACATTTAAGAACATGTATCACTGCAATCATGCCCTCACGGAATTTGTCCAACCCTGTCACCTTCCAGTCTTCCTTACCCCGTCTCAGCACTAAGGGCACTGAGGCAGGAAACGGAGGGTGCCCTCAAGTCACAACGGCGCTCAGAGCCTGCAAGGCTCTCTCTTCCCACCGTGAAGGACAGATGGGCTGAAATGGGCTAAAAGTGAAAACAGATACTGTCTGGCTAGTGAAAAATGCATCATTTTTCCTAATAGTACATACAGTAATGTGCTGCAGGATGATGTTTCAGTCAACAAGGGCTGCATATTGAATGGTGGTCTCAGATGATAATGGAGCGGGCCTGTAGAGGGATACCGCTTTTGTACTGGACTTTTTTATATTTAGATGTACAAATACCTCCCATTGTGTTACAGTTCCCTACTGTGTTCAGTACAGAGACCTGCTGTACAGGCCTGTAGCCTGGGAGCAACAGGCCAGTACCATATAGCCTAGGTGTGTGGTAGGCTCTACCATTGAGGTTTGTGCAAGAACACTCCACAATGCTCCCTGTGACGCCTAATGCACTTCTCAGTTCACAGCCTCGTTATTGAGCAACACATGACAGGAAAAAAAAGGTAACTTACTAAAAACAAGCAAACAAAAAAGAAAACTAATTGTAGACTTAAAAGCTATACCTCACTGGTTTTCCTCCATAAGGCCAAAGCCAGAGCACCCCTGGTCTTCAGAGGCCTCCTCCACCAAGTGCTACAGAAGGTGTGGGAACCGTCCAGATTTGCCTACGAGCTCGACTCCTTGGTAGAGACAAAAACGTCTCAGAAGCAGAAAGTGTGGTGTGGATCTGGGTAGGTGAGGCAGCCTCTTGAGAGTGTGACACGGCAGCCACCTGGGGCCAACGCAGCGTCTGACTGACGTCCAGGCCCTCTGCCTGGCCTCGTCCTCCACATTCTCACTACAGGATGGCAAAACCGCAGAGTCCGATATGTGAGGAGGCAGAGGAAGGGACAGCTGCATTCAACTAACAATACCTGCTTACTTCCCCAAACCACGGAACGCCCAGTAGGGCAAACAGGAGTGAAGACGGCAACAACTTCTCACACCCAAATTGTAGAGGTTGTTCTCAGAAACTGTTTGGAGGAGAGAGATTCAAAATAGTGAGAGCAGGAGTCACTACCTTTGAGACCGGATTCCCTAAATATGATGATAGCACTGAACTCCTGATTAGCTCTGCCCACTGAGGACAAAGGCATTAGCAGGAAAGAAAGAAGGTGGGCACATCTGGGGACCGGAGGAGGCCAACTCCACCCACTTCTCAGTTTCCTGGCATGTGCACGGGGGTTCGCACGAGAGGCAAGGGGACATTCTGGCGAGGGCCTGCCCACGTCAGTGCAGGTCTACCTGCTTCAGGGTTACATCTGCAGCCCTAGGACGTGAGGAGTCACTCACAGACTTAGTTCCCCATCCACTCTCAGTTAATAACAGGACCCTCGTATGTAAAGTCCCCAAAGCCCGTAGACAGTCGCTGGGAAGGACACATGTCTTCCTGCCAGGAGACGAAACAGGGAAAGAGCAGAACACTGTAAGTAAAAGTGTTGACAGCAACTTCTGCGAGGCCAGTTCTACACTGAAACATATCTGAGTATATATGGGCATGGATAAGCACACATTAAAAACACAAATAAGAATTACTCTAAAATGTCAGTACTGGTTATTCCCAGGGGTTTTAATTTCTTTACATTCTTCTGTATTTTCTGATTTTACCATAAAAATGATTTTTTTTAATAATTGGAAATGTTGCCTTAAAAAGTAATAATGGCTATAATTTACACAGAGATGAACATGTAATGCAGTAGACAGATGGGAACATTTATATAATGCAATGTTTACAAGTAGACAGAAAAAAGAGTACGGAAATTAAAACTTTGTTTCCTGTTCACTATAGCCCATTGTTGCTATTCCTGTGTAAAATCTCCAGGCCTCTGCCTATGTTTAGAGGAGATCCTATAGATTAAATATATATATATATTTTAAATGTTCTTAAGTTTAAGTCACAACTTCAAGCTTCTCTACCATTAAAGCTCTTCACCTGAGATGCCAACAAATGATAAAATGACTGAATCAGTGTTTCATATGTGATTTTGTTTTCTTCATCTCCTTTGATACGTAAATTAATAAGTAGTAAAAAGGTAGATAGATGGGAAAATTATTTGTAAAATTGTTAATTTCCAAATAATTAAGAAGTTAAATATAAGAATCTATATAATGGAAATAATGAAAATTCAAGTATCAGTGAGCTTCTTAGGGTTAAAATCAAGCTAAATACAAGTAACATAACCAGTGGAGAACTTCCTTCTTGAGAACAGCAGTATATGGGTCTCTTAATCAAGACATTTCAACTGCTTCCCCCTTCCCCACTGAACAGTGCAGGATTTCAAGAGCATCTAGAGTTGAGGAAACAGTCCTGGCCAATCCTAATTATCAGGTGATGTGGCAATAGATAAACTCTACCAAGCTTTCTATTCCTTCTTTTCTATATATTTCTACCATATTACTAAACCATCCAGCATGTATCTACAGCTGTAATCGGATGAGTTCAACTTATTTCCCAGGATCCATGATGCTTGAGAACGTCACGCATACGGCTCCCATGCTTAAAGGCTGTGGTTCTCTGGAGGATAACGTTGTCAAAGAGGGCCATTGGGCATTTTCTCTGGCACAATGGCCATGAGGTGGAAGACAGAACAGACTCGGAATCAGAAGACAAAGGCTCAAAACCACATTTTGGCCGTCACAAAAGCGTGCCCACATCACTTAGCTCTCTTCACCTTTAAGACCGGAGTTATTGCGAGGATTTCTGAAAGGATAATAATGTTTGTGGGAACATTCAAGTGCTTGTAGAGTGGAGCCTTCAATTTGTGGCTCTAGGCCCTTGAAAATCCCATCCACACAGTTTGGACGGCCTAGAGCCGCTGGATGGAGCTGGAGTTAAGGAGGCACGGTGTGACAATGAACAGAGAGGATTCCTCCACTCAGCGACAAAGGCTACGGAACACTCCGACCCTTTGTTTTTTGATATTCAAAGACACAAAATTTTAATTATTCGGGGCTGATACAATATCTTTCTAATTTAAAAGGAGACAAATCCTTGTGCAACTTTTGTGGTTTTCTTTTAAGCCGCATGCCTCTATGATCTGTTTAAAGAATAATTTTAAAAATGTATACATAAGAGCAAGCCATAAAGCTGCACCAACTGGATCCTAGATCCTCTGTCCCCAAGGGCAGCCCACAGCCCTATCTTCAGTCAAGGAGAGTTTCCAAGGAAGACTCCTCCGGGGCATTCGCAGTAGGAGTCCAGCTGTAAGTTAGGAAAGAAGCAGAGCTGAGCCAGATGGTTGAATCTATTAGCAGAACCTTTTGCCACGTTACTGCTTAGGGACATAGTGTTTAGCGTGATGAAACCCAACTGAATAAACCTGGGAACAGGTGCAAGGTAAGAAGGCTCTGCTCAGTCAGGGACTTGCTGGGCCTCTGGCCTGGTTCCGCGTGTACCAGGACATTAAAGGTCGATCACACTCCTGTTGTGCCATTCTGACCAGAAAGGGAAGCACGTAATCACAAGAAGAAACGGTATCTTCTCGACAAACGGCCGCCAAAGTCGCAGCGCCACTTCTTGCGGAGATCAGCAAGGCTGCCGCTGAGAACGTGCGCGAGGGCCCCTGCCTCTGCCATCTCCACCTGCAGACGGTGCAGAACGGTGTCTCCCCGTCTGTGCTCCGCGGAACATCAAGCCCATGAAACGGCCCTAGAGACGTCTCCTCGATATCAAGGACATTTGGGAAATAATGTTTACTACAGTCCTCAACTAGGAGGGTCACACTGCCCCTTAAGCAATGCCAAGCCCTAAAATGCCATGCAGTTAAAAAAAAAATCTAACGTTGTTTAACCCAATTTATTAAAAGAGGTAACATTCCCTGATAGTCAAAAATGGGGCTTCTGAAGCCAGGTTTTGTACCTCCTATTTCCCACCTACTAGTTGTGTGAGCTTGGACTAGCTGATCTCTCTGGCTCAGTTTCTGTACCTGAAAATGGGAATAATCATGTACCTTCCGCATGGTGTTGTCATGAAAATGAAAAGAGTAATAAGTGCAAATCATTGATAGCAGTGCCTGACACACAGAAAGCATTAAAAAAACAGCTGTTATAATTTGCCTTATTATTATATGATAATTAACACTTAGTTACTTTTATAAAATCTATCTATACCCTAAGGAGGCCAGGTCCCATGGAATAGAGAAATCCTAAGTACAGAAAAATCCCCTTTCGACCTGAAGAGAAGTCAACATCCCTGGTAGCTCAAAAAGCACAACAAAGAAGTCAGTTTCAGTTTCCAGTTAACCTTCTTCAGTGTGTGTTTCCTTACCTATAAAAATAAGACCACTGTACTAGTTAGTCCTTCTGGCTATAACAGGCTAGAATTTTAGGAAAAGGGCACTGTTACCAATAAAACCAGCAGTCCTTGCCCAGTCCTGGTTCCAACCTGGTTGTTTTTAAGGGTCTACCTTGCAGAGACCTTATTCAGATTTAAAGCTGACATTGCAGGACATCAGGTTAAAGCCGACTGCTGCCCAGCAAGATGGACATGAAAATGGCCCTGAGCCGCCTCACACCAGGGTTCTGAAGAACACGGAACAAAATCAAATGGCAGCAGCAGTGGCAGCAGCAGGCTGCAACCTGCACTCTCCAGAGGACGGACACCTCTGCCGGCACCTCCAATCCCCTCTGCCTTGGTCTGTGGCATCAAAACTTGGGCATCACTCCCGCTTTCCCTGCTGTGTTCTCCAGTGTTCACAGGGAACTCCAGCCTATACACTGATCACTCTGCTTGTCTAAATCTTGCTCGCTCTTTCTAAGGGCTGAACTCTTCTTCATGGCTTGCTCTTTTGTACAAAGCACCAGGTAGCGATTTCAAGGCAGACACCTAGCTGTGCTCAACTTTGTTCGTGCATCTTAAATCCAGACCTTACCTGTTGAGTCTAGCACTGTCCCAAAGAGAAAGGGCTGCTGCTTCTGCCCTGGGTGTGTACTTCTCATGCCTCTGTGCTCCTCAGCTCTGCCTTTTAGATTCCTAGAATGTTCCATGGCTGTGTCAATCTGCATTTCCACCCATCCAGCCATCCAATATTTATTAACTGCTTCCTACATCCAGGCACTGTTCTAAGTTCTGTCCACACAACAGTGAACAAAAACAGACATTCTCCCTGTTCTCGCTCAATACACATTTTAGTAGAAGAAAAAGGTACATACGTTAACAAGATCAAAGAGTGAAAAATGTTACAAAGAAAACAAAACAAGGTGAGGTTACAGAGTAATGGTGATGGGGAGAAGGGGGGTCAGGTTGGACCTCTCCACGGAGGGGAGATCTTAGCTGAGAACTGAAAGAAAAGAAGAAGCCGGCCATGCAAAGACCTGCTGCAGAAGACTCTCCTAGTGGCAGATAAAACCGCCAGGACACAGACCCTATGGCCAGAAGCAGCTCGTGACAAGGAGGGGAAAATCAGGCCAGTGTGCCTGGAAGAGAGCAGGTGAGAGGGAGAGATCAGAAGATGGGGTCAGAAAGGGAGTCTGCCTGGCCTTACAGGCCAGGATAGGGAGTTTGGACTTTTTTCATTGCAGCAGGAAGCCACAGAAGAGCTTCAGGTAGGGAGTGATATGACCAGAACAGTAAGGACATTCTTCTTCTCGGGGACGCTACAACTACAGCATGTGCTTAGCAACATGTCAGTGATTCTCAGCCAACATCTACATCCTGCTGGTTCATAGCCGCACCTGGGATGTTAAGGTACTGTAACACAGTAGAAGCCAGAATGACAACAAAAATCTCCAAAAGAGATCCCTGTTGGTCTGAGAGAAATGTGCCAGTGTGCCTTAAGAAGTCAGAATTTCACATGTGTTAATCACACTAATGAATAAGATAAACCCTTCCTTTTGGGACTAGGCAGTGATAACAGCGCAAGCAGGAGTAAGGCTAAAAAGACAGCATTACAGAAAAAGCAGCAATGCTCCCAGTGACTCAGCCTGGAAAGTCAGAGAATTGGAAATGTAAAGATGGTATCTTGAACAAGTGTCATTCTGCTATTTTACAGCTCTTGCCAACATAGATCTTAAAGAAAGTGTACATGAAAGTGAGTTTCCAATTACAAACCACTGCTAAACACAGGCAAAATTAGCAGCCCCATTCCTTGCCATTGTAATAAATGATTAGGCAGGTGTTAGAAAGATGAAAAAGCAGAGCGTCCCTCTCTAATCCTGACAGGCGCCTTTCCCTTTCCCACTGATTCTTTATCTTGAAGCAAAGGCCTGCATAGGGAAGCCAACTCCTGGTATGTCCCTGATAAAAATACATCTAAAGGACAAACTCCAGCAGACACTGTTCACAAGACTCTGCCCAGTTTCTCTGTACCTTTGAAATCAGCAAAGTGTATGTCCCTCTGACAATAATATTCAGCAAATGGACTCTCAAACTAGATGACAACCACCACCCATGGAGAGGGACACTCAGCAATTAACATCCACACCACTCTGAGAGCTCCTCTGGCTGAAGCTGCTAGGCGTACACTAATGCCACCACCAGCAGGCCAGGCTTCACCCATGCGTACCTGATACTGAGACCACATCCTAAAAGGGGGTAGCACCTCCTTGGTCTCAAGGGGAAGAAACGCAGACTGGCCCTCCTCTCCAATCCCTCACAGTCGGTTTAGATCACCCTTTTGCTTCTAGTCACTTTAAGGCCCCTGTGGAGGTTACTTTGCAATAAAATCATTCTCAGGCTGCATCACACATGGATGACTGTCCTATTTCCTCCAGTATGCCATAAAATCCTCAAAGTCAGACTCACTTCTCTTGTTCCTCGCTCACAGATGACATAAAAATTTCAAAGAGTTTATGAGGGAGGGGCGGAATAGAAAGTAACTGTCGCCCAGCTTCTCTCCCCACAGATAACCACAGCTTGCTTCCTCCATAAGCGTCTGTGGACATTCATGAGCTTTCGTGTTGCTCAAAAGCCAACGAACAAAACGTAGGAGAAGCCAGGACTGACGCACAGACGGAGGACTCATTCCTGGCTTCGGGCAGCACCAGCCAAGGACAAATCGCCGCCAAGCAGGGAAGGGTTCGGGCGTGGCCATCCCAAGGAGGCAGGCCTGCCTCCACGGGCCACTCACAGCCCACCACCCCGAGGACCCCAGAGAGCTCAGCCGTGGGTGGCAGACGGCATACCCCTCGCAGAGCCTGGTGAGTCCAGCCCGACCTCGGACCCACTGGGTATTCCCTGGCCAACGCACCCTGTCGCTCTAAATCTCAACCTCCTCTCCACAAAACGAGAAGGTACCCTTCAAGGCTCCTCGCAGCGTCCAGGACTGACGCTGACGAAGGAGCGAAAAACATCAACGGGATCACTGAGGCCAAAGACTGGACCCTGCAGCAGAACCCAAGGCTCAGAAACAGGAAGAACAACGCAGGGCTCATTCTTGTAACGGACCTCCAAGAGAACAAGGACGCAAGTTATACTGGTGCAGTTATTTTCTATCCGTTTCTTGAGAGAAAATTCACAGGAAGATCTACATGTCTTGTTTTAGCATACAACAGGTACACCAAGCAATACACACGACTCCCGAAGTTTTCTCAGGATACAGCAGCAACCTTCAGAGGCAGAAGAGACCCGTTTATACATTTCTCAGCCATGTATGCGGTCTTCACAAGCATCAGAGAGCTCGTGACGATTTCCCCACCATCAAGAGTCATAGATAAGTGCAATTACATTCAGTAGTCACAGGGTCACAACTTAAGCCACCAGTTAACCTCCTAATTCTCATCTGCCACCTCATTTGACAATTAGCTGGTTATCTGGGAGGAGGGGTCTTCCTACTCGTTAGTCATGAGTTGTACTAGGAGCACAAACAAATATCCAGGAGAGTGGGATAGTGGTAAGGAAGGGGTTGTGAAGAGAGAAGGAAATGGTACGGAGAACTGGCAGGGCCCCGTCCCTGTTAAACATCCATTTGGCCATCTGACTTCAAGCCAACAGCCGCAAAAACCACAGAAATCGTTGAAAACTCTGGTTGAGGGCAAACCTGGAAAAAGCAAAATGGCATTCACACGTGTCTTTGCCAGATCTTCTCGCACTTCTACCAGAGGCAAGAAAGATGGGGTGAGAGGACGAATCCTGGAGTTAGAGAGCTCCTGCTTCTGCCATGACCAGTTGCCCAATCCGTTTTGAGCCCCCTTTTGTTCCTTTGTTTAAAGAGAGACAGACAAGGCAAGATGTGCATTTTGCTTATTATCGTTCTCATTTTATTTCCATGGGCAATCTCCTGGGAAAGACAGGATCCTTGAGAAGCAATTCAAAGTGAAACAGAGAAGTCACACCCTAGAGAATAAGCCATTCCTTACCCGAAAGGAATTCATACAGCGAAGGGACAAAGGCAGCATGGCAGTGTTCCTTGACAGTATCAACAGCAGCTCCAGGCAAGTTGCAGAGGGCAGGGTGAGGGTGTGTACGCTGATGTCACTTTCCCAAGAGCTGGCAAGCCTGGAACACACCAAGGTGGGAACTTTCATAAGTGCATTATCATAATTATTTTAAAAATCTGATATAGCAGAAGAAAACTTCTGGTTGCAAGAGAAAATAGCTAGGTACAAAAAGCAGAAATCAAATATATTAAAAATTCACAGAGTAAACGTACAAGACATTTTTCTAGTGCTGTTGGTAGAGAGCAGATAGATTAGGCATTAGGCGTTTTTTCAGGCCATCGTTTCATACTCACAAGTATAAGAGTCACAGGAAAGGCAGTCTTATTCGTGGGGGACCTGCTGGGGCTAGGGGTGGCAGGGACTAAGCTCACACAACGGACGCTTCCTATGCTCGGTGCCTTGTTCTACATGTGATATATTGTTTACCCACAGAAAACTAACAACAGGAATTATTGTTATCCCCTTTCTATCGCTGTGAAAACCGTGTCTGAGCTGGAGAGGCTGTTAAGGAACATCTAGCTCAGTGATTTTGCAAACTTTTAAAAAGTGAGAGGATCCTTTTTGTCAAAAAAGTCTCGTAACGGCGCCAACTTACAATACAAATAAAAGGGAAGCTGCTCTGTCTGAAAGGGAATGGTTGGCAGGAGGCCTCCCTTCATCTTCCAGAGTGGCCTTGAAGCATCTCTGCTACATCCTGTGGAATCGATCTGAAAATCCTTTCATTTGAGAGATCAGGAAACTGGGGGCTAGAAAAGTGAAGCCATGTGACTGAGATGAGGCAGACGTGTAGAAAGTGATAAGGCTGGGGGTAGAATTCTGGTTTCCTGACTCCTCATCCAATGCTCACAGTGAAGGTTAAAAATCAGAAAAATAATTATGAGAAAACACAACAAGAATAGCGTGAGTCTTATGATTTCCACTCTTCTAATTTACTTGAGGATCCTGCCTGATCCCCTGTCAAAGTGTCACTGTCTTAATTTTTAAGGAAAAATATATATAAATATATATGTATTTTCTTGCCATTTCTATAATCTTCTCTCTGCAAAGCTGTCTTTACTCAAATCAGTGGTGAGTAACGGAAGTTTGGGCAGCATCAGCGATTGAGGGCATAGCAGATTTTAACCCTTTCTATGACGAGTCATGGCAAATGGTTTCGTTGTCTCATCGATCAGGTTGCTTGTCATGCTGAAACATTTCTGATGTGGGGTGACAGAGATGACGCTCCTCTGAAGCATGTGCCTATTAGCTGGACTGGAGTAAGACTCTCACTCTCCTAAAAGTGGTCTGACTTCAGTGCGGGGAGGCAGAGACCACCTCCAATTCCCCTTTTAGCTGTTAGTGGGCTCTCTTCAGTTGGATCCAGAAGCCAAATTGACACCACGCAGATTATCAAGAGAAAGGTACACACATTTTATGAGTTTTACATGTACACCGGGATTTTTGTGAGAGTGATGTCCAAAGAAGTAGCCAAAGCAAGATGCTTTTTTATACGTTTTAGACAAAGAGCAATACATTTGAGAAGAAGTGGCAGACAAAGAAAATTGGTTGAGTGTGGTAAATTTTCTACAGGAGTCACTAGGGGATGATATATTGGGGGGTATAAAACAAGTAGAAGATATGGGTTGCTTCATTAAGTATATTTCTTCAGTCCACTGTAGGCCTGAATTTCCAGTCTCTAGTTTCTCATCCTGGTACAGCAAAGGTCCCCCTCCCTCCCAGGAGAATCTTTGCGGTTTGCTGCATGTGGGAAGAAACAGGTTGAGTTGCTCTTTCTGAAACTACAACTTCTCCAATGTTTTCAACTTGAAATAACCAATATACCAAACTGGCATATTTTGGGATGGCACATCTTTTACTTCTTCATCAGCAAGGGCACAGCTAAGTGTTTCTTCTGTGTCTTAAAAATTATTATTTTATTGACTGTCTCCGTTATTCTTTCTGCTTTCACCCGGTATTCAACATTCTCAACATTCCTCTGGAATGGGAATTAAAATGCTGCTGTCTTCTCAATAATACGAACTTGGTATTAGTTCAGTGGCTCCAAGCTCACTCTGCCCATGCCCCATCCTCCTGCCCTACGTAATCCACATCTTTACATCTCTGAGTAGCACTCAACTACACACTCTGTGTCTTACATACACTGTTCTCTGGGCCTGGAAGGCTGTTATCCTTCCTGGATAATGTCTACGCATCCTGCTAGTCCAGGGGTCCCCAACCCTGGTCCTGTTAGGACCACACAGCAGGAGGTGAGTGGTGGGCAAGCAAGCAAAGTTTCATCATTAGTTGCAGCTGCTCTCCATTGCTGGCATTACCGCCCGACTCCACCTCCTGTCAGATCAGCTACGACATTAAATTCTCACAGGAGCATGAACCCTATTGTGAACTGCATAAGCAAGGGATCTAGGTTGCATGCTCCTTTTGAGAATCTAATGCCTGATGATCTGAAGAGGAGTTGGGTGGTGATGCTAGCACTGGGGAGCAGCTGCAAATACAGATTAACATTGGCAGTGAGGTTTGACTGTATATTCCTCTTCCCTATTCTTGGTCCATGGAAAAGTTTTCTTCCATGAAACTGGTCCCTGGTGCCACCCAAGTATCATTTTCTTGGAGACGTTGTCCTGTCTCCCTTAAAAGAACTACTTGCCAAGTACCACACTTACATATATTACTACAATACACTGCCCTACTAGTCCTGCCCTACTAGTGTTCTTATTTGGGATGTGACTATATCTCTAATTCTTCCTGGATCAGACATGAGTGGATCCCTCTAACTTTCTAGCCTTATTTGGAAATAAAGATAAGAAAATAGCCTCAATGTTGCTTTTTCACAGACACACTCAGGTATTAACCTCTTGCTGGCTAAAAGAAATACCTTTTGTTCCCCACTTACATTGGTATGTTAACAAACAACTTAAGTTTTCAGTATTTATACCCCTAAGCCCTGCCAGCTACAATCGGGGTCACTAAAGCTATTTTCATTCCGAATCCTTTTTTTAATAAGTGTGGTGAAAAGGCTTTTGCTTTTTCTGAATTAGATCTCTTGCAGAAAAGGCCAATTTACACTGCTCTAGATTGTGCATGTCCCTTACAAACACATCTGTGAATCTCCAGAACCTAACTAGGTCCCCACCATGCTTCAGACCTTCCCAAGATGAGGTGAACACCGCAACCTGGAATGGGGCCTGCTGGAGTAGAGTGCATCTCCAAGATAGGCACCCATCACTTTCCATGACTCTTTTGGCAGTAATATCTTTGCAAGAGGAAGGGAAGTTGGCAAGTTATACAAATAAATATTTAAAACACGGAAGTATCTTAGTTTATTAAAACTGTATCATGTAGGTGTATGTAACTGTATCGTGTTCTCCATAACGCAAATCTTAGTTCTTAGGCTTCTTCTGACTCTCGTTTATCCTCTGCCTAACACATCCTGATAGCAGGTCAGGCACTTCAGCCATATTTGTTGTCTCTAATCCCACAAAAGCCTTGAACGGCAGGCATCGTTCATCCCATTTTAAAGACAGACAGCGAAAAGTCAGAGAGGTTAAGTGCTTGTTCAACATCACACAGCGAAGGGTGGAACCAGGATCCAGCCAGGTCCGTCCAAAGGCAATGCCTGTACTTGCCCCCCCATCCCGCACTGGCACCACATTCTAATCCTCTCCAAGCAAACGACGTGTAGGAACTTAGCAACTGGATCTGCTCAGGCCTATTTCCTCTGTAAGTAAACTCTACAGCTTGCAAAATATGCAGGTAAGAGTATTTTCATCTTTCTGTAAGAAGTCATTTGCCCGCTCTTAAGATGTTAATTTATTTTATATATATAACAAAACTTGACCAAGAAAAGTAGCAAGATAAACACGGAAAAATACTCACACGTTATAGCAAGTGAAAACAGCCATATGGTGAGAAAAAGAGATCAGGAGGCAATACATTCAAGGTTATTCTCCACTACAGAGAAATAGTAATCTGCTTTTACACTTTATTTTTTAATTGTCCCAGTGTTATTTTTATACTCAGAAACAAGATAATGTTATGTTGTTGATGTAATTTCTCATGCAGACAAGGAATGTTTAAATGCTGCTAAACAGCTATGGTGTGTCTATCAAAAAGGACACTTCAAACAGGAATTAAGATACATTCACACTGCCTTGTGACTCACCAGCAAGTGCTCTTGGACAAGCACTGTGGAGCCTGGCTTCCTCATAAGACTTTGGAGTCAGGTACATAACCTATGCAGGATGTCAACCTATCAAAATCTGTACAAAAGGACATTATTACACTAATGATGACAATAGTTGCAAAAAAGACAGTAGTAATACATCGTATTTATCTATGTCTCTATGTAGTTACAGGCATTTTCATGAACTGTAAATCCAACACAGGCATTTTAAATTTAGTCATTAAAATGTTCTGTGATTTAAGAATTTTTATCCCAATTGAAATTCATAAAGGTAAAGAGTGTTATCCTGATCACAGAGTCAATAAGTGGTAGGAAAAAACCTCAAGCACAAACCTTTCTGTCTGAGTTGGCTTCTTTTCACAAAGCAAAAATATATTAGACGTTATTTAGCTCTTTCTATCTAAAACAACTGAAAACCTAAAGGCAAACAACAGGGTAAATTTTAGGTATATTCATTTATACCTAAATAATAATAAATTTTAGGTATATTCATTTATACCTAAATAATAATAATAATAATTGTAGGACCTTATTTTTGAAATTAGACAAACCAACTGGGCCTAATATGGCTCAAATTCCTAATATTCATCCTGTCCCCTTTCTATTCACACAGTATATTTTTCATTAGTCCCAGGACTTTTTTCCCTTTTGTTAAAATTTCTAAATTTTCTCTGTAATTTTAATCATATAAAACATTACTTTAATCACATGAGGCATTCATACATATGGACAAGGACATTAATAAATAAAAAAATGAAAACAGCTGTGTAGGAGGGTAATAATTATGGGTAAGTTTCTCCTAAAACAACAGGTAAAGTTTCTTTTCTTTCAATTTAGGAAGAAAAAAATAAAGAAAAGAGAAAAAACGGAAAGAGGGAGAAATGCCTTGGCATACTTAATATTCAACTGACCCTAAAACAATACAAACTCATGATGTGGACTTTAGGACAAGGGTTGACAAGCCAGAGGCGTCACTTGAAACTATCTGCCCATGTCTTGAATATCAATACAAATGTCTGTTGATGTAAGCATTTTAAAAACATAGGGAAGAATCTGGATTATTTCTGGTATTTTCTGCAAAGACATCATAGACTATTGGACCTAAATCAGTAATCTTTCACTATAAA
Organism: Cephalopachus bancanus; assembly: GCA_027257055.1. Taxonomy (NCBI): domain Eukaryota; kingdom Metazoa; phylum Chordata; class Mammalia; order Primates; family Tarsiidae; genus Cephalopachus; species Cephalopachus bancanus. The sequence goes on from JAPVLO010000140.1 coordinate 691,298, forward strand.
TCAACAAGAAAAATACTTCAAAGGAAATAATAAACTAAACTTCATTTGAATCCTGTTGCCGTGATTTTTAAAGTACCGGGACAGGAAAAGCTTTCCTAAGAGACCAGAACTATCAGTCAGGTGACCTTAGTCTAAGAGATGAAAATACAAGCAGAGGACACACCATCCTTATTTCTGTATGTTCGCCTCATCAAAATTCCATAGGGTAGCAACTATGGCTTATTTATCTTGAAAGAGGCAACGAGAAGGGGAAAAAAAGTCACTTTCTATCACATCTAACAAAAATGGTGAAATTGAGAATGAATCAAACCAATCTACAGAAAAAAAGAGCTTGAAAAAATAGAAAAATGGTATAGTCTTCTAGGAAACATAGAGGTTGTTTAATGTAAAAGAGGTTAAAATAACAAATAGAAATGATATAACAATGCTACCAAAATTAAAATATTTAAAAGAAGTTCAACTTATTGTGTAAAGAAGAAAAAGTACTAAGTATGAGAGCTTAAAGATAAAAATATTTAATTTAAATCTCATGTTTCTCAGATGTTTGTAGACAATTTAGACTCTTCAGCCCTAGAAGTACCTAAGAAAGCAAACAGCCTATTAAAGATTTAAAATACTATGACATTTACATCTATAGATTTTAGATACTCAATTTCAAAGCTGTAAGAATGATAAACCAATTTAAGCTCTCAATATATCAAAACAAATGATCACAACTTAGTGAAAGAATCATTATAAACACTCAGCTTTTAATACATAATTTGCACAAGGAATCAAAATTTCAAAAATTCTTATAAACCACTCTCAAGAATACAATATTCTAAAACAACTAAATGTATTGGTATGTCTGTTTTGATAAGTCACTGACGTCTTATTATTCACTTGCTTTGTCTGCCCTCAAGTCAACTGCTCACTAATAATTCCCTCTCTCTAATGGTTACATAATAGTCCAGGCTGTGTATGTCCACAATTTATCTTAGGTATCTTTTCTCCTCACTTTTTTCCCCTGCTATGAATAATGATACAATAATAATGTCTTTTCTATATATTCTTACATTCTAGTACTATGATTTGTATGAAACAGAGTCCCAGAAGTTGTATTATCAGGCTGGAGAAAATATACATTTTTAATTTTAACAGATATTTCCAGAATGTCTGTGCCAGTTTACATTTTCACAACTATTCACAAAATACTCTTTGCACTTATACTCACACAAAGAGCAAACTAATAGTTTGAATTTTTTCAAGTTTGTAGAAGTAACATTATTCTGTGCTATTCATTTGGTTTGTATTTGCCTAATTGTAATGAACTTGAATTTGTTTTCAAATATTTGTTGGTTGTTGGGATTTGCTTTCTGTGAATTACATTTTTTTTTTTTGAGTTGGAGTCTCACTCTGTCACCCAGACTGGAGTGCAGTGGCCGCTCCCAGCCACTGCAGCCTCGACCTGCTGGGCTCCGGCGATCTTTCCACCTCAAACTTCCAAGTAGCTGGTACTACAGGCGCGCGCTACCATACCCGGCTGGTTTTTTTCGATTTATTGTAGAGATGAGATCTCACCAAGCTGCGCAGGCAGGTCTCGAACCCGCGGGCTCAGGCAATCCACTCACCTCCAGCCTCCCAAAACGCGGGATTACAGACTGAGCCACCGAGCCTGGCTGCTTTTTTAAATTTTATTTTCAAATTTTCATTGAGTCATTTGCAGGGGTGCCTCACTGTACAATTCCAGGAATGCTATCAATAGCCTTAGTGAATTATTAGGCCTTTTCTTGTCAGTTTGTAAGCAATCCTCAAAAGCAAATTATAAATGGCAAAACACAATCATTGCAATTGAAATCAGGACATAGACAGGAATATTCATTGTTGTCATTACTGATTAACATTTCGTTGTAAAAGAAATGTTAAAATTAACCTGTTGTTTCCTGATTTTTACCTAGAAAGCCTGAGAGACCTGTTAAGAATAAGAGTTAAGCGAATGTGGCTGAGATAATTCTGTACAAACCAAGAGTCTCTCTGTTCCCCAGGGCAGGGTCAAGGGTGGGGTGGAAAGGGTGTCTAAAAATAGTAATGAAGAAGTATTTGTCTCTTTTCTAATAGGAACTATAACTATAAAAATATTCAGAAATAAAAGTTAACAAAAAAGACAAACGACTCAGAAAGTAAACTATACAATCTTACTCAAGAATAAAAAAGAAGGTATGAATAAATACAAAGATATACTTATTATCATAAAAATGCCATGTGTACCGGAATTCATATCTTAATATAATACAATTTCAGTTAGAATCCCAAGAAAGTTCGTTTTCATCAGAACAGGATAAAATAATATCACTAAGAAGAATAAATGCTTAAAATGACTATGAAAAAAAGGAAGGCTGATGGGTAGACTTGTTTTTGAGATATTAAAACATATAATAAAACCAGTCTTATCAAATCAATAAGCTGTTGATATTGTAGATATACGCAACAAGACATATCAAAAATAGACCCTAATATTTGCGAAATGCTACGTATTACTAAGGTATTACTCATAACACATAATATTATAATTCAAGGAAGGAAAAGTAGAATATTTATCAAGGGTGCCAGTTAAAGTAATCACTCATCTCGAAGAAAATATATTAAAAATTGTGGGGTACAACTCAGGGTTAGGAATACAAATCTTCATTGCGCAGGTACCCTTGTTGATAAGGTGTACCCTCCTTTCCCAGGCAGTTTCCAACTTCTGTCAATCCCACCTCCAAGCCCCCCCCCCCGCTCTTGTAGTTTCCCGCTACTGTCAATCGTTTTTTGTTTTTTTTTTTTTTTTGAGGTGGAGTCTCACTCTGTCGCCAGACTGGAGTGCAGTGGCCGCTCCCTGCCACTGCAGCCTCGACCCACTGGGCTCCAGTGATCCTTCCGCCTCAGCCGTCTGAGTAGCTGGAATTACAAGTGCGCGCTACCATGCCCGGCTAATTTTTTATTTATTGTAGAGATGAAGTCTCACCAAGTTGCCCGGGCGGGTCTTGAATCCGTGGGCTCAGGCAATCCACTCACCTCAGCCTCCCAAGGCGCGGGATTACAGGCTGAGCCACTGAGCCCAGCTTGTCAATCCTTTTCTTACAGTATTACGACAGTTGCTCAAGATTCACTTACGTATGAGAACATGTGATACTGTTCTTCACTTCTGTGAAAGATCACTCAGTATTATAGACTCTAATTCCATTCAGATTACTGCAAAGTTCATGATTTTGTTCTCCTTTATGGCTGCATAATATTCCATTGTGTATATGTACCATATTTTTTAAATCCAGTCATCTTTTGATGAGCAGCACGGTCGGTTCCATGTTCTTGCTATTGTGAACAATGCTGCAATAAACATGCATGTGCAGGTATCTTTTTTATAGAAAGATTTGAGTTCTTCTGGGTATATTCCCAGTAGGGGGATTGCAGGGTCATATGGAAGGTCGATTTTTAGAACGTTTAGGAATCGCCACTGTTTTCCACAGAGGCTGTATTAGTTTATACTCCGACCAACAGTGTATAAGTGTTCCCTTTTCGCCACATCCTCTCTAGTATTTGTTATTTTTTGTTATTGATGATGGCCATTCTGACTGGAGTTAGGTGGTATCTCAGTGCAGTTTTAATTTGCATTTCTTTGCTAGCTAGTGAGCTGAACATTTTTTCACGTATCTGTTGGCTGCTCATATGTCTTCTTTTGAGAACTGTCTATTCATATATTTTGCCCACTTTGTAATGGGGCTGTTTTTTTTTTTTTTTTACTTTTCAGCATGTTTGAGTTCCTTGTAGATCCTAGATATTAGGCCTTTGTCAGACATGGAGTTGGCAAATATTTTTCCCAGTCTGTGGGCTGTCTCCCTGGTCGTGTGATGGTTTTTTTGGTGTTGCAAAAGCTTGTTAGTTTGATAAGGTCCCACTTATCTATCTTATCTCTTATGGCATGGGCACTTGAGGTTTTGATCAGGAACTGGTTGCCAGTTCCAATTTCCATAAGAGCATCTCCTGCATTTTCTAAGGTTATTATGGTTTCAGGTTTTCTGTTTAGGTCTCTAATCCACTTAGAGTTGATTTTTGTGTATGGGGATAGGTAGGGCTCCTGTTTCAATCTTCTGCATGTGGTTAGCCAGTTTTCCCAGCACCATTTACTAAATAGGTTCTCGTCTCCCCAGGAGTTGTTGTTGGAGGTTTTGTCAAAGATGAGTTGGTTGAGAAATTGAGGTTTTACTTCTGGAATCTCAATTCTATTCCATTGCTCTGAATGCCTGTTCTTGTAACAATACCAGGCTGTTTTGATTATTATAATTTTATAATAAAGCTTAAAGTCTGGGAGCATGATGCTGCCTGCTATTTTTTTTTTTTTTTTTTGGTGAGGATTGTGTTGGCTATTCATGGTCATTTACGTTTCCACATGAATTCCTGTATTATTGTTTGTAGGTCTGAAAAGAGTGTTGCTGGTAATTTGATGGGTATTGTGTTAAATCTATAAATTGTCTTAGGTAGAATGGGTATTTTAACAATGTTGACTCTTCCAATCCATGAGCATGGGATATTTTTCTACTTGTTTGTGTCATCTTTGATTTCTTTGAGCAGTGTTTTGTAGTTTTCATTGTAAAGGTCTTTCATGCCTCTGGTTAGGAAGATGCCAAGGTATTTCATTTTTTTGTGGCTATTGTGAATGGAATTGTGTTTTTTATTTGGATTTCTGTTTATTATTGGCATATAGAAACGCAATTGTCTTTTGCACATTTATTTTATACAAGACCTTGCCAAAGTTTTTTATCACTGCAAGGAGGTTTTTGACAAATTATCTTGGGCTTTAGAGGTATAGAATCATGTCATCTGCAAAGAGGGATAACTTGACTTCCTCTTTTCCTATTTGGATACCCCGGATTGCCTTCTCTTCTCTGATTGCTCTAGCTAGAACTTCAAAACTATGTTCAAGAGGAGAGGAGAAGGGAGAGTGGGCATCCCTGTCTTGTTCCAGTTTTCAGGGGAAATGGTTCCAATTTCTGTCTGTTTAGCAGTATACTGGCTGTAGGTTTCTCGTAGATGGCTCTTACTATTTTGAGGTATGTTCCTTTTATGCGTAGATGTTTGAGGGTTTTTATCAAGGAGGGGTGCTGGATTTTATCAAAAGCTTTTTCTGCATCTAATGATATAATCATGTGGCTTTGTTTTTATGTCTATTGATGTATTTAATTTCGTTTATGGTCTTACGAATGTGGAACCAGCCTTGCATCCCAGGGATGAAGCCTACTTGGTTGTGGTGGACTATTTTTTATACATGTTGTTGAATCTGGTTTGCTATGATCTTGTTGAGAATTTTAGGATATATGCTCATCAAGGATATTGGCTGTAGTTCTCTTTCTTTGTTGGATCTTTACCTGGCTTGGTTATCAATGTGATGTTAACTTCATAAAATGATTTGGAGAGAGCTCCATGTTTCTCAATTGCCTGGAATATTTCTGATACAATTGGTATCAGTTCCTCCGTGTATGTCTTGTACAATTAAGCTGGAAAGTCATCTGGTCCAGGACTTTTTTGTAGGTAGTTTTCTTATTACATAGTCAATTTCCTTGATTGTTATTGGTCTATTTAGGGTCTCAATTTCTTCTTGTTTCAACCTGGGGAAGCAGAGTGATGTCAGAAAGTCCTCCGTTTCCTTTAGCTTTTTAAGTTTGTTTCCACACAAGTGTACATAGTAGTCTCTGATGATCTTTTGTATTTCTTCAGGTCAGTTGTTACTTCATCTTTTGAGTTTCTGATTGAGTTTATTTGGGCCTTTTCTCTCTTTTTCTTGGTCAGTCTAGCTAAGGGACCATCAATTTTGCTTATCCTTTAAAAGAACCAGCATTCTGTTTCATTGATTTTTTTTTTTTTTTTGAATTATCTTTTTGTCTTCTATGTCCCAAATTTGGGCTTTTATTTTGGTGATCTGTATCCTTCTGCTAAAGTCAGGGATTTGGTGTTCTTGCCTTTCTAACTTCCTTAGGTGTCTTGTTAGGCTTTTACTTGTGATCTTTTCATTTTTTTCCTGTGGGTTTGCAGAGAAAGAATTCCTTCTTACGATTGCTTTCATGGCATCCCAGAGATTTTGGTAAGATGTTTCTTCATTTTCATTTGTTTCCAGGTATCTTTTAATCTCTGTTTTAATTTCCATGTTGACCCAGGAGTTGCTTAGCATCATGCTTTTTAGTGTCCATGTCTTTGTGGATTTGGGGGGAACTGTGTTGGTGTTGATGTTTATTTTTATTCCACTGTGGTCTGAGAAGGTGCATGGCAAGAATTCAATCTTATGAAATTTGTTTATGTTTGATTTATGGCCAAGGATGTGGTTGTTCTTAAAGTATGTTCCATGTGGTGAAAAGTAGAATATATATTCTTTGGTTGTTAGGTGAGTGTTCTATAGGTATCAATTAAGTCTACTTGGTCAAGAGTCACATCGAGGTTGCAGATCTCCTTGCTGGTTTTTTGTACTGATGATCTGTCTAGGGTTGTGAGTGGGGCATTAAGGTCCCCAGCTATGATAGTGTTAGAGTCAATATCTTTTTAAGTTTGCCTTGAAGCTGCTTTATGAAAGTTGGTGCTCCTATGTTTAGGATGGATTTCTTGTTGATGGATTGAACCTTTTGTCATTACAGAGTGATCTTCCATATCTCTTCAAATTTTTGATATCTTAAAGGGTATTTTGTCTGATATTAAGATGGCAAATCCTACTTGCTTTTGTGTTCTGTTTGCCTGAAAATTTGCTTCCCATCCACTTACTTTGAGTCTGTGAGTGTCTTTTCTGTTGAGATGAGTCTCTTGGTGACAATATATTGTTGCCTCATGATATTTTATCCATTATGCCATTCTATGTCTCTTCAGTGGTGCATTTAGTTCATTCACATTCAGGCTAATTAATGAAATGTGAGAGTTTATCCCTGTCATGAGGTTCTTATAGAGCTGTTTTTGTTTCTGTTTGTTGTCTTCCATTTGATTTTTGGGTTGATTCATAAGTTTTTTCAATTTTTTTTCTGCACTCTTGTGAAGAACGTTGTCATTCTTTCCCCACTTTCTTCTGTGTTTAATACTTTCTTAAGTGTATCTTGTAGAGCTGGTCTAGAGGCAGCATAAGTTCTCAGGGATTGAATGGGAGAGATTTTAATTCTTCCTCACTGCTGAAGTTTACCATAGCTGAGTAGGTTATTCTTGGTTGAAATTGTTTATCTTTGAGAACTTTGAAGATTGGGCTACAAGTTCTCCTAGCCCAAGTGTTTCTGTAGATAAATCTGCTGCTATTCTAACTGGTCTTCCCTGATAGGTAGACTGACCTTTTTCTCTTGCTGCCTTCAGGATTTCTTTTATATTTACTTTGTTTAGGTGAATTACATGTGTCTAGGAGCTGTTCTTCTCATTTGTTGTCTTGTAGAGGTTCTCTGAATCTCTTGTGTTTGAATGGTTGCATCACTACTGAGATGAGGGGAGTTTTCTTGAATAATTTCTTGAAATGTTTGTTCCAGGGTGGACTCTGTCTCTCTTTCTGCCTCAAGAAATCCAATTACTCTTAGGTTCAGCCTCTTGAAATAATCGCTCATCTCTTAAAGGTTTTGTTCTGTCTTTCTAAGCTTCTTTTCTATGTTTTTGACAGCTTGGGTTAGTTCTGTATTTTGGTCCTCAAGTTCTGAGATTCTTCTGCTTAGCTAATTCTGCTCTCCATGCTTATCAGTTTGTTATTTATTTCATTCACAGTATTCCTTACTGCTTTTATCTCAGTTATCAACTCCTTCATATCTCCTCTTGTCTCTCCTTAATTCTTCTCATTCTCTCTATTAATGTCTTGATGTCTGGGTTTGTAGTATGTGACCTGTCATTCTGGGGGCTCTTCATTGTTGTGATTGAAAGCCTGTTTCCTCAGTGTCTGACCTCCCAGGGGTCTGTGTGAGACCCGTATTCTTCTTTTGGTTTTTCCTCATTTGCGTAGATTTTCCTCCCCACTTTTTTCTCCCTCTTCTTTGCCTCTGTTGTTCAGGGATGGCGAGATTGCTTATACTTCTGTTTGCTCAGTCTCTTATTCTTCCTGATGAGGATGCTTTGGCTTTGTTCAATTCTGAAGTTGGACTGTGGGGTGGGGGCTGTAATTTTTGCAGTTTTGAGGTTTAATTGAGGGGGGAGCTGTGATTCAAAGTCTACGTGCAGATCCCAGTATCCATTGACAGGTGTATGGGCACCCTGAGACCCACTTCCCACTGCCTTAGAATCTGTCCATGCAGTGGGGGGTATAGGTTTCCTGCCTGGAAGCAAAATGAGGTAAGAAAAAGGAAAATAATGGAAAAAGGAAGTGGGAGGGGGAAGAGGAAGGTGGAAAGAGAGAAGAGTAAGAGGGAAAACAGACAAATGTACCAACTAACAAATGAAAAGAAACACAAAAACAGAAAAGATTAAAAAACCACTAAATCATACAGATAATAATGCAAACACACAGTCCAACAAAACCTGCCTATTTATGTACTCTTCCCACACACAAACAGAAAGTCTAAAGAATAGAAAAAAAGAAGAAAAAGTCAGTAAAATAACAGAAACAAAGCAAATATGAAAATGTTATCAAAAACAGGAAGAGAAAAAACTAAAATAAAAAACAAAAAAAAATGAGCAAAACAAACAGACAAAAAATAAAAATAAGGAACCCAATTTGCTCTGAGGTCGTTCCTGTAAGTCTGACGTCCTTTCAGCTCTGATCTCTAGCCCCTCCCCTCTGCTCTCAGTGCAGGTAGATAGGGTTGCTCACAGCTTGGGTCAGATGCCCCAGACCTACATTGGAAGGAGGGTGAATCAGATCCGGACTTTCCCAGCTTACTGCCTGTCAAGTCTGTCACTCAGATCTGACCTATCTGCTCCCGATCCAGCATAGGGGAGGGGCCTCTGTCTCTCCAAGTTTGATGAGATGACCGTAGGTCCCAAGCTGGAAGCTAGGCAGAGCTGGGCAGGGCAATGCAGATCTCTGCCTGGCCATTAGGTCTCGAGTTGGAGGCTGGGCAGAGCTGGGCAGGGCAATGCCTGGTTCTGCAGAAAACGGCTGCAGTCAGCATCTCCTCACCGGGCATGAGGCACTTCTCCAGCTCTCCCTGATCCTTTCTCTCCACTGATCAGATCCAGGGCTCCAGCTGATCCACTATAACAGGGGATGGTGTGGGCCAGGTGTCAGGCAATGAGAAGCAGCTGGATTTGGCAGACTCTTCTAAGGAGAGTCCTGCAAGCAGCAGGCAGTCTTGCGTGCACCTGAGCTCCTGTCTCAGGGCGGTAGGGGCTTGCAGTCACCCTCAGAGGGGGCCCAGGTGCATGAACCCAAGTCTCCCCTCAGACGGACTTTCACTATCCCACCAGTGCATGCCTATTCACACAGAGAGTCTTTGGACACTTGCTTTTGTGGAGACTCTCACAGTCCAACTTGTCCAGTGGCCATCTTAAGCTCCCTGTTCTAAAAATACATTTTAAAACTTATCTTATACCATATTCAAAAATAAATTCAAGATGTATTGTAGGCATAAAGATTTTTAAAAATCCAAAAATATTGCCAAAAACACTAAAAAACTGCTACAAACTCATAAGCTATAAGAGCTTTATAATTTTTAAAAATTGTACTGCTAACAAACAAAAACACTTAAAAATCACAGGTCGTAAAACCATAAATGTAATTAAATACATCAACAGATGTCAAAACAAAAACCACATGATCATATCACTAGATGCAGAAAAAGCTTTTGATAAAATCCAGCACCCCTTCTTGATAAAAACCCTTGAACATCTAGGCATATGGGGAACATACCTCAAAATAGTAAAAGCCATCTACGAGAAACCCACAGCCAGCATACTACTAAATGGACAAAAATTGGAACCAATTCCCCTGAAAACTGGAACTAGACAAGGATGCCCACTCTCTCCCCTCCTGTTCAACATAGTATTGGAAGTCCTGGCTAAAGCAATCAGAGAAGAGGAAGCAATCAGAGGTATTCAAATAGGAAAAGAGGAAGTCAAGTTATCTCTCTATACAGATGATATGATGGTGTACCTTGAAAACCCAAGAGAATCTGTCAAAGGCCTCCTTACATTGATAAAAGCCTTTGGCAAAGTCTCAGGATACAAAATAAATGTACAAAAGACAATCGCATTTCTCTACACCAATAATAAACAAACAGAAACCCAAATAAAAAACACAGTTCCATTCACAATAGCCACAAAAAAAATGAAATACCTTGGCATCTTCCTAACCAGAGACGTGAAAGACCTTTACAATGAAAATTACAAAACACTGCTCAAAGAAATCAAAGCTGACATGAACAAGTGGAAAAACATCCCATGCTCATGGATCGGAAGAAACAACATTGTGAAGATGTTCATCTTACCTAAGGCAATCTACAAATTCAATGCAATACCCATTAAATTACCAACAACATTCTTCTCAGACCTAGAAAAAACAACATAGGGATTCATATGGAAACACACGTCCAAGAATAGCCAGAACAATCCTCAGCAAAAAAAAAAATAAAGCAGGTGGTATCACAATACCAGATTTCAAACTTTACTATAAAGCTACAATCATCAAAACAGCTTGGTATTGGTACAGGAACAGGCATATAGATCAATGGAACAGAATTGAGATTCCAGAAGCAAAACCTCAATTTCTCAAACAACTCAACTTCGACAAAGCCCCCACCACCTACCAATGGGGAGAGGAGAACCTATTCAGTAAACGGTGCTGGGAAAATTGCTGACCACATGCAGAAGATTAAAACAGGACCCCTAACTATCCCCATACACAAAGGTTAACTCCAAATGGATCAGAGACCTAAATGTAAAACCTCAAACCATAAAACCTTAGAAAATGAAGGAAATACTCTCATGGAAATCGGAACTGGCATCCAATTCCTATACAAAACCTGAAACCCACAGGACTTAAGAGAGAAGATAGACAAATGGGACCTTATTAAACTGACAAGCTTCTGCAAAGCCAAAGAAACCATCAAGAGAGCAGGGAGACAGCCTACAGACTGGGAAAAAGTATTTGCCAACTCTAGGTCTGACAAAGGCTTAACATCCTGGATCTACAAGGAACTGAAACGTACTGAAAAGAAGAAAACAAACAACCCCATTTTAAAATGGGCAAAAGATATGAACAGACACTTCACAAAAGAAGACATTCGAGCAGCCAACAGACACATGAAGAAATGCTCAACCTCACTAATCATCAGGGAGATGCAAATCAAAACCACACTGAGATACCACCTAACTCCAGTCAGAATGGCAATTATCAACAACTCAAAAAATAACAGCTGCTGGAGAGGGTGTGGTGAAAAGGGAACACTTCTACACTGCTGGTGGGAGTGTAAACTAGTGCAACTTCTGTGGAAAGCAGTGTGGCAATTCCTAAAAGCTCTAAAAATTGACCTTCCATATGACCCTGCAATCCCCCTACTGGGAATATACCCTGAAGAACACAAATCACTCTATAAAAAAGATACCTGCACACGTATGTTTATCGCAGCATTGTTCACAATAGCAAGAACCTGGAAACAACCATGCTGCCCATCAAAAGAGGACTGGATTAAAAAAATGTGGTACATATACACGATGGAATACTATGCAGCCATAAAAAAGAACAAAATCATGAATTTTGCTGCAACCTGGATGGAACTAGAGTCTATAATACTGAGTGACCTCTCACAGAAACAAAGATCCGAATATCACATGCTCTCACTCATATAATGGACCTTGAACATCCAACGCAATACTATAAGAAAATGACTGACAGTACTGAGAAGCTATGGGGGGGAGGGGGATGAGATTAACCGTAGCAAATATCTGTCGGGGGATGGGAAAACATCTCTTATCAACAGGGTGCCTGAATGAAACGTAATTGTACACCTAACCCTTAACTGTACCCCACAAAACCATAATAAAAAATACTGATTAATGAAAAAAAAAAAAGAAACATATACAAAACACTTAGCAATAATAATAGCAACTACCTCACAGGGCTGGAAGAATTAAATAAGATAAAATGCATGGTGCACTTAGCATAGTCATAGTACTTGAGACTGTTATGACCCATACGCTATACTATTCATGAAATGCATACTTTGTTCATTTTTAATTGCTGAGTAGTATTATGTTGTATGGTAATACCACAGTATATCCATTCTTTTCTTGATAGATACTTGAGTTGTTTCTAGTTTAGGGTATTATGAATAAATTTGCAGTGAACTTTATTGTATAAATAAAAAAAAATCACAGGCAGTGAGCAGAAACTCTTATGATAGCAAGAACTATAAATTTAAAAAAAGAGGATAAAGGACAGAAATTCATTTTATAAAAGTTTTTCAAATAGTGATTTTTTTATACAGTTTTGGGGTTCATAGGTCCCCATGACAGTATGGTTATAACTATGGACTCGGGCAACCCTTTGGGTCCCCTCCCACTGTGGGAGCTTTTCTATCTTCTCAATAAATCCTTCTGTCAAAACAAACAAACAAAAAACTATGGACTCTCCCCCACAACAGTGTTTATTCATCTTCATAAAGAAAATTTGGCATATAATATTGTTTTTCAGATTACCTCACTCCTAAGTCCATTCACATCCTCCTTTTTTTATATGAATGGAATCACACAATATATGGTCTTTTTGCTTGGTTTCTTTCATTTAGCATAATGCTTTCAAGATTCATGGATCTCTGAGTAAGGATAACTGCTTTTAGGTTAAAAACCTATTTCTAATGTACAATTTTTTGGTCATGTAATAAAAACAGTTCCACTTTGAACTATAGCTAATATAACCATATATCATATTATCTCTTAGTGTGTTAATAAATATAACCATTTAGGGGAAAGTTTTCAAAGAGAAAGTCTCTTGACTCACATTTCTACTACCAGAGACAATCAGTTGAAAAGGACACTGAGAAATACACTTCCAATCCTTTAATCACTCTCCTGAGTAACTAGAAGTCAAAATGTGTGGGTTTAGACATAATAAATTAGGTCCACTCTAATAATATACTCATAAGTAAACCTAACACTTGGCATAACTAGGACCCCTGTCCCATCGGGCCAACTCAGCTGATACTTTCATTAATCAGCAGTACCCACTCAGTCCTTTGCCAATGTGAATGCAAAGTGTTTTGAACGCATCAGGCACACAGTAAGGGTTCAAGATATCTTCTTTCTTCCTTTAATAGCTCTTGATGTCTTCCTTTAGTTTATTTTGGCAAGAAAGAATTTTTAAAAATATATCAGTGAATATGTTGATATTAATATTGATATTATTGGCTTTGATAAAAATGGCATTACTTATTAATAAGCATTTTATTTGGAATTGTTTAGAGATGTTTAAGATGTTTTCTTCTTTGACGATTTCTTAGATCTGGAATGACAAATAGGTCTCTTCATTTTTCAATTCAAATTGGTTGGCAGTGACTGTGTTAAGATAGATGGCAAAACCATGTCTGGTCTTAGCAAAAAAGAGATATATGATCTAGTAGAGCTCTCAGTCCAAGGCTTCAGAAAAGGGTGGGTCCTGGGTCCTGGTGGTTTATACCATATTGAACACCACTCTGTCCTCTACAGAGTATCATCAGAGTACCTTCACAGAGTACACCATCCTCAGTATCCCTGGCTTCTCTTTACAACTCTTCTCTTGGAAATCCAAATACCTTTCCTTCAAAGGAGGGGAGCTGGTTATGGTGTAATTCAATTCAGATGAGTAAGGCCTGGACAGTTTTGGTGTCTTATCCTCTAGAGACTAAAATGCATAACTCTAAATCACAATAGCCTTTCTTGGACCCATCAGAAGACAAATCCCGACAACAAAGAATTCTGTACATCCATGAGGAGAGGTGAGAATCCAAATGCCAAGATCATACCCTCTGTGCAAGAGCCGATAATTTTAGAAAATGTCCTCAAGTTTATGTCTTCAGAACTTCTATGAAGTCACATGTCAATGGACTAGTAGAGTTGGTTTTAAGTTTGCTCTTAAAAATAATCACATAGAAGCATGAGCTATGTGTTGGAAGTGCCCTGGTTTTTTTTGTTTTTGTTTTTGTTTTTTGAGTTGGAGTCTCACTCTGTCGCCCAGACTGGAGTGCAGTGTCCACTCCCGGCCACCGCAGCCTCGAACTGCTGGGCTCTGGCGATCCTTCCGCCTCAGCCTTCTGAGCAGCCGGAATTACAGGCGCGCACTACCATGCCCGGCTGATTTTTTGATTTATTGTAGAGATGAGGTCTCGCTGCCCAGGCGGGTCTCGAACCCACGGGCTCAGGCAATCCACTCACCTCAGCCTCCCAAAGGCGCGGGATTACAGGCTGAGCCACCGAGCCCGGCTGTGCCCTGGTTTTAATTTACACACTGAAAATGGTACATTACCCTATAAACTTAAATGTACATGAAAATATAATCTGGTATTCTTTGCTCTAGTGTTTATGTTTCAGATTGTTGTAACTTCAAGAAATAATATTATAAAGAAAATTTATAAAAAGAAAGTGGCAAAAAAGAAAATTTATACACTTTAAGACATTTTTTATTTTTGAAATCTGAACATGAATCAATCACAAATAAAAATTGTATTTCAAAAAGACACGTCAAGTCTGTCCTTTCAAAGTAATTGTGCTCTTAAATAAGCTATGATATAAATCAAATAATTACCAGTTACTTTCTAAAGTACATGCAAGAGTATTGTTTTGAAAAATATGCTACATAATTTTTAAAAGCTATATAAATTGGGAGCTATTACATGTTTTGAAATCTGTTGCTTCTGCCACAGGTTAAGTGAAAGGTTTATTTAGGGGTCCCATTCAAATTTGTATGATTGAATAAAAGAAAACACCAAGTTAAACAGAAAAAAAAAAAAACCCAAAAACTGGCCACACTTATTTCAGGTAAGGTAAGGGAATACATTTCAAGTTATCTGGCATAGAGAAAAATTTATTCTACCAACTTTGATCCAATTCCCCTGTAAGAATTTGATCTATCATGCCCATTAGCTAACTCCTAGAGAAATCTGATTATAGAAACTGGCAAAAATGCTCCACAGTTTTATTCAAAGATCTTATGAGCTAAGAAGCATCCCGTAGAGGAGTGTCTTGAGTCAAAGAGAAAATATTTGACTAAATTTTTCTAAGGCAGAACCAAATACTGTTATGTTAAATAGAAGCTTTAGAAGCCTAAGAGGAATTTCACTGAAACCTCCAAAGGCTACCATTTTATTGAAAATTATTAAATTAGCTCCACTTTCCTTGACAAAAAACCCTTGAAATGAGCTATCATTTCAGAATGGCTGAATTTCTCTGATATCCGGATTTCATTAGTTTACATCCTGGCCATTTCGGAGAGGCTAGTCTCAGTATTTGACACCATGGTTTGAAAAAGATATCCTCCCACATACTTTAAGTCATCTCTAGATTACTAACAATGTAAATGCTATGTAAGTAGCTGTTACACTGTATTGCTTTTTATTTGTACTTTTAAATGTCATATAGTTACTTTTCATTGTTCCCCCCCGCCGATTATTTTCCATCTATGCTTGGTTGAACCCTAGGATGTGGAATCTTGGGATACCGAAGACCAACTTCATAACTAGGCGGGGGGCTGCCAGGGAGTCGAATACAAGCTTCTCAAGAAACCAGTGTTCTAGGAAGGTTTCAAATTAGTTGTGAGAAAGTACCTTGATTCACCAATGTTAGAAAAGCTAGGAAAGCTAATTTGTCCTCTTTTTTTTTTTATAAGAGCAATATATTATACTGTGAACATGACAGTATGTCATTGGATCCAATTCCAACTATAATAAGAAATATTTGTGAATGTTAAAATGTATTCTTTGTTAACATTGAATGTTAAAATGTAGTCATTGTTAACATATGTTAATCCTCAATTTTAAGCATTTACAGATACATTTCATTTCATATATTTTCAAAATAAAAGCAGTTTTACTTTGTATATGATCAACAAAATAGTATATGCTCATTGCAGACAACTAAAACAAAACAAGAAAAAATAGAAAAGAGAAAGCTCTTCTTATGATCCCAGGGTTCCCACTGCTAACATTGTGGTGCTTTTTCTTTGTTTAAGGGCACTTGTTTTTTAGGCTAGGATATAGGAAGGAAGCACATCATTTCTTGATAATCCAAATTAAAAAGCTTAGTTTTAATTTTTAAAATGACAAAATATAATTTATAGCCAAAATATTTTTGTTCAATTTCAGATAAAAAAAATCCCAAACTCATAAATTTGCATTAGTTTAATAAAATAAACGTAAGTATTTTTCAGTGAAAGCAGAAAAATTACTTTTGACACCCACCTCTTATTAACACCTCAAACATCTTCATTCTACTTCCTAATTACTTATAATGTTGAATTTTAGAAACTAGCAAAATTAAGTCTGCTTTAAAGTATGAAAACCCTAAAAATCAAGACTTAAATGATAACTATAGATCCAAGTTGACATGAAAAGATAGTCACAACATTTTAATAAGTTTGTGTTAAAAAGCAAAATAAAAAACAGCACATACAGCTAAACTTAAATTCTATAAACTTAAATTTTCTCACCATATCCTTCTGAGTGAATGTATGTAAGAGGCATAAACAAAGAACAAGTACCAAAATGTGAGAGGCGGTGTCGGTAGAGACTGAGATAATAAGAACTATTTGCCCTTTTCTAGACTTTCTTGTTTTGTTTCAATTGTTTGCAATGAATATATATTATTTTGGTGATCACAAAGTAAAACTACTTTTATTTTGAAAACATATGAAGCCGGGCTCGGTGGCTCAGCCTGTAATCCCGCGCCTTTGGGAGGCTGAGGTGAGTGGATTGCCTGAGCCCGCGGGTTCGAGACCCGCCTGGGCAGCGAGACCTCATCTCTACAATAAATCAAAAAATCAGCCGGGCGTGGTAGCGCATGCCTGTAATTCCGACTACTCGGAAGGCTGAGGCGGAAGGACGGCAGGAGCCCAGCAGGCGAGGCTGTGGTGGCTGGGAGCGGCCACTGCACTCCAGTCTGGACAACTGAGTGAGACTCCAACTCAAAAAAAAAAAAAAGAAAATATATGAAATGAAATCTATCTTTAAATGCTTTAAATTATGTATTAACATACCAAGCAAAAATACAGTTTTATGTAACAAATTAATAAAATCACCTTAACAAGTAAATTCAATCTTTATTAAATTAAGATAATTTACTTGAAACTAACCTAATAAGTAGTCTTTTCCATGAAAAAAGGTACTTCAGATGCTAAATTTGGAATTCAAGATTTTTATCATTAACATGATTCAAGTTGCTCTAGACATTAAACATGTGTTAGCCACGAATTGGAAAATTTGGCGCTTGCTATTAGTAAAATTCTTAGATAACAAAGAGTACAAAATAAATAATACAAATGACTATCTACTTGAGGTGATTTGAGTAGATATATTATCTACTATTAAGAGAAGCATAGAGAGATGTTAATAGAACTAGGGAGTTTTGTTTTAAATGCCAGGAAATAAGCTCATATCTAAGGAATATAAGGCAAAATTATTTCAGGTAATTTCCATTAACTAAACAAGGAAAAAGCTCATGTTATTTGCCTTAGCACTTTGCCAAAACAAACGGAATGCAACTTCTTTGGAGAGCCAGTGTCTAACCAAACATTCAACCCAACATCCATTCATATTTTTATTATGTCCAATAAAATAATAATAACAGCCAATCTGTCTGATGCTAATGCCATTAGGTTTTGCAACCTAATCAGAGCCAGCTTAAGTCTAATCAGACCAAACAGCTGTTTTAACAGTTGGGTTTCTCTAAAATTAAAATATTCTATTCCTGACAGCACCTAGCAACTCAACTGTTAAAACAGCTGCTCAAGTTGAAGAGTTAAAAACCAAGTGTGCACACAATTTTCCTCCCATGTGCAACTGTTCTCAGATTATCTCAGAACAGAAGCTCCTAAACTTCAGTTCATTCTGACATTTCCCAACCTGTTTAAATTTGTAAACTTGTGTTGCCTCTGTTCCTGATCTTCAGCCAGTATTTCTGCCATCATCATCTCTCCTGGTGGCTGCCCTTTGTCTCCTTCAAGCCCCAAGACCGTCAGTGCCAGCTGGTGGTTTTATACTTCCCTTCTTAGAAACATCATCTGTGTGCTCTTACACCCCTCTCTATTGTATTGGAAGTATTTTCATGTCCTCTGAAACAGAGAGGATAACTCAGAAGTCTCCAGATTCCACTAAGTGAAATTTCCAATGACTTACACCTGCACTACTACAGTTAACTGTTGAGAAGGTCCTTAAAAACAATCCAAAAATGCTCTCTGGCTCACAGTTTTAACTTTGGTCATTTTATGAATATCTCCAAAATTCTGAATTTGTCCCCATGATCTCTTTCTGATATCTAATTTTCTATATGACTCTGTAGCAGAACACTATTCATCAACAATCATATTACCAATAATGATTATTTAGCTTTAATTGTCTATGCGTCTCTCTCTCTCCAACCTTTCTACCCACACATTCATCCATCTATCCACCCACCTTCTCAACTTAATATCTTGCCAATTGGACTGGACAGACAAAGCTAAATTGATTCTGATAAGCTCTCAAAGTCTGCAAAAGATTTTGACCCTGATTTTGTAACATTTGCTTTCTCCCCTTGTAATGTCCTTATTTCCCACAATTGTACTGCATTACAGATAATTTTAAACCTTAGCTCCCAGGGTCTGTCTAAAAATAGATTTGCTGCAAGACCCAGACTCATCAAACCTGAACATACCTACGAAAAAGCCGAATGCGTTTCAAGATTACAAAATTTTTCCTGCAGCAGTTCCAGCTCCTCTGCTGGGTCAAATACAGAGTGATTCTGGCACATTAATCTCAGAAACAACCTCTCTCCCATGCCCCGCTCTCAGTGGGAAAGGGCAAAAGCCAAAGATACTCCAACAAGTACAAATACCATAAATGAAAAAGTGCTCACAGACCTTGTATCAGGAATCACAGTCCTGGGGCAAGTTGACTAACCGAGACATCACAGTGCTCAGTGAAACAGAGCTCGACTCTAGGGCTGGAAGTCATTTTAATAAGTCATGTAAAACCCTATATTATAAGCATAGTAGAGCTATATTCCTAATTAAAGAAGACTTTGAAATACGAGTTGTGCAGTCACTATCCCATTATCATGTCAGTGTTGGCCCCCAAAGTCTCCTAACTTTATTTTTGAGTTAGTTTGCAAAACAGTATTCACTCTTCCAGCTTACAGTACTGTTAGGATCAGTTTTGCTTTACAAGGCTAAACATAGAAAAGTTTTCATTTTTAATAAGAGCTTAGATAAATAACCCTAAATCCCAAAGGGCCTCGTTAAAGCAGTCTCATAAAAGTTTTACACTTGCATATGAGTTTGAAAAAAAAAAAATGTCTACCTAGCAGTTTGAGCTCCTGCTGACTTCTCTAGCCTTGGGGAAGTTATTGTTAAAATTCATATGTCTCGCTATTTCAAATGATTTAAATCAGTCTATTATGATAAATCACCATGAAGTACACCAAATGAAAGACACTGTTTAAACAAAAATCTCAATTTTAAGTACACAAAATACACACAATGCACCCATCCGTATGTTTAAATAGCATTAAGGTTCTGATATATTACTCACCTAACCACATATTTTATCCTCAGAGCCTAGGATGCAAAAACATATTTTGTACTACATGATCTATTTTGTCTTTCTTTTTTTTAGGAGGTCATTTCAACAGATTTTGACTTGACTCTGGAGAATTAAAGTCTATGCAGGAAAGTTCCAACAAAATTGGAAACTAAATCAGTTGGAATAACATGAACATATAAGTAGTGAGCAATGTTAACATTTTACCACCTCTCTTACAAGACCAGGGAAGATCAAAACTGACACAGTATATTCAGAAGGTGAGAAAATGATTGTAAACAGAAAAGCATCTTACCTTCAAACAGTGGAACACAGGAGGACTTTTAAAATAGCCTCAGTACCCAGCACATCATCTTGCAATGTAGTAAGTGCTTGATAAATGCAGGCTAATGGACTTTTTAAAAGTCAGTTAATAGAACATCATCTGCAATTTTTATCCCACGACAGAACAATCACCATTAGTGCTTCTCAGAACTTTGAGCCAGTAACAAGGAATCTCTAACTAACACTGAAAACGTGTTGGATTTCAATGATACAACCTTGGAGTAGAAACTGACCCGAGGGTAATTTTGTCCCTCTGCCATATTCCTAATGTGGCTGTCTGGTCTTTACTTGAGAAATTCTAATAACAAGGAAACCCATTGCAAGTAAGTTCTTTATACCGAGTGAAATCTGCTCTTCAGAGCCGGAGTCCTTCAGAAAACATCTGACAACATCTAAAACTTTTCCCTGATTTTTCTCTAAGCTAAACAGACCCCATTTTCTCCAAGAGAGATTCCTTTTTTACTTATTTTTATTTCTATAAACTGAAGGACACAAGTGTAATTTTGTTACATGGATAGATCCCATAGTGGTGAAGTCTGGGCTTTTAGTATACTCATGGTCAGAATAATGTACAGTGTACCCATTAAGTAACTTCTCATCATTCACCACCCCTTCCAAGTATCCAATGACTATTATTCCCCACTCTATGATCATGTGTGCACATTATCTTGCTCCCATTTACAAGTGAGAATAGGTGGTATTTGACTTTGTTTCTGAGTTGTTTGACTTAAAATAATAGACTCCAATTCCATCCATGTTGATGCAAAAGACATGATTTCATTCTTTTTTATTGATGAATAGTATTCCATTGTGTATACACACCATATTTTCTTTATCCAATCATCCATTGATGGGCATTTAGATTGATTGTGAATGGTGATGCAATAAACATGAGGAAGCAGGCATCCTTTTGTTGTGATGACTTCTTTTTGTTTGGACAGATATCTAGTAGTGGGATTACTGGATCCAAAAGTAGTTTCATACTGAATTTTTAAAGAAATCTCCATTCTGTTTTCCACAGAGACCGTAATGATTTACATTCCCACCAACAGTGTATAAGAATTTCCTTTTCTCCACATCCTCAAAATACGTTATTTTTTTTATTTTTTAATAACAGTCATACTTACTGATCTAAGATGATATCACATTGTGGCTTTAACTTGTATTTCTCTGATGATTAGTGATGGTGAGCATTTTTTCCTGTTCTTGTTGGTCATTTGTACGTCTTCTTTTGAAAAGTATCTGTTCAAGTCCTTCACCTACTTTTTAATGGGGTTACTGGTTTTTTTTCTTCTTCTTCTTGTTTGAGTTCCTTGTAAATTCTGGGTATTAGTTCCCTGTCAGTTGCATAGTTTGCAAGTATTGTCTCCCATTTTGCAGGTTATCTGTTCATTCAGTTGATGACTTCTTTGAGTGTGCAGACATTTTTAATTAAGTCCCATTTGTCTATTTTTGTTTTTGTTGCTTGTGCTTTTGAGATCTTAGTCATGAATTCTTTGCCTTCATCAATGTCCAGCCATTTTTCCGAGGTTTCTTTCTAGATTTTTTTTTTTTTTAATAATTTCAGGTCTTATATTTAAATCTTTAATTCACTTGAGTTGGTTTTTGTATATGGTGAGAGATAGGGATCCAGTTTCACTCTTCTGCATACAACAATCAGTATTCCCAACACCATTACTGAAAGGGGCATCCATTCCCTTGTGTATGTTTTTGTCACCTTTGCCAAAGATCAGCTGGCTGCCCACATATGGCTTTATTTCTAGGTTCTCTATTCTGTTCTGGTCTATGTGTCTAATTGCATACCAGTACCATGCTCCAACAGTGATTTCATATCATATGGATAAGTCTCCTTACTATTCTAATTGTTTTTAACATCTTAGTGATCATTAAAATATCCCTAAACGATATTCATCATCGGTGACAAATAATAAAAATCTGCAAAGTATCTTATGTTATCCAACTTTTTCACATATACTTTTTCATTTAGTGTTCATAATAACATAATAAAGTACAGCTTAATTATATCCACTTTACAAACAAGCAAACTGAATTTTAAGGAATTAATGACATGCACATGTTTTCCAAGAGGAGCCAGAACTCAAATCCTTACTCCCAAGTGTTTTCTATTATACCTTTAAGTCCATCTTCTTAGCTGTAAAATGTTGGTAATAATATTTTCCCTTTAAGCTTCAGAGGTTTATTGTGACTATCAAACAAGATAATGTATGAACAAAAGCATAAAGGTAGGTTTTTATTACCAAGATCATTCATATGCAGATAATGTCTGCTCTCTCAAATATTTAACTTATGAATAGGAGCAGTACAAGCCACAGGTGATAAAAGTGCTACGTTCTTTACCGCCAGAATGCAAAGCACATGGCAACTAAGTGATCCAGGAGTATAACGAGACCAACACCTACAAAGATGTAGGGAAGGCACTCATCTTTACCAGTACCGAATTCAATGAAGAGAGCAGTTTTCTAGAAAAACAATTTAATTTATGCCTGTACTGAGCCCTTAGTCCTCTTAGTCAGCTTTGTAGATTATATTATAAATTAATAGATTTTTGTGGACTGACCTGGGGACCTATTTGACATTATATCATAATTTCTATGAGAACGTATCCTTCTAGTTCTAGAGAACTGCCTTAGACAAAAACTTTTGAATTATGCCCATATACAAGCTGAGAAGGTCCTTTAAAAAAATCTTGGGGGAGAGGGGCAAGATGGCAATGGGACAAGTTGGACTGCGAACGTCTCCACAAAAGGTGGCTGCTGCAGCCAGTTCCATGCACCGCCACTGCCTCCACAAAAGATGGCTGCTGCAGCCGGTCCCATATACTGCACTGATGCTGCAGCCCTTGGCTCCTGGCCCTGCAGAATTCCCGGTTCCCACCCCGCCCCAAGCCATCCCACAGTGGTAGGACCAGAGATCAGCTGAAGCCCGGAGTCCTATCGGTGGACAGAGAGGATCAAGGAAGGCCAGGGAGGAGGCCCATGCCCAGTAAAGAGGCACCCTCTGCGGCCATTTTCTCTGTCCCACAACCAGGCAGAGATCTGCATCACCCGTCCAGCTCCGCACTGCTCTGTCCAGCCTCCAACTTGGGACCTAAGGTAATCGCATCAAACGGGGGAGAGACAGAAGCCCCTCCCCCGTGCTAGATCGGACACAGACAGGTCGGGTCTGAGTGGCAGACCTGACAGGCAGCAAGCCGACTGTGTCCAGATCTGATCCTTCCACAGCAGGCCTGGGACATCTGACTCTAGCTGAGAGCAACCCCACCACCCTGCAATGAGAGCTAGAGATCAGAGCTGAAAGGACGTCTGGCTCACAGGAAAGATCTCAGAGCAAGCTTGACTCATTGTTTTTACTTTTTAAAAATTTTTATTCTTTGTCTGTTTGTTTTGCTCAATTTTGTTTGTTTTATGTTTTACTTTTTTCTTTTTTTTTTCTTCTCTTTTCGCTCTTCTCTGTTTTTGATGTTTTCGTACTTGGCTTGTTTCTGTTATTTTACTGATTTCTCTTTTTTTCTTTAGAACTTCTGTTTGAGTAAGGGAATTGTATACCAATACTGAGATTGACTGGCTTGTGTGTATGACTGTCTGTATATTTGAGATTTTTTACTCTTCTCTTTGTGTCTCTTCATTTGTTAGTCAGTACGTTTGTTATCTCTCTTACTCTACTCTCTCTCCACTTCCACTTCCCCCCCTTTCCTGTTCCATTTTTTTTTCCTTTTTTTTTTATCACATTTTGCTTTCAGGGAGCAAATTTACACCCCAATGCATGGACAAATTGCAGTGGGAAGGGGGTTCCAGGGTGCCCATACACCTATCGGTGGATACTGGGATATGCAGATAGATCTTGTATCACAGCTTCCCCTTCAATTAAATCTCAAAACTACAAAAAAGTATAGCCCTGAAACTACAGGTCAACTTCAGAATTGAACAAAGGTGGATAAGTCACGTAAGGAAGAATAGGAGATTGAGCAAACAGAAATAAAAATAACCCCTCCATCCCCAAACAACAGAATTAAAGAAGAGGGGGGAAAAGTGGGGAGGAAAATCTACACAAATGAATAAAAACCAAAAGAAGAATACAGGTCTCACACAGACCCCTGGGAGGTCAGACACTGGGAAAACAGACTTCGGAACGCAAACAATGAAGAGCCCCCAGAATGACGGGTCATATACTACAAACCCAGACATCAAGACATTAATAGAGAGAATAAAAAGAATTAAGGAGAGACAAGAGGGAGATATGAAGGCGTTGATAACTGAGATAACAGCAGTAAAGAATACTGTGATTGAAATAAATAACAAACTAATAAGCATGGAGAGCAGAATTAGCCAAAGAGAAGAAAGAATCTCAGAGCTTGAGGAATAAAATATAGAACTAACCCAAACTGTCAAAAACCTGGAAAAGAAGCTTAAAAAGACAGAACAAAACCTTCAAGAGATGAGTGATTATTTCAAGAGGCTGAACCTAAGAGTAATTGGACTTCCTGAGGCAGAGAGAGACAGAGAACACCCTGGAACAAACATTTCATGAAATCATTCAAGAAAACTCCCCTCATCTCATCAGTGATGCAAAAATTCAAACACAAGAGATCCAGAGAACCCCTGCAAGACAACAAATGAGAAGACTAACTACCAGACACATAATAATTCGCCTTAACAAAGTAGGCATAAAAGAAAAAATCCTAAAGGCAGCAACAGAAAAAGGTCAGACTACCTACCAGGGAAGACCAATTAGAATAGCAGCAGACTTATCTACAGAAACACTTCAGGCTAGGAGAGCATGGGGCCCAATCTTCAAAGTTCTCAAAGATAAACAATTTCAACCAAGATAACCTGCCCAGCTAAGCTAAGATTCATCAGCAAGAGAGAAATAAAAATCTTTCCCAGACATTCAATCCCTAAGATCTTACGCTGCCTCTAGACCAGCTCTATAAGAAACACTTAAGAAAGTATTAAACACAGAAGAAAAGGAAAAAAGAATGACAAAATTCTTCACAAGTTATAGGAAAAAGACTGAAAACACACGAGTCAACCCAAAAATCAAAAGAAAGACAACAACCAGGAACAAAAACAACTGTATAAAAACCCCATGACAAGGATAAACTCTCACATTTCAATGAATGTGAATGGACTAAATGCACCACTGAAAAAACATAGAATGACAAAATGGATAAAATATCTTGAGGCAACAATATATTGTCTCCAAGAGACTCATCTCACCAGAAAGGACACTCACAAACTCAAAGGAAGAGGATGGGAAGCAAATTTTCAGGTGAACAGAACACAAAAGAAAGATGGGAGTTGTGATCTTAATATCAGACAACATAACCTTTAAACTATCAAAAATTTTAAAAGATACAGAAGAACACTACCTAATGATAAAAGGTTCAATCCATCAACAAGAAATCCATCCTAAACATATATGCACCCAACATGGCAGCATCAACTTTCATAAGGCAGCTTCTAGGCAAACTTAAAAAAGATATTGACTCTAACACTATCATAGCTGGGCACTTTAATATCCCACTAACAACCCTAGAAAGATCATCAGGACAAAAAATCAGCAAGGAGATCTGGAACTTCAGTGTGACTCTTGACCAAATGGACTTAATTGATACCTACACAACACTCCACCCAACGACCATAGAATATACATTCTACTCATCACTGCATGGAACATACTCTAAGATAGACTACATCCTTGGCCATAAATCAAGCATAAACAAATTACATAAAATTAAAATTTTTCCATGCACCTTTTTAAGACCACAGTGGAATAAAAATAAACATCAACACCAACAAAGTTCCCGCAAAACCCACAAAGACATGGACACTAAACAGCATGATGCTAAGCAACTCCTGGGTCAACATGGAAATCAAAACAGAGATTAAAAGATACCTGGAAACAAATGAAATGAAGAAACATCTTATCAGAATCTCTGGGATGCCATGAAAGCAGTAGTAAGAGGGAATTCTTATCTCTACAAACCCACGGGAAAAAAAATGAAAAGATCATAAGTAAAAGCCTAAAACATCACCTAAGGAAGCTGAAAAAGCAAGACCACAAAAACCTTAACTAGAGCAGAAGAATCTAGATCACCAAAATAAAAGCCCAAATCCAGGACATAGAAGAAAAAAGATAACACAAAAAATCAGTGAAACAAAAAGTTGGTTCTTTGAAAGGATAAACAAGATTGATGTTTCCTTAGCTAGACTGACCAACAAAAAGAGAGAAAAAGCCCAAATAAACACAATCAGAACACAAAAGATGAAGTCACATCTGAACCTGAAGAAATACAAAAGATTATCAGAGACTACTATGTACACTTGTACGGGAAGAAACTTGAAAACCTAAAGGAAATGGAGAACTTTCTGACATCATACAACCTCCCAAGGTTGAAACAAGAAGAAATCGAGACCCTAAATAGACCAATAACAATTCAGGAAATTGACTATGTCATAAGAAAACTACCTAAAAAAAAAAAAAAAAAGGCCCTGGACCAGATGGCTTTCCAGGAGAATTCTAGAAGGCATACAAGGAGGAACTGACACCAATTCTATTAATAAGTATTCCAAGCATTTGAGAAAGATGGAACTCTCCCCAAATCATTTTATGAAGCTAACATCACATTGATACCTATGCCAGGAAAAGACTCAACAAAGAAAGAGAACTACAGTTCCCTTAACATAGATGCTAAAATTCTCAACAAAATCCTAGCAAACCAGATTCAACAACACATCTCAAAAATCATCCACTACAACCAAGTAGGCTTCATCCCTAGGATGCAAGGTTGGTTCAACATTCGTAAGACAATAAATGTAATTAAATACATCAACAGACACAAAAACAAAAACCACATGATTATATCATTAGATGCAGAAAAAACTTTTGATAAAATCCAGCATCCCTTTTTGAAAAAAATCCTTGAACATCTAGGCATAGATGGACCATACCTCAAAATAGTAAGAGCCATCTATGAGAAACCCACTGCCAGCATACTGCTAAACAGACAGAAATTGGAACTATTTTCCCTGAAAATTGAAACAAGACAAGGATGTCCAATCTCACCTCTCCTGTTCAACATAGTTTTAGAAGTCCTAGCTAGAGCAATTAGAGAAGAGAAGACAATCAGGGGTATCCAAACAGGAAAAGAGGAAGTCAAGTTATCTCTCTTTGCAGATGACATGATTGTATACCTTGAAAACTCAGGAGAATTGGTCAAAAACCTTCTTGCACTGATAACAGACTTTGGCAGTCTCAGGGTATAAAATAAATGTGCAGACAACAATTGCATTTCTATACACCAATAATAAAGAAATGGAAATCCAAATAAAAAACATGATTCCATTCACAATAGTCACCAAAAAAAAAAAAAAAAAAAAAAGAAATACCTTGGCATCTTCCTAACCAGAGATGTGAAAGACCTTTACAATGAAAACTATACAACACTGTTCAAAGAAATCAAAGATGACACAAACGAGTGGAAAAATATCCCATGCTCATGGATTCAAAGAATCAACATTGTTAAGATGTTCATTCTACTTAAGGCAATCTACAGATTTAATGCAATACCCATCAAATTACCAGCAACATTCTTCTCAGACCTAGAAACAACAATACAGGAATTCATATGGAAACATAAACGACCAAGAATAGCCAAAACCATCCTCAGGAAAAAAAAAAAAAGAAAGAAAGAAAGCAGGAGGTAGCACACTCCCAGACTTCAAACTTTATTATAAAGCATCAATAACCAAAACAGCCTGGTATTGGTACAAGAATAGGCATATAGACCAATGGAATAGAATTGAGATTCCAGAAGCAAAATCTCAATTTCTCAACCAACCTATCTTCGACAAAGCCTCCAACAACCACCACTGGGGAGAGGAGAACCTATTCAGTAAATGGTGCTGGGAAAACTGGCTGACCACATGCAGAAGATTGAAACAGGAGCCCTACCTATCCCCATACACAAAAATCAACTCTAAATGGATCACAGACCTAAACGTAAAACCTCAAACTATAAGAACCTTAGAAAATGCAGGAGACACTCTTATGGAAATTGGAACTGACAACCATTCCTGGTCAAAACCCAAAGTGCCCAGGCCATAAGAGATAAGATAGACAAGTGGGACCTCATCAAACTGACAAGCTTCTGCAAAGCCAAAGAAACCATCAAGAGAGCAGGGAGATAGCCCACAGACAGGGAAAAAATATCTGCCAACTCCATGTCTGACAAAGGCCTAACATCTAGGATCTACAAGGAACTCAAACATACTGAAAAGAAAAAAACAAACAGCCCCACTACAAAGTGGACAAAAGATATAAATAGACAGTTCTCAAAAGACGTACGAGCAGTCAACAGACACATGAAAAAATGTTCAGCCTCACTAGTCATCAAGGAGATGCAAATTAATACTACACTGAGATACCACCTAACTCCAGTCAGAACGGCCATCATCAATAACTCAAAAAATAACAGATGCTGGAGAGGATGTGGCGAAAAGGGAACACTTCCACACTGTTGGTGGGAGGGTAAACTAGTACAGCTTCTGTGGAAAACAGTGTGGTGATTCCTAAAAGTTCTAAAAATCAACCTTCCATATGACCCCGCAATCCCCCTACTGGGAATATACCTGGAAGAACTCAAATCATTCTATTAAAAGATACCTACACACATATGTTTCTCGCAGCATTGTTCACAATAGCAAGAACATGGAACAAACCGTGCTGCCCATCAAAAGATGACTGGATAAAAAAAAAAAGTGGTACTTATACACAATGGAATATTATGCAGTCATAAAGGATCACGAAACCATGAACTTCGCAGCAACCTGGATGGAATTAGAGTCTACAATACTGAGTGATCTCTCACAGAAACAAAAAACCGAGTATAACATGTTGTCACTCATAAGTGGTCCTTGAACAACTACTGCAATACTGTAAGAAAAGGACTGACTGTAGCGGGAAACTGCGGAGGGAAGGGGGGCAGGGAGGTGGGACTGACAGCATTGGAAACCAGCCAGGGAAAGTGGGGGCACACCTCATCAGCAAGGGTACCTGTGCAGTGAATATTTGTGTAACTAACCCTGAAATGTACCCCATGATTTTAAAATAAAAAAATTTTTAAAGTTAAAAAAAATATATCTTGCTAAGTCATGATGGGATATTTAAAAATAATTATTTTATTCTCATTTTCAACAGAAATAAAGTAGTAGTGTATATTCTAGATCTAGCTGAAGAATGGAGTGTTGGTTTTCAATCTAAATACATCTTACCAAGTGCTGCTGCAAGAATATCACATTAAAACTAAGACTTCCTTCACTTTAAGATTGTTTTTTAGAAAAATGAATTTATAGACAAACAGGTAGAAACCTATAAAAACTGCCTCTGCTTCTCAATGAAAGTCATTTAACCTAAATGTCATCATTTTATGAAAAATTTCAAACATATACGACAGTGGAGATGATAGTATAATAAACACCCATATCTCCATCACTCAGCATCAACAATGATCAATTTATGACTAACCTTGTTTCAGCTATATTCTTACCCAAAACTCTTACTCCTTTGATGTTTTTGAAGCAAATTCCACATATACTATCATATTATCTATAAATACTTCAATATGTACTCTAAAAGATGGAGACATTTAAAAATATCATTCTAATAATATCATACCTAAAAAAATTAACAATAACTCTTCAATCTCATCAAATGGTCACGTGTCCTCAATGTTTCACCTTTTTTTTTTTTTAATTTAAATTCAAATTCAAATAAGGTTTGCATATGACAACTGGTTATAAGTTCTGTGTTTCTTTTAATCTATAGGCTCGACCAGGCATGGTGGCCCACGACTATAATATCAGCAATTTGGGAGGCCAAGGTGAGAGGATTACCAGAGACTACAGGTTCGAGACCAGCCTGGGCAACTTGGCAAGACCTCATCTCTACAATAAATAAAAAATTAGCTGAGCATGGTGGTGTATGCCTGTAGTTCTAGCTACTTGGAAGGCTGAGGCGGAAGGATCACCTGAGCCCAGCAGGTCAAGGCTGCAGTGGCCATGCCATTGTACTCTAGCCTGGGTGACAGAGTGAGACTCCAACTAAAAATAAAAATAAAATAATCTATATCTTCTCCTTCCCTCTATCATTTTCTCCCCTTGCTAATATTTTGCTGAAGAAACCAAGTTGTTTGCCCTGTAGTTTCCCAATCTGCATTTTTGCCATTTGCAGCCTTATGATATAATTAACATGTCCCTGTTTCCTGAATTTTCTATAAACTGGTAGTTGGATCTAGGGACTTCATCAGGTTTGATGTTTTGAAGACTCATAGGTTGGAATGTACTTCTGTCAGAAGGTATAGAATCACCATTCCACCCCATCTCTCTTTTTGTGATGTCAGTATCCACCGATGATTATCGCCAAGTTCCATTAATGCATCAAGGTTCAGAAAATGGTGACACCTCAATTCTATGCTTTCTTTTTCATTTGTTAGTTGGAATATTTCTATAAATCCCCCCCTTATACATTTGGTTACTATGAGGCACAGTTCACAGAAGAAAGGCAGAATAAGTGGTTGATTTTTTTTTTCCATCAATCATCCAGTTTTAAAAATAATGAGATGGTTCATTAGCATCTTCCAAAGGTAATGACCAATAAGATTTCTTTTTTATTTTTATTTTTGGTATCACTATAAACTCATGGATCTACATATATCTGTTGTTGTACCCTTATTATTAAGTTGTTACCTTTATTGATTTCACCCATCTTTGGCCATGGAACCTATTCAGGTCATTTCCTGAGTAACTTTGACATGGCCTTGATAAGGTTTGATAACTTTTTTTCTGTTATAAAAACAAGATATTACATGTTCTTTCTGTATACTGCTTGCTGCATCCGGGGATCACCAACTTCTGGTTGAGCTCTAGTGGTTTTTAGTAGGGAATAGTATTTAGAGACCAAAGAATCTAGGTACTAGCGACACACTGCCACTGGGTTAGTCAATGTAAGTCTTTCAGTGAACAGAACTAAAAAGTAATATTTTTTAAAGATTAAAATAAGCCATGTGTTCATTTTAATACTTCTATTTCAAATCCAGAATGGCACAGTTTTATTTGAACTCATCAATCCTGCATCTTTAATACCTTCTCTTTCCCATGTCACATCCTAGTTCTCATGACACCACCATAATGACTCATTTGCCTTATCCTAAAATATACATACATCAGTACCACACTGCCACCAGTTATTTGCTCATGGAAAAAGTCTTTATCTTTTTACTTTGCTTATGATGCTTTTTGTGTACAAGTAGTTTTTTTTTTAGGTCTATCTAATCAAATGCTTCACTCTTTCCTCTTATTGCTTCTAGATTTTGAGTCATTTTTAACTTTTTTTTAACAAAATTTATTAGAGAAAGAAGAAGGAAAAGACAGAAACTTGCTAGAGCTGGCATGGGCGAGAGAAACTGGCTGAGTCATTGTTAGAAAAGTTTTCCCCACTCTAAGGTAAAGGAAGAATTCACCTATTACTTCTTTTTTAGTACTTACATGGTTTCCTTTTTAAGCCTCTGATTTCCATTTGGAATAGATCCTAGCATAAGAGGTAAAGATTAAATTTTATTCTCTTTACATCTACCCCATATATCCCAACACTGATTATTTAAAATTCTACATTTCCTCACTGATTTGAGAGGCCTCCTTTACTGTGTATTATATTGTTTACATGAAATAAAGTATATTCTATTGTGTACCAATGGTCTGTATATTCACAGGTCAGTATCACACTAGTTGAATTTTTGTAACTTGATACTATACTTTAATATCTGATAGGGCTAGTATTTTACCTGATTTTATTTTCCATGGTTTTCCTAACTGCTGTTTTCAAATAAAATTTGCAATCAATTTGTCTAGCTGAAAATAAAATAAAATTTGATGGCATTTTTATTGGGTTTTATTTTATTGAGTTACGTATTTACTTAGGGATAACTGACATTTATTGATCATTACCTTCTTATCCAAGAATACGGTCCATTTATCTTTAACTTTCTTCATACATGTTTTAGACATTTCTTGTTTAGACATTTTAATCTCTCCTTTTGTTGCTACTGTAAATGGGGTCTTCTCTTCCGAAATATGTTCTAAGTGACTTCTGATTATATATATTAAAAATAGCCTGCTATACTTGCTAATTTAATAAGCCATTTTGTCTGTGGTAGTTTTCTCATGGATTCTTTTGCATTTTCTTGATATACAACATCATCAATAAGAGATCATTTTATTTCTTCTTTTTCAATTCTTATGCCTCAAATGTCTTTCTCTTGTCTAATTCCATTGGCTAATATCTCCAACAAGATACTAAAGAGTAAAAAATTTAAAGCCAATGTACAATTATACTAGTAATTAGGAAAACATAACTTATAACAACAAAATATCAAAGTGGCAACATTAAAAAGTGCTGACCATGATGTGAAACAACGGGAATGCTTATAATGTGGTACAGGTGTAAATTTGTATAACTACCTTGGACAGCTCTTTGGAATGACCTAATAATACTGATCACTCCTCTTCTTAGTGTAAAGAAGAGAAAAGCTTACATATGTTCAAAAGAGCTATGAACAAGAATGCTCACTGCTGTGCTATTTGTAATGCAAAAATTGAAAACAATTTAAATATTCACTAAAAAAACAATAAATATCTTGTGTTCTGCTCTGACAAAAGAACATTTACAGCAGTTAAAATAAGTAAATAAACCACATGTGTCAACGTGGAGAAGTCTAAAAAACACAATGTTTAGAGAAAAAAAGCAAGCTGGAGAAAAGAATACATATGATACCATTTATATGGCACTTCAGAAAATGTAAGTTAATAGCATATAATTTTAATATCCATATTTAGTAGAAGCACAAAAGGACTCCAGTTTAGTAAAAGCATGGGTGGCAGTCAAATATGCTTGGCGATGATAAAACCAAATTTCAGACACCACATTTCCTCTGGGGAAAATAAAAGGGAACGACTACAGAGGAAGCTTCCGCTGTGTTAATGCTTTATTTTTTAGAAGTATCTACCTACCTATTAAAAACTGGATAGTAGGAAAATAGATTTTTATTACATTATTCTCTAACTTTTCTGTACATTCAGAACAGTTCATAACAAAAGTTAATTAATTAAATTATAAACTTGGTTAGAACTCTCTTAGGAAATCAGCCAAAATACTCTGAGAGATGGAATCTCTCAGCTAAGTGTAAGACATGAGAAAACAAATATTCTTTCACAGACATAATCAGTAATAAGGACACAACTGTTCAACAATTCACCCTGAATACAGATGCAAGAATTTGGTCATTGCTCTTGCCTGCTGAGGACATTAGCCAGTGTTCACATGAGGTCTATATAGGACATCAGCCTTGAGGCAGAAGACCTGAGCAAAACCAGAAATTTCACAGCAGAAATACCACGAAAGACTATGTAATATTGCTGATATGATCTACTCTGTGCCATTTTCTTTCTAGAGTTCTTCTTAACTTGATATTATTAAAGTCTGAGAAATGTCTTAGATATTACAGGATAAATGTTTAGCCCATTAGAACCCAAAGTACAAAGTAACACCAGCTGTTACTAGGAGATTAACTGCAAAAAGAAAAAAAAAATTAGACTTGAAGTCGCAGAATTAAGAATACTAAAGTGAATACCACTTTTATCTGGAAGAATCAACCAGTAACTCTTAGTGACAAGAGAGTTCACCACACTAAACAAAAATAGAATCAGAAAGGAAACAGACTAGAATTCAGCCTTCGAGCATCCTGTTTCAAAATAATGTATGTATCATTTATAGATCATGTTTATGAGAGTCTTCAGGCTGAAAAGAAAAACGTCATGTGGGGAAAAATGCAGAGGAAGCAAGAGCTCCTTTACGGTAACAAACACCACAGGCCTCTCCTACTTAACCACTAGAGGTCCAAGGCCCCGAGTGTTCACCTCTGATCCGGCATCATTAGCCCCTGCCCTCTGCTCTAAAATTTTGTTTCTCCAGGAGTTTGTCCAGATAGTCACTTGCTTAGGCCAGGACAGCAATTACTCCTGTGGGGCTTGGGGAGTAAATGTTAATGCACTACTTACTGGGGACACCCTACTACATGACATGGTATGTAATGCATTCACCCATCAGTCAGAAAGATGCATTTCATCTTCTGCTTTACAGGCACAAGAACGCCAAACTCGCTTAATGTTTAGAAGTCAAGGCCAGCAAATACTTTTATAAAGGGTCACATTTTACCGTCTGTTTATGAGGCGTCAGTCACGACTACTCAGCAGCTGTCGCGGGGCAAACGCAGCCGCAGAAAGCGTGTGTGCAGCACAGGCACGGCTGCAGTTCAAGGAAATCACGAACGGGAGGGGGAGGTCCTGGATTGGCTCCACTGGCCACAAACCGCCCACTCATGACCTAAAGCAACGGAGCTCACTTTGAAAGAGCACTGTCCCATCTGCCCATGTTAAGTTCTTTTCACTTTTTAAAGCCCAGTTCAATTCCAGTGTTCAGCAAACACATGTCCATTACTTCAATGCAAGCGATCTTTCCCTCAGCGAAACTTTTTTATCTATCTAATTCTCTGGGTTTCACTGCTCTGTTTCCTCTGAATAAAACACACAGTGCAGGATTTGCAGCCTTTCGAGATTAGTCCTTTTAGAAACTGGTGAAAGCTATGGATACTTGCCATGGAAAATGCACATACACATATACACAGAATTTTTTATTCCATTTTATAGAGTTTACTATTGATCTCAAATTTGCTGGAAGAGAGGGCAGCATGGCCAAGGACTCCAGGTTTCCATCATTATCTCTTGAAGCAGTTATCTTCTCCTGCGTAACTACCCCAAAACTTGGGTGGCTTAAAACAGCAAACACGTCACAGCTTCTGTGAGGCAGAAACGAGCAAACAACTTGGCTGGGTGGCCCCAGTTTAGGATCTCTGATGAGGTGGCCGTCAAGATGTCAACAGGGCTATTGTCACCCAAAGATAGGCAGAGGCTGGGGGCCAGCTAGTAAGGCGAGGCCTTCACATGGCTGTTGGCAAGAGGCCTTAGTTCCTCACCAGGTGGGCTCCATGGGCCCCAGTGTCCTCAAGTTAGCCGCTGAATTCCACCAGAATGAGTGATCCGAGACACAGACCAAAGAGGAAGGCACTATGACTTTTACGGCATGCTCTCAGAATTCACACTCTGCAACATGGATGCAACTGGAGATCATCATTCTAAGTCAACTATCACAGAAACAAAAAACGGAATAGGGCATGTTCTCACTCACGAGTGGGCAACAGACACTGGGCACGAAGCCACAAAGGCCAGAACAACAGAAGCAGGGCGCTGCAGACGGAGGGAGGGAGGGAAGAAGGGAAGGGCAAGGGGCACACAACCACGCACCGGGTATCGGGACCGTGGCTGAAGGTGGCAGGGGGAGCTTGCTAGAAGCCCAAAGCTCACCTGCACGCTATTTGTTTATGGAGCAAATCCTCACATGGACCCCATGACTCTCAAATAAATAAAATTTTAAAAAGAAATTCACACTGTCACACCACTTTGTTTCATCTGTAAGAAGCGAGTCACTAAGTCCACTTGAAGAAAGGAACATTTTAAAAAAATTAACATATTTCACAACCATTGCACACCTCCAAGAAACCCAATGATACCAAGAGGGTGATATTATGTTCAATCTGCCTAGAATCCCCCACCGTTCCTAGTACCACACTTATTAAATAAATACGGCACCAACTCAGTAACATACGGTAATAGGTTGGGACCAGGTATAATCCTGTAAACTTGGTAGCAAACAAACTTTAGAAGTATCTAAATAGAATCTTTAGTTATTTAACTTTCACAAATGAATTAAACTATAAAATGAAGAACAGATGACAATTCCTGAACTATACCCACACACAGCTTAAGTAAACTCTCCTACCCAAATTTTTGGCTAAGAAAGACCTTATATAAGATTTTTTAAAAAGACAGATCTTGTTGATAAGAGAGATTTATCATTTTGAGATTTTAAAAACAAGCAAGCAAGCAAAATAAGCACAGCACATATCCCTAACCAGTTAAGATTTACTTTCCAAACTAGCTGGGGGGGGGCAGAAATCTTCCCCTGAGCACTTCCTAAACTCCCAACTTTTGGAATTTGCCCTTAAGGCTTTTCATCCAAGTTCTGTGTATATATAAACCTGCCAAGCACACAGCCTCAGGTGGCAGAGCTGCCAGGCACAATCAATACGGTTGCAGAGAATTAGATGTACAAGTCACATTAGCATTCATTAGTGTCACCTGTAAAAGTCTCTGGCACATAAATAAAAAATTAAGATCTTCATGCACAAGTTAAATTTTTTAATTTTAATTTATTTTGTTTCAATAGATTTCAGTGCAAATGTGCACAGACAATTTATATAAGAATTTCAAGGTATCCTGGAATAATAAGCACTTCAACATTTATAGGTCATGTCTCCAAGGTAAAGAAGCAGGATCTGTAGTCAGTCTGTATCTGTAAAGGCATCTGCATTCTTTAGGAGAGAGTATAACATAGGAGAGACTGAATTTCCCAATGGAAGTGTGAGCTAGAAGCCAATGACAGCTTTGGAATGGGCAGTTACCTCTCTACTGTCTTCCCCTCTTTCCTGGGATATGGGAGTAACACTTGGCTGTGTGTGCATACTTGAATAACAGACCCAGTAGTTGTAACTCATCATAGGCTAGTTTACTTTCTGTCTCTAGTCCTGGGAAACCAGCATATTGGACAGAATTCAGCATGAGAGGCTGGCATGCATAGTGATGCCGTTTGACATATTTAGTTTTATAAACCATTCCAGAGCTTACTTCTGTTTGAGTCCTTTACTAAAAACTAACTTTACCACCTAGGTGTTTCTCATGAAGTCACCAGGTAAGTGGGGATGGTTTGCATAATACATAATAATAGCTATAGATTAGACCCATTCCTAGACTATGTGTTCTACAAGTGCAAGAGTTTTGTAGGTTTTATTCACTAATTGTACCTATCACCTAACACAGTATCAATTAGTTGAATGCATGAACAAATACATAAATAAACAAGCCACCCACCTATCTAAGGTAGGGTTCATGTGCGTTGGCAAAATACAAGCCATCATTTAAGTAACTTAAAACATATTTATCTTAAATGTATAAAACTGTGAATCCTCTTATGAATTCTCTTCCTTTGATGGATCGGCACTCCTGGAAATTCCCAGCACGCCCTGCCCAGCCCCAACCCATTTCCCTGGCAGGACTGGAACCAAGCTGTACTTGACATACGCTGACACCTACTGGTTGCAATAGAAATTGGCGTCCCTTTGAAAATCGGTCATCCCTCAGGATCCTTGGGGGATTGATTGGCTCCAGGGCTCCCCTTGGAGACCAGAATCCACCGATACTCAAGTCCCTCATATAAAATGGCATAATATTGCACAGAACCTACAGACACAGAGGGCTGACTGCACATTCTCCCATCTCTGTCTTCCTTAAATTATTTTCCAACTTTGGGTCAGTTAATAACAGAGAAATCTATCTTTCTGAATTTACTCCACTCCATTTATATACAGGATATTCTTGTGCAATTCCTCAAAGCATAGTCTTGGGCCTTATGTTTCCATAAAAAAGGGTTTCCATGATCATAAAAGATTTGTAAGTGCTACATACTGTGTGTTCATCTTAGCAATTCAAAACTAAGGTCCTAAGCAGTACAGCAGTAAAAATATATATAATGTCACCGAGCCCACTGATTTACATTTCGTTTTTAACAAAAATTATATTAATGGGAAGAAATTGTTGCACATTAATAACATTTCACAAAGACAATCGTATTTGATATTATTTGACCGTTGCATCTTTGTCTCCTCCCACAAAAAATAAAAACAAAAACAAAACCTATTAAAATATTTTGATAGACATTTTGGAAAACACATCCTGTAATTTCCCATCTTTATGCTTTTGCTTGGGTGGTCTCCTCTTCAACCTCCTGCCCCCATTATTTTTCCATTCCTTAATTCTAGATGCACCTCCTCCATAAAGTTGTTCTTATTTAGAATTAATCAGAAAGCCCCTACTTTAAGTCTATCATAGGACATAGCAGGTGGGTGTATCTTACAGAGCTTTTGTGCAACTTGTCCATTTCCAAGAGTAAACATCAGACTCTGGAAGTACACACAGGCAGCCTGAGTGAAAGTCTGCTGAACTGAATGTGAGGCTAAGCACTGCAACCATTAAGTACTCACAGCAAGCTAAAACTAAGCCTTCAGTTTATAAGACAAACTGAACCCAAAAAAGAGTTTGAGGTAACCTTTCAGACACTTACAAGTGTCTCAAAGTCATGGAATTGCAGAAAGTTAAATATATCTTTTCTAGAAGATAAAAAACTGAAGCTTAGAGAAGAGGCTATAATTTGGTCTAGCCTTAGCTATAGTCAATGGAAAAATCTGGGAGTAGATTCCATATCTGACTCTAGTCCCATTGTAAAATGTCAAATGCCCTTCTACATCCTTAAAGTACCCCGAGTATTTCAGGTCTTCTCAATATTAAGTGCCCTAAAAATTACCTCCAACCATAGATGATGGAATTATTCCCGTGACCATCTTATTTCAGAGTGTTGAGATCTCCTCATCAGGTAAGATAAATGAATTTAAGAAATACATTTCTGTAACCATATCATGAAGCCCTATGGCAATCTTTTTCAATTAGAAGAGAGCATGGCCAATTTAACCTTGTTCTAGATTCATTCTACTTTTCAAGAACACATTTGCAGAGTTAAATGTAAAGTGAGCTAATAGTTTGAATATATTTATAACCATCTGAAGAACTATTTAGTTAACAATGTTGCTGAGAACTAAGAAATCTCTCTACCCCAAAGCTCTGTTTTTGTTGCAGTACGTTAAAAACACAGATCAACTGATTTCATCACAGAGGTAAAAGGTGGCTGACAAGCCAAGGTGGGTCTGGAGACTATACCACAATTAAAAGTTATGTCCACTGGGAAGAGAGTGGGTGGGTATATGAGTACAGTCAGCCTTCAGCATCCGCAAGGGACTGGTTCCAAGACACCAGGATACCAATACCCACAGATGGTCAATTAAGTCCCTTATATAAAATGCCCCAGTATTTGCAAACAACCTATGTACATCCTTCTGTATACTTTAAATCAACACAAGATTACTTATAATACCTAATACAGTGTAAATGCTATGTAAATCGTTGTGCTGTATTGTTTATCTGTATTATTTTTTATTGCTTGTATTGTTTATCTGCATTATTTTTTATTGCTGTATTGTTATTTTTATTGTTTTTTTCCAAATATTTTCAATCTGACAAGGAACCTGCAGGTTCCTCAAAGGAAACTTGAGGGCTGAATGTAATTAGGAATTAGGTCCAAAGAAGCCCAGAGAAAGCAAATCAAGCAGGAGACAGAAATAAGAGCTCAATGTGGAGAAAAGTGGGGAAAAAATGAAGTATTTGCAAAGAACCTCAGCACATGAGTCAAATGCAGAAGAGAGAGGGAAGACAGTCCAAAAAAGGGTCAAGATGGTTTGAAATTATTCACGGGCGCCCAATGATATGGAAATAAACTAAGATAGGCTCAAGGGCAGCTAAGACTGGTGCTTGCAACTCACAGAGAAAAAGAGTAGAGACCAAAATTAGGTTTAGAAGCAGGAGCCAAGTTTAGGCTTAATTAGGGAGGTAAAAAGAGTGGGAGCTTACAGGAGTCTTGATGGAATAAATCTGAAGAGTCCAAAAGCAGCTCTTAGTAAATAAATTCATTTCGACCACTGTTTCTGCTTCACAGGCAGTGGTTTCAGATAGTCTATAAATACTGACAAAAGGACATGTGGCAAACATAGCCAAGGATTTGAAGACTGACCTGTTTTTAAATTCTAAATGTACTACATCTTAGCTGTGCCTCAGTAGGCAAGTTACCTTAAATTCTAAGTGATGGTAACCACAGCACTTTCTCCAGAGACATTATGGGGATGCAATGATATAATGTATAGAAAACTGTGATTTAGACTAAAAGCTCAACAAATGAAAGGTAATATTATTATTAGATCATTACAACTACAATATTTTTCCTTAAGACTTTAAAGGGAAGAAGCTCAAGCTTATATAAAAAAAATAGTACTCGAATCCACAGAAAATGCAAAAACATTACCCCCAAGAAAAAGAAAAGTGGGAGTGGCAGTCTATATTCAACCTCATTTGAACCCAGAGACACCTACCTGTATTTAGAAAACTCAACTATACCTGAGTAACTTTTAAGAGTTAAATTGAACAACCTAGCACATAAACTGTCAACTCTTCCTCCCAAATCTCCCCTTTTGGCTTTATTGATTTAGAAACAAGCTCTGTGACAAAATTAGCAAGGTTAAGTCACAGCACTAGCAAAGGTATCATTATTGTATGTTGCTAAAATGAGAAAAATGATGGAAATAACAGATGCTAAGAAATAAAAGTTAAAAAAAATCCACAGAGCCTAAAATAAGTTACTATGTATTTATTTTATTTTTATATAATTCCCAAAGCTACAAGAAATAGTTTACCATCCATGGACAATAAAATAAATTTTTTACAGATCTGTTAATGAAGATCTTCCCCATACGAGAATACTTATAACCATATATATATATATATATATATTATATATATGGTGTGTGTTTTACAACTATACATATAACCAACTTTACTTATAGAGATATTGTAAAAATAAAAATAAAAAACATGGACACAGATTGGAAGGGAAGTTTAGAGTCCTATGGGTAATTACATACTCTCAGCAAATTCACTGAACTAATTAATATACATGACCTACATAGATGGATTTCTGATTGGACATTACAGCATGTGACAGACACAGGAAAAAGTAGGGTTGAGGCAGTTAAACTGGAGTCAGGCTATAAAAGACCTCAAATACCAGCTCAAAGAGATAAAGATTTGGGTAAGCAAACAGAAGCAGGGGATATGACTAGGAGGACCTGGCTGGCTGCAGAATGTAAGATGGATGACAGTTTACACAGGTTGAAGAGGTACACATAAACACCGCATGAAGAGGGACAGATACCTGAACTAGGTTGATGCAATGATGAAAAGAAAGATGTGGATGTGATTTTGAAGGCAGAACGAATAACTGGTTGGATGTGGGAGAGGTGGGAAGCAATTATAGGCCAACTTTAGGTTTTAAGTCTGGATAACTGGGAGAATCATGATGCCATTGATGGATACACAAATAAGAGGAAAGACGTTTGACAGGAGTGTTAATGAGTTTCTTCCACCTTGGGAGTACTGAATTTGTGAAGTTAGTGAGCTATCCAGCAGAGACAACATCAAGACAAGATGGAGAAGAAAGCAAAGAACTTAAGTTCTTTCACTTGTTTCATCCACTTTTAAAAAATTGTTGCTAAGATACACAAGGAGGCATGTACAAGGGTCTTCACTACATAACTGTATCAGAGAAAAATACAAAATAATTTTAATAGAATGACTAAATGCATCATGAAATACTTACATTATAGAATATCATACAGCTGTTTAAAGAATGAGATACTCATCAACAAGGGTACCTGCACAATGTATATTTGTATACTTAACCCTGAATTGTACCCCACAATTTTAAAATAAAAAAATTAAAAGTTGAAAAAAAAAAAGAATGAGATACGTCTATGTACACTGATGAGACATAATGTGTGAAAAAGTAAACTGCAAAAGGATATTACGGGAAATGATATTATTTATGTCAAAAAAATAAAAATAAATGTCCAGGTGCAGTGTCTCACACCTACAATCCCAGCACTTTAGGAGGCCGAGGCAGGAGGATCACTTGAGCCCAGGAGGGCAAGGTTGTGTGGAGCCATGATTGTGTAACCGCATTCCAGCCTAAGTGACAAAGACCCTGGGTGCTTCAAAAAGAGAAAAAGGAAAACAAAGTATTTCGGCATACACTTCTAGGAATATATATAAACACATGTATATATTTAGATAAAGGTCTGGGGCAAGATACACGGCAACCTGGTTACACCAGTAACTTAGGTAGAGGGGACTGGAACTGGACATGGTGGTCAAGGGGATTTGTGCTTTGTCCTCTGACGCTGAAATTGCCTTACAAGAAGAATGCCTTCATTATTTACCTGGGAATTTAGGAATGATTAATTTTTTAAGGCAAGTAGATAATTTTTCCCTGATAAGGAGAGAAAATGGCAAGAGTAAGGTTCTGGCAGTTGGTACTATGCAGTGAGGCAAAGGATGTCCCACGGCAGACAGTGACGTGGCGAGAGGCCTTTGGCCTGAAGTCTTGCCCAGGTCCCGGAGACAAGCACTTGCTACCACAGCAGACGTTACAATAGCAGCCAGACTGAACAATGGTGCTGCCAATAATGAAATGTCCAATTTATTCTGGATTTCAATAGAGGTGCATGTACCTGGAGGGCTCTTACAGCCATCTCGGGTAACCCCTTTGGGTCCCCTCCCACTGTGGGAGCTTTGCTGTCCTCTCAATAAATCCTGCTTTCAAAAAAAAAAAATCCTCAAATGATAATGAAAGAACTCACTTCTTCCCTTTACTCCTACTGACTTTAGAATGCAAAGTTCATTTTCCAACCACGATGTCTAAAATCAAAGTCGAACAAACAGGGACACTGCAGTTATTGTACATGACAAACGTCAACCTAAAATTCTAGCAGACACTAAAGATTAAGCACCTTTTTCTTTATACTCATTATCCCACATTAAGCCAATACATTTCCTTACAAAAATCATATGAAAAATCTTGAAGAAAATTTAATTTGGGGCATATATTTGAATAAGTGCTAAAACTCCATTAAGGGATTAGAGGTTTTCTCAATATATTTTAAAGAGCTCATTTCCCATCAATAATCTTTGGTATTTTTAAAAATAACATCTTAAGAAGCTTCAGATGTATAATTAAAAGTTTTCTCCTCTACCAGAGTTAAGTTTCAATAAGTGATTAAAGTCCCTTTCCAACTCTTAATAAAAGTAGGCCACATAGATCCTGTAGTCCATCACTGAAACAGTACAAGAGTAATACAATGCTCTTTGCAAGGAGTCAACCAAAATTTAACCCTGATGAACCCAACTATCTGCTTTCTTGGTGCTTGAGCTCAGTAAATGACAAGCTGGAGAAAGTCATACCCTAAGAAAGATTAATACCGCAGTAAACCCGTGATCACTAACCTCAAGTGGGCAATGAACGATGCCAACCGATTCCACACATCCTCTGGTCATCCTATTGACCTCCTCTCCAAATGATCATCTTAAATTTTCTCTATTCTCCTCAAACCTCCAACTGTCCACTACCCCCATTCCTCTCCCTTTTGTGCCTCTCCCCCTTGCCTCCTATTTTACAGACAAAACAGATGCCATAGGAGGACAAGCATCTCACCTTCCCAAAACCTAACCTGCAAACCTATTCCATCCACTCCAGTCCCGATCTCCCGCCCTCCTGTTACAAAAGGGAATCCACCCCTGCTCCGGGAAGCTAGGTGCTCCACCAGAGTTGGAGATACAGCCCCTCTTATCTCATCCTGGAATCTTACCTTATCAGTCAACCCTTCTTCTTCAAGTGCAATCGAGCTCCTCTTTCTAAACAGACGGGGGGGGGGGGTTGGGGTCTAGCCCCACCTGCCTTCCTGTAGTCAGCTCCCAACTCCCCTCCTATCTCTTCTACCCTTCACAGGCAAACTCCTTGAAGTACCTGTCCACACTCTGCATCTCTGTTTCATTATCTCTCACTCACTGCTCACCCGCTGCAAGCCAGCTCCCAGTCCAGTCTTCTGACAAGACAACCCCTGCAGAGTGACCTCTGTAATCTAAATCCACTGCACACTTTACATTCAACATCTCACCTCACCTCTCAGCAGCAACTGACCACTTCC
The DNA here is from genome assembly GCA_027257055.1 of Cephalopachus bancanus. Taxonomy (NCBI): domain Eukaryota; kingdom Metazoa; phylum Chordata; class Mammalia; order Primates; family Tarsiidae; genus Cephalopachus; species Cephalopachus bancanus. The sequence continues at coordinate 735,221 of JAPVLO010000140.1, forward strand.
TCCTCAAAGCAGTTTCCTCCCTTTGGGACTATCCTCTGTGGGTTTGGAACAATTCTCTGTGGGTTTCCTCCTACCTTTCCCCCACTCCGCAATCTCCGTCCAGACTCATCCTCCGCTATCTGGCCCATAAATGTGGCGTTCTGCACTGCTCAGTCTTCCATTCTTTTTCCCCGAAACACTCTTACCCATGCCCTTGGGGATAAGTTAAATTCAATTGTGACCAATATGCAGATAACTCACAGACTGACAAATCCAGTCCCAAACTTTCATCAGAACCCCAGGTATAAATATTAATTTTGCCTGCTATTTCCTTTGAATGACTCAAATGTACCTCAAACTCAACTTGTACAAAACTGTACCTCCCAAACTGATCTTCTCCCAAAACTCGATCTCCTTCCTATGTTAGATATCTGTCTCCATATATAGTGGTTCGTTCCCCAAGTCCCATCAATCAAGTACTGTAATTTTACTTACTAAGTATGTCTTAAATCTATCTCAATTACCAACATCCAGGTTCAAACTATAATAATTTCTCTTAGGCTGCTGCAATAGCTTTCTATCTGATCTACCCAAACCTGACTGGTCTCTAGACGGCCACCAGAATAATCCGTCTGAAGCATAAATTAAACCATACCTTCTTTCTCTCTGGATAAAACATTCAATAGATTCTTATTGTTCTTAGCATAAAGACAAAAATTTTAAAAGTCCTTTTGGGACCCTGAGTCGGTCTGGCTTCTCACGACTATGCCTGTGTCCCACTCTGTTACAGCCATCTTGGCTTCTTCCCGTCTCTGTGCTCCCTCCCACTCCAGTCCTTTGACATGACTTTTCCCCTTGCCCAGATGCCCTTCACACAGTTAACTTCTTCTTCAGACAGCAGTCAAGCATCAATTCTTCATGCAATCTTACCTGGACCCAGTTTGTCTCTATAGCACCATATATTTCTTGTATACAGCATATGAAGCGCTGGTTAGGTTGCAATCTTGCATTTGCCTTCCTCACTAGACTGTAATAAGGTCTGTGATATAAGGCATACAGTCTCTTTTAGCTCAATATTAAATTCCTAACACCTAGCATAGCAGTATGCATTTAAAAAGCACTTACTGAATAAAGGAATGGATGAAAATGACCTTCTCCAATACCTGAGGTTGAAAACTTGCTTAATGTCCAAATTATACAGATTCTTAAAATTCAGTCTCTTTGGACTAGTGCCATTGAAAACGTCTTCTTCCCTTTGCATCGAGATTCCTACAACAGCCTTGCAGAACGTACCCCTAGTTCTAGTTTCTGTCCAGTTCACTCCATCAGAGCTGACAGAATGGTGGGCAACAAGTTCCCATGGGAAATCAAGACGCTACAAGGAAGAACCAAAAGGAAAAAGAGACCATATGAGGAAAGAGGCGCTTAAAGCCACCCCTCCTGAAGACATCTTGCCTGGAAAAGAGAATCGAGGAGACAGTCGTGTTATCCAAACGACGAAAGAGTTATCATATTCAAAAATCAGCAAAATACTCAGTAACTCTGGATGAGAACTCTGGCAGGCATATTTCACCCCAATAAAATGAAGACTATTTTATCAATGAGAACCTCAATGCAGGTGCTTTTTTAAGTCATAACTTTGACATGACCCAGGGGATTCAGACACAATCTGGTGAAACGAATATCACAGAAAACAGTGGTTCTCAGTTTTTTCAGCTGAGGAACTCTTTCTTCATAATAAACAAACAAGCAAACACCTCTTGAGTAGAGCCTAATTATTTTTTTTTAAAAGTTAAATGAGAACATCTTTACAGGTAGATGAGTACCCCCCCCGGCCCAGTCCTCTGGGAGTTACACAGCTGTCTATCGGCCGCAGTCCCTAGAATCTATTATGTAAACATGTGTACACTTTTCCTGCACAATCCTTTTCGGCGTTTAATGAACAGGGGTGGAGTGAAGGGAAATGAAAGAGAGTACTTCCTACATTTTTTTGCTATTTTCATTAATTCAGAATACTGTTTTAATTAACAGAATACTATTCTGCACAAAAATCTGCCCCTCGGCTGCTACGGTTTGAATGTTTTGTCCTCTCTAAAACTCATGTTGAAATTAAATTTCCAATGAAATTGTATGAAGGGGAGGGCCTGTAGGAGGTGATTAGACCATAGTGAATCTGTCCTCACGGATGGGATTAGCACCTTTTACAGGCGCTGGAGGGAACTAGTGGGGCCCTTTTGCTCTTCAATGTTTTTCACCATGCTAGCACTTAAGCAACAAGGTGCCATCTGGGAAGCAAGGAACAGGCCTTCACCAGATGTCAGACCTGCTGGTAGCTTGATCTTGGACCTCCCAGTCTCCTGCACTAGGAAAAATAAATTTCTAATGTGTACAAATTACCTAGTTTTGGGTATTTTGTTATAACAACACCAGGAACTAAGACATCAATGCTTATATAGATTTTGGTCTCCTGAACCAACTTTTGGGAGGTGTATTTACTATGCTGCCTTAACTTGACTTTAAGTTCCTTTATGGCAGAAATCTCTGTCCTCCTGCTTTGGACTCATTCACAATACCAAGCACAGTAGGAGGCAATCAAAATAGGAAAAAAAAACCCTAACCCTTCCGAAAGGAAAGGTTAAGACTGCTGCTTTAGTTCTGACTCATCAAAATGTCTCGCATATGATTCAAAAACGTGGATCCCTCTTCCCTCTGCTTATACAATCCCAGTCCCCAAACTCCTTTTAATTCTCATAGCTCATGACTATACTTGTCTCATATTCTTTCATTAGAAGAAGGAAACCAGGCTCTCCACAATGAAGCAATCTCAAGACTGCTTTTCATAGGAAACCTGGAATCTCTAGGAAAAAAGTGCCCCTTCGGTACATATCATGGTCTTATTTCCTATGTCTTCTTTCATGATTACAAATGGACTCGTGAGTAGCATAGAAATTTGAATAAAACAAGTTTTAGTTTAGACCATTGTTTAGTCATGCATCACTCAACGATGGGGACACATTCCGAGAAATGTGTCATTAGGTGATTCCATCTTTATGCAAACTTCATAGATGGTACTTACATAAGACAAGATGGTGGTACATCCTACTACACACCTAGGCTATAAGGTACAGCCTATTGCTCCTAGGCTACAAATCTGTACAGCATCGTACTGTACTGAATATTCTAGGTAATTGCAACTGTTTGTATATTTATATATATATCTAAACATAGAAAGGGTACAGTAAAAATATAGAACTATATAATCTTACGGGATAAGTCCATCACTGATTAGACTGTCATTATGTGGTGCACGATTATATTCGCCAAAGGAGAGATTTTTCCCAATTACAAGTAAAAGAAGTATGTGCTTAATTTGCTTAATAATGAAGAATGGTGTTTAGGTGGATACGTTTTGGTGACAACATAGTACTAGCAGATAAATATATGAAAAGTGATTTCAAAAGATACAATTATATTTTCCTGTAGGCACCTGACTATTTTCCTGTATTTTTAGATTAATTTACACTCAATGGATTCCTGTTTTAAGAAGCTAAGGCACTGGACTTCTAAAAAAAATACAACCGTACCCTTAGATTCTTATCTATAACATCAGATATGAACATACGATGAATCAGAAGTTTTGCTACTGAAGTTACATACTAAGATACACAAATATGCACTGAATATAGTATAGTAGACAGCATATTTTGGGGAGTAATCAAAATCCTGACACACTGTAAACTCCCAGGAGAATTTTTCTTGCGAAAAATGTACATTTATAGTGTCATTTTTAGATCCCCTAAAATTTTATGGTGAGAGACTACATGATATAATGAAAAAGCAATGAATTTGAAATCAGGACAACCTGACTCTAATTCTGGTTCTATCACTAACAAACTGACTGACTGAAGTGATTTCTCTTTTTGTATCTCAGTTTCCCCATTTTTAAAACATATGACTTGGACATTCATACCTGAGGTTTAGGTTTATCCTACTCTGCAAAGTCAATGTACCTAATTGGAATGCACTGACTATGTCACCTTGTGACTCCTATGTGGAAGTAGAATAAACACTTTTTTAAGATGGTGTAATAAAGGTTCTTTAGGGGTTGGTGATACTTATCAATTCATTCCTTCATTCACTCACTGACTCATTTATGCTAGCATCATATTCACACACTAGTCAAATAAATTAACACAAAGTGAGCAGGTAACACAATTATTAAATAACAGGTCGGAGATATTCTGCAGTATATACAATTAGTATAAATTAACCTTTGGCTTGTTTTCAGATGTAGGGGGTACTAGTGCATGTTTGTTACATGGGTATATTGCATCCTGGTGTGGACCGGGCTCCTGGGGTATTCACTCCCCAAATAGTGAGCACTGTACCCAACAGGTAATTTTTGAACCCTGGTGCCCCCAACCCATCATCCTCCACACTCTTTGAGTACCCAGTGTCTACTATTTCCATCTTTATGTCCATGTGTATCCACTGTTTAGTTCCTATAAGTGAGAACATGCAGTATTTAGTTTTCTGTTTCAGAGTTAGTTCACTGAGGTTCCATCCAAGTTACTGAAAAGTACATGATTTTGTTCTTTTTTGTATGGCCGTGTGGTTTACACAGTGTACATATACCACTTTTTCTTTATCCAGTCAACCACTGATGGGCACTTGGGCTGGTTCCATGACTTTGCTGCTGTGAATAGTGCAGTGATGAACATATGAGTACAAGTGCCTTTTTTATATGATTTCTCCTTTGGGTAGATATCCAGTAGTGGGATTGCTGGGTCCAATGATTGTTCTATTTTTAGTTCTTTGACAAATTTCCATGCTGTTTTCCACAGAGGTTGAGCTAATTTACAATCCTACCAGTGTTATGAGTGTTTCCTTTTCTCCGCATCCTCATCAACATCTGTGGTTCTTTGACTTTTTAATGATAGCCATTCTAACTGATGTGAGATGATATCTCATTGCAGTTTTAATTTGCATGTCTTTGATGATTAGTAATGTTGAGCATTTTCTCACTTGTTGACCACCTGCATGTCTTCCTCTTTTAGAAATCTCCGTTCATGTCTTCTGCCGAGAGGTTTTAATGAAGTTGTTTCTTTTTCCTTGTTGAGTTGCATGAGTTGCTTGCAGATTCTACATACTAGTCCCCCGTCAGAGTAAACATAAAACAAATACTAACCCATTCGGTAGGTTTGCTGCTCACTCAGTTACTGGAATGCACTGACCGTGTCATCATAAACTCCTTGCCTAGGCCAATGTCCAGAAGAGTATTTCCACTATGATTTTTATAGTTTCAGGTTTTGCATTTAAGGCTTTACTCCATCTTTTTTTTTTTTTGCTGGTACTGAACAAGGCTAGTTGGTAGCACTATCAAATGTATGTTTTATTTTTTTGTTTTTTGGGTTTTTTTTGAGCTGGAGTCTCACTACGTCGCCCAGACTGGAGTGCAGTGGCCACTCCCAGCCACCGCAGCCTCGACCTGCTGGGCTCCGGCGATCCTTCTGCCTCAGCCTTCCAAGTAGCCGGAATTACAGGCATGTGCTACCACGCCCGGCTGATTTTTCTTTTAATTTATTTATTGTAGAGATGAGGTCTCGCTGCCCAGGCAGGTCTCGAACCCACAGGCTCAGGCGATCCACTCACCTCAGCCTCCCAAAGGCGCGGGATTACAGGCTGAGCCACCGAGCCCGGTGGCTTTACTCCATCTTGAGGTAATTTTTGTATAACAGAGGTTCTGGTTCCTTCTTCTGCATACGGGTAGCCAATTTTACTAGCCCCATTTATTGAATGGGGTGTCTTTTCTCCATTGGGTACTTGTGTTGACTATATTGAAGATCAGTGGCTTGTAGGTATGCGGCTTTATTTCTGGGTTCTTTATTCTACTCCGTAGATCTGCCTGTTTCTGAACCAGTTTCATGCCGTATTTGTATTTCATTACTGTCTTAAGTTGTGGGGTGCATGAAAATTTACTACAAAAGTAAACTGCATGCAGGTGAGGTTGGGTTTCTTGTGAGCCCTCCATCCAAGTCGTAATGGATCTGGTGCCTGGTGTGTGGTTGTGTGCCCCTTATCCCTCCTCCATTCCTCCCTCCCTCAGCAGCGTCCAGCATCTGTTGTGCTTGTGCATCCAGTGATCAGGGTCTACTTACGAGAACATTCAGTATTCGGGTTTTTGTTTCTGTGAGAGCTTGCTTGGGATGATGGTCTCCAGTTGCATTCATGTTGAGTTTGGGGCAAGCTGCAGCAAGAACCCCTGTTCGTTATGGCTGTATAGTATTCCATCGTGGATCTGTACTACATTTTCTCGATCCACTCCCTTTTTGATGTGCATCTGTGTTGGCTCTATGTTTTTACTACTGTGAAGAGTGCTGCAGTGAACATATGTCTGCAGGTGTCTCTTTGGAGAGCGATTTATGTTCCTCTGGGTATATTCCCAGAAGTGGGATTGCAAGATTGCATGGTAGTTTAATTTTTATGTTTTTGAGAAAACACCAGACTGCTTTCCACAAAGGCTGAACTAGCTTACATTCCCACCAACAGTGTAGAAGCTTTCCATTTTCTCCTCAGCCTTGCCAACACCTGTTGTTTTTTGACTGTCTAATGATAGCCATCTTTACCAGTGTTTACCACCATCCATTATAGTCTTGATTTGCATTTCTCTGATTAGTGATGCTGGGCATTTTTCATGTCTGCAGGCTGCATGAATTCCTTTGAGAAGTGCCCGTTCATACCCTTTGCTCAGTTTTTAATGATATTTTCCTGTCAATTTTTTTGAATTGACATTGAATTCTGGATGTTAAGCCTTTGCCAGATGCACAGTTCGCAAATATTTTCCCCATTCCATGGACTGACTCTTTACTCGCTTGATGGTTTCTTTTGTTGTGTAAAAACTTCTAAGTTTGATAAGGTCCCACCTGTCAATCTTAGGTTGCTGAAACTTTGCTGAAGTTGCTTTTGAAGACTTGGTCATGAATTTATTGCTTACTCTGATGTCCAGGAGGGTGTTTCCTAAGTTTTCGTCTACGATTCTTATAGTTTGAAGTGAGGTTATGGGAACGCCTACATTTTTTCAATCCTGGGCTTTCGAGGGCATTGGGGGATAAAGGTAGTCAGGGAGGGCTAGGTCAGACTGGACCACTCTCCAGCTCCCCTGCTGCCAACACAATTGGCTACTCCAGTGGGAAACAGACCTCCCGGATGCTGTGGCCACACTGCAGGGATGGCTGAATCTTTTCTGTCATGCAAGAGTTCACACAAGGAGAGCGAGAGGTTGCCAAGACAACAGCCCTTCCCCCTGCCCCCGCTGCTGATGGCTCCCCTTTCCTTTCCTTGTCTGAGGCTATCTGCACTCAGAACTCAAAGTATCTTTCCACAGCAAGTTTTTTCCCGTGGGCTGAAATGGGCTGCGCTGCCTACCAGATCCCCAGTTATGCTCACTGTGGCAATCAGAAGGGTGGACAGGCCCCTGGATGCTGCGGCAGTGGTGCAGGAATGGCAGAGCTCTCTGTCGCACAGAAGCATTCACGCAGAGAGAGAGGTTACCAGGACGACAGGGCTCTTTCTGGTATCTCTTCCCTAGCTGGCAGCTGACCACCTTCAGAACTCGGAAGTTCTTTCAGCAACAGGGGTTCTTGCTGCAGCTTGCCCCAAACTCAAGCCGCCTGCAGTAGTGGACCTGCCCTCAGGGCGAGTGAAGGTGGCTGGGCTGGGATCTTTCCTGGCCCGGAGGCTGGCTGTCAAGCACAGCCTGCAGGGAACGAGTTTTTGGGGTTTGGCCATGGACATTCAGGGCTCAAAAGGGTTTCCAGCTCCACAGCTCCACATGGGCTCTGGCAGCACGTAGTGGAGTTCCCTAAGGCTCGGGGGCCCTCCAAGTCCGCAGTGGTAGCAAGCGCTGAGTACTGAATTTCCCATACCCACATCCAGAGGTTGCTGCTTCCAATGTGAGCAGAGCAGAGAAAGAACTTCCTGGCTCCACAGCAGGCTGCCTGTTCTCTCCTCCCTGCTCTCCACTGTACGCCTCAATGGGCCTCTGCAGGTTGCGGGATGCATCCTCCATCTCAGCCTGCTCTGATTGCTCCCATGCTGTTTTAGTTACTACACTATTACAGCAGATTGAAGTCAGGGAAAGCCACACTTCTGCATTTGTTCTTTGGGCTGTGGTTATTTGGGTTCTTCTCAGGTTCCATATGAACTTTAGGATAATTTTCTAATTCTGTGAAAAATGATGTTGGTATTTTGATAGGGATTGCCCTGGACCTGTAGATTGCTTTGGGCAGTATGGACATCTTAACAATATTGATTATTCTGATCCATAAGCATGAGATGTATTTCCATTTGTTTGTCTCGTGTATGATTTCTTTCCTCAGTGTTTTGTAGTTCTTGTGGAGATCTTTCACTCCTTGGTTAAATGTATTCCTAGGTATTTTGTTTGTGGTTATTGTAAATGTGATTGATTGAGCTCTTGATTTGGTTCTCAGTTTGAGTGTTATTGGTGTATAGAAGTGCTATTGATTTTTGTATGTCAAAATATATATTTATAAAGTCCAGAAGTCTTTAGAGTTTTCTAGGTATACAATCATGTCATCTGCAAAGATAATTTGACTTCCTCTTTTCCAATCTGAATGCATTTTACTTCTTTTTTCTTGCCTGACTGCTCTTGCCTGATGGCTAGGACTTCCAGTACTAGTTTGAACAGGAGTGGTGACTGTGGATGTCCTTGTCTTGTTCCAGTTCTTAGGGAGAATGTTTTCAACTCTTCCCCATTAAGAGTGATACTGGCTCCGGGTATGTCATACATGCCTCTTACTATTTTGAAGTATGTTCCTTTGGTGCCAAGTTTGTCGAGGGTTTTTATCAAGAAGGAATGCTGAATTTTATTGAATGCCTTTTCTTTAGCTATTTTGATGTTTATGAACTATTGAGACTTGCTCTATGGTCAAGCACATGGTCAATTTTGGAGAATGTTCCCTGTGGAGACAAGAAAAATGGGTTTTTTTCCCTATGGTGGTTGAATAGCATGCTCTGTAAATAACTATTAGGTACATTTGGTCTGTAGTTCAGTTTAAGTCTAGAGTTTGTTAATTTTCTGCCTCAATAATCTGCCTAGTGATGTCAGTGGGTTGTGGAAGTCCTCCACTATTATTGTATTGCTATCAATGTTTTCTTAGGTCAAGGTTTTCTTAGGTCAAACATTCTCCCTAGGAACTGGAACAAGACAAGGACATCCACTGTCACCACTTCTGTTCAAACCAGTGCTGGAAGTGCTAGCCATCAGGCAAGAGAAAAGAAATAAAATGCATTCAAATTGGAAAAGAGGAAGTCAAACTATCTTTGCAGATGACATGATCGTATACCTAGAAAACTCTAAAGACTTCTGGACTTTATAAACGACTTAAGTAAAGTTTGTTTTATGAATCTGGGTGCTCCGGTGTTGGGTGCATATAAACTTAGAACAGTTCTTCTTGATGCAGTGAATGCCTTGCATTATATAATGCTCCTTGTTATTTTTCCCCTCACTGTTGTTGGTTTCACATCTGTTTTATCTGATAAGAGAATGGCTGCTCTTATTCACAAATGTTTTACATCTAGGTATTTGTTCCCACCCATTTACAATGAATCTGTCATTGTTTTTAGCAAGTAGGTCTCTTGTAAGCAGCAGATGATTGGGCCTTATCCAATTTGCCACCCTATATATTTTAAGTGGAACACATTTAGGTCATTGACAGTCAAGGTTAATATGTGAGACTTTGCTCCTGTCATAGTGTTGTTAGTTAGTTGCCTTGGGATTTCAATTATATTCCTGCTTTATGGTATCTGTGAGTTTTGTACTTACGTGACCTTTTATGACAGTGAGTATCATCCTTCTGTTTCTGTGTTTAGAACTCCTTTGAGCATTTATGGTAGATCCAGTCTAGTGGTGCTAAATCCCTTAGCATGTGTTTATCTGGTAAACACTTTATTTTTCCTTCATACATAAAGCTTAGTTTGGCAGGATATAAAATTCTTGGCTGGCATTTTCTTTTAATCTTTTGGGAGGCTAAACATAAGCTCCCATCTCTTCTGGCATGTGGGGTTTCTGCTGAGAAGTTCACTGTTAGTCTGATGGGATTTCTTTTTCTAGGTGATTAGATACTTCTTTCTCTTGCCACTCTCAGAATATTTCCTTTCATGCTAACTTTGGAGACTCTCATGATTGTATGCCTTGCTGACATTCTTCTTCCAACGTATCTTCTGGGGTTCTCTGAGCATCTTGTATCTGGATGTCTAAAGTGCCCTTAAGAGCAGGAAAGTTGTCTTGAATTACTTCTTCAAATAGGTTTTACATGCTTTTTACTATATCTTCTTCTCTCTCTGAAATATTTATAATTAGTAAGTTTGGACACTTTACGTAATCTCATATTTCTATAAGGCTCTGTTCCTTGTGTGAAATTATCTTTATGTTTGTCTGACAAGGTTAATTCAATAAACCTGTCTTCCAGCTCAGAAATTCTTTCTTCTACTTGGTCTTGCCTATTGTTAAAGCTTTCAGATGCATTCTGTAATTCCTGTAATTAATTTTTAATTAATTCCTATAATTAATCCTGTAATGAATTTTATTTCCAGAAGGTTTTTTTAAAAAAAATAATGTCTATCTCTTGATTCATATCCTAGATTGATTTACTGATAGCTTTGTGTGGGTTTTCCCCTTTCTATTAAATCTCATTGTGCTTCTTTAAAAGTCACTATTTCAAATTCTTTATCTGATGTCTCAAATATTCTATTTTTGTCTCAGAGCCACAGCTGGAGCATTAGTATGTGCCCATAGAGGAGTTATAGTACTGTTTTTTTTCACACTTTTGGAATTCTGTCTCTGGTTCTTTCTCAACTAGATAAGCTATCTCTCCTTTTTATTTGTGAAATTTTCTTTCGTTTGGATAGGATTTTTCACCCCCTTGAGATGTCTACAATGCATGTTGTATAGGGGCGTTGGGCTTTGGATCGGGTGCTTTCAGTGGCAAAGAGTCTGTATCAGTTCCTTGGATACAGCTAGCCTTTGTCTGGTGGATTTTCCAAGTGCTGGTTGTAGCAGCAATGTACTGGGTATTGGGCCATCTCACTGCCTGTGGGAGCAGGGTAGCATTTTCCCCAATGCTGAAGACTCGTGTCAACAGATTTCCGATATGTTGCACCCTTCAGCCTCTAGGCTGCCAGGTGTCACTGATGAGTAAAAGTCAGCTGTGGTTGATGAGGATGAGTACATGCCTGATACTTCTTCACTCGAAGCAGCTTTCTGTTGCCTTGGGCAACGAGGTGATCTGTGAAGGTCAAGGTCACGGTGGTCTGAGCTCCACACAGGAACCCCACTGGCAGCACCTGTTCCGTGGCGGGGTGTATGGGGGGTGTCCCTGGTGTGCGGCTGCCAAGTGCTCAGATTGTGCCTGGGCATGAAGTTAAGTAACTTCTGCTGCCCCAATTTCTATGCACAGGAAAGACTGGTGACCTAACTCCCAATCTAGAAAAAAGGAGGGTACTCCAAATACCTGGAAATATGCCTAGACATTGAGAGAGCACTATTGCACCAAGATCTCTACCCATGGAAGGGGTGGCAGGGCTCAGGCTCCTAATACAGGTAATTAGGCATGCCAAAGGCCTGGAAATATGCCCTGGAAAGGAGTGCTACAATGAGACCTTTGCAGGGAATGGGAGGGGCAGCTCAAGCTTTTGAGGCAACTCTGAGGGAACAGGTGTACTTCATGCCAGGTGATATAATGAGGGGAGAAATGGAGAAATGGAGAAACTGCTGCTAATACAGGGTCTTTGCACAGGATGAGAGAGGCAGTTCCCACTTTTAATCCATGGGAGCAGGTGTGCCAAAAATGTAGGGTTACATCTGGGTGTGGGGCAGAGGAAGTGCCGCTGCACTAAGATCTCTGTAGGTCAGGGCAGGGCAGCTCAGGCTCCTAATCGAGATAAGCAGGTACACCTAATGCCTGAAAGTATGCCCTGGTGAGCAGCAGAGTTACCACTACTACACGAAAGCCTCTGCAGGAAGGGGGAAGGACAGTTCCGCCTGCTAATCCAGGAGACCAGGTGTGCTGAATGCCCGAGGATAAGCCTGGCTGTGGAGTGAAGAAGGTGCCTCCGTGCCAAGACCCTTGCACATGAAGGGTAGGATAGCACAGGCAGCTAGTCCAGGCAGTCTGGTGCTCCAATTACCTGGAGATGTGCCTGAGTGTGGAGCAGAGAAGGCCCCTCAACTTTGGCGCTAGTGGCATTTTGGGCTGAAAAATTCTTTGTTGTGGGGGTTTTCTTATGCACTGAAAAATGAGTAGGAGTATTCCTATTTACTAGATGCCAGTAGTTTCCCAAGTTGTGACAACAAAAAATGTCTCCAGACATCGCCAAATGTCCCCTGTGAGGCTAAAATACTCCCAGTCTAGAGATGATGTGGCCACAAGTGAACTGATGAACTGGCAGAATTAAACTACAGAAATTAATATAGAGTTCAAAGCCAGAAAGTTAATATTTAAGATTGAAATGCTGATATGCAAACTAAAGAATGTGCGAGGTAAGGCAAATTATTTCCCCAATACAAAATATGGAGTAGATAAAAAAAATGGTGCTCACCAATATGTGAAACACTGATTGGGGCACGTTGGGGTGGGGATAAAAAAAAACAACACACTTCAAAATGTCGAGAGAGATGTGTGTCTATTGCTAGAAAGAAAGAACATTCTAAAAATATTATATGCCACTTTTGTGTGTGTGCTCAAGGAAATAAAATCATAGTTACATTTGCTGCCTCCCTCTTTTAGACTACCATCTGGCAATCCACACTTCTACTAGAAAAAAGGTCTAGCCGGACTAAAATAGTTAATACACCACCCCATGTGCCAAAAATATGCCAGGAAGTCTACAGTTTGTTCAGCCATGCCCAAAAAGAAAGGCACTGATGTCCTTAAAAGACAAAAGTAAATAACTCACAGCATGTTTACCCAATTCCCTTCCTCCCCTGGAGAACACAGAGTCAAACTGCAGGAGGAAAAGCACAACAAAAGTAGTTATATAGGAGGCAAACTGAAGTAATCAAACTCATTTATTAGATGTCAACTTGTCCCCAAGACATTTGCAGTTTTAAAAAAAAGGAGTCTAAGCCAGGCACGGTAGCTCACACCTGCAATCCCAGCACTTTGGGAGGTGGAGGGAGGGGGGCATCTTGAGCCCAAAACTTTAAGACCAACCTAGGCAATATAGTGAGACCTCATCTCTACCAAAAAAAAAAAAAAAAATTAGCTGGGCACCCTTGTAGTCCCAGCTCTTCTGGCGGCTGAGGTAAGCTGTGAGAGTGCCACTGCACTCCAGCCTGGGTGAGAGTGAGACGCCGGCTCCAAAAAAACAAACAAACAACAACATAAAAACCAGTCTACTAATCAAATACAAGACAAAACTGACTACAGTAATGATATTTCCAATGTCACAGGAATTTGTTAAGAACGAATGAAAAAATTGGGCAGCATATCAAATTCTTACAATATTCCTCAAGAAAGGCAGTGTAAAGATATTACATATAATGAACACAAGATTCATCACTGCAACAGAATCTATAACTACTTCCTTTTTCTTAATACCCGAAAGCTGTCAAAACACAAACTGACACATCATCCAGATCAGTATATCCTTTGAGTTCATTTTCACTAATCAATAAAGGTAGGCTGTGGAAAAAAGAACCTACAACTACCAATAGATGAACAATAATCATCAAATACAAAGATAAACAGAAAACCATGCACCACTGCATAAACATAAACTGTATGTTTTGAGCAGTTTTCCAAGTACTCATCTAGCTAAACAAGACAGACATCGTCCTGGCTTGCATGGAGTTTACAACCTAGGGCAGAAATTCTAGCTAGATAATAAAACATCTGGGAAAAGCAACATCATGAAACAGAGGTACAAACCCTAACCTCTCTTTACAAAAAAAGACGACACAACACCCGAGGGAAAAAAAGTTAATAGAGAAAACAAAAGACTTTATGTACAATATTATTCTCACAGAGATTGAGAGAATATTGTATCTGTAAGTAAAGAACAGATGATGACAAGAGAAAATACTGAGTGAACACTGACATTTAGACACATTTGTATGAAGTTTTAGGAAACCAAAGATAAAGACAAAATCCTAAAGGTTTTCAGACAGAACAGGTTCCAGGCACTCAAATATTTGAGGACTGACTACAGTCAAATTTTGAAAGAACTATTAAAAGAGTATTTCGGACAGGTCGGAAAGATGGTGGCCAGGCCAGTCGGACTATGCGAGTCCCAGTGTGAGCCGGTGTATGGAAAGTTGTGTGTACGTGCTGGTGAGCGAGTGGGCGTGTGAGGGGCTGGCTGAGTGAGGGCTCCTGGGTGAGAGCTGGCGGCCAGGGCTCTCCTGGGGCCCAGCTGCTGGGCTTCGACCCGAGCAATTCCCGGGATGCAGAAGCCGAGCACTATCTGTTTTTTACATCAGCAAAGCCCTTCCTGGGAAGAAAATGCAGGGAGAGACTAAGTGGGGGCTCCTAAGCAAGCAGCCAGGGTCCTGGTGCAACAGCTGGTGCGGCAGCTTCTCTGCTTGGTCCCTTGGTTCCGGGTTGCAGAGGCTGAGCGTCAATTTGTTTTTGTTTTGTTTTTAATCAGTATTTTTTATTATGATGTCATGGGGTACAATTAAGGATTAGGTATACAATTACGTTTCATTCAGGCGCATTGTTGATAAGAGGTGTTTCCCCGTCCCCAGACAGATATTTGCTACTGTTAATCCCATCCCCCTCCCCCCCATAGTTTCCCAGTACTGTCAGTCATTTTCTTATAGTATTACATTGAATGTTCAAGGTCTATTATATGAGTGAGAACATGTGATACTCAGATCTTTGTTTCTGTGAGAGGTTTTTTTAAACAGACAAAAGTTTTCCTGTGAAGAAGAAGGGAGAGACTACCGCCCCAGGCTCTGCCTCACCATGCAGCAGGAGAGATTGCCGGCTCCTAGATTCGTCACACCACTTCAGTGCCTGGCCAGGCATGGGCAGCAGGGCTTGCAGAGGGAGTCCAGAGGCAGGGGTCTTCCCATGGAAGAGGACAAGAGAGGCACCCGCCACCATCTTGAAGGCAGGGCGGGAAAGTGCTCTGACTTGCACACCATGGAGCAACAGACCCTATCTCTGTGACGGGCGGATCCACCACTCAGGGGTGGATCGTGGTCCAGAGGGAAGATCCTGAAAGCACAAACTTTGGAGGGACCTGTCAGCGCTGAGTCCCAGGCGCCCAGCCCCTACCCTGATCCAGCCGCAGGACAAAGGGTGTGGCCAGAAAGGTGCAGGAAGGACTCCAGAGAGATCAGTGGCGAGTCCGGGGCTGACCCCCAACCCCTCTTCCCAGCCATCCTCTGAGCGTCAGACCACACGGCCAGGCCATGACTGAGAGGGACAAACCCAGGTGGCGCCTGGACCTCAGTCGCAACAGGAGAACTCCACTCCAGGGTAGGCCTGTCCGGGGCGCCCCGCGAGCACACGCCTGGGGAAGAGACAGTCCCGCCCTCCCCACCGGAGGAGAGCGCCTGACCGTGCGAGCACGGGAGGGGAGGCCTGCAGCCCCACCCACCTCCGCCCCGCTTCCCTGCTCTGGACACTCAGGAGAGAGTGAAAGAGGCGGAGGCGCTGCAGGAGAGGCCCGATTAGAGGAACAATGACAGGGTCTGCCACAAGAGGGCAGGGTTTTTTTTAAATTTTAAAACTTTTTTGGCCTGTTTGTTAGTGCATCTATTTTTAAAACATTCTTCCTTTGTGTATGAATGGTATGAGAGGATCTGATCTGCACCCCACAATTTTTTTTCTTTTTCTTTCTTCGTTTGTTTGTTGTTTTCTGTTTATGTGTGTATGCGAATGACTGAGTGCTCATCTTTCAATTTTGTTGTTGTTGGTTTACTTTGGCTCTTTGCCTCTTTTTTATTTTTATTTTTTATAGTTTAAGGTGTATGCCAACATGTGTGAGGGTTCAATCTGAATTCCTTTTTTTTCCCAGTCTTTCTGTTTTTCTTCTCCATTCATTTTGTGCTAGGCATGGGTGTGTGTTCAGTTTTCTTCTTCTTTTTCTTCTTCTTGTTTGTTTTGTTTCACTTTGCGGTTATTCCAGTTTGTTTAGGGGAGTGTATGTGTGTGTGTATGTGTGTTCGATTACTTTTTGCATTGGTTTCTGCTTTGCATTGTCATACAGAGTGGTGGTGGGGAGTGGGTCTCAGGGAACACTTACCACAATCAGTGAACACTGTAATTTGCAAGTCGTTTCTGAATCCTAGTGTCCCATCCCCTACTTTATTGGACTTTCAAAAAATTACAAGGGACAGCAAAGGTTCCCACCCACCGCCCTATTTCAAAATAGAACAAATTCAGAGCCGAGATCAGGGAAAAATAGATGGCTAAGCAAACATCAGATGGGAAAACCTCTCCCAGTGACACTGAATAACAAAACTAAAAAAAAACAACAAAAAAAGAGATCTGTCACAAATGAGTCAAAAATAAGGGAAGACTACAGGCAATTTCAAGTGTAACAAAGAGAAAAACCAGACCTTGGTGTCCAAACAAATAAGTCACCAAGACTGGCCCAGAATATGACAGGGATTAGGGAATGGATGGAGAGAGTCAGTAAGACTCAAGAACGACAAGATGCAACACTGAAAGAACTTGTAACAGAGATTTTGGCAATAAAATAATTTCATCCAGGAAATAAAGAACCAGATGACAAGCATGGAAAGTATAATTAATCTAGCTGAAGAAAGACTCTCAGACCTTGAAGACCAGAACATGGAATTAACCCAATCATTAAAAAACACAAAAAGAAGACTCAGAAGGAAAGAACAAAACCTACAACAAATGTGCAATTATATCAAGAGTCTGAACCTACACCTGATTGGTATCCCAGAAGAAAAAAGGGAAATAGTGAACAACTTGGAGCAAGTATTCCAGGAGGTAATTCAAGAAAACCTTCCCCATCTCACCAGAGATATGACCAGCCAAGCAAAAGAGATACAGAGAACCCCCACGAGACGTCAAATGAGAAGACCAACCCCTAGACACATAGTAATTCACCTACATAAAGTAGGCACTAAAGAAAAAATCCTAAAGGCAGCCAGAGAGAAAGGTCAGACTACCTACTGGGGCAAATCAATTAGAATAGAAGCAGACCTATTGGCAGAAACACTACAAGCAAGAAGGGACTGGAGTCCTATATACAAAGTCCTCAAAGATAAACAATTTCAACCAAGAATTTCCTACCCAGCCAACCTCAGCTTCATCAGTATGGAGAATAAAATCCTTCCTAGACATCCACTCCCTAAGAGATTATGCAGCTTCCAGACCATCTCTACAGGAGACATTTAAAAAGGTATTAAGCACAGAAGAATGACCACACACTTCCAAAGAGAACAGCAGACCACAGAATCAACAAGAAACTTGAAAACAAGAAACTTGAAAACACACACATACATCAACCCCTAAGCCAAAAGAAAACAAGCAAACAAAGAAAAAACTTTATAAGAACCTCATGACAGGAATAAACAAT
Source organism: Cephalopachus bancanus (assembly GCA_027257055.1). NCBI lineage: Eukaryota > Metazoa > Chordata > Mammalia > Primates > Tarsiidae > Cephalopachus > Cephalopachus bancanus. Next base: position 752,783 of record JAPVLO010000140.1, read on the forward strand.
CACATTTCAATAACCAGCATGAATGTGAATGGACTAAATGCACCACTGAAAAGACACAGAATGGCAAACTGGATAAGAAACCACGACCCAGTTATTTACTGCATCCAGGAAACTCATCTCAACACAAGGGACACACACAGACTCAAACTTAAAGACTGGAAAATGAGTTTCCAGGCAAATGGATCACAAAAGGCAGGAGTTGCGATCTTAATATCAGACAAAACAACCTATAAACTATCAAAAATTTAAAAAGATGCAAAAGGACACTACATAATGATAAAAGGTTCACTCCATCAACAAGAAATACCCATTCTAAACATATATGCACCTAACACAGGAGCACCAGCATTTATAAAGCAACTACTAAGTAACCTAAAAAATGATATTGACTCTAACACTATTATAGCAGGGGACTTGAATACCCCACTAACAGTCCTAGATAGATCATCAAGGCAAAAAATCAACAAAGAGATCCAGAGCCTAAACTTGACACTCAACCAAATGAACTTATTAGATACCTACAGATTATTCCACCCAACAACCACAGAACACACATTCTACTCATCACCACATCCCTAGGATGCAGGGCTGGTTCAACATTCTCAAGACCATATATGTAATTAAATACATCAACAGATGTAAAAACAAGAACCACATGATATCATTATATGCAGAAAGAGCTTTTGATAAAATCCAGCATCCCTTCCTAATAACAACCGTCAAACACCTAGGTAGAGAAGGAACACACCTCAAAATAGTAAGTTCCATAATTTACAATAAACCCACAGCTAACATACTGCTAAATGGACAGAAACTGGAAACATTTCCCCTGAAAACTGTAACAAGTCAAGGCTATCCACTCTCACCCCTCTTGTCCAACATTGTGTTGGAAGTCCTAGCTAGGGCAATTAGACAAGAGAAGAAAATCAGGGGTATCCAAATAGAAAAAGAAGAAGTCAAGTTATCCCTGTTTGCTGATGATATGATCCTACAACTTGAAAATCCAAGAGAATCTGTCAAAAACCTGCTTGCACTGATAAAGGACTTTGGCAAAGTCTCAGGGTACAAAATAAATGTGCAAAAAAAAGACAGTTGCATTCCTATACACCAACAACAAACAGGCAGAGACTCAAATTAAAAGCACAGTCCCATTCACGATAGCCACAAAAAAAATGAAATACCTCAGCATCTTCCTTATCAGAGAAGTGAAAGACCTTTACAATGAGAACTACAAAACACTGCTCAAAGAAATCAAGAAGACACAAACAAACGGAAAAATATTCCATGCTCATGGATATGAAGAATCAACATTACTAAAATGTCCATCCTACCAAAGGCAATCTACAGATTCAACTCAATACCCATTAAGTTACCAACATCATTCTTCTCAGACCTGGAAATGACAATACAGAAATCCATACGGAAACATAAATGACTAGGAATAGCCAAAACAATCCTTAGCAAAAGAAACAAAGCAGGAAACATCACACTTCCAGACTTCAAACTTTACTATAAGGCTACAGTAATCAAAACAGCCTGGTATTGGTACAGGATCAGGAATATAGACCAATGGAACAGGATAGAGATTCCTGAAGCAAAGTCTCAATTTCTCAACCAACTCATCTATGACAAAAACTCCAACAACAACCACTGGGGAGAGGAGAATCTATTCAGTAAATGGTGCTGGGAAAATTGGATGATCACATGCAGAAGATTGAAACAGGACCCCTACCTATCACCATACATAAAAATGAATGCTAAATGGAACAAAGACCTAACGTAAATCCTCAAACTACAAGACTTTTAGAAAACTCAGGAGACATACATGGAAATTGGAACTGGCAACCAAATCCTGATCAAAACCCTAAGTGCCCATATCACAAGAAATAAGATAGACAAGTGGGATCTCATCAAACTAACAAGCTTCTGCAAAGCAAAAGAAACCATCAAGAGAGCAGGGAAACAGCCCGCAGAATGGGAAAAAATATTTGCCAACTGTACATCTGACAAAGCCATAACAGAATCTACAAGAAACTCAAATGCGCCGAAAGGAAAAAAACAGCCCCATTCAAAAGTGGGCAAAAGACATGAATTGACAATTCTCAAAAGAAGATATACGGGCAGTCAACAGACACATGAAAAAGTACTCAGCCTCACTCATCATCAGGGAAATGCAAATCAAAACCATATTGAGATACAACCCAACCCCAGTAAGAATGGTCATCAATAATAAAACAAACAATAGATGCTGGCAAGGATGTGGAGAAAAAGGAATATTTCTACACTGCTGGTGGGAATGCAAACTAGTGCCACCTCTTTGGAAGACAGCGTGGCAATTTCTGAAAGAACTAGAAATTGGCCTTCCATGTGACCCATCAGTTCCCCTATTGGGAATATATACCCAGAGGAACTCAAATCATTCTACAAAAAAGATACCTGCACACGTATGTTTGTTGCAGCTGTATTCACAATAGCAAAAACATGGAACCAATCATGCTGCCCACTGAAGCTGGACTGTATAAAAAAAATGTGGCACACATACACAATGGAATATTATGCAGCAAAGAAGAACAAACATATGGACTTCGCAGCAACTTGGATGGATCTAGAGTTGATCATACTCAGGGATCTATCACAGAAGCAAAGAACAGAGTACCATACATTTTCACTCATAATCGGACCTTGAATAATTATCATAATACCATAAGAAAGGGATTGGCAATAGGGGGAAACTGTCAGGGGAGGGGGTTGGTAGTGGCAGTTGAAGGAAACTGCTAGGGGAGGGAGGGGCACACCTCATCAACAAGGGCACCTACATAATCAACGTTTCTATACCTAACCCTGAATTGTACCCCACAAGTTTATAATAAATAAATAAATAAATAAACACGTGTGTTTCATCAAAGTAAAAGCTAAAACAAGAAATATGAAGTGAAAAAAACAAACTAGCCAGGCTCAGTGGCTCAGCCTGTAATCCCGTGCTTTGGGAGGCTGAGGTGAGTAGACTGCCTGAGCCCGCGGGTTCGAGACCCTCCTGGGCAACTTAGCGAGACCTCATCTCTACAACAAATCAAAAAATCAGCTGGACATGATAGCGCATGCCTGTAATTCCAGCTACTTGGAAGGCTGAGGCAGAAGGATCGCCGGAGCCCAGCAGGTCGAGGCTGCAGTGGCTGGGAGTGGCCACTGCACTCCGGTCTGGGTGACGGAGTGAGACTCCAACTTAAAAAAAGAAAGAATGAAAGAAAGGAAGAAAAAAAACAAACTGTAAAAAAAGTATAACTATTCATCAATATTTTTATAACATATCAAACACTATACTTTTTATGGAAATATACAATAAAAATATAAGAATATTCATGGCCATCATGCATGAGAGTAAGAGGCAAGGAAATGGGTAAGGCTTTGGCTTGATACCTCTTTTTTAAATCTACTACATATTTTATTGTATGCTACTGCCAGTATATACACAATAATTACCCTTGTGACATATAAATTCATGAAAATTCAGAAAGGCAGATGTTAAGGACTGCCAAAAGTAGAAGTCTGTATTTTACGGGACATGCGTTACAGGAATAAGCTTTGGCACAAGCTTCAAATTTAGCTCTCTTTTGGAAATTCACTGGTTCTTAAGGAGTATATCGGAACCTTTGAAAACATTTTTACTACAAAAAGGAACCGACTTTCTGGGGTCTGAAGGGATCTGTGCTTGAAGACACTCCTGGGAGCAGAGGGTCATGCTGGGCATTCTGCAGACAGAACTGCTTCAAGTCTGCAGCTGCCTGGGAAGCTTTCATGTGGTTGAGCTCAGCCTCCAGCTGGGCCTGCGGAACCACTTTCCTCATAGCAGAGACACTGGGAGGACCAGACACAGCACTGGCAAGCGCCAGGCCTGGCTTGACACTTCTTCAAGGACAAAGAACACCACCATCAGAACCTCGGAAGAAGGGAGTAGCTGAGAGAGGGAGCAAGAAAGTCTTTTCCTGTCCCAGTGAAGAGTATGAATACTAATGACGTCTAAATACTGATAGTTAAAGAACAAGTTTGAATTTTAAAAAAGGTGGTTTTTTTTACCTTTTAAATTATCAAAGGAAAGAAAGGGCACAGACAAGGTAACCAATCTAAAAGATAGCAGACTATATCCAATTCTATCAACAATCAGAATAACTGTGAGTTAATTAATTAAATTCACTATTAAAATGGCGTCTCACACCAGAGTTTTTAAATATCTAGCTGCATGCAGTTTACAAGGTGTTTTTTAATGAAGTATACATCTAAGATAAAATGTTACAAGACAGGTGAAAATAAAGACATACAAAAAGATGTAGCAAATCAACAGTTTTTTAAAAAGTCAACTAGCAATATTAACATCAGGTCAATCAGAATGAAAGGAAAAATAGCATCTAATGGAAGAAGAGCAAAATTTCCTATTAACAAAGTATGTAATTAGTCAAGTTGTCATGCTACAAATCCTTAAGTATTTAATAACACAACTTCCAAATATATTTGATATCAGCAAAACTATAGCAAAACCAGAAAAAAATAAAGAAAATTAAATCTATAGTCATAGTGTAAGCTTTAACAAATCATTCACAAAAGTCCACATTTCACATAAACATAAAAAATAAGTATAAAGGATTTTAATAAACTTGAATATATAAAATATAAACATGTAAGATTCACATACACACACAAAGTCAACAGAGAATATAATTAACAAACAGCAATACATTAGGTGACCAAAAGAAAGAAAAACCTCAACAGAAAGTGTCAAATGCATAAGACACACAAGCATACCATGATAGTGCCTCAATAAAAAGTAAGAATAGTGAACTGAACCTGTTTTCTTTATACTAACGTCAGAGAGGCAAAAATTTTAAGGAAATTTGTGTGAAAGTGCACAAAAATAGGCATTTACAGAAACTTCAGGTAGGAGTAAAAATTCACAACACCTTTTTATAAAACAATTTAATATTGTTCATCAAAATTTTAAATGTCTATACTCTTTGACTCAACAAATTATACCTCTGGAAATTTCTAAGAAAAAAATTACATATCAAAAAACAAATTTTAAACTATATACAGTACAATATGCATCATAGGTGCAAAAATGCCATAACTCAATATTCACCAATAGAAAAATGGTTAAATAATTTACAGTACCTTCATTTCATAAAATGTCAAAGCACTGACCTAGAAAACACAAAGCCTTCTTTTTTAAGTGTAAAGAACACATGTGTATCAGTCTAAATACACTAAGATTCAAAATTAATAGAAAAAGGAATGAAAGAATACATAACAAACTTTTTTATTTCTGAAGAGGGGCATGATGGAGAACTTTCATATTTTATCTGATTTTTTTATTTTTTAAGTTGGAGTTTCACTCTGTCGCCCAGGCTGAAGTGCAGTGGCAAACTCACAGCCACCACAACCTCAACCTGCTTGGCTCAAGTGATCCTTCCACCTCAATCTTCCAAGTTGCTGGAACTACAGGCATACACCATCATGCCCGGTTAATTATTTGATTTATTGTAGAGATGAGGTCTCGCCAAGTTGCCTGGGTTGGTCTCAAACCCATGGGCTCAGGCAATCCTCTCACCTTGGCCTCCCAAAGTGCTGGGATTATAGGCATGAGCCACCATGCCCAGCCTCATATTTTACTTTATATACATCTCTTGGTGTTTGAGTTTTTTATGGTTTGTACTACTTGTATATTTTTTTAAATAATATTTTTATTACTGGATTAACATTATATAATGTTAGGTCAAAGAGTATGGCCATTAAAAAAAAAGAAAAGCTATATTGAGACACCAACTCTATATACACAGAGAGAGAGAGAGTTGGTATCTCACTCTGTTGCCTAGGCCTGAGAGCAATGGCGCACTCACGGCCACCGAAGCCTCAACCCACTAGGCTCAGGTGATCCTTCCGCCTCAGTCGTCCAAGTAGCTGAAACTACAAGTACAAGCTATCATGCTTCGCTAATTTTTTAATTTATTGTAGAGACAAGGTCTCGCCAAGTTGCACAGGCTGGTCTTGAATCCCTGGGTTCAGGCAATCCTTTCACCTCTGCCTCCCAAAGTGCTGAGATTACAGGTGTAAGCCACTGCACCTGACATACATATATATTTTTAAAGTCTGATTTCCTTCTTAGAAAAAGACTAGGATCCTTCTGTTCTTAGTACAAATTTTATCAAACCTATCTAAGAGTACAGGACAAGTGTAAACTTCCAATCTGCTCCAACAAGAATACCTGCTGCTCCGGCTGCTGGGAATGATCTTCCCTCAAACATGGCTCACATTCACACCCTCCACATTTTCCACTTAAATATCACCTCGTATGAGGAACCTTCCTTGACTTTCCAATATGCAATAACCTTATACACCTATCCTATTGCTCCCTTGCTTCGTTTCCATTAGAGTAATTTACCCCTGTGTCTTGGTGTTCTTATCACCAAAGTGGGCGTAAAAAGAGTACCTACCCCACAGGATCGTCAGGCTTAAATGAGTCGCAAGTTCTTACGGGGAAGGCCCAACACTAGCATGGGACACACAAGTCTTCTTGTTTTGTCTTTGTTTATGGTCTGTCTTCCCCCTATTAGAATTGCAACCCCAGGAGGTAGGGACTTCGCTTTGCTTACTGTTGTATCGTGATGCTTGGAAAGTGCTTACCAGTAAATGTGCATAAGTTGTTTAACATTTAGTGCTGCTGCCCTATGCAAGGACAACTCAGATTACAAGGAAAAGACCAATTCTTTTCAGTAAAAGCGTACTGTCTGCATATTAACATAAGTCATCTAGTAATTCAATCTATTTTAGAAGCATAATATTTAGCATGGTGACTCCTAGAAGCTCCAAGTAGGGAAGTGGTGCCCACCACTAAATTTGTTAATTTCTGAACTCCAACATGGCAACAGAAGCTAAAACAGTGTGGAATGAGAAAACCGAAACGAACTCACTTCTCATTCCTGCTCTTGACGCATGGCTGGTAGAGCACCTTGACAGCATTCCCGGCAGAAACAGCATCTGTTTTCAACGTGTCTTCCAACAGCGGAAATCTTTTGAAATGTCTGGAACTTCTCAGAGATTCAATCACCAAACTGTCTGAGTTTAAAAGCCATAGCTAAAGATATGGAGAGAAAGTCCAAGTATCAGGACACTGGCTCTTTATTCATATCTTACCACCACTCAGAACCAAAAAACCTGTTAAAAAATACCAGGAAAAAAAGGAGACTCATGTATGTAATTGTTAAGTAGGAGAGGCCTTTCAAGGCCTGACATTTGGCAGAGCGACTAACATCATAAGGTTTGTTTTTAAAAACAAAAAGAAAAAACGACAACTGACTAGGAGAAAAAGTTTAATATATAAATAACAAAATTATTAGCGACAATATAAATTAATAAGAGGGTCAAACAGCCCAAGGGAAACACAGACAAAGAATACAAACAGGGTTAACAGAAGAAATAAGTGATGGATGGATGTTAAAATGCTAATTTAACTAGAAATAACAAGCAGATGCAAAATTTCTGGGCCACAGTCTTCACTTGCACACATAAAATGACTGATAGCATCCAGTTTAGATGAGGAGTTTGAAGTGGGCCGCCCACCATTCACTGGTGAAGAAAGTTCGGGGATGTGAATGCATGTATTCACCGAGGGGATGCCATCAGATGATAGGAAAGAGAGGAAACGGGGTAAGGCAAGGGAAAGCACTAGTCAAAGATTCGGGCTGAGCTGCAGTCTGGCTGCAGCCTGATCCCATGGAAAGTTCCAGAACCCCTCCTACAGAGTTTGTCCCACCTTGAGACAAGAGGCCCCAGCTTTCTGCCTGCCTGGATCAAATCCTTGGCAGCGAGCTGACCAGGGCAGGGGTGGTGTTGGGGACAGCTAACTTCCTGGGCTAGGTAACATCTTTCATCCAAAGGGCAAGTCTCTGAAGAAAGGGACAGCGGCGAGCCATTAACAGCCAACATTGTCAGCAGCGGGGAGTGGGAGCACCATCCCGCCAAGGGGGTCTGGGTGGAGCACCAAGAATGCCTACCATAAAAGACAAATGAGTACACCTTTTTTGGAAGGCAGTAATTATCAAGTTTAAAATACACAAGTTCTAATACTGTATTAGATTAGAAAGACTCATTGTTTTAAAAGTGCTAAAATACATGTACAAAAATCATTTTAACTGTGGCACTGTCTTTATTAGCCATACAGTGGAATTCCAGTTATTAAGTAGCCAGACATATACCCTCATGATATATTATGTGAGGCAAGCATGTTACAAAAAAATGCTGAACGTGTGATACTTTTTTTTCCCCTGCAAGTAGATAAATACTTGTGTGTAAACATACAGATAGCTTATTGGATAGAAAGGAACATTGAAGCACGGTTACTACTGATCACCTCTGGACAGTATGATACAGCAGGAGAGGGGAGGGAACAACTTCTTTCTACTCTTCACATTGTCTGAATGTGTTTCAAGAATGTTTTACTTCTAAAAAAATGAAAAAGTCTAATTCTAAACATATTTTAGAAAGTTTGAAAAGTCCCTATTGCTGATTTTCAACTTGAAAATCTTACAATAAAAGAAAATAAACACTGACTTTGGACTATGAAGTATATTTAGTGTCAATATGAGCCAGCAAGTATTTTAACTTTTCATAGAAGTTATCTGAAATTAGAAGAGCATGGGATCCCCGTAACACTTCTGGCCCGCCACAAAGCCATACCTAACAGTAACCCCAAGGGCTTCCCTCCTTTTTGCTATCATGTTGTGGGTTCCATGAAGGCTTTTTTGTTCTACCTTAAGCACCTGGGACAGTATTTTTCAAATAAAAAGTGCTCAATGTATGTTTACTGGCTGAATAAAACAGATGTGGAGGCAGAGAAGAAAGCCATAACTGGATTTCCAGACAAATGCCCAAAATTTGTTTCTGCATTACACTATTTTTAATATCCATAGTGTAATAGTAGATCCTTGTGGAACACATTAGGATAATTCTTCTGGCCACTGAGCCTCTTCGGCAAAACTTGCCACTATTTCTCAAATATCAAAGAGTCAGAGACAATTAAAAACCACAGGAGCAGTAGAATGTATTTTAAACATAAAAGTATTGAATAGGAAGTGAGTGAGGCAGAGGGGTGTTATGCTAACCAAGAAAAGCCATTAAAAACAGAGTGAAAAGCCTTATTTTGTCGTATGAGCTTCCAAAGAGCAGGAGCCAGGTTTGCTTTCTCCCCGAATCCCTAGTACATAGTACATAGAGGATTTGATCATTTGGTGTTAAATTAAGGGGGTTTGATTTATGAATTACATTGACATTAAAAATTTTATTTTCTAGATCTGAAAATTTTTTAAAAAATGAAAAAAAAGGAATTTTAGAGACCTTTAATTCTTAGGCTACAAAAAGCTAGATGAAATAATTTCTCACCAAGATGTACACCTTGCCGTCTTGACCTTGAATAGTGAATCTAAATGTGCTCCTAGCAGAGGAGAGCTCCACCATACACCGGGCAATCACACTCTGGACAAACTGAGACCTGTATGAACAGAAATCAGTTTCACAATAACTCTAACTGCCAGCCAAAACGACCCACAGGGTACCTAAAAGACAGGGACATCAGCATGCCAGACTTTTCCATGCACCTCCCGTTCTCTCACAATCTGTGTCGATGTAGATTTTAATATATTTTAACATGTTTGTGTTTGCTCCTTTCTTTTTAAAACGTTTTTTCCAATTGTTAATACATTTTCTACACCAAACCTAACTATTCCCAGCCACTGAATAAAAAAAACCATGTTAGAATAAGTCAATATTTCATTTGTGCTGTAGCATATTAAATGGTAAATAACTAAGATAAAAAAGGTGAGAAATTTCCTCCCAAACATTAGGCAGTATTGTCTACAATTTTTTCCATTTAAATCTCCTTAAAGTATCCATTTGAATCTCCTTAAAGTATCAGCTCTGAGGTATGAAATCAAGGTATTTACATAAGGATAAAATTCAAGGCTATGTTCAGATAGCCACAATTTTTGGATATCAGTAAATACACTGAAATAAAGACATATCTTAGTTAACTTTTGCCTGCAAACTAAAAAGATTCAAAGAAAAGAAACATTTTAAATAAAAGAAACACTGACAGATTTAGTGGCTAAGTACACTTAAAAAAAGAAAATAGAAGTCATTTGAAACTGATCAATGTTTCAAATTTTAAAAAGAACAAATTAGAAACAGAAATTATTCAGAAATCTATTGATGACTAGGTTATAAGATCCTGGATATTTGGCACATAGAAAGAAACACACACAAAAAAACCTTTCAGAATTACAGGGTTGGGCCCTTAGTACTTGGATGTGAAAACATTAGTCTATACCACTACATAAGTGAAATGTAAAAAAAGTAATTCCTTAAATCTTTTACCTGTGCGATTTGGTACAACTATCTAAAAGCCTTTCTCAAAGGCTTTCTTTTTTCTCTTTCCAAAGAAAGAAAGGTATGAATAAAAATGAATTCCCAAATGATCAACTATACTTCCATTTTCCTACATTTGAAATTACAAAATAAACTTAACTTGTTATTTGTACCTTGGTATGATGGGAAAACTTCTCTCAGATGGCTGAATAATTATCTCTGTCATATAAAACTTAGTGGTTTCTAGAAGCAAATAAACAAAAAAATTAGGACTCTCCCCAAAACACTAACAGTTTTATTGTGGGCACATTGGTCCCGAATTTTGACATTCCAAACTAAATTCTCAACATATGGTGCAATTAGCATTCAGTAAACATCTTCCAGAAACTAGTTTCAGAAGCATCAGTGACTACAAGGAGATAGTTCTGAAGTTTTATACAGCACAGTGTCTTTTTAAAAAATCATGCCCAAAGTGAATCTGTTGTAGCAAGATTCTACATATATATATATATATATATATATATATATACACATATATATATATATATATCATATATATATATGAAGTTATAAAAACTAGTCTTTATAAAAACATCTAATAAAATGTTTTTAAATGATGAAGGGTAGTCTTTATATATATAGGAAGTTATAAAAACTAGTCATATTGTTAATTGTAGCCTGTTTATGCAAAAATTCATCACTGGGTTTCCTCATTTCTACAGAATAGCTACAAATCTGGAAGTCACTGAAAAGGACTTTTAAATCATAGGATCCCAAAGCTCAGATGCCTTGACCCTCATATTAGATTTTATCCAGACTCAAACTGACTCCATTAATATACAATTCTCACCAAATCTGGTTATGTGATTAATTTGTTTATAGAAAAAAATTAAACAGCAGATTGGATATTTAACAGACACGACTGCAAACACAACTATCCTGGACTTTTAAAAATCTATGAAAATGTTTAATCTCACTAGCAATGAAGAAAATGCAAATCAAAATGAGATCTTTTCCAGCATCAAATAAAATGTTTTTAAATGATGAGGGGTAGGGGAGCCTCCTCGGGTGCCGTCCCACTGTGGGAGCTTTTCTGTTCTCTCAATAAATCCTGCTTTCTAAAAAAAAAAAAACAGATGAGGTGTAGCACTAGATATTTATTCACATAAGATGCATATGCTTATTCACATATGCTTATTCACATACTACTGTGAGAACTGAGAAAGATGGAGTTCTGGAAAGCCACTTGGCAAAGGCCTTAAAACTGTACACATTTTGACTCCATAATGAAATACCTAAGAATTGGTTTCAAGGAAATACTCATGGATCTATACAAAAACTTATCTATAAAGATGGTCATAATTATATTAATAGAAAAATAATTTTAAAAAATTAAATGTCTAAAATTTGAGAATGGGTTAAATAAACAATATATATTTAGGCAACAGATTTCAATGAAAATTTCAAATTTTAAATACATCAACTTAAAACCAGATATAATTAAAACTGGTGTTGCCAAACAATTTTTAATGACAAAAAGTTATTCCTAATAGATTTGTTGGAAAAAGTTTGTAATTACTCGACACTACACACACAGAAAAGGGCAAAAAATAAAATCAATAGTTTAAGAGATTATCACACAGAGAGAAACATGATGGTAGATTTACCTATTCTCCTTGAAGTTCTGTCAATATTTACTTTACTATTTTGAAGTCATATAATCAGATGCAGTAGTGAACCTTTTAACCTTATGAAGTGATCCCTTTATCCCAGCTGTTGTTAATCTATAACTTACTTCCATTATTTTAATTCCACAGGTATCATCATCATTGTTTTATGCAGCTAGAAGTCCTTCAGTGTCATCCAAATATTTACCACTTTCTATATCAACTCTTCTTGAACTTCATCAGAGGTCATTTTTTGCTACCTGATTACAGGTAGAATTTATTTTAATGAGAAACCACTAGTGGTGAATTATCCCAGTTTGTGTTTGTCAGATAATACATTTATTTTTACCTTCATTCTTGAAGGACATTTTCCCGTGATATAAAGTCCTAGGGTCAACAGCTATTTCCTTGTGCACACTGACAACATCATGCCACTGTCTTCAAATTCCATTACTGCTGCTCCTTTGAAGGTAATCTGTCATTTTTCTTTAGCTACATTTCCAAGATTTTCCCTGTTTTCTCATTCCATAGTATTATCACTCTGTGTCTAGGTATAGATTTCTTTTTATTTATCTTATTTGGGCCTCACTGAATTGGAACTCAAGGGGTCCCTAGAATCTGTAGATTGTTGTTTTTCATCACTTTTGTAAACTTCTCAGTAAGTATCTCTTTAACTATTTCCCATGTTCCACTCTTCCTCCTGGAAGTCTGATTAAACATACACCAGATTATCTCAGGCTATGTTCTGTGTTTTTTATCCTCTTTTCTATATATGGCTATATATATATGGCCTATACTCTATACTGAATTATAAAGTTTTCATTTTATTTTTTTAAAGATGTGGATTCAGGATTAGGTATACGAATGGTCACTGTACAGGTAAGGTTTGGGCCTCCCTTTGGTCCCCACCTCGCCTGGTTTGAGATCAGGTACCCTTGTTGATGTTGTGTCCCCGCCCCCCACTAGAATGTTCTAATCACCTATATTCTGTTCATTAATACTTTCTTCAAGTTGTACTTCATCTGCTGTTAAACCACTCACAGAGATTTAAATTACAATACTTTTTCAGAAATTCTATCGTGGGTCTTTTTTTCCCATTAACAGATATTCTAGTATTTATTCTAAAAGATAAAGACTATTTTTTAACATAACTACAATAGTTTTATATCTAAAATAGATGTAATTTCTTTCTTTTTTTTTATTGAGTTGGAGTCTCATTCTGTTGCCCAGCATGGAGTGCAATGGTACATTCATGGCCACTGCAGCCTCAACCTTCTGGGCTCAGGCCATCCTTCAACCTCAGCCTTTCAAGTAGCTATTAACTACAGGCACATGCCACCACATCTAGTTAATTTTTTTTTAAATTTATTTATTATAGAGATGAGGTCTTGCCAAGTTGCCCAGGCAACGAGTTTTACAATGAAGGTATCTCTCTCCAAAGATGATTTGCATTTGATTTTGCCCAGCACCTGGCAAATGTCCAATCCACAGTAGACTAAGCAAAGTTCAAGACTTGAAATTCCCAAAAGTCTCAAAGGATTGATACTTATCTCTAATTCCACAGGCTGGTCTCAAACCTGTGATCTCAGGCAGTCCTCTCGGCCTCCCGAAGTGTTGGGATTATAGGCATGAACCACTGCACTCAGCCTTCAACATAACTTCTTAATATCGAATGCTCAGTAAGTATTCAAATTCTAATTGACCCATAAATGTCATTGATTTTTCATAGTATGCTTGAATTAGCTTCCAATAAGGTATACAAATTGTGCTTCATTGACATGTATTTCAAGACATTTTAACCTACAGATTCCTCCTCCAACTTTCCTTTCTCTTGCAATTGACTTTTGATGAAATCAGGTTGTTCTGTAGAACTTCCTTCATTGTGGATTTTGCTGATTACATCTTGGGTATAGTTTAATGTTTTTGCTTTTTGTCTTCTGTATATTTGTATTCTGGCCAGATTCAGGTTCAATTTTTATTTTTAAGATGTAGGGCACGCATCAGAAGCAGGTATGTAAGTAGTCTACGTGTAGGTGAAGTCTGGGCCTCCCACTGGTCCTCACTTCCCCTGGTTGAGGACTAGTTATCCTTAGTGATGCTATCCCCCACCCCCCCGCCCTCTGCCAGCAATGCTCCACTACTGATCCCTTTCATGTAGCATTGTGATAAATGTTCAGGACCCGCTTATGAGTGAAAACATGTGGTATTCAGTTCTGTTTCTGTGATAGATCACTGAGCACGACAGACTCTAAATCCATCCAGGTTGTGGCGAAGTGCATGATTTTGTCCTCCTTTACAGTTGCGTAATACTCCATCGTGTGTATACGTACCACATTTTCTTTATCCAGTCCACTTTCAGTGGGTAGCAGGGATGGTTCCAAGTTTTTGCTATTGTGAATAGTGCTGCAATAAACAAGTGTGTGCAGGTATCTTTTCTGTAGAATGATTTGAGTTCTTCCAGGTATAAGAGGGATTACTGAGTCGTATGAAAGGTCAATTTCTAGTTCTTTTAAAAATCGCCACACTGTTTTCCATAGAGGTTGAACTAGTTTACACTCCCACTGACTGTAGAAGTGTTCCCTTTTCTCCACATTCTCATCAGCATCTGTTGTTTTTTTTATTTATTAATGATAGGTCTTTCTCAAATATACTTACTGTTATAGTTTCCTTTTCCTTTAAGCTATCTTAAAACATTTTATATCATTAAGTGTGCTAAGCACGGTTGTTTTACAGTTTACATATAATTACAACAAGAAGCCTATTTCCATTGTTCCTGTTTTGGTTGATTCTTGTTGATCAAAGTTTAGTTTACTTGTGTACCTATTTACCTTTGGTTGCATGGTAAACACTGTACTTAAAAAATTATTTGTGGAAATGAGTTTTACAATGAAGGTATCTCCCTCCAAAGATGATTTGCATTTGATTTTGCCCAGCACCTGGCAATGTCCAGTCCACAGTAGACTAAGGCTAAGCAAAGTTCAAGACTTGAAATTCCCAAAAGTCTCAAAGAATTGAGATACTTATCTCTAATTCCACAGGGCTGTTGTACTTTTGATTCATCCTTACTATGAAGGTACGGCATTGAGGGTCTCCGGTTTTCATGGAGACAGTCACCTGCCAGGTTCCCTCCTCTTTTTTTTGAGTCAGGATCTCACTCCACTCTGTCACCAGGCTGGAGTGCCGTGGCATAATCACGGCTCACTACAGCCTCAACCTTCTGGGCTAAGGTGATCCTTCTGCCTTAGACCAATAGGGAAGGTGAGTGAGGGGATTCGGGAAATCTGTGCTTCTGCCATAGACTTGGGGCGCTCCAAGCCTGGTGGGACTCTAGTCTCCCCCCGGAAACTTACAGCTGTAGTCTGCCACAGCCCACACGCAGCAGTGCAGGAAAAAAGAACGCCTTGAGTAGTGCCAGCTGCCATTTGCCAGGAACTCAATCCTTGTGACAGCAGTGTGGCTCCTTTCTAGCTGTCCCGGGAGGAGACAGGACCCATGGGCCCAATCTGCAGCTTCAGGAAGTTTCTGGCTGGGGTGGGTTGCCTGAGAACACCTGAGGCCCTGAGACTGGCTCCACTTTGGCCTTCCCAAGGCAAGCTCCCGGAGGCCACAGTGGGAAGCCAGGTGGGACTCCTTACAATAGTGACCTCTCGTTCCCCTTGTATGCTCTCTGTGCCTGCCCTGAACAACAGGATTGTCCAGTGGCCTGGGACTCCCTCCTAATCCCTGCTGGAGTTGCCAAGAGTGCATTCTGGAGTGCTCAAGCTCCTCCCCACCAATGCCCTGCACTCCCCATGAAGGCTCCAAACTGACTGCGAGCTTGGGAAATCCCCCCAGCCCCACCCTCCACCTAGGTTGGCGGGGAACTTCCTGGGAGCAACACAGGCCCAGGAGAATGCCCACAAGCACATTCTCGGCAGGCCACAGGTGCCACCTCTTGGCCAAAGACCAACATTGCAGCTCACCACATCAGATATACTTCAGCTTTGGGGAAAGTCTGATACCAAACTCCAGCTGACATCACTTTCCAAGCTATTCTGGCCACTCAGGATGCCATGAGCCACTTCAAGTACCCAGCACAGGGCTGCCACAGCTGTCAATTGAGAAACTCACCACATCAAGCCCGTATATAACCAAGGGAACCCTATAGTGACTTTATCAGCACCCTGCAAACCTCAAATAACAGTCGACTTAAATGAGAAGGAACTGGAAAAGTAATTCTGACAATATGAAAAAAACAGAGTTCTCCAACTCCCCCCAAAAGACCACACCAACTCTTCAGCAATGAACTCTAACCACAATGAAATTTTTGAAATTCCAGACACAGAATTCAAAAGGTTGATTATGAAATTGATCAACAAACTTCAGAAGAAAATTGAAAACAAACATAAAGAAATTAAAAAAAAAACTATTCAGGACATGAATGAAAACTTCTGCAAAGAGATAGACTCCTTTAAAAAAAAAAAAAAGCCAAAATTCTGGTAATAAAAGAATCACTCAGGGAAGGACAAAATGCAGTGGAAAGTTTTGGGGTTTTTTTGTTTGTTTTTTTGAGTTGGAGTCTCACTCTGTCACCCAGGCTGGGGGGCAGTGGCACGCTCCCGGCCACCACAACCTCGACCTGCTGGTGATCCGGCGATCCTTCCGCCTCAGCCTTCTGAGTAGCTGGAACCACAAGCACACGCTACCATGCCCGGCTAATTTTTTGATTTATTGTAGAGATGAGGTCTCGCCAAGTTGCCCGGGTGGGTCTCGAACCTGCAGGCTCAGGCAATCCACTCACCTCGGCCTCCCAAAGGTGTGAGATTACGGGCTGAGCCACCAAGCCAGGATGGAAAGTTTTAACAGTAGACTAAAACAAGCAGAAGAAAGGATCTTAGAACTTGAAGATAAGGTTTCTGAATTAACCCAGTCAGACAGCAATAAAGAAAACATAATCAAGAAAACAAAACATAGTCTCTAAGAAAGGTGGGATTACACAAAATGTTCAATCACAGATGCTCCTGAAGAAGAGAAAGCAACAGGTTTAGAAAACCTACTCAAGGGAGTAGTGGAGAAAAATTTCCCTGAACTTGCCAGAGATCTAAATATCCAGATACAAGAAGCCCTAAGATGATTTACTGGAAGAAGTTCATCCCTGAGGCATCTAATCATCCAGTTATGCAAAGTTAATGTGAAAGAAAGAATGTGAAGAGCAGTGAGACAAAAGCATCCAATAATTTACAAAGGTAAACCTATCAGACTACCAGCAGACTTTACAAGCCAGAAGGGATTGGGGTCCCATCTTCAATCTCCTCTAACAGAGTAATAGTCATACAAGAATTTTTGCACTACGTAAAACTTTTATAAATGAAGGAGAAATGAAGCCTTTCCCAGATAAGCAAACACTAAGGGAATTTATCACCAGTAGACCAGCTCTACAATACTAAAAGGAGTTCTAAATACTTTCCTTCAAGCAAAACATTGAAAAATGCCAGTGGAAAAATGCTGGAAGACACAGAGCCCACACAGGCTTTATGAAAAACCAATACAATAGAGAAAATAAATAATTAAATAAATAAAGCAACCAGATAACAGCCAGTCTGATGAATGGAACAGTATCTTACATATCATTATTAACTCTGAACGTAAATGGTCTCAATACCCCACTAAAAAGATACAGATTGGCAAAATGGATTAAAAAACACAACCCAAATTTCTGCTGCCTTCAAGGGACCCATTTATCTCACAAACACTCCTATAGACTCAAGGTAAAAGGGTAGGAAAAAAATATTCCATGCAAATGGAAACCAAAAGCAAGCAAGAACAGCCATTCTCATATCACATAAAGCAGACTTTAAATTAACAACAGTTAAAAAAAGATTGGTTATTATATAATGTTAAAAGGATCAATTCAATGAGAAGACATAACAATTTTAAATATATATGTGCCTAACACCAGAGCTCTCAACTTTATAAAGCAAATTCTACTAGGTCTAAAAAAAAAAAAAAAGACAGCAATATAGTAATAGTGGGAGATTTCAACACTAACAGCAATAGATCATCAAGGCAGAACATCAACAAAGAAACACCGGAGTTAAACTAGACCCTAGAGCAAAAGAAACAGACATCAGAACATTCCACCCCAAAATTACAGAATATAAATTCTTCTCATGAGCACATGGAACATTCTCCAAGACAGACCAAGTGATAGGCCACAAATCAAATCTCAAAAAATTCAAAAAAAATCAAAATCTTATCAAGCATCTTTTTAGACCACAGTGGAATAAAACCAAACATTAACTCCAAGGAGAACTTGCAAATCCAAACAAAAATGTGAAATTTAAACAATCAGCTCCTGAATGACTCTTAGGTCAAAAACGAAATCAAGATGGAAATTTAAAAAATTCCTCAAAATGAATGATAACAGTAAAACAAGTTATCAAAACCTTGGGACACAGTCAAAGCTGTGCTCAGAGGAAAATTTATAGTGTTTAAGGTCTACATTAATAAGAATAAAAGATTATATACTGACAACCTAACATCACACCTCAAGGAAAAACATTAACAAACCAAACCCAAAGCACCAGAAGAAAATAATGAAGATCAAAGAAGACCTAAGTGAAACTGAAATTTAAAAAAAAGATCAATGAAACAAAAACATGGTTCTTTGAAAAGATATACAAAATTGATAGGCGACTAGCTAGATTAAGAAATTAAGAGAGACGATTCAAATTAGTTCAATCATAAATGGAAATGAAAACATTACAGCTGATATGACAGAAATAGGCATAGAGGAAGCATTCCTCAAAATAATAAAAGTCACACATGGCAAACCAACAGCCAATATCATCCTGAACAGAGGAAACCTGAATGCATGTTCCCTCAGAACTGGAACAAGGCAAAAACGTCCACTTTTGCCACTCCTGTTTAACATACTACTGGGAGTCCTAGCCAGAACAATCAGGCAAGGGGAAAAAAAAAGTATCCAAATTTGAAAAGAAGAAATCAAACTACCTCTGTACGCCAATTATATGATCTTATACCTAGAGAATCCTAAAGACTGCTCCAAAAAATGGCTCCTGGACTTGATTGATGAATTTGGCAAAGTTTTAGGATACAAAATACACACACACAAATCAGTAGCACTGCTACACACCAACAGCAACCAAGCTGAGAATCAGCTCAAGAACTCAGTTCCATTAACAATAGCAGCCAAAAAGCTAAAATACTAGGAATATATTTAACCAAGAAGATAAAAGATCTCTGGAGAACCACAAAACCCTGACAGAAGAAGTTGTAATTATAGAGGACAAAAACAAATGGAAAAATCATTCCGTGCTCAGGCATTAGAAGAATCAACATTGTTAAGATGACCATATTACCCAAAGCAACCTACAGATTCAGTCCAATCCTTATCAAACTACCAATGTCATTTTTCACAGAATTAGAAAAAAAGTCCTAAAATTTATATGGAACCAAAAAAGAGCCAAAAGAACTAAAGCAATCCTAAACAAAAAGAACCAAAAAAAGCCGGAGGCATCATATTACCTGACTTCAAACTATGCTACAAGGTTGTAATAACCAAGTACCGTACTGGTACAAGACCAGGCACATAGACCAATGGAACAGAATAGAGAATCCAGAAATAATCCCAAATACCTACAACCAAGTGATCTTTGACAAAGCAGACATCTATGTATAAGAGAAAGGACACCCTATTCAACAAATGGTTCTGGGAAAACTGAATAGCTACATGCAAAAAAAAAGAAACTTGATCCTTATCTCTCTTCATATACAAAAATTAACTTAAGATGGATTAAAGATTTAAATGTCAGACCTGAAACCAGACAAATCCTAGAAGAAAACCTAGGAAAAACTCTTCTGGACATCAGCCTAGGCAAAGAATCTATGGTTAAAACCCCAAAAGCAAGTGTAACAAAAAACAAAAATAAACAAGTGGGACTTAATTAAACTAAAAATTTTTGCACAGCAAAAGAAATAATCAACAGAGCAAATAGGCAACCCACAGAATGGGCTAAGATATTCACAAACTATACATCTGACAAAGGACTAACATCCAAAATCTCCAAGAATTCAAACAAATTAGCAAGAAAAAAGCAAATAACCCTATTAAAAAGTGGGCAAACAACATGGACAAACATCTCTCCAAAAAAGATATATACACGGCCAGCAAACATATGAAAAATGCTCAACACCATCCATCATCAGGGAAATGCTAATGAAAATCCCAGTGAGATACCACCTTACACCAGTCGGGATGACCATTATTTCATAAGATCAAAAAACAATAGATGCTGATGCAGATACAGAGAAAAGGCAACGCTTATACACCTGTGGTGGGAATGTAAGTTACTACAACCTCTATGGAAAGTGGTAAGGAGATTTCTCAAACAACTAAAAGTAGATCTACCATTTGATCCAGCAATTTCCACTTCTAGGTTTCTACCCAAAGGAACAGAATTCATTATATAAAAAAGACACCTGCACTGGCATGTTCACTGCAGCACGCAAAGATGTGGAATCAACCCAAGGGCCCATCAGCTGATCAGTGGATGATAAAATGTAGAAACAAATACACCATGGAATACCATTCAGCGATTGAAAAGAATGAAACAATGTCTTTTGCAGCACCTTGAATGGAATTGGAGAACATTCTAAGTGAACTAACTCAGGAACAGAAAACCAAACACAGCGTGTTCCCACTTATAAGTGGGAGCTAAACTCAGGATATGCAAAGACAAAGAGTAAACGAACGCTGGAGACTCAGAAGGGAAAGGGGAGAAAGGGTGGAGGATCAAAAACTCCCCTATCAGGCACAATGTGTACAGGTGGGGGTGGTGGGCTGACTTAAAGCCCAGACAAAAGCGATTTATACCTCCAGAAGTTATTGAAATAAAACAATAAAATAGAAATAAAAATAACAAATTTTAAAAATTCCCTGCCTCAAATTGTTGTTTCACTTTTATTTATTTTCCAGTGCCCTAATATGATTGTTCTGAGTAATTTTTTAACTAGTCTAGTTTTGTGTATGTTTTCTACAGAATGGAATTGTCTATACTCTTTATGCCACCATTTTTGGAACTGGAGTCCCACTGACTTATTTTTAGACTAGATATGGATATAGCTCCCTATACCACTCCCCACACAAACTCACACTCCAAGTATACTTACGTATTACACCATAATGTTTGAGTAAATGTTACATTACTATAACCATAATGGTACCAAAGAGATGTTTCCTTTCTTGTTCAATCTTTTGTTTTTTTTCCTGCAGTGAATAACTGCTTCAATCACTTTTAACTAATTATTTCCATATAATGAAATGGCTTATCTAAAAAGTATGTATTACCTGTGGTCAAAGAAATCAAAGAATTTATCAACTGCACTTCATAACTAAAAAAACTTTACTGCTTGTATGTCTTCTTTTGAGAATGTTCAACCTCACTAGTCATCAAGGAAATGCAAATTAAAACTACACTGAGATACTGCCTAACTCCAGTCAGAATGGCCATTATCAGTAATTCAAAAAATAACAGATGCTGGAGAGGATGTGGCGAAAAGGAAACACTTCTACACTGCTGGTGGGAGTGTAAACTAGCGCAGCCTCTGTGGAAATCAGTGTGGTGATTCCTAAAAGCTCTAAAAATCGACCTTCCATATGACCCCACAATCCCGCTACTGGGAATATACCCTGAAGAACTCAAATCACTCTATAAAAAAGATACCTGCACACATATGTTTATTGCAGCATTGTTCACAATAGCAAGATCATGGAACCAACCATGCTGTCTATCAAAAGACGACTGGATTAAAAAAATGTGGTACATATACACAATGGAATATTACGCAGCCATAAAAAAGAACAAAATCATGAATTTCGCAGCAACCTGGATGGAATTGGAGTTTATAATACTGAGTGATCTCTCACAGAAACAAAGATCCGAGTATCACATGTTCTCACTCATAAGTGGACCTTGAACAACTATCGTAATACTATAAGAAAAGAATTGACAGTGGCGGGAAATTGTGGGGGGGTCAGGGAGGGGAAGGGAGGTGGGATTAACAGTAGTCAATATGTGTCTGGGGACGGGAGGGGGGCACACCTCATTAACAAGGGTACCTGCACAATGCGTATTTGTATACCTAACCCCTAACTGTACCCCACAATTTTAAAATAAAAAATATGTATTAAAAATTTTTTTTTACCAAAATCTTCTTTCCCCTTGCTTCAATTCAGGCTGTTATGCTCTAGGCCTGGTGCACAACCTTCACCCTAGGACTTCCAACTGCTCTCCTATATTGGATAATCTGTTACCCCAATCCCACGTCATCTCTTTCTAGGTTAAAGTCCTAGTTTGGGTGATATATATCCTATGGTGGATTCCTAAGGAAGATATACCTTTGAGGTCTAGGTTAGAGACTTTGTTATTTCCAAAACTGCATTTATTATCATCATATCTGACTGATGGTTTGACTGTGTATCGAATTGTAGGCTGAAAATATTTTTCCTTTCAAATTATGAAGGCACTGCTTATTGCCTTCAAGTTTTCAACTCTGCTATTAAGAAGTTCAATGCTATTCTAATTCCTAATATGTCACATGTTAACTGGCTTGTTTTTTTTTTAACCCTCTGGAAACTTTATCCTTGATGTTCTGAAAGTATTCATTGATGTGACCTGGACTGGCCTCCCTACCACTCCCTACCACTCCCTATCCCTCCATTAATTACTCTCGACACTTGAGAAACTGAAGTCCTAGCTCTGGAAAATAGTTTTGTAATATATTTCTGCTGTTTTGTTCTCTGATAAGTTCCTACACTGTATTGTCTCTATTCTCTCTTGCTAGAATTTCTATGAGCTACATGTTGGTTGTCTTGAAGGGCTCAATTAGTTAATTCAACAAATATCCTCTGGGCACCAACTCATCTGAGGAGCTACAGTAAGAAAAAAAGCTCCAATTTTAAGATTGACTCAAGTAGAAACTTTATACTATTGCTTTATATTTACAAAGAGGCTAGGAAATTCACTGGGCACTCAATATGTGTCAGACACTATTCTAAGTGCTGGGGTTACAGGGATGAACAAGACAGACAATGTCCCTACCTTCAAGAAACTCATATGATGATGATATATTTCTTTTCTAATTTTTAATCTGTCTTTTGATTTTCACTTCTGAGACAGTTTCTTAGTTTTATCTTCCAGTTCATTACTTTTTTTTAAGCCATTACATTTTTAATTTCCCTTTCTCAGAATTATGGAGACAATATTTTTTCATTTCTCAAGGGAATTTTATGTGGTTTTTTTTTTTGAAAAAAAGATTTTCTTCTGCTCTATACATAATTTGTTTCCTCTGCACTATACATAATTTGTTTCTTCTCAGTGCTTTTAATCTGCTTGCTTGCTTAATCATTTATTTGCCTTGGTGTCTTTTATGTTAGAGATTTCCTCAATTACCTGGTGATTCTCATCAATCCATTCATATTTTTAAAAATTTTTTTTTTTCTTTTTTTTAGAGACAGGGTTTCACTCTGTTATGCAGGCTGGAGTGCAGTGGTGCAATCACTGCAATCTTGAACTCCTGGCTTCAAGCAATCCCCCTGTTGCAGCCTTCCAAGAAGTTGGGACTGCAGGCATTCACTACTATGCTCTGCCTTTTTTTTTTAACTTTTGAAGATATGGGGTCTTTCCGTGTCGACCAGGCTGGTCTCAAACTCCTCGCCTCAGCAAGTAGCTCAGACCAGGGGAACAGACCACTGTGCCCAGCTCAAGCGCTTTCTGTTTAACAACAATATAAGCCCAGTTTTTTTTTTAATGATTCCCAAAAATCAGTATCTGTAAGTCTTTCCTCCGGTAGGACTCTTCTATTATTAAACAGAAGAGCCCTCCAATCACCCACCTTCAGGACTGCACAAGCAAGTTGAAAGTGGAGGAGAAAATTCAGAAGTCTAACAGTTCCATATACAAACTATGAAGTAATCATTCTGCTTCCAGCTCCTTGCCTCAGACTGTCTTCTCTGTTACCTGCTGTCTCTAAATTCTGACCTGTTCTGGGACTCTACAGGGAGTACTGGCTCCCTCATCATCCAAATGGTCTTCGACAGACACCGAGGTTGCAGCTTCCTCCATGCTGCCAAGTGTATTTCCATCTCCTGTTTATGTCACTGTCACCTCTTGTGCATTTCTCTTTGTCTTTGTAGATGTACATCTTTTTATTCCTTAACCTACAATTTAACTGGGCTTCATTGAGGAGAGAAAGGAATTTAGAAATCAATTCTAAGGTGTTGCTTAAGGGGCTCGCTTTCATTCTCCAAAAATGACGTTGAGGATGGCATGCTTTACTATCACTTTCTTCTTTTTCTGCTCACACTGAACAAGTAACAACCTGCAAGATCCTGATGGCTTAAAAAACAAACAAAAATGCTATCATCTGTCTTCCCTGCAGTACGATTTGCTTTACTTAAATCACATCTTCTAATTAATTATATTAAAAGCAATTATTTATCACCCTCAAAGCTAACACAGCGTGTTGGAGCTCTCTAGACATTTTAAGCCATATCTTTAAATAGCAAAGCATTTTAATTATCACAATTTTCACTACTGTATTTTAAAATAGTGTAGTATAGCTTATGTAAAATACAGTTAACACTAATAGGAAAAAAAGAATAAGAACAAATTACAAAACTCAAAATGTGTTTTCGTCCATTTCAATAAGTCCTCTCCAACCTCCAGCCCCAAAATACAGCCCTGGACCAGATGGCAGCCAAGAAAAGCAGCTTCTCCATCTCGGGGCACCGACTCTTCCAATTGAGGAGTTGTCTTATGAAAAAAGCTCCCATCTTCTTTAAGTTAGAACCAAGTAGAAACTTTTTACTATTGCTTTATATCCACAAAGAAGCTAGGAAATACTGAAAATGACCCAACTTCTTAATGCTTAGAACTCAATACTCTGTATTTATAAAGGTCAAAATATACAAGCTTCTTGGCACATTAGATGATATGTTGGTTTCTATTTTGAAAAGTATCAATTCTACAACATACATTCATCATCTATCTTCGTATATATTTACTATAAAATCTCATTCTGGCTTTTAAACAAGAAAGCAATCATTTTGGCCTTTTATTACGAAATTCTTACCTGATGACACAGTCTCTCCCAACATTACCTTGCAACGCTTACAAATTACTTTGGTATTTGCCTTTGGTTCCTGTAGAAAGGAAAAATGTCATTTAAATGTCACTCAGCTTTTCTTAAAAGGAATATATAATTTTAACATACTCCCCAGAGTATACATTGAACTTTACATTTTATTCTGCCCTCTACTAAATACTGGGAATACACTTAGCTTGCATGCATAATTCACATGCACGGAGATAATTTTTTTCAAGTCTTAAGACCTAATAGTGCACAGATCGACTTTTCCAGACCTAGCCATTTTTTGATAAGCCAGATGTTGCCAACTAATTTGAACAAAAAGCACTTCACATTTCTAAAAAAGCACATCCAAATATCCTTATAACTTAGAATAAGCATATGGTGAGCAGAGAGGGCTTATGACTTGCCCCAACTCACGTATAGAATGCAGAAGAAGAATTTGAGCTCATAATTTTGACTCCTAGTCCAGAGTAGTTTATGTAGGAGGAGCCTGTAACTACCCATAATTAAAAAGTTGGAAATAGCTAACCTATTCATGTAATCCTACTTTTTCTATTGAATTGCACTGCAACTTGGTAAGTCAGCTCAGACCGGGCTCAAACACATCCCCGGAGTAAACACGCAGTGTGCCCCATGGAGTGCACCGTCTCTGGAGGTGTGCTGACATCCCTGTACAGGGCACATCACAACAGCAGAGCTCAGAGCTTGGCCCAGGCAGGTAACTGGAGGGGGTTCATTCATTCCTGCCAGAGGTAAAAGACACAGAAAGATAGGAAGGTGTCCATTTGTCCAGATCTGGGAAGAAGAAAGCTCAAAAAGTCAGTATGGTGAACTGCAAAAGTTAGCATTTTGGTAGTTTCATGCTTTCTTACAATAAAATATACTTATATGGCTCCAAATTGGTATTTAAAATACTTTTTAAAGGACACCACTTTTTACAAGTTGAATTTGACCACCTTCATTAAATTTCACCAAAAACTAAGGGCTTTAGTGAAAACCAATACAGGGCATGAGAACAGTAACACTTGAGGGAAAAAGGATTTTTCTGTTTGAAATAGAAAAGCTTTTGTCAGATGCTCTGTATGTATTTCACTTATAATTGCTCTCACAGAACATTTCATTTTGTCTTTCAAGGGAGCAAGAAAAGCACTTTTTGACCTGAGACCCAATCCCCACCACTACACAAGAAGTCCATTTACTGAATATGCATATGTACCCCTGAATCTAAAACAAAGATAAAAAAGACTAATAATAAAACTAAATTTAAAGAAAGACTACCATTACCAGGCATAGGTAGTCAGGATTTAAAACTCTGATCGATAAAAAGCAAATTACCTCAAACAACCAAATATGTAAGTCTTGATTCAAAAACAACTACAGTAAAAGATACTTTTTTTAGTCGGCGGTCTCACTCTGTCGCCCAAGCTCAAGTACAGTGGCTCATGGCTCACTGCAGTCTCGAGATCCCGGGCTCAGGTGACCCTTCTGCTTCAGCCTCCCAAGTTGCTAGAACTAAAGGCATGCACCACCACGCCCACCCGGTTTTTAAAATTTTTTTGTAGAGACAAGGTCTTGCTGTGTTTGTTGCCAAGGCTTAGTATCGAACTTCTGGCTCAAGTGATCCTCCTGCCTCAGGCTCCCTAAGTGCTGGGATTATAGGCATGAGCTACGGTACCTAGCTTAGTAAAAGATACTTTTAAGACAACTGGTAAAATTTGTATATGGCCTCATCAAGGAATAATTGTTAATTTTATCAGGTGTGATAATAATGATAGTGTAGTTACGTTTTTAAAAATCCCATTTTTAGATATACACACTGAAACACATAGAGATGAAATGTCATTGACCGGGATTTGCTTTGAAGTACTTCAACAAAAAAAGCTGGTGAAGCTCACTTGATGAATCTAATGGTTAGCATATGGAAGTTCATAATACTATTCTTGCTATATAATACTTGTTTATAATACCTTACAAAGTTTGACAACACAATTTTCTTAGAAAACAAAAAAGACACACAATTATGGAGTTAACAAAACAAATTACCAAAACCAACTATCATCTTATACCAAAATCAACTAAGTATCCCAATAAAGAAAAAATTTAAAAAGGGATAGCGCTTATTCATACTTGCCAGAAGCAATATGAAAAAGTTCGATTTTTTTTCTTTAAAATGTGTGTGTGGCTATACTTTCTAAGCCTTGAATAATATTAAAATCTTGTTAAAGGATGAAGTACCATCTTTGTCATGCTATTATAAGATACAAAATTTGTATTATATTGGTACATACCAAAAATAGCACAAGAGATGACAAATGAATACAAGAACAGGGAAACCTTCAGCAGATATCTTTTGAAAATAAAAGTACTTGGCAGTAGTGGAAGACTGGGGAGGGGGCAGGATTTGCAGCAGTGGGAATCTGCTGGGGGAGGGGCAGGCACAACAAGGGCACCTGCATCGTGAACATTTGTATCCCTAACCCTGAATTGTCCCCCACCTATTCAACATAAAAAGTTAAAAAAGAAAAGAACATATTGTCCATTGACAGAGGCTCAAATAAAGTAGTACAAACTCGAAAAAGGTACTGAAAAAAGAAATAGTGTCAGGCTTTATGCTTGTTTGTTTGTGCTGTTTTTACCAGCAGATC
Source organism: Cephalopachus bancanus (assembly GCA_027257055.1). Classification (NCBI taxonomy): domain Eukaryota; kingdom Metazoa; phylum Chordata; class Mammalia; order Primates; family Tarsiidae; genus Cephalopachus; species Cephalopachus bancanus. Next base: position 780,654 of record JAPVLO010000140.1, read on the forward strand.
TTGTAAGTTAAAGCATAACACCACATTAATTTGGCTTAAAGAAAATCCCTGTTTTATGATGCGTTTTTCTTTACCTGTGCTTAAAGGAAATAAAGGAGCAAGTTGGGCAACGAAACAGCCTAACAGTGTGGGGACTCCACAGAGAAAACCTTGAAGAAACACACACGGTTGTGGACTAACTAGACGGCTGTATCTGAGAGAGGGCAACACTGCTGGAGAGGCGGACTAGCCTCCCATCCTTGCTTTTGTTTTTCTTGGTGGTGTTTCCATGTCGAAGGACCCTTGGTATTGTCTCACCAAAGAAATGTCTCCCGAGAGATACCATTAGGATGCTTTGTCACCATGTGATATTGGAAAACCCTGCTAGTGAGGGCCGGACTGAGTGATGTGAGAAGTCGGTTTTCAGTAGCACAGAGCAGCCTTGTTCCCACAGGAGCCCTGAGAGCACGGTTTGAGCAGCCCCTCCAAGTTGATGCTACTATTTTGGGTCACAGGCACACTCTTTCAACTGCTACAATATGCAATTAAAGCGAAAGTTTCATCTAGGTGAACCTGAAGACAATCTTGTCAACAGCAGCCCGTTATGAGAGCACAACCATTTCCCACAGTCTCCTTGATACTAAAAACTGGAATGTCTAAACACAAGGGGCCTCTTTCTTTAATGCATAAGATGGATGTTTACAGTGAAGAAAAATTCTTGCAAGTGACATCACATAACTGAAAAAGATGTAAATGTAAAGAATATGTTTCAGCACAGAGGGAATCATGGTTTCTCTCATTTGATCCTTCTCCATTCCTTTTCCATTCATGCCTTCCAAATATTTTTAAAATGTGCAGCTTAGTCATAAAAATGAAAGTTAAAACACATAAAATAATAAGGTATTAGTATGCAAATTTAGATTTAAATACACATTTAATATAATCATATTAAATATATTCATAACATAAACTTATATTAGCTTGCCATGTATCTTTTAAAAATACAGAATCTAAAGTACTATACTTCACTAAAACGAGCCATGTTTAGATAAAGGGATTTCCGTTTATGGTGAGAAGTGAGGCACTTAAAGAAGTGGCCAGAACTTAACCCCAATATTTGATAAATTTCCTTAATTTCCCTAAAAATAGTTCTATATAAACCAATTTTCATCCTAAGAGCTGTCCAACTGCTGCATATTTCCTGTAGTACTCAGTTCTTATTAAAAAAAATCAAATGAGTTCTAAATGAAATTTAAAATACGTTTTTGTGCCTATCAATAATCAGATGTTAAAAAGATGTTCTGGCAAGGATTTTCTTTGCCTTTTAAATCACATCTGTATTGACTGGCCATCAGGGAAATGATTTCTCACAAGGGCCAAGCCAATGGTATTGATTTTTTTTTTTTAATAAACTGCTTGTTCTCTGCAATGAGAGGAAATTGTCTTCTTTCAGACATAACTTACATAGCAAGAGCCACTGACCTCACATTGTCAAGCGCCAACTTGGACGCTGCTACCTGGCTTTCTCTCTATTGCAGGGCTCCTCCATTTCCTTGCATTCCTTGGTGGCATCTGCTTTCATGACTTGAGCAGAAGTCTATTAAGGGCAGAAGTAGTAAAATACCTCAGCCTAATTGTGTAGTAAGTATCCTGGAGCAAGAGAACACTCTTAATTTAAACCAGATTATTCAGGATAAAATGCACACGAATTATGAAATATTGTTCTAAAAACAAGAAAGTAGAGCATTTTGGTTTGTAAAATGGTAGCACTCTCAATTCGACGCATGAAGAAGTCCTTGTCTCCTTATGCCTCCTGCCTCTGCAGCTGTTTTAGTTTAAGACCATATGTTCTTCCTGTATCAATAAAGCAGAGCCAAGAATAAAAGGCAGTTGAAAATAATGGATTCTGGCCTTTAGAACAGTCTGCGTAACAAGAACTTACTGAAGAAACCAGTAGCTAAGTCATTCTCTAAGTTAGCATTTATTTTGAAATGATATTTTACCAATTTAAGGTGGTTCTCAGAAGAAGGACAGCGCGTCTTCACTGGGGATAGCTCAGGTCTTGGCCACCACAAATCGGCTCTTAAATGCATCAAGAAGAAAGAGTCTCCAACAAAACAGTCATTCTCTTTTGGATGAAGTGGTTTATTAGCAAAGGGGTCGGGATGGCAACACCATTCCCCAACTAGAGCACCCCAGTTCTCACTTGGCAGTGGCAGCACCCTGAGAAGTCTCCTGGTGGAAAAAGGAAAAACGGTTTCACAGAGCAAAATGGAACTAACATTTTCTTAATTAAGGCATCATAAAAGATGAAAGAAACTCATTAACCACATGGCCTGCAATGCTAATTCTTCCCCAGCTATAAAATTAATATAGACTCACTACAGACAATTTTGAAAATGCAAAGAAGTATAAAGAAAACAAACATCATCATTCTCTCATACCCCAAAATAAATAACTACTTTTTACATGATGGCACGTTTCTTTGCCATCCTTTCAAGAAACATATTTGTACATATACACATAAAGTTTGGGATCAGCAGATATATATATATATATAATATATATATATATATATACACACACACATATATGTATATGTACATATATGTATGTGTATATGCATATATACACACATTATATTTTGCTTTTGCTATTTTATTCAGTTAGATCATGATTCTTAATGACGCTACAACATTGTATTCTATAGGTACGTCAACACTTTTCAGATCATTCCCTCACTATTAGATATTTAATTTTGAGTTTTTCATTATCAATTGTTCTGTGACCAATACTCCTATTAGAAAATTAGTGTATTTATCTGATTTCCTTGGGGACAGAAATCTTATACGTGTGAGATAAGCAAAAATGATATGCATATTTTAAAAGCCAACACTCATTTGGTGAAGTTCTTTCCAGAAAAGCTATATCAATCTATAATTCTTCCACTCACCCTTTTTATAATTGAATACTATTATTTTTCCATCTTTGCACTAGTAATGGGTGAAAATATTCTCAACACTAATTGGCAACTCTTAAATTACTGGCAACATTGACCTGGTTTTCCTATTTATTGAACACTGCTTCTTCTGGGAATTGTGATCAATGACTATTGTCCAATGAGGTGTCAGTATGTTCTTATTAATTTGTAAAAGCATGTTCTATATTAACAGTATTGACCCTATGTCTATAATCTGTCACTTTTTTTTGGTGTTAATGCCTTCTAATTTGGCTTATGTGCCTTGAATTTAAAATCACCCAGTAACTTTCTTCTTGATTCTATTGCTATATTTTAAAAAACTTTTTTTATTTAGGAATAATTTTAGATTTACAGAAAAGTTAGTTGCCAAGATAATACACACAGTTCCCAATACACTTTACCCAGCTTCCCCTAACATTAATATCTTATATAATCATGGGAGATTTGTCAAAACTATGCACTTTATCCAGATTTCACCAACTTTTCCATTCTATTAATGTCCTCCTCCCCCACCCCCCCTACCGTTCCAGGATTCAATCCACGATAGTGCGTTGCATTTAGTCATCAAGTCTCCCTAGTCTCCTCTGGTCTGTGACGGTTTCTCAATATTTCCTTATTTTTCAGGACTTTGACATTTTTGAAAAGTACCAGTCAGATATTTTATAAAACTCTCCCTTAATCTGATTTTGTCTGATATTATCTCAAGATCAGACTGGGGTTATGGTTTTGGGATAAGAATCACAGAGGTAAGGCACTCTTCTCGTCACACCATATCAGGGGGTACAGTATATTAACATGACTTATCATTGGTGATATTAATCTTGATTACTTGGGAAAGGTGATATCTGCTAGTTTTCTCCTTCTAACAAAATACTAGTAGATTCATGTATTCAGATGTTGTAAGTTAAAACATTTAGGATGTGAATGTATTATTTTTTAACATTCCTCCATGTTAGCCACTTTTCTTTGATTCCCCAATCAACCATGAGTATCATAAAAAGGCAAATACAGTCTGGAAGAGGGTAGACCCTTAATTTGTAACCATGGAGGACAAAGCTAAGAACAAGAAAGGCTGACTTCAGTTGAACAGAACAAAGCACTTTTTCCTTCAAATCAGGGTACGCTATACCACTGCCACCATCAGGCTGCTAAGCCTGTTAAGGATACTGGAGAAGTGATTCTTTCAAAATACATTTCTGAAAAGTCTACCATGAATCAGGCATTCGGACTATGAATACCAATAGCCTCTTCTCTTAAGGTACTCATATTTTTTTAAGAAATATGGACCTATAAACAAATAACAAAGCCACATGTAATAAATGCTCGTAATTGAGTAATGAATTCTTAGAGACCGGGAGAGTAGCACAAATACTTTGAATATTTGGTAAAAGTGTTAACCCCTTTCCTCAAACATACATTCCTATAAGCACACAGATTTGCATATTACTTTAGGGAATTCATGGATCCCCAAGGCCAACCCATGAATGCAGGGCAATATATACAAAGTGCTGCCGGGCTCAGTGGCTCAGCCTGTAATCCCGCGCCTTTGAGAGGCTGAGGTGAGTGGATTGCCTGAGTCTGTGGGTTCGAGACCCGCCTGGGCAGCGAGACCTCATCTCTACAATAAATCAAAAAATCAGCTGGACGTGGTAGCGCATGCCTGTAATTCCGGCTACTTGGAAGGCTGAGGCGGAAGGCTCGCCGGAGCCCAGCAGGTCGAGGCTGCAGTGGCCGGAAGCGCTGCACTCCAGTCTGGGCAACAGAGTGAGGCTCCAACTCGAAAAAAAAAAAAACAACAAAGTGCTAGGGGAATACATTGTACATGGACTTCAGAGAAGCAATACCTTAGCTGGCTTTTGAGGACAAAGAATAGTTCTTCAGGCAATGAAGGGTACCACGAAAGAAACAATATGAAGGTAGATACCATATCTGTTTACCTTATTGTATTTCTACTGTCTGCGATAGCGCCTAACTTACAGTGTGACATTTTAAATATTTGCTGAAGAAATGAACTGGCATTTCTTTACAATTGTAACATGTAAGGCCCCTGGTTGGGACTGTTACACACTGAGATGAAAGGGTTAACAAACCTTTTCTCTTGCTGCTTGAGAATCTGACCTTTGGTTTAGCCACCTAGCTCTGTTACCCTGGAAACCTGGTAAGATCTTAGGCATCAACTATATTGCTAGGCAACATTGCTTGCGGTAAAAACGATCCCTGATTGGTAGATTGAACCTAAACCAGGAAAAACTATGAATGAGCTATAAATGTCTGACAAGAATGCCATGGTTTGGGCTCCCTGAGTGTAGTCTCTTGTGGGGAACCCTATAAACTATGCCAAAAAATTATTAGAAGAGATGTTGGCTGCTTAGGGCATGAGGCTTCCTCCCAGCCAGAGAAGCTCCCCTATCTCTCTGATGTGCACCTTATGTGTACCTGGAACTGTGTCATTTGGGGGAGACAAGAGTCCTCAGGTGGGGGGGTGTGAGCTGTCACTGGGGTGAACTGCTGCAGATCCCCTGCTAAGAGAAATCCTTGATGCTGCCCTGCTGACAAGGAACGTGGCCTGTGGTAGTCTTGTGAATCCACATGTTTAAATGAACTTAAGAAGAATCCTGGTGGGCACTCCACACACCTTATCCCATTTACTGCTGACAACAGTTTTGTGAGATAAGAAACACCAATCACCTCTTACAAACGAGGAAAGTGAGGCTCAGAAATGTCAAACAATCTGTACAAGTTCACAGACTCAGAGGTGACTAGCAACGCCAGGATCTGAACCCAGATCTTCCCTGGCAATGCAGAACGGCCCCAGGGAAAACTTGAGCAGGTGGGAGGTGGCAAACTATGGGGGCTCTTCCAGGTCATGCTAGGAGGTAAGGACTTGGTTCTACAGGTAGGTAGGAGGCATCAGAGAATGTGAAGCAGAGAAGCAAAAGGTCAGATTTGAATTTTTACCAAGAAGGAGAAGGCAAACAAGCTACCTGTTTAGAATCAGAGTGAGACCTAAACGGACTCCTAAGATTCTGTTTCCTGACATTCTGCATGTAATGCCAATAAACAGACCCTCAAACAGTGTAAAAGACAACGATGTCAAAATCCCTACGTGATCAAGGAAATGAAACTGCACCATAATTTACAGAGATCCGGGAGATGAGACACATTAACACAAAATACAATATTTTAAACTTAACTTGACCCCATATCGTGTGAATAAAAGCTATAATACTCATATATCTTATAACCATCTACATAAGACATCAGGAGCAAGAAAGTGCTTAATTCAAAAGTCATTGCAAAGATAAAGAGTTTTTACAGCAGAAAACAATTTCTGATGTTTTGAAGAAAACATAAAACCTTTAAGAACAAAAGATGTATTTTAATCATAGCTCTACTAAAAGTATATCTATCTAGAACCATGAGAAGTATACTTTGATATGATCTACTTCCCAGGAGAACTTTCAAAATAAAACTGGTATCTTTTTTCCCAAGGTGGTTTTTAGGTAAAAACCTGCTGGAGCTCAAAAGGAACAAAATGATTTCTTGAATTTTCTCTCAGCTTAAGATTCTATAATGAACAGCAAAACATTATAACAAGTTAAAATTTGATGGTTATTTTTTAATGAATCTGGAGCATAAACTTTTAGGAAGTAATCACTTAAAGTACACAACCTTAATAAATGCTATTGATTGATGATGTTTCATTTAAGATTTAAACATATACATAAGAAAATGTAAGCCCCTTAACTTTAAAGAGAATAAGGAGATAAAAAGAGATAAGAAAAATAAGTAATAAAAATTAACATATATACAAGAAAATGAAACATCTCTTAGCTTTAAAATCAACCATTAATCAGCCATAATAATAACACAGAACTTTTATAAATTGGATTATAACCAAGTAGACATTATTAATCTTAAGAATAACACCAAATACCTAAAGCTCAAAATGTGGCAGCTGGAATTTAAATTAATTTTGGTGATATTCTTCAAATGGCAGGCCACAAATTCTATAAAACTAGCTTTACATTTTACTACTGTTATGTACCTCATACAATTAGGCTCATACAAGTATAATTTTATTCCAAAAGTTTGCTTAACATTACTAATAGTCTACTTTGTGCCTGCACTCTTTCTTCTTTGTTCTCTTTCATAGAGAAAAGTGACTGTATTCACAGGCGTCGTTATTTTCAGACTACAACTACAGCTGGCCTGCCAAGTAGCCAAATCAAGTGGTTGGATACTCTGACATCTCGTATTTCCACAAAGCCCATCCTGCCATTTTCTTCTAGAGTCTCAATGCCCTCCCGAGCTCTGGGCTGACACCAAGCACTGCCCTGCTGGTGCAGGTAGAACAGGGCAGACCAGTCCAAAAACCTCAGGAGAGCCCTCTGCTTCAAACAGTATGAAAATCAAAAGGCTTGAGTTTGAAAGTCGGTTTGGCCGATTGTTGTCACTCAAGTATTTATTTCTAGGAGACATAACAAATGTCAAGCACAATGACCATTTGGCTGTTTCTGAGACTATTCACAAAGAAGTAAATTGTACTACTGCTGCCTGACACTAGGGCCTGGCAGTCTCAACAAGAATATAATACAAAACTACATATGTCCATTCAAATTTTAGTTTAAATTCCACCAATCTGGTAAAAATGTAGATTGGAGAATTTTATTGTAAAAAACCAAAACATTATTTATTTTCAAATAACAAAAATAAATGGCTAAGAACATGCAACCTTAAATTAAGAAAAAAAGCTGCTATAATTAGCAGATGTCATGCACCCTCATGCTAATAAGTATTAAAAGCTATTAATGAGTCTTACTGCGTTAAATTGTCCTCTATATCTTATTTTTGTAATTTGGTTGATAAGAACCTTTTTCATTTTAAAAAAAAAGAGGAACAAGCATTAGTCTTAATACTATCCAAATAATCATGAATCATAAAGCACATGAAACCCAAAGTATTACTTGATGGGGTTCACTGATCAGAGAATTTTCATTCTGACAGAATTTCATTCTTACAGGTTTATCCAATCCAGCTTCCTTATCTTGCAGATGAAGAAACTGAGCCCTGGGATATTAAAGTAACTTATTCTCAGATAATAAGGCTAGCCTGTAAGTAGATCTCAACTCCACTCTATTGCTCCTAGCAGAGGCACTCCCAACACAGATAAGTCATCATATTCCAAGGCACCTTCCAGGGAAAAATGACTACAATTAGTTGACTTTGATTACAGCACATAGAGGTTCATTTGAAACACCTTTGGTCTTGTTTTCTATTTAACACGCACAGACGTTATCCTTACCACCCACCCACAACAGGTGACCGAAGGAGAAATGAGAAGACCGCTGGGCATGAAGTCCATGTGCAGATACTTGAAGAAGCACATTTTTCCGTAAAACAAAGAGTCATGGGGCATGCGGCTAAAAGTGAAATGTCAGTAAAGCCTTGAGTCACTCACTAAGGAGTTTTCTGCCTTATTCAAGACTCATACACATGCCAGACACACAGGTGTGATATGAAAAGTCTTTCAGGCAAGCCTTTCTTAAAGTAAGTCCACTGTTTATCTTCTCAGAGAGAAAGATGATTCATTTCCTTGGCACATACAGAGAATATGAATCAGAGTCCTGAACAAAAAAACTTAAAACACTAAACTAGCTAATCTGCCATTTTGCTAATAAGAAAAATTTATAAAAAGAAAAAAGGACAGAGTCTCTAAACCCAATACAAAAGGCTTCTTGAGCATTAACTATTATATATGTTTCCTCCTTTAATCTTCTTGACAAGTTGGGAAAATAGGCCTTAGAAGGCCATGTTAGAAGAAAGCTGAGGTGGTACCAACAGGGCTCCTCAACTATTAAGTGATGCAGGAGGATTTCAAACCCAGGTCCAGCTGTCCTGCTCTTTCCTCCACACTGCAGGCCTGTCGATGGTCAGGGTCAGGGTCAGTGAATGCTGCCCTTCAACGTTAAGCCTCCAAGCCCACCTAATTCTCAGTTCCACGGTTGTGAAAGGAATAGGCACAAAACAAAAGACACAGGTCCTGAACAGGAAACATGGGGGCCACAGACAAAGACTTTTCATATCATCATCCTTCTCCCATGAAACACAAATATCAACCAAAGATGGACGAACACATCCTTTACTGTAAGCAGCACCAGGAAATACTGTTATACTGAATTCAACCTGTTCCCGCTGTAACATTTAGGTCAGCTCACTGTTGTGGAGGAATGAAAGGTTCAGAAACCTCTTCTGAGAATTAAACCAGAGTCTGAAACAGAGAAGGAAAACACTCTTGGCTAAACTACAGTCTAAACTGGCATCCCCGGGGCCCTCAGAAGAAGGCGGGCCTGTCTCTGAGTACTTACTCTGCAGCAACTTCAGCCCTCGAGTGGCCTGAGCAAAGATGAGATGCTCTCCTCTCCAAATTTAAAGCTACCTCATTTCTTACACAAAACAACCCTCCTGAGGGTGTTCCATTCATAATCTCCGGCTGACACCGGAGAGACTTCGTGCCATCTCATCTCCCTGGGACGTGGCCAGGAAATCAGGAAGCAAGCAAGAACGGCGGACTAGGAGGCCGGAACAAACACACCAATGTTTATTAAAGTCAGCCTAGCAAAAATTTACTGAGGGCCTACTATTCACCAGGCACTGCACCTGATGCTGGGGATGGGGATGATGATGATCATGACAAGAACAATAATTACACTTCCAGCGGCAGATAATGACATATTGATTGCTTGCCATGTGCCAGGCAAACATTTGAACGCATTCAACTCTCCCAACAATCCTATGATGTAGGTCCTATTCTTTTCCACACTTTCACAGTAAGGAAATCGAGGCACAGAGTGGTTAGGTAACTTGCCCAGAGTTTCACAGCTAGTAAATGGTATGCAAACCCAGTTACTGTGGCTTGTAAGTCTGTACTGCGAGGCACTACACTATACCATACTCTCAGTAGAATGATGACAAAGATACAGGAGACAAGATTATCTCCCCTCCCAGAGCCTATGGTTTAATCGTGAAGACAGCAAAGAAACCTTAGACGAGCACCTAAAACAAGCTAGGGTGCAGAGAAAGCTCCCAGTAGGAAATGCTCTGCCAGCTGAATTCTGAAGTTCAGGTAGGAGCTGACTGGGGGAAATAGGCTCTGAGGTGCATTCTGGGAGAGGAGTGGCTGTCAGAAGGTCCCAGGGTGAAGAAAAGCATGAAGAGGTGGTGGGACTATGGGCTGATACCCAGAGCGTGCACAGAACGCGAGTCAAGGATGGTGTTTTTTGGGAGGGGAAGGGGTAGACTGGTGAGAGAGAGATGAAATGTGCAGGTAGAGGGGTAAACAGGAGAACTCAAAGGAACTAACTCAGAATGCAAAGGACTTATGGAACTTATCCTGAAGAAATCAGGGGCATGGGAGGGTTTGACGAGGGGAGTCAGCTGTACTTGAGAAAAAGTAGAATAAAAATGGATCAGATGAGGGTGAAACCAAGGAAGACTGAGTGGATAAGGAGTTGGCAACAGGTGTAATGAGGGGAAGAGACAGTGGCCTCAACTAAGTTAGTGGCAGTGGGGTAGAGGAAAGTGGACTTAAGACATGCTACAAAGAAAGTAGTGACAGGTTGTCTACGGAGGGGAACTCCTCGCAGGGAGGAACCCAAGGCAACAACACCAAGTTTCTACCTTGAGGACACACGGAGCCAACTGGCATTACTGAACTGGGAGAGAAGCAGATTTCAGATATGAAGGATCACTTATAAGTCTCAGGACCCTGACTCAGGAAACCCATCTAACAAAGAATTCTAAATTTTTTCTGTATATATGGTTAACAGTAATAAGGTTCTGATTTGTCTTTCCAGCCTAAAAGTGATTTAGAAGCTGAAAATTCAGGGGAAAGGGTCTGTGCCCAAGAAACAAGAAATAGGAAGAAAGAAGGCAAAAAAAAAAAAAAAATTAAGAGTCCTTGGAATACAAAGGAAAAAAAGCAGCAAAGGGCCCATCTCATCTCAATAGGGTAATCACAGCCCATCACAAGAACAAGTTACAAGAGTAACCTAATCACAGAGAAAAGGTTAATTTGTGCTCAGTATGCTCTGTCTTAATAAGCAAGGAAAAAAGGAAATGGATTTTAGAAAGGCATCGATGAAAATAGTTCAAGTAAAAAGTTGTGCTGCAAAAGTTTGTTGTGTAGAAAATTCACTTAATGTGGAAAACCTCGCTCACCATCCTGATGGAAAAAGATGTGACAGCTCCCAAGTTCCTTTTCAGAAGAGAGATGCTTCAGTGACCAGCACAGGTTCTCCCACCGAGATAAGCCTTCCTCCTTCCAAGTCAGCATCCTAGTGCTCCCCTTTAAATCCCTGAGAAGAGTCAACCATGCTGTGGTTTCTGGCAAGTTTTGTGGTTGATTTTGTTCAAAGTGAGATTAAGCTGGCTCTCATTTTAAGCCCATGTACTGCTCTGTTGGCAAGTACTTCAAAATCCTGGTAGAATAAGAGATGACCTTTGCCAGACACGGAATTCATCAGTGTTAAAACACATTCCTTACCTGTCCCTTATTATGACTTCACCGCAGGATTGGCAATAAAACGTGCAACATTCTTGAGCTTGCGAGCTTTGATTAAACACTGAAATCAGTTCTAAAGGAAAACAATGAAATAGCAAATCTTAAAGGTGTGGAACAAATACATTAACACACAAAAAGAGTTTAGTAACCACAAAAAATTACCATCACTAAATACTGTTTATGATCCACCCAGAAGAACACATTTAATTAGTATTATCTGATGACTCAACCAGAAGCAAATATTGTGATGTGTTTTCAAAAATAAAAGATTTTGCAAAGCGCTTCAGAGCTAGGAGCTGCCCTAGATTGCCCATGTAACATTTGTTACTTCTCTCATTTATAAATACCAACATGAAAGATGAGTGAAAAAACTTTCTTCCACACTGAGCTAACCCCACAGATCTTTAACCACCCTCAGCTTTCCTCTGCTATGGCTCACAGTACAGTTCCTCATCAGTGTGACTGCTAGTAAATAAGGCTCTATAATTTAGGTTTAATTTGATTTATACATGGTTTCCATCTATTCTGGCATAGTATCATATGTACAAACAAGATGGATCTCAAACTGGTATTTACTGGACAGTTCCCTGGGAATGGACTGGCTCCAAAGAAGAGTTCGATCTTCCAATAGCAAAATTCAGATTCATCGGAAAGCTGTGGAAAATGTCTTTTTCTCTCACTACATGAAACAGCAAAAGGCAGCGTGCTCCTTTAGCGTCCATTATTTCTTTTGTGAAAAAAGAGAACTTGCATTTCAAAAAAATACAACTAAATATTTATCCATAAAAAATCTAAATAAAGGAATGAGGTCTCACATCCATTAGGATCGAGCAATTTGAATTCAGTTCATGTTACTTTGTATGTATTCTAAGGATTTTTAAAATTGTTGCTAGAAAATTTAAGCCTTGACAATTAAAAATTCTGCAATTTATAGGGCTGCCCACGAATCTCTACTGCATTAAAGTGAAATAAGGAGTATTATTCTTTAACTCTGAGCAGATCAAAAGGAGACCTAGGCAACACGCCCAAAATAGTCTTTCCAGACCAGTAAGCACATTTTCAGCGAAACACTACCCTCTGCTGGCCACCTAGCACGATGTACCCGGCCAGTTCGTAAGGCCGGCACTTTCTGTTACGGAGGAGTCCTGGAGCACATTGCCACTGGAGGTGGATGGCGCTTGTGCTATGTCAGATCCTGCTGTAGCCAGTTCCCTTTCAGGGGTCACGTTTCATGCCCCAAGCAGTGTGCCATTATGGTGCTCACTATAGTTGTTTTGAAAAGCGTGTTCTTACCAATGAAAAGTCAACTTTTTAAACACCCCGAAACACAAACTGAATGCCAAAATTTTCAAGTCACTTCCTACGATATGGTTTGATTCAAGTTCATGTTAGTACACATCTATTCATGCTTATTCATTCAGCAAATATTTATGCACCACCTATTTTGTGTAAAGCACTAAAACAACTGAGTGCCGAGGCCTCCATTTTTCATAGCCTTTCGTGCACTATGGAGCAGGCCTTGAAAGTTGTGTTTTTCAGACATGTGAGTCAAGCTTACTAAAAGCGTGAAGAAACAGGAGACCAGAGAACACAAACAATATGCAAGCCAGCACCAAGCAGTCCCTTTATTTTTGTCCTACATTTTAAACAGTACTTGTGATCTAAAGGGCTTTAAGCATGTCCGGTTTGGGGATCTGTCTATCCACAGTTCCAGAAGATGGGTGGGCAACACCCAACACTGCGTTCCAGAGGTCTCCTTTCCTCCACCCCTCAACTCCCAACCCCAGAACCTGGAAACTCTGCCCTGTGGCTGGCATGCCTGCCCTTCCCCGTTTTCAGATCGGACACAAGGTCCCACTGCGGCTGCTGCTGCTCGCTGTTGCTGGGAAGAAGCCAGTGCCTCGCAAGACCTGGCCTCCCTGGGCCTATCCCCTGGGACGACACTTCTCTGGGCCCACCATCAAGTGCACTCAGGGCACGGGCGTATTCGCCGCTTTCCATCTGGCTGACCCCAGCCTTCTTTCCGCAGCTATTCCATCAGCCACGCTTAGCATTCATCTTCTGCCACTCAAGCTCTGTGAAATCTCTTTCCCATGCTTCTTGTTCCTGAAACCAACTCTGCCCAACTCTGTTCGCTCATGCAGAACTTTAATAAAAATCGCTTTCCGGCAAAGCAGGACCGAAGCTCCCTCTACCTTCTCTCTCCCTTAAAAAGCCAGGAATAAAGACTCAGGGGAATGCACAACATCTCCTAAGGGCTCTTCAGAACACTCCTGCTGACCTCACCTCCAGGATCAACACAGCTCACATGAAAGGCTTACTGCAGACGAGGCAGCAGTGAGGTGGCAGGACGTACCTGAATGAATTATTCTTTCTCTATTGCTCCTGTTACTCTGAGAATACACATCACATCCGTCTGTTATTGTCCCTGGACAAACACCACCTCCTTGGACTAGCCTTCCCTGACCATCCTCTACCTAACCCTAGTAGTCACCCTCTCTCCTATTATTCCACTTTACCCACAGCACTCTTCTCAGTATGCAGTTAAATTGTCTTTCACGCATTAGAATGTGACCTGCGAGAGAACAGACACCTTCCCTGCCTTGCTCACTTCTGTATCCCCGCATCTAGATTGATACGTAGCACACAGTGTGAACTAAAATATTTGCTGAATGAATACAAACTTCTATGGAATGCTTTAAAAACCACCAGGCCTTGGACAACTGCCATCTGACTTAATCTTCACATCACCTCTGCAGCCAAGAAATTTTACAACTGAAAAAACAAAGCAGGGGTGCATGGGCAATCTCTGTGCCCTCCGCTCGATTTCATCGTGAACCTAAAAGTGCTCTAACTCGGAATGGAGGGAGGGAGGGTCCGAAAGCTAAGTAGCATGTTCACCTGCGCACAGCCAACACCCTAGAGCCCCTCCAGCCCAGGCTCTTCCATGCTGCTAATCAGTTCTGGCACCTGGGAAAAGTTCAGCGTATCACGGGAGACAATCGCCTCTGAGGCACAAAGAAAAAGCAGCGCGGAAACAGAAGCGCGACCGCGACTCACTGGGGCGGAGCTCCCCGCGCGCCTGCAGCCGCAGGTGCAGTCCATCTCCGGCCACAAACCGCAGCCCGCGGCACGAGGAAGGCGCGAGCCTGACCTCTGCTGGAAGCCAGACTTCTGTGCAGCCGCCCGGCGTGCTCAGCCGGAGCGAGGACGGCGTTATGGAGATGTCCATGGGCACGCGGCCTTCCCTGGGCTCCCTGGAAACGAAACATAAAAGCCACACTAGCCGTTCTCATCATGAAAACCACAGGACGGAAGAGGCGAAAGTGGCCAAAGGCTCCTCTTCAAGGGAGGCTTTAAGGCCACCGCCCCAGAAAAACAGCAGCAAGCAGACCACAAAGAAAACCAGTCCACACTAGATTTAGGTCAAGCCAGGGAACAAGTGTCCCTGTCACTGTCACATGCAACTCCTGGGACATAATCTTCACTCTTGTTTCTGAGACCAACAGTACAATCATGGTTTTTATTTTTATATTTTTTATTTTTATTTTTCACATATTTTTTATGAATCACATTTTACCTTACAGCAAATCAGAACAAGGTACTATTTTTAATTGACATGAGATTTTTGAAAAGGTTAGGTAAAACAAAAGGTACAAGACAAAAACATTCTTGTCAATTTTAAGAATAAAAGAATTAATGAAGAAAACAATATAGTGATATATGAATACCAGGTGTGAAAGGACTTACTAATCCAATTCAGAGTAAACGCAAATTACTCAGAGTAGACAATAAAGAGTAAAACACAGTCCCTGGCCACCAGGTAGGTCCCCAAAGAATAGAGGTGATAAAGGCACATACAGAAACTACCCTCCTCTGAAGCTGAAATAAGTTTGCTGTATACAAAATACCACAGCTCCCTCTTAAGTGTGGATGGGAGGCCATCTACAGGGTGTCACCCAAGTGCAGAAGCAGACCGTCTGCCTGAAAGTCATATAAGTATAGGGGCAGACCACGAGTTCAAGAGGGCATCTCGGTTAGGCCTCTTAAGTTACCTTACAAAATCTTACAACTTTCTGGCTAGTTCCTTTTCAAAGCACATGGGTCTGCATCTCACTGGCAATACAGGACATCAAAAGCCTGAGTTTTTTGCAGGGCAGGTAGCCTCAGATCCTTGAGTCGAAAGTCCAATTTCAGGAAATGATGCTTAAGAAATAATGATTCTCTAAAGCTGGGTCAGCAAACGTTTTCTGCAAAAGATCTCATAGTAAATACACACGGTTGTGGGGCCACATATGTTCTCTATTGCATAGTCTACTTTGTGTTTACCAAAACAGGCTGTTGGTTGGAGTTGGTCCACGGGCCACAGTTTGCTGAACACTGTCCATTTTGCCATCACAATGATGTTCCAACTAGACTGTGTAGGCTTGGCACTTGCACGTGACTCAAGGGATACCGAGGAGTTCCTCAGTCCCCACTGCACCCCATCTCGGGCATACACGCTACCTTCCCCCAAAACTAGGGCCACGCAAAGCAGGCCCTAATTTTCGTGGTGGAGAGCCACAGGGGCCTGGCACAGACCTGAGACGATAAGCAGACTGGGAAGGGCATCCACCAGGAAGACCACCCAGCAGGGGGTCTGACAGGAAGGTGAGGAGGAAATCCCAGTGGGAGGTGGGGCCAGCACAGCACGGGGTTTGAGAGCCTGTCTTAGCTCGGGCTGCTAGACCAAAATACCATAGACTGGGTGGCTTCAACAACTGACATCACTGGAAAAATAATGGAGAGAGGAAGTTCTAGTGTTTCTTTTGCTTCTCGTAAGGACACTGAACTCAACAGGGGGCTCCACCCTCATGATCTCACCTAAACCCAATTACCGCTCAAAGGCCCCCACTCCTAACACCATCACAGCGAGGTTAGGACTTCAGCATACGAATTTGGGGGGGGGGCACAAACATTCGGTCCACAACAGGGTCAAGCAAGTGAAGACAGTGTCAACAATGAGTGGGGGGAGGGGAAGTGCCAAAGGATGCCAGCAGAAAATTAGTTACAGAGGGAAACTGACCTAGTAAACGTCATGAGGATAACGAGGGCCAGGATTCTCACTGAGGGAGAATGGAGTTACAAAGAGAGAAATGGAGAAAACTAGAATGGACCTTGCCGTGGACTAGAATAGAAAATATCTGTGTGGAAGTCATGGTTTTCAATGTATATAAATAGAGTAACACAGATACATGTAAGGGTACATATTCAAGTATGCATGTGCATACATCCAAATATAAACATCATACATGTCACACACACACACTAATTCTGGGAGAAGTGACACCCAATAACAACGAGCACACTTAGCACCCAGAACTTGGTTTGTAAAGGCTATTTTCCACATAAAACAAAACAAACAAAACAGGGTTCCTTAGTAAAATTAGTACATCCAAGGCTGGAACAGGAAAAGAATAAAAATAAGCCTAGAACATGTTGCTGTGCAACAAATTAAGGAAGAAATCAAAGAAAGCTAGGGACATATCAAAAAAGAGACAGAGGCTGGGCACAGTGGCTCACATCTGTAATCCCAGCACTTTGGGAGGCCGAGGCAGAAGGATCACTTGAGCCTGAGAGTTCAAAACCATCCCAGGCAACATAGCGAAATTGTGTCTCCACAAAAAATTTTTAATAATTAGCCAGGCATGGGGGCCCACACCTGTAGTCCCAGCTATTCAGCAGACTAAGAAGAGTGGATCCCTTCAGCCCAGGAGGTCAAGGCTGTGGTGATCCCTCACCTTTCCTCTGCACTCCAGCCTGGGTGACAGAGCGAGACCCCAACTCAAAACAAAACCAAAAACAAAACCAAAAAAGAAACAGAAACCGTCTTAAAGGAACTCCCTGGTCACATCTGATTCAATCTGAACAAAAGAATAACCCACTGAATAAAAGTGGATCATGTGTCCTTATTGGTGTAAATAAATGGATGAATAAAATGAAACTCTAAGGAGGAATGTGGTATACACACAGTCTCAAAGTGCCTCTCCAATGAACACTCATTGATGACTAAGAGAAGAAGAGTAACTTTAAGGTGCAGCTGCCTAGCAGACACTACCTTACTTAGGTGCTCAGGGTTAACATAACCAATGGAACAAATCAAAATCTGATAGGATGCATCACTTCTGGGATATTCCTGCAAGATACCTAACCTCAATCTAATCTTGAGGAAGCAAAAGACTAATCCAAGTGGACGGATATTTTTACAAAATAATTGTGCTATTATCTACAAAAGTATCAGGATCATGAAAATCAAGGAAAACTGAGGGCAGAAAGAGACAGAGGAAGCATGACAGTGAAATGCCAGGCATGACTCTGGATGCTTTGGCCATTAGGGATATTAAGTAAAACGTGGATGAGGTCTGCGCACAAAATGCTGGTAATGTATTTCCCAGTTTTGAGGGTTGCATGGCGGTTGTTTAGGAGAATGTTCTACTTTGAGGCTCCACTTTTGGTGACATGGTCCACACAATTCTTTGACACTTGAGGCTTTCATCATCACTATTCACTTGTATTCCTTCAGGTAACACACCCTGCTTAAAACTATCCAACGACTTCATCTCACACTCTTAAGTGCAAGCTGAAGTTCTGTCAATGGTCTCTGAGACCCACTGATAACACTAGACCCAGCTGCTTCAAGCTTTGCAGAACTTGTTGCAAAAATTCCAGTTGGTAGGTTGAAGAGCATCCACGATGAAAGTACTTATGCACAGAAATCAACAAATGCTGCAAATCAAGATCTTCTGTTTGCTTTGTTTTCATGGAGAGTAGGTCACTGAACATGTACCAGCACTCCACTGTAAGACCCTTCACTCTGTGCTTCCTCATCCCACCCACATCTTTCTGAATTAGGCATCCTTTTGTACTTACTGTTCTCAGAGGGAAACTGTCTTCCACCACGTGTCACAGTTCCATACCTCATCCCTTTCAGCTCATTGTTTAAATGTTACTTTTTCACTTGTAATAAAAGGTTGTAACTTTGTTCTCCCTATCCCCTTTTTCTGCTTTTTTTTTTCAGGTACTTCTCTCCATTCAATATTATATTTTATTTATTTTGCATATTTTCTCCCAACTCTCCCCCACTGCCACCATCAGATTGCAAGTTCAATGAAGGCAAGTATTCTTGTCTTTGCTGTTGTTAAGGTTCATGGCTGTATGACCAGCAATTCAAATTTGAATTTTTGCTACTTGAGTAGAAACTCAGCAAACAGCTGTGAAATGAATAAATGAATGGCCAGAGCTTATCCCAACAATGCTAAGATGGCGTAATATACATAGATTTTCCTAATGTAATTCACAGATGAAAGATTAAAAGAAAAAAAATGACCATTTCAATACATGTACAAAATCTTTAGAGAAGCTGGGTTCGGTGGCTCAGCCTGTAATCCCAGCACTTTGGGAGGCTGAGGTGAGTGGACTGCCTGAGCCCACGGGTTTGAGACCTGCCTGGGCAACTTGGCAAGACCCCATCTCTACAATAAATCAAAAATTAGCCGGGCATGGTAGCGCACGCCTGTAGTTCCAGCTATTTGGAAGGCTGAGACGGAAGGATCACCGGAGCCCAGCAGGTCGAGACTGCGGTGGCCAGGAGTGGCCACTGCACTCCAGTCTGGGCGACAGAGTGAGACTCCAACTCAAAAAAAAAAAGGAAAAGGGGGAAAGCTAAGCATCAATCTACCCTGGCATTGTGCAATAAAAATTTCAGGATTCGAACATCTAGCTTACTGTCTTTGAAACTGCAGTCACCAGGGAAAAAACAAGGGACCACAAGCCACGAACACTGCTACCAAACAAACAAAAGAACATTTCCCCTGAAAGTTTGTTGTTCTGTGGAGCGAATAACAAGTTAAACATTGGCAGACTTCCTATTGGAACTCTGAAAATGAATAAAGCAACGAGCTCCAACAAGAAGCCTGCAACCTTTGTTATTGGTTCAACGAACACACAGGTTTGCTGAATGACTGTCGGTTTCTCTGCAAAGAGCAACGGGGGGCGGAAAAAAAATGCGACGTTATTCACCAAAGAGGAAACTCATACACGGGAACTGGTCCTATGAGAGGATCCCGAGTAGAGGCTGCCCAGGCTCGCGTGTGTGTCTGTCGGTGTGTGTCTGTGCATCGGGAATCTGGCTAGGATCTGACTTCGGATTCCTAGGTCCTTGTGGGTGGGGCGAGACCCTGCATCTCTCAAAGCCTCCAGAAGCTGCCGAGGGCGTCCCGCGGGGAGTGGGGCGACGCGGGGAGGCTTCCCTCTGAACAGCCGGGAGGCGCTGAGCAAGTGGGAAGAGGAAACTCGAAGTCCCCGGTTCGCAGGCGGACGGAGAGGGCGACGGCCCCGGCCCGGGCTCTCGCCCCCGCCCCGCCCCGCCCCGCCCCGCCCCGGCCCCGGCCCCGGCCCCGGCCCCGGCCCCGGCCCCGAGAGGCGCGCTGGGACCCCGCGCTCACCCCAGGACCAGCAACGCGCTCTGCAGCCGCCTCCGAACCTCCAGGAACACGCGCGTCTCCGCCCCCGGCGCCGCCATGACGGCCGGCGGCCGGCCCCGCCTGGACCCCGGCGGAGGTTCCGAGGAAGCCGGGCCCACGGGCCAGGCGCTGAGGCACGTGCGGCCAAGGCCGCGGCGGCGCCCGGGCGGGGGCGAAGGCGGCGGCGGCGGCGGCGGCGGCGGCTCAGGCCTCCGGATCCGGACACGCGGCGGGCGCCGCCGCCAGCCCACAGCGCCGCCTGCGGGGCGGAGAGGGCGCTGCCGGGGGCGCGGGGGCGGGGCCGGGGCGGGGCCGGGGCGGGGCCGGGGCGGGGCCCTGAGAAAGGCGGGTGGGAGAGACTCTCGGGAGCGCGTCCTGGCACGTCAGCCCCCCAGAAGCTTCCGGGAAAGTCAGCCCCCGGCGAGCGCCGCCAGCGGGGGCTGGGGCGCGGAGGCAGGGAGGTGATGGAGGCAGGTGGTCCAGGCGCGCCCTGTCCCCAGGAGGTCCGGGAGCAGAAGTCCCCGCCCGCCGGAAGCCCACTTCACCTCGGTCTTATAAACTCGGTCATTTGTTGGCCTCTACCCGAGGCAACAAGAACGCCAAGAGTGGAGTTGGCATGGCTTCTGCACTGAGGGTCGCTCCATATTGAAACGATCGCTAACGCGAGGAAGTTTTCTGTTACCTGTGCAGGAGAGCCGGGTCGAGGCCTGCTAGCTAGAATCACAGGACTAGGCATTTCTTTGGGAAAATCACATTTCTTTGTCCATCTTCACTGTTCACTTTCACAGAAGTAAAAAGCAACCCAGACAAGTCAGAATCCCATCACTACTGGAAGAGAATTTTGGGAAGTTTGACACAGTAAAACAAAAAAACAAACAAAAACCTGATATGTGAATACTTATTACAAAAAATATTAAAATATAAGGCAGTAGAATTACAACAGGACTTCTTTAAAAACAAGCTGTTTTTTAAAAAAACAAAAACAGTAATGGCTTGTGCACAGAAAATGCTGTTTATTGGTGTTCTATTTTATCATTTAAAAGTCATAGTTACCACTCACCAAACACATTAATTTGAAACATTTCATAATAAATAAATCCTCTAATAAATTCTAGATAAATAAATCCTAGTATTCCTTAAGATACTAGCTCAAGACGATTTTTCTAAAATTAGCATTTGGGGGTTTCAAAGATTATTGTATTGCTGCACAAATTACTGTATCACAATAATTCAAAAATCATAGATGTGTCAACAACTCAGTTAAAAACATTATTTATTACTGTTTTGTCTCAACTAATTCACCTACCTGAAGGGTCATCATTTCAATTCCTTGTGTCTCCCACCTTTAATCCCCAAGGTTATTAAATGCTTAGATACTGACACATCTTGAAATAACATTCTTAGCACAGCTTGCTGTTCATAATGGTATTAGTTTAAAAGATTGTTGTACTTTTTATATAAAGTCACGAATTTGTTCAAAATATTTTCTTTAAAAAAAAAGGCCCTTTCATCATTATTTTGACCCTACGGCCTTGACAAACAGTGAAATGCTCCTTGGAGCAAACTGCCATGATTCAGAAAACCCTAGTCCCAAAGTAGTTCCTACTCTGATGCCACCTACTTGTCGCCTAACTTCACAAGTCTCTGGCTACTCCTATGAAGTACTGAGGAATTATTTATTTAACAATCATTTAAAAACTATTTAAAGCTGTTTTCCGCTCCATCTAACCCCAGACTCTCCATCAAGAGGGCACTGGAGCCGCCGAGTCGAAAACGCCGGCCGGTTTCCGGCCCCGCCTGCCGCTGGCGGCTCGGCCGCTGCTCCCGACCGCCCGCTTGAGGGCGCTGTGGCCACGGCTGGCTCCGGGAAGCAGGGAGCGGACGGGGGCGGGGTCGGCGGCTGCGACGTCGACGCCGGCGCGGGCGCGGGGCACGCTGGGAGCTGTCACTAGGCCCCTCGGCGCCGGCCTCCGTGTCGCTGCCGCGGTTGCCAGGAGCGCGGCGCCGGCGGGGAGCGGCCGAGCCCACGGCAGGTAAGCGCGTCCCCGCCCCCAGCGCGGTCGCCAGGCGGGTCGCCGGCCCGAGCATCCTCCCTCGCTCCCCGGCCCGCCCGGCCCCGCGGGGACGTCCGCGCCGCCGGCCGCCGTGGCGGCGGGGGTGTTGCCGGCGCGGCCGGCCGCCCTCGGGTCTCCCGGGGGTCGGGCGCGTGCGCGGCCGCGGGCAGGGGCCGGGCGCGGGGCGCGGGGCGCGGGGCGCGGGGCGCGGGGCGCGGGGCGCGGGGCGCGGGGCGCGGGGCGCGGGGCGCGGGGCGCGCGTGCGGGGCGGGTCCCGAGCTCCCGCGCGGGGCCGGCGGGGGCCGAGCGGGGCCGCGCCGGGGCGGCGGCGGCGGCGCGCGGAGCAGCCCCTTTGTCGGGGAGTCGGGGCGTCTGGCCCGGGGCCCTGTGGGGGCCGGGGACCCGCGCCCGCGGCGGGGGCGGGGAGGGGTCGGGCTCGCCCACGGAAGTTGTGCGCGGGCCTCGCCTCTGACTCCCGAGCCCTTGAAAGTTGCCGCGCAGCCGTGGGTCGGCGCCGCGTCCCTCCACGCTCCGCTTCCGCCCGGGGGCCGGGGCCCGCGCGCGGCTGCGCTCGGAAGCCGAGTAACTTGGGTCTTGGTTGCTTGTACACCGTGTTGGAGTTCTGTGGCGTTGGAGGAACACGGGGACTGGAAACGTCTGATTTAGAGACTTTAGTTAAAGCAACCGAAGCCATTCGGGGATGATCACAAAAAGGCAGCAAAAAGCCCATAGGAAACTGTTTGCCTGACAGATGACCCCGAACTCTGGAGAGACGAAAGTCTCGCTGTTTCGGTGTTGTTGGCCATTGTCTGTGCAAACATAAGTTCTTGCATTTTAATTGTATTAGTAGATATGAATATGGCCTGCTGTGAATCACACGGGTCAGCTTATGTGCCAAGTAACTCACCACTTGATGGATACAGCGATTCAGGGGAACGGACAGACGTGATGAGCAAATTGAAGCCACGAGTGGTTCGAATGCTTCATTTTCGAGATTACTTTCAGCCACTACTCAACACGAAGTCATTATGCAGAATTGTTCGGCGGTAGCAAATCTCCAGGTGGACTTGATTATTAGGAGTTCAATTCTTGAACTAAGAACTACAAATACCTGTTAATACATAGACCAGAAAAATGTGACACCATAACCAAAATCTTAAACATGTAAGTGAAATGTTGTCAAGTAAAATGTTCGACTGCATCCACTCAAAGGAGCCCTGTTTTGTAATTAAGTATGTAATGGAAAGAGCTCTGGCCAGGGAATGAAGAGATTAGGTTCAAGTCCTTTACTCTGCAGATAACCAGGTGTGATCTCGCTAGATCTCAGTTTTGTCATGCTTAAGGGGCTTTGAAAAGACCAGGGATTTCCAAACTGATGTTTCCCCAGTGTTCTAAACCCATTTAATTGGCTTCCTGCCCCAAGACAGTGTTCCATGGCAAATAATTTGGTAGCAAACTAGGTTAAACAAACTAGGTTTAACTTTTCACTGCTTATAAACAGGACTCTTAACACCTTGATTGCTATGCAGGAAAAGGTTTTCATAGCATCTGGTCTTACCTCGCCTAGAGAGCGTATTTTCTCATGACCAACTGCTTTAAGGTCTCTTAAAATATAATTGGATAGAATACAAATTTGAAAACTGCTGTGCTTGAGCGGAGTAGTCTTTCTGCTATAAAGTTCCATGAAGAACCAGTGACAACTCACTTGTGTAACAAAATAATTATACTTTTCTTAGTAAGATATTACTATTAAGGAAGCACACAGTTCTCTGTGAGTCTGAATGCTTTAATTGACAGCAGAATCGTTTCTTTTTTCTGGTTTCTTGATGTTTTTCTTTCATCATCATTAATGTTTTGAATTTGATTTTATGGTGGTGGTATTGATTTTATTCAGAATGGCATTTTAAAGTTTCAACAAGAAACTTGATGATGATGTTACTATTACCTTAATGATTTCCCAAAACTATAAAATACAATAGAAGCCACCTGAAATGTACTTAAAGTGAGATAACAACGTAATTTTAAAAGCTTAGGTCACTGAAAAGAGCACAAATGTAGGCACAAATTCTGAGACAGTTATTTCTAAATTGCTTACGAACAGGTTGTAAGTGTTGAATGCAACCTTAAATTGTTTTGCTAAATTGGGTTAGGTATCACTAGCATGCAACCAGTGTGTATATTCTGTCCTTTGTTACTTTGTTAGGGGTGAGTGCTATTAAGTACAGCTTTGTCTGGGGGAAGGAGAGGTGGGAATAGAACATGTAGTTTTAACAGATGAACCTTAATTCAGGTAGCATTCTCTCTCGGAAATAAAACTATTAAGTAGAAAGGTAAAGCTAACACTTTTATGTAATAGCTGACAGTTTTTATTGAGAATCTATTATATGAAAACATGATCCCCATGTCTTTAAATTGCGATGCCTTTTTCTCTTTATTATATTGCCTTCTTCCTCCCCAAACTGCCCAAGCCTGAAATCTCAGTGACCTTTCATTGCATGAGACAGAGATACAGTATCAAATTGATTAAGGAAAAATTTACATGTAATGATATGTACTTGTGTACATTTCGATGAATTGTAACAGGTGTATACGCACCCATGTAACTACCATCATGATCAAGATTTGGATCTTGACATCACTCAGGCCTATATTGTTATGCTTTTTCTCTCAAAATGCTGACCCAGTCCCCACATATCTAAGTTAAGACCTAGCTCTGATGCTAGGCTAAGACCTAGCTCATGTCTTTCAAGACCTACCTCAAATGCCACCTTGTCTGTGAATATTTCTTGATTACCTCATTTTGAATTTATTTCCTTCCCTTCTGACTTTCCTATTTACCTTTTATTGAACATTCTTCTCTGTCCTTCAACGTGGCTAAACCAATGGCATACATATAGCTCTTCCTGTCTTGTATTTATTTTTTGACCAAACAGATTATTAGTATTTCTCAAACTTCAGACATTCTTATATCATTTTAAAATTTTTGTTTGTTTATTTTGAGTTGGAATCTCACTCTGTCACTCAGACTGAAGTGCAGTGGCCGCTCCTGGCCACCGCGGCCTCGACCTGCTGGGCTCCAGTGATCCTTCTGCCTCAGCCTTCCCAGTAGCTGGAACTACAGGCGCGCGCTGCCACACCCGGCTAATTTTTTATTTATTGTAGAGATGAGGGCTCATCAAGTTGCCCAGGCGGGTCTCGAACCCGCAGGCTCAGGCAATCCACTCACCTCGGCTTCCCAAAGTGCTGGAATTACAGGCTGAGCCACTGAGCCCAGCCGGGTTGTTTATTTGTAATTCCTATATACTTATTATTTCTTTGCATCAATATAATTATTAAAATAACATTAAATGAAACTTGAAATAATTGAATAAAAAAGCAGGTAGCATCTGCCATTCATAGAAGGTAGACATATAGATAAAAATATTGAAGACAAAACAATGTTGTTAATTTCTAGCTGAAAATTATGGCCTGCTAGAGGCTCTTAGCTTAAAGTTGCTGCTCTTTGTTTAAATGGGAGATTGGCAAGAATTGCAGTGGTGTTGGTAACATCTTAGCATCGAACTGAGACTTTCTTCTTGGTGCAAAGGAGTTGAAAGAGAATGAAGAGGGAATAACTTCCTCTCTTGATTCAGTGTCATTTAGCCCTGTCCTTAGACTTGGTAAAGTCCATTCATATTCATTTATTTGACGACCAAAATTTTTGGAGACATTGGGTTAATCAGGGCTTGAGAATGCCTTACAATTTCATCTATGAAAAACTTGGAAAATAAAGCCTTAATTGTAAATTTAAAAGTATACTAAAGTTACCTTTAAAAACATAGTACAAAGATGAAATCAGATTGTGAATCAGATTGTGTCTTCATTGTTTCAAAAATGTTACTGATTATTTGTATAAATAAAACACTAGCACCTTCGAGTACTTTAGCTTTAAAATAAACTTATAAATGTAAAGAAATTAATCTAAATCTAAAACAAGTGGGAACCTTCTGTATGACAGTGATGACTGTTGATTCAGGAGTGATGAAATGCTAATATCATGTTTATCTGGTAAAGCTTCTGTAAGAGTAGATGAGCTAATAAACTTAAAGCAATCTCATATCTTTTTTACTTTTTTCTCTTGTCACTTCATTTTTACAGAGCTATATTTTCATGTTTCCATCCTGCCAAAGCCTTTTTTCTTCTGAAATAATTCTGGTGTCTTATAGAAGGAGTTTCATATGAACTGGGAGGAAAATAAAATTCCTGCTCTTGTTTTGTAAAATACAGCTTGTGTTTCAAACTGTGATGGTTATTTACAGGCATAGATCCATATTATGAGCCTAAAGATTATTTTGTGTTCATGAACAAGGAGTTTGAATAAATAGACTGTTTAGTTTGGTGTTCTCCCACACCTCCCCAAATTCACCTACGTGGTGACAATACATTTATCAGTACACATAGTAATTTGTTACTCAGCCAGAGGTCAGATAGCTGATGATCCAAGGTTCTAGGATGCACCCTCAAATTGGAAGTAAGAAAAGAACCATCTTGGATACATAGTCTTTATTTTACAAACAAGGATTTATTTCCTGCTTCTCTACTATAAAATAATGCAACAGTATAGAAGCAGTGCAGATAAACCATCACATTTTAGAAGTGACTACTGACTGTAATCAGAAAAACCATAAAAGCATGCAATCTTAGTCTTTTGAAATATACAGGTAAATAGCCTTATGTTTTCCAGTTGCTTTTGATTGTGCTGTTATGTTATGAAAGGGTACTATAAGGTATCAGCTACCCTAAACCCTGTGTTATTTTGATCAAATTTTCCAGATAGAACTTTTTATATTCTATACCTCAAATGCCATCCCAGACAACTGATTATGCTTTTTTGCTTGACTTTAGCATGATGCAACAGACCCTGTAGCTTTTCCATACACAGCTAACAATTTAAGAATTTCCTGGAGAAAAGTTTTTCTCCTTGCCAGTGAAAAAATAGAACATAGTACAATACTACTTTAAAGTTAGTCTCTGTTGTTTTGGAAAAAATACATATTTAAATTACTTCCATATGGTATACAATGTTACCACCAATTAGGAGTTCACCTTTGAGCCTTTCTGAAGGATTCCGCCAACATAATTGTTTTTATGGCATGTGACATTTTATCAGGCTGTCTTCACAGCTCCTGATTCTATAACTTGCTTATTAATTTTATGTAATTTGATAACTGTTGTTTATATTATGTGTTTTAAGTTGTAGAGGTGGTTGAAAACAAAAATATTATTTGAGATAAACTTTTGAAGTTATCTGTTACTGCTTGATGAATTATCTCAAAATGTAGTGACTTAAATATCTCGCAGTTTAGCTGTGAAGTTCTGGCTTGAGTTTCTTGTGAGGTTGTAGTCTGATGTGAATCTGGGGTGCAGGCATCTGAAAGTTTGACTGGAGTTGGAGAACTCGCTTCCAAGGTGGCTCACTCACATGACTAGCAAGTTGCTTCTGACTGTTGGAGAGATGTCTTGGTTCCTCCCCGCGTGGGCCTCTTCACAGGGCTGCTTGAGTACCCTTATGACATAGAGGCTAGCTTGCCCCGGAATGAGAAATCTTGTTTTCAAACCAAACTGAGGTCTGCTTACCCAGCATGGCAAAACCAAACACTGACATCAGGTTAGCAGCAAGAGAAAATGAGACATTTATTGCAGGGTACCAAGTAAGAGGAACTGGGAAGTTCGTGCTTCAGACTGGAACTCCCAGATGGCTTGCAGGTAGGGGATTTTGAAAGCAGGGAGGAACAGGTTACAGGCAAAGTCAAATCACTACGTGGAGCTATATGTTTGTTTGACCAAGAAAGGCAGGATATCTTGAAGTGGGAGTCCACAGGTCATCAGTGGATTCAGAGATTTTGTGATTAGCTGTTGGTTAAGGAGGTGAAGCTTTGTCTAAAAATTTGGCATCAGCATGAAAGAGCGTTAGCTATGGCTCATGAGCATAACCTTCTTCAGGCCCCTCAGAAAATTTAGAACAAAGAACAGTGGTCAGAGTTCAGTCCTCAGTTACCCCTTATCTGAGGTCTCTATTTTTCACACTTGCTGTTTGATGTTCTTTAGGGACGTTATTCACTCATTCACGCTTTTAAAATTTAAACCTATTTATTGCCATAAACAGGGTATTTCACATGACTTTAAAAGTATAGGAAAATATGCAAGTAGTTCCCAATCACAATAGTTTGATTTTATGATTTTCTAACATTACAATAGTACAAAAGTGATAAAATTCAAAATTGTACTTCTAAGACCCATACAACCATTTTGTTTTCACTTTCAGAACAGTCTTCAGTAAGTTGTATGAGATATTCAACATTTTATTACAAAGTATGCTTTGTGTTAGGTGATTTTGCCCAACTAATAAGTGTTCTGAATACATTTACAGTAGGCAGGGCTAAGCCATGATGTTTGGCAAGTTAAGTGTATTGAGAGTTCACAAGAAGGATGCATGTATGTATTGAGGGGATGGGGATGGTGGAATGTTCAGGAACGACTTCCCAAACGGGATAAAGTCAGAGACCTGAGGGATGAGTAGATATTAGCCAGAACAAGTTAGGAATTAGTGTTTCAAACAGAAAAAATAAAATGTTGGCTGTAAAAATGAATTTTTAAAATATTATAAAGTTACAGTAATCAAGACTGGTACTGGCATGAAGATAGACATATAGGTCAATGAAATAGAATAGAGAGCTCCCAAATAAATGCTAGTATGTATAGTCCAATGGTCTTTTACAAGGGTGCCACTACCACTCAATCAGGAAAGGACAGCCTCTTTAATAAATAGAACTGGGAAAACTAATACCTAAATGAAAAAGAATAAAGTTGGACTCTTACCTTACACTATATAAAAAATTAATACAAAATGGATTAAAGACCTAAACATAAAATTTAAAACTATAAAGCTTCTAGCAGAACACATAGGAGAAAAACTTTATGACATTGGATTTCGCAATGATTTCTTGGCTATAACACCAAAAATACTAACAATAAAAGCAAAAATAGACAAATAGAATTAATCTTTCAGTTTTCTGTACATCAAGGACACAATCAACAAAGTGAAAAGGCAACCTATGGAAAGGGGGAAAATATTAACAAATTGTATATTTGATAGGAGGCAAATACCAGAGTATATAAAGAGCTACTCCTACAATTCAGCAACAACAAAATAAAAATGGGCCAAAGACTTGAATAGATAGTTCTCCAAAGATGATATATATTAGGGGAGAGCCAAAAAACAATGAAATTATCTTTTTGAGGGCAGTCCCCTTGTAGTACACTTGGAATTTGTTCCTCCAGATCAAATGGTCAACCAAAGTTTTATATGGAAGTTTTTAGAAGATTGTATTACAGTTTGTAGAATTGCGCATTTTATCCTGAGTGGTGGCAAACCGGTGACTGGTTCTTCCACCATGGCAATGCACCAACCCACGCCACGCTGAGTGTTTGGCAGTTTGTGACCACAAATGGCATGACCCCTCATGCCCCACCCTCTCCATTCGCTCCATCTCTCCTTGAGAAGTTTTTTTGTTTGTTTGCTTCTTTGGATGAAAAGTCCTCAAAGGGAAATATTCTGCCAGTATGGAAGAAGTGAAACACAAAATGATAGAAGTACTAAAAGACATCAGAACTGACAAGTTCAAACACTGTTTTGAGCAGTGGAAAAAGCATCTCAGTAGGTGTGTTGCATCAAACAGAGAGTACTTGGAAGGTGTCTGAAGTTTAGACATGTAAGAAGAAATACACAATTTTTTTTTTTTTTTTTTTTGAGTTGGAGTCTCACTCGGTCACCCAGACTGGAGTGCAGTGTCCGCTCCTGGCCACCGCAGCCTCGCCTGCTGGGCTCTGGTGCTCCTTCCACCTCAACCTTCCGAGTAGCCGGAATTACAGGCACGCACTACCACACCCGGCTGATTTTTTGATTTATTGTCAAGATGAGATCTCGCTGCCCAGGCGGGTCTCGAACCCGCGGGCTCAGGCAATCCACTCACCTCAGCCTCCCAAAGGCACGGGATTACACAATTTTTTATAAGTAAATTCCAAGTTTTTTGGATCCCCCCTCATAAATGACCAACATGCACATTGACAAATGTGAAAAAAATAGTCAACAAACGTATGAAAAGATGCTGAAGATCACTAATCATTAAAGAAATGCAATTCAAAATTGCAGGATATATCACCTTACACCTGTTACGAGGATGGCTACTATTAAAAGAAGTGCCAGCAAAGGTGTTGGGAAATCAGAACCCTTATGCATTGTTGGTAAGAATATAAAATAGTTCAGCCACTACAGAAAACAACATGGCAGTTCCTCAGAAAACTAAAAATAAAATTGCTGTTTAATCCAGCAGCCTCACTTTTGGATATATATCCAAAAGAAAAGCAGAATGTTTAAGAGATATTTGCACACACATGTTCATAGCAGCACTATTCATGATAGTCAAGAGTAGAAACAACCTAAATATGCATCAATGGATAAACAGATAAGCAAAATACAATATATACATACAATAGAATATTATTCAGCCTTAGAAAGAAAGTAAATTCTGATACACGCTACAACATGGATGAATCTTGAGGACATCATGCTAAGTGAAATAAATCAGCCATAAGACAAATACTTTGTGATTCCACTTACATTAGAGGTATTTAAAGTAGTCAGATTTGCTCTTCTGAGCTACCCAGATGGGGTCCATATGGTGGTGTTCTGGATTCCCACTCTATCTTAAAGGGAAGCTTTCTCAGTGTCCAGGACCCTTGACATCTTGCAAATAAGGAGGACGATGTCTTCAAGTTCTGTGCAGCAGAAACTTACATAGGTGGCACCAACCTTGACTTCCAAAACAGAACAGTACATCTATAAAAAAAAATGATGGCTTCTACATCATAAATCTGAAGAGGACCTGGGAGAAGCATCAGCTGGCAGCTTGTGCCATCATTGCTACTGAAACCCTGGTGGTTAGTGTCATACCCTCCACTGGCCAGTGGACTGTGCTGAAGTTTGCTGTGCCGCTGGAGCCATACCAACTGCTGGCTGGTTCCGGGCAGCCTTCCAGGAGTCGTGTCTTCTGATGGTTGCTGACCCCAGGGCTGACCACCAGCTTCTCACAGAGGCTCCTGATGTTAACCTGCCTACTGTTGCACTGTAGAATCCAGACTCTCCTCTGTCTGTGGACGTTGTCATGCCATGCAACAAAAGGGAAGCTCACTGAGTGGGTCTGATGTAGTTAGTAGGTGCTGGCCTGGGAAGTTCTGTGTGTGTGTGGTACCATCTCCCATGAACACCTTTGGAAGATCATGCCTGATCTCTACTTCTACAGAGATCCTGAAGAGATTGAAAAGAAACAGCGGGCTGCTGGTGAAAAGGCTGTGACCAAGGAGGAGTTTCAGGATGAATGAACTGCTCCAGCATTAACTGTTGCTCAACCTGAGGTTGCAGACTGGTCTGAAGGTGTGCAGGTGCCCCATGTGCCTATTCAGAGCTCCCTACTAAAGACTGGAGCTCAGCCTGCCACAGAAGACTGGTCTGCAGCTCTCACGACTCAGGACACCGAATGTGTAGGAACAACCACTGAAGGCTCGTGAGTTGTTCTTCCACAAGCTTTTAAGCAACATGGAAATATATTTGACAGAAAATAAACATCAGTGTCTAAAAAATAAAAGTCAAATGCATAAAAACAGAAAGGGGGTTTATTGTTTAATCTGCCGCACAACAGTATGAATGTACTTAACACTGGTAAGTGATACACTCAGTTGATTTTTTGTTTGTTTGTTTTTTGAGTTGGAGTCTCACTCTGTCGCCCAGACTGGAGTGCAGTGGCCGCTCCCGGCCACTGCAGCCTCGACCCACTGGGCTCCGGTGATCCTTCCGCCTCAGCCTTCCAAGTAGCTGGAACTACAGGCGCACACTACCACGCCCAGCTAATTTTTTTATATATTGTAGAGATGAGGTCTCACCAAGTTGCCCAGGCAGGTCTCGAACCCGTAGGTTCAGGCAGTCCACTCACCTCAGCCTCCCAAAGGCTTGGGATTACAGGCTGAGCCACCGAGCCCAGCTACTCAGTTGTTAAGGTGGTAAATTTTATGTGCTTTTTTGCAATTAAGAAAGTACATTAAACTTGTAGAAACATGATTCATAAGTGTATTTTTAAGTTTTATGCCAAAATGTCAGCCATTATAAATGTTGTTAAATATTGGAAAAATTAAATAATGAGCCAAGTTAGAGGGATTGAATCACAAGGTATCATGTAGAGGCATAGCATTTTGAGTGTAATTTAAGAGAAAACTAAATAATAACCACAAAAGGATTAGCATATGTAAAGACGCTGATATGGGCGGGAGCAAGTCTTGCACAGTGGACAGTTTCCTAGGTTTTACTTAGCTGGGAAAAAAAATGAAGATTGAATGGGTCCAGTTTATGAAAATACTTTAATTATATGGCTAAGAGCTTGGATTTCATTTCTAAGAAATTGAGTGTCACAATTATAGCAGTAATAAGAGTACTTCTTTAAGTTAACACTGGGCTAAAGTGCTTTTTAGGGATTATCAAATTTACTTTTCTGAGCTTACAGCAGGAAATGTGCTCAGATTGCTTTTTCCTATGTAAAGGTAATTGGCTTTTGGAGAAGGTGAAGGTAGTGAAATAGGAGGTTGTTGTAACAGTCCAGGTGCAGAATATTTAGGAGTCATGGAAAAAGACCTTTCTAGACATGTGCACGCTTGGAGACTTTATTAAAACAGCTCCAAAACTAAGTCTTTCCCGTTGTACAAGCACAGACTTGTGTGATTGTGAAGATGATGGTGCTATTGACAGTAATAAAGTTAAAAAAGGAAATTCAAAGAATAATAGCTATGCTTGAAAGTTTATACAGTATTTCTTGTATTGGAGTGACATCCTGAAGAGACTTAAGAGAGCAAAAGTACTATGTAGCAAAGTAAGGAGAGATATGATAATAAAAATTCATGGTTTGTCAGTATTTAAGATTTACA
Organism: Cephalopachus bancanus; assembly: GCA_027257055.1. NCBI lineage: Eukaryota > Metazoa > Chordata > Mammalia > Primates > Tarsiidae > Cephalopachus > Cephalopachus bancanus. The sequence continues at coordinate 813,741 of JAPVLO010000140.1, forward strand.
ATAATCAAGCTGTATCTTATTTTGTTTCTGATTTTATTAGGTACTTAGAATCTACCAAAATATCTGGAGTTGATTCTCGGTCTTGCCAAGTAACTCCTCAGCACGGTTCTTTTGTTATTTCATAATTAATGCTGTTAATACTGTTGTTTTATTTTCATCTTAGCCTTAAAACATGAGCGGGAATGAACACTGAAGAGCTATAGAAGCAGGGGAAGGTATGCTGTGGGCAGTACCTGTTTCACTCTGCAAAAACTCAAAATTCTAGTTTCTTTCCTTTGCCCATCAAGGGAATTAACTCTCGTGCAAGGCCACTTTTTGTCACCATTCTTTCACAGCCTTGATGTGCACACCCATATGCATGATCTGTGTCCAATGTGAATTTCTTTAAACCTCTTTATATAAAATTGTTTATCTAAAGTGTTGGTACTTCGTATTTTGATCTTATCTGTTAGATGCACGGACATGATTAAGTTTACATCTCTAGCCGGGCGTGGTAGCACGCACCTGTAGTTCCAGCTTCTTGGAAGGCTAAGGCAGAAGGATCGCCGGAGCCCAGCGGGTCGAGGCTGCGTGGCCGGGAGTGGCCACTGCACTCCAGTCTGGGCGACAGAGTGAGACTCCAACTCAAAAATAAATAAATTAAATAAATAAATTTACATCTCTTTGAAATTTTTGCATGTGTGTTCTTCCTTATGATTTTACTTTTGGAATGGTTTTACTAAGATGTACAAAGAAAAATAAACCTTAAAATTGCGTGGGATTTTTTTTTAAAGGGAAAAAATATTTTTCTATGTATGATTAAAATTTGTTTATAGATATTTAGTTAAATTTGAATACACTAGGACATGCAGATAAACTTGTACCATTTAGTTAGTATACAATATAGCATGTTTATGTTAATTTATGTAAAAACCAGTCTTTATTTTTAAATTAGACACTATAATATGTTAATAGTATACTGTTTATTAATGTTTAAATGCTCAGAATTTTATTGTTAAATTACTAATTTTTAAAAATATTAAATTTTACTTTCTTACAGATAATAATTTGATTGACTTAATATGATGGATTTAATTCCACTGTTAAAATTATTTTTGCTTATTTTACTTTTTTCCAGTACTATGTTTTAGTTAGGATATTTTAAAGTTTAAGCAAAATTATTGTTATTGTTAAATGAAGAACAATAGTTAGCTACAAATAAGCATATTTATTCTGGGAAAGATGCTTTCTGAAAAATGATGTTTTAAATAAACTGGAAACAAATACATGGTAGAATAGCTACAAGTTTGAGTTATACCTCACCTTATGTTTTACATCTCTCTTTCTAATCATTCTAAATAGCCAGACATTCATTTATTATCATTTTCATGTTTTGCCTTCTATAATATGTTTTTTTTAAAAAAACCAGTGTTTTCACACTTCTTCCAAACTAAAAAGAGAATATGGTCAAATCGAGATCATTTAGATTTCCTTAAGTGTATTAGTCTGATATTTACTCTTAGAGTGATTATCCTTGCTACCTAAAAAGCTTTTATTTTATTTCAACCTACCCAATTAATGTATAAACAAGGAAATCAAGCAGATTTTAATATGAGCAAATGCAAAACATTGAAATGTATGTTAAAAAAAAAGCAAGATACAACCTAAAGCCAAAATTTAGTTAATTGGGATTCTCAATTTTAGATTATCCATTCACTACTTCTTTCTACAGTTATGGTTGATACAATGATGTATGATTAAACCAGAATATGTAATATAACAGTGATGTTCACAGGTTTCATCAAAATATGGAAAACTTATTTGAAATATTTGTTTTCTGAACTATTGTTGGGTCCCTTCATAACTAACAGCCCTCAGGAATTACATCTCCCTTTGTCAAGAGAATACCAAGACCTGTCTTTATTAGGTCTCTTGGGTGCTTAATAATAGAATCTGTAAACTAAAGCATACTCCTAGTCAAACAGGAATCCTCACAACAGCCCTGAGCATCCTAAATTTGGGGACAGCCATAGGGGTAATTGGATGTGCAACCCAACCTGCACTTCTCTGGGATTTCCTCTCACTTGAGAGGATGTTTTTACCTCTCAGAATTATATTCTCAGGAGGAGTAGATTGTCCTCTTTTATGCACTAGATACAGTTCCACTTGTGTATAGTTCCACCGTGGCCACTTACTGATTTAGAATCCTTGAATGTCCATACTACAGATTCAGTGCAATCCCTATCAAAATACCAATGACATTCTTCACAGAAATAGGGGGAAAAAAAGATATCCCCAAATTTGTATGGAACCACAAAAGACCCTAAATAGTCAAAGTAATCTTGAGCAAAAAACAACAAAGCTGGAGGCATCACACTACCTGACCTCAAAATATACTGCAAAGCTATAGTAACCAAAACCTGCATGGTACTGGCATATAAACAGATATGTAGACCAATGGACCAGAATAGTGAATCCACAAGTAAATTTACACATTTACAACTAATTGTTTTTTTGACAAGGCCAAGAATACACAATAAGGAAAGGATAGTCTCTTCAGCAACTGAATCCAGAAGGATGAAATTAGACACTTATCTCTTGCTATATACAAAAATTACTCAGACGGATTAAAAATGTAAAACCCAAAACTATGAAACTACTAGAAGAAAATGGGAAAAGCTCCATGACATTGATCTAGGCAATGATTTTTTGGTTATGACCTCAAAAGCAAAAAAACCAAACAAACAAAAAAACAGGATTGCATCAGCGTAAAAAGCTTCTGAACAGCAAAGGAAACAAGAGTGAAGAGACAACCTACAGAATGGGAGAAGAATATCTGCATACTGTATATATCTGATAAGGAGTTAATATCCAAAATACATAAGGAACGAAATAGCAAGAAAACAAATAATGTGATTTTAAGACGGGCAAAAGAATTGAATAGATGTTTATCAAGGGAAGACATGCAAATGGCCAACAGGTATATGAAAAAATGTTCAACATTACTGACCAGTAAATGTAAATCATAAGCATGATGAGATATCATCTCAGTCCTGTTAGAGTCACTATCATGAAGAAAAAAGATAATGTTTGGAGAGGATGCAGAAAAGGGAAAACGCTGATGGTGGGGATGTGAGTTAGTACGGCCATTATGGAAAACAGTATGGAGGATTCTCAAAATATTAAAAATAGAACTACCATGTCATCTGGCAGTGCCACTTCCATTAATATGACCAAAGGAAATCAAATCAGTATGTCAGAGATATTTGCACTTCCATGTTTATAGCAGCAATATTTACAGTGGCCAAGATAGAGAATCAAAATAAGTATGGATGAATGGATAAAGAAAATGTGGTGTATATACATACACAATGAAATGCCGTTCAGCAATTTTTAAAAATTCTGTCATTTGCCGTAACATGGGTGAACCTGGAGAACATTATGTTAAGTGAAATAAGCGAGGCACACAAAGGCAAGTATCACATGGTATCACACAGTATGTAAACTCTACACTAATTGACTCAAAGAAGTAGAGGACAGAATGGTGGTTGCCAGAGGCGGAGGCTGTTGGGTAGCATGAGGAGATGGGAGCATGTTGGGCAAAGGATATAAGTTATAGTTAAATAGGAGGAATAAGTTTAAAAGATCTTTTGTACAGCGTAGTGACTATAGTTAACGATGAGATATATTCTTGAAAAATACAAGGAACAAATGTGTTCTCACCACAAAAATATATGTGGTAATACATTTGTTAATTAACTAGATTCAACCATTCCACATCATACCTGTACTTTAAAATATGTTATACACATATACATACAATTTTATCAGTTTAAAATAAATTTATGTGAAGAAAAAGTCACTGCTTTAGATAGCAACCAATAAAAAAAACCTACAAAACCTTGTATATCAGAACAATGGTCATCTTGCCTTATACTTTAACCTAAACACCATCAAATTGAATAGTGAACCATTTCAGGTATTTAGACTTCAGCTTTGGTCTCTGATGTTAAGTCCAGGCCTAGTAAGAATGACATATGTACTTACATTATTACAGTGGTTTTAAAAATTAAATGCAATAAGAAAAGAAAGTACAATGTCTAAAAAAGAAAGTCTATGTAGCCTGAATAGGTTTTTGCAAAAAAATGAATAGGAAAGGAGAGGTAGAGTATGCCAAGCAGAAGAATTAAGAGCTGTGCTAAAAGATAATTCAGAAAGATAGTGACTAAGGACCAATTCTAGAAGTCAGCCAGACAGAATTTTTCCTGGTCCCTGATCTTACTTTCTGTGGAACCTCTAGCACTAATTTCCTCATATGTGCATGGATTTAAGAGTATTTCTGCCTCGTGGATTTGTTGTAAAGATTACACGAGATCCTTGACACAAAAAGATTTAGCAGAGTGCCTGATACAGAGTAGTTACTAAGTCAGTATCAACTGTGATTATCCTCATCATCCTCTTCAGTAATGCATGTGCAATGTGCTTTGGAGAAAAGATGATCATTACTAACTCAAGGGCATATGTTTACATACTTATTATAGCTATTTACCATTTGATGCTTACACCGGAATCCTAGCTACCTATTAAGGGTCATTCCAGGCTATAAATTTTGGTCATGTTTTTCTACTTTCTAAATTAGTTTTTATTCATATTGCTTGTGTGTACCAAAAATCACAGAATAAAATTAGAAGGAATCTTAATTTCTCGTTTGTATAGCATTCAGAGACTATTTTTAACAACATGTGTAATTTTATGTATGTTTATTTACTTGAAAAAAATAGTAAAGTTAAATTATTTTCACTGTCACCTTGGAAGATCTATGGGCTTTTAAACTTTCTATGTCCTTGGTATTTATTTGTATAGTTTTTACAGAGACCTAAACTGAAAATACAAATACAGTCATGTGCCATATACTGTTGTAGACTATGATGGCCTACCATATGAAGATCTGACAATTAAATTCACAAACTCATCCTACAAAAAGTGCTGCATGCCTCATTGCTGTCACCTTCAAAGTACTCCCCTTGAGAAGCTAGGCACTGACACCAGTGCAGCCATCAAAGCAATTTTGGAACTCTTTTTCTTTTTGGAGTGGCCATCAGAGCGGTCATTGCGAGAATGTCAGAGTTTAAATTAGAACAATGAACAAACATTAAATTTTTTGTTAAACTTGGCAAGAGTGAGCCGGGCTCGGTGGCTCAGCCTGTAATCCCGCGCCTTTGGGAGGCTGAGGTGAGTGGATTGCCTGAGCCCGCGGGTTCGAGACCCGCCTGGGCAGCGAGACCTCATCTCTATAATAAATCAAAAAAATCAGCCGGGCGTGGTAGCGCACGCCTGTAATTCCGGCTACGTGGAAGGCTGAGGCGGAAGGATCACCGGAGCCCACCAGGTCGAGGCTGCAGTGGCCGGAAGCGGCCACTGCACTCCAGTCTGGGCGACAGAGTGAGATTCCAACTCAAAAAAAAAACTTGGCAAGAGTGGAAGTGAAATCAGGGACATGCAGTCCAAGTTTAAGGGAATAACGCCATGAGAAAATGGCAGTGTCCATATGGTTTAAACATTTTTCTGAGGGGACAGAAAGCATAACTGATGAGCGATCAAGATGGCCAGTAACGAGCAGAACTGACAAAAACATTGCAGAAATTCATTGACGTGTACATCAAAATCGTCAGCTGACTGTGAGAAGCATAGCAGACCAAATAAACATAGATAGAGAAACAGGAAATATATTTTTTATTATGTAATTTAATTTTAACGTTGTGGGGTGCAAATCAGAATCGCATGCCTAAGTGGGTTGGGTACAGGTGAAGTTTGGGGCCTCCCGTTGGACCTCACTTCGCCTGGATTACGGTCAGGCACCCGTATTGATGTTATGTGCCCCGCCTCCCTGACAGGGTCCTGCTACTGTCAATCCCTTTCTTACAGTATTATGACAAACATTCAGGGTTCACTTATGAGTGAGAACATGTGGTACTCAGTTCTTTGTTTCTGATAGGTCACTGAGTACGATAGACTCTAAATCATCCAAGTTCCTGCAAATCCCATACTTCTGTCCTTTTTTGTGGCTACATAATATTCCATACCGTATATATACCACATTTTTAAAAATCCACTCCAGTTTTGATGGAGAGCATGGTTGGTTCCATGTTTTTGCTATTGTGAATAGTGCTGCAATAAACATGCATGTGCGGGTATCTTTTTTGTAGAACGATTTTAGTTCCTCTGGGTATATTCCCAGTAGGAGGATTGCTGAGTCATATGGAAGGTAAATTTCTAGTTCTTTTAGAAATTGCCATACTGTTTTCCATAGAGGTTGAATTAGTTTGCATCTCCACCAGCAGTGTAGAAGCGTTTCTTTTCATCCTCACCAGCATCTGTTGTTTTTTTTTTTTTTTTTTTTTTTTTTTTTTTTTTTTTGAGTTGGAGTCTCACTCTGTCGCCCAGACTGGAGTGCAGTGGCCGCTCCCGGCCGCCGCAGCCTCGCCTGCTGGGCTCCGGCGATCCTTCCACCTCAGCCTTCCAAGTAGCTGGAATTACAGGCATGCGCTACCACGCCCAGCTGATTTTTTTGATTTATTGTAGAGATGAGGTCTCGCTGCCCAGGCGGGTCTCGAACCCGCAGGCTCAGGCAATCCACTCACCTCAGCCTCCCAAAGGCGCGGGATTACAGGCTGAGCCACCGAGCCCGGCTTGGTTTTTTGTTTTATTAATAATGGCCATTCTTCCTGGGATTAGGTGGTGTCTCAATGTGGTTTTTATTTGCATTTCTCTGATGATTAGTGAGGCTGAAACACTTTTTCGTGTGTCTGTTGGCTGCCCATATATCTTCTTTTGAGAAGTATCTATTCATAAATTTTGCCTCTTTTTTAACGGGAGCGTTTGTCTTTTTCCTTTCGGCATGTCTGAGTTCCTTATAGATCCTTGATGTTAGACCTTTGCCAGTTGTTAAGACTTTATACAGTTGGCAAATATCTTTTCCCATCCTGTGGGCTCTCTCCCCACTTTCTTGGTTTCTTTTGCTTTGCAGAAGCTTTTCAGTTTGATGAGGTCTTGCTTATCTATCTTATCTCTTATGTCATGGGCATCTGGGGTTTTGATCAGAAATTGATTGCCTATTCCGATCTCCTTAAGGGTTTCTCTTGTGTTTTCTAAGATTCTTATAGTTTGAGGTTTTACGTTTAAGTCTTTGATCCATTTGGAGTTGATTTTTGTGTATTGTAATAGATAGGTGTCCTGTTTCAATCTGCTACATGTGGTCGGCCAGTTTCCCAGCACTATTTACTGAATAGGTTCTCCTCTCCCCTGTGGTTGTTGGGGGAGGCTTTGTTGAAGATGAGTTGGCTGAGAAATTGAGATTTTGCTTCCATAATCTCTGTTCTATTCCATTGGTCTGTATGCCTGTTCTTGTACCAATACCAGCCTGTTTTGATTATTGTAACCTTATAATAAAGTCTGGGAGTATGATACCTCCCACTTTGTTTCTTTTGTTGAATGAGGATTGTTTTGGCTATTCATGGTTATATTTGTTTCCAAATGAATTTCTGTATTGTCGTTTCCAGGTCTGAGAAGAATGATGTTGGTAATTTTAATGGTATTGCATTGAATCTGTTGATTTCCTTGGGTAGGATGGACATCGTGACAGTGTTGATTCTTCCAGTCCATGAGCATGGGATATTTTTCCATTTGTTTGTGTCTTCGATTTCTTTGAGCAGTGTTTTCTAGTTTTTTTGTGAAGGTCTTTTACTTATCTGGTTAGGAAGATGCCAAGGTATTTTGTGTGTGCATGTGTGGCTATTTTGAATGGAATTGTACTTTTCATTTGGTTTTCTGCCTATTTATTGTTGGTGCATAAAAATGTGACTGTCTTTTGCACACTGATTTTATACCCTGAGACTTTTGTAGATGATATTGTTTGCAAAGAGGAATAGCTTAACTTCCTTTTTTCCTATTTGGGTACCCCTAATATCCATCTCTTGTCTGATTGCTCTAGCGAGGACTTCGGACACTATGTTGAACAAGACAGCCTTGTCTTGTTCTGGAAATGCTTCCAATTTCTGTCCATTTAGTAATATCTTGACTGTGGGTTTGCCATAGATGTCTTTTACTATTTTGAGGTATGTTCCCTCTATACCTAGGTGTTCAGGGGTTTTTATCAATAATAGATGCTGGATTTTGTTGAAAGCCTTTTCTTCATCTAATGATGTAATCATGTGGTTCTCGTTTTAATTACATTTATGGTCTTGTGGATGTTAAACCAGCCCTGCATCCCGGGGATGAAGCCTGCTTGGTCATGGTGGATAATTTTTGAGATCTGTTGTTGGAACCAATTTGCTAGTGTCTTTTTCTTTTTCTTTTTTTTTTTTTTTTTTTTGAGTTGGAGTCTTACTTTTCTTTTTTATAGGTAGTTTTATGCCAAACTCAATTTTATGGGTTGTTATTGGTCTATTTAGGGTCTCTATTTCATATTGTTTCAACCTTGGGAGGCTGTGTTGTCAGAAAGTCCTCCATCTTGTTGAGGTTTTTGAATTGGTTTCCATACAGGTGTGCATACTAATCTCTGATAATTTTTTTTTTTTTTTTTTTTTTGAGTTGGAGTCTCACTCTGCTGCCCAGACTGGAGTGCAGTGGCCGCTCCCGGCCACCGCAGTCTCAACCTGCTCCAGCGATCCTTCTGCCTCAGCCTTCCGAGTAACCAGAATTACAGGCGCGTGCTACCATGCCCGGCTGATTTTTTGATTTATTGTAGAGATTAGGTCTCGCCTGCCCAGGCGGGTCTTGAACCCACGGGCTCAGGCCATCCACTCACCTCAGCCTCCCAAAGGCACAGGATTACAGGCTGAGCCACTGAATCTGGCTTTCTGATAATTTTTTACATACCTTTGGGGTTGTTTGTGACTTGATCTTTTGTGTTTCTGATTGTGTTTATTTGGGCCTTTTGTCTCTTTACTTATTCAATCTGGCTAGGGGGTGCATCAATCTTGTTTATTCTTTCAAAGAACCCACTTTTTATTTCATCACATAGTTTCTATGTTATTTTTGTCTTCTATGTCCCATATATGGGCTTTTACTTTGGTGATCTGGATACTTCTGCTGAAGTTAGGGTTTTGGTGGTCTTCCTTTCCAGCTCCCTTAAGTGATTTGTTAGGTTGTTGACTTATGATCTATTTTCTTGATGTGGGTTCATAGAGATATAAATTTCCCCTCTTAGGACTGTTTTCATGACTTTCCAGAGGTTTTGGTAAGATGTGTCTTTGTTTTCATTTGTTTCCAAGAATCTTTTAATTTCTCTTTTTTCTGTGTTGACCCAGGAGTTGTTCAGCAGTGTGCTTTTTAGTGTTTGTGTCTTTCTGTGTTTTGGGGCGATTTTGATGGTGGCAATATTTATTTTTATTATACTGTGGTCTGAGAAGACATGGTAATATTTTCAGTCTTATGGAATTTGTTTATGCTTGATTTATGGCCAAGGATGTGATTGATCTTGGAGTATGTTCCATTCCATGTGGTGATGAGTAGAATGAATATTCCATGGTTTTGGGGTGGAGTGTTCTGTAGATATTTATTAAGTCCATTTGGTCAAGCATCAAGTCTAGGTTCTGGATCTCCTTGTTGAGTTTTTGCCTTGATGATCTATCTGGGGTTGTTAGTGGGGTATTTAAGTTATGGTAATGTTAGAATCAATATCCTTTTTTAGTTTACTTAGTAGTTGCTTTATAAATCCAAGGGCTCCTGTGTTGGGTGCATATATTTAAGATGGATGTTTCTTGTTGATGAATTGAGGCTTTTATATATAATGTCCTTCTGTATCTTTTAATTTGAAGGGTTTTTTTCTGATATTAAAATCAAGACTCCTACCTTCTTTTGTTTTCCATTCACCTGAAAGTTCATTTTCCATCCTTTAACTTTGAGTCTGTGGGCATCCTTTGTAGTGAGATGTGTTTCCTGAAGGCAGCATATTGTTGGGTTGTGGGTTTGTTTGTTGTTTTTTTTTTTTTTAGTTCAGTTTGCCATTCTATGTCTTTTCAGTGGTGCATTTAATCATTGATGATCAGGCTGATTTTTAAAAAGTGAGGGTTTATTCCTGTCATGAGGATCTTGTAAGGCTATTTTGTTTTCTCTTAACTTTTGGGTTGAAGATGTGTGTGGTTTCAATTTTGCAGTCACGAGGCATGTTGTGTTGATTCTGTGTTTTCATGCATTTGTAAGAAGTGCATGGTTGTTCTTTTCTTTTTTATTTATTTTTTTCTCTTCTGTGCTTAATACCTTCTTGAGGGTCTCCAGCAGTGCTGGTCTGGAAGCAGCATATCTTAGGAATTGGATGTCTGAGAAGGATTTTAATTCTCCATCACTGATAAAGCTGGGCTTGGCTGGGTAGGAAATTCTTAGTTGAAACTGTTTATCTTTGAGGATTCTGAAAACTGGATTTCCAGTCCCTTCAAGCTTGTAGTGTTCCTGCTGATAAATCTGCTGCTATTCTGATTGGTCTTCCCTGGTAGGTAGTCTGACCTTTTTTCTCTCTTGCTGCCTTTAGGATTTTTTATTTTATACCTACTTTGTGTAGGCAAATTACTATGTGTCTAGGGGTTGGTCTTCTCATTTGATGTCTTGTGGGGTTCTCTGAATCTTTTGTGTTTGGATGGTTTCATCTCTGGTGAGATGGGGAAAGATTTCTTGGATAACCTTCTGGAATACTTGTTCCATGGTGTTCTCCATTTCCCTTTCTTCTGGGATTCTGACCAGACATAAGTTCAGCCTCTTGATATAACTGCACATCTCTTAGAGGTTTTTTTCTTTTATTCTAGTTTTCTTTCTATGTTTTTAACAGATCGAGTTAATTCCATGTTTTTGTCTTCAGGATCTGAGATTCTTTCTTCTGGATGGTTGATTCTGCTTTTCATGCTTGTCATCTAGTTATCTATTTCCTGGATGAAGTTTTTTATGGCCAAAATCTCTGTTACAAGTTCTTTCAGTGTTGTGTCTTGTCTTTCTTGAGTTTTATTCACACTTTCCATCTGTTCCCTAATCCCTGTTATATTCTAGAGCCAATCATCGGTGATTTCCATTGTTTGAGTTCTGAGGTCTGATGTTGCCTTGGGTGTTGCCTCTTTGTACACTTGAAATTACGTATGCTCTTTCATTGATTTTTCCTCATTTGTAACAGATTTCTTTCTTTTCTCTTTAATTCTGTTATTCAGAGGTAGTGGGTGAGGCTTTCAGTTCTGTTGTTTGCCCATCCCTCTATTCTGTCCTGATCAGAGCCTCTGAATTTGTTCTGCTTTGAAACAGATGGGGTTGGGAAACTTTACTGTTTCTTGTAGTTTTGCAAGTCGAAAAAGGTGGAGGTTAGGGAACTAGGATTCAGAAACTTCTTGCAAATTACAATGTTCACTGGTATATAGGCCTCCTGAGACCCACTCCCCACTACTACTCTGTATGATGATGCAGGGAGTGGATGTGTGTACTCCTGCCCTCAGGAACATCTTAACTGAAAATCTTGACATGAGAAAGGTATGTGCAAAAATGGTCCCAAAGGAGCCCTTGCTTCATGAAAATGCACCAGCTCACACAGCACTATCTATGAGGGAGTTTTAGCCAATAAACAATTGTATTGGAACACCCTCCCTACTCACCTGATCTGGCCCCCCAGTGATTTTTTTCTTTACTCAAAGATAAAGGAACTATTGAAAGGAAGACATTTTGATGATAATCAGGAGTAATACAGTGACAGCTCTGGTGACCATTCTGGAAAAAGAGTTCCACAATTGCTTTGACAGGTAAACTAGGAACTGGCATCAGTGCACAGCTTCCCAAGGAGAGTCCTTCATAGATGACCACAGTGATATTCAGCAATGAGGTATGTAGCACTTTCCTAGGATGAGTTCGCAAACTTAATTGTTAGACCCTGTATGACAGTGGTTGCGTAAGATCATAATACTGTACTTTTACTTCTCTATGTTTAGATACACAGATACTTTTTTTTTGAGTTGGAGTCTTACTCTGTCACCCAGGCTGGAGGACAGTGCCACACTCCTGGCCACCACAACCTCGACCTGCTGGGCTCAAGCAATCCTTCCGCCTCAGTCTTCCAAGTAGCTGGACCTACAGGCATGTGCCACAATGCCAGCTAATTTTTTTATTTATTGTAGAGATGAGGTCTCGCCAAGTTGCCCAGGCCACAGATACTTTTAATTGTGTTACAATTGCCCACAATATTCAGTACTGTAACATGCTGTACAGGTTTGTAGCCTAGGAGCAAAAGGTTATATAGCCTAAGTGGGTGGTAGAGTACCCTCCAGCTTTGTGTAAGTATGCTCTGTGAATTTTCCACAGTGACAAAATCATGTGAAGACATATCTCAGAATGTTTCCCCATCAAGTGATGCACATGATAAAACTTTTCCAAAATTTTCTTCAACTATAGATTTGCATCTAATTAATTTAGAAAGATTTGACCTCTGAGAGTATCACTTAAGTAAGTTCCATTTTTTTTTCCCACAAGTGCTAGGATGACATCTTCCACTTTGTTGTAGTTATGTATAATAAAGATTATTAAATTGAGCCAATTTTTTAAAAACGTGTAACTGGATATAGCACTTTTTAATAAGTGTTCTTAGGGGAACGTTTTCATTTTTTAAAGTACTCAGCCATATGACTGTAGTCTGTTAAGTGTATATATTTGACGGTAAACTGTAAGGTCAGGTTGACTTATACCAGTTAAGAAATAGACTTATAGTTTTCCTTTTTTTATTTTAAATTCAGTGAGTGCAAGTTTGCTACATGAGTATATTGCGTGACGATGAGGTTTGAGCATCTGTTGAACCCATTACCCAAAGAGTGAACATGGTACCCAGTAGGTAGCTTTTCTACCTTTGTCCCTCTCCCTCCTCCCCTCTTTGGGAGTCTCCAGTGTCTGTTATTCCCATCCTCAAGCCCATGTGTACCCAGTGTTTAGCTCTCACTTAGAAGAGAGAACATTCAATCTTTGGTTCTCTGTTTCTGCATTAATTTGCTTAGAATAATGAACTCCTATTGTATCCATGTTGCTTCAGAGGACATTACCTTTTGCATATTATTACATGGGTATATGTACCACATTTTTAAAATCCAATCCACCAATGATGGGCACCTAGGTAGGTTCCGTGTCTTTGCTATTGTGAATAGTGCTGCATTTTTCTACAAAGCTTTTCTTAGAGAAAGCAAACCAAAATCTTTTGTGAATGGTGTTGGCATTGATAAATTAATTCATTTATTTAAAATATATTTAAGGCCTACTGTTTATTAGCCTCTATCATGGGACTGCTGGTACAGGAATGAACAAGTCAGGTAAAGCTCCTGACCTCATACCATTTTCATTCCATTGAAAGACGACAGACAGGAAACAAACAAATAAATAGGTCAGCTTCAGTCTGTAACAAATGCTAGCAAGGCCATAGTGTGATGTTATAGGCTAGATGGTAAGAGTGTGGGCCTGGAAAAAGACTTCTCTGAGGATTTGATATTATTGGAGGATGAGAAGAAATATATCACACAAAGAATTGACTTAAGAGCTTTTAGATGTAGAGAGTAACACCTACAGTACAAAAAAACATTTTGGTGTATTTGAGTTTGGATATTATTCTAAGCTTTAAGGAAAACCATTGACAGGTATTAAGTAAAGGAACAATGTAATGTGATTTTTAAAAGGTCTCTGGCTTCTCTGTGGAGAATAGATTATAAAGACTCAAGAATAGAAACAGGAATCAATGGTATTCTGGAGAGGTCAATAGCTGGTTAGAATAACAGAAGAGAAAAAGTGGTGGTTATAAATCTGGACACATCAGTCAACAGATGCTGCTTGGAGCCGTAGGACTAGAGGAGCTAACCTAGGGGAGAGAAGAGAGGAGGGTTCCTGACTGACCATAAAGTACAGTTGATCCTTGGACAATGTGGGGGCTTGAGAAACCAATTCCTCTCCTTCACGTATAACCTTTGACTCCCCACAAACTTAATTACTAATAGCCTACTTTTGACTGGAAACCTTACTGATAACATAACAGTTAATTAGCATATATTTGGTATGTTTATTATACTTTGTATTCTTGCAACAAAGTAAGCTAGAGAAAAGGAAATACTGGGGGTGCCAAGAAAAGTGTGCACGTTTTAAGAGATGTTATTTATGTATTACTTTTTGAAATTGAATTGAATTACACTAGCAATGTGTAGTATGATACTCACTCAAAATATGACATTGATCAAATGAATGCTAGCATCACCATGTGACAGGTAGGACAGTCAAAGAAAACGATGGAAGCACAATTGTCCCAATAGCACAAGACCATTTTGAAGTGGTATTTGACTTTCTAGAACATTGTGGAAGTACAGTGACAATAGAGGCATGAGTATGCAACAGAACCTCCAACACGCCTAACAATCTGTGATCAGTTTGAGATGTGGTACTATGTGTGGTGCGCACAAGGGAAGATCCAGGAGGTCTCACACAACAACAAGTCCTTCAGTAGTTTGCTATAATCAGAAATGTCTGGTTGCTGATGGTAAACACTTTGAGCACCTCTTGTAATTTCAGAAGTCAGACATGACTTATATTCATCTTTTGTTATTGGTATCTGTTGAGTATTACAATTTTAATAGTTTTTTTCTTTCTTAAAATGTGTGTACATACTTTTTGCACCCTCTGTATTATTAAGAAAATCATAAGAAAGGGAAAATATACGTACTATGTATTAAATAAAAGTGGATCATCATAAAGTACTTCATTCTCATGTCTTCATGTTGAGTTGGCTGAGGAGAAGAAGGTTGATCTTGCTGTCTTGAGTGGGTGGCAGAGGTGGAAGGAAATCCACCAATAAATTGACCTGTGCAATTCAAACCATGTTTTTCAAGGGTCAGCTATACCTCAGCATTTAAAATTGAATTAAAAGAGGAGCCAACATAGACTGAAAAAGAGCAGTTAACAGATCGGAGCACACCTTGAGAACTAAGAGTCCTGGAAGCCAAGAACAAAGTGTTGAATACTGCTGAGAAGTTGAATAAGATGAAGGGCTAGAGAAGTGACCATTGTCTTTTGCTAATGCGCATTACTGTTGACCTTTATACGGTTGTTTCTGGGAGGAATAGTGTATATGACATTTTTGAGTGGACTGAAGAGTGAATAATAGATAAGGAAGTGAAACTGTGCGTATAGAGAAATCTTTCAAGAAGTTTTTGTTGTTGTTGTTGTTGTTGTTGTTTTTAATTATGAGCGAGAACAGAGAAATGAGTTGGTAGCCAGAGAGCCTATGGGGGCCAAAGGAAGGCTATGGATTTTAGTTTTACACCACACCTGGGGCTAGTCTAGTGGGGAATAATCCTGTAGAGGAGGAGAAACTGGTATTGAAGGAGCATGAGCTAATAAGAAGTCCTTAAGAAGGCAAGAGGAGATGGGATCCAAAGCCCAACAAAGGAGTAGTAGGCCTTTAGTAGGAGGAGGGTCCTTTGTTCTTCATAATAGCAAGGAAAGTAGAGATTATGGGTGAAAATAGGTTTAGAGTTGCTGGAGGGAAGTTAAGAATATTCCTTTTCCTTCTGTCTTCTTAATTAAATTTGAAGCTAGATCTTTAGCAATGATAGAGGAGAGGTAGTACTAGAGTTTTTAGAAGAGAAGGTAAAAAGTCATGTCAGGAAAGTAAATTTACTAAGGAAACATAGTGGATTAGGATAGTGTTGAGCACCTTTTTGAGGGATTTGTGTGTAAGAGACAGGGTCTTGCCCTGTTGCCCAGGCTGGAGTGCAGTTGTGTGATCATGGTTCACTGCAGCCTCCAACTCCTGAGCTCAGGTGATTCTCCTGCCTCAGCCTTCTGAGTAGCTGGGACTACAGATGCTTACCACTGCACCTGGCTTTATTTTTGGGGTTTTTTTTTAGGGATAAGGTCTTGTTATGTTTCCCAAGCTGATCTCGAACTCCTGGGCTCAAGTTATCCTCCTGCATTGGCCTCCCAAAGTGGGATTACAAGTGTGAACTGCCATGCCTGGGTGGGGTTGTGTTTCTCAGTCTAAATGTAGCTGGTCAATCTGATTGTATGATTTTCCTACGGCAGTGTTTAGTTGCTCAGGTTCAGGCATAGAAAAAGCCAATAGCTGAGCTTAAACAGTAGCATGAGCTAGTAAGAAATCCTTGAGAAGGCAAGAGGAGATGGGATCCAAAACACAGTAAAAAGATAGGCCTGTAATAGGAGGAGGCCCTTTTGTCCTTCATAATAGCAAGGAAAGTAGAGAATATGGGTATTGGTGAAGATAGGTTGTAGATTTGCTGGAGGGAAGTTAAGACTATTCCTTTGCTTCTGTTTTCTGAACTAAATTTTAAGCTAGATCTTTAGCAATGATAGAGGGAAGGTAGAGCATTTTGCCAGGTATGACAGAGAGAGTAAGAAAGACACTTCACCTCCTACCCAAGGTAGGATGGTTGTGAGAAGGGAAACAGCCTCTGTGAGAATGAAGAGTAATGGCTAAGAGTTAGGACTCTGGAGTTAAGTTGCTTGAGTTTAAATCCTGAGCGCTGCGCTATTACATAGCATTTCTGTGCTTCAGTTTCCCTATCTGTAAGTATGAATAATAATAGTACCCACCTCAAAGGATCAAATGGGATTCAATTAATTATGCACAAAGAGCTTGAACAGTTCCTGATGTTTATTTAGTACATGCACTATAGGCTTAGCTAAGATGCTGCTGCTTCTGATGCATCAGAGGAGGTCTTGCCACCAGTGAATAATGACGAATAGAAGGTAGCAGGGCAGGCACAGAAAAGACTGAAGATCTGTGGAGCACATATCTGGAGTCTCCTAGAGGGTATTGTCATCGGGAGGTTTGAGGCAGCACTGAGGATGTGGACGGTAAGGTCAGACTGGGAAGGACAGAGCACTGGGGTTGCAGTGAATGACCCTCACTTATTGGTGAAATGCCTGGTATGTGCTGTCTTTCACCCATATTTTCAACACTCAAGGGAAGTTTCCAGTTTTCTGGAGGTTTATGAGTTGATTAGATAAATGACTTGCTAAATTTATTTCATGACAGTGTCAACTTTGGGACTCAGAACTTTTGACCAAAATGAAATAGGTTAAATAACTGTAGCTGGGCTTGGTGGCTCAGCCTGTAATACCGTGCCTTGGGAGGCTGAGGTGAGTGCATTGCCTGAGCCCGCGGGTTCGAGACCCGCCTGGGCAGGCGAGACCTCATCTCTACAATAAATCAAAAAAGTAGCCAGATGTGGTAGCGCGCGCCTGTAGTTCCAGCTCCTTGGAAGTCCGAGGCGGAAGGATTGCCGGAGCCTAGCAGGTTGAGGCTGCGGTGGCCGGGAGCGGCCAATGCACTCTAGTCTGTGTGACAGAGTGAGACTCCAACTCAAAAAAAAAAAAAAAAAAATTGTTATATTCACTTGTTAGATGGTAACAATTATTGAGTGTTAATTTTTCCTGGGGTCAAAAATGTTTGGAAGGATTATCTACTTGATACAGAGTTTATTTTAACTTTCTCTTTCATAATCAAGCAGGGCTTTTCTCCATTGCATGGTGCTTGCTGAAATTCATTCGTTTATATACTTGGGTTGTGATCAACATTAGTCCCCAGATATGTCTTTGGAATTGAATAATGGTGACTTTCGTCCTCGCTTCCTCCATACTCTGCCTTTTGTGACACAAAAGGGAGGGAGGGGAAAACCCAGCTAGTGATAAGCAAACCAGCCAAAGTGTCTTTATGTTGTTATTCTGAAGTTAGGCCTAGTCACCTTTTATAATCATGCAAGCAAAACTTTTTGAAATTGAGATGATCTGAGGCAGCATTTCATTTCTTATTTAAAGTTTAGATTTTTACACTAGATAGTGTAAAAACAAAACTATACACCTGCTAATTTCCATAGGACCTAATTTTCCCAGATAAATCTTTGGCTTTTATTTTTTTCATCAAGAGCTATTTTGTTTAATTTTTTTTTTTTTTTTTTTTTTTTTGAGTCGGAGTCTCACTCTGTCGCCCAGACTGGAGTGCAGTGGCCGCTCCCGGCCACCGCAGCCTCGACCTGCCGGGCTCCGGCGATCCTTCCGCCTCAGCCTTCCGAGTAGCTGGAACTACAGGCGCGCGCTATCACACCCGGCTGATTTTTTGATTTATTGTAGAGATGAGGTCTCGCTGCCCAGGCGGGTCTCGAACCCGCGGGCTCAGGCAATCCACTCACCTCAGCCTCCCAAAGGCGCGGGATTACAGGCTGAGCCACCGAGCCCGGCCTTGTTTAATTTTTTATGTTTGAGTGAGACAAAGCATGA
This sequence comes from Cephalopachus bancanus, assembly GCA_027257055.1. Classification (NCBI taxonomy): domain Eukaryota; kingdom Metazoa; phylum Chordata; class Mammalia; order Primates; family Tarsiidae; genus Cephalopachus; species Cephalopachus bancanus. The sequence goes on from JAPVLO010000140.1 coordinate 832,005, forward strand.
CACTAAATCACATGTTATAACAGTTCAATTCCAACTTATCTGTGCTGTAAGTTTTAAAGTATTACAACTAAATTGTCAAGTGGCCTAAAGAACAAGTCAGAAAGTCTATTAACAGTTCCTAAAGGAAAGATAGATTATGCCATTTCCATTTCCTTATATCACTTTAAGAAAAAACAAATTAGGATATTTATTTATTCTTAGGTTATCCAGTTACATTAAATAGTATTATTGTAACTCCTGGAAAGAATTTTTTGGGGGGGAGGTTAATTTCAAATAAAAACTCATTTAACAGAATTGATGGAAATATCCAATATCATATTTAAGATGATGGAAATGTTCTGTATCTTAACTGTGGTGAAGAATCTTGATTGAAGTAATAATGGTTATATAGGTACTTGCATTAGTCAAAATTTGCCAAGTTTGTTCTGGGAGGTCAAGATGGGAGGATTGCTTGAGCCTAGTACTTTGAGATGAGCCTGGGTGAAATTGCGAGACCTTGTCTTTATTTCTTTTTAATTTTGTAATTACCAAATATGCATGTTAAATATATACAGTTTCATAAAGTAAAAACAAACATATTTGGCAATAACGCTACTTTTTTTTTTTTTTTGAGTTGGAGTCTCACTCTGTCGCCCAGGTTGGAGTGCAGTGAAATTCTCACCGCCACCACAGCCTCGACCTGCTGGGCTCAGGCAATCTTTCTGCCTCAGCCTTCCAAGTACCTGGAACTACAGGCACACACCATCATGCCCCGCTAATTTTTAGATTTATTGTGGAGATGAGGTCTCGCCAAGTTGCCCATGCTGGTCTCGAACCCATGGGCTCAGGCAATCCTCTAACCTCAGCCTCCCAAAGTGCTGAGATTATAGGCATGAGCCACCACGCCCAGCCAATGCTACATTTTAATTTATATTCACAAGACAATTCAAGATAGATTAGTGAGTCTTCAGTTTTCCAGTTTGCTATTAAGAAGTTCAGAGCCACATTTGATGCTAATTCTAACTTATTATCACTCTTAATTAGCACACTTGCTTCCTAATGTTGTTTTGATTTCATAGGAAATAATGGTGGCTATAAGTGTTTTTTTAGCATTTTCTATGTGCCAGACACTCTGATAACTTTAATGAGTTGCTTATTTAATTTTGGCAACCATTGGAGTATAGGTTATTTTCATCTCCTTTAACAGATAGGGAAACTAAAGTCTGAGAAATAGCTGCTACGTAAGTGTTAGAGCTAGGATTTGGATTTGGGCTGTCTTGACTTTAACCTCTGTACTTGGGGGCCCTACTTTCTACTGCCTGTCTTTTTATGGCCTGGGATTTCTGTGAAACACTTTTTTGTTATTAAATATGTGTTATTTATTCATTTGCTGTGTGCCATGACCTTTCTAGAGAAGAGATGATATAAAGTTTTCTTGATACAATGTAAGAATATGTTATATTTGCATTATTATTTAAACCAGTGATGTTTAAAGTATGCTATGTGGGCCATTCACAGACTCTTTGTTAACAGTACATGATGAAATAATCACAGAGATGAAAGTAACCATTTAGAAATGTTCATAGCAATTTGAATTGCTGCAACTAAAGCAATATGACTTTATATTTTTGAAACGTATTGGTCAGTAAGAATTGAAGGGAAAAGTACTGACCTAAGCCATTATAAAATAAGAGTTAAAATATACTTGAGAACTGGGATTTGTATTTACTATGTATTAAACGAAGAGTTCAAAAGAGGTACACCTTTAGACTTCTGATATATAATGAGTAATTTTATTTGCAATAAAATCATTCAGGAATCATAACCAAATTTTTAGTCCCAGGATTTCACCATCTTTTTACATTAAAAAAAAAAAAAAGTGTAGTCTGCTGATGAAACTTCTACAGAAAATCATTTCTCAATTTTCAACAGTTGTCATAAGGTTTTGCTTTTAATGTTCTAAGTTTTATATGTGTCTTAAGCTATAGGAACTATTTAATCATTAGTATTTATAAATTTTTTGGCTAAATAAGTAGCATAAGAAAATCCAAATTTCTTACCTGACTTTGCTTTTTAGCTACGTACACATACAAGAGTTAAAACCTTACAAACTTAGCTGTCATTATTAGTTGGCTTTTTTAAATAGAAAATAAGAAAAATTTTTATGAAGGATTTGAATATTGAGATAATGTTTCTTCAAAATTATATTATTATCCTGATTACAGATAAATGACTACTAAATTGCTTTTCAGGCTTATCTTCCCTATGAAAAGGATTGACAATAGTGGAAAACTCCTGGGAGAAGGGCAGGGAAGCGGGATCGGCAGTAGTGGAAGTCTGCCTGGGAAGGGGGGGCACACCTCATCAACAAGAGGGCCTGCCTAATGAGCACTTATATACCTAACCCTGAACTGTAAGAAAAGAATTGGCAATAGCAGGAAGCTGCCAGGAGGGGGGCAAGGAAGCGGGATTGGCAGTAGTGGGTGTCTGTCTGGGGTAGAGGGGACACACCTCATCAACAAGGGTACCTGCATAATGAACATTTGTATACCTAACCCTGAATTGTACCCACAACTCTAAAATTAAAAAATTTTTTAAAAACCAAATATTTTTCTATCTATCTTCAAACTGTATGTGTTATTTTATACCTTATCAGGAAATTTTGCTAGGGAAGAAAAAAAATTATTCCTGCCAATAAAATGTATGCATATGCTTTACTCTGTCCATTTATCACTAGTAGTACATTCTTAGGTTTATTGATTAGAATTCAGTTATTTTATACTAATTTTGTATACTTTCAGAAAATACAATCAAGTTGCCTGAGTTTGATTTGGTTTTACTGTCTTTTCTTCTGATTTTTCAGTAACATAACTAGAAATGTTTTAGATTGTGTTCATTCTAACCTTCATTTGCTAAATGTCACTATCCATTAGTATTTAACTATTTTATTAGTTATCTGTGTTTATGGCTTTGTTTTAGTATGCCTGTCTTTTGTATCTGAAATGCATACAGATATTGTTTTGTGTATCTGTTGTGTTTGTATTTATTATTAAATCTAGTTTATAAAAATTTAGAAATCATAGACTAAACAGCTTATATCATTTTTAATGTATTCCTAGTCTTTAACCATTATACTTAAACACTTTGGTCATGAATCCAGCTTGAACCTCACTATTGTAAGTTACGTGTTGTCCCACATAGAGGCATGTATAAAGCATAGTTCCTGCTCCCAGAGAACTTTCACCCGAGTAGGAACATTGCATAGCAAACTCTTCTATTAGAAATTTAATTTTGGGCCAGGCGCAGTGGCTCACACCTGTAATCCTAGCACTTTGGAAGACCTGGGTTGGAAAATCACTTGGGCCCAGGAGTTTGAGACCAGTCTGGACAACATAAGTGAGATCTCATCTCTACAAAAAAAGTTCCAAAACATTAGCTGGTCGAGGTGGTGTGTTCCTGTAGTCCCGGCTACTCGGGAGACTGAAGTGGAAGGATTACCTGAGCCCAGGAGGTCGAGGCTGTGGTGAGCCATGGCCATGCCACTGCACTCCCTCCTGGGGGTCAGAGTGAGACCCTGACTCAAAAAAATTAATTTTGATGTGGAAGGTTAAGATTATTTTGATTTCCCGTGTCATGTAAGTTCATATTTATTATGAGTACTCCATTTAGCAGAGTACTTCACAATACTGCTTCATGTTTGATCTGCTGCTCTGAGAGTACATAGCATGAAGGTACACTAACCTCCCACCTCTGTATTTGTGGGAAATACATTCCAAGACCTCCCAGTGGATGCGTGATACCGCGGACAATACCAAATTCTATATATACTATGATTTTTCCTGTACATAGATACCAGTGATAAAATTTCACTTTTAAATTAGACACAGTACTCTTGCATTCATTACTGCCTTTACTAGGTAAAATAAGGATTACTTGAACACAAGCACTGAGATATCACAACAGTTGACCTGGTAACCCACACAGCTACTAAGTGACTAATGGGCAAATAGCATCTATAGCATGGATATGCTGGACAAAGGGATTAGTCATGTCCCAAACAAGACTTAATCACACTCCTCAGAATGGCATGCAGCTTAAAATTTATGAATTGTTTATTTCTGGAATTTCCCATTTAATATTTTCAGACTGCCGTTGATTGAAGGCCAGTGAAATCCCATCACAGCGAAAATGTGATTATGGGGGAACTACTGTATTACTTGACAAAGTGGGGTTTTTTTTCACCTAAACTTTATATTATTTTAAGTCCTAGCATCAGATATCCAACATTTCAAAAAGAAAAACAGATTGACTGTCTTGGGGTTTACCTTATTTTCTTCTCCACTCCTACCCTTCCCGATTCTGAGTGGAAAGTATGAAGGCCAGGGATGTTCTCTCTAGTCTGTACCCAAACCTAGGGTCTGGTGCATGGTATATTGAAGCAAATGATTTCTTATGTCAAATGTCTACATCTATGGCAATTACTCTCTCCACAGATGGGATTTGAGGCTTCTCTGTTTTCATTTGTGTGGATGAAAGAATTGAGGCAGAGAACTGGGAAGTTTGTATTGCCTCTCTTTGACACAACCTTAACCAAGGAAATTTTGATTTAATAAATCAGTAGTTTTCTAGCATTTTTTTTTTTATCACAAACAGGTTTTATTCATATAGGCTATATTTTCTAGTTGCTCTTAACCTTTTTGTAAGAAACCATTGTTTCAGAATATTATAAAGTAGTAGATTCTTTCCCCAGTAAAATGTAAGACATAGATTTTGTTGTAACTACTTGAGGTGATTCACAGATCCCTAAGGCCTATTATCTACATATGCAAATATGTATATACAGCTTTTTAAAGGTACTATTCACATACCATGAAATTCACCTATTTAAAGTGCATCTTTGGAATTGTACTCCATATCTTTATAATAAAAAAAAAAGAAAGTGCATATTTAAAGTAGATAATGTTGTGGTTTTCAGTATATTCAGAGTAGTAAAACTATTACTACTACAATCAATTTTATAACATTTATATCATCCAAAAAAAATCCCATATTTATTAGTTTACTCTCCATTCCCACCCTACCCCTGTTCCTCTCCTCCCCCTACTCTAATCAACTACTAATTTACTTTCTGTATCTATAGACTTGTCTATTCTGGACACTTAGTATAAATAGAATCGTACAACTATGTGGTTTTATGCGAATGACTTCTTTCATTTAGCATAATGTTTTCAAGGTTTATGCAATGTTATAACTTTTTATTTTATGGCTGAATATTATTCCATTGTATTTTAGTTATTTGTGCATCAGCTGATGAATATTTGAGTTATTTCTTCTTTTGGCTATTTTTTTTTTTTTTTTTTTTGAGTTGGAGTCTCACTCTGTCACCCAGACTGAAGTGCAATGGCCGCTCCCGGCCACTGCAGCCTCGACCTGCTGGGCTCCGGCGATCCTTCCGCCTCAGCTTTCCAAGTAGCTGGAACTACAGGCGTGCACTACCATGCCCGGCTAATTTTTGATTTGTTGTAGAGATGAGGTCTCGTCAAGTTGTCCAGGCGGGTCACGAACTTCTTTTGGCTATTATGAGTAATGCTTCTGTGAGTATTCATGCACAGATTTTTGAGTTTACATGTGTTTTCATTTCTCTTGAGTACATATCATACCTGGGAGTGGAATTGCAGAGTTATACCATAATTCTATGTTTAACCGTTTGAGAACTGTCAGACCGTTTTCCAAAGCAGCTGCACCAATTTATCTTCCCTACACCAGTGCAAGAGGGTTCCGGTTTCTACATATTTTTACCAATGCTTGTTATTGTTTGTCTTTTTTATTATAGCCATCCTAGTGGATGGGAAGTACCCCTGTGGTTTTTATTTGTGTTTCCCTGAGGATTCATGGTATTGAGTATCATTTCATGTATTTATTGACCATTTGTACATTTTCCTTTTATAAATGTTCACATCCTTTGATCGTTTTTAAATTATTTGTCCTTTTATTATTGACTTGGAAGAGTTCTTTATATATGTATAGCTTAAGTCCCTTATCAGCTATATAGGAGATACATTTTTTCCTCTTTTGTCAGGCCTTTTTGTAACTTTCTTTGTAATATCTCTAGTAGAACAAAAGTTTTAATTCTGATAAAGTCCAATTTAACTTTTTCTTTTGTTGCTTTTGTTTTTGATGTTACTTCTAAGAAAACTTTGCCTAGCCATACGTGATGAGGACTTACTCATATTTTCTTCAAAGTGTTTTATAGTTCTGTTACATTTAGACCTATGATCCATTTTGAATTAATTTTTGTGTAAGTGTGAAGGCATCAACTTTTTTATTTTGCACATGGATATGCAGTTATCCCAAACTATGTGTTGAAGACCGTTCTTACCTCCACTGAATTATGTTGGCATCCCGTGAGACCTGTTCTTAGACCTTCTGGAAAATCAATGCACCTAGCTCCAGGGAAAGGTGCAGAGTTAGGTCAGAAAGAGGACTGGATTTTAAAAAAATGTGGTACATATACACAGTGGAATATTACATAGCCATAAAGAAGGACAAAATTATGAACTTCATAGCAACTTGGATGGACTTATAGTCTGTAATACTGAATGATCTATCACAGAAACAGAGAACTGAGTATCACCTGTTCTCACTCATAAGTGGACCTTGAACAATTATTGTAATACTATAAGGAAAGGATTGTCAGTAGTGGGAAATTGCCAAGGTGGGGAGATGGGATTGGCAGTAGTGGAATTCTGCCAGGGATGGGGGAACACACCTCATCCTCAAGGGTGCATAATGACATTCATATAACTTAATCCTGAATTGTACATCACATCTTTAAAATTAAAAAAAATTTTAAGTTTCTTAGGGTACCAAAAATGTAGAGCAAAAGCCACATTGGTTTTTAAGCTGAACCTCAGTTAAATCCTGGTTATTATTCTATTTTACCACTGTGTCGCAAATTACCCCCTAAACTCAGTGGCCTAGGATAGAAACCTTTCTGAAGAGACTTAGCTTTCATAGTTCTGACTTTAGGGTCTCTGATGAAGTCACAGTCGGATGCTAGTTGGGACCACAGTCAGATCAAAGGCTTGGCTGAGGCTGGAGGCTCTTTCTCTGAGATGGTTGTCTCCCATGGCTATGGCCGAAAGCTGCCTTACCACAGGAACCTACCTTGAACACAAAGCTCTTTGAAGTATCCCCAGGTTGTGGCAGCTAACGTCCCCAGAACTAGTGGTTAAGAGAGAGTCAAGAGAAAGCTGAAGTGCTTTTATGGCCTATTAGCCATTACACGTCGTCTCTTCCACCCTATCCTTTTTATTAGAATTGAGTCACAAAGTTTACCCCAGGATGCAGGAGGATCAGGTACCACTTTCTGAAAGAAATATCAAAGAATGTGTGGATGTATTTTGTTTATTTTTATTTTTTAAATTTTATTTCTTTATTTTTATAGAGATGGCTCTTGCTTTGTTGTCCAGGCTAGAGTACAGTGACGCATAGTTCAGCCACCTCAAACTCCTGGGCTTAAGTGATCCCCCTGCTTCAGCCTCTTGAGTAGCTAAGACTAAAGGTGTGTGCCACCATTCCTAGTTATTTGTTTGTTTATTTATTTATTTATTTAGAGATGGCATCTCAATACGTTGCCCAGGCTGGCCTCGGACTCCTGGCCTCAAGTAGTTATCTCGCTTCAAAGCTTCCCAAGTAGCTGGGATTACATAAGCCATTCCATCCAGCTGTGGAAGTATTTTAAACCACCACATATTCTTGTCAGTTTTACTTAAAGTCGAATTCCAAATAACTCATGTTCCTTCAGACTAGATGTTCACTTACTACTTAATAAAATAATCTCCAAGTCATTCTTTTTTTTTTCTTTTTTCTCCCTCATGTCCTTGATGTTTCCAGTCTATCAGACTTACAGTATTTTAGGATCGAAACAAAATAGAAGGGTGTGTACATCAGTAATGTTATATCAACAGATATGACAGAAATAACATGACTTCTAATTTGAAGTAAGCAGAAGAAAATTTTCTACTCCTTTTATCCCAAAATTCTCACTGCCATTTTTCCAGTTTCTGGTAAGGAACACACAAGTAGTTGTCTCTGAAGCTGTTTTTGAATACTTCTATGACCCTACACACTAGCTGACCAGAGTTTCAACCACTTCTGACTTAAGAAACATTTCCAAGGTAGTCACTAGCTTTGTAGTAAGATCACATGAACCCGTTTCAATGCTTTGTAATCCTGGTTTCCTTCAAACTCTTTTGTAGGTAATGATTTTACATGAATTTGGACCTGGTCTCTAGTGGGAAATTGTGGGAGGATGAACACAGAAGAGCTGGAGCTATTGAGTGACTCTAAATACAGAAACTATGTAGCCGCAATTGACAAAGCACTAAAGAATTTTGAATACTCCAGTGAATGGGCAGATTTGATATCAGCACTTGGAAAACTTAACAAGGTATGTCTGGTTATCCATTTCGCCAGGGAAGTAAAAATCAGAAATCTGTGTTTATACTTATTAGGTTTCTTTAAATCCTAAAGAATTTAAAAACATAAATAAACCTTAGATAACTCTTGAAATGCTATTTTACTTCATGAATTGCATGGCTATATAGTCAGGCATATTGTTAAGGTTTTAGGAGTTCTAAGTTTCTTTAGAAGTTCAAAGAAATAACAGTGTTTGCCAAATATAGTTATCCCCATCATCATTACCTATAAAAATGCAAGAGTAGAAATGAAATATTCTAACTGTGAGGGGTAGTAAGTTTCTGTAATTGAGCATCACATATGGTTCTAGAGTTCCTGGCAGTAAATGAAAAACTGCAAATGGAAAGCAATAACTGCTGTGTCCTTTCTAAGTGATATATAGCAGAAGGAAACATTTTATATCCAGGCAAGCCTTAGTTATAATTCAGTACTTTTACGAAGGCAGCAGATACAAGCAGTTGCTTAGAACTTGGAGCTTGGTTTTGAGTGATCCTTCTTTACATGTCTGGTGTTTTATCCATAGTTGTTGTGGTGGCATCTCTGATCAATTTCTAGCTTTTCGTTTTGACCCTGGTGTGTCTTGTTTGTTTTGTTTTTTTAACTTAGGTCAAATCGTTTTTACTTTTCACTCCTATTGTTGGGTTTTGTTTTCAAGTGGTCTTGAAAGGAGTGGTCTTCCGGTAGTTATTTTAACATCAAGCAGCTTACCATATAATTATTAAGGAAACAAATTTGCCTTAAAATATATACCAAGATGTGTAGAAAAAACACAAACTCTTTCCTCTGCTCTCATATCACAACAATCAACACAGAAGACTTCTGTCACCCCAAGATATGTGATATTTCTCCCCACCAGCAAGCAAGCAATCAGTTCTGCAGTGGACGCCAGCTAGGTATCCTCAAATTCAATTCAGACGCTGTCTACCTAGAGTATCAGATCCCACAGGTTGAAAGCTTAGTCCCACAACGCTGCCCCTGTCTTCCTATGCCAATCACAAGTCCCAGGCTGTTTTCTGTATTTCTGACCAACTAGCTATAAATTGGGCTTCCACTCAGGGAAACACGTTTACCAATTTATCATAAAGTATGTTGCAAAGAATGCAAATGAGGAAATGCATAGTGCAGGGTATAGGGGAAGGGCGGTGGCGTTCCCACGTCCTCCCCTGGCGCCACCCTCCGGGAACCTTCACTTGTTCAGCTATCCTGGAGGCTCTCTGTCCCCATTCTCTTGGGTATCTTATGGAGATTTCATTTGGGATGCATGATTGAAGCATGTACAACTGTGTAGAAACATGACTGGACCAAAAGAGTGTGAGCTAATGCCAAGACACTAAGTGAGGAAACCCAGCAAGGCTTGACTGTACAGATTTTTCTTGTCCTCTCTGTGCAGTGTTCTTTCCTCTTGGGTATGGGTCAGGACCCTTTCTGAAACTGGGGGACTTATGACCTACAATAAGCAAGGTAGGTCAGATAATCTCTTTATGGCCAACTCTGAGACAGAAGGTAGGGGAGATTCCTGCCTTAGGGAGAAAAAGGAGGTGAAAGGAGGTCAGGGAGAGAGAGTCTGTCTTTTGAGGTCTGCTTCTGAGACCCAAGGTGCCCCAACATTATATAGCAAGGGCTATGGTAGTTATGAGCCAGGAGCCATAGATAAAAATGTGTAATATCATAATCTGTAATAATGTCATACTAAGACATTCGTTTTCAGCTTGATACTATAGATAATCACTTTGATATCTTAAAAAGAAAAGCCTTCATCTTCAACATGCCAAGGATTTACCTTAAAATTAAACGCACAAGCTTCTGTTTGACATGTTAACTGCTAACATTTATTATTTGAAATTTGAAAAGTTGTTGATTTCTTTACAACACCCACAAGAAGTTTCTTCCAAAAATACAAGTTTACTTAAAGGTCATTAGTTTCTTTCTTTTTCTAAAGAGTTCTGAACAGTCTTTCTAAAGTCTTATTAGGAACTGTTTCTAAGGAGAGTTCATTAAATTATGGAAATTAATTTGCCTAATTAAGTACATGATTAGATTTTTATAGATTAACCAATATTCATGATTTCACCATATTCACATAACTCAAAGTAGAATACCCAAGTCATTGACAAAACTTACCTAAAATCATGGTGGAACAAGGAAGGATTTTGAATATATGTTTTAGTATAAATTGAATGAACTGGGAGATTCAGTGTTGACTTTTCTGCTGTACCACCTTTGGCAGTCATTTTATATATTTCAGTCCCAATTTGTTTTTGTGTAAAATAAAGGATTTTTTTGTATATTCTAAGCTCCAATTCTACCATATTCTGAGTCTTCATTTTGTGACGGTCTATCAATACTTTGCTGTAGTATTTAGTCTTCTAGCTTCAAACTAAAGGGCTACATTTATGGGATGGTTTTGTTACTTAAAGAACTAATCTCCTTTGGGAGGTTTGTAAAACAAGACCTTTGTATAGAAATTGTACCCAGACCATCATCTATAAATAAATATTATGGTTAAATAAATAAAGCAAAAATGTGTTTTGTACAATTGGGAAATTAAGTTTTGTAAAAACAAATGAGCAATTATAATCTTATGAGCATTAGAATTAATTGCTATAATATGACATACTAGAACAATGTCCCTCTTCCAACTGTAAATATCTATGGTGAGGTCAGATTTTATTTGCTTCAAAGTATCAAGAATAGATTGAAGGCTGACTCATATAACATTCCAGCTGTCTTCTATTACATCAAATATTAAAAATTTGCAAAAGATCTAAAGCAACATCTTTCTTTTCAATAATTTGTTTTGGAAAATGTTGTTTTTCATTAATGTGTTAACATGTAATAAGTTTATTTTTTAAACAAATTAATAAACGTTTTAAATTTCCTCAGTTTTAATTTCAAATATGGTATATATTGGTAAACATAACTTAGAGAACATAAAGACCTACAATGATAATTTTTAATAATATTGTGCTAGAAAGTAGAAATAAAATGAGCATTTTTCTCAACTACGTTAAAATGCTCTCTTCAAGGTTTTACAAAATAATGCAAAGTACCAGGTAGTGCCCAAAAAGCTGACCGTAGGCAAACGCCTAGCTCAATGTCTACATCCAGCATTACCAGGTGGAGTTCATCGGAAGGCACTTGAAACATATGAAATTATCTTCAAGATCATTGGACCTAAGCGACTTGCCAAAGATCTTTTTTTATATAGGTAAGAATAATTTTACTACTTACATATAATGTAAATAAAATATATCACTAAACTATTGTATGTTTTCTGCAATAGAATCTTGAAAACTCCTTTATGATTAGAAGTTTTCAGATAACGATCTTAGATATTTGAGTTAAGTGCTGCAGAAAAAATTAGAACATTCCTTAATGTAAGTTTTCTTCTTGGATGTTATTTATTAGAAGTTTTCGTTCAAACTTGTTGAGACTATAGTACAGTCTATCTTTTTAAGCTTGAAAAACACACCTGAGAAAAATAATATGCTTTGATCTCTCAGTAACTTCCAAAATTGCTGACCATTCTCTGCTTCAAACAGTTTTTCCCCCTGGCTTCCGTGATAGTGCGCTTCCTGTTTAACTACTCTTTCTCAGTCTCCTTTACCAACCTTTCCTCGTTTACCTAAACTCTACACATGGAGTTGCTTTGGGTTCATGTAGTCCTGCACCTTCTTATAGTTTCACTCTGTATTCTTCTCTTGGGCAGGCTTACACCTACAATTTATCTCTTTTTTAAAAAGTTGTATGTGTTTTAAGATGTACAACATGTTGTAAGATGCATAAAGATAGTAAAATGTTTACCATAGTGGGGCAAGAGCAGTTAAAATTGCGCATTTAGTAAAAATCCCAGATACAAGACACTGTTATTATAGTCCTCATATTTTACATTCGGCCTCTAGAGTTACTCATCCAACATAATCTGCTGTTTTATATCCTTTGACCTACATCTCCCTATTTTCTTCTGCCCCGTGTAGCCACTGTTTTATCTTTTTACATGCCGAAATCCAAGGTGACTTCTCGAGTTCTGGCTTTTGCTTTAAACTCCTGCTTACTTGACATCTCTGTGTACATTTTTAAAGGTGACTAAAGCTCAGCATGTTTAAAACTAAACTCATTCTCTGCTATAAACCTGGACTTCCTGTAGTGTACTAAAGCTCAGTCAATGGTATCACTGTCTGTACATTTACCCAAGCCTGAAGTATGAGTTATATTTCCTATCTTGTTTTCTCTGCCCACATTCTCCTACCGCCCATGTCAGCCTGTTACCTGAGGTCTGTCTCATGGTGATTAAGAGCGAAGACAGTAGAGTCGATCTGCTACTGTATGGTCTTGGGCCATTTTCTTCACTTCTCTGTTTGTATCCTCATCTGTGAAATGGGAGCAGGATTACCCACCTCATAGAATGGTTCATAGAATTGAAAGAGTTGATACATGTAAAGTACTTAGAACAATGTGCAGCATATAGTAAATGCTCAATGAATGTTAGCTATTATTCTGACATACGTCTCAAACACATCTACTTCTCTGAACCTTCACTAGCAGCATGCAGTCTAAGTAAGCATCATCTGTAGCCTGGGCTTTGTCACTGGCCTTCTAGCATTCATCCTTCATCTGTTCTTATCCTCTTTTACCCTGTTCTCCACATAGTACCAGAGTGATCTTTTTTTAATATAGTAAACGAAACCTCTCTTGACCAGCTTGGGTGACATGGTGAGATCTCATCTCTACAATAAGTCAAAAAATTAGCTGGGTGAAGTGACACATGCCTGTAGTCCCAGCTACTTGGAAGGTTGAGACAAAAGCATTGCCTGAGCCTAGGAAGTCAAGGCTGCAATAGCTGTGAGCATGCCACTGCATTCTGGCCTGGATGACAGAGCAAGACTCCAACTCAAAAAAAACAAAAACGAAAAACTTCTACGACTTTTTTCTGCCATAATTAAGAAGAATTCAAAGTCCTTGCCTTAACTTATTCAAAGTTTCTAAGGTTTCTTGTACTCTGACCCCACCCAGCTGTGTCAATGACCTCAAATTCTACTACTTTTCCCCATTCTGTTTCACTCAGGTCACACGGGTCTGTCTGCTTATTCGTTCCCATTTTCTTTGCTACCATCTTGACCTATAATTCTTACATTTAGGTCTCTGATCAGACAGATATCATCTCCTAAGAAGACTTGTCTAAACCCCATCTGAATTAGCCCTTCCTCTACATTTTTGTCTCTAGTGTTCTGTAGTTTTACCATGATGTCTTTACAGGTAGGTTTCTTTTTATTTATCTTGTTAGTATTTCTTGGGCTTTTGGAATCTGTGAATTGGTGGCTTTCATCAACTTCGGAATATTCCAACTGTTGTCTTTTCAAATTGCTTTTACTCCATCAATTCTTTCTCTTCCTTTTGGAACTATGGAACTATATTTGTTGGATCTTCTCACCATTGCCTCCCCAGCTCTTAATCTTTTCTTCTATATTTTCTAGCTTTTTGTCTCTTTGTGCTGCATTCTGGGTAATTTCCTCTGACCTAGATTCCAGGTCACTAGTTCTCTCTCTCTCTAACCATTTTTCTAGCCATTTAACTTTTTAAAAAAATGTTGATATAATTTACATACAGTAAAACTAACAGATCATAAGTGTTAAATTTTGACAAATGTAGTGAGTTGTGTAGCCACCAGCCAAAATAAGACATAGGACATTCTTGTCCACCCAGAAAGTTCCCTTCTATCCTTCTAGTCAGTGCCCCCACCTACCCAACTGCATGTACTTTCTCCAGTCTGCAGCTGGCCTTTTCTCTCTCAGAATGGTATCTTTGAGCAACCAAAAGGTCTTTATGCTTTCTTTTGAAGAAAGTTTTTCATTTTAATGAAGTCTAATTTATCAACCTTTTCTTTGTTTGGCTAGTCTTTTTGTTTCTTGATTAAGTAATCTTTGCCTTGTATATTGTTGCTAGAATGCAAAAATACAATTTTTTTTTCTGTGTTGACCTTGTATTCAGAAACTTTGCCAAATTCAATTGTTCTTTCTAATAGTTTTTAGAGTCTTTTGGAATTTTGACATATCTTTTTCTTGCCTTGTGTTAACTAAGGCCACAGTAGAATGTTGAAGAGAATGGTGAAAGTGAATATCTTTGTCTTGTTCCCCACCACAAGTATAAATTGTTAAATATTTTTGAAGGTTTAATAGCTTTCATTATTGGAATGTATCCCATTTGATCATGATTTTAAAATTCTTTTTTATCACTAGATTTATTGATTTTTTTGTGGTTTTACATCTTTGTTTACTAGATAGTAGCTGTGATTTTGGCATTAAGTTTGTGCTGACTTCATAAAACAAGTTTGAAATTGTTCTCTTATCCTGTTCTTTGGAACAATTTTTATAATATTGGTATTATTAAATATTTGGAAGATTTTATCTGGAATTTATCTCAGTGGGATGATATAATTACAGATTTAATTTTTGTAGTAGATATGGGACTATTCAAATGATGTATATATGTCAGTTTTACTAAGTTTTTTCCCTAGAAATTGGCCACTCTTTTCTAGTTTTTAGGTGTATCAGCCTAAAGTTGTTCATAATATACTCTTATCTTTGTAATATGTAAGATCTATAGTGGTCTCCTCTTTTACTCTTGATATCGATGATTCAAGGCATCCCTTTTTTCACTTTGATCAGTCTTATCAGGAGTTTATCAATTTTGTTAGTCTTTTGAAAAACCAACTTTTTTTGTTCATTCTGCTGTGTATGTGTTTTTAATTTCTGCTCAGATAAGCTTTCTCTGATCACCCTATTTAAAACCTTCCTCTGCTCCAATTTCCCTGTTAAACTCTTGTACCTTTTTCCTCCTCTATGACATTTGTCTCCTTCTGATATGTATGTATTTACGTGGTAGGAAGACATGCAATAGCCAAGCATTTAAAATACATACACTTTTCCCCAAAAATAAGTTTTATGAGGTCAAAGAGCAGGAATGTCTTCCTGTGGTTTATTAATTGCTCTATTCTCAGTGCCCTGAAGAGTTCCTGACAGATAATAGACACTTGAATAACGTTTGATGAATTAATAAAGAAATGCTATTTGTTGTAATGCAGTTCTTTGATATTTTAAAACATTATGAAAGATAAATGAACATAGATGTCTTAAAAATAGTATCTGAAGTCAGTAAAGGATATTTTTAGTAGTAATTAATCTAATATATTCAAAGAACCATACTTTAAAAATTGAGCATTGCTGAATCAATATTGTACACCCTTTCTCAAGACAAGACTTCTCTTAAGTAACTCATGCCTGCAACTTTTTAACCCCTAAACAACAGAAAATTTACCTTAAGCGCCACAGCTATTCTTCAAAGATGCATTGTGCCTATTTATATAATTAGTGTGTTATATAAAAATAATAAATTAATTATTGAATACCATGTCTAACTATGACAAATATTCTTACATACACACAGACACACACATTGTAGATTAAATTATGTCATTGTTCGATACTTTTCTGAAGTATAGCTAGTTTAAAAATAGTATTTATATGAACTTTATATTTAGTGTTTAATCTTTATTAAATGTTTTTTAATCTCAAAGGTTTGGTTTAATGTAACTAAATACAAATATTTTTAAAGGTTTATAACCTATTGCATGGCAGATAGAATACCATCTTGCCTCTTTAAGCTTATTTCTTTTTAATGTTATATAATACACAAAGATGTTACTGTGAAGGCTAGAAGTGTAGTTTGAATGCTTTAAAATATTTAAGTGGTAGGTAAAGTAACCTTTTGATAATATAAATCTTGACTTCACACTGGAGGAATAAGTGAGAGGAGTCAGCATTCGGGTGGCAGTTGAAACCAAGAGAGTAATTGAAATAACCCAGGTACGTTGCAAATGGCAAGGGAGGGGAAGGAAGAAGGCCAATAGGTGAGTATTTGGGAGTCTCAGTATTTAAAGACAGGTGGAAGAAAGTAATAGTAAAAAAAAAAAAAGAAAGATTCAGAGATAGAAAATGTGCCAGGAGACAGAGCAATTCTGGAAGCCAAAAGAGAAAAAAAAACTGGCAAAAGAGAACAGAGCTTCAAGAGAATGTTGTGGTTGATAGTATTAAATATTAAAGACAAGTAAGATAACATCAAGGCTGAAAATAGACCATTGTATCTGGCAGTTAGTAGACACTGGTACCATCATGAGAATAGTTTCATTGGATAGAGTGTAAGTCTTTTGATTGAAGATCGGGTAGAAAGTAATAAATAGGAGGAAATGCAAAATATATATATGACCTTCTATGCATATATAAATATATATGTATATTTGCCTAAAAGTTGATAGAAGATGGCAGCTTTAAGCCAGGAGGTAGGTTAAATAAAGATTTGGGGGTTTGGTGTTGCTGTCATTTTTTCTTTTTTAGAATTATGAGAAAAATATGAGTACATTTGTGTTGAAAAGCCAAGATACCAGTGGAGGGAGAAAGAAGTTACAGGAAAGAAAAGGGGTAATGGATGAAACAGATCCATGGAAAGGCAGGTTATGAGCCCAAGGGCACTGGGAGAAGGTAGCCTGGAAGAGACCCAAAGATGATGGCTATATCTCTCAGTCAAACTCTACCTAAAATGGGAGACAGAAAAATGGGAAGTTGGTGTTCTCACTTGATGGTTTATTGTTTTCTTTATAAACTAAGAGCAAGACAGATTCTTAACTTATTTATCAAGTACTTGCTAAGTACAGGACATAGTGCTGGGACTTAGAATACAGAAATAAAAAGATAGTCATGATCCCTTGGTTTCTGATATTTACAGTCTGTTGGAAAAGACAGACATTAAACAGTTCAAATAAAGAATGATAAATGTTCTAATAAGTCAGCTTTAGTAATATGGGAACATCAAACAGAGGCCTGACCTAGTCTAATTAGTCTCCCTAAGGAGATGACTTAGCCTGAGACCTGACAGCTTTGAAAAAATCCAGATAGACAATGAGCATATAAACAAGAGAGTGGGAATTGTATCTGTCAGAGCAGCATATACAAAGGCTTGGACACCCAAAAGAGCAGAGAAGGTTCTGAAGGGAAGCAGAAAGGAATTTTTCAGTGTAACTGAAACAGAGGGTACAGGAAGAAAGTTGGTGAGTGTATGTGAGCTACATCAAGGTATTCAATAGCCAGATCTTAAAAGATGTTAAAGCCACATTGGCAATGGGTAGTCTGTGAAAGGTTTTACTGAGAGCATCTGTTTCAGGGCAATACTGAAGCCATACCTGTTAAAGCATGATGAGCAAGCTACGATAGTGGTCTCTTCTAGATAGGTATCTGGTGGAGACAGAGTAGGAAGTTGTTACATTCAAAAATATTTAGGAGAGAAAACTTTGTGATTTATTACAGGTTAGTGTTGAAGATTTTTTAAAAGGGTTAGTCTCAGCTATTCAGGAGGCTGAGGCAGGAGGATCACAAGAGTCAAAATCACTCACAGATGTATAGCTTTTGATCAGCCAAATGTTGATGCCATATTTTGAAATGGTGATTACAGTAGAGGCATTTTTTTTTTTTTGGTGGGGGGGATTCTGTTTTGAGATTGTGAAATATGAGGATTTTCTGACCAGCTAGGTAGCTTTTGGGTGTATGACTGTGAAACTCAGGTGAAAGAAGTGGGTTGGTTTAATGGTTGTAGATGTCATCAATATATAGTTATCATTTTAAGCCAGTCAGTATTATTGTTTCATCAAAAAATGAAAGTTTTATATACACATATAATTGTATATGAATTCATATTCCTTAGTAATTTTGCTTTCTTTTTACTTTTTAAAAACAGTTCTGGATTATTTCCTCTTCTTGCAAATGCTGCCATGTCTGTGAAACCAACACTGCTCAGTTTATATGAGATATATTACCTGCCTTTGGGGAAAACACTGAAGCCCGGTCTACAGGGATTGCTAACTGGTATTCTTCCTGGCTTAGAAGAAGGATCAGAGTATTATGAGAGGTAAGATGGTATTTAGTGCAGCTGCGTAACTAAAGTCATAGATTTGTCAGCAAGCATCTTCAGATCAAATATATTTTAGCATCACAAAAGTGAATTATTCTTTAGAGTAATTATATCAATATATCACCTGAAGATTTCTGTAGCAATAAAAAAATTATGGTAGTGCATCTAGTCTGTGTATCATACTGAAAATATAGATAGTGGTAAGAGCACAGACCTGGGAGGTAAATGAATTGGGTTCAGATCCAGTCTCTACAGGCACTGTGGGTCTAGGAAATTTTTTTAGTGTTTGTGAACCTTATTTAGTTTCCTCATCTATAAAACAAGCATAATACCTATTTTGTGTTATTGTAATAATGAAATCACTTAGCACAAGGCCTAGCATAGATAAGTAACTCAGAAAATGCGACCTATAACTTAATATAATGCAATAGATAGGACATTTAAATTAATGAAAAGAATGGAAAATTGGTCCATGTGCCAATTATTTTTAAGTTGCTGATGGGGAAAATGGCCTAGCACCAAGTACAGTGCTGTTTCACTAGCTGTTGACATGCCACTGTTGATATTTTAACTTCTCAAAGCAAATGACTTGATCTGTTTTGGAGCCTATTATCATTTTTTGGAATTGTAGAAAATGCATGATGGCATAAAGTATCTCTATCTCGTTACTAATATTCTTATGAAAAGAAGAAATCATAAGATGAAGTAGAACAAATAGAAAATACCAAACTTTCTCTCTGAGTAGTCATAATACCTTTCAATAGTCTATTCAAGTACATTGACTAGTTACTTTATTGTTTGTTTGGGTTTTTTTTATTGTTTGTTATTTTATTGTTTTTCACCTGCTTCTGTCATTTAGTAAAAATGTAATTCTTAATTTATTGGATTACCCTTAAAATTAAAAATGATCTTTTTTCTTAAAGATTATGATTTGCTTTTATTAATTTTACTTTTTTACCTATTTGCTTACAGTTTCACAAGTGTAGCATGAAATTGACTTATTTAGCTTATAAGTCAGTTTAACTTTAAGTTTCTGTATTAAGGGAGGCATGGAATTAGTACCACTTACAACTCCACTAGTTACAATTAAAATTTTAACATAAGTTAGAATAATGTTCTTTATGACTGTGGTATGCCCATGATTGATTTATCTTGTTTTTCTTGTTATTCTGCATAAGTTCTATAAAAGGACTGGTAGATGTGTTGTTTATTTAATGCACAGATAAATCGAGGCCAGAAGAAACTAGCAAGTAAACAGTAGAACTCATTAGATTATCTTCTTACTCCATATTCTACAGTATAATAGACTTTATGTATCACATTATCTTATGTTAAAAACAAATCAAAAGCTATCTTTAAATGCATTCCTTACTAAAGCTGTAATGTATTCTTGATTGATAGATAGATCTAATTCATCAAAGTTGCTGTGAACCATATAGTGTGTGATTTCAAAAAGAACCATTGAGGAGAGTTTGTTAAGGTTTTGTAGAACGTCAACAGAAGACATGTTCTACTGTAAGAACGCTGCTAACTGGAGTGTGTATGGCATCTTGTTGCCGGAAGTGGTTTGACCACCCAGGGAAGTAGACAGTCCTGTGGTGGTGTCTTGTTGTCCTCCTGTTACAGGTGAGGGGGCCGACCCGAAGAAAGGTGAGGCGACTTCCCCAGCCTGCACAGCCGGTAAACGCTTAGATCCAGGACTTGCAGTTAGCTCTCTGATTCGAAAATGTGTTCTGGGGTGGAGCATGTGGATGCTTTCATGCGTTTTTGGAAGAGAACTATGATTCACTAAACGTTTCCTTCTTAAATCACTGTATGTATGCCTCAGAACAAATACATTGTTGGAAAAGGTCGCTGCTGCAGTGGACCAGTCAGCATTCTACAGTGCCCTGTGGGGTAGTCTTCTCACCAGTCCTGCTGTGCGTCTACCTGGAATCACATATGTCCTTGCCCATTTGAACAGGAAGCTTTCTATGGAGGACCAACTTTACATAATTGGCAGTGATATTGAGCTAATGGTAGGTCAAAGCTAATGGTAGGTATGGTTGCTCATCTCCCAGATATTTCTTTAGAGCCAGGCACTATTCCAGACAGATATTGAGAACTGTGCCGTGAACAAAGTTCCTGTTTTCATGGAGCCTACACTTTTCATCAAGAAAAACTAGAGACCAAAATAACGATTAACTGTTGTTTTGTAAGAGTTTATTTTCTTCATGAAAAAGATTGTTATTTATTATTCAAGCAAATAGAAATGATCCTTATTATTACCATCTTGCTGACTGATCAGACCACTCACTGTTAACATAACCATATTCAGTATATTATTCCAAAGCAGATCTTTATTTTGATCACAGCTTCCTTATATATGTGTGTGTGTGTGTGTGTGTGTGTGTGTGTGTGTGTGTGTGTGTGTGTGTGTATTTTTTTTTTTTTTTAAGAGACAGGGTCTCACTCTGTTGCCCAAACTGACAGGTAGTGGTGTGATCATAACTCACTGCAGCCTTGAACTCCTGTCTTCAAGCAATCCTCCTACCTCAGCCTCCTGAGTAGCTGGAGCTACAGGCTCACACCACCGTATCCAGCTAATTTTTTATCTTGTTAGTTTTTGTAGATATGGAGTCTTGCTGTGTTGCCCAGACTGGTCTTGAACTCCTGACTTCAAGTGATCCTCCCACCTTGGCCTCATAGCTTTCTTTATAAGAAATGGATTTTAAAGTCATATAGCCAAATTCTCTATGGAATTTGTGTGAGGATGCAGTGAAACAGATCGTGAGAGATATTGAGGAAAGATCGCATTGATTGCCTACTTTATGCAATACTTTGTAATTTCAATATTCAGAACAGAAGGAAACCTCTTTATGTCTATAGAGTGCTGCTATATTCTTTAAATGAGCAAGGAGTTAAAAACAAGCTCTCAAGGGTCATTTTGAAGAGTTTTTTGGGGGGAGTTGTGTGTGTGTGTGTTTGAGTCCATGTCTCACTGTCTCCCAGACTGGAGTGCAGTGGCACACTCACGGCCACCACAGCCTCGACCTGCTGTGCTCAGGCAATCCTTCCACTTCAGTTTTCCAAGTAGCTGGAACCACAGATGTGTGCCACCACGCCCAGCTAATTTTTTTTTTTTTAATTGTAGAGACAAGGTCTCATCGAGTTGCCCAGACTGATCTCAAACCCCTGGGCTCAGGCAATCCTCTTGCCTCTGCCTCTCAAAGTGCTGGGATTGCAGGTGTGAGCTACCTCGCCAGACTGAAGAGTTTTTTCATTTTGATTAATCATTCTTTACTGTTTCCCCATATGATCATGGCATTACTGATATTTTCATGCAGATTTTTGGATAAATTTATTAAAGTTAAGTTATATATACTGAAATTAACCCTTCTTACATTATACAGTTGTATAAATTTTGACAAGCACATATAGCCATGTAACCACTACTACAGTCAAGATACAGAATATTTACATTACCCCAAAAAGTTCTCTGTAGTCACTGCCCTTCCTCTACACTCCCAGGGCCTTGGAAACACTGGTAAATTTCTGCTTCTATAGTTTTGTTTTTTTCCTAGAATGCTGTATAAATGATGTCATCACATGTGGCCTTTAAGTCAGGTTGTTTTTTACTTTGCAGAGCACATTTGAGATTCATCCATGCTTTTGTGTGTATCCTCAGTTTCTTTGTATTGCTGCATAATGTTCTATTATATAAATGTACCACAGATTTTTATTCATTCATTAGTTAATGGAATTTTAAGGTGTTTCCTGTTTATGGCAAATGTAAAGCTACTATAAACATTCACATACTTGCTGTGTAGATATATATTCTTATTTCTTGGGAATATACCTAGGATTAGGATTGTTAGGTCATATGGTAACTGTGTTTTTCACTTTTTAAAATAACACTTTATTGAGATATAATTCATATAAGAAAATTTACCCTTTAAAATGTACAATTCAGTGGTTTTTAATATATTCACAAAGTTGTGCAATAGCACCTCTATCCAATTTCAGAACATTTTTATCACCCCTTTCCCCCCAAAAAAAAACTCCTATGCTCATTAATCAAACCCATTTTTCCCTCATTCCTTTCTCTGGGGACTACTACTATTTCTGCTTTTATGGATTTGCCTATTCAGAATGGTTCACTTAAATGGAATCATAAATGGTCCTATGTGAATGACTTTGTTCACTTACTATTATCTTTTCAAGATTTATCTGTGTTGTAACATGTGTCAGTACTATTTTTATGGGTGAATAATATTCCATTGTAATGAATATACCATTCATCAGTTGATGAGTATTTGGATTGCTTCTATTTTTTGGCTGTTATGAATAATGCTCTACTGAACATTCATGTATGAGTTTTCGTATGGACACGTATTTTCATTTCTTCTGGATATATATCTAGTAGTGGAATTTCTAGGTCTTCTGGTAATTCTGTTTAACTTTTTGAACAACTGGCAAACTATTTTCAAAGTGGCTGCTCCAGTTTTCATTCCTGCCAGCAGTCTATAAGGGCTTTAATTTCTCCACATCCTTGTCAACACTTGCTATTGTCTTTTTAATTATAGCCCTTCAGTGGGTATGAAGTATTATCTCATTGTGGTTTGATTTGAATTTCCCTGATGATTAATGATGTTGAGTGTCTTATAGTTATTGGCAATTTGTATTTCTTCTCTGGGTAAATGTCTGTTCAAATTCTTTGCCCATTTTAAAATTTGATTGCTTGTCTTTTTATTGTTGAACTGTAGGAATTCCTTATATATTCTGGATAGTAAACACTTATTATTTCAAAATTTTTTTCTCCATTCTGTGGATTGCCTTCTCACTTTCTTGATGATGTCTTTTAAAGCAAAACAGTTTTAATTTTGATCAACTCTAATTCATCTAGTTTCTGTTCTTTTGCTACTTGTACTTTTTTGCATATTCAATAAACCTTTGTCTAATTCAGGGTACCAGAGCTTTCCTCTGTTTTCTTCTAATATATGTTTAAGTTTATAAGAAACTGACAATCTGTTTTGTAAATTGACTATACATTTTTAAAATTTAGGTTTTAAAATATATTGTTAAGCCGGGCTCAGTGGCTCAGCCTGTAATCCCGCGCCTTTGGGAGGCTGAGGTGGATTGCCTGAGCTCGCAGGTTCGAGACCCGCCTGGGCAGGCGAGACCTCATCTCTAAAATAAATCCAAAAAAAAATCAGCCGGGCGTGGTAGCGCGCGCCTGTAATTCTGGCTACTCAGAAGGCTGAGGCAGAAGGGTCGCCGGAGCCCAGCAGGTCGAGGCTGCGGTGGCCGGGAGCGGCCGCTGCACTCCATCTGGGTGACAGAGTGAGACTCCAACTCAAAAAAAAAAAAAAAAAAAAAAAAATATATATATATATATATATATACATATATATATATATAGTTACATTTTTTAATGACTTAATGGAACCTTTAAGTCATTTTTATTTATTTAAAAAGCTTGGAAAAATAATTGCAATATATCACAGTCAAAGGCCTATTCTTTTTAATTTTGAAAGAGTTAGTATAAATAAATAGATATGAAAATCACATAGAAAATGGATTTGAACAGATAATTAACTTAAAGGAAGTTTTATAAATTCAAACATGAAAAGATACTTAATATTATCTATAATGAGAGAAATAAAAATTTAAACTGCACACAACCTATTATTATACATCAGACTGGCAAAAAAGAAAACATACTGGTAAGCATGTGGAGAAGCAAACTGTCACATATAGCTGGTGGGAGTATACAATGACAGAACCTTAATAGAAAGTATTGTGCTATTTAAATTGCAACCGCACATGCCCCACGATCTGGCAATTTTATTTTGAGGGATTTATCCTACAGATGTACTTGTACATTATGTAAGTATATTGCAGCATTATTTAGAATAGTGTTTAGAAAGAGTGTAAGTGTCCATGATTAAAGGCTGGTTAAGTAAATTAGGGTTCATGTATGAAATAAAATATATCTTTGGCTATCAAAAAAGGAAACTCTGTCTATAATGATAAGGAAAGATCTTCAAAATATATTGTTAAATGAAAAGGGCACAGTTTGGGCTGTATGTGTTTTTGTTACCTGTGTTTGCAGAAAATATTCACAAGTAAAGCTGATTGCCTACAAAAAATTTGGTAGTTGGAAGATAGAAATGGAAGAGAACCTTTTTGCTGTATAGTATATTGTACTCTTTAATTTGTAAACCATCATGACATATTTACCTATTCAAAATAATATAAATATATTTAATTATCATAAAAGCATCCTTATAAGCATACTTTTATTTATTAGAAAGAGTGAAGAGTTGTAACATTTTCATGGCAAAAATTTTTCAGCACAATGGATGTTAAAGACGCTTTTATTTCAGGTAGAAGCAGTAAGCACTTCAGTACAGGACTCAAGTGTACTTGTGCAGAGAAGTACACTGGACCTCATCCTCTTCTGTTTTCCGTTTCACACGAGTCAGGTAAGACATTGATACTGATATTAACCGAAGGCATTCTTGGGAAACTGTAAATTCATGATGTCGGTCACTGCCTTGCTGGACTCTGGTGTGGCCATGGGTTCTCTAAACTGTGGCTGTTGTCATGCTTCCTGGCTTTGGCCCCCACCCCCACCTTGGGGAGGTGAATCTTCTTTCTCCCTTCTCTTTCTCGCTCTAATTTATTTTTAAGTAAACTATATTTTTTAATCTAAAAAAAATTCATGATGTCTAGTTCTTTTTTAAAGGCATGTACATTGAATTCTTTTTTATAAATCAATAAGTACATAGAAAATAGGTTTCTTCTTAAGGAGTGGAATTTGTTCTGAAAAAAACTGAAGAAAAAAGGTTCACTGATTTGATAAGAATATGGTAATTGAAATAGATTATTTCATGCCTTTGAAAAAAGTCCAACCTATAAAAAGCAAGAGGTACTCCTTGCTAACTCTGAGTAAACTAAGACTCTGTGACCTAGCCTTCTACTCAGCCATTATCTATATCGATAATACATTATCTTGCTTTGATTTCTAAGATGCATTTCAGACTGTAGCAGAGTTGACTGTAATTTAAGAGCCACATATTTAGTCATTGTGATAGTCTATTGTAATTATATTATAAATAGCAGCAAATAACTTGACACATCATGAACGAAGTGTTTCATTCCTGGAACTTAATCAGTGTCCTCATTTTAGAGGATGTGATCTAAAAGGCCTTTGAGTTCTAAACCTTACTGAAGATTGATTTAGATTACCAGCACATAAGCATTCAGAGTGGTGGAACTACATACCTAACAAGTAATAAGATATACAGACTGTCCACCATGGAAAAGTAAGTTTATTTCTAAAAAGGCCATTAGCAGAAAGTTATCATTTAAGGTTTTCATAAGAACTGTGATTAGTAGATAACTGTAGTGAATTTTTATTATGATTGGCCAGATTTTCTTTATTCATTTTTATTACTCTATTATTTTATTCATTTTTTATTTTACCGTATTTGAGATTTAATTAATAATCAAAGACGTCTGTACTTCTGTTGCCTATACATCACTAATTGTGACATGAGCCACCCCCAGCTTCTATTTTGATACTTTCACTCTTAAGCCAAGGGCCTTTATGCTCCCTTCTGGCTTTTCACAGAATTATCTGCTGGGACATCTCAACATAGTCTAAACTTACCAGTGCTCTAGTTAGTATAGGGGGGGTCAAACAGCCTGCAATTAAGAATGACTTTTGCTTTTTATTGAAGGCTTAGGAAACAAAGAATATGCCAAAGATTTGCATGTGGTTCAAAAGTCTAAAACATGAACTGTCTGGATCTTCATTGAAAAAAAATGTGTTGTCCATCACTCTTGAACTTTCCCATTGCTTTCTTCCCTTCCAAATTCAGCATTATTAATCACTCTGTTGATAGATGCCTCAACAAGATCTAAAGAATTAAGTCATATAGACGCAAATGGAAAAGAATTTAATGTGTAATTTTTTTTTTTTTTTTTTTGTGTTGGAGTCTCACTCTGTCGCCCAGACTGGAGTGCAGTGGCCGCTCCCGGCCACCGCAGCCTCGACCTGCTGGGCTCCAGCGATCCTTCCGCCTCAGCCTTCCAAGTAGCCGGAATTACAGGCATGCGCTACCACGCCCGGCTGATTTTTTGGTTTATTGTAGAGATGAGGTCTCGCTGCCCAGGCGGGTCTCGAACCCGCGGGCTCAGGCAATCCACTCACCTCAGCCTCCCAAAGGCTCGGGATGACAGGCTGAGCCACCAAGCCCGGCCCGATGTGTAATCTTTATATGCCTGTGTTTCCTAAGCCTTTTTTAGGCTGTACTTCCTTCCATATTTTAGTCTTTCTTCTGCCAAAATTCTCTCAATACTTACCTTCTATAATTTATATTGTGAAATCAATAGCTAAATTCATACCAGTCTCATATTTCTCTAATTCCAATACTTTTCTCCCTGTTACTATGCCAATTCTAATATAGTTCTCCATATTACTGTACTGAACTGAATAAGGATCATGACATGGTCATCTTAGTTCCCCACCTCTCCTCTCGCTGTGTCTTGCGGGTGATAGACTCGTGGCAAAGACTGGCTGAAAATATGACTGAACAGAGCCTCGTTGCCTTACCCCAAAAGGATGATCACCATTAGGAACTTCAGCCGTGGATGGACTACTGGGCTTCTTTTACCTATTTCCTGGAAAGCTGACCCAAATCTCTAATGCTTACATCTTTAATTGAAATTATAATAGAGTTTTTGTCTATATTAGAAATAGGTGGTGATGTCAGTTGCAATCCAGAAGTGACTTTTGTTTTTTATTCATTTTTTAATTGACAAAATTTGTGTATATTATATATAACATGAAATTTTGAAACATGTATACATTCTGGTATAGCCAAATTTATTTAGTTAACATTCATTTTCTCACATTCTTAAATTTTGCAATAAGAACAATTAAAATATCTCCGTGATTCCTAAGCATATAATACTTTATTAACTATAGTTACCATGTTGTACAATAGATCTCTTTGAACTTATTCCTCCCATCTAACTGAAATTTTGTATTCTTTAACTAACAACTCCCACTTCTTGCTTTCTTAAGAGTAGCTTTACTCCCAAAATAAGATGTGGAGACATTTGTCCTTTTTGGGTTTTTTTGTTTTTTTTAGTTGGAGTCTCACTCTGTTGCCCAGACTGGAGTGCAGTGGCCGCTCCCGGCCACCACAGCCTCGACCTGCTGGGCGCCAGCGATCCTTCCGCCTCAGCCTTCCAAGTAGCTGGAACTACAGGCACGCACTACCACGCCTGCTTATTTTTGATTTATTGTAAAGATGAGGTCTCGCCAAGTTGCCCAGGCGGGTCTTGAACCCACGGGCTCAGGCAATCCACTCACCTCAGCCTCCCAAGGCGCAGGATTACAGGCTGAGCCACCGAGCCCAGCTAACATTTGTACTTTTTAAGATTTTTTTTGTGACAGCATCTATAATCTACATATCTGATGTTTAATAGATGGGTGGTTCTCAAATGCTTTGATGGCAGGACCCTATTACATTCTTTAAAAATATCGAGGGTCCTAAAAATTTTGCTTATGTGGTTTGGACCTATCTATATTTATCATTTATACATTAAAACTGGAAAATTGTTTAAATGCTTGCTAATTCATTTAACAATAACAAACTTATATTAGCATAAATAGCATTTTATGAAAGTACTATTTTCCAACACAAAAAAAATTGGTGAGAACCATTGTTTTATATTTTTGCCAATCTCTTTATTGTCTGGCCTAATAGCAGAAAACAGAATGCTCATTACTGCTTCTGCATTCAGTAAATTGTGATTGTCCTACTAATATGTAGTTGGAAAATCAAGAAGTATTTCAGTAGCATTTTCTGTTAAAATTGCATGTTCTCCTTTGATACTGTACTAAAACTTGCCAAGCTATAGTTTTTAAAAATTAATTACAATATGGAATCTAAAACCATATCAAGTTGGGCACAAAGTGGCTCACGCCTATAATCCCAGTATTTTGGGAGGCTGAGGTGAGAGGATTTCTGGAGCCCAGGAGTTCAAGACTGGCCTGGGCAACCTTGCAAGACCTCATCTATGCAAAAAATATATATATAAGTGTGTGGTGGTGAGTGCTTGTAGCCCAGCTACATGGGAGGCTCCAGTTCAGCCCAGGAAGTCAAGTCTGTGGTGAGCTGTGATGGCACCACTGCACTCCAACCTGAGCAACAGAGTGAGACTCTAATTAATTAATTCCTGTCAATGAAATTCTCATATTCTATTTCATTACAATCCATTAGTCTGTCTTGCACTTTC
Source organism: Cephalopachus bancanus (assembly GCA_027257055.1). Classification (NCBI taxonomy): domain Eukaryota; kingdom Metazoa; phylum Chordata; class Mammalia; order Primates; family Tarsiidae; genus Cephalopachus; species Cephalopachus bancanus. The sequence goes on from JAPVLO010000140.1 coordinate 860,718, forward strand.
AATAGACCTTTCACTCATATATGCTTTTGCAGCATTATGATTGGTTATTTAGAAAATATTGGTTTGTTGAATTAAACAGATTCCCAAATGTTGCACATTTTTAATATAATACCAAAAAAAATCACATTTATTGCATTTATTATCACATTTCTTTCATCAGTAAAGATTTCTAGGTACTAGGAAACTGTTAAGCCCAACATTGGGAAGTTTTCAGGCCAATTCAGTTGAAAACAATGCAATTTCAATCCAAATACACGTTTTCTAGAACACTGATTTTCTCTAGGAAGCTCAAATTTTATTATTTGTAACAATTGACATTGTTTTCCTCGAAGTGACAGGCTTACTTTGTTTATTTGGGAAGATGACTGCCATATGTCCATGCCTGAATAATCATAGTTTGTGTTAGTCATTTTTTTCAGGTAAAAATTGCATTCTGTGAAAAAGCTGATAGTTAAGCTCACAACTCAAATGATTGCATGGATGCTTTTCCTTAAGACAAATATCACACTTCAGTATACATCAGAAGTGCATTAAGTGTACTTCCTATTTTATTACACAGAATATTAAAAGATAAATACTAAAGGGTTGATATGTAATAAAACCAATTTTTACTGTTTCATCAACAACATTCTTAAGTGAAACTGGCTCTTCTTTTTTTGTGCATAGTGTAGTAAAATGTTCACTGGCCAACAATTAAGAAGTGAGTTCTCTATCCAGCTGGGGCACTACCTAAGCTTTTGAATTTGGCGAAGCACTTAGGCTCTATGAGGAACAGGTTTTTTAATTTATAGAATGGTGGTTAAACTAGTCAGTTTCCGCCGGGCTCGGTGGCTCAGCCTGTAATCCCGCGCCTTTGGGAGGCTGAGGTGAGTGGATTGCCTGAGCCCGCGGGTTCGAGACCCACCCGGGCAGGCGAGACCTCATCTCTACAATAAATCAAAAAATCAGCCGGGCGTGGTAGTGCATGCCTGTAATTCTGGCTACTTGGAAGGCTGAGGCGGAAGGATCGCCGGAGCCCAGCAGGTCGAGGCTGCAGTGGCCGGGAGCGGCCACTGCACTCGTCTGGGCGACAGAGTGAGACTCCAACTCAAAAAAAAAAAAAAACTAGTCAGTTTCCAAGTTACTTTCTAATTCTCAGATTCCAGGATTCTATTCTGAAGTGATTATCTAGTACTACTCTTAAAATTAATAATAAATTAGTTGCCTTTCTCTTTATTTTAAAAATTTTACCTCTGAGCTGAAGCCAGATGTTCTTTAATCCTTTTTTAAACAACTAATTAAGACTATTAGGAAAGAGGCAAAAAAGTTCTTTTTCTCTTAAAAAGTTCTGTAACAAAATGAAAAAAAAATTAAGATTATTAAGATTTGTTAAAGTTGTACTTATTATATAGTTTCCTATGTCTTTCTATATGTTTGAATTTCTACAAGATAAAAATGTTTAAAAAGGAGATATGAAAAACTTGGAAGTGATGAAGATGATGCCTTCTAAGGAGTTTATGGTCAGTTGACAACACTATGCATGTGAAAGGCCAGTGGCATATAATTTTCTTGTATTTGTCCCATCTTACTCCATTTTCTTTGCTTTTTAATCATAAATTGTTTTTATTGAATAGGATAAGGAACTTTAAGCTGGAAGTTAAAATAATTCAGTTTTAGTTCCAGCTGTGCAGCTAAACAGTCATGTTATCTAACTTTCTTTCTGTTTCCTAATCTGTAATATGGAAGTAATAATTCCTGTTTGAAAGATCAAATGAAACAATATTATATGGAAGTACTTTATATATCATAATGTATAATGCATAATTCCGAGCTTATTGCAAGGCATTATTTTTTTAAAGAGGAAAAAGTAATATGCTTTTGGATGTGATTAAGTACAATCCATTCCTAACTTTTTCAGGCCACTCGACCGGATATGATCAGGATCTTGTCAGCAGCCCTTCATGTGGTACTAAGGAGAGATATGTCCCTGAACCGAAGACTTTATGCTTGGCTCCTTGGTAGGTATTTGATGTGTGTGGTCATAGTTGGGAGAAGATGGAGGGAGATTTGGCCTCTATAAATATTATCAAGTGATGTGTTTGTCCTAAATGAAAAAACTAGAGTTTTTGTGTATGGGCAATAAAAAATGTAAATATTTTAAACTGTGTTTTATAAGAAGAAATTTTAGAAACTTCTTAAGTTGAAGAGGCTATTTGAATACATAAAGTCATGTTTCCCTTGACAAGATGTTTTTACCCCTTACAAACTGAAGTTGTTATGCTATAAGTTAATAAACAAAGAAAGATAAACTAATAATCAAAATAATGGCAACTTGTCTAAAGCTTTGAAGTCATCGAAGGAATCAGGACTAGTACCCCACTGTTTTACATATGGCAGCGTTCTCCCACTCAGGCAATAATGCATTGTGTACACTTTGGTCTTCCTACTTTTTGTGAGTGTTTGGTTCATCGCCACAACTCCTTACTGTCCTAGAGTGAGAGGACACAATATGACTTATCTTGAATGTTCTGCATCTTCGTTTATCTCATTATGAGTAAGATTGGAAAAAAAACAACAGAATAATTCTGGAGGAATACTATGATACTTGTGTATTGAATTGGTTTTCCTTTATTAAACTATCTAAAATGATCTCTCTTGCTGACACTGAATGGGCTACTAATTGGTAAGTGTTTAGTGCTGTTTTTGAGATTTTGCTGTTTTGGTATTTAGTGAACCAACAGTTTGGAGAAGTTCATTTTAATTCATTTTGCAATTTGTTTCCATGGAGGTTTTGATAACAACGGTGCTATCATAGGACCCAGAAGCACAAGGCACAGTAATCCTGAAGAACATGCCACTTACTATTTCACTACCTTTTCAAAAGAATTGTTAGTCCAGGTAACGAATGCTTTTGTTATTTTTTTGGTCACTTACCACTAGAGTTACTGAAAAAGTGTAAGAGACAAGACTCACAAACTTCCTAAGAATGAATATAACAAGTGAATGACTATAAAATGATAAATAATCAGAAGTTAGACTACCATAAGGTTAAAGTCTTTTTTCTCAGTCTTACTTTGTTGTTTTCATAACTTTATTAAAATAAAATATAGTTGTAGCCTTTCACCTGTCTGCCCAATGAAGTTGGGAACTTTTTCAAAAATGGGTCAGGAACTGGGTTATTTCCTGTGACGCTCCAGGGAAATTGGGGCTGCAACTGGAATCCAAGTGTGGTGCAACACTATTGGAATAGAAATGTTAAAATAATCCATAGGTTTATATTATATTAATATTATTCCAATTGTATTTATTCAAGATAGCTCAAAATAGATATATAGCATCTGAAGCATTTTTAAACAGGTGAGCTTAGAAGATAGCTTTAAAGTTAGCTTTAAAACACTGGTGGGAAAAAAATGGCATAATGGCAGCTATTATCATGATAATGTGGCCTAGTTTGGGATCAGTGATCTTAAATAGAAACATTTTTATCTTTAGGAAACAATCAACTTACGACTATTTCTCTATATTCTTTGACTCTTCCACTATTTGTTTGGTTCTTCTGCTTTTTGGTTTGTTTGTTTATTTGTTTGTTTGTTTTAAGAGACAAAGCCCTACTCTGTTATCCAGGCTAGAGTACATTAGCGTGATCATAACTTATTGCAGTCTGGAATTCCTGGGTTCAAGCCATCCTCCCATTTCAACCTCCTGAGTAGCTAGGGCCACAGGCATGCACCACCATGCTCAATTAATTTTTTAAATTTTTTTAACATATTTTTTATTTTAAAATTGTGGGGTACAGTTAAGGGTTAGGTATACAAATACGCGTTGTGCAGGTACCCTTGTTGATGAGGTGTGCCCCCCCGTCCCCAGACACATATTGACTACCGTTAATCCCACCTCCCTTCCCCTCCCTGACCCCCCCACAATTTCCCGCCACTGTCAATCCTTTTCTTATAGTATTACGATAGTTGTTCAGGGTCCACTTATGAGTGAAAACATGTGATACTCTGATCTTTGTTTCTGTGAGAGATCACTTAGTATTATAAACTCTGATTCCATCCAGGTTGCTGCGAAATTCATGATTTTGTTCTTTTTTATGGCTGTGTAGTATTCCATCGTGTATATGTACCACATTTTTTAAATCCAGTCCTCTTTTGATGGACAGCATGGTTGGTTCCATGCTCTTGCTATTGTGAACAATGCTGTGATAAACATACGTGTGCAGGTATCTTTTTTATAGAGTGATTTGAGTTCTTCAGGTTATATTCCCAGTAGGGGGATTGCAGGGTCATATGGAAGGTTGATTTTTAGAGTTTTTAGAAATTGCCACACTGATTTCCACAGAGGCTGCACTAGTTTACACTCCCACCAACAGTGTAGAAGTGTTCCCTTCCTTCAAACCATAAGAACCTTAGAAAATGCAGGAAACACCTTTATGGAAATTGGAACTGGCATCCAATTCCTGAACCAAACCCGAAACGCACAGACCATAAGAGATAAGATAGACAAGTGGGACCTCATCAAACTGACAAGCTTCTGCAAAGCAAAAGAAACCATCAAGAGAGCAGGGAGACAGCCCACAGACGGGGAAAAAATATCTGCCAACTCCATGTCTGACAAAGGCCTAACATCTTGGATCTACAAGGAACTCAAATGTGCTGAAAAGAAAAAACAACCCCATTCCAAAGTGGGCAAAGATATGAACAGACACTTCTCAAAAGAAGACATATGAGCAGCCAACACACACATGAAAAAATGTTCTGCCTCACTAGTCATCAAGGAGATGCAAATCAAAACCACACTGAGATTCCACCTAACTCCAGTCAGCATGGCCATTATCAATAACTCAAAAAATAACAGATGCTGGAGAGGATGTAATTTTTAAATTTTTTGTGGAATCAGAGTCTTGCTATGTTGCCCTGACTAGTCCTGAGTTCCTGGTCTCAAGTGATCCTACCAAAGCACTATAGGCGAGAGCCACAGCACCTGGCCATTTTCCACTGTTTTTCTAGAGAAAACATAAGCACTTTTTTCTTCTCCCAAGTCAAGTGAATATAGCATTTTTTCTTCCTAGCAGAGAAAGCAGGCCAACCTTGGTTAAAGGGAGCTTCAGAAAAACAATAGGGGGTGCAAATCTTCATTACGTATGGTTACATCTAAAAATGTTTTTTCTTAAGGACAAAAACTTTGATTAGGTTTACTTAAATGACTAGTGTACTTTTCTTTTTTAAAGGCAATGGTGGGAATCTTACAAGTGAATGGATTTGGAGAAGAGAGCACACTAATGCAGGATCTAAAACCCTTTCGCATTCTAATCAGTTTACTGGACAAACCTGAGCTAGGTAATATACACTGTCCTGGGGCATAAGGTCACGTGGTTCTTTTGTATTGTTTTATAGTAAAATAAGTAGAGTCTTTAGGAAGATTATTTGAGATGGCCTTTAAATAACAAGTTCTCAACAATATCTTACCTAAAATTTTACTCTGCAAAATTAAGATACAAGTATTCATCCAACTGGTATGTTATTTGTATATCTGCTCTGTGCTTGTATGTAGCAGAAGAATCATTTTAAAGATGCTGTCCAAGCCTCTCTTAGTCCTGATTATATTACTGAAATCGAAACATTTATTATCATGACTAACTTATAGTTCACAGAATTCAAGACTTGAGCAGAAATATTTGGATTATATCCTTCAACTTTATTTCTTCCACCTATTCCCTTTACTTTGCGTGTTTTCCCTTTATTCATTATATTTTTGTTCTATATGGGATCTATTGGGAAGTTAATTACAGCACCTAAAACAGAAATTTTAAATGTGAGGAAAAAATAAAATGAAATTGTAAAGTATGTAATTTCTTCAGATGATATGCAGATTTTTTAGCAAATATGCATGTCTTCTCACCATTTCATAAAATGAAAATGAAAAATTTTAAATATAAGAATAACTTGAATTATATCAATAGCTTTGATAATAGATAAAGATCAGGAATTTTTTTAATGAAACTGATGTCTGTAATAGCAACAAAATATAGTCCTATGCATTTTTGTATTATTTAAATTATTAACAGTAGTAGTACAAGTAGCATTTATTGAATATTATATTCTGCAAACTATGCTACCCACCTTACAATTTTTTTTTTAATCTTTGAAACCATACTGTAAGTTTTGGTATTATTAACCTCAATCTAAATAGGGAAGCTAAAACTCAAAGAAGTTAAATAACTTGTCTAAAGTAACAGAGCTATTAATTGGCAAAATCAGTTTCCCTGCTTGTGTAATTTCTATTTTGTCAGCATATACTTTAATTTTTTTTTTAATTTGGAGTCTCACTTTGTTGCCCAGGCTGAAGTGCAGTGGCACACTCATGGCCACCACAGCCTCAACCTGCTGAGCTCAAACGATCCCTCTCTTCTCTTGCGTAAGCCTTCCAAGATCCCTCCGCCTTAGCCTTCCAAGTAGCTGGAATTACTGGTGCATGCCACCACGCTGGCTATTTTTTTTTTTTTTTGGTAGAGATTAGGTCTTGCCAAGTTGCCCAGGCTGGTCTCAAACCCATGGACTCAGGCAATCCTCTCCTCTTAACTTCCCAAAATGCTGGAATTACAGGCATGAACCACCACGCCCAGCCCAACCTATACTTTAAATAAACATTTATTCAATTTATTATTTACACTAGCTTCTCAAAATGTGAAGTTTAGTTCAACGTTTAAAAAAATATTATTTTGAAAAATACTTGTTTTAAATCATCTTTTAATTGGACCACTTTTCAGATAATCATGACTTGCCAGTGCTAATTAATTACTCTCTTTAATTTGTATATTAATTTTAGGACCTGTAATTCTGGAAGATGTCCTGATTGAAGTGTTTAGAACATTATATTCTCAATGCAAAGCAGAATTGGATCTTCAAATGGATCCACCCTTCAGCAAGGATCATGCTCAGTTAAGCAGGTAGATCACAAAAATTTAAGTGTCACATAAGGATGTCCTCAATATTAATACATATTCACAAAGTGGACACTATGCTAAGTCTCCTCTTAATATAACTTAGTGTTAGTATTAACTGGGGATCTTACTCTATGAAATTTGTGTTCCAATAAGTAAAATTGATTTAAAATGTCACTATATTTTGTTAATATGAAGCATCATAACTAACTGCACTGATTTTTGAAGTGGGCACTTAGCAGCATGACTGCAAAACCACTACATTCCAAAGTTGATTCTTAATCTCACTAGTTTAGAAAATTAAATTTTAGCAGTTAGTATAAAAGACTCTGGAGAATTTATTTGCACTTACCAAACGCACAGAAGACTAACTGCCACATGTCAGTTACTAATAGGAGTTGTACCTTGTTTGGCACAACTCCCATTGTTTATTGGAGTTTGTTTTCTCTTGGAGACTTGACACACTCAGAAGACCAAATCATAGACCAGACAGAGACTTGAACTCAGAGTTAAGTCAATGAAAGGTCACTAAGTAGTTTTTTGTTGGTTTTTTTGTTTTTTATGTTATGATTAGTCTTCTTTGAGGTATGTGTATATATTTTTCAAATGCCTGAGACAAATCAAGTATTAATAACATTAGCATTATTTTAGCATATTCTCTAAGTCAGTCATAGATGCTCACAAAATTTTTTTCTTCTCTGCGTTAAGCAAACCACCTCTTTTTCAGTATCATCTATCATTGTAACAGGACAAAGTTTCCAAGCCTACAGTGTTTTTTCCTGCATAGTTCGCATTTAATTGATGTTTCCTTGATAAGGCTTTGGACATACCCTAGGCTCTCCTAAAACATGTATAAACATTTTAAGACAGTTTTTTATATCTGATGTTATAATCCCCTGCATTTTTTGGTTAGAGAAGTTAATACTAACTAACATAGTACTCTCGTTCATTCTGTACTGTGCTCAATAATTTATATTACTCATAGAGTATTAAATTAGTCTTTTCTACTAGGCCATACTAGTTGTATTGATAGTACTTCAATATGTAAAGACAGTGGTTTTAATTTTTAGAAAAAATTGGAAGAGAAAATAGCTAATAGATAAAAGGGTTGCCACTTGAAATAACAAAGTTATTTTTTCCTGATCAAATTTTATAGTAATGACCATTTACATTAATAGTCCTTTTTGTTGTTGTTTCTCAAGTGAAGAATAGTAATAATTTATTTGAAACTGGTCAAAGTAAACTTAACCTTTTCTAAGAAAACCCAAAGAGTGCAAGGAAGTAGACAAAATGCTTCAGAGTCAAGGCTCTGAAAATCAAATCACCATGTGTGTATATGTGCCAAGGGAAACCAAAGAATTTGATGCAACTTAACAGTCTCACTTCTAAATTGTTCAAAAAGAACTTTCTATTCTTTTCTCTTTTTATTATGCAGAAATTATGCAAGGGTGATTTCTTTCTTTCTTTCTTTTTTAGTAAATTAAGGGAAAATAAGAAAACAGCAGAGCTGATTAAAACTGCCAACCTTCTCTTTAATTCCTTTGAGCCTTATTATATGTGGGATTATGTTGCCCGGTGGTTTGAAGAATGTTGTAGGTATGTTAAACTTTTTCATTCATTTTAATTTAGTAGCATTCAAAGTGAACCTTCAAGTTGTAAAATTTAATGAAAAGAATGCTCTTTTATACATTGTACTACTACCGGCAACTATTAATTATTTATTGGCCATAACCTGACTAGCCTGTCACTCTAGAATATAAAATAATTGATCATGTAATCTTAGAATTGAAGAGTTTAGATATGAGTTATTCGTACGCCAGCATAGATGATTTTCCCTCTCTAGTCTGTGGTAAACCTGTTTTTTTTTATCTTAGAGAAGATAGTAAATTTGTGGCTGCTACCTCAGCATACTTTCCCAAAAGGATTCCTACTCTGATTAACAGAAAACTTGATCATGCTTGTGTTTTTAAAGTTATTAGAACTAACACATATTGTTACTGGTGAGTGATGAAAGCTCTGTACCCCTTCGTGCGTAAAGCCTGAAACATGGTCTGAAAACCTGAGGATAATAGTGAACCTGAGTGGAATTTCTGTCTGGATTCTAAACCAAATGCTCTCAGGACCAGATTAAGCCTCAGGAGCATGCAGTCAACAAGAAAGCATGTATGGTCTCGGGATTAGAATTATTTTATAAAAAATCAATATGTTGATCCCTTTCATGGTTTAGAAAGTTGTTTGCTTACTCATTCAGCAGATGCTAAGCACCCGGTAGACAAGCACAGCACTGGGCAGATAGACTGTCCTAGTCTTCAAAGATCTTACGGTGGGAACAAGTAAGACATGCACATGTACATTCCTAGTATTAAATTAAAAACTTTAAGTGCCTTAATAGAGAGGTTAAAATGCAGAGGAATTATGAATATCTTATTGCCACCTGGTCCTATCCTGGGTTTTCACCCTCTACGTTCATAAACACAAGCATCCACACTTCTTTAGCTAACTAACCTGAACTGCTCCCTGGAACACATTAACTTTCATGCTACTGAGCCTTCACTTGAGCTATTTTTTTTTAGTATTCTTTCTCCTTGCCAAAGTCCTATAGAGAGGTCAGTCATATTTCAGAGCCTTCCTTGACTCCCCCAAACCTCCCCTCAGAATCAGCTCCTCCCACACTGTCATCATTGTTTCATTTATGAGTCTGCATGCATATATTTCTTGCTGGTTGGGGCCTATATCATATTCTCACTGTGCATCTTCAGAGTGTAAGGCAGTGTATGGTCATATATGATTAATATGACTAATGTGAATGTTTGCTGAAGGAATTGTCTCTACTACTTGGACCAGACGAAGGCTTCCTGAAGGAGGTGACGTGCAGTCTGAGACCTTGAAGGATACAAGCATTCTGACGACAAGAGAATGAGACTGGGGGAGGACAGTAGTTCAGGAGGACACTGGGCCATTGTTTTAAGGCCCCACTGTTAGAAATCAAGTAGCAATTAATCCATTTTAACTAGAAGTGGACATCTATAGTGGGAGCAATGGGAAATACGTGCCAAAAAGTGAGATCCATCTAGAGCGCTCGGAACTGCAGGATGGGAGTTGCAAGGAGCGGTTAAGTCTAGGAATCTTGCTTTGAGGATTTTCCACACTGTGTCCTGAGGGAAATGAAATGTGTCAGCTCAAAAACATTATTGCCTGTGAACCATGTTAACTTGGCCCTCGTTTAAGAAAATGATGTTGTCACAGGTATTCACATCCCTTGACAACAACATACTTGATAATGTGAATTTGGTCCTTTTAGGAGGACACTGCATGCCAGACTTCAGACTGGGCCTGGAGACAGCAGTGAGTCATCTGAGTTACAGCTCACCAGTTTCTGCTTACTGGTCGATTTTTTGTTGGATATAGTTTCTTTGGTAAGACTACCTTGGTAGGACTGCCTTGGTAATATATATGTGTATGTTTTAGCTCAAGGATATCTGTAATGTAGTTCAAATATTTCATTTCATATTCACGACAAACCTCATCTTCAGATCAACTTCATCTTTAATATTTCCCCTCCTCCTTTGGTATAGCTACTTTTTCATAAAATTTTATAAAATTTTTCAAGTGTTTTTTGTCATGTGACCTATGTTTATAATACATAGAATATACTTTATAATTGCATGTTATAAAGTCTTAACTGTTTGTGTATAGTGGTTTAATGCTGCATTTATACCATTAATGATTCTATTAAATGAAGACTGTTGGAAATCTTTTCCCCTTCTGTTTTCTCTCCTCAATTCTTTGCTTTCTCATTTTGAAGCCTACTAGAAGTATGAGGGTGCTGTGTCAGGTATGACATTCAGCCTGTTTTGCTTTTACCTGATTCTATTCACTTTTGTTACATTATAATTTTAGTAGTGTAGCAGATACAGCTGGGGTTCTTTTATAATATGTGTGTTGAAATACTTAAACTCAGAATTTGGGAATAGAAATTTTATAAGGCATCAATAATACAATGACTATACAATGTTAATTAAGAGCATGATACATGTATTTATAAAATATAACAGATGAGTAAAATCATTGCCTGCTTTATGTAGATTAAAACATAAATGACATAACTTTTGGTTATACATTATGTAAGCTTTTTCCATTCCACTTTATTTTCAGGAGACTTATATTGAAATCCAGACAGAGCACTTGCCCCAGTTGCTGCTCAGAATGATTTCTGCCCTGACAAGTCATCTCCAGACATTGCACTTGGCTGAACTCACAGACTCACTCAGGCTCTGCTCAAAAATCCTCAGCAAGGTTCAGCCTCCACTGTTATCTGCTGGCACAGGAGGTGTGTTACCATTTCCAGGTGGACAAAACCACTCAATCAAAGAATGGGAAGACAAAAAGGTAATTTTAGTTAATATTTTTGGTATTAGACAAGTTCTATTTCTTCAGAGAAGAGCAATTTCTTAATAAAAACCACCTCTACATAAGCATGTAAATATTAGCGAATCTTTCTTAGATTGAAGTGCTGTGGCATCAAAAGCGGACTGGATTTAGAAATGTGGTACACGGGCCGGGTGGACTAGTACACAGCCATAACGAAGCCCATCCTTACGGCCTTCGCAGCAATGTGGATGGACTCAGAGTCTGTCCCACTCCGTGGTCCACCGCAGAAATGAGGAACTGAGTGCCACGTGTCTTCACCCATAAGTGAGCCCCGAACCCTTGCCGCAACACTGCAGGAGAGGGATCAGCAGGGGCAGGACGCTGCCAGAGCAGCGGGGAGCACAGGCATCTGACCCTGCGCCTGGGGAAGTGAGGCTGGGTGGGAGGCCCAAGCTTCGCCTGCACATGGACCGCTTGTGCACCCTGACTCGCACACCACATCTTTCAAATGAAGGGGAAAAAGGAAATTTAAAAAGAGAAGTTCTATGGCAATATGCCTCCCTATATGCTTCTGGTCGCAGAGCAGTTTAACTGTCTGTACTGGCACTTTCCGAGAGACATGTGACCTGAGTGGCAGGTGTAATTTTAAATGTTCTGGCAGCCACGTTAAAAAAGTAAAGAGCAGGTGAAATTAATTTTAATTATATTGTATCTAGCCCAGTGCAGCCAATATATTATCATTTTAACATGTTACCTGTATAAAATTGATGTCATATTTAAAAGTAGTCAGTTTACATCCTTTCTTGCACTAAGTCTTCAGAATCTAGTGTATTTTAAACTTACAACACATCTTCATTCAAATGCTAAATTTTTATCAGAAATACTTGATCTGTATTTTTCTTTAATTTTTTCCTTTTTTTATGCTTCTGCTTCTTGAATCAGAATGGTGTGTATTTAATCTCATAAAATTTACATTTGAAAAGTTAGTCACTATCCAAGTTGTTCCAAATGTATTTAAAAATTTTTAATAACTAAATTGTCAATTTCAGAATTTAAATTTAATTAAAAATTTAGTTTCTCACCCAGACTAGCTGTATTTCAAGTACTCAGTAGCCACATGTGACTAATGGCTGTCATATTAGACAGCAAGTCTGTATCTAAACTTTACTGGTCTTTTTCATATACAGTAAACTTCTGGCATGATGTTCTTAAAATCCAGGATCTTTTTATTCTCCTTCGTCGTTCAGATGCTTTAATACTTTATGAAGTTTAATAGAATTAAACTATTATAATAAATTTATCATTTGCCACTAGTAAAAACCTAAACACATATGAAACACCTATGAACAACTTAATTTAAAGGCTTTCAGGCTTATAATATTAAAATATTTTAGAAAATATTCCATTGAATTATATAATAATTACATTGAGCTTAAGCCCAGTGGCACTATGTTAAAATGAAGATTTAAACATTTCTAGAGCATCAGATTTACTTACGTAAATCCTGGGTTTGTATAATTGTCCTTACTTTTTTTTATTAGTTGCCTTTTTTTTTTCCAGACAGGCAGAATGTCAGTTATTAATCCTGAAGCTTTTTTCTTGGTCCATCTAAGTGTATTGCTCTTCATATATGAAATAAACATTAACTACCCTTGATCACTTAAAATATAGCCCAGAATTATCCTACATAAACATAAACCAGTCTCACTTATTTTTTTCCCCAACCTGTTTGTTAAATGTTATATATATGGGGGAGGCGTGTATATCATCTCTATTAATGCTGCAGAATTCACTTTGTTATACTGGTTTTTTTTTTTTTTTTTTTTTTTGGTTTTGTTTTTGGGGTTTTTTTGTTTGTTTTTTTTTTTTTTGGTGAGTAAGTAGGAATTAGAGGATAGAAATACTCCCAGCAGCATGAGGGGTCCCTAAAGGGTTGCTGAAAAGCTTGTGCTTTTTTTTGTTTTTAAGTCAGAGTCTACTCTGTCGCCCAGGATGGAGGGCAGTGACACGCTCATTGCAATCCTTCCACCTCAGCCTTCCAAGTAGCCAGAACTACAGGTACATGCCACCATGCCCAGCTAATTTTTTTTTTAATTTATTGTAGAGACGAGGGCTCACCAAGTTTCCCAGGATGGTCTCGAACTCCTGAGCTCAGGCAATCCTCTCGCCTCCGCCTCCCAAAGTGCTGGGATTACAGGTGTGAGCCACCACACACTGTCGCACTGTTTTTCTTAAATTATGCTCCTCTGCTCCACAGATTTTCTTAGAAATAAAACTAGAATATTAATTAACTACTATCGAAGCTTTGGCTTTTATTTGAATGAGATTAATGGGAGTAGGAGAAGGAAGGACCGTGGCATTCTTTCAATAACATATTAAAATAAGTGAAGGCTACCATGCAGAAAACATGGAGAGGCTCTTGTTGATGGCTGCAGACAAGATAGTTGAGAATATCCATTCATGTCAAATGAAGGACAGTTAAATAATATATATTTTTAAAACATAATATTTCATTAACTTTAGAGTATGATTTTGCTGTTCTTGCTATGACTTTCTTTTATGTTTCCAGGCCATATGTCTTTACTGTTTACAGGTCTTTACTGTTTTTACTGAAATATAATGGTTCACTGAGATGCCTGAAAATTTATCTCATATTTAAAAGTTGAGGGTATTTTCTGTATTTCATTTTTTTTTAAGTATGAGAGAAGGAATGATTCTTTAAAAAATTATAAATCTAGTTTGACTCTATTTAGTGCATTTTCGTAAAATCAGCATGTTGAATCTCTATACTCAAATGCCTAAAATGTAATTTCTTCCTATTTTTAGAAAGACATTTTATTATAAAATAATCTGAAACATAGTTATGTAATGTAGTCCATACCACTAAATATTATAAATGTGCATTTTTAAAAATAAGACTTATTCAAATGGTAAAACAGTCATTTGTTACTACTATGAAGTTATTTTTGTATTAATCTTTTTAGCACACAAAAAAATCCTAAAACATCAGATACTAAATTAAGAATGTGGCTGGATGTGGTGGCTCACATCTGTAATCCCAGCACTTTGGAGGCTTGAATTCTGTTAATTTATTTTTATTTATTTATTTAGAGCTTGAATTTAGAGCTTGAATTCTGTTAATTTATTTTTATTTATTTATTTATTTTGAGTCAGAGCCTCACTGTCGCCCGTACTGGAGTGCAGTGACACAATTGTGGCTACCACAGCCTCAACCTGCTGGGCTCAAGTGATGCTTCTACCTCAGCCTTCCAAGCAACTGGGACTGCAGGCGTGCGCCACCATGCCCAGCTCATATCTGATTTATTGTAGAGATGAGGTCTTGCCGTGTTGCCCAGGCTGGTCTCAAGCTCCTGGTCTCAGGCAGTCCTCTCGTCTCTGCCTCCAAAGTGCTGGGATTACAGACGTGAGCCACCACATCCAGCCACATTCTATTAATTTAGTATCTGATGTTTTAGGATTTTTTGTGTGCTAAAAAGATTAATACAAAAATAACTTCATAGTCGTAACATATGACTGTTTTACCATTTGAATAAGTCTTATTTTTTAAAATGCACTTTATTTTAGCTGGTTGCTGACATTTCAAAGAAGAAAAATTGATTTCATTTCAGTTAGCTACCTCTAAATTTTGACGTTATAATATGAAAAGTTCTCGTAGATATAGTGATGTGCTATGATGAAAAGAATGCGAAGCTTAGAATTACCTCATCTGAGCTCTTCTAACTACTAAGCTTATGTACTATAACCTTGGACAAGTTTTTTAACCTCCCTGAGCCTCAGTTTTCTTACCTTTGAAATAGAGAAAACAAGCTCTCTTCATTTAATACACCCTCTATGCTAGGCACTGGGTAATCAGTGGTGAACTAGGCACAATACTTGCCCTTCTCAACTATTTCTCTTTAGTTGGGAGATACACGTTAAACAAGTAATTTCATATGTAATTACAGTTGCGATAAGTATATGAAGAAAAATATTGAGTGGTAGGAATGTGGAAAATGGGGTGACCTACCTAGGCTGGGGACCAAGGAAAGCTTTCTTGTAGAAGAAGTGCTTGAAGCCCTAGAGGAGTTGGTGCGGGTGGGGACAAGCCAAAACAGAAGAGAGCACTTGACAGAGGAAGGAGCATTTGTAGATGCTCTCAGGCAGCACGGAGCACTAGGCACTCAAGGGGAGATGCAGCTGTAAAGTAGGCAGGGGCGAGGTCTCACAGGGCCTTGTTCACTATTCTAGGGCTTTCGTTCTTTATCTTAGGGCAATGGAAAGGCACTGAAGGAAAAAGGCGAATGACATCATTAGATTTGTGTGTTAGAAAAGTTACTCTGGCCACAGTGCGGAGTGGGTCTGAGCAACAGAGGTGGACGTGGGGATACCTGTCGTAGTGCAGATAAGAGGTGGTGGTGATTGGTGCTAGCAAGATGAGGGGAGTAAAGACAGAA
Organism: Cephalopachus bancanus; assembly: GCA_027257055.1. Taxonomy (NCBI): domain Eukaryota; kingdom Metazoa; phylum Chordata; class Mammalia; order Primates; family Tarsiidae; genus Cephalopachus; species Cephalopachus bancanus. The sequence goes on from JAPVLO010000140.1 coordinate 876,465, forward strand.
ATAGATGAACTAGCAACATGTGTAGGAGGACCGATCAAAAAGACTTAGTAATAGATTGATAAGGTTAGGGTGGCTGCCAATGTGTGTTGTTTTCTGTATGTTACTTAGCGTTTACTAAGTGCAACGCATCGCACCATGTGCTTTATGTATACTGTTACTTAATCTTCATAGCTACTGTAAGGTAGGAATTCTTGTTATCTCAGCCATACAGATTAGGAAATTAGGAAACTGAGGTTTGGAAAAATGAAATAACTTACCAAGTATCATATAACTAGTGAGCGGCAGAGCCCTAGCTGACTCAGAGCCCACACCCTACCCACTCTGCTGCTGTGGATCCGGGGAAGGGAGCAAGGGGAGGAGAGGTGGGGAAGGTGGCGGGAATGACCTCCAGGCTTCTGTCTTCCTGGCTTGGTGAATCCTGTGTCCTTCCCTGAGGCAGGGAGCATTAGGTGAGGCCCGCTTTGGGCAGGAGGGCATTTAGTCCCTCTGTTAATAAGATCTGTTTTACGATCTTACTCAAATTCAAATTCTGCTCTGGTGTAGCCACCCAATGAATTTATGATGTGTATAACTTTTACATATTTAGACTAAGCCAGAAAATAGGCTTAATGATTGTAAAATCCTTATAATATGGAGGAAAAAGATAATACATTTCAGCTCTACTCCAGGAACTGTTTAGATTGTTTATTGTAATTAACTCTCTCTTCCCCTCTAGATTTTAAATGATTCCATTATTTCTATGGCCTGATATAGTGTCTGGCACATGATATGAGTTCAGTAACTATTCACTGAAAGTATGTAAGATTAACAGCAAAGACTTAATTAGTACTTTATACATTTCAGTCAAAATTTCACAACCATGTGTCCCTGAACAGTCGACCTATTAGATTTTATTTCTAGTTTTTAAAATGTCATTTTTAACCTTACACATCTCATTCTTTACATCATTTACATGTGGGAAAGTGATTTCATGAAGTAGATTAAATAGATTTGTACTCATTTGAAAACAAGGATGTTGATCCTAGAGAACTGTACATGTATTTATTTTTTTCCTCAAGAACCTAACCTTACTCTATGCGTGCAGTGAATAATTAAATATTTGGTCTACTATACATTAATGTATTCACTGGAACCCTGTCAGTGTTTTCTGTTGAATTATCATATGAATCACAGTACAAACTGCTTTAAATTCAACACAATATGTAGATTAAATTGTGAATAATCTAAGACTTCTCACAAAAGGAGTCCATTTCTAAGTTCTAATATATACCTTTAACTACTAAGCCATTTGCTTTTTTAAAATTTCCACCAGGTATTATCATCAGTTTCCCTTGAAAATCCTACTGAAGTGTTTGAAGATGGAGAAAATCCACCAAGTAGTCGATCATCAGAGAGTGGATTCACTGAGTTTATTCAATATCAAGCAGACCGAACTGATGACATTGACAGAGAACTGAATGAGGGGCAGGGGGCAACTACCATTCCAGTTGGTAGCACATCCTCTGAAACAGAAACAGCCTCCACTGTGGGATCTGAAGAAACCATCATCCAGCCCCCTGCCATAGTCGCTCAAGGGACAGCCTCCAGAAGTGGAAAGGCAGCCCAAAAGACTGCAATGCAGTGCTGTCTGGAGTATGTCCAGCAGTTTCTCACCAGACTTATCAACCTGTATATCGTTCGGAGTAACTCTTTTTCTCAGCCTTTGGCTACAGAGCATCACGGGGATCTTGGTCGAGAACAACGAGAGACGTCAAAATGGGACAGAGATTCACAAGGAGATGTAAAAGAAAGAAACATACGTAAACAAAAAACTTCAGAAGAATACCTTTCCGCCTTCCTTGCTGCCTGTCAGCTCTTTTTAGAGTGCTCAAGTTTCCCAGTTTACATTGCTGAGGGGAACCATACATCAGAGTTACGTTCTGAAAAGTTGGAGACTGGTAAGGTCGTCTCTGTTTTGCTTATATTTCAGTATTTTCTATAATATGCTATTTTTTAAAAAGAGGTACTCAGATGTTAAAACTGGGATTTTTGTTTAGCCATTTACATTTTTAGTGTGATTTTAGTGTGTACATTTTTTAGTGAAATACTATCCCTCTGAGGAGACTGATATGCTGGAAGATTTTGTGATTCTGATGTCTTTCAGTTTGCTTGCAGGTGAGTAGGAGCTAAAAAAAGAAGTCTCTGGAAAAAATTAGCGTAGCATTAGATCCACTGATTTCCTTTATTGTGACCAGCACCATATGTGTTTACCTTTATTTAAATTTGTATATATATGCTCACATAGTGCATTGAGTACTACATAATGTTTGCTGATCAATATACTGTTTTTCGGGACAGGAAAATAGATTGTATGACTTGTCATAAGAAAAAGTTCTTTAAAAAAAGTTTGTGAACTTCTTGTTGCTTGTTTATTTTCTTAAAGCTCTAGGCTAGGTGAAAAACCATGGTTTTATTAACAGATCAAGGCCTGAAAGAATTAAGTAGAGTTGCTTTGTTTCTGAAATTAGAGTATATGAGAAATGGTCAGTGTGGTGAACTCTGATGACTCCCATCGTTTGTTTCAGACTGCGAGCATGTGCAGCCTCCACCGTGGCTCCAGACGCTGATGAACGCTTGCAGCCAAGCCAGTGATTTCAGCATTCAGAGTGTTGCTATCTCGCTAGTCATGGACCTGGTAGGACTGACACAGTCTGTGGCCGTGGTCACTGGGGAAAACATCAACAGTGTGGAACCTGCACAACCCCTAAGTCCAAATCAGGGAAGAGTAGCCGTGGTTATTAGACCTCCCCTCACACAGGGAAACCTGAGGTACATAGCTGAGAAGACTGAGTTTTTCAAGGTAAATTCTCAGAAGTGCATATGTGACTAAGGTAATTACAGCCATGTGTGATACTCGACCTGGTTTGCTTAAGAGTGATCTTAAGATGATAATCCGGCTTCATGAAACACCTTTCAGTATCATACCATGCAGAAGATGATGCCACATGTGTAACTACTGCTTTCTCCATCTTGTTCCCAATTTTGTGAGGTGGGAAAAAAGATAAGGATAAGAGGAGTGTTAGGGCAAAAAAAGGCAAGTGCTAGGACACTGAAGCTATGCAGGAAATAATGTTAGCTAAAGAAGAGGAAAGCTCATTATACGGTAGAATGTATTGTCAGATTAAGTGATTGTGACAACTTGGCTTTTCATAGAGTAGCACCTCGGTGCTCCAAAACTCCCATGAAAGGTTTTTCTGACTTTTTATGTTGTTTCATTAACATCTGTGGTGTGTGATGTCACTCAGGGTAAAAACAGTCTTTGCTTTCTACCACAGTGGTATAGATGTTATCCTCTATATAGAATATCAGTATATTTGGATTGTGTTATAGCATACGCAAGTAGTTTCTTTACACTGTACTTTTTAAAAATTTTAATATCTGATTTCTAGTCACTGTTTCCCTCTAGATATTTACTCCTGCTAGATTAGTGTTAGTTTCTATAATGCTGTGGTGGTAAACCCTGAAGATTGTTGCATTATTATTATTATTGTTAATGATTTTGTAGATCAAGTGCTATGTTAACACATTGTAGCCCTGAAATACATATTACCTACTTTATAAAAGTTTTAAGTAGTTTGGATATTTGGACGAATTGTTTCTCACTCTGTAACATACAACCATAAGTATTAAATTGCATTCAATGAGAGATTCGTATCCTGTTAAGGATAATTTATTCTAGTATCACTTTACTAAACATCACTAAAGTAGTGAAATGGGGTCGTCTCTGGGCCCTGCAGAAAGTGCTTATCCATCTGATCTTTAAAATAAATGTCATTAAAGGACTGTTACAAAAGCTTCTAAGGGCCTGCATGACCAGAAAGCAGGCTGATGGAAAGCTGCACTTGTAGATCTCAGCCCAGTGATATAGTGAATATTAAAGACTCGTCAGGTCTGACCTTCAGAGACCTGTTACCAGTTTGTGCCATAAAGGAAATGCTAGTTAAGTAAGTTTTCACTTACGGTTTTGTAACTCTGTCACTTGTGCATCTTTTTCTATAGCACGTAGCTTTGACACTGTGGGAGCAGCTGGGAGATGGGACGCCTCAACACCACCAGAAGAGCGTGGAACTGTTTTATCAGTTACATAACTTAGTACCTTCTTCTAGCATCTGTGAGGATGTTATAAGCCAGCAGTTAGCCCATAAAGATAAGGTAAATCCCCTTTTTAACTTGTGTGCCCCCCTATGATACTGAAAAGTAAGTTAAGGAAATGCTTTGGGAAAATTTCTTTCTTGAGTTGGGATCTCACTCTGTCACTCAGGCTGGAGTGCAGTGGCACAATCATGGCTCACCATAGCCTCGACCTGCTGGGTGCACACCATCACACCTAGCTAATTTTTAAATTTCTTTGTGGAGACAAAGTCACACTGTGTTGCCTAGGCTGGTCTCAAACTCCTGGGCTCAAGCCTTCCTCCCACCTCGGCTTCCCAAAGTGCTGGGATTACAAGCATGAGCCACCATGCCTGGCCTCTTTAAGAAAATTATTGCAGCTAATAATTTGAATAAGAAATAATATAGCTTTGTTCAGACTGATCTTGATATCTTTAAAATAAAAATGTATTGTGTTCTTCCTAGAGGAAAGCTCTATGCAAAACTATCAGTAATATAAAAATTAAGTAATCTAAACTCAGACGCTGGTTTTAGTTCTTTGTTCAAGGTACCAATTATGGGTAATGATGATTAAAGTTGTTGCTGGTCTTAGTCCTTGGGTCATTTAAAGAGGAGTCAGTGATGTTAGTTATGGAACTGATGGATACATTTACAAAAATAAATGAAATGAAATAATATGTAAAATACATTTATAAGCCATGAATTGCTAATATGTGAGATTTTATTACTTGAATTATAATAAAATCAAAAATAAGAATGTTGCATCCTAATAAATACGAAGTGTGATACATAAGTCATTAAAGGTGACTGAGTTATGAGTTGGCCTAGATAAGAAATTGGAATAATCATTCAGGGTGCTTTAATGAAGTTTAAGGTCTTCCTGTGCTGTTCTGTAATTTAAATTGAAGGTTTACTGAAGAGCTTTTAGAGGTGGATTGCTCTATTTTTAGAAACTAGTGAGTTTGAATGGGTCATATTTTTAAAAAAGGCATTGTGTTGAGTGAATGAAGCATTTGGCAGAGGATGATATGGTAAATGAATGAAGAGTTTTTTCCAAGAAAAATGCTAAATTCTATTTTTGCTTCAATACCTTTTTTCAAAATTGTTTGGAAATAAAATTTTAGATAAAGCCCTGAATTTTAATTTAGCAATTTATATTTTATACTGAGTATAATTCCAGGACAAATTATACATCTATTTTTACTTGTGCAATACTTCATTGTTAAAGAAATACTTCTGCATTCTGAATAGAGGTATGCATCCATGAAAAAAATTAAAATATCTTTTGTTACTTAATTTGTGCATGTTTCTGTCGGTTGGTATACAAATGCTAGCTTCATAAGAAAAGCATGTGTTAAGCTCATAGAAAAACAAGCATCCCTCGAGCCTATCACAAGCAACTTAGAAAGGTGCAGTCTGGTTCTTTGGGGTTTTTGCTTGAAGGATCCATAAAAGCTAGAGAAAGACTATTAAAATTTTGATAATGTGACAGTTTCTACTTGATTCATATTAATACATGTTCATTATTTAATACCAAATGCTTGCATTTTTAGATCATTTATTTTTACCTTGTTCTATTGTTATCTTAATCTTTTTCCAAATCTCAGAAGCGGTTTAGTATTTTTCTTGCAGAAGTAACTTTTAAATGTGTAAATTTTTGAGTCTAATAAACCAGCTTTATAAGTGATGAAAAACTCATTTGGGTCATTGTATTGTTTCTGGGGGAAAAAGTAAGTTATATAGTGCAATAAAATCAATTTTGACAACTAAATGTGTATATTAAAATGGGGGGAAATACTTCCTAGACTCAAGATATGATATGTATGTTATTAACTTTTTCTTTCTTTTGTTATACAGTAAACTGATTACAGTTAGCTGTATGACCAATTACAATTATACAGTAAACTGATTACTTATAGTCTAAGCTAAGTAGTAGTAATTTATGATACAGGGTGAGATGATCCTTTAGGTTCAATATTTCTATAAATATCTAAGTAATTTCCTACTTCCACAAAGCAACAAGATTAAAGTTTACTACAGTGTGTATTTGAGTACTGTGGACATTGAACATAATGCAGTAATCATGAATAGTTACTTTGATTTTACTAAAATCATTTAACCTTATCAAGAGAGGATAAAATAATTTAATCTTCCATATTTCTCCTCAGAAAATAAGGATGGAAGCACATGCAAAGTTTGCAGTTCTTTGGCATCTAACAAGAGATCTCCATATAAATAAGTCTTCATCTTTTGGACGTTCTTTTGACAGGTTGGTTACGTGTTATATTCAGATTTTACAGTCAGATATCTTATGAATCATAAGATTTGTTATCTCTCTTCTTAAATCCACTGTCTTGTTTGGCAAGGGTAGGAGATACTAACAAGTTTTATAAAGAAAATTTATTATTTTGGAAAAGACACACTGTATTAAAATATGTGACATTTTTACTTAATCGCCAGACTTTCCCTTTCTAGCTTTTGGAGCACCTCGTGCCCGTTCCCTTCATTGGACATGGGACAATCTTCATGAAGTCTCTAGGTGCCAGGCACCATCCTAGGTGCCAGGGATACAGCAATGGATGCATCCTTCTTGAGTCTTAGCCATATTCAGTGAAACTGCACATAAATAGTAAATTGATAAGTGTTTGTCAAGCAGTCTTCTGCCTGATCTGGACTTATTAAAATCTATAGCCAAAAACTCTGACAAATTTCTTCTAGGAATTCAGAAAACCTCTAGCTGTCTGAGACTGGTTTTGCTTTTTGTCTAGGTTACCTAGGTGAATCATACCTCAGATATCAGATTTGCATTAACTTCTAAGGAGCTGCCATTTTCAGATGGATTCACATATTGTCATAATACAGCCTTACCAGCAGGTCTCATAGAGGTGGCCCCAATCTAGCTGTGTTTAAAGCTCAGCTCAGGATCATATTTGTGCTCTACTGGACATTATTTCATCTGGTGCTTTTCAACCAGCATTGCCATTTTAAGAGATCTGCTATTGAACCATATATTGAACTTTTTACCATATATTGAATATTTTGAAGCTGTACTTTATTTTTTAAAAAAATCTCTAATTTGACAGCCATCTTTCCTCATTTTACAAGTGAGGCAATAGAGGCCAGGAAGGTTAAGTTACTTGTCCAAGACCACACAAGAGTTGTGAATCTTGGGTTTTTGGTCCCATCTACACCCTCATACGTTTCACAGAAGGTCTTTCCTTGAATTAAGCATATAGCCTTGACTCATGAAGAGAATGGGAGCTGAGAAGCATGGGCCAGCATGGAAGTAGTGTTGACTTGCAGAAGGGTCAGTGTTTGGTGATATGAACAGGAACGTGTTGCTGAAATAAGACTAATTAAGTCTTTATTCTCTAATATTAATCTTACAAAAGTAATGTATGCTTGTGAAATTTCAAAAATACAAGTATATTGAAGGGGCAGAAACCTTTTTTTCCTTTTGTATTACACCTACTGAGACTGTTGAGATTAAGATGATAAAAATAATGTGGTCAAAATGTATTCTGAAATATGACTACGTTTAAATAGTTAATTCAAAATAAGAAACACAATTTATAATATTAATTTTAGAGAAGTTAGAGTATTACCATTAAAGTAGGTGTTTTGTTCTTTGTTTTAATTGTTGGTGTTTATTTTAGGTCACTGTTCATCATGTTAGATAGCCTTAACAGTCTCGATGGTTCTACCAGCTCTGTGGGACAAGCCTGGCTGAACCAAGTCCTACAAAGACATGATATCGCGAGAGTTTTGGAACCATTGCTATTGCTCCTGCTTCATCCAAAAACTCAGAGGGTTTCAGTACAGCGTGTACAAGCAGAACGTTATTGGAATAAGACTCCCTGTTATCCAGGAGAGGAGAGTGACAAGCATTTCATGCAAAATTTTGCCTGCAGCAATGGTGACTATCACATGGACATAGAACAGATGAATTTGCAATTAAGTTTTTTTTTAACGATAAGTGAATACAACAGAGAATTGCATGTGAGATTTTCTGTGTGGGCTTATTTTCTCCCCTCCTTATGAGCTAGCAATGCCATGTTGCCACGTCAGATTGTATTCCATCAGTGAGCTTCTTAGAGGAGTTGGATCTCTCTTATCGCTTGACTCTTTCATAGTAGGAATCAGCCACAGCTCTGGTCAGAGACACGCTTCAGTTTTGGTGGAAATACCTTTCGACTTAGTTAGCCACCCTCATTCAGCAATGCTCTGTAAATAATTCATTGGGAATTTATAGTATGCACATTTTATATCTGAGTCATTTTTCTCATCTGTAAAATGGAAGTAGTAATGCCCACCTCTCAAGGCTTTGTTATGACCATTAGATGTAGTCATGTGTGTGACATGGATAAATAGTTGCTATTACTACATGAATCCACGCTTTATAAATTGTCAAGTGATCCCTTTGTACAGTGATAATGTCTCCTTAGATTAGGTTTATTATGTTTTAAGGGACAAAATACTCTCATATACCTCATTTATATCTTTTGGAAAATAACTCTGTGAAGTCAGTAATAAAAAGTAATAAAAATACTGTTTTACCAAGCAGGTTGCTGATGCTGTGGCTCACAGCTGGTGAGGGTTAAAGCTAGAACCAAGGTATCTGCTCCTAGTCCATCTCTAGTGAGTTTGTTCAGAGCCCTGGTTTCCCCCTCTGGCTTCCTTTCCACTGCTCCCCTGCATCTTCTAAGAATTTACTCTACCCTGCGTATTGCCAGATGTCTTTGGGATAATACTTTACCTGCCTGTTTGCTGCTCTGAGATCGCCTGTGGTATCATGATGCCTTCCCTAAATTGATAGCATCTGATCAGTACTACTTATGTGGCATTAAGCCTTCTACCTTTTCTAAAAGAATATCATTAATATAGTATGTGCCCCCAAAAGTACAGAAATAAATGATGCATTTGTGGTCCCCTACTAATTTTAAACGCTTTAGAGTGGAGCAATGGTGTTTCTTCCTTCTCTGCCTGTTTGTTGTCTCCCAGTTAGGGTCTTACACATACTATATAATTCATAAATGTTTATTGAATATTATTAAAGTCAAGGTGGTTGAGTATGTGTACATTTGACTATATCTTAAATTATTTGAATCCTTAGAAACAGCATACTTAAAGTGAAAGAGGGCAAATTTTTATATTTGTCTAAGCTAAATGTCCTATTCTGTTTAAGTGAGCTGAATAATAGGTCTTCTGTTGTTGAATTATCTTTAAACTACAAAATTCTAGTTAATAGTCATCTACATAATTTTCTGACTTAGAAAGTCTAAAGCAGTAATAAAAGTAACTTTAGTAGGAAAACGTAAGTAGACGATGACACTAATTATTAAAAATCTTGAGCTCAGTCTTCATTATTTTAATATATTTTATATTTTTCTTCCTTGACTTTTTCTCACGTACCAGTGAATCAAGCACAGCTCATTGCAACAAAAGGAAATGGCGAAAAGCCTCTTACCATGGATGAAATAGAGAACTTCAGTCTCACTGTTAATCCACTAAGTGACAGACTTTCCCTTCTCAGTACTAGCAGTGAGACAATTCCAATGGTTATGTCTGACTTTGACCTTCCAGACCAACAAATAGAAATACTTCAGAGTTCTGACTCAGGATGTTCACAGTCCTCTGCTGGAGACAACTTGAGTTACGAAGTTGATCCTGAAAACGTGAATGCCCAAGAGGATTCTCAGATGCCAAAGGCCAACTCCCCAGATGATGATGTTCAGCAGGTCGTGTTTGACCTGATATGTAAAGTTGTGAGTGGCCTCGAAGCAGAATCTGCGTCAGCTGCGTCTCAGTCAGAAATGGAAGCAATGGCCCCAGAGTGCAGTGATGTAGATCCTGGTGGGGAGGTGATTGAAAATGAAGATCGGTCTGTTCAGCAGAGTCAGAATGCTTTGCTGAGTAAGGAAAGCTCTCGGTTTCTGCCTGTGTCTGCAGAAGGAAACCATGAGTGCATGGCAAATGGCATCTCTAGGAATAGCTCCTCGCCCTGCATTTCAGGAACCACACAGATGCCTCATGACTCTTCTGTTGCTTCCACAGAAAATAAATCTAGGCAGAGGAGTCACAGTAGTATTCAATTCAGCTTTAAAGAAAAAGTATCAGAAAAAATCTCAGAGAAGGAAACAATCGTTAAGGAGTCAGGCAAACAACCAGGAGCAAAACCTAAAGTAAAACTTGCCAGAAAGAAGGATGATGACAAGAAAAAAACTTCAAATGAAAAACTCAAACAAACCAGTGTATTCTTTAGTGATGGTCTGGATTTGGAAAACTGGTATAGTTGTGGAGAGGGAGAAATTTCTGAAATTGAGAGTGACGTGGGTTCTCCAGGATCACGGAAGTCTCCCAGTTTCAACATCCATCCTCTCTATCAGCATGTGCTGCTGTATCTCCAGCTGTATGATTCCTCAAGGACTCTGTATGCTTTCTCTGCCATCAAAGCCATCTTGAAAACTAACCCTATTGCTTTTGTAAATGCCATTTCAACCACTAGTGTAAATAATGCCTATACTCCCCAGTTGTCTCTCCTTCAGAATCTATTGGCCAGACACCGGATTTCTGTTATGGGCAAAGATTTTTATAGTCACATTCCAGTGGACTCAAATCATAACTTCCGGAGTTCTATGTATATAGAAATTCTTATTTCCCTCTGCTTGTATTACATGCGTAGCCATTACCCAACTCATGTCAAGGTGACTGCACAGGATTTGATAGGCAATAGAAATATGCAAATGATGAGCATAGAAATTTTGACACTGCTCTTTACTGAGCTGGCGAAAGTAATAGAAAGCTCAGCAAAGGGCTTCCCTAGTTTTATTTCTGATATGTTATCTAAATGCAAAGTTCAGAAAGTGATTCTTCATTGTTTGCTGTCATCTATCTTTAGTGCACAGAAATGGCATAGTGAAAAAATGGCAGGTAAGAACATGGTTGCTGTGGAGGAAGGTTTCTCAGAGGACAGCCTTATTAATTTCTCGGAAGATGAATTTGACAATGGCAGTACTCTCCAGTCACAACTTCTAAGGGTGCTTCAGAAACTAATTGTTCTAGAGCACAGGGTAATGACTATTCCTGAGGAGAATGAAACAGGCTTTGATTTTGTTGTATCTGACTTGGAACACATCGGTCCCCATCAGCCTATGACTTCTCTTCAGTATTTGCATGCTCAGCCAATCACGTGTCAAGGCATGTTTCTCTGTGCAGTGATACGAGCTTTGCATCAACACTGTGCATGTAAGATGCACCCACAATGGATTGGTTTAATCACATCTACTCTTCCTTACATGGGAAAAGTTCTACAGAGAGTGGTTGTTTCTGTGACACTACAGCTGTGCAGAAACTTGGATAATCTAATTCAGCAGTACAAATACGAAACAGGATTATCTGACAGTAGGTGAGAGTTGATTTTTAACTTTGTTGTCATTGACATTTTTCACATGTATTACTGCTTAAATGTCTGAAAAGTCAGCCACAAATGGAGTAAAAATAAATGAGTGGTGTTTCAGTATGTCATTTTCACATAGGAAGAAAGTTTAGCTTGAGGAAGAGTATCAGTGAAAGAATCTAGAATGGAAGGAACATATATTTAAACAAACCTGTTCTTCCAAGGGATGAAATTAATTTTGATGCTCTTCTTGACTGAGATGGCAAAACTAATAAACTTAGTAAAGGCTTTCCCTAGTTTTATCTGTTATGTTCTCTAAATACAAGTTAATTTCAGGATGGAATTAATTTAAATTTACAAATTCTTTTATCATCTAATTTTATTTCTTGTTTTGGATCTTCATGGTCTAGTGACAAGTTCCATCTACGTCCCCATGTTCAAAATTAATCTGTGAAAAATTAGTCAAATGTTCGGTAGACTGATGTCTGCTTTTTCTCTAGTATAACCTTAATTACTGCATGTTAAAATAATAAGAAAACTGCCTGTATTGTTCAATATTGATATACTTGCCATTTCCCAGTAGCTAGAGATTCACTAGTTATATTTGTTTATTGTGTATCTAATTTTTTAGCCTGAAAGAATTCTAGAATATTTGGTGCAACTCAGTTTATAGATTAGGAAATAAAGGCCTCTGGTTTACTTAAGCAGTAATCTATTCAACTGATATTGATTGAGCTTGTGTTCCTGAAACATGCTGGGTGCTCACTAGTGATAAAATATGTACTGTGCTTTCATAAAACTTGTGTTTAAATGAATGCTTTTTATTTCAGGCCTCTGTGGATGGCATCAATTATTCCACCAGATATGATCCTCACTCTTTTGGAAGGGATTACGACTATTATCCATTACTGTTTATTGGATCCAGCTACACAATATCACCAAGTAAGACTGCACAAATATTTGATGCTTTTTTGCTTTTGATTTTGCTTTTATTTTTGTTTTGATTTGGAGTCTTATTCTGTCACCCAGGCTGGAGTGCAGTGCAGTGGTGGCACACTCAAGGCTACCGCAGCCTTGACCTGCTAGGCTCAGCTGATCCTTCCACCTCAGCCTTCCAAGTATCTGGAACTACAGGCACATGCCATCATGCCTGGCTAATTTTTTGCTTATTGTGGAAACATGGTCTTGCCAAGTTGCCCAGGCTGGTCTTGAACCCCTGAGCTCTGGCAGTCCTCTCGCCTCTGACTCCCAAAATGCTGGGATTATAGGCACGAGCCACTGTGTCTGGTCACAAACACTTGACTCTTTTTTAAAGACTATGAGGTCTAATAAGTTTCCATTTGTAAACCTCAGTAAGTAATATTATGGTTTCTTCCCCCAACGGTAATAGCTTTTAGTCAACGTAGACCAAAAACACTTGTTTGAAGCGCGCGGTGGAATCCTCTCAATCCTTCACATGATCATGTCCTCTGTGACATTGCTTTGGAGCATACTGCATCAAGCTGATTCATCAGAAAAGATGACTGTTGCTGCATCTGCATCTGTAACCACCATTAACCTTGGAGCCACGAAGGTTAGACAATCTATAATTACTCTGTAGAGCTCGAGAGTCTATTTGAGGATCGTCCCAAAGATAATATTCAGAATGTGTGAATAGTTCATGTAGTATTGATGGCACCTTGTGTAGATCAATTAATTATTAAATCACTTTTAAGTTTTATTGAGTTGCAGTTGACATATCACAGAATTCACCCATTTTAAGTATGCAGTTGAATGATTTTTTTCCCAGTAAATTTACAGAGTTGTGAACTATCACTCAAGTCCAATTTCTGAACATGTCCTTCACTGCAGAAAGATTCCTCATGGCCATTTGTACTCACTCCTTGTTCCCATCTCCAGTCCCAACCAACCACTAATATATTTCTCTATATATAGATTTGCTTTTTCTGGGAAAATTCTTATAAAAGAATAATACAATATTTGGTCATTTGTGTCTAGCTTTTTTTATGTGACATGTTTTTGAGGTTCATATATGTTATGAATTTGTTCCTTTTTAAAAACGTTTTGGGTTGACATTTTAATATGCAAATCCCTTCTAGAAAACAGTTTAGTAATATTTACAGAGGGCTTTAAAAGTCTGAGTCTGCCAGGTGCGGTGGCTCACACCTGTAATCCCAGCACTTTGGAAAGCGGAGGCGAGAGGATTACCTGAGCTCAGGGGTTTGAGACCAGCCTGAGCAATATGGCAAGATCTGATCTCGGCAATAAATCAAAAAATTCAGCCGGGCATGGTGGCACATGCCTGTGGTTCCAGCTACTTGGAAGGTTGAGGTGGAAGGATCACCTGAGCCCAGCAGGTCGAGGCTGCAGTGGCCAAGAGCATGCCACTACACTATAGCCTGGGCGACAGAGTGAGACTCCAACTCAAAAAAAAGTCATCTTTAAGTAAGAAAGGAGAAACTTAAGACATTCTCAAATGAAGAAAAACTAAAAGAACTTGTCATTAATCAAAAGTTTCATAGTCTTTGACCTAGTAATCTATCAGGGATGAATTCTCAGGTATTCAAAATTATGCAAAGATGTATATACTAAGTGTTCATTATACCATTATTTAATGACAAAAAAGAGATATCCTAAATGATAAACTAAGAAATTTCATTGTTACATATAGCCACTAATAACCATGGTTTTGAAGAATTACTGGATGGAGAATTGCTCAAAAGTTTAGTAAAACAGGGAGGCTACATAATTAAACAAATCATGTATTTTCAAGTATGTAAAAAAAATTTACAGAAAAAAGAATAAAGAAAGTTAATGTGTTAATAGTGATTATCTCAGGATGGTGAGATTAATAATTGACTTATTTTTTTCTTCCTTTGTACTCTTTGGTATTTTTCAAATGATATGCTATGTCGCATTGTCAAATTGACATCCCTCAATAACCTAATTTTACTCCTAGATCTGACCATCTAGATCTGGGATTTAGGGGAACACAAAATAGGAACCATTAGAACATTTGATTAAGTATTGATGCTTGGATTAAACTATACTTTTTATGTTGCATTTTACTTAAATATAAAGCACAGAGTGGTTTATAATTATAAAATGCCTCATTTTTTAAAAAAGATTTTATATCAAACTTAATAAGTCGAGTTTCATATGTTTTTCTTGTTTCTTATCACAGTGGGTAGACTTGAATTGAACTGATTGGTAGCTGTCATTTTATAGGGTTTGTTTTTCTTTTAGAACATAGTCTTAGTTGCAACTCTTAATATTGTTAAAGATTCTTCTAGTGTTATTTAGGTAGTAAAATATATAATTACTATATATTATTTCAAAAAATCTAAAGCCGCGGTCTAGTTATTTATCTTTTTATTTTTTTTTAAATATAACTTGTCGCCGGGCTCGGTGGCTCAGCCTGTAATCCCACACCTTTGGGAGGCTGAGGTGAGTGGATTGCCTGAGCCCGCGGGTTCGAGTCCCGCCTGGGCAGCGAGACCTTATCCCTACAATAAATCAAAAAATCAGCCGGGTGTGGTAGCGCGCGCCTGTAATTCCGGCTACTTGGAAGGCTGAGGCGGAAGGATCACCGGCGCCCAGCAAGTCGAGGCTGTGGTGGCCGGAAGCGGCTACTGCACTCCAGTCTGGGCGACAGAGTGAGGCTCCAACTCAAAAAAAAAAAAAGAAAAAACAAAAACAAAAAAATATAACTTGTCATTTGCTTCAAATTGTTTCAGAACTTGAGACAACAGATCCTTGAATTACTGGGCCCCATTTCAATGAATCATGGTGTTCACTTCATGGCTGCCATTGCATTTGTGTGGAATGAAAGAAAGCAGAATAAAACCAGCACCCGGATCAAGGTGTGTATTTAACCATTTGGTACTTTTTTGTTTCTTCATTTGGTGAACACATGCTGACTGTTACCTCTCCATAGGTCATCGTAGATGGGGTTGATGGGAAGTAGAAAAACAGAAGCTTGTCTACGGGTTTAGATTGAGACTTGTTTCCTAAATTTCTTTTCAAGTATTTATTAAAATTTTAGGTCAAGTGTAAAAGTTACTATTTTATGTGAAAATAAATTAGTATAATAGTAAAACTAGCCATATTTTTAATAGAAATGGTAATATGATACAGTATATTTTTTAATGCTGGTAATTTAGAGTATAAAGCAACAATATGGAGAAGTTTTCCTCTAGACTTCAGTTTTTCATTACAACATGATAGCTTAAGTAGTTCATATTTCTAAATGTAATTGATGTATTGGTTTTAACTTAATTATATATGTGAATCTTGCTGCTTTGTGAGTTTTGAAGCTCAAAAAAAGTGTTTTTATTGGAAATAAATTGTTATGCATTAGAATAGTAAGACTATTAAGTTACATTCATATAAAAGAGACGATTTTTCTTCCTAAAGATTCCTGATATATTGCTTTTGTGCTGATTTCCCATTACATTTCTAAAGTAATAAAAATAATCACAGCCGGGCTCGGTGGCTCAGCCTGTAATCCCGTGCCTTTGGGAGGCTGAGGTGAGTGGATTGCCTGAGCCCGCGGGTTCGAGACCCGCCTGGGCAGCGAGACCTCATCTCTACCAAAAATCAAAAAATCAGCCTGGTGTGGTAGCGCATGCCTGTAATTCCGGCTACTTGGAAGGCTGAGGGGAAGGATCGCCGGAGCCCAGCAGGTCGAGGCTGCAGTGGCCGGCAGCGGCCACTGCACTCCAGTCTGGGCGACAGAGTGAGACTCCAACTCAAAAAAATATATATAATAATAATAATAATAATCACACCATATTACAGTATTTTGCATATTCGGCTTTAGTAGTGGATATCACATTGGATCAGAATTGAAATCCTGGACTATTTGAAAGCACTGAAGGACATGTGATTTAGCATGTTGCACACACGTTTTTCTCTGCTGTCTTCTAAAGAATGAGAGTAAAATAATTTTCAAAGGCACTGGGTGGTGTATGCCTATAGTGGCATACACCTATAGTCCCAGCAATTCCAGAGACCCAAGCAGGAGGATTGCTTGACCCCAGGAGTTCAAGGCCGTAGTTTGCCATGATTTGTGCCTGTGACTAGTCATAGCACTCCAGCCTGAGCAAAATAGTGAGACATCATCTCTTAAAAAAAAACAAAGCAAAACTTAAAAGGCATAAACTCACAGTGACAAAAAGGTTTTAAGAGGTGACCACAGAGAAATAGGAAATATGTGAAAAGTTTTGCAAGATGAAAGACACATGTCTGAGTTGTAACTTAGAGCAGAAAAAGCTGATACCTAAATGCCTGCATGCAAGAGAGGAACCAGTTCCTACAGTCTCTGAAAGTATAAGTGTTAGGTACTTTTAAAGACAAAGGGTCTGGATGGGGCTGAAAGTTTATACAAGGATGTGTTAGATGCCGTCTAAATTCTTTTTCCCCAATACAAGTAGCCACTCCCTTTCTCCTCCCCTTCTCCAGAAGGAGAGTGGAGTCAGGTTTACTCTGTAAAGAGTTCGTCAGTAGAGTCTTTGGACTCAAGGGCCAAAGGGTCACACAAGTAGAAGTTAGACTTCATGCTAAAACAGGAGCATTAAGGAAAAGTCTACATATTGAAAAACAGGAATCAGCCTCTGTCCAATGAGCTGGCAAGCAGCTTTATGTCTTCCAGATGGGAGTTTTGAGGATTCCGCCCGGGGAAAATTACTTGACCATGAAAAACGCTCTATAGCTACTCACTTTAAAAATATATATGTATAGGGCACGAGTGCCATTTTGTTAACATATACAGATTACAAAGTGGTAAAGTCAGAGGTTTTTGGGGCCCTCGTCACCCGAATGACGTACACTGCGCCTGTTAAGCAAGTTCTGAGCAGCCACCCCTGCTTGGCCCCCGTCCCTTCCAAGTCTCCGTCATTGGACGTCCCACACTCCACGTCCATGTATGTCATTTAGCCGTCACTTGGGAGTGAAAACGTGGCGTTTGTCTTTCTGTGTGTGACTTGTTGTGCTTAAAATAACGGCCTCGAGTTTCATCAGCTGCAGAAGACAAGATTTCATTCTTTTTTGTGACCGAATAGTATTTTATTATGTATATATACTAAATTTTCCTTATCTGATCATTTGTTGATGGACACTTAGTTTGCTTCCTGTTTGCTATTGTGAATAGTGCTATAATAAACATACGAGTGCAGGTATATTTTTGATATAATGATTTATTTTCCGGCAGTGGGATTGCTGGATCAAATAGTAGTTTTATGTATATAGATACATAGCTATAGATTTATCTGTTTGGTTTGAGTTGGAGTCTCACTCTGTCTAGGCTGGAATGCAGTGGCACAATCACAGCTCACCACCACCTCAACATCCTGGTCTCAGGCATTTCTTCTGCCTCAGCCTCCTGAATAGCTGGGACTACAGGCGTGCACCACCATGCCCGGCTAATTTTTTTATTTTTTATGTTTTGTAGAGACAAGGTCTCACTACGTTGCCTAGTCTGGTCTCGAACTCCTGGGCTCAAACTGTCCTCTTGTCTTAGCCTCCCAAATTTTGGAATTATGGGCATGAGCCACCACATGTGGCTGATAGTTCTATTTTTTCCTTTGAGAATTTTCATACTTGGTTCTATAGAGTTGTGCTAATTTACATTCCCAACAACAGTATAAATGTTCCCTTGCCTCTGCATCTTCGCCAACATCTGCTATTTTTTGACACTTTAATACTGTCCATTCTGACTCGAATAAAATACCTCATTGTGGTTTTAATTGTTTCTCTGATAATTGATCATTTTTAGAATACCTGCTGGCCATTTGCATGTTTTCCTTTGAAAAATGTCTATTCATATCTTTTGCCCACTTAAAAATAATGGGATTTTTGTTGGGTTGAGTTCTTTATATATTCTGGATATGAGACCCTTGTGGAATGCATATTTTGTAGATTTTTTTCCCCACTTTGCAGGTTATCCGTTCACTCTGTTATTTCTTTTGCTGTGCAGAAACTTTTTAATTAAGTCTCATTTGTCTCTTTTTGTTTTTGTTTCCTGTGCTTTTGAGATCTCAGTCATGAATTCTTTGCTTAGACCAATGTCCAAAAGAGTTTTTCCTAGGTTTTCTTCTAGTATTTTCATAGTTTCAGGTCTTACATTGAAGTCTTTAATCCATCTTAGGTTGATTTTTGTATGTGGTGAGAGACAGAAGTCCAGTTTCATTCTTCTGCATATGGCAATTCAGTTTTCCCAGTACTATTTATTGAAAAGATGTCCTAGCCGGGCTCGGGGGCTCAGCCTGTCATCCTGCGCCTTTGGGAGGCTGAGATGAGAGAATTATCTGAGCCCACGGGTTCGACACCTGCCTGGGCAACTTGGTGAGATCTCATCTCTACAATAAATCAAAAAATCAGCCGGGCATGGTAGCGCATGCCTGTAATTCTGGCTACTTGGAAGGCTGAGGCAGAAGGATCGCCGGAGCCCAGCAGGTCGAGGCTGCGGTGGTCGGGAGCGGCCACTGCCCTCCAGTCTGGGCGACAGAGTGAGAATCCAACTCAAAAAAAAGAAAGGATGTCCTTTGTCAACGTTGTCAAAGATCAGCTGGCTGTAACCTAACATTTTTGAGTCCCCTAACAAAAGAACTAGGTTTTTGTCACCACACAAGGAGGCCCTCCTGTCCATTAGTCTTGACACAAATGCATGACTTCCATTCATTTTTTAATTTCTTTTTTAAAGGTGATATAGTGGTTAAGAGCACAGACTTTAAAACTGCATCCCTGGGGTTCAAATCCTGACTTCTCTACTTACTAGCTATGCGGCCTCAGAATAGAAATACTACTTTATAGAGTGAGAATTAAGAGTCAAAAATAAAAAGAAAGAATGAGCAAAAGAAATGAAAAAAATACTTATGTGTGTATATAAACTTAGATTACTTAGAGCATGCCTAGCACTTAATGAGCACGCTATAATGTTAGCTGTATTATTACTCCTCACATTTATATATGAATAGTGAGCCAAGGATTACCAGTTACATGAAGAAAGTCTCTAATGTGTTAGCAAAGATCAAAACAACTAGATTTTTAAAAGTCAAACAATACAGGTAACAGAAGAAAATGTAAATAATAATAGTACTGTCTGTCCTTCAAGTGGCAAAACCATATTGTATTCATAAAATAGGAAGAGATTGTAAGAAAGAACATTTCAGAAGTTAAAATTTTTCTTTGATATTAAGAATTCTATAGTAGAAATAAAACAATATCAATAGGATGGTTGGAATAGAAAATTGATAAGTACCAAAATAGAATATAAATTTAAAGACAGGTAAAATAGGAGAAAAGAGATCAGAATATCAGGGATCGATACTGGAGACCACGTCTTTCTGCAGAAAGAAAAAAGTTTCTAAGTGGGAAGAGAAAAACGACAAAGAAACAGGACAGCAAAATTTCCCAAAAGTGAAGGAAATAAGTTTCCATATCGTGCCAACACTGTGAAAAGAGTGCAACACAAAGATCGGTATGTAATTTCAGAACACTAGGGATAAATAAGAGATTCCAAAATCTTCCAAAGAAACAATACTGATCACATTAAAAGGAATAGCAGCTGGGCTCGGGGGCTCAGCCTGTCATCCCGCGCTTTGGGAGGCTGAGGTGAGTGGATGGCCTGAGCCCGTGGGTTCGAGACCCACCCAGGCAACTTGGCAAGACCTCATCTCTACAATAAATCAAAAAATTAGCCGGGTGTGGTAGCGTGCCCCTATAGTTCCGACTATTTGGAAGGCTGAGGCGGAAGGATCGCCGGAGCCCAGCAGGGTCCAGGCTGCGGTGGCCAGGAGTGGCCACTGCACTCCAGTCTGGGCAACGGAGTGAGACGCCAACTCAAAAAAAAAAAAAAAAAAAAAGGAATAGCAATAAGTTGTGTCAACAGCAGTGCTGGAAATTTGGATGGGAAGGTAGGCTCAAACTATCATTCAAATCATTTTGAGCTATGCAAGCCTCAAAAAGAAAATTGCCATCAGTTCACTTTTTCTCAGCTACTGGAATATGCATCTCCACCAGAGGAGGAAGAAGCCAAGAATGAAGAAGACAGAGGATCCAAGAAATAGGGGTTCCAACAGAGAAGAGCAGGGGACTCTCTGGGATGATGGTGACACGAGAGAGAACAAAGTGACACTGTGAGTCTGGAGAGTGCCAATCCAGGATAGAACAAAAAGGCGTTTAACAGCAATGTTTCAAGGAGAAAAAGAAGAGGAGGAAAATGTACAAGATTAATTTCCTGCAACATTTGAATGTGTAATTGGAGATTGACAGTTGGAGCATTTAGGAATGAATTTGTGTTAGATATAGAGAAAACAAAACAAACCAAAAAAAGCCGTTTATTAACTCTAGGAGAAACAAAAAGGTTTATAAGAAAAGAAGTGCGGCTGGGTTCGGTGGCTCAGCCTGTAATCCTGCGCCCTGGGAGGCCAAGGTGAGCGAATTGCCTGAGCCCGCGGGTTCGAGACCCGCCAGGGCAACTTGGTGAGACCTCATCTCTACAGTAAAAATCAAAAAAATTAGCCAGGTGTGGTAGTGCGCGTCTGTAGTTCCAGCTACTTGGAAGGCTGAGGGGGAAGGATCGCCAGAGCCTAGCAGGTCGAGACTGCGGTGGCTGGGAGCGGCCACTGCACTCCGGTCTGGGCGACTGAATGAGACTCCAACTCAAAAAAAAAAAAAAAAAAGAAAAGAAGTGCAATGGTAGTACAGTACACAGAGCAACTGTGGTCATGTGAACATTGGATATAGCTTTAAACAAAATTACAATAAATATTATGTTGGGGGGATGGGGGAAATGTGTAAGAGAGCTAAATCTTTGTCTTCTAAAGTAGGAAATGAATAAATAATGTCTGAAACTGAAAACAAAATCATGAAATGGGAAAATAGCATGTTATTCTAAATGTTATTTAGAAATAATAGAAATGAACTAAATGAGCTGAGAATGGTTTCTTTGGAGTTTGGCAAGGGATATAGGGCAAGGTGCTATCTTTTCTTACAAAGCTATTGAACGATTTGATTTTTTGAAATGACATACATGTATTATGTTGATGAAAAAATAAATTTTACCTCAAGTAGTCAACGGTCTCAAAAAGGTCTTTCTATTAAGAACAGGACATAATATATTTGCTTAATTCTGTGACTTCTCCTAAAAGACTTATATATACACACACATATGTACATATGATAATGTGTTATTCAGGTCATTCCTACAGCCGGTGAAGAACAGCTTTTGCTAGTGGAACTGGTCCGCTCAATCAGTGTCATGAGAGCAGAAACTGTTATCCAGACTGTAAAAGAAGTTTTAAAGCAGCCCCCAGCTATAGCCAAGGACAAGGTACAGAAATACTTTGCTTTTGTTTACAATTCTGGTTCAGAAATGATGCTGGTGGGTAAGATATTTTTTGTACCCTAACCCTTTGACTCTAGCGCAGACTGCAGCCGACAGCGTGTGGCCTCACGCCGCTTCAGTCAGAACAGTCATCTGTATCTGCAGTCCGCAGTGACTTGCTGTGTGAGCGTTCCTGTAGCCAGTGAAAAGACATGGACTGCTCATGTCTCCGTACATCAAAGGCAGTCAGGAGGCCGTGACGGGACTTTTAGGGGGGAGACTTGCTGGCCGTGTGAAGGAAGAGCTCAAGGTCTGTTCGCTGAAGTTGTTGGCGTTCTTCCAGCTTCCTTGTTGCTTTCCTCTCGGAATAGACCTCGCGGTTCTGCAGACTCCCCAGGTTTTGCCGTAGCCTCAGTTCAGTCAGTGTCCTCTCTCACCACGTACACTATCGGGCTATGCAAGAGCCACAAAATAAATGACATCGTCTCTGCACACACGCCGCCGACCTCTTAGCAGACATCCAAGTCTACAAATTAGGAACGTCATGAACTCTTCTACTTTTCCTGCTCGTCATTCAAGCAATTCAGCATTTTCAAATATATGTACTAATTCTTCTAAGGATGTGATTAGTACTATTTTGACGGCTCGAAGTCTAATGACCTCAAACAAACATTAGACTTTGATCCAAGCCAAAATAGACCTAATCATATCCTTAAAATAATTATTATTCATATCTGAAAATGTTGAACTATGTTTTTCTTTTATCTTTTTCTTGAATTGCCAAAGGGAAAGGGGTATTTGTTTGTAAGCAGTGAGTGCCCTCATTAACTTTTTAATCATTTCCTGTCCTGAAAGCACCCCTGGAGCATTTGTTATGTGATTTTTAGTTTCCCTGTGAAAGCTCAGTTTAACATAATTGTTTGAATACCTATTTGACCAGACATTTGGCTACACATGAGGAATCATGAAAACAATTTAAGCCAATCCCGCCTCCTCACCAACTGCTGCCCCCTTATTAAGTTCTGACTCTGTCAGACATCTGATTTTTATTTGTATGGTAAAAGGAGAAACCTTCAAGGGAATAGTTGGGATGAAAAAGAACACATTGGTAAATGCTGATGTATATCAATATAATGTTCTTGCCCCTTATTAATTTCCAAGGGCAGGTGTTTTCTTTTTGTTGTATGTACACTCAGAACTATCTTTAATTTAATGGCTACATTTTAAGTTATTAGGAATTGACCCCAATTTTAACTAAGTACACTAATTTAACAGATAAGTGAAATAAATAGACTTAAATGCATATTTAATCTCAACCTAATTCTGATAGCACCAAGCTTATGCATAAGCTACTTAAGATGAAAATAGTGTTCTAGAGTACAGGAATCATTGTAAAGTACTGATGGAACCCTAACTCTTGATATGTGGGAGGAAAAACGGAGACTCTTGCATTCCTTCCCTCTATTTTCAACTTTTTAAATAGCTCTTGTTCTGAGTTTTTCCTGCTAACCAGAAGAGAACTGCATGGTTTTTTAATGAAAATTTTATGATTTTGTTTTCATTTAACTTGTTCTTTTAAAAATTGGCAGTAAGATACAGAGTGGTTGCAACAATGAAAAAGCAGAGACAGCATCTTTCTTCACTATAAAATTGATTTCTTTTGTTTATAGAAACATCTTTCTTTGGAGGTCTGCATGCTTCAGTTTTTCTATGCTTATATCCAAAGGTAAGATTACTGATGTGGATCTCTCCTTACTACATTAGCAATGTATGAAATACAGGATGAAAAGCACCTGAATGCGTTCAAGAAGTTGCTAGATTTTTTTTCTCCTAAACCAAAAACAAGTTCTAGAAACATTGTTTATGAATTTATTAACACAAATCATGGGTTTCTTAATGATCCAGCCATATAAATCCTACAAACCTAAAGACCTAACAGTATTGAAGATACCTGGATATTAAAAACCAAATTGCAAGAACATCATTCAAATATTAATGAAAAGCCAAACCTATTCCTGAAACCATGTTTATTGCCACTGAATCTGTTATTTTGATAGAAGTGAATATGTAATCCATTCTGGGTTGGTTTTTTTCTTTAATGCTAGGAATGAAGATGTGAAAATATCTTCTTGCTATGATAATTCCATTTTGCATTTAGCTGACCCTGAACAGAAGTTAGTTAGTTTTGATAAGCCTCTTATTTGAGAGCCTGAATCTTAATCCTCCCTCATAGGATAATTCCATTTTAATCATCAAACTTGGCATCTATTTGTGATCTATGAAAAACATTTATAAAGTTAAGCTATTTAGTATATTTAAACTGGTTGTGACCTAGAACATGGGTTCGAGACCCTCCTGGGCAACTTGGCGAGACCTCATCTCTACAAGGTTGTGCCTAAAATCGGAACTTAGAGAAGCATTAGAGTTAGAATCAGACTGAAACAAAGATCACTCTTTCAAACAGGTGAAAGACTTGGTGGTCATTTGACAGCCCTCCCTTCCATAAAGTGGATACTTACAGGTGAAGGAAAAAGAAGGTAATAAGAAGAAAATGAGAGACGAGGATAGGGAAGAGGTGACTGTGATATTAAGGACAAGCCTGAGAATGACTGCAGTTGTATTTTATTTTGACAGCTCATATCCCATTCATATGATCAATGGGATTTCTATAGCAAAATTCCTAGATTAAAAAAATCACATTGGGTATTTTTAACATGTTAGTTTTCTTCTTACATGATATTAGTAGAATGCAAAACTTTTAGAAATTTTCTATCATAATCTTCAAAAATTTAGGAAATACTTCGGAAACTGGTAGAATAATGTGTTAAACACTGTGAGAAAATACAAAGAAAATTTAAATGGCGTAATTACTGTGACTTTCTATATATACAAACTGTATTTATCTTGCAGAATTCCAGTGCCCAATTTAGTGGATAGCTGGGCATCACTGTTGATACTTCTGAAAGACTCTATACAACTGAGTCTTCCAGCCCCAGGGCAGTTTCTTATACTTGGGTAAGCAATTTCACTAAAATATTATTTCAAATAAGAGGGTAATGCTCATTGTCCTAATTGCCCAATAGCAGATGTTTTGGGTGACAATGTGATCTCTCGACTTGCTTTCTCTCTCAAGGTGCAGAACTAGATGTGTAAGACCTATAAAAAAAAGGCGACTCGAGGAGCAAACACTGTTTATATGTATGCACTAGCATAACACTGTTACAGTAGTAGTTATTTTGCAGGGGAGTACTACAATAGTAGTTATTTTGCAGGGAGGGGCTGAGCCCATGGGTTCGAGACCCGCCTGGGCAACTTGGCGAGACCTCATCTCTACAGTAAATCAAAAGTTAGCCGGGTGTGGCAGCGCGCGCCTGTAGTTCCAGCTCCTTGGAAGGCTGACGTAGAAGGATCGCTGGAGCCCAGCAGGTCGAGGCTGCGGTGGCCGGGAGTGGCCACTGCACTCCAGTCTGGGCGACCGAGTGAGACTCCGACTCAAAAAAAAGTGGGGGGGATGAGTAGTGTGACTGAAGAGGAACTTTATAGAAGAGGAACATTTGAGCTGGGCCCTGAACCCCAATAGGCTTAGAAGAGCCATTTGCTCTTTGTGTCTTGGAGTTTCCTGATCTGTGGTGATAAGCTGTGTGATTATTTGATAAGTGCTAGTCACCCATAACTGCAAGTGCCGTAATGTCAGAGACAGAGTCTGTTTCTTCTCACCATTACTATTGCTTCATAGCAAGTTCCCAGTAATATACTTGCCAGTGAAAGCCTGTGTGGAGACAGGGAGGGTGTGCTGGGGCTTGTGATAGAGAAGGGCACGGACTGTGGAGAAGTGGGAAATGCGGAGGGATGGAAAGGGAGGTGGACGAAGCCCTTGAATTTGATGTCTAGGAGTTGGGTCTTGGGTGGGGCAGAAGGAGCAGTTACAGAGTTCAAGGAGCGACGTGCCTGGCAAGTTGGAAGTAGGCTAGATCAGAGGGCAAGAGGCTGGGCTGGGAGTTCGGCTTCAGGTGGGAGGAAGCGGGGGCATGAGCTGTTGAGGATAGGACTGAGGGAACAGGCTGAAGGGCAAAAGGGGGCTGGAAAGGGAGATGCCAACATTAGAAGAGAACCGGCGTGGTCGTCATTCTGGAGGCAAAGGGAGGCTGAGAGGACACGGTTAACCTTGAGAAAGGGTAAGGAAGATGAGAAGTAATACGAGACTGCGATTTGAACAGGCGGCGGGAACGGAGGAGCGAGGAATTGGAGACGGGGTAAGCAACAGCCAGCCGTTAGGGCAAGCACCAAATCTTCTTTGAGGACATTTGACCGTGAGAAGAAAAAAATGGTAAGGTAGCAGGAGGAAGTTTGGCTGGAAGTTGCCATTCTAATGACAGGAAAGGCCCAAAGGTGTTAAGTGGTTACTAGCAAAGACACTTAAGTTATACTCTGCCTAGACTCAAATCTCAGCTCCTTCACTTACTAGCTGTGTGGCTTGAGCAGGTTACTTAACCTCTGCCTCTATAAAATGAGGGTGATGATAGTACCTATCTTATAAAGCTGTTATAAGGATTGAATGAGTTCATACTCATTAAATTCTTAGAACAGTGCCTGCCATTAATAAATGTTCTCTAAATGGAGAGTGATGTAAGATTCTGGAGAGAAGGAGGCTTCTTGATAGCACCAGATCCCAGAGACAGTTGGGAGAGGGTAGAGAAATGACGGGTACAAGAGTGAGAAAGAAGGATGCATTTTCTCTCAGACTTTGCTGCTCAATGTTTGATCCTCCAACCAGCAGCATCAGAACCACCTGGGCACTTGTTAGAAATGAAGACTCAGACTCGACCCTGGACCAAATCACAATCTGCATCTTAACAAGATCCCCAAGTGACTTGACTTGTGTATACACTAGAGTTTGAAAAGGACTGTTTATCACTGGGCACAGTGGCTCATGCCTGTAATCCCAGCACTTTGCGAGGAGGAGGCAAGAGGATTGCCCAAGCCTAGGGGTTCGAGGCGAGCCTGGACAACTTGAGGAGACCTCATCCCAACAATAAATCAAAAAATTAGCCGGATGTGGCAGCACACGCCTGTAGTCCCAGCTACTTGGAAGGCTGAGGCAGAAGGATCACTTGAGTCCAGCAGGTTGAGGCTGGTGGCCATGAGCGTGCCACTGCACTCCAGCCTGGGCAGCAGAGTGAGACTCTGATTCAAAGAAAAGGACCGTTTAAAACATATGGAGGAGAGGGTGTAGAGTAAACCCTCCCCCAGCCATTTTTGATGACCCCAGATGGTCCAGTGATGTCATCAGTAGCCAGCAACAGTCAGCTTGAGAACTTTGACCTTTTAGTCAACTTCTGTAGCTCTCATGATTTTGTGCATGTAGACGTGCGGCTCTATTTTCATAGACTTCGTTTCTACCCTTATTGTCCTTAAGGAGCTACCAGTTCGAGTTTGGCAGCCAGCAGCCTCGAAGTGTTGATGTGAAGAGGAGGGAAGGTGAGGGCAATTTAATAAGACAGGCTGAAGTTTTCTAATACATGTGGGAATGTAGTCTTCGCCCAAGAGAAGAGAGGAAGTGATAGAACAGTGGCGAGAGCTTGAGGAAGTAGACAGCATATAGCAGCTAAGTGACACTGAGGGCCTAGGCAGGCATGGTATGCAGAGTCCCTGCTCAGGAATTGCCAGCTGGATGCAGTGGCTCACGCCAGCACTTTGGAAGGCCAGGAGTTTGAGACCAGGCTGGGTCACCTAGTGAGACCTTGTTTCTACCCAAAAATGTCCAAAAAAAATTGGCCAGGAGTGGTGGAGTGTGCTTGTAGTTCCAGCTGTCTGGAAGGCTGAGGCAGAAGGATCATCTGTGCTCAGGAGGTCGAAACTGCAGTGAGCTGTGATTGTGCCACTATACTCCAGCCTGGGTGACAGAGTGAGACTCCAGCCCTGCTTCTGGAAAAAAAACAAAAATTGCAAAGACTCACGCCTATAGTCCCAGATACTCAGAAGGCTGAGGCAGAAGGATCCCTTGAGGCCAGGAGTTTGAGATCAGTCTGGGCAACATAGCAAGACTCTGTCTCTGAAAACTTAGCTGGGCATGGTGGTGCACTCCTGCAGTCCCAGCTACTTGGGAGGATCCCTTGAGCCTAAGAATTCAGGACCAACCTGGGTGATAAAGCATGACCCCAACACTTTAAAAAAAAGAACAGTAGAAAAAAGAAGAATTTCAGGGATCGGTGATCGCTGGACCCTCGTGCTCTTTTGAAAATTAACTAAATCTGAAAGCTAAAAGGGCAGTGTACTGAAAAGAGCAGTAGACTTGGGGTTGCAATTCCTGGATCAAAGATTGCAAAGGTAACTAATGTGCGTGATTTTTAGTGATGAGAAGTAAATGTAGACACTAGAAACCAAACAACATTCTCACAAAGATTTCTGATTCTTCCGGTCTTGAGTTCCAGTCCTCTTCTCTGTGGCCTTGGGCACATCCGTAAACCCATTCAAGGCTAGTCTCCCTTCTACTTATCTGCTCTGTCCAACTCCAAGTTGTTACAAGGCTCATAGAGGGAATGTATGTACAGTTCAGTGAATCATCACCAAATAACCCTGCTGATTAATTTCATTTAAAAATTAACTTCATCTGTTGTAATCTGTAGCTTCTCCCTACAAGATGTTAGTTTCCTCACCTACTTTTCTTCCGTTCTCAGATAGTGAAGGATCTTATCTCCTTCTCAACATGTATGTACTCTGAGTGTTAAAAAGTTGCCCTGGGCAACATAGCAAAACCCCATCTCTACAAAAAAAGTTTTTTAATTAGCCAGGAGTGGTGGCACACACCTGTAGTCCCAGCTGCTTGGGAGGCTGAGACAAGAAGATTGCTTAAGTCCAGGAGTTCAGGTTTACAGTGAGCTATGATCATACCTCTGTACTCCTGCCTGAGTACCAGAGCAAGACCCTGTCTCTAAAAAAAAGAAAAAAAAAAAGAAAATGACCATTTTCAGTTATACTGGAAACCTAATTTCCTTTTAAAATTTCTTTTGGTTTACTTTTTTTACTAACCATTCTACTGATCCTCTCAAAATGACCTAATTAAAAAACAGAAATCAATGTGAAGGTTGCTCTTCAATATCACTTTACATATTATTTGGAAGTAAACATGTATATAATTTTTAAAAATCAAGTGAAAGTAAGTAATTGAACAGAATCTTAGCAAACAGTGGAAATGGAATTCTTCATGAATTATTTTAATCTATTATATAATATAAATATTTTCTATGTTACAATGTAAGGGGTTTTTTTACTTTTTTGTTGCTATGTAGAAAAACATACACACATAGAAAAACATGCAAATAATTAGTACACGACTCTGCAAGTACAAAGTTTATAAAAAGGGAATATACCACCTATATCATCACAAACCCAAATTAAGAAATAACAACACCATGTGTCCCCTCTAGACCCCTCCCAATTAAGAGTCTTTCATTTTCTCAAACGTAACCACTATTCTAACACCACAGATGGAGCTTGCCTTGTTATGAACTATAAGTATATATAAATATTTATTTTTTATCTGACTTCTTTTGCTCAACATATGTTTATGAGATTCATCCATGTAACTCACATAGTTACAATGTATTCATTTTTGCTGCTGTTCAGTATTTCATTATATGAACATTCTGCAATTTTTCTTAGATGGGATCTTGTGTTGCCAAGGCTGGAGTACAGTGGCTATTGACAGCATAACCCTAGTACGCTGCAGCCTGGGCCTCAGGCAGTCCTCCTGCCTTAGCCCACTCAGTATCTGGGACTACAGGTGTGCACCACCACATCCAGCAACGTTCCACAATTTACTTCTTCTGTTATTGCTGGACATTTAGGTGCCTTCCAATTTGGGGTTTTTACAAACAGTACTGCTTTGAGCATCCTTGCACATGTCTTTTCTTGCATGCATGTATTTCAGTTGAGTTGCAGGATATGTGTATATATTAAATACTTAAATTATAAATTGAGACTAAAAAACCACTCACACATTGTAAGAAGTCAGATTGCATCATTTTCTTTAGACTAATATTTCTTCTTTCTGTTTTTCTCTTTGGCTCTTTTAGGGTGCTAAATGAGTTTATTATGAAAAACCCTAGTTTGGAAAATAAAAAAGACCAAAGAGACCTTCAGGTAAAACACTCTGAATTAAGAGCTGTTGCAAACACTGTTCCCAGTGCCCTCAGTTCAAAAACGGGAGGGTCAAATAAGATAAACTGTGAAGTTTCTTCCAACTCTGAAGATTCTCTGAGAATCAGCAGTGTCTGCTTTAGATATCTGCTGTCAGAAATATGAACTACAAAAGTTTATAACGTGTGTGCGTACATGTACATAAATAGTTCATTCTTCTTTAGGATGTGACTCATAAAATAGTAGATGCAATTGGTGCAATTGCTGGTTCTTCTCTGGAACAAACAACATGGCTGAGACGAAATCTTGAAGTTAAGCCCTCTCCCAAAATAATGGTGGATGGAACCAATTTGGAATCTGATGTTGAAGGTATGGCTCTCAGATATTTCGGGTTAGTGTCCATCTGCATGTACTTACTAAGAAATCATTTCAGCTAGCACTGTAAGCACCATAAACTCGTCCCTTCTCTCATGTGCCGCAAGTAACTTTTCCAGTGGGAAAGTGCCTGACTGCATCCTTCCTTTCCCTTTAGATATGTCATCACCTGCGATGGAAACCTCAAGCGTCACGCCCTCTGTGTATAGTGTCCATGCATTGACATTGCTTTCTGAGGTAAACAGCACCAAGCTTTTCACATGAACTTTCAAGTAGACGGCTTCATAATTAAATATTAGCAAGTAGTTTTTAATAGAGGAATTTTTACTTCGAAAAAACCATTTGGTGCTTCCAGAAATTATGAGTAGAATGAACAAATGTGAAGTTTTGGCCTCGTGTGTATTTGGATTACGTAGGTGGTTAAACCTTAGTGATAATTACTTTAGATACGGCTCCCACTCTCCGTGCACTCTATTTTTTAAGAAAAGAAAGTGCTTTGCCAGTGTGGTGGGGAGGGGTGAGGGTGGCCTAATGATGCCTTGGCATCATAAAGTGTTTCACAGTTTGCCAAAGATTTTTATATACCTTCTCCAGCAGGTTCTTTTTTATACCTTGCTATGCAGCCTTGCGTGCCGTTTCCGTTTCCTCTTGCAGATGTGGATGCTAAGCCTTACAAAGGTTAAAACGGCAGGACTCAGGCCCGGGAGCCACTAATTGGCCGAGCTGGGACTTGAGCAGCCTGTTGATTCGCTTGGTTTTTGTCCACGCCATCTTTTAGCCAAGTCAGGGAAAAGAGAATACCAAGGTTCTCGTCCTAAAGTCGCTGTTTACTCACGCCCACCCGTATCAGGAGATTCTTGGACTCTTTTTGATACTTCCCTATCTCAGTTGAAAATAGCAAAATGTGCCCATATTTATATCCTGTAGTTAAAATGGATAAAAAAGCAGATTGTGGCAGAACCCATTAATATAATAAATGATTCAGGAAGATCTAATTTTATATTGTTCGGATTTTAAGATATCCTGTCACAGAAACAACGGAGTACCACACGTTCTCACTCATAAGCAGACCCTGAACATTTGCCATAATGCTGTAAGAAAGGGATTGGCAGTAGCCGGATACTGTCAGGGTGGGGGCTGGAGGGGACGCCACAACATCAGTAAGGGCTCCTGATCTCAAACCAGGCCAAGTGGGGACCAGAGGGAGGCCCAGACTTCACCTGTACGATGCCCACTTGTATGCCTAATCCTGAATTGTGCCCCACATCTTTAAAATAAAATATCTTTTTTTAAAAGATATTCTAGGTTTTCTTAAAAACGGAGGATCAGGACCTTTAGATGATGTGCATTTCAGCTCATTTCATTTCTTATGTTTTACAGGTTTTGGCTCATCTTTTGGATATGGTTTTCTACAGTGATGAAAAGGAGCGGGTTATTCCTTTACTTGTAAACATCATGCATTATGTTGTGCCCTACCTCCGAAATCACAGGTACTGCTATTATTTGAATAGATTTTAAGTGAATCCATAGCCTGTTAAGAACAGCTTCTGTTTCCTTGTTACCATTTCTGGAATTATCACTAAATGACGTTATTTTCACCCCGAATTATAGTAGCTAAAAAAACGTGTTCCTGTATTGTTTCTCTTGCGGTGTGTTCTCTTTCGTGTCTTCATGTCCTGCCTGGGGTAAATGTGGGCACCTGAGAATAACTTAATGTGGTGATGGGGGTTAGAACACGCAGGTTAAGGTGGCGTTTCTTCCTTATAGTGCACACAACGCCCCGAGTTATCGAGCCTGTGTCCAGCTGCTCGGCAGCCTTAGTGGGTATCAGTACACCCGAAGAGCTTGGAAGAAAGAAGCTTTTGACCTCTTTATGGACCCCAGTTTCTTTCAGATGGATGCCTCTTGTGTGAATCAGTAAGTCGTCCTCTTGTTTTAACTCGACTTGCTAATACACTGCACAGTCTGTTGAAGTCAGCTCCTGCCCTACGCAGTCAAGTGCTGTTCTTCGACAGGCACAGCAGTACAGTCTTACGTGTCTTTATTCTTACCACTCGCAGTTGGAGAGCGATCATGGACAATCTGATGACGCATGATAAGACGACATTCAGAGATCTGATGAGTGAGTTTCGTGGGGCCACAGTCGCATCCTGCGTGTGACTTATTCCCGCTGTCTACTTGGCTCTTTTCTGGAAGCAACTGAAGTAGTTCTCTGTCGAGTTACACGTAGCGCCAGGTGGGAACATGAAGCCAAAACACACAGAAGACAGCTTTGTGATACATAACCAGTTCAGCTGTTGGTCCCTGGGCCACAACTAGTGGAAGGCAGGGGCCAGGTCTTGCGTGAGTCTCAGCTGCCTCCCCAGCACACAGCATCACACCTGACACACCAGAGGCCCTCGGGAGACAGTGGACGACTGGAAGACTGCCCGGCGGAAGGCAGAGCCAGGCGGGCCGCGGAATCTGCCTTTGAGACGAGTGGCCCGGAGTCTCCTGACCTGTGTCATTTTCCCCCGAAGGCAGGGGACGGTTAGGAGGGCCGGACCCGCTCCCGCCCTCCTTTCTGCTGTATTTTGATCGGTTGTGCGGGTTGGGGATCCTTGCAATGTCTCATCTGGAAAAAAGGTTTTGATTTTTTTTCATGTTGCAAGTTGCCAACTGGATGTAAACAGCAATTAAATTATATGATTCTGTAAGATTTTGTGCACATTGTTTAGCCAGAGATGTAGTTTTCTCATTTGGAAAAGGGGCAACATATATCTTATCTTCATAGAGTTGTTTTAAGGTTCAAATTTATCCATTCAACAAGTATTTATTAAAAGATAGCAATAGGCCAGATTAAAAAATCGAATTTTTTAATTGTGCTAACTTTAACCAAACTTGAAACATTCTTTCAGCGAGTAAGAAGTTTGAAGACTCCTATGGGGTAAAACTAATGAAGCCAACCACAGAAAGACCTAGGAACAGGACATTCCAGGCAGGAGGAACAAAAATTGCCGAGGTCTTAGGGCGGGGGCAAGCTGGGAGAGTTCAGAGAGTGACAAGCGAGACAGCGCAGCTGCCGCAGCCTGAGTCGAGCGTGGGCGGCAGGACGCAAGGAGGGGCGGGATGCAGGTGGGACCACGCTGGAAATGACTCTTGAAGTAACGAGGACTTGAGCGGATGGCACAAGAGAGTGAAGGGTTTCCCCAGGTTTCATAAACTGGTATTTTTAGTGGTTTTACCTGCTGACACCCACAGTTCTCCATTTCCTGTCTCTCTACACCACCGTTCCTGCCACCTTGTGCACATGCTGGATCTGCTTGCCAGCCTTTCGGGTTTTGTGCTCCAAGCCCCCCTCGGTTCTGGACGTGCTGCGACGTCTCTCAGTTTTTAAGAACAAAGGAATAATCTTTTCCAAGGACTAGATGACTGTGTCACAGTGTCTTTCACTTGCTTTCTTTTTTCAGCTCGCGTAGCAGTGGCACAAAGCAGTTCGCTTAATCTCTTTGCAAACCGTGATGTGGAGCTAGAACAGAGAGCCATGCTTCTCAAAAGACTAGCATTTGCAATTTTTAGCAGTGAAATTGACCAGTACCAGAAATATCTTCCAGATATACAAGGTAAACAGTAAAAACCCTTTTATCTGTCTTTCAAACTGTAGTTTGGTGTGTTTTTATTCCTTAGAAAATAATTCTCTAAATTGTAAGTTGATATGAAATATACCCAGTGTAGGTAGATGGGAATATTGTAGAAGTAGAAATTTTTCTGCTGAAAAGTCAAAAATTATCATCGCTATTATCTAAAAGAAATCAACACTGAGTTTGTAAGACTTGCCCAAGCATGGTCTCTCTTTTATTGTTTCAAGGCAATTTGAACCTGATGATGAGGTATAAGACTATTTTGCTGCAGGCAGGCATGTTAGCATTTCTTCATCATGGACGATAGGTCACATATGCTAAGGAGAGGACCAAATATTACAGTCCAAGCCAGGAAGTTGTGGCTACATGTATCGTTTGAGGTCTGTAGCTTCGGGGCTGGGTGGGGGGTTGTATGAGGTTTTCAGTCCCCCTCAGCAAATGGATTTGGTGACCCTCCATGTCTAGAAGGATATCAGTGCACGCATCATCACCCCTGCCACCACCTGGCTCCACAATGAGAATTTACCCAGAGCAGGATTATGTCCTGCCCACACCAGGGTGCTGTATAGCCTCCAGCCACGGGAACCAGCCTGAGAACGTGGTAGCTGCCATCTCTCTAGGGAGAGTGTTCTTTCTCCCAGAAGACAAGTGATTCCCTGTTTCCTAGCCCTCTCTACCTAATTTTACATATACAACATGAACACTGTCCTGGTTTTTTGGTGGTTTTGCTTTGTTTTGTTTTTTTAAGTTGACGAGATGGCACTACTCAAAGTGTGGTCCACCGACCAGAAACCAGTCTGTTATCCCATCCACTATCTATAAGTTAAGTAAAGAAATTTAGAGAGTTAAACATTTTAAACTTTTATTTGCTATTTTACAAAATCTGTCGGATCTAGTAAGAAAATGACATTTGTATTTTGTATATTTTGTTTAATTCGTTTTTTCTTCTAATTCATTTTTATTAAATTTTATGAAAATGTCAATCTACAACAGTGTGGAATTTTTAAAACAGCTGGTCCACCACAGTTTGCAAGTACTGAACTAGATTCTATAGAAAGTTTTATATGATTAAGATGAATTATTTAGGTATTGAAAATATGCTGTAATTCTTCTAGAGAGATTGGTTGAGAGTCTCCGTTTGCCCCAGGTGCCAACTCTCCACTCTCAAGTGTTCCTGTTCTTCAGAGTGTTACTTTTAAGAATGTCACCACAGCATCTTACCTCGCTCTGGCCTACCATGATTACAGAACTTGTGAGTTAATTTTAATTTTTACAAGTCTAAATCATAAAACAGTGTGATTAGTTCTCATGTGCTTACTAGATAAAAATTAATCTTGGAAGAGAACTGAACCCCAGTTACCAATCGGTGACAATTTTTACAGTTGAAAATTATTTTTAAAAAGCCAGATTCCATCTCTACACAGCTTAAACTTCCAAATATGCAGCATAAACAGCAGCTCCTTGTAATGATTATGTCTTCTGACCTGGTTTAGTAGTCAGCCTCATCTGTACATTTTAAGCTCTATCCAGACTTACAGGCCTAGTTCCCACCTGTGACAGTACCTCTAGTGATAGAGTTGGCTGAGCTGGATTTCAGTGGTCTGACATAAGACAGTCCTCATCAGAATGATGTGAGGAGTTGGAAAAGAAAGGAAAAGGAGTCTGTATCGCTGAAATCTCAGCTTAATAGTTTCCCTACACATGTGTGCTTTAAGATTTCTTTTTTAAAAACTGATACTCTTTGTTTCATGATCACTAAAAATAAAAGCCTGCCTTCATCTTGCTGACCTCTGCCAAATCATTAGCAAAGGCTCTGGGCTGCTAAATGTAGTTTTACTTTCAGAAACGAAGTATAAGTTGAAGTTGCACACTGTGAAAATGGTTCCTAAAACCTGTTCTGTGTTCATGAAAATATAGCCTGAAGGTAACTTGAAAGGACTGACTCAGGGGTCCCCGGCTCCAGGGCCAGGGACTGGGGCCTGGTTTCCGTCCGCGGCCTGCTGGGGAGGGGCCGCACAGCGCGGGGAGCCACGGCAACCCAGGGAAGCGGCATCTGGCTCACAGTCGCGCCGTGGCTCACGGGACAGCCTGAGAGCCGCCGGCTTTCGAACCAGCAGCAGCGTTTGACGCTCACGGGAGGGGGAAGCCTATTGCATTGCGCTCGCAAGGGACCTGGGCTGCGTGCTGCTTATGAGAATCGAACGCCTGGCGAGGCGGTGATGCCAGTGCTGGGAGCGGCTGCAGATGCGGACTGACACCAGCAGGGAGGCTGGCCGGCACATCCTCCCACCAGCCCTCAGTCCACAGGAAGGTCGTCTGTCCACTAACCCAGTCTCTGACGCCAAAAACGTTGGGGACCACTAGATTCAATGACTAGTCTAAATAAGCATTTGACATTTCTTTCACGGCCTTCAGGTGCAGGTATTTTTGCTGATGGAGCAGGAGCTCACTGCTGATGAAGATATTTCACGGTAATAACATAATTTATTTGGGTATATTCCTGTCAGTTTTTAATGTCCTGAATTATCTAGAATGTTACTTAGCAATTAGAGTATATAGTATTTTATCTGAATACTTTATTTAGTCCATTACTGTCTAATTGATGTTTGGCTCAATGTAGTTTTGCCTATGCCTTAAGCATTTTAGACAGGATTAAGCATGCATTGTCTTGGGCCTCTAGATACAAATTTAGTTTAAAGCAATATAATATTGTTTCATCTACATGAGACATATTGGTTTTGTAGGTCAGATCTGGTCCCAGAAACACTGCAACATATAACAAAACCTATTATGGTAACCTAGAGCCAAGATGTCGATATGTGCAGATCTTCCAGAAGGGTCCCAACTTATGTAACATAATTTTATCATTTTCAATAGAGGCAGAATATTAATATGTGCCTTAATGTCATTTTTTACTGGCGTAGTGATTGTTATTCAAAGTTATAAATTGAAAAGCTCCTTTAAGACCAAGTATCTTGACTATATCTTGTTATTCTTCTTCAGTACTGGGTTTATAAAAAGAATCTCCTGTACTAATAACTATGTTTATTATAGGAAGTTCCCCCTCGTCTTTGCAGAAAGAAACTGATTAATAATGAAATCTTTGGGTTTTATATTTTGTATTTTTTGAACGTAATAGGAGTTATGTACAATTTTTACATTCTTAAAGAACAAAAGTAAATTTTGGATATGCAAACAGTCATTTACATCAGTAGGATTATGAAAAATATTAGCTGGTACTTTCAGATTTTCCAAGAATTCTCTGTAAGAAAATGGGTCCAGCTACTGACAGCGCATGTCTTCTCCTTCCAGAACTTCAGGCCCCTCTGTGGCAGGTTTGGAGACAACCTATACTGGAGGTAATGGCTTTTCTACTTCATATAACAGCCAGCGGTGGTTAAACCTCTATCTCGCTGCTTGCAAATTTTTGGATTTGGCTCTGGCATTGCCCTCCGAAAATCTTCCTCAGTTTCAGATGTAAGTAAAAGCAAGGCTATTAAATGGATTTTTTGTTATTATTATTGAGGATATGGGGTACAATTTTCAAAAATGCATTTGGTCACTGACATCTATGACTAAATAAAAAGTTATTTTTGTATGTTGAATATTCATACTTTTTACTAGCATGTTAATTCTAGTTAATTCTAGACAGGGTGTGGTCAGCACAGTTATTGGAAGTGAATGGTTGATAAGGGCCATATTAAGGCTAAAGACCATCCAGTCAGCAGACCGAGTGCCCTCCAGACATGCCTCACTTGCTTCCTGAAGCCCAGCGAAGGAGGCACACGGCTGAACACATGCTGGGGCTCCTGGTGGCTGGTGTGCAAGACACACAGAGGCCACACAGCCGAGACCCTCCTGGCGGTGAGGGACAGAGCAGGCCCTGAGGGGAGTTTTCAACTGAGGTGATGAGGAGGGACAGCCGGGGGAGGGAGGCACACGGGAGACAGAGGCCCAGCAGCCCTGGGACGTCTGGGGCGCGGAAAGGTCGACCTTGCTGGAGCAGAACGCTGGCGAGAGACTGGAAGGGGACGGGAGTGTGGAAGATCCTGTGAACTGCCAGGGAATTTGAACTTCATTCTAAGGACAACGGGAAGCCACTGAAGCCTTTTAAGGAATGAAGTGGTGTTATCAGGTCTGCCTTTTAGAAAGTTTCTTTCGGCTGTACAGTGTGGAGAAAGCACTGGAGATGGGCAGGATGAGAATGAAGCAGGCTCTTTTATTGTAAATGACAGTGAACTGGACTGAAGGAATAGGGAGAAAATTGATGAAAGCAAATTGCCACAGTCACCTGTTAATAAATGCCCCAAAATGTTTAATTATGATTTTCGTATCTAAATTTTCAAAATAATAGGCAAACTTGTAAGACTATTTTATCAAAATGTAGCTAAGGTAATTTGAGAATTTATCCATAAGACCAAATATGTATTTACATGTGTTACACTGTGTTGTATTATTCTTCTAGAATGGGATATTAATAATAGGATAAAGAGTAAGATATCAGAATTTTTTCTATCTTTTTTTTAAAGAGTAAATCCAGTTCCTTTCATTTCTTCCTCACTTGAAAACCCATATACGTCTACTTCTTGATGGAATTCAGTGGTTGGATAGCTGTTAAACTAATGTCACCCTTGAAGAAGTCCAGAGAAGGATACTGAACAGAATTGTAAGGAAAAGGCCAAAATTAACCAGGATGCTTACATTTACCAAAGTGATGAAAACTATACTCTTCAGTGTACTGGGAAAGACACGGGCAGTCCTTTGATAGTCTTGCTCACAAGTATAGTGTAACCTTCTATGACAAGGACCAAAATTAGTTTGTCTTTACTTGTCGAGGTGTCACTATTAAAGGGAGGGAAACATGCTGTAATATTAACTACAGTTTTTAAAAACCTATGTCTTTTTAAAAAGAAGAGTAGAAGAAAACATGGAAAATTTAATAATCTT
This sequence comes from Cephalopachus bancanus, assembly GCA_027257055.1. NCBI lineage: Eukaryota > Metazoa > Chordata > Mammalia > Primates > Tarsiidae > Cephalopachus > Cephalopachus bancanus. The sequence goes on from JAPVLO010000140.1 coordinate 915,418, forward strand.
GAAAAGTATCTTTTCAAGTATGATCCATATTTGGAAAGTTCAAAATGTTTGATAATTCGACTACATATAAATGTAAAAGTATCCATGTAACTAAAAAGTACGATAAAATTTGAAAGACAGCAGTGAATTGGGAAAAAATATTTGCAATGTATATGACAAAAGTGTAACATGCTTAATATATAAAAATCAATAACGTAATAGAAAAATGAGCCAACGAATGACAGAGTTAAAAGTTCGTAGAATAGCTTTTAAACATAGGAAAAGGTGCTCAGGTGTACTCATGAGAGAAATTCCGGTTAAAATGATAGATAACCATCAGAAGAGAGCTCTAAAAGCTGCTTTCCTTTTACCTAATGACAGAAGCATTCTTATTCTTGTTGGAAGTGTACACTGATACTGCCCAGTTGTTCTCCAAGGAGGTTATGTTCACCAAAATTTAAGATACATGCTTAAGCCCATAATTCTGCTATGTCCAAGGATTTATCCTGCCCCTAAACTCTTACGTGTGCACAAAAGTAAGCATTATATAAGAATATCCACTGTGGAACTTTCGTGAGAGGAAGAGATTGAACACTCTAGGCGGCTGGTTTAAATCAGCACCTCCAACACTGGAGTACTCTGTAGCCGTTGAAAGGAGTAAGGTTTTATATGGTATGGAATTATCTCCCAGATACATAATTAATAGCAAATAGGTTGTATCAAATATATGATTAAGTCAAAACAAGCAGCAACTGTGTTGTTTTTTAAAGGCCAGAGTTGGTTGTGTGACTGTAGACTCCTATATATAAACTCCCTCTGAGGACATACAAGAAATTAACATTGATGGATTCTATGATGGGAGGGAGACTGCCTTTCTTTCGTGTGCCGTTTTATACTGTTTAAATTTTCCCGTAGTCAAACAGTAATTTTACTTACTAAAGACAAAAAGAAAAATACAAGAGAGGCACCAAGGAAATTCTTAGATTTTTCTTAAATTCTTTCCATCTTTTGCCCTCTTGTATAGTTAGGGAACATATGGTCAATCGTATGTTGAGAAGTCAAGTCTTTGTCAGATTCTGTTATAGTACAGAGACAATAGGCTAAATAAAAGTGATTTCTTTTTAAGAACTTTTTGCCTATCAGCTGATGAGGAAGGAAACATTTGCTGAGTACTTGCTTTGTGCTCATAAAAAAATAATGAGCACCTTACAAATTTACATATCTTTTACCTTTATAACTCTGAGAAGTAGTTAACCCTTTGCACACGGATGTTCCCTCTCAGGGGCCATAAAGAGATTGCTGGTGATTGTACAGGACAAACTTGTGTCAGCACCAGTTTTTCGACTTCCTTGAAGTTGTCCATTCAAATTGCATGAAAAAGCAAAGGAAGAAATGGAACATATACTGAGATGATCAATCCGTTGAAAAGTGGTTTTCAAGAATCACGAGTATGTCCTTCCACGTCATCTTTGAACAGCAGACTGGACAATAAGTTACTTATGATTAATGTGGGAAGAAGAAAATGAGACTGCATTGTCTGCTCAACTAGAAAACTATCAAGTGGGCCACTGCCTTGCCTAGCCAGAGTATGCGCATGTGCTCTTTGAGCTACGGCCAGGCCATGTTTCCTGGCTTTGACCCCCTTCCCTACGCTGGGGAGGTGAATCTTCTCTTTCTCGCTCTCTCATTTACTTTTAAATAAACTATATTTTCTAATCTAAAAAAAATCAAGTGGAAGATTCCAAATTTCTATTGCACAACATGTGTCAATGAACCTGCAATGTGTGTCGGTGACTATTTCACACATTCCACATGTTAGAAAAAGATAAGATAAAAAACATTATTTTTTTGTCATAAATAAGTTCCTCAGTGTCCCAAATTCCATTATAAGCCAAATATCATTACAATAAAATGGTTCCAATGCTATACTATTTAATATGAAGCAATTTGTTTCTTACCATTCGTAAAAGTGTGGTTGAGTTGCCGGTAGGTAGATCTGCGAGATGTCTCCAAGCGCAAAGGGTTAAAGCGTAAGAAACGGCTCAGAGAGGCTAAGACGCATGCCCAAGGTGACAAGGCTGCAGAGATCCCGCTGACATTTGATCTTTATAAGCAGCGGAGTCACGGTCTTTCTGCTACATTACGTGGCCTCATCTGAGGTGGCACGAAGTCTGTCTTACTGATGCTGGTGTCATCCTCTACGTAGGTACCGATGGGCCTTCATTCCAGAAGCCTCAGATGATTCCGGCTTGGAAGTGAGAAGGCAGGGCACACATCAACGAGAATTTAAGCCTTATGTGGTACGACTAGCAAAACTTCTTCGAAAAAGGGCAAAGGTATTGCGTTCTTGTGTTTTTGTTTCATCACTACATGTTGCATTAGTGAGGTATTTATTAAATACTTCCTGGGAAACTGAGGACATTATCAGGTTGAGCTACTTCAAAACCAAGGACCTAGTGAGCCTAATAATTCCAGACATTTAGAAAACACATTGAATGTATTTTAAAGGAACATGTGGCTATATGTTATTTTTTAAAGAGAAGAAAAAAGACGACTTTTGTACATTAACAACATCTACCTTAAAACATTTTCCCTTCAAAAAGAATAAAAACATTGGAACCATACGTGTAAGTACTTAACATTAAATGATTTTAGTCCTAACCCTACATGATTCTCATGACAAAATCTTGAGAATTTAAATACACTCATGATATTCATCTTAATACCATAATGAGAAACAGGACAATATGACCTGATTGCGAAAAATGCAGTACTAAAAGGGATTTTTAAAACAAGCCGGTCAGATACGTTTTTATAGAACTAGTCATGGGTAAGATGATGTATTTTGAGTTTTTAAAAATGTGGTCATATTTCATCAAAATTGAATGAGCAAGAACAACTCAGAAAAACAGAGGGAACACTCACTAGCATTCATTCTGTTTCTCTGAAATTAACTGTACATACTAACAATTCACTTTCTCAGTCCATGTTTTTTGCTAATTATGACCTAACAGTAAGAAACGCATTCCGTATTCTGACCCCGTACAGCTATATAACAGAATCTGAGTTTCTCACAAGACAATTCTTGTCCTTAACACGTGAGACATTTTCTTTCTTACAGTTCCTGTCTTGCTACTGTTCATAGATTTCAAGACCCTCCACCTTGCAGTTGTTAAGACACTATTCATAATTAAACTCTATGACTCAATGATACAAAGCATCTACCCAGAGAAATTCTTCAAGGGGAAAAGTGGGAATTTACTTTTGCCAAAAATAAAGTGTAAGAAAATAAAATATATTTGTGTCTTATGTATTTTATCTTTTAGTATGCATCATGCTAATTTATTACCGCTTTGCCCAAGATCAGAACAGTAATGAAATTGGCACATTCACCATTGGGCATTAATCTTTATTAATATTCTGTCGTCTTTCACATTCAAAAAATTTCAAAAGTAAATTGTACAATTTGGGGTGATCTGGGTTGTTTCATGAGACCTACTTTGCAGTATGTGCTTTGAGTTCTCAGAAATTTTCCAGTCTTCTGGAGTCCCCTAATCAGTTTATGAATTACCTAAGCTATAGCAGTAAAATGTAGACAGTGATGAGAAAGGAGATTCTACTGGAAGGAACTTACATGAGGAACTTGCTTTTAAAAGACCGGTGGCTTCTGCAGGAGCTAAGTGAAAGGACAGAGAGGAGGATGAAAGCTGGATGCAGAGTTGAGGATAAGACTTGGGTACTTCCCTTTCATAGCACAGGTTGGGGAAAAAATCCTGATAGCAAACCCAGAGGAGTATGATTCTGCATGCCCCCACGCTCAGGACCATTCTGTTATCCCTGCGCCTCATCTTACTAGTAATGAGAATTTTCAAACAAGGCCCCCTCCCTTACCTAAAGAATAAATGACACTCTTTTGCCCAAAATTTGTCCCACAAAATAAAACTATCTTGTTTGGAAGGTATATTCCCATCCAAATCACTTTAAACAAGGTCTTCATGGCCAAACACACGTCTCACTGGAACAAAGGCTGTGAGTTCTCCTCTTTCCTTCCACAGGACAAGGAGGAGGACTTTAAGACAGTGGTTTTGGAGGGATTGGAGATGGCCAAGCATCAGGTGAGGGTGGCTGCTTGATGCTTGTGATATGGCAGCAAAAGCTGCCACATCTGGCCCAAAAAATGAGCACAAACCCAGGTCTGGATTTCAGCAAGTCCGAGAGTGGTAAACAGGAAGGAACTCTTATTTCAAATGTAGACTGGTAAAGTCAGAGGAGAAATCGTTTGCATGTTTGACTTTATCTGATTGACTGAAGGAGATTCGTATTGAACAGCAGAAACGCTCAAACAAGTGCTTCTCGGTCAGGGGCTTACTAAGTCTCCCCCCGCCTTTTTTGGTTAGGGGTCTCTCTGTTGCCGAGGCTGGAGCACAGTGGTGTGATTACGGCTCGCCGCAGTCTCAACCCCTTGGGCTCAAGAGATTCTTCTGCCTCAGCCTTCCCCGTAGCTGGGACTGCAGATGCAGATCACCATGCCCGACTTCTCCCCCCCCCCCGCCCCGTGAAGAAGAGGTCTTGCTGTGTTGCCCAGGCTGCTGTTGAACTCCTGAGCTCAAGCAATCCTCCCAACTTGGCCTCCCAAATTATTAGGATTATAGGCACGAGTCACCACCTCTTAAAGGCACATCGTGATGGGAATGCAAATGAAAGGTTGCCCCATAATTGTGTTATGTTTGGAAATTAGCTGTAGAGAGGGTGCAGGCGTATTCATTTTCCTTCAGGACGAATTCATCTCTGTTCACCTGTGACTATCACTGACCTGCAGCTTGCTTGAGGGCACTCGAGGTGGCGCGGTCAGCTAGCACTGGCCATGATAGCAACGTGAAAGTCGTCACAGGACTCCTATTTGTGTCCGTGGCACTGCTAAGAGAAAGGAGAACGGCTTTGTGTGTCCTGCAGTCTAAGCCAGAGGCAAACTAGACGACAGCCGTTGGGTTTCTTGATTTGCTTTTGACTAGAAAGAAAGAACTAGGTGTTCTTTTTCTGATCTGCTCCTGGAGTCTTCCCTTTTAGGCTAAATCTGTTTTCCTTGCCCAGGGTTTCACTTGAAAGCAAACAAGCGAACCCTGAGAGCACACGTAGGAAAGCAAGCTGGGCTCGCGTCTGCTTTCGCCACTAGGAAAAGTTTCTCAGCAACACCCGATCTCCAACTCCGCTCCCCAGTCTTCCCGGACGCGTCTCTCCTTTTCAGTCCGGCTCATCCCTTGGTCATTGCGGCGTATCTGGTTCTGCCCACGTTCCAGCTTCAGTTCTTCCTCTGGGCAGGACGGTGCCTGCAGTGGTTTGAGTCGGGTGGCTTTTAAGTTCGTCGCTTTGCACACAGGTCGTGTTTCTGTTTAGTCGGCAGCCGCAGCGGGCTCGCACTTGGCCTCTCTTCGGAAGGACGGCTGGGCTCTCCCGCTGGCCCGGGAGGAGCCCCTCTGTGTCTCGCCCGCGGAGCCCGGGTTCGGCAGAGCCGCGGCGCCAGCCCGTCCTCGGGGCTGCGGGGCCGGCGCTCCTGCCCGCGTGGGTCGGCACAACCCGGGGGCCGGTGTCTGTCCGAGGGGCCGCCCTTTCTCGGGGCGGCAGCAGCAGCGGGAGAAGCTCACTTTGGACCCGGCGACCGTCATGGCGCGCCTCAGCCACGGGACGGGGGTACTGGCGGGCTTGCTCGTGGCGAGCTGCGCGCCGCTCCGTGCCTCCGCCTGACTGCGGCCGCCGTCGTTTGGCGGCCCCAGCCTTGGCCACGCTGGCGGGAGTCCGGAAGGCGGGGGCTTTCTGAGTGGACACAAAGCACGCCCCACCGACGGGGCTTGGCCCCGCCCCCGCTCAAAGCCAGGCCTGCCTCCCAGGCCTGCCTGCGCAGTCTGCTTGGGAGATGCCCCCGCGCCGCCGGGTCCCCCGTCAAAGCCAGCAAACGGGCCAGAGGGCCTCAGTGAGCGGCCGGGGTGGGAGCCCGCAGGGACGGCAGGCCACGCGCCTGCGCGGCCTGACGGCCGGCGTCCGCCTCTCCGCTTCCTAGCACGCTGCTCGCCTTCTAGCACGCTGCTCCGTCCGCTGACGCCAACGAAAGCCGCTTTGTGTCTCCCGCAGGAAAGCCCAGAGGAGGACGCCTCCGGGAGAGCGCCGGGCTGGGCGCCGGGGCAGCCGCTGCTCGCCAGCTGCAGCGTGCGCGGCCTGGGGCAGCTGCTCCCCTTCTTCAGCGAGCTCAGCCAGGCCTTCGGCGGCAGAGCCACGGGCCGACGCGGGGCCCCCGGCCCCGGCGCCGCCCCCCGCCAGGACGCGAAGCCGGAGAGCCGCCCGCCCGCTTCCAGCACAGCCAGGCAGAAAATAGAGGAGACGGTGGAGAAGGATTTTCTGGAAGGGGTGGCGAAGACCTGAGCGCCCCGCTGACTCCGCTGTCCTCCGCGCAAACGTAATTACTTAAAACGAACACAGCTCTGAGTCGACAGTTCCTTTCTTTGGATGTAACGAAACTAACGTCGGGTTGTATTTAACTCAAATATCTGTAAATAAGAGCAGATGTCTGAATGTGGCCTGAATCGAGGTGAAATATTGTTGGCGCGTCCTGATGACGGTGCCTAAGAGAAAGAGCTATGTATACAGATAGAGTCATTGTTTTTATTGTCCGGAGTCGTCTTAAACCTGCAAAATACACACCATGGCCTTTTTTTCTGTGGGTTTCAGGCTTGGTTTAATTTTTGTTGGCTGGGCATTTTTCTCTTTCCCTTGGTAGCCATGTTCTGGTTTCAGAATGGTGTCGCTTCTCCGTCGGAGGCTGGGTAATGTATTACAACCAGCGTTTCTTCCACATCCCTGTGCATGCTGCACTTGACTTAGGAGGGTGCAGAGTCCAGAGGAGCTGAAGCCTGGACTCTGCACCCTCCTAAGTCAAGTACAGCATGTACATCTCCGCCTCAGTGCAGAGGATACGGACCAGCCCCTGTTCACGCCCCTGAGTGAGTTCCTGATGATGCCCATCGGACAGGTAAGTCAGTAACAATCATTCTGAAGACTCTGCCATGCAGTCTTCTCCCCCCTCTCGATTTGCATCGACGGCGAATGCTGCAAAAGAACATGCTGCTGGGGACAGTGACAGCAATGACAGCACAAGGAGTTGGTAGTAAGATTTCATTTTCCAGCAGCCTGCTTGAATCGTTCCCTGCATACAACCGTAAAGTTAGTGATTGAATCATACTTAAGCCCCATATTTTACATTAGTGAGACTGAAATTAGAGGTAAGTTTAACAAGTATAAGGCTTACTGTTTCTAAAGAATTATTCTGGTAGTGTTTAAGAAAAACAATCAGATCTCAAAACAGTCCAGTAAGGTGCACTGTAAACATTGTGATTATAAAGGTCTTAGTACTGCCATTATTGTTGAAAGTTCTGTAAACGCTTTTTTAAAATCCAGCTTCTCAGGAATATAAAAATTGTCTTCAGAAAACTGGTTGGGGTCTTTCGCCAATTCCTCCAGCCAGCCGAAATACTGCCAAGCTCACTTCGTATGCAAGACGATCTGCACTTTCCTGCAAATTACATTAAACAAGATTAAACGAGAAAGACACAGCATATACTTATTATATGTCACTTGCAACTCTAGGGAGGGAAGGAGGCGTCCTGACTTTGTTTCACTAACAAATTTGAATGAAAACTTTTTTCTTCTTTGTCCAGTAACACATTCCAAGGCCCTTAAATAGATGGAAAAATGGGTCAAATCCTTCCAAATAAGGTAAGTTTTTAAATCAATTTAGATAATAAAATGAATTATCGTTCCAAAACTCTGAATAAATTCAGTAAAACCAAGTCCCTTAAAGGCACGATGGCCCCAACTGGCCCAAGAATGAGCCGGGCTCGGTGGCTCAGCCTGTAATCCTGCGCCTTTGGGAGGCTGAGGTGAGTGGATTGCCTGGGCGGCAAGACCTCATCTCTATAATAAATCAAAAAATTAGCCGGGCGTGGCAGCGCGCGCCTGTAATTCCGGCTACTGGGAAGGCGGAGGCGGAAGGATCGCCGGAGCCCAGCAGGTCGAGGCTGCGGTGGCCGGGAGCGGCCACTGCACTCCAGTCTGGGCGACAGAGTGAGACTCCAACTAAAAAAAAAAAAAAAAAAAAAAAAAAACCAAGAATGAATTTACTCTCACAGCCTCAACTGCATGCTCCTCATCCATCAGAGACGTTCGTTCATTCACTAGATTCAGGGAGGGCTACGGCCTGCTGAAAAGCTGCCAGTCCTGTGAAAATCAGCTGGGAATGTCTCCTTCCGAGTCCCTGTCCAACCCACTTGCTGGACTTTGCCCTGGGCCACACTTTAAGGACTGTGTGAAGAGGACACTGTATAAAATCCGAAACTCAAGACGACCCTACCAGGAAAACAGCACAGGCCCAGGGTAAGGCTGTCACTGAAAGGAAAGGTGCTGAAAAACAGAGTCCAGAGTCAAAGATGAACAGTACCAGTGGATTTAGAAATGTACCACAAAGCGGCTTGTTTTCATAAAGAGACAGGATTATATTTTAAAGGACAAAAAAAGATCCATTTCACAGTGCATAAACTAAGTACTTCTTACTCCTGCCACGGTTAGAAAAATGATACCTTCAGGATGTCTTCTACAAATCAGAAGAAAAATATTTGGGGACTAAACTAAGTGGGTCTAATTCTGTTCAAATATTTTGGCAACTCCTGCTGATGACGATGTAGTCTCAACGTGAACCCCAAAGACTCCATAAGCCAATCCTGAAGAGACAAAGCCTCATTTCTCACAGTGAGATTCCCAGCTCAGGTTAAACATGAAAAATCATTTCCTCTCTCTCTCCCTGTGTTCCTTCCCATCACCTCTCGCCACAGTTTCTCAACAGAACTCTGCTGGCTTACTTGGGAGTCTGCCTCTGCGTAGACCCGAACAACATCTTCTGTGCCAGAGGGCCGGACAAAAGCTCGGGAAAGCTTGTATTTCTTCACCAGGTCATCGATTGCCTCCTGCAGGCCTGGAGGTGTAACTGCTCGTCTCTCAGCATCAGTCGTGCTAATCACTTTCCTGTCTGCCACCTAAGCACAAGCATTTCACAGCCGTCACACCTGGTACTCCGTTCAGAGGCTTAATTTGTTCAACATGCACATAGGACGATCCCGGATTAAGTGTAGGATGGAGCACATTAAAATTTTCTATGTTTTTTCCTCCGTGGTTAAGGTTACTAATTTCAACATTTGAGCAACATTTTTCTTTGTCTTCAGTCTGTAAGGAATTGCCTTCAACGAAAAGTTCCAGACTCTCTTACAACTAGTTGCCACTAAAATAATGGCCAGTAGTATTCTTCCCACTTTGGGATATCTGCTAAATATGCCAAAAACTAATCTGAGCAATCAACAGCCGTTGCTGTGAACTCTGGCTTTAGTATTGCCAGTTGTCTTGTACAAAATCTGTTGGTGAATGTGTCAACTGGTATAAAGCTGTATAGAACTCAGTTAGCAATTTATCCGAAATGCCTCTAAACAAATTATCTCAGCATCTAGTACTCTGTGAACCAAAAATAATACAAAATAAATCTCTCTCTCTTGAAATGCAGGCGATCTGGGTTTTGCTTCAGAATAATACTGGGCGGCATGAAAATACACAGGGCACCAGCTGACATCTGCTGAAGCTGGGACACTGCTCCATTTATATCTACCCTAAGTGTTCCGTAACAATATGTTTTTAGAAGGGACCCATGGTCATTCAGACACTGCTCAAACAACAGAATGGTGAAGTAAATGAACTTACAGTTATCCTGTAATTGCTTAAAGCTGTCAGGAAACGGACATCCTAAGGCCTTATTTTCTATGCATTCTATGTTTACACGTACAGAATGAAACACAACATACTTGGGAAACGCTTTCTAGTGAGTTGGGGGGAAATACGTTTCAGTTCATCTTCAGCAAAGTTATTCTGAACTGCTCTCCCACCTTCACTTTGAGCTGTCTGTTTGGGAGGTCTGTGTAGAGTGCATCCCACTGCTGGACAGTCAGGCCCTTCAGAGCCAAGATGGCTTCAATCACCAGCATGTCAGAAACAGCGTCACCAGCTGCCTGCAAGGAGGAGAACCCGGTGGAAGAAAGCACTCTGAACAGAAGCACATCCTGGATGTGAATGTTCCGTCTCAGAACGCCAGTCACGGTACAGGCCAAGCATGCCTCACCTGAAATGCTCCAAAATCCAAGGCATTCTGAGTGCCAACATAACGTCCCAAGCGTAAAATTCCTGACCTCCCATGACAGCCCAAACTAGGCACACCGCAGCTAGGTGTGATGGTGTCAACACACAGTCCTGGCTGCTCAGGAGGCTGAGGCAGGACAACTGCTTGCAACCAGGACTTCAAGGCTGCAGTGCACTATGATTGTGCCCGTGAATAACCACCGCACGGGGCCACAAAGTGAGACCCATCTCTCAAACATAGACACAGGCCCGCGACACCATTTTCTCAGCATCCCCAAGGGAAAAAGACCCAGCCTTCTTCAGCTATAACGTATCCTTCCATGCACAGCAGATTTGCATGTCCTATTTTTTACTCTTAAGTACTAACGTGTGAGAGCACGACTGCCTCTCAGTAGCATAGAAATTCAAAGTCAGGAGTGACAGTGACGCCATACCACAGCGTCATCCACATGGGTGGCTGAGACGGACACCTTTGCCTTCTGATGGTTCGATGCACACAAACTGTTTTACACACCAAATTGTTTTCTAAAATTGTATAAAAAATTACCTTCAGGCTGTGTGCGCAACGTGTGTGGGAAACATAAATGAACTTAGTGTTTAGACTTAAAGTGCCATCCCCGAGATTTCTCATTATGCATATGCAAATATTCCAAACCCTGAAAGAACGTGAAATCCAAAACACTCATGGTCCCAGTCACCTCAGAGGAGGAACACTCCCTATGCTCACCCTTTCTCCACATGCAGCAATAGTAGCTGGAATGTGTTTGTGGACAAATCGATATGGACGATGATGAGGTCAAGATATCCACGGAAGACAGAGGTGCACAATGACGACGAAAATTAGCTCTTGAGAAACTTGCTTTAGACTGAGCCCTAAAATGCAAATAGACTGGATACTGGAAGGCTTAGTCTAACAGTCTAAAACTCAAGCGTTTCTTTACACCAGATTCCTTTTAGTACCCCACGATGACAGACGGCATCATGGTAAAATGGAGAAATAGGAGCTTTGAAGTAAGATGCACCTGCAGACAGGACCACACTCTATCAATAAGTAGCTCTGAGCCTGTGTCTCTTCTCTTCTAAAATGGCAATTTTAACAAGCCCTGCTCCCTGTGTCACTGCAAGGGTTACAAGTAAGGTATATGAAGTGCCCAGTATGTACAAGGTGCTCTAACATTAGTTTCAGCACTTTTCCGAGTGCTGCTCTTCCAAAGCCGTATGCTACACTCCAGTCTCAACTCTTCAACCTACGTGTGTCCTTTGGCAAGAGACGACCAGTTATTTTACTGAATTTCCTCAAGAAGGTTAGTTTAAAAAAACTTAGCTGACATGTATGTACTCAATAGCTGAATCTGCTGCTTCCAGGTAGAAGCTTTTCAGTACACTAGAAAACCTTCACCATAAAATGCAGGGGAAGGGAAGCACACATAAGATTCTGCCATTCCACTTCAGTGTGAATCTAACCGAGTCTACATCACTGTTGTCAGGAAGCTAGGCTAGGCCTCCTTCACTTAAGTCTGTATGCAGTATACTCCATTCTGTCCAGATCCAGAACAAAGTGACCAGGACACCACCCATCAGTTCTGACCTGGTTAAACAAGTCAATGATATTTCCAAGCATCTTAGCAGCTTTTCTCTTCTTATCTTCCAATTCTTCTGCTAATTGTTTTATCTTCACTTCCACAGCCGTGCTAAACAGTGCCTGCAGCAAAAACACACACAGTCAGTCTCCAAACACTAGCCAAGCTCTAGTCCCGAGGACTGCTATTCTAGCGAAACCACTTTTCCTGCATAGTCAATCGGAGAAACCGAGGCGAAAAATAATGGCAGCTTTATGATGTATTCAATTGATACGAGAATTACTGGGGAAAACGTTTCTGTGTGGATCATATAAGTGTTCATCAAACTTTAAACATCGGGTTACAAAGAGAACAGCACCTTGACAACCGGCGAATAGACATAACGAATTCGTGTTTCCCTTCAGCCAGCTAAACCAGTGCTGCTGTGCAGCCAGGTTACATAGGGCCTGTCTCTCTCCTTTACTTTGAAGGATATCATTCACTGCAACGGGTAGAGCTTCACTGCTTTAAAACGTCTACAGGTATGAGCTAGGCAAAACTAGAGTGTGTCCCGTGTAAGTATGGCAAATGAGACAGTCATTACAACATATGCACATCGTGTTCCTCATGATTCTTCTGCTGTTTGGAAATACCTTGCCCATCTTTTTATTGCCCTCAAATTTTATTGCCTAATGCTGAAGAGGATTAGCACACTGGGCTCAACTACTTGATAAAATACATTTTTCTTATAAGGTGCATGCTGGTCACCTGTGTTTGTAACGCTCTGCTGGAACACAGCCAGCCGTTCATTTAAGCTGTGCCACCAGGGTTGAGGAGCTGCAACATACGCCTGGTCGCCTGTAAAGCCTTAAAACCTTTATTGTGCGCCCTTTACAAAAATAATTCACCAACTCCTGCGTCAGATCACTGAAGTTATATTTTAATTGCATTTTGTGGGGACTCTGTTATTCCCCTTATGTCCTCCAGAAGCCAACTGTGAATGAGGAAAATGATTTGGCCTAGATTCAAAGTTTTTGTTGGCCACCTCAAATCCACTTACTAAATGAGGTGACTAGAAAACCATTTTTTAACATTCTGAACTCTACAAATCTACTAAAATCCACTTCATTATATACTTTATCATGTAATCGTACGTAAAATGACTTTAACATTATGTGTATTATGTCTCAAACATTTTTCAAATATTCTATCTGCTAGGAAAGCAATAAAAAACCTTCCCTGTCATCACTGATGACTTTAATTTCCATTTCTTTGCAGTCTCAGCTTCCCGGCACTTGTTCAGTTCATCACAGCAACTGAACTTTTCCTTTTCCCACCAATGGCCAGTTGAGGAAAATGCACACTCACTTACAAGAATATTTAAAACTGCACATTTAAAAAACCACATTTTCAAAGAACAAACTAGTATATTTCTTCACAAAGAAGAATCATTACAATCCCAAAGAGAACCCCAGTTTCAAAGCCCATGAGGCTACAATGTGTAAGGTGACCACAGAGTCCTACTAGGCCACCCGGCCGTCTCAACCAAGCGCAGGGTTCCCAAGTGGCCCCAGGTGCAGGAGCGCCATCAGAAAGGAGAGCGCCAGGCAAAATCAGCCGTAACTGTCCGAGACTTACAGTGCCATGCCCGTTGGCTTCAAAGTAAACTCCAATGTCAAACTCCTGAGCCTTGTGGTGCAAGTGTTTTACACCAGTTTTCGTGCAATAGACAGGGACCTAAAACGGACATTTAAAGAAAAACAACAGCTCTTAGTCAGATGACAAACATCTCCGGTCTACCCAGCATCCAGTGAACAAAGCCTCCCGGCACCAGCCCAGGGAGGAAGCACTAAAACGCAAACTGCCCAGCGTCCAGTGCGGGGCAGAGACACTGCGGACAGCTCAGGGAAAGGCGTCGCTCGGGGTGAGGGGCAGGGGTCTCCTCGCCAGACGCAAGGTCGCAAGTGGGCGCCTGACACAGCCTGCCCAGCTACGAAAGCTGGCTTTAGCCAGCGTGGAGAGTGGCTTGGGCAGGGGTCTGCCAGCTGCTTCCGTAAAGGTCCCCGCAGTCGGCACTTCAGGCGTGCAGACCACGGTCTCTCGTGGCGAGTCAATTCTGCCCGTGCAAAGCAGCCACGACCGGGCACGACTCCAGCACAACTTTAACAGTGGCAAGCTGGACTCGAAGGTGAGGAAACGGACTCGGCGGAGGGGTCTCCGGGGCTAAGCCCACTCGGACGTCACGGCGGCTGCGGCACCAACTGCGGCTCGGGAGACAGCCACGGGCGGGCGGGCCGAGGAAGCCTTCGGCTGGCGACGGGGAGACGGGCGAACCCGCAAGAGGGATCAAGGAAGCGCCTCTGTCTGCATTTCGGAGGCCTCGGCAAGGCAAGGGCTAAAAGCACTTCACCGTCAGGGGCGGGGTGCGACGCGGCAGCCTGCGAGGCGTGCGGTTTCACTCGCAGCGACCTTCCCGCGCGAAATTTTTCAGCCAAGCATCAGCCGAAACGCTGACAGAGCAGCCCGAGTGCTGTGAAATGACCCGAGCCCTGGGACAGGCGGGAGCTCGTCTACCCGGAACCCTGCAGCGGCCACAGGCGGGCGAGCCGGGGCCGGGCCGGGCCGGGCCGGGGCGGGCCGGGCCGGGCTGGGCGGCAGCCCCGCGGCCGGCCCGGCCCGGCGCAGGCGCGGAGGCGCGGAGGCCCGGCGGCGGCGGGCGGCTCGCGAGCGCGCCTCGGGCAGACGTCGGGCAGGCGACGGCCGCCCGCCAGGACTCCCGCGCGGCGCGCGGCGACAGGCGGCCGAGCGGCCGGGGCGCGCGGGGCCCGGCCGGCCCGAGGAGGCGGGCCGGGAGAGCTCCCGGCGGGCCGCCTCAGCCCGGACAGGGCCGCTCTGGAGAAGCCGCGAGGCTTGCGGGCAGGCCCCGGCGTGGCGGCCGGGAAGCGCGGCCGACGAGCGCGGGGCGCGGAGCCTCCGGACCGCCGACGGCAGCGCCCGGGAGACCGCGCAGACCGCGCTTCCCACGCCCGCGCCGGCTGCGCGGGGCGCGAGGCGGGCCGTCCGCCGCCACGGGCCGACGCGCCGGGAGACGGAAAGGCTGCCGTGGGCGGAGTCGGCCCCGCCCGGCCCCCCCCCCCGACAGCCCGCCCCACGCGGCCGGCCGGCCTCGGGCGCCAGCGAGCGCGCCCGCCTCGGACCGGGACGCGGCGGACCCGCCGCGAGGCCGGCCCCGAGGTCACTTCCCCCGGGACGGAAGGCCACGCCGAGGCTGCTTCCAGGACGCCCGCCCCTTCTGCACAGGCGCCTCCGCGCACAGCCGCGCCCTCCGGAGACGAGCCAGTCTGGGGACCGGCGCCGCCTGCCGGGCGCGAGACGGGCGCTTCACGCCCGGAGCCACGCGGCCTAGGCTGCTCGGGAGCGAGGGAGGGCGTTCTTCCGCACATGCGAATTTTTTCGATCTGCAAAACTTTTAATGTCAACTGAACTTTAAATACACTGAATTGAGTCTACAAGACTGAGACATCTCAGACCTCTGCTGATACTACAACTTTTGTTTTCCAGTGGCCAAAATACCCAAACACCTGTTGTATTTATGAACTCAGAACTGCTTATGAAAGCCTCCTACTCCTGAAGATACAATATCCTATATGGCCAAATATTTGGACTCATTCTGAATTTAGGTATTTTAGTGAACTTGATTTTTTAATTTAACTCTTTTCATAGCCATGCTAACAGTAAAAATGAATAATTTCTGTCCTCCTTTTCAAAGATTTCTGGATAAGGGATTCAAAAGAACTAAAACTGTTTTTGTTTGATGTAATATAAAATATGGAATTGATCTTTCCGGGGTCAGAGATGATTAATGTTTTTGACACGTACTTTTATACATTATCTTCTTATCAAACTAGTTAACAAGTATTTTTATATGTTTGTAAGCAAAGATACTTTCACAGTATACCTTGTGTACACGTAAAGATAAGTATTTAATTCTCACTATTCACTTTTAACTGACAAAGAAGAAAAGTGGAAACTACCGAAACCATGGTAGAACTTGTACTTGCTGGTCTGGTCTTGGTAGTACCCACCTTTGGCCAGTCACATGTCTACTCAAGAAACCTTCCCAATAGAATACAACAAGATGCGACTCCGAATCACTTTCCATCTTTCCTACTAGAGAATGACTGTTATGCCAAGTATTAAGGGTAAAACTTTTCATTGACAATTAGTATAACTGTGGATGGCTTTTGATTTTGTTTTTAATTCTGTGGACTGTATTTAAACAATTCCAAAGTGTGTTCCTGATTTTAAGATACTAAGTGGTATTGCACAGTTGTCGCTTTATTGAATGTGTACAACAGTCCCATGAAGTTTATAAAGCATACCCTTGTATAGCTTCAGGTGCTAGAATTAAATTGATCTGTTATCACAAAAAAAGAAAAAAAGAAAAGAAAAGAAATCAGGTCACAAACAAGCAGCTTCTGGAGGAGAGTTTTGTTTTGCCCACCCATTATTTTTTTAAAAAAAGTAAGAAAACCAGGAAAACTCAGATTTCCAGCTTCTCTTGAAGAGTCTGCCTACACTGAGAGCAGCTGGCCTGGGCACATCTGCCCCAGGCCTTTGTCACCTGCTGTCCTCATTCCCTCTTGCAGAGTCCCGGCAGGAACCTGGCTTTGCAATTCCTGCTTTATAGAGAATGGAAAGGAAACAAACTCATACAAATGCCAGAATTTGAAACAAGAGACAGAAAAGTCGGAAAAAAATTACACTCGTGAGAAAAAGAATAACGGCAAAGAGGCTTCCAATTGTGTCTATGAGCCTCTAACTCTCAGAGCAGGTGTTGTGTAGAGGACGTCATCTGGCTGATACTAGGGAAGTAATTACAATCTCTTGCCAACCCAGAAAACCTAGCCACAAGAAAGGAAGAGGAAGGAAACAATTTTATTGCTGAATAAGCATTAAGCTGGCCGGATGCACAATCACAGGCAATTTGCTAAAAGACAGCAGAGACAGAACTCTCGTCCTTCAGTAGAGTCAAGCAGATACATTCCAGTCCACACATGTTCCCAAGACCAAATAACTAGCGACAAAGATGCTTTTCTTGGCCAAACTTGAGTTAGGCTCATTTGACACCGACCAGCCCCCATCTTGGGCTCATCCTCCAAGTGCCCAATTTTAGCAAGAATCTTGCTAAGTCATTTTAGCCAGAATCCCTCACCTTGACAGCTCATTACCCTTCATATCTGTTCAAAACCCTCACCCTCCACCTTCCCCAGGTAATACGGGACCTTGGCCTGCCTTCAGCAGAAATTCTGTTAGGTCAGTTCAGCCAGAATACCTCTCCTTTCCCCCTGATGTTTCCTCTCAGGAACTTTCCATTCACTGACCAACCCCCCAACACACGTACACACCCTGGTCCTTGGCTATAAAATCCCACTAGAAACCCCTTTTCCTTGCTGTATTCCGAGTTAAGATCCAATCTCTCTGTAAACTCAATCAAAGTGGCACCTATACCTATCATGACAGTCCTGAACAAAGTTGACCTCACCATTTTAGCAAGCACTATTTAATATTTTTTTCTTTAACAGTAATCCTCAAATAGGAGAACTTTACAACACCATTTGCTACACATAGTTTATCCTAAATTTATTGGTAATTGGGATGTGTTAACTAATTAATTGCCTTTATCCAAAGTACTAATAAAACTTCTCCCATGTCTTGGACAGGTAGGTAGTTACTAATGGGAAACAGACACCTAAGTTAAACTCTCATGAGACTGGGAGATAGGGGTGTTGTCTTCTTTGATGGTGATATATGGAAGGGGTAACTCTAGGCCCCTAAAGAAAAATACTCCTAAGCTGTAGAACTGGCTTATTTGGCCTTTAAAAAGATTTACACTCATTACAAAGGGGAAGAGAAAGAATTTACAAATTTTTTTTTTTGAGTTGGAGTCTCACTCGGTCGCCCAGACTGGAGTGCAGTGGCCGCTCCCGGCCACTGCAACCTCGACCTGCTGGGCTCCGGCGATCCTTCTGCCTCAGCCTTCCAAGTAGCTGGAATTACAGGCATGCGCTACCACGCCCAGCTGATTTTTTTTTTTTTTTTTTTTTTTTTTATTGTAGAGATGAGGTCTTGTTGCCCAGGCGGGTCTCGAACCCGCAGGCTCAGACAATCCACTCACCTCAGCCTCCCAAAGGCGCAGGATTACAGGCTGAGCCACCGAGCCCGGCTGAATTTACAAATTTTATAATGGAAAAACTAGAAGGAAAGGGGAAAGTCTCCCTTTTTGCATCAAGGACAATTAAATTTTTCCATATTTGTTATTTCTCTTTACCCTTACAGGAACAGCAGTTCAGCTTTCATGAACTATGGCACATTCACTTTTATGGGACGTATTTTCCTCACAGAAGTATCTTCCAACAGTAATTAAGAAACTATCAGAAAATGAAGATGGTTCCCTACCTTCATAACTTCCTCAAGATACCGTGTTGAACTTCCATTTGCATATGCAGTCTGTACAACACCAATATCCAGACTTTCGCCAATCTAGACAAAAACAAAGATACTGAGCTTGCCATCAAAAGTATGAAGTATACACAAGCAAACTATGAGAGTTCTAAAGGATAACAAAATTATCAACCAGTTCAACTGTGCTATAGTTTATGCAATGACTAAAAATGTACATGTATACCAGAAAAAAAGTCTGAAATTTATTGGAATTCTTAGAGAAATTCTATAAGAAGTCCTCTTTAAAGGAGCCTGATCTTTATCCCTTTAATTTTTTTAATAAAGGTATTTATTGAAATTTTTTTTATACCCCCACCCCTCCCCACTGAATTCTTAAAGTATACCTTTTCCAGATTGTAATAATTATTTCCAATTATATCCTATACCTAACTCTAGGTTGAAAGAGATTTTCAAAAGAGCAAAACAAATCTCATTACTATGCTTATCATGATCATAGTTAATAAATCTCTCAGATGATGAGATTTCCTGTTAGAATTTGGGGCTTTGGGGAGGTATCGTGGAATTCTCACTGAAGTGTCAGTTATGAAGAGAGCAAAACTGCATAAAGCTTCATATCATCAAACAGCCATATAAGGAGGAAAAAAAGAGTATCTTTGGAAACCAGCACCAATGCCCCAGTGTTGAGAGGACTGGAACTACCATTTGTCTGTTTTAATTTTCTGGCCATAAACGCAAGGAACTTCTCATCTAGTGGGTCCGTGTGGCACTCAAATACGGAATGATTTCACTACCAAGTCTTGTTTCACAGGGTGGCCGATCAACCCACCGTACCTCCACCAGGAGCTCTTTGAGGAAACTGCTAATTAACGTTGCGATCTTGTCTCCATCTATGAGATGAAATTGACCATCTGCATCATGGTAGTAATAAACAATTCTGTCTGCATCTCCATCCAAGGAACAGCATCGTTCATTGGCCTTCATTTCCATTCCTAGCACACAGGATAATCGGACATGCATTACAAACTAAAAAATGGTAATAGGCCGGGAGCAGCGGCTCACACCTGTAATCCCAACATTTTGGAAGGTTGGAGGCGAGAAAACTGCCTGAGCCCAAGGGTTTAAGACCAGCCTGGGCAACCTAGTGACATCTTGTCTCACTAAAATAAACTAAAAAATTAGCTGGGCGTGGTGGCACATACCTGTAGTTCCTGCTGCTTGGAAGGCTGAGGTAGAAGGATCACCTGAGCCCAGCAGGTGAAGGCTGCAGTGGCTGTGAGCATGCCACTGCACTCCAGCCTGGGTGGCAGAGTGAGACTCCAACTCAAAAAAAAAAAAAAAAAAAAAGAAAGAAAGAAAGAAATAAAACCCAATATAAAAGGGTTTCCCTTGAAATTATCCTTCCATAAAAATCAATGTCTTAATCTTTAAATAATGGACAGTTTAATAGGTGGTTTTTACAGATCAAGTTCTTCCACAGCAAAGTGAATAAGGAGCATTCAAAAGCTATGCTGCAACTTGCTATAATACTAAAAAAAAAATTCCATTTTTTAAGCCAGTTGGTTTGGCTAGATCAGTTTCTCATAAAATTTTTTTGAAAACTACAGGTATTTCTGAATGCAACGTACCCGGCACTGGTTCTCTTTTACATTTAAAAAATAATCAGCATTAGATGAAGCATGAGCTTTAATTCTTTTTTTTTTTTTTTTTTTGAGTTGGAGTCTCACTCAGTCACCCAGACTGGAGTGCAGTGGCCGCTCCCGGTCACCGTAGCCCCGACCTGCTGGGCTCCGGCGATCCTTCCGCCTCAGCCTTCCAAGTAGCTGGAATTACAGGCACGCGCTACCACGCCCGGCTGATTTTTTGATTTATTGTAGAGATGAGGTCTCGCTGCCCAGGCGGGTCTCAAACCCGTGGGCTCAGGCCATCCACTCACCTCAGCCTCCCAGAGGCGCGGGATTACAGGCTGAGCCACCGAGCCCGGCTCAGCTTTAATTCTAATAGAAGTGGTTTGTTCACACCACCAAGAAGAAACTCTGGTAATTAACAGCAAAGGATGATAACCTATGAAAGATCACTGGCTTGTGAAATTTGCATGAAGCTACTGAAACCTCAGCAATTCCTGCATCAAATTATTAGAAAACGTTCATTAGCCTGAAAGCAGCAAAGTGACAGATCCAACCTGAGGCAACTGAGTGAACAGCTTTTGTCAGGAATGCGATTACAGAGTTGACTAAAGGACACAATGCAAGCTTCCCGGAAGCGAGGGCTATTGTTTTTGCTTTTCTGGATTTTTTTCCATATGTATTTTAGATTCAGGGATACGTGTGCATGTCTGTGACATGGACGGACTGCGTCACGGTGGGAACTGGGTATCCGGTGGTCCCTTCTCCAGAAAGTGAGCACCCCATAGGTACAATTTCTGAGCCCTAACCCCACAGGGTTTCCTCATACTGTAGTCCTAGTGCTTGAAACACAAAAAAATAAGAGCTCAGTATCTAGAGAACAGATGGATGAATGAGTGACACAGAACTGTCAGTACAGTAAATGTCAAACAATCAAAGCAAGTCAATGAAAAGGGGCTCAAACCGGTTGATTTACACTGAAGCTCACTACAGTGAGGCTGAATAACATGAACGGAGGAGGCAACTGGATGAAATCTGCAGAGTTCTCAGATGCATGTCCTGCTTAGAGGGGGCAGCAGCTAGTTCAGCAGATTAATGCTAGGTGCAAATAGACATTTTCTGATTTTGGTAAAGAGATGCCAGAGACGCCAATGTAAGAAGACATGCAATTTTTAAACAGTGGCACACAGATACACACACAGCAGGTCAAATAAAACACATCTGCGGGCCAGGTTTTGCCACAGGCTAACAACTTAGGATCTGCAGATAAATCCAGAACACCTCTTACTAAGCTAAAACTTAGAGAAAAGTCTTCTTCCTCTTCTGTCCACAGTGAGAAACACTGATTCTGCTGACAGTTTTATAAGTAGACTCACATTCGCTTTCCAGGGTATATCTAATTCAGATAAGGTATCTAATAATGCTCTAATGCTGGTATCCTCTAGATCAGTGATTCTCAAAGAGAGATCCCCAAGCAGCACCATCAACAAAGACTGCGAACTTTTCTATCCTAGGCAAATCCTACCCTAGACTTCCTGAATTAGACGTGAATCAGGCGTGGAGCCCAGGAATCTGTGTGTAAGGAGTCCTCAAGGCAATTCTGACACATGCTCAGGTTTGAGAGCCATGGCTCTCAAAGGCCAGTCTCTGATTCTGATTTCCCCACCTGATTTTCTATTAACTATGAGGCGTGCAGTGAATTACAGGCAGAGAGCAGACCACGTTTTAAATGGCACTGAGAGTAGAAAGATTCCTGAATGGCTAAATGTGACAAAGCCAGGACTGCTGCATGATTCTCAACTCACTGGCCACCTCGGTGTGTGAGACTGGGTTCAAAGAGCTCCCAAAGCAAATGTCTGCCGTGCTCCTGCTGTGCTACCCACCATGCGGAGGTTTCTGGTGACCTTTCACGAAATCGGCCCCACATAAGTGATTGAGCTTCCCTCTGGTCCCATCGTTGAACAGTTGGACTGAGAGCCCCTGGGAAAAGTAGTGCTGCATTTCCCTTAGCTTCAGGGCCCCAATGCCATTTGCACAGTCGACCTTCAGCGACCTGTAGCCATCTCCACTGCAGGAAGCCTCCGAAGAAAGAGACAGGAGGGAAAGTGCAAGTTATAAAAGTGAAGTGTAAAGCACGTACATGTATACATGCAAACACCTGTTACTTCAGTTAACTCATCTATGTAAAACAATTGTAACGTGCAAGTTGTAAAACACTTGGATCCTGGAAGTTTCACTAATTGAGACGCTTACAGAAACAGAGCTGTATTAGAATTTAGACTCAAATAAGCAGGGCCCTGAAAACTAGTATTACAGCCTATTGTACATGGCAGTCATTCAAGAGTGGGAATATGCAGACAGACAGTGAGTAGTAAAGACATCTGTCATCTGCTTCACGGCGATGACATCACCAGGAGTAGCTGGGATTTTCTGAACTGTCAGTGTCCTCTCCCAATCATCCTCACTCAAAATCTAAGTTCTACAAGAGCAAGGGCTTGGTTCTGCTGAATTGTGCCTGACAATGACACACACTCAATACCCAGTGGTCAAATGAATCACACCCCTCAAGTCTCTCCAGGCTTAACAAGCCAGTACACCTAGAAGAAAATCTTTCTCAGCAGTGGGTGCTGCAAAAACTAAGCCAGCAGCACTTGCGTTAACTAAGATCAAACTCATCTGAGTGAATACTTAGACAGCCAGAAGCAAGACCCCTATTCTCTCTCCAAAGCACATGTGCTATGTGCCTTGCCAAGTACATGGCAACATACAGTCAGCAGGGTTCAGGGGCCAGAACCTAGTGGGGCCCAACAGAAAAGGAGGTATGCTGCATTTCGGGCAAAGGAAGGCGGAGTGACAGACCAAGGAACACTGTTCAGTTGACCAAGTGACTTGATTCATTTGTCTGAATTCTAATCACATTCCAGAGATTTTTCACCTGTTTGGTAAGTTCCAGAAAAGCCTTAGAGAGTTTCTGGTAGTAACCTTCTGTGGTTGCCTTTCCATATCGGCCACCGGTATTTCGACAATACACCATGTAGTGCAACTGGGGTGTTGTTAACAAGCCATAATCTGTCACAAAAACACAAAAGCAATTCACCAAATTTCTTAGAGAGGAAAAAAAGGTTAAATGCATTCATACTGTAGAAATCTCAGGGGGACAAATCCTTTTTTAAATCAGTTCAGATAGCTCAGAAAGCACAGAAACACTAACTTTCAAACTATCCAGATACACAAATTTCCAATGAAATCATTATAACTCAGTTCTAAAAGAAATATTAACTACTATTAATAGCAAAACAATCACGTTGTATAGACAGATAACAATGCAAATATAAAACAATATAGAAAATCAATAATTGAGTTGTTTCTGGAAACACTGCAAGCTACATAATTCAGATGAATCCTCCTCCTGAAAACAACCAAAATACTACATAAAAGAGAAAAATCTCTTTTTTAAAAAACTGCAGTGCTGACAAGTTACAAAATTATCAGGCCAAAATACACACGGAAGGCAGTAACTCTAAGATGTTAGCTTAAGGGATGCCGGTTCTGCTCTGAGGACATTCCTCTAAACTAGAAATTGAGCTAAAACGTCCATGCCAGACTAAGATGTGAAACCCTGGAGAAAACCGGACCCTTGGGAAGCTGAACCCTCCAAGGACTAGAGCTTCAGTATAGGTGAGTCTTTATATTAAGACACCACTCCCAGGACAGCTGTCTTGACGCCGAGCAGTGTCCGGCAGAAACTCATTTCTGAAGAACTGTCACCACAGGCCGAGGCCTGCCATGAACTACCAGCCCAAACACACAAAACGACAGGGCTCCGAAGAACCTCTTCATGAATGCGCCTCAGGCAGACCCAGCCAGGCAGGGCTCCCGGCACCCAGCAGAAGCAAACCCCAAGCTCTTCAGGGGCAACGAACGTGCCGTCATCATAACCCGCAAACACATCCCCCAGCAATCTTCCCAGAAAAGCCAAGCAGCTTACAGTCCAGCATAGTCAAACACATAAGAAGTGCACCAAGAGCAAAAAGACCAGAAAAATGCATGGCAGAGATAGACCGGTATCCACTAAGCCGACATTCAGTGACTAAATGTGTCAGTGGACTTGAAGCTCAAACACAAGCATCTGGACTGGAGGCAAACAGCAGTCCTCTGAAGGTCTCAAGCCCTGCAGTTATATACCACCAAGGGCGTTTTACGAAGACAACCTCAGTTCTGGTACCAGATGCGATGGGAGGAGAAGGGGGAGCTCAAAAATGTGAAGAAGAGCCTGACCAGTTTAATGGCCATGTTCAAGACGAAGCCATGACCCAAAAGACATGCTAGAGGAAGAAACAAAGGACTTCGTGACCACTATCCAAACGACCAAAGAAACCTTCACCAAATGACGACAGCAGAGACTCCACAAAAAGCATCTTCTGTTCACCTGATTAACCCAGAAAGCGAGAAGGTGCTCCCCACAGTTTTGTTCTCACCAGACCGCAAAGGCTTTCTTACTTCAATACTCATTTCAAAAGTGGCCCAGCTGGTCTCTTTTCCGCTCTTGCAGCCTTCCCTTTCCTTCTCTACACAGCAGAGTAGCTTGAAGTGAAGAAGTGATCACACCATCCTCTGACGTCAAGCCCCCAGAGGCATCCTCCTGTACCTGGAGCAGAGTCCGAGCCCTTGGAGTCCAGGACCCACCGGGCTTGGCACGATCCGTAAGCTGTGTGGTCGCTTCCTTCCCTGCTGTGCTCTGGGTCCCCCAGCCCCCCTATGCTGTTTACCTTGCATTTCCTGAATTCACTAAGTTGGAGAGAGAAAGATTAAAAATCGCTCTCAGTTTTTCTAGACGAAAGCACTAGAAGGACCGACGGGTACAGAGACAGAATGAGAAGGCTGGAAAGTCCAACCATTCTGGGGTTGCTAGAAGGAATACCGTCTTAGGCAGGTGAGTCCAGCTTGGGGCAGACCACCTGAGGAAAGACACACTAACACCAGTACTTTGCAAACCGCAAGCCACAGCCTATCAGTGAGACATGGAACTGACCCAGTGAGGCACAGTCAGCACTTCCGCACTTAAACAGATGAACGCAGCCGGGCTCGGCGGCTCAGCCTGTCATCCCGCACCTTGGGAGGCTGAGGGGAGTGGACTGCCTGAGCCCGCGGGTTCGAGACCCGCCTGGGCAGCGAGACCTCATCTCTACAGTAAATCAAAAAACCAGCCGGGCGTGGTGGCGCATGCCTGTAGTTCCAGCTACTCGGAAGGCTGAGGCGGAAGGATCGCCGGAGCCCAGCAGGCGAGGTTGCGGTGGCCGGGAGCGGCCACTGCCCTCCAGGCTGGGGGACCGAGTGAGACTCCAACTCAACAACAACAACAAAAAAAGATGAACGCAAGTCACGAAGCATGGGCGAGCACTGTTTATTGAAACTACCACTTCGGTTCTATACATAAGCGTGCACGCGCACCATGATACAAAATGGGCTGCTCACCATGGGTTATCATACACAGTGAAACAGAAACAGACCGGTGGAGGGGTCCATGTAATAGGAAGTCAAAACGTTTTTTGTTTGAGTTGTCCAGACTGGAGTGCACTGACACAATCACAGCTCACAGCAGCCTCAACATCCTGGGTTTTGACAATCCTTTCACCTCAGCCTCCTGAGTAGCTGGGACTAGAAGCACATGCCACCATGCCCAGCTAACTGTTTTCATTTTTTGTAGAGATGGGGTCTCGCCATGTTGCCCAGGCTGGTCTCAAACTCCTGGGCTCAAGCAATCCTCCCAACTCAGCCTCCCAAAGCGCTGGGATTACAGGTGTGAGCCACCACACCCAGCCTCAAAATGTTTGATGAATGAACAAATGCATGAAAAAAGATGGCCAGAACTATGGCAATAGAGATGGCCACTCCAAAATCATGTGGAACAAGAGAGAGAACAGGAGCGCCCTCAGCAAGAGAGACACAAAAGAAGGCAGCAGCAAGACCAACAAAGAACACCGGCTGAGCAAATACACGCCTAAAGAAAGACGGGATCAACAGCCGCAAAGGTCTGTCTGGGGACGGGGAAACGCCTCTTATCAACAGGGTGCCTTAACGAAACGTAATTGTACACCTAACCCTTAACTGTACCCCACAAAACCATAATAAAAAATATTAAAAAAAAAAAAAAGAAAAAGAGTTTCAACAGTATGGAAAGTTACACACTTCGACTGAAATGAAAACCTTAAGGCACAGATTCCTGAAGTTATGGCCAGGTCACCGACCCCTCTGAGTGCCTGACACCAGCGATGCATCCTCTCCCCGGAGAAGTGCTGCTTGTGCAGGCAACACTCTGCACGCAGAATCCAGGGCCCCGGTGTCCCTGCAGAACCAGAGGCTCCTCAGACATCTCGGCCCCAGGCGAAGAATCCCCACTTGACAACATCCACCCGATTTGGCAATCAGAATGAGCGTGGGGGAGACACTGTTTTCACAGAGAGGTGAGGACAGAGAGACCAGCAGAAGGTGAGAGAATGACCAGAAGTGAAGAAACAGGGAGCAGAGCCAGCTCTGAGAAGGGCTGGCTGAACAGAGAAAGGGGAATACAGCTGCAGTTGCAGACAAGATTTCAAAGGCCAAGAGAGGGTTTCTGTTTTGAGAAAGATCTCATACCAGGAGAACAGTCACCTCAAAGCATAGCGTAGACAGCTAATTGTTTTCATTTTTTGTAGAGATGGGGTCTTGCCATGTTGCTCACAACAGGCATGACCAATGTGAGAAGAGGATCCCAGTCTTTGTTTTGTTCCATTTAATTCTCTGCCATTTGGTAAAATAGGAAGAACCGCCTGTCAAGAATATTTTCCATCACTATTTGACAGGTAACTGCTGATTCCAGATGTGCACCTGTTAGGGAACACCAACTATTGACAAAAGCTCCCCCAAATGAACATCGTCAAGTAACTTCAAAGGTTTTTAATCTCAGAATTCAGCCTTACTAGTTGTCCTAGTTGTATTAACTTACAAGTCAGGATAACTACATACCATGGACTTGACCTCCTAAAATAGTCACGCCATCTATTACAGATTGTGAGAGTTTCTCACTGCTGGGCCTAAGGAAAGAAAAAGAAGAGAATAATATATCCCATCTGAAACCAACAGAGTTGCTGGCTCTGCAAGCAAAGGCAGAAATTATGTGCTACAAATTTCAAAATAATAGGTTCAATATTTCTGAACTAAATGCTATTAACTCTGAAAACACAGGTAAATTATAAGCATTTTCCAGCATCCTTCCACGATCTACATCTTGGGAAGATGTTGGCTTTTAAATGAATGTAGAAAATAGATATAAAAGATACCCTAACTACACCATACCCAAATAGCTTTCCAAGTTTGACTACAGCAAAATATACATTATTTAAGAATAGTAACAATAAATACTGAACACACACAGTGTGTGAAATGCAGTGCTGGGCATTAAACCTCAAAGAATACAGAGACTACTTTCCATTTTATAAAGTCAGAACGAATTATTTCTCTACCCTAAAACCCTAAAACAAAGCAGATCGTTGTAAAACTGCCTTGTAGAAAAAGATGTTCTGTCACTTAAATTAGCTAACAGGGAAGAGCCAAAGACACACATGGGATGGCTTTACTGTGGGATAATTTGCTGCAGAACGTAAGTCACTTGCATGTCTCTGCTACCTATAAATCTACAATCAGCAGTACTTGGAAAACCCTCTGATAACACAACAGAGAGTAAAGACCAGTTCAAGCCATGAGGAGGATAAGTGGAAATTTCATTTTGAAAGAATCTCTGGATAAAACCAGATCTTATGTAAAAGAAAGTGCTACCGTTTCAAAGTATACTTTTAATCTACCATTTTACAAAAACCTATCTTTTTGTAAAGGAAGGCAAAAGCTATAAAATATAACAAGTATTTGGCAATTAATATAGTTTTGTTGTTTTCCAATGAACTCATGGAGACATGACATAAATATTTGAGGCAATAACAACACATATTATAAAGTACATCTTTAAAAATAATTAGTTAAAATCGTATGTTCTGACTCTGGAAGGGAAAAAAACCTATAGGAGGAGGATGGGGGACGTTTATTAAGTGCTTCTCTGTGCCAGGAAATAAGAATTTTGCATATATTGTTTAATCCTCACAGAACTCACAGACGGGCCTTAACAACATTTTACAGATGAGGAAATGGAAGTTCCACAAGGTGAAGCAACCAGCTCAAATCATGTGGTAGAGCTGCAGCTCAGCCGCACGTCAGATTCCAAAACCCAAGTGCAGTGGTGAACTTGCACTGACATCTACTAAACGGGCCAGGCAAACAGAGAGTTCCACTGCACTTCTTTGCATCTGTTTTGGGGACTCAGACTGATGCAGCTATTTACACCAGGAACTCATACGGTCACCTGGTGTCTCTGCCAATAACCACGAAGGCCTCCTGCTGCAGGTCCACAGCTTCCTTCTCAAGGATGTTAGCGAGCACCCTCAGTATCTCTCGCTCCTCAGCATTGGCTAAGCAGGTGGCATGTTCCTCCCAGGATGGTGCCAGCATTTCACCCAAAGGATCAACCAATTTTACACCATTGTCTTCCTTAAAGAAAAAACAAACAATGATCAATCTGGGCATATGTGTGAAAATGAGGTGAGAAAGCAGAAAGCACAACGAGGCAGTGATGGCTGGGCAGCCCCAAAGGTTACACCAGATGTCAGTGCCATAGCCCAAGTGAGATGTATTACATGGATTTCCACATTAAACCCTCATGACACAGATATTGATTTAGCTAATAGTCCTAATGTCAGTCCAATCTTAAGAAAACAGATTCAGAAAGGTTAGGTAGTTTGCTTATGACCATACAGCTAACAAGAATCAGTGCTGATATTAAAACATCAAGTCTACTTGACGCAAACCTTACAACCGCTGTGCCACACTCACTTTTTTAAAAGGCTGTCACTGTGCCTTCACTAACGACAAACAGACTAGGGCACAACTGGAGCAGAATGTGGTAGCTAGCGATCCCTCTCACTATGACTCTGAACTCCAAGAAAATACTGACCAGCTTGTCAACCAGTGGGGGCACAGAAACTGAACACTGATTGCCAGCACTGTTCTGCTCAAACTCCTAGAAAGAAATAAGGTGTAGCTCAGAGTGGACGTCAACTGAAACAGCTCAGAGTTATCCTGAGTTCTTCTATAACTAGCAATAAACACAGGGCTCTCCCTACAGGTCATGAATCAATTACAGTGACTCCTACATTTAGACATTTACACATTTATAGTGACACACACTTAGAAGCTGGACAGGCACCGTCCTTGTTTGAGGGGAGAGGTGGTCCAAGCCTTCAGTGACCTACATAGCTTTAACTTGCTGCTGATTTAACTACAAACGAAGAAAATCTCACGCCCCAGCAGTTAAACAGAAGCATATTATTCAAACCCTGTATTAATGGACTACAGGCAATAGAGAATAGTTATACAGTGTCAAAAGGTTAGCCAACTATATAAACAACCTAAGTGCACGTAAAGGGATGAATGAATGAATGAAATGTGGTATAGATACACAATCGGCTATTACTCAGCCTTAAAAAAGACACAAATATTACCACGTGCAACAACATGAACTAGGAGGACATCACCTCAGTGAAATAAGTCTGACGCATGAAGACAAACAATGCAGGCTCACTTCTACCTGGAATCTATAAAAAGTGGAACTCGGCCAGGCACGGTGGCTCAAGCCTGTAAACCCAGCACGTTGGGAGGCCAAGGCAAGAGGATTGCCTGAGTCCAGGGGTTCGAGACCAGTCTAGGCAACTTGGTGAGACCTCATCTCTCTAATAAATCAAAAAAAAATTAGCCAGGCGTGGTAGCACACGCCTGTAGTTCCAGCTACTTGTAAGGTTGAGGCGGAAGAATCACCTGAACTCACCAGGTCGATACTGGGGTGGCTGTGAGCACACCACTGCTCTCCAGCCTGGGCAACAGAGTGAGACTCTGACTCAAGGAAAGAAAAAAGTGGAACTCACAGAAACAGAAGAATGGTGGTAACCAGAGGCTGGAGCTGAGAGAAATGGGGAGATGTTGGTCAAAGTGTACAGACTTGCCATTATGAGTAAGTTCTAGAAGTCTAATGTTCAGCATGGTGACAGTTAATAATGTATCTTATATTTCACATCTGTTGAGAGTAGATCTTTAAGTACTCTCACTACAGGGGAAAAAAAAACAGTAACTATGCCAGGTGATGCACTGTTAATCAGCTTAATTGTGGTGATCATTTCACAGTGCATACATACTCAAAACATTATGTTGCACACCCTGAACATATACAATTTTTGTCACTTATACCTCAATAAAGCTGAAAAAATAATTATGTCAAAATGAATCCTTTGATTAAAATCTTAACTATCACAAAGACTAGATCCACCAGGCCTCCTCAGCATTCTGCCCAGAGTTCAGTTTTAGATCCCTGGACCTACCTCTTTGGCTGTTCATTCAAAAGAGAAAGCTATTACCTAGCTATTAAAAACATTCAAAAAATTTCAAAAATGAGTCTTTTCAAATGTCTACCCTTCCCCCAAGCCATCCCCAATCTCTCTAACCACTGCTAAGTTAACAGAGGAAACAAACACTTTTTCATTACTAATAATGTCTCAATTCGACCAACTTGGAAGGACATTCTGTTATTTCTCTAATATGGCCACACCCCCCAAAATGACAGTCTCATTTCATTCTCTCTAGCGAGTCATGAGCTAAACGATTACTCTTAAAAAAAAGTTGTTTCACATCCAAAGGCACATATAAGAGAGAAGGCACATTCCTAGAATTAGAATTTGTACTTTGGGTACAAAAAAGGGGGGGTTGCTTTATCAGAGCACTAAACTTATTACCTCGGGATTGTGTGACGCTGTTACCATGACTCCTAGTGTGGATTTTGTCTGTTTTGACCTCAGGACAGCTAATAATCCCATTCGAAACATGACATGATCAAGATGCTCTGCCTCTGCTCGAAATCCAGCAGTCCCGTATTGAAGAATGAGTCCATTGGGCTTGGCATGTAATGCTGAGTGTTTTGCAATCGTACCTAAATCCATGTCTACAAAAGCAAGAAATACTGTTTCAGGCACAACAAGAAATCTCTCAAGGATCATCTGCTTCAAAAATTGCCACCCCAAACAAACAGGTCGGCCTCATTCTGAACCTCTCCCAGAACCCTATGTGTAAGAGAGCAAAGTGCAGTAAAATCAGTTCTATGGTTAGAATTACCTAGCAGACCCTGCTTCATTCGTATTGCCTAGTCCTGGGCAGATGCAAGGCAGAAGTCAGTCTGCCCCAACTCCTCTCTCATTTTAGCTCCAGGACTCTTCCTGGACGGAGGGAGACTTAAAACGGTCCTCTCCGATTTTCCACCTACATTCAGAGACTCCGAAGTCAAGGATCATCTCATCTTACGAAAGGGAAAACAAAACTAAATGAACGTGGGCGGACAGAGACCTAAGGTCAGATTCGCGAGTGACGGCATCCGGGAAATCCACGTCGCCCTTTTGTTACTTCTCCCAGGCTACAGAGACACATTCCCAGCGGAAAAGCCAAGGTCAGCCGTTCCTTCTCCAAGATGCCCCCGTGAAAGGCCTTTTCCATTTGCACAAGGAGAATCAGGACACCCTTCGAAGCGAAGCTCTGAAACAGGGGCACCTCTTCCTAAGGAAGGCCAGCTTTCGCCTTTAGCTCTGAGCACCGGCACCGGCCTTGGCCCCCCACTCGCCGGCCCACTCCCGTCACAGGAAGCGCGCGGCTTCCAGCCCCGTCCGAGCGAGCCCGGCGGCCCGCGCAGCCCCGGAGGAGGCCAGGCCCACAGCTCCTGGCTTCACACTCTTGCGTTCTTTCCTGTCCTCCGTTCCTTCAACGAACAACACTTGAGCGGGCAGCAAAGGTCGCTTCTGTCCCGTTGGAAAAGGCCGGCGTTCGGCAAACTGACGTAGCTCAGGCCCCAGGGGGCAAATCTCTCTCGCGAGGACGACTCCGTTTTTGTAAACACTGACCCGCCAGGAATGGACCCTGAGGACGCATCAGGGCGTCAAGCGGTCCTATTTCATCCGAAAAGTCGGGGGGAAGAATCGAGACGAGCGGCGCCCCCGTCCCACGCGTGTGGGGTCCGAAGGCGCTTTTCGGCCGGCATGCCGAGTCCCAAGAGCGTCCGCCGGAAAACGTGAAGAGGCTGCCCCTCCCCACTCAACCTCCACGCCGCGGGGGCCCTGCCCCCAGCCCCGCGGCCCCGGCCGCCGCCCCCCGCGAGGCGCCGCCGAGACCCGGGGCGCGCGGCCGCCCGCCCCGCCCCGCCCCGCCCGCGACGCAGGGCGGCGGGGATCCCGCGCGGCCCGCCGAGCCCCTGCCGAGCGCGCCGCCGCCTCCGGCCCCAGCCTCGGGCCCCAGCCTCGGGCCCGCTCACCTGCGCCGCGAGACCCCGTCGCCTCCACGCGCGGCGGCGCCCCCGGGAGCCAGCGGCAGCCGACGCGCTCCGCCGCGCACCGCAGACGTGTCCCTGCGCGGCTTCCGGCCCGTCGCCACGCCCCAGCCAATCAGGGCGGGCGTCCGTTGGCCCCGCCCCGCCGGCCCGCGCTCCCGCGCAGCTCGCGCCCGCGGAACTGCGGACGCCGTTCTGCGCGGGCTCCGCGCTGTGGCATGGACTGACCGGGAGTCCTGGGTGAGGCCCCCGCGGCGACGCGGGGCTGGGGCCGAGGGTCGCGGGTCCTCGGGGCGCCGCGGCCGTGGAGACGCGGCCTCCGCCTCCCAGCCGCCGTCCCGGGGGCGAGCCGGGTTCCCAGCGGCCCGGCGGGGGGCGGGGTGGGAGCCGGCCCCGGGGGCGCGCGGGGTCTCCGACGCCGAGGTCGCCCGTCGGGCCGCCGCCCTCCCGGGGCCCCCCCCCCCGAGCTCCCCGTCAGCGGCGTCGGTTTTCCGCCGAGACCCCGGGGCCGAGGCCGGAGCCCGCGGTGCGACCCCGACCGAGGGGTCAGCCCTGGCGCGGTCAGGGCCGCCCGCCCTCGCGTCTCGGGGCGTGCGCACACCTGTGGGGAGCGCGGTGCCGGCCGGTTCGGAGGGGTGGGGGGGCCGGGGCGGGGGCTCGGAGAGCGGGCTTTGAGGGGCTGCTGCGCGTCCGGGATTTCGCAGGCCGGCGAGGGCGCCCGGTGCCCAGCGTTCCCTGCAGGGCTGCCGCAGCGCAAAGGGCCCTTCGGGAAATCTCGCTGGACACGCGCTGACGTTGACGAACCCAGTGTCTCTGGGCCTTGTAGGTTTCCAGGCCGCTTGATTTGGAGACAACATGTCTGCCTCGGTGGAAGAAAGCCTTCAGCTTCAGCTGCTGGAGATGGAAATGCTATTTTCTATGTTTCCCAACCAAGAGGAGCTGAAACTTGAAGATGTCAATGCCCTGACGAATATAAGGAGGTATTTGGAAGGCGCAAGGGAGGAGCTACCACCAAATATCGAATTTGTGATTACGCTCCAGATTGAGGAGCCCAAGGTGGGTGCCCTGACTCGTTTGAAGCGTAGGTAGGTGCCAGTCATTAACTGAAACACCTGAACGTGAGCTTCCTGTCCAGAAACGAATAGAAGTATTCCAGGTGCATATTTCCTTTACTTGTTTGAAAGCAAAATAATATACAACGTGGGATGCTCAGAAAGTATACGGAATTTTATATAAATGTATACACCTTTTAAACAAGTAAGCCCAGAGTTTGTATTGAGACTCTCGCAATCGTATACTGCCATGATTATGGTGTTCACTCAGTCAGCTTCCTGCCAATCCAGGGGTCATGGCATGGACTGCCCTCCACACACAGAATGATCGTCACAAACTCAGTGTTACCCGTTGCCACACTGGCTTTCAAGAGTGAGTGAATGGTTCTTGAGGGCAGCAAACCACAGAAAGCAAATGCAGATACAAGGTCTAAACACTTGTGCCTCTTCTGATCCATCATCCCCAGCAACACTAGCATAGACAGGTGACAGGAGGGCTGGGCGCTTGGGAGCCACTGTTGGGTGGCTTATCCTTCAGTTGTCATTCCCTCAGAGGCCACCTGGGTCTCGACCCAACTGTGTCCCACTGGGACACCTTCATTGGAGCCCTCCCCTTTTCCATGGTAATGCTTCTCACAGTTGAAATTAAATATTTGCCGGGCGTAATTATTTGTCTAGTGTGTGTCTTCTTCACTAGGCCCTAGACTTTGTAAAAGGCGGAAATAGTGTCTGGCTTCAATGTTTTATGCCAGGCCAGGGCATCTGGTACATCTAGTTCTTCAATAAGTATGGAAAGAATTAATTCATACATGGAAGGAATAGGGTATGAAAACTCACTTGGTACAGAGCAATAACTACTTCCTTTCTCAAAATCATGCAGTTGCCATTGATAAACTAGCTTATGTGATTTTATGGTACTTAAAGCTATTTTATTTTCATTTTAAGGTGAAAATTGATTTGCAAGTAACCATGCCTCACAGCTACCCCTACGTGGCGTTGCAGCTGTTTGGACGGTCCTCTGAGCTTGACCGACAGCAGCAGCTGCTCCTCAACAAAGGTCTCACTGCTTACATCGGGACTTTTGACCCAGGTGAGCTGTGTGTGTGTGCAGCAATCCAGTGGCTGCAGGACAACAGTGAATCCTACTTCCTGAACAGAAAACTAGTGTATGAACCGTCCACACAGGCCAAGCCCATCAAGAACACGTTCCTCCGAATGTGGATCTACAGCCACCATATATATCAGCAGGACCTCAGGAAAAAGATTTTGGATGTGGGGAAGAGGTTGGAGGTGACTGGATTTTGCATGACAGGCAAGCCTGGCATCATCTGTGTGGAGGGCTTCAAGGAGCACTGTGAGGAGTTCTGGCACACAATCAGGTACCCCAACTGGAAGCACATCTCCTGCAAGCACGCCGAGAGTGTGGAGACAGAGGGCAGCGGCGAGGACCTGCGCCTCTTCCACTCCTTTGAAGAGCTGCTCCTGGAGGCCCACGGCGACTACGGACTGCGCAACGACTACCACATGAACCTGGGCCGGTTCTTGGAGTTCCTCAAGAAACACAAAAGCGAGCACGTCTTCCAGATCTTGTTTGGTATTGAAAGCAAAAACTCCGAGTCCTAGGGAGCCGCCGAGAGGCCTATGCTGGTAATTCCTTTTCGTCGGTCTTTCAGAGAGAAAGCTGGGAGCAAAACGGAGCTCCAGAATTGCACCTGGCAATGAAATTCAGCTGGTAATGAAATGAATTGGGCTTTTAACTTTGTAACAGTGCGATTGCGATGTTCTCTCTGGGTTCTTGTGTCAAGTCGTTTGAAAACAATTCTGTTGTAAATTAATAAAAACAATCCATTTAACCTGTGAAGCTGATGTGACTGAAGAGGGGGTCCAAAGCCCACAGTCAGCGCCAGAAACCAAACTGCAGTTGTGCTTTCGTAAACACAGGGGCCACAGCTCCCTTTGTTGGTACTGGTGCACGGGGGACACACCGACTTTCAGGACTGGAAATGAATTCCAAATCAAGCTTAAAAGGAGAGCAAAAAGCAAGCACATGTCCTTTTCTATTAAGCTAAACTCCGGTTTTCGGTGTTTCATTCAAGTAAAGCTGGATCCTAACAGCGATGGCAGGGGACCCTAGAGATGAAGGCCCCAGGTCGTGAGGGTGACACACACTGCTGTGGATTCTTCCAACTGCGTACATCAGCTGGCTAATGATACCAGTGCTAGTGACCCCAGTCCTCCTCATGTAATTCTGATCCACACACACACAGTAAGATGCAGGGTTTCTTGTCCCACAGCCTTGGCCTGGCTTCATCCACCCTTTGCCGCGTACGTGGCTACGAGGGGCGAGAGTGCTGGATGGGAGCTGGCGTGGATGGCCGCACCATCACCTTACTGGAGAAAAATTCCAGTTCTGCAGTTTGGTGATGAGTTGCTGCTCTATCTTCTGAAAATGCCAAGCGCCATAGGCTTCATCAGCCTTTATCAAAATGAAGTTTATTTTAATGAAGGAAACCCCTGTTGAAATAGCTCTTACCAGTTTCATTGCAAGGTATCCATCCCTTCCCAAGACTTCTGGGAGTCTCGCCCTAAGGGCTGTCACAATCAGCCTCCGCAGCTTTCCTGTCTCTGTGGTCTTTCCTTAGCTACAGCTGCTCTTCCTGGGAAGCGTCCCATCTCCCGCTGGGCCCGGGCACTCTGCTGCTGTCCTGGCCCGGCCCTCTCGGGACTACAAAGCAGTGTGCTGGGACTTGGTGACAAAGGGGACTGTGTCGCTCCTGCTAGGTGTTCGGGGAAGCTTGCAGACCTGAAGAAAGAGTGCCTCTGGTTTGTAGTCTCTGCGCCCGTGATGCAGGCATGTGGCCTCGGCTCAGGAGAGGACACAATGCACCAGCACTCACTGCCCAAGGAGGTCTTGGAACTGGGTGCGCCTGACCTGCCTGGTTTCTTCTTGGTGCAGAAGGAGTTTCGGGGCACGATCCATATCTTCCAGTGAAGGTTCCGCACGCACGCGTGTGTGTGTGTGTACATGTGTGCATGTTTTCTTTCGCCTTCCTGCCAACAGACTGTTCGTGTTTTAATTTTCGTCTCTGATGTGCTGGAACCCAAGCCGGGGCCTCACATTTTATCTAGACACAGAAGGAAGAAACAGAACTTGCATTGCCAAAGATTCCTCTCTCAAGTCTCTGCCAGGACTGAAAGCAAGGGCAGGAGTCACTCTCGCACACAGTCTCCCCAAAGCTCCCAACAGGTGGGTTAACGACCACACGCGTTTCCGGCCCTCGGCAGATGTAGCTCCATTCACCTTGTTTCTGTTTTTCAATCCCCTTCCTTAGGTTGCGCCTTTTTTCCCTTGAGCTGAAACTGTACGTGCATCGACCCACCTCACAGGTTTGACTGAATTAGCAGAAGCAGCTACAGAAAGATCGATGCAAAGAAAAAGGAATGGGTCCAAGTTTATGAACTTTTCGCTGCTTCTGGAGCCGTTTCTGATCATTTTTCAGAAGTGACTTTTCGGTGCCCAATGTGAGCATCCTGCAATACTTTTTTCCTATCCGAAGCACTAACAGGTATTTATTATGTGTGAAGTATAGGTTTTCTAGAACAAACAATTCAGAACATCTATGTCCAGCAGACTGTTGGTTGTTTGCATAGCCTGATAGGAGGCCCCCCCCCACAGAGCTCACTTTGGGGGACTGTCCCCTGGCTGTGTGCTTCGGGAAGGGAAAGTGACCGAGCCCCCCCGGCAGCCCTGGAGGGATGGCCGTGGACTATTGCTGGACCCTCGGCCACCCTCCCGGGGCCACTGCGTGCTCCGCTGTTTGCCGCCTCCTCCAGGCCACCCAGAATCACCCACTCCTGGACGTCAGGATCAGGGTAGACTGCTTTAACTTTTGGATTCTGATACTGTACGTATTATATTTTTAAATGCTTATTTGGGAAGAGTGCTCATTTATAAAAGTTGCGTGTCCTAGGCTGAGTGTGGTGGCTCACGCTTATAATCCCAGCACTTTGGATCGCTTGAACCTAGGAATTTGGGACCAGCCTGGGCAACACAGAGAGACCTCATCTCTACAGAAAATTCTGAAAGTCACCCAGAAATGGTGGCACATGCCTGTAGGCCCAGCTGCTCAGGAGGCTGAGGCGGGAGGATCGCCTGAACCCGGAAGTCGAGGCTGCCATGAGCTGTGATGGTGCCACTGCCCCCCAGCCTGGGCTACAGAGGGATACGCAGTGTCTCGTAAAAGTTTACTGAATTCAGCATTCTTCAAGCACCTTGTTTGCTTTCCATCCCCTACTGGCCTGTGGTGTGTCAGGCTGAGAGCTGCGGATGCTTGCGTAATGAGCTGAGGAGTGAGTGCTGGACGGCAGACCCCGGCGGCCTTCCTGTTACCTCGAGCGTGACGCCTGTGAACGCCAGTGGTCCCGTGACCGCGCACACGCCATCAGTCCCCTTCAGAGCTCAAGGCGGCTCTGAGGGTGCCTGTCAGAGGTCTTCGCGGAGCCCTTTTGAACAGAACAATGTTTGGGCGTGCATCCTGTCTCAAGTAGACCAGCAGTAATAAGCCAAAAGCGTTCTTTTCTAAACAGGGCATGGCTTTATAAAAAATCAGTTTTATACAAAATCCCGATTTGCCACAGACGCTCTGAGCCCAGCTAATCTCCCTCTTGAGGCCCGCACGGCGGAACTGGCTTCACTGCAGCCTGGACCAGCTGGGAAGACCGCGCCTGCTGAGCCCAGTCAACGCGCAAGGCTTGAGGGCCAACCCGCGGGTGGATCTGAGCAGGACACACTGCGCACGCTCCGTCAGTCCGCGGAGGGACAGAGTACACGAGGTGTCCCTCGCTGGAGGGGGCCTTCCCCGCTGCCCCAGACGCTGGGCCTCCCCAGAGCCGCAGGACCTGGCTGAGGTGGCAGGCCCTGTGCTTTCGTGGGATTTATCTTCCGCCCTTGGCTTGCCGTATCTTCCCGGCATCCGCGAAACCTAATGACTCCAGGGCCCGCGGCCTGTCGGCAAGCCAGCGCCGGTGTCGTGCACCGGCATGCGGCCCTGAGCATCACAGAATGGTCAGGTCTGGCGTTGGGGAAGATTTTGACAGAGAGGTGATGAAACATGGAAAAAAGACCCTGTCATTGAGACAGAGCAAACTGCTTCAAACGTCCTGTGCTCACTGGAAAAAAGCACTGCCCAACTCGGCAGTGAGCTCCTCCCGACGCGCTCTGAGGAGAACTTAGGTGACAGCTGCAGCGGGAATTCCCGTCTGATTAAGGTTCTGAATCAGTGACCTGTCTGCCTCCTCCCGCGTGGACCAAAGACTGTCTTAAATCAAGATATCAGAATCACGCTCCTCCTTTCAGTGGTGGGATGCATCTTTGTAAACTGTCCAGTATTTCATGCTAAAATAACCTTCTATTTATGCATCAGGGATCCAATGGGGGTATTACTGCCATCAAAGATAAAGAAATCAATTCTAACGCTTCACTGGGAAAATAACTGGAGGATGGGTTCATCCCTGGAGCGTATACCTTGTCCCACAGATCATAATGGCTTCAGCGACCCCAGAAACTTGCATTTAGTCAGAGCTGTTCCCACATGACCTCCAAGAGGCCTAACCGT
This sequence comes from Cephalopachus bancanus, assembly GCA_027257055.1. Classification (NCBI taxonomy): domain Eukaryota; kingdom Metazoa; phylum Chordata; class Mammalia; order Primates; family Tarsiidae; genus Cephalopachus; species Cephalopachus bancanus. The sequence goes on from JAPVLO010000140.1 coordinate 954,373, forward strand.
CTCCTTTCTCCAGCACGTTGTTACCCTAGTAAGTGGGAGCCTCAAAAGGAAGATTTTGGAAGCATTGTTTTGGAAAGTATAACCCCAAATCTGAGAGAGCTTGTACATAATGTTTACCTATTCCAAAGAAGTCACCTGGAAGTCCAGAAGGGAAAGACGTTGGTTTATGAGAACTTACAGGAGACACCGATGGCAGCAGAGCGGTGAAGAATCTGCACCTCAGGGCAGTGTAGCTAGCAGTTTTATAATCAGAGCGATCAAAGTAATTATTCACGTTCCTACCTGGCGTTCATAATTACACTAAGAGTGCCCACTACATTGCTTTCAGCCTTGCTTGGTCACCTGCATCCCATGACTCGTTACTGGGAATACGTACACACTTCAGAGGCCAGCACTGGCCAGAGGCCGCTTCCTGAGGGGGGAGGGAAACAGTCCATGTCAACACCCCGCAGAAAGATTTCGATATTAGAGATTCCCATCTCAGGGGTCTTTCACTCATGTTGTGTGTGGCAATTGAGTGATACTCTATCTTGGTGGCTCCGGTCAGGCTTTGGTGCCGCTGTCACCTACGTCAAACAGGACCTACGTAGGTTGCCCATGCATTTGGTCCCAAGCTGGGCTGATGCTCAGCTGGTCTGTACTGGCATGACTGTATCCCGTTTTTAAAATGGCACCCATTTCTCATGATCTGGCTGTTAATTTTGTGAACAGCATTTCAGGCCGGGAGGTGGGGGCTGTGATTAACTATCCACCACCAAAGATTTCTGTGGACCCGACTATTCTGATTACATTGGACCTACTCCTGTTATAACTGTTTTCATTTGTCTCCAGTTGTTAAATGCTACAAAATGCATTAACCCCCATTAATGCATTATCATTAATGTATTATCAACCCCCAAATTATGACGTCTCCATTGAAATCAGAAGTCTTTTTAACAATGGCATTTTCCTCAAATCTTCTCTGCTTACAGAGAAGAGTCATTAAAATACTTTTCATGAATGCTGATATTCCCCTCACCAGTGTATTTCTGTTAAGGCCTCAGTGAAAGGAAGGTCACTGTTGGGTTCCTTCAGGAGACTTAGGGGTTATTGGATTAGGATAGATTGAATATAACAAATTCACTCCAACATTGTAAATTCACTCCAATATCTTTGTAAATCTTTGAATTCCTTTAGGTTATTTCAAGAAATGTTTGCACTCTCAATTTCATTTAATGTGGGTCATTATTGATTCCATATTTCACTCAACTAACTGAACCAACAAGAGAATCACTTCCAGCTGCTCAAGGCATCACACCGTGTCCGGAATCTGTAGCATGTGCACCCGTCGATGAATTCTACCCAGTCCAAAGTTTTGCTTCTCTTCCCTTGTCTGGGTTCACAAAATCCTATGCATTTTTCCTCAGGCTTTTGCCTATATATGTGAGCAAAGTCTAGAGTTGTTTGGACATGAGTCTTCTCCTCTCAGGTTTGCCACCAGAACCCCTCACCCTGCTGAGATCTGATTTTATGTGAACAGAGATGACGAGGAGAATAGGAAGGGAGCGTGGGGTAAATTGTATTACCTCACCTGAGGTCTTTACGGGATCTTCAAGCAGGGTGCTAACAGCCTCTTTAGACAGAAAGAGCTCCTATTTTGGTTAGCAGGCAAGGATGTGTCAACTATCTAGGTTTGCCTGGGATGGGGTAGGGAGGAGGGAGGTCTCCTGGGACACAGGACTTCCAGTTCTCAAACCTGGACTGTTGGTTATGCTATGTCAGGATATTGTGAGTCCTCCAAGCCTCTGCTTGGATCCCAATTCCAAATCAGGGCCCTACTGATCTTTGGTCGATACTCTGTGTCTTTTACATACAAGGCCTAGTGAGGATGCGGATTTACTCATGGTATAATTTGGCAGCCTATAAGGTGAAGTACGGGCTAGGTTCCCAATTATTTAGCCTTACAGCTGGTAAGAGAGAAGAAACTTTGTCAGCAAAAACATGGGAATTATTTTGGCTTTCTGACTGTGCCTTGAGCTGAGAATCAAAACCTCAAACCTAAAAGATCCTTCTGGATGTCTGCATCTCTGCTGGAAGTGACCACCCATCCTATAGTCCTGGAATTCCTCACCCTTCACGCTGTCTTTTGACAGTAGCCATTTGATTCACTGAAGCCTTTCCCTTCCTCCTGTATAACGTATCCTGCAAGGATTTCACCTCATGGTTGTGCTTATGAGGTTCCAAACATGTTTTGCTACGTTAATTTTTGTTGACTTTATACTTTTTACCATTCGTATTTAGGTCTTTAATCCATGTGGCATCTACCATTTCATATAGTATAAGGTAGGGCTCCAGCTTTAATTTTCTCCATTTCGAAGACAATTCTAATCATTTTCCTAACACTGCGTGCTTTATCAATTTTTGTGCTACCTTGGTAACCCATGTGTCCTTGGAAGTGACATGTACATTGAGGTATATGTAAATATCTGTAATGCTCCTTTGCTTTTCTTTTACAGATGGACTTAATGAGGTGTCTTCCCCCAATTTACTCTCAATCTTTTTGTGTCATGATATTTAAGGTATGTCTCTCATAAACAGCATATAATTGGGTCTTTAAAAAATATCCAGTTTGGCAATCTTGCAATTAAACTGGAGTATTTAGTTTGCTTGCATTACATAATTACCAGAAAGCTGGGCTTAAATCTACCATCTTGCTATTTGTTTTCTTTTTTTTTTTCCCGGTGAGAAAGCAGGATTTATTGAGAACAGAAAAGCTCCCACAGTGGGAGGGGCCCAAAGGGGTTGCCCCACTATTTGTTTTCTATTTATCCCAGGAGTTAGCTGTTACTATATGTTCTTTGTTCCTCTGGCATCCTTCCTTTGGATTGGTCAAGTATTTTTAAATTACTCCAACCAACTTCCTCTACCCATTTTCTACTCTAGCTTCACGTAGCATTATTTTTTGGTCAGGATCTCACTCTGTCGCCCAGGCTGGAGGACACTGGCACGATCATGGCTCACCACAGCACTGACCTCCTGGGCTCGGGCAATCCTTCTGCCTCAGCCTCCCGAGGAGCTGGGACTACAGGCGTGCACCACCACACCCAACTTATTTTATTTTTGTGTAGAGACATGGTCTCGCTGTGTTGCCTAGGCCTCCCAAAGGGCTGGGATCACAGGCATGAGGCACCGTGCCTGGCGTTTTTGTATTACTGGTAGTGGTTGCTTTAGAGGTTACAATATGCTTCTTTAGTTTGTTACGATACTCCTTGAATCACTGCAGTATACCTTAAAGGGGAAAGAAGTAGGAGCTAATCGGGTGTGTGGGGGGTAAGGTTCATAGGTTGCTCGTGGCATGGCACGTGACCTGCTGCAGCATTCCTCGGACTGATGATGTTCCACTTCATGAGTGACACACGTGCCACAAACAGTCCGATTCCATTCATCCCCCTCCCACCCTTTGTCCTGCTCTGGCCACACATCCTGTTTCACATAGTCTACACACACTAACGCACTGCCGCTTGTCTCAGACAGTCATCTTAAACACTTTTTTAAATGGTGTTTTCTGTTTCTCATACCTTCGCCCTTTACAGTGACCCATGTTTCCATCCAGGGTCGTCCGCAGCCAGACTTCCTCTGGTATTTGCAGAAGTGCAGGTCTGCAGGCCATGAATTGTCTCAGCTTTCTGTTTTGCCTTAATGGCCCAAAGATATTTTCTCTATGATAGAACTCCAAGCTGTATTCTCTCAGCGCTGTAAGGATGTCTTTCCATTACCTGTCGTTTTTCTGCTGAGAAGTTTGTTGCCACTCTTCCTGCTGTACCTCTGGGGACACTGTGTGTCTGTTTTCTTTGGCTGCTTTTAAGAGTTTTCCCTTTATTTTTGATTTTTGGCAATGTGATTGTGACATTCCTGGGTGTGGTTTTCTTTGTGTTGCTCCTGCATGGGGCTGCTAGCTCTGAATGTTGTTGACATTTTTCACTGATTGGAGAGAGTTCTTTGCCATTGTCCCTTCCAACATTTGTACCCCAGTATCTCTCTCCTCCTCTTCTGGCACCCTATAGCACATATATTTGACCATTTAATTTTTGGCAGCATTTTCTCTCTCTTTCCCTTTTTTTTCTCTCTGTACTTCAATTTGGATAATCTCTAACAACCTGCTTTTGGGGTCATTGATCCTCTACCCCTCCAGTCTGCCGTTAAACCTATCCAATGAATTCTCAATTTCAGCTATTTTATTTTTTTAGATCTAGAGTATACATTTAATTCTTTAGATATTCAATTTGTCTAACAAAGTTATCCATCTTCCATTTGTTTCTTTTTCTCTAATTTTATTAATATTACCATAACAGTTATTTTTAAAGCCTTGTATGATAATGCATCTGGGTGATTTGTCAATACACTTGCATTATTTTTTCTTCCTGACTGAGGTCACATTTTTCTGCATATTATATTTCCTTTTTCGTTGTATACCGACTAGTTTGTTTGTTTGTTTGTTTGGAGATGGGGTCTTGCTACATTGCCCAGGCTGGATTCGAACTCTGGGGCTCAAGCAGTCCTTTTGCCTCAGCCCCCAAAATATGCCTGAGACTTCAGGCACATACCACCATGCCCAGCTCTGAATATTGTTTTTAAAATAACTCTAGAGACTGAAGTAAATATGTATTTTTTTCCGAGAGAGGGTACATCATATCATCTCTCATGGAACTAGGGTGAGAGGCTGAGAACTTTAATCAGAAGTTATGCTGGGCGAGCCTGGGTCACAGCTTTAGTTCTGTGTGCTTCTTGTAAGAGCAAGGCCTTAGAAGAACACATACAAGACGGGTCTCTCTCTTGCCTTACATATTGTAGAGTAAGTTTATTCACTTCCTTGGAAACGTCAATCAAAAAGTGGGTATGTGGTAGAGACAACGCTGTGTTTTCCAAATCCGTTTCAGCGGCAGCCCTGGACCCACGGCTTCTCTTGCCGTACCACGGGACCCAGGGACTGAGTCTTAGCCAGCCCGATGCTGCAGAAACACCTTGTCCGTAAATCCCCCTGCACGATGTCTGTGTTTTCTTGTGCTACTGGTGACTTTGGAGGCCACATGACAGAGACAGTGGAACTACAAAACGGAAGGGCCCTCCCTCCCAACTGACTGCACTGGATGGTGATGTAAGCAGACATTATGCTTGTCTTGTATGAGCCTTGGCATTTGGAGGTGTAGCTGCAGTCAGTCTAACCTGGACTATGTAAGACTGCACTGAATTGATGAATTATTTCTAGGGAGAAATGACAATTTTATACTATTATAATATTAAATAATATTAAGGCACAGTAATCAAGAGCACAGTCACTCCATTGATTCTTTTAATAGAATTACATTTCTTTCTTCATAGAGGATTGTGTCGTTTCATTTCTATTGTTACTGTAAATGTAATGGGGCTGGTTTTGTTTTTCTTTTTGGCACATTTGAGTTCTTTGTAAATCCTAGATGTTAGGCCTTTGTCTATAATTTCTAGTTGATTATGGCAGGGATAGAGAAATGCTAATTATTTTTAAGATGATTCTGTATATGGTAAACTTGAATTCTCTGACGAACGCTAAGAGTTTGTAATGCTGCTGGTTGCCTCTGCCGATGTTGTTGGCAAAAAAATGGCAGTATTACCTCTTCCCTACCAGTTCTCACACCTATTACTTATTTTTATTTTCCTTTTTTGTTCATGGTATTTGTATTGTCTTTTTCTTTTAATCTTTTATTTTAAAGATGTGGAGGTACAACTCAGGGTTAGGTATGCAAATGTCCATGATGCAGGTGTCCCCTTGTTGATGAGGTGTGTCCCCCCTCCTCAGGCAGATTCCCACTCGGCCAATCCCACTTCCCCGCTCCCCTCCCAGCAGTCTCCCGCTACTGCCCACCATTCTCTTATAGTGTGACGCTAATCATTCCAGGTCTGCCCATGAGTGAGAGCATGTGATACTCAGTTCTTTGTTTCTCTGAAAGACCACTCAGTATTATAGACTCTAAGTCCATCCAGGTTGCGGTGAAGTTCATGATTTTGTTCTTCTTTATGGCTGCGTAACTTTCCATCACGTATATGCACCACATTTTTTTAATCCAGTCGTCTTTTGATGGGCAGCATGGTCGGTTCCATGTTCTTGCTACTGTGAACAATGCTGCAATAAACACGTGTGTGCAGGTATCTGTTTTATAGAGTCATCTGAGTTCTTCCGGGTATACTCCCCATAGGGTCGTATGGAATCGCCACACTGTTTCCACAGTGGCTCTGCTAGTCGACACGTCCACCGACAGTGTGGAAGTGTTCCCTTTTCGCTGCATCCTCTCCAGCATCTGTTGTTTTTGAGTTATTGATGATAGCCATCCTGACTGGAGTTAGGTGGTGTCTCAGTGGGGTTTTAATTTGCATTTATTTTATGACTAGTAAGGCTGAACATTTTTTCATGTATTTGTTGGCTGCTTGTGTGTCTTCTTTTGAGAACTGTCTATTCATATCTTTTGCCCACTTTGTAATGGAACTGGTTTTTTTTTTCTTTTCGGCACATTTGAGTTCTCTGTAGATCCTAGATGTTAGGCTTTTGTCAGACATACAGTTGGCAAATACTTTTTCCCAGTCTTGGGGCTGTCTCCCTGCTCCCTTGATGGTTTCTTTGGCTTTGCAGAAGCTTGTCAGTTTGATGAGGTCCCACTTGTCTACCTTTTCTCTTATGGCATGGGCGCTTGCCATAAGAGAAACTGGTTCTCTTATGATCAGGAACTGGTGCCAGTTCCAATTTCCATCAGGGCATCTCCTCATTTTCTAAGGTTCTTGTAGTTTGAGGTCTTACATTTAGGTCTTTGACCCATTAGAGGTGATCTTTGTGTATGGGGATAGGTAGGGGTCTTTCTGAACCTTCTGCATGTGGTCAGCCAGTGTTCCCAGCACCATTTACTGAGCAGGTTCTCCTCGCCCCAGTACTTATTTTCCTCTCGCCCAGTTCTGCCTATGACTTGCAATGAGTTTATCTTAAACAGTAACAGCAGTGGGCTGCTTGTTTTGTGCCTGATCTTGAAGAGAACGAGTCGAACAGTTCTCTGGAGTATAATAATCAAGTTAAGAAGATTTCCTTCTGAGTTTGCTAAGAGTTTTATAAAAATCATAAATAAATGCTGAACTCAATACTTTCCCTGCATCTGTAGAGATAAATATGTGATTTTCTTCCTTTACTCTTTTAATATGAGAATCATTGGCTCAATTTGCTGGTAGTAAAGTCATTGCATTCCAAGATCAGCCACACTTGATCATGATGCACACTTTTAAATTGCTTGGCTGGTGGTTTAAGATTTTTGCGTCTGTGTCTATGAAAGAAATGTCTGCGATTTTCTTGTTTTCAGCTCACGTTGTTCTCTCCCTTGCCTTATGATGTTTGCACTGGCTTCATCTTCTGCCTGAAACGCTTCCTTCTCCCAACGCCCTCCTCCTCTCCCACACGCCCGGCGAGCTGCTACTGCCTTCCCCGCCTTCAGGTTGCCGCAGGAACACCTCTTCTCCTCCCCGATCTCTCCCACTCACTGTGTAACTCATTCCTTCCATGTGCCCCCGGAACATCTGGTGTTTCCTCCGTTAAGAGCAAAGTGGGCATATTCTGGAAAAGACTGTCATAGAAATACGTTCTCTTATTCTTGGCTATGCACCCTTTCTAATTTACATGGCTGGCTTATGAAGAGGGGCTGGCATAAATTTGGCTTTTATCTACTTTATTGAGACACTATTTACACAATATTTCTGAGCAAACACTTCCCTAGAGTTACACTCCGCTTCTCTCATGGAAATGCAGCATTAGAGCTGCTGTTAGACAACTGTCCCCCTAGCCCTGCACTGTCCAATACAGGGGTCACTGACCAGACGTGGCGATTGGGCACTTGTGGCTAATCTGAACCGAACTGAAACAAAAGTGTACTGGATTTTGAAACTTAGTATAAGCAAAATCATGTAAAATATCTCACTCGTAATTTTATACTGATTACATGTAGAAATGATAATATTTTGGATATACTGGTTTAAATAAAATATTATCAGCATGAATTACACTTATGTTTTTTCAATGAAGCCACTGGAAAATTTAAAGTTACACGTGGGAGAGAGCTATCTACACTGTAGCTTCGTGAAAGGCAAACAAACTAGAAAAATAAACATGGGTTTAAAGCCTACCTCCCTCACTTATTAGCTCTGTGGACCTGGCAAGTTACTTAAAATATCAATTTCATAAGGACATTACATTAAATTAAAATAATGTATGTAGAATGTTTGACACCTAGGAAGTAACTAGCTAATGCTTGTTTCATCACAAGGAAGTAGTTCACACATCACAGTGTCCAGCACACAGGATTACATATGTATTACATGGTGAATTCCATTCTGAGATTAGCAGTTACTAGACTAGTTTACAAATTCATGATACTTTTTGTCATATGGTCCCAAGACTCAACATTACAATGTAACAATACTTTAAGAAAAAAGACAATTATTTTATAATTTTATTCATTCACTTTTTCTACGCGTTAATAAATCTTTTGCATAGGTAAATACATTTAGTTAGAGCTATAAGACAACACAGAAACTGACAAGAAATAGATAGACATTCTGAATATTTTCCAAATAACTAGACTGAGAAAACTCTTGACTATATGTCAGCTTCAGAAATGCCCCAACCCCCTTCTGCTCATACCTAAAACAATGTGTGTCACCCTCAACCGTCTATAAAATTGTTTTATGGAATAGTTTATCTTGAACATCTTCTTATACTCTTTTAAAGCATTACTTCAAAAACAGAAATTCTACAAATAAATAGCAAATGTTATTGCACATGAGAGTTCTAGCACTAATTTCTAAAGCAAATTAATCCAGTCTGAAGATGTAACTATTTTTTCTAATAGAATGGTCTTGGTAATTAAAATATTTTAATATCTGATGTAAAGATAACTTCTGACATTTGGAATGAAGTTATAAAACCTTCTCCAAACTCAGAAGAAAGGTTATTATAACACAGTGAGCTGTGTTACCTGAGCTAATCAAGGAGCCCCTACGGCAGGTCTCTCAAGTAGGCACCTTGCTTGCTGGGAACCACGGCCTCCTGAATCCCAGAATCCTCGTCTCAAGAGCACAGCTTCTCAGGACCCGCACTGCAAGCCCTCAGCCCTTCTCCCTGCTCAGGCTGTGCCGAACCGAAGGCACCCGCCTCTGCACGGGGCCACAGGCCACGTGCCAGTAGCAACAGCATGGTGGCTAAAGGACAGGCCATTCAGTCGGGGGAAATAAAGGCGCTTTCAGGAGGGATTTCTGGCTGGGAACCCAGGTGGTAATAGCTTTGCTCTATAAGATGTAATAACGACAAAAGAACATTAAAATCTAAGGCTGCACAAGGCATTGTAAACAGCAGTGATCTTTCTTAGAAATGTTAGAATTCATTTGCCCCAAAATAACAAATATAATCTAGTACTGGAATAAAAATACCTGAGAAGTTATCACTCTCTAGGCAACAAAGTAGTGTTATTTCTGTTTAGCAAAAGTTCAGCTATGCCTGAATTAATTTCTACATTTATTTTTAAAAGTAAATTTTAACAAAGTGGTCAACAAAGGAAGTATGGGTTTTAATGTTGATCATATCAATTTATTACTAATTTTGGTCTTCCAATTGGTTTCCTATATAAAAACAATGAGTTTCTCAGTAGTAGGTACAATAGCTTTCAAAGAGAACTTAGGCAGAATCATTAAGATAGAAACCATAAATAATCAGAAGGCAAATGAAGCAAAATTGTCTAATGTGATGTTTGCCCTAATTTATATCAATATTCTTCCATAAATTTTTAGATGTTAAAGTTATCCTAATCTAAGCATATTATGAAATCATTATAAAAGATTCCAACCTCTGAAACTTATGAAAGAGTGCAAGACCTTGAACAGAGTTAGAAATGCTGGGCTATTTTCTTACTGGTCAATTTTGGTCTGTATTTTCTGGACCTCTTCGGGCCAAGCATAACGATCAGGCAGAATCTGGTCATAATCCGTGCTATACATCTGAGAGCGGACAAACGCTTCCTTGTTTTGTGGTTCAGGATAAACGGTGGCTGTCTTTTCTTGGTATGCGTCTTTCACAATCTAGATATAGAAAAGGATATTAAATTTTTTTGTTTGTTTGTTTTTGTTTTTGTTTTTGAGTTGGAGTCTCACTCTGTCGCCCAGACTGGAGTGCAGTGGCCGCTCCCGGCCACCGCAGCCTTGACCTGCTGGGCTCCGGCGATCCTTCTGCCTCAGCCTTCTGAGTAGCCGGAATTACAGGCGCGCGCTACCACGCCCGGTTGATTTTTTTTTTTGATTTATTTTAGAGATGAGGTCTCGCCTGCCCAGGCGGGTCTCGAACCTGCGGGCTCAGGCAATCCACCTCAGCCTCCCAAAGGCGCGGGATTACAGGCTGAGCCACCGAGCCCGGCTTGGATATTAATTATTTTAATAAATAGAGGTGATAGTGAACCCAAGCCAGCAGAAGTTTTTATTAGTTTTAACAGATTTTAATTTTTTTTTTTTTTTTGAGTTGGAGTCTCACTCTGTCACCCAGACTGGAGTGCAGTGGCCGCCAGAGCAGCCACCACAGCCTCGACCTGCTGGGCTCCGGCGATCCTTCCACCTCAGCCTTCCAAGTAGCCGGAATTACAGGCATCCGCTACCACGCCTGGCTAATTTTTTAATTTATTGTAGAGATGAGGTCTGGCTGCCCAGGCGGGTTTCGAACCCGCGGGCTCAGGCAATCCACTCTCCTCAGCCTCCCAAAGGCGCGGGATTACAGGCTGAGCCACCAAGCCCGGCCACAGATTTTAATTTATATATTGTCTGTTTCCAAAACCTTAAGTGCATTATAACAAAAGCACATGTAGACGAAGATATAAAACGAAGAGCAATTATAAATCATATAGTGAGAGGGAAAAGGCTGCCAGAAACGCATTTGAGGAGTGAAGAAGCCAGTGTTAACTGTCTTGACGTGATCTGACTGATAACTAACTGAACCCCGAACACCTGAACAGTCCTGCTAAGTGAGAACCTAAAATTTCCAAGAACCCCTGATCTGACCACTGTCCCCGCCAAATGGTCTCTGTTTATGGCAGCATCTCCTGACCCTGCCTGCTCAGCGAGTCAGCTGGACTCTGCAGGCAGGGTCTGTGCTGCTTGTCAGTTTCACAGAACCCCGTCTTCACATTCTGTGTGACACACACAATTCTGGTCCCTTCATGCTGGCTTTCTCCTTCCACGGCCCTACAACCTGGAACCATGCACAGGTTTTCTGTGGTGTCATACTTTTCCTAACCTGCACGTTATACTTTTACTTCTTTTTTTAAAAAAAGAAACTTCCTCTTGGCTGGGTGTGGTGGCTCACATCTTGAATCCTAGCTCTTTTGGAAGGCCAAGGTGGGAGAATCATTTAAGGCCAGGAGTTCAAGCCCAGCCTGGGCAACATAGCAAGACCTCATCTCTACAAAAAATCAAAACAATTAGCTGGGTGTGGTGGTGCACGCCTATAATCTCCCCTACTCAGGAGGCTGAGTCTGAAAGACTGCCTGAGCCCCGGAGGTCCGGGCGGAAAAACTTCCTCTCATGGTTCCAGAAAGCCAATTCCAAACCTTCCCTTGTCTTTAAATCTCCATTTGACTCTCATCCCTCTACTGAGAAAATTCCAGTTACTCAGAGAAAATGACATTTTCCCTTTTCACCAACTCAAACTCCCTCCTCTGATTCTTCATGCTTCTGCTCTTCCCTTAGTTTCTTTGAGAAAAATGGATTCTCCTTCTTGTCAAAATTAATCACCCCATATGCGCTATTTAATTCACACCAGTTATAAAAAGCAGTCAGTGAGCAGCTTTTTGTAAGAATGACTTATTGGGTTAAGTCTGAATTTGAAGAGTATTAGAAAGATTAAATAGCTTTTTTCAATGTAAAATTATGCATTTATGAACAATTCTGGTTATAAATATTGTACTGTATTGTGAAGAAATAGCTATGAAAATGCAGGAAGTAAAAGTTTGTATACACCAAAATTATGATGCTAGAAAATAGAGCAAACAAATTTCTTAAAAAGACTTGAAACAAACACATGAAAAATAATGATGCCTATATTAGGAATGTAGAACATTGCTTATTTTCCTCTTCTCTGTTTTCCAAAGTGTCTATCGTGTGGCACTATTACTTATTAAACAGTCTTGTTGAGGTGTAATTCACACGAAATCCAACCATTTCAAGTGTCCCATTAAATTATTTGGAAAGCCACTGAGCTATGCCACCAGCACCACATTCAGTGGTGGACGTGCCCACCTCCTCGAGAAGACCCTCAGGCCTGTATTAACTTTGCAACACAGCACGGCTGGGGCATGACTGGCACAGCCAGCGGCTGCTCATCTCCTCGCTCTGCTCCCAGGCGCACCACAGCCACGGCCCCTCTCCCGTGACATCTTCACTCTCTCCTGCCGATGCCACACTCTCTGGAAGAGGGGCTTGTGCTGCACTGCCGTCCCAGTTCTCCCTGACGACCTGTTCTCTTGGCCTCTTGACATCGCTTTCGTAAACATCTCTCGTGATCACTTGCTAAGCACCAGGTAGAAGTCCCCATCTGTTTTCCTCTCCCAGACACAGTCCTGTTGATCTCAGCTTCCACCCCCACACTAAACTGTCTAGTCTCTGATTTCTGGCATGCTGCTCTGTTGGGAGACTCTGCCTAAAATCCTGACCCCTTTTCTTCTTAACCAGCATCCTCCTTCTGTCTTCCAGACACAGGACTAAACCATATCCTGTCCTCAGTTTCTGTTCCCCTCAGTACTTGCTCTCTTAGCAGCCCCGCCACTCCTGGGGTGTCACCTGTCACCACATGCAGATGACTCCGCAGTCTTGCTTCGGCTCCGGTCACTTCCATCCACTTGTTGGAAAAGTGCCTCTGAGAGTGCCACTGGCACCACACACACGCTGTCCACGCACGTGATCCTCCCCCTCTAAAGCTGGTTCTTTGTTGATGTCCTCACTTCTGTCTGAGCGCCCAGCAGGTGTCATATCTGCATCTTTCTGCACTCCTCTCTTCTGTCCCTACTTCCTTACTTTCTCCTGTAATCATACACTAATTCCTCTTCATTTACATCTTCGAATGAACTCAAAATGATATTATGCTGTTCTGTATATTAATCGTTCACACTAACTAGAAAGTACTCGATGTAGGCCAGGCAGAGTGGCTCATGCCTGTAATCCCAGCACTCTGGGAGGTGGAGGTGAGAGGACCGCGTGAGCCCAGGAACTCAAGACCAGCCTGGGCAACACAGCGAGACCCTGTCTCTACAAAAAATTTTAAAAGTTAGCCTGGTGTGGTGGGATGCACCTGTAGTCCCAGCTTCTTGGGCGGCTGAGCAGAAGGATCAGCTGAGCCCCAGAGGTCAAGGCTGCAGTGAGCCATGATGATGTCCCTGCACTCCAGCCTGGGCAACAGAGTAAGGCCCCAACTCCAGAAAATAAGAGTAGTAGACACATATTAACAGATAATATGAGCATACTCTTTCATAAATAGATAACCAAGCAGTTTATTATCTAAAGTTATTTGAAGGATGGCTTGCTTTTTGAAGAATCTACTTTCAATCAATAAGATAAATAACAATATGTGATTCTTAAATGGTCTTGTTTAGATAAACCTGCTAATACCTTATGCTAGTGATCTTCAACCAGGAGCAATCTGCTCCTACAGGGACACTTGGCAATATATGGAAACACTTTTGGTTGTCTCAACAGTGCAGATGCTACTATATGTAGTGGGCAGCGGCCAGGAATGCTGCCAAACATGGTACAACGCCCAGGACAGTCCTCACAACAGAGTTCTCTAGCCAAAAGTCCAGAGGGCTGAGGTGGAGAAATCGCAGCTTAAACATATAACTATTGTTAGAGCTGAACTGTGTCCCCCTCAAATCCATACGTTGAAGCTCTAACCACTGGGACCTCAGAATGTGACTGTATTACAGATAGGGTCTGTAAGGAGATGAATCAGTCAAAATGAGGCCACTTGGGCGAGCCTAATCCAGTTTGACTGGTGTCCTTATAAGAAGGGGAAATACGGACGCACAGCGGGGTGCACACATTGAGAAAAGACCATGTGAGGACACAGTAAGAAGGCGGCCATCTGCCCGCCAAGAAGAGAGGCCTCAGCAGCGCCCAGACCTGCGGACATCTAGCTGGGACGTGCAGTCTCCGAACTGCGAGAAAACCGACCTGTGCTGCTTAATGAGTCTGTGGCCGTGCCAGCCCGGCCAAGCAAACACGAGCGCACTGCCACGGAGGCCACGTGTCTCTGTGTGCCACGGAGCCATCCCTGCCTTTAGGTTCTCCTCGGCTGGCTCCCGGACGGCGTGTCTGCCCCCCCACGGCTCTGGGGTCGCTTGCCCTCACGGTTTTGCCTTCTGCCGGTATCTTCAGTTGTAATCTCAGTCACGTAGCATGCCATCCATCAAAAGGACACACAGGGAAGTGGTTCCAGGACGGAGTGTCTCTCTAACATGTCTGCGATATTTCAGCCATTACCGCAAGTGTGATATGGGAAAGAGTAACCTTAAAAAGGCAAAATGGGTGGAACCAGTCTGAAAGAGAACCCTATCGAGTTATTTACGTTACAGGAAAAACACGACTGACAGGATAATCAATGGCTCAGCAAAATTCTTCCATTCCTCTCTAAGCATCAGCTGTCATTCCCAAGCTCTTCCAAGTCATCGTGCCCGTTTCCGACTTCTGACACAGTAAGCTGACACAGATACACATCTCAAGGAGATTTTTAACATTTAAATCTACATTTTTAGCAAGAGAAGGAAGGAAAAACAATGAAGCTTGAACAAGCATGGTTTTACCTTTTCTGCAATTTTCAGGGACACATTTCTGATGGTATTCAAGGGAGGATAAAGCCGGCCCTCTTCCAGGTGTTTATCTGACACCTGCTGAGCTATAACCTTAAAAAAAGAAAGAAAGAACGTTTATACCTCACACCATACAATGTGGTGGTTATGCAAATAACTAAGTGAATGGTCGCCTATAATGGTGGCATACAGAAACCAATCACGTTAATGTGATCATCTCATCTCATCTCCCTTTCTATCGATGAAAAATTGGTAGTCATCGTTAGGATCACATAATTGGTAAAAAAAAAAAAAGATGGGAATGGATTCCAGCTGTCACGTGGACCAGTTCCTTCTCTCTATACCATGAAATGCTGGATACGTGTATCCTCAACTGATACATTAGGGGAAGGGGAAAAAGAAGAGTAAGAAAGAATGAGGAGGAGCAGGACAGAGCAGTGGGAAAAGACCCTGAACATATGGGGGGGGTCGCTGAGGCCAAGCATGCCGCCACCCCAGCCCATGGGTTCCTGCACAGGGGACAGGGCAGGAGGCTGAGAAAGTCACTGCAGAGTCTCCTTACAAGCAGGATTTTCATCTCTCACAGATTCTGGATGATAGGAATCACCTGACTAGCCTCAGCTACTGCTGTCCCCAACCGCTTCCTAATTCTGAATCAAATACGTTAAATTCTCCACTGACCCCTAAGGCCACCCTAGCAACCCTGAAGTTCCCTCCAGACCTAAGACTTTAAGTTTCTAGGTGGGGTGGATCTAAATCACTTATAGCTGAATCTTTGTTTAACGGAAATGTAGATGCAGAGAGGGAGTGGGAAACCTTTATCTGCACATTCTGAATAACTGAAATTAAGAGCTCTTTCAGTATTTCTTCGTATCTTTTAGATTTTTAAATCATAAAGTTATTTCCAAAATATTGTTTTGTTGCCATCAGCAAATATATAGGACTCTCAACAAGGATAACACTGCGGAGAAGTTTAAAAAAGAGTTCCTGTCCCTGAGACATTTCCAATTTAGTGAGGTCGCAGGGAAGAGGAAGAAAAAGAGAACTCAGGAAGAGAAGCCCCCAGGCTAGCAACGAGGAGGCGTGTCCAGGAACCCAGAGGGAGGACAGGTGGGGATGCCTCACGGTGGAGAGGGGCTCCAAGGAAAAGTGGGAGTCAGGCGGAAGAACAGGGCGGGCACTTCGGGCCACGCAGGGGAGCGTGGGCCCCGGCGTCTGAGGTGGTGTCTGAGGTGGGGCAGTGGCGAAATCAGGAAGCGAAGCTTGGATAAAGCCCTGTGGGTGACGGAGGACTTCTGACCAAGGGCATGGAGGCAGGGGCAGGGGTGGGGGAGGGGAGGCGGAGGGGAGGGAGGGAGAGTGACTCGCAGTCTGGAGCCCAGTCATATGAGCCCTCATCACTTCACTCACTGGTTCTTGCCTTTGCAACAGGATGTTGACTGATGCTTCCCTCGGCTCCAGAATTGGCAGCCAGGGCCCAAACTGGAGCCCAAAGAGGCAGTAGGTGCTCCACACTCTCAGGAAGCCACAGAACAGCGTGGCCTCCTCCTGAGAGGTGGAAGCCAGTCCTGCCACCCCACGACCATGGCACCCCCTCCCAGAGGCTGAGAAGGGGAGAGATGGGGAACGTGGCTGGAGCCCTGACTTGGCCCGGAGAGTTGTGCAATGATCTTTTCTTCCCCTCTGCTCTTCTGAGTGGGTACTAGGTTTATGTTTTTGCTTTTAATGTTTTGATGATGAATGTGCCGTGTGTTATCTAGCAAGCATCTAATTGTAATATTCTAGTTACCAAGTTTTAAGACTTGACTACATGATACATCACCACCTAGCTTCAAGGAGAGACTGGCATTCTGCTCCCCACGTGTCCAGAGCAGTTGCAGACAGGTGAACTCAAGTAGCGGAGGAGAGAGCGGGAGGGGAGGCGCTGCGGCAGCCATGAGCGGTCTGTGTTCCCTTCGGCGGATCTGGCATGGACACATGAGTTTCCACGGCCAAGCGGTCACAGCTGAGGAGGCCCCGGCTTCCTGGGTGACCAAAGGTGGACGAGGAGGCTAAACTGAAGCCAGACCCCCAAGTAAGGGGCCTCTGAACTCTCGCGTGGGTCCCATGAGAGAGAGCGAGCCAGGTGTGGACCCGGCCACAGAGGGCCTGATGGCCTAAAACAGTGGCGAGTTGACACATACCCTTCCTGCCTATCTCCAGCACATCTGAAGAAGCAGGCCTTCGTGGGAAGGGGGAGGAGGTTTCTCAGAGCCCAGCCGCACACTCCCCAAGTCCTCCCGAGAGCGAGTGTCAGAGGAAGGGTGAAAGAGAAGCAGGGCCTTCCCGACCTGCTACTGCAGACCTCTTGTCCTGCCGGGAGAGGACCTGGATCTGGGTTGGATATACAACCTTGAACGGGGCAGATGTTTAATTACTGTTCACTGGCACGTCTTCAGCACTCAGAATAATGCCTAACACACAGCAGGTACTTAACACTTGTTGAAAGAATGAGTGACCTGTAAATCATGGGTTCTTACTGAAATGTCACAAAGAGAAATGAAAGGTAGATTTGGTGGAGAATTACTTAAAACAATGATTGAGGCCATTTAAATTCAAACCACTGAACTGAAACTACATTAAAAAATCTTCTTAATTCTTGTTATGCAAAGGATTTGTGGTGGTTTAAATCAGTGGAAACTTGTTAGATGTAAAAGCAAAAACTTTTATGGATATCCAGTATTGTTATTAACTAGATAAGAAAAAAAAATGGGTAGCAAGATGCTGAAAAGTTGTAATAGCTTGGTGGCTGATGGTTCAGGCTCTGGTGTGAGGAGACCTATGTTTGAACCCTGATTCCACCGATTACTGTCTGTCTGAATTTGGGCAACTCAATTAACCTTTATAAGTCTCAGAATATATGACTAATAACAGTTTCTGGCTCATAGGATTAAATAAAATAAATGACAGCAAAGAACTTACCACTGTCTGCCAAATAAGTGTTCAATGAATCTTAGCTATTTTATTTTTAAAATAACAAGTAGGCAGCCTCATGGCAAAGCGGAAGCAAAACTTCTGGTGTCAGCCCTAGCTCTAAAATGTATTAGCCTTTTAGCTATGTGATTTGGGGCAAACTCTATAACAATCAGCTTCAATTTTTTTCAACTGCTTATGTGAAATGATACATACATTGTGCCTCCCACCACTAGCACACTGCTGGCCTTCAGAACCATTGTTTCTTCTCTAGAATGCTACACAAATGTCATTTTAAAGAGATGGGGAAAAGTCGGAAGACAGCTAAGAAGAACCATTCTGAGGCCAAACTCTCCTCGTGTGCCTGTCACACAAAGGGGGAGCGGAGAAACTGGGGAAGAATCAAGCAGCACATCGGTGACCATGGGGGCCCCGCTACAGTGTGAGGGGGGGTTCTGGGGGCGGGGGAGGAGAGCGTGCACAAGTCCTAGCCTCAGTCTCACCCACTGAATCATTCACTCAAAAGCCATGTGCTGCCTTTCATGGGGCTGGAGTATCTCCAGTGACACTGCGGCTGATTCCAAATCATCTCTGTTTATTCTGACAACGCGATGATGGCTGGATTTTCAGTTACCCAGCGACTTACGTGAGTCAAAGGTCCTTCCAAAAGATGTCAATGGTATTATCCCAAGTGTCCCCTGGGAAGACGTCAGAAGGGAGTGGATCGGGGTAGATGCGAGGACACCAGCAGGTGATTCAGGAGTGGCATGGGGATAGGAGGCACAGGTTTGTCTCCCAGGTGTGAGCAGCAGGTGAGAAGCCTGCTGCCCAGCTGCACTACAGACCACACAGGGCCAGGCAGGCTGACCCAGGGGAGTACTCTGTGCTCTCATCAGGGGTCCAGAAGAATGTCCCAATGCCAGGAAAGCCAACACTCTCTTCATGGCAGAAGAATGTCCAGAAATGTGTTTTGTGCTTGGAGCCAGTCCATGAGACGTGACTGGTGTTTTCAATAGGACTCCTAGCAGTTGTTACATTTGAGGTTGCCGATGTTCCTGCTTCTCTTCGGATCGCTCAAGTCTCTCGCCTTTTATTAAAGATTTCAGGAAAAAAAATTGAGGCTGCCAAACAAACTTCATCGAGATCTCCCAAATGTTATTTCTGTTAACTACAAAATATAATCTAGACAAAAAAGACTTTCTTCTCTTTTAGGCCTTCTGGCAGTGGATGTTTGTGGCAGTTACTCATCTGTCTTCTGCTAAGATACATGATTAGTTCTATTTAATTCAGCTCAACAAGTATTTGTTAAGTTTCTGCACTGTGCTTAGCATTGTGCTCAGTGCTACTGAAGCTTTGAAAGAAGGTATATGGAAGACTCTTTCAAGAAGATGATTATAGAGTAACTTAATTATAGAGGCAACACTTAATTGTTTAAATACGAAGCTCTCGAGAGAAGTAAAATTAAATGTCAAGGTGTTTAATAAAGACAGCTATGGCTAAGACGAAAGACCCGGAAGAGCCAGGCTTATCACAAAAGGATTCCAGGATGAGGTGAGACTTAAGCAGTGCCCTAAATGACAGGCTTGATTGGGGGAGAACAGTCCTCAGGTCTTTCCAAGTGACAAGAGGGAAAGTAGTTGATTACGCAGGTGTGCACATCGTGGTGTGCTTGCAGGTTATGGGATGAGGCTTCTGAGCTCCGGGGCCTGCTTGGAAAGGGGGTATTACTACAACCCTGGGAATAACTGTGAACATAGGCGAAGCAAGGGAAGGTGATAAGTCAGGTTTTAAGAGTGTTGTGTTTAAGAAGACACAGCAGGACACTTCCAGGAACTTACCCAGCAGGGAACAGGAGGTATGGTAAAAGATGAGAACAGAGAGACACAGATTCGGCCACAACTAGAGTGAAGATACTAGAAACAAGCAAAGACCTTCAAAAGCAGAAGGCAAAGAGAGGAACAAAGTAGAGGGGGGAATGAATGCTAGGGACAAAAGTTCTTTGTTAAAAGAGAGACGAAAAGGAGACAAGAGAACAATGAATGGGCCATAACTGAGGAACTACGAAAACCAGGAACGCCATGCTGCGGCCTAAGAGAAAACCAGTAGGGAGGCCAAAGATGTAGCCGGAGAAATCACTAGCTATGATAAGAATAACACTGTTGACAAGGCCACACTTTTTAAGAATATTATTTCTGTGAATGGAAAATGGAAATACATTTTAATTGTTTTTCTTCAGTTTTTTGGTAGTGATTATTACTTTTCTTGGATAGCAAATACTTTCATGAGATCTGTCACTAGAGGGAGCTAGAGTTATTTAGGAAAGAAAACATGGACTGCGAGTAGTGTTTCCGTCCTAAAAGACACTGTGCATATTAAGGCAATGATTACATTTTCCCTAATGCAAAAACAACTTTGAAATGTTCTCTTAGTAATTTGACAGCCGCTTATGTTTAACAAGATTTTTCAAGTTAAAGAAAACCCGAGATATCTGCTGGCATCAGTTCTGTGAAGAAAAGGGAGCAGAACATCACGGCGTCCAGGTCTCTGAATGATGACGGTGCCAACGAGGGCTAGGCTCCCCAGGTCACATCAATAACGTAAGAATCTTTGTCTATATTATTGAGGTTCCTCTTCACAGTGGAAATCGCATGTTTGCAACATAGAAATATTAGACTACTAATCAAGTTCTACTTGGTTCAGTTCAACTATAATGTACAGTGGTTTAAGAGAAACTTGAAGAGTGGCTCAAGTTTCTCATTCGCAAACTGCATCCTGTTCACATCTGACAACACGATGTCAACCAGATGAACGTTCTGATGATCAGAAGCTCATGATTTTACAGATGTGCACACCTGCTGCTGTATCCTGCTGAGGCTTGGGAGGGGCACAGAACTAACTGTGGTAAGCTCATGACATCTCCTGTGCCACGACTAAAAGCCCTTTGTATCTGCCCCAAGAGCTTCGTGTCCTCTGCCAACATCTATGAAGTTGTGACTAACTTGGTAGCTTGCAAGTAGGCTAAGATCTCGGGTCTTTCACAATTCATGGCAGCACAAGATGCCCCAATGGTCCTGCTCTGTGATAGTCTGAGAGCCTTTCCTGAAGGCTCAGACTACAGCCCACTTCTGCCGTCCTTTTAATGATTTTTATAAACACCTAATTCCCTATTTTAATTTAATTTCTGCTTAAAGATTAGAGTGAAGATACCAGAAACAAGCAAAGATCTTCCAAAGCAGAAGACAAACAGAGGAAAAAAGGGGGGGGGAATGAATGCTAGGAAAAAAAGCTCTTTGTTAAAAGAGAGATGAAAAGGAGACAAAGAAAACAATGAATGGGACATAACTGAGGAAGGATGAAAACCAGAAATGCTGTGCTGAACCCTAAATGATAAACGCTTCCACTATACCATATCAGACTTTCATTTTAAACGTTCAAAAAGGCATTATTTAGCAAGTTTCTCAATGGAGAAACATTACCACTTAATTGTCTTTTGGAAACAATATATATATATTTTTGAGTTAGAGTCTCACTCCGTCACCCAGGCTGGAGTACGGTGGCACACTCACGGCCACCCCAGCGTCGACCTGCTGGGCTCAGGGATCCTTCCTCCTCAGCCTTCCAGGCAGCCGGAACTACAGGCATGCGCTACCACATCCGGCTGATTTTTGATTTATTGTAGAGATGAGGTCTCGCCAAGTTGCCCAGGCGGGTCTGGAACCTGCGGGCTCAGGCAACCCATTCACCTCAGCCTCCCAAAGTGCTGGGATTACAGACCTGAGCCACCATGCCCGGCCAGAAACAATATTTTTACTCGTCTCTTTACTGTCACAGAATTTGATCTGATGTGTGAAGATAAAAAAGAATTCCTCTTAATAAATCAAAGCCTAGTTTTTCCAGCTACTGAAGAACAATCTCTTGCTAGTGACTCAATATGAACCTGCCACCTACCCCTTAATTCTCCATTGGGAAAGATTTTCTCTTCTTCAGATTTTACTTCTAAAAATGGGTTGAAAGTGCTAGATAAACAAAACATGAGATCACCTGGGCTGAGCACACTTGGTACTTGATAGCATGGTCCCCAACCCCGGCATCAGGGCCCGCTTTCGCGAAAGACGGTCTTTTATGGACTCGGCAGGAGGCACGATGGTTTGGGGATGATGCAGGCACATGACATTTACTGTGCACTTTTCTTCTATCACGATTTTGATATGAGTCCGCAGGCGACTGCTTTATGACGGTCTCTTGCTGTCCAGCCTCACAGCTCACGTTAGTCTGTCCTTGCAGCCGCTCCCAGCACTAGCACCACCACCTCAGCTCCGCCTCAGATCATCAGGCATTCGATTCTCATAATGAGCGCGCAACTTAGATCCCTTGCGTGCATAGTTCACAAGAGGGTTCGAGCACATATGAGAATCCTATGCTGCTGCTGCTATGAAAGAAGGCGGAGCTCAGGTGGTAATGGGGAATGGCTGTAAATACAGATGAAGCTTTACTTGCTCGCCCATGGCTTAGCTCCTGCTGTGCGGCCTGGTTCCTAACAGGCCACAGGCCACGGACCAGGACTGGTCCAATGCCGGTCTGTGGCCTGGGGGGTGGGGACCCCTGACCCCTGCTTTATAGCCGTGGCAAACCTAGAGGACTTCACAATACCTCAGCAGTGGTGAGAAAAATCTTATCTGTGATGTGCCTCAATCCACACGCCACAACACCAAGAGCAACTCCAGGGAACACATAGGAATTGTTGCCTTGGCCAGGATACAGGGTCCGTCCGTTTGGAAGAGTGACTGGATCAAAAGGACTGCCACTGGCAAAAATTGCACGTCCCTGCAACACAGACACACACACAACTAACTTTAACAAGAAGCAGGCTATTTTAAAGCAAGTGTATCTTAACAGTACTACCCCATAGCCTAAATAAGTGCTTAGAAGTCTAATTTTTCAGTAACTTCCTAGGAAGTCCAGGCAAGCTTCTGTGACGTAAGGCAGCAAGTGCAAGGGACCCAGAGACCATCACTCTGTTCTCTGCACTGGTTCGGCCCACGGGCCCATCAGCTGCTTCTATGCTGGGCTTCCAATTACAGACTTTTGAAGATAAGAAACGATGGATTAACATCAAAGCACTGAAAGATGACATTAGGTTGGGATTTAAGGATCAACACATCTCCAAAGTAAAAACTGAGACCAATTTTATATATTTCTATACTGTAAAGAGTCATATGGAAAATCACATAGGAAACAACTCATTAGCACAAACGGAATTGGCAAATAAGGGGAAACTTAAGTTGTCATAATTGTCTTCATCTCTCCTAGTTTTACTATTTTGTCATGATTATTTGAGGAATCTTATGTATTACTTGCTGCAAGAAGTCACTGATGTAGGGCCTGCTGGGTGCTACATTCCATGATGCTAGTCAAAAGGAGAGCATGTGTCTGATCTGTGAGGGTGACAGCAATTAGGCTTCAACGCAGGCATGGGAAGCCCTCAACAAACGAAGCATCACGATCTAAGAAAGCAACTTGAAAAGTCTAAGTCATCAAATCCCCAAAGCATAGTTTAAATGATGACCAAATGGATTGTAAGTGTCATACTTCTTACCCCTTAGATCTGTAGTCTAAATCCTGATATTAGTAATATTCACTTGTTTATCCAATATCATAATATACCTTTTGGTTCTTTTGAAACTTGTATAATATACAATTCAACCTTCTTCAGGATATAAATTGATAAAAATAGATGAAAAAGAAAACAAATTCTCATTTAGGTGCCTATAACATACTGTTATGTTTTGCACAGAATTAGGCTTTGTTTTCATACAAGACTGAGATAATAAACTCTGTTTACCAGATAAAACATTTCATTACAAACAACTTTCTAATGTACCTAAATTATTTTTTCATAAATACAGGTTTTTAAAAACCATATTTGAGAAAGAGGCCTGCAACATTATTTATCTCCTTCCCCTCCTTCACTCCCATTCTTCCTATTTTTCTATACTCACTATATTTTAAGAAGGAATGGCATTAAATAAATGACAGCACTGTAGCTAGCTAAACATTCTCATATATGTGAATTATTAATATGGGGATGGAAATCTTTCCGTACCATTTTTCTATAATTCTTTGGCCAAACCAGTGTCCAAATTTCCAAGCTCAAAATCACTTTCTGTGGTTTATGAACAACCACATAGAACATCAGGAAAGACCATAAGAAAACGTTAAAGCCATCTATATCAAACACATTCATATTTAAACATACTACATAAATTTGGGTAACTTTATATGTGTGCTGCAGATGAGTCTCTAAGTTCTTGAGGTTCACTGAGACATACTGAGATAAAATAATTAAACACTTGTTTACTATCTGCCTCCTGTGTGCAAGGCACCATGCTAAAATTTTGTGATTGCACAAAGGGTTTTTTGTCTTTTAAGGTCCTAAGGACTACTGAGTCATGTGAGGCAAATTCCCCAACCTAAGGATGAGATAAATTTAAAATCAAGCCGGGCTCGGTGGCTCAGCCTGTAATCCCACGCCTTGGGAGGCTGAGGTGAGTGGATTGCCTGAGCCCGCGGGTACGAGACCCACCTGGGCAACTTGGTGAGACCTCATCTCAAAAATAAATTAAAAAATCGGCCGGGCGTGGTAGCACGCGCCTGTAGTTCCAGCTGCTTGGAAGGCTGAGGTGAAAGGATCGCCAGAGCCCAGCAGGTCAAGGCTGCGGTGGCCAGGAGCGGCCACTGCACTCCAGTCTGGGTGACAGAGTGAAACTCCGACTAAAAAAAAAAAAAAAAAAAAAAATTTAAAATCAGTGAGGATACTGGTGCCATCCCAAGTAGGAGAGATAAACAATGGTGTGGTATCTTGTAGAAAAAATAATTAATTCTATCAATGAACATTGCAGGATATAGGATTGAAGTAGAGCCATCAAGTTTGAATTTGTGCAGAGCGACATAATTTTGTGTCATACTTACCTTCTCTATTTCATTTTGGACTTATTTCCAAAGTGAAAGTTTTAGATAGACATCAACCTCACTTGTTGCAATGATTTTTTTTCCAGTCTTTGAATGAAAGAAAGGCTCTTGCCAACATAGTCAAATATATTATGTATAAAATAGTATAAAATAAGTCACTTTTTTGAAACAGTAAAGTATTGAAGTATTGAAGACTCCTATCCCAACCTGGCTGAATGTCAAGATAGCTGCCCAAATGTTCCACCCATGGCATCAAAATCCAAACCCAGGATTTAGCAAAGCAAAAATAAGCCTGTGGTTTTATACTGTATGCTTCAATGTTTGGGAATAGCTAGTTAAAAACTATTTTAATCAGCTTCTAGAACCAACCTTTCTTACTTTCTATTTAACTTTTATGTTTAAATGTTAGATACTTCCAAATCACTTGAAGAAAATTATCACTACAACATTACCAAGTTTATTTTATTGAAGAAGAGGATGTACACAACAACATTCTAGAAAGAGAAATACTTCTTATCCCCCGACTTGTTCACTTTTCTTTCATTCTTGATTATATAATTCTTGAAGGTTAAATGGTAACCACCTTAGATATCCTAGGCCTCTCTATAATTAAAATCAAAATTTGATTATTAAAATATCAGTTACACTTTCACTTTACCTTAGTTACTTTATAGCACTGCTCTGCAGAACATTCTGCTTTGCTGGTCGGATTGCTCAAAGCAAAAATAATAGGCCGTTCATTGAAGGCAGCCATATCTTTGAGAATTTGTTCTGAGAATGCACCACCGATTGCAGCAACTCCTAATGGAAAAATTAGGAACTGGTGATTAGGACTATCACAGGTTAATTCATCGTAGGTTAATTCATCTAGGAGGCCCATGCGCAAAAACTATAGTACATACCACGTCATTTTCCAATAGATCCCAAACAAAATACTGTATAGAGTACTCTTATTAAAAGTATTATAACACAAAGAGATAATCTGTTAATGCCAACAATCTCTGCAGTCTTTAGGGTTACAAATCTACATGTATCCATAAAAATGAAAGATAATGTTTAATTCATAATACATTGAATTAGTAACTAATCACTTGGAATTTTGACTATAGGCATTTGTATCAGAAAATTTACATGTGTCCTATATATATACTCTATGAGTATATTTCAGTCTGTCAGGCTGCAATGCAAATATGTTTTATAAACCAAGGCTAACACAAGACTGATTCAACTGCAAAACTGAATTACTACTCATGAAATAACTTTAACAGAAGAGTAAAACAATTAGCATAATGGAAATGAAAAACAGTAAGATTACTGACAACATATTTTGTAAAAACAATACTAAATGCTAAGTAAAGTTCTTGTCAAGGAGTAAGGAGTTGTCTTATTATAGTTATCATTATTATCAATATATTCATCTGTTTCACAAGAGTTTTCAGGGTTGGAGTATGATACAAAGTAAAAAATCAAGATTACATACACACAAAATAACGGATAAAGTTTTACAACTCTGAGGTTTTTCTTTTTTTTAACCACTTTAAATTTGACTGTATTAAATACCCTACATTATACATGTGATGTGTAAGTACTGTGTTAAGTACCATGAGAGACATAAAGATAATCAAGATGTGATCCCTGTCTTCCAAGAGGTTTTGATTTAGTTCAGTGCATCTCAACCTCAGCATCGCTGACATTCTGGGCTGGGGAACTAGTTGCAGGGCTGTCATGTGCATCACAGGATATTCAGCAGCTTCCTGGCCTTTACCTGCTAGAGGTGGCAGCCCCTCCCTCCATTCCAAACCCCCTCCGGCTAAGGAGGACTAAAAACTTCTCCAGATGTGGCCAGATGTTCCCTAGGGGGCAAGGTCTCTCCCATTTGAGAACCACTGTCTATCCAAAGTAATCGACCCGAGAAAGTACTGAGCACGTCAGGTGTTAGCAGGCTAACAGAGTTAGCTCGGAGCAGTAAGAGAAATAAGACAGGACTGAAGCCACAAGTCTAGGTCTATATAGGGTCCTGTTGCTTGAGTTAATGTCTAGTTTTGTTTTTTGATTCCAAGGGTTAGAATTTCAAAAAAGTTAATTATTCTTTAAAAATTGGTGAGTAAGAAAGCCAATCAGATAAAAATCAGGGGATAAGGGAATAAGAGAGGGTGGATAAAAAAGTTCACCTATGAGGGCAGTTGGTTTTATTTTTTGAACAATGGCTTCTAGGTTCTTCATTTCTTCGTGTTCATGGGCAAACTCCTCTTTCTCTTGTGTTAAGGAAGCACGTCCCTGAGTAAAGCAAATAAGAAAAGATTACAAGTCTGCCAAATGTGTGTGGGTCAAAGAGATCCCAGAATATTTTATACACACACACGCATATACATGTATGACCAATACTTATGCCCAACACCTTCATGTACTGTGTTATAGCTATTCTTAAAGCCTCTTCTTCAACCGTCAGAGCACTGTGCCATTCATTCTTTCAACAAATAGTTACATGTCAGACAATGTTCTAGGTGATAGAGACATAACCACGAACAAAACAAACTTCCCCTTATTTAACTATGTAACATTAAAAATCCTAATTCAACAGGCATTTGTGAGAAAATGGCATTAGCAAATGGCAGTGCAAACTATCATTCAAACAACATGGTTTGTGACACATCATCCGTGTTCTACAACAGGGCCTCAGGACCCAGAGCTGGCTGCAGGTGCAGCACTACCAGCCCATTACTGTCAGCTGAGTATGAAGCCGGGAGCCATATTTGCACCACTGTTCGTCAGACTTTCTGAATAAGTACTAGCTTTATATGTTTTTGCTTTTAATGTTTTGATGATGAATGTGCCATGTGTTATCTAACAAGCATCTAATTATAATATTCTAGCTACAAAGTTTTAAGATTTAACTACATACATCACTACCTAGCTTATATGGTAATTTATAACTAATAAGTTGTTTTCACATATTTCATTTGGCCCCCTGCACAATCTTGAGAAGCAGGACAAGCATAACTAGTATCATTTTACATATGTGGAAACAGAGGCTCCGAGATATTAAGGCAAGAGATTCATGGCATTCAAAATCTTTCCAGTATAGCACAGAACCACCTTGGACAAAAAGGTTTACAGATAGTATGTCAGATTGTTTGCAAATGGTTAATCCTGAAGATGGCACAATTTTCTTGCTTTAAACGGGTGTGTGTGTGTGTGTGTGTGTGTGTGTGTGTGTGTGTGTGTGTGTGTGTGTGTGTGTGTTTTAAGTCAGAGTCTCATTCTGTCACCCAGGCTGGAGTGCAGTGGCACGATCACGGCTCATGGCAGCCTCAGCTTCCTGGGCTCAAGGAATTTCCCCACTCCAGCCTCCCTTGTAGCTGGGAACACTGGTATTCATCACAATGCCTGGCTAATTTTTTTTTTTTTTTTTTTTTTTTGTAGAGATAAGGTCTCACTGTATTGCCCAGGGTAGTCTTGAACTCCTGGCCGCAAGCAATCCTCCCACATTGGTCTTCTAAAGTGCTGGGATTACAGGCATAAGCCACTGCACTTGACCCCATCATTCTATTTTTATTATTATTTTTTTATTTTTGAGTCAGAATCTCATGCTGCTTGGAGTAGAGTGGCAAGATCATAGCTCACTGCAGCCTCGAACTCCTGGGATCAAGGGATCCTCCCACTTCAGTCTCCAGAGCAGCTGCTACTACAGGCACGTGCCAACATGCCCAGCTAATTTTTAAAAAATGTTTTTAGAGGTGGGGATCTCACTGTGTTGCCTGGGTTGGTCTCAAACTTCTGAACTTAAGTGATTCTCCAGCCTCAGCCTCCCAAGTCAAGGGGATTACAGGCACTCTTCGCCTTGCCTGGC
Source organism: Cephalopachus bancanus (assembly GCA_027257055.1). Classification (NCBI taxonomy): domain Eukaryota; kingdom Metazoa; phylum Chordata; class Mammalia; order Primates; family Tarsiidae; genus Cephalopachus; species Cephalopachus bancanus. The sequence continues at coordinate 983,023 of JAPVLO010000140.1, forward strand.
CTTAAGCCACTGTGCCGGTGGCTTAAAGTTTTTTTAAAAGCAAACAGTGCATTACAGAAAATCTGAAACACATAAACTTCTTTATGCTTGTCTTCTCATCTGTAAATAAAAATAACAGACTGATGAGGCGTTCTGCCTCGTCAGTCTATTTGTGTGTTAAATGAAATGTAATAGAGGTACAGCACTTAGGACTGTGACTGCTTCATAACAAGAACTTAATGCTAGCTGTCATTCTAATTAAAATTATTGTGGAGAAGAAACAAATCACGATTCCAACACTTATAATTTGGGTGTATTTTCTCCTAGTCTGCTGCAGAGCGCTACTTCTGTGCCACTGTTTTCCATTATGAGCGGGACATTAGTTTGGATGGCATTCTTAAAACAGAATTCACCATTAGTTATTTCTGGGTTCCAAAGGGTTATTATGTTACCTTTTCTCCCTGGACATCAAAATATACTACATCTGAGCTGTGATAAATAAAAATCTTATACAATTCATTCAGAATCAGATTTGAAGCTGTTTCATATTCACGTCAGCAGAAAACACTCTAGTTTTTAGTAATATTAAGTTGAATATTATGAATTCTTTTTTTATGATTTTATTTTTTATGATTTCAAAGATGTAGGGTGCAATTCAGGGTTAGGTATACAAGTCACTGACGTTTCGGTGAAGTCCAGGCCTCCCACTGGTCCTCAATTCTCCCGGCTTAGGATCAGGTTCCCTAATTGATGTTATGTGCCCCCTAATTCATATTCTTGGTCAGCATGCTTATTAAAGAAAAAGTCAAGAAAAACAATATAATCCAGTTTCTTTCATCAAGAAGCATTAAATTACTCATAGATCCCAAAGAACAAACAGCTGGAATAAACCTAGACTGAGTTTGTGAGTAAACACTACATATTCACCCACACTTCTTTTGTGTTTAAGAGACAAGATTTTTAAGACTGCCTTTTAACGATTTCTTAAAGGTCTGGGACAATACTGAGATGCCACGATTCTCACCAAGTTTGTGGTAAGGGGAGGACGACCCCTGCAGGGTGCCCCCATCCTCACTTCTCTTAGCCTCACAGCTGGGAAATTTGCATTATTTGCATGTCTAAATCACAGAGATTAAATAAGCATCATCCTGCCATGTGTGAGCGGCTAAGACTAATGATAATTTGTTCATCACACACACACACACACACACACACACACACACACACACACACACAGCAGAGGTATCTGAGGTATGAAAGTGTTCTCCTCAAATACTTTTGAGAAACAGACTTTGATTTAGAGAAGTGGTAGATTCCAGTGGCCCCCAATTCCTCATCATCCCCTTCCAGTTGATGTTCTTTGCCAAAACTTTGCAGTTTCTACTATTAAAAGGGCAGAGCATACGTTCCTCCCCCTTGTCTTTGGCCTTGAACATGTGGCTTGCTGTGTTCAATAAAATGTGGGCTGAAATGAGAGTATGCCAGTTTTTAGCTCAGGCCTTAAAAGGAGCTTGTATTTCTGCTTGCTGTCTTGTAGCTTTGCCGTCACTTTGGAAGTGGACAGACCTGGCCAGCCTGCTGGTCCAAGGAGGATGAGAACCTTGAAATGCAGATGTGGACCTAACCTGTAGCTGAAAGCCACCCAACCAACATAATCAGAGCTGTCCCATCTGACCCAAAGACAAGTGACAAATAATTATTGTTGTATGTCACTGAAATTTTGTAGTTGATGATAACAGCTAACTGATACAGAGCTAATTTTAATTTTTATTATCTATTCCAACCTTTTAAGACACGATGTTGTTTCTGTCTGTTGCTTTGGAGTAAGAGGTTCCTTTCCCAAAAAAGTTTTAAGGAAAAGATGTTTTTGTAATCCATGCGCTACCTCAGTGCCTTTATTACTGCCTTCATTGTTTGGCAAAAATAATCTTTCATTATTCAAAGAAAAGAGCAATTCTGGCACGGATAGGAATAGAAATTTGGAACTATTTGACAGTTACTGTTTTTAACTATCAAAATTATTTCCAAACTATTTCTGGAAGTAGTGCAAGCTAAAATTCATGACTATTTTGATTCTTACACAGTGAAACTTCTAGAAGTACAAAACAAAGTTGGTTTGAAGAGGAGGCATATTTCCTGGGAATAATAGTTTTCAGCTTCAAGCATTCTAAACAAAACATGATACAGTTTTGGCTTTTTACTCTTTCCCAGAAATGCACATATTGTAAAGGCAAGAAACTAGACTAACACAGCTATATGAGGCCCTTTGTGACAAATACCACAGAACTCCAAACTGCATCTAGCATGACTTAAGGCTAAAAGGCTAAACAATATTCCCCAGGCGCTCTTGCAGCTAGAATTTCTGCATTAAACATGTCATCCACCAAGCGGGTGTACCCCTACAGCCTGTTACAGGAGAGCTGGGCATCATGGTGACCAGGTGGCTCATCAGGAAGCTTATGGTGGTGGCAGACATGGCAGCCTCTAGGGTCTAGTATACCACCAGCAGGTGGGGGCTAAGTCAGGGTGGGGACAGCCACCATGTCTGGTGGTTTTCCCGTTTGTGGCTGAAACACTGACTCTCAAGTCAGCAGTAACAGCAGTAGCAACAGAAGCTCCCTTGCTGATGTGGATCTGCATTGCAAGAGCTGCTCCTGGAAGCCTGTGTGAAGCTTACGTCTTCAAAAGCTTAGATTTGCTTTCAGTATGTTTTCACAGACAAGGGAACTTGCCTAATGTATGCTTCGTTCCCTGACAGAAAGAAAAGATGCCAAGATAATTATACACCTACTCCAAACTAGTTATAGTCATCTCAATGAAACATTATATAATAATCCTGAGGCCTGTTGGAAAAATGCATGGCTGAATGACTCACAGGGCTTCCCTACTGGTCTCTTTGGCTTTCCACCTGACTAAATGTAAATATGATGCAAATACAACCCAATAAATTTACTAATTATCTTAATATGCCACATACATTGATGTCCAAATACTGAAACTCCTTTCACGCTGTGGCAGAGAATTCTCACTGTTCATCAATATTCATTCTTTCCTTTTTTCCCACAATTTATTTATTTCTATTATCTTCCTTCTAGCAATAATATTTCCCAACTTTAGCTGGCCACATGGCTACCCAAGTGGAAACATGCTTCTCAGCCTCTCTGCAGCTTGAAGTGGCATGAGACTACCTTCTGGACACCAGGATGGGATGGAAGCAACGTGTGCAACTTTCGGGCTATGAAAGAAATGAGGCACGTCAACCCCAGTCCCTTCCCCGCTGCCCTCAGCTGACTGGAGGATGGTGGAGACGGAGAAGCGTCTTTGTCCCCAGGGATGGATGGCGAGCACAACCTAAGGCCCTGGTCTCCCTGCCTCTACCCTATTAGATGGCAAAGAAAAATACTTTGTCTGGTTTTAAGTTAATACTTTGGGGTCTCCTTGTACAACAGTTTAACCTAAACTTAGGTCCTTCATTTCAGTTATTTGAAAACAGACTCAGAAATCTGAGACTTTCCTTTGACAAGCCCTTTTCTTCCAGAAAAGCCAGTAATCAAACTATTAACACCAAGAAAGTGTCTATATAATTTTTAAAGATTTGCAGTAATGTAAATTCTACCATTTCTGTGTGTCTAGGAAATTCTTTGTTTCCAACCAAATTTATGCTTACTGTAATTTAATTCCGTTTCTTTTTATTCGACTTTGTGCTACTGCTCTTTAATAATCTGTGTATTTGACGACACATCTATCTTCTCCTTTCCCAAATAAGGAACCTTAATCTGTTCTCACGAGCCCATCTTTCTTTTCTGTAATCAATATTGCGGCTTCAGTCTGAACTCTCAGACTGAATAAATACTACAGAACTGAAAAAACTGTACTCCATCAAAGGAATACCCAGTATTGAATATGGTCAAGAATTTTGCTTTCAGTGTTCTATTAATGTATTCCAGTATTATGTTTTATTTTTAAATAGCAGTAAAATAATACAATTAATCTTTACCTCATGGCTTACTTTGAAACAGAAGGCAGAAAACCCACCAAAATGATCATGAGAGAAAAGAACGTTTATAAGATTTTCAGGATTATTAACAGAATAGGCATAGAAAACAGCAAACATGGCTTAAGGGGAAAATACAATACTGAATTTTTTTATTTTAAAAAATGCCTGGGTTCACCAAACAATAAGATTCCACACAACCCATGGTAAAACAGCGTGACCCACATAATGAAATAGAAGAATTAGAAGCTTCCAGTGAAAGCTTGCTGAAAGCAGCTCAGTGAGTGTTCTCAGTCTGAGAAAACAACCAACTCTTGGCCAGTCACAACTGAAAACAACATGACAATGAAAACATATCCAAACTACTTCTGGTATATAGTTTAAAATAAATTTGCATATGATCTCCATGAAAACAGAAATATATTCCTTTTCATGAGCTTGCCAAACCACAAAGCAGCCACACAAGAAAATAAAACTAGAGTAAGAGTATACATTTTAGAGATGATTCTGTTCACAGCTGAAATAACCAAATACAGACTGCTGCTCAAAGCTGCATACAAACAAGAGAAGAGTCTGTTGATAGAATGTGGACCTGCCCATCACATGTAAAATGAATTTTAAAGATGCTGAATAACCTGAAAGCGGGAAAGACATAATCCCCATTTTCTTATTGCAAAGCTTCCAAATATGTAATGTCCCAGATTATCAAAAATAGCTAATAAAAAATTTTAAAATGTATTTTATAGTGTTGTCCTTATCACTGTTGACTGTTGTCGATACATCAAGAGTCTGTGATAAATTTTGTTGGCTAGTAGCAGAATGCATTTTAACAGCTAACAGCAAATAAATTTATGTTATTTCTAAAAACGTTTCATGATAGTCACAAAAATAAAGAAAAGCTCCACAATCAGTCACAGAAAATGCCATCTACAAGTGCTAGAAACAGTATGCAGGACTAACACTCAGGAGAGCAGTCTTTTAGGTTCTTCCACGTGCTACATGACCTTGGGCAAGGACTTCGACACTTCCAGTGATCTTGGTTTCTCCGTCCCTAAAATGGTTTGGACTGGTGATTATGGCAATGCTAGTGAGAATGAGCCAGACTTGTGCCTTTCAAAGCACCAGAGTCATCTGAGAAAAAAAAAGATTACTGAGCTTCCAAAGTTAATTTGATTCCAGGATACAGTCCTAATTTCTATGTGCATTCTTTTAAGAGCTTCCCAGATGATCAGAAATGATTAGCCAGTTTTGAGAATCACTATACTAAGTGATCTACCAGACTATCTCTACCAGATGTAATTTTAAAAGGAATGTGACATGTTTTCAAATAAGTATAAAATGGTGAATCTAAAGAAGAAAAGCTACAGAATAATAAAAATTGGCAGTCACAAATCTCTAACACTTTTTTTCTGGCTGGCAACCCTGAGATACAATGAAAAATATTTAATGTAGTCTAAAGTTCTCTAGAATAAAGTGCAAATCATAAAGACAACATTAATATCATGTGGAAAAAAAGATGCATGCTTAATCATAAACATCTTAATTTGTTCATCGTCCTATACCCACTGGTAGCTCCTAGCCACTGAAGCCAGAACTTGGCCAGAAGACATTAACGTTGACTAAGAAATATAAATTACCCACAGGCTTAGAAATGCTGAGATAATCCCAAGAAAGGGGCCAGGAATCATGAAACGGTGGTATAGCATTACTGACGGGCTCTACTTGACAAAAACGAAAGAATCAAAAGACAAAAAAATAAAGGTCTCCCAAATATTTTATCTGCCACTGTCAAGGCTGATTGAGTGACCTAGTTTAGATGAAAGATAACATTGGGATGTGACACCCTTCTCTAAGTCCAGTGATACTGAGGCAACTGCCTTTACCTTTGGAATTCTATTTTCTAGAATACATATTCTTTATGCCAATAACTTCAGTTAGCTATGGAGGGAGTAGATTTCTTTCCCTTCATTCTCCCTTTTCATGGTCCTTTGCTGAAATGTCTTTTGCCTTCTTTTGGCAAAGTGCAAGTGGTACCTCTTACTTACCTTGTGTCTCTCTTTCTCTTTTTTAAAAAGAGTCTGTAATTAACCAAATATTTCATATCAGAGATAGTTGGGAATTTCTTTGTGATATCACTTCTTCACTCTCCCCTACCCCATTTTTTGTGCTGATTCTTAGTATAGGGTAAAAGCTAACACCAGACTGAATTACTACCTTTTCCAAAAGCGCGTATGTTGTGGTAGGGACAGGGAAGAGGATATGTGGCAAAGGGTGCCAAGATTTGGGGTTATCATTCTACAGTCCAGAGATGGTATAAGTAAATGAGGTATAGAGTGCCCTATTAGATATGGATTCCTTTCTTCACACAGACACTCGAAGAACTCTCCCACAGTGCCTATCTTGACCCCATGCCTACTTGGACTACCGACCCCATTATACTGGCCTGTTTTTGCTGTCAAGTCACCACCAGTTAATCAGAGTTGAATCTGCAGACGGAGCCTTCTCAGCACACGGTCAGTAGCATTTCACTGGAATAGCTGCACAGTAGGTATGTGCGCTTGCAAAAGATTCCAGAACTATGTTCATTATCTCAGGACACATTAAACAAAGATAAATTATGTGACAAATGTATAGCCGGGGATATAAAATGGTTGTAATTTAAGACAGTAGATGGTGAACTCCATCAGTATTTAGTTTTGGATGTTAAAAATCAATGCTCATAATTTTCTGACTGTCTATAAGACTTAGGCATATAATCTCTGGCTCCTGTTCTTTTTAATGCCTACAGAAGCATTGCTCACACTCTATATGAAATGAAAAAGAGGGAGAAAATAATCAAGCTACAAAACCTCTTGGGAGTTAGAATAATTTTTTCAAACCACAGTGTATGAAATGTATTAACCATTATTCAAGTTGGTGGCAACACCACTGTCTGAAAAGCTGAAAAAACAGCAGAAAAAAGGAAAGCATTGTCTATACAGCCTGGAGTTTCAAGCCCTAGATCTAAAGGTTACAGTCTCAGGAAAGAAATAATTGTTAAAACTATCTTTCTAATATACAATCTACCCATATTAACTATGTTTTTCTACAGGAGCTAAATGTTTAACTATAAATTTAAAAATACAGTAAAGTGAAGTTATTTAAAACAATATTCAAGCCAGTCTACAGTCTTATTCTGGGTTAGATAAATCTATCCCTCATATGTGTTAATATCCTACTTTTTGCTCTGAATGTTCTGTCTTAGCACTCATTTTGTTTATCACTGAAAACCAACATGTATTTATTTAAGGACTAGATTAACTCTCGGTTGGCTTGTTTTGTGGTTTCTTGCTCTCCCTGAAAATATTCCAAGTCATCATTGCGAAATGCAAACACTAGATGTGCTGGCAATTCTTTTTCATCCTCTCTTTACTGTTTTTATTCTCACTCTAACTTTTACTTTTGAAGGATTTTTTTGAACTAAGTATTGGCTTGTTTACATTAAAATGTATTAATGTTAGTTAAGAAAATTAATATATTAACTGTTTCTCACTACAAAATACTCAAGTAAGATATTTGTGTGTTAACAGTGATCAAATAATTGATTTTAATAAACGTTACTGATATTGATGAGTTGTTTAAAATACTGATATTCTGGCCTGGAGTAGTAGCTCACACCTGTAATCCCAGCACTTTGGGAGGCCAAGGTGGGAGGATTGCTTGAGGCCAGGAGCTTGAGACCAGCAACATAGCAAGACTCCATCGCTACCAAAAATTTTTAAAACTCAGCTGAGCCTGGTAGTGCACACCTGCAGCACCAGTCACTCAGGAGGCAGAGATGGGAGGATCACTTGAGCCTGGGAGGAGTTCAAGGACACACTGAGCCATGATCATGCCACTCCACCCTGCACAACAGAAAGGCCCTGCCTCAGAAATAACATAAAATAAAATAAAGTACTGATCATCTATAGCATAAACTTCCATTGTACATGTGGATATAAGGTAAACAATGGAAAATGTTAGAGCTGTAATGTTGAAAATGAGAACAGAAAAAGCATGCCAGAAAAACAGTTATTTATAGTCTGATCATTTCAAAGATGAGTTGACTTCACAGTTTACTTTTTAATTTTTGGCTTTATGCCTTAAAAAGTGAAGCCTCACCAATAAAATTTTTCATTTAAACTTTATGCTATTTTTATATATTATAAACAATTATATTACAAATTAATAAAATTATTAGTATTGGTCCTCGGGAGATGTTGTAAAAGCACTAAGGATTAAAGGGAACAAACACAAAGTAATCATGTAAATTTGAAAACAATACTGTACTAATTTAGTAGTTATTCTAAGATTTATTAGTTCTGCAACAAACGTCAATATATGAATTTTGACCATTTAAAAGCATGAAAGGAAAGTTTGAAAGTTAATATGTATCTTTTACATTAAATAGTGCACACACTATTAAATATATAACAACTTTTTAAAATGTAACTTTATCGTGCAAAGCAGAATATATGAGCTTCATTATGTTGGCAAGTAAAAGACATGCAGTAATAGTGACTGACTGAGTCTAGCTGACAACTTCACAGTTATTCCGAGTATTATAATCCATGGTTTTTGGAGTCTCAACTCAGTAAATCTATGCCAAAATTATTTAAGATGCTAAATCTATATATTTTTACCCAGATTTCAAGTAAGAATGTCATTAGAAACCACAAAATAAAGCCACAGTCACAGACTTCCACTTTCTTGGATCACTGAATATCTTACTGCTTAAGAACAACACACTTTGTGCAGTTTTCCCATAGCTCCAACTATCTACCTGCTGATGACCTCCAAACCCCTAGCCCTAGCCTAGACCCTCATCCTGAGTGTCAGTCTCATATCTTCAATCACGCAGGAGACATCTCTGCGGTCTCCGTGGGCACTTTGGGGCACTTTAAACTTGTTCTAAGTGAAGGTGATTGTTACCTCCCTGAAGCTGGTCTGTTCTTTATTCTTTCTTTTACATGAATGGCAGCACTCCTTGCCTAGAGACCCAAGGGGTCCAGCCAGACTCCTTCCCCTACTCTGCTCCATTCCTCCTTCAATATTTACTCAGCACTAAGTATGCCAATCCTATTTCCTAACCCTCTACGGAATTAAGCTTCTTTTACTCCTCTCCATGGCCATGCCCCAATTAATGTTTACATGGATCATGGCAACAGTTTTGTAACTAGTTTCCTTTCCTCGGTTTCCCCTCATTTCAATCCCTCCTCCACAATGCCACAAGAGTGACTGAAGTGGCAAGCCCCCTGCACAAGTTTCTTCAATTGCTCATCTTCAGGAAAGTCCTTCGTCACCTGTCACCTGCTTCCTTTTAGACCTAATACTTAAAAGTCTCTTATACCAAAATATTTTCTTTTGCAATGCTGGGGAAGCCAGGTTTTTCTTCTGGAAAGTCATTCATTCATTAACTCAGTATTAACAAAATATTGGCTATCAAGTATGTACTACCTACTGTGGAGAACTTTAAAGATATAAGGACACAAAAGACATGATACTTAGCTTTGATCAGGACTCTTCAGTGAACTGCCACCATACTTTCAGTTTTGAATACAGGAAATTTAAGATACCCATGGAGACTCCAGATAAACTCTCAACTCTTCCTCTCCACGTTAGCTTAAGAGACACCTTGCCTGTCCCATTAGCAATGACTGTATACATTACAGGGTCTTGTTTTGCTAGAGAGTTTGGTGTTTGGTTTCTGGATTTCACTCTGTTTTATAATAAGACTTATTTTCACAGAATAAAATAAAGCACAGTATGGGAGGATAAAAAAAAAGAGAGAGAGAGACCCCTTGCCTCAGGATCTTCTCTTCAGGGCAGCTGGGAGCATAATCTCCAGTGTGCCCAGCACCATGAACATATTTTTATGGCAACACATTAAAAATGTAAGTTTCAGCCGGGCTTGGTGGCTCAGCCTGTAATCCTGCGCCTTTGGGAGGCTGAGGTGAGTGGATTGCCTGAGCCTGCGGGTTCGAGACCCACCTGAGCAGCAAGACCTCATCTCTACAATAAATCAAAAAAATTAGCCGGGCGTGGTAGTGCACGCCTGCAGTTCCAGCTACTCGGAAAGCTGAGGCGGAAGGATCGCCAGAGCCCAGCAGGTCGAGGCTGCGGTGGCCGGGAGCGGCCACTGCACTCCAGTCTGGGTGACAGTGAGACTCTAACTCAAAAAAAAAAAAAAAAAATGTAAGTTTCATAGTTCTGTTACTCGTGACTTGTTTGAGTTTTCACACTAGGCTGTGAGCTTCCTGAGATCAAGGGACTTACTGTGTCCCCAAAATCTAGAACGATGCCTGATCATAGGCAATTTTATTCAGTACATGTTCTTATTTCATAACCACATGTCATATGACGACAGTGTATAGTTATGCTAACTCGTCAATGCAATAGCTATTTTTAAGCCAAGAGATCTATACTGAAAATCTCTGCCTTTATACATATTTACTACAAAAAGTTATGCATATACTTTTTCTTCATTTAAGGCAAAATTTGTCTATGTATATGAATTTTAAAAAACAAACATATTGACTGGACACAGTGGCTCATGCCTGTAACCCCAGCATTTTGGGAGGCCAAAGTGGGAGGAGTGCCTGAATCCAGGAGTTCAAGACCAGTCTGGGCAACATGGCAAGACCTCATCTCTACAATAAACTAAAACATGAGCTGGGCATGGGGGTACACACGGTAGTCCTACCTGCTTGAAAAGCTGAAGTGGAAGGATCGCCTAAGTTCAGCAGATCAAGGCTGTGGTAGCCATGATCATGTCACTGAACTCCAGCCTGGATGACAGTGAGACTCTGACTCAATATAAAACTGCCAAACTGATAACTAAACTAACTCAAGTAGGCTGGCAATCCACAGAATTGTAAAGCACCTGCTTACATTGCAGATGGAAGTTTTCTTCCCTATACAGAAGAGTATCAGTACCACTGTATATAACATGACCATTCGTGTTCAAAGGCTACTCTTTTACATAGTGTAAAGAGAGGTGGTAGATACAGAAGTAATATTTGAAATGAGATGGTCACACAGAAAGGCATACTGATTTTTATTCTGGCTAAAAACCACAAATGCTTACCTTAACTATCAATCCTTTTGAGTCAACCAGCCATATCTTTTTGATGGCTTTCTCCTTTGGTAAACCTTCTTTTTCCATGGCCATAACAATCAGGTGTGCAATACCTAAGGCAGCCTATGAAAGAGGGTATAAAAACAAAAATTATAAAAGTTGTTGCACATGATATCTTATCAAGGGTTACATTTCACCCTATTTTGTCTCTTTTACTAAGGAAGTACTAAAAATGGCTCTATTGAGCTCAAGAGCTGTGTTCATTCATTCATACTGGGAGTAAAGTATTTTTGTCACAACTGGGCTAATCCAAATTATAATTATTTACCCTTTTTTACTACAAAAGAACCACTATTATGTGGCTTGATTTGGCCACAGATAAAGCAGTGGTATCTTTGATTGTCAGTATCTTTAATCCTATTAATACAATCAAGATTTGCTCTAACAAGAAAATACTGAATTTAAAATAATGAACTGGTTGGTCAACCTTGCTCATTGGACTGTATGGTCTATTGTTAGGTTCAAGCTCCTCTAATTAAATTTGAAGAATGAAGCCTGGTCATTTGGATGGGAACTTGACCAATTAGGCAACAGAATGAAACTGACAAAAAAAAAAAAAATCTGTGTTCCCAGCATTTATTTATTCTCCTAATTTGGACAAAGAAAGTGCTGTGAAATTTCTTGAAACATTAAAGGAATCAACTTCCCTGGTATTTGGTAAATTTTGTAATAATCTGTGAAACTTCCAATATCTTTTCAGGGACAAATAAGCGCTAGTTTTGAGTCATCCAAGCGTGAATACTTCTGTCCCATTGAGTATCAGGAACTGGTCTGTGCCATTCATCAAGGCCCTTTGAAAATTCAAAGGTGTCTACTAAAATTAAATACAGCATGTAATAATCCACAAAATAAAGAACCCAAATGTTAATGGGCTGTCACCTAGCCTTGATTTTTATTTCAATGTGAAAGTGAATTTGTAATTTACATTCTGAATACTTTCACATATTTGTATCTTGGCATTTAAGTTCTAGTTTCATGTATTTTGTTTTATTTTAACAAGCAAAATGAAAACCAACACAACATATACAAAAATACATTGTTTTGTTCATAATAATATCAAATTCAAAAATTTAAAGTTTCTTAAAATATAGTTATAGCCACAAAGTATTTCCCTATTAATTTACATTCTGTAATTCTAAAGATATTTTGCAGTTTCCCCACAAGAAACTCAAACTCAACTAACATTTTAATTTCTATTGTGGGGGAAAATTATTACTACTATAGTAGACTCTGGTTTTCTTTTTTCAAATGATTAAATTAAGCAAATGATAACAGAAAGCATTACTTGGTCTTGCAGCAATCTCCTTGCAACAATTTAAAGTGTTTTGGGGTTTTTGTATGTGGATGGTAATAATGCACTATGAGATCCTAATTCAAAATATTTTTTCATAAAAACATGCATATAGTTACTGATATGCATACTGAATTGTGAATCAAATTTGTAAAAACTCTTATATCATAGATAAATCATAGACACCCGGGACTCTGAAAGTGGGGAGGGTGAGAGGAAGTGAGGGCTGAAAAATCACTATTTGAGTGAGAGGCACACTAGAAGCCCAAACCTCACAAATACACAATAGAGCCAAGTAACAAACTAACACATGTACCCTAAATCTATAAAAATAAATTTAAAAATTTGTATGTGATACTAGAGTATACTAAAAGTCAGCATTGAATATGCTAGCTTAAATACTTAAAGGCTTTCATATATAAGCATAGAGTGGAAGCTTTTCTTTTCCTGCACTGCACCTTAAATATGCATAACAAAAATCTATGGCAACCAGGCTCGGTGACTCAGCCTGTAATCCCGCGCCTTTGGGAGGCTGAGGTGAGTGGATTGCCTGAGCCCGCGGGTTCGAGACCCACCTGGGCAACTTGGCGAGACCTCATCTCTACAGTAAATCAAAAGTCAGCCAGGCGTGGTAGTGCACGCCTATAAGTCCGACTACTCGGAAGGCTGGGGTGGAAGGATAGCCGGAGCCCAGCAGGTCGAAGCTGCGGTGGCCAGGAGTGGCCACTGCACTCCAGTCTGGCGACAGAGTGAGACTCCAACTCAAAAAAAAAAAAAAAAAAATCTATGACAACATTTGGTGATCTTACAAATTTGAAACTGTGAAAAACATCTTTATACCTCTATACTAAAGTACCCTATGAAAAATTATTATGTCTTGATAATTCAGGAATCTCCAATACTAAATGTTTGAAAGAATACCTCAAGAATTCAAGAATTCTCCTTGAATTAAGGAGAAATTACAACTAACTTATGTCATTTAGTAGAACATAAGCATTATATAAGGCAGGTACCTCTCCAGCTCCTTGGAACAGTATTGTTTGGTCAGACAGCTTATTCTTGGTTATTCGAAGAGCTGCAAGAAGACCTGCAACTGCAACAGATGCTGTTCCTGAAACAAGTAATACATATTCTTGAGTAATCCTTGCCAAGTTCTAAGCTTTAATTCACACCTTGAAATCATTATGCAATAGATTAGCAGGTACAAAAAGAAAACCTGAGGGTTGTCTGATTCCATGTTTGCAAATGAGGTGAAATTTTCAGGCCGCTGATATCAATATTTTTAGACAGCAGCTTATTATCATTCTTGAAGATTTCCCAAAAAAGAAGATTCTGTGACTATTCTGGTGACATAGTGAATATGAACATAGGATGTGGATTCCTAGGAGTTCACCTCAACCTACCTACTAGCTATTTAGATAATTTAGAGAAATTATCTTGTACGTCAAATAAATAGTTTCTTCATTTTTGAAACAGTTTCACTATATGAAGTGAAAGAGTAATAAGTGCTATTAGATTCTTCCACCTAACTATTCTTGGGATTTTGAAAGCTATTAATGATCCCCTTCAAACAAAGTAGGCACATAGTACATTCTTGCTGATAATAGAGTTGATGGTAATGATATTTTTGATCCCTTTGGAATTTAATCCTATCATTTTTCAATTAAAAAATTATCTGTTAATAGTCACTGAAATCTAATTTTACTGAATTACTTAATCGGCTTTTTACTTATGATAATCAACGGTGGATTCCAAACGGTCGAGACAAAATTAATGTGAAATTTATTTAGAATAAAAATGTGTTCTCATCATGCCTCACAGGCACAGAAACTTCACCAGTTCTAGTTATATTTCTTCACCATCGAAGCTCTCACAGGTCACAGAGTAGTTCTCTCGCTTTGCACATAATCGCACAGCTCAGCTTCACGACTCATGCCTGAAACACAACTGTGCAGCTTCCTGCAGTCCTTTCCGGCTGTGTCTCTGTTTTACTCCTCTAAAGTAACATTCTACCTGTAATGTCTCCTGTCTTTCAGGTGGGTAGTAAAGCCTCGCTAAACCTTAAATACGCAACATTTCACTATCAGAATATTTGTTCTTTTCCATCTTTTGGTTTCCTTCTTGTATGATTAGGTAGACATAAATAAGAGCAAACAAATAATAAGTGTTGAAGGCCTGTATGTCTCTTACATGCTTTCTATCTAGCATCACAATGTGAAGTGCAAAAATAAATTGCTCAATGGTGACCTGTGGAAGGTCATTTATTATGTAAAAGCCACTCTTTCATACATGATTTAAAATGAAAGTTTATGCAAAAAATATGGCTGATCCACGTAGGGAAGATGTCATAACATGATTAGAATGGTATTTGTCCCACACATCAAGATATATTCACTAGCGCTGTTAAACAAATGAAAATTTAAGTTAGAGAGAGGTATAGACATTCAGCTAATAGTTAAGTAGTTATCCACAAACACCACCTCAAGAACCTCTTTCTTGGGTTCCTTTGAAGTAAATTGGGCAGAAGTTTGAACTTGCAGACGCTAAGCGTCCTTCCACCGCTGAGATTCTATCGTTTTAAAGGTTTCTACAGATTCTGCGCACGCTAAGATTTGAGCAGATGAGGAGTCTAAGTTGAAGTACCATTAGCGATCATTTGCATTTGTATTACTATTTTTATTTTAAATATTACAGCCAGACACAAAATATCCCAAATTATCCTAACTATAACGTGATGACTTATTTTCATATGGTTATGCTAGATCACTTCGTATTGAAACTCAAAATGTTTTAAGTTCATACATGTTACCCCAAATAAGGCCAAAAAAAGTCTATTCTAACTAAATTGAATATCATACCCCGTGTTTAAATGTCTATTCCATAATATTTCCTGAGAACATAATGAAATTTCTGATCTTCTATTCATAGAATTAATAAAATCAGAAAGATATTTTTAATACTACCAAAAATTTAACTTGGAACATGATTCTTGTACATGGCCTGGTATTACCTTGATTTAAATACCACTGCAGAGAAGGAAGTAAATGCAGAAAATTGAAATTTCATAAAAATGTAAATTTTTACAATAAATTATTCCAATAATAACTTTTGCTTTAAGAGTAAAAACTAAACTTTTCACAAATCAGTCAGAGAGAGGGTTTATCTTTGTACTATCAGTTTTAAAGAGGACTTAATATTTAATACTGTTAGCAAGATACTAGAGAGATTGAATCTTTCTTAAAATTTTAGAAACTTCTACTTGTATTTGTGTATAATATGACTTTAAACAGAAGTCACCAATTATGTTGTGCTTTAGCTATGGTTGTTATATATCAGTCTCACCTTTTATAAAATAATGACCTCTACTAATGCAATAATTTGTTAAATTCCATTTAAATCACTATACATAATTAGTAAGGAAGACTGACACGTAATCAAGTAATTATAATATTTGTGTGCTATTAAATAAACAGATTGGGTAAAATGTAATAACTAGATATAGCAGAGGAGGGGTAAATTTACCTAGGCAGCGGTCAGGCATTTAGAGTACATGCTACCTGAGCACAGAATTGAGGAATTAGGGCCAGGACCTCAGAGGGGGGGTTACACCGAACAGGAAAAGCATAGGCAAAGACATGGAGGCAGGCTTGACACCCTGTTAAAAATGGGGAGACTTAACACACAATTAGTATTCTTTCCCCCCAACAAACTACTAAAACCATAGAAAACTTTTCTTTTTCCATCAAAGAGCTTCTAAATGGGCAAGCAGCAACTGACTTAGCAGACTTGAGAAATCTGGATTGTTGGCCAGCAGTAGGGAATGACGAGTGACCAGACTGACACAGCAAAACCCTCAAGAGGCCCAGGTACAGGAAGTACCAAGGGTCTCTGAAAGTGGGGATGAAGGAGAGACTCCAAACAGGAATCTGGTCAAAATGTGTGAAGAAGCTGAAACCCAGATCTGCTACCTTTGCTTCTAGTCGACAGTCAACTCTCCCACACTCTGGAAGTTTGAAAACAACAACAACAAAACCAGACGTTTCTTTTCTAGAGAGAATCTCTGGATTATATATCTCTGGGGGAAGAGTACCATTCTGAAAACAAGATTAAATGAAAGATCCCTCAAGCTCCTAGCACAAAGAATCCTGGCAGAAAGCCAATATCAGGAGAGAGACTGGGAAACTATTTTCTGTGCGATCTCAGTAGCGTTGGAGAAAAGATCCAGAGACTAACAAAGGGGATTCCCTAAGGAAACAGCCTAACCAAGTCACCTCACAGGAATAACTCAGAATACAAACTCTGTATGTACACCCAGCTTCCCAAAACATAGACAGAGAGCATTAAGCACACGCACCGAAAGTGAGTGCAGCGTTGCCAAAACAAACGCAATTTATTTGCATCCAAAGTGATAAGAGGCTAGACAAGTGCTGGGGTCAGATCACAGAGGGCCTTCTACTACATACGGTCAGTAAATACAGGAATGCACAGTATAACTACATATCATCATGGTAAATTACGGCGAACAGTTGCTGAAAGGTTTTAAATGCAGAGAACAGTAGAGGGGGGTAGACTGGAGAGTTTTGAGATTGGAGGTAGGTAAACAAATGAGTTGACAGGACACTGCAATAATCCAAGAGAGAAGTGAGAGAGAAGTGTTTAAGAGATGAAAATAAACAGGTTTTAGTGATGCACAGGTTGGGTGAGGACAAAGTCGAGACTAATGATTAGGGTTCTTGCTTGCATAGCCAGGAAAGTGTGCAATGTAAGTATGAATTCAATGTGGAGCCTTCTGAGCTTGTGCTTCCGGGCTGCGTGTTATTCAGGTGCAATATCAAGAAGGAAGTTACATGTAATCTGGGCCAGAGATGAAGGCCTAGAATTTTAAAACATGTAGCTGTATTTCGGTCATGTGGATTGAGAACTTCATGCAGAGTGGTTAAAGGAAGCAAATGAACATGAGCATTTAAGGAGCAGACGGCAGGAAGAATGTGAGATGGGGAAGACAAGCGAGGAGAAAATGGTCTAAGAGGCGAGAGGGAGTAAGAGAGCAAATAACAACCTGAGAAAAGAAGAGGAGGTGGTGACACACAGATCAAAAGCCAATCAAGAAGGGGTGTGAAAAACAGCTGCTGGATCTGGCCATTGCCTCATGGGTGACTTTTCAGAGCTCTATTTTATCGCCACACACGTTAGGGCTGAAGAGGGGTGACAAGGTGCTGAAGAGGAACTCAAAAGCGAGGGACCTTTCCCTTGGAGAGGCAAAGCACGGGGTGAAGATGGAGATGAGTGGGGAACACAGGGCCCAGGTAAATGTTTTATTTTTATACTTTTAAGAAAGAATGTAAAGTAGGATTGCAGTAATGATCTTCAGAGCTAAAGCGATTTAAACAAGCAATACAGGGAAAGAGACTGAATGAAGTCTCAGGAAAAGAAGCAATCTCTCAACTCTCATGAGCTTTCCCAAAGTGGTAGGGTCTCATTATTGGTGAAGCAAAGTAATATTTTTTAAATGCTACTAGTTTAAATTCTTTTGTAATATAGATATTTAACAAAACACACTTGCATTCTAATTCATGTGCTGTTTTTTTCCTCATAAATATTTGACAAAAGAAATTCTAATGTAACAATGTAGTCTAAATAGTTGCCTGAATTTTAATATAAAGAAAACTGAAATGTAATTATGGAATCTACACATTAAAAAATGTTCTGAAATATTATTTATAAGTGTTAAATCAAGTGAGTATTAACCCAGAAAAATTCATGAATAAGAGGAATAAGTATATACTAAGAATGTCATCTTCCTTCTCTGCATAACTTGTCTCCATTAGTTATATCTAATATTTTGTCAAATAAGTGGTGATGTAATAAAGAATGCCACTGATATGAGATGATAGCAAATACCATAATACAAAATTAACTAACAATAAGACCACTTTGAAAAGAATACCAATGAAAGCAAAAGGCTTTGGCACTAAGTAATTTTGCTAGTGAACGACTATACTTCAGGCACTTTTGATGTAATGGCTCAACAACTAAGTGTGTCAACGTCTGACCTTTTCACTTAAAATGTATTCACAAATGCATGCTCCTTGTGGGAAATGCATTAAACAGTTAAAAATCAAAGACCCACAAAAGTCACCTTTTAAAATAATGTCACTGGTAAGGTATGACCATTTTTAACATTCTTACAAATTTTTGTAACATACTGTTAAGTACATATTTTAAAAGTTTTAATTTACAAAAAATATATCATTCCATACTTATCATTTTAACATGCTATTTCTTTTTCTTTTCTTTTTCTTTTTTTTTTTTTTTTTGAGTTGGAGTTTCACTCTGTCTCTCAGGCTGGAGTGCAGTGGCACGCTCACGGCCACCACAGCCTCGACCTGCTGGGCTCCAGCGATTCTTGCGCCTCAACCTTGCAAGTAGCTGGAACTAATTTTTTATTTATTGTAGAGACAAGGTCTCACCAAGTTTCCCAGTCTGGTCTCTAAAACCTGGGTTCAGGCAATTCTCTCACCTCAGTCTTCCAAAGTGCTGGGATTACAGGCTTGAGCCACCACACCCAGCTGCTTTTTATTTCTTAAAAATATCTTGTGCCAGGCTCAGTGGCTCATGTCTGTAATCCAAGACCTTTGGGAAGTAGAGGCAAGAGGATTGCCTGAGCCCAGGGATTTGAAACCAGCCTGGACAACTTGGCAAGACCTCATCTCTACACTAAGTCAAAAAATTAGCTGGGTATGGTAGCACATGCCTGTGGTCCCAGCTACTTGGAAGGCTGAGGCAGAAGGATCACCTGAGCCCAGCAGGTTGAGGCTGTGGTGGCCATGAGTGTGCCACTGCACTGCAGCCCGGGTGACAGAGTGAGACTCCTACTCCAAAAAAAAAAAAAAATCTTGTGACTATCTTATCATGTCAATAATATATTTTAAAATATTATTTTGTACAGTTATAATAGTCCTTACTATGAATATATGGTAATTCATTTAACCTAAACTCTATTTTTTGGATATTTAGAGGACTTCTGATTGTTTTGCCATTAAAAACAGCACTGTAATAAATATCCACATACATTTGTTTTTAGACACCTTTATTTTCTCAGAATGAATTTCTTAAAAAAAGAATTACTGTATTGGATCAAAGAGCTGCATATTTTTAAGGCTTTTGACACAAATGAGCTCCCCAAGAGGTGTACCAATTTATTCTTCTACCATCAGCATATGAGAGTGCTCACTTTCTAAAAGTATCATTAACAGGTGGGATTGTAACAAAAATCTTGCCAGCCTGATAGACAAAATCAGTTTCTCATTTTCTTTTTAACACACATAATAGTAAGGTTAAATATTGAAAACATGTTTATTGGCCATGGTATTCCTTCTTTTGTAAATGTCGGTTCTACCATTTCTGATTCTGATTTTTTCAATTATCAGAGCATTCGGTATAAAAAGTAGACTACATTTATAAAAATGTAGCCTAATATATTAAATGTATGTTCAAAAACCCTAACAAGTCAAATTAGCTTATTATGTCTAAAATTTCTATGTGAAATATTTAGATTGTCATGTTACAGAACAGCTAGCCCAGAGAGGTTATTTAGAGATTAAAGATTAAAAGAAAAATATCTTTTTACACCTATTTTTTTTTTTTGAGTTGGAGTCTCACTCTGTCAACCAGACTGGAGTCCAGTGGCCGCTCCCGGACACTGCAGCCTCGACCTGCTGGGCTCCAGCGACCCTTCCGCTCAGCCTTCCAGGTAGCTGGAACTACAGGTGCACGCTACCATGCCCAGCTAATTTTTGATTTATTGTGGAGATGAGAGCTCACTAAGTTGCCTAGGTGGGCCTTGAACCCGCGGGCTTAGGTAATTCACTCATCTCAGCCTCCCAGAGCATGGGATTACAGGCTGAGCCACCGAGCCCGGCTACACCTTATTTTAAATGACTAGAGACTGACATCGTATTTTATCTAAATGTGCTGAATTCAGATGGTCTTCAGATTTATAATTAAATGTCTAAATTCCTAATAGATTTAAATTTGTGCATTTTTCCAGTTAAAATATTTCACAATGGGAATGCATCAACATCTCAGATAAATTTTGAACCAAAATCTATATGAAGATTTTAGAACACTAATATAGTAAAGTTTTAAGTATATTTTTCTTTAATCAAATACTTTTTAAAAAATAGTATCTTTAAATAACACTGTTAAAAAAAACAAAGTCTACCCAAGGGTCTAGTGTAAACACATTTATTTACATGGCAAGGCTGTAATGGTTACGTAATTATTTTCTTTGGCACAGAAATACAATTTCTGTGCCCACAGTGGGGAAAGTATTACATCTGTGGGCATAATGGTAAAAACATAAGGTTAAAAAGGTGAAAGAGAAACACATGGAGAAAAGATGTCATGAGAACACAGTTTATGTACGGAGAAGTATGTAAAATGGTTTGGTCACTTCCAGTCAGAACCCTCAAAAACTCGCCAAAGCTTTCATCTAGTCAGAGATTAGACACATTTTTCTCAAAACTGTTTTGTTGTTGCCTAAAGTAGTAATACTCTAAAAAATTTTTATATGGAAATAAACAGAATATATATGTGCAGATTACATCTTAGGCCAGGCTGGCTGGGGTGAAAAACGAGTCATTTAATGCCTCCGTGGTGGCGACCTGCTGGGTCGAATACTCTGCGGTGGATGCTCAGGGTGCCATCACATGCACTGCTCTTGACCTCAGATATCTTGGCCTCCAGACTAATTCTGATGTACTCCAGGGCTGACCTCTAACTTCCTGGCCTTGGTTGCTAGAAATTCTGGCCATAATTGCTTTTTTGTTTGATCATTTAGATTTAGCATTCTTTTTCTTAAACCGAACTTTGATTCCTATTAATTCTGCATAATGATCCAAAATTATGTACTCTTGGTCTTTAAGTTCTACATGGACATTTCTGTGAAACCCACAAAATCACAAGATACAGAACATGAAAGATAGTATAGGCTTATTCAAGTTTACTGGTGGCTATTTTGTTTTATTTTATTTAGGTGGAATTTTTTTTTAAGATACGGGGTAAAATTCAGGGGGGATGAGGTACACAAATAGCCACAGCACAGGTGAAGTCTGGGCCTCACTTTGGTCCCACGTCACCTCGTTTGAGATCAGGCACCTTATTGGATGAAGTGATGCCCCCCATCCCTGTTCCCTCTCCTGGCAGCTCCTCACTCACCAGTTCCTTTCTGATGCTATTATGATCATTGTTCAGGGTCCACTTTTGAGTGAGAACATGTGGTGCTCGGTTCTTTGTTTCTGTGAAGTGGCTATTTTAGAGGCACTGCAAAATGAATCGACAGGCAATTTAAAGAGCCCGCAAAACCTATGTTTGTAGCATCAAAGGCACTCTATTATTACACATGATATCTTCACGTGTGGGTTGCAGCACAGTAAAGTGAGGCTTTCTTTCAACAGCTCACATTTTCAATTCTTAACACCTGGAAATTTCTAGGTTATTCCCTTTCTGAAATCCTCCAAATATTCACTTTTCATGAATAAATACTCAAAAAGAAATTTAACTGTACTAAATTTAATATAAGTAAATTAATTTAATTAAGCAAATTTAAATTTAATTGTATTCAATGTAAAGAGAATAAAGAACAGTTTAAATATTGTAAATGTCTTTGTTATCAAAATAGGCACTAAAGTAACAATGTAATTAACAGCATGAAGAATCCACAGAAAAGGAAGATTCGACCAGTTACTTTCAAGCACTTCTAAAGGTATAAAGAGACTCATTATTTTTAAACACATTAAATTTATATAGCTGTCATACATAAGCTTAATCATAGTGGATTTTAAAAATTGTATTTATAAGGCACTTTTCATTTAATAGGGTATTTTCCCAAATAATTATTTTGTCCTCAATATAAGCTTTATGAGAGCAACATTATCATTCTCACTTATATTTAAACTTTCCTTTGGTCACTTTTTTTTTTGAGTTGTCTCACTCTGCTGTCCAGGCTGGAGTACAGTGGCACACTCACAGCCACCGCAGCCTTGATCTGCCAGGCTCAGGGAATCCTTCCACCTCAGCCTTCCAAGTAGCTGGAACCACAGGCCCACACCACCATGTCTGGCTAATTTTTTTGATTTATTGTAGAGATGAGGTCTCGCCAAGTGCTGGAATTACAGGTGTGAGCCACTGCACCCAGCTTGATCACCTTATTTCTAACAGTATTCATCTTCATTTGGCTAATTCCTTCAAGATTTTATCTTGCCATCACTTGGAACTAATCCTTGGAAGTTCTACATTAGGATCCCTCACTTATGGTCTACAAGTTCGTATTTTTCCAGATCTTTTATTCAATTAGTTTCATTATACCGATTCTTCAACTCCCATGGGAATGTCCAGGTCCCTCCCTCTAGCCAACAGTCCTTGTACCTTTACTTCCTTCCCTATCCAGCTTAATGTCATAGTCGTCACCTTAAACTTAGCTCTTATTGTCCTTCTTTTGCAAAAATACAGTAAAATATAAGGGGGGGTGCAAAAAACTGAAATCACCTTTTTTTTTTTTTTTTTTTTAAAGAGGGTAGGGTTCTTGTGGTACAGGCTTCCCCCACTAGGTAAGTGTGCTAGGAACAATTCAGCATCAGTGTACCAGCTAGCGTTGTTGTGAGAGGCTACATTCGACTTCTATGATTTTTGTGGGGTGGGGAGGGAAATTCTTTCAATGTGTTTGCCCATTTCATGATGGGTGATTTACATAAACCACCTGCCAACACTGTGCTCTGAGTGTTCAGCAGCTTTTGACCAAAAACAGTCTGAATCCTGTGCCCTACCCTCCCTATTCATCTGTTCTTGCCCAAGCAACTTTTTGTTTTTGTTTTTTGGATGAAAAAGTCTTCAGAGGGAAATGTTTTGCTGATGTGGAAGAGGTGAAACAAGAAAATGGCAGAGCACTAAAAGGCATCAAAAATGAAGAGTTCAAAACCTGTTTTAAGCAGTGGAAAAAGTATCTTGATAGGTATACTGCATCAAATGGAGAGTACTTTGAAGGTGAAAAGTTTAAACATGTAAGAATAAATATACAATTTTTTATAAATAAATTCTGGTGTTTTTTTTTTTTTTGGTTTCCCAGCAAATCTACCATAGATAAACCCAAATGTCCATCATGGCCTTGTCTATTCCTAAACTGTTAAACTCAAGTTGCTCAGCCTGGTGTCATGATACATTTATGATATTCAATTTCAACTGGATTTTCAGTGTCTGTTGACTGAATCCTTTCATGTTTCACAGTCAGTTGGCATTATCATTCTCTATAGCAGTTCTTTCAGATTTTATTTTATCCTCCTCAAATTTCCAATCTCATTGTTTCAAAAAAAAATTAGAAGCGATCACACACATTTTTCATTCTCCTCAAATTTCCAATCTGTTGTTTCAAAGGAAAAATACAAGCTGGTATATAACTTTCTGCTACAGGACAGAAAATTAAAACTCAGAGAGATTAAGTAAATGGATCAAAGTCCACAGCTAGTGAGGAAAAATGCAAATCACTCTGACTCCTGAGTCCATTCTCTTAACCTCTACACATGAGGATGCCTCTCAATTCCTCTTTCTCAGTTTCTGCCCTGTCGTTCTTCTAGCTCTTTAAAGCAAAAACCTGGGCTGTATCCTTGGCTTTTTCCCCCCTTCAACATCAATACCCAATCGTTTGTCTACTTTTCTCTGTTTTCATCACTGGCACTTTCCTAGAACAAGGAGTCATGATCATACACCTGGATTTCAGCAACAGCCTTCAAATTTGCTCCAATTCAATCTTGTTCTCTAGACTGAAGATAATGTAAGTGATCTTTCCAAAATGCAAACCTGCACTAGCCAACCTAATTCCTTAGTTCAATTCTTACCAACTCCTTCAAACCTAATCCTTGAGACCAAAGGCTGGCAAACTCCTTTCATAGAGGGCCATATAGTAAGTATTTAGTGTGCCATAAAGTATCTCAGACTTAATTCTGCTGTTATAACACAAAAGCAACCATAAACAATACACAGCCAAATAGGTTTGGTTATGTTGCAATGAAACTTTACAAAAACGGGTAATGGACTGGGCTTGGCCCACAGGCTGCAGTTTGCCAATCTCTGCTTTAGACATACTATATTTATTTAGACATACTATATTTATTAATATTAAGTAACTTCTGTGGGCTATGGACGATGTTCATGACAAGTGAATGGCACAGTGATGAGCAAAATAGCTACGCTCCTTGCCTTCCCAGAGCTTAAAATCAGTGGGGAGGAAGATATTAACCAAAATAAACTTGCATAAATATATAAAACTGCTACTGTAATAAGCACCACAAGAGAAAAATAAACTGTGCTATGACAGCCTATGAATTGGATCTGACCTAAACCCAGGGATTTAGAAGGTTTTCCTGAGGAACGTTTTGACTGAGATGAAATTCAAAGAGGGGACAGAAGGGTATTCTAGGAAGAGAGACCAACATCTGAGACCAACAGGAAGAAGCCGGCTCATTTCAGGGCCTGAGAAAGGATGTGTGGCTAGAACAGCTGGAGAGGCAGGGGCAGACCATGCATTTTGGACCACACTCAGGATTTTCATCTTTATCCTAAAAGCAATGAAAAACCATTAAAGCATTTTAAGGAAGGAATGATACAGCCAGGTTTCTATAACATAAAGGGAACTTTGTCTTTGTTCGCCACTAAAACCTCAGCTCTTAGCTCTCTACCTGGCAAACTGTAGAACCAACATGCAAAAAACATACAAGAAGGGGAAGCAAGTATAAACGTGGATAGATTTCTGAGATGACAGTGAATCACAGTAGTGGCAGAGAGAAGTTCACGAAAAGCACAGATTTATGATAGAAAATCAAGAGGATTTAATGATAGACTCTATTTAGTGGGAAAGTTGAAGGAACTATTAGGAAAACTCACTGAAAACATGAGAAGATGATCAGGTTTGATAGAGAAATAAGAGTTTGATTTTGGGGTGGGTTAAATATGAGATAACTTTGAGATATCTAATAGGAAATTTTAAATAAACAGATGAGTATATAGACCTGGAATTCAAAGACATCTGGGCTGGAGATATAAATCTGCTACCTGAATGTGTAGGCCTAGAGTACAAATCTAAGAAGACAGAACAAAAAGAAAAGGACCTGGGACTGAGCACTGAAGTATTCTGTCACTAAATAGCTAGACAGAAAAGGATGACCCTGCCGAAAGAAAAAGAGAGAGGAAGAAATCAGCAGTGCTGACATGGAAGCCAAGAGAAGAGAATGTTGTGAGACAAAGTGAACCAACAATGTCAAATGATTCTGAGAATTCAAGACAGACAGACACTGGCAAACATTCTCTGGAATCCTGAAATGGAAGCCATCTGGGATCTTGTAACACTCACCATGGTCTTCCTCCTCAGAACCGCTGCCTGTGCTCTTTGCCCTACCTCCCTATCACGAAGCGGGCTCCACAAGACTCTCATGGTGACACTGGAGCTGTGTGTGGGGAGGAGGGTGAGGCGGGTGTGGATCCCGAGAGGGCTGCAAAAGAAGGGCTTAAGGAGGAAGAAGGCAGAGTGGCGGCTCAGACAAAGGCGGGGAGCCAAGCATCTACCATCAAACCTTACAAGGCAGCTCCCTGTCCACAAAGGCAGTACCTGCAGGGGTGAAGCACAGACTGTGGCCGACTGACATGAGTCAGACGAGGGAGACATACACTTGTATTATTAAACAGTGAATAATATATTCCCATTTCATTCTCCATTTAGCCATAATCACTGGGGATTTTACCAGATTTTTTGACACTCATTCTCTAACTAGTAGATAACATGGGACATTCTAGAGTTACCAAGTGCTTTTCTCAAATATGTGAAACTTATAAATAAGAAATAATATGTGAAATCATCAAGCATAATTCTTTTCATTTACTAGGTACTTAGTACATATTTAATGCAACTGAATCATTAGAAAATTATACACTAATTTCAGACATGCTATTGATTCCCATGGCATGAAAATTTTATTACCTTGAATATCATCATTGAATGTGCAATACTGGTTTCGGTACTTGTTCAGGAGACGAAATGCATTCGTATTGGCAAAATCTTCAAACTGAATAAGGCAATTTATGCCATACCTATTGAAAAAAAATCATATACATTGTAAGCGGTTAATAAAATAACATTTAAAAATAAACCTTTAAAATTAGCCCATAGAAAAAGCACAACACTATTTTCTTTTAAAGATCCTACCTTGCTGTTTGATATAAATATGCAATGTAATATCTGTTTAGCAAATGTTTACTGCATGCTTGTTACAGAAAAGGCATTGTGAAATAATATAAAATGACCCAAACGTGCTCCCTATCCTCAAGGAATTTAAAATTTAGTAGGAAAAAATGTTTAGAAACAAAAAGTCATATAAGCAAAGAGTTACAGGTGTTCCAGGGGACAGAGATCACTTGTGGTGGGGCTCACAGCCCAAGTAGTAAATGCACTGAGTTTAATGGACAGTTATGATTTCAGAAGCAAAGGTGTGGGGTTTTGTGAGCTGAGAGAAAGTAGAAGCAAAATAACTGAGGTAAAAGATGAAAAAGAAAAAACTGTTTAAAAAATGACAAAAAGCCCTGTTTGGCAATAGTGGTACATTTGTAACGGTGTAGTGAAAGACAGGTCAGACTGTCATTCTTGCCCTTTCATTTCTCCTAATTCATTTGTTCTAGTTTCACCTCTGTATGCCAAAGACACTTACTTTTTTGCCTTTCTTCTTTGTGTTTTTCCCCCAAAGACACTCCCTTCGACACTGGCTGCTCCCCTAGAATCCCTGCCCCCATCCTCCCTCACTCTGAACATCCCTCATTCTACTCAGACAGCACATGCATCCATCCTGTTGAACCTTAGCCAGGATCTCAATCGAGTCAAGTATCTTTGGACTGGGTAACGTATCACCGGTAAAAACTTATTGCTGATGGTCTGGAGACTGAAAGTCCAAGGTCAAAGCGCCAGCAAATCCTGCATCTGGTGAGGCCCCTTCCTCACAGACTGTATCTTCTTGCTGCGTCTTCGCATGCCAGAAGAGGCAGGTACTACCCTCCCTGCAGCCTCTTTTGTAAGGACGCTAATCCCATT
Organism: Cephalopachus bancanus; assembly: GCA_027257055.1. NCBI lineage: Eukaryota > Metazoa > Chordata > Mammalia > Primates > Tarsiidae > Cephalopachus > Cephalopachus bancanus. Next base: position 1,010,570 of record JAPVLO010000140.1, read on the forward strand.
CGTGAGGCAAGCGCCCTCATGACTTAATCACTTCCCAAAGGCCTACCTCTTAATACCATCACAGGGGGACGAAGTTTTGACATATGAAACTTACAGTTCAGACCACAGATGCAGTTTCTAGCCTGCCAGGCCCCCAAACACCCGATCTCTTCCCAGTCCGGCCTCACTGAGATCGAGGCTGGAGAGAACCATCTCCACCACCTCAGCTCTCCCTGACATCCAAAAAAGTTGTACTTTTATCCCCTTTTCTTCTTCTACTTATGAGAACAACTCTTGCTTCCTTGCTTCTAATCTTTCTATAAACTGTACTGAAAAAACGCTACCTCTCAGCTTCAGTTTCTCCGTTTCCACTGGTCCCTTCCTGTCTCTAAGGATTTTCAGGACCCCTCGATCTTAAAACCGCCTCCCTTGACCATGACAAACACCAAAGTTAGGGTTACTCGTGCTTCGACTCGTCAGTGCCGAGCCTCTCAGGAGAAAGCGCTAAGCCCTACACTAATTTCTCATTTCCCGTCAACATTATGCCTGCAATGTTGACAAGGACAGTCTTAAATTGCCGCCTCCTGACATCACAGTGTGTATAAAGTTTCTCTCTCTTCTAATCCAATACAAAATCTTTGTAAGTCTGTCATTTTTTCTTCCATTATGCTTATTTATGTATCATTATTATATTTATCCCTGATGGGTCTTTTTAAGTTATCATAACATTTATAGGTGAAGACTGGTGTTGAATTTTTATTGTTTTACTGCTATAGCTTGGCATCTTTTTCTATGTCTATTGGTCATTGCTAATTCTTTCTGGAAGATATATGTCCATTAGCTCATCTTTCTATTGTTATAGTTATTATTCTTTATTATTTCATGAGGTTTTTATATAGTTGACTATATATTCTGTTATTTATGTTGCAAATGGTTTTTGTAATCTAGTATACTGTGCCATTAACATTTAGGCAGTGTTCTCATTTGCTTTCATCAAAGGAATTATAAATTTTTATGTAGTCAGATCTATCTTTTTATTTGTAGCTTCTGCTTTTGGTGATATGCTTCTCCACATACATTTATTTAACTGTTAATCAAAAATTTATTCTAAATATGTCATGGATCTAGAAAATAGTTCTCTCTAAATCTGGGGTTACTTTTACAGTTAGACCATCAAGGTAAAACAGAGAGTGAGAGGCGGGCCAACATTTCAGTTTTTTCTATAATCCCCCACCTGTGCCAGAATCGTTTATGCAGCAGTCCATCCCTCTCCTCATCACCTGCTGTTACACACCATGTTCTTATGGACAGCAGAGTCTGCTTCTGGGCTTTTCTGTTTTATTCTGCTGTTACTGATGACAGCAGATATTTTTTCACTTTGTAAGTATATATAGTTACACACTCTTCACAGCCACTCTATGAAGTAATACTATCATTATCCTCATCTAATAAACGAGGACACGGGCACACTAGCTGGTACGGCTTTGTAATGACAGTCTAATAGTAATAATTAATCTACTAATCTCTCTATGCAGAAAAATAAGCCTCCCTGTTTCAATTACTATAGCTTTCTAATAACTTCAATATTTAGCACTATTAGTCACCCTTTATTCTTCTTTTTAAGTATTTACTTGCTGGTGACTGTGGTTTAGGAGACAGGCTCTAGAATAAAAGCTCCTCACATACTGCATATCCTTAACTGTTCTGTGCCTCTGTTTCCTCATCAGAAAAAAAATGAGAATAGTAATGGCATATTGCCATAAAATAGCTATCAAAATTAAAAGAAGTGACACATGTAAGTGGCCAGTGCAGTGACTGGAACATACAGTACTCTAGGGTCATCATATTTTTTAATTTAATAGCAATAATAGAAGTAAGAGATGTGATATGATATCCTCAGTGGCCTGAGAGAAAATAACAGTCCTAGATAATATATCTAGCAAAGCTAGTCTTCAATAGTAAGGTTAAAACAAAGACATGTTTAAATAAATAAAAACCAAAAAAGGAACTTCTAAAAGTGTATTTCAGAAAGAAAGAAAATACTCCAGTAAAAAAAAATAGGTCTGTGATATAAAATGAAGGTAGATACAAGCAACTTCATTCAAAATTAATAGTCATGATAAACAAAGATACTTTTAGCATGACAGAGTGGAGAGGTTGGCAAATTCATTCCCCAAACAGCAATGACACTGCAGGACAAAATCTTCAAAACAACCATTTCAGTGCTCTATAAATCAACTAACGGCAAAAAAAAGCAAAGACTTAGAAGTAACATGAGAGAGTGGGACCAGTTCTTGAAGGGAACATAACATTGTTCTGCTCTTTATGCATATATTTAATGCCATTCTTCATTTTCCAAGGAAACTCTTTAGCTAGCTTTGTTGATAATTACAAAAATGTTATTAAGAACTGGAAAAGCATTTCTATGGTTACAAATTATTACTTTTTTATAACCTTCAGCAGAGATGCAAACTTTGTGGTAGCAACTAAGTCCCCCAAACACAAATATCAGTTCATAATTATGTTGTGTGTATGACAGTTCCTTCCCACTGCTTCGTTTCTAAGCAGGGCTTTAGAAAGCAAAGTCTGTATGCCTTTGCAGGGCTCTCGTATAGTTTGCTCCTGATGTGTCATATACTAGTGGTCCAGCAGCATTAGATAATCTGTCATTAAGTTCAGAAGGAGCAAAACCTTGTGGTCTCAGTATGTGAGGAGGAATCAGAGCCTTCTCAGTTCTATTCCTGGATCTACTACTTACTTGGGTCTGTGGCTTGGGGCTGGTTACAATTTCTCTGTGGCTAAAATGAAATGCCCACAATGTGGTCTGCCTTCAGTGTTTAGGACGCAGAGTGGTCAAGCTATAAATTTATAGTGTTTCCTAAGTGAAATCTGGGAATAGGCATAGGTAGTAAAATGGTAAACAACATACCTTATCATTTTCAAAAGTTTATTTTAGGATCATCCCCTGGATACTGCATATCAGCTTTATTTTCATAACTTTTCTCTACCTGGTAGTTAACTCTGGTTTGATTCCTAAAGATTCAGTGAGAGGCATTCTGAATTCATTTTGTGACACAAGCATCTCACATCATATAATAAAAGAAAGCCACGTAAGGGATAGTTTGTTCCAGTTTGAACCAACTTTGTCACTATAAAATTATAAATAGTGGAACACTCAGAAGTTGGTCATTTCAATTCTACATAACTATAAAAAGAACCTACTATTTTATGATCAAAATATCACATAAAAGAAAGGGTAGAAGAGAGGGTATTAAAAGTTAACAGAAATACCACCCATAAAATTAACATGTAAAAACTCCAGAGATTTTGCTCCTCTGGCATTGTGTTCTGACAAAAAGCTTATTCAGTGACTAATCACTACACCTGGCACTTACTAAGTATCAGGCACTACGCTCCTTACTCTATAGAGATTATCTCGTTTAATCCTGTCAGCAACCCAGTGAGGAAAATGCTGTTATTATTCATTTAACAGGAATCGAGCATAGGGACCATGGTTGATTGAGCTCATACTGCTAATAAGTGATAATGTCTGCAGTGAAACACGGGGTTCATGATCTTAACTACTATATGTACTGGCTCCCACAGAATACCAACAGAGCGATCGAGTCAATGAAAGGAACAGTATATTTAACATCTGAAAGGACTGTACTGATTAAAATAAAAGAGTCATAAATCTATCATAAAAGTAGCAAGACAGCATTTGTATACATTCAACACAGAAAGGTACTTTTATTAAAAAAAAGATATGGACAGACATTAGTGAAAACATTCATCTTTGATCAAGGATTCACTGTAAGCAGGTTACCCAAGCATGCTTTAATTTTCCTGAGAGATATAGTAAACATGTTTTGGTGCTTGTTACATGTGCGGCACCATGTGGAGCATTCAAGATCCAGAGCACTTTAGCTCTGAGGAATACCTTAAAGATAATTTATTCCAAATTACTCATTTTTGATAGTGTACTAAAGCTTGAAGGTGCGCAATAAATTGAGCAGCAAACAGGAAATATGGATCTTGTCCTAGAAAGGCTCCCCGGGAAGCAGCCTCATTGGGAAGACAGAGGACACAAGCAAATACCTTAAAAGAGGTTCAGTTAAAAGCAAAATAAGTGCCTTTCCAAGAGATCACTAAAGGGTTTGGGGAAGACAAAATGAATCAGGTGAGGCTTAAGTTGGGTTCTTGGTAGATTCAAATAAGAAGAAGAGTAAGGGGAACAAATCACAGAACAGAGACCTCAAAGCATGTCCTGAGGGACACCGAGATCAGTGAACTTCAGAAGATTAATATCGGTTGCTGAACGGCCTCAAATGCTAGCATAAGGAATTTGATTTTTTATTTTTTAAATTTCAAGAGTTTTAGGAGTACAAGTGGTTTTTGGTTACATGCATGTATTGCACAGTGGTGAAGAAGTCTGAGCGTTAAGTAGACCCATCACCCTCCCCACTTCCGAGTCTCCAGTGTACGCTGTACCATTCCGTTGCCTTTACAGACCCCTGGTTCAGCAGCCACTTGCAAGTGAGAACACAGCGTAAGTAGCTTGAAGTTGACTCAACTTAAGTTGACTTAAGTTCTCTAAGAACCATTCCCATTCAGTTCTTCTTTGTGGGTAAGAAATAAAAACAGAGTTGTGTTCACATCTTGGTTATTTCATTGCAATATGGCTCCAGTTCCTAATTCCTTATTTCTGTATTATTTTATAACATTTGGACATAGCTTTTACTTCTCTTGCCATTCCTTTTATTATATTTTACTGACAATTCTTAATTATTCTCTGTGACAGTAGAAATTGTAGATTCAGCCATAAGCATCGATTCTTTTCCCTTGTACTGTCAACCCTTCAAATTTATCTATTAAGGATTCAGCAACCATCTGTTGCAAAAATGATTTCTAAATTTATATCTCTGTTGCTGATCTTTCAAAGAAACTCCAAATCTATGTGACCAAAATGATAATATGAATAAACGCCATATTATGAATCTTTTTTCTTTTAGAAAGAGGGATAAATGTTTAAGATAATTTTTTTTTCTTTTTAATCGGTGTCTCACTCTGTTGCCCAGGCTGGAAGGCAAGTGGCATGCTCACGGCCACCACAACCTCAACCTGCTGGGTTCAGACGATCCTTCTGCCTTAGCCTTCAAGTAGCTGGAACTACAGGAATGCACCACTTACAGCTAATTTTTTTAAATTTATTGTAGAGATGAGGTCTCGTCAAGTTGCCCAGGTTGGTCTCAAAAATGTGGGTTCAAGCAATCCTCTCACCTCAGCCTCCCAAAGTATTGGGATTATAGGCGTGAACCAATGCGCCCAGCCTAAGATAATATTTTCAATCATTCTTATTCAGTATTTATTTCTGTTAAGGCATTTACAGTATTAAAAAAAATCACACCACTCTTTTAATATCAAGGACAAATAATGACTCACAAGAGAAACTGAATTATTTTGTTTTGGTGTTGTCTGCTTTCCAAAAAAAAAAAAAAAAAATTAGCAAACCCAAGAGACTGTGAGTTCTTCAAAATTTAAAAAATTTTGAAGCTATATCTATAATTAAAATTGCAATTTAGTATATTTACTAGAAAGCATTTTAAAAATTCCACCTTGTCTCCAAATCAGGTACAATCATTTCCCTTGTGATTTTAATTTTACATATAAATATAAAGCTCATGGAAATTCTAAACTTTGTTGGGTTTTTTTGAGTTGGAGTCTCACTGTCGTCCAGACTGGAGTGCAGTGGCCGCTCCCGGCCACCACAGCCTCGACCTGCTGGGCTCTGGCAATCCTTCTGCCTCAGCCTTCCAAGTAGCTGGAACTACAGGCGCACGCTACCACGCCTGGCTAATCTTTTTGATTTACTGTAGAGATGAGGTCTCGCCTGCCCAGGGAGGTCTCGAACCGGCGGGCTCAGGCAATCCACTCACCTCAGCCTCCCAAAGGTGCAGGATTACAGGCTGAGACACCGAGCCCAGCAATTCTCAACTTTTTAAAAATAAAACTTATTGTGCAAACTTCTTTATTTCAACATCACTGGTACCACCAATGTCAAAATACTATAAGCATTTTCTATTTTGCCTTCCATCCTTACATTCCAGTGGTCAAGTTCTGGTACACCTTTCATATTAATTGCTTTGCTTTCTATTCTAAGTGCTCAATTAAAGTTCAGGCTCTTTGGATCATAATTTCCAATACTGCATAAGATTTGCAATCAGGAGATTAGTCTCCATATTTTTGTTTCTTTCCCAAAGAAATCAGTTTATATACACTAAGAATATGTAATCATGCTACTGTAAAGCAGGTCTATGTAATAAGAACTCATCTAATCTTATCTCCTGTTAGTCTCAAAAAGAAACCTTATCCTTCCTTTCTTCCCCTACTATGCATCAGAAACTGTTATAGGTGCTGATGACACATTCCTGCCCTCATAGAGCTTACAGTCTATGGAAGATACATACTAATAAGTAGGCAGTTAAAATGCAGTGTGATGAGAGCTATCACAGAAGAAATTCAGGGTACCTGAAGCAGGGCAGGCACCTATTCCGAATTAGGGGAATTAGAGTTTTCTAGAGCAGCCGTCACCAGCTTTTTTGGCATCAGGCACTGAATTCATGGCAGACAATTTTTCCACGGACTGGGGAGGGAACAATGGTTTTGGGATGATTCAAGCACATCACATTCATTGTGAACTTTATTTCTATCATTATTACATGGTAATACATTAGGCATTAGTCTCTCATAAGGAGTACACAACCTAGATCCCTCACAATCACAGTTTACAATAATAGGGTTCACGCTCCTATGAGAAGCTAATGCCGCTGCCTGAGGCGGAGCTCAGGTGGTAATGTGAGCTGTGGGGAGTGGCTGTAAATACAGATGAGGCTTCAGGGCTCGCTTGCTGGCCTCTCACTTCCTGCTGTGCAGTCCAGTTCCAACAGGCCATGTACTGGCACTGGTCCATGGCCCCAGGGTTGGGGACCCCAGCTCTAAAGGATGGCAAAGCCTGAAAGATGAGTAGGAATTTGCCAAGGTAAGAGGAAGAAAATAATTTTTGAGGCAGAGAAAACATGTCTAAAGGCATGCAGTTAAAGAAGCTCATGGCATGTTCCAGGAACTCAAATAAAGTATATATGACTGAAGCACAGGGGTTGAAAAGAACAAGACAAGAATTAAGGCTACAGAAGTAACCAAGGACAGATTATATAGGACCTTTCATCTTTATTAAGGGATTTGTACTTGACCCTAAAAGCAGGAGAGTAAGCAGGAGTATGACATGATCAATTTGTATTTTAGACTTAACTGTGTGATCAGGGTAAAGGATGGATTCCAGAACAAGACTAGATGCAGGAAGTTTATATAGAAGGCTGCTGCAAAATTACAGGCCTGCATCTGGAAATAAGAATGAGGATAGAAGCCAGGCTCGGTGGCTCAGCCTGTAATCCCAGCACTTCGGGAGGTCGAGGAGAGTGGATTTCCTGAGCCCATGGGTTCAAGAGCAGCCCAGGCAACTTAACGAGAACTAGTCTCTACAATAAATCAAAAATCAGTCAGGCATGGTAGCACACGCCTGTAGTTCCGGGTAGTTGGAAGGCTGAGACAGAAGGATCACTGGAGCCCAGCAGGTCATCACTGAGGTAGCCATGAGCATGCCACTGTACTCCAGCCTGGGTGGCAGAGTGAGACTCCAACTCAATAAAAAAAAAAAAGAATGGGGATAGACAGAAGGAGATTTCTGCAAGAAATACAGAAATACTTAGGAGACATAATTGACAATATTTAATGAAGAGATGCAGATGATGAGGAAGAATAATTCAAGGATAAATTCCAAGTTTCTGGTTTGGGCAATTTAATAGATAACAGGGTACTGTATTTTAAAAAAAATAGGAAGGCTCAGGAGGAAAAGCAAGTTTGATAAAGAAGCTCATGAGTTCTTCCTGAACACGCTTTTTTTTTAACTTTACTTTGGAACAGGCAAGCAAAGGAAGTTGTCATGAAAAATTAATGAAATACATAAAATAATTACAATAATTTGCTTGACACAAGTAACTCCATTTTGTTGAAATCTTCCAACTTAGCTGCCTGCCTAACCGAAAATGACCACCCAATGTATACGTGTGATTGTTGTAACGTTCCCATGACCACAGACCCATAGCCTTGTTCCCCTGAGCTGTTGACGCTGACCGTCCTTGGTGAACATTTGAAAACTCCCTAGCTACAAGTTCCATGTAATTGTATGCTTTGTTAACTGAAATCAGGTGGTGTGCCAAGAAATTGTTAAGGAATTATTACTTACAAAATTCCCCCTGCCACGTCCCGATAGTTTGTTCTTGTGTTTTGCTCCTTTTGTTCTTAGTTCCTTGTACCCTCACCCCCTGCTACGCAGCCAACCTGCAGATTTTACCTATATAAGCTTTTTGCTGATTGTATTCTGCATCCAGAGCTTCATGGCAAGAGTGTACTCTCGACCGCACACTAATAAAGGACTCTTGATGTTAATCTGGACTTGGCATGCTGGCGGGTCTCCTGGCAATCCATCCTAACGTCTGGAGCCCCAGTGAGAATCTTCCGCCAGCACAAGCAGCCGCCTCACTCCCACCCTCCCCAGCGGGAGGAGAGATGCAGGGGAGGCGCCTCCTGAGATCCACAGGCCCCTTCACCCTCGTCGGGCTCTGAGGGGCTGGGACGACGGTTGGCAGCTACTGCTTCAAAAGAACCTGAGTCTGTCTACAATCTCCTAGGAGGCAAGAGTTTATTTTTTGGTTTTCTGTTTGGTGTCTGCTTGCTCATGACTGCAGTTTCTGTTTTGGTTCAGGGAGCCACGGCCTGACGAGGTAGCCCTTTGGACTGTTCACTGAACCAAGACATTGGCTGAACAGAGTCCTCTGGTTTTCTGCCCTGAGGTTGATCCAGGGATTCATTTTCTGCCCTGAGGTTGTTCCAGGGATATATAACTCTTCTGACTTAACGCGCCCTGTCTGTCGTTGTGCTTTAATTGTTTGTTTGTTGTTTGCTCATTGTTTGTTATATATTCACAGAATTCACGACCTCATCCTCTGCCTGACGAGGCCGCTCCTTAGGCATAGTTCATGAAGCCCAGGATGCTGGCCGAACAGAGTCTCGGTTTAGTAACTGGTTTCTGTTTGAGTACCCACTTTAACTTCTAACTGCCTATGGTATTTCTATATCCCTGTCATCTTTGGCCTCTTTCCCTGCTTTGCGTTCTTGCCGTGCTCTTTGCCACTGGGCTTGCCTCTGCTGCACTTTCGGACTCATCAGCAGGCCAGTAACTTCTTTTAGCCTTTGCTTATCTTCTCACGGTTGGAGATCTGATCCTCATCAGGTGCCTCCTGTAAGTTACTGGTTTTGACAATATGGGGTCACAGGCTTCTAAGCCCTCTGGTCCCCTGGACTGTATATTAAGAAATTTCCCTGCTGGGTTCATGGAGGACTACGGTGTCCACCTCTCCAATGGCAGACTCCGGACCCTCTGTGAAAATAATTGGGCTGCGTTTAATGTCAAATAGCCTTCTACAGGCTCTCTGGATGTTCATGTTACTTGGTCTGTCTGGGAGGTCGTTACAGGGACTGCTGGTTATCCTGATCAGTTTCCCTATATCAACCAATGGTTAAATTTAGTCCAAAATCCCCTCCATGGTTAGAAATATGTTTTATACAGACAAATCTTCTAACTTAAAAACAACAAGGTTCTATATACAAAGGCTCTGGCAAGGAGCCTTCAAGGAAAACTTGAAGGAAAACGCTTCAAGGAAAACTTGTTTTACCAGTTTCTCAAGAGAATGAAACCATAGTTTTAACCTCCCTGGTAAAATCAATCATGCACATTCATCTTCCCACCTGGGATAACTGCCAACAGCTCCTTTTTAATCCTATTTATTTCTTAAAAATAAAAAAATAGCCGGAGCGAATTAAAACTGAGACTAAAAAGTCTGTCCTGGCCTCAGCGGCTGGTACAGAGGAGAAAAGTCAGGAAACAGTAAAGGAGGTTTCTCCCTCCACTCACCCAGACTGGGCCGCCAACATCTCAGCAGGGTCCAAGGCACTAGAACATTAAAAACTCATCACCGGACTCTATTAGCTGGTTTAAAGGGAGCAGCCTGAAAACCTATCTAACCTTTCTACAACTACTGAGGTTCTCCAGGGACCCAAGGAATCTCCAAGAACATTCCTGAAGCACCTCCAAGAGGCATTTCAGACTTACACCCCTTTTGATCCCTCAGCTCCCAAGAATGCTCGAGCTGTTAATTTGGCACCTGTAGCTCAGGCAGCTCTGAATATCTGAAAAAAAGTTGCAGAAGCTGGAAGGCTTTGCAGGAATAAGTATTTCTCAGCTGCTTGAAGTAGCTCAGAAAGTTTTTAACAACTGAGATGCTGAAAAACAGAAAGAGGCAGCCAGGAGAGCTGAAAGAAGATAGGCCAAAATCCTGGTAATGGCCCTCTGAGTCCCGGGAACTGATTCCAAGCCTCCTCCACATCAGGTGTATACTGTACTGGATTTAAAGGATGCCTTCTTTTCTATCCCTTTCTCCCCTATCAGTCAACCTATCTTTGCTTTTGAATAGATAGATCCGGATTCAGGGGACACCAGTCAGCTGACTTGGACCCAGCTACCACAAGGTTTCAAGAACTCCCCAACTCTTTTCTGGGAGGCCTTGCAACAGGATTTGTCAGGGTTCTGTGCCTTACACCCTGAATATACACTACTCCAGTATGCAGATAATCCCTTGCTTGCAGCTGCAGACTTGTTTACAAGGTACTAAGACTCTGTTACAGCTCCTCCAAGATTTGGGCTATCGTGTGTCAGCAAAAAAGGCGCAGCTCTGCTCAAATGAAGTCTACTACCTGGGATACCAGCTGAAGAAGGGTAAACAAACGAGCCCTGACTTCAGCCTGGAAAGAAGCCATTCTTCAGAATCCCATGCCAACCACAAAGAAACAGGTACGGGAATTCCTGGAGGTAGCAGGGTATTGCTGGCTATGGATCCCAGGATTTGCGAAATTGCCAAGTCCCTGTACACAGCCACGACAGGAGATCAGCCCCTAAACTGGATTGCTACTGAGGAACAGGCACTCTAGCAGTTAAAAACGGCTCTGACGCAAGCCCCGGCTCTAGCTCTCCCAGATGTTACCAAGCCTTTCCACTTGTTTGTTCACAAACAACAAGAAATTTCAAAGGGAGTCCTTACTCAGACCTTCACACCCTGGAGAAGACCAGGGGCTTACTTGTCAAAAAAGACTGGACCCAGTAGCCCTTGGCTGGGCCTATTGTCTTTGGGCCATTGTGGCCACAGCCATGCTAGTTAAGGAAACAGATAAATTAACTTTTGACCAAAACCTGGTTTTGACTGTCCCCTATGCTGTTGAAACTTTGCTCCAAGGAGCCTCTGGGCGCTGGATGTCAAATGCTCATATCACCCAATATCAGAGTCTTTTGCTTGACCAACTGAAACTAACTTTCTCTCCTACTCAGTGCCTCAATCCGGCCACTTTGTTGCCTGATGACAATATGGAAATGCCAGTGCATTACTGTGAAGACATACTGGACATCACTCAGGCCAGCTGGTCTGATCTTCAGGATACTCCTTTCAGCCACGGTGATGCTGACCTATTCACAAGTGGTAGCAGCCTGGTAATAGAGGGAGTCCACAAAGCTGGTGCAGCTGTAACCATGGGTTATGATGTAATCTGGTCACAGGCATTGCCTCAAGGTACCTCAGCTCAAAAGGCTGAGTTAATTGCTTTATCTCAGGTCCTGCACTGGAAAACAGGAAAACAAGTAAATATCTTCACCAATAGCCGATATGCTTTTGCCATATTTCATGTGCATGCCATGCTCTATAAGGAACCGCAGCAGGTAAGACTGTAAAAAAATTTTTTAAAAATCGTAACCCTCCTAGAGGCTATATGGCTTCCTAAAGAGGTAGCTGTCATTCATTGCAGGGGACACCAGAAGTCTGACACTCCAGAAGCAACTGGGAACCACCTGGCGGAACAGGCAGATCAAAAGGCAGCAAAACTCCCAGTTGAACCCCTGACTATCTTGCTAACTAAAATTTTTCCAGCTCCTTCTCTCTCAGAACAGCCTACCTATACACAAGAAAAAAGAAAAAGGCACACCTAGCAGGAGTCCATAAAATTCCACTGGATGGGGGGGAAAAGACCCTAAAATCATCTTACCTGAAGCCCTCGGACACACCCTGGTAAAACAACTACATTCTACTACTCACCTAGATGGCACTAAATTAACGGAGCTGTTAAACCGTTTTTATCATATCAATGACTTTAAAAGTATTGCTGCAACAGTAGCCTCCATGTACCCTGCCTGTGCCTAAGTCAATGCAAAACAAGGACCCAAACCTTCGGATGGCATCAGGGTACAAGGATTAAGTCCTGGAGAAAAGTGGGAAATAGACCTCACTGAAATAAAACTACCTCAAGCAGGATATGGCTATCTACTAGTGTTTATTAATACTTTCTCTGGATGGGTAGAGGCCTTTGCCACCAAAAATGAAACTGCATTTATGGTTACAAGATTTTTATTAAATGAAATTATTCCTAGGTTTGGGCTCCCCCTCTCTGTTGGCTCTGATAATGGTCCTGCCTTTACCTTGTCCACAGTACAGCTGGTTAGTAAAGCACTAAGCATTAATTGAAGACTACATTGTGGGGGAGTTCCGGTAAGATGGCGACGACATAGGGGGACTTGTGAGATTCTCCGAACGTGAGTTCCCACAAAGACTCTTATTTTTCTTCCCCCACCCCCTGCCCACTCTAGCCACACTGGGCAAAGGCATGGAGACATTCGGTCCAACGCAGGGCCGGATACTGCGGCCCCGGCTGCTGCTGCTCCACTATACGTGTAACTCCCACCCACAGGGGAGTCACGGGTCTCAGCTCCCTCCCTGGCTACATCATCTCGCCCAGCACCCAGCCAGCACCAAGCCGCCGGTCACCCAGTGAGGCTCTGGGTGCCCGCCCCTCAGAGATACTGGTCCCATTTCTGGCTGAAGTACCCTGCAAGGGACCCAGGGCCACTCTCACCGCCCACTGCCTGCCCTTTGGGACCCAGGGCCACTCTCACCGCCCACTGCCTGCCCTTTGGAGCTTTGGAGCTCTGGAGCTCTGGGCCTACCCTGGCTGAGGCACTCAGCGCATGACCCCATGCTTTTGTAAAGGAACAACATATCTCAAGGAGGTGCTGATCGGAGGCTCTCAGCTCCAGAGGAGGGAACTCCTGACCCCATACTCCACCCGAGCCTGCTGGTGGCACCCTGGATCCAGTGCCCAGCTGTGAAGCTGATCCCCGGTGCCTCCCACAACACCACAGTCCACCACAGTGGATCAAACAGGGACCCAGAGGAGTGGAGAGAGAAAAGATCTGCGAAAGTGAAACTGCCACCTCAGCCATTCTAAGCAGAGATGTGCATTGTCCCGCCCACCTTCCACCAGCCTCCACCTCAGTTCCTAAGGTAACATCACTAAACAGGAAACAAAGCCCGTCCCCTACGCCGAATTAGACAAAGGCAACTAAGCAACGCAGACCTCCCAGACAGCAGGCTAAAAAAAAACAAACCCAAACTGCGAGTAAATCTAGCTGCCTGCAACGAAAACAGAGGGGAGAGGCTGGAGATCAGAGCTGAAGAGACCTTAGACACTCAGGAAAGATTCCAGAGTGACTCTGATCTCTTATATTGACTTTTGATTTTATCATTTTGTCTGTTTGTTTTGCTCACTTTTGCTTGATTTCTGAATTACACTATCTGTTTCACGATTTTATTGGTCTGTCTTTTATTATGTAGCTATCAGTATTCTTTAGGGAATTTTTCTTACATGTTTTTTTCACTTCTCTCCGGCCTTGTGTCTTTTTTTCACCAGTTAGTTGGTATGTATGTCTGTTTCCCTCTCACTCCTCTCTCTCTCTAACTTCCTCTTGATCCCCCCCCTTCCTCCATTATTTCCTCCTTTTGATCCAGGGACCAAACCTACAACCCATTGCACAGACAGACTGTAAAGCAGTGGAAAACAGGTTGCAGTGGGCTCATACACCAGTTGGTGGATGCTGGAATCAGCATATAGATTCTGAATCACAGTTTCCCTCTCAATTAAACCTCAAAACTACAAAAAGTACGGCCCGCAGCCCACACTCCAAAGTCAAACGTGAACAAAGCCAGAGGACCCTCATAAGGAAGAACAGGAGATTGGAAAGTGAAACAAAAGCAACCCCACCTTCCCTGAAAAACAGAATTTAAAGAAGGGGAGGGAAAGGGGGAAAGAGAGAAAAATCTATACAAATGAAGAAACACCAAAAGAAGAATATGGGTCTCCCCCAGACCCCTGGGAGGGCAGACACTGAGAAACTGACTTCGCAATGCAAATAATGAAGAGCCCCCAGAATGACTAGTTTCAAACTACAAACCTAAATATCAAGACAATAATGGAGAGATTAAAAAGAATTGAGGAGAGACAAGAAGAAACTAGGAAGAAGCTGATATATGAGATAACAGAAACAAAGAATACTGTGAATGAAATAAATAACAAACTGATAAGCATGGAAAGCAGAATTACCCAAGCAGAAGAAAGAATCTCAGAGCTTGAGTGTCAAAATATAGAAATAACCCAAACTCCTAAAAACACAGAAAATGAGCTCAAAAAGACAGAACAAAACCTTCAAGATATGAGCAATTACTTCAAGAGACTGAACCTAAGAGTAATTGGCCTTCCTGAGGCAGAAAGAGAGAGAGAGACCACACTGGAACAAACTTTCCATGAGATCATTCAAGAAAATTTGCCTTATCTAATCAGTGATGCAAAAATTCAAACAAAAGAGATTCAGAGAACCCCTGCAAGACAACAAATGAGAGGACAAACTCCTGGACACATAATAATTCGCCTAAACAAAGTAGGCATAAAAGAAAAAATCCTAAAGGCAGCAAGAGAAAAAGGCCAAATCACCTACCATGGAAGACCAATTAGAATAGCGCAGATTTAATCTACAGAAACCCTGCAAGCTAGGAGAGCTTGGAGCCCTATCTTCAAAGTTCTAAAAGATAAACAATTTCAACCAAGAATACCCTACGCAGCCAAGTTAAGCTTCATCAGTGAAGGAGAATTGAAATCTTTCCCAGATATCCAATCCCTAAGAACTTACGCTGCCACCAAACCACTTCTACATGAAACACTTAAGAAAGTACTAAACAGAGAAGAAAAGGAAAAAAGAACAACGTTCTTCACAAGAGTTCAGAAAAAAGAATAAAATACACATGACCAACCCCAAAACCAAAAGAAAGACAAAAAACCAAATGGAAGAACAACTCTAGAAGAACTCTATGATAGGGACGAGCTCTCACATTTCAATAATTCGCCTGAATGTGAATGGACTAAATGCACCACTGAAAAGACATAGAATGGCAAAATGGATAAAATATCACCAGGCAACAATATACTGCCTTCAAGAGACCCATCTCACTAGAAAGGACATGCACAGACTCAAAGTAAGAGGATGGGAAACACATTTTCAGGCGAATGGAACACAAAAGAAAGGAGGAGTCACGATCCTAATTTCAAACAAAATACCACTTAAGCTCTCAAAAATTAAAAAAGATACAGAGGGTCACTACATAATGATAAAAGGTTCACTCCATCAACAAGAAATATCTATCCTAAACATATATGCACCCAACATAGGTGCACCAACTTTCATAAAGCAACTTCTAGGAAAACTAAAGAAGGATATTGACTCTAACACCATCATAACTGGGGAATTTAATACCCCACTCACAAACCTAGACACATCATCAGGACAAAATCAGCAATGAGATCTGGAACCTCAATGTGACTCTTGACCAAATGGACTTAATTGATACCTACAGAACACTCCATCCAAAGACCACAGAATACACATTCTACTCATCACTGCATGGAACGTATTCTAAGATCGACCACATACTTGGCCATAAATCAAGTATCAGCAAATTTAAAAGGACTGAAATTTTACCATGTACCTTCTCAGATCACAGTGGAATAAGAATAAACATTAACACCAACAAGGTCCCGCCAAACCCACAAAAACATGGACACTAAACAGCATGATGCTAAACAACTCGTGGGTCAATGATGAAATCAAAACAGAGATCAAAAGATACCTAGAAACAAATGAAAATGAAGAAACATCTTACCAAAATCTCTGGGACACCATGAAAGCTGTAGTAAGAGGGCAATTTATATCCCTACAAATGCACATGAAGAAAATGGAAGGATCACAAATTAACAACCTAACAAGCCACCTAAGGAAACTGGAAAAGCAAGACCACTAAAACCCTAATTTCAGCAGAAGAATCCAGATCACCAAAATAAAAGCCCAAATCCAGGACATAGAAGACAAAAAGATAATACAAAAAAAATCAATGAAACAAAAAGCTGGTTCTTCGAAAGGATAAACAAGATCGATGGTCCCCTAGCTAGACTGACCAAGAAAAAGAGAGAAAAAACCCAAATAAGCACAATCAGAAACACAAAAGATGAAGTCACATCTGACCCTGAAGAAATACAAAAGATCAAATTAGAGACCACTACGTACACTTGTATGAAAACAAACCTGAAAACCTTAAGAATATGGACGACTTTCTAACATCACACAACCTGCCTAGGTTGAAAACAAGAAGAAATTGAGATCCTAAAATGACCAATAACAATCAAGGAACTTGACTACGTAATAAGAAAATTACCTACAAAAAAAAGCCCTGGCCCAGATGGCTTTCCAACAGAATTCTACAAGACATTTAAGGAGGAAATGAATCCAATCCTACTGAAGGTATTCCAGGAGACAAAAATATGAAATATTCCCCAAATAATTTTACGAAGCCAACATCACACTGATACCCAAGCCAGGTAAAGATCCAACAAAGAAAGAGAACTACAGGCCAATATCTTTGATGAACACAGATGCTAAAATTCTCAACAAGATCCTAGCAAACCGGATTCAACAATACATCTCAAAAATTATCCATTATGACCAAGTAGGCTTCATCCTTGGGATGCAAGGCTGGTTCAACATTCGTAAAACCATAAATGTAATTAAATACATCAACAGATGTCAAAACAAAAACCACATAACTATAATATTAGATGCAGAAAAAGCTTTTGATACAATCCAGCACCCCTTCTTGATAAAAATTCTCGAACATCTAGGCATACTGGGAACATACCTCAAAATAGTAAAAGCCATATGCAAGAAACCCACAGCCAGCATACTCCTAAATAGACAAAATCAGAACCATTTCCCCTGAAAACTGGAACAAGACAAGGATGACCACTCTCACCCCTCCTGTTCAATATAGTATTGGAAGTCCTGGCTAGAGCAATCAGAGAAGAGAAGGCAATCAGGGGTATCCAAATAGGAAAAGAGAAAGTCAAGTTATCTCTCTTTGCAGATGACATGTTGTGTACCTTGAAAACCCAAGAGAATCTGTCAAAAACCTCCTCACACTGATAAAGACCTTTGGCAAAGTCTCAGGATATTAAATAAATGTGCAAAAGACAATCGCATTTCTTTACACCAATAATAAACAAACAGAAACCCAAATAAAAACCACAATTCCATTCAAAATAGCCACACAAAAAATGAAATACCTTGGCATCTTCCTAACCAGAAATGTGAAAGACCTTTACAAATGAAAACTACAAAACTCTGCTCAAAGAAATCAAAGATGACACAAATAAGTGGAAAAATATCCCATGCTCATGGATTGGAAGAATCAACATTGTGAAGATGTCCATCTTACCTAAGGCAATCTACAGATTCAATGCAATACCTATCAAATTACCAGCAACATTCTTCTCAGACCTAGAAAACACAACACAGGAATTCATATGGAAACACAAATGACCAAGAATAACCAGAACAATCCTCAGCAAAAAAAAAAAAAACAAAGCAGGTGGTATCACATCACCAGACTTCAAACTTTACTATAAAGCTACAATCATCAAAACAGTTTGATATTGGTATAGGAACAGGCATATAGATCAATGGAATAGAATTGAAATTCCAGAAGCAAAACCTCAATTTCTCAACCAACTCATCTTCGACAAAGCCTCAACCACCTACCACTGGAGACAGGAGAACCTATTCAGTAAATGGTGCTGGGAAAACTGGCTGACCATGTGCAGTAGATTGAAACAGGACCCCTATCTATCCCCATACACAAAAATTAACTCCAAATGGATCAGAGACCTAAACATAAAACCTCAAACCATAAGAACCTTAGAAAATGAAGGACATACCCTCATGGAAATCAGAACTGGCATCCAATTCTTGACCAAAACCTGAAACGCACAGGCCATAAGAGAGAAAATAGACAAGTGGGACCTCATTAAACTGACAAGCTTCTGCAAAGCCAAAGAAACCATCAAGAGAACAGGGAGAGAGCCTACAGACTGGGAAAAAGTATTTGCCAACTCCAGGTCTGACAAAGGCTTAACATCTTGGATCTACAAGGAACTCAAATGTGCTGAAAAGAAAAAAACAAACAGCCCCATTATAAAATGGGCAACAGATATGAACAGACACTTCTCAAAGGAAGACATCCAAGCAGCCAACAGACACATGAAGAAATGTTCAACCTCACTAATCATCAGGGAGATGTAAATCAAAACCACACTGAGATACCACCTAACTCCAGTCAGAATGGCAATCATCAACAACTCAAAAAATAAAGCTGCTGGAGAGGATGTGGTGAAAAGGGAACACTTCTACACTTTTGGTGGGAGTGTAAACTAGTGCAACCTCTATGGAAAGCAGTGTGGTGGTTCCTAAAAGCTCTAAATATCAACCTCCCATATGACCCCGCAATACCCCTATTGGGAATATATCCTGAAGAACTCAAATCACTCTATAAAAAAGATACCTGCACACGTATGTTTATTGCAGCATTGTTCACAATAGCAAGAACCTGGAAGCAACCATGCTGTTCATCAAAAGAGGACTAGATTAAAAAAATGTTATACATATACATGATGGAATACTACACAGCCTTAAAAAAGAACAAAATCATGAATTTCACAGCAACCTGCAGGGAACTAGAGTCTATAATACTGAGTGACCTCTCACAGAAACAAAGATCTGAGTATCACATGTTCTCATTCTTATAGTGGACCTTTAACATCCAATGTAATATTATAAGAAAATGACTGACAGTAGTGGGAAACCATGGGGGGGGATGGGAGATGGGATTAACGGTAGTAAATATCTGTCTGGGGACAGGGAGACACCTCTTATCAACAAGGGTGCCTGAATGAAGCATATTTGTATACCTAACCCTTAACTGTACCCCACAATATAATAATTAAAAAATATCGATTATAAAAAAAAGAAAAAGTAAACTACATTGTGCCTACCAACCACAAAGTTCTGGACAGGTAGAGTGCACGCACCGAACTCTACTTTAACCAAATTAATAGTTAGACCAGTGAAAAATGGGTAACTGGGACCCCAACACCTACCTTTTCCCTTTAGCTCTCCTTTGGACCCAATGCACCCCATATAAGGCTGGGTTTACACCATACAAAATCATGTTTAAAAGACCCCTCTTCTGTTACTCCGGTTGCAAGATCCCATTCTAGCAGAAATAACTAATCAATCCTTCTCAAAGTATCTCCAGTGCCTCCAGCAGGCCAGGCTGCTGTCCATTCTGGTGTTTGTGCTGTTTTGCCCACTCTGTCTTCCATGCCTTGTCATCCGTTTCAGTTCAGAGACCTGGTTTTCGTCAAAAAGTTCCAGAAAGAGGAAGTAACTCCTGCCTAAAAGGACCTTTTATCGTCATCATCACCACCCCAGCAGCACTCAAGGTTGATGGGATACCAGCCTGGATTCATCACACATGAGTCAAGAAAGCCAAGATAACTTTTGAACACTTGTTCCAATGACTGTGCTGAGGCAGCCAGGGAACCTAAACATCCATTCTCTCATCCAACAAAGAAAAACAACCACCAGTCAGCCAACTAGACTGCGACTAAGGACTCTGAAAGCCCTCTCAAGATCATCTTTCGACATACATCTGAACCATGAGATTCCAGTAGACGTAATTAGTTTATTTAAATACATTGTACTCAGTCTTTGACTCTGGTTTTTGTTTTCCCACGTGCTCTGGCCTTTGGTATAGATCTCTTAACCGTAGCCCCTAAAGATTAGAAATGTGGCGAAAAGGCTCTGTTAATGCTATTTTATCTTTTATGGGTAAATTCTGTAAAACTTATGCATGTAAAATACCCATGAGCAATGAGTCAACGAATTGGCTCATGTACAACTAAAAGGCAGGAATGAAATAGCTAATGAAATACAAAAAATAACTGCAATAACATGCTTGACATAAGTAACTCCATTTTGTTGAAATCCTCCATCTTAGCTGCCTGCCTAACCTAAAATGACCCCCCAATGTATACAACAGTGTGATTTTTATAATGTTCCCATGACCACAGACCCACAGCTTTGTTCCCCTGAGCTGTTCACATTGACCGTTCTTGCTGAACATTTGAAAACACTCCAGCTATAAGTTCCATATAATTGTACGCTTTGTTAACAGAAATCAGATGTTGCACCATGAAATTGTTAAGGAATTACTACTTGCAAAATTCCTCCTGCCACATCCCTATAGTTTGTTCTTATATTTTGTCCTTTTTGCTTAGTTCCTTGTACCCTCACCCACTGCTATGTAGATTTACCTATGTGAGCTTTTTCCTGATTATAAACTGCATCAAGAGCTTCATGGCAAGAGCCTACTCTTGACCACATGCTAATAAAAGATTCTTAATATTAATTTGGACTTGGTGTGCTGGCATGTCTCCTTCTTGTAATCTGGTCATAACATTAGGATGGGCGTTGGGAAGATGGCGGCCAAGCTAGTCAGACTATTTGAGTCCTGGTGTGAGTGAATGAGTATATGAAAAATTTTGTGTATGTGCTGGTGAGTGAGTGGGACTGTGAGGACCACTATGATCAAGTCAGCTTCATCCCCAGGATGCAGGGCTGGTTCATCATTTGCAAGACCATAAATGTCATTAAATATATCAACAGATGTAAAAACAAGAACCACATGATTATATCATTAGATGCAGAAAAAGCTTTTGATAAAATCCAGCATCCTTTCCTGTAAAAACCCTCAAATACCTAGGTATAGAACTCGAAATAGCAGGTGCCATCTACAATAAACCCACAGCTAACATATTGTTAAATGGACAGAAACTGGAAACATTTCCCTTGAAAACCGGAACAAGAAAAGGCTGCCCACCTCACCCCTCCTGTTCAACATTGTGTTGGAAGTTCTAGCAAGGACAATTAGACAAGAGAAGGAAATCAGGGGTATCCAAATAGAAAAAGTCCTCGAAAGTCAAGTAATCCCTCTTTGCTGATGATATGATCCTATACCTTGAAAATCCAAGAGAATCTGTCAAAAACCTGCTTGCACTGATAAAGGACTTTGGCAAAGTCTCAGGGTACAAAATAAATGTGCAAAAGAGAGTTGCATTCTTATGCAACAACAACAAGCAGGCAGAGAACCAAATTAAAAGCACAATCCCATTCACAATAGCCACACAAAAAATGAAATACCTCGGCATCTTCCTAACCTGAGAAGTGAAAGACCTTTACAATGAGAACTACAAAACACTGCTCAAAGAAATCCAAGAAGACACAAACAAATGGAAAAATATTCCATGCTCATCGATGGGAAGAATCAACATTGCTAAGATTTCCTTCCTACCAAAGGCAATCTACAGAATCAGGGCAATGCCCATTAAATTACCAACATCACTCTTCTCAGACCTGGAAATGACAATACAGAAATTCATATGGAAACATAAACGACCACAAAGAGCCAAAACAGTCCTTAGCAAAAGAAACAAAGCAGTAGGTATCATACTTCTAGACTTCAGTCATTACTATAAGGTTACAGTAAACAAAACAGCCTGGTATTGGTACAAGAACAGGCATATAAACCAATGGGACAGGATAGAGATTCCAGAAGCAAAGCCTCAATTTCTCAACCAACTCATCTTTGACAAAGCCTCCAACAACAACCACTGGGGAAAGGAGAACCTATTCAGTAAATGGTGCTCACATGCAGAAGATTGAAACAGGACCCCTACCTATCACCATACATTAAAATTAACTCTAAATAGATCAAAGACCTAAATGTAAAATCTCAAACTATAAGAATCTTAGAAAACACAGGAGACACCCTTATGGATATTGGAACTGGCATCCAATTCCTGATCAGAAAGCTAAGTGCCCATACCATAAGAAAGAAGACAAGTGGGACCTCATCAAACTGACGAGCTTCTGCAAAGCAAGAGATGCCATCAAGAGAGCAGGGAGACAGCTCAAAGAATGGGAAAAAATATTTGCCAACTGTATATCTGACAAAGGCCTAACATCTAGGATCTACAAGGAACTCAAATGCACCAAAAAGAATAAAACAGCCCCATTAAAAAGTGGGCAAAAGATATGAATTGACACTTCTCAAAAGAAGATACACAGGCAGCCAACAAACACATGAAAAAGTGCTCAGCCTCACTCATCATCAGAGAAATGCAAATCAAAACCACACTGAGATATCAACTAACCCCAGTAAGAATGGCCATCATTAATAAAACAAACAATAACAGATGCTGGTGAGGATGCAGAGAAAAAGGAATGCTTCTACACTGATGGTGGGAATGCAGACTAGTGTAACCTCTTTGGAAGACAGTGTGATGATTTCTGAAAGAACTAGAAATTGACTTTCTATATGACACAGCAATTCCCCTATTGGGAATATACCCGGAGAAACTCAAATCATCTACAAAAAAGATACCTGCACACGTATGTTTGTTGCAGCTCTATTCACAATAGCAAAAGCATGGAACCAACCATGCTGTCCATCAAAGCTGGACTGGGTTAAAAAAAAATGGGGTACATATACACAAATGGAATATTATGCAGTCATAAAGGACAAGCATATGGACTTCGCAGCAACTTGGATGGATTTAGAGTAAATCATACTCAGTGATCTACCACAGAAACAAAGAACAGAGTACTGTAAGTTCTCACTCATAAGTGGACCTTGAACAATTATCAAATACTATAAAGAAAGGGATTAGCAGTAGCAGGAAACTGCCAGGGGAAGGGGGCTGGGATTGGCAGTTGAGGGAAACTGCCAGGGGAGGGAGGGGCAACCTCATCAACAAGGGTACCTGCATAATCAATGTTCATATACCTAAGCCTGAATTGTACCCCACATCTTTAAAATAAATTTTTTAAAAAATTTTTTAATCTGGAAAAAAAAAAAAGAAAAATTAGGATGTACAACTTCAGCTTCTCAGAGTTAGAATAGCTGCAGGTGAAGAGAAGGTTTCTGATACAGTCATAAAGGAGTAGCAAAGAGGTGTGTAGTAAAGACCATTAGAAATGAAGATCTTAAGAACAAGCAGGGCTAGTTTCTGGAAAAAAAAATCATCCACAGGGATGATCAAGACTTTGAAAACAGAGACAAGAATCAGGGGAGAGTAGGTAAGCAATTGGGAGAAGATAGAGATATGACAAATCTAATGCAAAGTGTATGCAGAAGCTTACTTCAGAATGGAGTACTAGTAGTCAGACAGAGGCAGAGGGGAGAAGACACTGATCTCATCTCCCACACTGAAGCATTGCGTGGACCAACAAGCATGTGAAATTATCTGAAAGCATTACAGTAAAGTGGAGGTCTTTAAATGAGAGTCATTTTCAATGGGAACATCCAGTGAGAAGTGAGAATGTATGAGAACCTGTTGTTAAGAGTGGGCTGCCAAAACAATAGTGGAAGATCTGAGGGGAAGGAGCACACTGGAAGTCTGGTCCAGGGAAGATGAAGCATAAAACAGGAAGCACAAAAAAGTAGAATGTGGAAGAATACATAAGAACATACAAATACAGAGAATGTATTCTATGGAAACAGAACAATAACATTTTATTTTTATATCTCAATAGGCAACCAAGTATAATATGTGATGCAAGATTTTCTAATTAAGTGCCCAGGCCATTTGATGGATTACAAAGATGTAGTATGGGGAGGTGGACATATGAGCAAGGAAACATGGTCTCTCCCAGGTGAAGGCCACGTGGGTGCACGCTCAAATAATCAGAGCAGCTTTGGCTCTAAAGACGGGGGTCCCCAGACCCCCAGGCCACAGACCAATACAGGCCCACAGTCTGTTAGGAACAGGGCCACACAGCAAGAGGTAAGCAGCAGGCAAATGAGCAAAGCTTCATCTGCATTGACAGCCACTCCCCATTGTTCAAATTACCACTGGAGCTCCGCCTCCTGCCAGATCAGCAGTGGAAGTAGATTCTCATGGGAATCCGAACCCTACTGTGAACTGTGCGTGTGAGAGATCTAGGTTGCACACTCCTTACAGAATCTAATGCCTGATGATTTGAGGTGCAGCTGAAGCAGTGATGCTAGTGCTGGGGAGTTGCTACAAATACAGATTAACATCAGCAGTGAGTTTCCACTGCACGCCACCCCCCCCCCACCCCAGTCTGTGCAAAAATTGTCTTCCATGAAACTGGTCCCTGATTCCAAAAAGGTTGGTGACTGCTGCTCTAAAGGTTTGACCTGTGCTTCAACAAGCCATTGTATTCTAATCTTCCATCACTAGTCTGTACCATTCCTTATGTCTAGAATGCCTTCATATAAGAAACACAGAAATTTAGAAAATGCTTTTATAAATTCCATCTGCAAACTTCCCATAGAGAATTAAAGGTCTCCTCAAATGCACGTTTCAGTAAATACCTCATCTCCAACCTCAATTATGTCATTTACTTCTATGGTTTGAATCACTAAATCTGTCTGTGTCTCCTTCTCCATTTAGTCTAAAATCAAACTGTTTATCTCTAAAAGCCAGCAACTTCTACAAAACACGAGGGATCAAGTTTTGAGTAGAAAAGAGAATTGTACATTATTTTACTGCAGGATATCCAAGTCATAAAATTTCAGCGCTAGATAGGTCCTCAGAGACAATGTAGTAACAACTCGGAAAGTTAAATGACACCCAAAGTTCCAGGAACAGATGTGCTAGTGAGTACTGCCACCTAAGAGAAAGATCAGAGGCCCTAGTCCAACAGACACTTATGATACAGTAGACTTTTCTTAATGTAGGAAAATGTCTTCTATCTTATTTCAGAATATAAAAATACAGAATATTTTCAGAAGATACAGGCATACTTTGTTTTACTGTGCTTTGCTTTATTGAGTTTTACAGATAGTATGATTTTTATAAATTGAAGGCTTGTGGAAACCATGTGTTGAGCAAGTCTATTGGCACCATTTTTCCAACAGAATGTGCTCATTTTGTGTCTCTGTGTCACATTTTGGTAATGCTCATAATATTTCAAGTTTTTGCATTATTATATCTGTTAAAGTGAGCTGTGATCAGTGATCTTCGATGTCATGATTATAATTGCAGGTAAGATGGCCAATTTAACCAACAAACACTGTGTATTCTGATTGTTCCACTGACTGGCTGTTCCCTCAGTTCTCTCCTCTTCAGACCCCTTATACTCTGAGACACAACACTGCTGAAATTAGGCCAATTAACAACCATACAATGGCCTTTAAGTGTTCAAAGTGAAAGAAAGAGTCATACCACACTCCTTTTAAATCAAATGTTAAAAATGATTAAGCTTAGTGAGGAAGGCATGTCAAAAGCTAGACTTCTTGTGCCAAACAGTTAGAATGCAAGTTGTGAACGCAAAGGAAAAGTTCTTGAAGTAATTAAAAGTGCAACTCCAGTGAACACATGAATGGTAAGAAAGTGCAATAGCCTTATTGTTGATTTGGAGAAAGTGGTCTGGATAGAAGACAGAACAGAAGATCAAACCAGCCACAACATTCCCATAAGCCAAAGCCAAAGCAAAGCCCTAATGCTCTTCAATTCCAGGAAGACTGAGAGAGGTGGGGAAGTTCCAGAAGAAAAGTTTAACACGAGCATAAGTTGGTTCACAAGGTTTAAGGAAAGAAGCCATCTCTACATCATAAACATGTAAAGTGAAGCAAGTGCTGATGGAGAAGCTGTAGCAAGTGATCCAGAAGATCCAGCTAAGATAATTGTCACACTCAACAACAGATTTAAAATGGAGAAGAAACAGTCTTCTACCAAAAGAAGATTTCAGCCATAACTTTCATAGCAAGTAAAGTCAATGTCTGACTTCAAAGCTTCAAAGCACAGGCTGACTCTCCTGTTAGGGCCTAATGTAGCTAATGACTTGACACTGAAGCCAGTGCTCATTTACCATTCTGAAAATCCTAAAAGCTTTGAGAATTATGCCACACAGACTCTGCCTGTGCTCTACAAATGGAAAAACAAAGCCTGGATGACAGCATGGTTCACTGAATATTTTAAACCCAGTGTTGAGACCCATTGCTCAGAAAAGAAGATTCTTTTCAAAACACTGCTGCTCATTGGCAATGCACTTGGTCACTTAAAGAACTCTGGTGGAGATATACAAAGAGATTAATGTTTGTTGTTGTGCCTGCTAACACAGCATCCATTCTGCATGGATCACGAAGTAACTTCAGCTTCAAAGTCTTATATTTAAGGAAGACATTGCTTTCTTTGGAAGATGCTGATTCTAACCTCATGGGTGACTCTGAGGGATTAAAGATTTCAGTGGAGGAAGTAACTACACATGTTGTGGAAACAAGAGAATTAAAAGTGGAGCCTGAAGATGTGACTGAATTGCTACAATCTCATGATAAAACTTTAATGAATGAGAAACTACTTCTGAAGAATGAGCAAAGAAAGTGGTTTATGGAGATGGAATCTATTCCTGGTGAAAATGCTGTGAACACTGTTGAAATTACAATAGAAGATTAAGAATATTATATAAATTAGTTGATAAAACAGCAGTTTTATTCTTTCCAATTTCCAAAGAAGTTCTCCTACGAGTACAGCAATAGATGAGAAAAATCTCTCCTAAGAAAGGGTCAATCAATGTGGCAAATTCCAATGTTGTCTTATTTTAAGAAACTGTCCTATTCACCCAACCTTCAGCAACCACCATTCTGAACAGTTAGCAACAATCAACAGAGGCAAAACCCTAAGTCAGCAAAAACATTATTACTTGTTGAAGGCTCAGATGATATTAGCATTTTTTAGCAACAAAGTATTTCTTAATTAAGTAATTTAATTTTTTTTTTTGAGACAGTGTCTCACTCTGTCATCCAGGCTAGAGTACAGTGGTATGGTCCCAGCTTACTACAACCTCAAACTCCTGTGTTTAAGTGATTCTCCCACCTCAGCCTCCCACAGTAGCTGGAACTACATGCACATTCCACCATGCCCGGCTAATTTTTGCAGACATGAGGTCTCACTGTGTTGCCCAGGCTTGTCTTAAACTCCAGGGCTCAAGCGATTCTCCCACCTTCACCTCCCATAATGCTGAGATTACAGGCATGAACTCCTCACTGCACCTGGCCTATACATTGCTTTTTAGACATAATGCTACTGGACACATAAGAGACTATAGTGTAGTATAAACGTAACTTTTATGTGCACTGAGAAACCAAAAAAATTTGCATGGTTTGCTTTACTGTGATATTTACTTCATTGTGGTTGTCTGGAACCAAACTGCAGTATCTCCAAGGTATGCCTGTATTCAGATGAAAATGAATATTATCTTTCAGAGTAGACACTTTCAAACTATATATTTATCCAATAGTGCTGCATCTGCTCAACTACTTTCAAGGTGAGTTAAAAATAAGTTACACTGTTTTATAGCCATACATTGAAGGTAATTTTCTACCCATTTTCTTTACTGGTAATGTCAGATCTGAACACATATTGCGTGAACGAGAATTAGATCAAAACGAGATTGATCCAACTCGGATCAATCTTCTCATTCTGACTACTCTCAAAAATCAACATCAGCTTCAAAAGATTTTTCTTAAAATGTCACCACTGAAATCCTTAACAGAATTGCTATAGGGTCTAAAGATAATCTTCAAAGAGGCATTCTAAAAATACTGTGAATATCAGCAGTAATCACTCTATAGAGTCCCAGAGTAATACTTGGAAAAAGATAACACTCATTCAGATCTTTGTTTTAAAAATACCAATCAGATTATTTCATATTGAAACTTCAAAACCAAAGTAAAATTTAAAAAGAACTTTGCGTGTGTAACGACCCAAAATAAAAGCCTTGAAAGCTAATATCCATTCTTACGCCACAGAGTAACAAAAAGTAATGCATATTATTTAAGAACAATCTAAGAACGACATTTAGCAATAGCTGAACATGAAAATTCTATGTAAATTACAAGTCTGGTCTCTATGGCACATCATCTGGACTAATGTCAAAGTTTGAATGCTAACCATTTTCCATAATTAGCAACTAACTACTGATAATGTATCTTGAGTTCTGTCTATTTATAATTCCAAATTTATGGTGTTTCTTATGGCAGTATTATTGCCTAATGCTAACAAAAAGGCCAAAATATGTATCTTGTTTTATAAATAATTTCTTTTCTTCTCATATACTGAGGGCCCCATGGACTAAATTATATGTTCCAGAGTACTTAAGATACTTAAGCCCAAACTGTTTGAGAGTTGTTTGTACTGGAACCTGTATGGGTACATTATCTGCAGGCCAATCTCTCCCCTCATCTTAAAACAGCTCAAATCAGTTGAAGTGATTTAATCCAACAAACAAATTAGAATTTTATTGGCAGAGTCCCTGCTTAATTCTGAATAATTCCTAGGGATAAAATGTGATGCTGCCCATAAGTTCTAATAATTGTTTTGACTTCCTTTCCGTTAAACCATTTTTAAATAACTCTGGTACTTTTTTGAATTAACAAATATGCTTATACTTCAGCCTATATTTTCAAGAATGCAACTCTGTCTCTGCCAAACTGATCAATTTCCAAAATTTGATTAACAAAGCCATCTTCTGAGTAGTTTATCTTTTAGGAAGGGTAACTATGGTAGTTTACTGAGTTGACTAATATAGGGGTATGTGGAAGTTTCATAATCTATAGTTTGTAAACTAATGATTTTATTCTGGTATCACTGAATAATTCTGCTCTGGAATTACATAAACCAACACAAGTAATTTCTTTGTCTAAAGCAATACTCACTAAAAATTAACATTTAATCCAATAAGCTTAGAATCTACCTGAATTTGAGTTCTGTCAGAATTTCTCTTGACCTTATTTTATCAGTCTACTAGTCTCAGAAGAGAGAATGGAATTCTAATGACCTTGCAAACATGTATTGTAATTATATTTTTCAACATTGTTTTATGTTTCTTGCACATCTCTGGAAAACAGTTGGACCAAAATAGTCCTATCTAGAAAATGCAAAGTTTATATATCATGTAATGTACGCCTCAGTAACAGTCACAGTTTTATTCAGAAATTTTTCAACAAAGAAGCTACAACACCTTCTCTGACTAGACTGAACTGAGAGCAAAATTGTCACATTTTTATTTCCTCACTTTGACTATTCAGGTTGATGAGAGGGTCAGACATTTTCAAAATCTGAATATTTTGCACAGTAATATCTGGGGTCTGGGGTTGTTCGTCTGAACCCTTTTGAGTGTATTTGTCCAATTCACTTTATTGATTTAGGATTGTAAAAGGAATCTTCAGAAGGGTAGTGAAAAGACTGAGATTTTTGAGCCTGTAGACATTATTATGGGAACAGGAAAACATATACATGTTATTTGACAGCCTGTGATAAGTCAATAGTTCCAACATTCTCCTCAAACAGCCTAAGTGACAATTCAAGAGTCACGTTCTTTTTTTCACACTCCATTGGGTTTATACCGAGCAATGAACTGACAAAAGGTTGAATATTCTTCAGAATGGAGAAAATAAAGAAAATATCTAGAAAATCTAAATACTGAATAACAAAATCTATAAAGTCACCTAGCTAAATAATAATGTACTAAAGAAATACTAAGTACCAAGGATATACTAAAGAAATAATAATTTCATCTCAGGGTAAGACTTTTTTCTGTGCCTTGTTTTCTTTAAAATATCTTAAATGATGTACTATTTATATACAATAGAAAGAATCCTTTGGGAGGCTGAGGTGAGTGGATTGCCTGAGCCCGCGGGTTCGAGACCCGCCTGGGCAATGTGGCAAGACCTCATCTCTACAATAAATCAAAAAATTTGCCAGGTGTGGTACTGTGCACCTGTAATTCCAGCTACTTGGAAGGCGGAGGTGGAAGGATCGCCGGAGCCCAGCAGGTCGAGGCTGCAGTGGCTGTGAGCATGCCACTGCACTCCAGTCTGGGCGACAGAGTGAGACTCCAACTCAAAAAAAATTTTTTTTAAAGCTTGATATCATGCAGGACAAATCCTGATAATTATTACATTGTCATCTGGCCAAAGTGATCACTGTATTCCTTTTTTTTTTTAATCAATATTTTTTATTTTGATATTGTGGGGTACAGTTAAGGGTTAGGTATACAAATATGCTTCATTCAGGCCCCCTTGTTGATAACAGGTATCTCCCCGTGCCAACAGATGTTTACTACCATTAGTCCCATCCCCCCCACCCAGTTTCCCACCACTGTCACTCATTTTCTTATGATAGTGCATTGGATGATCAAGGTCCACTAAATGAATGAGAACATGTGATACTCAGATCTTTGTTTCTGTGAGAGGTCACTCAGTATTATAGACTCTAGCTCCATCCAGGTTGCTGCGAAATTCATGATTTTGTCCTTTTTTACGGCTACATAGTATTCCATTGTGTATATGTACCACATTTTTTTAATCCAGTCCTCTTTTGATGGACAGCGTGGTTGGTTCCAGGTTCTTGCTATTGTGTACAATGCTGCGATAAAAATTCGTGAGCAGGTATCTTTTTTATGGAGTGATTTGAGTTCTTCAGGGTATATTCCCAGTAGGGGGATTGCAGGGTCATATGGGAGGTTGGTGTTTAGAGCTTTTAGGAATCGCCACACTGCTTGCACTAGTTTACATTCCCACCAACAGTGTAGGAGTGTTCCCTTTTCGCCACATCCTCTCCAACAGATATTATTTTCTGACTTATTGATAACTGCCATTCTGACTAGAGTTAGGGGGTATCTCAGAATGGCAAAACCTGACTAGAGTTAGGTGTTGATTTGCATCTCCCTGATGATTAGTGAGCATTTCTTCATGTGTCTGTTGGCTGCTCGGATTATTCCTTTGTGAAGTGTCTGTTCATATCTTTGTCAATTTTATAATGGAGTTGCTTGTTTTTCTTTTTTCAGCACGTTTGAGTTCCTTGTACATTCAAGATGTTAAACCTTTTCAGACCTGGAGTTGGCAAATACTTTTTCCCACTCTGTAGGCTGTCTCCCTGCTCCCTAAATGGTTTCTTTCGCTTTGCAGAAGCTTGTCAGTTTAATGAGGTCCCACTTGTCTATCTTATCCCTTATGGCCTGTGGGTTTCAACTTTTGTTCAGGAATTGGATGCCAGTTCCAACTTTCATAAGAGTATGTCCTGCATTTTCTACGGTTCTTATGGTTTGCGGTTTTACATTTAGGTCTCTGATCCATTTGGAGTTAATTTTTGTGTATGGGGATAGCTAGGGGTCCTGTTTCAATCTACTGCATGTGGTCAGCCAGTTTTCCCAGCACCATTTACTGAATAGGTTCTCCTCTCCTCAGTGATAGGTGATGGAGGCTTTGTCAAAGATGAGTTGGTTGAGAAATTAAGGTTTTGCTTCTGGGATCTCAATTCTATTCCATTGATCTATATGCCTGTTCCTGTACCAATACCAAGCTGTTTTGATGATTGTAGCTTTATAGTAAAATTTGAAGTCTGGTGATGTGATACCACCTGCTTTGTTTTTTTTGCTGAGGATTGTTCTGGTTATTCTTGGTCGTTTGTATTTCCATATGAATTCCTGTGTTGTTTTTTCTAGGTCTGAGAAGAATGTTGCTGGTAATTTGATAGGTATTGCATTGAATCTGTAGATTGCCTTAGGTAAGATGGACATCTTCACAATGTTGATTCTTCCAATCCACGAGCATGGGATATTTTTCCACTTGTTTGTGTCATCTTTGATTTCTTTGAGCAGAGTTTTGTAGTTTTCATTGTAAAGGTCTTTCACGTCTCTGGTTAGGAAGATACCAAGATATTTCATTTTTTTTGTGGCTATTTTGAATGGAATTGTGGTTTTTATTTGGGTTTCTGTTTGTTTATTATTGGTGTAAGAAATGCGATTGTCTTTTGGACATTTATTTTATATCCTGAGACTTCCGAAGGCCTTTATCAGTGTAAGGAGGTTTTTGATAGATTCTCTTGGGTTTTCAAGGTACACAATCATGTCATCTGCAAAGAGAGATCATTTGACTTCCTCTTTTCTTGTTTGGATACCCCTGACTGCCTTCTCTTCTCTGATTGCTCGAGTCAGGACTTCCAGTACTATGTTGAACAGGAGGGATGAGAGTGGGCATCCTTGTCTTGTTCCAGTTTTCAGGGGAAATGGTTCCAATTTTTGTCCATTTAGGAGTATGCTGGCTATGGGTTTCTCGTAGATGGCTTTTACTACTTTGAGGTATGTTCCCAGTACGCCTAGATGTTCGAGGGTTTTTATCAAGAAGGGGTGCTGGATTTTATCAAAAGCTTTTTCTGCATCTAATGATATAATCATGTGGTTTTTGTTTTGACATCTGCTGATATATTTAAATACATTTATGGTTTTACGAATGTTGAACCAGCCTTGCATCCCAAGGATGAAGCCTACTTGGTCATAATGGATGATTTTTGAGATGTGTTGTTGAATCTGGTTTGCTAGGATCTTGTTAAGAATTTTAGCATCTATGTTCATCAAAGATATTGGCCTGTAATTCTCTTTTTTTGTTGGATCTTTACCTGGCTTGGGTATCAATGTGATGTTAGCTTCGTAAAATGATTTGGGGAGAGTTCCACCTTTCTCAATCGCCTGAAATAGCTTCAGTAGGATTGGAATCAGTTCCTCCTTAAATGCCTTGTAGAATTCTGCTGGAAAGCCATCTGGACCAGGGCTTTTTATTTGTAGATAGTTTTCTTATTACATAGTCAATTTCCTTGATTGTTATTGGTCTATTTAGGGTCTCAATTTCTTCTTGTTTCAACTTAGGTAGGTTGTGTGATGACAGAAAGTCCTCCATTTCCTTGAGGTTTTCAAGTTTGTTTCCATACAAGTGTACATAGTAGTCTCTGATGATCTTTTGTATTTCTTCAAGGTCAGATGTGACTTCATCTTTTGTGTTTCAGGTTGTGCTTACTTGGGTTTCTTTTTTCCTTTTTTTTGGCCAGTCTAGCTAGGGGACCATCGATCTTTTTATCCTTTTGAAGAACCAGCTTTTTGTTTCATTGATTTTTGTATTGTCTTTTTGTCTTCTGTGTTCTGGATTTGGGCTTTTATTTTGGTGAGCTGGATTCTTCTGCTGAAATTAGGGTTTTAGTGGTCTTGCTTTTCCAGCTTCCTTAGGTGGCTTGTTAGGCTGTTAATTTGTGCTCCTTTCATTTTCTTCATGTGTGCTTGTAGGGATATAAATTCCCCTCTTATTACAGCTTTTAAGGCATCCCAGAGATTTTGGTAAGATGTTTCTTCATTTTCATTTGTTTCCAGGTATCTTTTGATCTCTGTTTTGATTTCATCATTGACCCGGGAGTTGTTTAGCATCATGCTGTTTAGTGACCATGTCCTTGTGAGTTTTGGGAGGACCTTGTTGGTGTTAATGTTTATTTTTTTTCCACTATGGTCCAAGAAGGTACATGGTAGAATTTCAGTCCTTTTAAATTTGCTTATGCTTGATTTATGGCCAATTATGTGGTCGATCTTAGAATACGTTCCAAGATGAGGTGATGAGTAGAATGTGTATGATCTGGTCTTTGGATGGAGTGTTCTGTAGGTAACAATTAAGTCCATTTAGTTAAGAGTCACATTGAGGTTCCAGATCTCATTGTTGATTTTTTGTCCAGATGATCTGTCTAAGGTTGTGAGTGGGATATTAAAGTCCCCAGTTATGATGGTGTTAGAGTCAATATCCTTCTTTAGTTTTCCTAGGAGTTGCTTTACAAAAGTTGGTGCACCTATGTTAGGTGCATATATGTTTAGGATAGATATTTCTTGTTGATGGAGTGAAACTTTTATCATTATGTAGTGGCCCTCTGTATCTTTTTTAATTTTTGATAGCTTAAATAGTATTTTGTCTGAAATTAGGATCGTGGCTCCTCCTTTCTTTTGTGTTCCATTCGCCTGAAAATGTGTTTCCCATCCTCTTACTTTGAGTCTGTGCATGTCCTTTCTAGTGAGATGGGTCTCTTGAAGGCAGTATATTGTTGCCTGGTGATATTTTTTCCATTTTGCCATTCTATGTCTTTTCAGTGATGCGTTTAGTCCAATCACATTCAGGCGAATTATTGAAATGTGAGAGTTCGTCCCTATCATAGAGTTCTTCTAGAGTTGTTCTTCCACTTGGTTTATTGTCTTTCTTTTGTTTGGGGGGTTGGTTCATGTGTATTTTATTCTTTTTCCTGTACTCTTGTGAAGAACATTGTTCTTTTTTTCCCCTTTTCTTCTGTGTGTAGTACTTTCTTGAGTGTTTCATGTAGAAGTGGTTTGGTGGTAGCGTTAAGTTCTTAGGGATTGGATATCTGGGAAAGATTTCAATTCTCCTTTGCTGATGAAGCTTAATCTGGCTGGGTAGGTTATTCTTGGTTGAAATTGTTTGATCTTTTAGGACTTTGAAGATAGGGCTCCAAGCTCTCCTAGCCTGCAGGGTTTCTGTAGATAAGTCTGCGGCTATTCTAATTGGTTTTCCCTGGTAGGTGATCTGGCCTTTTTCTCTTGCTGCCTTTAGGATTTTTTCTTTTATGCCTACTTTGTTTAGGCGAATTATTATGTGTCTAGGAGTTGGTTTTCTCATTTGTTGTCTTGCAGGGGTTCTCTGAATCTCTTGTGTTTGAGTTTTTGCATCATTGATTAGATAAGGGAAGTTTTCTTGAATGATCTTATGTGGTCTATGTCTCTCTTTCTGCCTCAGGAAGACCAATTACTCTTAGGTTCTGTCTCTTGAAGTAACTGCTCTTCTCCTGAAGGTTTTCCCCTGTCTTTTTTAGCTTGTTTTCTGTGTTTTTCAGAGTTTAGATTAGTTCTATATTTTGGTCCTCAAGCTCTGAGATTCTTTCTTCTGCTTGGGTAATTCTGCTTTCCATGGTTATCAGTTTGTTATTTATTTCATTCCCAGCATTCTTTATTACTGTTATCTCAGATATCAGCTCCTTTCTAGTTTCTTCTTGAGTCTCCTCAATTCTTTTTAATCTCTCCATTAATGTCTTGATATCTAGGTTTGTAGTTTGAGACCAGTCATTCTGGGGGTTCTTCATTGTTTGCATTCCGAAGTCAGTTTTCTCAGTGTGTGCCCTCCCAGGAGTCTGGGAGAGACCCATATTCTTCTTTTGGTTTTTCTTCATTTGTGTAGATTTTTCACTCGTCTCTTAGTGGCTAAAGTCCCTTGAGCTCTAATCTCCAGCCTCTCCCCTCTGTTTTTGTTGCAGACAGCTAGCCTGCTACCTGAAAGATCTGTGACTTGTCTCTGTTCGGCGTAGGGGAGGGGCTTTGACTCCTGTTTAACGATGTCACTGTTGGAACTGAGGTGGAGGCTCTGATAGGTGGGCAGGGCGATGCAAATCTGCCTTGAAAATGGTGGAAGTGGTAGTTTTCCTTTCACTTTTAGGGATGTTCATGTGGGATTCTAGGCAGGACCAGCTGCACAGCTGGGCACTGGATCCGGGGTGCCACCAGCAGGCTGGGGTGGAGGAGAGGGTCAGGGGTTCCCTCCTCTAGAGCCGGAAGCCTCCGATCAGCACCTTACACAAGCTCCCTTACACAACCTTGCGGTCGCATGCTGAGTGCCTCAGCCAGGGTGGGCCTGGGGCTCCAGATCTCCAAAGCTCCAGAGGGCAGATGGTGGCTCTGGGTCCCTCACAAGGCACTTCAGCCAGAAATGGGAACAGTATATCTGAGGGGCAGGTGCCCAGAGCCTCCCTGGGTGACCGGCAGCTTTGTGCTGGGTGCTGGTCATGACGATGTAACCAGGGTCGGGAGCTGGGATCTGGGATTCGGGATTCACCAGCCGGCCAGAGTTACACATAGTGGAGCAGCCACTGCCCGGTCGCAATATCTGGCCCTGCGTGGGACCAAAGGTCCCCGGGCCTCATACCAGTGCGGCTGGCAGTGGGCAGGGAGTTGCAGGAAGAAAAGTAAGAGTCTTTTTGGGAACTCATGTTTGGAGAGTCTCACGGATCCACCTAGTCCGTTGCCATCTTCAGGAGTCTCTGATCACTGTATTCTTTAGTGATTAGAAATATTCAAGAAACTGGGTTTCTTAGAACTGAATGCTATAGGACAGCAACCGAGATTTGCAAAAAAGAGCAATCCTGACTAAACAGTTTTGGAAACACAAGGCAAAACAAAACAAGTTTCTTCATTCAGCATTTGCATTCCCTGAACCCTAACATACTACTGTAAACTGATAATCTCTGAGACGGAAGAGTAGAATATGTACAATTTCTCAATCTAGTTTAACTAGAAAATACCTTTTCACAATCCAAAATAGTTTAAAAGAATACTGACAAGACCCTATGCACATAACTCTTAAAATAGGATATGAAAAGTTCTAGGTTGGTCAACAGTTTATAGTAAAGATCATGGAAAGAGTAATAATTGTTCTATACTAGTAAATAAAATAAGAATGGCATTTTCTGGAGAAGAACATTGAAAAAGTCAAAACAAGGTATATATATCATCAAAGTCAAAACATTTAGTTAATTCCAAATGAAGATAATTAGTGGCTAGGCAAAGAAATAGAAACAAAAAATTCTAGCTAGGGACCCCACACTAAAATTTCAGGAAAGGATTTTTTGCTTTCTGGTAATACAAAATAAAAAAGATCTTCAAAAATGGGTCCCAAATTTGGGAATGTTCTTACTTCATGGGACTATTCCTACCTACAGATTATCTATTGATAAAACTCTCTTTTCAAAGCTAGACTTGTTAAATAGTAACTTCACAAAGCTCCACAAAATTAGACGTCTAGAAACAAGTAAGTCTAGTGACAATCTACAGACATAGTTCCATGAATGAACCAGGTTCTCTCTTCCCAGGGATGGCTCTATCATATCATAAGCAAAAGGAGGTATGCAGCAGGTCAACAGAAAAAGGGAAAATGCAGCTACAAATGAGTCACATGGAGGCTGCAATAATTTTTTTTTAATTTGGCAATGCTTAATAATAAGCATATGTAGAATAAAGAGGTTCCCATTTCTCTTTCTCATATGAATCATATTAGTTACTTTGTTTTCCCATAAACTGATAACAATAACATTTTGTGGATTCTGTGGTATCCAGAGAGAAGAGTAAAGTTTATATTTTCAAAATCCCAGTTAAGAAGCAACTTGGCAATAAAATACAGATTCAGAGCAATTCTGGTTACAAGTCAAAATATCAACTATGAAACATACCAAATTCTTCACATACTAATGTAAAGAAAATATGAAATATATAGGTTATAACTTCAAGTAAAAATTTTCAATTTCATAATCAACATATAAGTCAGTAAGGACAACTGAACTGTGAACATAATTAAACCAATTTACCAGATATAATCCCTAGAGATATGACTATTAAGTACAAATAAGCAAAATCCAAAAATTTACCTTGAAATAATAGACATAGAAAAATCTTAACACTGTCATAAAATCCTAACAAAAAGAAGAACTTTCTTCTGAAATGTAATGTGCTACCCTATACTTCCATATTGGTATGTGTTACATTTTTAAGGGTGGCAATTTCAAGTGCTATATAAGATAATTTATGTGCAAATACTTGAATTGTATCTGATAACAATATTCTAGATCTTATAATTGAGGTATGTAATAGACTTTTAAAAACCATATTAAAAAGGAGAAAGTGAAACAAAATATATTCAGATTAAAGATTGGGAGACTTACATATTATGCTCACAACTAGGGGTAACTGGAAAGGCAATGCAGCAGCTATTTACTCCCTAAGTCCAAAGATTAGATTAAAACAAATAAAGTCAAGGTAAAGTTTTCCTCTAAAACTGAGTACATACCGTGTTCATAGACTGTCTCTCTTTATAGATTTAGCACGAGCATAAGTTTATAGAATTTATATGAATATTTATATTATGTTCATAGAATTAATCTTTACATGTAGACTACTTCTATAAAAGCAACTAGTCAAGCATGTTGGCTCAACCTGTAATCCCAGCACTTTGGGAGGCCAAGGCGAGAGGATTGTTTGATTGAGCCCACAAGTTTGAGACCAGCCTAGGCAACATAGTAAGGCCTGGTCTCTAAAAGCAACTAATAGCTAACTCCTCAAAATAAAGAAAAAAGGTCAGATAATTATAAAGTTGTAATATTAGTTTCTAAAATGAGGGTTTCAAGGTATTCCTCTTAAGAAAACATAAAATAAGTTTCTAATATCTCTATGAGTAAATCTTCTGTAAAACAATAATTAAAGGTAAATGACAACTGAATATATTACATAGGAATGATATTTTTTCTAGCTTGGATTGACAAGAACCTTGGTTTAAACACTGCTCTCCAGGTTCTTTATGGTTAACAATTTTTAACAAAGTTTTTGAAAAGTTTTAAAACAATCAATCACCTCAACTCAAAACATATATTTTTGACAAAAATCCTAAAAGTCTTTTTTTATATATATTTTTATTTTAAAGATGTGGGGTACATTCAGGATTAGGTATACAAGTGGACATCGTAAAGGTAAAGTTTGGGCCTCCCTTTGGTCCCCATTCTGCCTGGTTTGACATCAGGTACCCTTATTGATATTGTGTCCCTACCCCCACCCAGGCAGTATCTCGCTACAGCCAAAAAATTAAGTCTTATTCCGTGAACAAAAACAACATCCCGCAATTGAAAAGAACTTCTATGATGAAGTACTTTTTTTTTTTTGAGTTGGAGTCTCACTCTGTCGCCCAGACTGGAGTACAGTGGCCGCTTCCGGCCACCACAGCCTCGACCTGCTGGACTCCGGCGATCCTTCAGCCTCAGCCTTCCAAGTAGCCGGAATTACAGGCATGCACTACCATGCCCGGCTGATTTTTTGATTTATTGTAGAGATGAGGTCTCGCTGCCCAGGCGGGTCTCGAACCCGCGGGTTCAGGCAATCCACTCACCTCAGCCTCCCAAAGGCGCGGGATTACAGGCTGAGCCACCGAGCCCGGCATGATGAAGTATTTTTTATATTTAAAATAAGTTGATTTTCCATCAAACTCTTGAAATACAATTATATTGTTAAATTCAGATGATTGATTTTACAGTGCCAAATCAGATCAGGTAAAATCACTATTTTTGAAAGATTTTTATGTCAACTGACAAGAATCTACTTCATGTTATGAAATGAAAGTTATACGACACCACCTCTGCTGCTTCAGTTAAGTCTTCTTCTGCCAAGCCTTTCTAACTGTACTAACGTGTGCTCTAGTGACCTTTTCAGTTATTTGGTTAAATGCCTGTTAACCCCTTCATGTCAAGTATCCTACTTTTATAATAACAAACAGTGAGTTTGCAATGGAAATTTTCCTTCCTTGCTTGATTCACTACTGCTTTGGCCCTGTTAACCTCCTACTTCCTAAAACTCTTATCCTGCAATTTCACTGTGAAGTTTCCTCTGATGTGCAAATACTAAAATATTGGTGTCACCTAATGCTCTGCTGACAATGAAATAAGAAGAAGAGAAACACAAAACTGTTTTAGGTGTACTACCACTTGATTTTTGAAATTTCCATTCTGACTTCTTACCATATTGATAAGTGTTCATGTCCATGGTTAAAATATAAATGGAAAGTGTATCCTAATTCATGACAATAGAGAAAAAGAAAATATTTGACCAAAACACTGCCTGAGGTTAAACAACGGATGGATGGAAAGAGAGAAGCAGAGGAGTGCCACCTCTTCACCTCAAGGATCTGGTGGCTCATGTCTATAATCCCAGCACTTCTGGGGAGGATCCCTTGAGCCCAAGAGTTCGAGATCAGCCTGGGCAACATGCCAGACTTCTGCTCTACCAAAAAAGGAGCTGGGTGTGATGGACCCACCTGCAGTCCCAGCTACACAGGAGGCTAAAGGGAAAGGGTCGCCCAAGCTCAAGAGGTTGAGGCTGCAGTGAACCATGATGGCACCACTCCCCTCCAACCTCGATGATCCACTCATTTCAGCCTCCCAAAGGCACGGGATTATAGGCTGAGCCACCGAGTCTGGCCCTAGTGCAGTTTAAACTAAAAAAATCTTGAAGCTAATTTACCCAAGTGTCTAATATTTTTCAATATTAGTACTGTAGTTTTAATCAGCACTAGATTTTCATCCTATTTTAACTTTGCTGTTGCCATTTTAAAATCTTCTAGTCACATCCTACTTTTCTTCATTGTACTTTCATGGGGCATGTTTACCAATTCCCTCTTTTGATTATTTATTTTTATAAAATGTTACTGGGAATTTATCTCTTGGAGACAACACAGTTACATACTTTGTTGACTGTTGTTTACTAACAGATGTGTGCTGACCTCTCAATAACAGACTCTGAAAGAAGTGACGTGACTGGTCACTGACTATGATTTGCATCTCTTATTTACATCATGATTTGTGAACATCTATAAGCACAC
This sequence comes from Cephalopachus bancanus, assembly GCA_027257055.1. Taxonomy (NCBI): domain Eukaryota; kingdom Metazoa; phylum Chordata; class Mammalia; order Primates; family Tarsiidae; genus Cephalopachus; species Cephalopachus bancanus. The sequence goes on from JAPVLO010000140.1 coordinate 1,051,288, forward strand.
CTGATTTGGTGTATTTTCCAAATAAGATTTCATAATGTATATAAACTGTTTACATGTTGGTTTTAAGTCCCAATGTATGTCTTATACTCAGAAATAAACAGTTCTAGATGGATTTTTCCGTTAATATCTGGTGATAGTGTAATTAGATCTTCTGTCCTGGAATTAAACTCTAAAACTTCTCACTTACATTTAAAAAATATATAAGAACTGGCACAGTCTTCTAAAAATAAAGTTTGGGTAGCCGGGGAAAGCTAAAGTCTGTGCAAAACAAATAATTTAAAATGTTAAATCAGAAGTTCCTTCCTCTGGGTCAAATATAATTATATGATGTGATGATCAAACATTTTCAACTGAGTCATAATGATCACAAGCATTCTTGAATCACTGTATTTTATGATACAACCAGTCCTGGATACAAAACACGGCTTCTTTACTACTTTCATAGAATCCTAAAGTTGGAACACTCTAAAAATGTTTAATACTAATCTATCTTCCCACTTAAAGCAGAAATCTTTATATCTTTAAGCACATCTGCCCATATATTTAGAATAACAGAAAGGTCACAAATAATGTTAACAACAAAAACAATCAGGAATAACCTCTGCATGATTTTTATGCACAAGCACTGTGGTAAGCACTTTAACATACATTATTTTATTTTTGGATAATCCCAACTATTAAATGTTCCATCTAATATTAAATCAAATTTGCCAGCCTATACCTTTTAACTAAATTATTGGCCCCGGTCATTCTTCCTAAAAAATAAAAATTACAGTTACTATTTGCAGCACTTAATAAAAGTAATTTTGCTTTATATGTTTGATTTCAATCATCATAAAAACCCTATGAAGTGGAAATAAAGCCTTAGGGAAGGTAAGTAATTTTCCCAAGGTTGCAAATGAAGCAGTTGACAAAGATGAAGAAGACTGGCTTCACAGTTCAAGCTTTACTTATCACATGTCCCTGAGACACGGGTTTTGTAGGCTGGTAAAATCAAGTTTCTAAACTTTCTGAGCTGAGAGTCAGACCTCAAACCATGGTAACATCAAGAAGTAATAAATGTCATTCGGAGGTCCCTGAAGAAATGGACTGCAAACCTGCCCCAGTGGATACCACTCGAACCCATGCTTGGTAGGATAAGTCATTTTTTTCCATTTGAATTTTTACACATCCCAATCTAACAATATTGGTTAACAATAAATTTAACAGTTGCTTATTTTGTTTTCTATTCACAAACATGGCAGTTTTTAACATGTATACTGCAGACTGTAATACTATTCTAGTGAAGACCTGAAAAAAATGGGTCACCATCTGTGGATACCACAAAGAAAAACAGCCTTAAGCATTAATCACTCCATCATGGTTAATCAAAAACATGGCAAGCTGTGCCAATCCTGGCTTGGTTTATCGTTAGTGAAATAAAAATAAGTCAAATGATGGAAAATTGAATTAGTCAGCCTGTAATCACCTTGGCAATAGGAATTTGTTCTTATGTCTTGATGATGGCAAATTTTACTGCTTTAAATAATGGAACTCTGAAATATATCAGCTCAAGCAATATTTGCTACTAACGTGCCTTAAATATGGTTAGATTACTCTATGTAACATTGCAACTTTAGAACTAACCTCTAGCTCAAGGGCTGATCTCTTCCTGAGACTGACAGAATCAAGCATTCATCACTCACTATGTCCTGATGGCTTTCCTTTCCACTCGAAAATGTCGCTAATAACACAATAAAAGTGCAGCATGTTTACATTTTAATTTTCTAGTGCTGGTAAAATATTTGTGCCAATCTGTTCATATTCTCTTGTGTGACCTCCCTTTGAGTTGCTCGATTCAGTTCAACAAATACGTATTGCTTATCTCCTCTGTGCTAGGCATTCATATAAGAACTTGTTTCTAAAATGAACAAAGTAGACCCCTGTTCTTGGAGAGAATACATTATAGTGGAAAAGACACACAATAAGTATAAACATAATACGTGGATAAATTATATAACATTCTTAGAAGGTGGTAAGCAATAGAGAAAAGAGAAAACATGGGTATTAAAAAAACCCAAGGGTATCAGGAGAGCTGGGGTGGGGAGAAAGTGGGGCAGGTTTCTGTGTCCTATGGGACAATCAGGTTAAATCCCAGAAGAAAGCAAGCTCTGAGCTAAAATATGAAAAAGACTAAGTCATTAACCAAGCACATTTCTAGGGGAACACTATCTCAGACAGAGGGAAGAGCAAGAGCAAACACTCTGAGTTGGGCGCATGCCTTGAGAGTCGGTGACAGCAGGGCAACGCAGGGAGCATGGCTGCAGCAGAGTGAGTGCATCAGAGGTCAGGAGGGACCCGACCAGGTCCCAAGGGCCATTATAAGGACTGCGGCTTTTACTGACTGAAATGTATGTAGTGTCAACAGTAAGGTTAGGTCCAAGTACATTCGTTGCAAGTTAGATTTTCGATTTCCTAGAGAACAAAAAAAGGCCCTTAATTTCTAACCTTACCCCCAACCACCTTACTAACTGCTTTGTTAATTATTTATTTATTTTCATCATCTTTAATCACCAATAATAAAATTATATGTTCCTATTCATATATTATTTTACTATTCCCTCATCAAACCAACCCACATTTGGGCTGTAAAAAAACTTTCACATGTTCATACCTGCTTTATCTTTGTTTATAAATGTGAGTAAATTATGGAAAGCAAGAAAAAGAATTACAATAAAAGACTTTATTTTGGCCGTAAGACATGACTTTTGATAGTGTTTTTGTTTGTAGATTAATCTATTAATACAACTGAGGATATCTACACTAAATCTTCTTTTTTATATTACCAGTGAGCACATGTATTCATTCTTACTTTCTAATTTATTACATATAGATATACAGATGAAAAACAACAGGAAACACAAGCTTTTAAGAAACCAGGTTTCATCTTGCTAAATGAAAGTCAAGAGAATAGTAAAAGTGACAGAAAGAGACATAGTATATAGATTATTATCAAACCATAATAGTTGCCTTTAATAATATAAGAATTTAGCTTGAATAAATTCTGATAAAATATCAAGGAATTTCTCTGCATAAGCCTCAATGTTTATGGACTCCAAAAGAAAAAGATAGGTAATAATGAATGCAATGAAAGTCTATTAAAATATTTTTTTCCTTTAGAGAAAATTACAACGTAAAACATAAATGTATCTACGTAATTAAAACTCAGATAATTAGTTTACTATTTAAAAAGCCACTTTATTTGTAAAATTGTGTGCTTCTCTAGTTTATGCTAAGGAACCACCTTCCCTCAGATATATGTCACTGTAGTTTCATAAAGGTTAGATTTTATGATTAAGTAACACTTTCAACACAAGTTATTTTAATCTATTATATGGTACAATATAATGTGGGATAATCCAAAAACAAGCATTTCCCGGATAAATTTTTCTGACACAGCTTATATTCTACTAAGAAAAACAGAGTATAGTGAAATAATATACTCATAAGACTCATAGAAATAGAATAAAATCAGTATAAAACATTTGTATGCATATTAAAGGAATGCTGAGATTAATGCAATTGATTGGAATAAAATGGGGTTAGGCACATAAAGCATCTAAAAAGAAAAGAATTATAAATCATGTTCAGTAAGAAACAGTAAGTCTGACTTGCTAAAGTTCTGCTTCTCCAAGATTGGACTAGAATACGAGCAAGGATGCAAATCAAACATCAAAACAATGAAGCATACATCTACTTTAAAAGTGTTATGCAATACACATTGCATATCCTTATACATACATATACATAACACATACCTACAGATTTCCAGCTCTTTCATGACCTACCTTTCTTTGTTCACTTGAAAAGATTTGAGATAAATGTAAAAGTAGAAATGGTTGGCATTTTTTAAAAATATGGCTATAGTTAAATTGTGAATTTCCTTGGATGGAAAAAGGAAAAAAATTATGTGTCATAAACCTGATTTGAGTCATGTTCCATAGTAACATGATTGCTGATTTTTCTCATATTGACAGGCATTCTTTCCATTTGATTTTTTTCCAATTGGTTTATATCACTTTTGGACCACAAGGAAGAAGAGCAGGTGGTGCCCCATTGAGGCATATGTTTCCATTAAATTTCTTATGAAAACCGAAGTAAATTATGCTGATCAAAGTGACAGGTGGAATCCAAAGGGCCTCACAGATTTATAGACAAAATTGCCTTAGATATAACTATCCCATTCATCTAAAAAGGAATCAGGCTTAAAAAGCAATGACTGGGATAGATGGAAGAAAGCAGCACAGAAAGTCAGCCTTCTTGAAATTAATTGCAGGAAAAATGGCAGAAAGAAGGATAAAAGGGCAGTAGAAAAAGCCCCTTCCCCGTGGGGAAGCCAAGGATTTAGTGTAGAGTGGGAGAGACTCTCTCTCCAACTGCAACCCTGCATAAGGGTGACAGGCACATATTAACTTACACACCTAATGATTTCTTTAGAAAAGAGATGATATGCTTAATAATTAAAAATAAATTTAGTAAATCTGGCCATAATTCAGGGGCTATACATTGTACTCCTTTGAAATCTGAGACACGACCTTCAAGAACTATGACCAACTTAATAGCTTCTCTGAGTAGTCTGCTGTTTCAGGCACACAGCCAAGACTTTAAAATTCAATAATGACTCAGCGAAGAAAGCATTATTTTATGAAAACACCATAGCCACACCTGCCAGCAAATGGCAGACAATATGGCTTCAGACTAAGCTTAAAATTTGTGATGGCAGCCAAAGTTGAGGGAAGTTGTCGAAATATTATAATAAGCACCTCACGGTCATTCCTAGTGCTTCTCAGTAACTTTTAAATTTTGAATATAATTTTTTCTAAATGTTAGTTATTTCTTTCATTAAAAAAAGTAATACTAGCTCTTTAAAGTTTACATGAGGTAAAGCTTTTTTTTCTCATTTAGTTAATAATCTTTAATAAAATTCTGATATAGAGAACATTAGGCAGTAAAGCTGAAGCTGCCACTACTTTTCTTATTAATATACAGGGGCAATTGATTCTGGAAAAAAGACACTATAAGAAGTACAATTACAAAAACCAACGCAAATATTTAAGAAGTGCATACATGTGGTGATTTTTATGTATTATTAGCAGTATGCACAGATTATAAGAACTTTAATATTTCCTGAAATTAAATCACATAAGGAAATTACTTAATATACTAGAGTTCTTTCACTTTAAGCTATGTAAAAAAGGCAAATCAAATTAAATTCAATCATTCATCTAACAAATATTTATTGAGTATTTATCACATACTAGATAATGTTTTAGAAACTGGGGACAAGGGAGTGAAAAAAAGAGAAAACTCCCATATAACTTGATAGTATACAGATGTAGATGGAACATAAAGTTAAACATGTCAGATATTGATAAATGCAGGGAAAGAGGAAAATGAGTTGGGGGTAAAATTTTAAATAGGTTGACCAAGGAAGGCCTCATTGAGAAAGATATTTGAGGAAATTTTAAAGGAGGTGAGAGAGCTGATCATGTGAAAAACTGGGCAAATGCAGTTATGATGAGGATCCCAAGTAGATGAAATGACAATCCTTGACCTGGCTTGAATTAGAAAAACAGGAAATAGGCCAGAACAAAGTGGGCACGGGGGAAAACCAGCAAGAGATACAGTGAGAAAGGTAATAAGGAGCCAGATGGTGCAGAGCTGTAGATGCTACTGCAAGGATTTGCTTGTATTCTATGTGGAAGGGTAAGCCTTTGTAGGGTTCTGAGCAGTGAAATTACCTAACTCAGATCACTTCAACTTTTTTGTTGCAAACAGACAAAAAGGCAACAAGAAAGGAAGCAGTGAAACCAGTTAGGTTGTTGCAATTATCCAGGGAAGAGGGGATCAGAAAAGGAAAGTGAAAATATAGGCAGCAAGAAATGGCTAGCACTTGCATATATTTTGAAGTTAAAGCTAACAAGCCCTGCAGGAAGCCTGGGTACGAGTGGCGACTCCAACATTTTTAGTCACAGGAGCACGAAGAATGGGGCTGTCACTTCTTGAAATGGGCATGACCACATTAGGAGCAGGGTCGGGGTGGGTGGGAAGCAGGAGTTCAACTTGGAGCATGTTACAAACACTATGTCTGCTACAGATCTAAGTAGAAATGCCAAGGGGGAGGTTGGCTAGATAATTCTGAGTTCAGAGAAGAGGTATAGACTAGAGATACAGATTTGGGAGTCACAAATATAAAGACACATGACAAATGAGATTACCAAGGAAGTGGGAATACATAGTAAAGAGAAAAATTTCAAGCTCCAAACCCTGAAACATTCTAATGTACAGAGGTGGGGGTGGGGAGGTAAGAAGAAATAAGCCAAGGAAAGTCCAAAGGTGCAGTCAGTGAGGCAGCAGGGAAGCAAGGTGACTGCCATTCTGGAAGCAAAGAGAACAAAATTCTGTCGCAAAAATGCTCAGTGAACAATTTGGGCATCAATTTTTTATTTACCTATATCCTATTCTAAATTATTGTCTTAACCTGTAGATACTCAGGTGCAGAATTGTGAGGCCCAATCAATAAAACTGTTGAATAGAACTAGGGAAATTGATTTGTGGTACTCTACTAGAATTAACCGATACTTTCTGAACTCAGTCATTATGCTGAATACTGTGATGTGTCCCTCAGAATTCCCAGTGTTGCCCCAGGGACTGCCTCAGCTACAAGGAGCCACTTCACCACAGGGTCTGATCCAAGCTCTTTCCCAGGTGACCCACACATCCAAAGACCAATTTGATGCAGGCATATAAAAGCTTGGCCATCTTGGCCCAACTGGTGACAACTCTGATGAGCCCCTGTAGCTCTAGAGTTCTCTATGGGGTCAGGGAAAGCTGTCATTGTGCCAGAAAGAAGCTCAGCTTCTTCCCTGCCCATGCCTGCTTCCTTTGTCTTTCTTCCACAGGGGCTAGTCTCAAACGCACTTCTGACAAGCCCCTTAGACACTACACTTCATTTCAGAATACGTCTCCCAGGCAACCTAATCCATGACAGCTGGTATGAGGAGCGGTCTGGGAAGACAAGGTGCTAAGACGGAGCTGTGGGGGGGATCCCTCACTGCCAGGGTGCAAAGAGGACCCCCCACTGGCAATGGATGAAGCACAGAGGAAAAAACCCTCGCACAAGGCAGCAGGCCAACGACAAAAACACACCAGAGGCAGGTTTGAGTGCTACACCAACGGAAGGAAATTGTTAGCTGGAATGTATATCAGATATCTGAGAAATATGAAAGAAATCGCAGTTATAAAGATAATGGGAAAAGGTCACAAAAAGCTGAAGGCAAGTAACTGCCAACATGAAAGCCAGAAACAGAAACGGTCTCAGATTCTGTAGTTCCCGGACAGAGAAAGCTAATGCCAGGAACAGGACTTAATCATCAGAGTAGTCAAGCTTCAAAACTCTCAAGTAAAACTGATCAGCTGAGTCAGGATTCTAGCTGGAAAAGAATGGGAACCCACCACATGGAATGGGACGTCAGGTCTGATGTCTTCTGAAATCTTAAATCCCTATATTCCACAGACCTTTCTGACCCCACGAAAGCAGCCTGCACCTCCTTTCTTGGGAGTGATGAGGATAGCTTCCCATAAGAGAAAATATGCTCTCCAACACTCATCTACCCTGCCTCTCCTCCAGGCCCCCAAACCTATAACTAGGGTTATGTTGCAAGAGAACTCAACTGAAACATACTAGGGCTAATAAAGGAAAAAAGGACTTTACCCCAAAGGATCTGCAAGATCTAAATAGTTTGTATTAGCCAGGATAGTGAGTAGAATTAAATCTTCTGAGGGTGTTTGATCAAAAAGGCTAGATATAGATAAGGGAGAGAGTATTGATTTGCAGGTCCTCTCCTGAGATGCAGGATTTAACAACCAGCAAGAATCACAGGAGATGGGACAAACTCACTACTAGGATAGTTCTTAGATACATGGACAAACTAATGGCTCATACTACATATAGCTGAGATGCCAGAAACATCATGGCAGATGGCAGAAGAGGAGATTACAAGGCTCAGAGACGTGGGCATTCTGGAATGAATATATTATATAAGTATAAAGCCAGAAACCCCATAAGATGTTTACGTTCCACAGGAAGACCCAAAATCATAAGAAATATGTTGGTGAGAAGACATTAACATTATTAAAAAGTTCATTGGCAATCTCCACTGAGGGCCAGGGGTAACAAGAGAAAAGGATGATATATAACTAAGCCAGAGGCATATGGGGGCAGTAATAAATGGAGGCCAGGCCAAGGTTCAGCTCCTAATTGGGACCACAGACCCAACTGGTGATGATCTCTCAGACACCAAATGTATAATCAGAAAAGACATACTTGGTAAGTGCCACAAAACCCATATCAAGACTTTGGCCTGCAAGGAAGAGCTATCACTGTGGAAAAAGTCAGGAAGAGGAATTTAAAGCTGCTCCACTCACCACGGCCAAGACAAAATGTTTAAGAACCAACATAGCACTGGGGGAAACAGAGGGTAAGGGGCAGAGATTAGTGTCCTCATGAGGATCTAAAGAGCAAGCAGAAGTGGTCCCAATGAAGCTATCCCAGACTGCTGGCAGTCCATATTACAGTACAACTTCTTTCTTTATCCACCCCTATTTCTGTCCCCTCCCTTCCAGAGGGGTTGATCCCAAAGGCACGTTCTAATAAACTCCATCCCAGAGTCTGATCTCTGAATAACCTGCAATAGCCATTTCCCATCAGAAATTTGTTTAACTTAAATATTGGGCTTATCACCAGAACTACTTTACAATTTAATTGAGTAGCATCGGTTTCACTTACAGAAATTTTTCCCAAAGAATGTCATACCAAAAGTATGTCTTAAAAGTTGCTGGCATTTTTCTCTGGGAAGAGACCAGAAGTAGAACTCTGGATTTACAGGTCTTTTTCAGGGATAAAACTCTCCCAATCAGGGTTCTTCCCTCTGCTCTCACACCACAACAAACATCAACACAGAAGAAGACCTTCTGTGACCAAATGTGGGGGCTTCTCCCCACCACTAAGCAGCAGACTCCAGTTGGGTGTCTTCCAATTCAATTCTCACACTACCTACCACAGGGTGAGGGCTCAGTCCACAAGACTGCCCCCAACCCAGACACCAGTCGCAGGTTCAGGCCTCCAGAACTTCTGATCAACTGGCTTCAAGTTAGGATTTCCACAACCCCCACCCCCCTTGAGTTCAGTTAACTTGCAGAAGTGGCTCACAGAACTCAGGGAAACACATTATTGGCTTATTATAAGGGATATTGCAAAGGATACTGAAGAGATGTGTAGGATGAGGTCTGGGGAAAGGGGCTTGGAACTTCCACGGCCTCTCTGGGCACCACCCTCCAGGAACTTGCACGTGTTCAGCTATCTGGAAGCTCCCCAAACACTGTTCTCTTGAGTTGTTATGGCAGCTTCATGACATCAACACCCCTTCCCCATGTATAAGGCAGGAAAGTCTACAGACCCATAGTCAGAAAGGTGGGGAAGACCAGAGGTCTGCCTTGGGGCAGGTGAAAGAAAAGTAGGAGGAAGTCTAGGAGATCTGTCTCGGGGGCCTGACACACCCAACATCGTAACAAAAGACTGTAACAAGGGGTACGGAAGTTCTGAGTCAGGAATCTGGAAGAAAACCATTACCTATAGCATCATACCACAGGTGCCCTCCACATTTAAAATTATCGGGCTCATACCTGTAATCTCAGCACTTTTGGTAGGCTGAAGTGGGAGGACTGGTTGAGTCCAGAAGCTCAAGACCAGCCTGGGCAACATAGCAAGACCTCATCTCTACCAATAAATAAATAAATAAATAGCCAGGTGTGGTGGCATATGACTGTAATCTCAGCTGCACAGGAGGCTGAGGCAGAAGGAATGCCTGAGCCCAGGAGGCTGAAGCTGTGGTGAGCCATGATCATGCCACTGCACTCCAGTCTAGGCAACAAAGTGAGACCCTGACTCAAAAAAATAATAATAAAACAAAATTATCATTGTCTTCTGGCAATCCCCATATTCTTATCAAAGATTTCTTATCAATCCCTCAACTCCACACTTAAAAAAGTTGGTTTTTCTGATTCTGGATTGACATAGAACATTCAAAAGTAGCTTATATCTTATTTTCCCCAGAAAGCATTTCATTGGTTCCAAATAATAATAATTTCTTCTCACTTGTTTAACAGTTCCTTTGTAAATATGTTACAGCTGTCTTATTTAGATAGACTTTATTTCCTTTTCTTTTATGTAGCCTCATGGTATTATTTTACACAATTTCTTGATTAATATTGCTACTCAGAAAGTTATAGATAATTTTAAAACTTTACAGAAGATTTCCACCAAGCCACTTAAAATTAAATATGAAAAACTACTAGTGATTAATGCAATCTTGAAATTAAACTGCAGAGTTTCTCAACTATTTCTTTAAATAAGAACAGCTTAATTAAATGGGTTAAATAATAACAATAAATAAGGCAAGCATGTATTTCTAAAACACAGTCCATATTAATTGAAAAATAAATTCTCCACTAAAACCTTGGAGATGAGAGATTAAACATATTGTAAATATTGTGCAAGCTGATGAAAGCACTTTCTGCTGTTGGATACAACTTCTTAAAAATAAACTATATAATACAGAGAAACCAGAAGTATTCTCTAGTTACAGTTGAGTCTAGTGATGAGTTTCTTTCTACAAAAAACCAAGACAACATATATGTTTTTAAATAGTACATGATTTCTGTGGCTGTCCAATAACAAAAGAGATGACTGTCAGTATGATAAAATTCTCTTAGAATATATTACTAAATTATGGTGGAAATCTGTTTTTTGAAGGAGAAAAAAATGGAAATTTTTACAATAACATTTGGCCCACAGTGAAATGCTAACTAGAATTTTCATCTAAGTAGATGAAAATACAGGTTAAGCAAACCTGATATGAAATCCAAAACTCTCCAAAATCTGAAACTTTTTGAGCACCAACATGATGCCACAAGTTACTATCAACATATTTTTTTCCAGTGTAGTAATAGTATATCATATTTTTTACTGTTAAGTACTTACATGTGAATAAATGTAAGAAAATGATTGCTTATCAACAGCATATAAATTCAGAGTCAGGAATGACGGTGATGTCAAATAACCACATACTGTTCACACATGCAGCTGAGATAATGACACCTTTGTTTTCTAATGGTTCAATGTACACAAACTTTGTTTCACGCACAAATTAAAAATATTGTACTACACTACCTTCAGGCTATGCATAGAAGCTTTAAAAGAAACATAAATGAATTCTGTATCTAAACATAGGTCTCATCTCATTAGTTATAAGCAGATATTTCAAAATCTACAGACACACTTCTGGTTCCAGGCACTTCAGATAACAGATACTCAACCTTTGTAGTACTGCATTTTTATCAAACACTGCAGATTTAAACAGTGACTCATGGACTGTAATTGGATACCCTGGTTCTTGCTTCATTCTGGACCCTTGTGGATTGCACCAACGCACGCTAAGTTCCCACCTCTTCTTGCTTTTCCTGTCACAAAAGGATCAGACACCAGTCACAAAGAGGACTAAAGATCAGACTCTTATCATCGGCCAGAAAGTGTAGATGGCCAATAGACACAATTAGCCCGGCCCCAGTAGTTTAGTCTCTGGCCATTCACTGCCTCATCCATCGTAGTCATGCATTTCCATAGTCACAGGCTCTAGGAATTCTTGTAAGAAAAAAGTATCTTCAGGGATAGCAACAGAGATCATATTCTGGGGGACAGGCACATGACATCACCAACTGGCCACTAACAGGTAAGGATAGATGAATAGGAAAGATATTTATATTTTTTCATTCAAATCACTTCTAATTATTAAACCACATTGCATCGCTCTTGGGACTTTTTATAGTTTATCATGGTAGGTTATCTTTAGATTTCTGAAATCCAACTCAAATAAAGAGTAAATAAAGATTATACATACTTGGAAGAAACGGCCATCATGAATTCATCCAAGAAATCATCATATTCAGAACCTCTTATTCTTCTCTGCCGTAGTCCAATGTAGAATGGATCTTTAAGTAGCTCCTATTTTTTAAAAAAGTTACCATAAAAAAAGAATTATAAGCAATTCACTTATTCTGTGCCTCAGTTTCCTCATCTGTATAAAAAGGATAGAAACAGAAATAAGCCTTGCCACACTGATTCATAATTAACCTACAGAGTTATTCAATATTACACATGATATATCTACAGCATTTATTCTGCAAATAAAAAATAATTATTAAATGTTAAAAACATGTTGGGTTACTCTGAGGAAAAGAAAAGAAAGTAAAATCTCTCAGTTGTGCTCATTGGAAAAGTTGTATTCATATTTTACAAGCAAAGTTTATCACACAGAAAAGTAATGCTGAGTTGTGAATTATTATATTAGCTTAAGAAATGGAAAGATATAACTTCCTTTCTTAGATTTAGCTTCTATCTCCAAAAACAAAATCTTCAAGCAACATTTTGATTATACCTCTAATATGATAGTAGACAGACTTTAAATGTTTTAGCTTTGACTAAGTTGTTCTTAGGTTTTATTTTTTAACTTTATACAGTTTGTTTCTTAAACTGATATATCTGAAACAATAATGCTCTGTGCAAGTTTCAGCATATATATTATGTAATATATTTTTAAAATCTATTTTAAATTGAGATATAATTCATTTACAGTAAAATGCACCCATTCATAACTAAAGCTCTTTGTAAACTAGGAGCAGAAAGGAACTTCCTCAAACCAATAAAGGACATCTATGAAAACCCACAGCTAACAGCATATTTAACAGTGAAAGACTGAATGTTCTTCACTCAAGTTAGGGAACCAGACAAGAATATCTACCCTCACCATTTCTAGTCAACTCTACGCTGGAAACTAGCTATTACAATAATTCAAGGGGGAAAAAAAAGGAATACAGGAAATAAAATAAGCAAAACTGTTTTTATTGGTGCACACAATTGCATACACAGAAAATACTAAGGAATCTACCCAAAAAAAAATCCCACTAGCAAAAGTATGTGACCCTAACATAATCACAGGATATAAGGTTAATATATACAAATCAGTGGGCAGTTAAAAATGAAATAACATACACAACTCCATTTACAATAGCATTCCAAAATGTACAATTCATAGAGAAATAGTTAACAAAATATGTGTAAGGTCTGTACAGTAGAAATTACAAAATTTTGCTGAAAGAGATTTAAACAGGTTAACTGGTTTAACAGGCTGCAAAGAAAATGTTGACCTATGTCACATAATAGTGAAACAAATGACTAAATTGCCTCCTTCAGTAACCTGGAAAAGAGAAATATCAATGAACTTACGAATCTGGCTAAGGAGATTTCCAGGCAGAAGGCAAAAGTGGCTTCTCAGGGCTGTATGTTAAGGGCACAACAGAGAGGAGCTGAAGAAGGAAAAGTTCAGGGTGAGCACAATGTCAAGGGAATATAAAGAACACAGGACTTGCTGCTAAAAGATGTCCACAGCAAAATGAGATCTGCAATCAAAGATCAAATTAAATGTGCGGTTGGAATACCTTTTTTGAAAACCTCTGAATTATTCCAATTGAAGCCAAACAGATCATCTTGGCTACACAAGAGAAACTGCTTCCACAGCACTGACATGCAACATAGGAAGAAGATCTGTTTTAAAAAGAATTGTGAATGAGGTTGTTGTCTAACTGTTGTCTAACTGGGTAGACTATAATCTGAGATAGAGAAAGCCTAAAGACTTTTTAAGGATGCGGTACTGACTTAGATTAATTAGGACAGAGACACTTCAAAATAAAAATACTTCTCTGGTCTCCCAACTTTCCATAGGCAGGAAGCAGGCTGCGGGAGTTATTCAGAGGCTAACACAGACCATTTCTTATGAAAAAGGAAGGCAGTCTCAGAGGATAGGACCAAGAGCCCAGAGGGTGGAACCAAAAGCCTAAAAGAACAATGAGCTGCAGAACTACTTTGAGGAAACAGAATATTCCCTACTCCCCAAAAGCAGGTGGCCTGGTAACATGTGTCCTGTGGCAATTCAGAATTGCTGTGGACCACTAGGAGCCATGTGATTCCCGTTTCTCCAGTTCTGAACGAGAATGTTGACTGTGGTTATTCTGTCCCTGCATCACTAACATATGTTTGGTGTGTGGGAACATGTCACCAAGGAGCAAAATCCAAGAAGCCTTACTTGCACTTAGATCTGGCTTAGTGACAGAATCTTGAACTTTGTGCCTGCTGCCATTAATGGAATGAAATTTTTTAAATCCTAGGAGAGAGATTTTGCATGGGGAATGTGAACAATTTGTGAAGAATGACAACTGATGTGGAGAAAGGTTGAGTTGTGCTAGGCTTTCCTAGCCAGCCCAGTCTCAACTACCAACCCACAGAGGCATAAACACTGATAAAACAGTAATGGTTTTAGGTCACTGAGTTTGGATGTGGCTTGTTATAAATAAATGATATGTTTTTGCAGATGTGGTGATGTTGTTAAGAACGCTAAACCTTTTGAATAATCTGAACTGGAGTTTACATAAAGCCAGTGAAAATTATAGCCCAGTCTACACCTGTCGACCAACTATAATTATTAACAACACCCTCTTTCACTGTGAAATTGTCTTGGGTTTGGCCAATACATCTTACTTGTAATGTACTGCATAAAAATGAGTTCAGAATTTCCAGCTAGCTGAAAGTTAACATATTGAATCATATATATGTATTTCAGATAAAATGTAAAATCTGAAACCAAATGCTATTGTAAAGCACAGCTGTTCCTTAAGGCATAAAAACTTTAAACAGTACACTGGCAGCCTTCTGGGCAGCTGAGTCTGAAGTGCCAATGTGCTACTAATGGCTGCCAGAATTAAAACACTTTCTCCATGTCTGGAATACATTTAGACTTCTAAAAATGTGAATTAGGAAAATAACACAGTTGAGAAAAAAAGTCACATGTTTCGCCTTCTCTTTTCTCCCATTCTTTCCCATGCGAATAATTAAAGAATACACCATAAAGAAGTCTGACTACAGTGCGGAGTCAATTACCAAGATTTATGAACATAATAGAGATTTTGAATCAAATCAGAAAGTCATAAAACTCTTCCAAACATAATAATGTCCTTGTCAAAAATAATGCTTTTTAAAATTTCTTAATTTTAATTAAGAAAATTAACACAAGGCTTGAAGAATAGGTGCATTCTTAAAGCGCTGGCTGACAAAAAATATCTATAAAAAGCAATTTAACAAGATTGCTCCACTCAGACAATAGCTCCACAGACCAAGGAGACTGACGCAACGATTATTAAAAACGTCTTGTGGTCAGAAGACTGAAGTGCCAAGGGCTACCAATGGCTGCTCAATAGATCTTGGTTGGAGAATCAGTTAAAGGCCTGGTGCTAAACAAACACTGGAGAAGGTTAGAACTGTTTCAGCACTAGATGTCACACAAAATGCATGTGGTGTCACTGAAGATCTGGAAGATTTACAAGCATGAGGGAAGGAAAAATATTTGAAAAAAGAGTAAAGAACAAAGCAAACAGAAATGTAAGAGAGCTCAAAAAAGAAGATAAAGATGGTATATACTGATAACTACACTAATTATCTTACTTGTTAACACTATCTCAACTCTGGACCTTTGGGGATTTCTATTTGAAGCATTCATTTATGTAAAGTTAACAGTAATCATCAATTCTCACCTTGTTTTTGTCTCTCACATTTCTACCTTTCTAACCTGAAGGTTCTGAGAATTTTTTTAAAACACTTTATTAATATTTTAAGTCATCTTTTGCCATTACAAAAGCAATGTATGCCTATCAGAAATGTTTGAGAACACTGAAAAGTAAAGTTAAAAATAAAGCCTGAGGTGAGTGGCTTGCCTGAGCCCGCGGGTTCGAGACCCGCCTGGGCAGCAAGACCTCAGCTCTACAATAAATAAAAAAATCAGTCGGGCATGGTAGCGCACGCCTGAAATTCCGGCTACTTGGAAGGCTGAGGCGGAAGGATCGCCAGAGCCCAGCAGGTCGAGGCTGCGGTGGCCGGGAGCGGCCACTGCACTCCAGTCTGGGCAACAGAGTGAGACTCCAACTCAAAAAAAAAAAAAGAATACCAATAATCTCTACCCATTCAAAACTACTCAGCGCACCTTGATACATATTCTTCTAAGTCCCTATCTTTATGCCTATGCATACATAATATGATCTGTCCAAATTTGGGACAAGAGCACAGAGTATTTTATAAACCCTTTTCACATAGATATATATAGTGAAAGTTCTCAAGTCGACTGACAAACATCTATGTTGGAACTCTGCCCTCCTAGAAAATATGAGCAAATTCACAGACCCCGCTGCACCTCCAGTGGTATATAATAAGCATGCCTAATTTGATGCAGCCTCAAGTTACATGTTATCTTTTCATTTACATATGCATGTGAAATATATCTACACATGCATACTGTAATATATAATAAAATACAATAAATTAATATCTATGCCTGCCACGCACGTGTGTGTCTCTGTGTGCTAGGCAAACACACAAAAAATGTTAGCAAGTGTCTTTCATTTGTACTTCTTTTCTAATGTGGTTGAACATCTTTTCATAAGTTTATTGACTATTTTGATTTCTTCATTTATAAATTATCTGTGCCCATACATCCTTAGGCAATTTGACTTAAAAGAGTTATTTTAAATATTAAGAATATTATATATATTTATCTGCCATAGAGTCCCATTTTAGTACTTATTTTAAAATTCTATTTTTAATAAATAAAAAATAATGTTCACTGTTATTATTGCTCATTTTTGTTGCTCCTTTCAAATGAAAAAACCAGATTCCATAAAGAAATAAAATATAATTTCTGCTGTTTTGTTGACTCATGTTATCAATAAAATTAAGAAATTATTACATTCAGTCAAGAGTCTAAAGTCAGTATTTCTAAAATGTCAGCAGGCATATAAGCAGGCATGATTGCTAAAAATAATTAAAATTTAACTGTGCTAGAAATAACGAATAGATATATATGGAGTGTGGCATAGAATTTTGCATTCTTAACACATGCCCCTGGTAATTCTGAGGTAGTCAGACCAAGGAACATAAATTGAGAACCACTCATTTCAAAATTATATTATTAAGCTAAGATAAAACTATTCTCCTACTTACCACCAAGTTTCTGTATCAGGCAACGATATAATGGTATTTCTAAAATAACATCACAAACTTTAATGAATTCCTGCTAGTTACAGTGTATATAAAATCAAACTGAAGAAAGCCCCCATTCTCTTTCCCAAAGTATTAGTATAGTATCTCAGTAAATAAAGAAATTCTTCATAAAATCCATTTTCACCTTCTATGTAGAGAGGGTGGGGAGAAAGGAGACCACCAAAAAGCAAGCAAATGACACTCCAAACCAAAAGTCTGAGAGTTACACATACATAATATGTGTAACTGCCCTGGCTATACTATGATGACTGGAACTCATTACAATGCAGGACCACTTGTCTGAAGCAGCAAGCAAGATGAGAGGATAAAGTGTAGAAGGAAGGAGGGTTGAGGGAGAGATGGTGATATTCTAGTCGGCAGCATGTGGTAAGCAGAAAAACGACTCCTCCGCCCCAAAGATGTCCACACTCCAATCTCTGGAACCTGTGAGTACGTCATCTTATGTGCCAAGAGTCTCTGCGGATGTGATAAGGGTGAGCACTTGAAAGTGAAAACCTTCCCTAGCTGAAGGGGGAGAGCGAGACAGAACATGGAAGCAGGGTCGAAGAGATGCCGCTCTACAGCTGGCCTTGAAGATGGCCAGAGGGGGCCAGAGTCCAGGGAGGCGGGCAGCCCAGACGCTGGAAAGGACGAAGAAACTGAACAGAGCTATGCTGGAACCGTTGATGATGTCAGTGTTTTGAGACTTGGAGCCTGTACAACTATAGAGAAATACATTTCTGTTGTTTTAAGTTGTTAGGTTTGCAATAATTTGTGATGGCAGCAACAGAAAACTAACACAGGCTACACTCTAGCGCCAACACGAGCTCCTCCAACGAGGCTGAAAGACACGCAGCAGACAGACACAACAAAATCTCTGAGCTGTTTCCTTCATTCAGTTTGTCTCCAACACAGCTGGCTTGTGTCAAAGACGAAGACTGCTTGCTGGGACACAAGGGGAAGCCCTCTAAATGGTTTTCCCTTCTCTTCACCTTCGCAAGTTCAAGTTCCAGCGAGGACTCCATATCCAGAAATACTGTACACAGTAAAGACCAGACTAAGCATAAAACTAGAAAAAGAAAAGCTGAGTAGAGCAGTTGTCTAATAAGTCAAGAGTAACTTTTACACAGAAACAACGTTCTCCTACTCTCCTGCCCATGACCTTTTTGAAGACTGACTGTGTGTGGCAGATTGAAGTGTGTTGGCCCTCACATCCCTATTTGAAACCCTAATTCCCGTATTGTGAATGGATTTGCAGGCAGGGTCTTCAAAGAGGAAATTAAGCTAAATGAGAGTGGGCCCTAACATACTACTGGTGTCTTACAAAAAGAGGAGATTAGAATATAGACATACACAGAAGAAAGACCACACGAAGACACCAGAAAAGAGTCACCTACAAGTTGAGGAGAGAAACCTTAGGAATAAACCAGCCTCACCAACAACTTGATCTTGGACTTCCAGCCTCCAAAACTGCAAGAAAATAAATTTCTGTGGCTTAAGCCACCCGGTCTATGGGACTTCCTATCAACAGCCCTAACAAACGAACACACCATGTAACACATGAAACAGTTCTTTAAGATCTAATGACACCCAAACAAGCATGAAGGGGATGCAAGGAACATCTACTCACATTATTTTTAGTCAAGCCAAAATATAAGTCACTTACGCAAGGAAAAATAGAAAAATAACCAACATAATTTCTATAAAAAAGATTTTGCAACAGCAAAAAAAAAAAGGAAAGAATAAAACATGACATGCTCTTAAGAGATGGCTAAAGAAAATTTACCTCAGGTAACAGAAATAAATTTTATATAGCAACTGCCTCACAAGTAAGTTAAAGAAACTGTGGACTATAAAATAATAGACAAAAGATGAGATGAAAATATAAACATCCTACCTAACTTAAAGAATAAGAGTATTTTATAGCCAAGTACTTCTGTGGTTCAGTTTCAGTGTCTTTGTTCTTCAAATGTCTTCTAGTTAAAGCTGCCTTTCGTTCAAAAGCAGTCAGGCAAGTGTAGCTTCATAGTAAGTAAGATTGTCTGTTAAGGCTGCTAATTCCTTGTCTATTTTCATGACTTTTAAGAGCAGGTGTTTGTAATAAAGAAGGAAAACATCTGTAATTTTTTTAACTTTTTATTTTAAAGATGTAGGGTACAATTCAGGGTTAGGTATACAAATGTTCATTACGCAGGCACCCTTGATGAGGGTATGTGTCCCCCTCCCCTGGCAGTTTCCCACTATTGCCAACCCCACCCCCCCATCCCCCACCATTTGAAATCTGTATAAAAAAAGGGATCTATGCTTCAGGAGGCTAAGGTGGGAGAGTTACTTGAGACCAAAAGCTCAAAGACCAGTCTGGGCAGCATAGCAAGAGCCTGTATCTACAAAAAATTTAAAAATTAGTCAGGTGCAGTGACATATGACTCTAGTCTTCCCTATTTGGTAGGCTAAGGTAGAAGGATCCCTTTAGCCCAAAAGTTCAAGACTACAATGAGCTCTGACTATACTACTGCACTTCAGCTTGGGTGACAGGGCAAGACCTTGTCTTTAAAAATAAAGGGGCAGAGAGGTGATCTAGGTTTACTAAAGTTTACTAGGCTATTCTGAATAGGAAACTAAGTGATGTTACCAATTAGTTATTATATTCTTACTATGAAGTGTAAAACTGGAGACTCAAAAGAGCAATAAGATTTAAATTATTACTGTAAGAATTATTTCTGTAGGAATGCTTTGACTAAAATCAATTTTCCACATGTAAAAGTGTCACTACATAAAAACACCATTACATTTTAAACAAACCCATAAACTCAATCATAATTAAGTTTTCTTTCTTGTCTTCTCAGTAAAGTAGCAGTGCAAGGAAAAATAAAAAGAATAAAATGTCAGAATGAATAAAATTAGAATATAAAGAGTAGGCAACTCAGTTCATTTCAAGAATTTTTCTATTCTCCACTACACATTAAGAGCTAAAAACCATAAAAATTCAGGTTAGGATGGTTTACAAGTTACACTATTACTAACATATTTTGAATTCCAGTAACACAAAACAGAAAGAAAGTCATGTGTTGAAGCATTTCTAGCGTTTTAAGCATCAAAAAAGTTAATTCAGAATCTCAAACAGCTTCTATTTTGACTCTGAAATATAAGTATTGTATTGCTAATGCAATACAGTTGATATGTATGGCCCAAAAGTCAATGAAATTATGAGTAAACTGAGTCAAAGATGAAAATATATTTTGCTTAAGGAATACAACATGGCAGCCCCTTCAGGTCCCCTCCCACTGTGGGAATGTTTCTGTCCTCTCGATAAATTTTGCTTTCTAAAAAAAAGAAAAAAAGACATACAACTTCTATTAGTTTTGGGGGAAAAAAATCTTTCAAAAAAAATAATTCTTCTGATTAACCAAATAAATTGTCACTATTTCTTTGCTTAGAAATGTCAAATACCATGTAACATTAGTAGAAGAGAATGTTAGGCTGGACATGGTGGCTCGTGCCTGTAATCCCAGCACTTTGGGAGGCTGAAGTGGGAGGATCTCTTGAGTTCAGGAGTTCAAGATCAGCCTAAGCAACATAGCTAGACCTTGTCTATACAAAAATCAAAAAATTACCCAGGAATGGTGGCATGCACCTGTAATACCAGCTACTCACGAGGCCGAGGCAGAAGGATCACCTGAGCCCAGGAAGTCAAGTCTACAGTGAGCCCTGATGGTGCCACTGCACTCCAGTCTGGGCAACAGAGTGAGACCCTAGCTTAAAAATTAAAAAGAATATTGTTGCTTCTATGAATGAGTTAATTTTTGTTAACTGGTTACGACAAGTACATGGAAAAGCTGACGAGTTTGGAATATATATTTTATAAGTAGCCATTTTACTGAGTGTTCTAAATTGGCCATAGTATTCTTTGGTTGATTTTCTTGGGATTCATCAATAGATAACCATATTACCTACAAATAAGGAGCATTTTGTCTTTTCCTGTCTGTTATATCCTATGTGCTTTTGTTGTCTTATTGCACAAAAGGATAGTACTTTCTGAACAATGAAAAACATAATAGTGGTGATAAGAGATGTCCTGTCTTTTAAAATAATGTCTTTAATACATTACCATTAATTATAATACAGTTATTGGTTGAAATAGATGGCTTTTGAAATTTAAAAATATTTCTCAAGAATCTTAGAAGACCGCTAAGGGAACACGTTGCTCCTGGACATTGGAGTAGGCAATGAATTCATGGCCGAGTCCTCAAAAGCAAATGTGGCAAAAGCTAGGTTGACAGGTGGGACTTCATCAGACTGAAAAGTTTTTGCACAGCAAAAGAAACCATCAAGAGAGTAAACAGACAACCCACGGAATGAGAAAAAGTATTTGCAAGCTATGCATCTGAAAAAGGCCTAACATCAGGATCTATAAGGAATTCAAACAAATTAATAGGAAAAAAACAAACAATAACATTAAAAAGTAGGTAAAGGGCCAGGCTCGGTGGCTCAGCCTGTAATCCCAGCACTTCGGGAGGCCGAGGTGAGTGGGTTGCCTGAGCTCGCGGGTTTGACACCAGCCCGAGCAACTTAGTGAGACCTCGTCTCTACAACAAATCAAAAAATTAGCCAGGTATGGTAGCGCGTGTCCGTAGTTCTGGCTACCTGGAAGGCTGAGGTGGAAGAATCACCAACTTAAAAGAAAAGGTGGACAAAGGACATGAACAGACACTTCTCAAAGGATGACATACAAGCAGCCAATAAACATATGAAAAAGTGCTCGCTAATTAGTCCCTCTAATAATCAGGGAAATGCAAATCAGAACTACAATGAGATACTACCTCACACTGATCAGGATGGCTAACATTAATAAGTCAAAAACAACAGGAGCTGGTGCGGCTGCAGAGAAAATGGAAAACGTCTACACTGTTGATTGGAATATAGGATAGTTCAACTTTTGTGGCAAGCAGCATGGTGCTTTCACAAAGAACTAAAATTGAGCTTCCATACAATCCAGCAGTCCCTCTTCTGGGACTAAACCCACAGGAATATAAGTCGCTCTACCAAAAAGACACCTACACACACATGTTCACTGCAGCACTATTCACAATAGCAAAAACATGGAACCAACCGAGATGCCCATCGAAAGTCGGTGGGGGATGAAGAACATGTGGCACATATACATGATAGACTGCTATGCCGTCTTAAAAAAGAACAAATTTATGGCCTTGGCAGCAGCATGGATGTAGCTGGAGATTAAGTGGATTATCACAGAAACAAGGAACTGAATACTGTATGTTCTCACTCACAAGCAGGCCTAATCACTGGTCACATGAGCACAAGGGTGAGATCAGATGCTGGACGCAACTAGGGGGAGAGGGCGGAGGACAGGTGGCACGTGGTCATACCCCAGTTACTTGGTGCACTAGCAGGGGGAAAGAGAGCTGGCCAGAAGCCCAAATTTCACCTGCATGCAACCTACCTATACAGTAAATCTTCATTTGTTCCCCACAATTCTAAAATTAATTTTTTTAAACCTGCAAGATTTAACTTAATATTTTATAAAGAATTTTTGCTTCGACATTTATGTCCACATGAGCTAACATTTACTAAGTGCTTACAAAATGCCAATCACAAATCTAAGTGTATCAAGCCATGACAACTCTGAGTGAGGTACTCACATGACATGAAAAAAGTGAAGCACAGAAAGGTTAAGTAATTCAAGACTGCACAGCTAGCAAGTGGTGAAGATGGGAGATAGAGAAACACAAGATTAATTAGCAATTTCTTATTACATGTTATTTCTTTTATGAGGGTTGGATATCAGAGTGATACAGAAAATGAAACATTAAGCTGTCAATTTTAATATGCTCTGGAACAATTGATATAGCGCAGAAACTACATTTCCTTAAAATTTTGAATGACCAAATCCATAACCTTGTCTAAGCTTAAAACTCAATTCCACTAAATTAACACAGAAATTTATATTTATTTTCCTTTTGGTGTGTTTTCCTCTTATATTTTTGTCTCTGCTGACATGACTAACAAACATTCACCCATTTTGGAGAGAGGCTAACCAGTTTACCTAGCAGCCTGGGGTCCAAGACTGACAGGGTAGAGGCCAACCATGCTAGAAAGACTAACCAAGTGACTTGGTGTGGAGACTTTGGGTCATGTGGGATCAATCTGGAGACCAAGTTCAACTACCTAGGCAGTCAATCCAGCAGCCATGCCCAGGTAACGGAGCACCAATAAGAACACTGAACCTTGGGGCACAAGCAACACCACATGTCAATTTTGAGAGCGTAGCACGACCACAGAAAACTAGAAGGAAAGGGAAGCTTCACATGTGGACTATCCTATGCATCTCTTTCTTTGTATGATTTTAGTCTGTACCTTTTATCTATAATACACTATAGCTGTGAGTGTAATAGCTTTCTGTGAATTCCATGAGTGCTTCTAGCAAATTATCAAGCCTAAGGTTGGTCCTGGGAACCCTCTGAACTTGGAGTTGGTATCAGAAATGAGGCACTGTGCTCTTTGAACTTTGTATTTTAACTAACTCTGGGTTCAGCTAAACTATATTTTCAATTATGTATTTATTCATTTATTCAAGACAGAGTCTCACTCTGTCACCGAGGTTGGAGTACAGTGGTGCAGTCATAGCTCACTATAATCTCGAATTCCTGGGCTCAGGCAATCCTCCCACCTCAGCCTCCCAAATAGCTGGGACTACAGGTGCATGCCACCATGTCCTGATTTTTTTTTTTTTTTTTTGAGTTGGAGTCTCACTCTGTTACCCAAGCTAGACTGCAGTGGCACACTCACGGCTACCACAGGCTTGACCTTCTTCTTCTGCCTTAGTCTTCCAAGTAGCTAGAACTACAGGCATGTGCCACCACACTGGGCTAATTCTTTTATTTATTGTAGAAATGAGATCTTGACATATTGTCTAGCCTGTTCTCGAACCTCTGCCCTGCTGATTTTTAAAAGTTTTTTTGTAGAGGTAGGGTCTTGCCCTGTTGCCTAGTCTGGTCACAAACTCCTGGCCTCAAGTGATCCTGCTACTTTGGCCTCCCAAAGTACTGAGATTGCTGGCATAAGCCACTGCACCCTGCCTAAATTATCTCTTAACAGGGAACAAATGATCTATTCTCCTTTTAGAAAAAGAACTCTAGTTGATCATTTACTAATAAGTACTTCACCATTAAATTTCCAAAATATGATTTATAAAAAAAATACACACCAATTCTGGGAGGGTAACATGTCCTGACTCCACAAGAAAACAGAAGAGAATACAGTGAGAAACTAAGAATATATTACAATTGTCAAGAAAATAGTTTGCTAACTGTCCTTTAAATGTCTTTACCAGAGTATTTAATATATACACTGAAACTAGTTATATGTGTATATCCTCTTCTAGATTCAGAATATCTTGTGCAAGATCTTAATAACACTGATATTACCTAGGATTTGCTTAGGCATTGATAGATAGTAGGTACTCAATTTTTAAAATATTATTGATACACAATGTTTGTGCATTTTTATGTGTACATGTGATGTTTTGTCACATGTATAGAATATGTCATGATCAAGTCAGGACATTTAAGACATCCATCACCTCCAATATTTATCATTTCTATGTGTGGAGAATATTCGAGTTCTCTCTTCCAGCTATTTTGAAATAATTTGATACACTGTTGTTAACTATGATCACCCTACTGTGCTATCAAACATTATAACTTATTCCCTCTATCTAGGTGTATGCTTGTACCTCCCACCCTGCCATTCACACACTCCTCCTGGCCTCTGGTAACTATCATTCTACTCTCTAACTCCACGAGATCAACTTTTTTAGCTTCCATATGAGTGAGAACATACGATATTTGTCATTCTGTGCCTGGCTTATTTCAATTGACATAGTGAGTAGGTGCTCAATATTGGTCTAACTCAATTAAATCTACCTAATGGGATTTGAGAAGTTCCAGAAAGGTCTCTCCAGCTACAAAGATATTCCCCAGTAACCTATCATAAAGCTAAAATTTCACCATTCACTTAATTTTTGCCTTAATATTTTCAAAAGTCCACTGGCAGTAAGCATAATCTCTAGAAATGACACATAGCACTTTTAACAATAGATTCATTTTCTAATTTAACACTTTGAAAAATTTTGAGATGTAGTATGCACAAGACATGTCTTAATAGAGAAAAGAAAAAAACACTAGATCTACAGCTGGGCAAAGTAAGAAATTTCATAACGAATGGGTGGACATTGGTTCTGCAGGCTGAAGAAGCAGAATAATATAAATGCATTGGATACCGAAAGAGGAAAGAAACAAAGATCATGTAAAAACTTCGGAAAAGCAGCCAACTTGCGATTTTAAGACCCACCCTGATGAAATCAATCAGTTCATATAACTAATATACTCTTTTTTTTTTTTTTTTTTTAGATGGGGTCTCACTTCATCGCCCAGGCTGGAGTGCAATGGCACGCTCATGGTCACCCCAGCATCAACCTGCTGGGCTCTGGCGATCCTTCTGCCTTAGCCTTCTAAGTAGCCAGAACTACAGGTGCATGCTACCATGGTCCATTAATTTTTTTGATTTATTGTAGAGACAAAGTCTCACCATGTTGCTCAGGCTGGTCTCGAACCCGCGTGCTCAGGCAATCCTCTCGTCTCAGCCTCCCAAAGAGCTGGGATTGCAGGCTTGAGCTACCGCACCTGGCCTAATATACGCTATCAATGCAAGAGTCCTAGAGTTACAGTTTCACCACTGTACACATTTTTCTATGTCCACCTTATACTAAAAATCTCTCAATAAAAAGCCTGGGTTTAAAACTGAATTCTTGCCAGGCAGGGTGGCTCATGCCTATAATCACAGCTACTCAGGAGGTCTAGGTGGGAGAATCGCAGTTCTAGACCAATATGGGCAACACAGTGAGACTGCCATATTTTTTTAATTAGCTAGGCATACTGGTGCACATACATACTCCTAGCAACTGGGTTGAGGTGGGAGGATGGCTTGAGCCAAGGAGTTCAATGCTGTGAGACCCTGTCTCTAAAAAACCAAACAAGCAGAAGAAAACAAAAAAAAAGAATTCTTAAATGTTTACACATGTTATATCACTTGTTATCCCTCTTAATCTCTCCATATAATTTCTAAGATGTCCTATCGATTTTGTGATGTTTAAACTTGATTTTATTTCAACGTAGCTTATCTAGAATAATGTTTTAAAATCTATTAGAAAATAAAAGGAAATTGTGGTGTTCAATGTACATTTACAATTTCAGGACAAGTGTTTAAATAGGTCAGCTTTGATCAATTCTAGCCCATTTCTATTAGTAATAAAAAAGAAAATGCCAGATAAACAATGTGTTTTCATCAAAATGCATCCTTTCAAAAGGGTTAAATGACGCCAGGCACCATGGCTCACACCCGTAATCCCAGCACATTGGGAGGCTGAGGTGGTAGGACTGCTTGAGCCCAGGAGTTCGAGATCAGCCTATGTAATATATCAAGACTTCATCTCTACAAAATATCAAAAATTAGTTGGGAGTGGTCACACGTCCCTGTAGCCTCAGTTACTTAGGAGGGTGATACAAGAGGGTCTCTTGAGCCCAGAAGTTGGAGGCTACAGTGAGCTATGATGGTGCATTCCAACAAGTGAAAGAGTGAAACCTTGACTCAAAAAAATGAAATTTAAAATAAATAAATAAAAGAAAAAGATTAAATGAGCACTCATGCATAGATCCAGTAAAATGTTGTGTCTTTGTATGTATAAAGAACATAATCATTTAAGTTGCTCTTATAAATGTATTTTTGCTCACACAAAAAGCATATTTCACGTTATTGTATCCTAAATTGCTTTAGAAGGGAGCAAAGAAGACAACCAAAAAAAGTGTACATGTTTGTATCAAGGTCTTATTTAATGATATATTTGAAAAGTTTATCCTCAGCTGGCCATTATCCTTCATGTCTAATTCAGAAAACTCTACATTTGATTTCTAGTATCTACTGCCCATAACTAATCCTAAACATTAGCAATAAAGATGAGTAAAAATATGTACTACTTAACAGCTGACTTTAAGATTCTAAAATACTGAGGTAGGAATGAGAAAAGTTAAACTCCAAGTCATTCAGCTCAGGTTCAATATAGGGTTTTAAAATAAGAATACTTCAGACTAATTACATTTAATATTCCTATGGGATGAGTTTCTGTATAATATGAAAATAACAATGTTTAGAACTATGATATCTTTATATTCTATAAAATAAGGCTGTAAGTACTTATTAAAGCATCACAGAGCACTGAGGAAGATGATAAAAGATTAGTCATATCACAGAGAAGGGAAAAGGAGACCAGAAGAATAATCTTATGGGAGTTGGGGGCAGATTTCAAAAGAAGGAGAGTCAGACAAAGAATCAA
This sequence comes from Cephalopachus bancanus, assembly GCA_027257055.1. Classification (NCBI taxonomy): domain Eukaryota; kingdom Metazoa; phylum Chordata; class Mammalia; order Primates; family Tarsiidae; genus Cephalopachus; species Cephalopachus bancanus. The sequence goes on from JAPVLO010000140.1 coordinate 1,078,932, forward strand.
TTTTATGAAGTTCCTGGAATAAGTTCAGAATGCGAGAGCTGCTGTCATTTTTTAAGAAACTGAAATTGTTTACCTCATTTTCTGTTCCTACATCCAGCATGACAGGCAGACATTCTTGAGGGTTCATCCCTCCACACGCAGAATATAGAGCCAATTTACCCACAGGGATGCCCATTCCATTACAGCCAAGGTCTCCCAAGCCAAGAATACGTTCTCCATCAGTCACCACAATGGCCTAGAAGAAAAAGAAAAAAATAGCTATAACTAGATTTTCACAAATCCTGAAGCACAATTTCTGGTCTTCATTTCTGAAGTTAATATTTATTAATAAAAAATTATACTGTTAAAAAACATAAATTTAATAAATATGGAAAAGGTTGTATGATTGTAGTCGTGTAAGAATGGGGAGAAGAAATAAACTACAGACACATTTGCATAGATAGATATTTATAGACGTATACACACAGTGTATGTATATGTCTAATTAGGTTACTGAAGGAAGAAAGGGGTATGCACACTGAGGCGAAAACTAAGCAAATAACTTGGTCTTCAGCCAGGAGGGGCAAGTTGCAGAGTAAAGGAAAACAGGAGCTCAAACTGGAGCCAAAAGCCACTGGGGCAGCTTTGAGACTGATCACATCCGCTCTGAGTGCAAGCACAGAAGAAGTGTCTACAGCTGAGCACGGCGTAACTGCTGAGAGACTGACGAGGTTATACCTCTGTCCAAAATGCTCTGATCCTTGGACTACGCATCTGGCACCATCCTCCTCTTTTCACCAAATTGGCCCATTCTCCCTAACTCCTGTACCCACTTGACAGTGTTCTTCCATGTATGAAAGATGCCCAGTATAGTCTGCTACTTGTCTTACCTGAAAATCTTTCACTAGACTTAATGCATTCATTTGGCTTATCTCCAATCATCTTAAATATTTATGAAGCATACACCTTAATCAAATGGAGATTTTAATCCTATGTCATTCGATATCATTATTAAAACTAATACATCTGACATCTTTATTTGTGATTCATGGCCATTATATAAATGTAAAAAAACCAATCTTATGAAACACAATATATTAGAGATTCTACAAAGTGCTACACTCATCATATCCATGGAACTTTGGGAAAATGTCAGTTATTTGGCCCTGGATAAAGTCATAGATTCAAACTTCTGTTTCTTACTTGTAAAACAGGAATAATAAATGTACTTTTCAAAGTAGATGTATAAAATTAGGAACCAGCTCTGTTTTGCTCTTAACTGTACACCAGCACTTAGCACAGAATTTGATACACAGTAAGCAATCAATAAATACCAGTAATTGAATATGATTCCAGAAAATGAAATCATAATATATAAATAACTTAACATAGCACTTGGTATATTACAAATTCTCAAGAAACTATAGCAATTGTTCCTATTATTATCATAAGAACTAATGAAAGAGTCACAGCATTTTAAAATTTTTTTTTGAGTCGGAGTCTCACTCTGTCACCCGGGCTGGAGGGCAATGGCACACTCACAGCAGCCACCGCCTCGACGTGCTGGGCTCAGGCAATCCTTCTGCCTCAGCCTTCCAAGTAGCTGGTACTACAGGCACACGCCACCACATCCAGCTAAGGGGAATCTAAGTACAGTCCATACACCATTCATCCATCTACTCATTCATTCATTCATTCATTCATTCATTTGAATTGGAGTCTCACACTGTCCCCGACTGGAGTGCAGTGGTACAATCACGGCTCACCACAGCCTTGACCTCCTGGGCTTAGGCAATCCTTCTACCTCAATCTCCCAATTGTTGGAACTACAGTTACATGCCACCATGCTCAGATAACTTTTTTTTTTTTTTTTGGTAAAGATGATGTCCCGCTATGTTGCCCAGACTGGTCTTGAACTCCTGCCCTCAAGCAATCCTCCCGCCTTGGCCTCCCAAAGTGGTGAGATTACAGATGTGAGCCACCAATTAGGAAACTGAAGATCAGAAAGCTAAAATAAGTTGCCTAAGGTGATTTGCCTGGTTAATATCAAAGAACCAGATCCAGGTAAGTGTTCTTTCCACCATACCCTATTATAGAATGGTACCTTTGAGATCTTTTCCTTTAATTTATTTTTCTCCTATATAACGCAGCTCTTAAAAAACTGCCTAAAAGTAAATAAATTTGATAGGTGAGTGAAAATGATTTTCACGTATTCCATATACTCATATTTGGAGCATTTTCATGTCTGTTTGCTGGGTCAGCAGGCTATGCCCTTCTGGAAGAGGCAGTCTAATGCCACTGGGTTAACTTTGCTCTGACTTAAGGTAAAAACAAAAACAATAATAAAAATAAAGAAAAAGAAAAAAGAAGAAAAAACACAAACACTGAAGAGAAAGATAATTTTTTTTTAATTAAACAAGGCCACATTTAAAAGCCCTAATACTTCAAATGTATATTTAGTAGACTTGCTTTATTTACTGCACTATCATAAATAGACGTCCTCTTATATATATCATTGCTAATGTATACTTTGGCAAACATGTTCCTTACACAGGTAAAGTCCAGTTGGCCTGCCTATGCTTATAAATAATTTTATGACATATTTTATAAGGAGAAGAACACTATCATTTAATGCAGTTGTGATCTGAATAATGATTTATATAATGTTTTCCAGGTTTTTGTAAAAGGCACTTAAGCCCAGAGAGTTGTTTCTGTAATTTTTATCAGTTTTGAAATTTTTAAAGAGTTTAAAGTAGCATACATTTTCATTTACTTTTGATAGCTCATCTACATTAAACTAAAGATATGTCTTGAACATAAAGTCAAAGAAAAACTTTGTTTCTTCATAATGTTTATTTCCTACACTCTTCTCTCATCTAGAGCTATTTAATTACATAAATATATGTAAACATTTATATACATGGCAATCGAGAAGTTTTTAAAATGTTTGGAGACATTGGAAATTTTAGCTCAGTTTATTCCTTATTACAACTGTACATTTAAAGCATTAATTCACAAATATTTCAGCATTCATGAGTATATTTTAACAGTGAAAGAATTCTCTGAAATAAAAAAGTTTCTCATTCATATAGTTGACCACTAAATTAACATTCCCTTGCTTTTGTTGTTGCCTACTTTATCTCCTGCTTATGAAAAATAAAGCAGCTAGATGTTTTCTATACGATAATCAAGTCACAACAGGAGGATTAAACTAGCAAGACAACCACAATTCTATCAATGATATCTGTGTTTCAAGAATTAAATCTTTATCCCACTATAGAATCATTATCTGGGCCCTCAAATGTTCTGCATGAAATACGCCCACTCTTCTCTTGTCTCCTGCCTGAATGCAGAACCTCTGCATCTTTTCCTGCTCTTAAAACCCATTCCAAAACCAGTTTCCAGAAGAATCTTCCTCAAATATTACTCATATAGAGCCATTTCCTTGTTTAAATATGGCATGCTGTTTTTCTTTTTTTTTTAATTAGTTTTTTTTTTTTTTTTGCATGCTATATTTATTTATTTTAAAGACGTGGGGTACAATTCAGGATTAGATATACAAATGGTCATTGTACACGTGAAGTTTGGGCTTCACACTTTGGCCCCACTTTGCCTGGTTTGAGATCAGGTACTCTTAGTGAAGAATTGTGCTTCTTCCCCACCCCACCCCCGGCAGTGTCCCACTGTTGCCAATCCCTTTCTTATAGTACTATGATCATTGTTTAGGGCCCACTTTTTTTTTTTTTGAGTCGGAATCTCACTCTGTCACCCAGACTGGAGTGCAGTGGCTGCTCCCGGCCACCGCAGCATCGACCTGCTGGGCTCCGGCGATCCTTCCGCCTCAGCCTTCCATAGCCGCCACGATGCCCGGCTAATTTTTTGATTTATTGTAGAGATGAGGTCTTGCCAAGTTGCCCAGGCGGGTCTCGAACCCGCAGCCTCAGGCAATCCACTCATCTCAGCCTCCCAAAGCGCTGGGATTACAGACTGAGCCACCGAGTCTGGCTTAGGGCCCACTTATGAGTGCAAATATGTGGTACTCAGTGGTTTTTGTGATAGTTCATTAAGTATTATAGATTCTAAATCCATCCAAGTGGCTGCAAAATTCAAAATTTTGTCCTTCTTCATGGCTGTGTAATATTCCATCATGTATATGTACCACATTTTTTTATCCAGTCTACTTTCGATAGGCAGCACAATTGTTGGTTCCATGTTTTGCTATTGTGAATAGTGTTGAATAAACATGCGTAGAATTTTATGATCTTTTATAATTATTTGATCACCTCCTACTTAAGGAATCTTGATTATACTATATTTCAGTACTAACACTCAGCTTTAGTCAGGCCAGCCAATTTCCTTACTGTCTAAGGACATGCCATTCTCTTTCTGAACTCAATACCTGCATTCATACGTTCCCTTCTTATGGATTTTAAGTTCCAACTTTTCTAAAAATGTCTTAACTATTCCAGCCTTCTCTGTATAACACTCTCTTCTGAATGAATTAACATGGTGGCAATTATAATCCCACGCAGTTTATGTTTTGTCTAATAATTGATTGTCTTTTTTCTAATTACATTAGAACTACATTATAAGTATAACTCATATGGTCTTCTACAATTAACAGTTGCCATTTATTAAATGCCTACTATGTGTCAGATACTATGCTAGGCTTTCTAAATAATGGTGCACAGAGTTAGGGTCAAGAGCATTGATGAGGGTCCAACATTAAGAGTACGAAGGATAAAGGCAGACTTTGAATAGTCACGTGTGTGGAGACCAGCTAGTGAGAAGAACGTGAAGCAGGGTGAGTGTCTACCTCCTAGCTGTTATGACTACAGGGATACTGACTGGAACTCTCTACTCCAAAACTATTTCCTCTGCTGACTTGTGGATTCCTAAAATCTCCTCCAGATTCCTGATTAAAATGTAAATTTCATTCTTAGATCATCAGATAGTTACGCTTAATAGAACTAAGACATTTCTTAGGGTAGTTACTAAGAACTGGGTCTATGAGTCGTGCAGTCGAGTTGGCAGGAAAAGTTGAGGAAGTAACTTAGGTGGCGAAAGTGGAAAAACTAAGGAGACTGGACGTAGTAAAAACGTTCTAACTGACAAGTTTTCCTAGCATGAGCCTTAGAGAGCCACAGGAATCAATTCCAGCCACAACAGCTCAAAAGAAACGATGGCAAAGGAGTCACACTTCAGAAGTTACAGCTGCAGTGCCTCTGCACCATCAAGGGCAGCCAACTACTCCGTCTGAGCCCTAAGAGATCCCACCAAGCTGCCCGGAACCCGAATGGAAGGAGAAGCGGAGCCACGAGGGAGCCGCGTTCCCCTCCCTTCAGACGGGAAAGCGGCACCGCACTGTGTGGACAGCAGGCCTCCCGGCCCCACTCGAACTGCGGTGCGACCGCCTGCGCCTTCCTTTCCCCACTGAAGCGCCATGGCAGTCCCAAGGGCGGATCCACGCCCAGCGTCTCAGACAGAAAGCTACAAAAGGTCGCATGCGACTGTTACTTTTACTTTCATTAGCTCACTCATGGAGGGTCCAATAAGCTATTTAGGGCCATAATGATAAAAGAAATGAATTAACAGATTGTTTTGCCTACTTCGATTCCTCCTTGTGGATGATTCAACCCAGCAAATATGATAAAGGGGTTTTCTTAAGGAAATTCAGATACTACTGCGTGGCCAGCATTTATCATCACTTAAACTAAGAAATCAGACAGAAATAATGGCATCAGAATAAAATTAATAATAAAATTAATCCATGCAAAAATCAGAGGGATGTAACAGGTGATATTCACTAGAACAGCAAGGGAATGCTAACTATTATGAGGACTGTCAATGTTTTAAATATTGTATGGGACAGAAGAAAGAACAAATTTGACACACTGGAAAAATCTGATAACTCACCTTGATGACATCTTCTGGCCACACATTAAGAATTGAGGCAATATGCCCTCGATCATGGATGCTGATAAAGAGACCCCTGGCAGGAAAAAAACGCACAGTTTTAATTTACTGCAGACCTTTCAAACTATCATGAATATTTTTAAATTGTTTCGATTTTATTTACTATATCTCCATTTGCATCAAACTAGTGCAAATTATTTATTTAAACAAATAAGGGATGGAAATTTCTCCCTTATAAGTAAGGGAGAAATTAAACAATATATTGACATCTACAATAAAGGTAGGTTTATTCTTAGATTTTAAAATATATGTATATACAGAGGGTGCCAAAAATGTATACATATTTAAGAAGGGAAAAACTATATTAAAATTGTAATACTCAATATATACCAGTCAGGCACAGTGGCTCAAGCCCGTAATCCCAGCACTTTGGGAGGCCGAGGCTAGAGGACTGCCTGAGTCCAGGGGTTCGAGACCAGTCTGGGCAACTTGGTGAGACTTCGTCTCTACAATAAACCAAAAAATTTGCCAGGCATGGCACACGCCTGTGGTTCCAGTTACTTGGAAGGCTGAAGTGGAAGAATCACCTGAACCTAGCAGGTCGAGGCTGTGATAGCCATGAGCGTGCCACTGCACTCCAGCCTGGGCAACAGAGTGAGAGTCCAACTCAAAAATAAAAATTTAAATTTAAAATATACATATATATGTGATAGCAAAAGATGAATACAAGTCACATTTGACTTCTGCAATTACAAGAGGTCCTCAAAGTGCTTGCCATCAGTGTCCAGCCACTTTTGATTGCAACAAACTATTACTGTGAAGGCTCCTGGATTTTCCCTTGTGCACACCACGCACAGTACCATGTGTCTCAGAGTTATGACCGATGCGTGTAATTGTTAAGCATGTTGAAGGTTCTGTTGCAGACTCATGCCTCCATTGTCACCGTACTTCTACAATGTTCTCAAATTTCAAATACCACTTCAGAGTGGTCTTGAGCTCCTTGAGCGACAACCATGCTTCCACCATTTTCTCTGGCTGTCCTGCCTGTCGAATGGTGACGCCAGCATTCATTTGAGTAACACCATCTTTCAAGAGAACATCATACTTCACATGCTGCTGTAATTCAATTCAACTCCAAAAAGTAATACATAGATAACATCTCTTAAAATGTGTATACATTTTTTTGGCACAGGCCATCCCTCCTCCTCAGCTTCACAAGTAGTTGGATTACAGGCACCCCCCACCACATTTGGTTAATTTTTTTTTTAGAGACAAGGTCTCACTATGCTATCTAGGCTGGTCTCGAATTCCTGGGCTCAAGAGATCTTCTCCCACCTAGGCCTCCCAAAGTGTAAGGATTACAACAGGAGCCACCATGCTCGGCCTTAAATATTTTCTTTTTTAGTTGGAGACTCATTTTGTCATCCAGGCTGCAGTGCAGTGACACGCTCATAGCGCATCAGTCTCGATCTCCTGAGTAAATGAGGCTATAGGCACGCACCACCGCTCCCGGCTTTTTTTTTTTTTTTTTTTGTAGAGACAAAGTCTCTATATTGCCCAGGCTGGTCTTGAACTCCTGGGCTCAAGCGATCCTCCCACCTTAGCCTCACAAAGTGCTGGGTTTATGGGTCTGTGTACGGTGATAGGTAGAGGTCTTGTTTCAATCTTCTGCATGTGATCAGCCAGTTTTTCCAGCACCATTTACTGAAGAGGTTCTCCTCTCCCCAGCAGTTGTTGGAGGCTTTGTTAAAGATGAGTTGGTTGAGAAATTGCTTTGCTTCTGGAATCTCTATCCTGTTCCACTGGTCTATGTGCCTGTTCTTGTACCAATACCAGGCTGTTTTGTTTACTATAGCCTTATAGTAAATTTGAAGTCTGGAAGTGTGATCCCTCCTGCTTTGTTTCTTTTGCTGAGGACTGTTTTGGCTCTTTGTGGTCCTTTATGTTTCCATATGCATTTCTGTATTGTCATTTCCAGGTCTGAGAAGAATGATGTTGGTAATACAATGGGTATTGCACTGAATCTGTAGATTGCCTTTGGTAGGATGGACATCTTCACAATGTTGATTCTTCCTATCCATGAGCATGGAATATTTTTCCATTTGTTTGTGTCTTCTTGGACTTCTTTGAGCAGTGTTTTGTAGTTCTCATTGTAAAGGTCTTTCACTCTGGTTAGGAAGATAAGATGCTGAGGTATTTCATTCTCTCTCTTTCTCTCTCTCTCTCTCTCCTTCCCTCCCTCTCTCCCTCTCTCTCTCTCTTTCTTTCTTTTGTGGCTATTGTGAATGGGATTATGCTTCTAATTTGGTTCTCTGCCTGCTTGTTGTTGGTGTATAGGAATGCAACTGTCTTTTGCATGTTTATTTAGTACCCTGAGACTTTGCCAAAGTCCTTTATCAGTGCAAGGTTTTTGGCAGATTCTCCTGGATTTTCAAGGTGTAGGATCATGTCATCAGCAAAGAGGGATAGCTTGACTTGCTCTTTCCCCATCTGAATACCCCTGATTTCCTTCTCTTGTCTAACTGCCCGAGCTAGGACTTCCAACACAATGTTGAACAAGAGGAGTGAGGGGGGGCAGCCTTGTCTTGTTCCATTTTTCAGGGGAAATGTTTCCAGTTTCTGTCCATTTAGCAATATGTGAGCTGTGAGTTTATCATAGATGGCACTTACTATTTTGAGGTATGTTCCTTCCATACCTAGGTGTTTGAGGGTTTTTATCAAGAAGGGACGCTAGATTTTTATCAAAAGCTTTTTCTGCATCTAATGATATAATCATGTGGTTCTTGTTTTTACATCTGTTGATGTATTTAATCAAATTTACGGTCTTGCAAATGTTGAACCAGCCTGGCATCCTGGGGATGAAGCCCACTTGGTCCTGGTGGATGATTTTTGAGATGTATTTTTGCATTCAATTTGCTAGAATCTTGTTGAGGATTTTTGCATCTATGTTCATAAGGGTTATTGGCCTGTAGTTCTCTTTTTTTGTTGGCTCTTTATCCGGTTTGGGTATCAGTGTGATGTTAGCTTCGTAAACTGATTTAGGGAGAATTCTATCTTTCTCAATTGCCTGAAATACTTTCAACAGGATTGGTATAAGCTCCTCCCTGTATGTTTTTTAGAATTCTGCTGGAAAGCCATCCAGTCCAGGACTTTTTTTTGTAGGTAGTTTTCGTATGACAATTTCCTGGGTTGTTATTGGTCTATTTAGTGTCTCAATGTCTTCTTGTTTCAACCTGGGGAGGTTGTGTGATGTCAGAAAGTCCTCCATTTCATTCAGGTTATCAAGTTGGTTTCGATATAGGTGTACATAGTAATCTCTGATAATCTTTTGTATTTCTTCGGGGTCAGCTGTGATTTGATCTTTTGTATTTCTGATAGTGTTTATTTGGGCTTTTCCTCTCTTTTTCTTGGTCATTCTGGCTAGGGATCCATCGATCTTGTTTATTATCTCTAAGAAGCAGCTTCTTGTTTTGTTGATGTTTTCTATGATATTTTTGTCTTCTATGTCCTATATTTGCACTCTTATTTTGGTGATCTGGATTCTTCAGATGAGGTTGGGGTTTTGGCGGTCTTCTCTTTCCAGTTCCCTCAGGTGATTTGTTAGGCTCTACACTTGTGATCTTTCCATTTTCTTTACTTGTGCTCGTAGAGATATAAATTCCGCCTAGGAGGGGAATTTACATCTCTGCACCCCAGAGGATTTGGTAAGGTGTTTCTTCATTGTCATTTGCTTCCAGAAATCTTTTAATTTCTTCTTTGATTTCAGTGTGGACCCAGTAGTTGTTCAACATCATATTCTTTAGTCTCCATGTCTTTTTGGCCTTGGGGAAATTTTGTTGGTGTTGATATTTATTTTTATTCCACTGTGGTCTGAGAAGGTGCATGGCAACATTTCAACCTTATGGAATTTGTTTATGTTTGATTTATAGTCAAGGATGTGGTCGATCTTGGAGTACGTTCCATGTGGTGATAAGTAGAATGTATATTCTGTGTTTGTTGGGTGGAATAATCTGTGGGTATCTATGAAGTTCATTTGGTCAAGTGTCAAGTTTAGGTTCTGGATTTCCTTGTTGATTTTTTGCCTTGATGATCTCTCCAGGGTTGTTAATGGGGTATTCAAGTCCCCTGATATAATAGTGTTAGAGTCAATATCTTTTTTTAGTTTATTTAGTAGTTGCTTTATAGAAAATATCTTTTAAGAGAAATTTCACCACATCTACTGTTTGGGTACCCAATGATATGGCTGATATAGAAAAAGGAAAAATGCTTGATTCTCTTATCAGATTTTAAAATAAAGATTTGATTTACTTGAATTCTTCAAGGCTTTCTACTTAGTTGTTTTCTGTATGTACATATGTAGTATTTTTTGCAGGGAGGAAGGATCAGTATGAACTCATGGATTTGAACATACTTGATGTGTTTTAATCCATCACAGTTATTTTCCTTATTGATACTCACTGTCCCATGTTAAGCAAGTGAAAGACCTCATGCTGTCCCCTAAGTCTTTCTGACATGGCTACAGTAGTTTTTGATAGCGTCTTTGCTCTCTGTTATGAAAACGTTCCAGGCTTATTTTGAAAATGTTCTTCCCAAGGCCTGAAATAAGTCGTTCTTCTAGGAAGTCCAGGCTTCTTTCAACAGATGGTGGTTTTTCAAGTCCACAATCTAGGTAACAGTGATGCCTACTACGACTAACAGGCAAAAGTATTGTTATAAAAAAATCACAAAACAATGTCGATAAGACTCACTTCCTATTTATGGCAGCCTGTCTCAAACTGGGCTTCTTCTCTTGTAGTTACCACTCCGATTTCTTAACAAATAGAACTTACCACGTTCTCCAATAGGGTCACTTTACACCACCTTTTCCTTTCGTTTCCCACCCCCGTCTCCCATGCCAATCACCTTCTCATGCTCTGTTGCTCATCTAAATTTGAATTACAAACACAAATAGATGCAATAGAATGAAAACTACTTCATGATTCTAATATAAATTTCACTAACCCATTTGTATCTTTTTTTTAAACATCTTCTGCCCTCCTTCCTTTTATAATGGAATACATTCCCTACCATTATTAAGGCCACTCTCTGTGCTCAGGATCCTATCCCATCTCAACTTTTCAAGACTTCTCTCCTGCAATTTCCATCTTTATGTTGCAGAATTACTCAACTGGATAGGTTTGTTTATTTATTTACTTATTTATTTAATTATTTATTTTCATACAGGTTCTCAGCCTATTATCCAGGCTGCAGTGCAGTAGTGCAATCAAAGCTCACTGCAGCTTCGAATTCCTGGGCTCAAGCGATCCTCCTGCCTCAGCCTCCCAAGTAGCTAGGCAGGACTACAGGCACAGCTACCAAGCCTGGCTAATTTTTTTTTTAATTTTTGTAGAGACAGGGTTCTCATTATGTTACCCAGGCTGGTCTCAAACTCCTGACCTCAAGTGATCCTCCCACTTCAGCCTCCCAAAGCACTGGCATTACACAGATAAGCCACCACACCTGGCCTGGGTCTATTTTTTTTCTTTCTTTTCTTTTTTTTGAATGTTAAAGATGTGGGGTATAATTAGATATACAAATGGTCATCACACAGGTAAAGTTTGGGCCTTACTTTGGTCCCCACTTCACCTGGTTTGAGATCAGGTACCCTTATTAATGAAGTGTGCATCCCCCTCCCTCGGCAGTTTCCCACTTCTGCCAATCCCTTTTTTTTTAGTATTATAGTAAATGTTTAGGGTCTGCTTATGAATGAGAACATGTGGTACTCAGTTCGTTTCTGTGATAAATTAGTCAGTATTACAGACTCTAAGTCCATCCAAGTTGCTGCAAAGTTCATAATTTTATTTTTCTTTATGGCTGTGTAATATTCCATCATGTATATGTACCACATTTTTAAAATCTAGTCCACTTTTGATGGGCAGCATGGATCTATTTTTTTATCAGCAAAAAAATCTGCCTTATCCATCATTTCAAAAGATTGGATCTTATTCCCTGTTATCCTCTGCTTCATAGAAAAACCCTTCAAAGACCTGCATTTTTTTTTTTTGAGTTGAAGTCTCACTCTGTCATCCAGGCTGGAGTGCAGTGGCATGCTCACAGCCACTGCAGCCTCGACCTGCTGGGCTCAGGCGATCCTTCCACCTCAGCTGTAGCTGAAACTACAGGCATACACTACCATGCCCAGCTTATTTTTTTTATTTACGAGGTGTCGCCAAGTTGCCCCAGGCTAGTCTCGAACCCCTGAGCTCAGACAATCCTCTCACTTCAGCCTCCCAAAGTATTGGGATTACAGGCGTGAGCCACCGTGCCCAGCCCAACCTGCATATTCTTATTGTCTCTGTTTCTTTACTACCATTCTCTCTTCAATTTCTCGATAAGGTTTTTCTCCCTCATCTTTCCACAGACAACTTTTATAGAATATCTTGCATTACTTATTTGCTTCTACACTGACTGTCTTTTCCCTGGCACCACCACCCAGTGCACACGTACACACAAAGCAGTAAGCTTCTTGTGTTCAGAGACTCTACTTCACTTATTTGCAACCCCTCTGCTTATAAGTGTCCTGGCATACAGCACGTGTCCAACAGTATGTGCCGACATTAGTGCTGAAAAATAAGCCTTTTATAATCAATTTTTTAAAGAACAGAAAACACGAAATAAATCCAGACTTACACACTGATTAGGTAAGCAAAAAGTATGATAGTAAGTGATATAGGAAGACTGCCTGATTCAACAATAATACTAGTTTACTAAGTTGACACTACATTATATCCATTCCTGATGTTCTTGCTGTTTCAAATGAATCTACTTTGGCTCTCAAAAATGAGTGTAAGCTCTGTGTAAGTTACATGTTTCTTTTGGCTCCCTGTCACAGTCTCCTTGACCCTACGCAATCAGCAGGATCTCAATAAATAATTGTGAAATTAAAATAAAATATTCTTGGACTTTTTAAAGAAGGCATTTTTGTTGAATTATCTAAGATGTTCTTGGCAATGTATAAATAAATAATATTTCTCAGAAACTTATTAGTTAACCAAGTTTTTCCATGTAACAATGGTCTCAGGAAACAGTATCTTATTTTTAATAAGAAGAACAATGACGATACCAAAATTAATAGCAATTAAATGCCAAAGTTTATTATACACAGATTTGAGCTCGTATTCAGTGGAAGAGCCATGTGGCCACCTGTAATCTCTTGCACTGAGAAGAAATTCGTTCATGACAAAAATGTTGACTCATGGAGTGAGCTCAACAAATGAAGGTTCTGTAATGTCCCACCAAAGCCAAGCATTTTGAGAGAGTTACTTATAATACTACCTGAAATGTCTCTATGATTTAAAATGTAACATGATTTCCAAAGTGTTTTTGCACAGAAACTACTTACACTTTCTGATATAGAGTTGGATATGAAACATTAATTTTCAACATATGCACAGATATAGTGATAAAAGGTTTAGATAAGTATCAATGATATTTTAAAATAAATGAAATTACAATGAACACCTTTTCACCACCTCTGTTCTAATTGATCAATTTCTTTAACATATTTAATTTCTGCCAGGTGTACTGTAATCCTGTAATCTCAGTACTTTGGGAGGCAAGTGGAAAGGCTGCTTGAGCCCAGTAGCTTGAGACCAGCCTAGACAACATAGCAAAACCTCGTCTCTACAAAAAATAAAAAAATTAGCCAGGTATGGTGGTGCATGCCTGCAGTTCCAGCTGCTTGGAAGGCTGAGAAGGAAGGCTCACCCAAGCCCAGACACTGAAGGCTGCTGTGAGTCATGACTGTGCCACTGCACTCCAGCCTGGGTAACACAGTGAGACCCCGATCAAAGAAAAATAAAATATTTAATTTTTATTTAAAATGTTATAAACATAAAAATTACAAATATTTGTATTTTTGTCTGTTTTGCGTTAGAACTGAGACAGTTTTAAAATATAGATTGGTTTTTCATGTACATAGTTCAAGCTTTTCTTATAACCTCTAACACTGTATACATTCCTCTTTCAAAACAGATTTGGAAGATGAAACAATATTCGTCTTCATGCTGTTTCAGATAACATCTCTAATTAAGTTCATTCCATATCAAAATAGAATTCATTTTATAACATTAAACTCTCCATTGTAACTAGACATATTTTCTTTTGGAAATGGGTTTACAACCCTGATCCTGGTCCAGTGGAGGAGGAAACCACTCTCCAATTTACTTAGTAATCATCTTTGCCAGTACAGAAGTAGATTTTACTATCTTTCAAAATAAGAAAGTTGGGCCCATATTTTTCGCCAAATGAGAGTATGTATTAGGGAGCCCTAAGAATTAACTAAAAGATGAGTTGTAACAACAGGTCTAGGTTGGTGGGGAAAAGTACGTTAGACCAAAAGCCCAAAAGACCAGGAGATAGCTAGGATAAAGATGCAGAGTTAGGACTCCTATGCTTGAAAGGAAAGAAGAGCTAAAAGGAGCAGAAGAAATCACTACGGGGGAAAGACGAGAAGGCCTAGTAGAAAACATCACAAAGCTCACCCATATAAAATAACAGGATGACGAAGACGACTCCTTGAGAAAAAGGTGACCTAACAGGTAGGACAACCAGTGCTCCCAAAGCCAAGGGAAATCAAAGGAGGAAAATGTTACGGAGGCATAGATACGGCCATACCTTATAGTACCTTCTTAGAAGAATTATTCTAAGAAGATTAAAAAGATTTGTTTTTCCCAAACAATGATCTATGTAGGCAACGATGCCTCATCACTACCTAATAATGTATTTCCCACAAACAAGAACATACTCTATGTAACCACAACCAGAAAATTAACATGGGCACATTACTACCATCGAACCCTCCGATACCATTCATGTTTCACCGGTTGTGCCAATGATGTCCTTCACTGTAAGAGTCTAGTTCAAAACACTACGCAGCACTTCGCTGTCACATCTCTTTGATTCCTTTCAATTTGAAACATTTCCTCAGGCTGTCCTTGACGTTCATAATATTAATACTTTTGAAGTTACAATTCAGTGTTTTTACAGAAAGTCCCCCAATTTGAGTTTGTGTGGTGTTTCCTCGTGATTAGACTCGGGAGTGTCACAGCAGCGATGCGGGCTTCTCAGCAGCACCATTCCTGATTTGTCCCATTACCGCTGGTGCTCACACTGATCCCTGGATTAAGGTAGTGTCCTCCAGGCTTCTTTGTTCCAAAGTCACTCTGTATTCCTTTTGTATTTAGCAAGGATTTTGTGGAAGGATTTTTCAAAACTCTGTAAATACACTGCTTCTTCATCCAATTTTTAATTTATTCAGATCAGCATGGGCTCATGGTTTGTTATTTTAGTCACTGGGTTTTCATCTGTGGCAAATATAATTTATTTGAGGGCCAAATGGTGCCAGAGTTTGCCTGCAGGAGCCCCTCCAAGCTGGCGTCTATGGCTTTTTATAGGTCCCTATCATTCTTTGAATATCTTCGTACTTTGTGGAACGATGTATCCCAAGCTCATCTTTTACTTCCTCTGCCACAACCCTGAAATCAGCAATTTCTCTATGTTCCGGTGCCTTTTGGTGGAGAATGGCATTTGGAGCCAAGCTTTCAGTGCACTCATCGTTATCAGGGTGTTGCTGCCCCCAGGCCAACCCAGTGGACAGAGCTAGAGACCATATGCAGATACACACATACACATTCATTCATTTATTTATTTCCATATCTACCTATATATTGAAAACCATAAATTCACAACCATGCTTCCAAAAGGGTTTATTCTAGTTTTCTCTCTTCAGTGCTCACTTGTACCTGTAGCAAGAAACCTAGCTCCGGTTATGCCTAATACAGGTACTGACCTCGTGATCCTACAAGAAACCAATATCCTCCCTGCCCAGGGGGCTCCTCAACTACCTCACCCGGACTCCACTCTCAGAAGTAGGTAGCCCCCTCCACAGATGTCCCCCTCACTCCCACTGGGGCTCAGACACCTGGCACTGGACCACCCTACACAGATTCCTCCTCACTCCCTGGCCTCTCACATCCTGAGCCAGGCAGCCCTCCTAACCCTGCCCAGGCTCCACACTTCATGCTGGGTCCCCGGCCCTTTTGATGTGAGATGAAGGAGCATGATGCAGACGGGGCGTGGCCAGACTGCGGCTGCTACCTCCAAGGAACATGAAAACACTGGTGCGCGAAAAGAAGCTACGATTATTGCTGCTAGAGGGATGCCAACCTAGATCACATCATTATGTAAATATTAAAGGTTTTTTTGTTGCTTTGCTTATCGTGCTTGTGGAAATTATTTTCCCCGTTTTTTTGTTTAACTGTCACTTTTCTTTGTTGTTTCCATTTACACACAACGAAACCAACTGATTTTTCTCCTTCCAGACTTCTGACATTTCTTTTAAAGCATACAAAGTCCTGCCTCGTTGATCACTTTTTCTATCTTTTGCTGTTTTTTCTAGGTTTAGTTCAATTCTTTAAGTCTAAAATTTCAGCACAGTCTGTGAGGTGAGGATTTAATATCCCACTACATGCATTTCCAAGGATCATACTTCTGGTGTATCTACAGTTCGACCTCTAACATCTCCTGTCTTTTGACATCTACTTAAATTTTTGCTCCAAATTATCAATCTATCCTTTATTCTGCTAGATCTTTTCCATTCTGTCAACAATTCATAACTCCCCTGTTTTTTTTATTGTACTCTTTCTGAAAACCTCCAAAAACAGATCAATTCATGTGCCTTACCTTTGCTTCAAGCTCTGTTTCAGAGTGATATTTGGCAAAAGCATTCCACCAGGAATGCTAGCTCCCCTGAAGCCTCACGGTCCCTCCAGTGTTAGCCAGGTCCTCACAACTCAGCATGACTCCTGAGTACCGCCTACGAGCTGTTCATGAGAGCTTCTTCATTTTTCCCTGTTCCTCACTCCCACCCCTCTACACTCTCATCAGATTGGCACGCTTCCGTTTGCTTCAAAGAGAAAATACAGCTCTCCACCTCCCACCTGCAGCCCAAATCTTTCCTGCAGGATAGCTTTGGTGAAGAAAGTGTCAGCATCTCTGTTTTCTCGTCAGTGTGCCATGTCACCCACTGTCTAGCTCCTCCTTATTCTTCACAGTCTCTCTGTTTCTGCTCAACCCTCAAATGCTGGCATTCTCCAGGTTCAAACGGGTAGCTCTTCTCTCAGGCCTAGGGAATCCTAGCTTTGCTCAGATCCTTGGCCTCACTTTCAAAGCCCACTTTGTCTCGGCTTCTGTTATGTCTGATCCTTTTGGGGCCTGATGCCCCATTATGGGCCCGCCCTTACTCTTGGCATCTGATCAACTAAGTCAGTCTGGGAACTATCTAAGGATTCACTTAGGCATTCCTCCAAAATCTCCAGCTCCTCTTCACTGCCAGGCTAGCTCCTAACTGCTTATCAGAGATAGTTCATGTGTCACCTCCTCTTGGAAATACTTCCTGACCCATATTCTCAAGCTGAGTTTGGAATCCCTCTGAAATTCCATAGACTCTTATTGTTTTTCTCTACTATGATACTTATCATACTGTCATATAATTTTTCACTTTCTTATATGTCTGTCCTACTGGATTACAAACTCTTTTTTCCTTCTTGTACTTACTTCTCAGAGTGTTTATAACATTTTATTGCATGTCTACCAATTTTCACCTCCTACTAAGATTCTTTAGTCAGGAATTTTTTAGCTTAATTATTTTTTATTTTAGATTCGGGGGTACACTTGTGTTTCATGACATGGACATATTGTATAATGGTGGGGATTGGTCCATTCCCCAGATAGTGAACACTGTGCCCCATAGGCACTTTGGATTACAAACTCTTGAAGTCAGAAATGTGTGTAAAGAAGGAATCTTCCTTCAGAAAAGAAGGAAACACCAACTCAGCTTTGACAAAGCCTCCACCAGCAACCACTGGGGAGAGGAGAACCTATTCAGGTAAATGGTGCTGGGAAAACTGGTTGACCACAGGCAGAAGGATGAAACAGGACCCTTACTTATCACTGTACTTAGAAATCAACTCTAAATGAATCAAAGACCTAAGCAGAAAACCTCACTTAAGAACCTTAGAAAACATAAGAGATACCCTTACGGAAATTGGAATAGGCAACCAATTCCTAATCAAAACTCCAAAAGCCCATGCCAGAAGAGATAAGATAGACAAGTAAGACCTCATCAAACTAAAAAGCTTTTGCAAAGCAAAAGAAACCATCAAGAAAGCAGGTAGAAAACCCACAGAATGGGAAAAAGTATTTGTCAACTGTATGCCTGACAAAAGCCTCACATTCAGATCTACAAGGAATTCAAATATGCTGAAAAGAAAAAAACAAACAGCCCTATTAAAAAGTAGGCAAAAGACATGAATAGATATTTCTCAAAAGAAGACCTATGAACAGCTAACAAATACAAGAAAAAATGCTCAGCCTCACTAATTATCAGAGAAATGCAAATCCAAACCACATTAAGATACTACCTAATTCCAGTCAGGATGGTCATCATTAATAATACCAACATCAACAGATGCTGGAGAGGATGTGGAGAAAAGAGAACAGTGAAGGAGTGAAAATTAGTACAACCTCTGTGGAAAATAGTGTGGTGATTTCTACAAGATCTAGAAATTGACTTCTCATACAACCCAGTAATCCCCCTTCTGGGAACTCAAATTATTCTAGAAAAAAGATACATGCACACATGTTTATTGCAGTACTATTCATCACAATAGCAAAAATATGGAACCAGCAATGCTGCCCACTGAAAGTCGACTGGGTTAAAAAAATGTAGTACATATACACAATGGAATATTGCACAGTCATAAAGAAGGACAAAATTATGGACGTCACAGCAATTTGGATGGATTTAGAGTCCATAATACCCAGTGATATATCACAGAAAGAAAAAATTGAATACCATATGATCTCACTTATAAGGAGATCCTCAACATCTGTCGTAATACTACAAGAAAGGGATTGGCAGTAGCAGAACACTAGCGGGGCTGGAGGAGGAACAAAACATCACTAAGGGTGGCTGATCCTAAACCGGGTGAAATGAGGACCATTGGGAGGCCTAAACTTCACCAGTCAGAGACCACTTAGGTATCTGCTCTTGACTTGTACCCCGCATCTTAAAATAAAAAATAAAAATGGAAAGTCAGGGGAAAAAAGGAACATGAAGTAACAAAAATAATAAAAGTCAAAAGGTAGGATGCTAGTTCAGATGTGATCGGGGCACTAGCTAGCCCAAAGGTGGGTGAAATTCTATGGCAAAAATCCTAGGATGGAGAACATTCAGAAGCTGTATGACCAATGGATATACAAGACAACTATTCCAAAGGAGTCTTAAGCCCTATCGTATAATGAATTAAAATACAACAAAACAACATACACAGATCTCACAACTTTGGATATTGATTTATATAATTAGCACATGTTCCAGTTTACTGAGTGGACCCTATCATACTTTTTGGCCTCATACTATAGAAAGGCACTGCACAGGAAAAGTAGTTTTAGGAGAGTTATGACACCTTAGAACAGTCAGTTACCTTCTCTAGCCTCAGTAATTTACAGGTAAGTAAAGGAGAGGTTGTCTAGGATACTCAGTAAACTGTGTCTCGATGTCCTCTGAGTCCATGACATTGTTTTTCCCAATTCTGAAATGGTAATAGAAAGGATTTTCCCACTTTATTTTCATTTTCCTCTGCAATGTACACTAGACACCAGGGAACTGTGGGAAAGTTGAATGAAGAGATTCTCCTTCCAAAGAAAATAGACTTTTAAATAAAAATAGATACATGGTCTGACAATCAAGTTTGTGAAATCATCATGGAAAAAGTGCTACACACCTCATTGCTGAATATCACCACAATCACCTTCGAAGTACTCTCCTTTGGAAACTATACACCAATGGCCATGCCTACTCCACCCATCAAAGAAATTATGGAACTCTTTTTTGGAATGGTCATCAGAGCTGTCATTGCGAGAATGTCACAGTTTGATTTAGAGCAATGAACAAACATTACATTTCTCATTCAACTTGGCAATCGTGGAAGTGAAATCAGAGACATGTTAGTCCAAGTTTATGGGGAAAATGTCATGAAGAAAATGGCAATGTACAAATGGATTAGATGTTTTTCTGAGGGGAGAGAAAGTGTCACAGATGAAGAATGGTCAGGACAGGCAGTAAAGAGCAGAACTGTTGAAAACACTGCCTTTGGGAGGCTGAGGTGAGTGAATTGCCTGCGCCCGCGGGTTCGAGACCCGCCTGGGCAGCGAGACCTCATCTCTACAATAAATCAAAAAACCAGCCGGGCGTGGTAGCGCATGCCTGGAATTCCGGCTACTCGGAAGGCGGAGGCGGAAGGTCGCCGGAGTCCAGCAGGTCGAGGCTGCGGTGGCCGGGAGCGGCCACTGCACTCCAGTCTGGGCGACAGAGTGAGACTCCAACTCAAAAAGAAAAAAAGAAAAGAAAAAAAGAAAACACTGCAAAAATTCATCAAATTGTGCATCAAAATCGATGACTGACTGTGCCAAGTAAACAGCAACAGAGAAACAGGAAAAGCTTAACTGAAAATCTTGCCAGAAGAAAGTTGTATGCAAAAATGGCCTCAAAGGAGCTCTCGCATCACAGCAATGCACCAGCTCACACAACACTGTCTGTGAGGGAGTCTTGAGCCAGTCAACAAACACAGTAAAAAATAATTGCACTGGAGCACCCTCTCTACTCACCTGATCTGGCCCCCAATGGCTTTTTCCTTTACCCAAAGATAACGGAAATACTGAGAGGAAGACATCTTGATGACATTCAGGACCTCAAGGGTAATACAATGACAGCTTTGACTGACATGCAGAAAAAAGTTTCAAAATGGCTTTGGTGGGTGCACTATGTGCTGGCATGGATGCATAGATTCCCAAGGGTATACTCTGAAGGTGAGCACAGTGATAGTCAGAATGAGGTATGTAACGCTTTTCCTAGAACGAGTTTGAGAACTTAATTGTCAGACCTCGTATTCTTCAAAGAATTTGCTCCTGTAATTTATTCCCACTCTTCTTTGTGGCGTCAAGCACACAGTTAAGTCATGTGGGTCACTACATGAAGTAAAAGGAGCATGAGTGGAAGGTAAGAGACCCACCTGATTGCTGGTAGCCCAAGAGAGTATGTCATGGAAAACTTCATTTCTATTCCTGCCCCTAAACTTCCTGAAGGCACTCTAAACACCTGCCAAAATGACTTAAGATGTTTGTTTCTTGAATTTAAAAATATCCTTTATTTAAGAAAGCTTAGGTAGATAAGACTATTTTAAAGCAATCCCTCAGTTTTTCCAATTACTCTATAACCTTATTTTCCCTTTTACATAAATGCAGAATCTGCCATCACACGACAAAAAGATTTTCCTTACTAAGATGGGGATAACATTTTTCATTTT
The DNA here is from genome assembly GCA_027257055.1 of Cephalopachus bancanus. Lineage (NCBI taxonomy): Eukaryota > Metazoa > Chordata > Mammalia > Primates > Tarsiidae > Cephalopachus > Cephalopachus bancanus. The sequence continues at coordinate 1,100,234 of JAPVLO010000140.1, forward strand.
CAAATGGCTGGTAGAAAAATGACTCTTTGTTATAGTTTATCATACTCAATGATCTATCACAGAAACAAAGAACTGAGTACCACATGTTCTCATTGATAAGCAGACCCTGAATTTTTTTTTTTTTTTGAGTTGGAGTCTCACTCTGTCACCCAGACTGGAGTACAGTGGCCGCTCCCGGCCACCGCAGCCTCGACCCGCTGGGCTCTGGCAATCCTTCCGCCTCAGCCTTCAGAGTAGCTGGAACTACAGGCACGCACTACCATGCCCAGCTAATTTTTGATTTATTGTACAGATGAGGTCTCGCCAAGTTGCCCAGGCGGGTCTCGAACCTGCGGGCTCAAGCAATCCACTCACCTCAGCCTCCCAAGGTGCGGGATTACAGGCTGAGCCACCGAGCCCGGCTGACCCTGAACATTTATTATAATACTACAAGAAAGGGATTGGCAGTAGTGGGACACTGCAGGGGGTGGGAGGAGAGCACATAACACTGATAAGGATACCTGATCTCAAACCAGGTTTGAGGACCAAAGGAGGCCCAAACCTTACATGTAAGATGACCACTTATCTGCACAATCCTGAATTGTACCCCACATCTTTAAAATAAAAATTGAAAACAGAAATACAACCCTTATTTCTAAGATGAGAGAGGCTGATTATTATTAATATCACATTATATATTTTATTATATATTTTGACCATAATTGGTGATCATTTTTAAGAATGCTTCAACAAGCATAACTAATCGACAAATTTTCCTTTTCTCAGTCCATCACTGCAAACTGGTATTCATTGTGCAATAATCGCCATATTATTGAACAAAAAGACCTTTTTAAGGAAATGATTTGGTCTTCTACATTGGCCATGCCAACTGATTTAAACTGGCAACTCCGTCTATACAGATAGCAAGTAGCCTTTACATAGATGACATGGTTTTCGTCATTTCATAACATGTAATCACCATTATTTAGGCAATACATGAATTTTGACCTTATATTTAACTAGCTATAACTTTTAGAAACAAGACAAACACCTCCTCTGTTGAATGTTTGCTCAGTAAAAAATAAGTTCAATTCATAATATGCAGAGAAAGGATGTTCTCATTCATTTCAAAAGGTTATATCAGAAAAGAGCAAGAATGCTTCTATTAGAAAGGAAGGCCATAGAAAACAACACTTTTTAGAAAAACTTAAGAGAAAGGAATATGTTCTTTCTTAGGTCATAACTTGACAGCCAATTATATCAAAGTCCTATATATTTCTGATCAAATCCACTTTGGTATAATAAGATTTAAAGTGATTACAGATAAATTTTAATAGTCTTAAAAGCACAGCAAAGGTGAGTCAATATTTTAAAAGAGAACCCTTAGAGGAAAGGCTTGACAAAAAAAAAACAAGCAGAGAAGATGTAAAGATTAAAAAGACACCGCTTTTTAAATATTTACAGGGTTATTACAATGAGTAATAAGAATTTCTATTTTTAAAATCTGAGCCAAGAATAAAAACTTAGGTAAAATACAAGTGATTCAGGCTTACATTTGTAAAGGCTGTTAAATAGAAACATGGATAAATTTACTAAAATGCATTCATATTTTTCTGCAACACTGGAAGTTAAGGATATAAAGTAGCTGACATATCCATACCCTTCTCTGTGTGTATTATTATTCCAAAATTCTATATGGCAATTATTCCAAAATTCTATATGGCAAGAAGACAAGACAAAAAATTCTACATCTAACTTTGCAGAATAAACAGTCAATCTTAATTACACTGTATTCAATAATGTAGGTGATAATTGCTTTTTCTATATTCTCATTCAGTAAAGAAGGTGGAAGCAAAGACACTAAAAATACCTGATAGGATAGACTAAAATTGTTTGAATATGACATTACAATGAGGAAAATAAAAAAACATTCAGAGCTATGAAGCAGTAGCTGAAATGAAGATTTAAAAACATAGAGAAATGGCCATAAACTCTATATACAAAAAAGCAACAGTATAAGTACCAAATACTTGCCAAGCATCCAACCTATTCAGCCTGTTTGAGTTATTAAATAGAATAATTACTTAGTCTTACATCTAAACTGGTATCTCAGGTTTCCTTCCAAACATTACAAACAATGGCAATGAAGTAAATGAGGGGGGGAAAGCACTTCGCGTTTTTAAATGAAAACACATACATACTATCAAATATTTATTGGCAATGCAAAGAAAAACAATCTTTCAGTTACTTACTGTCTATGGAATGAGAGTCCTATCTAGGGCCAATATAAACTGTCTCTGCAATGGGATCCAAGAGAGGAAGTAAAAGAGACACTCGATATGCAAGTGGCCCAGAGTAATGCCACTCACTGCGTTTTATGTAAGAAGTCAAAGGCACAAAGCACAACAAACAGCAAGGGGAAAAAAAGGACTCCGCAGAATTCAATTACTTCTAAGCACACAACATTTTACGCATACCATTAAGATCCGCCCCAATGTATACATGAAATCTACCCACACTGGCTCATGACCCATGCTCAAAACCTTGAGAGATTCTCTATCTTCGTTTAACTTTCAGTAATCATATTATCATGTTGTTGCCACAAATTTTCTAAAGTTTATTCTAATACTTTCATTCTCATTCCTCTGATAAACAGCAGTCTTGAATAGCAAGAGCTTCTAAGTAGGAGTTCTGTGTTCAGGTTCCTTTCAAGCTGCTAATGATATCAATCTCACACCCTTAACTCTGGGCCTTTATCCAGAAGCCCTCCCCTTAGCTGACCCTTACAGTTTAGAGGACGGTATTCCTGCAGACTAGTTTATCTTAACCCAAAACTAACTGATCAGACCATTCAATCAACTGATGTCTTTTCCTTTTCTGTTTTAGAAAAATGACAAAGATCCACACGCAAACACTGAGAATTACAGGGACAGGCAAGTTTGCTAACCCAAACAGAAAAACTGTTGTTTATAGGCACTGTCCCTGGGTAGTAGTATATATATATATTTTTCCTTTTTCTGAAAAAACCCATCAATAGAAAAATCTAAGCCATTAAGCTATATGGACAGACTTGGTATACTGCCAAATACAGTTCAAGCAAATTCCTCTGATATAAGGTCACTTTTCCAAAGAATTTTCCAGGAGAGGTTGCTACTGCTAGGTACCAAGATCCCTCCAATCCTATACCATAAACCAAATATTGCCCATTGTCACTCAGATTGAAATCATCCCTACACAAATTCAAATGTATTCTATCACGGGAAATCTGTCACTAGCTTCCTTTAAGTCTCATGAGTGAGAAATACACTTTCAAAAAGCACAGTTGTATTATCATCACATCAGTAAGATTCACAAGAGAGTTCTCAGGCTACTTTCTTTAAGGAGCTGTGCCTGAATTTCAGTTCTGCCTGGGTTAGGGGCCCCGCTCAAGTGATCCCATAGCACCTTGTCATGGTGTCATGGTGTTTGTCACACAATGTTATAATTACTTATCTCTCTGTTAGACCATCTGCTTCATGAGGCAAAACAGTATGTCTGGTTGGTTCGTCATTTTATTATAATGACTTAACACCATGTCTGGCACAAAATAGCTGACACATATTAAAGATGACCGGAAATTCCCAAAGGGAAGTGGTCTATATCTCCTCATTGACTCTGAATAGCCTCTGTAATTGCTTTTTTCTTTCTAAATTTCTTTTCATAGTGGCGTAGTAGTTTCTTGGTATCTGTAACTGCTTTGATCCATGGAATACAGCAGAAGTATCAAGTTCCAGATTCCCACCAAAAATTAAGAAACTATCCCCTTCCACTTCCTGTTTCAAAGCACTTGCTCTTGGAGCCCCAAGACTGACCATGTTATGGTTTGAGAGACTTTACCAGGACAACAAAAGCATAAATAGTTTTAAGAAAATCCATTTCCAGAGACGTTCTTCCTTAAAACTGACTTGCTAAGGCCTAGCATAGATCTCCAGAGATAAACCCACTCATGCAGATTCCTCACTCCCTATCTGCTTTAACACTAGATCTCATACCTTACAAAATACCTATCCTGAATTTTACTATAATACATTGTCCTACAATGCAAAAATCTTTGAGATTTTATTGGATTTAGTGAGGTAACTTTCATTAGCAGGTAAGGCCCAATAACATGTACCTTTCCTGGTCTTTCATCTATTCCTGTTGTAAGTCAACTGTGGTACCAGAATGAGGGTATTTTCATTCTGAATTCAAACACTGTGGAGGGGAACAGTAGAAGGTGGTTTCACTCTTGAGGTAGACACTTGTGAAAGTAAGGCAAAAGAGCCATATGTTGAAAATGGCTTTTTCCCTCATATACTTAACAGGAAGTATATGCTTCCAGCAGTTCTCAATAATTACAACCTGTCTACTGTAAAGAAAGAAATCTTCAAATAGCTGAAAACAGTACATAATTAGTGATATTTATTGTTTGAATACACATTGAATATTTTCCAAAACTACTAAATATTTCTTGATCTACTGGCTTAAACCAGCAGATAAAAATCTCATGTTATTTCATTCAAATAAAAAGTGTATTATTCAATTAGATATTAGATAACACTTTATCAAATTTATGAAATATTTATTACTGTTAAATAATCCTCATTTTATTTTATATTATAAAAATTTCATATTTTCTACATCTTTGTCCAAAATATAAAATTATTTACCAAACACCAAACCAATTATTTCATAACATATATATTTATCTTTCATTAAATATGTAGAAAGTTTGATCATTATAGCTAACAAAATTAATTTTTAAATTATTTATGTAATGTATTTCCTATTTTAAAAGCCCAACCCCAGAACCTATGCATGCACAAATACATACATACCAAAGGATATCATGCTTTGTTTCCTACTCCTGATTTCATAAACAACTTGTATTTTCTGTTACATATTACACTGCTTTATTACAAAATAAGAAATAAGTAGGCCGGGTTCTGTGGCTCAGCCTGTAATCCCGTGCCTTTGGGAGGCTGAGGTGAGTGGATTGCCTGAGCCCGCAGGTTCGAGACTCGCCTGGGCAGCGAGACCTCATCTCTGCAATAAATCAAAAAATCAGCCGGGCGTGGTAGCGCATGCCTGTAATTCCGGCTACTTGGAAGGCTAAGGCAGAAGGATCGCCAGAGCCCAGCAGGTCGAGGCTGCGGTGGCCGGGAGCGGCCACTGCCCTCCAGTCTGGGCGACAGAGTGAGACTCCAACTCAAAAAAAAAAAAAAAAAAAAGAAATAAGTATCCTGCTTTATGCTTTTTTTAGATTAATTAATTTCATTACATCTGCATCTTTTTTTAAATTTTAGAGTTGTGGGGCACATGTAAGGATCTGCTACATACGTGAACTGTGTGGCAGGTGAAGTTCTAGCTTCTAGCAAGATCTGGTTCATTTTAACCTTGATGCCACAACTTACACTAATCAGATAAAATGTGTTCTATAAATTATTTCTCAGTGGTATTTATAATATCCAAAAAAAAAAAATATTAACAGATTTACTTGAACTGAAAAATGAGGTTAGAATTTTTCTGGCAGAAAGTAAATCAAATTTGCCTGAAAGCAAATTTGATACAGAGAACTGGGCCAGCGAAGTTACATGATATTTTCCATTGAGTCCATGAGTTAAGTCTGCAAGTTTATGACAAAAGCGTAAGATACATACATTTTGTACTGAAAAAGCTTATACTACAGAAGTGCATTGATATTAATATTTCAATCTTTCCCAACCCTTTATGAGTATATCAGATTAAACAAAATGTCTCTAAGTGAAAGAATAACAGATATTAGTGACCATTTGACTTTTTGGAGATACTTCTCAGAAACTGAGAAAGTGATGATTCTGATGACTGGATAACAAATCCTTTTGCAATTGGATGGTTTCTAATTCTTTGCTTTCAACAATTTTGCAAGAGGATATAATTTAGTTGTCAGTTTGTAGACTGTTAAAAATAAGTAGTCATGGCATATCTCTGTGATTTTTGGCACATAATTTGGAAAAAATTCTAAGAATTATGTGTCAGTGTTAAACAAAATACTTTCTATCCCATCTATTAAGTAACATATGTCAGCATATACATGAATGGAGAAGAGCTTTCCATTTTATTAAATTATTCATTTCCATTAAAATTTTTTAAGTTTAACAATTAATCAAAATTGAACAAGCATAACTGTTGCTAGATCAATTGTACACTAGTAATAATTCTAATAAAAGAAATTTTTAAGTTGGAACCTTAATTACAGATAATAAAAATGTTAATGTCACTTTATATATGTAATTATTTCAATATTACAGGTAAGTATATGTAATGTAATATAATACCTGATCAATGAAAAACTTATTGTCTAGAAAAAGATAATGTTTGATCAACAAAGGATTTTCCCAGTTACACTAATTTGATCTTTACAAATTATACAGTCATACTAAATTATCACAGACCTTGAAAATATACATACCTTTTATGTATCAATAAAAAATAAAATTTTCAGCCTTGGCCTCTCCCCTACCTTGGGTAGGTGAAGCTCCTCTCCTCTCTCTCTAGTTTACTTTCTAAATAAACTATATTTTCCAACCTAAAATATTTAAAATAAAATTTTTTAAATGTAGTTACATAGTTTAACAGACCACCTACAGATATTTATCTAATTCTCATTATTCGAAGGATAAAATCATGAAGAGTGGAATTAAAATATAAATTCAAAGAGACAAAGAAACATTATAATATTTCTGTTAAAGAAACATTTGTTTTGTATATTTTAAATGAATTATGAAATATACATGACTGTATTCCTTTGGATACATTTAAATAAAATATATAACAGTATTATTTTAATATTTATTTAAATACGCTGGAAACTAATTCTTTGCAACTATTCAACCATATGACAAAAATTTTCAGAAGTCAAGAAGAGCAAGAAGTGTACCGTTTTTCAAAATTATCTTATGGAGTTTACAACCAAAATAGCAATGATGACCTCTAATATAAAGTAATAAACATACACTTGAACTTTTACTGATGTTGACAGATGTACCATCTTATTTTCATATTTGATACAAAAATCCACTGCTAAATAATATTCATTCCAGAATGTGACCAACCACAGAATTGAGCAATTCTTAAACAAATCAGTTAAGTGGCATACCAAGAATATATCTAATTCAATAAAGAAGTACCAATGATTTCAGAATCCAAAAATACATTTTTTACATATCTAAAATAGTCTAAAACATATGAACTTAATGTTTTCTTTTTACTATTTCCAGACTACTCTTAATGAATTAAGGATCTGTGTTTTCCATAGCATGTTAATAGCTGCAGAATCCACCCAATGGTAGCATTATACACTGGCCATTTACATTATGACATGAAATAGTAAGAAAGAAAAAATTAACTTTTTACCAAGAATGCCTCTTCATGGAAAGATCACCTAAGACCAGGAGGTCAAGGCTGTGGTGAACCATGATCTGTGCCACTGCACTTCAGCCTGTATGACAGAATGAGACTCGACTCCAAAAAGAAAAAAAAAACCTCTTCAGAAAGGGGAATGATAATCACAAGCACACAACTGCAGATGTAAGAGCATAGTTATTGAAAATATTTAAATTTATTCTAATATTAGGCAGCATACTGGCAACCAAAAGAGTTTAATCATTTAAACTCCCAAGTACATAACTAATAAATTAGCTTACAAGGGAGAGGTACTAGGTTGACGAAGAATTGTTTAAAAGAAACCACAATTCTATTCACAATAGCCACAAAAAAAAAAATGAAATACCCTGGCATCTTCCTAACCAGAAACGTGAAAGACCTTTACAATGAAAACTACAAAACACTGCTCAAAGAAATCAAAGATGACACAAACAAGTGGAAAAATATCCCATGCTCATGGACTGGAAGAATCAACATTGTGAAGATGTCCATCCTACCTAAGGCAATCTACAGATTTAATGCAATACCCATCAAATTACCAGCAACATTCTTCTCAGACCTAGAAAAAACAACACAGGAATTCATATGGAAACACAAATGACCAAGAATAGCCAGAACAATCCTCAGCAAAAAAAACAAAGCAGGTGGTATCACATTACCAGACTTCAAACTTTACTATAAAGCCACAATCATCAAAACAGCTTGGTATTGGTACAGGAACAGGCATATAGACCAATGGAATAGAATTGAGATTCCAGAAGCAAAACCTCAATTTCTCAACCAACTCATCTTCGACAAAGCCTCAACCATCTACCACTGGGGAGAGGAGAATCTATTCAGTAAATAGTGCTGGGAAAACTGGCTGACCACATGCAGAAGACTGAAACAGGACCCCTATCTCTCCCCATACACAAAAATTAACTCTAAATGGATCAGAGACCTAAATGTAAAACCTCAAACCATAAGAACCTTAGAAAATGCAGGACATACCCTTATGGAAATTAAAACTGGCATCCAATTCCTGAACAAAACCTGAAACCCACAGGCCATAAGAGATAAGATGGTGCCAGGCTCGGTGGCTCAGCCTGTCATCCCGCGCCTTGGGAGGCTGAGGTGAGTGGATTGCCTGAGCCCGCGGGTTCGAGACCCGCCTGGGCAGGCGAGACCTCATCTCTACAGTAAATCAAAAAATAAGCCGGGCATGGTAGCGCATGCCTATAATTCTGGCTACTTGGAAGGCTGAGGTGGAAGGATTGCCGGAGCCCAGCAGGTCGAGGCTGCAGTGGCCAGGAGCGGCCACTGCACTCCAGTCTGGGCGACAGAGTAAGACTCCAACTCAAAAAAAAAAGATAAGAGAGACAAGTGGGACCTCATTAAACTAACAAGCTTCTGCAAAGCCAAAGAAACCATCAAGAGAGCAGGGAGACAGCCCACAGACTGGGAAAAAGTATTTTGCCAACTCCAGGTCTGACAAAGGCCTAACATCTTGGATTTACAAGGAACTCAAACGTGCTGAAAGGAAAAACAAACAACTCCATTATAAAATGGGCAACAGATATGAACAGACACTTCTCAAAGGAAGACATCCGAGCAGCCAGCAGACACATGAAGAAATGTTCAACCTCACTAATCATCAGGGAGATGCAAATCAAAACCACACTGAGATACCACCTAACTCCAGTCAGAATGGCAATTATCAATAACTCAAAAAATAACAGTTGCTGGAGAGGGTGTGGTGAAAAGGGAGCACTTCTACACTTGGTGGGAGTGCAAACTGGTGCAACCTCTGTGAAAAACAGTGTGGCGATTCCTAAAAGCTCTAAATATTGACTTCCCATATGACCCCTCAATCCCTCTACTGGGAATATACCCTGAAGAACTCAAATCACTCTATAAAAAAGATACCTGCACATGTATGTTTATAGCAGCACTGTTCACAACAGCAAGAACCTGGAAGCAACCATGCTGTCCATCAACAGAGGACTGGATTAAAAAAATGTGGTACATATACATGATGGAATACTATGCAGTCATAAAAAAGAACAAAATCATGAATTTCGTAGCGACCTGGATGGAACTAATCTATAATACTGAGTGACCTCTCACAGAAACAAAGATCTGAGTATCACATGTTCTCACTCATATAGTGGACGTTGAACATCCAACGTAATACTATAAGAAAAGGACTGACAGTGGTGGGAAACTATGGGGGAGAGGGGAAGGGAGATGGGATTAACCTACGGTAGTAAATATCTGTGTGGGGACGGGGAGACACCTCTGGGGATGGGAAGACACCTCTTATCAACAAGGGTGCCTGAACAAAGCATATTGGTATACCTAACCCTTAACTGTACCCCACAATATCATAATAAAAAATATTGATTATAAAAAAAAAAGAAAACATATGAAGCCTTAGGGATCTCAGCCTTCAGACTCTCTCAAGAGCTTACTAATTAACTATGTCACATATGCACAGCTGGGAAGACAAAGGGATTGGTGTTTAGAAACTATTGTTTAAAAAAAAAAAAAGCAAAGACTCAAATTATGATTTTAGTTTCCGGTCTTTTTTCCCCCTTTTAAAAGAAAATAAAGCAGTCAACAAATCGATAGAGGTTTCTACTAAACTAATAAAGGTTTGATGCAATAACCAACAAAGGTCACAGATTCAATAAAACCATAGAAAATGACAAGAGCCACAGAGACTCAGAAGACAGGCAGGCTCCACTCCATTTTCTCTGAGCTGCAAGAAGGCAGTATACCCGTGAAAAGGGTAAAAGTGTGAGACTGATAAGGTGGGGCAGATGTTTTTTAAAAAGACATGGGTTCTACTTGGCTTAGGAAGAAGTCAAGGGTTAACACATCAAAAATGTGGGTTTGCAAGACTCGATCATTAAAGAGAATGAATACAATGGAGCAGAGGGAGGAGAAGACAAGAAAAATTCTGGTCTAAAGAAAACTACTACAATTGAAAAAAACACTATACAGTCAAAACCCAAAAATGAAAACTAGTCAGTTATCAAGCCTAATAAAAGGGAGAGAAGTAAAAAGTATTTCTATTATTTCTCTGACTTTTGAGAGGAATTTATCAAGTGGGTGTTTATATAAAGGATATTGAATAATATATTAGACATTGTCTCTAACCACAGTTTTAAAAAAAAAAATAAAAGAAATTTCTCTATTTGGCATTTCTTTCTCATATAGACCCTGATAAAAACAGGATATAATGTTAAATTATAAATGCCTGCAAATCAGGTTGAATGAATCAGAAATAGTCTTTGCTGAGGACAGTTTGCTGTGTTGTAAAGGTATCAAATTGCAAGGCATGTTCTCAACTGAGACACTAGAATTTGTCTATTGATTGGGGGAGATGAGCAGAAGGAAGCATTTTTTGTTTTGTTTTGCTTTTAACCAATTCAAGGTGGCTGTTAGCAGATACCTGGACAATAGAAATCCATCCTATAACTCTTTGACTAACTAGCTGAATACACAAATGAGACTTGGAGCCACTGGCTCATCTGTTTTCCAACCACAAAGAATTCTTCCCACCATAGTCATTGGTGGTTTTCTCTGGGTACCAGCTGAAGAAGATTGCCCTCTGGGATTGTTTGGGGGTTTTGTTTTGTTTTGTTAGCGTGTATCTTATTCCAAATAAAAGCAAGAAGAAAACAGTTCTATATACTCTTTGGCATCGCTCATGATAGTGAGATTATTTATTATACACAGTATTCAAAGTACTTTTTATTTGTGTCACTAATAAAATGAATTTCATTGGTAAAACTTCTCACATTTTAAAATAAACTCTGTGTTCTATTTTGTTACATGAGAAATAATGAAGGTAATAATGGAAAGAAACCATATTGTCATGTCCAAGACTTTAATAGTCACATAATAGGAATGTCTTATAACTGCAAGATAATAAATTACCAGCTAAACTTGGTACAGAAATAACCTTTGCAAAAAGAAGTCTACAACATCAGTATCTCACTTATCTTACTAGAAAAATTAGTGAGCTCATCTGCTCATGTGAGAAAGAAAGAACTCCTCATTATCAAATAGATTTTTTTTCCCTGGGTGAGGACTTCCTAAGAAACTATACAGTTTAAATTACTGCTTAGGCTTAACACTTTCCATCTGTCCTCAGAAATATTTGTATTTCCTTGGAGGAACCAAATATGATATACCGGTCGAGAGGCAAAATAACATACCAACTTCCTTTGTGTGTCCATGAATACTTTTAAAAACATGTTTTTCAAGGCCTGGCATGGAGACTCATGACTGCAATCCCAGAACTTTGGGAGGCCAAGGCAGGAGGATCACTTGAGACCAGGAGTTTGAGTCTCTGTGTTAATAAAACAAGACACCAACTCTAAACAAAAATTTTCTGTTTAATTAATCAAGTGTGATGGTGCATGCCCCTAGTGTCAGCTACTCAGGAGGCTGAGGTAGGAGGATCACTTGAACCCAGGAGGTCAAGACTTCATGGAGCTATGATCTCACCACTGTACTCCAGCTTGACAACAAACAGAGCAAGACCTTGTCTCTTAAAATTTAAAAAAAAAAAACGATTTTCAATAATGTTTACATATCTTGATTTGTTAGTGTTGATGATATTTATAATACATAATTTGCTTCTGCATCGTTTCATTTTGTTTGTTTGCAAGCATCTAAATTTGTGGGGAGTTCCTCCAGGTCTTAAGAATGACTCACTCGTTAATTTATGAACTAATTCACACTGAAGCATCAATAGCTTAATGATACCCTTCCTAGGACATGAAAGGATTTCTGAGATTACGCTTTTGCATAGTTTTTTGAAGTCCAGTCCTCAAAAATACACTTTAATTTAAGATTCATATGGTACCTATCCCTTTCCATTTGTATATTTTACTCAATAAATTTTATAATATCATCACCAATTATGTTCCAGTTATAATTTCTGTCATCACGGTGTCAAACTGAGTTTCGACGCATAAAAAAAGAAACGTCTGCCTCCAAACTTAAGAGTCGGCTGTCTGGGAACTGCAGGGACGTCTGAGTGTTCTGTGTGGGTGTTTTCGAGGCCGGGCCTTGCTCGCTGCCCGGGACGGAGCCCCGTAGCACAACCACAGCGCGCTGCATGCTCAGACTCCGGGGGCGAGCAATCCTTTGGCCTCAGCCTCCCGAGCAGATCAGGAGGGCCAGGCCACCACACCCACCTACTTTTTCAGATTTCCGTAGAAACAGGGTCTCACTATGTTGCCCAGGCTGGTCTTAGACTCCTGGCCTCAAGGGATCTTCCTGCCCCCGCCTCCCAAAGTGCATCTGGACTTCGGATAAGTCCGTTTTAAATTCTTCTACACACTGCCTGTCAAACAAAAAAAGCTTTAAGAGGAATCACTATTTAACATAACAAAATACTCATTTTACAGATGAGAAAACTAAAGTTCAGAGAATTTATGCTACAGAACCATGATGTCACAGTTAGTAAGACGCAGTGGAGGAATTCAAACCAAGCCTCTTCAGGCCCAAAGCACAGATGACTGGCAATGTCTGTTCATGTTTTGTGGCCCATTTATCCAATCAACAAAGCCCACTCATTCTACAAGATTCACGGGTAGAGTTGAAATATACAAAGCTGCTACCCTCAAGAAAAAAATTATTGACAGACAGAAAAGAAAGTCGGTCACTATATGTCAGTGTGATACCGATTGTGAAAGTGTCTGGGGTACTTTGAGAGCATTCCACTTGGAGTATGGAGCCGGGTGGGAGGAGTAGGAAAGAAGCAACAAGAAGAAAGAGAGGCAGGCAAAGGAGGCCGATTACAAAAACCCTTGAATGCCATTCTAAGGAGTTTGAATTTTACCATGGGGGACACTGGCAGCCATTCAGTGATTCTACTCAGAAGAATAACAGAAATAGATATACCTTTCTGAAAACTCACTCTCTTCAACAGCTCTCAAGGATAAATATGCAGCAGTCCAGGAGAGAAACAAGAAGAGCCCAAAATAAAAGAGTAGCAATGGGGACTGAAAGAACAAGACAGATTCAGCAGATAATTAAGAAGAGGTAAAACTGCCGAGACTCAAAAAGAAAAAGGAAAGGGAAACGTCCTGAACATGTGTGAGGTGTTTGGCGGAATGGATGATGCTGCACCTACATCCATAGGAAAGCGGGGAGCCTGGGATACGAGGCTGGGGCTGGGTCGGTGGGGGAAGCTGTGTGCCATGCAAGAGGAGCTTCCTCACAGCTGGAAACACAAGCAGAAATACTGACTCGGACATTCTCAGGTTGCACATGAACAAGAGAACAAAACAGGACTCAGAATAAAACCAGAGAGTCAACATTTTGGTGGGTGGAGTGGATCGCTGCACCCAGTTGTACAGATTAAGAAGGAAATACATTATACTGAAGAGGGGAAATGCACTGGCTTTAGTTTACGGAATAAAATGTTGAGCCAATGAATTCACAGGGGTCATGGAGAGGAATATATGAGATAAGGAGGATAAGACTGCAGAGTATTTACATTCTTACAGTCACGAGAGAGATGAGCTCAAACACGGCTGGATTTAAACACGGAGGAGCACAAGGCCCAGTTAAGACTGAACTGTGCGGGCAGAGGTATAGTGCTCCACACCCAAATGAATAATATTTTAACTTTAAACATGGGTGCACAGATATGAATAATTTTGATTGGCTGGATAAAACATTATCTAATTGGCCCTTCCTTGAAGAGGAAGAAAGGGATGGTGCAGGATAGGTTCGTGCAGTCAAAAAAGGACAAGCTCATAAGGGGACTGACTTAGGGTATACATTAAATGAGCTGTACTAAGCCTGCAAACTTGAGAAATTATTTTATACTGAAGACCTTACTTCCATATGATGTATTTAGAGTCTGTGTAAATTCCTAGGTGTTGTGTACCATATCACCCTCACCTGCTTACAGACATTCCAACAGGCCTACAAGACTGTAGACTTATTTCCATGTAGACTGGTCACTGCTATTGTCAATTGTGTCAGCTTACAGCTTTGCTTGATTTCCTTGCTCCATATCCTAAGAGAATGAAGTCCTCTCAAAGTAATTAGGATTGGTGGAAAGGATACTGCATCAGTCTTAGCGGTCTTTCCACTCCATTCCAGCCTCTCATGTCCAATCTTTCATCCACACAGTAGCCAGAGTAGTCTTTTAAAACTTTAACTGGATACGACCAGTCCTCTGCTTCAAACAGTTCAGTGGATTTCCAAATGGATTAAGCATCACGGGGAGATGCTACCCTGGCCCACAGGCCTCGCCTGCAACTGCTGCCTACCTCAGCCTCATCTCATGCCCCCTCCCTAGTTCCAGGCCTTCTGAAGATGCTGTTTCCTCAGCCTCAAATGTTTTCCTTTTTTCCTTGATTTTTAGACTGACTCCTCATTTCTCAAATGGCAGCTTAAATATTATCTCCTCGAGGCGAGAGGACTGCCTGGGCCCAGGGGTCCTAGACTAGCCTAGGCCACTTGGTGAGACCTCATCTCTACAACATATCAAAAAAATAGCCAGGTATGGTAGCACTTGGAAGGCTGAGGCGGAAGGATTGCCTGAGCCCAGCAGGATGACGCTGGGTTGGCCGTGAGCGAGCCACTACTCCAGCCTGGGCGACAGAGTGAGACTGTGACTCAAAAAAAAAAAAATTACCTCCTCAGAGACACAACTCTATACTATGAAAGGAAATTCTCTTGTTACTGTTTGTCACTGCTCTCTGATCACTTCTTCATAACACACACTGTACTCATGTATTTCTTTTCTTTTTTTTTTTGAGTTGGAGTCTCACTCTGTCGCCCAGACTGGAGTGCAGTGGCCACTCTCAGCCACCGCAGCCTCGACCCACTGGGTTCCGGCGATCCTTCCGCCTCAGCCTTCTGGGCAGCCGGAATTACAGGCATGCGCTACCATGCCCGGCTGATTTTTTGATTTATTGTAGAGATGAGGTCTCACCAAGTTGCCCAGGCGGGTCTCGAACCCACGGGCTCAGGCAATCCACTCACCTCAGCCTCCCAGGGCGCGGGATTATAGGCTGAGCTACCGAGCCCGGCTCTCATGTATTTCTTTGTTCACTTGAGTATTACCTGCAAATTACATACAGGCAGAAAATAAATATTTTATTTACCTATTTTCAAAGCTTAGTAAAGTGCCTAGCAAGCAATTGACATTCAATAAATTTCTAGTGAAGGAAGGAAAAAGGAAATAATGAGCATAGAGAATCATTAAAAGATTCTGAATAGCAGAGTTGAAGAAAACATACCAAGAAATTCTGGAAAAACTAGGTGGTCAATAATGATATTTGACAATTTCTAAAATTAGGTTTAAATGTTAAATTACTATAATTAATCCAATTAATGCTAGAAACTTTTAAAAGTGAAACCATAGTAGAGCAATATTCCTATGAGATATCTACTAAGATTACGCTCCTCTGGAAAGCTCTGAAACTCTCAAACATATACACTCTAGTATCTTTAAGAGAATAATCTTAATTAACAAACATTTTATTAGCTGTTGGGTTATTTTTTTTTTTTTTTTTTTTAGTTGGGGTCTCACTCTGTTGCCTACGTTGGAGGTACAGTGGCATAACATGGCTCACAGTAGACTCCATCTTCTGGGATCAGGCAATCCTTCCACCTTAGCCTCCTGAGTAGCTGGGTACGGGCATGTGCCACCATACCCAGCTAATTCTTTATTTTTATTTATTTATTTATTTATTTTGTGAGACAGATCTCACTATTGCTTAAGCTGGTCTCATATTTCTGGGCTCAAGCAATCCTCCCCCCTCACCCTCCCAAAGTGCAGGGATTACAGGCATGAGCCACCACGCCCAGCCCATTTTAGGTTTTGAAAATCAGAACACATATTTGTCAATAAGGAAAGGTCCAAGAAGCTATACAATAGAGTGTAGCTTCTCTGAACAACTCAGAGCCAAGATGAAAGACATAGTCTAAGATAAGATTGGTCTAGGAGGATATATTGGCTAATTTCATGTGTCAACTTAGCTAGGCACAGTACCCAAATGTTAGGTCAAACATTATTCTAGATGTTTCTGTGAAGGTAAATTTAGATGATATTAACATTTAAATAAGTCGATTTTAATTAAACAGATTATACTCCATAATGTGTATGGGCCTCATCCAATCCACTGATGACTGGCATCTCCTGAAGAAGAGGAAGTCTGCCAGCAGACTGCTCTAAGACTTGAACTGCAGCATCAACTCTTTCTTGGGTTTCCTGCCTGCAAGCCTATGCTATGGACTTGCCATCCTCCATAAATGCATGGGCCAATTCCTTAAAATAAATCTGTCTCTCTCTGTGTATGGATGTGTGTGTATGTGTGTTTTCACAAATACATATTCATACATATACACTTAAACATATTATTGATTCTGTTTCTCTGGAGAACTCTGACTAATACAGAAGATTAAGAGGGAGAAAGCATGAGTGCAAATACTAGCTCTGGCACTTAATACCTAGGTGATACTTTCCTTAGAATGATTGTTTTCAACTATAAAACAAGCAGATTTTTGTTTTGTTTTGTTTTTTGAGTTGGAGTCTCACTCTGTCACCCAGACTGGAGAGCAGTGGCACGCTCCAGCCACCGCAACCTTGACCCGCTGGGCTCTGGCGATCCTTCCACCTCAGCCTTCCAAGTAGCTGGAACTACAGGTGCGTGCTAGCACACCCGGCTAATTTTTGATTTATTGTAGAGACAAGGTCTCGCCAAGTTGCCCGGGTGGATCTCGAACCCGTGGGTTCAGGCAATCCACTTGCCTCGGCCTCCCAAAGTGCTGGGATTACAGGCTGAGCCACCGAGCCTGGCCAATAAGCATATTTTTAAAAACAACAAAAAATAAATGCTATTGACTTCATTTCCACATATCACAACTCGATTGTTGCTCCCAAATAAATGTGAACTCAAAATGTGCATTAAAATAATTTATATTTAGTCACTTTATTTATTCACTTAATCACTTTAAAGCTAGTACAAGCACTCAAATAACTAAGTATAAATATACTGTTGTTCTGATAAACTCCAAAGTACTCTCTATGGTAGAAAACACTGGAAAGAATCCTAAGATAACACTGACCTCATCAGACAGATGGCATTTATTTGGCACGTCAATAAAAATTAACTTCTTTAAATATGGAAATAATATACACTTTCGGCTCTGAAAATAAATTACCTCATTTCAGAGTGAAAATGTTTTATTTCACAAGGCAGTACTGTTTTTATAAAATATGTAAAATGATACTCTCCAAATTATTATAAACACCAGTCATTCAGCCACAAGGCAATCATATGAAGACTAGAATCTATATTGTTAAATGAGAAACTTCTTTGCCTAGGAAGAAATGAAATTTAGTAACGTTCATGATTTATATTAAGTAGCTAATTCAATAAGCTGGACTCCTGTCAACTATCTTATCAAGTTTACAATATAAAGTATTACTATAAAATGCAGAATAAAACACGTATTGAGTTTAAATTGACAATTTCAATTATGGCTTTATTTTGAATATTTTAAATTTATAGTACAAAATTACCTAGGTACAAAATACCTGATATTTTCACATTTGCATACAAGGGATTATTTGGTGATATTAAATATAAGTTACTTTGTCCAAAAAACTGACAAAAGCAAACCTTTAAATTTTCAGAAGTATAGCTGGATACAGCATGTGGGGAATTTTGGAAGTGATAACAAAAGCAACCATGAACCTTGCTGTTTCTCTTCAACCACTGAGAAAAAAAAAGTTTCTCATTTAACAGAAGTTTCTCTTCAACGACTGATTTGGGCGACAGGGGTCAGAGGGAGAGGGTAGAAGCATTGTTTCAGAGAAAATTCCTCCTAACAAATTTCTCTACAAGCTAAACTGCAACTAAGTGAAGAAAAACATAAAAACAAACAAGGGTTTTAAAGAACATACAGAAAAACAAATAGTCTGAAAAGGCATACAAATTTTTTAAAAATTAGACAGGGAAAAGTAATGACTTCAAATGAGAAAATATCAACATTAGATCCTTTATCCATTAAAGAAATGCTGAAACTACACATTATAGCCAGGATATATCTGGCTACATAACTATATAACTGGCTATGATACAACTGATACAAGTGTGCTTGTTTGTTAGGGAAATGAAGTGGGAATTTCAATGAGATGAGTCATTAAGTCACTTTAAATCTGCTTAAAATTCTTGTCTGAATTCAAAATAAAGACATAATTGAAATTGTCTGAAAACCTATGATAACAGTTGTAACTAAAAACTTTCTGAATTAGAAAGCAGAGTTATTTGAAATAATGTGTGAATTAGTTGTATTTTGGATGCTCCAAGTCCCTGGAAATACTCATCTGTAGGCTTCTTTTTAAAACATTCACAAAATTTTGTAGTTAAAGTGACCCTGAAATCCAACTGGTTTACAATAACACCCATGCAGGAATCTCATTTATAACATGTATGACCAGTGATTATCCCAATGTCTTGAATATGCCAAATGATGGAGAAAAAGGAATATCATAGTTAAATTATCAGAAAAGCTTTAAAAGCTAAATTCATATCCCTATAATAACTTCTATCCAGTGATTTCAATTCCACAATCTGTGCTCTGCTAAGCAAGTATATACTTTCTTCTAAATGAAAACCTTTCAAATAAAGATTTGACTTTCAAGTCTTTAGGCTAAACATTTATAATTCCTCCATCTCTTTCTCACATGACAAGTTTTCAACAACTGTTACTACTATGGTCACCTTCTTTGGAAAAATTCCAATTTGCCAATGACCCTTAAAAAACATGGTATCCAAAACTAAATACAATATTCCAGATGTGATCCGGGTATCTCATGCAAAGTAATAAAAGAACTACTGCCTCCCTTCTTAAAAATTCTTTATTTTTGATAATAAAGAGTGAGATTTACAATCCTCCTTTAAAATATACACCTTTTTTAGGCCACGTGTGATGGCTCATGCCTGTAATCCTAGCACTCTGGTAGGCTGAGTTGGAAGGACCGCTTGAGCCCAGGAGTTAAAGACCAGCTAGGCAAAATAGTGAGATCTTGTCTCCACCAAAAAAAAAAAAATCAAAAAATTATCCAGGCATGTGTCCAGCATGCCTATAGTCCCAGCTACTCGGGAGGCTGAGGCCTGCCTAAGTCCAGGAGGTTGAGGCTGCGGTGAGCCATGATTACCACTGCACTCCAAGTCTGGGTGACAGAATAAGACCCCAACTAAAAAATTTTTTTAAATAATTATTTTTTTGAAAATCAGAACACCACATTGGTCAATAAGGAAGGGTCCAGGAAGCTAGATGATAGAATGTAGCTTCGCTGAGCAACTCAGAGCCAAGGTGGAAAACATAATCAATCTAAGATAAGAAGACCAAAGATTGGTTTAGGAGGAGGAATTGACTAATATATCTATGTATGTATATATAAAAAGAAAAACTGGAATTATCTTTTGGAAAGTGGGCCCCTTGTAGTATACTCAGAATGTGTTTGTCTGAATCAAACAGTCAACTAAAGTTTTTATCTGGAAGTTTTGAGAAGGTTGCCTCACAATCTGCAGAAGAAATGTCCCGAGTTGTGACAAACAGGTGACTGGTTCTTCTGCCAAGACAACACGCCTGCCCACACCTCGCTGAATGTTCAGCATTTTTGGGGGGGGGGTGGATTTGGAGTCTCACTCTGTCACCCAGGCTGGAGTGCTGTGGCACATTCAGGGTCACTCCAGCGTCGACCTGCTGGGCTCCAGCAATCCTTCCACCTCAGCCTTCCAAGGAGCTGGAACTACAGGCGCGCACCACCACGCCCGGCTAGTTTTTGATTGACTGTAGAGACAGGGTCTCGCCAAGTTGCCTGGGCGAGTCTCGAACCCGCGGGCTCAGGCCATCCACTCGCCTCGGCCTCCCAAAGTGCTGGGATGACAGGCTGAGCCACTGAGCCCAGCCAGTAGTTTTGACCAAACATGGCATAGCCCCCCACGCCCTACCCTCCGCATTCACCTGATCTCACCCCAAGTGGCTTTTTTTTGTTGTTTCCTCGGATTAAAAAAGTCCTCAAAGGGAAGTGTTTTGCGGATGTGGAAGAGGCGAAACAAAAAAACGGCAGAAGCACTAAAAGGCAACAAAATTGACTAGTTCAAAAACTGAGCAGTGGAAAAAGCATCTCGATGGGTGTATTTCATCAAACGAAGAGTACTTTGAAGGATTCTGAAGTTTAAATATGTAAAACTAAATACACAGCACTTCATAAGTAAATTCCAGGGTGCTTTGGGTCCCCCCTCATGAGACAGTGAAGAGGGGGAGAGAGAGTTAAAGGGAGGGAGGGAAGGAGGGAGGAAGCTAGAGCTTAGTTTGGGATCCAAACTAAAAACACGCGTACTATATACACATACTAAACACACACACACACACACACACACACACACACACACACACACACACATATACCCTTCTTAAAGATGGGGAAATAATTCCTAAATTAATATATTTTCATAAATACCACCTGAGATAAAACTTGGCCGTTTTTCTTAATTCTCCATATGCTACGTGCAGACTTAAATCAAAACACCTGCATGCAACACACAGCTTGTAGCAAAGTTATTTTTGGATGCCAAACTAAATTTCCATTCAAGTTTTCCATACTTGAAGTCTCTAGATGACTGTGGAGATTCAATGAACTGTTACTTTATATTTTTAATGGCTTTTTACAGTAAAAGATAAGTTTCACTGCTTTGCTAAAAAGATTTATATGTCTATGCATAAATTTAGACTACCCTTAGATGTTGATGTAAAGAACTGATGTTTGAATCATGTCTACATTTTTTCCATTCTCCAAATTTTTCCCAATTAAGGCAATGCTTAGGAAAGAAGATACTTTGGCATTTTAAACTGCTCTGGGCATTTGCTGAACTTCTAACACTTCAGATGTAGGATATTGAGCTCCACTCCTATTTAGCACAAGTCATATATACAATTTTCAAAAATATAACATTTATTCTACTCAGAAAAAGGAGTTAATTCAAATTAGCAGTCAAGAAATCATTATCATTTATGTCTCTATAACAAATGAAAATCAGTTGTGTATTTAGATAAATAATTATCTCTGACTTAAAAAACAAACTGAGGTAACAGTTAAGGTCTGAACTAGGCCAGACATTTCATCTAATTTATTTTATATCTTGTTCATATTTCAAGGGAAATGAAATAAATGAACCAAAGAATATTACAAAATAAGTATAAATCAAAATCAAAGGCTTATTACTGTAGGTAAATAGTGAAAGAATTGTTAATATTTAACACTGAAATTGTCACTTTCCTGGAAGAATTAAAAAGTTAGTTGCACTCCCATACATCAACAATTTGATATTTATGCGAATTTATAGAGATGTAGACAATTTTAAAAAATTGTAAAAAACAAAAGAGACACATTGAACAGAACCATAAGCCAAAAATATTATCTGGTTTTCAAAGGTCTCCTAAATATTTCGAAAGGTCCAAAAGTGGCTTAAGTAAAGAAAGCCAAATCCAAAAGAGAATAGTCTTGATTCACCTGGGTAGCTCTGACACCTAGGACTACCTAAAGATTTAGGAATTCCTCTTACTCCATCCCAGAAACTCCCATCCCGGTCCATGAAAAAAGGCTAGCTCCACATATCTCTGAGAGTGAGATGACCTAGGACAGCAAGACATATCTTCTAACCTCTGGACACTGAGTCACTTGGCAATTTACATCTTAGTGGTCCAATAACAAGTAGAATAGCATTAAACTACTGAAAGTGACTGCTACGGGCTGAATGTTTGTGTACCCCAAAACTCACATGTTGAAATCTTTTTCCTCAATGTGATGGTATTAGAAAGCGGTGCCTTTGGGAAGTGATTTAGGTCATGAGAGGAGTTCTGCATGAATCGAATTAAGTGCCCTTATAAAAGGAACCCCAGAGAGCTCTCTGTTTTCTGCGACTGAGGATAACAGGAAGCTGGCAATCTGTAACACAGAAGAAGACCCTTACCAGAACCCAACCACGCCTATACCCTGAATCTCCAACTGCCTAGCCTCCATAACTGTGAGAAATGAATTTCTGTTGCTGAAAAGGCACCTAATTTATAGTAGTTTATATAGCAACTCAAATTGACTAAGACAGAGCCATAACCTTATGTCAAGGGTTAAAAAATTTAACTTTGCAGCTATTAAAGTGGCTGTGAAACCATGCTACCTTTTCACAAGCAATTTAAGTTCACTTTATAACCAATTACTGAGATACTAAAATAAATCTAGCTTAATCAAGTAAAATTACCTTCATCATATACCTACACACAGTATATTAACAAACAGGTATGTATTTAAAAAGCCAGGTAGGGAGTTCAAGACTAGCCTGGGCAACATAATAAGACTTCCATCACTTAAAAAATTTTTTTTAGTTTCCCTCTATTAACCTCCCATTTGGTAGTTATTATAACTATAATCTGCACTATGTAATGAGAACGTTCTTTGGTCAAAGGAATATGAGCTTTGGGAAGGTTTCTTTTTACATTTATTCCTTTTAAGCTTCTTGTTTCTATTTCATAAACCAAATATCACTTAAAACTGGCACGCTGACCATATAACACAGCACTATTTGCTGTACTTCGGCAGCACAACATATGAGGAAACATTAGACTCTCATATGTGCATATATCGTCAATTCTAACATGGCCACGATGGTTTCTATATTACTATATATCCTTCCTCACATGAAACTGAGTATTGTTGAGTAATAAAGAAAGGTGAGTCCTCACAATTTAAATAATGAATACTCTACTTCAAATCTTTTTTGGAATTCTGAAGGAAATAATTATACAAATATATTATTAAATGTAGAAAAAACTATTTTAATATTTTGTTTTGGCTCATCTTAATAGATCCTTTTATGCATTTCTCTAATAATTTTCTAGGAAAAAATAAAGCACAATAAAAGAACATATTATTGACTTATTCATTTAAACAATAAGTCTAATTGATAATCTGCATCATTGTCAAAATCAAATCCGATACCATTTGTACAGCATGCAGAATATGCAAGTTAAAATATTAGAAGCTTTAAATACATAACTTAAGTTCTACATTCATACATTTAATTACTAGACCTCTCTCCTTAGAAGCCCCAGAGACATTTAAAATTTAACATGTTCTCAACATGACCTTTCTATTTCTCTTACATATTCCAATATTCTGAAATTCGATGCATGATACCACTTAGTCATCAAGAAACCTGTGAGTTATAATAATACTAGTAACAACAGGCATTATTTGGGAATACCTACTTTGTGCTAAGAATCTGTATTAAATCTAATTCCCACCCTCCACAAAATACTTGCAAAATAGGTAATATTCTGAGAAACTCTGCTGTAAAGAATTATGTGTAATATAATTTAATTCTGATTTTCTCCAATTAGCTTGAGTACTAAGTACTTTTTTCACCATAGCTTTTGGTGAGCCAAAAGTACTGCTCTGATCACACTTTAGAAAATGCTTTAAAAAAAAAACTCTATTACAGCCGGGCTCAGTGGCTCAGCCTGTACTCCCGCGCCTTTGGGAGGCTGAGGTGAGTGGATTGCCTGAGCCCACGGGTTCGAGACCTGCCTGGACAGGCGAGACCTCATCTCTACAATAAATCAAAAAATTAGCCGGGCGTGGTAGCACGCGCCTGTAGTTCCAGCTACTTGGAAGACTAAGGTAGAAGGATCGCCGGAGCCCAGCAGGTCGACGCTGGAGTGGCCCTGAATGTGCCACAGCACTCCAGTCTGGGCGACAGAGTGAGACTCCAACTCAAAAAAAAAAAAAAAAAAGTCTATTATAAACAAACTGTTGCATTAGCTACTTTTGCTTGCCAAAATCAAATCAGGGATGCAATGTAAAAGAGTAGCTGAAAGGAATGTGAGTTTACAGTTGTATTGTCTATATTTAATTAAAATTGTACTTCCTTACAGCCTGATTCCTTGAACTGTAAAGAATTTCAGATTTATTTTTATGAGAATTTATCTGTTAGAATAATATGCTTAGCCGGGCTCGGTGGCTCAGCCTGTAATCCCGCGCCTTTGGGAGGCTGAGGTGAGTGGATTGCCTGAGCCCGCAGGTTCGAGACCCGCCTGGGCAGCGAGACTTCATCTCTACAATAAATCAAAAATCAGCCAGGCGTGGTAGCGCATGCCTGTAATTCCGGCTACTCGGAAGGCTGAGGTGGAAGGATCACCAGAGCCCAGCAGGTCGAGGCTGCAGTGGCTGGGAGCGGCCACTGCACTCCAGTCTGGGTGACTGAGTGAGACTCCAACTCAAAAAAAAAAAAACAAACCAAAAAGAATAATATGCTTAACAGAAGGAGAGATAAAGAAGATAACAATACTTTATATTTTTTTCTATGTGAGTGGATGAACAGAGTAATATTAAGTTATTATTTCTATGAGGCAACAAACATATATTAATTGAACACAAACCAGACATTATGTCTAAATAGTATAAAAAATATAAGAAATAATTTCTAAAATAGCATCCCTTCTCTCTAGAAGCTTATAATCTAGTTGAGATGAAATTAATAGTAAAATACCCAAAAACTTACACTTTGATTACTCTTCAGAGCATATAAATCTTTCTCCTTTTATCAAAAAGATCAAGCACACTTTGATAGAACATTAGAATGATCAACGGTAGAAACATGGAAATTTGCCAAATACACAGTATAATAATATATAGCTAATCAGAACCCAAAGTAGAGGGAGGCAAATCTTGGAAAATGCAGTGTAAAAATATATTAAATAGAAATATTTCCAAATAAATTATGCAAATCTGTTTAGCTATCCTTTACATATGCCTGTATTATTGATCTACACAAAATCTTTCTTTAAAAAGTTTCACAGAGTTTCACAGAATATTAGTAATTTAAGTCACATTGGAAGCTCAGCAGTCTAAAAAAATACAGAAAAGACTTGTCTCTAGCTTCCAAAAATCACACCTCCATGCACAAATTAACCACAATTAGGTTGACATAAGCAGACTGCACTACCAAATACTGGAAGTTCTTCAAGAATTAAAATGTTTGGGCACATGGGAACGAGACCATCCAAGCAAGCCCAATATTCTTAACAATGATTCTTTATGACATCTTGAAAAACCGACACGAAGAACCTATGCCAAAGAGAAAAGAAATTCAACAGAAAACCAATAAGTAGATATTCCAGCAGTCATTTTGGAAAAAAAAGTTGAAAGTAGAGATATTCACATAAGAATTTATGTTTTAACCTAGGTAGATTTTAATGCCATACTCAAAATAAAAAATAAACATCCATCCATAGACAAGTATTACATCAAGATACTTATTTACAAGTATGATAAAAAGATATACCTGCTTGTAACTGTGTTAAGCTCAGTACTCAAAGTACTATTAACCCTTAACTTTCACTTATTATGTTCCTAAGTGCTACCCCGAAATCTATACAAAGTAAATAGAATAAGAGTTATAATCCTCCTGTTCACTTTCTGGATGTCTAAGAATACCTGCTGCTGCTATAGAAAAATTTAATAGACATTTGTCACTTTTGGCATAAAAATAAAAATAGTCTATATGCTAATGGATACCTGGAAGATCCATCATTCACACATTCACAATTCTCTTTCTAATTAACTCCAACACCTAAATTTATGCCACATAAGTCTACTCAAACAGGTTTCTTTTTTTATATAATTATAGAAGAAGCCATGAGAATTACTTTACTGGAAAACTTCAAAATCATCAAAGTTTCAACAAAATATACTCGCGAAAATGCAATAGAACAGCAAACTGCCATGAAGAGTTAATACAGAAATGTTAGTAAAGCATGTTTTACTTAAATTTCCAATATAACAGGAAAAGTTGAAATAACAAAATTAGTATCTCCACTTAGATTCAACATTTGTGAGTCATTTGCCACAAATGGTTTCCAACCCTTCTTCCCTGTGTCTTCCACAACTCCACGAGTTCAGATAAGATCAGGTTTTGTCCCAAATGAGATCTTTCACACATTTTATTTTTCAGTTTTAGAATTAAAATTATGGATAAGCAGTGGTGGACTGTGGTATTACTCCTAATGTACAGATGATGAAACAGAAACACAGAAAGGCTAAAAATAAAAACAAGGAAGATTAAAACAAGGAAGCAGCAAAACCAGCAGGTGAAAATAGGCAACCCACTCCAGAGTCAATCCTTTCAAACATGAGGCTTCAGTACAATGGGAAATCTGTGACTTTCTTCATCTCTGCCCAGAATCTGGATTAAAAAAAAAACTCCAACCTCTAATTCCAATACGACCCTCCTAATCTGAGTCACCATCATCTCAGCCTCCACTAGGGCTTATGGCAGTCGTCTCCTAACCAGACTTCCTGATTCTTCTTTTGCTTGTTGGTTCTATTCTCAACACACCAACCAGTGTTATTTTTTAAAACATCAGTCACATCATGTCATGTCACTGCTCAAGACCATTTAGGGCTTTTTGTTCATTCATAGTAAACAGCCTTCAAGAACACCTAGGCCCTAGACTCTCTCACTTACATCACCTCTGTGACCTCATCTCCTGCTGTCTCACTCCAGACACCCTGGTCTCCAGGTTGCTACTGGTCCCCAGGTTATGTTCCCACTGACGGCCCTGGTACTGGCTGACACACGTTCCCACTTGTACCCACATGACTCCCTCCCTGACTCCTCCGATACCATCTCCCCATGAAATCCATACTGTCCATTCTGCTTAAAATCACAACTGCCTCCAGCAAAGCAACTGACAGTCCCGATCCCTCTTTTCCTGTTCTCCCTTTCTCTGTAACATTTGTTATAATGATTATGATTTTTTAAAAAGATGAAATATGACAAGTGTTGGCAAAGATCAGGAGAAAAGGAAACACACGCATATTGTTAGTGAGAATGCAAATTAGGCCGAGCTTGGTGGCACATGTCTATCATCTCAGCTCTTCGGGAGACAGAGGCAAGAGGACTGCCTGAGCCCAGGGGGTCAAGACCAACCTGGGCAACTTGGTGAGACCTCATCTCTACAATAAATTTTTAAAAATTAGCCGGGCATGGTGGCACATGCCTGTGGTTCCAGCTACTTGGAAGACTGAGGCAGAAGGACTGCCTGAGCTCAGCAAGGCGAGAGAGTGCCACTGCACTCCAGCCTGGGTAAGAGACTCCAACTCAAAAAAAAAAAAAAAAGAGAGAGAATGTAAATTAGTACAGCCATTATGGAAAATAGTATGCAGCTTCCTCAAAAAATTAAGCCTAGAACTACCACCTGATCTAGTAATCCCACTACTAGGTACATATCCAAAAGAAATAAAATCAGTATGTCTAAGAAATATCTGTACTCCCATGTTCATTGCAGCATTATTCGTAACAGCCAAGGTAAGAAATCAAGCTAAGTGTCCATCAATGAGGAAATTATAAAGAAAATGTGGTGTGTGTGTGTGTGTGTGTGTGTGTGTGTGTATAATGGGATACTACTCAGTCTTAAAGAAGGAAATTCTGTAATTTGCAACAATATAGATGAACCTGGAGAACATTTGTGTTAAGTGAAATAAGCCAGGCACAGAAAGACAAATGCCACATGATCTCACAGACATGCAGAATCTAAAAATAGTCAAACTCATA
This sequence comes from Cephalopachus bancanus, assembly GCA_027257055.1. Taxonomy (NCBI): domain Eukaryota; kingdom Metazoa; phylum Chordata; class Mammalia; order Primates; family Tarsiidae; genus Cephalopachus; species Cephalopachus bancanus. The sequence goes on from JAPVLO010000140.1 coordinate 1,128,301, forward strand.
GAAGCAGAGAGTAGAATGGTAGTTTCCAGGAGATGGAGGTGGAGGAGTTATGAGATTTGAGAGATGTTAGTCAACGGATACAAAATTTCAGTTAAATGGGAGGAATGATTTCAAGAGATCTATTGTATAACATGGTGACAACGTGGCACAACTATCTTAAGGGCAAGCCAGATCCACACTGGGAGTATAAACAGTAGGAATGACAACATTGTCAGTCATTCATGACAACGTATTATATATTTGAGAATTGCTAAAAGAAGAGACTTTAGTATTCTCACCACAAATACATACAGTTTTACTGTCAACTTAAAAATAATAATAAATTTTAAATGACTGCAAAAAAACTTAAATTACTGCAAAAAAAAATAAAGACACACAACAAGCTATATTTTAAATAAAAGTTGACATACCTTGGCTTCCGAAATGCTAAGCTGTATTGTTGGCAAGCCAGACCCACGGTGGGAGTATAAACAATGGGCATGAATTTCTCAATGTCAGACATGAGAACGCTGTAAAAGAGCTTTTCATTTCTATCTTGAAGGTCCATTAAGAGAAGATACCTGTGGAAATTGGACATAATTAGATCTACAGCCCACAAAGGCATAAAATAGAGGCATAGAAATCAAATCAAACACTTTTTCAACGGAGATTAAAGCATTTTTAGGTCATATAGAAAACAACTGACAAAAAAAACTTTAGAAGCTGGGCTCGGTGGCTCAGGCTGTAATCCCACGCCTTTGGGAGGCTGAGGTGAGTGGATGGTCTGAGCCTGTGGGTTCGAGACCCGCCTGGGCAACTTGGCGAGAACTCATCTCTACAATAAATCAAAATGAGCCAGGCGTGGTAGCGCGTGCTGTAGTTCCAGCTACTCGGAAGGCTGAGGAGGAAGGATCGCCAGAGCCCAGCGGGTCGAGGTTGCAGGGGCCGGGAGCGGCCACTGCACTCCAGTCTGGGCGACAAAGTGAGACTCCAACTCAAAAAAAAAACAAAAAAACAAAAAAGACTTTAGAAATATTCTTAAATACCTCAAAGAATAAAGATCCATACATTTAATTACCATCATTCAAACATTAAAATCATTCCTTAAATAACAGTTTTATTCAATACTTGAAGAGACTTCATCCCTATTTTAAAACGAAAGACAGATGAAAATACCACTACGGATATAGTTTAACATTAACTAATAGAAAGAATTCATCCTTTCACTTGCAGTACTGAGAAGCCAAGGGAAAGACAAAGGAAATGAGCAAGGGAATGTAGTATCCATTCTACAAAATAGCTAAGGTAGACAAGTTCAAGTTTTCTTACTATTTGTATCTAATGGTCTTTTTCTTTGCAAAGGCATTTCTGAGCTAGAGCTATCTTTCTAAATATAAACCTTTTCATGTTACCTGTACCCTTCAACAGTGTACAGAATAAAACTCGAACTGCTTAGTACAACTTAAAAGAATCTTGCAAAACTATTCAACAATCTGACCAGCATTTTGGAATTGATTTCCATTCTCTAGAATATTTTAAATGCACAGAACTGGGAGTGAGAGACGCATGGATTCTTATGCTTGGGTAATTAAATAAATATAACCCTGAAAATGAACACACAGGAGGAAGACAATTAGCTAAAAAAAAATTTTGAGTCAGAGTCTCACTCTGTTGCCCAGGCTGGAGTGCAGTGGCACACTCAGCCTCTGCAACCTCAACCTGCTGGGCTCAGGTAATCCTTCTTCCTCAGCCTTCCAAGTAGCTGGAACTACAGGTGCATGCCACCATTTTTTAATTTATTGTAGAGTTGAGGTCTCACCAAGTTGCCCAGGCTGGTCTCAAACCCCTGGGCTCAGGCAGTCCTTTCACCTCTGTCTCCCAAAGTGCTGGGATTACAGGCATGAGCCACCGCACCCAGCTGAGTTTAATTTTTGACATGATAAAATTGATTTAGCAATGTGGAAGTTACAGCTAAATCAACTGTCAATTCTCAGATCTCCCCTTACTTATCAGGTAACACAGGTAACATTCCCTAGAGTTCAACATTTCCTTTCCTTGACCTCCAGCTATCACATTCTCTTGGTTTTCCTCCCATCTCACTGGTCATTCCTTTTCTGTTTCTTTGCTGCCTTCTCTTCTTCTCTGAAAACCTTCTAACACTCATGTTTAACACGTTAGGAAATTATGTTAGCTTTACTTTCAAAATATACTCAAAATCTGACCACTTTCATTGCTACTGTTCTGGATCCAAATGATCATCTCCTCTTGCCTGTATTATAATAATAGTCTCCTAAAAGTTCTCTCAGCCTACATTCTAGTCTCAACACTGCAGCCAGTCCTTCTAGAGTATACCCTACATAATATGAATCTCCTGTTCAAAACCGCAAAGGCTTCTCTTTTCACTCAGTAACAGCAGAAGTCCTCTAGTGGCTTACAAAACTCTAATATCTGCTTGTCCCCATTACCTTGCTAACTTCCTTTCCTAACCTACCATTCTTCTCCTAGGTCATTCTGCTCCAGACACAAGTCTCCCTGCTGGTCCTTGAATATACCAGAATAAAACACTGTACCTCTAATTTTATCATGGCTAACTGCCTCACCGCCTTTGATTTTTTGCTCAAAATTCACCTTCTCAATGGAAGCTACTCTTATAACCCCATTTAACAATGCAAACTGGTCATACCTACAGCCAAAATTCTCAGCCCCTCTTTACCCTAATCTATCCTTTCTTCCTTTTTCCCAAGGCACTAGCCACTTTCTAGTATATTATCAATTTTTCTATTTACAAAATTTTAACAATTTATGTAAATTCCATGAGGGCAGAGACTATCATGTAAATTCCATGAAGGCAGAGATCCCAATATCTAAGAGTACTTGACACTGAGTTTACATTCAGTATATATTTGAGGAGTAGTCTGCAGTAAAAATATGAAAGTTGTTCTCATTCAGCAGCTCTTCTAGTAAAACTATATATACATCTGAAAGTCACCAGCTCTTAGCAGGTAGCTGATGTAATGGCCCAGGAAAAACATACAAAGTAAAGACATAAGTGACTATGGAAGAACTTAAGAAACAAGTAAAAGAGAAGACTGTAAAGGAGTTTAAGAAGAATCTAATATATACACACTGAACAAACGGAGTCAGACTCTTTGCCCAGCTACCCGTCACACCTAATGGGCTCGTCAACAAAGTGGCCATGGTAGCAAGGATATAATTATACATGAGCTCAGCAACAGGGACTGCCAAAGTACTACTCATGGACTTACAAATGCCTTATCCACTATCATGGTATTCCACACAGCATTGCTTCTGGTCAAGGAACTCACTTCATAACAAAGTGTGGCAATGAACCCATGGTCATGGAATTCACTGGTTTTATTTTTTTTTAATTTTTTTATTTTTTGAGTTGGAGTCTCACTCGGTCACCCAGACTGGAGTGCAGTGGCCACTCCCGGCCACCGCAGCCTCGACCTGCTGGGCTCCGGCGATCCTTCCGCTTCAGCCTTCCCAGTAGCTGGAACTACAGGCGCACGCTACCACGCCCTGCTAATTTTTTATTAATTGTAGAGATGAGGTCTCATCAAGTTGCCCAGGCGGGTCTCGAACCCATGGGCTCAGGCAATCCACTCACCTCAGCCTCCCAAAGCACGGGATTACGGGCTGAGCCACCAAGCCCGGCTGAGAGGTCCACTAAAATTAAGCAAGATGAAAGCATTTGGTTTTTCTTTCCTCCTATGCAGGGCTTCCACAGAACAATGGAATATCCTTTTTGAAGACCCAGTTACAATACCAGCCAGGTGGCAATACCTTGTAAAGCTGGGTGAAGGTTCTCGAGGAGGCTGTATATGCTCTAATTAATGTCCAATATATTGTGTTGTGTTTCCCATAGCCAGGATTCACAGGTCTAGGAATCAAGGGGTGAAAATGGAAGTAGCATCACTCACCAACAACCCCAACACTCACCAATGATCCACTAGCAAAATTTCTTTCTGCCCCTGTGACCTTATGCTCTGCCAGTCTAGAGGTCTTCCAAAGGGAAGAACGTTTCCATCTAGAGACACAATAATGAACCCACTGAACAAGAAGTTAAGACTGCCACCTGGCCACTTTGGGCACCACACGCCTCTGATTCAACAGGCCAACAAAGGAGTTTCTGTGCTGGCTGAGAAGGATTGATCCTGACTACAGAGGAAACTGGGACTGCCACACTGAGAAAGAGTGTGTCTGAATACAGGAAATCCCCGAGAATATCTTTTAGAATTACCATGCCCTGTGATTGAAGCCAATGAAAATCACAACACAATTCAGAGAGGAATACTAATGGCCCAGATCATTCAAGACTGAAGGTCTGACTCACTAGATCAGATAAAGAACCAATCAGCTGAAATACTTGCTGAGGGCAAAGAGAACATGGAAGGGGCATGGAAGAAATACCAGCTATGACCATGTGATCAATTACAGAAACAAAGATTGTAATTATGATAAATATTTTGTTGTGAATATGTTTATATGTGTATATATGGATCTGTATGCAAATGAGTAAATATCATCTCCTTCCCTCATCATATTATCAGATAACATAAGATATAATGACTTTATATCACAACATTTAAGCTTTGCTAACTTTACTTCATAGTGTTTAAGTTAAGGGACATCAAGGAGAAGAGTAAACACCACCCAAGGATTCTGCATCCTCTTCTAAGGAAAGGGTTGGTGCATTTTCTGTGGTATCCAGGACTGCTATATCATTTAGGTGGAAGCATGACTTTGTTATTGTCTTTATTCAAATGCTGAGTATGACTTAAGGAGATGCATATAAGTGTTGTCATAGTCCCTCAGGCCGCTCTTACAAAAACGCCACAGACTGCACAGCTTAGAAACAACAGAAGTTTATTCTCATAGTTCTAGAGGCCGGGAAGTCCAGGGTCAAGGCAGGAGCCGAGTGCAAAGCCTGGAAAGGACCCGTTCCTCATAGACAGAACCTCCACTCTGCATTTTCAGGGTTAATTTTGTGTGTCAACTTAGCTAGGACAGTTCGTAGCTTGGCTAATACAAAAAAGCAACATCAACTGGGTGCCTATCAACAAGAGAAACTTATTTCTCACAGTTCTGAAGGTTGGAAGTCTGAAACCATGGGACTAGCATTGCTGGGTTCCAGTGCGGACCTTTTTACAGGCTGTAGAGAGCCAATTTCTCATATCCTCAAATGGCAGAAAAAGGAGGAACCCAGTTCTCTAGCCTCATCTTATAAGAGTACTAATCCCAATTCATGAGAGTTCCACTTTTATAACCTAATCGTCACCCAAAGGTCCTACCTCCTAATAACCTCACCTTGGGGATTAGATTTCAGCATCAGTTCATAACAAACAGGGTGTACAGATATTTGGTCAAACATTATTCTGGATGTCTCTGCAAAGGTATTCTTGGATGAGATTAACATATAAATTGTTGGACTCTGAGATTACCCTCCATAATGTGGGTGGACCTCATCCAATCAGTTGAAGGCCTTAACAGAAAGGCCGACTTCCCTTCCAGCAAAAAAGGAATTCTGCCAGCACAGTGCCTTTGGACTCAACTGCAACTTTTCTCTGATCCCCAGTCTGCTGTCCTACACTGCAGATTTCAGATTTAACAAGCCTTCTCTCTCTCGTTCTAGCTATCTCTCTCACACTCTCACACACCCCTATCGGTTCTGTTTCTTTGGTTTGTTTTTGCTCTTTTGTTCTTTTGGGGTTTTTATCTGCATTTTTTATAGTTTAAGGTGTGTATCATATATATTTGAGGATGATCTGAATTCCTTTTTTTCTGGTCTTTCTGTTTTTCTTCTCTATTCACTTTGTGCTAGGCATGTGTGTGTGTGTTTAGTTTTCTTAGGTTTGTTTGTTTCACTTTGTTGTTATTCCAGTTTGTTTTGGGGTGTGTGTGTATGTCTCAGTGTGTGTGTGTGTTCAATTGTTGTTTGTCTTTGCCTCATCATAGAGAGTGGTGGTGGGGAGTGGGTCTCAGGGAACACATACCACAATAGGTGAATATTGCAATTTGCAAGTAGTTTCTGAATCCTAGTGCCCCATCCCCTACTTTATTCGACTTTCAAAAACTACAAGAGACAGCAAAGCTTCCCATCCACCATCCTATTTCAAAACAGAATAAATCCAGAGCCTGGATCAGAGAAGAATAAAGGACTGAGCAAACATCAGAAGGGAAAGCCTCTCCCACTGACACTGAATAACAGAACTAAAGAGAAAAAAAAGAGATCTTTCACAAATGAGAAAAAAACAACAAAGGAAGACCATAGGCAATTTCAAGTGTATCAAAGATAAAACACCTGAAAAATCAGACCTTGGTGCCCAAACAATGGAACTCACCAATGACTGGCCCCAGAATACAACAGGGATTAGGGAATGGATGGAAAGAGTGAATAAGACTCAAGAAAGAAAAGATGCAACACTGAAAGAACTTGTAACAGAGATTTGGAAATCAAAAATTTCATCCAGGAAATAAACAGCAAGATGACAAGCATGGAAAGCAGAATTAATCCAACTGTAAAAAACATAGAAACAGAAAGAAAGAAACAAACAGAAAGAAAGAAACAGAAAGAAACAACAAAGCCTACAAGGGACGTACGATTATATCAAGAGGCCAACCTACACCTGATTGTATCCCAGAAGAAGAAAGAGAAATAGAGAAAACTTGTAGCATCTCACCAGAGATATGACCAGCCAAGCACAAGAGATACAGAAAACCCCCACAAGACATCAAACGAGAAGACCAGCCCCTATTCACATAGTAATTCGCCTATACAAAGTATGCACTAAAGAAAAAATCCTAAGGGCAGCAAGAGAGAAAGGTCAGACTACCTACTGGGGAAAACCAATCAGAATAGCAGCAGACCTATTGACAGAAACACTACAAGCAAGAAGGGACTGGAGTCCTACATTCAAAGTACTCAAAGATAAACAATTTCAACCAAGAATTTTCTACCCAGCAAGCTCAGCTTCATCAATGATGAAAAAGTAAAATCCTTCCCAGATATCCAATCCCTAAGAGTTTATGCAGCTTCCAGACCACCTCTACAGGAGACACTTAAAAAGGAATTAAGCACAGAAGAAAGAAAAAAAGAATGACCACACACTCCCCAAGAGAACAGCAGAACACAGAAACAACAGAGAATACAGTGCAACAAGAAACTTGAAAGCACACACAAACTTCAACCTCAAAGCCAGAAGAAAACAAGTAAAAAAAGAGAAAACATTATAAGAACCTCAAGACAGGGATAAACAATCACATTTCAATAACCAGCCTGAATGTGAATAGACTAAATGGACCACTGAAAAGACACAGAAAGGCAAACTGAATAAGAAACCTGACCCAAGTATTTGCTGCATCCAGGAAATTCATCTCAACACAAAGGATGCACAAAGACTCAAAGTTAAAGATCAGAAGACAAGTTTCTAGGCAAATGGATCACAAAATAAGGTAGGAGTCACAATCTTAGTATCAGACAAAACAACCTTTAAGCTATCAAAAATTTTAAAAGATGCAAAAGGACACTACATAATGATAAAAGGTTTACTCCATCAACAAGAAATATCCATTCTAAACATATACGCTCCCAACACAGGAACACCAGCATTTATAAAGCAACTACTAAGAAAACTAAAAAATGATATTGACTCTAACACTATTATAGCAGGAGACTTGAATACCCCACTAACAGCCCTAGATAGATCATCAAGGCAAAAAATCATCAAGGAGATCCAGAAACTACACATGACACTTGACCAAATAGATAACTACAGATAACTACAGATATATAGATAACTACAGATATTCCACCAAACAACTACAGAATATACATTCTACTCACCACCACATGGAATGTACTCCAACGTCAATCACATCCTTGGCCATATCAAACATTAAAAATTCCACAAGGTTGACACCTTGCCATGCACATTCTCAGACCACAGTGAAATAAAAATAAGTATCAATGCCAACAAAATATCCCCAAGGCCAAAAAGACATGGAGACTAAAGAGCATGATGCTGAACAACTACTGGTTCAACACTGCAATCAAAGCAGAAATCAAAAGATTTCTGGAAACAAATAAAAATGAAGAAACATCTTATCAAAACCTCTGGGGCGCCATGAAATCAGTTCTCAGAGGGGAATTTATTTCTCTACGAGCACACATCAAGGAAATGGAAAGATCACAAGTGGAGAGCCTAACAAACCACCTAAGGGAGCTGGAAAGAGAAGTCCACCAAACCCCCAACTTTAGCAGAAGAATCCAAATCACCAAAATCAGAGCCCAAATAGGGGACACAGGAGACAAAAATATCATAGAAAACATAAACAAAACAAAAAGCTGGTTCTTTGAAAGAATTAACAAGATTGATGGACCAAATGATCAAGAAAAATAGAGAAAAAGCCCAAATAAACACAATCAAAAATTCAAAAGGTCAAATCACAACTGACCCCGAAGAAATACCAAAGATTATCAGAGATTACTATGTACATCTACATGGAAAAAAACCTCATAACCTAAATGAAATGGAGGACTTTCTAACATCACACAACCTCCCCAGGTTGAAACAAGAAGACATTGAGACACTAAACAGACCAATAACAACCCAGGAAATGACTCTGTCATACGAAAACTACCTACAAAAAAAGCCCTGGACTAGATGGCTTTCCAGCAGAATTCTAGAAAACGTACAAGGAGGAGCTGATACCAATCCTATTTAAAGTATTCCAGGCAATTGAGAAGAAAGGAATTCTCCCCAAATCATTTTACGAAGCTAACATCACACTGATACCCAAACTGGGTAAAGAGCCAACAAAAAAAGAGAACTACAGGCCAATAACCCTTATGAACATAGAGGCAAAAATCCTCAATAAGATTCTAGTAAATCGGATCTAAATCACATCTTAAAAATCATCCACCATGACCAAGTAGGCTTCATCCCCAGGATGCAGGACTGGCTCATCATTCACAAGACCATAAATGTAATTAATTATATCAACAGATGTAAAAACCACATGATTATATCATTAGATGCAGGAAAAGCTATTGATAAAATCCAGTATCCCATCTTGATAAAACCTCTCAAACACCTAGGTATATAAAGAACATACCTCAAAATAGTTAGTGCTTCTGCAAAGCAAAAGAAACCATCAAGAGAGCAGGGAGACAGTCCACAGAATGGGAAATAATATTTCTCAACTGTGTATCTGACAAAGGCCTAACATCTAGGATCTACAAGGGACTCAAACACACCAAAGGAAAAAAACAGCCCCATTAAAAAGTGGGCAAAAGATATGAACTACACTTCTCAAAAGAAGATACATGGGCAGCCAACAAACACATGAAACAGTGCTCAGCCTCACTCATCATCAGAGAAATGCAAATCAAAACCACACTGAGATACCACCTAACCCCGGTAAGAATGGTCATCATTAATAAAACAAACAGCAACAGATGCTGGCAAGGATGTGGAGAAAAGGAAATGCTTCTACACTGCTGGTGGGAATGCAAACTAGTGCAACCTCTTTGGAAAACAGTGTGGCGATTTCTGAAACAACTAGAAATTGACCTTCCACATGACCCAGCAATTCCCCTATTGGGAATATACCCAGAGGAACCCAAATCATTCTACAAAAGATATCTGCACACATGTTTGTTGCAGCTCTATTCATAAGAGCAAAAACATGGAACCAACCATGAAACTGGACTGGATTAAAAAAATGTGGTGGCCGGGCTCGGTGGCTCAGCCTATAATCCTGCGCCTTTGGGAGGCTGAGGTGAGTGGATTGCCTGAGCCCGCGGGTTCAAGACCCGCCTGGGGAACTTGGCGAGACCTCATCTCTACAATAAACCAAAAGTTAGCCGGGTGTGGTAGCGTGCGCCTGTAGTTCCAGCTACTTGGAAGGCTGAGGCGGAAGGATCGCTGGAGCCCAGCAGGCAAGGCTGCAGTGGCCAGGAGCGGCCACTGCACTCCAGTCTGAGCAACAGAGTGAGACTCCAACTCAAAAAAAAAAAAAAAAATGTGGTGGCGGGGCTCAGTGGCTCAGCCTATAATCCCAGCACTTTGGGAGGCCAAGGTGAGAGGATTGCCTGAGGCCGTGGGCTGGAGACCCGTCCGGGCAACTTGGTGAGACCTCATCTCTATAATAAAAAATAAATAAATAAATAAACTAGCCAGGCGTGGTAGCGCATGCCTGTAGTTCCAGCTACTTCGAAGGCTGAGGCGGAAGGATCGCCAGAGCCCAGCAGGTCCAGGCTGTGGTGGTAGGAAGCGTGACACTGCACTCCAGCCTGGGCGACAGAGTGAGACTCCGACTCAAAAAAAAAAAAATATGTGGTACATGTACACAATGGAATATTATGCAGCCATAAAGAAGGACAAACATATGGACTTCACAGCATCTTGGATTGATTTGGAGTTGATCATACTCAGTAGCTATCACAGAAACAAAGAACATATGTTTTCACTCATAAACAGACCTTGAACAATTATTATAATACTATAAGAAAGGAATTGGCAGTAGTGGGAAACTGTCAGGGTAAGGGGGTGGGATTGGCAGTTGAGGGAAACTGCTAGGGGAGGGAGAGGCATACCTCATCAACAAGGGGTACCTGCATAATCAACATTTGTAAACCTAATCCTGAATTGTACCTTACATTTTTATAATAAAAAAAGTATTTAAAAACATATATTTTAGTTTTCTCATCCAGTAAAAAAAAACTAGATAAATACATAAGAGAAAAATAAAAATCATCTTCAGTAGTGTGTTACCTGTCAAAGTCAGAGTTCAGACGCTCAAAATTTTTAACTACTCTGAGGACCTGGAGCTCCTGACTAATGAAGCAAGGTGGCAGCAATCCATGAATGTCCAACTGCTGTCTCTCTTCCAGGGTAAAAGCCAACTCCTGTGCAGTAAAGGAAAACAATAATTTGAGGAGGAAAAAAACAAAAAGCATATATACACACAAATGAAGTCCAACAAGAATACGGAACTAAAAAGCAGAAGATCTGCCACTGCTCTAAGCATGGCCATACGACTGGGTAAATCACGTACGTTCCCCATACCTCAGTTTCTTTATCTGTAGAAATTAGAATACTATAGAATCTATAAGATTTATCTTTAAAATTAAGATACTATAATATTTTCAGAGCTGTGTCACTCAGACATCATTAGGATAAAATTAGATGGAAGGAAACTACTTAAAAACATACAAATGAAAAATCTAATCATTATTGTCAGTATATAAAAAAATAAATAGTAGCTATAATACCTGCTGTATTTCCACCTCTAAAATAGGAAATGCCTTACAAGATTCTTAGGTAACTGCTTCAACACTCCTCTCCTGAACTATCTTCTCAGGCGTACAATTCTTTTTTTTTTTTTTTTTTTTGGGAAAGTAGGATTTATTTAGAGGACAGAAAAGCTCCCACAGTGGGAGGAGACCCGAAGGGGTTGCCCAGATGTACAATTCTTATGTGCTCTTAGGCACACCAAACTTCTAGCCATTGCCTGAACACACCAAAACCTTTTATTCTTCCATGACACATGGTCAACAATATCTTTCTTCCCTGCTTCTCTGCTCTCCAAAACTTACCTCAAATGCTCCTACTCTCTAAAGCCTTTCCTGACTCACCTAACACAAGCATTGCAACCCTACACCTGTTACCTGCTGACATGAACACTGATAGTGTAAAACAATAACTAGCAAACTATGGTACTCAAAATCAAGCAAACAAAATAGAAATTATGGGTTAATGTATACACCAGAATGGACCTGAGAGATTGCTGAAATATAATTCAAGGGGAAATGAAGTAATAATAGCAGAGCAAACCCCATAGTCATTGATAGAAGACAATGATCTTTTAAGGAGGCCCCAGGGGGGATACTGAAGCCCAACAGACTTTTTTTTTTTTTTTTTTTTTGAGTTGGAGTCTCACTCTGTCGCCCAGACTGGAGGGCAGTGGCCACTCCCAGCCACCGCACCCTCAACCTGCTGGGCTCCAGCGATCCTTCCGCCACAGCCTTCCAAGCAGCTGGAACTACAGGCGCGCGCCACCACGCCCAGCTAATTTTTTGAATTATTGTAGAGATGAGGTCTCGCCAAGTTGCCCAGGCAGGTCTCTAACCCGCAGGCTGAGGCAATCCACTCACCTCGGCCTCCCAAAGTGTGGGATTACAGGCTGAGACACTGAGCCCGGCTCCAATAAACTTTTTGACTAAACTGTGACTGACATTCCTTTGGGTCCAGCTTAAGTCCATCAACATGATACGATAGTCAGTGTTATGGTCTGAATGTTTGTGGCCCCCCCCAAATTTGTATGTTGAAATCCTCACCCTCAAGGCAAAGGCAAGAGGAAGTAGGGTCTTTGGAAGGTGATTAAGTCATAAGGGCATACCCCTCATGAATAAGAGTAGTGCCCTTATAAAAGAAACCCTAGAGAGCTTGTTCACCTCATCTGTCAAGTGCTGTTTATGAATCAAGAAGCAAGCTTCTCACCAGACATCTAATCTATGGCACCTTGATGTTGAACATTCCAGCCTCCAGAACTGTGAGAAAAAAACTTGACTTTTATTTGTAAGTCACCGGGTCCAGGGTATTCTATGAGGCAGCCCAAATGGACTAAACAGTGTGGTTTAATCATGGTGATCACTGCTACTTCTAGACAACGGGATGAGGAGGAATGTGCTCACTAACTTTGCACTGAGTGATCCTTCAGTCATCCTTCTCTGTCTCTGAAAGTTTCTTGTAATGACAGAAAAGAGACTACTGAGTACTTGTGAAGTTTAATACTGGGGAAAAAGGACAGGCAATTTGGTTCCTTCCAGAGGGAGAAAGCAGGCCCTGATTGGCAAGAAATAAACACATCCAACGCCAGGAAGTCTGTGGAAGAGGTCAAGGGATGAACAATCCTCTCTTTCTTCTAATATTTGATACGAACAGACCTTTAATGCATGTCACTGATGGAAAGTCTTATGTTTAATTAGGCTCCTGGGTCAGGGGGCAGAGTGTAGAGAGACAAATAGATTGCCCACTGAACGATCCTGTGGTAGAGCTCTCTGGGTTGGCTACATGAGCTAGCTGGGACCAATGGTTCCAGAATCTCCAGTACAAGAAGCGGAGTACAAACCTGAATTGTCATTGGGTCTCCAAGTGCTATCAGCACAGCTGGTGTCCAGTTGCAAGGTGTTTCTCCCCAGTGAGCAGCTAAAGCCCCCATTGCCATGGCCGGGGATCCCCTGAAGTTCCAATGCATGTGGACAGCCAGCAGGATGGTACCCTTCCAAGGGAACCAGTGCACCCCACTGTGTCTGGCCCAGTCATCCTTCTTGGAAGCCTAGCAGACAGCTGACAGTGCAGTCTGTCAGTCCTCTGCCAAGGAGTTCCGGCTGGCACCAGGAGACACTGGTGGCGGTACCTGAACATTGTCTGCCATTTACTTTTGTGGTTTGGGTCCCCACACCAGAATGAAAACTCCATGAGGTCAGGGAACTGTGTGTGTTATCTTCCCTGTTTTCCCTAGTGCTGAGATAGTACCTGATATAATTGGAGTTCAGTAATTCATTATATACATGAAATAGAACATTTCAAATACTCAGTTTCACAGGCATATTTTTAAAAATTTAACTATAGAATCACTACTCAGGAAACCAATTAGCATATTTATTCTGATAAAATTATTTTTTAAAATTTAAAGCAACCACAAAGAGATATTTGTTTTAAACAGTACTCTATAAAATAAAAGACATACTTCACTTATTAAAGATATAACTAGTCTGGGCACAGTGGCTCAAGCCTGTAATCCCAGCACTTTGGGAGGCCGAGGTGAGAGGACTGCCTAAGCTCATGGGTTCAAGACCAGCCTAGAGCCGGGCTCGGTGGCTCAGCCTGCAATCCCACACTTTGGAAGGCCAAGTGAGTGGATTGCCTGAGCCTGCAGGTTCGAGACCCGCCTGGGCAACTTGACGAGACCTCATCTTTACAATCAAAAAATCCAAAAATCAGCCGGGCATGGCAGCACGCGCCTGTAATTCCGGCTACTCGGAAGGCCGAGGCGGAAGGATCGCCTGGCCCAGCGGGTCGAGGCTGTGGTGGCCGGGAGCGGCCGCTGTCCTCCAGTCTGGGCGACAGGCTGAGACTCCAACTCAAAAATAAAAATAAAAAATAAAGATATAACTAGAAAGACTGATCATTTAAAACAAAATGTCATGAAATAACTTTTTGCATGAGATAAAATTATAAACAGTAATATATTTGAAAAAGAAAGAAAATGCAACCATTTTTTTCTCTAACTAGAAAATGAAGGCCCCGGCACAGTGGCTTATGCCCGCAACCCAGCACTTTGGGAGGCAGAGGCGAGAGGGCTGCCTGAGTCCAGGCGTTGGAGCCCTTGTCTCTATAATAAATCAAACAATTCGCCCGGCATGGTGGTGCATGACTGTAGTTCCAGCTACTTGGAAGGTTGAGGCAGAGAGATCACCTGAGCCCAGCAGGCCGAGACTTTGGTAGCCATGAGCGTGCCACAGCACTCCAGCCTGGATGACAGAGTGAGACTCCTACAAGGAAAGAAACAAAAGAGAAGGAGGGAAGGAAGGAAGGAAAAAAAAGTATGGAGAGGGAAGCTAGGCAAAAGTTTAAAAATACATGAATATATGTAAATAAACAGTAAACTTCTGAGTGTTATGCCTTGAAAAATCTACCTGCAAAAATGATCATCAAAATACCAATATTCTGAAAATAAGTCTTGACAGAAATACTAACATATGCGCCTTCATTCACTTAATAATGGCACTTAATAATTTATTGCTACAGTTAGCGAGTGTTTTTACATAAATTTTCCAACTGTCTAATCTGAAGCTAATTCCTAAGTCTTTTTTTTTTGAGTCGGAGTCTCACTCTGTCACCCAGATGGAGTGCAGCGGCCGCTCCCGGCCACCGCAGCCTCGACCTGCTGGGCTCCAGCGATCCTTCTGCCTCAGCCTTCCGAGTAGCGGGAATTACAGGCGCGCGCTACCACGCCCGGCTGATTTTTTGATTTATTGTAGAGATGAGGTCTCGCTGCCCAGGCGGGTCTCGAACCCGCGGGCTCAGGCAATCCACTCACCTCAGCCTCCCAAGGCACGGGATCACAGGCTGAGCCACCGAGGGCTCCCTTATCTTATGCCATGTAAATGACAATGCCATCTGGAAATCTTATATTCTTTGATGTTTAGTAAATACAAACTCCTATACCTTGTTAGTCAAATTTTCTAAGGCATACTAAAGTGCCAATTCAACTCTTTCAAAAACAAAAACAGCAACAAAACCTAGGGCTTAGAAATCTAGGTAACTGTACTAAGTTAAAGTTCTTTGATCAGAGGAAAAAAAATAGTCCTGTGATGGGTTCGTAATTCTATTACTACCCTTTACAGATTTTTTAAAAATCACTAAATAAGTAAACTTAAATCTTAAAATCCCTGAAAATTTTAAAATATATATGATTTCATTGAAAACACTTTTGGCTGGGCATGGTGGCAAAAGCCTGTAATCCCAGCACTTTGGGAGGCCGAGGTGAGCAGATTGTCTGAGCCCATGGGTTCAAAAACAGCCTGGACAACTTGGCAAGACCTCATCTCCACAATGAAAAAATTTAAAAAATTAGCCAGGCATGGTAGCACGCACCTGTAGTTCCAGCTATCTGGAAGGCTGAGGCGAAAGGATCACCTAAGCCCAGCAGATAGGCACTGGGGTGGCTGTGAGCATGCCACTGCACTCCAGCCTGGGTGATGGAGTGAGACTCCAACTAAAAAAAAAGAAAGAAAACATACTTTTTATTTTTTATACTATCAGAGACATATTCATAGGGATATATTTTGTATACATTTATGAACAAGTCATTTATATCTAAAGCTTGACAGTAAAATGTTTCAAAGAATTTTTACCTTAGCATTATCCTGCAGGGTCTATCCAACAAAGGATCATGTATCCAAATTATACATGCAGGCTCTAATTTTCATTTGATTTCTACCAAGTCTTTCATGTAGTTGAAAATATTAGAGGTCTATACATATATTAAGTTTCTAAGTCTCTTGGAATTCTAATTCCCTAAACGCATTCTTACACATTTTCAGTCCAACCCTGGTTTTTCTTCTTTTCTATCTTTCTTTTACATTCCCTGTTTCTTAAAAAAACCTTTTGACTAGATCCCTAGACAGCAGAATAGTATGTTGTTTCACTGCTGAGAGCAACAAACAGGACAACTATTCTTCTAGACTGTAGTAATTCATCTATGTACATCTTCTTGAGAAAACTGAGACTACCAAGTAGAAATGAAAACAAAATTCCTGACATAACAGAGGACTTGTATTAGAAACTATATTTGCAGAAAGCAAGCATTAGAAATTTGATCCCGAGTAATTTATCAGGAACCATTACCATAAAAGCAGAATAAATATATTCTGTATTCTGCACTAACCATCCTTAACGTTCCCAATGAAAATCAGTCACTAGACTTTTTTTCCCTGAATAATTACTAAAAGTAAATCAAGTTAAATGCAAAAACGGAAATCTAATTCACAAAAGTCTTTAAGACAGATAATCTATACACATATGATAATTTATTATAACAGGACTTACTAATTTAAATATTTGAGGCCACGGTCATATTAGGGCAGAGATGGTTGTGTGTTTTGTTCAACTAGTGTATTCATAGTATCTAGAATAATACCTGATACTTCATAAGCATCAGTGAAAATGTGAAAGAACTAATTCATTATGATTGGCTTAACTATATACGCTGTTATATGTTTTGGAGACAATAAATTACAAAAGTTAATAAGGAAGGTTAACAAAAATGAGAAGCAAGTGGAACATAATAGTTGCAAATAACTTGAAACAGCCCAAAAGTCCTTCAACTGGTGAATGGATAAAACTGAGGTACATCCATACACTGAAATATTACCCAATAATGAAAAAAATACTACTGGTACATAAAACATACATGAATTTTAAATGCACTATGGTCAGTGAAAGAAGCCAGACTCAAAAGGCTACATACTATATGATTCCATTTATATAACATTTTGAAAAAGTAAAATTATAGGGACAAAGATCAATAGTTGCCAAAAAATGGGAAGGAGAAGAAGGGTTTGACTTCCAAGAGGCAGCACAGGGAATTTTTTTTTGAGGTGATTAAACTATTCCTGGTTGTAGTACTGGTTCTACAACTCTGCATATTTATCAAAGCTAACAAAACTGTACATCAAAAAGAATGAATTTCATTATGCTGAACTTTATTAGGCACTTTATAGAGTCAATTCAGCAACTAATATTCTCCTTACTTAAAAAGAAGAAATATAATTAAAAATCACTAGATGTTTGTTTAGCAAATTATTGATATACTTCACATCCAAATTTTAAAATATTCTTTTTATCTAATTTTATTGTCTTTAAATTCTTTAACAATATTTTTTCATAATTTATTATTCAGCTGAATTATACAGAGGTTATTAATGTGACTTTGCAAATAACATGGTAGATCTGTCCCAAAAGGTATTTCTTCACATCAAAATGTTTTACAATTAATTTTAGTAGTAATTTTGGGGGAAAATTATTTATGTGTAAAAAGTAAAGGAGTTGAGCCAGGCTCGGTGGCTCAGCCTGTAATCCCGCGCCTTTGGGAGGCTGAGGTGAGTGGATTGCCTGAGCCCGTGGGTTCGAGACCCGCCTGGGCAGCGAGACCTCATCTCTACAATAAATAAAAAAATCAGCCAGGCGTGGTGGCGCATGCCTGTAATTCCGGCTACTTAGAAGGCTGAGGCGGAAGGATCGCCGGAGCCCAGCAGGTTGAGGCTGCGGTGGCTGGGAGCGGCCGCTGCACTCCAGTCTGGGCGACGGAGTGAGACTCCAACTCACAAATGAAAGATAAAAAAAATAAAAAATAAAAAGTACAGGAGTTAAAAGTACAGAAGTTTTTTAAAATCTTATATATGTGACCAAAAAATTCTCTACATTTTTGTTATTTATTATTATGAAATTAAGAGATAAAATTGGGCTTCAGTTTTAAGTGTCATTATATCTTCTAAGTAATACTGATTTGTCCCAAACACATTCTACTGAGGGGTTCCTTCCCCCAAAGCTTCCAGAATACCAAAAATTTTTCTTTGGAAATGGTTGTGTTTTTTAAATTTTAATTGATAACACCAATTATAATTTTTAGAATTTTCTTGTTCGTATACAACCTGATTTTTTTTTAATGAGCCAGATGGCATATATATTTGCAAGGTGAAGTTATATCAGCAAATAATCATATAAAAATGAGTATTCTGAATGCATTTAGCTGTATAACCTTTTTTTTTTTTTACCGTTAGTCTCCTTTAAAAAGGCAGAAAATCAGTTATTTAAGACAAATTATATTAACCACAGCTTCTGTATGAAAAATTATTTGGTTTAATTGCATAGCAATTAATTTTTACTCATATCTTATATAAGGCAATTTTATCCTGGTAAAGTAATGATTATAACAATATATCTAAAATATTTTCAGACTAAAACTTGGTCTCAATGATCCAAAATTCGCAACAGAATATCATAACTTGATAATACCTAAAAACTATTTCATCCAGATCTTATATTATATATGCAAGTGTAACTATTTTGCAGTTTAAGTGATATCTGCTTCATTTTGTAAAAAAGGAGGAAAGAACACCTTTACCTATGAGAGCAAATGAGTTTTTTAAATATTGGATGAGAGACTGAATCAAGTAGCTTCAATATTTCTCACTTAAAGGTTAGATTACTGATATGTATAGATTCTTTGTAAGACTGAGAAACTGTTAACCATCAATGTCAACATTACTCTCTTGAAATCATTAATAAGGTTTCAAAAACATCTCAGCAAGATAGCATGCTAGTGTCCTCTAAGAAGTTTTAGGGCACATTTCACAAAGTCACCAAACCAACAGAGAAAAGTAGCTGGAAAATACACAGATTGGGCCTTCTCAATAAACGACTCAAACTAGCAATGTCCACAAATGTTGAAAAATCAAAATCTAAGTTCTTAGATTGAAATGTGCATGAATAATCTAAACCAAAAAGGTAATACTGGTTGCCAAAAGAGTCTCTAGTTATTGCATATACTTTTACCCTCTTTTTAAAAAATCTTAAATCTGTGACCCAGACAAAAATCCTCTAAATATTACCATGATACTGTGTATAGTGATTACTCATATAGTGAACCAGAAATATCAGCATTACAAAATAATCTTCTATTATGCCACTGTTTGATTTCCTAACTCTTTGAGCTAACACTACAGAGTATCAAAATCAGACAGCAACCCAACACACTTTTTAATTACCAATTAAATTATATGTGAATTTGCACTATCCCTTCCTTCCTGTGTCCCTTGCCTACTCCTGAATGATCTCCTTCAACAAGGCTTTTCAGCCCTCTCTCTAGATTATTGACAGTGTCCTCCAAAATGCTCTCACAGCATCATGTGCTTCTGCCACAGAGTTTCCCATATTTCATTATTTCTGCTAATCTGTTGCTTTATCCAGATCTAGGTGGTTCTGGAGGACAGGCACTATGCTATTCATATTTAGTATGACAGCACCTAGTACAACATCAGGACAGAGCAGGGTCACAATTTTAAATTAACAAATGGATGCGCAAATATATTAATCTGAAACACTTATCTGTGATTCAGTTCTACATAGCTCTGTTTCAAATAACTGACCCATCCAGTTCAATTTCAAACCATGATTTACTTATGCTATAGTATAGGGTGATTGTAATTTAAAATTTCTCAAATAGGTCTTTCACATGTGCACAGGAAATCACTGAATTAAACTAATCCACCATTAGCAAATTTTAAAATAGACTTTAAACCAGTCATTTAAGATCAACTTTGGTTTGACTAAAAGATAAACCTACATATCAACACAAGAGTCTGAGCTTATGGAGATTTTTTTAAGTGCCTTCATCTTGACCAGGGTTTCTCGATCTCAGCACTAGTAACATTTTGGGCCAGATAATTCTTTGCTGTAGGCAGCTGTATATTATGGTTGTAATAATTCATACACGAGAAATTTACATGCACACTTCAGCAGCAAATGAGAAGGAATGGCAACATAAGGCTAAAGAACACACTAATTGAGCCCAGCTCAGTGGCTCAGCCTGTAATCCCACGCCTTTGGGAGGCTGAGGTGAGTGGATTGCCTGAGCCCGCGGGTTCGAGACCCGCCTGGGCAGGTGACACCTCATCTCTACAACAAATTAAAAAAATTAGCCGGGCATGGTAGCATGCACCTCTAGTTCCAGCTACTTGGAAAGCTGAGGCGGAAGGATCGCCGGAGCCCAGCAGGTCGAGGCTGCGGTAGCCGGGAGCGGCCACTGCACTCCAGTCTGGGCGACAGTGAGACTTCAACTCAAAAAAACAAACAAACAAACAAAAAAGAACACACTAATTGGATTTAGGTCCAAGTTTAAGTCATTACTTAACGGTGTGATTTTGAGAAAGTATTTAAGGTATTTCCGATTGAATGAAGACTCACCTCAATGTTTGCAAAAGTAATCAAATATTTATTGAACACATAGTATATGTTATGCATGTCCTTTGCTGGGAAGATAAAATGAGATCAGGTATACTTACAACGTAAATTATAGAATGTTATACAAATGCTTGTGTTACTAATAAGTTTAAAAATTAAGTCACAAATATGCAAGTGCCAGGAAAATACTGACTTTTACTCTTTACATCTCAGTGTCATCAGAAAGTCCCTGAGTTTAAGGATCAGTTTTAAGAGAATCAAGTCAGTAATTTTTGTGAGGAACCAATTTAGCTGTCTACCAGAGGCTCTGAACCCCAGGTTTATGAATCTCATCACAGACCCTCAAGGAATCAGTGTATAATTAAGAAGGGCTGACCTTGGACACCTTTTCCACTAACTCTGTGAAACTTAGTATCTCCCTCCATTATGGATGAAGGAAACAAGCAGGAGAAATATTAGTTTGTTTCTGTGTCTTTGTCATAATAGAAATAACTAATATGTTTATATCACATTATATATGTGGCATATATCTTGAAATATCATTTATATTCTTCATTACTTTAAATTACAGTAGTTTTAGACACGCAATAAGGTATTTTTTAAAAATTATATTAATAGCTACACAGGTTAGTCACCTTCATAGTGATCTCTTTAAAAAATAAAATTGCCGGGCTCGGTGGCTCAGCCTGTAATCCCGTGCCTTTGGGAGGCTGAGGTGAGTGGATTGCCTGAGCCCGCGGGTTCGAGACCCGCCTGGGCAGCGAGATCTCATCTCTACAATAAATCAAAAAATCAACCGGGCATGGTAGCGCATGCCTGTAATTCCTGTTACTGGGAAGGCTGAGGCGGAAGGATCGCCGGAGCCCAGCAGGCGAGGCTGCGGTGGCCAGGAGCGGCCACTGCACTCCAGTCTGGGCGACCAAGTGAGACTCCAACTCAAAATAAATAAATAAATAAATAAATAAATAAATAAATAAATAAATAAATAAATAAAATCTTCCCTATCTCTAGCCATATACAAAAATTAACTCAAGATAGATTAAAGACTTAAATATAAGACCTGAAACTAGAAAAACTCTGGAATGAAGCCTAGGAAAACTTCTTCTGGCACTGCCCTAGGCAAAGAATTTGTGTCTAAGACTCCAAAAGCAAATACAACCAAAACAAAAATAAGCAAGACTTAAACTAAGAAACTTCTACACAGCAAAAGAAATAATCAACAGACTTAATAGACAACCTACAGAATAGGGGAAAACATTCACAATATATAAATCCAACAAAGGACTAATATCCAGAATCAACAAGGAACTCAAACAAATTAGCAAGAAAAAAATGGATTAAAAAGTGAACAAACGACATGAATAGACATTTCTCAAAAGACATACATGGCCAATAAAGATATATATATATACATATATATATATATATGTATGTATATATATATTTTTTTTTTTTTTTTTTTGAGTCAGAGTCTCACTCTGTCGCCCAGACTGGAGTGCAGTGGCCACTCCCAGCCACCGCAGCCTCGACCTGCTGGGCTCCGGCGATCCTTCCGCCTCAGCCTTCCAAGGAGCCGGAACTACAGGCACGCGCTACCATGCCCAGCTAATTTTTTTTATTTATTGTAGAGATGAGGTCTCGCCAAGTTGCCCAGGCGGGTCTCAAACCCACGGGCTCAGGCAGTCCACTCACCTCAGCCTCCCAAAGCACGGGATTACAGGCTGAGCCACCGAGCCCAGCTAATAAAGATATTTTTAAAATGCTTAACATCACTAATCATCAGGAAAATGCAAGTTAAAACCACAATGAGATACCAATTTACCCCAATCAGAATGTCTGTTAAGTCAAAAAACAATAGATGTTGGTGCAGATGCAGTACAAAGGGAACAGTTATATACTCTAAGTGGGAATGTAATTTAGTACAACCTCTAAAAACAGGATATTTGTCAAAGAACTAAAAGTAGATCTATCATTCAATCCAGCGATATCATTACTGAGTCTACCCAAAGGAAAAGTCATCATTAAACATTTCTACAATGCACCTGTATGTTTATTGCAGCACAACTCACAAATGCAAACATATGCAATCAACCTAAGTGGATAAAAAAAAAATGTAGTGTGGATCAGCAGATAGAGAAAATGCAAACACACACAAACACACATACACACACACACACCATGGAACACTATTCAACCACTAAAAAGTATGAAATAACGTCTTTCACAGCCACTTGGATAGAATTGGAGGCCATTAACCTATGTAAAGTAACTCAGGAACGGAAAAGTGAATACCACATGTTCTAACTTTTAAATGGGAGCTAATCTGTGTGTCCACAAAGGCATATAAAATGATATAATCGTATTAGAGACTCAGAAGTGAGAGGGTGGGAGGAGGCTGAGGGATGAAACATCACCTGTCAGGTACAATGTGCATTAGTTGGGTGAAGTCCAGACTTGCTCACCACTATCCAATTCATCCATGGAACCAAAAACCATCCCTAAAGCTATTGCAATAAAAATAAAAATAAAATTTTCCTTTAAATTGCCCATATTTAGCCGGGCTCGGTGGCTCATCCTGCAATCCCGCACCTTTGGGAGGCTGAGGTGAGCGGACTGCCTGAGCCCGAGAGTTCGAGACCCATCTGGGCAGCGAGACCTCATCTCTACAATAAATCAAAAAATCAGCCGGGCATGGTAGTGCATGCCTGTAATTCCAGCTACTTCCGGGAGCAGCCACTGCACTCCAGTCTGGGTGACAGAGTGAGACTCCAACACAAAAAAAAAAAAAAAAAAATTGCCCATATTTAAATGTTACCCTGCCATCCAAGTCTTTAACAAAGAGATACATACCTTATAATATCAAACATTTATTTGTGAATATTTTGATGTCTAAGCTTCATTATAATTGATTTCCTTTGTAACACTGTGTGTTATTTATTTAAAACTATTGCTTCGGCCAGGCCCGATGGCTCCAGCCTGTAATCCCGGCACTTTGGGAGGCCAAGATGAGAGGGTTGCCAGAGCCCAGGGGTTCAAGACCAGCCTGGGAAACTTGGTGAGACCTCGTCTCTACAATAAATCAAAAAATCAGTCAGGTGTGGTAGCACACGCCTGTGGTTCCGGCTACTTGGAAAGCTGAGGCGGGAGGACCGCCGGAGCCCAGCAGAACGACGATGGGATGGTCATGAGCACGCCACCGCAACCCAGTCTGGGCGACAAAGACTCCAACTCAAAAATTAAAACAAAGTTCATTGCTTCAAGGAGCCCACAGACTCCACCACCTTTTCAAATGGACCTTTGGCACCAAAAGTAAGCACTGTTGCAGAGAACCGTGCTTGTTTCGTAAGGGATATACACCTCAGACATGATATTCCCAGAAACACCACAAGATGGCTTTCTTGTTTCAGATCTGTTTCCTTTTGCAGTACTTGGTTGTGAAGCTCACTGTACTGGTTAGAGAGACAGAACACATACATATGAAGGTATTTATTATCAGAGAAATATATGATTATGGAGGCTCATAAGTCCCCACATCTGCTGCCAGCCGGCTGGCAATGGTACAAATCCAGTCTGAAAGTCAGTAAGCTCAAAACCCAGGAAGAGTCAATCTTTCAATTCAAGTACAAAGGCAGGAAAAAAGAGATGCCCCGGCTTCAAGGCAGTCAAGCAAGGAAGTTCCCTCTTACTCAGTTTTTTTGTTCTATTGAGCCCTTCAACTGATTGGATGAGGACCACCCAAATTAGGGAGGGTGATCCTGCTTTACTCAATTTGATGTTAATCTCATCCAGAAACATCCTTGCTGACACTTCCAGAATAATGTTTGACACAAATGCCTGGTAGCTTACACAAGCTGACACATAAAATTAATTGTCACACTCACCACATATTTGTTTCAACAAATACCTATGGCAGCGATACCATGCTTCCAGGCACTATACCACTGAAACAGTGGCATGCCTGGTAGGGTCCATAGTCTCAAGAGGCTTACAAAATAGACAGCCTAACAGAATATTAGACAAATAGTTACACAAATAACCATAAAACAATTGTGATGAGCACAGAGAAAAGGAAACACTTAAGATCTAACTTTTTTAAAAAAAATTTTTTTTTAAAGATCTAACTTAATTTAGGGGTTTAAAATAGAAAGAGTTCACTGAGAAGTAATGTTCAAACACAGTCTGAAGGATGACCCAAAGAGTGGAACTGACCACGTGAAAGTCAGTGGTGGGAGTACAGGAAACGGTATGGAGTACAGAAAGCTGTACTCCCATAAAGACTGATACACAAAAGTTTGGCTTCTTGGAGAGCATAGGGAAGGAAACTGTACCAACCATGAGAAGAAGAATAAAAATGACCACCAGAAGGACAGGCAGGAACCAGAGCTGGCAAGTCCTTGTTAGCCAGGCAAAAAGTTTTAGACAGTATCCTAAGAGTGATGGGAAACCGCAGTATCTTTCCTTACAAATTTTTCCGTTTCATGAAAACGCTGTGAGTTTAGCAGCACTCACCCCACAACATTTATTATCCACCATATTAAGAAATCCCATACTAAGTAAAAATAAAAATTAAAAATATTTTAAAAAGGGAAAATAATGCTTCAGAACCAGCTTCAAAATACCAGGCAAATCACAGATGGTTCAATCTGGGATCATGATTCTCAATCTGTTTTCTGTGTCTCTAAACAATTCCCATACACACTTCCACCAGAAACATTTTTCTTTCAATGTTATGAATACACTATCTATCTACTAAGGGCATATCTGATTCATGCCATATATCAATAACATTTTAACTTAACAAAAATTAACTTTAAAAAATAAACTTTAGGGAATATATTATTCAGGGCAACTTGAATCTATGCTCCCAGTTTATTTATACACACACACACACACACACACACACACACACACTTCATACACTGTCTCAAGTATACAATGGAACCACTGGTCACTGGGAACCGTGGTTGCCTCAAAGAAGGGGAACCAGCTCACTAGGGTACAGAAGTTGGGGACATACTCTTTACATTTCGGTATCTTCTTATGTTTATATAATGAATCTATAAGACTATTTTTAAAATATTAAGAACCATTTTTCTCAATCTCCAAGAATACTATAATCATATTTAATGTTTATGTTTATTAAGTGTAATAAAATTGTTATGTTTTGGCAGCTTTTGTTTCTACACTGCAGTGGGTAACCAGCTACAGACAGCAGAGACTACTGATTGCCTACTACAACATCCATTTCCCTCTTCCTTGCCAGTAAAAGAATCCTAATTTTTATTATTTGAGATGTCAATGCATTAAACAAAAGATACTTCCTGACTCCCCTGTAGTTACAAACGGCCATATGACTGAGTTCTGGACAATGACATGAAGGTGGAAGCATTGTGTGGGATGTGGGGAATCCTCCTTAAGCAAAGGGAACTCCCTGGAAAGCAGGCCTTCTTGTATTTCTCTCCTATCTTCCAGCAGCCATCTTGCAAAGTGTACATGATACCTACAGATCATGTCAGGATCATGAAATGATCTTGAAGATGACAGAGCAGCAGCAGAGAAGCCTATGACCCTGATGATTCTCTAGACCCAAGAAACAGCCCTAGACTGTTAATCTCTGATTTCCTTCATATGAAAGAGAAATAAGCTGTATCTTCATTAAGTCACTGTCATTTGCTTTTTTGTTATATGCAGCAAAACCTAATCCTAAATGATATCCTGGTCATCCTTGTATCCATTAAAGAAAAGAGACTCTCCAATACACACCCAACAGCATACATAAGAGGGAATTGCCATCCCACCAAGTAGGCTGTGAACTCTAGAGTAGTTATAGCAATGTCTGGAAGGCAGAGTAGAGCTATACGATGGTTACTTTAAGAATTATCCCTAATTCATCTATTCAACAAATTTTTACAGAATACTCACTGTATTCCAGATCCTGTGAGTAACAATGATGAAAGGCAAATCTGCAACGCAAACCAGTGTGATCATCCTATCTGCCTCCACCACAGCATGGAGAGAGGCAGAAGTGGTGTGTACTGATATCAAAAAGACAAAACATCTGTTTAAATCCTTACAACAGGCCAGGTTCAGTGGCTCAACCTGTAATCCCAGCACTTTGGGAGGCTGAGGAGAGTGGACTGCCTGAGCACATGTGTTCAAGACCAGCCCAGGCAACTTGGAGAGACGTCATCTCTACAATAAATCAAAATGAGCTGGGCATGGTAGTGCGCACCTTGGAAGGCTGAGGCAGAAGGATCCACGGAGCCCAGCAGGTCGACACGAGGGTGGCCATGAGCATGCCACTGCACTCCAGCCTGGGCGACTGAGTAAAACTCCAACTTGAAATAAATAAGTAAATAAATCCTTATAACAAATAAATCTTATAAATGATGCATAAGTACTTACCTTACATGAACCACTGTCCATAGAAAAATGTTTATTATTAATGTTAACTTGTTTAGCAAGTATGTACCCAGTAAAATGGGGGAGAATGCAAATATGCATTTGACAGCCAATTCCCTGATTCTTTTTTCCTCTGAAACTTAAAACCAAGTTAGATTTGATTCACATATTCACACCTTAAAATAACAATAAGTTCACCTAAAAAGAACATTTGGAGGGCTCTGGCTCTGTGCAAAATAGTAAAACTACGTGATTTTGTCTCTCCCACTGAATCCAACAATAACTCTTATACAGAATACATCCAGCAACTATCGGAAGACCGAAAAGTAAATGGTAGCAAAAGAACGGAGGAAGAAGATCAAATCCAAAGTACTACCAAACCAGAAATGAGTTTCCTGGGGTTTTTCCTTCAGTATGATCTGGTTTTGGTTTGGGGTTTTTGGGTTTTTTTCCTTCATTCTATAGTCAATTGATCTTGACTCAAAAGCAGCAAAAAAGCTGGAAGTGCAACTGAGTGTGGACAGAAAAAGCACCTAGAGAAGCCGTCTCTTTCTGGTCCAAGAATCAGGAAAGGGGATTCTTAAAGATCACAGGATCCCGCGCCTTTGGGAGGCTGAGGTGAGTGGATGGCCTGAGCCCGCGGGTTCAAGACCCACCTGGGCAACTTGGCGAGACCTCGTCTCTACAATAAATCAAAAATCAGCCAGGCGTGGTAGCGCGCACCTGTAATTCCGGCTACCTGGAAGGCTGAGGCGGAAGGATCGCTGGGGCCCAGCGGGTCGAGGCTGCGGTGGCCGGGAGCGGCCACTGCACTCCGGTCTGGGCGACATAGTGAGACTCCACCTCAAAAAAAAAAAATTGTTATATGTACATAACACGGATGTCCTTCCTTTCCTGTAATCCAGGATTTTAAGACCAGCCTGGGTAACATAGTGAGACCTCATCTCTACAAAAATAAGAAATATTATCCAGGCGTGGTGGCACACACCTGTAGTTCCAGCTGCTCAGGAGGCAGAAGGATTCACCTGAGCCCAGGAGATTGAGGCTGTGGTTAGCCATGATCATGTCACTGCACTTCAGCCTAGGCAGCAGAGACCTCAACTCAAAAAACAAAAAACAAAAAAAAAGGAAAAAAACCGTCAACTCATAATTCTATATCAGTAAAAATGTTCTTTAGAAATGAAGGATAAATAAAGACAACCTCAGAGGAATTGATCTCCAGCAAACCTACTCTAAAAGAAACATGAAAGGAAATTCTTCAGATGGAAGGGCAGTAATACTCAAAAGAAACATGGGACATCAGGAATGAAAGAAGAGTAGAAGAAAAGGTAAATATCCAAGTAACTATAATAGTTTATCCTTTCCCTCTTAAACTCTTTAAAATATTTATGACAGTTAAAAACAAAAGTTAGGCCAGGCATGGTGGTTCATGCCTATAATCATTGGAAGATGATCGGAAGGCCGAGGTGAGAGAATCGCTTGAGACCAGCAGTTTAAGACCAGCCTCAGCCACATGGTGAGCCTCTGTCTCTATAGAAGTAAAAGCGATATTTAAAAATTATCCAGGTGTTGTGGCATACACCTGTAGTCCTAGCTGCTCAGGAGGCTGAGGTGGGAGGATCACCTGAGCCCAGAAGTTTGAGATTACAGTGAGTTAGGATCACACTTCTACACTCCAACCTGGGTGACAAAGAGAGAGAGAGAGAGCTCATCTCAAAAAAAAAAAAAGTTATAATTATTACGTTAAACTATTACACTTTAAAATGTACATAATACATGTATATAAATGTAAGTGAATATAATACATATAACAATCAGAGGAAAATAATGAGACCCATGTAATGGTAAGGTTTACATATTTCAACTAAAGTAGTAAAATGTAAACTTTAAATAGACCATGAAAAGTTCAGTATGTGTATCACAATTACCAGAGCGATTACTTTTAAAAAGCTATACAAAGAGATACTGTCAAAAACTCAATAAATAAATTAAAATGGAATACTTCAAACAATAAAAAGTTAGGAGGGAAAGGAGAAAAAGAGGGATGAAAAACAAGGGAACAGACACCTAATAAAACGACAGACAGAAATCCAGACATGTCAATAACTGCATTAAGGGGAAATGGTCTAAATACATACAATAAAAGATAGATGTCAGAAACTGGCAATGACTACAAGCAAAACTAACTGATTGTATCAGTACTGCATCTCACCTACAAGTACCTGTCCAAGTCCAGGAAATGTCAACCTTAAATTCTAAGTCTCCATATGTGCACTTCCAGCTCCTACTTTTGACTTGATGTCATTGGATCTTTTCAACCAGTAATGGCTCCATGCTATTTATTAAGCTTTAATTCTCAAAGAAGGATCATAATACTTTTCTCATTTTCCTGATTTATCAACTTAATTTTCTCATGATTTGGAAAAACATAAGTCTCCTGAGAAATACAAGGAAGAAATTCTTGTATCGAAACAATTTTCTGTCCCTTTGATGTGTCCTGCACTGACAGATATATGCTAAATTCATCTATTATTGGTGTGTGTTTTACTTCTCCTTTCATGTCCTATAGTGTCTTTTTGTCAAAGTTTATTAATTTTTTTTTTTTTTTTTTAGAAAGGATTTATTGAGAGGACAGAAAAGCTCCCACAGTGGGAGGGGACCTGAGGGGGTTGCCCTGTTAACTTTTTAAATTGACAAGTAAAAATTGTATATATTTATTGTGTACAACATATTGTTTTGAAATATGTATACATGTGGAATGGCTACATCAGTTAATTAACATACATATTACCTTACATATTTATATTTTTTGTGTGACATGAGCACTTAGAATCCACCACACAGTGTATTTTTTTAATAAAAGTGGCAGCTCTGATATTTGGTACATAAATATTCATAACTTATAACTTGATTCAGAACTGTAGCTTCCAACATTATAAAGAGTTTCTGTCTCATTTAATGCTTTTTGACATAAACTCTACATTATCTGCTGTCAGGACCGTAACTACAATTTCTTGCTGTTTGCAAGTTCCCATATTTTTATTTTTAGCTTTACTGTAATATTTCTGTGTTTCTTATATACAGCATGGTTTGCTTATGCTTTGTGAGACAATTTGTGAGTTATCACTTATATCTATTGATTATGACCAATATGTTCGGTCACAATCCTAACATATTATATTTACCATATGTAAAAACTGAAAATAAGAAGATCTTGAACCATTAAAAATTCCAGAGATCCACAAAGGATGCTCATTAATGAAATTTCAATTTCATTTTACTGATTAACCAGACCTTCCCCATTAGTAACCACAACAACATTCCCATAGCTTCGAGAGTGCTGATTTGAGAGACCCCTCAATTTTGACAGGTGCCTGAAAAACTGAGGAGCCAGGGCCAGGACTGCCAAGGTAAGCGAGAGCCCCATACCCAACCCTAAAACACAGAGCAGACGTGCTATTTAATAATCTCCTTGGGTATGTGAAAACACTGCATAAAGAATGCACAGGGCAGAATTACAAGCTGCAGATTGTAATTCACTAATTACAATTTTTCAAAAAACCTGAAATACAATAGATCCCACTACACTGCAGCAAGGGAAAGTATTCTATTATGAAATGTTGCTTCGTCGTTACATAAGTGTACCAGCTTGCTAGGGCTGCCCTAGCGAAGTGCCACAGACTAGACGGCTCAAACAGAAAGCGTTTTCTCAAAGTTCTGGAGGATGGAAGCTCGAGATCAAGGCGCTGGCAGGGCTGGTTGTATTCCGAGGCTTCTCTCCTCGACTTACGAGTCGGTCACCTTAAGACTCTGAGCAGGCCACTTAAATGTAGTGTAATATATTCTAGGCTTAGGAAGGCAAGCTGCAATATTATAATGGAAACACAGAACTTCTTCAGCCTCCAGCTCTCCAAAGATACGCAGAAAGTAAGTATGAACACTGGTATGAAGATGTAAGTGCCTTCACTGATGTTCTTATTCAACATCTGATTATTTTTTAAAAATCTGATTTTTTTTTAAATATCTGATTATTTTTTTAAAATATGAGTGTTTTTAAGTCCAGGGTTTGCATGTTAGTACAAAAGTTGTAACAGTTATAGTCCCACGTTTTTGGAGAACATTATTCATTATTCTACTACTTGGTTTCTTGCTACGGTTTGAATGCGTTCCTCAACTTTCATGTACTGAAAACTGAAGCCCCGATGCAACAGCGTTGAGAGGCGGGATCTGTCGCTAATGCAGGAGTCAGTCCATTATTGCAAGCAAGACAGGGTCTGCAACAAAAACAAGCCGAGCCCTCTCTTGCTTTTTCTCGCCCTCTGTCCCTCTCTCACCTTCTGTCACGGGACGACACCGCAAGAAGGCCCTGGCAGATGCTGCACCACAGCCAACCA
The DNA here is from genome assembly GCA_027257055.1 of Cephalopachus bancanus. Classification (NCBI taxonomy): domain Eukaryota; kingdom Metazoa; phylum Chordata; class Mammalia; order Primates; family Tarsiidae; genus Cephalopachus; species Cephalopachus bancanus. Next base: position 1,159,634 of record JAPVLO010000140.1, read on the forward strand.
GAAGAGCTGGGACCTGGGCTCATTTCTTCTAGGCATAAAGGTTTAGAGCACCTGTTCCTTTACACCACATCCCCACACCTGTCCAAAAGTCAGAGGAAATCAGAGGAGAAAAGAGAAAACTCTCCAACTCATTTTTCTCTTCAATATTTCTCATACTTCGCATTACCACACACAAGTCCTCAAATCCAGCAAGCCAGGTCATCTTCCTACTTACTACAGTGCACATGACTTTGTTTTGTGACATCCTACATGACCACTGATGTTTCAACTGCAGCAAGGTAACAGGCAAGGAGGCATCTGGCTGAATAACTGCATTACAATCACTCCCATGGGAGGGATTCCGTGTTAAATAATAAATCAGTTTCTCATGTTGCTGAGGCAACTCTGGAGAGCTGTGGCAAGTGAAAATTCTGAGTAATTCATTCTGGAATAGTTTACACGGAAGAAAGAGAGGCCTACGGCAGTCTTCCCATCGTCATGAGACTGACTTCTCTCCTTTTCCTCACAGCACACCCAGCTGGGTCTCGACATGCCAGGAGGCGGACCAGGTGCAGACGCAGTTCCCAAAAGCTCGTTGTTTAGATGTGAAAGGTAATAATGCTGACCAAAATTAACGTTGATAAAACACTATCACTAACTTACATTGAATCAAATCACCGAAAATTTGAAGAGCATGTCTGGTGGCAATTACTTAGATAGGACATGTTATTATTAATCTTAAAGAGATGGAAACCATAAAAGCAGAAGTTGCGATAGAACTGTCAATTACTGTTTTCCACCATTACACAGAGAAAAAAAGTGAATGAATAAATTTATTTTTAAAAAGCATTATTTACACTGTGTGTAGAATTTTCATTCTGAGAAGCAATTTGTGAAATATTATTAGTCACGTGTAAATTACAGAGACAGCCGGGCTCAGTGGCTCAGCCTGTAATCCCGCGCCTTTGGGAGGCTGAGGTGAGTGGATTCCCTGAGCCCCGGGGTTCGAGACCCGCCTGGGCAGCAAGACCTCATCTCTACAATAAATCAAAAAATCAGTCGGGCGTGGCAGCACATGCCTGTAATTCCAGCTACTTGGAAGGCTGAGGAGGAAGGATCACCGGAGCCCAGCAGGTCAAGGCTGCGGTGGCCGGGAGCGGCCACTGCACTCCAGTCTGGGCGACAGAGTGAGACTCCAACTCAAAAAAAAAAAAAAGAAAGAAAAGAAAAGAAAATTACAGAGACAAAATTTGAAACACAACTCATCTATATCAGATAGTATCATTGAAAATTAAAAACATTAAATATTAAATTAGACACATGCACATAAGACAGGCAAAGATAAGCACTTCAGAAATAGTTTGGCGCCAGGCACAACGCCCACGCCTGTAATCCCAGCACTTTGGGAAGCAGCAGTGAGAGGATTTCGGCAACTCGGGGGCTCGAGACTGGCCTGGACAACCTGGTGAGACTTCATCTCTACAAAAAACATAATAAATAAGTAATTAATTGATTAAATAGCCAGGCACGGTGGTGCATGCCTGTTGTTCTGGCTACCTGGAAGGATCGCCTGAGTCCAGCAGGTGGGGGCTGCAGTGACTGAGAATGTGCCACCGCACTCTAGCCTGGGTGATAGAGTGAGACTGTGACTCAAATTTTTAAAAAAATAGGCCAGGCTCAGTGGCTCAGCCTTTAATCCCAGCGTTTTGGGAGGCTGAGGTGAGTGGATTGCCTGAGCCCACGGGTTTGAGACCCGCCTGGGCAACTTGGCGAGACCTCATCTCTACAATAAATCAAAAAATGAGCCGGGCGTGGTAGCGCGCGCCTGTAGTTCCAGCGACTCGGAAGGCTGAGGCAGAAGGATCGCCGGAGTCCAGCAGGTTGAGGCTGCAGTGGCCGGGAGCGGCCACTGCACTCCAGTCTGGGCAACAGAGTAAGACTCCAACTCAAAAAAATAAAAAATAAAAATAATAAAATAAAATAGTTTGGGCTGTGTACAGGAAAATATTGAATCTCCTAAGTGTGAGGCAGAAGTACTTTCCTAATTGCTTTCATGAAATCCTACCCCCGGGAATGATGCATATTTGAGTACAAGCAAATAGTAAGCCCTAGGATAATGGAAGAATCATTACAAATGAAGATGCTGTTTCTCTTAGGTCTTTAAAAAATGTTTGAATTCATATCACATCTACTGTTAACCTTGATTATACCAAGACTAAGTAGCTCCCTTAGTTTTATCCAGCAAGTAGTTAAAATTCCATGGGATGGTGCAGCTTAAACCAAACTCTGACTTTTCCAACTACATTGCAGCATACAATACAGAGGAATAGGGGTCACTAAGCTTTGGACTTCAACATGAATTTACTTTCACGAAGTTACTTTAAAGAGGACAAATGTCTTAGGATAATGCCCCAAATACCACTTTAAAAGCTACCTGCTCGAAAACCTGAGTACTATTTAAAGGCTTAAATAAATACATTCATTTATGACGCAGACATTTGTTTAATGTCTACTGAGCAAAATACTATACCAACTATTGTGACTCTTGCCCTGTGACGATCAAAATAAACAAGAAAATTGCAACGTAATAAATATAAAATGACATAATACAACTGAATATATATTCAGGTGATAGGGTGAGACTCCAACTCAAAAAAAATAAAATAAAATAAAATAAATAATGACAATAGGACTAAGATAATTAAGAAAGTCTTCCCTATAGAGGTCATCATTAAATCAACTAATGGCACTTTAATTCTAAGAATTACACATAAAAAGAAAAGAATGAAGTTCGATATTCAGCAAATACATTTTTTTTTTTGAGTTGGAGTCTCGCTCTGTCGCCCAGACTGGAGCGCAGCGGCCACTCCGGCCCCCGCAGCCTCGACCCGCTGGGCTCCGGCGATCCTTCCGCCCCAGCCTTCCGAGTAGCCGGAACTACAGGCACACGCTACCACGCCCGGCTGATTTTTGATTTATTGTAGAGACGAGGTTTCGCCAAGTTCAAGACCCACCTGAGCGAATACATTTTAAGTGGAGGCCTAAGTTGGGGAACTAGTAAGGTAAGTCTGGGGAAGGCAGTAAACCTAACTGACAGTCTGATTTTATATTCCTAATAGGAAATAACATATTGTAACACTTGGATAACATAAGAGTAAAGTGGAGAAAACGCTAATTGAAGATATTTATTTCATACCTATATGTAGGACAGACTATAATAATGGAAATAAAACCAGCAAAACTGTTGCTGCAGTTTCCTAAAGGTAAAGTGATGAAGGTCTGTGTCAGTGTGACCGAAGAGGACTTCACATAGCCAGGTGACAGGCTCGACTGTTAGAGGAAAGTAAGATCTGCTAATGTCTCTTTGGAGTCAAGGTTATCTACCACACAGACACACAAACACACACACGGGGGGGGGGGGGGGGGAGATAAAGAAAAACTGATTCATTCCTGGGCTATTAGCAAACTTAATGGCCTGGAGGTCTTCAGTGTATACTACATCAAGAAGGCTCCTTGGCTACGGTTTCCATGGTGCACAGGAAATTCTGTTACCTCCATGAGGCACCAGACAACTGTTCTAGAACTGAATCAGTGGAGTGAAGTTTAGTCCACTGATAGCCCCAAAGTTGGTAGGCTGGTTTTGAATCCAATATGACATCCAATTTTACTTTATTAAATCCAATTTAATGTAGATTTTTAAAGTTCAATTATAAATTTTATAAATTCAAAATCATGTTTTTAACACATTAATGATACATCTTTTTTTACCTTTGATGGGAGATGTTTGTGTACTACCATTCTGAAGCAGGAATTAACTCTTACAGGTAAACAGGAGTCAAAAGGAGTCTGATGTCATAAATTCTTGATGTAAACACAGTAAAGGCATAATTAAAATGCATAATTACTCTTGCTCAGGTATAGGACATATACCCACTCTTAACAGACACCAGACTCTCTTGTCCCTGACTTGAGGAAAATCAAACAGGTTATACAACTCATGTGGTCCTTCTTAAGTGTCAACCCCTAACTTGGTCATCAATTGCTGCAGGCAGGCAATACATAAAAGTCATAAATTGTTTTGTCACATCAAATTTTACCTTTGTTCTACTAAAAATGGGCCCCAACCTGCAGAATAATAAAAAGGAAGAAAAAACAATCAAACTAGCAAATAGATTTATTTCGGAGAAAACAACTAAGTGAAAACTATTTAAAATTTCACAATGCTACAACACCACAAATACGAAATAATCATAGAATTGTAAAAGTTGCCGGTCACCAAAAAAACAAAAGAAGAACTCACACTAGTTATAATTTATCAAATAAATTACAAGTTTCTAAGCCATGGATAATGATTCATAAATCATCAGCAACATGGCCAGAAGAAAAAACTGAGTTCCAGTTCTTCATGACAAAGGACGTCTACTAAAGAGACACCCAAAATAACTCAACAGCCCTCTGTGCTGACTGATGGCATTTTCAAAGTCCTGAATAAAGAGGAAATGTCAAAAGTGCACAGACACACACACAAAAGGAACAATCCACAGGCAAACCTGGCTCGAAAATAACAGTGGGGCTGCTTAGTACCCAGAGAAGCAAAATGATAAATGCTGAGATATTCTTTATTCGAGAGGGACCCTGGGTGTTTACGCACGACCAGTGAAGGAAGTGAAATGTTACCAGGGTCTGAAAAAGTCTCTCAACAGGGTGGACGCTGAATTCCCTTTTAATAAAAAGGGGACAGATTTTATTTTTAAAATCTTTTTTCCAACGTCCAGAAGGCTGCAAAGGAAAGGAAGGAAAGAAGAAAAGAAAAAGAGAGAGGACGGCGAGGCCCGCAGAGTCGTGTCGCGGACGGCGCGCTTCAGCCGGCCACGCCGAGCGTCCGCGGCGAGGCCACCCGTGCCTTTCCAGACTCTCGCCGGGCCGCGCCGTGGACCGCCCCGGGGCCGCGCCGAGCCCCCGGGCGCCTCCCAGAGCGGGCCGGGGGCCGCGGGGCCGCCCTCCCGCCGGCCGCCGGCGACGACGGCGCGCGGCGTGCGGCCGGCGAGCGCGGCCGAGGGGGCGGCCCGGCCGGCGCCCGCAGCGAGCGCGCCGTGCCGGGTCCGAGGCCGCGCGCGCCGGCTCCGGCTCGCGGGCAGGGCGGCGGGGCGCCGCGGCCGGGCACGCCTCCCCTCCTCCCCGCGGGAGGCCGCGGCGCCGGGCGGCAGCGCCCGCCATCCCGCGCGCGGCCGGCGAGCCACGGGCCGGGGGAGGCGGAGGGCGAAGCCGGCCGCCGGGCCGGGCGAGGGGCCGCGGCGCGCGCGTACCTTGTTGAGGTGCGGGCTCCGCGTCAGCAGGTAGCCGCGCTGGGGGGCGTGGCGGCGGCGGCGGGGGGCTGCGGGCTCCATGGCGGCGCGGGCTGGCGCGGGCGGACGCGGCGGGGCCGGGCGCGGAGTGCGGCGGCGGCGGCGGCGGCGGCGCGGGGCAGGCCGGGCGGCGGGGGCGGGCGCGGCGGCGCGAGGGGTGGGCGCGGCGGGTGGAGCCCGCGCGGAGCCGGTGCGCCCGGCCGGGCCGCGGCGAGAAGCGCTGAGTCACGGCGGGCGGGCGGCGCGCGAGCGGGGGGGTCGGGGGCGGAGGAAGCGCGAGGCGCGGCGGCCCGGCGGGCGCGGGACCCCAGCCCCCGCCGCGCGCAGGGCCCCGCCCCCGTGCGGCCGGGAGCCGCAGCCGTCCGGGCCCGTCCCGCGTGGGCCGCGCCTGGCGCCGAACGCCCCCTCGCCCCCGACGCCGGCTTGCCCTGACCCCCGCGCGGGCGTCGCGGGAAGATGGAAGGAGGCGCGCGCCGCGGAGGCCGGCCCGCTGCCGGGCACCCCCGGGGGCTGCGGGACGGACGGACTCGGGAAGCCGCCCCGGGGCGGCCGGCAGGAGACCTCGACCGCCTGGCAAGCGTCCACGTCCTCTGCCCGGTGTGAGCTCTAGCCACGGGCCTCTGCCGTCCTGGAGGCCGCCGCGCCCCGAGACGCGCACCCTTGGCCCTGACCGCCAGGACCTGGCGGAACCCGGGGAACCCGGAGACGGGCCGGGGGGAGATCTTGGGTGCGACCCCGCGTCAGTTTCTTTCGGGTATCCGCGGGAATTTAATGGGAATGCCATTAAGAGGCCGGGGGGCCGGCGCGGTGCTTCAAGCCTGTCATCCCAGCACTTTGGGAGGCCGGGGCGAGAGCATTGCCTGAGTCTAGGGGTTCGAGACCAGCCTGGGCAACTTGGCGAGACCTCGTATCTACAATAAACAAGAAAATTGGCCGGGCGTGGTGGTGGGCGCCTGTAGTTCCGGCTTCTTGGAAGGCTGAGGCGGAAGGATCGCCTGAGCCCAGGCTGCGTTGGCCCTGAGCCTGCCACTGCACTCCAGCCTGGGCGACAGAGTGAGACTTGGAAAAAAAAAAAAGATGTCGGCATGCAAAGGCCAATAAACAATCCTGTTTATCTCCTATATGACTGGGGATGGGGGGTCTAAAACCAGATGTTCAGAAACCGCTGCTCTCTACAAATGATGGGTGGGAAACTCCATCCTTAAGAGCTTCAGTTTCTTCTTTGGTAAAACGAGAGGTGAAATGAATACTCCCCCAGCACTGAATATTTATTATTGAATTATTAAAATTTAGACTGCAGGAGTAGTCAGATCATAGCCAAAAGCAGTGTCTACCTGACAAAAAGCAAACAATAGCAACAGATAATAAAGCTCGCTGTGCCCCAATTTCCTTTTCAGTTAAATAGGATCTCTAGTTCCTGCCTATTCATCTGGACATACTGACATTACAAAGAATAGTGTTTGGGATTATTTGTTGATTTTATATCTCCATAAACTAGACACATAGCCAATCACATTGTTTTCTTCATTTCTGACAATACTGCTTTATCATAGCAAAGACATGTAAAAAAGAATTCGTTTTATAGAGGACATTTTTTGGTATCACAAAATTCTTTTTAAAAACTTGTATTTAAGTAACACCTTTCATTGTGGATTCTATAATCCATAAATAATTAACCCTACAACATCCAAGAAGATAATACTTTACAAAATTCACTCTCCTGAATTAACTGAGGTACGTTGCAATGAGGGTGCTTTACATGGCACAAAAACAGTTTAACAGCAGGCCTAGCAGCCAAACTGAAAGATGTTCAAAGAGAAGCAGAAATGTTAGTGCAACAGAATCTTGCTATAATTAAGTTTTTGTGTTTTTTTTGAGTTGGAGTCTCACTCTGTCGCCCAGGCTAGAGTGCAGTGGCACGCTCACGGCCACCACAGCCTCAACCTGCTGGGCTCCGGCGATCCTTCCTCCTCAGCCTTCCAGGTAGCTGGAACTACAGGCGTACATTACCACACCTGACTAATTTTTTTTTTTTTTTTATTGTAGAGACGAGATCTTAGCAAGTTGTCCCGGTGGGTCTCAAACCTGCGGGCTCTGGCAATCCACTCACCTCAGCTTCCCAGAGTGCTGGGATGACAGGCTGAGCCACCGAGCCTGGCCTATAATGAAGTTCTTATTACATAGACTTAGATGTAGGACCTGTCTATTCCTGTTTCAGAGACTATGCCTCTACCCACAAGCCAACATTACACAGTGATTACAATCTCCTGCCAGTGCAGGTAAAGTTCATATCTTTCATCTATATGTTTACTTTTCTTATGAAAAGGACTCTGGTCATCTTGAATGATAACAGGATAAGGCCTAGCTGAATGTGCCATTTAGTACATTCATATGCAGTTCCAAGAATGCTGGGAAGAACCTATGTTTCCACATAAATGTTAACTAGAACATCAGAATTTTCCGTATTTTTTCATCTCTTGCAAAGTTAGGTTTCTTTGCCAAGAACATGTAGGAAAGCAAATGATAGAACAAAAAACTCTTGCTTTAATTTGTCCTGTAAGAAGCCAGTTGTGCAGTCACTCTGCACACAATTGGTAATGTCAAGAATGGGTATGATTCACAAATTAAGGGACTGGAAGCTGTAGGTTTCTGTTATACAGGTGAGAACACACAGGTCTTTCTTGCCCAAGTTAAAATTACGTTAGTACACAATGAACCTTTAACAACATAGATTAAAATAAGATTGTAGGAGATACTCTGATGTAATGTCAATTGAGATTGTAAATACAGAAAATGCAGGAAATATCCAGTAGCTCATAGAGGAATTCAGATGTTTCACCTTCATGAGAAAAAAAGATAATCTATCAGAAAAAGATGTACCTATATGATGGTTTGTAACACTAAGTAAATGATCCTGTATTTCTTCACCCAAAAAGCTAAATGCTTTGTATTTAAGTACTTGGAAAATCTCTCTGAATGACAAGTATTTTTTCAGGTGCAAACTACAAGGCCACCGCAGATTTGTCCCTCTGAGGTTATTCCTAGAAATATTTCATCAACTTTAAAGGGGAGAGCACTTATTAGACAAGTAATAACTGATATGCTTACCGAAGAGGCATTAAAAATAGTGGTTTTGAATGCGAACTCTGGAATTACACCTCCTGGGCTCCTGTTCCAGTGATGTCACTTCCAATTTGTGTGCCCTTGTCAAGTTATTTACCTTCCATTGTCTCCTCATAGGAAGCACCGCATGAGTATTTGTCATATGAAAACAAATGATAAATCCGGCACATTGCTCTATACACTTACTTAAAACTTTTAAAAATAAAATATTAGAAGAAGGAAACTAAAGTGTTCTAAGAGAATACATTTTACTTACAATATTAGCAATTACAGATTTTGGCATTAGAAAGTAGTTTTTTGTTTTTTGGTAGGAGTCTCACTCAGTCCCCCAGGCTGAAGTGCAGTGGCACTCTCACGGCCACCGCAGGCTCAACCTGCTGGGCTCAAGTGATCCTTCTGCCTCAGCCTTCCAAGTAGCTGGAACCACTGGCATGCACCACCATGCCCAGCTAAATTTTTTTATTTATTTATTTTAGAGACGAAGTCTTGCCAGGTTGCCCAGCCTGGTCTCGAATCCCTGGACTCAGGCAGTCCTCTCGCCTCGGCCTCCCAAAGTGCTGGGATTACAAGCATGAGTCACCACACCTGGCTAAAAAGTAGAATTAAGTGACTTTACAAGGTTAACTATTAATCTTGTAGGATTAACTAATATTGTACTAGATTCTTGTTTGTGTTTTTGACTCTCGTAATGAAGAAAATATTTTTTGAAATTGCTTGCTTTTAAATTTCATGTTTTTCCCAGATGTTGCTACAGAATACCTCATATGATATGTCATTTCTCTGTCTGGGTTGGCAGTCAACTACCCATGTATTACATGCTAAGGCTTGCCGCTCTGTGTCTATTGTACCTGTGCCATTCTAAATCTTTTTTCTAGGTTGAAAATAGTAGAGCTGGCCAGGCGTGGTGGCTCACACCTGTAATCCCAGTACTTTGAGATTGGGAGGCCAAGGCAGGACAATCATTTGAGGCCAGGAGTTCAAGACCAGCGTAGGCAACATAGTGAGACCATGTGTCTAAAAAAAAAAATATATATAAAAAATTAGCCTGGCATGATGATGCACCACAGTGCGACAGAGCAAGACCTTGTCTCTGTAAAGAAAAAATGTGGAACAGCTAATCAGTTTCTGCAAAAAGCAAGGAAATATGCAGCCAAGTATTTGGAAAAGCTCATAGGATATTCGAGGTATTTATTGGTATGTAATGAGTATAGTACCTCAAAATTTAGTGGCTTAAAACAACAACAGTCATTACATTCTCTCTCATGGTTTCTGTGCATTCAGTATTTGACAAGGGCTCGACTGGTTAGCTCTGACTCAGGATTGCTCCTGTAGTTGTAGTTAAACAGTGTCTGGGATTGGAAAAGGGGGTAGCTAGGTTCATTTGAGATCCTCACAGGACAAATGACTTATAGGGAACCTGAAGGATTCCAGAGCAAGCATTCCAGGGAACATGATAAAAAGTGTTTTTCTCCTCTGGGTGACTTACCCTTGTGAGTCACATATTGTCACAAAAAGCCTGTCCCATTGGGAGGAGTGTCAGAGTTCCATTGTAAGAAGAGGTTGTGTGATGGGAGCTATGGAAAATACAATCATATACACAGAGATATAAAGAGATCTGTTTAACTGTTTGTTCCCATCACTTTTTTTTTAATTTTTGAGTCGAAGTCTCACTCTGGAGGGTAGTGGCATGCTCACGGCAACCGTAGCCTCCTTCCACCTCAGCCTTCCAAGTAGCTGGAACTACAGGCATTCACCACTACACCCGGCTAGTTTTTGTTTTATTGTAGAGACTAGGTCTCGCCAAGTTGTCCAGGCTGGTCTCAAACCCCTGCGCTCAGGCAATCCTCTTGTCTCCCGAAGTGCTGGGATTACAGGTGTGACCCACCACTCTCGACTTCCCATTACTTTTTTAGTCACTAGTACATCTTAAATATTCTGCGGGTGGTACATTTGACATTGATAAGTTCTTGAAACCAGTATATAATGTGCATAAGTACACAAGTTGAGAAAAACTACAGAAAAGTAGTTTAGAGGATGTGTCATAATTCAATTTAGATTCAGGCCAACCCTTACTACATCTTCATTGTATCCCATGTTGGAGTTGCTGATGATGACTCTAAGCACAAAGAGATTTCAAAGTATCTTCTACATTGTTGTCAATGTGGTTTAATAAAGTATGTTTTCTTTTAATACTTTGAAATGAGCTGAGCTCGGTGGCTCAGCCTATAATCCCGCACCTTTGGGAGGCTGAGGTGAGTGGATTGCCTGAGTCCACAGGTTCGAGACCCGCCTGGGCAAGTTGGCGAGACCTCATCTCTACAATAAATCAAAAATCCGCTGGGCATGGTAGCACACACCTGTAGTCCAGCTACTTGGAAGGCTGAGGTGGAAGGATCGCCGGAGCCCAGCAGTCGAGGCTGCAGTGGCTGGAAGTGGCCACTGCACTCCAGTCTGGGCGACCGAGTGAGACTCCAACTCAAAAAAACAAAATACTTTGAAATCTAGCAATTCCTAGAAAAGAATACATTAGCACTCAGCCAAAATATTAGCCATAATGTACCATTTTATAATCTCTTAACTATCTTAAATAGTTAGGAGACTACTAAACTAGCCTAGTTTGAGAGAATGTTAACAAGGAGCAGTGAAATAACTATTTATTAGAAACAAAAGACATTTGAGTCTGTTGGAACCATCTAGTTATTTAACTTTAGTAAGAATACCATATTAAAAATAATGCAAAAAATAAAAATATTTAACTGTAGTAAGAATACCATATTAAAATACTTTCTGTAATGTCTAAAGTTTGTATAATATATATATGCTACTTTTATATTTATGAAAAAACACAAAGTTTGGATCATACTCTAGGGAGAGGATATCATTAAAGCAATATACTATAAAATGTTAGGAATCACAATTGTTATGTTTTGTTTTATGGATCTGTGGAGGAATATGAGGCCCAATCTGGACAGCAGCAATTGGTTAAATTGAGGAAGAAAATCTCAGAATGATATTTTACAAATGTTACAAAGAAACTTACTGATAACAGCAAAGATCTGTAAAAGCTAGTTAGCCTGCTATAAAACATTTGCTGTAAAACAAAAGTAGTTAACCATTTGTTGCTAGTTACCTATTGCTGCTAACCTTAACGAAACAAAACGCCACTACCAATCAGCCGCTTCACAAAGGAAACTTCCTTTTGCAACCACTCCCCAAGATAGTTCCCCCAGCCCACACTGGACCCCTCTTTCAAAAACACCCCTCCTGCCCCTGCCTCTTTGCAGACAGCAGACACTCTCTCTGCTGTTCGGCCCATTTTTCCCCTCACAACGGCTCTTTGCCTTAATATAAATCTACCTTTCTTAATTCATAACTGTCTTGAATACTTTCACCCACACGATTCCAGCCATACCCAACCTGCCACACCCGGCGTGACCCAAAGTTAATTTGAGATGACAGTGGCGTTATATCACTCATTACCGTCCTGCAAGTATGGATACCTCAAAACCTCTGACTGCTTGCCAGTAGGCTTGGAAGCCAGCTACATAATGCAACTCAGTTGGGGAGGATAAGTTCCATGATGCCTTGCTCTGCCAAACACCTGTGCAGATCCACCCTGCTCTCCTTACTTAGAACAAGCCAGGCTAAAAACAAACAAATAAAATGATCTCAAAATAAAAAATTAAAATTAAAAAAACTGTATTGAAATGTTAACCTTTCTTCATAACAGTAAGACTGAATTTACCATTTAACACAGTCACTTAAAGAATAGATTATCATACAATTTAGGTAATTAGTAATTGTTTTTTAAATATAACATTATGTCAATAGTAATTCTCTAAACAACAGTATTTTGTGGCTTTTTATTTCTCAGTGTTTATATATTTTGAAAAATTAGATGTTAGAGAAAATACACATTAATATAACTTATTTTCAAGTGACTTTTTCAAACACACACAAAAAAAGTGGAAAAACAAAGTGGTTCAAAAAAGTTAAAATTTCTCCTTGGAATGAGTAGCTAATTCTTGTTTTAAAATCGGCATTAGTTTCTGACACCATATTAAATTAGTGGCCTTCTTATCTCAAACAGATATTATAAAAAATAATGAATAAACACACACAAAAAAAGTTAGCCTTAAGTTGCTTTATTTAATTTGAATAATCTTAAGAAACAAAGTGTGCTATGTTTCAGAGATCAACTCAAAACACATAAAGTCTGTTAACTCAGAGCCCATGGGCTGTAACTAGTGGTTAGCATCCAGTAACCTGCCAGAAATACAAAGAAGCCAGCATTAAGCACCAACTCTCAGTCTGTAATGTCACCAGAAACTTGGCATTTCAAATCTAGTTCTAAGGTGAAGTTCCTGATGTGATGGCTGAGCTCCCAACCTGCTGGTTTCTGGGAGAGGGAGAACATGTGCATGAAAAGTTGTACTCAAGAGAGTTATACAAGAGATTAATTCATCCTAGAGGAAGAGACCTGACGGACAGCACGTAGACCAGAGGAGACTTGTAGTGTTACATTTTAAAGACACGGTCCATTTCCGAAGGAAAATGGGGGAACCTTTGGACCGGGGGAAAGAATCAAATAGATTTGGTAGGAAAACTTGTCACTTTGGGGTTTTGACAACACCCAAGCTGGGGGTACTTGTTTTCCACATAAACCCATTGGAGACTTCCAAATTAGACTGGAACTTCTACTGATACAGGAACTTTTATATGTAATGTTTAAATGTCCAGGCCGTTCACATTTAGATGTGGAGATAAGCAGCCCTGGGCTCCCATCCTCTCCCCCACCCCCAAAGGCTGTTGCTTATCATCTGTGGCTAATGTGCCGGAAAAGAAGAATCCTCAGTGTACTTTCGCTGCCTTTCACTGTGGAAATTGCTCTGTCATGCAGTTAAATCGGGCTGTGGAGAGGCCTGAGACCATCATGCCCGTCGCCACGGCCGTACTACAGTGGAATCCAGAGGCAAGGCAAGAATTAAGTTTTGCTTTTTGGTTTTTGTTTTTTGGGGGTTTTTTGTTTTTTGAGTCGGAATCCCACTCTGTGGCCCAGACTGGAGTGCAGCGGCTGCTCCCGGCCACCGCAGCCTCGACCTGCTGGGCCCCGGCGATCCTTCCACCTCAGCCTTCCCAGTAGCTGGAATTACAGGCGCGCGCTACCACACCCGGCTAATTTTTGGCTTATTGTAGAGATGAGGGCTCACCAAGTTGTCCAGGCAGGTCTCGAACCCGCGGGCTCAGGCAATCCACTCACCTCGGCCTCCCAAAGGCGCAGGATTACAGGCTGAGCCACCAAGCCCGGCTAAGAATTAAGTTTTATCAGGTAAACCAGAACTGCACAAAGAGACAATGAATACTTCTCACACACTCTCCCTTAATCTCTTTCCTTTCCTTTCTTCATACCTTACTAATCCACTCAAAACAAGAAGCAATATATGATTATGCTGAGCAGAAAAGGGAGGAAGCTTTCTGAACACAGGCAAAGTTAGAGCAAAACTATAAAAAATCACTCCACGGAAAGGAACATAATTATCAAAATGCCCTCAAGGTCTTGAAATTAAGTTCAGTAACAGCTCTAGGCGTGCCAGAGAATAAATGTTTGGTTGTACAGGTCAAGTTCCAGAGAATTGGATTCATACTTTGATCTGTTTACCCTATCTACAAGGAAACTGATATATAATTGGAAAAAAATATATCGTTACTTAATACAAATATTAAATCACCTGGACATTGTTTTATATATAAGTTTCCTGGGAGTTCTTATTTCTTATGTTTGTTGAAGTCTGAGTCTATCGCATGAGGCTAAAATAGCTTTTTAGTCATATCCTCCCTCCCCCAACATGTATATTTTCTTCATGAGTAGATGTGCACATGGAAAAAAGTAAAAAGACATAAAGTCATATAAATTTGAAACCTTTTCTGAGCAATTGAAGAGCAGTGGAGAGGGGACAAAAGAATATTTGAACTCTTATACAAAGATCTCACTTTTTCTTTCTTTTCTTCTTGAGTCGGAGTCTCACTCTGTCACCCAGGCTGGAGCGCAGTGGCACACTCACGGCCACCGCAGCCTCAAACTGCTAGACCCAGGCGATCCTTCTGCCTCAGCCTTCCAAGTAGCTGGAACAAGCAGCTGGAATAGGCATGTGCCACCACTCCCAGCTAATTTTTTGATGTATTGTAGAGTCGAGGTCTCGCCAAGTTGCCCAGGCTGATGTAGAACCCCTGGGTTCAGGCAATCCTCTCACCTCGGCCTCCCAAAGTGCTGGGATTATAGGTGTGAGCCACCATGCCTGGCCTCACTTTTTCATATACCCTACTTCCAGTCCCCATGCCTCAAGGAAGATAGTGTATAATAATTTTTCGTAATTGACTGCTTTTATTTTATTTATTTATTTTTTTTTTTTTTTTGAGTTGGAGTCTCACTCTGTCGCCCAGACTGGAGTGCAGTGGCCACTCCCAGCCACCGCAGCTCGACCTGCTGGGCTCCGGCGATCCTTCCGCCTCAGCCTTCCGAGTAGCTGGAACTATAGGCACACGCTACCACGCCCGGCCAATTTTTTGATTTATTGTAGAGATGAGGTCTCGCCAAGTTGCCCAGGCAGGTCACGAACCCACAGACTCAGGCAATCCAATCACCTCAGCCTCCCAAAGCGCGGGATTACAGGCTGAGCCACCGAGCCCGGCTCAATTGACTGCTTTTAAACCTATGTCAAAAACAAAGGAAAGAGTTGTTTGTTTCCTCAGTAATATAATTTACTTGAATTTAAGATTATTTTGTTTCCCAATTCTACTTATAGTAGTCTTTATAATCTATATTCTTGCAGAAGGAAGAGCACTTGACAAACCTAGCCAAAAACTGAAATCTCCCTAGAGAGATTTATTTTAGAAATGTATAAACAAACATTCTACCACATGCTAATTATTTCAAAACCATCAATAATTGCAGTGGCTATAAATATAAACTTATTTTTATAAGCATAATTACAAGGTTCTTCTTTCCAGATATCTCCTTATTTCTGCAGTCATTTCATGAAGCTATCAAAGCTCTTCGTTTTAATAAGACATTGCTCATATTTCTCCCTGTTCAAACTATTAAAGTGAAACCAAGGTAGAATGCTATGTAGAAAAACTTAGAGGGAAAAAAATTGGAAAACAATCAAAAGATATGTTTTTAAAAACGGAGCCAACTGCTGGAAATATGCTACCCCTACTACGAAATATTATTGTTTCACTGACATCTAAAGGCCACTCTTGTGACATTTAAGTTATAACATCAGAGTGTTCCTGGCAGTAGATAAGGGAGTTCTTGATGTATTCGTTATCTATCAATGTCTGAGAAATGATCACAGACCTTGGCCGCCTAAAATTACATTTCCACAGTTTTTGTGGGTCAGGAATCCAGAGAGGGATCAGCTGGGTGCCTGGGCTCAGAGTCTCACGAGGCAGCAGTCACGGCCAGAGCTGCCTTCGTCTCATGGAGCAACCAAACGAGGGTCAGGTTCCAAGTTCAATCCCTGTGGACATTTGGTTTATTGAAGAGACAAGGGCTTGCCAAGTTGTCCAGGCTGGTTTCGAACCTGTGGGCCCAGGAAATCCTCTTGCTTCCACCTTCCAAAGTGCTAGGATTACAGGCATGCGCTACCGCGCCCAGCTGAATTCTCTTAAAACATTATTTTGGCTAAACATAATTAAAGAGAGTTAGCAGGAAAATCAAATATATTTTTTCTTTTTTCTTTTTTTTTGAGTTGGAGTCTCACTCTGTCACCCAGACTGGAATTCAGTGGCACGCTCGCGGCCACCGCAGCCTCAACTTGCTGGGCTCCGGTGATCCTTCTGCCTCAGCCTTCCAAGTAGCTGGAACTACAGGTGTGCACTACCATGCCCAGTTAATTTTTTTTTTTTCAGTTGGTGTCTCACTCTGTCACCCAGACTGGAGTGCAGTGGCCGCTCCCAGCCACCGCAGCCTCGACCTGCGGGGCTCCGGCGATCCTTCCGCCTCAGCCTTCCAAGGAGCTGGAACTACAGGCACGCACTACCATGCCCGGCTAGTTTTTTATTTTACTGTAGAGATGAGGTCTCGCCAAGTTGCCCAGGCGGGTCCCGAACCCGCAGGCTCAGGCAATCCACTCACCTCGGCCTCCCAAGGTGCGGGATTACAGGTTGAGCGACCGAGCCCGGCTTGCCCAGTTAATTTTTTATTTCTTGTAGAGACAAAGTCTTGCCAAGTTGTCCGAGTAGGTCACAAACCCACGGGCTCAGGCAATCCACTTGCCTCGGCCTCCCAAAGTGATATTTTTTTCAAAATACATTTCAGTATTGAGCTAGATGTATCATTCAATATCTCTCATTTTACAAATAAATTAAGACAAAAGGACTTAAAGATAGGCATTAAAATTGTTTCCCTGAAAAAAAAAGAAAGCCGGGATCGGTGGCTCAGCCTGTAATCCCGCGCCTTGGGAGGCTGAGGTGAGTGTGGATTGCCTGAGTCCGCGGGTTCGAGACCCGCCTGGGCAACTTGGCGAGACCTCATCTCTACAATAAATCAAAAAATTAGCCGGGTGTGGTAGCGCGCGCCTGTAATTCCAGCTACTGGGAAGGCTGAGGCGGAAGGATCGCCGGGGCCCAGCAGGTCGAGGCTGCGGTGGCCGGAGCGGCCACTGCACTCCAGTCTGGGCGACTCAGTGAGACTCCGACTCAAAAAAAAAAAAAAAAAAAAGCAAACTCACAGAAAAAGCCTAGTCAATTCTTTTTTTGTTTTTGTTTTTGTTTTTGAGTCGGAGTCTCACTCGGTCGCCCAGGCTGGAGTGCCGTGGCCGCTCCCGGCCCCCACAGCCTGGACCTGCTGGGCCCGGCGATCCTTCCGCCTCAGCCTTCCCAGTAGCCGGAACTACAGGCGTGCGCTACCACGCCCGGCTAATTTTTTATTTATTTATTGTAGATATGAGGTCTCACCAAGTTGCCCAGGCGGGTCTCAAACCTGTGAGCTCAGGCAATTCACTCACCTCAGCCTCCCAAAGGCGTGGGATTACAGGCTGAGCCACCGAGCCCAGCTAGCCTAGTCGATTCTTTTCAGATTTTTCCCACTTCTCCACCAGGTGAAAGGCTCTCAACCAGATATTTTGTATATTTGTTGATGTAAAAACTTAATGTTTATGTACGTTTTTCTATAGAGACAAATAATAGCTTTATGAGATTATCAAAAAAACAAGAACAATTGCCCTAGGCAACACAAATTTAGGCACTGAATTTTCATATAGAATCTCATGAATTTGTATCACTTAACGCCCCCAAAATAAGAAAAGCAACATTTACTGAATTTTCCACTAAGCTGCTCATTTCATCCATGTTACTAGTGTTGAACTCCACATTCATTCAGCAAATATTTCTTGAGTTTCTACTAGATGCCAGCCACAGATCTAGGTAAAACAAGTCCCGCCCTTAAGCAGCTCACATTTCTGGAGGAGATAGGGTGGCCAACAACAAGCAGAGTGATGTATACAACAGTTCAAGTGAGATAAATTGTGGAGAAAACAAGCAGAATATATCTGAATTATCTGAAGCTTTGATGAGAATATATAGTTCACCTTAAATCAGCCTTCCGATCGTGCATAAAATCTTTTTTTTTACTTTTTGAGTCAGGGTTTCTGTTGCCCAGTCTGGAGTGCAGTGGCACAATCACAGCTCACTGCAGCCTCGACTTTCTGGGTTCAGACAACTCTCCTGCTCCAGCCTCCCAAGTAGCTGGGACTATAGGAGCCTGCCACCGTGCCTGGCTAATTTTTTAAATTCTGTTTTGTTGTTGTTATGGAGATGAGGTCTCACTATATTGCCCAGGCTGGTCTTGAATCCCTGGACTCAAGCACTCCTCCCACCTAGGCCTTCCAAAGTGCTGAGATTACAGGTGTGAGTAGCCGTGCCCTGCCTGATCTTGCACAAAAACTTTTTTTTTTTTTTTTTTTTGAGTTGGAGTCTCACTCTGTCGCCCAGGCTGAAGTGCAGAGGCATTTACGCTCACAGCCACCCCAGTGTGGACCTGCTGGGCTCGGGTGATCCTTCCGTCTCAGCCTTCCAAGTAGCCAGAACTACAGGTGTGTTCTACCACACCTGGCTAATTTTTGATTTATTGTAGAGATGAGGTCTTGCCAAGTTGCCCAGGCTGGTCTCGAACCCACGGGCTCAGACAATCCACTCACCTCAGCCTCCCAAAGGCGCGGGATTACAGGCTGAGCCCCCGAGCCCGGCATAAAAACTTTTAACGACTAAAGCACCTCAATTCCGTCCAGCAAATATTTATTAAGCAGTTAGTATTGGCTAGGCACTATGCTAGATGCTGGGAGGTTAACATAGCGATGATCATACTGCTCTGAGAATTTCATTGGCCCAGCTTAGAAGGTTTCACCTTCTCTAGGTATCTTTCTGGATTGTGTTATCTCCTCCCCCCCACCCAGTGATCACACAGTAAGATGGGCATAACTTTATTGTGTTTTCCTCTGGGCCACATCTGTATCTGGGGTATCTATATGTTTCCTACTTGATGATGAGCTCTTCGAGCTCTCTCTGAGGACCTACATCTTTGACTCCCAGGTGCTTGAGCACGGCAGGACTCAATAAATATGTATTGACCTGCACTTGAAGAGATAGTCTGGCCATGGAAAAAGTGTTCATGCCCCAGGGCATCTCTAACTTCCATCCTAAGCAGTAAGATGCAGACTGACAGACATCTTCCTCTTTTAGGTTTCAATCAAAATCAATGATTGTCATTGATATGGGATCTGTTATGATGTAAGAAATGCATTCACCAAGACCATGCCCAGGCTTTCAAAGGAAAACTGGTCAGTATGTTATCAACCAAAAATCATTCTTCAACTCAGACCTCTCCCTCTGTCCTGACCTGAGCTTATACAACAGCTCTGCCCGCCATGTTCTGGCTATGTCCTTGTCCAGAGATTGGAGACAGAGGACTTTTGTCTGCTTTACGGTCCAGTTTTAGAAAAAAAGACACAAATTACATCTTAAGCTACGTTTTACCAAAAAGAAAAAAAAATCAGATTTCAATGTCATATATCTAGGGAAATAGAAGGATAGAGAGTCATGACCGCCTGGGCAACTTGGTGAGACCTCATCTCCACAATAAATAAAAAATCAGCCAGGCGTGGTAGCGCATGCCTGTAATTCCCGCTACTCGGAAGGCTGAGGCGTAAGGATCGCCGGAGCCCAGCAGGTCGAAGCTGCGGTGGCCGGGAGCGGCCACTGCACTCCAGTCTGGGCGACGGAGTGAGACTCCCACTCAAAAAAAAAAAAAGAAGGATAAAGAAATATTCAAATTGAACTGAATTTCTCGGGGTCAGTGTGTTCCTTGTTTAAATTGTATCAAGATAATTTTATCATGTGACCATTTCTTTCTGAATAAGAACTAATTCTCTGCCCACACCCAGCAAGATGTTTTTTTGGTTCTAAATTTCTCTCAAAGTCAAACGCTTTCCCACACTTAGAAGTGCATTCTTGGTCCCTGAGTATTAGTTTCATGCCAAGATTCAAAGTTTTCATTCTAAACACTTTTGTTTAGTTTTTTAAGAATGTACTATAGCAGAACATTATATTTTTATGCTTGACTGGCTCAGATGGTCATTATTTCTAGGAATTTTTGAGAAAATTACTTTTAAATTAAGAAGGAAAAGGAGAAACCTAGCAGAAAAATCTCATTTTTTGAGAATATAGCAAATACAAGGACATAGAAGCAAAGCCCCTACATTCTTCTGGACCATTATGTTGCCATCATAACATATTAATAAACTATTAATATGTTTAGGTAGAGTTGGATTTAAATTAACAGCCCTAATAATAAATTAACAGCCTTCTATCAGCCTGGAGGGAAGTCCCTAGTAGAATGAACCAGGTTCTATAATTGACTTTATTCTTTAATATTTATCAACTTTTTAGATTAAAATGTCAAAGGTGTACTTAAAAAATACTGTGATATGTATTTCTTGTAACTTTTTTCTAATTAAGAAAATAATTCAGCCTGGGCAACATAGTGAAACCTCATCTCTACAAAAAATCAAAAAATTAGCCAGGCATGGTGGCTACACCTGTAGTCCCAGCTACTTGAGAGGCTGAGGTGGAAGGACTGCCTGAGCCCAGGAGCTCGAGGCTACCGTGAACCGTGATCGTTGTGGTCATAGCCACTGCACTCCCGCCTGGGCAGCAGAGTGAGACCCTCACTCAAAAAGGAAGGGAGGAGGGAGGGAGGGAAGGAGGGGAGGAGGGGAGGAGGGAAGAAAGGGAAAAAAAAGAAAGGCAGGAAATAATTCATGCTTAAAACAGATAATTTAGAAAATACAAGGTGGTGGGAGAGAAGGGGTGATCATGCATAGTAGTATGGCTTTTCTTTTGCATAAGAATTTTTATGTCTTGAGTAATTTACCAAGACACTGAAGTACTTTTATACTTGTTGGAGTGCCCATTTCATAGATCTGGCAACATAGTAACAAAATGTTCCAATGGCATGAAGATTGAAGGAATGTCTGTATATAGCAAAGAATTAAGATTAGAAAACCCTCTGCAGACTGGAAGAATTGGATTGACACTAACAAGAAAAACTGTGGCAAAAGTAAATGTAAAGTCCTGGTATAAAAATTATTGTGCCTGGGTTGGAAGGAGACAATGTCTCCAAATTGGACTTCCTATGGAAAAGACTGGATATTTCCATTTGATGACAATTTAGACAGTATTGGGCTGTATTCTACAAATTGGCTATCAAAAAAGATCACGTAAACTTATGTACCATCAGTGAAGCAAGGTCCAGATAAAGAGAAAAAATGTTCTTACCATATTCCACATGGTTCAAGCGACACCTGGAGCTTCGTTTTCAATCTAAGGGCACATTTAAAGATAGTGTTAATAAAACTGGAGATTTACCAGTTGAAATTTTGTATTGAAATCATGTTATATAAGAAATAAATTAAGAAGGCCATGTGCAGTGACTCACACCTATAATCCCAGCACTTTGGAAGGCCAAGGTGAGAGGATTGCCTGAGCTCACAGGTTTGAGAACAGCCTGGGCAACTTGTAGAGACATCTCTACAATAAATTTAAAAAAAATTAGCCAGGTGTGGTGGCGCATGCCTGTAATTCCAGCTACTTGGAAGGCTGAGGTGGAAGAATTGCCTGAGTCCAGTAGGTCGAGGCTGCGGTGGCCATGAGCATGCCACTGCATTCCAGCCTGGGCGACAGAGTGAGACTCTGACTCAAAAAAAAGTCAAAGGAACTGAAACTTGAAGAAGGAAAAAGCTAGAGGAAGACATGTTAGCTGCTTTTGACAATTTTTTCTTTTTTCTTTTTTTTTTTTTGTGAGTCAGAGTCTCACTCTGTCACCCAGGCTGGAGCGCAGATACAGAAATCATAATTGTTCAAAATGTCTAAGCAAAGCTTACATTATGAATTCTGAAAACAAGGGAAAGAATGAAATTAGAAACAAATACTGGCAATGTCCCAGGAATCATTCTTAGAGAGAATTAGTCTACCTATTAACAGTCTTAGTGTTAGCAGGATTAGCTGATACAAATTACTTGAAAATATATTCTATTTAAACATCTTATTATCTTATGCCTTGATTACTTCAGCATCATGTCTTTTTTTAAAAATCAAATACTGATTTTTTAAAGGGGTCAATATAAACGAGCATAATTCATTAATCAGAAATGCTTACCTCAGGTTTTTGAAAGTCATTACATTTGAACTTGAGAACAAAAAAAAAAACCTGAAAAGAGATTATTTTGTGATATGAAAGTAAAACGACAAACCATGGTTTGTAGAAAATCATAAAGGACTATGTGAGAGAGAGTTTCCAAAATTTTAAGCACGTCTCAACTTCCCAATTTTGCTAAATATTTTTGGGTTAGCTTTTTAATGCTTGCAATTAAGGGTATTTCTGTGTAGTATTCTTTTTCTTTTTCTTTTTTTTTAGTTGCCCAGGCTGGAGTACCGTGGCACACTCACGGCTACCCCAACGTCGTGCTGTTGGGCCCCGGCGATCCTTCCACCTCAGCCTTCCAAGTAGCTGGAACTACAGGTGCATGCTACCATGCCTGGCTAATTTTTAAAAATTTATTGTAGAGACGAGGTTTCATCAAGTTGCCTGGGATGGTCTCGAACCTGTGGGCCCAGGCAATCCACTCGCCTCGGCCTCCCAAAATGCTGGGATTACAGGCTGAACCACCAAACCCGGCCCGTTTGATATTCTTAAAAGTCTATGCTGAGCTTAGTAGGCATTCATGTGAAATTATTATGCTTCTTAATTGATATAAAAATTGAGAGTGAAATAAAATAGTAATTTATCTATAGAATATAAAATATGAGCATACTTTCTCAGTCATTACAACATGAAAGTGACTTGAGGTATCCAAAGAAATCATGAAATGACTGAAAGTGAAAAAGTCTAGTGAATTCAGGGCAAGGTGCATGAGAACTAAAAATGTATTTACAGGCTGGGCTCCATGGTGCAGCCTGTAATCCCAATACTTTGGGAGGCCGAAGTAAGTGGATTGCCTGAGCCTGCAGGTTCTAGACCAGCCCCAGCAACTTGGCAAGCCCTTGTCTCCACAATAAATAAAAAATTAGCCAGGCGTGGTAGCACACGCCTGCAGTTCCAGAAACTTGGAAGGCTGAGGCGGAAGAATCACCTGAGTCCAGTAGGTCGAGGCTGCGGTGCCTGTGAACATGCCACTCCACTCCAGCCTGGGCGACGGAGTGAGACTCCAACTCAAAAAAAAATTTTCTATTTGCAAAACTGGACTACAAGAGTCTTTTTTTTCCATTTTGAGTTGGAGTCTCACTCTGTTGCCCAGGCTGGAATGCAATAGCACGCTCATGGCCACCACAGCCTCGACCTGCTGGGTTCAGGTGATCCTTTCACCTCTGCCTTCCAAGTAACCAGAACTACAGGTGTGCACCACCATGCCTGGATAATTTTTTGACTTATTGTAGGGATGAGGTCTCGTGAAGGTGCCCAGGCTGGTCTAGAACTTTTGGGCTCAGGAAAGCCTCTTGACTTTGCCTCCCAAAGTGCTGGGATTACAGGCGTGAGCCACCATGCCCGGCCCAGAGTCTTTTTTATGTGTGCATCCAGCAGATAGAAGTTGCCTGACAAATGTTAGTTTCCTTCTTAAAGTACTTATTATGTGTTCAACTTTTGACAAAAGACAGTATAGTTATATAGTTGTGTCTTATTTTATACTCTAGATATGCTCCTTAAAAGCATAAGTTGAAATTTTGTAAACTAAATATCTTAGATGGATTTTTGGAATTAGCTTTCATGATCTTTGTTAGCAAATTGTAAGTTTATCACGACTACAGTGAGTAAACCTGAATAGTTTTAAATAAATTTTGCTTAAACAAAGTTCATCTTTCTGACTATTAAGTGCTTGGCATATGATTAAGATTAAAGGTCAGGCCGGGCTTGGTGGCTCAGCCTGTCATCCCGCGCCTTTGGGAGGCTGAGGTGAGTGGATTGCCTGAGCCCGCGGGTTCGATACCCGCCTGGGCAGCGAGACCTCATCTCTACAATAAATCAAAAAATCCACCAGCCATGGTAGTTCCAGCTCCTTGGAAGGCTGAGGCGGAAGGATCGCCGGAGCCCAGCAGGTCGAGGCTGCGGTGGCTGGGAGCGGCCACTGCACTCCAGTCTGGGCGACGGAGTGAGGCTCTGACTCAAAAAAAAAAAAAAAAAAAAAAGAATTTCAATGATTAGTCACACAATAAATGTTCTCTCTCTCTCTCTCTCTTTAAAAAAAAAAAAGATTAAAGGTCAGTATATAAAACTTCCCTTTCAGGCCAATTATGAAATATATTGCTAAAATCTGTGGGGTTTTTTTGAGTCAGAGTCTCACTCCGTCACCCAGACTGGAGTGCAGTGGCCGCTCCCGGCCACCGCAACCTCGACCTGCTGGGCTCCGGCGATCCTTCCGCCTCAGCCTTCCAAGGAGCTGGAACTACAGGCACGCACTACCACGCCTGGCTAGTTTTTGATTTGTTGTAGAGATGACGTCTCGCCAAGTTGCCCAGGTGGGTCTCGAACCCGCGGGCTCAGTCAATCCACTCACTTCAGCCTCCCAAAGGCCTGGGATTATAGGCTGAGCCACCAAGCCCGGCTTAAAATCTGTTTATTTTTATGTGTCAACATGGTGGGATCCAAAACCTTGCTTTTGGCTGAAGGCAATACCCCCAACTCCTGTTCAGAAAGTAAGTGTAATTCATTCAGAATGATTTTTTTATGTAAACATTCTGGTCAAGTTATAAAAATTCTGCCGTCTCTTGGGGCAACTTATCACTATATAATTCCGAAGAGAAAATTAAGACTATTGAAAACAGGTGAAAATACGTAATAGTGATCAATAGTGCAGAAAAAGCCAAAGCGGACATAGGAGATAACATGGTACCTGGGAGAAATCAGCTCTGTGCCCACAGCTTAAAATGTGGAATTTTTTTTTTTTTTTTTTTTGAGTAGGAGTCTCACTCTGTCGCCTAGGCTGGAGTGCAGTGGCACGCTCATGGCCACCACAGCCTCAACCTGCTGGGCTCAGTTGATACTTCTGTCTCAGTCTTCCAAGTAGCTGGAACCACAGGCGTGAGCAACCATGTCTGGCTAATTTTTTTATTTATTGTAGAGATGAAGTCTCGCCAAGCTCCCTGGGCTGGTCTTGAACCCTTGGGCTCAGGCAATCCTCTTACCTCAGCCTCCCAAAGTGCTGAGATTACAGGCATGAGTCACCGTGCCCGGCAAAACGTGGAATTATTAATGACTGGGGCTACAGCAGCTTGTTTTAAGAGTAAGGATAATTGTCATCAGTCTGGCATGGTGGCTCATGCCTGTAATCACAGCACTAGAGAAGCAAAGGTGAGAACTTTGCTTAAGCCCAAGCGTTTGAGACCCGCCTGGGCAACATAGTGAGACCTCATCTCTACAAAAGATAGAAAAGTAGCCAGACGTGGTAGCGCACATCTGTAGTCCCAGCTACTTGGGAGGCTGATGCAGGAGGATCACCTGAGCACAGGAGGTCGGGACTGTGGTAAGCCATGGTCATGCCACTGCTGAACCAGCCTAGGCCACAGTTTCAGACCTTGATTAAAAAAAAAAAAGTAGTATGCCAAGATTCTCATATTCTGCTGAAACATATTTGCCAAAACTGTTCTCTTTCCTCAATTATATATGGTACTTTTCTCTTCCTCCGCCATGTATTCCACATTTTTAAACATATAATTCACTACCAGAATAAAACACAATTTCTATTAAAAACATGTAATTTATAAAATCATGCCTTAACATCAGACGAATCTTTGGAAGATGTTCTGACTTCAACTTTATAACGGGAAAGCATGTATCAATAACATCATGCCATGATAGACTTAAATGCCTTGAGAGTAATCCAAATGCTTGTGATTTCTGGTTTTAAAATTTGGCATTTTTATTTGAGTCAACAAAAGAAGGCGATTGTTTCCAAGATTAAGCAACTAACTTCCTGTTGGTCACAAAACAGCTAGAGCAAGCCGGGCTCGGTGGCTCAGCCTGTAATCCTGTGACTTTGGGAGGCTGAGGTGAGTGGATTGCCTGAGCCTGCAGGTTCGAGACCTGCCTGGGCAGGCGAGACCTCATCTCTACAATAAAATCAAAAAATTAGCCCGGCGTGGTAGTGCGCGCCTGTAATTCTGGCTACTCGGAAGGCTGAGGCGGAAGGATCGCCGGAGCCCAGCAGGTCGAGGCTGCGGTGGCCGGGAGCGGCCGCTGCACTCCAGTCTGGGCGACAGAGTGAGACTCCAACTCAAAAAAAAAAACAAAAAAAAAAACAGTTAGAGCATCTGTGTCTTATAACAGTGAGGAACATAACATCTCTACTCCTATAACCCCGCACCTGCAAGACCCTACTTTTTATTATGTTCTTGACTTTGAACACTCTGCCATGATTCATTATGTGCCCCTGAAGGAGATTGGCTACCTATCGTGTAGTAAGCATCTTACTAGGCACTTTCATACGTATTATCTTACTTAATTCTCATCATCAAAGTGAGTACCAGTGTTCCTAAACGCCAGTGATAACTTCTCTTTAAAGGATGACCCAGGTCACGGACATTACATTTGGGAGCAGTTTCTCTGCAGAGAAAATGATGGTGAGGTAGATTGGGAGGCTACGTTGCTCAATGGATAGCCGCCAGCCACAGGAGGCTGTTTAAATTTCAGCCAGTAAAAGAGAAAAGCTCAGTTCCACAGTCAGATGTACCACATTTCCAAGTGCTCAACAGCCACATGGAGCTAGTGACTATTGTATTAGACAGCGCAGATAATAGAGCATTTTCGTCCTTGCAGAGTGTTCTATTGGATGGTGCTAATTAGAAATTTGCCACAATCGGAACAGATGGCAGTTCATGGGAGAAAACAAAAGTGGCATTGGATAGACAACTGAGTAATTAGATTAAGCAACCATTAATTCATCATTGAATGATAATGTGTCATGTGACCAGTGACCGAGATGGCCTTAACATTTCCCTCAGTCTGACTAAACTTTAGGCAGTTTTTCTCCTCACTTTAGGATCCCGACCTCCCTTTTCTTAGAGCATTTTCTTTAGAAAACTTGTCAATTCTTTTTTTTTCCTTTAGAGTCGGAGTCTCACTCTGTCCCAGGCTGGAGTACAGTGGCATGCTCACGGTCACCGCAGCCTGGACCTGCTGGATGGGCTCAGGCGATCCTTCCACCTCAGCTTTCAAAGTAGCTGGAACTACAGGCGTGTACCACCATGCTTGACTTGGCTAATTTTTTGGTTCATTGTAGAGATGAAGTCTCGCCAAGTTGCCCAGGCTGGTCTCAACCCTGGGCTTGGGCAATCCTCTCACCTCGGTCTCCCAAAGTGCTGGGATTATAGGTGTGAGCCACAGTGCTGGCCTGAAAACTTATCAATTCCTTCTCTGCTCCTTTGAGATACATGTAAGTCTTTTAAAAAGACTCTTGCGCCGGGATCGGTGACTCAGCCTGTAATCCCAGCACTTTGGGAGGCCGAGGTCAGTGAATTGCCTGAGCCCACGGGTTCAAGACCTGCCTGGGCAACTTGACGAGACCTCATCTCTACAACAAATCAAAAATTAGCTGGGCGTGGTAGCGCATGCCTGTAGTTCCAGCTACTCATAAGGCTGAGGCGGAAGGATCACTGGAGCCCAGCAGGAGAGGCTGCGGTGGCCGGGAGCAGCCACTGCATTCCAGTCTGGGGGACAGAGTGAGACTCCAACTCAAAAAAAAAAAAATAAAGACTCTTGCAAGGTTTACTACCCAGGAATATCTTTCTTACAAACCTGGGAGCCATCTTTGGAAATGTAATCATAAAAGGGGATAGTACCCCTATTTTCTAGTTCCTGTGGGGAAGGAGCCTGACTTCAGTGGGTGACTTGCTACAAATTGCAAAACTGCCACCTGTCATAAAGATGTGAGAAGTCTCTTTTTCCTTTGGATAAAGCCAAGTAGCAAACACAGATGATCTATGACTTCCCCTCAAGGTCCTCCAGTACTTTCCACCAGCTCACCTCAGCTCTTAAAAAATTCTGCCCCTCTGCCTCCGTGGAGTCAAGTTTAGAATTAGTTCTGGCCTCTTTCCCACTGCAATAGCCTTGAATAAAGTCTTCCTTGCCCATTTAACTTGTTTGGTGCAATTTGTGCTTGGACACCAGTTTTCAGAAAATGAAAAGAGTAATTCAAAGTAGTGTAAGTCTCTGATTAGAGTCAGGCACATTAGCACGTGCCTGTAGTCCCAGCTACTTGGGAGGCTGAGGCAGGGAGATCACTGGAGTCCAGGAATTTATATCCACCAAGGCTGTATCAGAAAGAAAGACAGAAAGAAAGAGAGAGAGAGAGAGAGAGAGAGAGAGAGAGAGAGAAAGTGAAAGTCTTAGTTTATGCTTAAATATTTTCTTAAAAGAAACCACCAGTCGAATGATTTGCCTAGGTAATCCTATACAAGTAGTAAGGCAGCAAAGTGGAATGGTTCGAATGCAGAACTAAATTCAGTTCCAGGATTTAAGGGTGTAGAGTTGAAATTATATGAGCTATAGCTGACACTACATGTCTGTTATCCAGTTTAATCACTCTGCTGTGAATGCATACTGAAAAAAATTTGGTCTAGAAATACTTTCTTCTGGAACATGATCTTCCTGTAGGGAAACACAGCAGAAGACCCCAGCTAGCTTCCCTGGGGCCCTTCCAGCAACCTCTTTCCATGATGAGTCTCAGCCCCAGCCAAGGCCATACCTGACCCAAATCTCTATCCCAGGTCTTCCTAGAATTTATATTCTCTGCAAATCTCATGGAATTAATTGTCAAGTCTTTCAGCTTCTTCTAGAATTTTGCCAAGATTGAATCACTATTAATAAAATTAAAAATACTTTCTTCTCAGAGAGTGAATCCAATGTTATAGTTTGTAGAGAGACAGCTCTTTAGGGTGGGTTTCTTTTCTTTCTTAGTGGCATCGCAAAGGATTTACTACCATGATCACCTGTGCACCAAAGAGGATTGAAAAAGACTGGGTCCCATTTTGCTCTTTTTCCTGTTTCAACTATTTTTTTAAAAAGTTAAACTTAACAGAGATAGTTCTTGTGGGTACAGGGATGATACAAGAAGAATCACAAACTTTCATTAGAACTAAAAAGTCCTGATAATATTTGGATGTATTTCTAAATCTCTGGTGCTTCATAATTCTCAGAAAGCTTTCAGGTTAATTCTTTTTTTTTTTTTTTTTGAGTTTGAGTCTCATTCTGTCGCCCAGACTGGAGTGCAGTGGCTGCTCCCGGCCACTGCAGCCTCGACCTGCTGGGCTCCGGCGATCCTTCCGCCTCAGCCTTCCGAGTCGCCGGAATTACAGGTGTGCACTACCACGTCCAGCTAATTTTTTTATTTTATTGTAGAGATGCGGTCTTGCTGCCCAGGCGGGCCTTGAACCCCCGGGCTTGGGCAATCCACTCACCTCAGCCTCCCAAAGGCACGGCAGGTTAATTCTTTTAATCCATCAATCCTATTGGGTGGTTGTTAATATATGACCCATTTTATAAAAAAATGAACTAGAAAGCTTAGAGACACTGAATGGCAATCAAAGCGTGCAGAAGAGATGTCTGCCGATACTGTCCCCACGTCTCACTGCCATTCCAGTTCCCAATTTCAACCCACAGCAATTTGTGCTTGAGCTCCTACCACTTCACTGAACCGACTCCCAGCAAGGTCTCCAGTTACCTCCTTATGGAAGAAGCCTTTCAGGCCTTATCTATCCAGACGATCATCAGCACTTGATGTTATGGGCCACACCCCCTGATGGTTTCTGGGACACTGGGCTCATTGGTTTTTCCTCTTGCTTAACCTGTTTCCATTTTTAGGATGTGACGGCTTCTATCTCAGAGTTTCCTAGCAGGCAGGAAGCAAAGAGATATTTCGCCGAGATGGAGCCTGAACATATGGAATTTCCTAGCTGATGACTATCATTAGGAACATTTCTAATGTGTGCTTCCATGAGGATTATCCAAGAAGTAGAGCTGGAAGCATTCGTCTCTCGCTTCCAACCATCATATGGCACCCACTGCTCTATTGAGTAGCCCTGGGAGAGGTCAAGTTGGACTTCAACTTTACTGCCCAAAGAGGAGAGTACACAGTTCAAGATATGGTTGGCAGTGGTTGGTATAGTCTCTCTTCAAATATATTAGTGTTAATGGCACTTTTAGTAATGTCCAGGGTAACTACAGTATGATTTATCCTAACAATACATGTTTGTTCAGCTAGAGAAAACTTCAGGCCTGGCGTGGTGGCTCACACCTGTAATCCCAGCACTTTGAGAGGCAGAGGCAAGAAGATTGCCTGAGCCCAGAAGTTTGAGACCTCATCTCTATAATAAGTCAAAAAGCTAGCTGGGTGTGGTGGCACCCACCTATAGTTCCAGCTAATAGAAAGGCTGAGGCGGAAGGATCGCCAGAGCCCAGCAAGTTGACGCTGGAGTGACTATGAGTGTGCCATGTCACTCCAGCCTGGGCGTCAGAGTGAGACCCCAACTCAAAAAACAAAAAGTCAGCCAAACATTATATAAATTCAATATTTAGCACATCTCCTTTTAAAAAATTTTTCTTATTATAGTTATGGGACATAAAGAAAGTTTTAAGAATTGTGTCATATGTTGAAATCCTAACCCCCAGAACCTCAGAATAAGACCTTATTTGTAAATAGGGTCATTACAGACGAAATTAGTTACGGTCATATAAGAGTAGGGCAGACCACTCATCCAATCTGACTTCTGTCCCTGTAAGAAAAGGCCATGTGATGACAGAGAGACACACAAGGAGAACACTGTGTAAACACGAAGGCAGCTACTGAAGTGTAACACGTCAGGGAACACCAGAGATCGCTGGCAAACCACCAGAAGTAAGAAAGAGAGGCGAGGGAGGATGCCCATCCAGGTGTCAGAGGGAACGTGGTCCTGCTGACACCCTGGTTTTAGACTTCTAGACTCCATAACTGCAAGGCAATACATTTCTGTTGTTTTAAGTCACCCAGCTTTGTGGGAATTTGTCACAGCAGTCCCAGGAAACTAGGACAAAAAGTAATTAAAAATTTCACCAAGCTTGACACACACTCCTAGATGCCTTACCCACAGCGTGCCATACAAATGCTACTTTCTATGTGTGCGGTGAGAGGTGAAAAATTGGGAAGCACAGTGCACCACACTTTCTGAAAACACTGGTATTTCCTAGGTGGTTCCGTCCTTGGTCCTCTTCTCCTTTCATAGTCAACTTATTCTTGCTGGGTAAGCAGGTAATCATACCTACTCAATTCACATCTGAATGTTGATTACTTCAGACTTGTGTCTCTAAGCCCAGGTGTCTCCAGGCTCCAAGCCCCTCAGGCCAAGATTCCAACCGCCTGCTAGACCTGGCAGTCCCACAGTCATTGAGATTACAATACCCGACTGGGATTAAAATAAAGAAATTCAGAGGAGCCTGAATTTAGATGATAAAGAGGGACTTGGAGATGCAATGTCTGGTCATTGCTTCAGGACATAGCTCTATTACTTTTTCTCTTATTAGACAGAGATCCATCCCTAAGACATTTCTTGAGTCCATCTCCCCCCAAAGGGAAGAACCATTTCTGAGGAATATCATCTTCAGGAGCCTAAGAGGCTGGCTAGATGTAGTCCACAATCTATGAAAATCCATCCACACTAAGACAGAGCCAGACACGCTACACATCATACCTGGTTAGCTCAAGTAATAAAGAGAAATTATTCACTGGATGCTTGTTTAAAATGACAAAACAGATTTTGTATGGGCTACTGCATTAGGAGAGAAAGACTTCAGTATAGAACTGAACTCAATTTCTCAGAAACGAAAGATGGGGGACCTTTTTTTTGAGTCGGAGTTTCACCCTGTTGTCCAGTGCAGTGGCACACTCATGGCCACTGCCACCTCAACCAGCTGAGCTCAGGTGATCCTTCTACCTCAGCCTTCCAAGTAGCTGGGACTAAGGTGCATGCCACCACACCTGGCTAATTTCTTGACTTATTGTAGAGATCTCACCAAGTTACCCAGGCCGGTCTCGAACCCCTGGACTCAGGCAATCCTCTTGCCTCTGCCTCTTAAAGTGCTGGGATTAAAGGCGTGAGCCACCACACCCGGCTGGTGGGGGCTTTTTAAACACTGGAGTGTGCTAAAGGAAGAGTACTGAAGGACATTAGTGGGGTTTGTTCAACGTGATTAGGCTGCTGTGGTTAACGCTTACTTGTTTTTCTGAGTTGGAGTCTCACTCTGTCGCCCGGACTGGAGGGCAGCGGCCGCTCCTGGCCACCGCAGCCTCTCCTGCTGGGCTCCGGCGCTCCTTCCGCCTCAGCCTTCGAGTAGCCGGAACTACAGGCACGCGCTACCACGCCCGGCGGATTTTTTGATTTATTGTAGAGATGAGGTCTCGCTGCCCAGGCGGGTCTCGAACCCGCGGGCTCAGGCAATCCACTCGCCTCAGCCTCCCAATGTGCTGGGATTACAGGCTGAGCCACGGAGCCCAGCTGGTTAACGGTTATTAAGTTAGGCTTCCACTCTCCCACAGAGACTTGCAACAGGGCCTCTATCTTTCTTGGTTATATTCCAAAAAGATGACTCCTGGATCCTTGAGAAAGGCGTTTCTGGAATGTGGAAGATAACTTTCAAGGAGAGAAAAGATTTACGATGGGAAGTTTTCTAAAGTAAATGTTCTGTAAAAAGGGATATCAGCCTGGCTTAGTGGCTCAGCCTGCAATCCCGCGCCTTTGGGAGGCTGAGGTGAGTGGATGGCCTGAGCCGGCGGGTTCGAGACCCGCCTGGACAATTTGGCGAGACCTCATCTCTACAGTAAATCAAAAAATTGGCCGGGCGTGGTAGCGTGCGCCTGTAGTTCCAGCTACTTGGGAGGCTGAGGCGGAAGGATCGCCAGAGCCCAGCGGGTCAAGGCTGTGGTGGCTGGGAGCAGCCACTGCACTCCAGTCTTGGCGACGGAGTGAAATTCCAACTCAAAAAAATAAAAAATAAAAGGGCTATCAGGGGCCTGTAGTCAGGTTTTGCCTGGAACAAACAGTGAATTCCTTCCTTTGGCAGTGTTGAGCTTTCTCGGGCAGGCATGTTAAGGGATCTGAGGTTGTCACCGAGGAACACAGCCTTGAACTGATAGGAACTCTCCTGGTGTTTGTGCAAGTATCTTAGCAGGGAGGGCAGGAGGAAGAAACGGTGTGTGCTTCCAGCTGCAGCTCTTATAAGCCAAGGCTGAGGCCTAGTCCAGAAGAAGGCTCAGAGAGGCCTGATCACAAAGTTTGATCAAGGAGAGTCTTTGTCAATGACTGGAAGAGTAGATAAAAATTTCCTCCTATCACACTAGTGTTCTCAAAGCTGCTACATTTTGCAAGTATTTAAAGTATACTTTAATACTTATTAGCCTTTTGTGAAAAAGCAGAGGTCAGACTAGATGAGCTTGGAATATCTATTATTACCAATGTCCAAAGGCAGAAATTTAATTCATATTAATAGACTACGAGATGGAGAATAGAGTTTATTAGAAAAGCAAATGATGAATCCTCTGATATCACTGTCTTTGGGTTGCATCTTTCATCATAAGTAAGCACTTGGACTCTGTACCATGTGTATATTACCTTGTACATTACCTACGTGTATATTACTTTGACACATGCTTTGTTCTGAATGGTAAAACCAAATCATTGAACAGGTTTTCTTTTGTTGTTTTTTGTTTGTTTTAGCGCCTTCTATAAAATAGGCACTGTTCTAGGCACTGAGGCTACAGTGATAAACAAGACAAACATCTCTGCCTTTAAGGGGCTCACATTCTTTTTGTTGTTGTTATTTAGTTTTTAAGGGGCTCACATTCTAATAATGGTGTGAAACAGACAATAAATAAGGTCATTTCAGAGAGAAAATTTTACAGAAAATCGTTACAAAATTGTTCAGGTGCCATGGCTCATGCCTGAAATCTCAGCACGGTGGGAGGCCAAGGCAGAAGGATCACTTGAGACCAGGAATTCGAGAGCAGCCTGGGCAACATAGTGAGACCCTGTCTGTAAAAACAAAAAAATAAAAACAGAGAAGAAAAAGCAGAAAAAGGAGATAGAGCCAAACACGCTGCACATCACATAGCATATACAAAATAGTCCAAACAGGACGATGCGCTAGAGATAGAGTGATGGCTGGGAGGGAGGTCAGGGAACCACTCTGAGCGGGTATTCGAATGGTCCTGTGGTCACAGCAGAGGTCTAGGGAGAGCATTCTGGGCAGAGGGCACATGTGTAAATGTCTGCTCCACATGGATATCGTTTTGCTGCGTTTACAGGTGAGAGAGGAGTAGCTGAAGGGTAATGAACGAGCAGGGTGTGGTCTGAAATACTGCTGAAGAGGAAAGCCAGGTCGCACGAAGGCTTCCAGGCAGCGGGGAGGAGTTTGTATTTTATGTGAAGGGCGATGGAAACTGAGGAAGGATTTTAGGTAGGGGAGCAAGAGCATCCAGTTTACAGACTGATTAAAACAGTCGCTTTGGGTGGTGAAAAAAGATTGGTAAGGGGCAAGACTGGACGTAGGAGAGCAGTACTGAAGGCATTAGAAAATTCTGGAGGAATTAGCAGGAGTGAAGACGGAGAGACACGGACAGATTCAGGTTATATTGGAAAGGGGAACAGCCTCGTGAGTGGAGCAGAGATACAGGAGGAAGGGATCAAGGGGACGCCTAGACTTCTGGCTGAGGGAGTTACTGAGGGGAAACAGGTTTGGCGAGGCGAACAAGAGTTGTCTAAAAGGCACTGCATATATGAATCTAGAATTCAGGGAGGGTTAAAGCTCAAGATGTACAATTGGGAGCGGCCCACACTATTGAAAGACATCATCCTTAGGATGTAAAGAATACAAAACAGACACATTTTAGCCAAATGGGAAGATGAGGCAAACACCTCTGTCGGTGTTACTTATTACACTTTTTTGTTTTTGAGTCGGAGTCTCACTCTGTCGCCCAGACTGGAGTTCAGTGGCCGCTCCCGGCCCCCGCAGCCTCAACCCGCTGGGCTCCGGCCATCCTTCCGCCTCAGCCTTCCGAGTAGCTGGAACTACAGGCGCGCGCTACCACGCCCAGCTGATTTTTGATTTATTGCAGAGACGGGGTCTCACCAAGTTGCCCAGGCGGGTCTCGAACCTGCGGGCTCAGGCCATCCACTCACCTCAGCCTCCCGAAGGCGCGGGATGACAGGCTGGTTGTCACGCCTAATGGCAGTTGTGATTCTGCACAGCGCATATGCATCGTATACACGGTATGTCAAACGTGCCTTGAGCACACTCAGAAACGTCCTGGGGAAGAGAGAGGTCCTGCCA
The DNA here is from genome assembly GCA_027257055.1 of Cephalopachus bancanus. NCBI lineage: Eukaryota > Metazoa > Chordata > Mammalia > Primates > Tarsiidae > Cephalopachus > Cephalopachus bancanus. Next base: position 1,194,983 of record JAPVLO010000140.1, read on the forward strand.
TCACATTTCACAGTGTCGTAACCCTCAAAATACATGTCCATTTCTAAAGTCAACAGCGTTCCACATGCTGATAAAAATAGTACACTCACAATGTGTCAAGGCAGAGAGCAGAGATACCCGTCATTATCCTTTGGTGCTCCTATCCTGTTACACAACAGCTGTGGTAAATACAGTAACCCCTGAGCTGTCTCTCGCGTCTGGGTTCAGGAGGGTGGAGCAGAAGAGCTTCCAGCAGAGTTGCTTCCATGGCCCAACTGAGGCTGTGACAGACAGGTCTCTTACCATCCTGGGTAATTGCCGCAAGTCTTCACAGCACATCCCCAAAGAGTGGGTCAGAGGGGCCTGTAGCAGCCAGTAGGCAGTTGGACCATAACTGAGTTGTGTCTGATCTCAAATACTCAAAGTCTCCTTTTTATGATGTTGTACATTATCCCGCAGCAGGCCAAACAACTCCAGAATGCAGTCAGCCCTGTTCAGATATTGGAGATGTTCATTTGGAAAGGTGTCATCTTCACTGGCTTTGTGCTTAGTCACCCTAAAACTACACCTCCAGCTTCTGTTGCAGTCTTAGCATTATTGCAGTTTCATAAAAGAGTATTAGGCTTTAACTGATTCTGTGCACCCCAAAACTTAATAAGCATTTTGTGGCACTAAAAGGAAAAATTATACTTCTGAATCTTAGGGTGGTTGGGTTAAGTGATTATTTCCTTCAAGCCTTAATTTTCTATTTTTTAAAAAATAGAGCCGGGCTCGGTGGCTCAGCCTGTAATCCCGCGCCTTTGGGAGGCTGAGGTGAGGGTGCCTAAGCCCGTGGGTTCGAGACCTGCCTGGGCAACTTGGTGAGACTTCATCTCTACAATAAGTCAAAAATCAGCAGGGCGTGGTAGCGCGTGCCTGTAATTCCAGCTACTCGGAAGGCTGAGGCGGAAGGATCATTGGAGCCCAGTAGGTCGAGGCTGTGGTGGCCAGGAGCGGCCACTGCACTCTAGTCTGGGACCCAGTGAGACTCCAACTCAAAAAAAAAAAAATTGCTTCAGACCAGGCTCGGTGGCTCAGCCTGTAATACCGCACTTTGGGAGGCTGAGGTGAGTGAATTGCCTGAGCCCATGGGTTCGAGACCGTGTGGGCAAGTTGGCGAGACCTCATCTCTACAATAAATGAAAAAAATCAGCCGGGTATGGTAGCGCGTAATTCCGGCTACTCGGAAGGCTGAGGCGGAAGGATCGCCGGAGCCCAGTAGGTCGAGGCTGTGGTGGTCGGGAGTGGCCACCGCACCCCAGTCTGGGCGGCAGAGTGAGACTCCAACTCAAATAAATAAATAAATAAATAAATAAATAAATAAATAAATGCTTCATGTGTAATTCACTGTCTAACAAAAACTATCTCAGCCAAGCAGTCTTCTAGTCTTGCACAAGTGCTTCTGGTGATCAAGAATTTTTAACTCTCTGACATGTTCTATTCTAAGGTAGTAGGGTGGTTTAAAGCTGATGTACTCCTGGTATATTCAGAGGTGGTTGGCACATGGTAGAACTAAAAATATTAACTTACAAGCTTTGGGTCAGGTAGTTCTACTTGCAGATCTCATTTCTGCTTCTTTAAGGTTGTGACATTGGAGACATTAAATCTTACAGGCCGCACTTTCATCACCTCTGAAATGTACCTAAATACTTATCTCATGGGGCTTTTGTACAGACTAAATGTAAAGTACTTAGAACAAGGTTTGCCAATACTGAGCATCAGTATGTGGAAGTGAGGGCCAACATTATTGCCACATTGCGAGGTGTCTCCCTCCTACCTCTCACCCGGTGACTCTCACCCTCTGGGCCACTGGAATTGCAGTCGAAAGCTTCCATTGCTTCATTTACCTGACTTCAGGTAAAACAAGACCGCAGATCATCAGAGTCTTCAAGAAGAATCTGGATGCGCAAGCGGCCCAATTCCTCCCTACCCTGCTTCCTTTCATTCTCTGAATATATCAAGATCTGAAGTAATCTGTTGGCTTTCAGAGCCAGAGAGCTGCTCCAACTCCAAATACAAGTAATAAATTCATTCTCCTCGGAGCTGAAAGAAGAGCGAGGGGGAGTTAGCGAGGAAGAGTTTTAGGCTTTACTGATCCCTGGACCCGACCCATCTTGGTGACCCCAGCCCCTCAGGCAGAGCTGCCATGTATCATTTGCATGCATGCCAAAAGTACCCACCAGGCCGGGCTAAGTGGCTCAGCCTGTCATCCCAGCACTTTGGGAGGCCAAGGCGAGTGGATTGCCTGAGCCCGCAGGTTTGAGACCGGCCCGGGCAACTTGGTGAGACCTCATCTCTACAATAATATAAATTTTTTTAAAAAATGAGCCAGTGTTGGTAGCGCGTGCCTGTAGTTCCGGCTATTTGGTAGCCTGAGGTGGAAGGATCGTAGAGCCCAGCAGGTCGACGCTGGAGTGGCCGTTGAGTGTGCCACTGTACTCCAGCCTGGGCGAAAGAGTGAGACTCCAACTCAAAAAAAAAAAAAAAAAAGTAGTACCCACTCAGGAAGGAGGTGAGAGGTGGAATCTACTTGTGCCTCCTTAACTCAGCCCTGGGCTCTGACATTGGGCCGAAAGAGGGGGCCTCTTTCTTCTTACAAAGCACCAAGCCACACTGGGTGAAACTGCACTGACTCAGAGGTGAAGCTTCATCCGACTCAGAGGAAGACTGGTGGAGGCCCTAGAGAGAGAAACTCGGCCTGGCTCACGGTGGGCACTGCCCTGTGCTCTCTTCCCGCAGTCTTGAGAGCCAGTCGCTTCCGCAGAGGCTCCCCAGGTCATCTTACTCTGGGAAGCAGGAAGCAAGAGCAGTCAAGGGGCACCCCGTGAGGCCCACGGTCTGAGCCTGTTCCGCAGAGTGTCCTCACAGCCCAGCAAGCTCGGGAACAGCCAGATATCATTCTCTGGCTGAGAACGGTCCAGATATGATCCTGATAGCATGAGGACTTTGAGAGGTCATTAGCCTGCGATATGAGGGTGTGGTGTGGAAACCTCAGCAGATGAGCAGATGAGCGGATGATATGAGTGTGGAAGGCTGACTGTCCCCGAGGACTGGACAGGCCTGAAAACCGAAGAAAAGACCAGCATATGACAAGCATGGAAACCCTTAGGAGGGCGAGGATTTCTGTCATTGCTGTTCTCCAATGCCTATCTGAGACTCAGGCACTCAGTGCATACTTGTTTAAAGAATGAAGGAACAAAGGAAGATAAAAAGCAAGGACTAGGTGTTCCCTTCCCACTGATTAGGTATCTATTTCTGTGTAACAAAGTTATGCAAACTTTGCCCCTTAAAACAACACATAGTTAAAAATCTCACAGTTTCTCTGGGTAGGGAATCCCAGGCAGGCTTAGCGAAGCACTTCTGTTAGAGTCTAGTAAGTAATCACCGTGTTAACTGGGCTGTTACCTCATTTGAGGCCTGGCTGGGGAAGGATCCACTTCCAAGTTCACTCAGGTTGTTGACAAACTTGATTTCTTTGCAGCTGTAAAACGTAGCCCTCGTCTGGTTGCTGACTGTTGGCTGGAAGCCACCCTCAGCTCAAGAGAGTCTTCCCACAGTTCCTTGCCACGTGTCATTCCTCAACTGCACTTGCTTCTTCAAAGCCAGCAAGGGAAAGAAAGACCAGCACTACAATCTTACGTAACATAGCCATATGGACATAATCAAATAAAAGTAACGGTGGACATCCCACCACCTTTGCCATAGCCGACTGGTTAGAAGCAAGCCGTAGGTCCTGGCCACGCTCAATGGGAAGCGATCACTGAGGGCATGACTGTCAGGAGGCAGGGAGCGTGGGGACCTCTTGAGAGTCTGTCTGTTACACGCAGCACAATTACTGTCCTCAGAGTCGAGCCTGGTAGAATGTGGAGGAGGGGAAATTGAACCCACCTGGTATATACTGAATGGCTTTTTTCTACAACTGGGGACTAGAGGCAAAAATCTGTTAGACTTAGAAAAAATAAAATTACATTTTGCCGACCCTAGTATGTAATTTAAAACTTCCTAGCTATAGTAACTATTATCTTTATATTAGTAAAAGTTTCTCCACTCTAATTTCTATCCGGTCATCATATTTCTACCCACTTGGTATCATAAATATATAATTTATTTTTACCCAATAACTCTTCAAATATTTTAACATGGAAATACAGTCTCTAAAATACAGGTTTTTCTAAATTAGTGTTCCTAGATTTGCTAATCATTTATCACACCAAATGATTCTAGATCCTTCCATCATAGTTACTGTTATCTATACATGATCAAGTATATTTGTCTCTCTGAAAGACTAGTGCCCAAACTAGGTTTTGCACTTTATATAAAAACTTTAGGCTGGGCTCGGTGGCTCAGCCTGTAATCCCAGCGCTTTGGGAGGCTGAGGTGAATGGATTGCCTGAGCCCACGGGTTCGAGACCCACCTGGGCAACTCAGCGAGACCTCATCTCTACAATAAATAAAAAAAAATTAGCCGGGCGTGGTAGTGTGCGCCTGTCGTTCCAGCTACTTGGAAGGCTGAGGCGGAAGGATCGCCGGAGCCCAGCAGGTCAAGGCTGCGGTGGGTGTGAGCATGACACTGCACTCCAGTCTGGGCAACAGAGTGAGACTCCAACTCAAAAAAAAAAAAAAAAAAACTTTATCCAGAATTATCTAATTTCTGCTAAGGGAGAATCATTTCTTTTGACAGTGAAGTGACAAAGAGCTTTTAAAACAATAGGGAGCCGTGCAAGGTTCATGCCTGTAATCCCAGCACTTTGGGAGGCCAAGGCAAGAGGATGGCCTGAGTCCAGGAGTTCAAGACCAGCCCGGGCAACTTGGCAAGACCTCATCTCTACAATAAATCAAAATATTAGCCGGGTGTGGTAGCGTGTGCCCGTAGTCCCGGCTGCTAGGGAGGCTGAGGTGGGAGGATCGCCTGAGCCCAGCGGGTCGAGGCTGCGGGGGGGGGGGGTGAATCCCACAGCACTGCAGCCTGGGCGACAGAGTGAGACTCTTACTCAAAGAAACCAAAACACAAAAACCCTCCAAACAATGGGAATGACGTCTGAAGAAAAACACTACCCTGTGGCAACAACTCTGAGAATGCAGTGGAAGCCTGAGCTTTGTCATGTCTTTTATATTCTTCATAAGTACTAATACTTATTGTGATTTTTATGAAAGAACAACTGAGGTAAGAAAAAAAATTACTGAAATCATGTATTTATACAGTTTAATACATTTTTTTTTTTTGAGTTGGAGTCTCACTCTGTCGCCCAGACTGGAGTGCAGTGGCCACTCCTGGTCACCGCAGCCTCGACCTGCTGGGCTCCAGTGATCCTTCCGCCTCGGCCTTCCGAGTAGCCGGAATTACAGGTATCGCTACCACGCCCGGCCGATTTTTTGATTTATTGTAGAGATGAGGTCTCGCCAAGTTGCCCAGGTGGGTCTCAAACCCGCAGGCTCAGGCAGTCCACTCACCTCAGCCTCCCAAAGCGTGGGATTACAGGCTGAGCCACCGAGCCCGGCTAATACATTAATTTAAAAGTAAATAATTCAAATGAACTACATACCGTCTTACTTATGTCTTTGGAGAAGGTTACAGATGTCCTCAAAATGTTATAAGCAGCCGGGCTCGGTGGCTCAGCCTGTAATCCCGCGCCTTTGGGAGGCTGAGGGGAGTGGATTGCCTGAGCCCGCAGGTTCGAGACCCGCCTGGGCAGCGAGACCTCCTCTCTACAATAAATCAAAAAATCAGCCAGGCGTGGTAGCACATGCCTGTAATTCCAGCTACTTGGAAGGCTGAGGCGGAAGGATCGCCGGAGCCCAGCAGGTCGAGGCTGCGGTGGCCGGGAGCGGCCGCTGCACTCCAGTCTGGGCGACAGAGTGAGACTCCAACTCAAAAAAAAAAAATGTTATAAGCAAATGGCATAAATATCAGCAAAATCCAAATGAAAAATAAATCCTTATGGAATACAAAGCAATGTCATCAGCGTTTTGAACTTCCATTTCTCTGTGGCCTTACACACTCGGTGACTTTTGGTGTTTGGTGGATGTCAAAGATGCTAGGCCACACAGTACAAGCATCAGAGGTTTACCTTAGTGCAGTGACGACTACCACCAGGGTAGCCATCTCTCCAGATTTTCCAATTTGCTTAAGCAGCTTGCAAACTAACACTGTCAGGCTGCTCTTAGTGCCAGTTTAAGAACAGCTGGACAAAACTCACTCAGATTCTGCCCCAGTGCTTCCCAAAGAGAACCTGCAGGTAGGCTACAGCGGCTAGAGGAGCCTTTGAGTCCCAGAGGTTCTTTGTCTCTGCTCTTGAAATGCACTGTCTATTGCTAGGTATTACACAGCACGGCTGAATGGGCAGAGCTGGGGAAGGGAACAAGATTTACAGGGCTTATTCCTATCCCTGAAAATTTCTGGGAAACCAAAAAGGGAACACGTCACAGATATGGCTGTATCAGCAAAATTCAGTGTATTAAAACTTCCCCATTTGGTAGCCTGATACAGTTTTATAAGTGTTTTCACACTTCCCGCTGGCTTCTTCTCATTATCACTTTTCCCCATCTCCTCACTCCTTTTCTGTTGGCCTCTCTCCTCTATTTTTGTTTTATTGTTAATTGTGGTAAAATATACTTAACATTTACCACTTTATTTAAAGGTATTTAGTTTAGTAGCGTTGGGTACGTTCACATTATCGTGTAACCAATCTCCAGAACTCTTTTTTTTAAAAAGCCAGAACATCTATTGCATGACGAATTGTTGAAATTCATGAGATGAACCGGACGCCACAACAGCTGCCCTCTTGGGTTTAGCTGTCGTTCCTTCATGGAATCCAGGCCCGAACCTGCAGGATACCATTTTTAGGTGCCTCACTGGACCCGTCCTGGAGGTATTTTGTCTTTTAGTCTTGGTACTCCAGTGATCCTATCTCTTGCGCTTGGCAGGGTTGCCGTATTTGCTACAGGGCAACTTCTGAAGGTGGTAGGCCTTAGGGCCACAGCATGGCACAGTGTGTGCATCTTATTTATTTCCAAACGATGACGTCCCTTTGTCATCTCACGTCTGGGGCCACGACCAAAGGGCCTGAACTCTTTTCATCTTGGAAAGCAGAAACTCCTAGACCCATGAGACAACACTCCCTGTCATCCTCAACCCCATACCCAGCTCTGGGCAACTTCTGTTCCACTTTCTGTCTCTCTAAATTCGACCACTCTAGGAACCACCTATGAATGCAATCGTGGAGTATTTGCCTTTTTATGATTGGCTTATCTCACTCCGCATAATATCCTCACGGTTCATCCATGTTACAACATGTGTCAGTATTTTCCTCCTTTTTAAAAACTAAATAATATTTTATTGTATGTATATATCACATATTGTTTATCCATTCATATATTGATGGACACTGGGTTGCTTCTTCCTTTTGGATATTGTGAATAATGCTGCTATGAATATGAGTGTACAGCGATCTTTTTGCAAGTTGACTGTTTTCAGTTATTTTGGGTCTATAGACAGAAGTGGAATTGCTGCATCATATGGTTTTTCTATTTTTAATTTTTAAAGAACTATATTAATTTTCCTCTTTTTTTTTTTTTTTTTTTTTGAGTTGGAGTCTCACTCAGTCGCCCAGACTGGAGTGCAGTGGCACACTCCCGGCCACTGCAGCCTCAACCTGCTGGTCTCCGGCAGTCCTTCCGCCTCAGCCTTCCAAGTAGCTGGAACTACAGGCGCGCACTACCACGCCCGGCTCATTTTTTGATTTATTGTAGAGATGAGGTCTCGCCAAGTTGCCCAGGCAACTGGTCTCGAACCCGCAGGCTCAGGCAATTCATTCACCTTGGCCTCCCAAAGCATGGGATTACAGGCTGAGCCACTGAGCCCGGCTATACTATTTTTCCATAGCAACATCATTTTACGTTCGCTCAGTAATACACAAGGATTCCAATTTTTCCACATCCTTGTCAACACTTGTTATTTTCTACTTTTTTGACAGTATTATTGGGCAGAATTGTGTTCCCTCAATATTTCTGTTTGCTTTGTTTTGAGTGAGAGTTTCACTCTGTCGCCCATGCTGGAGTGTAATGACACGCTCATGGCCACCACAGCCTCAGCCTGCTGGGCTCAGGTGATCCTTCTGCCTCAGCCTTCCAAGCAGCTGGATCCACAGGTGTGTGCCATCAAGCCCAGCTAATGTATTGATTTGTTGTAGAGAGAGGTCTCCCCAGGTCGCCTGGACTGTTCTCAAACCCCTGGGCTCAGGCAATCCTCTTGCCCCGGCCTCCCAAATTGCTGGGATTATAGGCGTGAGCCGCCGCGCCCAGCTAAAATTTTTATAACTTTCAGAAAATACAGCTCCCAGGCAGACAAGAGCCTGTGCTGGGCATGCTACGGACACGGCAAGTGGGATGCTTTTGTTGCCCCGGACTCTCACTGTTTTCCCAAATACTCCCCATTATGTTAGGACGATTGCCTCGTAGGCATCACTTAAAATTTCACTCACCCGGGAGGGGTCGGGGAAGTGGGATTGGCAGTGGCGGAATCTGCCTGGGGAGGGTGGGGGCACGCCTCAGGTACAGGGGTACCTGCAGAAGGAACATCTGTATACCCAACCCTGAATTGTGCCCCACAGCTTTAAAGGAACAAGAAGGAAAGGGGAAAACAGTTTCCCTGCAGCCCACCTCTTGCTCTAGCACTGCCTGTCGGTTTGGACCAGTGCGGATGCAGGGAGATCCCTCGGGAAAGCCTCTGGGCACTCACTGGCGCACGACCTGGAAGTCCAGGGGTCAACCCCCGTGGGCCTGCCCTCGACGAATGGGGGCAGGAGCTGGCGGCAAGTGCGTCTTGCTTTCGCCCTCGAGTGGGAGTTCTCAGGTGCGCTTCGTAAAGCCTCTCATAGGGTCCAGGCAGAATCAATACCAGGATCGGGACTGCAGCAGCGGCCGACATGCTGAGAGGGCCTCGTTTTGCTTCCCCTGATTCTGCTGGATTCCCCGTGTTCTGCCTGCAGCTCCGTGGAATTCCATTCTCACACCCGCGACCACGACACACGCCTTGGTTTCGGGCCTTGCTTTCAGGGGACCGGGCTGCAGCAGACTCTGTGGAGTAAGAGGGTGACTTGTTCCTGATCAAGTACCTACCCTCCCCCACGTGGATGCCCTTTTTTTTGAGTTGGAGTCTCACTCCCTCGCCCAGGCTGTCACCGGAGAAACCGTCTCCGCGAGGCGCGGGGGCTGGAAGGGGGCGGGGCTGGCGAGGGGCCCCGCCTTGCGGCGCCGGGGAGCGAGGGCAGGCGGGGCCGGGGCGCGGGGAGGCGGGGCCGGGGCGCGGGGAGGCGGGGCCGGGGCGCGGGGAGGCGGGGCCTGGGCGCAAGGGGAGGCGGGGGCCGGGGCGCGGGGAGGCGGGGCCGGGGCGGGGGAGGCGGGGCCGGGGCGCGGGGAGGCGGGGCCGGCCGAGGGCGCGGCTCGGGGCTGGGGCCTCGGGGGGCGGGCTCGGCGGGCGAGGGGCGTCCCGGCGGAGTCCGCGCCGAGGCCCTGCGCACGCCCCTCCTGTCCGAGGCGGGAGCCGGGCTGCGCGCCCCCGCGCGCCTCTCCGTCCTCCCGTCTCCCGGCGAGTCGCGGCCCTCCCCACCCGGCGCGGCTGGGGGCTCCGTCTGGCCGGTGCGAGCGATGCCTGGTCGGGCGTGGGGCTCACGCCTGCAGTCCCGGCCCTTTGGGAGGCGGAGGCCAGAGGCTTTCTCGAGCCCAGGGGTTCGAGGCTGCAGCCGGAATCCTCTCCCGAGCGAGGGGACACCGAGGCTTCCCGGCCAGCAGCCGCGCTCACTCCTGCCGGCGCCGGCGCCGCGGATTCGCCCACCGGAGGCTGAGCCAGCCCAGGCGTTCGAGAACGGCCGCGCAGCACGGCACAACCTCGTCTCTTAAAAAAAAAATCAGCCGGGCATGGTGGTGCAGGCCTGCCGTCCTGGCTGCCTGGGATGACGCTGCGGCCGAAGGACCGCGTGAGCTCCGGAGGTCGAGGCCGCCGCAGGCCGTGAGCTGCCCGACCGCGCCGCTGCGCTCGGGCCCGGGCGCCGGGGGAGAGACCGACTCAACGAACAAACAGCTCAAACGCAAAACGTCGAGTGAGAGAGGAGGAAAGAACAGCCTTCAGAACGCTGCAGGCACCCTGATGCCATTCAGGTCAAGCTTCAAACAAACCCGAGCAAAGCAATACCGTTCGCGGCTCTGTACCTGTCAAAGTACGAAAACGTGTGGCACGAGGAACATCAAGCTCTAGACAGCGAGACTTCCGGCGAAGCGGTGACGACGGAAACAGGACTGGGGCCGGGCGCGGGGTTTCCGACGAGTCAGGGTCTTTCTCAGCACCGGTCTTGAATGCCAGGTCGTTTAATGTCCTGTTCTCTGGACTCCTCATATCTGAAATATTCGTGACTTTGGAAAAGAAAGAACACAAAAGGGAAAACTGAGGAATCTGCGCGCACCTTGTGAGAAGGCACTATTTACTACAACGTGCCAATAAAATATTGCTGGTGAAAATGGACCTGAGGCTCATAAGTAGGTCGCTTTCTCTGAGAAGAGTGGCTTATTATGTGTAGACAGCAGACTCAGGCTGAAGTCCAGCCCCCGTGGACTGGCTCATTTTTGTGGGTCTGAAGTGCAGGCACATTCTGACTGAGTTCTCTACTTGGGATCTCAAGGACAGACATAAAAGTTTTGGCCAGATGAGTTCTCATCCGGAGGCTCCGGAGAGGAATCCCTTTCCAAGCTCATTCGTGTTGTTGGCAAAATTCCTTTCCTTGCTGGCCGTCAGTCAGGAGCCACCTTCAGCTTTTCAAGGCCACCTGCATGTCACGCTACACAGGCCCCTCCGTCTTCAAAGACACCAACCAAGGTTTTCTCCTTTGTTGGGTTCCTCTCATGTTTAGAATCTCTCTGCCTTTTCGTGTGTGTTTCTGTGTGTGTGTGTGAACCTCTTTTGCCAGAGTTAAAGAACTCAGATAATTAAGTCAGGCCCACTCAGCCACTCTGCCTATCTTAGGGTCAACTGATTTGGGACCTTAATTACATGTTTGAAGTTTCTTCACAACAACGCCTAGATTAATGTTTGAGTAACTGGAAGAAAGTGTATGTGTACCAGGATTCAGAAAAAAAATTTTTTTGAGTTGGAGACTCTCTCTGTCACCCAGGCTGGAATGCAATAGCATGCTCACAGCCACCGCAGCCTCAACCTGCTGGAGCCAGGTGACCCTTCCGTCTCAGCCTTCCGGGTAGCTGGAACTACAGGCATGCACCACCATGCCTGGCTAATTTTTTGATTTACTGCAGAGTTGAGGTCTTGCCAAATTGCCCAGGCTGGTCTTGAACCCACAGACTCAGGCCATCTTCTCACCTTGGCCTCCCAAAGTGTTGGGATTATAGGCGTGAGCCATTGTGCTTAGCCAGATTCAGAAATTTGAAAGGTCAAATTCTGTCTACCACAGATAAGGACTAGGGGGCCTATAGACCAGAAAGTCAATGCCAGGGGAATTATTAAGTAGAGTCCATGTATGTTCTAGATGTTCAGTGTTAAAGATTGGCTACTCTGTCTGGCTCATGAAGTTCTGCATGCTTAAAAATTAAGGGAACAGGACAAAGGCCGTTAAAATCTCTATGACCTTGACTGACTAACACTAAATAAGTAATAGTCCAGGTACTGCTAAAGGTAGCCAGAGGCAGGTCTGCGAAAACTAGGTTTGTTTGTTTATTTAGTTATTTGAGTCAGAGTGCAGTGGCATGCTCAAGGCCACCACAGCCTCGACCTGCTGGGCTCGGACAATCCTTCCACCTCAGCTTTCCACAGATCTTGAACCACAGGCATATGCCACCACACCCGGCTATTTATTATTTATTTATTGTAGAGATAAGGTCTCACCAAGTTGCTCAGGCTGGTCTTGAACCCCTGGACGCAGGGAATCCTCTCACCTTCGCCTGCCAAAGTGCTGGGTTTACAGGCGTGATCCACTGTGCCTGGCTTATTTATTTATTTATTGTTAACAAATTCTGCCTCAGGTTTATTGGTACGAACAGCACAGGAGGACACCAGCCTCATGCAGACAGCAGCCTGGGGTCACACCAGTCCTTCCGTGCTCACGGCAGACAGGCCTCTACTCTGGAGCCTTGGTGGGGGCCTAGGGCCCTCTGGGAGGCTGAGCAGGAACTGGGACTGGAGCTGGAGCTGCAGGTGAAGCCGTGGTCTGGGCGTAGCTTGATCCTTGGCCTTTGGCTGGCAGAGCCTGTGGCCCTTGGCAGCGAGGGCACGGACAGTCTTCCCAAGCTGGGGGTGGGCGGTGCGGACAAGGCGATGAAGCCTGCGGCTAGGACACTTTGGGGCCTTGGGCCTGACCTCCTGGGGCCTTCCGCGCCTTGACGGGCTCAGCACGTGCGCGCGCGGCCTTGGCATTGCTGGTCTGCCTCTTCGGGCCCTGCTTGTTGTGCTTCTTGGCACAGCGCGTGTTCCTCTGGAACTCGGGATCCACCCCCGTGAGAGACGCATGTCTTTGTGATCAGGACGGGCTGGGGTGGTGTGGGTCTTGGACTCGGCTGTGTCTGCACTGTAACCCGCGGCTCCTGAAGCGCCCGGGACCGGAAGAACTAGTTTGCTGTTTGAACCAGTTTTCCAGTGTTATTGTAAATAACAGGTAAAAATACGTCTCATGTAAATATGAACATAGCCTAATATAAATATAAGCAAACTTTTTTTTTTGAGTTGGAGTCTCACTCTGTCGCCCAGACTGGAGGGCAGTGGCCGCTCCCGGCCACCGCAGCCTCGACCTGCTGGGCTCCGGCGATCCTTCCGCCTCAGCCTTCTGAGTAGCTGGAACTACAGGCACGCGCCACCATGCCTGGCTGGTATTTTATTTATTGTAGAGATGAGGTCTCGCTAAGTTGCCCAGGCGGGTCTCGAGCCCGCGGGCTCAGGCAATCCACTCACCTCAGCCTCCCAAAGGCGCGGGATTACAGGCTGAGCCACCGAGCCGGCTTAAGCAAACATTTTTAAAAACCAGAATATTTTGCCCAGGTGTGGTGGCTCAAGCCTGTAATGCCAGCACTATGGGAGGCAGAGGTGAGAGGATTGTCTGAGCTCAGGGGTTTGAGACCAGCCTGAGCAACATGGAGAGACCTTGTCTCTACAATAAATCAAAAAATTAGCTGGGTATGGTGGCACCTGCCTGGGGTTCCAGCTACTTGGAAGGCTGAGGCGGAAGAATCACCTGCGCCCAGTAGGTCGAGGCTGTGGTGGCCACGAGCATGTGACTGCACTCCAACCTTGGTGACTTCGACTCATTTAAAAAAAAAAAAACCCAGAATATTTATAAAGTGGGATAAGAGATAATTTGAATATGGGGGACTGTATTTTATGTCATATATAATACTTCATTTTTACTTAAATTTATTTATATAGAGTTGTAGGGTAAAAGTGAGGATTTACTACACAAGTAGGCTGCATGCAGGTGATGCCTATACTATGTTTCATTCTTTTATATGTCTACATAGAAGCAGTCCTATTTTTTAGGACAAGGTAAGGGGATTAATAAGTAGCTGTTAATTGTTTATGAATCATAATGATAGCTTGACATGTAAAAGTCTCCTTGGTATGGACTATCTTACCTTTCCAGAATAATCTATCACTAGTTGCTGTTTGCGTTTTATACAACAACAAAAAAGAATAGCTCTCTTTTTCTCCAAGCGCATCGCTACACCTTTGGTGACGTGTTTGTCTCTAATATTATCCTCCACTTCGTCAGTAGCTATCAAATTTCTCCCCATCCTTTAGGGCCCAAATTAAATGCCCCTCCTTCATAAAGTATTTTTTGATCTATCTCAGCTCCAGTTGGAAATAATCTTTTCCACTTGAACTCCCTTAGCATTTTGTTCATTTCTACCCAGCACTATAAATACATAAAAATTGTGAATCTATGAATGATTGTGTCTTTTTGTCTTTATCCTGGAGACAAAAGCAAGACAAAAGACTTATATTATCATTGCTAAGGTTTATGTAAGGAAAACCTTAGCTATATCAACTAGACCTTGGTTACAGTTATACTGAACAGAATTATTTCCCAGAAATCCCCCAAAGTTTATTTTCACCGTTGCACCAAGCAACCCTTGGCTAAGCATAATCTTCACATATGCAGAGACTTGCATCACACCTGTGTGACGCCAGCCTGGATTCATCAAGCACCAAGGGCGATCAGTTCCTCTGGGCAGTCTGCCCCAAACCTCTCCTTCCCTGCACCCTTCCAAACCCGGCCCAATCACACGACCAACAGGAAAGAAAGATTTTCGTTCCCTTAAAAAACACACCAAAAAGAGTGTTGCCTTGAAACTGAGCATATGTCTGTCCTATGATAGAGGTGGTTGACATGACACCCTCCTATGGCTTTTGTGAGTTTTGTTGTTGTAAGAGTTTATGGAAATACATACTGAATTAAATCCAGACATCATTCATACCTGCTCTATGCGAGGTTTTATGAACATATACCTTTTTTCTTCAAACGCTTGAGTTATATTCTGGCTCACAAGTGAAAAGTTTGACAGGATTACTTATCTTGATAGACCAGTATGTTGTCATTAACCAAGTCCTTCAGTGCACTCAGAAATTAGTGAAGTGATGTAATTAAATCATGAAATATGCTCTTAAATTTGTCACTTATTAATTTAGGAATTAAAGGCAACATTCATATGGCACACTCACATACTCTATGGGCAGACGCATGAAGCACACATCCAAAATTAGGCAGGGAAGGGGAAGCTGGGAAATAGAGAACATATGGGACAAATAGAAAACATATACTAAGATGGTAGACTAAAAACCATGGCTGCTATTAAGTACGAAAGGACTAGATACTCCAAATAAAAGATTTCTCACCCAAGTACTAATCAGGCCCAGCCCTGCTTAGCTGCTGAGATCAGGCATGTTCAGGATGGTATGACCGTAGACTAAAAGATCACTAGACAATAAAAAACGAGATCCAACAATAGTCTTACAAGACACAAAATTTAAATAAAAGAATACCTAACAGTTGAAAGTAAAATGATAGAAACATAAATATCATATACCATGCAAACAATAATCCTAAGAAAGCTGGTATGACTATATTAATATCAGACAAAGTAAACTTTCAGGTTAAAAAGGATTACCAGATATAAAGAGGAGCATTTCATTATGATAAAAGGGTCAATTCAATGGGAAGTTACAATAATTCTTTATTTGTATGTGCTAGATGGCATACCGTCAAAAAGGAAGTAAAAACTGGCAAAAGTAAAAGGATAAAAAGATAAATCCATAATTAGAATTTGAGATTTAAAAACACTTCTTTCTGTAGTTGATAGAACAGGCAGACAGAAAATCAGTAACCAAATAGAAGACATGAACAAAAGTCTTAACCAATCTGGCTGAAGAACAAACACATACCATTTAAGTGCACGTAGATCGCTCACCAAAACAGACTGTATTCTGGGTTACAAGGCAAGTCTTGATAAATCTCAAAGGACTGAAGTCATGCGAAGTATGTTTAAATTAGTAATCAAAAACAAAAAGATACATTTGAAAATTAGGCAACACATTTCTCAACTATATATTGGTTGAAGAAGAAATTGCAAGGAAAATCAGAACGTATTTTGAAAGGAATAATAATAATACAAATTAGTGGCCAGGAGTGGTGCCGAATGTCTGCAGTCCCAGTGTTTTGGGAAGCCTAGGTGAGAGGATCACTTGAGGCCTGGAGTTTGAGACCAGGCTGGGAAACAGAGCAAGACCCTCTATACAAAAATAAAAGTAAAATAAAAATTAGCCAGGCATGGTGGTGTAAGCTGGTAGTCCTAGTTACTCATGAGGCTGAGGTGGGAAGATCACTTGAGCCCAGGAGTTTGAGGCTGCAGTGAGCTATAATCATACCACTGCACTCCAGCCTGGGTTACAGATCAAGCCTCTGTCTCAATAAATTAACTAACTAACTAACTAAATAAATAAATAAATAAATGTTAACTTTGTGAGCTACAACCAAAGCAATGCTTAGTAGGAAATTTGTATGTTAAATGCATATGCCGGAAAGAAGAACATTTTAAAATCAATAAATTAAGCTTCCACTCAAAGAAGCTAGAAAAGAAAAGCAAATTTTAAAAAGGTATGGAAGACATACACTAAAAGTGATCACAGTGCTAAAAAAAAAAAATTAAAGACCTAAATAAATGGAAGAGTATACCATGAGTTTGCTGTTGTTGAGATATCAATTCTCCCTAAATTGATTTATAGATTTCTTTGTTTTTAATTTTCTGTTTATTTTATTTTCTTAGATGGTTTTCTACTACTTTAAGAAAATATTAATGATTTATAGATTCAACACAATCCCAATCAAAATCTTAGTAGTCTTAATTACTTGTGTGTAGAAATTGGTAATATAAATCTATATCATGAATCTATATCATCAAATCTATATCATGAATCTATATCATGGACATGCAAAGGACCCACATTAGCCAAAACAATCTTTAAAAAAATAGTAACCAAGCTCGAAGACCTACTTTAGCAGATTTTAAACTTGTGGATAGCTTTGTCAACTAAAACAGTACGGCATTACCATAAAGACTGACAAATAAATCAATAGAACTGAAGAGAAGGTCCAGAAATAAAAGTTGACCCTTATCTCATACCATACACATAAATCAATTTTAGGTAGATCAAATATAAACTTGAAAGCTAAAAATATCTTGAAATAGGCAAAGTTTTTTTAAAAAACAACACAAGCAGCACTAATCATAACATTTTTTAATTGATAAGTTGGTCTTCCTCAAAGATTTAAAACCTGATAATCAAAATACTATTTAGGAAGTGAAAGGCATTTCACAGGCTTGAAGAACATATTTGCAATACATGTATTTGACAAAGGACTTGTATCCAATCTATATAAAGGACCTTACAACTCAATAATAATAGGCAAGTATCTCAGCTTAAAAAAAGCATGAGATTTAAAGTGAGAATTCACAAAAGAAGCCATTCTAGTAACCAAAAAGCATAAGAAAAATATTTAACATCAAAACTTATCAGGGAAATAAAAATTAAGAACACAGTGAGATACTTTTATACACCCATCATAGATCTGTGATTCGGGAGACTGACAGTTCCCAGTGTTGGCAAGATGTGGAAAAATTAAGACTCTCATACTTATTCTTTGACTGTTTCAATTTAAAATTAAACAGATTCATTTTCTATGACATAGCATATATCACATAAAGACTTAGGTTCATAACACATTTATTTATAACAGTCAAAAATTCAGAACCATTAAATGTTTATCATAAGGAGAATAGATGAGCAAGTCATGGTATGTGCATAGATTGAAATGCTACACAACTATAACGAAATACAACAACAGAGATGAGACTAAAAGTATGTTGAGAGCAAAAGCAGACACACAAAGGAGTACATGCAGCATGAGTCCATTTATATGATGTTCAAGGACAGACAAAATTCTTCTATGGTAATGGAAGTTAGCATAGTAGTGGTTTTAATGTCTGGAAATACGCCAGTGGAAATTTGCAGGGAGATGGAAATGTTCTGCATTTGATCTGGTGGTAGCTGCATGGGTTTATGAACATGTAGAAGTTGGTCAGGTGCAGTGGCTCATGCCTTAGTCCCCACTGTTCCCTGGCATCTAAGGCAAGGGAATCCCTTGAACCCAGGAGTTTGAGGCTGCAGTGAGCTATGATCACGCCACTGCATGCCAGCCTGAATAGCAGAGAGAGAGTGTGTTTCTTAAAATTTTTTTTCTTAAATGTGAAAGTTTATGTTTTTTTTTAGATTTATACATTTTACTGTTCATAAATTGTTACCTTAATGCATAATTTTTGCATATATGTGATATGTTAAAATAATCTATGTACTATATAAATTTGTAAAATTTTCACAAATTTCTACATAAAATACGAAATAAAAATAAAGCATCTTCAACTTTTAGTGTAACAAATGAGTTACAAATGAGTTCCAATCAAAGTGGTGCAGTAAGTTAATGCCTTATGGTTGATGTCTACTTTTAAAATATAGCAATGGCATTTACAAAGAAATATATATAAAATATAAAAGAGGGAGGTCAACAAAGACAGAACCAGGCTCAGAAGAACATAAGCAGCTCAAGGAGCAGAGGAGGAAGAGCAAGTCAAAGGAGGAGAGCTTTGCTGAAGCCGTGGACAGGCTGGACTCCAGGAAACCACTGCTGCCAGTAACAGCAGCAACAATAATAACAGAAATGTAATCCTCATCTTCCAAAGTCCCTAAGGAGATAAAGGGCATATAGGAAGCTTTATCATTTAATGAGAACACAGGAAGAGGAGAAAGGAAGTAGGAAAGAGAATTTTCAACAGAAAATTCAAAGCAAGACAGTAGAAATAAGGACAATTCCATTTACAGTGGATTGGATTCAAACGGATTACATTCACGCATTATAAGACAGAGGGGTTTTTTTGAGTCTAGGACCACTTTGTTGCCCACACTGGAGTGCAGTGCCACTATCGCGGTTCACTGCAGACTCAGCCTCCTGGGCTCACGTGATTCTTCTGCCTCAGCCTCCTGAGTAGCTGAGACTGCAGGCATGCCCCACTATGCCTGACTAATTTTTAAATTTTTTTTGTAGAGATGGCGTCTCTGTTGCCTGTCTGGTCTAGAACTTCTGTGCTCAAACAATCCTTTTTGCCTCAGACTCTCAAAGTACTGGGATTATAGGTGTGAACCATCACACACAGCCTAAAATACACAGATTATAAGATTGCTTTAAAAAATAAATCTAGGCATATGCTACATACAGAACACAAAACTACTAGAAAGTGGCCTAGAAAGGTTGAAAATAAAGATATGGCTGGGCTTGGTGGCTCAGCCTGTAATCCCGCACCTTGGGAGGCTGAGATGAGTAGGATTGCCTGAGCCCGCGGGTTCGAGACCCCCCTGGGCAACTCGGCGAGACCCCCATCTCTACAATAAATAAAAAAAATCAGCCGGGCATGGTAGCACATGCCTGTAATTCCGGCTCCTCGGAAGGCTGAGGCGGAAGGATCGCCGGAGCCCAGCGGGTCCAGGCTGCGGTGGCCAGGAGCGGCCGCTGCACTCCAGTCTGGGCGACAGAGTGAGACTCCGACTCAAACAAACAAACAAAAAAGAAATAAAAAGAAAATAAAGATATGGAAACAGATATACCAGGCAAGTACTAAACAAAGCTGAGATAGCAATATGAACATAATAAGATATAATTTATAATTAAATTATAAATTAGTAGGGATAAATAGGAGCACTACAAGAAAATTAAAGGAACCAAGAAGATACAATAATCATACACTTCAATGTATCTTACAAGAAAGTCTCAAAAATATATCAAAAACAGAATTATAAGGCAAAAATGACAAAAATCACATTAAAAGTTAAAATGACCACATTACCCAAAGTAATCTACAGATTCAATGCAATCCCTATCAAACTGCAAACATAGTTTTTCTTTTTTCTTTTTTTTTGAGTTGGAGTCTCACTCCGTCTTCCAGACCGGAGTGCAGTGGCCGCTCCCGGCCCCCGCAGCCTCGACCCGCTGGGCCCCGGCGATCCTTCCGCCTCAGCCTTCCGAGTAGCCGGAACTACAGGCACGCACTACCACGTCCGGCTGATTTTTTGATTTATTATGGAGATGAGGTCTCGCTGCCCAGGCGGGTCTCGAACCCGCGGGCTCAGGCCATCCCCTCACCTCAGCCTCCCAAAGGCGCGGGATTACAGGCTGAGCCACCGAGCCCGGCTGGTTTTTCATAGAATTAAAAAAATTCTAAAATTCATATGGAACCAAAAAAGAGCCAGAATGGCTAATCCTAAGCAAAAAGAACAAAGCTAGAAGCATCACATTATCTAACTTCCAGTTATACTATAAGACTGTAGTAACCAAAACAGCATGGTACTGGCACAGGAGCGGACACATGGACCAATGGAACAGAGTAGAGAATCCAAAAATAAACCCAAATATACCTACAACCAACTGATATTTGACAAAGCATACACTGGGGAAAGGACGACCTATTCAACAAATGTTCTGGGAAAATTGAATAGCTACATGCAGAAAAATGAAACTTGATCCTTATCTCTCCCCATATACAAAAATTAACTGAAGATGGATTAAAGGCTTAAATGTGAGACCTGAAACCATAAAAATACTAGAAGACAATCTAGGAAAAACTCTTCTGGACATTGGTCTAGGCAAAGAATTTATGGTTAAAACCCCAAAAGCAAATGCACCAAAACCAAAAACACATTAAGTAGAACTTGATAAAACTAAAAAGCTTCAGCACAGCAAAAGAAATAATCAACAGAGGAAATAGAGACCTGTAGAATGGGGAGAGATATTCACAAACTATACATCTGACAAAAGATTAGTACAAAGAACTCAAACAAATCAGCAAGAAAAAAAGCAAATAACCTCATTAAAAAGTGGGCAAATGACATGAACAGACATATTTCAAAAGATGATATACAAATGGTCAAAAAACATGAACAGACGCTCAACATCACTAATAGTCTTTGGTGAAAAAAATAACTTTAAAATATCAATAGCAAAAAATATATATATATTTTCCAGAATATGATAGACAACTAATATAGGTGTATAAGATAGTATAGTATATTAAAAGTACACACATAAATTGGCAAGAAAAATACTGGCACTTATCTATGATAAGATTATTACTTTAAAATGTTTAATAGACTTTATTATTAGAGCAGTTTTAGGTTTACAGAAAAATTGCAGAGAAAATACCACATCTCCACCGTTTTGTCTGTCATTAACATTTTGCATTAGTGTGGTGCATTTGTTAAAATTGATGAACCAATATTGATATGTTGTTATTTACTAAAATCCAAAGTTTACATTTAGAGTTTACTCTGTGTTGCAGTCCTGTGGGTTTTGACAAATGCATAAATCATATATTTACCATTATAGCATCATGCAGAATAGTTTCGTCACCCTTAAAATGCCTTGGGTTCCACCTACTCTTGCCTCTCTCCCTTCCCTGATAACCGCTTATCGATCCATTTGCTTATGTTTTCCACCAATATCACTGTAGCTTTATAGTAAGTCATTAAGTTGATTAGTGTCAGTCCTTTAACTTCGTTCTTTTTTTCGTACCGTGTTGGCTATTTTGGGTGATTGTGCTTTTCCATATAAACGTTTGAATTTCGTTGTTAGTATCCAGAAAATAATTTTCTGGGATTTTGGTTGGGAACATTTGGAATCTATAGATCAGGTTGGGAAGAACTGACATCTTAACGATACCAAGTCTTCGTATCCATGAAGATGGAATACCTCCCCATTTATTGAGATTATAATTTCTTTCACCAGCATTTTATACTTTTCCTCATATGGATTTTGTACAAATTTTGCTACTTTTGTACCTGAGTATTTCTTTTTACATTTAAAAAACTTTTTAGTACTAATATAAATGTTGTTGTCTTTTAACTTAGGATTCCAATAGCTGAACAGCGCATCCTCCCTATAGCCCCAGCTACTTAGGAGACTGAGGCAGGAGTATTGCTCCAGCCCAGGAGTTTAAGTCAAGCCTGGGCAACATAGCAAGACCCTGTCTCTAAAAAAATAAAAAAATAAAATTTTTGATGTCTGCAACTTACTTTGAAATATATTTTAAAAATAACATGGATAGAAAAATGGGTGTTTGGGATATTTTAAAATAAAATTTGGGAAAATTATAAATCTCTATGGGCAAGGACTGTAGAATTAAAGACAAATATGAAAATGAAAGTGATTTGATTTGTAGTAACTTTGGTGTTGTGGGCACCCTTTATATAATGCTCATCTGTTTCTATTTTAAAACTCACTTTCTGGTTTTTAGCCTAAAGGCAAAAAATTCCGTTGAATATAACCGTTTTCACTAACATCAAAAGTACTCCTTCTCTGAACGCTACCGCTTTTTCTTTTTTCCCTATTAACTTAAAAAATCTGATTAAACACATAAGTAGTTCAGTTTCCCCCCTAATGTTCTAATTTTTCATGGACATACTAGGTATTATGGGGAGGGACACAGGCATTGAATTTATAGGTAAATTTTAAAAATGTGTGTCTGCCACTTCACCCGTGTCTACCACCGCATACATTCGGCATATGATTCCTCTTGAGGTTCCATAAACAAAATTACAGGTTTTTGCATTGGAATCGCTCATTTAAAAAAAAAAATTTTTTTAAGATGTGGGGTGCAATTCAGGGTTAGGTACACAAATGTTCATTATGCAGTTACCCTTGTTGATGAGGTATGTCCCTCCCCTCCCCTGGCAGTTTCCCACTACTACCAATCCCTTTTTTTTTTTTTGAGTTGGAGTCTCACTCTGTCGCCCAGACTGGAGTGCAGTGGCCGCTCCCGGCCACCGCAGCCTCGACCCTCTGGGCTCCGGCGACCCTTCCGCCTCAGCCTTCCCAGTAGCCAGAATTACAGGCATGCGCTACCATGCCCGGCTGATTTTTCGATTTATTGTAGAGATGAGGTCTCGCTGCCCAGGCGGGTCTCAAACCTGCGGCCCCAGGCAATTCACTCACCTCAGCCTCCCAAAGGCATGGGATTACAGGCTGAGCCACCGAGCCCGGCACCAATCCCTTTCTTACAGTATTCTGATAATTCTTCAAGGTCCGCTTATGAGTGAGAACATGTGGTACTCAGTTCTTTGTTTCTGTGATAGATCATTCAGTATTATAGACTCTAAGTCTATCCAAGTTGCTGCGAGGCTCATAATTTTGTCCTTCTTTATGGCTGTGTAATAGCTCATCGTGTATATGTACCACATTTTAAAAATCCAGTCTTCTTTTGATGGGCAGCATGGTTGGTTCCATGCTTTTGCTATTGTGAATAATGCTGCAATAAACATGCATGTGCAGGTATCTTTCTCATAGAGTGATTTGAGCTCCTCTGGGTATACCCCAGTGGGGAGACTGAGGTGGTATGGAAGGTCGATTTTTAGGAGTTGCTCTTTGATTGCAACTCTGAAAAAACATTTTTTGAGAGAAAAGAGGATTAAATTTCCCAGAACAGATTTTTTTTTTTTTTTTGAGTTGGAGTCTCACTCTGTCGCCCAGACTGGAGTGCAGTGGCCGCTCCCGGCCCCCACAGCCTCGGCAATTCTTCCGCCTCAGCTTTCCAAGTAGCCGGAATGACAGGTATGCTTTTAATAAACAAATTTCAAAATCAAGATCTACATCCAGAAATATCAAAAGGAAATGTTTATTGTTGCATTTTTTCATTTCAATGACTTACACCATTATTTAGAAAAGAGTGTAACATTTCAGATGAATAAGCAGAATTATCTACGATCTCAAGTTATTGTGCTAGCCACTTTGGGAAGCATAAAAACAAAATAATAAGGTCCTTGTCCTCATAATGCAGAATTCCAGCATTGAAAATATGGTCTCATCAAGGCAGTAAAATCAATACCAGCAGAGGAAGGAGTGAGGTTAGTAGAGCCAATTTTGTGGAGAAAGGGCATTTAAGCCAAGATGCAAGGCAGCTTCAGGAGAAAGGTTTTTGAGGAAGGTTCTGCAGAAAAAATGAGCTAATAGAATGTATATACAATATAAAGAGATTTATTTTCAGGAATTGACTCATGCGATTATGCAGGCTGGCCAGTCCAGAATCTTCAGGGTAGGCCAGAATGTTGGAGATTCAGGGTGGGGTAGCAGCTTAAGTTCAAAGGCAGTCTACCAGCAGAATTTCCTGTTCCTTCAAGGAGGTCAGTTTTTTCTATTAAGTCCTTCGACTGATTGGATATGGCCCACCCACATCACAGAGGGTAACCAGCTTTACTCAAAGTCTACTGATTTAAATATTAACCCCACCTAAAAAATACCTTCACAGAAATATCTAGAATAATGTTTGACTAAAGATCTGGATAGCAAGGCTTAACCACGTTGACACATAAAATTAATCATCATAGTGGGATAAGCATGTCCTCAGGCTTAGGGAAGAACTGAAGATTTGTAATAGAGACAATTTAGGGGCAAGGTCAGAGGGAAGGGAGGGGACATGACACAGGACACAGGGAGAAAGGTAGCCTTAGAAACAAGGACAGTAAAGGATGGTTAGCTGCTGGAAGGATTTTGGATGAAGACAAAAAAACCCTCAAAATACTCGTGTCCGACAGCTTTGATCTCTTAGGGGAAAATGAAGTATTTGTTGGAGGGAAGGGCTGGGAGCTGCTGGCAGCTACAAGCACGTCTTGAGGATGAGAATGGGACTTGAGGATGTGGAAAAGTATCAGGATGGAAGAGCACTCAGAGTAACCTTAGTTTTAGGAAAGTTGAACCTCTGTTGGCTTTCTCGTTCTCTTCTCTCTTTTTTTCCAGCACGTTCTCTAACTGAGGTGGAGCTGTGGAATTATGCCAGCTGGAATTTGAATCCCAGCAACCCGTTCACTAACCCACCACGTGATGAGAAAACTCCTTAAACGTTCATAGTCTCTGTTCTGAAGGGTAAATAAAATTCCCTATGTAAAAGTGTCTAAGACGTTGAATGGGACTCAAGTGGGGGCCATTTTGTTCCTCGAGGAACATTCGGTGATGCCTATGTGAGACATTTTTGGTTGCCACAACTGGGGGACGGGGTGAGTGTGCTGTTGGTATCCAGCAGGTAGAAGCTAGCGACCCTGCTGAACACCCTACGCTACACAGGCCAGCCCCTGCAGCAAGGAATTATCCACGCCAACGTGCCAATGTTGGTTTCTGTTCATATATTAATTATGGTAAGCAAAACTGAATCGAATTTTTCCCATAAGTGGCCACATCTGAAGGTTTGTTTTCTACAATGTTGGAAAATGCTCTGTTGTTTGAAGAAGATTAAAGCATAATTTAGATACACAAAAAAGGAAACGCTGTTCAAAAGTGTCTACGCAAATAAAATGTGAAAAGTAATTCAAGAAGTCCCCAAAGTTTTTTTTTTGTTGCTGAGTTGGGGGGGTCTCACTCTGTCATCCAGGCTGGAGTGCAGTGGCAGTCATGGCTCACCACAGTCTCAGCCTCCTGGTCTCAGGCAATCCTCCTGCCTCAGCCTACTGAGTAGTTGGGACGGCTCAGGCATGTGCTGCTATGCCATGCTAACCTTTTGGTTCTTTGTAGAGACAAGGTATTACTATGTTGCTCAGGCTGGTCTCTAACTCTGGGCTCAAGCGAGTCTCCTGTCTTGGCCTCCAAAGTGCTGGGATTACAGACATGAGCTACCCCATGCCCGGCCCCCAGAGTATTTTGAAAAGATCTAGGATAGCACAGTCTCGAGCTTTAAGGTACCAGCCTTTAAGGAAATCTTCAAGTGATTTAGATTTACATTTATAAATGTATTTATACATCTCCCCAATATCCATGATATAGTTAGAAATAAAACAGAGAATTCAGCAAATCAAATGGTTAAGTTTTATTCAGTCTTATGTGGAATTTCTTGGCTAAAAATAAAGGTGGAAATACCTCAAGCAACTTTAGTGTCAACATAGTACAGCTTTACCTGAAACATGTCTGGTTTCTCTAGAAGTACAGACACTGAAAAAATATGCAAATATATGGTGATTTTAGTTCTTTCAAAGCGATTTGACCATGTCTGTGTCAAAAGCACAAATGGTTTATATTAAATTTGTGGGACAGGGAGGAGGGAGCAACTCTGTAAATATATTAGCTAATTATCTGGCACCTCGTAATACTATCACATCTGAATCCTGCATTTATTTAATCTTTTTCTTTACAGTATGGACACACCTTCAAGACAAGCAGAAGAAAAACTTGCAGAAACGTACACAGAAAGGGCTTTTATTGGTTAAATTAAACGTGGTCGGGAGGTTTTAAAACATACTCTGCATGTCATGGTGAGTTTTGAACTAAGAGCAGCTAAAAATAGGATGAGGAAAAAACTGCCCGTGAGCCCTGATGTTTGCTCGCTGGGCGGCAGCCCAGAATTCACTCCTGGCCTCTAGCAACTGATCACAGTTGAGAGCAAAGGGAGGAGGCTGTTATCCCCGGAACCGAGGAGTGCCGTGGATGTGCGGGGGAGCTCACGACCATGGCTGAAATCACCAACCGAGTCACCCAGCAGCAGGTGTGGAGGGTGGTGTTGAAAAGCAGCTGCCATTTGTGGAGGACCTACCACGGGTCAGCCACTTTACAGATGCTCTTTAACTGGATTCTAACAAAAAACCTTTCAGGGTGGAAATGATCACTCTCATTTTTCAAATAAGAAGGCTGAGAGAAAAATCAAGTCAATCGCCCAAATCCACCCAGCTGGTAAGTAACTGAAGCAGGCTTGGGCCTATTATGAGAGGAATGTTGAAATGACTGAAAAGCCATACCCGGCTTGTGTTGTCTGCTGTGAAAATACATTTAGCGTGTTTTTTTGAAGGTTTTATTTATTTATTTCACTTTATTTTTGAGTCAGGGTCTCACTCTGTCACCCAGGCTGGAGTGCCGTGGCATGATCACGACAGTCACAGCTCATGGCAGCCTTGACCTCCGTGGGCTTGAGCGATACTGCCACCTCAGCATCTGTGCAGCTGGGACTACAAGGTGCGTGCTACTATGCCCAGCTAATTCTAAAGAATTTTTTGTAGAGAAGAGGTTTCACTATGTTGCCCAGGCTGGTCTCGAACTCCTGGGCTCAAACAATCCACCCACCTCAGCCTCCCAAAGTGCTGGGATTGCAGACGTGAGTCACCACACCCGGACTTGTTGTGTTTTTTAAATGAATAAACTTAAATTTTAAAAGCAGTTTTAAGTCCACACTACTGTGTGGGTTTTATACCAGTTTTACAAATAATCTATAACCATATAAGAAAATTAAAATCAATTAGAATCCTTCAAATTCCATATAACAATCTCATGCATTTTTTTTTAGTTATACATACATATGCAATTTGGCAAAAGTAGAGTCCTAGACATTCTTTAAAAAACTCAAAGGCAATTTTTTAAATACCGAATATTTTGCTTCCTTCCTACTTCCTTTCTCCTCCACTGAGCACCACATTTAAAAATACTGTGCAATATTTGTCATGCTTTTTCGTTTATTTACATAATCCTAATCAAATACACACATACACACACACACATGTACGTATATACATCCACACCCACACCCATATTTAAGCTTCTCGGTTGTTGCTTTTCTATTAATGGGATCATCTTATTTATGTTCCTCAGTGCATTTCACTCAAAGATAGTCTGAGGAGTGCTCTCCAATGCAGCTGGCTTGCGTGCGACTTCGTGTTGATGACAGTAAGTAACGTCATGTCCCAGAGGATGGAGCACCACAGCACATTCAACTACTTGACTTCCACTTTTCTATTGTATGAAAATGGAGGCAGGCAATATCCGTGTGCATGGCCTTGATTTATTTTGAGGCCTGAAAGCCTCCCCTTCCTTCTTTCACTCCTTGGGTTCGGTCACCGGCTCATCCGATTTTATCCCTGACGTATCTCTGGAATCTGTCCTCTCACCATCCCCTTGGGCGGCTGCCTAGTTTGAGCCTTCATGATGTCTGGCTTGAACGCTGGTAACAGCTTCTTAGCTGTTCTTTCTACTTCAAGTTGAATCCTTCTCTTTCCTTTCATCTGTCCCTCTTCCAGCAACAATTCCTTCTGCTTCTAGAACTACCTTTCTGATATGCAGACAGACCTTGTCTTGTCTGGCAGCCCCCGAGGATGTAAAGAGTGCAGTTTGCTCAGGGTAAGAGAAGCCGTCACACATGGAGGGTGACACACAGAAACCAGTGCTCAGACTGCATGTAGATGCAGTGATCTACTTAATGTAGTGTGGCAGATATCACACTGTATTTTTAAATGTGGTGCTCAGTGGAGGAGGAAGGAAGTAAGAAAGATGCAAAAAAAAAAAACTGTATAAAAAATTGTCTGAGTTTTTAAAAGAATATCTATGACTCTACGCTTGTCAAATTGTATGCATGTGTGTAACCATAAAAAAAAAAATGCATGCAATTGTTATATGGAATTTGAGGGAGTCCAACTGATTTTAACCTCCGTATATTGTTATAGGTTATCTGCAGCATTGGCATACTACTGCCGAGCTCAAGAGACCTGTGCCGTCTAAGATGTTAGCTCCTGCTTTGCTTCACTCGATGCCTGCCGTGAGGGAACGTGGACCAGACTTGTCTCATCGTCTCATTTTCACCAAAAAATCCTAGAAGTCAGGATGCTAATGGAAACTTTCCCATCTGCTGGCCACACCAAAACACCTGCAGTCTAAACCTTTGTCCCGCAAGACCAGGCTGTTAGTTCTCCCTTCTCTCACAGTCCCTCCGCTCAGCCGCCATCTCATCACTGACAATCAAGCCCTGTGAGTTCTTCTCTGGAAGGCTCATAAACGTTCTAAAGGTTGTTTGAGTTCATGGATGCTTTGTCTCTGGATCTAGTCGGAGTCTCGGGGCGTAATGAGAAAAGGAAAGGAAAACACTCCAGCCGGGCTCGGGGGCTCCGCCTGCCATCCCGCCTTCGGGAGGCTGAGGTGAGCGGACGGCCTGAGCCCGCGGGTTCGAGACCGCCTGGGCAGCCAGACCTCTTCTCTACAATACATTAAAAAAAAAAAATCCACCGGGCGTGGTAGCGATGCCTGTAATTCCGGCTACTCGGTAGGCTGAGGCGGAAGGATCGCCGGAGCCCAGCAGGTCGAGGCTGCGGTGGCCGGGAGCGGCCGCTGCACTCCAGTCTGGGCGACAGAGACTCCGACTCAAAAAAACCAAAACAAAACGCAACAGACAGAAGAAGCTGTTGGCGGCGGGAGACCGGGAGTCACGTGGAGGCACAAAACCCAGCTTCCGATGCGACAGGACTGCAGAGGTGATTTGTCCTATGTCACCCACTGTACTTTGCCCCAAGGGCCAATTCTTGGGATCCACGGAGTTGGAATGCTAGCTCTCCTTGCCTACGTATCTACCTTCCACGTGCCGGGCCCCAGCTAAGGGCACATGCATCCCATAACCGCTCTCCCAGGCAAGTCTTCCCATGCCAACTTTTCGACTTGAGAGCTCGAGTGACTGGCCCCAAGTCACACAGCTAATGAGTGGCAGGTTCAGGTTCAAACCTTAGTCTTCCAGCCCCCAGCACATTTCCACTGGGTGCACTGTTGTCACCCAAGAGGGGCTCAGTACCATATCCGGGGGTCATGTAGAGGGAGGGGGGATTATTCCTGATTAGATACAACATGCAAATATCACTGTATCTTTTTTCTTATTACACCTGGTTAATTTTCTCTATCTGCTTTAACAAGGAGGCCTTCAGGTTTTAAACATGAAGAACCACACTACCTCATGAATAAAGAGTTTTGGTAAAACCTTGAGATTAAAAGTCAACAGGGAAGATTCCAACCACAGCAAGCCAGGCCCCTTCTACAAAGCTGAGTCATCACTTAGTGCTTGATCATGGACCATGAAACATCTCCTCTTCCTGCCTTTCCATAGCTAAAACATTCCAAGTACATTTCCATGACAAATAAGAGCAAGCATTGGTAGGAAAGCTATTCTTTGTTTTTTTTTGAGTTGGAGTCTCACTCTGTCACCCAAGCTGGAGTGCAGTGACATGCTCACAGCCTCAACCTGCCGGGCGCAAGTGATCCTTCTGCCTCAGCCTTCCAAGTAGTTGGAATGATAGGCATGAGCCACCATGCCTGGCTGATTGTTTGATTTATTGTAGGGATGAGGTCTCACCAAGTTGCCCGGGCAGGTCTCGAACCCATGGGTTCCGGCCCTGGCCTCCCGAAGTGCTGGGGTTATAGGCGTGAGCCACCGCGCCCGGCCAGGAAAGCTATTCATTTTGTTCTGAGTCTCTTGGGACATCAAGTCTAGGGGAGAAGGTCAAGGGGTACAGCCTTAATCATAGCCAGACCTGACAGTGGTCACCACTTGTATTGCGGCCACAGCATCACTAATGACTTGAAATGTGACAGGAGATGAGTTTCTCAGCCCCATTTCTGGAGATTCATACAGAGGTCCTCATTCAGCTGGGCACCTCACAAAGGATGTTATTATGAATTCTGCTGGCACATTAACAGAGGGCTTGAGTTGTATTAAGAGTAATTTGATAAAACCTTTGGTTGTGATAGACATAATCTTTGAAGATGAAATCTAGGCGCATTGGGGAAAGATGGCGAGAAACATTGTTAGGAGTTTTTGTTTGTGTTTTTAACTCACCCATCTCCTACAATACATTCCTGCCTCAAACAGGAGTCATACTGTGCAAAGGTTCATTCTTATGTGGAAAGCTGGTTGGGAACATTGAAGAATGTAAGACCATCATACGAGGGTCAGAGTGGGAAGAACGGAGGGGTTGGGATACTGGTGTGGGCACGTATTTCAATGGCTCATACTGGGCGACAAAAACCCGGAAACTGGACTCGGCCAGGAGAAAGAGTCCGGTTAAGAGAAGACAGAATCCTGGAATCAGAGACGCAGTAAATACCAAGCCTCAGGACCAGATGAGGTAAGCAGTACAATTTTAAAACGTCAGTTGATACTGAGACAACCCGGAATGGACCCAGAAATGGAGTGCAAGAGGCCTTGGGTGGTGAAAACGCCAGGGCTCTCGAAGGCTGCTTTCTGTGACGCCGGTGGGGGTGCTGGCCGCGATGAAGGAGTGAGACCTGGGTCCACGCTAAATCCTGCTGGGATTTATGCAGCATTAGAAGCCCCCAAACGCGTGAGAGCCTCAGACCTCGGCACTCCTCCAGCTCGGACTTCTCAGTTGACGGACGGAAGCCAGGCCCCGGACTCGCATTCGGAGTTCTGGGCTTTCTCCAGGGCAGCCTGCGGAGACTCCGCTTGACTGGTGAACTTCTTTAGTTCCACATAATCAGCACCTCGCTGGGTGGCAGCGAGACCCTGACTCAAAACAAAACAAAGCAACACAACAGCAACAACAGCAAAAGACAAGCACTGTGACCCAACTGATGAAACACAGTGCTTCAAAACGAACTTTGTTACGCCGGATAAGATCACCAGTAGATTCTAATCGACGGGTAGATGCACACGTGACAATGCTGAGTGAAAACCAGGCGCAGGAACGGCACACGCAGGGCGCTCTTGAACTCGGGCTGGAGCTGCGCGGGTCTGGCTACGCGTGGACTTTTCACACGA
This sequence comes from Cephalopachus bancanus, assembly GCA_027257055.1. Lineage (NCBI taxonomy): Eukaryota > Metazoa > Chordata > Mammalia > Primates > Tarsiidae > Cephalopachus > Cephalopachus bancanus. The sequence continues at coordinate 1,226,144 of JAPVLO010000140.1, forward strand.
ACACTCGCGCTTTCCCGGATTCGGGCCTCGCGGGCTGGAACCCACCCACGGCGTACACGGGCGGCGAGGGCGCTGCGCTCTCATTCCGTCAGAAAAGCCGCACAGACCCGCGACGCGCGGGCGTCCGCGAGCCGGACACGCGGAGACCCCACGCGCTCTCGGGCCCCTCCGCGATCTCGCCGCGCGAGGGGCCGCCCCGGCATCCGGACGCGCCGGGGCCCCCTGCGTCGCGCCCGGACCCGCCGCGCGGGAAGCGCCGCGGAGGCCGAGCCCCGGCAGGCCCCGCTCGCCGGCGCCGCCAAGGGGCTCGGCCGGGGAGGCCCGCCGGGGGCGCCCCGAGGGCGGGGCTGGGCGCCCGGGCGCGAGCGGCCGAGCCGCGCAGCCTGGAGTCCGGGCCCCGCCGACGGCCCCGCGCCGGCGGCCCGGGGCCGGCCCGTCGCCCGGGCGGGAGCCGAGGAGGCCCGGCGGAGGCCGGCGGGCCGCGGCGGGGCGCCCCGCGTCTCCACGGCCGGGCCGACGGCCGGCCGGGCCGCGGCTCGAAGCCCCCCCCCGGCGCGCGCCCGCAGCGACCGCGGGGGGCGCAGACCCCGCGGCCCGGCGCCCCTCGCGGCGCCCCCTGGCGCGGCGCGGGGGCGCGGAGGCGCGGGCGACCGGCCGGCCGCCCCGCCCCTCCAGGGCCGGCCCGCGCCGCCGCGCCCCCGGCCTCCGCACCCCGCGCCCGCGCGCGGCGCCGCCCCGGCCCGCCCCTCGCGCCTCCCGGCCGCGCCGCTCGCGCCTCGCCGCAGTCTCCGGCGACCCGGGCGGCGGCCGGCGGCGACTCGGCGCCCGCGCCCGGCTGGGTCCCCGCGGCTCGGGCGGCAGCGCCGGCCCGGCCCGCCCCGCGCGCCGCACGCGGCCCGCAGGTAAGGGGGAGCGCCGCCGGCGTCCCGAGGGCGCGGCGGCTCCGCGCGAGGGGCCCCGACGGGCTCGCGGGCGCGCGCCGCCCTCGGCCTCCGTGGCGGGGCGCGCGGCGGCGCCCCCCTCCGAGAGCGTCCGGGGGCGCCCTCGCGCGCGCGGCTCTCGCGGAGGCCGCGGAGAGCGGCCGGCCGCGCCTGGGCGCCCCGGCGAGGTCGCGACGGGAGCGGGCTCCCTCCGCTGCCCGGTTCCGCAGCTCGGCCGCAGGGCCCGCGCGGCCGGGGAGACCCAGGCCGGGAGGCGGCGGCTGAGCCAGGCCAGCCTGGGACGCCGCTTCGAAGCCTGGCGGGCGGGGCCGAGCCGGGCGGGGGACGGAGGCGGCGAGCCGGGCGAGACGCCGCGCGTCGAGGAGGCCGGGGGAGGCGCCGGCGGGGTCCTTCTCGCCCCGCCCTCCGCACGCGTTTCTCTCTGCCTGGGGGTCCCGACGCTCTCTAGGAAAAAAGGTTGCTAGAAGTTGGGGAGACGCTCCTGCCTGGCTGCTCTGACCTGTTCCCAGGGCGCTGATCTGGAAAGAAGCTGCAAGTGCTGTCGAGCCCAGCCGCCCCGCGCCGTTCCCCCTGCTGAGTTCAGAAATTAATTCTTACTTTACGCAGAGTACTTTGGTCTCTACGGAGGTTCATAAAAGTCATATTTTTGCTGCCTGGAGGATTATGCTTAGAATCTGGTTTGTCATTTAGAAGAGAGAACGTTAAAATCCCAGCCAAATAAGACATCTAGGCACGAAGGCAGTGGCCAAGTATCATATGGAATTTTATTTTTATTAGGAAATAGTAGAGGCGTTACTTCAGAGGGAGAAGGGGTGGACGTGGATACTCTCTTCACTTTCCTTGCAGAAAGCAGGGAAACCTGCATGCTTTTAAGGATCTTTTTCATGTTTTTAAATGTGAGATTGTTGAGCGCATTCTTGGCATATAGTATGTGCTCATTACATGTTAAAATAAACTGTTACTAGCGCAAGTTAATTGGCCCTATTGAGTGAATTATTTATTTTCCCCTATTCAGTGCTCCAATATCCAACAAGCATGTTGCATTTTAACAGTAAGATCGGCCGGGCTCAGTGGCTCAGCCTATAATCCCAGCACTTTGGGAGGCTGCGGTGAGTGGATTGCCTGAGAGCCCGCGGGTTCGAGACCCACCCGGGCAACTTGGCGAGACCTCTTCTCTACAGTCACTCAGAAAATTATCCAGGTGTGGTGGCACCCGCCTGTGGTTCCAGCTACTCATAAGGCTGAGGCGGAAGGATCGCCGGAGCCCAGCAGGTTGAGCCTGCAGTGGCCGGGAGTGTGCCACTATACTCCAGTCTGGGCAACAGACTGAGACTCCAACTCAAAAAAAAAAAAAAAAAAAAAGATCATACTCAGAATTTTGGAGGATGAAGCTACTTCATCTCAGGACTGAGTTAGCTTTGCAAATGAGAGCTTTGAAAATGGTAAAGTCAAATTAGTGGTATGCAAGTTGTTATTTTATAATTTAAAAAAAATGTAAACTTGGTATAGGTAAAACTGATGTGGGATTAGCTACAAACCTTGTGGCCGTAGATGCTTTAAAGCCCGAAAAGTAGTAAGACCTACTGACAGACGCTCTTTGCTTTCAAAGGCCTACTTGAAAAACGTGGAGCTAAGCTGAGACCCATGGGCTGTACGCTCCAGCAGACAGCCGGGGAAAGCGTGCCCGTGGGGTGCCCTCGGTGCCCCTTCACCGCGAATTTCATTCATACACAACACATCCCTTGCAGAAATTGAGATGAACAGGTCGTGGAAAAACAGCGAAAAAACAAAAGGAGTTTTCTTTTTTTTATTGTGATGAGAAACAGAAGTTGTGGGTTACTGTAAAATAATCAACTGTGTAACTTCACCATCTTCCTTTCCCTCCAGTGCTGCCAAACTTTTTAAGCAGACAGGACTTCGTCTCCACTTAGGAAACTAAACTTGAGCATAGTGCTATGCTGTTTTGAATAGAAATTGGCCCACTGTCAGTGAACTTGCTTGTCATTTATTCTCAGCAGAGAATCAGCAGAGAGCTTATTCTTTAGTCATGGATTACAAAGTATTTGATAAACATATGTGAAATATTTGGCAAGTTCAAGGTTCTCCTTCGTGTTGAAATCAATTGCAGCGCGCTTGGGGGACTAGTTAGCAGTGCTGTAGGTCGTGGTGGAAGCGTGCTGGCACTGCAACTGTTTTTGCAAGACGGCCTGCCAGAAAAGTGTCCGGCTGCAGACAGCACTGTCAGCCCTCAGTTCATCAGGATGGGCTCTGTGACCTGTAGGTGGGTGTCTAAATGTCATGCGTTCCATATGTGACAATCATTTAGTGCATTATGAGCCGGTTCAACTTCATCTCCCCGCCGAATCCCACATGCTTTGTACAATAAAATCTTTTTCACAGCCGAGTGGATGTAAACGGTTTTCATGCCTGCCTTAGTCATCGCCAGGCTGGCTTTGCCATCTAGTGGTAACAACCTGGATAGCAGGTAATTTCCCACCCTGAAGGACTAGGAATGGAACCTTCTGGAGGATCATTGGCGAGTCAATTACTTACGTTTTCTCACTGGTGGTTCACTCTGGACTTTAGGGCTGGAAGAGATCGTAGAACCTTTCTACTCCAACTCACTAGTTAAGAAGGACTATCAGGGAGTCTTTAAAAAGGCTTTGGAGTGGCTGCATGTGGTGGCTTGCCCTTGTAGTCCCTGCCTTTTGTGGGCTGAGGCAGGAGGATTGCTTGAGGCCAGGAGTTTGGGATCCTGCCTGAGCAGCAAAGTGAGACCCGATCCCTACCAAAAAAAAAAAAAAAAAATTGGGGCATGGGGTGTGAACCTGTAGTCCCACCTACTTGGGAGGCTGAGGTAGAAAGACTGCTTGAGCCCAGAGGTTTCAGGCTGCAATGAGCTATGATCACACCACTGCACTCCAGCACGGATGACGGAGTGAGACCCCGTCTCCGAATCTCTCAAGACAATGTGGAAGACAATGGCTGGAGGGACTAGGTGACCTTCGGAAGGTCGCCCCGCTCACCGTGGCAGTTAGAAAGCCCACACCTCAACTGTCGCTGAAGCACCTCCGCTCCTACCCCTCATCTGTGTGGATGGGTCCTGCTATTTGCTCACACGCTTTCTAACTTAAATGCGGCCTCCCTGCAAGCTCCCGTCAGCAATTAGCATTCAGTGAGGGGCTGCAAGGGGTGAGGAATTGGTCTTTGTGAAAGGCCTCTTCTCCTTGGCATCTGCTCCCCAAGACTGAAAGTGGCTGGAGATGTTTTCGGTTGTCCTCCAAAAGGTAATGGGTTTCTTGGCTGCTTGCTTGATTCTTGTTTCCTGTTACTAGTAACGCTCTTCCTGTATATCCTAAGGCCGTTTGCCTAGGCCATCACTTTTCTCTGCAGTTACCTATCTGTCTCTCATCTATCTGTCTATCCATCTGTCTTTCTGAGTTGGGATCACACTCTGTCACTGGAGTGACAGGTGCACGATCCTGTGAAGGAGGCTGGAGTGCAGGTGCACGATCCCCCGATCATGGCTCACAGCAGCATCAACCTCCTGGACTCAAGCAGTCCGTCCACCTCAGCCTCCTGAGTAGCTGGGATTACAGGTGTGTGCCACCATGCCTGGCTAAATATTAATATTATTATTGTTATTATTGTTTGAGTCAGAGTCTCACTCTGTTGCCCAGGCTGGAGTGTAGTGGCATGCTCACAGCCACTGCAGCCTTGACCTGCTGGGCTCAGGCGATCCTTCTGGCTCAGCCTTGCAAGTAGCTGGAACTACAGGTCCATGTCACCATGTCTGGCTAATTTTTTGATTTATTACAGAGATGAGGTCTTGCCAAGTTGTCCGGGCTGGTCTCGAACCCCTAGGCTCAGGCAATCCTCTCACCTCCACCTCCTAGAGTGCTGTGATTACAGAGGTGAGCCACCATGCCTGGCTTGGTTAATAATTCTTTTAATTTTTTTGTAGAGATGAGATTTTGCTATGTTACCCACCTGGTCTCAAACTCCTGGGCTTACGCAACCCGCCTGCCTCGGCCTCCCAAAGTGCTGGGATTACAGGGGTGAGCCACCGCGCCTGGCTCTGTAGTGACTTAGAATTCCCTGGGCCAGGCCACAGGGTCTCCCTGTGTGCGTCATTCCTTCCTGAGCAGGTGAAGGATGAAAGCAGAGAAGGGGACGAGAGCCTGTCTTCGCATTTGGGCACGTGTGTAGGCGGAGGCAGTGGTGTTGGGAAGGACAGGTGGTCGGGGTCACGGACGGCTATGTAACCAACAGCCATGTTTTAAGAAGTCGTGATGCAACTGTGGGTGGGTCTCGCACACACGTTCAGGGAGAGAATGGTGTTAGCCCTCCGCGGTCTTCTATCTGACTGAGCAGTCCCCGTCCCCCACCAGACTCCCAGAAAGTGTCTGATGGGTTCATGCAGAACTGTGTCCCATGACAACATGCTGTTACACGAATATGGACAAGAATCTCACTGTACGTGACAAGGGATCAGGTGAGAAGAGAGGCATGGATACGTGTGAATCCGTCATCTGGTGAGGGAAGCACTTCAGTACAGACCCTTCCATGGCAGATCAGCGTCTTCATTTTCATTCATATACAGGAAAAAGAATGAACTTAAAATATTCAAGTAGAGTGGGCAGCCCTCTAATCTTCCATTAGTCTGCTTGCTTTACCTAAACTTCTTGGGGCGAAAAACAAAATGAAATACAAAAGAGAAGAGGAATCTTGGAGTATAATTAGGTCCTATCATAGTAAAACTACACATTCTAGGTAGACTCACTCAAAAAGTTAGGTTTGTCTTTCACTGCAGATGGCTCCCTTTAGAGTCATTATGTTGACATAGACTGTTTCTTTTTGGGCTGAGGGTCTGATGCAGTTCCAAAATTCCTAATTTAGATCCGGGCTATAAATAAGATACAGGAAATATAATTTAAGTGTTTTGTGGCTGGATAATGTTAAATCACACTTAAATTTAATAGCAATGAGAAAAATAACAAAACCAGATATTCATAGAAATGTGTAGTTAGGAAAGCATTCATTTGGAAGGTCTCTAAAGTGAAGCTGTCCTTGAACACAAAACAAGAGAATTTTAGAGTGAGTTGGAAACTATTCTGAAATAAAAACTTTCAACTCTGAAATTGACTTTTAAGAAAACTACAAGTTCTGTAACTTAGGACTCGTATAATAACTTGTTTTAAAGTGACATCCAGTAAGGTAGAAAAATAATTATAAAATAACACGTATTAACTGCTTATTGTACTCTGGACTCAATAGCGATTCTTTGCATATATCATCTCATTAGCCTCCATATAACAACGTTATGAGATTACTGTCTTGCCTACTTCACACACGAGGAGTGTGAAACCGCCCAAATGCATATGCCTAAGTGGTGAAGATGGAAACTAAGCCCCTGTTTTCTCATCTCTCCGTCCACACTCATAAGCGCTGAGCTGCTGGAGATACAAATATTCTAAACATTATCCACAATCACATGTTCGAGAAACCAGAAACCAACCAACCAACAACAAAGGGGTAACAGTAAACCGTCCCTGGTAGCTACGTATGTGTGCCACTTCCATGAACAGACTAGCTACCAATGTGGAATTCCATCTGTTCCGTCAGTAAGAGTTCATCTGCACATGCAGACAAGCTTGCTCTGTCCTCAGGTCTCCAGCGACTTCACGGGTCTTCGTGACTCGGGGGGAAGACAGCGACGGCATCTTCTCTCTCATGAGCCAAAACTGGAGTCTGAGGCTCTCAATCCAAGCTATCTGAAAACGGACAGTGACAGTCACAGTGGTAATGGAGGACCGGGAAAAGGAAGTGGAAGGGGCAACCAGGGACATGAGACGTCCAGAATGTGACAGCTGCCCCACCCGTGGGGCCTGTGCCTCTTAGGTCGACGCGTCAGCGCTTTCTGGAGGATGGGCGTCTGTGGATGTGGCCGTTGCACCGTGGCCTGCTCCACCAGTCAGAACTGTCATTTACGTCACATTAACATTTTACCACAAGACAAACTTGGGTTTTCCAAAAGAAAGAAAGTGTCTTTAAACGGTTGTCCAATTTTAAATTACAGGCCAAATGAGAGAGGCGAACGAAATCCATGTCCTCTTATTACCGTGATTCTGAGGTCCTGTGGCCCAGCCCCGCCCTTCCCATGGCCAGGGACAGATGTGGGCGTGGCACTCGCCCCTGCGGCACACTGCAAGGGAGCTCCCTCGAGAGGCGCCGGGCAGGGCTGGCAAACCCAGCCCCCGTGTGATCCTCAGAGTCAGGTGTTGGAGGCCTGGCATACACACCTGCTGATGTTTTTCAGACATTTATCATCCCATATAAAAAAAGTTACACTTGCTCTTCATTAAATGGCCCAGCCACTTGATATTATCAGTTGCTGACACAGTAAAGGAGCAAAGCTAGAATAATTTTCTTTTGAACTCAAAGAGGAGGCAGCTGCCATCGAAAAGCTGGTGAAGCCAGCATCCCCGGAAAGACCACCTCATGCTTGCTGCACCAGGGCTTGGGCACCTTGCAGCAGTTTCCAAACTCTCCTGTCAAAATCATCTGGAGGGCCGGCTAAACTCACTGGGAACCCACCCCTGACCGCTCTTTCAGGAGAGTTTCTAAGAGTGGGCCCTGGGTGGGCCTGAGAATTAGCATTTTTAATAAGTTTCCGGGTGGTGTTAATGCTACAGGCTCAGGGACTATCACATGAGAACCACTGGTCTAGTGTTTCCTTTTGGTGGACAACCAAGATTTGGGCTTTTCACCACTGTCCCTAACTGCTGCGAGAATATTCACCGAGCACACACTCAGTGGGTCAGTGGGAAAGCCACATCTATGTCATTGGTAAGCTAAATCACTGCTCTGCACCAAGCCTGATTTAAAAGTGACTGATAGCATTGAACGTTTCCAAAGTATTGGCCAAAGCCTTTGACAAGAATAGTCGATTTTAAAATTAGTGTGACATTTGTAACCAAAAATGAAATTATACTTAAATACAATTAAACTCTGGTGGGGCTTTCTTAAATGTCCAGCTGTAGCATCAGGGCACAGGGGACACGTGGGAGAAACTTTATACTTGAGATTCAAATCCTTGTCAAGTGATTTGCATAGCAAAAGATCGTCTTGCCAGTTACCATTTCAGTGTTTGCATTCTGCCTTCCCAATCCCCAACTGGCCCCAGAGGTGCAAGACTAAATCAGATGGAACTGAAAAAAATAAGAGTGTTCCAACTGGGGGAAAAAATACCACAGCACCACTAAGTAGGCATCCTTTATTTTACTCAGGAAAGCCTTCAACATATTTGTTATTCCTCAGATAATGAGCATCAAGAGTTAAACTGTATAAATTGAGAGTCTATGTGTGGCTGTTTGGCTGACTTTCAGTCTTTGATGTAACCCTGTAGTAAGTACTACAGGTGTGGTCATAAAAGGCTAAATGAAAAACACCAATTAAAAAATGTTTTCCACATCAAAAAGCTCCCTTGATGAAATTTTGCTAAGAACAAAATGATTTTAAAAATACATTTTTATCATATAGTTTGGTTTGTTCTCTGTACTTATGTTTTTTGCAATATACGCAAATATAAAAATATATATACCATAAATAATATAAATACAGTGTATTATATATAATATTTATATATTTTGGCATGTTGTTTATTACTTTTTTATTTTTAATTTGATTTATTTATTTTTGAGTCAGAGTCTCACTCTGTCGCCCAGGCTGGAGTGCAGTGGCATGCTCACGACCACCACAGCCTTCACCTGCTGGGTTCAGATGATCTTCCACCTTAGCCTTCCGAGTAGCTAGAACTACAGATGTATGCCATTACGCCCAGCTCATTTTTTCTTAAATTGTAGAGATGAAGTCTCACCAAGTTTCTCAGACTGGTCTCAAACCCATGGGTTCAGGCAATCCTCTTGCCTCCACCTCACAAAGTGATGGGATTACAGGTGTGAGCCACCATGCCTGGCTGTTTAAAAAAATTCTTTTTGACAATGCCTATCACTATCTACAGAAGAATGACCTCTCTCCTAAATAAAATGAATTGCAAGCAACTTAGCAAACATTACAGTCTAATATTGACCAGAATCACCATTGCTCCGCATCCAAATGAGATGAAAATTGCAATATTTTTATGGTTTTGCTGATGTCAGCTCATGATATAAATTATTCTGAATTTGCTTATTTTTGAATGTGTAACGAGTCGAATTAGTTATGTCATGTTTTGTTGAATAGGTCATGTTTAAATAATAAACAGGTTAATGTAGAATACATTTTTGTTTTATCAGAAGAATGTCATGAGTTTGCTAATAAACTCGTGAACTTGTGTATGGCATAATAAGCTCTGCTGTCTCAAGGGATGCCCATATTCCACTCCGTGTCAGGGCAGACTTTCCGCTTTTGTGCCAGGGCCACATCCTGCGGGCGTGCCCTGGTGGGGGGCCGCGGCTACCCTTCCGAAGTCGCTTGCTTTCCTCTGCCCCCAAAAAGCCTACCGGAAAGCACCGAGAGTGACGGCCTGGTAAGAATCATCTGACCTTGAAGTGTCTCTGCTCTACCCCACATCCACATCCTTAGCTAAAAAAGACTCGGCGCACAGCCCACAGGTAACAGCGGCAGAGAGGGGTTCTGTCCTGGCCAAAGCCGAGCAAGGCGAAAACAAGGACTCGTTCGCGTGGGGAGGGCGCGTTGCGGACCCAGGGCCTGCACCCGCGGACGGGGCCCTCTGAAGGGCGCGCCGGGCGCGGCGCTCGCGTCCGCAGCCCCGGCGCGCTGGAGGCCGAGCGGGAGGCCGGCCGCTGCTCGCCACGCACGCGCGAGGAGACGGGGCAAGAGACGAGAACACTGTCAAGCGCCCTCTCTCTCTCGGTTTCAGGGCAGAAGACAGGGACGCCATGGACGGCCTGCTGCTCTGGCTGCTGCTGCTCGCCCCCGCGCGGGGCCTCGCGGGCGCCCCCGACGCGGCGCCGGGCCTCGCGTGGCGCCTGACCCCGGTGCCCCGGCTGGTCCGCGACCCGGCGTGCGCGCCCGGCCCGGCGGCGCTGGCGGCGCTGGAGGCGCGGCTGGCCTACGAGACCGCCTTCGAGAACGGCACGCGCACCCTGACGCGCGTGCGCCTGCGCGGCCCGGCGCCCGCGCCCGCGCCCGCGCCCGCGCCGAACGCCACCGCGCCGGGCGCGCCCGCGCGGCGGCGGCGGCAGGTGTACGGCGCCGACGGCAGGTTCAGCATCGCGGACCCGCGGTTCGCCGCGCGCTTCCCCTTCAGCACGGCCGTGAGGCTGTCCACCGGCTGCAGCGGCGTGCTCGTGGGCCCGCGCCACGTGCTCACCGCGGCGCACTGCGTGCACGACGGGCGGGACTACCTCGGCGGCGGCCGCGGGCTGCGCGTGGGCTCGCTGCGCGGCCGCGCGCGCCGGGGCGCCCCCCGGGGCCGGCGCGCGGCGGGCGGCCCGCGGCGCGGGCGCGGGCGGGGCGCGGGCCGCCGGCGCGCCGGCCTTCCGGTGGACGCGGGTCACGCGCACGCACGTGCCCCAGGGCTGGGCCGGCGCCGGGGGCGCGCGCGGGGCGGCGGCCCTGGACTACGACTACGCGCTGCTGGAGCTGAAGCGCGCCCCCGCGCGCGCGTTCATGGAGCTGGGGCTCAGCCCCGCCGCGCGGCCGCTGCCCGGCGGCCGCATCCACTTCTCGGGCTTCGACGACGACCGCGCCGGCCAGCTGGTCTACCGCTTCTGCCGCGTGGCCGCCGAGTCGCGCGAGCTGCTCTACCAGCGCTGCGACGCGGCGGCGGGCGCCGCGGGCGCCGGGGTCTACCTGCGCCTGCAGGAGCCCGGCGGGAAGCGCTGGCGGCGCAAGGTCATCGCGGTCCACGCGGGCCACCGCCGCGCCGACGTGCGCGGGGCGCGCGGCGACTACAACGTGGCCGTGCGCATCACGCCGCTCAAGTTCGCCCAGATCTGCCTCTGGATCCGCGGGAACGACGCCCGCTGCGCCTACGGCTGGTCGGCGGAGGCCGCGCCCGGGGCGGGGGCGCCGGGGCCGCAGGGAAGCGCGGGCCCGGGGGCCGCGGACGACGCCCCGGGGCCGGCCCGGGCCCGAGCGCCGCCGCCCGCGCGCCCGCGGCCCGACACGCGGGCGTCTTCGGAGCCAGGAGCTCGCCTGCGTCCGGGAGGCCGCTAGGCCCGGGGATCGAAACAGCCGGGCGTGCAGCGCCTCGTGGGGAGCCTCCTGTCCGTGGCCGTGGGGTCGTTGCGGGGACGTTCCCGTCTCCACCGGACTTTTCTGAGACCGGAGCTCGCTCTGCCACGCGGGCCGGAGGCAGCGGCGCGACCACGGGTCGCCGCGGCCTCGACTCCCGGCCCGGCGCCCCTGCTGCCTGGCCCCCGGGTCGCCGGGACGACGGCCACACACCCCGCGCCTGGCTCCATTTTCTCCTGTTCTTTTTTCTTTCTGGCAGCGGCGGGTCGCACTTTGTTGCCCGGGCTGGGCAGGAACCAGACGGTCTTCGAAGGTCCACGCCGGTGCTGCAAAGAACAGGCGATTTCTCAGTGGGCTGATGCTCAGGGGCCTCCTTCAGAAGAGCCTAACTGGACGCCGGTTGTGTGCCAGACGTGAGGTGGCATGCGCAGAGGCAGATGGTGGCACAATCAGAATCCGGCTAGAGACACACGTCGACAACAGTTTGCGGCTCCCCGAGATGGAGCCAGTCCGCTCCCGCCCTCGGCGCCCGTATTGCTTTCTGTGAGGCGGAGACATCTAGTTCAGTTTCTTGGGGGGTGAAGAACGACAAATCAGAAAAGCAAACGTTGTAAACAAAACTGTTAACTTTTACTGCTTCACGAAATAGCAGTGGCAGTGTGTATTGTTGAAAATGAGAGAAAGACTTTGTTCTGTGAGATAAAGCTGGTTTAGAAATAGAGAAGTGGAGACGTTTTAGGATCTCAAGTTTTTATTTAACTAACACTCGGGAAACAACACACACACACACACACACACACACACACACACACACGAAAGACAGTTCGCAAACTTCAGGTGATCGCGTTTGGAAAGCCAGGCCCACACACACACACACACACACACACACACACACACACACACACACACACACACAAGCCACACACACACACACACACACACACACACACACACACACACACACACACACGAAAGACAGTTCGCGAACCTCAGGTGATCGCGTTTGGAAAGCCAGGCCATTTCTTGCTGTCCGTTCGACTACGTAGGAGATGCTCTGTTCTCAGGCCAAGGAATTCTATCCTCTTTTCCGAGAGCCTTTTTTCCTTTGACCAGGTTTCCTTTCCGAGCCTTTTTTCCTTTGACCAGGCTCCGCTTTCCTACCGGGCCCACAGGCGCGCGGTTTCGTGAATGTTCTGACTAGTCACGTTCGAGATGGCCTCTCCTGAACATGAATATAACTTACGAACAGGACTTAAGAGAAAGTTCTGGTTCTTTCCCTTGGAACCCGGCTCCCGGGCTGCATAAGCAGAGCCCCGTGGCTGCCCCGGGTCAGGACACAGAGTCGGTGCTCAATACATGGTTCTTTTTTTTTTTGAGTCCGAGTCTCACTCCGTCGCCCAGACTGGAGCGCAGCCGCCGCTCCGGCCCCTGCAGCCTCGACCCGCCGGCTCCGGCGAACTTTGCGCCTCAGCCTTGCGAGTAGCTGGAACTGCAGGCACGCGCTCCCACGCCCGGCTAGTTTCTTTGATTTATTGTAGAGACGAGGTCTTGCCAAGTGGCCCAGGCGGGTCTCGAACCCACGGGCTCAGGCCATCCACTCACCTCAGCCTCCCAAGGCGCGGGATGACAGGCTGAGCCCCCGAGCCGGCTCAATACATGGTTCTTGAACAGGTAATTGCCGACTGGCTGAAAGGCGACTGTTCGGGCATTACGTGGAGAGAGTTTTAGTGATCTGTCATCAAATACACCCTCCAATTCAGGAAGTGCAGGCCTGATTTCCGGTCTGCTTTTTGGCAGTTTCCAGGGCCACATTCCCTTCTCTCATGACACACTCCTGTCATTTTTTAATAATGGGGAGTTATATCTTGACCAGTATGCAAAGGAATCTCTGGTTAGATGATGATAACTGATTTTGTTAATGGTGTCCAAAATAGCTAAAATTAAGTGTCAGTGCACATTCTTTTATAATGTGAACCTGTTAATAATCATTCACAATAAAAACCTTTTAAAAAATCAGTCATGACCCACTGTATCTGTATATATGTCTTATAAACAGGGTTTCGGCAAGTATTAACTACCATTAAAAATGATTTGATTTCATTCAAAGCACATTTTACTGTGTAATGCTTTTACCATTGCTTCTAGTGGAATAGGGATATCGACTCAAAAATTCTGGCCTTTTATGGGGAAAGACCTATGGGATCACGGAAACAAAAATGTTTCAAGGTCTGTTTTGCATACTTGCACGCTTGCTAACACACACACATTCTTCATTTTAACTTCTGTGAATATAACTCCTAAGATCTGAGTAAGTTCAGAATAACTTCGTACAATAGTTTGGTGCTTAAATTCTGAATATGCATAATTTTCTTAGAATCACTGTCCATTATACTTTCCAAAAACATACAATTTTGCTCATTTAATTTACAGAGTTTCTTTCCCGTTCCTTTCATTTTTTAAATTTAAGAGATGGAGTGCAGTGGTGTGATCACGGTTCACTGCAGGTTTAAGATCCTCTCGCCTCAGCCTCCCAAGTAGCTGGCACTACAGGTGTACACTACCTTTGCTAGAGGTTATTTTATTCTTTCATGCTGTTCTCTCTTAAAAGTGAACCACGAATTTTAAATGACTTATTTAGGACACAAGAATGTACTGTATTAACCAGAAAGCTTTGCTCTGTTATACTCAACAGATTTGAAATAGAAAAGTAAACTGAATACACTTAGCTACACAGTCACATATATGTTGTCTACTCTGTGCAAAGGACTGTACTGACTTACGGCTTTGAGAATCTTTTCAACATTAAATTAATATAGACAATTTTGAAAAAACTGAAATTTGGAGGTGAGGGGTACACTTAAAAGCCCAGACTTCTTTGCCACTATGCAATGCATCCATGTAACAAAAAACAATCTGTATTCCCCAAAGCTACTGAAAAAACAACAAAATGAAAACAAAAAACAAAACGGAAATTTAAAGTTGTGGAATTTTTTTTCTTTACCCAAATAACATTTTACTTATGTCTTCCCTTGCTTGAATGAATGTGTGGGCAGAAGCAGTTCAACATTTTTTGCCTTTTTGACATGCCTCTTAGTTAAATCCAACATTCATCTGAACAAGATTTAAATGTAGGTGTGACTGTCTTAGTTCATTTGGGCTGCTGTAATACCTTAGACTGGGAACTCATAAGCGATAAAATTTTTGTCCACAGTTCTAGCGGCTGGAAAGTCCAAAGTCAAGGCACCAGTAGATCTGGCATCTGGCAAGGTTCGTTCTTCATAGATGGCACCTTTCTGCTGTGTTCTCACGCAGTGGAAGAAGCATGCAAGCTTGCTCAGGCCCCTTTTATTAGGACATCAATCCCATTTATGAGGACTGAGCCCTCATGACCTACTCACCTCTGACATGCCCCACCTCTTAATACCATCACCTTGGGGCTTAGGTTTCAACAGACAAGCTTTGGGGAGACTCAAACATTCAGACCGTAGCAATAAGCAAGATCGGTTCTGGACAAATTTTTATCCTTATTTGCAGATCACATAATTCTTTCAAATTCTCACTTCAGAGGAAGAATCCCAAGATTAGAAGAGACCATAACAGATCATCTAGTTTAATCCTGTATTTTATATTTTAATCCCCCTCCATAGCATTCTCTTCACGTGGCTGTCCAGTGAAAAGAAAACAATTTTTCACACCTGGGATATTGTTTAGCTATTAAAACTAATTCAGAAACATGATATTGATTAACTTAAATTATTAGTTCAGTTTGCTACATGCTCTCAAAATTATATTGTGCTTGTCTTACATTTTGTTCCAATGTTGATTATTTCAATTCTGATAAGTTTTTGTCCTTAGCTAACAAATAAAGTATTTACTCTCATCAGAAATGAACTGTGATTATTAATTAAGAATACTGGATATGACCCTGCAATCCCCCTACTGGGAATATATCCTGAAGAACTCAAATCACTCTATAAAAAAGATACTTGCACATGTATGTTTATCGCAGCATTGTTCACAATAGTAAGAACCTGGAAGCAACCATGCTGCCCATCAAAAGAGGACTGGATTAAAAAAATGTGGTACATATACTCGATGGAATACTACGCAGCCATAAAAAAGAACAAAATCATGAATTTCGCAGCAACCTGGATGGAACTAGAGTCTATAATACTGAGTGACCTCTCACAGAAACAAAGGTCCAAGTATCACATGTTCTCACTCATATAATGGACCTTGAACATCCAATGTAATCCTATAAGAAAATGACTGACAGTAGTGGGAAACTATGGGTGGGGGGAGATGGGATTAATGGTAGTAAATATCTGTCTGGGGACAGGGAAACACCTCTTATCAACAAGGGTGCCTGAACAAAACATATTTGTATACCTAACCCTTAACTGTACTCCACAATATCATAATAAAAAATACTGATTATAAAAAAAATAAAAATAAAAAAATAAAAATAAAATGCTTTGCAAAGTGAAAAAAAAAAAGAATACTAGGTTAAGGCAATTGAACCAAGCTTGGACATCATAAATACATCACTCTGTTGCCCAGGCTGGAGTGCAGAGGCATGCTCACGGCCAGTGCAGTCTCAACCTGCTGGGCTAAGGTGGTACTTCCATCTCAGCCTTCCAAGTAGTTGGAACTACAGGCATGCATCACCATGCCTGGCTAATCTTTTGATTTATTGTAGAGATGAAGTCTCACCAGTTGCCTAGGCTGGTCTTGAACCTGTAAGCTCAGGCAATCCTCTCACCTTGGCCTCTCAAAGTGCTGGGATTATAGGCGTGAGCCACTGTGCCTAGCCAGTTTTATTATTCTTTAGTGGGGCTTCCCAGTAACAAGTATCTTTTGGCTACTGATTTTTAAAAGTACCTGCAAGGCTTAAAACATACTTTATAAAAATACTTTTACTATAAAGGATCAGCAAAAACATCGTCAGTGAATTAACAGAAGAACCTTTTTAATAAATGGATTTTTCCAGCTGAGTCATTCCTCTTTCTTCAGTGGTCAAGTCACTATGTTCAGAGATATTTAGGAGATTTGGTCCAGTGGTAAAATCATGTCCTTATCAAGTAGAGCCAATGCTTAGACAGATTCACAAGTTTTTACTGATTCACCATTCAACCCAGGGGAAAAGCCACCCTCAGATGGTTTTCTTTTCTGTATTTAAAAACAGACTGTTTGGTCCAGTTAGTGCAACTGTCTAGAGCATGGTGGCCAATGTGGCTTACGATCCCAGCATGGGCTAGTTTGCTTTACCCGACAGTGTCTTAGTCAGTTGCCATAACAAAACACCATAGACTGGTGACTTAAGCAACACACATTTACTTCTCACAATTCTGGATGCTAGGAAATCCAAGATCAAGGTGCTGGCAAGGCAGGTTTCATTCTGAAACCTCGCATCTTGTCTGTAGGTGGCCGTCATCTCATTGTGTGCTCCCATGATCTATTCTTTGTGCACAAGCAGGAAGAGAGAGAGGGAAGGCTGCCTCTTTCTTATCTCATAAGGACACTAATCCCACGATAAAGGCCCCTCTCTTATGACCTCATTAATCCTAATTACCTCTCAAAAGTCCCACCTCCAAATACTATCACATTGGGTATTAGGGATTCAACATGTGAATTTTGGGGAGGTGGTGAGCTGGACACAAACATACAGCCCATAATAGGTAACTGAAACCTACAAGTTTCACCTTGGGCTGGGCTCCGGGAATTCACAAACACACCAGTCACTGGAGGAACTAGGTGAAGGAGTCTGAACGGCAGCTCAGGACAACCCACCTCCTTCTCCTAACCGTCAGCATTTCGAGTGCTAGCACAGCGGGGGTGATCAGCACATGCTTAAACATATCACTAAGTATTCACTGAGGCTCACTCTTTCAGGGCGTTACTTACTCCATGCTCCGGGCTAAGGCTCCAAAGGGCTCTTGGTGTTGTCTTAATTGTATATTTTATTAAACATACAGCCAAATATTTGGATAATGGGAATGTTTACTTCAATGAGAATTTGAGCATTGGAACACTATAGCATGCCACTTAGGGAACTGGATATTTGACACAGTCTTCCTTCGGACTCAGGTGTGTTTATGATAAAAGTGACTTCAAACAGACAGATGCTAGGCCCCTGTAGCCACACCTTACCCCTTCTTCCATGTAAATATTCAGCCAGATCTCTGCCTCAAAAATTGTCTCCAAAGTCATTCTGCTTTAATAATATCAAACATGTTCCGATAACCTCTTAAAATCCATCCACTTTCTCAAGCACCGAGGACAAGTCACTTATGTAGAATACCTACTCTGACCCACATTGCAATCAATATGACCAATTATTGCCTCCCTGTTGGTTTTACCAAACTGAGACAATATAAGCACATTTCAATCTATATTTATAAGTGTTTTCACTAATATTCAAACTTGTATTTATGTCATTGATAAGTATGTGTATGTGTTCATAAACTGAAGAGTTTGTATACTTTCCCTCACGTGGCATTGATGAGAGGAATACTTCGAAAATCGTTCATACGACTGAACACAGATGAGTTTGGAAAGTTCCTCTGGGCTTTTGCTCAGCCTAATTATCTCTCATTTTCCTTACGTCTCTACACATATTTCACACTTAACATCATCAGCAATTTGTAATATACCATACAATTACCATTGTACTTATCTAGAACTTCCTATTCTAGTAACTTCAAGTATCCAAAATAAAAAAAAATTAAGCCAAAAAATGTATCTTCTGAACAAGCAAAAGAGATGCCACAAAATTACTTTTACTCTAGAAAGAATCTTAAGTAGCTTGGTCATCTAAGGCTGCTGCTGAGGCAAGTCTACAATGGTCCCAAGAAGTGACAGCCTGGCAGAAAAGGGGATACAGACAACTATGACGTTATTTTACAAATGTGTAAAACCATGCCATTCAGCCATCTGGGGCACATGTTCTCAGGACCTTTTGGGACTATGCCATGGGCCTAGGTCACTCATATTTGGCTCAGAATAAACATCTTTAAAACACACACACACACACACACACACCCAGGTATACGAGAACTATGAACACATTATAGTAGTTTGAAATCGTGGTTCAGATTATAGTAGTTTCAAGCTATAGAGTTTTGGTAAGTAACTCTCTGAACCATACTAGTCTATGAAGACATAGCAATATATATTTTGCTTATAATGACTGAACAAAATAAATTAATATAAAATTATGAAGCAACATAAAATGATGAATCATTATAAGATTATGCTCAGTATGTATAATAGAAAAATTTTCATCAAAAAACATCATATTTTAAAAAAAGTCTTGTTTAAGATAACAGAAACATCAGCGGTCAACAGAATAAAAATCTAGCTTCAAAAGTTGAGAAAATAATCTTCCCCAAATATTTCACTAACCCCTCCAATATTTTAATATTTAAGAGTTAAGTATTTAAAAATATTTGAGTATTCTGTATGCTGATGTGTGTCACTGGAAGTTCACAGGTTGTCATACAGCTGCGCCAAACTTAGGCGCACACACAGCACTAAGACACAGGTATAGCAACTCAAGTATAATGGAAGTTCAGGATGCACAATAAAATACTTCTCATTGTCTAACCATAATAGACTGTCCTGTATATAGCAATTGTTGACCAAATATAATGTGCTGATCATTGTAATCAGTATTAAGAGACTGCAAAAATTACCTAAATATAGTAGCTGCACATAACAAACGGATTGCATTGTTTTGTCTTACAATTGTGAAGGACAGATTGGAATTCCCTAGGAGCAGAGATCAGCAATCATGTGTCCCTGAAGACCTAATGTGTGTGTGCATGTTGGTGCACTTTTTGGGAAGACTGGAGTGTGATGCAAATCTTGTTCCCTGAAAATAGACATCCTCCTCCACGACCCCCCCCCCGAATCATTACGCTACTTCTAAACTTTCATCTTACTGGATTTGGTGATCTAGATAATAACACAACATTTTTCTAAGAACTGTCCATCAGAGAGCTTACCTTTCCTTCTAGATAACCAGGACAGGGATCTCCTGAGTAATCTAATCCCAGAAGTCTCTTTCTGTTGTGAGCATCTTCTATTACCAGCCCTTTCCCTTCCACTAATTGACAGGAGTTAAGCCTTTGCAATTTTCTTTTAATCTTAGAATTTAAACAATTGCTACTGACCTAGACTCCAGATTACAAAACAACTTAACTCTCAGGGCATAGAAGAAAAGACTGTACTAGTACACACTAGAGAGAAGATCTAATAGCCTGTATGATTTTCCCCCCTTAAACCTACTTAAAATAGATCAAGTGTGAGAAAAATTTGCCACTAACAACCTGAGAAGACACAACTTTTAAATTAATTTTTTTCTCCTCTCAAATACCTGCAAAAATGTTCCTTTAATTTTTTTCTTTAAAAAATCAGGTTGTTCCAGATGCTAAGATTCTACTGCCAAACAAAAGGACCACTTTATCAAGCAACTGCCTTAACATAAAAGCATGTTATTTTTGAGACAGGACTGAATTTAGTATCTGCCACTACACTTGGAACATCTACTTTAAGAGGCTTTCTTTGTGGCCTGGAAAATAAGCAACACTATCCTACCCGCCAAATGCCCACTGGTGCCACTTCACACAGGCTGCTACGTGACTGACGTGGCTTCATGAGCAGATGTCCTGGGGCAACCTCACGGCTGCAGACGGGCAGCTGTTGGCCCACATACAGCTGTTGGCGTCTCTTTTCTGCACACATCCCCAAATTAAGGCTTGGTTTTTGGTGGAAACTACTACATCATAATGCCAGTGTGTTCAGGAGACAGTATTTTGAGTTTGCCACTGTGGCGGTGAGTGGCAAGAAATGCGGCTTCCAAGCCGGACTCGGACCAGGTCATGGAAGGCCTTAAACTGTGTGCTCGAGTGCTGCACTATAACCTTTATTTATTCATTTTAAAGACGTGGGGTGCAGATCCGGATTTGGCACACAAGCGGTCACTGTACAGGTAAATTTGGGCCCCCCTTTGGTCCCCATGTTGCCTTGTACCCTTACGAATGCGGTGTGCCCTCCCCTCCCTCCCCTGGCCGTTTCCCACCACTGCTAGTCCCTTTCCTAGTGTATTATGGGAAATGTTCAGAGTCCGCTTATGAGGAAGAACGTGTGGTACTCAGTTCTTTGTTTCTGTGATAGATCACCGAGTCTGATAGACTCTAAATTCATCCAGATTGCTACGAAGTCCACAGTTTTGTTCTTTATGGCTGTGGAATATTCCACCATGGATATGCACCACATTTTAAAAAATCCAGTCCAGTTTCGATGGGCAGCATGGTTGGTTCCACGTTTTTCACTCTAACCTTTAGGTGACCAGGAATTGACGCAGGTTTTTAAGTCAGAGAAATATGATTCAACGGGAATTTTGAGAAGAAAACCTCTGGTAGCACCTTTCAGGCTGGATGGGGGTGGGCTCAGGTGGGGATTATGCGGAGGCAAAAAGCCCAATGAGAGTCTGCTGGGCTGCTGGGATGGAAATGGCATGAGCAAGGCACGGAAGGCCAGCTGGTGAGACTTTCTCAGAGCAGAGTGGCCAGGAGGCTTAGCGGCCACTGAACACAGGCGGGAAGAGTTGAGGCTGTCCTACCACTCAAACTTCTGGCTTGGAGACCAGGTAGATAGTGAGACCACCAACCAAGACAGAAAGAGTAGGCTTGAGGGGAAAAATAATCAGTTCACTCTTAGCCATGTATGTTAAAAAATATTGTAGCATGTTTATCAATAAGGTTGATGCTACTCATACATAAAGAAAGCAATGACAAGGAAGTTAAATAAGAAAACATTATGTGGTCCTATAGTGAACTAACTACTCATTGACTAACACATAACCAGTGAACTAAGCCATTAACTAACACATAACCCATAAGTCATATAACTATCTTTGGAAGTCAATCAAATGGCAACTATACCTTTGTTTTTCTGTTCTAAACAAAATACTCCTTTTAATTTAGCTTTGGATCCATAATTTCCTGCCCTCCCCATCCCCAAGAGGTTAGAGGTTTTCAAAAGCTCTGGCCCTAAATTTACATCTGAAATATGGTATACACGGTCACAACTCCGTCTCCTGTTTCTCAATAGAGTGCCAAAACGTACATGATCCGAAATACAGATGATTTACAAAGTAACTCCAACTTTTCTTGGGGCATATTAATAAGGCTTTTAGGCTGCAAGATTTAACTTCTGGTTTTACAGATACAATTACAAGCTACAAAGTTAGTGAACTCACCCCAAAGATGTTCCCTCCACTGAAAGAGACAGATGAGCCACAAGGATGTTGGGTGTTGTCTCCTTGTCTTCGTATTAGAAAGGAACCCTTCTAGGCACTGACCCTTTGTGAAGCTGCTGTCTGCAGGCCTGGGTGCTGTTCCAGGCTATAGTCTTTTGCAGCCATAGGCTTGGCTCAAAATTATCTCCCTCCTCCATCCCTAATGGCTGCCACCTGCACCCTGCACCACATTGCTATGTTCACTCTGGGTATTTTTACCTTCAGTATCATCTTCCAGGCTGGGTGTGATGTGTCACATCTGTAATCCCATAACTTTGGGAGGCTGAGGCGGGAGAATCACTTGAGCTGAGAAGTTTGAGACCAGCCTCAGCAACATAGCAAGAACTTGTCTCTACAAAAAATTTAGCTGCGTGTGGTGGCATGCACCTGTAGTCCCAGCTACTGGGGAGGCTGAGGAGGGAGGATCACTTGAACCCAGGAGTTCGAGGCTGTAGTGAGCTGTGATCGTGCCATTGCACTCCAGCCTGGGTGGCAGAGTGAGACCCCAACTCAAAAGATAAAATTAAATTTTAAAAAATGCTCTTGTGGTTTCACTTGTTAAAACTTTATACTATATGGGCCATTTAATGAAGGAAAAAAGCTTATTAAAAAACAATGCAATATCAAACTTAAAATTATTTATATTTTAAACATTTTTATGACAGTATGCCCATAAAGTAATATATGACCAAAGTGTGATCTATAAAACACATATCACATAATCAGATATAACTTCTGAAAGTTAGTTCTCAAGATACAAATCTGAGAAATAAGGTAATTAAACAAGGAAATACAGTTTTAAAACAAAAATAAAGTTTTAAAAAGAAAATAAGACTATGTCTTACTAGAGAAATACTTTTATTTGAGATTGCACTACTTTTTGAGAAATAACCATCTAGTTGTAGGCATCAACTCACTAATCTAGATTTTGTGTGAGACCATATATGTGTGCAAATATGTGAGTAAACGATAACCTAAAGTCATATTATCCTTAATATCCAAGGAGAATTCTCATAAAAATGATCTCTGATTCTATTTATGTATGTTTTTGGTAGAGACAGGGTCTCACTCTGTTGTCCAGGCTGGTCTTGAACTCCTGCTTCGGCTCCCAAAGTGCTGGGATGACAGGCATGCACCACTGCATCCGGCCCAGGACTTTAATTGCATATTTTAAAAAGAAAGTTCATCCTCCAAATACATTATACATTTTGAAATATGAAATTTCAATTCATTTGGCAGCAGCCACGGAGTCCTGAGCTTAATGAAAACTTGTTAAAATTGTTCTTCTTTTCCTTGCTTTTAATTTTTCGGTAAAATAATCAAAGCCATATTGGCACTTTAACATCTTCAATATTTTATGTATGCCATGTGTGCCATTTAAACAGACCCTTTCCCTAAAAAGTAATCAATGAGAGAAAGGTCATGTTTGCATTTTCTTTGTTCAAGGTGTTTATTGCATCTCAGAGGGCGTACATGCACTGGGTTTTTAAATCGAAATACAAAGAAAGCCATTTTGAAATTGGTTTTAGGTAATTTTTCCCCATTACAGTGTATGTTATCCCCACAGTAAATTCAGATACAACCACTTTTAAATGGTACCATACATCTATTAAATAATTTGAAAAGTAGGCAAACACCTTTCCAACCCAATATGCTTTTACGAAGAGCTGCCAAGCCACTAGCAACACTGATCAACAGTGACCTCATTTATGCATCAAAATCTTAAGCCAAGCCATCAGCACAGACAGTATAACAACAAATTAAAAATTAAAGGATACAGTATGTACAGTAAAAGATACAATTCTCTGAATTAGTTTAAATCCTAATCACAATGGTACAACAAAACCTACTTTGAGCTCAATTGAAGGATGGAAGAACACTAGTCTACAGAACACACAAAGAAATACCAAATCAACAGATGTACATAAAACCCACAGTAAAGTAAAAATATTTGCAGTCATCTTTAAATTACAGTTATACCTTGGGGTGCCTTCAGAATCACTTGAATAGCACATCTCTAATCGCATCTTCACAGATGTGATAGAAGCGGACCTTTCACTTTTCAGTACATTGAATCAAGAATGAATAAATAGGTCAATTCAGAGGCAAAACCTGTCAAATATAATTAAAAAATATATTTTAATATAGCAGTGATAATCAGGAATTCTTCTCATATGGTTCCTCATTCTTGATAAGGTAGCTTCAAGGAGAAGTATTTATTATGGATGTTAACTTTTACATTTTTTAAAATAAAATTTCTTAACATATACAGTGCCACAAAAATAAACATTTCTCACAACAGCTGAAGTTCTTGTGTTTGGAAAAATGTAATCCACACCAAAAAAAGTTTTGTCTATTTAAGAGCATTTTCCTTACTATCCGATATTATCACACTATGCTTGTAACAGAGATACAGAAGAAAAGAGAATTTAGGGGGAGAGTGTAGGGTTTGTCCAAAAGTTGTATGTACATTGAAACCTTCAAAAACACAGACACAGCTTTCCAAATGGCGCACCACACAACAGCGGTGTCCTCCGTCCAGGGCAAGGTCCGGACAAGCACTAAAGGCGTCAGAAACATCCATTCATTGTTTACGCCGTACAGCACACAAGGAACCCAAACACACTACAATTTCGAGAGTAGGGATAACAGCTAAGTAGTACACATTCCTAATGTTCACTTTCACAGCTGTGCTACACATTTTGGAAGAGAAGTTATGAGTAAGCATTGGGTTTGGTACTGGTGGCTCACTTTGAAACTCTGAGCATTGATCTTATTTGAAGTTTCCAAACTCATTTTTTTTTATTCAGTCACAAAAATTGCAGCTGCAAAGAAAATAAGAAAATTAGAGTTAGAAGGCAAGACCATTACCTACTCCTTGAACGTTAACCTCCCTTGCAATTTTACTTCATACTTACTACAAACAACTTTTACACAAAAGGTCTCTGTATTAACACATTCACATTTATATACTCGTCACCATTCTTTAAAACAAGCTTAAAATTTCAGCCAGAAATTTAAAAAAATTTTCCATGAATGGTTTCCTTTTAGATACTAATTTAGATAAAAGTTATTATTTTTAGATAAAAAGTTCATTTTAGATAAAAACTAGACAAAAAATGTGCATTTAGATACTTATTAGAAATCTTAGAAGCAAAACATTCAGTATCCATTAAGAGCAGCTAATCTCTAAAAAAGGGCAGCCAAAAAAAGGGGGCATGGCAGTGACCTCCATTATTTTTTCTTCGATTCAGTTATGGTGTCCAAGAGTAACTTATTAAAGAGTGGAAACAGTGACATAAGAGAAGGGAGGTCCCCTGGTGACTCGATGTCTTTTCTCAGACACTGGCCACTCCTCTCCTTGGCTCCCGCTTTACCAGTTACTTCTGCCGGAAACCTTTCCTGGGGTCTTAGGACTTAGTCTTGTAGATACATCTTCATAAAACAATCCTACTGTCGCTGTCTCTCTCTCTTTCTAAGGCAAGGACTGTCTTAAGCATCTGTGTCTCCTGTACTTATTCAAGTTATTGGCATAGGAGAAGAGCAACATTTACTAAATAAAAGATGGGCAAAAGGCGGCTGTGTGCGTTTCGTTGGTCACTCCGGAAATTGCAGTCAGTGCTTGTTGTCCTGCTCGTGCCTACGCTAGTCAACACTAAGTGGCACAGAGAAGTCGGGCACGAGGAGAAACTACGTGACTGTGATGTTAAGGACTTAAAACGACAGGTTATTAATCTTGTATAAGAAAAAAATAGAGCAGGCATTCACAAAAAAACTTAGAGGCATTAGGGAAAGTTTTAAGTAAAGACATACACTAGATGTATACTAAAGCCAGCACTGGAGAGTGGCCCCAAAAGGTTGCCACTCTTACTCTTCTTCCTGTGAGACCCTGGGCAGACCACTTAATGCCCAAGGATCAGTTCTCCTAGCTATGAGATAGAGACAAAAAATATGTGGCTAGTTTATCTTATGGGAAGTGATCGACTGAGAAGGTCAAAGAAGTTATTGACGGCGAAGTGAATTGAAAAGTACTGGGAAAGTTATTCTGTTCGGCAAGTATGCTGAGAACTGCCCCACTGTGTTATATTCCAGGGTTAATAATAAACATTTTTCTTTCATCAGTTTCCTTCCATGTGTTTATCATTAATCATTTCATAAATTATATGAAATTTAAAACTAAGATGTTAGAAAATTTAGAATTCTGCTTGAATGCAGAAATGCAAAAGGGTAACACTCTAAGCTTTATTTTAAGAGGCACAAGAATAAACAAAATAAAATAGCAATTATGCAGTCAAATGTATTCTTAGATGATTTCTAAATGCAATATTATAAATGCTAGCTTCCTATAAGCTCCAATCAATCATGTAAGTAAGTGGTAATCTTCTAATTTACCAAAGAACTTGGGCAACTTTTTCTTTATCAGTGCTATTCAGGATAAGGACAATTTGTGCTATTTTTGTGCTATTCAGGATAAGGACAATTTGGATGTTTTTTCCCCTCCTAGTATTATATCTTAAGATTTTTTAAAAAATTCATTGATAAAGATAGTTTTTAATATTAATTTTAAAAGTTGATATTAAACTCAAATTATTGATATCAACATTCAAATGATTACTATTTAATAGTAATATACAGCTGTTCAAAACACAGAAACAACAAATATAGCTGAAATAGCTAAGCATGGTATAGCCCATTACTACAAGCCCGCAGGAAAAGCTCAGTATCAGATACCTTAAATTGTTTACAAGAAATCCTTGATGTTAAGATCCGCTAACGGGTCCTTTGCTGGAGGTTTCTTGGGACTCTGAGTGGCAGGTGTAGGGCTTGGAGAGAGCTAGTGGGGAAAAAGCCAGCCCCAAAAGCAGAAACAGAAAGCAACAGAGAGGTAGATCAGCATCAGGCAGAACACATACCGCAGAAAACAAACGCACAGAAGGTTGGATGGTTAAAGGCTCGCAAAGCCTACTTTGTTCTACTTAGTCACAGCATTGTATTTAATTTGGGATTGGCAAAATACACTTCAACTGATATCTGACTTTCTTCAAATTCTCTGACAGATCTATGCAGAGTAAAATTTGGGGATTCTGGTAGAACCATATGGAGATGAGTAGGGAAGATGTGAAAAACTAGTCACAAAGAGAACATCATGAATACACAGCAAAATAAATACACAAAAAACAAAAACAATTGATTTCTCTACACAAAGCATTTTTCCTTTGAGTCATTAGTACCTCTAAACAAATAAAGCAATTTAAATGACTTTTCTTACAGTGAGAGTAAGTTTGAAGGAAAAATGGAAAGGAAACAGTTTTCAGAAAGTCACTTAAGAAATTACTTACAATTATTATCTAAATATACTAAGATTTCATAAAGTTATTGTAAGTGAAAACAAGTCAAGTTTGGGGCTCTGTTTATTTCACATGACCAGTTTCCTAGCAGTGACTGTCACTAAATTCCAATATAATCTATCCAGCTCTCAAAGGAGGCTCAAACTAATTGCTAAATACCATAGGAAAAGAATTGTACTGAACTTGTCATAAAAGTAACAAAGAATCGATGTACCTGGTTTTTGTTTAACCAATATCTAAATTATATTTTCATTGTTTGACAAACATAATTTCTGGAAGCAGGCTTTTACAGGAAGGTTAGGATACAACAAAAATCTCACGTAGACTGTATGGAACAATAGCTGACACCTAATGCTTTGTGCCCAATCACTCTCCTATGCTTGTGGTAACGTGATGGGGCAGTGCAGCCAGGATGTAAGTTTTTGCTGGTTCAGTAAACACAGTTCCAGAAGGATGGATACTGCAATTTGTTCCTATGTCCAGAAACTACTGACTGATTATATTATCTATCAGTTGAATTTCCATGTTGAAAACTGGAATATGCTTCACAGAAATATCATGGGATGTAAACGTAAGGCTTGAAGTTGATTAGAGGATAAGAAACTCAAGGGTTTGGTGGGAGGTCTAGAAATAATAACTGAGAAGTGACAACATCATGGTCCCAACCACTTAAAGAACAGGGGGACAGTCTAGGCATTAATGATGAAAACTTGTTTTGTTTTCTAAAGCCACAAACTCATGCTGATTTTATTCTCTGGTATAATTATGTTGCTTCTCTGATACAGGAAATAAAAACTGCATAAATATGGTATAT
Source organism: Cephalopachus bancanus (assembly GCA_027257055.1). Classification (NCBI taxonomy): domain Eukaryota; kingdom Metazoa; phylum Chordata; class Mammalia; order Primates; family Tarsiidae; genus Cephalopachus; species Cephalopachus bancanus. The sequence goes on from JAPVLO010000140.1 coordinate 1,253,753, forward strand.
CATTCCCTGGTTTACTATAGATTAAACTACTGATTAAAACAATGAGTTTTCATCATATCAACTATTTTTCATTTTCAAATTAAGTAAATAAATTATTGCTAACAATGGTATTGTGCAAGAAAAACAACCGCCTTAATAAAGTTGTATTAATTTATTTCTAAAACTTTCAGTACACCAACTACAACAAAGTTGAAAAAGAAACACATTGTTTTAGATACATAATAACAGAAACATCTTTCTTTTTTTCCAGAAAGGGGGTAAATCATCATGGATCTCTTCAGACATCAAGGAAACATTCATGATAAATGAGATCCCCTAAACCTCCCTTACTCTTCCCAAAAACAACTCTAGGCAGAGTTCATTAGTCTTCAAGCAGACTAGAAAATTCCTTCTGGCCATGAAGGACAGCACCTGGCACCTTCCAAATTTCTTTCAACACCCACCACTCTTTCTCTGGGTCCCCTCCCCAGCTTTTGAGGGGCTGAAGCAAAAGAGATGAAAGTGAATGTTGGGAACAGCAGAAGGATGGCTTGAGGGAGGGATCGAGGAAGCAAAGGGAATTTTTTCTTTTTTTTTTTGAGTCGGAGCCTCACTCTGTCGCCCAGACTGGAGGGCAGTGGCCGCTCCCGGCCACCGCAGCCTCGACCTGCCGGGCTCTGGTGATCCTTCCGCCTCAGCCTTCAGAGTAGCCGGAACTACAGGCGCGCGCTACCACACCCGGCTGATTTTTTGATTTGTTGCAGAGATGAGGTCTTGCTGCCCAGGCAGGTCTCGAACCTGCAGGCTCAGGCCATCCACTCACCTCAGCCTCCCAAAGGCGCGGGATGACAGGCTGAGCCACCGAGCCCGGCTCAGCAAAAAGAATTCTATGCAGAAAGTTCACAGTAGGTGTAAGACGATATAAATGTCCACTTGGTAGGTTAAAAATATGAAAGGCGTGAAACCCTTTACTGATATCATTAAAATATCTTTGAACTATTTGGTTTAGTATAGAAAACAGGCTGCTACTAAAACTATAATTTGCTGTTCTGACTTCACCCAAGTCAATTTCTCTCTGCTTCTACACATACCAGAAAACTTAAGAGGACTCAAGCAAGGGTGACTCATCAGCGTGACCAGCACTACTGGCAGCAAAACAGTTCAATAAAGGGCAAATATTTTGGCATTTTCCTAAGTGTAACTATTCCAACACGCTGTAAATTATGGAATTGGCCTCACCTAAAGAGAGGTTTTCCCTTTGTCCAGAATCTTTGTAGGTCACCTCTAAATCCCTGTAATTTCCCAAGTGACAGGAAAGTTTTTTGGTCATGGTGGGTTCTTAGAACTACCTCGGACAGTTTGTGCTATTGAGGCGACTCAGAGGGGAGGCTGGCCATGCCAGAAGGACCCACCATACCATTAAAGGGTTGGGTCTTGGGTCACATGATACCGCCTGGTATCTCCTGGGAGAGAGGAGGATGGGACACTGAGGTCAACCAAGCGGGGATTAATTCAGCCGCTCATTTCTGCATAATGAAGCCTCAATAAACTGGACACTGTGACTTGAGTGAGCTTCCTGGGTTGGCAGCACTGTGTGTATATTGTCACACGTTGATGCCAGGCAGAGAACCGATCCCTGAGGACAAAGGAGCCTCAGGCTTGGAACGTTCCCAGATGACACCTCTGCGTCTCTTCCTGCAGCTGGATCTCATTTGTATCCCTTCACTACAAGACGACTAATCACACGTGTGGCACTTTCCTGAGGTCTGTGAGTCATTCTAGGGAACAGTCTCACCCGAGGGTGACCACGGAAAACCTCAAGTTGGTAGCCAGCTGGTCTGTGTGGGGTGGCCCTGGGGACTCCTAAGCTTGTGCCTGGTGTCTTCAGTGAGGTGACTGTTATGGGGACTGTTCCCACAGACTTTGCAGTTTGGCCAACTTACTGCAGGTAGTGTCACAAGGTGTGGACAGACTTGGCAGTCTGGAGGCCTGCACTACCAACCTTTCTGGCTAGCTCTGGGAACACGTAATAAAACTGTGGATCAGAAGTACTCATTCCGCTGGAACATATGCCTTGGATGTCCTGAATGTCTGGTGGTTCTTTGGGACAATTCTGAAGTAAGCAGGAAAAGAATGGAGGGACCTTTGGACAGTCAGTTATTTCTATCATTTTTCTCCAAATCTCCCACCACTGTGAATCTGTCTTCTGTGCTCCCTTTACTTCTTCTGAAGCAACAGGTATAAGGAGTGTGTTAGGTAAAAATGCTTTGCAAACAGTTGGCCACATGCCGGTTTTACACTTACTAGTTAATGTCGCTGCTGTGTGGATGCTTAAGAAACTGGCCTAAGGGAACCACCACAGAAACAAAGAACGGATATGGCATGTTCTCACTCGTAAGCAGGCTCTGATCACTGGCCACACAAGCACCAGGGTGGGATCGGCAGACGCTGGACGCTGCTCGGGAAGGGAGGGAGGGGAGAGGGCGGGGGCATGTGGCAGCACACCTGGTCCGCTCTCAGGGGAAGCCCCAGCTTCACCTGCATGCAACTTTCTTATGCGGTACATCCTCGCTTGTATCCCCAAACTCTAAAAGAAAAAGAGCGAAAAAAAGAAAAGAAACAGACCTGCGTGCCAGGCACAGCGGCAGCTCCGAAGGGTGGCCTCATCATGGGCTGTGCAAACATGACCGGCTGCTGAGGCATCATGGACATGCCTGTGCCAGCAGGAGGCTGAGGAAGGGAGAGGTTCAGGGTGTGAGTGGAATCCCAGACATGATGGCTTTTATGTGCTCCTGACCATTTTGGAGAAATCCAGGTCTAATCTGTCATTCTGACCTATGGGTCCCGTGAGGCTGGTGGCTGGAAAAGCATCGCTGAGGCGGGCGGGTGTGGAGCGTAAGCCTGGCTGGCCAAATGCATCCTTGTCCCAGCAGGCTCTGCTCTGGTTTATAGCTCTTCTGTACGTCTACTTCTTGAAGAGGTAAACATGTGCTTCTCTAGGAAAGTGGCTGGGTCAAAGTGATAAGTCAAAAGTTCTCATATAAGGCCAGGCACACTGACTCAAGTCTGGAATCACAGCAATTTGGGAGGCTGAGGCAGGCAGATTGCTTGAGCCCAGGAGCTTGAGACCAGCCTGGGCAACAAAGCATAAGCCTTGTCTGAAAAAACAAAACAAAACAAAACAACAAAAAAACGCCTAAAAAGCAATTAGCTGAGTATGGTGGCCCGCGCCTACAGTCCCAGCCGCTCGGATGCTGAGATCACCTGAACCCAGGAGGTCAAGGCTGCCGTGAGTGGTTGTGCCACTGCCCTCCAGTCTGGGAGACAGAGTGCGACCTTTTTTGCCTCAAAAAGAAAATTCCTATTATAGTAATTAAGGGTTGATTTTGATGATTGAGCTAAGATTATGTTTGCAAATATTATTATAAAAATGACCTAACAATGTACCATATAAATTAATTTTATGGTAGAACTTACTTTAAGTAGTTTGTAACTGATTTTATCACTTCATATGTAAACTACTTAAGGTCTAAAGCAGATCACTTAACTTTTTAAGCTTTACTCACTGCCTTTTGGGAAGAATTGCATTCTATAGGAATACTTGTTAATTTGGGTTTTGGCAAAGAACGAAGAAATACCAATTGCAATTTTCAGCACAGGTCATCACTCACCATTCCAAACCCTGCTCCAGGCTGTCCAACTGACGGGGCCCCAGCAACAGGAGGAACCGAACTGGTTGGAGGTACAGCTCCTTGCTACACACACATGCAAACACACAAAACCACACAAAACACACACAGACACAAACCATAAACACACAGACAAAAAGAACCAACATAATTTGGTTTTAAAACGACAGAATAGAATGTTAAAATGCATGCATGACAAGAATGTATATGTGGATATGGAAAGAAATCTCAAGTTTCAGCTTTAAGTCAAAAACAGAAAACAGCGCTAGTACCACACCACTGATATCAACAGGCCACTGACTGATGCTCACTGCTGCGGTGTTGCCTGGACTTGCTGGCTTGCAGTTTACTCTCAGCGTCAGGCTTCCTCTCCATCTCCGTGTACCCATCCTCCCTGGAAGCCTGGCTTCCCTAAGCCTGTCTTTTCCTGGGATCATATCCTTTAACAGGTACTGAGTGAGACACTCGGGGACTGTGTTTTCATTGACATGTCCAGGCTCGGTTTCCATTCTCCCACCATTTTTAGGTCATTATTTTCCGTGTCACAGTTGCTGCTAATTTGTGGCTATTATACATGGGCATAAGGACCAAAGTTAATTCGAAGTGTTAGAGAGCATTTAGAAGACGGTGTATCATGTAGCACACAAATCCCATTTCCAGTATGGGTTTAATAGTTTTCAGTCATATGTCAAAACTACCTAATTTTTAACCCTACTGTAATCCCTTACATTTAAATTAACCAAATAGAGAATATTCTAATTAAAAAAAGAAAATACTGAAGAGATGTCTGAAAAAATGGTAGAGTGAGGAACTACCAAAGTCCCCCCCATCCATAAAAACAATGAAAAACAGGCAAAAACTATCAGAATCAACTTTTTGGAACTCTGGAAACTAACCAAAAGCTTGCAGCAATCCAGGGATTGCTTTTTTTTTTTAAATCAGCTAAATCTTGGTAAAAACAGTGAGTTTTGTGGCATTTTAATTTACCCTAGTTCCTTCCTATGCTGTCTAGCTTGGCTGTAGCCTTGAAAATAACATCATATGTGCCCAGTAATAGTACCAGAGGAAGCAGAAAATACTTAATTATTTGTTCTGTCCTGCCTGGCTGGTTCCTTGGAAAGACTGGCTCAAAAGGCTTGTCTTTGCCTTACCTACCTGGGAATGTACTAAGTACTAAGTCATTACCTGAAGACGTTTGTGAACAGTGTAGGCAAATGGTTTAGTTGCTGTTGCCCGAGGCAGTGAATAATAGGGCAAATAACAGACTAAACAAAAAGCACATGCTCAGGAAAGACTTGGGAAGGACTCAAACTCTCACCTTTGGCTAACCTGGAGCCTCTGTACAAGCAGTACAGGAAGTCTAAGGCAGAGTAGTAAACTGCCTGGTTGAGTTTGAAGACATGGCCCAAAACACACAAGGGGCCCTCTGGAAAGATTGGGTATTTTTGGTTTTAGGAATTTAAGGAGTATTTGTTCAATCATTAGCTGATCATTTAGCTAAAGGAACAGAGACTTCAACGGTTACACATGACAAAGAACACAGACTTTAAAGAATTACTTCAGAATGGTTACTAAAAAACAAACTATAAAAAGTAGCAGCAATAAACCCTGGGGAGGAGGTGGAATCTAATCTCCTGAGTTGCCACATTATGATATTCTAAATGTCCAGGTTTCCACAAAAACAATAAAAAAAAAAAAAAAAAAATCACGAGACCCACAAAGAACAAAGAAACAAGAACACGTGGCCCTTGCAAAAGAGAAAATCTCAAATCACTAATCTAAACTTTCACCTTAAGAAGCTAGAAAAAAAGAGGAGCAAACTAAACCCAAAGCAAGCCAGAAAAGGAAATAATAGAGATTAGAGATTAAAAAAAAGAAGAAAAGAGGAAATGAAAGAAACAAAACAAATTGGCTTTTGGAAAAGATTAATACATTGACAAACTTATAGTTAGACAAACCAAGGGGAAAAAACAAACAAAAAAACCCCAAACTAAAATAACCAAAATCAGGAAAGAAAGTGGTGACATTATTACCAATCTTACATAAATAAAAAGAATTATAAGGAAATACGGTGAATCATATGCCAAAACATTATATAACCTAGATGAAATGATACAATTTCCAGAAAGACACAAATCATTGACACAACAAAAAAAAACAGTAAATCTGAATATATATAAAGAAATTAATCAGTAATCAAAAAATGTCTGTCAAAGAAAAACCCAGAAATAGATGACTTCCCTGGTGAATTCTACCAAGTGTATAAAGAATTAATATCAATTCTTCTCAAGTTCTACAAACAGTAACAACAACAAGAAGAGGAAACACTTGCTAATCATTCTTTGATGCCACTATTTCCCTGATACTAAAGTCACACAAAAATATCACAAAGAAAACTTCAGACAATATCTCTTATGAACATCGATGGAAAAATCCTCAATAAAATACTAGCATACTGAATCCAGCAAAATATTAAAAGGATAGCACATCATAAATGAGTGGGATTATCCCAGGAGTTCAAGGTTGGCTTAATACATGAAAATTAATCAATGTACTATATCATGTTAGAAGAATAAAAAAAAATCCACAATTGTAATGAATTCTTATAATGTTATATTACCTCAGCATTCATTTTGGATATAGCTTTAACTTTTTCATATCAGAAGCAGGGCTTAGTCACATTCAACAGTTTCTAGTTGTCCTCGTTTTCCCAGTTCCTCAAGATGATCATCCAGATATCTGCCTTATACCACCGCCTTCCCTGTGGGACAGCTAGATACAGCCTGCTTGACTCACTGACACCCATATCCTGCATAGCTGTGCAGATATGCCATAGTGACCACCTCTCAGTCACAGTGTTACTCCATGGAACGTGTGCCTACTTGCTATAAACCCATCAATTAGAACTCCTTACGGAGTTGCTAATAATCAAGTTTATAAAAAGTCAAAGAGGGCCGGGCTCGGTGGCTCAGCCTGTAATCCCAGCGCTTTGGGAGGCCGAGGTGAGTGGATTGCCTGAGCCCGCGGGTTCGAGACCCGCCTGGGCAACTTGGTGAGACTTCATCTCTATGATAAATTAAAAAAAATTAGCCAGGCATGGTAGCGTGCGCCTGTAGTTCCAGCTACTTCCGCTGAGGCGGAAGGATCGCCGGAGCCCGGCAGGTCAAGGCTGCGGTGGCCGGGAGCAGCCACTTCACTCCAGTCTGAGTGACAGAGTGAGACTCAAACTCAAAAAAAAAAAAAAAGTCATAGGATACAAGATCAATATATAAAAATCAGTGTAATGTTCACTGTACACTAGCAATGAGCAATCAAAAATGTAATTATGAAAACAGTTCTACTTATAATAGCATAAAAAATAATAAAATAATTAGGAATAAATTTAACAAGAAATAAAAGACTTGAACAGTGACATATTGAATACTGTTGAAAGAAATTAAAGAACTAAATACATGGAAAGATATCCCTTGTTCATGGATTGGAAGACTTAATATTATTAAGATGGTAATAATTTGCAAATTTTTGGAGATATAGAAATGCAAGGAAACCATAGTCGCCAAACAGTACTGAAAAAGAAGAACAAATTTGGAGGACTCACATTTCCTGGTCTTAAAACTTAATACAAAGTTACATTAATAAAAAACATTGTGGTACTGGTATAAGAACAGACATGCAGATTAACACAACTGAATAGAGACTGGAAGTAAATCTATATATTTATAGTCAATTAATTTTGACAAGGGTATCAAGAAGTATCAAGAACAATTAATAGAGAAAGGATAGTCTTTTTACCACATGATTCTAAGACAACTGAATTTCCACATGGAAGACAACAAATTTGGACCCTATCTCTCATATATTAAGAAACGAGCTCAAAATAGGTTAAAGACTAAATGTAAGAGAAAGAAAAAAACAAAAACAAAAACAAAAACCAACTATAAAACTCTTGGGAAAAAACACAGGTGAAAAACTTCAAGACCTGTAATTAAAGCAATGGTTTCTTAACTATGACACCAAAAGCACAAGCGACAAAAGAAAAAATAAATTGGAGTTTATCAAAATGAAAAATTTCTGTGCTTCAAAGGACATTATCAAGAAAATGAAAAGATAGCTCCCAGAATAAGAGAAAATATTTGCAAAAAATATACCTGATAAGCATCCAGTGTCCAGAATATATAAAGATCTCTTAACACCACACACACACAAAAAAAATCCCACTTATAAAATGGGCAAAGGATGTAGGATAGCAGAATATGCCATCCCCAAATATGACACTTTAGCATAAGAATTACTTTGAGCTAAAGGCAACTGAAAAGAAGCAGATACAAGAAAATCTCTCTGCCTTCCTCCTACTTGAAGCATAAATTTACAGAGATGTTTCTCCTCCCCTCTCAATAAGGAAGGACAAAGTTCATTCCCCGAGTCAACTTTAGACCCTGATCAGCCTGAAAAGGGAACCAGAGGAAAGTGCATCACAAAGTAACTCAGCTTTATTTACCATTAGTTTCCCATATATTTTCCATCCTAGAAACTCAAAGTCCTTTTCCTTTGTCTGTCACGTCTCTAAAAATGTATTCCTGTACAAGCCCACATTCTAATCAATGCTTCGAATTACTCATCCTGATTGTGCCCATATGTAAGTATGACGCACATACTAATAAACTTGTTTGTTTTACTCTTGCTAACCGGTTTTTGGTCAGTCCAGTGTACAGGGCCTCAGCCAGAGAACCTAGGAGGGTGGTAGGAATAAAATAATTTTTCCTTCCCTATAACATAAAGAGACATTTCTCTAAAGAAGTTGTATAAATGGTCATAAACGCATAAAGCAATGCTCAATACTGTTAATCATTAGGGAAATCCATATCAAAACCACAGAGAAATACCACTTCATGCTCACTAGAATGATAGAATAATGAAATGGAAAATTACAAGTGTTGAGGAGGATACAGAACAACTGAAACCCTATGTATTGCTGGTGGGAATGTGAAATAATATAGCTGTTATGGAAAAGCTTAGCAGTAACTCAAATGTTAAACATAGTTACCCATGACTCAGCAATTCCAATCCTAGGTGAATACCCAAGAGAACTGAGGACACTTGTTTCTTATGAAAACTTGTATATGATAATAGAAACATTCTATTATTATGTGCAACAGAAACAACACCAGTGTCTATCAACTGATGAATGGATGAACAAAAATGTGGTATATCCATGCAATGGGCTATAGTCAGCCATAAAATACATGAAGTGCTCATACATAGACAAACCTTGAAAATGTTATGCTAAGTTAAAAAGCCAGGCGTTAAAGGCTATGTATTATATAATTCTGTTTATATGACATATCTAGAATAGGCAAATCCACAGAAATAGTGAATAAATGACTGCATGCCAGAAGGGGGAATTGGGAGAGACTGTGTTTCCTTTTGGGGAAATAAGATTATTAGATAATGGCAGATAATTTCACAAAGTTGTAAATATACTAATACTCACTGAATTGTACACAAAAAAGTTAAAATGGCAAATTTAAATGTCATATGAATTTTGTTGCAGTAATTTTTTTTCAAAAGAAAGAAAATACCTACAATGACTATATTTAAGATTTATTCTTTACCCATCATTTCAACAGGCTAGGAGGTAGGCTATTTACCAAACCTAAATTGTATCATTAGGACTTAAGGCTATTAAAGAGAAAAGGGTTTTATTACTTATCCAAGCAAAATAAAATTGCAGAAGTTCTTGATCAAATAAATAGGTTAAATAATTTAAGGAGCTTGTCTTAGTTTGCCGTTTCGCTAAAATGGTAGATTAACTCTTAGATTCTACGGTGATAAAATTTTAATTGGGAGGCCATTAGACTGGGGCAGCTCTCGAACTTTAAGTTCCTGTGGAATCAAAATGAAACTCAATGTTAAAAATACAATGAAACCAGAGACTTTACCAATCCGAAACCACCCATGAATATCTAGGGACTCTACCAATCAGAAATCACCACCTAACCTCTAATTATGTTCTTTTTGTTCTAACCAATCAACTATATTTTGTCTTAGCTCCAAATATTTTGTCTTAGTGATCCACGAACCTCTTCTTGGTTCTGACTGCTGCCTGATTCGTGTACCAAAGTTTGCTCAAATAAACTCTGTTAAATGTGTTTTGTCTAAAGTTTTTATTTTAACCCTCCTGCAAAATGCACATATTTCTGAATTGCAAGTATCTTCCCAGTTTGTGGAATGAGAAACTTAATAGGTCTGCAGTGCACTGGAAAATAGGAATAAGTAACCCAAAAAACTACTGGCAGGTCTGTATCATCACAGCCATCAGGAGCCAGCAAACACATTTCAAACATTCAAGGCCTGTTCAAGCTTTTAGGTCTAACTTGGGTTCTGTGATCTGAAAAATTTTAGAGCTGCACCTTCAAGCAGCAATTAAGAGAAATTTGAAATACGTTGGGAAAAGTAACTTTAGTTCTTATTTATTAATAAAAGCTTTTTAAAAGCAGCAAAAGAATCCCCAAAGCAGAGGCCTGCAGAGTACCAGGAAAGTGTGCAAAACACCTCTTTGCTGCTTCTGAAGCACAAGTTTCTGGTGTCTCTCTTCTTTTTCTGAAATATTCCTAGAAAGATATTATTAAGGTATAGAAAGATGGGCAAGACGAACTGAAAAAGGTGGATGATGGGACAGATGAGAAAGCCGGAGGCCCTCAGAATAATGCCTTAAGTAAAAGCAAAGCCAGAGCGTTTGTTAGGAAAGAAGAGTTTTGTGAAAAGCAAATGGAGTAAATGATATCAAATTTATAAAAGACTATAGGTAGACTAAAAATTCATAAAGACAAAAACAGCTATGGATAAGAGAACCTCTATACTGCGGCCTAAAACGCTAAGGAAAATAAAGGAAATAAAACTATGTGTAACTGCCATCATAATACATCATTTCTGTTATTCTAATTTCTCTTTCTCTTTCCACAGTTGCTGAGGATACCTTATATTAAAACTCACCATATTTAGCTTTCTGGAGTTTACTAGTAATTTAGAATTTTGCTTCATAAATAAAAATAAAGAGTTTAGGGGTTAAAAAATGAGAATATTAAATCTCACTCTCAGTGATAGTGCCTGCCAATCAGATGACAGCTTTGTTACACTGAAGATGCAAAATAGTTGTTAATTAAATACTTGACAAATTCTTAACCTTGTACAGTTAAAACCTTGATCTTAGGATAGGTGATGGCCAAGGAAGTTCTCCATCTTTACACTGTCTTTAAAGTGCTTCTTCCTTGTTCCCTTCTAGGTTAGTAGCCTTGTTATTTAGCAAACTTCCCTCTCTCTTGGTTGCCGCATTCTCAACAATCCTCACTTGCGCAAATTCCAAGAATTTACTTTCTTCTCTTCCGTTCCAGCCTCACCTCAGGTCAGAAACCAGCGTTCTCACCAGCGTTTCTTCCAATACCCTTCCCTTTGTTGTTTTAGACTGTGCTATCACAGTGACTGTTCTGAGACTAACCTGTTAAAAAACATATTTTATCCCACTGACAAGGGCAACACAACTAATGTATAAATCTTCAGAACAGCACTACGGCCTCTCTTCGCATAGAAGAGAACACAAAAATTAATTCCTACATTTTCATAGAGATCATATATATTGTGAGTTTTAATGTCATTATGTAGTATTAATAGATATGCAAGATCAGTTTTTTTTTTTTTGAGTTGAAGTCTCACTCTGTCACTCAGGCTGGAGTGTAGTGGCATGATCACAGCTCACGGTGGCCTCAAGCTCCTGGGTTCAGGTGATCCTTCCCCCTTAGCCTCCCAAGTAGCTGGGACTACAGACACCCGCCACCATGCCCAGCTAATGTTTTGTTTTTTTGTAGAGACAAGGTTGGCTCAGGTTGCCCAGGTTGGCCTCAACCTTCTAGGCTCAAGCGACCCTCTTGTCACACCCTCCTAAAGTGCTGGGATTACAGGCATAAGCCATCAGGTTTGGTGTACAAGATCAGTTCTAGTAAAGCTTTTTCCTTCTTTAGGGATTTTATTCACATTTACTGAATCTCTCTCCTACCCACAGCAAAATAGAGGCTCTCAAATGCTTTTGTGTCTAAGAATGGAGTGCAGCCACCTAGGCGACAGTGCTACCTGCTTCTGTTCTCAGCATGTGGGCCCCAGTCACAGCAAATGCCTGGGGTCCCAGGGTAATAATTATAGTCCCTTTGACCCTCAAACAGTCCTGGTTTGGAAATAAGTTATATGGTCATCCTAGGCATAGGTCAGTTTTGGTAGCTTTCTACTAAGTATCCTTTGTAAAAATTAAAATGAAACTATTAATATTAAAAATTAAAATGAAACTATTAATATTATATAGTTAAGTACAAAAACTATCCTGTATTTGTTTTAAAATAATGCATAGAAGCACTGAAAGAGATAAATATCTAGAAACAATAGGTAATTTTCTCATTGTTATCTGTTAGAAACCATTTCTTAAAAGACTGTGAACCTACCAAAGGCAGAGAACACACGTGCTTGAATTTCCTGCTCTTTTACAAACATCACAGGTGGGGTAGGGAGATCAGAGGACAGACCAGTTTAGCAAACTCAAGTCTGAACAATGAATACATTTTCCTACAGAAATTGTGTATAAATTATGATTTCATTACTACTGTTTAGTGGCAAATTTTGGACTAAAAAAGTTTTTTCCAGACTGGTTAGAATTTACGATTTATTAAACTATGTATCTATAAAACTGTTTATATATAAGAATGTTTATTTCTATAACTACTTAAAATAAAATGTGTTCTAAATTGCCAAACTCCAATGTTTGAATTAATTTCTAGAACATAATATTTTCAGTGGAATCTTCCACAAACATTTTTGTTTGAATTTATGTTAATTTACTTCCATGCACATTTGTTTGGCTGAGGGTGGTGAATGATGTGAAGAATTAATTCAGGCAACAAGGAAAGGGTGGTATCCAGAAAGCCGTAGAGATGGGGATGATTTAGACTGGTAGAGGTGGTAAGCACAGGTGGAAACTGCCAGTGAGCTTGGGAAACAGTAACTAGCCTCGTTTGTTAAACATGGGGCAGATATTTTAAAAAATAGTACATTTTGTCATCTGGAAACACATTCTTTTTGTGTTGGCAAGTTCCATAAGGCAATGACTGGTTTTTTAATATACTCTTTCCCAGAGTGAATGGCAGTATAATATAGTAATGGAAATTTAAAATATAGAAATGAAATCTATTTAGACCTTCTGGAAAAGATGGTGTTAGTAGTTTTAATTTTTAAAAGGGTGAGCAGAAGTAGTAGGGTTTTAAAATGAAGTTTCACTTACACAATAGAAAATTGCCCAATCTTTCTGGTGAGAAAAAAAGTTTTTATTACTTAGTAAGACAGTCAGGAACTTGGGGCAAGAACTATGATAAAATAGATAAGGATCAATGGTAGTGAACACTTCTGACAACTCACTCCCATAATTTTACAATGATAGAAGAAGAGTAAATACTATTTCAGAACATTTAAAATTTAAAAAATCGGTTACCATCTTTATTAAAGATAAAGTCAATGGAATTTTCGTTTTGGTGAGTTTTATATCTTGCTTACATTTCTTCAATGTGGAAGAAAAAGTATGATGTCAGTAGCAAAGTGGAGTAAAATACACCCTGCTCTGAAAGTGTGGAAACTTGGCAAATTGCCCTCACGGCCCTGGTCTCCAGCTGCTACGTACCAAAGGTGCGCTTTGTGGAACGCCTGCTGACCAGGTTGCGGGTGCCACTTTCGGCTGCCAGTTGGCTCCACCAGTCAACTTTTTCTCCCCAGCGTTCCACTGAAGATCTCCCCTAAAATCAAGCATACAAAACAAGGAAACAAGCAAAAAAAACCACACAAATAAGAAAAAAAAATGGTGTAGGGCTTCTTGGGTTCTTTTATTTGGATCTACAAGCAGTTTGTTTGAGTCAAGTGATCTAGTAATAAAGAGAGTAGACTCAAACTTAGACAAAAAACTTACCATGTTGTATCTAAGAAAGCTTAAAAGCATTTGGAAAAAGAAAAGTCATTTAGAATTTGGACTGCAATTATAATAGGAATTTCCTATCGCCCATCATAAAAAAAAATTGCCAGAAAATTCAACTGAATTCCTCATTTGTTATAAAAATTGCAAATAAATATCATAAATACTGTACACCTATATTTTGTTGAATTTAAGATGCATTGATGATGGTGCTTTCTGGATCATAGAGGTTCAACAGATGGTTTCACACAACTATATATATATACAAGGACTACAATCTTCTTTATGTAAGACACTACTATAAAATGTGCTCCAATTTCAATAATAAAATATACATCTAAAAAAAGGGGTATATTGTTTATTATTCTTACTATCCTTCCTTAAAATTGATACTCCATGAAAGACTCTTAAAAATCAATGTTGGTAAGGAATATTTACCAAATCAAGAATTCAAAGCTCTTAAGAAATTTAAACCACAATTTCCAAATATTTCCAGACATAATCTAGTGACAATCCTGGAGATTGAAACAGATTATTCTTTTTCATTGCAGAGAGCAACAGCCTGGATGTCCTGGTAGAATAACAACAAAAATTCAAAATGAAATAAAAAACTAATCATGACATTACGTAGGCTGAGAATGAATAATTACTCCAATGAACACACTGTTTGGTGGTGTGGTGTCAAATACATTGTCAAAAGGAAACCAGATTATCTTAAAACACTTACTTTTTTGATGTGGTACCAGAAATTCCAAGATCTATACATGGATAAAAGAAAAAAGAATTCAAACTTTATACTTAGCTTATATGATGTGATATCTAAAAGGTCAAAGAATCAAGGTCTAGAAAAAGTCCTTATTTTGTCTAAAAAGGCCTGAAAATTCAGTTATATATAAAAAATAAAGTATATTAGGAAACATATCCACACATTTAAAAATTTCTTTTACTTCGTGTTAGTCTTGATCACATATTAACGTCAACCAGCAAAGAGTGAGCACGGCAGGCTTGATGCTACAATCTTAGAAGGGCTTGCCAGGCCAATGTCTGGGAACTTGGCTAGTAAACAGTTCTCTACTTTGAAACAAAACTTTCCCTAAATGATAAAGGTGCCTCTCTGTGCCTACACTTTTTGTATAAAGGATCGGAACACCTGCTTTCCTTCTGCAAGTCTGAAATTCTAGTGCATGCCGAGCAAATGATCAGTGTCCAATAAAAACCCTGGATGCAGAGTCTCTAATGGGCTTCCTTGGGCAGAAATATCTTCCACATGTCACTGCATTTTTGCTGCTGGGGGAAGAGTATGCTTTTCTTGTCATGGGAATGACAGAGCATAAGGAAGTCGGCATGTGGATTCTTCCAGACGCTGCTTGTCTTTCCCCCTTATCATCCAGCTATGTATTCTTACATGCTGCTGTAATAAATCTTAGCTGTCAGTACAACGATGTGCTGAGTCCCATGGGTCCTAGTGAATCTGTGAATGTGAGGGTGGCCTTGGGAAGCCCTGACATAGTTGGGTTAATCATTCTGCTCTAATCTCAGTTTACTTATTACTTCAGCAAATATGTATTGAGCCTCTACGCACTCCTGGCATTATTCTAGACTCTTGGGAGACACTCATGAAGAAAACAGTCCAAGAGCCTGTTCTGCAGGAATTTGCATTCTAGCGAAATGAGACAGACAATAAACAGCAAAATAACAAAAAATTATATAGGCCGCTAGAAGGCAAGATGGAAAGCCTGTAGAAAAATAAAAAGGGAAAGCAGGGTGAGGAGGGTTGGAGAGTAGGACGAGACTAGGAGGAAATACTCAAATAACCACTCCATGGGTGTCAGAATAGCATTTTCGTGGTTGCTCGAACCAGGGGCAATGGATGGGAAATGAAAATAAAAAGTACATCCATAGAAAAATGTGTAGGGAAAGGAGGCTGTGCCAATGAGCTGCAAAACTTTTTTTTTTTGAGTCAGAGTCTCACCCTGTCACCCAGGCTGGAGTGCAATGGCACAAATGTGGCCACCACAGCCTCGACCTACTGGGCTCAGGTGATCCTTCCGCCTCAGCCTTTCGAATAGCTGAGACTACAGGTAACAAGGTCTTTGCCAAGTTGCCCAGGCTGGTCTCGAATCCCTGGGCTCAGGCAGTCCTCTCGCCTAGGCCTCCCATAATGCTGGAACGATAGGTGTGAGCCACTCTACCTGGCCTAAACTTTTGGATACTGTATTGAATAATGAAGCATATCTGCAATGGTGAACTCATTCACTTTCATGACAATGAAACTCAGAGCCAAAGCGAAGGCCTGTTTTTCTGAGAGCTGCCTTCATCGCCTAGGACTCTCCCCATCGTCACTCCGCTCTAGCCACTAAGTCCCCCGGATGCTCGTGGAGTCTGCCAGGCTGACTTCTGCCCGACCCCTCTGCACTGACTGTGTAAATGCTCTCCTTCAAATACTCGCACAGTTCACTCCTTTATCATCAAAATCTTGGCTCAAATTTTACCTTCTTGGTGAGGTTTACTCTAACTCCCATTTTGTAGCATTCTCTGCTCCTTTTGTCTTTTTTTAAATTCCCATGGAACTTATGATCTAACATACTGTAAGATTTACTTATTTTAAAGTTTGTCAGGCTGGGCTCACACCTGTAATCCCAGTACTTTGGGAGGCCAAGGTGAGAGGATTGCTTGAGCCCAGGAGTTTAAGAGCAGCCTGGGCAACATAGATAGATCGAAAGATGAATAGATAGATAGTTAAAGCTTGCCTCTGCCTTTCTGAGTGCTAAAAGAACATAAATTTTTATCTGTTTTTTTCACCGGGTTATCTCTAGAGCCTGAAAGAATGCTCGGAATCAATAAATATTTGCTGAATGAATAACTGAAGCTCAGTTGGATACTCAATTTAATATGTTACTCTATGTTCTTATTTCCAAATGAAATAGAAAATTAAGTACTTATTACACATCATGCATTTGGTTTCCTACTTGAACATGCTCCTGAATTATACCCTTGGTAATTTAGATTAAAAATGGCATGGGTACTGCTTGTGAGCAATGGCACAGCAGCTGTCTGCCTTCCAAGGAACTGCCCTGGGTAAAACACTAAGTATTTCTATCCACTCCTTGGTCTACTTACCCATAAGTGAATCAAAAAACAAAACACATGAAAAGACAGAGCGAAAGCAAAAAAAAATCCATTCACACGTGTTTCAGCTGAAGAAAAGCCGACTACTCACTGCCTACTAGGCTGGCAAGAGACGACTCCAGGTCACTCCCGAGGGCTTTGCTGGCTGCCATCGCGGGACTGGGCGGTGCCACGGAAACAGCTGCCGGCTGCCCAGCTGGTGCCATGGTTGGCATCAGAAGATCACCTAGACCGTCGAACACTGGAAATCAAATGGACTGGGTTCAGAATAAGTAAAAAAAAGATCATATGCAAAACTAAGCGAAACTGTCTTTTGAAACACTATGGAAACAAGTGAATATACAATTTTATAAAAGAAGCCATGTCATTCACACTTTTTGTGATTGTAACACCAAGAAGAACATGTCTACACATGTCTATTCATAAAGCATGGAAATACTAATGAACACGAACAAAGACGGAAACAAATCTGCATAATGTACAGAAACGACCACAGACTCTGCAGCCAGAATTGGGCTTCAGTTCAGCTGTATGCCTCACTAGCTGTGTAACTGTGAGAAAGTTACTCTCTGAGGTTTTTAGTTTTCTCATCTGTAAGTGGGGAAGGTACCACTAATATATGGCTTGGTTGTAAAGATCAAATTAGCTGATATGTGTTTTTTATAATACTTGCTCCACAGAGGTACTCAAATAAGTAGTAGCCATTGTTACTCTTATTAAAAACAATCACTAAAACACTTTTTACTCAAAATGCTAGTGATTTATAGCAAACCTAAATGATTTACTGTGAAAACCTACGATGGTTACTTTTAAAACAATTCTGAAATGAGAAAAGAAGATGGCATCTCCTAATTTGCTACGAAATTAGTGTCAAAACCAAATCTACCTAATGGTCAGCATATTTAAATGAAACGCTATTTTAAGTATTAGGAATCAAATGGCTGATCAGAAATCATTGACGGTCCCTGCTCACCATCTGATATAAATGACCGTTTGTTCGGTTACTAGAACACAGAAAAACCATTCAAAATGCAGACTCACAGTATTTGCATAAGATATTGCTGATTAATATCTTATCTATGTCAGAAATCATGTGGTTACATTTTTATAAAAACTATGCATCTCTACCACAAGCACTACTATACAACAATTTCTAAGGTGAAAAAGGACAGCATTCAACTAGGCACTGGCAATAGAAGCAACCAAATTGTCAGGCATGGGATATCTTTAGGGTGTTTCTGAAACACATTTAATTACCAAAAACTCACCAATTGAAAATTTGTAGTAAGGACCCAGCATGGGAAGAGTAGAATGGAAGAGAATACAAACAAAATGACAGCAGTGATGAAAGGTTAAAGGCAGGCAAAGAATACTATTTGTGTCTCCACTTCATAAAACTGAGGGCCATGCAGGCTTCAGAAGGTGTAAGCAACAGCAGTGGGCGTGTCCACACAGTCAGACACTGTACAAAGATTTAGTGCAAAGTACTTGTTTTCCCTTAACCATCTCTAAACCATGTGCACGGAAGCTCATGCAAATAAATGGTGTGAGTGTTGAGATAGAGTTCTGCTAAAAATTGGAAACAGAAACACAGAAAGGATTGCAGGTTATTCTTAAAGACACCAAAATGTTCTGGACATTTTTATTTAAGTTACAGAAGGAGAGATTTATTAAAGTTTAAAAACCAGGTTATCATACAATTCATTGTAAATTTCCTGACAGCACACTGACCTCAGGCGGTGAATTATAATATCAGGACAAATGACAAGAATGAAGGTCACTGCCTCACCTGATGGATCAAAGGAGCTGCTGCTGGAAGTTGAAGGCGCTGTTCCAAAAGCCGCCTCAAAATTGGGCTGGAGCAGGTTGTTCTGGGCTGGGGTCACTGGGGATGGAGCAGGGGCCATGAAAGAACCCCCGAATCCTGAATGAAAAAGTTCCAGGAAACACATCAGCAAAAACAACCAAAGGTTTTGGGTAAAGGCCATCAAAACAAAGTTAGAAACAGATCCGGAAAGACAAAAAGAATGTGTGCTGATGAGCAGTAAATACAACCAGGGAAATTCATTTTTAAAACGCATTTTGAAAGTACAGTTTCCTGATATCTGTCATGTGTTCACGAAAGCTTTAATTTAACTGGAAATAAGACAGCACACAAGAATATATACCCTTATTAAGAGAACTTATGGCAACCAAATCTGTTATTATGATGGAAAACAGACAGCCAAGGCAGTATCACTAGGGTTAAAATTCAGATAATTAATTATCTTCATTACGCTGAAATGTTACGTTTCATCAAATCCCAGTGCTAGGTAGTTAGAACTTTTTTAGTTGTAAACATTGGCTTAGTATTACAATACAACATGAATTAGGAAGATATGTATCACATCCTCCTGAGCATCTTTCACACATGTTTTAGCCGCCTTGCTACTACCACCAGTGCAGAGGCCCCCAACACTGCCCTCGGGAGAGTCCTCAACAGTCGCTGAGTAAAGGGGTGTGCGGAGGAGCGGGGGTCCTGCCTCTAGACGGGACCTCCTCCAACCTAGTCTCTGCAGTGCTGACAGAGGGATCTTTCTGAGAAGAAAATGGTGACCAAGTAACTTCTCTAGACGCTGGTGCTGGCTCCCTGCAGCTTTCAGACACCAAGACAGGTAATGCAAACGCCTGTGGACAGCGATCAGGTCCTTCTGTCTCTGCCCACCGCCCCCCCCCCCGTCTGAGCCCGCAGACGAGGCTGAGGCTGGGACCCACCGCTCGCTGGGCCTCCTTGCTCGTGAACCCTAGCCCCAACCCACAGCTACCAGCTGACCCCACCCACATCCCCACACAAACAGCAGGCGTTCTCAGCACTCCGTGCACAGCCCTATCCTACTTCCAGCACAAGTGTTTATCCTGCCACCCCCACTACAACCCCAGGTTTTTGGAGCCGGAAACTGAGTCTTCTCTTTTGTCTTTTCCACTAATATCCAACCTAGGTGCCTAGAACACCAAATTCATGTTTACTGGATGGAGAGTAGTTTTGAATATAAAAAGGGAGCAGAAATCAAAGACTACTGTTAAGTAATCAAACCTCAAATTAAGTATTTATCCTTTGAAGGCTGGAGGCAAAATTTCTCTTAATCAACACACAGAAACAGAAGCAGAGATCACTTCGTATTCCTTCTATTGAAAAAATGCTACCTGTGAAGGAGGAGATTTCTTAACAAGACTCTGGAGGATGCTCTCTTATACAGTGATTTATTACCACCAGAAGTCTTTCTTACACACAGTTCAGGTATATATTCTTTTCAAATCTAGCCACATTGCTTCACAAACTGCTTGCAAAAACAAAGAATGTTTCAGAAACATTTTAGTACATATTTAGTACATATTGCATAAAACCAATTTATAATTTGAAAACTGACTTCAACTAAAAGTCACCAGTCACTGTTTCCTAAAGCAGGTGGCAATGTTGTTCAAGCCATGTTATTCCTGGAAATGGATAGTGACATGGGTTTAGGTTTTCCTTGTATATGTACGAAAAAAATCACAATTTGGAAAAATTGTTATTTATTAGATGACCTTTATAGTTCATGGTGCTACTTTCCATGCTTTTAGTATTTGACAGACATAAGCATGTGACTTTACTGAAGAAAAGACAGTCTCTAAATCGGTGAGAACTAAAGTCAGTATGAAGCAAAGACAGACTAAAAGTCGTTATTTTTACGGATGTGATCATTCTGGTTTTAGGGAGATTGGCAACTGTGTTAATGTCTAATCTAGGCAGGGCGTGGTGGCTCACGCCCATAATCCCAGCACTCTGGGAGGCTGAGGCAAGAGAACTGCCTGAGGCGAGGGATTCGAAACCAGCCCGGACAACTTGGCAAGACTTGGTCTCTACAATAAATCAGAAGATAAGCCGGGCGTGGTAGCGCGCACCTGTAGTTCCAGCGACTTGGAAGGCTGAGGCGGAGGGGCAGGCTGAGCCCAGCGGGTCGAGGCTGCGGGGGCCGGGAGCGGCCACTGCCCTCCAGCCTGGGTGACAGAGCGAGACTCCAGCTCAAAAATAAAAAAACTAAAAACAACGATCCCACACCTCGAACTGGAATACGGCTGTGGCGAATGCTGGCAACTGTTCTGCAATATGGCTCCTTTTGCTGTAAGGGAACGTGCAGGCAAGGCAAACGCTCAGGCTTTCAAAACTTGGCTAGGGAGGACGGTTCACCCCGGAACCAGAGCCAGCACGGGAAGGAGCGCCGGGACTCCCTGCCTCAGTCCCCTCGCTCCGTGGCGAGGCGAAGGAGTTCAAAGAAAAGTGAACACGCCTCGCCAAGAAAATTAGAGGGAAGGGTGTGCATTTACCCGGGGCTCTCGGCTTAGGGCTGCTGGATTTTACTTTATGTGAAGGTCACATCATACGTGAATAGATAGCACTACTCACTGAAAAGAACAGGGTGCTTTCTTTAAGAAAATGAAAGGCAAAGCCAACACTGGCTTGGGACTCACAAAGTGCCCGGCACCGTTCTTAGCTTTCTTCTTTAGGTTGAACCACACGAATCGCGTAAATTGATGGTATCTGACTACTCTGGTCAGCAGCAATTTTAACCCCAAACACACATTAACTTACTTAATCCTCACAACAATCCTATGAGGTCAACAGATGAAAAAACTGAGGTCAGAGATACCAAATAATTTGCCCAAAGTCACATGATGGCCAATGGAAGATCCAGGCTTTCATAAAGGAATTCTCCAGAGCCTGGGCTCTTGACCACTGTACTTTAGGACCCCTGCCACATCCAGAAAAAACAAAAAACAAAAACAGCAACACTGGACTTGTATTCTTCCTATACATTTATAAATCTGACAGCGATACGGAAGGATGACTTCCTCCCATTGTACTCAGTCCTTATGAAGTAGGTGCCCTCACAAACCTAGATTAAACAGCGATTAGGTGATACAAAGTGACTACGTATCTTCAAGGAAACAAAAAGCTCCTGTGCTCTAAGTGAAGAATTAAAATGGAAAGTGACAGACATGAACGAAGAGGTTGAGGAACTGTTAAGCAACTGGAAAGTTTTAAAGTCCCGCAACAGAGTCAAGCAACAGGAAAATCCAAACCACTACTCTTTCTCTATGGCTCTAATTTGTATTAAGAATAGTGTTCTATGGGATGGAATGGGAAACAAGGCAATAATCTGTATGCTTCCTGTTGTCCTGTAGTCATATTTGAACTGACCTACACTATAACAGGACAGCCAGCTACCTTCAGGTACTCAACCACCTGCAGACACACTGCCTTTGATCACCAATGATTAGTCTTTTATGAATGTGCCTTTCTAAAGAGGAATAGACTACATACTTAACAAAGTTCTGTTGATACAGATATAACAAACTTGACCATGCTATCATAGTCTCCATAACACATCATGTCACTTAGGTCAGAGGAGTACAGTTTTAAAACTATTGAGAAAGACACTCCTGCACAGGATGAAAGAATCAATCGATTCACTGTAGATCTTCCCCTTCAGTGGAAATTGCTAGTTTTGGCTCTACACGGAACATATCTGTATTTTAAATTCGGTTCAATGATGTCTATAGCGCTACTAAAAAGTCTTCTGTGATTAATGTGGACAAAAGACTGAACGCAAAACTACAAAGAGTCTTATAAAGCAGGTTCATTTTGACCCCTCATCTTTGAAATTAGAGATAGGGTGTGGCATACTCCTACTAGTACAGATTTATGGTGCGTCTATCCCAAAATTGTGTCCATCATGGAAGAACATGGTTGCTCTGTTTGATGCCAACCTCAGAAGTTAGGCATATCCTTCAACACACCCCACTGCCCTTGATAATCCATTTTTTACCTTTGTTATTCAGAAATCTGTCTATATCTTTCAAATATCTACCCTTTCAGTTGCTATATCTTGAGAAGAGTTTTATTCTTCACTGTGTTGCAGTAGTACTTCTTTTTATTAGTTATAAACTTAACTTTCAAGTTTTCAGCTAGACTCCATCTGACATGGAAAATATATGTATCCTACAGTAATCTCAATGGCTTAGAGATAATTATTAATATTATTTGTTGTTGTTACAGATTCTCTGTTCACCTTCCTCTTTGTCCCTCCCCCCTTTCCCCTTTATGATTTATATATACAGGGAGACCCAGAAAATGAAATTTATTGTATATGAAAAAATTGTGTATTTATTCTTACATGTTTAAACTGCAGTCACCGTCAAAGTACTCTCTGTTTGATGCAATACACCTACCAAGGCACTTTTCCCAGTGCTCAAAACAGTCAACTCTCATGCCTTTTAGTGCTTCTGCTGTTTTTTGTTTCACCTCTTCCACATCAGAAAAACATTTCCCTTTGAGGACTTGTTCATCCAGGAAAGTCCTTCAGGGTGAGATCAGGTGAACAGAGGGGGTGGGGCATGGGGTCATGCTGTTTTTGATCAAAGACTGTTGAACACTCAGTGCAGTAGAGGTAGGTGTGCTTGTAAATTATTCATCATGAAATGAGAAAATGTGTTGAAAGAATCTAAAAAAAAAAAAAAAAAACCAAACCAAAACCAACCAACAACAACAAAAAAACTCACCGAAGCTGAATGTACCTTCTCATAACAACTCTAGCTGGTCCACTGATGTTGCTGGGTTCCTAGAACACTTACCTAGCGGGGGAAGCGTGTACTACAAGGGGTCTGCCCTCCAAAAGACAATTCTGGTTTGTTTGTTTTTTTTGCCCCCCCACAAATGTATTCCCTCAAAAAAAAATCTAACCTTAGTCAGTTATGAGGTGAGATCCCTTAGTCTAATGACTCAGGTTTCTTTTGGACAGTCTAAACCTCCTATTACAGTGCTTCTGTGTTATTTTCTGTTTTTATTCTTTCACAAAATAATTATTTTTACTAACAGAGCCAGGAATACAAGCTTCTACAGAGTCCTTCACAAAATACAATTCTATATAATTCTCTTTCTCTTTCTTTTCCCTCTCCCCTACCCCCTTTTTTTAAATGGGAGGTTCACTTTGAAACTGATCACACTCGTGGGCTTGTTATCTATGATTAGAAGCATTTATTTATTTTAAAAATAATTGCTCCTCCTTGTTTCAATAGGCTATGGACAGATCCCTCCTCACATAAACCCAGACACAAGTATAACACAAGTGCAAAGCTTCACCCCAACATGTTTTCTACTTGATATACAGTAAACAAAAATATATGCATAATGTGAAAATTCAGAAACTGTCAAACTGTCAACTAGATTATGTATGTAAATATGACTGTGATTTTAATTGTGTCCATTAGTAGGATTTTTTTTCTCTTTTTGGCTAAGAAAGTTGCTCTAAGTTCATCAGCTAGAATTATATCAATATTCTATTATGTTCTTTAGTGAGAACATGACTTCCTGATGCTTTGGTACATAAACAAGTATAATAAATGTTTTCTATAAGAAAACAATGGGAAGTATGAAAAGCTGGCCCCCAAAATGAAGCCCTATAGAAATTAACAGTAATTTAGAATTTCTCACATCAGCATGTAAGGTGAAGGGTTAGTTTGCCTTGCACCAAATAAATCAAACACTCACATATGTATAAATTAAATTGTAAGAACTGTCTTGAAAGCAAACTAGGCATAAAAGTCCTCTACACCTATTTACATTAAATCTTCATTTATTTGAATAGAACAAAGAGAAATAAGAAAGTGTATACAATATGCAATTTTCCCCATCACAGAAAGAGTCACAAGAAGGTGCAGTAGACAAAATGGAAAGTGCACAGTAAACAAGACCTACGTAAATGACATTGTTACTTTCTCTTTTTTTTGAGTTGGAGTCTCACTCTGTCACCCAGATTGGAGTGCAGTGGCCGCTTCCGGCCACCGCAGCCTTGACCTACTGGGCTCCGGCGATCCTTCTGCCTCAGCCTTCCGAGTAGCCGGAATTACAGGTGCGTGCCACCATGCCCGGCTAATTTTTTGATTTTATTGTAGAGATGAGGTCTTGCCTGCCCAGGTGGGTCTCAAACCCGCAAGCTCAGGCAATCCACTCACCTCAGCCTCCCAAAGGCGCGGGATTACAGGCTGAGCCACCGAGCCCAGCGATATTGTTACTTTCAGCACTGATTTTTCTCCTCCTTTCTACTCCACTTTACTAAGATTTCAGAATGGACAACACAATTGAATAATTTAGGATTCTTTTTGGTGAAGTAACCAAACTTGCGTTTTTTTTGTACACTTTCCCTGCCGGACCTGTCGATATATTAAGCTGTGCAGTTGAGGCTAGGTATACATTGTTATACTTGACAGTAGGTGACAAAACCTTTCCTGATTGTTTCAGATGTGTTTTAGACCCTGGCTTATCCCCCAGGATCAAATTTCTCTATCACTAACTTGAAATTGGATGGGAATGTTCCATTTTCCCACAAACTTTGGCCTCTGCTCTAGTTTCTAGTGTCCCAGGCTCTTTGGGAAATGCATTATCTTAGGTTCTAGCCTCGGAGAGCATGGAAAGGTTATAATGGTCTGAGGACACTGGAGCAGACAATATGGCCTTGCAGCACTGGAAGCGGTCAACAGGGCTGACCATTCTGCTAGGCCCCCGTCTGGTAGGTAGGCTTCAAAGCCCTCTTTGGAATCTCTGGCAGGGAAGGGGATACCCAGGAAAGAAGCAAAGACTTCTTAGACATCTGCAAAAAGCCAGAACATTTTATTTCATGTGTCATTTCAACCTTAACTATAACTTCAAAGCAAAAGGCTCGTAATCAGTAATCTCTTTTTATAATTGACAAGGTCGTGATCCTCCAAACAGCTATTTAAAACTATCTATTTTGTGTACACCTATATAGAAACAAACTTGATAACCTAAATGAAATAGAGAACTTCCTGACATCACACAACCTTCCCAGGTTGAAACAAGAAGACATTGAGACACTAAATAGACAAATAACAAGCCAGGAAATTAACTCTGTCATACGAAAACTACCTACAAAAAAAAGCCCTGGACTGGATGGCGTTTCAGCAGAATTCTACAAAATGTACAAGGAGAAGCTGATACCATCCTACTGAAAGTATTCCAGGCAACTGAGAAAGATGGAATTCACCCCAAATCATTTAATGAAGCTAACATCACACTGATACCCAAACCGGGTAAAGATCCAGCAAAAAAAGAGAACTACAGGTCAATATCCCTTATGAACATAGATGCAAAAATCCTGAACAAGACTCTAGAAAATCGGATCCAAAAACATATCTCAAAAATCATCCACCATGACCAAATAGGCTTCATCTACAGGATGCAGGGCTGTTTCAACATCTGCAAGACCATAGGTGTAATTAAATACCTCAACAGATATAAAAACAAGAACCACACGATTATATCATTAGATGTAGAAAAAGCTTTTGATAAAATCCCTTCTTGATAAAAACTCTCAAATGCCTAAGTATAGAAGGAACATAATTCAAAATAGTAAGTACTACCTACGATGAACCCACAGCTAACATATTGCTAAATGGACAGAAACTGGAAACATTTCTCCTGAAATGTGGAACAAGACAAGGCTGCCCACTCTCACCCCTCTTGTTCAACATTGTGTTGGAAGTCCTAGCTAGGGCAATTAGACAAAAGAAGGAAATCAGGGGTATCCAAACAGAAAAGAGGAAGCCAAGTTACCCCTCTTTGCTGACGATGTGATCCTACATGTCGAAAATCCAAAAGAATCTGTCAGTAACCTGCTTGCACTGATAAAGAACTTTGGCAAAGTCTCAGGGTACAAAATAAATGTGCAAAAGAGAGTTGCATTCTTATACATCAACAACAAGCAGGCAGAGACCGAAATTAAAATTCACAATAGCCACAAAAAAATGAAATACCTCGGCATCTACCTAATTAGAGAAGTGAAAGACCTTTACAATGAGAACTACAAAACACTGCTCAAAGAAATCCAAGAAGACACAAACAAATGGAAAATTATTCCATGCTCATGTATAAGAAGAATCAATATTGTTAAGATGTCCATTCTACCAAAGGCAATCTACAGATTCAACACAATACCCATTAAATTAGCAACATCATTCTTCTCAGACCTGGAAATGACACTACAGAAATTCACATGGAAACATTAATGACCACGAAGAGCCAAAGCAATCCTTAGCAAAAGAAACAAAGCAGGAAACATCACACTTCCAGACTTCAGACTTTACTATAAGGCTACAGTAATCAAAACAGCCTGGTAATTGTACAAAAACAGGCATATAGACCAATGGAGTGGGATGGAGATTCCGGAAGCAAAGCCTCAATTTCTCAAACAACTCATCTTTGACAAAGCCTCCAACAAGAACCCCTGGGGAGAGAAGAACCTATTCGGTATAATGGTGCTGGGGAAACTGGCTGACCACATGCAGAAGATTGAAACAGGACCCCTATCTATCACCATACACGAAAATTAACTCTAAAAGGATCAAAGACCTAAACGTAAAACCCCAAACTGTAAGAATCTTAGAAAATGCAGGAGACACCCTTATGGAAAATGGAACTGGCAACCAATTCCTGAGCAGAACCCTAAGCGCCCATACCATAAGAAAGAAGACAGACAAGTGGGACCTTGTCAAATTAATGAGCTTCAGCCGGGCTCGGTGGCTCAGCCTGTAATCCTGCACCTTTGGGAGGCTGAGGTCAGTGGACTGCCTGAGCCCGCGGGTTCGTGACCTGCCTGGGCAACTTGGCAAGACCTCATCTCTACAATAAATCAAAAATTAGCCGGGCGTGGTAGTGTGCGCCTGTAATTCCGGCTACTTGGAAGGCTAAGGCGGAAGGATCGCCGGAGCCCAGCAGGTCGAGGCTGCGGTGACCAGGAGTGGCCACTGCACTCCAGTCTGGGCGACAGAGTGAGACTCCAACTCAAAAAAGAAAAAAAAAATTAACGAGTTCTGCAAAGCAAAAGAAACCATCAAGAGAGCAGGGAGACAGCCCACAGAATGGGAAAAAATACTTGCCACCCGTATATCTAACAAAGGCCTAACATCTAGGATCTACAAGGAACTCAAACATGCCGAAAGGAAAAAAGCAAGCAGTCCCATTACAAAGTGGGCAAAAGACATGAACAGACACTTCTCAAAAGAAGATATACGGGCAGCCAACAGACACATGAAAAAGCGCTCAGCCTCACTCATCATCAGAGAAATGCAAATCAAAACCACACTGAGATACCACCTAACCCTAGTAAGAATGGCCATCATTAATGAAACAAGCAACAGACACTGGCGAGGATGTCGAGAAAAAGGAACGCTTCTACACTGCTTGTGGGAATGCAAACAAGTGCCACCTCTTTCGAAGACAGTGTGGTGATTTCTGAAAGAACTGGAAACTGACCTTCCACATGACCCAGCAATCTCCCTATTGGGAATGCACCCGGAGGAGCTCAAAATCATTCAACCAAGATACCTGCACATGTATGTTTGTTGCAGGTCTATTCACAATAGCAGAAACATGGAACCAACCGTGGTGCCCATCAAAGCTAGAATGGGTTTAAAAAATGTGGTACGTATATACAATGGAATATTATGCAGCCATAAAGAAGGACAAACATACGGACTTTGTAGCAACTTGGATGGATTTAGAGTTGATCATACTCACTGATCTATCACAGAAACAAAGAACAGAGTATAATATGTTCTCACTCATAAGCAGACCTTGAACAATTACCAGAATACTATAAGAAAGAGATTGGCAGTAGTGGGAAACTGCCAGGGGAGGGAGGGGCACACCTTATCAACAAGAGTGACTGCATAATGAACATTTGTATACCTAACCCTGAACTGTATTTTTTTAAATAAAAAAATTAAAAATAAAAAAAACCCTATTTTTGTGTCATGTTGGCATGCTAAAATCTTATTGCTGAATCTTGGAAATCTGAATTAGGCTTATTGGTTTAGTAAGAGCTTGAAAGTTTCTGTGGCTTGCTTATTTATTTATTTATTTATTTAGAGTTGGAGTCTCGCTCTGTCACCCAGACTGGAGTGCAGTGGCCGCTCCCGGCCACCTCAGTCTCGACCTGCTGGGCTCCGGCAATCCTTCCGCCTCAGTCTTCCAAGTAGCTGGAATTACAGGCGCATGCTACCACGCCCGGCTAATTTTTTGATTTACTGTTGAGATGAGGTCTCGCCAAGTTGCCCAGGTGGGTCTCAAACCCACGGGCTCAGGCAATCCACTTACCTCCGCCTCCCAAAGCGCGGGATTACAGGCTGAGCCACTGAGCCCGGCCTCTGTGGCCAATTTAAAGTTGCTGTGAAGAATATCCTGGCCAGGAAAAAAAGCTAGCTAACCGTTTCTTCCCCAAGAAGCCAGGTGTGGTGTGTGTTCAGTGCACTGCCTCTCATCATACTGAAGCTTCCAAAGTTCACTGCAACATCATAGCTAGCAGGGTATTTAAGCTGAGGGACTTCAGACATGGTGGCTTCCCTGTGGTGACGTGACCCATGCTCTCATCAGTTCTGTCACCATTAGGACCAAGGTGTATCCCTTGTAATGACTGTGGAGAGACATCAAAAGTGTGTGTGTCCCCTAAGAAACTACTGCTATACTTCCCGTTACGTACCGTTCTAAGTAAAATCAGAGTGAGGTAAGCCAAGAGCATCTTGTGAGTTTGACTAATAAGTTGAACTTAAACTTATTCCTGTAGTCTTGCAATTGGCAAATGCTTTGCTTATAAAAATAATAATTTCTAGGTCTGGCTACCATGAAACATACACTTTGTCCTGCTCCCAAGGAAGACCAGTACTTGGCTTTTACTGTCTGTGAGTCTTTGAACTGTTTACTTTTATTCTATCCATACTATCTTGGCAATAAGCAATAATCCGAGACAAATTATACCATTCTATTTGATACTCGGAACCTGTTGAACTGGGAGTACCCCATGAGATCCCACAAAGAAAGATGATTCACTTGTTGAAAAAAAAAAGTGGTATATGTGATAGCAGCTTTGACCCAGTAGTAGAAGTCTATAACAGTTTCTCCTAGGATGATTCATATATTACAAAAACAACTGCCAAACATCATGGTACATTTTGCCACCAATTCCTTTAAAAAAAATTAAAAAGATAGGCATAGGCATTACAAGATAAAAATTGCTAATAAGCATAGTACCTTTTTAATAAACAAAAAGAAACATGCTGACTGAAAGTAGGGCATATTTGGAGCCACAGGGGTGGCTTGCATACAACTGTGATTTTAAGACTAATTTCATAAAACCCTGGGAAATAATCAAGCTTCTATTTTACAATGTCTTCTAAAGTTCAATTTCATGTCTTGAGAGAAAAAGAAGTCATGTGTCCTGCAATGAACAGTATCTGTGACTTATAAAAACATATCCAAGCCGGGCTCGGTGGCTCAGCCTGTAATCCCGCGCCTTTGGGAGGCTGAGGTGAGTGGATTGCCTGAGCCCGTGGGTTCGAGACCCACCCGGGAAACTTGGCGAGACCTCATCTCCACAATAAATCAAAAATGAGCTGGGTGTGGTAGCACACGCCTGTAGTACCAGCTACTCAGAAGGCTGAGGCGGAAGGACTACCAGAGCTCAGCAGGTCGAGGCTGCGGTGGCCGGGAGCAGCCACTGCACTCCAGTCTGGGCGACAGAGTAAGACTCCAACTCAAAACAACAACAACAACAACAACAACAACAAAATATCCAAACTTTACTTCCACAAAATACCATATTATTTTAATGTAATTAATTACCGGCTAGTAGGTCTGCCGATGCTGATGAACTAGAAGCAGCCTGAGGTGCAGGTTGGGATTCAGAAGCACTACTTCCAAACGCATCTATCCATTATCCATCATGCAGCGGGAAAGTGAGAGAATGTAAACAGGAAGTATGGTAAGTAATCGAAGTATTATGCAGAGCAATGCAGAGACATGATACTGCATGGCAAGCTTGTCTCCTGTGGGCATGTGAAATGATTGAGTGAATTGAATTACTTTTATTCTATCAATACTATCCTGGCAATAAGCAATAATCCGAGGCAAATTATACCAATCTATTTGATACTCGGAACCTGTTGAACTGGGAGTACCCCATGAGATCCCACAAAGAAAGATGATTCACTTGTTGGAAAAAAAAAAAGTGGTATACGGGAAAGACACAAAAGAACTGTACCTGCCCTGGGAATGACTGTTAAACAGCCCTCTGAATTACCGATGGAAGGAAAGGTGTACAGTGGGGCTGTCGCTACCCGGCTTCTTGAGGAAAGATTTGACCTCAAGTCAAACTTTCTGCAACTCTGAAGGTTGAGGCCAGTGTATTCTCTCAAAAGGAGCTCCAAATTATTAAACAGTTAACACCTCTCTGTAAGATTACAATAATTCGTTCCTTTTTTTAAGGAATAAAATGAGAGGGGCAGGGGTTGGGAAGAAAAAAAAGAATAAAACTTTTGGACTAAATTCTGTCATCCATGAAAACAGGAGCAAGGTTTGAATTTATTTAACCAAAAATTAATAATACAGAATTTTACCATTTAG
Organism: Cephalopachus bancanus; assembly: GCA_027257055.1. Lineage (NCBI taxonomy): Eukaryota > Metazoa > Chordata > Mammalia > Primates > Tarsiidae > Cephalopachus > Cephalopachus bancanus. The sequence continues at coordinate 1,285,038 of JAPVLO010000140.1, forward strand.
AATTCTATCAAACCATAAAAAATTTAACAAAAATTTAAGCAGCAGCAACATTACTTGTACTTATACATCAAGAACAGTGTTTATTTGACACAGGTTCTGAGCCCTCCAGTGTCAGAGACCGTGACACCTTTGTATCCCTCATGTGCTCATCACGGCATATACCACAATGCTTCAATGTACAGGAGATACAAAACACGGTTTGAACCTTCTAAGGATGGCATTTTAGCCAAAGTCACACACATTTCTGGGTATTCATGAAGAAATCCCTTCAGATCTTTTTTCTCTAAATTTACTGCCAACAGAAAGCTTTATATGTATCATCCAAATGAGTAGCTCAAGAGTTAATTCAGTACAAAAGGAGAAGACATTTAGTTGGCAACACATTTTTCTGATCCTTCCAACTCTCTGGAAGGATTTTAAAACATCAAACTCCACATAAATAAGCTCTACAGAGTAATGTAGAACATTTAGAACTTGTGCTTTTAGTTTTAGCTGACTGACCTGCTTTCAATTCTGAATGACCGAGGTCATGTTCACACTGCTTTTAAGAACATAGAAACGCTGATTTAGCCAACAGAGCAGGATGACCAAGGAAGAACAGTAGAAGGAAATTCCCATCAGGTGAGTCTCCATGAGGATGAACAAAAAGTTGAAAGACTTCAAATAAAAAATTATCTGGTTTTGTTAGGTCATGCACTGAAAATTATGGTAAACTGATGAGGATGAAGATGATGATGGCAAAGAAACGAAAAAAGATCTTAAAAATGTAAGTCTACATTCAAGAGAGGAAATCACTTCACATAGTTCAAAGAAAAAATGACAAATACAATAAAATCCAAGATCTAAAAACTATTCTGAAGGGAAAAAAAGGTTCCTCAAGTGTTGAAGAAGAGATACGCACCCCCAAAGAGGTCTATCACACCTGAAGAGTCCACCTTGGCCGGCGAGGCAGTGGTTGCAGGAGACGGGGCAGCAAATGCATCCACTGCAGTGAAGCACAGAACAGGAAGAAGCGCATGTCACCCAGGGGAAAGAAAACCGCGGGACTTGGCCAACGGCACCGTGAGAATCCACGGGGAACTCCAGGCGGGAAGACTGTAAAGAGCCTTGACGGTGAGAAAAGCCAAGGGATCCTTAACGACAGACTTTCTGGAACAAAACAGAACTGGACTCTTGGAGGTCAGAGCCCTCGGTGTGGAAAAGGGGTTTCCCTTTCCTCTAGCCCTACGTTGGAAACGCTAGCCCCCGTCGGCTGGCGGCGGGCCGAAGAAGACGGTCGCGGGCTCGCTTTCCCCGAACAGGGAACCCGAGTTCCCCAGCGCGCCCGCCGGACCGCGCGCCCCCACCGCGCCCGGCCTCCCGCCCACGCGTCTCCGAGGGCCGCGCCGCGGCGGGCACTCACCAGAGAGGAGGTCAGCGGTGAGGGCGCCCTCGGGCACGGGAGAGGCCCCTTGCGGCGGAGAGGAGAAGGCGTCTTCCGAAGGGAAACAAACCAAACCAAGAGAGGTCAGGAGGAGGAGGCTGAAGCCGAAGCCGCCGTCTCGCACGCGCCACCGCCGGGGAGGACGCAGGGCGCCACCGCAGAAGCATCTGCAGAGACGGGGGGGACGACAGGGCTGCTGGGGCTTTACCTGTCCCAAACAGGTCTATGCCAGGCGCAGCATCGGGCTTGGGCGCCGCGGCGACTTCGGGAGCAGACTCAAAGAGATCTACGACCAAGAACACACAGGCCTTGACTCAGGGTGGGCGGCCCCGGAGCAGCCTCCCTCCCGGTCCGGACCCACACGGCGCGGGCGAGGCGGCCGACGGCCTCGCGGGAGCCGTCGGACCGGCCGTCTTCACGCGGCGCCGGCTGCGGGGCCGGGACATCTCGAGGACCGGAATCCGGTCCGCCAGATGGAAAGGGACCGCCACGCCATCCAACAGCGACGGCAAAAAGTTACCACCAAAGATATCTAGGGCAGGAGGAGCGGCGGCGGCGGCGGCGGCGGCGGCGGCGGCGGCGGCGGCGGGAGCAGGAGAAGGAGCGGTTGTGGGGACCGGAGGGGCCGTGCTAGCTGTAGGGGTGACTACAGGCACGCTGGTCTCGGGCGGCTTCATTGCAAAGAGGTCCAGCTCGGGTGCAGCCTCGGCACTGCCTTCGGAGGGGGCGAAGGGGTCTTTGGGGGAGGAGTGGAGACACACAGCACCAGAAAGGAGAGAGACAAGAGAGCATCAGAACGGTGGCCAGAGACACCGTGCGCAGACAGTTACACACTAGCTAGGTGTGAGGCTGCTTGGCTTGAACGACTCCCCTACCTGCAGGGGTCAGTGCTTAGGATGCTTTTCTAAAGAAAAAGGAAAACTTGGTAGGTGCCCCAAGTTCAGAAACTGAAACACTTCGAAAGTGCTGCAAGGTTAGCCTACGGCCTTGGGTCAGAGACAGTTATCCTTCAAATTTTACTTCATCTGGTCAATTTGGTGGCTTTGAAAATTCAGTAAAACATGCCGATATATTTGAGCTCAGTGTTACCAAAGAGTACAGTATAGCACTGGAGGAAAAACAAACAAACAAACAAACAAACATTAAGAGAGCATACTTGCACTGACAAAAATTGTCAATCTTGGGAAATTGTCAATTTTGATAAGTATGCACTTCACCGTCTTAATGTTTTAAATGTTGGCATTATTTATTCAGTTATGATGAATGTTACTTTGTACTCAAGAGCAAACAGAGTTAGAAAAACATATGGCCACAGCTAACTACGGGGGTTTCACACTAGCACAGAGAAATAACAGACTGGCTCATGACTTTCAACCCACCATTTCCTGAACATGCATCAAGTGCTGCAGTTACGGGGGTTGGGGTGGCTGGCGCGGCGGCCCCTTCGGATGCTGCAGGGGCCTCCCCGGGAGAAGCTGCAAAGGCATCTTGGGCGCGGTTTTTAAAACAGCAGAAATTAAAGGAATAAAGAGAGAAGAACATATAGTAAAAGAACCAAGTTAAATTGTGAAGAAGGCTCCCTTATACAACATGAATGTCTAAAGATGCATCATAATGGCCCATGCACTGTTGGCGGTCACAGAACCATGATTCTCTGCGCACCTTCATGTCAGTTAACATGCGAGTGGTGTAGTGTGGATACTGCCGAGGCTTGTTAGGGTCCAGAAGGCAACAGGTTCTCGTTGTATAAGGGCTCCGAGAAGCATGTTTTATGTATCATTAGAAATTAATGGTTGTGAAACTTAAAACACAAAAATAGTTTCATTTTGTAATTTAAGATGTTAGACTTTTGAGTCCAGGTAATACTTATTCACTGTCTTATTATAATGTTTCTAACTGGTGGCTTTTAGCAGATATGATGTCTTCCTTAATGCCAATAAAATTAAATTTATGATGGCAATGCAAACAAACGATTTTACTTTAAAATTTTTTATAGCTGAGTACTGGCAAAATTACATCATTAGCATGAAGGGTTTATTAAGTATTCAAAAATGTTAAGCCTTTACTATCCTTGAAAGGCATTTTCAGATATAACCAATAACTTGTTTTAAAGAAATAAAGAGAGACAATTAGAGTTTGGTAACATAATGCTATTTTTATATTTTTTTAGTTCTTTGGAAAATGATATATTTTCAGCAGATTAAAAATGTAGTTTCATGTTTTAAGACTATAAGTATATTATTATTTGTAGTAGAAAATTATTAACATAAAAGCAGCCCCAGTTTATAAACGCCCAATTTACAAATGGCCCCCCAATGTGTTTCTACCAATAAACCATGTTAATTATGGTAAAAAAAAATCCTGGAGCTTGCACAGAAACTCTAGAGTTTCAACAGTACAGAAAGAATCAAGCCATCATAGGGAGGACACGCGGAGGAGAAGAAACCCCTGGGGAGCGGGAGCCAGCACCCCCTTACAACCTGCCACTTTGACCTGCCGGACTTCCCATCCTAAAATACCATCTTCACAATGTCTTAAAAAAAAAACAAACAAACTATCATATATGCTTGGGAACTGCTGCATAGTATATCCTCTATTCCAAGATTTACTTAGTGTATTAGGCTCTAGGAAGTCCTACAGGCAAGACACTTGCTTCTCACTTTGACCCAGCAAGTCTCAAACTGATATGAGTGTGAAACCAGTCTTTAGTAATGCCCTGAGGTCTAGTGCTAGTAGAACGACAAACATTAAATTAGAGACCAATTATTTGGGTTAAAAGGCCTTTTACCAAAACACAAATATCCCTAGAAGAAATAACGGGACATCAGTTATTTATATCTTTCCGATTCATTTTGTTGGATTGCTTCTCTCAGCTATACAGAGGGAATAAATGTTCTAGGCAGAGGTCAGGAGAGAGGCCAAATAAATAATAGGAAAGAATGAAAAACACATCAGAGAATAAGGCAGGCCTGCTTCCCAAATGCCATGTTAAGGAGACTGTACTTGAGGACTTGAGCAACGTGGAGACCCTAAGAGCAAGGGCAGAAGAACACATGTAAGAGGAGGCTGGGAGGGCTGTGAAGAGCTTGCCATCAGTAGGTCTGTTTTCTTTTCTTTTCTTTTTATTTCTTTAAAACCTGAAGCTCAGGCCAATAATCCTGGAAAGAGTAGAAATAGTAATAGCAGTCATATTTCTGACATTATTAGGCTTAATTCCTGCGACTATTTGTCATATGGGTTCTATTATTTCCCTCTGGTAGATAGAGAATCAAAGCTCTAAGATTTTAAGTGTTCTCACCACAAACAATGATACATGAGGTGATTTTAATCAGCTCAAGTTACCCATTCTGTAATGTATACATATTCCAAAACATCATGCAGCACACAATAAGTATATGCAGGTTTTATCTGTCAACTAAAAAAAAAAAAAAAAGTCTGAGTGACTTGATCAAGATCACACAGCCAGTAAATGGCAGAGTCAGGATTTGGCCTCAAGTTGTTTGACTGAGCTGTGTGTGTTTAGCCACTGTACTGTACTTTTATGAACTGTGTCTCATTCTCCTGTATTATTCCCTCCATTTTCAATTGAGTTTAACTTTTTTGAGTCGTAGTCTCCCTCTGTTGCCCAGGCTGGAGTGCAGTGACACAGTCAAGGCACCGCAGCCCCAACCTGCTGGACTTAGGCAATCCTTCTGCCTCAGTCTTCCAGGCGTGCGCCATCACACCCAGCTAACTTTTTTTATTGTAGAGATGAGAGTCTCGCCAAGTTGCCCAGGCTGGCCTTGAACCCCTGGGCTTAGTCAGTCCTCTCACCTCTGCCTCCCCAAGTGCTGGGATTACAGGTGTGAGCCACCATGCCTGGTCATTCCCTCCCTTTAGAATGAAATCAATATCAGTTACCCTAGTGCTAGGGGTCAAATAGATATTCATGGGCTTACCTCCTTAGGTTATCACTATGTGTAAGTAGATAAAACCAATATTGTCACAGCTACATCTCCAGGAGAGGGCCATTTTCTACTCCCCCCTGTCAGCAAGACATCCCCTTTTAATGCTGCTAGTGTTACTTAAAACTGCACATTATGAACTGAAGTCATCTACCCTGTCAAGACTTTTCTTAAAGTTAGGAGTCACAGCTGCTCCTGCCTCCAGCTGTTTGAGTCTTCCCAGCCCGGGAGACAGGAATGAGCCTCCAGAGGGTACCAGGCCAGCCACTGTCTGCCTGCAGCTACAAAAGGGACCTTGAGCAAGAACTGCCAAGCTGAGCTCAGTCAGCTCCCAGAACTGTGAGAGAGAATAACATCTGATGTTGCTAACAAACAAACAAAACGTTTTTAAGCATCTAGTTTTTTTCATCATCAATGGCAGCAGCATCTTTCCAGTTTTGCCAACTAAAGTTCCTTCCAGTCCAGTTCTCTTTTCCTTGTTACCCATTTGCAGTGAATTTCTACATTCTGCCAATTTTTCAGCCAGCATGGAAATGCAAGCTCCTGCTGTTCCATAATTATGGAGTCAGTCGAGGCTTTAACCCTTAAACTGATCTCTCTAACTCCTGCAGACTAGTCCTTTCCACCCCCCGCCCCTTCTAGCACATTAGGAATGATCCTCCTCTCAAACTTTTAATCATGTGACCACCGTTCTCAACACTTCTAACAACTGTTGTTTTCCCTCCTCGCCTGAACTATTCTCCCTGTCCCCACCAACCACACAGGCCATCTTTAAATCTCATCTTCAACCCAAAGGCTCTAGTTGGTCTCAACAGCCCAAGTGTCACTATCCTGATTCCTCTTCTTTCCCACAAGTCCTAGACTACAAGGCTGTTACATGAAATCTAGTTGTAGGTGCTTATATTTAAGTACTGGTTTTAAGGGAAATTGGTCAGCTTAGTTTGTTAACCAACATGTACACACAGAGTTAGGCTTGTGAGGTAAGTTCTTTGGTTATCCAGCCACTTGGTTTAATGTTACAGATGACCGGGTTTGCTCACAAAGGAATACAGTTGATCAAAAGGGCATCCTTGTGGGTTTACGGAGGAATCAGTGTCAGTTGAGCATTCTCATATTTAGAAAAACCCTGTGTTGTGACAAACCAATGTGCTACTGTTGGTAAGGTTTGCGTAAATAAAAAGCAGAATGTTCTAAAGGATTTTGTCTCTTATTTTTGTGAATAAATTTTACTAAATTGTTTAAGCATAACACTGCCTTACAATCTTATTTCTGCATGACCACAGAAAGCAGATTTTAATTCTTCAGAGTTCACTAAAAAAAAATGTATTTAGTAAATGTGAGGATCTAAAGAAAAATTTTAAACAACTTACATGAACTACTTACATTGAAATGACTAAAACATTACATGGGTATCAGTCTGAATATTTCTAACTGCAAGTTATTATTTTCCAAATTTTGGATTTAAATACAGTATACTTAAACACAAAAATTTTATATTATGACAGTCATTTTTCTGAAATTAAAATTCATTAAGCTTATTTCTAAAGAAATCTACTTAGTTGCATAGAACCTCAAAATGGCATCTTTTAAAGCTGCACAAACAAAATATAACTGGTGCCCTGATTATCTAGAATTCTACCACCTGTCATTACAGAGGGACAAAATATTTTTATTTTCATTTTTTTTTTAGATTAGAAAATAAGCTTATTTAAAAGTAAGTTGGAGAGAGAAAGAGGGGACTCACCTCCTCAGGGGAGGGGAGGGGGCCAAAGCCAGGAAGCCTGGCAACAGCCACAGCTTCGAGAGCACTTGGCCATGCCAGAGTTCAGCGAGGCAATGGCCCGACAAAATATTTTTAAAAGGCCGCACAAAGTGGCCAGAAAGATTTTAGTTTGGGTTTTTATGTAAAATTAAACCACTGAATGATTTCCTATAAACCAATAAGGGGCGTGAAAGAAATTTGGGAAAACCATTGAAAACTACAAAACAAACAGCGATCCATATGGACTCCTGAACATAAAGGATGGAGATTTTTACAGCTGTCAGAAGCTAGGAGACAGCTTATAGAACTATATAGATCAATTAAATAATTAAGATGAATTTGCCAAAGTACTCATCTTGCCTCATTTTTCAGCCAGATGACTAGAACAGACATTGACAGAATCACAAGGACAGCCCCCTTTGATGGCACTGAGGGACATGATTCTCTGCAGCACTGGCCCTTCAAGCTTATACTTTAAAGTAAAAGGAATGCCATCACGAAAATACTTCCAAACATACAGATTTTTCTACTTGATGACTATAGGCAAGGCTGCAATAAATGATAAAAACACACAGTATAATGGCACAAAGACTATTCCCAAGAAATATTTTAGGTTCTATTATTCTAGAGGACTGTGAGCGAGGTAAGACAGAGCTGGGTTGTTAGAGGTCATCGAGCTTCCACAAGTGGACTGAAAACAAAAAATCTCAATGGGTAGAAATGTTTCAGTACAAAATTATTATCTATCCTGTCCATATTTCCCATTTTCCTTGCACTTTTTGTTAACACAAGCCTATGAGAAACTCTCCATATCGAACACCAACAATGAGGGTGGAGAGAGAGGGAAGAAGTTGATTCGATACATTTAAGCTAAAATTTAAGTTCTTGGTCTCGGAGGATATAGGGGCATAGTTGAAAACTTAACTCTCTATAGTGAATGACTCTTTATGATAAAATAGTTAAGGGCTTTCAATTCCTCTTCCCTACTTTTTTTTTTAAGGTTTCCCCTCTAATAGGAATGGTAGTGCAGCAAAGTCAGCAGAAAATTTCGTCTGTGAAACAATGGCAAGAATGTTGTGGCTGGCTGAATGTTCCTGACTTAGGTCATGTCGGCCAACCCCAGAGGCTGGGGCACAGCACACAGCAGAGTGGCATGTGCCCGTGTGTTAAATGTGTGCTCCCCAGGGGGTATATTAATTCCACCAGAGCCTGCCAAATCTCTTCTGACCTCACCATCATTTGCTTCCTCCCATTTCTGTACCATCTTCTTAAAATGCCCTGGGAAAGAACTTATGTGGTCATGAAGACACGCAAAACTATAATGACTGTAACACTGGTTGATGTATGTGTTTGGTATGAGAGCTTCATGAAGTTGTAGACGTTAGTCCACTCAGATGGAAGATGTAGGTAAATAAACTGGCTTCACACGGTTCATCATGTCCAGGCATATAATACTGGCAGAGTCCAGGATGTCTTACTGGGTCAGAATTTACATGTGTATCACTTCAAGGACTGACCTAAACCTGTTTTTAATCAGCATTTCAACTGCTGCTTCAGATGTTTTCTCAAAGTTCCAAAGTCAAGGATGATCCAAGTTTTTACTTGGATGGAATAATCCTAAAGCTGTAAAAACAGGCACATCCTTAAATTCTCTTCAGAGACCTCCAAATCTGAACTACTCTTAGATGATTTTTTTTGCCCTAAATATTAAGAAATAATTTAGGCAGTATTGCCCTTCCCACATTCCCCGAATACTCTCTGGGCTATTCCAATCTGGTCAAAAAGTCAAGCCAAATATGACAGAGAATGCTGGCACCACTTTTATATGGACGCTACAGACCAGGAGCATATGAGGCAGGAGTTCTGGTAGCAACTTAAATCCTAACTTTAAAATATCTGAAAATCAAATAGGACCAAAGCATTGCAACCTCTGCCATAAAAGTACCAAAATTAAGTGAAGAGAAAGTTGATGAATGTAGCAAAGATAAACATACATGAATAAACACTGAAAACACTTGAAACATTCTGACATGCTGCTATACAGTGCAAAACGTTTTAAAGACCTCAGTTCCAGGTAATTTTAGCACCCTGAAGGGAAAACGAGAGCATATCGGTGAGACTGACTAACCTCCGAAGAGATCCACGTCAGCAGTAACAGCAGTGACAGTTGTAGTGGTGGAGGCAGAGGCTGAAGCAGTGGCGATTTCAGCTGCTGTAGTGGGAGGGGCAGGTTCTGGAGCAAATGGATCTGAAATCTGTGCTTCAGCGGGAGCAGAAGAAAGTGCAGCCAAAGAATCTGTGTGTCGTCAGGAACAGAGAGCAAACGGAAGAGAAGGAAAGGATGGAGGGTATACCAGACTCTAAACAACCACATGAGGACAGTTACGGAGATAAAGAAATCTCTCAAAATGGAAGTTTACAAATCAAGCTTTACTCACCCTCTCCCAAGAGGTCTGTTGATGTCCATCACATGGCAGCATACGAATAAATAAGAACTAAAGCTGAAACATTCAACCATACCAAGGTCCAAGCCACATGGCTCACTGACTAAAGGCTTTTTGGCTTTGTGTACCTAAATTGGCTTTAAATTACCTAAATTTGTAATTTAAAAATAAATGTCGTATCTATTATTCTCATGGAATTTTCAAGCTAGAGGGGATCTTAGAGACCCTCTAGACAAAATTTCCAATTTCATAGATGGGAAAACTGAGAGCCAGGGAGGTCAAGAGACTTGCCTTAAGTCAGGTCGGGACAAATTTGAAGAGCTCAGTTTATTTCCTACCAGATTTTCCATTTCATCTGCTTTGACAGATTTTACTTACACTATAAAGGTCAATTCTGAAGAAACTGTAGCTAACTGAATCTTGTTCATTCTCTTTTTTCTGATTTGTCGCCAGAGAATGTCCAGAATACCAGAGAACAAATAGAGGCTTAACATTAGCTACAGGTGAGATAGTAAAATATACTGAACACAATCAAATAATTGGACGCAAGCTTACGAGTTAGAAAAAGAAACCTTAACCCAAAACATTCTCTTCTTTATAAATTTCACATTAGCAGACGTTCTTCCATACAATATATAATCCTGACATTTATAAAGGTTATATGATAATATCTGAGAGTAATTTTAAGAAGAGTGTGGGAGACATTATGAGGCATAAAAACTTTTCAGCCCTTCTGAGGTCAGCATGACACTGGGCTGCTTGGCCCTCCTAATGTCCAATGGGGTTATGGTTGGCATCCTAAATCGAAAGTCAAACTCATACAATGACTCTAGGTTAAACATTCAGAGTGTCCAATGGCATTCCTCTGCTCTTAGTCATATATACCTCAGGGCTCATAGTTGAATTCATGAATGCCACTAGAAATTTATTTTAATCACGGGGAAATTTTATTGGAATTCATTAGGGAGATTTTTCATTTTTGAACGTTAAAAACAATATGAGAACTCATTAAGCCAAAAGTTTTAGAAGACATTTAAAAAGCGAAGAAACATAAATCTGACATTTAAAATAACCACTTTCAGTATATAATTTGCAAACCTAATAAATATAAAAAAACTCCACAGATTGTCTCAGATGATTGAGACTCTTCCCAACTAAATCTTATATATTCATAATAATACTAGAAAATTACAGCACACAGAGTACTTGACACTAGAAAGAGTTTTAAAAACTTGCATTGTGTGTTTAACAAGTAGCAGGCAAGAGGTATAATGTAACTGGGTCTGTGTTGAGTTGGGGGTAGGGTATTTTCTGCCGTTCAGTGGTCAGTTCCAAAGTCTCGAGAAACAGAAGGTCCTTCAAGTAAGCAATTCCCCAAACCAACAGTACCTGGCCCAATACAACTGTTATCATGTTCTCAAAAATATTAAAAACCAAAGTGGGCCATCAGAACCCAGACAGACTTGGTTCCTTTCTTCTTTTGGCATCAGGGGACTCTCCCTAGCAAATACGTTTCAATAATAGTAGTGGCTTGATCGTATCATACAAGACTGGAAAAATGATTTCATTTTTTGGCTTGGTCAAATGAGCCAGCACGTATCTGTTACAATTTAGCATCATCTTCAACCACCATTGGGCATCTATAGGATAAAAGCAAACAAAGGTAACTATTATGCCTGAATTTCATATTACAGAAGTTTGCTTGCAATTAGAGAATTTCTTTGTTAGCATTTCCCCCCAAAGTTGACTTTTCTATTACTGTGGAATGCTGCAGCTGTCAATGTATTCTGTTGAGACAAAAAATGCGACCTAATCAGCAAATGTGACCATCAGGACTCAAGTCAAGGCTTCTGCTAGCCCACAAGGTGCCTTTGTACTAATTATTAAAAAGTTCTCCCCGTAGGGGCCCAGATTAGAACAAGAAGATCTCTTCCTCAAGGATAACGAGAAAAGCTCACAGCTTGGGCAGCAGCCTTCCGGCAGGTGTCGAGCCCTCTTGCCTTGGCTTTGAGCAGGGTACACACTGCGTGTCCACATTAAACAGCCCTGGCTAACACAACAATGTTCTATTTTCTTTTACATCCTGTGACATTTTAATGTTTCAATAATCAATAGTTACTTATTTCTAGCAAGTAATTAGTCTTTAATAAAATTGGTTATTATAACCAATTCCTTACAATATTATGAGCCTTGGCAAAAAGCACTTAGACATGAATATGAACAAAAATGTTACTGAATTTAAAAAGATTTCACCTAGTTTTTTCTTTTTATTCATTTGGCATTCTTCTTTTGGTGCCAAAAATTTTTTAAAAGACAAGAATTTATCTTCAACTTCATGCCAGGGAATATGGTCAAAAGGGACAGTTTATAGTTTCACTGCTTAGTTATTAAACTTCTAATGAAATATTAAATGTTTGATAATTTCTAAAAATTAGGAAGTATGAAATACATACTAATTTAAATGGTTGAGAGAACTAAAAACATAAGACAGCCATGTAAAACTGCAAAAAACTTTTGTGTAACCCAACAAATTACGATTAAAACTAAATTTTAAATTATAAAAGTTTTATAAATTTTATGGCTAAGTAAGTTTGATTTAGGGATTGAAATCTGAAACATTATTGTACAAATAGAATTGTATGAGACAACGTGATAATGCAAGTAAATTATTAGCAAATTAAATAATCAGAGGATTTAAAAGATGAAGCTCAGATAAAAACAGGAGCACAAAAATAGCCTTATAAAATCTCTTCAGCAATTATTTTCCCTTACCAACTGAAATTTAATAACGTTAAATGAAGTAGAAAGAATAATTTTATTTTAAAAATTAATAACTGTAGCCTTAAGAGTCGAACATTTCAATACAGGAGAGGGTTTAAATATTTAAAATGGAAACATGCCGACATTTTAAATGCTCATATTTATAGTTAGCAAATGTATTCCAGAACCAGTCATCTTTTTGTTATTTTTGATACCAAAAAAAAAAAAACTTGGAAATAAGATCAAGAGATTACAGAATGTACTTTTGCTGCTATACTGACACACTGTTTAACAAGACCACCCAAGGATTATTTAATTATCTAGTGGAATGGAACTTCATTAGACTTTGTTATTATTGTTAATTAAGGACTGATTCTGAAATGAAATATTAAGTTACAGATCTTGTCTGCTAGTGTTGCAATGTTTTCTGTCAGAGAGAAAATGTACCCTGAAGGTTATGATTTTTATTGTCCCATAGAACAGTAACAGTTTTGTATCTAACCTAGCCATCATATTCTTCTTTTTTTTTGAGTTGGAGTCTCACTCCATCGCCCAGGCTGGAGTGCAATAGCACTCCCAGCCACCGCAGCCTTGACCTGCTGGGCTCCAGCGATCCTTCCGTCTCAGACTTCCAAGTAGTCAGAACTACAGATACGTGCCTCCATACCTGGCTAACTTTTTATTTATTGTAGAGACGAGGTCTTGCCAAGCTGCCCAGGCTTATCTCGAATCTGCAGGCTCAGGCAATCCTCTCACCTTGGCCTCCCAAAGTGTTGGGATTACAGTAGCTATCATGTTCTAATATTCCTTTTCAAATGTCCATTGATACCTAATTCCTCAAAATGCTCTTTGAGCCAGCTTTGTTGTCTTACTGGTTTCCTCAATAGAGAGCTACTAAGCCTTTTACTTGCGTTGCTTCTATAGCTGTATGAGCCATGCCTAAAACTTTTGAAAATTTTATTCTGATAGTTTAATGCAGAAGAGCACAGTATTTAAAATTAACTCTGTGCAGTTCTGAGAATTACAAGGCAATTGACCTAATTTTTAAATTAGTATAAAATATTTTTAAATGAAGTATTTATAAAAGGTTGACTGTTTTGAGATCCGTGAATCAAATGGGAACCAAGTGCTTAGATATAATTCCTTTAATTGGTTTAGTATGGATTTTGGGGGGGACAAAAGCAAGTATCTGTAACATTTCAATGACATGAAGTTAAACACGATGTGAATACAAGCAATTTAGTCCTAAAGGAATCCAGGAAGGAGATGACACCTGACCAACCCACACTGGAAATGCTGACTTGAGTGTCCATAAACTCACGGGAATACTCAATTGTCTAAGGTCTGAATCTCCAAAGAACACTTTCGAAAAATCATCGGAATTTCAGAACAGCCACCCAACACAAAACAGCTTCCTTGGCTCCAGTTCTTAAACTAGAAACTGTTTGACTCCTTGTACATTCTAACTGGAGCACAGGTCCTTTCCCTTCTCTCTCAATATCTATTTCACTCATCAGATGCCGTTCTTAGCACTTTCCCTCCAAGTTTCGAATACTTGGGTCATCCAAAGATACACAGATAGCCCGAATACCTACCACCAAGGTGGGCAGAGACATGGCCCCGCTGGGTGGTGTCACTCACCTCCCCATGCGGTGGCTCCCCCCGCGGGTGGTGCTGGTGCCGGGGCCGCAGCTGCCGCCGCTCCTCCAGGGGAAAAGTCTGGCTGGAGGTCCAGGAGATCGCTAGATGGTTTAGAAGTGCTGAAAGGAAAACAGGACTTTAAAATCGGATTTTGAAACTGTATGCCGTGAAGGTGTTTTAAAGACATATGCAGAAAACATCAAAGATTTGGGGAATTTTAAATCCAATAAAAGAATCATATATTGGAAAATACAGCAGGATAGCACATAGCAAGAGCTGGCAAAACACTTTGGTCAAGGGCCAGACGTTCAGCGCATAGGCTGGGAGGGCCAGGGGGTTCTCCTCACTCCTCAACTCTGCTACTGCCGCACAAGGTAAGACATAGACAAAACACAAACACGTTAACATGCCTTTGTTCTAATAAAACTTTCTTTACAAGGACAGACAGTGGCTGGATTTGAACTATGGGAATTGTCCCACAGGGCAATGAAAACCATAACCTTGAAGTTATCTTTTCTCTATTTCCTAAAATCTTTTCGTAGAGAAAAAAATTCATGTCTTGAGAAGAATTTATTTGCAAACCAAAGAATACAAGTGAAAAATTTCACTGATTTACGTTTTTAAAAAGATACTGGACTATAATACAACAACTTTGCCTGTAAGAGGACTCACTTAAAACTACTTGAGTATTTTTAGATTCTTACTCGATTGGGGCTGTGCTTTTCAAAGCTTCTCTGTCTGCATAAGTTCCAAGGAGGAGAGCAGAATTTTGCTATTCAAAGCTAGCAAAGTTGGATCCCAAGTTAGCAGCACCTTGGGATGTTGTTATAAATGCAAAATCTCAGGCTTACCCTCTATCTACTACATCAGACTTCAGCGTAACAAGACCCCAGGTGATTCATATGTACACACAGTGCTGAGGAGCACTGGCTTAAAGGTTACCAGGCTAGGTGCTATTGCTATTTCCAAGCAATATTCTTTTGAAGAAAGGATTCTGCTGCTTTTTTATTTTTATTATTTATTATTTTTTTTAATTGGAGTCTCACTCTGTCGCCCAGACTAGAGTGCAGTGGCTGCTCCTGGCCACCGCAGCCTCGACCTGCTGGGCTCTGGCGATCCTTCCACCTCAGCCTTCTATGTAGCTGGAATTACAGGCATGCGCTACCACGCCCAGCTAATTTCTTGATTTATTGTAGAGATGAGGTCTCGCCAAGTTGCCCAGGTGAGTCTCAAACCCACGGGCTCAGGCAAGTCACTCACCCACCACGGCCTCCCAAGGCGTGGGATTACAGGCTGAGCCACCGAGCCTGGCTCTGTTGCTTTTAAAAAAAAAATTTCAAAATCCCAGAAAGCACTACTTAATTTTGATGTCCATCTCATAAATACGAGTGGACTAAGTAAGAGAAAAGGAAAACATTTATTGTGATGATCTTAATCAAAGCTTTTACAAGAAGCAATTTGTCTTAGTGTAGTAACAGAAAGGACTTTGTTTTACCAAGCTTGCTATAATGAAAAGCAGAACTAAGCAAGTAGAATAAAGCACACAGTTAACATGGGTACAATGCTTTGGTTTATTGCTCAGTTCAAAATTCAAGGCTCCAAACACAGGGCCTTCATAACCAGAGTCACAGATACTAAATAATGAGATTAAGAATCTTCTCAAGGCAAAAGAATCCAAGGGTTGACCTAAAATTATTAGTTGATGAAGTCCCTATGAGCAGCCCTGAGATTTCTTTTTTTTTTTTTGAGTTGGAGTCTTACTCTGTCACCTAGACAGGAGTGCAGTGACATGCTCATGGCCACCGCAGCCTCAACCTGCTGGGCTCAAGCAATCCTTCTGCCTCAGCCTTTCAAGTAGCTGGAACTACAGGTGCATACCACCACACCTGGCTAACTTTTGATTTATTGTAGAGACGAGGTCTCGCCATGTTGCCTGGCTGGTCTCAAACCCGCAGACTCTGGCAATCCTCTCACCTTGGCTCCCAAAGTGCTGGGATTACAGGCGTGAGCCACAGCGCCCGGCAGCCCTGAGATTTCAAAGAATGCACAATCATCCCATTTTTCTCACTACTGTTCTGACCTGTAAGCGCCATAAAAACGGATTAGGAACACCCTGAACCCTCTACCTACCACCAGGGTTTGAGTTCCTCATACACACAGGCAATTGGCCTACAACTGCAAGTTTGGTGCTTTTTTTTTTTTTAAAGCACTTTAAGTCACCTTTTACATTTCCCACAAGAAATAACTAATTTTAGAAAACATTTCCCATATCATCCTATTTCAGAAGACGTATCTGCATCATTTCTCTACTTTCTTTATGTGTGATTTCTATTGCTTAAGTCTCTAATGATTTAAAAAGTCCAGGCCTAAGTAACTGTGTAAGTGTAAAACAATTTACTTTGTGGAGCCCAAATAATCCAAAATGTCATGTGTCACTGGGATTTGACGTCATTTGGTGAAATCATTTGGGGGTACAGTATGTAAAAATAAAACAAAAACCTAATCAAAATGTCAATAAACAGTTTGCTGCATACCCTTTAACTAACCTGACTGGGACAGCCGCAGACGCAGTTGCAAATAAATCAACCGGTGGGGATGTGTCAATAGTTTTAGCTGGTGTAGAATTAGGAGACGTGACAGTTGTGGCTGGAGAAGACTGAAAGTGAAGATGCACAACACACGCTAGTCAAATATGACTCTCCAGGACACAGAGCAACAGGACCTCCCCTCTGCAGACCCATGGCATTCCCAACCGCTTTTTGTAATTCCTCATGGAAGGAAAACACTCAAGAAAAGTTGAAATCAAGAATTGGAATTAAAAAAAAAATCAACATTGGACAAAACATGTCTCAAATTTTAAAAGCTGAATGCAATTATGACAAAATATTTAGCCTGAAATTGCAATAACTTCCATTATTCATTAATTAAAATAAAGGCTAAATGTATTTCTGGAATATAAAATTAGTAGCTGCCAAAAATTTCAAAAATTATCAACTGTAGTCATTTCTATGTAACCAAGGTCATACTTTTTCCTTCTTGTCCTAAACAGACTTTGTGTGAAGTCTCAGATGACTTTAACAGAAATCTGACTTACAAAATAGTCTGCAGTTGAAAGAGAACAATTCACAAGCAAGCTTCAAGTCCCTGAGGATATCATAACGCTATCCCATTGCTAATATTACATAGATACAACTGAAAAGGTGAAATAAAAACCTAACCTTTATTTTTCTGGACTGTTTTTTTTTAAGAAGAGGAGTCAAGTAATATATTAAAAAATTAGTGTTTTTGTTTAGTGACTATCCCATTTTGTCTCCTATATTTAATTTTCCATGTTTTCATAAGAGAAAGATTAATGAGCATTTCAAAACAGTCTCCCGATACTTAGCTCTGTAAGTAGAAATGAGATATAACAGTAAGAACACAAAGACCAAGACCAAGCAAGGGCATCAAATCCTGGCCATAACTGAACATCTGACTTCAAACAGACCAAACTCAAAGGAAGTTTTAGAAAGAATAATTTGAGAAAAAGGACTGAGGAGATAGGGAGTTTATAGGAATTTCCAGACTTAAATAATATCTATTTGTCCAAGAATGTAACTAATCCAGAAGTCAAAATTCCATAGTTATACAAATGCCAAGCATTCAGCACTTCAAGAAGGACAAACACATGAGCAGTATGGATATTGTTGCTCAGAAAATGTCACCTCAAACCTCTCTCTTCAACGAAAATTCAGATCTTCCAAATGGAATACAAAAGATCATCAACGGAACAGAGGGAACCAGTTAAAGGTCCTTTAGTCCTTAAGTATGTAATTCATTGTGAGCACTGACAACTTCTCTTTAAAAAAAAAAAAGATTATTTAAAGCCTGTATATATCAATAAGCCTGGAAAAAGTGGTATTTATGAAACCCAAAGGACTTAATGACAGCAATAAATACTACCAACATAAATACAAAAATGAAGGTCTACAAAAATTCATTAAAAATGCCGGGAGTGGTGGCTCACACATATAATCCCAGCACTCTGGGAGGCTGAGGTAGGAGAATCGCTTGAGCCCAGGAGTTCAAGACCAGACTGGGCAGCACAGTGAAACCTCATCTCTACCAAAAATTTTTTAAAAATCAGCCAGGCAGGGTGACACATGCCTACAGTCCCAGCTACTCTGGAGGCTGAGGCAGAAAGAGCACCTGAGCCCAGGAGGTTGAGGCTGTTGTGAATCAGGATCGCACCATTGTACTCCAGCCGAGGAGACAACGGGGAGACCCTGACAAAAATAAAAAAGAAAAAAAAAGAAAGAAAGCCTCGTCACAAAGCACCGAAGAGATGTGAGAGCTAGGAAAACAGAACCCAAATAAATGCTCCTTTAAAAAAGAAAAAGTTAGAAAAATTCAACTGTGGACCAAATGTAGAAGAGACCACCCCGAAGGACACCGCAATTTTACAACACTCTTCTCAGCGGCAGTATGCTGGGATTTTTCACACAGACACAACGGTTTTAAGCCTAGCTTCATATATATCGGAACAACAAGGGAGCTTTTCGCTTGTGTGTTTTATATGACTGATGTTTGAGGTCCCCCCGAGGGAATCTTAGGCAGTCAGCCGACCAGACACTGGCACAGTTCATGGTGTCTGAGAATCACCAGTGCAGTCATAATGACATCCGTGAATGTCTGTAATGACAGCAGTTACATAATGGAAATTTGTCAAACAGGAAAGAGCACATCTATACATTTTGCCTGAAAGATACAATGGTGAACGTGAACCCCAGACCTATACTCTAGTCACTGATATCCCTAATCCTGTCCTTCAACATGCTACAAAAGAGATGGAGAGGTAAATAAAATGATTACACTAGACTGTCTAAAAGGGCATACTTAGAGAAAGACATCTAATTGCAATTGATTTCTCTACCATGAAAACATGCACAATATTATGTGTCTTACTATCTCATGGGGCTGTGATTCAAAATATGTAAAAAATGTTTTGTAACTATTAAAACATTACACAGATGCATTTGTTTTCATTTGAAATATAAATACATGAAACTCTCTCCTACTTGAAAAATATTTAGTCCAAAAATATTTAGTCCAAATTATATATACTGTACTTCATTAGCCTGAGAAATGAATATAAAGGAGAATACATAAAAATGTAACTTATCTTTCCTCAGAATATCGAAATTAGAATTACCATATGACACAGCAATTCCACTTCTGGGCCTATACCCAAAAGAACTGAAATCAGGACTCACACAGATAGCAGTACACCCGTGTTCACAGCAGCAATTATGCACAATATCCCCTAAACGGAAGCAGCCTAAATTCTGATTGACAGATGAACGAATGAGCAAAGTGTGGCACAGACACACGATGGAATATGAAGAAAAGGAAGGAAATTCTGGCACATGGCATGGCGACAACACGGCTGAACCTTGACAGCAGGCTTAGGGAAACAAACCAGCCACAAAAGGTCAGATACTGTTCGAGTCCACTTATGTGAGGTCCCTAGAGTAGTTAAATTCATAGAGACAGAAAGCGGAATGGTGGATGGCAGGGTCTGTGACGGGAAGGAGGACAAATGCAGAGTGATTGTTTAATGGGTGCAGAGTCCAGTTTTGGAAGATGGGAAAGTTTCTGGAAGTGGGTGGTGGCGGTGGTTGTGAACGTGCTTGATGCCACTGAACTGGACGCTTTAAGGCGGCAAAACAGTAAAAACTACAACAGAAACAGAAACACCAAAATCCACAAACCAAACTTACCTTACTTAATGGAGAGGGAGCACCAGATCTAAAAGGCAACATAAAAAAATTAAAACTGAATGCACATGAATACATCTGTAGTAGCATTTAAGTTTGACATTGCTTGGTCAAGCAGTAACTTGTTTTATACTCAAACTTCTAGAGAAATGGAAAAACTATTCAAAAAAACTTTTTATCTTTTACTTAGTTATAACGTTATCTTCCAATGTTTTCCATTGACTTAATTTCTAGTGGTTGAGATACTTACATTTAAAATTAGTTTCTATATCTCTAGCAACTCAAATTCTTTGAGTTGATTATTATTGTCTACATCCAGAAAGAATAACCTGTCCAAACTGAAATTTAAAAATGTTTACCAAGGCTTGGAAAGAAACATGCTTTATAGATTAAAAAAAAAACACCCTCTAGATTAACTCATAAAGCTAAAGTACATTGTAATTCATTTAATAATAATTGTGATGCACAAAAGGAGGAACCCTCGGGGGGGAAAAAGATCTCTAAGAGCCCTGTGCCTACAATATTCCTCAACTTCCATTTTCATACTCCTGTTTGTTTTTGCTTCATGGCTGTAATACAAATTCTCTGAGAAAAATATTCCTATCATCCTGTTGTCACTAGTGGAAGCTTAAAAAAAAAAAAACAAAAAACCCAGCACTTTTATGCTTGTTTCTAAGAGAATCAGGAAAAATTAAGAAGTGGTAATTTTTTTTTTAGTTAGATTACGGGTAGCACTGACTATGTACATCATTTCTAGCAAAGTGCTTCAGAAACAACGGCCTGAATAGTTTATGTTTTACTAACCTGAGTTGGTGGAACATGTGTAACAAAACAAAATGTCACACAAAAAAATACATTTCAGTAAGCAGCTAGCCTATATTCAGAGTCTTATCGGTTGGCGGGGATGACTTTCTACTCATCTACAGGAAAAAAAATGTCACCACATAGCAGTAGCAAAACAAAATTACAGCAGAAACTTAGTAACAGAAATTCTGTACACTATTACAAATTTTTGCCTTATTAGACATAGCAAATTTAACCACATTATATGCCAGATTAAATCTTTTCAGTTTGACTTCATTTGCAAATATATGTCTGCCATTTCTTGTTTAAATTCGGTTTCTATTTAAAATGAATATAAATAATGTGAAGCAAGGTTACAACAGAGATTTCTGCCCTGTAACAAAGAGAGAAGCATCGGAGTAACAGCGTGGTTAGTGCAGGCTGGCTAATCTTAAGAGTAACATTCCTGTAAGCAAAAGGATACACATTTGTCTACATTGCTCAGAGTCAACTGAAATAAATGCATTCACAGTGTTCTCTGTATTTATGGCAAGTTACTTAAGAACCTGGAAACCTAGTATGGCACAAGGCTGAAAATTCCCTAGTGAGTTTTTGGCTAATAATTTCTCCATTTCCACTATTTTTTCCTTTATATTTAGGGAAAAGGAAGGGAATTAAATCTAAACAAAAATCCAAGAAAATAATAGCCTGAACTTTGCAAAGAAAATAAGGAAGCCATTTACACAGTCACTTTCTAAGAATGAATTAATTTAATCTGTTTATCTCTCAAGCAATTCTAGGTGGTACTGACGCAATGAGAAACACCAAAACAGAAAAGAGAGCTGAGAAGAAGCAAGGTCTTCTGAAACATATTTCCAAACTAATAATATGTAACAATTAATAGCATATATTTTTACCTGCATAATGAAAATTTGTATGCCTAACCCTGAATTGTACCCAACATTTAAAAAATAAAAACATATCTTCTATCCCATAGCAAGAATAAAGATACAGCAAAAATGACAGAATTGCTCTACGTGCTATTAAAGAATATCATGACCAAACTAGTATGAAAAATCATAACTGGCACAGGAATCAGTTGCCAAGTTCCCACATGAGCACTAATACTAAATGACACTCGTAGCATTCTCATGGATTAAACAAATGAAAATCTCCTCCTGTCTCTATGGAGCTAACACCCCACTTCCTACAGTACATCTAGTCTGCTTAAGTGTCTTCTTCACTAGATGCTAACTTCTTTGGAGGGAAGCAACTCACCCCATTGTATTATATCCCTAGCACTTTACACCTTGTATTTTCTACATCATTTCTGTATTCGGATTTTAAAATGAGAATATGTTCATGTACTCATTCAATAATCAATACGTTAATAATAATAATCAACACATATGATAATAATGAATAATCAACACATTAACCAGAAGTCTTTAAAAATATTTCCTGTAAAACTAAACTGTCAGGATATATGACCTCTGTGTCCATGAGCCAGATTTTGTATTTGCCATGATTTAATTAAAAAGGTGAGAACCAGAGGCGCTCCAATAGGGCCATAGCTTTAAAAAACATAATCTAACACTGATTAAACTTTGAAGACTTTCAGGCTCAGAGAGGCTAATGAACTGCCCACACATCACCATGTGTTAATGGTGGATTCAAGACTGGTCCACGTCCATGTGCTGCCCAGAGCCTGTGTTCATTCCGCATTCCATCCCAACCTGCCAAAAACACAGAAGAGCCTGGCACATTTGTTTCTCTTTTACACAACATACAAACTGCTTCTTCTTAGGTATTCCTTGTTGATTTTCCACCCTATTGTCATTCATTGCCCTTATGAAAGAAGATGCTATAATCTTTTATAAGGGGCAATGTTATTATTAAAGATCGATATTTAAATTAATAATTTCATCTAGAGAAATCTAGTACATAGAGAATCATGTTAGGAAAAACAAGGCACAATGATAATTTTAGAGAATGAATTACCTATATAGTAATCTGCTCTAAATATTATAAAATGCTACAAATTCATAGGTTTTTAGTACGAAGATAGGAGATGCCAAGGTCCCCTTCCAAAAGGTTAATAGAAAGCTGTCAAAAGAAATAATTCCTACACAGTTTTGAGTATAAGCACTAGTCAGAGAAAAATATAGATGTGAAAAAACTATCTATACATTCCAAATAATTTTAATTCAAAATATTTATCTTGAATTTCCTGTACCCTCAACACTGAGTAAACCCATATGTAGAATAAAATAAATGTCGCTCTTTTGTCCTGTGGAATCATAGACATAGATAATATACAATGGTATATCATACAGTATTGCATACAATTTCAAAAATGATAATCAGTGGACACAAGGCACTAAATATGAAGGTCATACACATTTCTTCTAGCAGACATTTGCAAACGCTTCATTTTATGTATATGTTGGCTTAGAGGTAAGAATAATGTCATGCTGCTACTGGAAGACAAAAAAACAATTTTAAGTAATCAGTTTTCTTTGTAAAATTGTCTTTCGGCATTTCTGCCATACGTCATGGGAACTCTTTTGTTTACTAAACAATAAAAAACTTTGATTTCTAAAATCTAAGAGGAATGTATATACACCTAAGAGAGTTTGTCAGTCTCGATCCAAGAAGACCAAAAGAAAGAAAGATCATTTATGCCAGTCACCTTGGGAAACAAAAATAAAGCATAATGAAAAACCATAGATGGGTAAATGGGACAGAAATCAGTTTTAAATGTGCCAAATATCAAATACGGAATCTTAAGAGTGTTTTTTGCATTTTTAGTGATTACCAAATGCAAAAAAGTCACTCCATACAGTACTCACCCTTCACTTAAGTTCCCAGGTAAGCACAAACATACAAAGAAGAAAATAGTTAACTACTATAGTTCATTTATTTTAAAAATAGGGAATAAGCAAAAGACACGTTCAAATGTGTTCTCGGTCAGTTCAAAAGAGAAATAGGACACGAATAAAATGATTTTAAGAGAGACAGAAAAATTATTCTAAGCAAAAAAGTAGTTCAAAATACACGATTATCGAGTTTTTACTGCACTTTTTTCAGAAATAGAACTAAATGTTCATAGCTATTTTTTAAAAAAATAGCTTGCAGTGACCACCAGGGGGCGAACCTAGATCTGAAGTCAGGGCTAATGACCAGCTAGGGAAGGAGGCCTTACAACAAAACGAAAAACTCCCCAAAAAAAACAACAACAAAAAAAGGGAAGAATGTGACCCTATGCAGAGGACTGGAGACCCTGCGGGAGAAACCGACTTGCACTGCGCAAGGAAGAGACTCTGACTTCAGGGGACATGCATATTGCCTTAAGCTAAAGAGGGCCATCTCCCACAGCAGCAGGGACATTTCTGTTTCCTGCCTCTGTCTGCTTAAGTCCTAGGCAACTCACGTGGCTTCCCAGACACGCTAACACAGAGTGGCCCCAGCAATAACTGGAAGCAGGCGTCTCTCATTGTGATCTAATGTGCTTTCATGTCGAATCTGATCATCCCCAGCCACACTGAGGCTGGGGGTAGACCCTGGACTATGAAACATCCTTGCGAGAGGGCCTGAGAGGTCCTGCCATCCATCATTCCAAATAGCTCTGCTGGAATTGCCACTGTTTATTGCTGAAAATTTAAGAATGCAATCACATCCGTACTGACTTGGAAAATATAACAGAAATAACACTTAGCTAATGAAATGACCAGCAAAACAAAAAATCAGGACACAAGCCTCAATTCTGGAAAAATGGTCAGAGGGAAGAAAGTCAGAAAAAAAAAGAAGATGCATTTTGATGACTCTATCACAGGTAAGATTTATGCTCGGTCTACAGTCCTGCAATGATCAGTTCACTGGTTGTCTCTGCTCACTCTTGTTGTCAGTCTAAATAGAATAAACAGAAAGCTGGTATCACCAACAAGACAGATTTCAAGCTGACTCTGCAGAGAGACCTACAGTAAGTGTTTAGGTGAAGATAATAAAGTATAAAACAGTCCCTAACCTTTTGATTCAGAAAATCTATTTAAATTACACATGCGAAAAAAATAGCCACAGTACAGAGCAGTTCCTAAGTAAGGAAGGCTTCACGAGAAGGGCAGGGCTGGAGATGACTCTCCCAGGATTTGCACAAGCAGCACAAGGAGGGTGGGCATCTAAGACTGGCAGAATTATAGTCTGAGTAAGGCACAAAGACTGGAAAGCACAAGGTCTTGTGAGTAGACAAGTTTTATACCTGCTGGAAATAAAATGAAACCAGGACATTATTTCTTTTTGCATGTAGTGAGTAAAAATAGTTAATAATATAAGTACCCAGACCAAAAGTATGAAAATCTAGTAAAATTGCACTTATGCTAGTCTCTACATTATAAAATCTACGAATAAAATGTAAGTAGCATGACATGCTAGTCTCTACATTATAAAATCTACGAATAAAATGTCAGTAGTGAGAGATTGTAGTTCAGAAAACTATGCTTGAGGGCTTTGCTTTTTTTTTTTTTTTTTTTTTTACAGTGGGTTTGGTGGCATACTAGAGTGTCAAGGCTGTTATGAAATTGTGCTTGTCTTCACTCATGTCCAATGATTAACAGCTTCCATTTTAAAACATAAGCAAGTCTTTCTCTGTACATTGTGAATTTCTTCTAAGTGTAAATGTGTAAGTCATTAGGTTCAGTCAACATAGGTCCAGTCTACTAATTGGTTGCCTTAGCCTGCAGATAAATTGCCTATATCCACTATCATAAATTAATAGGAAGGGCAGGGGTTCTGAGGGAACCCAGCCAAGTTACAATAAAGCATACCCTAAAACTGTAGTGGTATAAGTTGTGCCCCGATAAACCTCATTCTTATGAAGAATGATTCTAGTATTTTTCATCTTATTTACAACATACAACTAATGCATACTTGTTTCCAGGTTTCTTTCCTTCTAATGTATTTAGATGCTGTTCAAGCGTCTCCATAAGACTGCTGGGAGCCTACAATAAGAAAGTAAAAATAAATGTCTGCATTGTTTACGTTCAATAAATACACTGTAACATCACTGTAACTTTGTATGGGAGAGGTCTGTGGATGGATCCTAATATACATGTGAGATAATTTAATTCCAAGTTATTTTGGTATTTAAATATTTAAATTTCACGGACTCTCAGACAGGCCCATTTTAAATATAATTAACTCCACTGCATAACAAATAGCATTACAGCATGGTTTCCGTGTAGAGATTACATTGGATAGACTTTTACTAAAATATTACTTATATGCAATAAACTCAAATCAAGTTCACCACCACCTTCCCATAAGAACACAGTGAAAGAGGAATAGATATTTGTATTCAAGTTAAAAACACAAGCACCCAAATACAAATTTACAGAAATTTGAAAATACAGTAAAATCTCACTTATCCACTGAAATATTAGGAAAAATTGTTAATGTAAGAAAGGTGGGTGAGAGTTGTGGGAAAAATATAATTGCAATAATCAATAACAATGAAAATTCTCTTATTGAACTATTTAATTTATATGCATAATAAAGTAATTTTAGAAAATATGTTATAATAGAATAATGGATATAGACAGAGTTAATACTTCAACTCTTTATGAAAAATACTTGAAGGGTTTTTTTTTTTACAAATAATATTTTAAGAAATATAAAGTGATGGTATTTTACTGTATATTAGAAAAATAAAAAATAGGTTCATAGAAATAGTCCACCCAATCTATTCCTCAAGCATTACAGATTTAATTTCATCTCTCTCAAATAATTTTAACCCAAGTTAGACCTTAACAGCAGCATAGGCATTCAAAGAATAGCATGTCATAGATGAAATATATAACAACATTTAATTCTGACAGTTGTTACTTAAATTAGTGTGAAATTAATTTTGAAAGACTTTAAAATAACTATGATAACTGTCAAAATAGCTCACAGAGTCAATGAAATTCATATAACTGTACCATTTACATTGTACCTTTAATGGCAAAATAAAATTCTTATGAAAAAACTTTAGTTTTAAAAATTTGGACTTTTAGTTGATATTCATTTTCCATTTCACTAATAGACTCAAACTGTCTTAACATGTATGTGATAATTATATATGTTAAATGTGAATTACTAAGTGAACTAAAACATGTACATTTATGTATATATTATTAAGTGAATAAAAGTATTAACTTGATGAAAGTGCTAAAGGACAGAAAGGGACCAGCATTATCTAATAAGCTTTGGACTATAGAATAAAAGTCAATAAATAAAAGATTATAGGGGGATATAACATATTTAGAAAATTGCAAACATTAAAAATTTAAAATATAACCTTGGTGGAAAAAACTTAAGATTCCAGTAAACCACAACTAGGAATTTACCTCTAAGTTTAAAAAAATGAATTTTCAATAACAGATTATAAACAACAAAGAAATGGCCATTGAATCAGGAATGCACATACTAATATCAAAAAGAAGAAAATATAAGTGGCTTCAATTTTTAGATGAATTCACATCTATTAACTTTCAGCTTGTCGTGTGATTGATGATGATGATGATGATTGAACCTAGGAGTCCTGAGCATACAAAATTAAACCTTTCATATCACCATTTTTTTGTTGAGGTCGCAGTAAAGGAAAAATTATATATATATATACATATATATATATATATATAATGTCTTTCTAGTTAGAAGACTTCGTTCCTCTGAATATGAAATGCAATGTAAATGAAGTATGATTTTCTCTAAACTTACATTTAAAACACTGGTTAAGAAGGATAAATTTATAGCCACAAAAGAGAGAGCAACAAGTATGAGATAACAAAAAAGAAGTAATATTTTTCCTATAAAGTTACTTAGCTATCTAAAACAATATAAAGCAAGCAAACAAACAAAAATTCAGGAAGATGGTTTGCAATTTAATTCTTTTAGTAAAGTTTTAAAAAATAATTTAGGTGAAAAAATTGAAAAATTAAGTCAAAAAAATCACAACAGTTGAAAGATAAATCTGACTAAAGAATACAAAACTAGAAAAGTGATTTTCGTTTTAAGGGGAGTTATTTAGTAATACATTGCGCATAAAATGAAGTTTTGAACATTTTATCCTTGAGGTTTAAATGCACCTCATGATTATATTTCTTATAAGGACATGTGAAATCTAAGAGAAATAAATTTCTCAAGTGCAGTTGGAAGAAAAAGAGTACTCTGATGGCAACACCCAGAAGTGCAAGAATGTCTGCTTCTGACTGTATCTGTGGCACCAAGGACATCCGGGCATGCCGCAGACAATAAATGAAAACCGTCTGTCAGGTTTCTAAGGAGGAAAACTTGGAGAATGCCTCTGCTGTTGTAAAAGGAACTTACGATAACAAGGTATTATTAACAGCATCTTGAGTCACTCATTTCTAAAAATGCCCAAGTCAATAGACCAAACAGATGGAAACACCAAAGAACAAGGGTCAGCCTCGGAAAGCTAACAGATAACAACATATTACAGTTACCAATTCATCAGTGGTATAGTCTTTAAAAGGAGACTTTTCTTTACCAGTAGTTTTCATATCAACCAGAATTCCTGACATCAAAACCTAAGATTTTTTTATAAATGGAAATATTTTACATTTGGAAACCACACACACCCCAAACAGAAAACAATATTTTAAAAAATTCTTTTCTTAGAACAAATTCATAACTAATTGTGAGCCCAGGGTCCAAAAGAAAGCATTCACCTACAATTTAGATGCTTTAGATTATAAAGCATCATTAGAGCTAAGTGATAAGAAACCCAGAACTAATTCAAAGTTTTGATCACTAGACCTAAGAAACCATTTGAAAGTACTGAGAAGTATTTAAGTTTTGACACTTCTTACCCAAAATAATACTTTTGAATGTCTTTAAAAATTTTTATTAATTTTATTAAATGCAATAATGATATTATATGCACAACTTTTAAAGGGCTATTGATGATTGCATTAGTGTTTATTATATATTCTCTAATCTACAAGATATTCACTGAATTCATGAAGATAGTCTTGAAGTTTCTCTGTTCCCTTTTGCACAAAAGGCATTCTACTCCTTTCTTAGTGAGTAGGAAGCCCTCTGGTCTTCGTCTCTTTTTTAACCCTCTCATCTGACCGTTAGTTTTTGCTCATTTCCACAGCTAGAGTCAGTGGCCATGGTGCCCACAGACAAGCCTGGCCGAGAGCAAAATCTAACCTCAGAGGAGGTGAACTGAGCCCACAGAACCTGGTGCTTCTCTGACCCATCTCTAGATTAATCCTGGTCTTAAGGATTAAACCCTGTCTTGAAGGACTAACCCCAGAAGAACTCCCATTCCCACTCAGACCTGATGGCACCATCATGGAAGAAAATCTAAGTCACTAGTTCAGTTGGAGGCCTCCCTTAGACGTGTGGAAGGGGACTGGACTGGTGGAAGGGTATTTCACTGCTCAGAATTCCAAAGGAAACCACAATTAGGTTACTTACTAAAGAATCTCAGAAATATACTATACTCTGGTATGGAGATTTAAATATACACTGGAGACTGAACTAGGGGGATTTTCGTACAAACAGGCAATTTAAAAATAAATGTTAATATTGAAGTTTATGTGATCATAATTAAGGCAGACGATACAGTGCTAAGAGAGTCTGATGAATTTCGACTGTGAAATAGTTTCTGTAGTTTTCTATTAGACACGGGGCAAGATTTTATCTTCTTTGAGTGTGGAGTCTTGGCTCCCTAAATTAGAAAAACACACAGCTTACATAACTAAATAAAATATTAGTTCTCTGGACTTCCTGAGAGATTACATAAATCAAAGCAAATATTACAGTATCATTAGAAATTAAACCCAAATACAAGAATCCTTATTTCGATGATATATTACTATTTTCTAATTTTAAAAACAAGAAGAGAATTTATGTAGTCCTTTAAATCTTTCCTTATCGCCAGTCTCTGCCCAAGCTAAGTGAGAAAATGAAGACCTATATTCTCCTTAACTGAGAGCCTCTTCTTAACAAAATGTCTAGTTTTTCTTTTATTCCACAGTAAGGGTGCTCATACAGTTGAAATAAAGATATTTCTAGAGCTACTCATTGAGTTAACTATTTTAATGTCTTAAAAGTTAACAAGTGTTATTTATCTGAGTTCTTTTCTCTCTCCCTCTCCCTCTCCTTCTCTCTCTCTTTCTTTCAGAGACAGGGTCTTGCTCTGTATCTCAGGCTGGAGTGCAGTGGCACAATCATGGCTCACTGTAACTGTAAATTTTGGGACTCAAATCATCCTTCTGCTTCAGTGTCTGGAATAGCTGGGACTACAGGTGTAAGCCACCACACCTGGCTAATATTTATTAATTTATTGATTTATTTTTGTAGAGTGAGAGTCTTGCTAGGTTGCCCAGTCTGGTCTTGAATTCCTGGCCTGAAGCAATTCTTCTGCCTCAGTCTCCCAAAGCACTGAAATTACAGGTGTGAGCCACTGTACCTGGCCTTATGGTCTATTCTAAAAAAATACAATGTAAATTTGTATAACTGAATACTTTAAATGAAAAAAAACTTATTTTCTTTGCTTTTTATTATACTGTTACAACGATAAATCTTTATCTAATAAAGAGATTTTCAAAAAGTACGTTATGTATATTTAACTTTTAGCCATATCCCAAATGATACTACTATCTTATTCAGGTATGTGCTTAGGCAAAGAACACTATTTTCCCATAGTAGCAAAATATTTTATACGAATATTCTGTCTACTAGGAAGAGCTATCTCCCAACCTATAACTAAAAAATATAGTGCCATAGTGTTCTAAATTGATCTGCAAATTTTATTTATAAAGATTTCTTGATATTGATAACTGATTGATTGAGTCGGGGGTCTCACTCTGTCACCCAGGCTAAAGTGCATAATCACAATGATCACAGCTCACAGCAGTTTCAACTTCTTGGGCTTCAGGTAATCCTTCCACCTCAGCATCCTGAGTAGCTGGGACTGCAGGTGCACGCCACCACGCCTGGCTAAGGTTTTGATATTTTTTTTGGTAGAGATGAGGTTTCACTATGTTGCCCAGGTTGGTCTTGAACTCCTGGGATCAAGTCTCCCAAGCCACCTGCCTTGGCCTCCCAAAGTCTGAGATTCCAGGGGTGAGCCACCGCACCTGACCTGATTTCTTGCTATTCATTTGGTATGTTAATAATACACATATAGAAGATTATTTTTTTGGTTTCCCTAATTTTAATACAAATTTAAGGATTAACATTATTTTAAATAGGGAAACATTTCAAGGCATTATAAGGATAACAAATTACTAAGTATGCTTTGATATGATTAAAAAGAGGATATCTCTCATTACGATGATTTTCTTCTATTCCGATGACTACTTACAAAAACAAAAAATCCACACATCCATCACTGGCATAAAAGATAGCAGCTCTATGTCTTCTCTCATCTCTACAACATTGTTTCTACTTGAAGGACATGTTTGGGACCGAAATTTACCATAACAGAACGACTAAATAAAAACAGCTCCTACCAATTATGAGAAAGGTCATACAATAATGCTGTTGCCTGAGAATGACATCGATTCTAAATTTTAGGAGCCATGCACTATACCCTCTTGATAGATAAAAGGATTGATAAAGAAGTCCCACTACTGTTGTGACTTACTAGATGGGCCTCAGGGGAAAAAAAATCACTCATAGACCACTACGACATTTTAAAAAAAGGTTATTCTATACATGGAAGCTACTTCCTGGGGAGATAAGAATCAGTGCAGTCGAGTGCTGACATCGGAATGTCCCTATTCACAGCCCTCCCTCACACCTGGGACACACTGGAAACCAGGATGGCAAGCAGGAGGAAAAGGTCTGATGTTCTGACTGTCACGCCTACAAATAGCCACTTTCCACAGCTGAAGCACTTTCACTAACATTACTCAAGGGTTCCTTCTGATCAAGTTCAAGAATGACAAGATGAGCTCAATTAGTAAACACAGTTGCCTTTAAAGAAGAAACTACGCCATAAGAGCAGGAAAATCTCCCTATTACCTTCGGAAATATATTCAATAGCTAGAAAAATAAGTAAGGCAAAATAATCTCCAAGTCAGTTGGCCTAAATTAAAAACGCAACTGCTTACAAGACTATGCCTATTTGTGGCAATATATGAAGTAATAATTTCATGCATACTAATTGTTCCACTGAGAGAGCCACTTACCTGTGTGAGGTCAGGAATGTCACCTTTATCAATACCAACTTGCTATGGATTTAAAAAAAATAAGAAATTACTTACTAGAATTAAAAATTTTTTTTTTGCATTTAGTGAAAGACTACCTACACAATTAGTTAAAATCACAGCTCAATATTGGTGTAAAAGAATTGTAATTTGATATGTATCAATCTCCTTTTGAACATTTGCTCTTTGCAGCTTTT
This sequence comes from Cephalopachus bancanus, assembly GCA_027257055.1. Taxonomy (NCBI): domain Eukaryota; kingdom Metazoa; phylum Chordata; class Mammalia; order Primates; family Tarsiidae; genus Cephalopachus; species Cephalopachus bancanus. Next base: position 1,316,973 of record JAPVLO010000140.1, read on the forward strand.
CACCCAATGTAAGAGCAATAGTTTCACTGGTATAGCTAGATATAACAATTGTATGGAATTTTACTAGAATCCAAAAAGAAATGAAAATAAACTGAAGTATAAAACTTAAAGACATTCTCCATGGTTAATAGCAGCTAAAAATCTAAAACACTGCTTAGACTAAATTTAAATAGTTAATTATGCCCAACAAACCCTCTGGACAGAGAATGTTTAGCTTTTGTTTAGTTTTCACACTTGTTTCAGGGTATAGTTTCCACCCTGTCTCTCAGTTGGTTTCCTTTTTCTTTTTTTTTGGAGTTGGAATCTCACTCTGCCACCCAGGCTGGAGTGTACTGGCACGCTCATGGCCACCGCAGCCTTGACCTGCTGGACTCAGGCGTCCTTCCACCTTAGCTTCCCAAGTAGCTGGAATTACAGGCATGCGCCACCACACCCAGCTAATTTTTTGATTTATTGTAGAGATTAGGTCTCATCAGGTTGCCGAGACTGGTCTCGAACCCATGGATTCAGGTAATCCTCTCACCTCTGCCTCCCAAAGTGTGGGGATTATAGGTATGAGCCACCAAACCCAGCCTCAGAATATCCTTATCTTTTAAACAGCTGCATAGAACTTCCTTGTCCTATAATTTAATAAGTCATCTATTAACAGACATTAAAGTTACTTCCGGTCTCTTGCCATTGCTTGCAATGCTGCATACACCACTTTGTGTGAACACATCTGTAAACACACTTGGAGAAGTGGAATTACTAGGTAAATACATCTGCAAATTGCTAATTTTGGTAACACAGGGGTGAGGGGAGGAGAGAGATGGGAGGAAAAGCAATCATAGAAAAATGTGTAGAAAGGTGAATCAATAAAGAGAGCATATGTGTCTATTACACTACGTCAATTCTTTTGCACATTTGAAAATTATTCAAAGGAGATGGGGAAAAATACGAATCATAAGTTAATGACATCATTTTACATAGATGCGAAATTAGAGTTCAAAGAAACAAAGTGGGTTCAACCAATGGCACCACTGGCATTTGGGGAGGGTGACGCTTTGTTGAGGGCTGTCCTGTGCATCGTAGGGTGTTCAGGAACCTCCCTCTACCCACTGGATGCCAGCAGCACCCTCCAGTGGGACAACCAAAAATGTCTCTAGGTGCGATTTATCTGAGAAAGGGGTAAGCAAAACCACCCACCGCAGAGCACAGAGCACTTAGCCTCATCCCTCTGAATCACATTATGTTGGCGTCCAGAATTCCAGACTGCACCTTCTAATGACTAAGCTCTGGCTTTAAGGAAACCCTGGATGATTTCCTAAATTTACTTATATGATTGGAAATTATGGAAATTACAAGCTAAAGCAATTTAATTCTATATAGTTCCATATTTTAACATCCCTTTAGATGATCCATTTAGAAATATTAATGTGAATGATAGAGGCACTTTTGAAATAAAAATATTATGGATCGCTAATCACTTTGGGAAAAGGTGACATGTTTCTATTAGATAGATGATTCTGTTAAAAAACATAATTTTTTAGGAATTCTTCCTCAACATTGCTATTTTTACTGCTTTGAACTTCTGAACCACAATGTAATTGGAGGATTAAGGTGAAGTGTATTACAGAAATCTCATCACTTTCTGTCTGCAAATATTTTGGGAGACATAACACCTACTACTCTTGACATTTACCTTAGAATAGGAAACTAAGAATAACTTGGTTCTATAAGAGAGAAGAATGTTTGGCAGAAATGTCTATTAGCTGTAAAAACCATCATTTCTACAAAGTTTCAGTTGTCTGCTTTAGGAGACTTCAGAATCCAAGACATAGTAAGTTTTCTGCACTTCCAGAATTTTCTTTGGGAAATTTGAATATTTCCATAGAAATTGTTCCATTACTTATCTTTAACATGATGAACAACTTATTGCTAATGTTTTCCAAGTAGCCTATATATACTGTTGTATTTTTAAAGTGATATTCTGGAAGTCTTCTTTGAACTTTTCAGGCATATGGCACTAACTATAGGGTAGCCATTTTTTGGGGAGGCCAGAGTCTCACTGTCACCCTGGCTGGAGTGTGGTGGCTTGCTCACAGCTACTACAGCCTCGACCTGCTGGGCTCAGGTGATACTTTCATCTCAGTCTTCCAAGTAGCTAAAACTACAGGTGTGAAACACCATGCCTGGCTAGTTTTTTTATTTATTGTGGAGACGAAGTCTCACCAAATTGCCCAAGCTGGTCTCGAAGCCCTGGGCTCAGACAATCCTCTTGCCTCTGCCTCCCAAAGTGCTGGGGTTACAGGCAAGAGTCATCACACTCAGCTTGGGGTAGCTATTGAATATGAATCCATATACAGGCCACATGAGTACTGTTTGGTAGAGAGAGAAGATTTGTACATTTGTCGAAAAATTTCTGTATTAACCAATTATCACCAAACCACTCAACATTGTTTTCTGAACAGTTAGTGTTCAGATTATGAAAGATGCAATTTAAATGTGAATGCTAATACAAATGGTTATTGTTATCCTATTGTGGTTTAATATTTGTTCTATTTTTTTTAGATTAGAAAACATAGTTTATTTAAAAGTAAATGAGAGAGAGAGAGAGAGAGAGAGAGAGAGAGAGATTCACCTCCCCAAGGTAGGAAAGGGGGCCAAAGCTTAGGAAAACATGGCCTGAAAAAAAAAAAAGAAAAGAAAACATGGCCTGGCCATAACCCAAAGAGCACATGGCCACAACACAGCTTACCAAGGCAATGGCCACATTTGCTCTATTAAAAGTAATTTTGTAAATCAGTATCCATTCTATGAAAAAGTCTTAATCATTATGTTCAAATAAAATTTTAAAATTTACTGTCCAGTTATTTAAAGACAGATTCTCAAACTGACATCTGATTTCTGTGTACATCCTTCTCAATGGCCTGAATGGGCCTGTGATAACATGAGCTATCAACAGACAAAAAGTAAAATTTTACAAGTGAGAGCAGAAAGAATTGACAAATAAGTAGCCCTTTTCTCATGGAGACCTTGGCCCCAGCATTGCTGTGCTAATTAGTGCACCCCAGACTGTCACATGCCCAGATCCTTACATGCAGATAATAACAAATGAGAAAAAAAATGGGAAGAATGTACGCCAGGATTCAATGAAACTCTCATCTGCTCTCAGTGCTCAGGTATCGTTTATCATTTCACAGAAAGAAATTAGGTGAATTCACTCATATGCCTAATCCTGACCTGTACTCCACATCTTTAAAAGAAAAAAAATTTAAAAAAAGACATTAGGCAAATTTTAATAAACTATACTGAAAATTATGGTTAAGCCATGGGAGAATCATACCAAACACAAAAAAATAAACCTGTGCAGTGGCAAAAGAAATGATTTCAAGCAAGTATGTCTTTCCTTTAAAGGCTGCCAACCTTGATACACCCATGAGAAAATACCAACATGCCTTCGTGCATATGTAATTTACATAGGTTCATCTCTATCTTTTGTCTTCTTCATGTTAAAGAAATTTTACATTTCTGATTATATGCTGTGTGGGTCAAAGCTCAGGAATCAGCACCCTGGGATATTATTTTGGTCTGAGTATTTGAATGTGACAATTATTACTCCTGTGAATAAATGAGATTCGAAAGACAACGCATGGAGTAGGTGACCTCTGAAATTGTGTGCATAAGACGCCTTTTCTTGCAATACAGTCTCAAAATGACAAGCACAGCCAAAACGTGGCATGCATGTCGCACATCCATGGCATTGCAGGCCTTGCTGTTGAGCCTCAGAAGTACTCTCGCTCAACACTCCAGTCAGTTCCTAGCAGTTAATCGACCTATGAGGTAAAAACCCACTTGTCATCCTGCCAAATGGTCACAATGACAATGTCATAATTTCCAGTATCCACGTGAATCAATTACTGGATTTTATAAAAGACAATATCAACTTACAGATAACTTCAGAAACACCAACAGTATTCTAACACATTTATTGTGATTACATGTAAAGAAATATCCTTAAGAAACAAAGCATAAGTTTTATAAAATGAATTATGCTAGCCGGGCTCGGTGGCTCAGCCTGTAATCCCGCGCCTTTGGGAGGCTGAGGTGAGTGGATTGCCTGAGCCCGTGGGTTCGAGACCCGCCTGGGCAGCAAGACCTCATCTCTACAATAAATCAAAAAATCAGCCGGGCATGGTAGTGCATGCCTGTAATTCCGGCTACTTGGAAGGCTGAGGCGGAAATCGCCGGAGCCCAGCAGGTCGAGGCTGCGGTGGCCGGAAGCGGCCACTGCACTCCAGTCTGGGCGACAGAGTGAGACTCCAACTCAAAAAAAAAAAAATGAATTATGCTTTCTGTTTTACTTTTCTCATCCTGTATAAATCATGGACAAAGTAAAGAAGTGACCTTGAATTTGAACAACGAACAGGTTTTTCTAAAGGCAAAGCTAAGTTTCAATGAAAGAAAGCACTTTCTAATAAAGAGAGACATCAGGTGACGTGGAGGGAGGGACGGCTTTGCACAGCTGCAAGTGAGCTTATCATCCATGGCATTTGTATTGAAGGCAGAGCGATTACCTGATTGGGAGGTGGGAGTGCAGAGCCCATCTCTGAGTGAGAAGCTGGATGAGGTGACTTCCAAAGTCACTCCCAACCCTCACATACTGTGACCCTGTGGCAGTCAGGGTCTTGTCAGATGAGACGTTCTACTATATGCTCTGGAGACATGAGTTAATTTTTTTTTTTTTTGAGTTGGAGTCTCACTCTGTCGCCCAGACTGGAGTGCAGTGGCCGCTCCCGGCCACCGCAGCCTCGACCTGCTGGGCTCCGGCGATCCTTCCGCCTCAGCCTTCCGAGTAGCCGGAATTACAGGCGCACACTACCACGCCCGCTAATTTTTTTGATTTATTGCAGAGATGAGGTCTTGCTGCCCAGGCGGGTCTCGAACCCGCGGGCTCAGGCAATTCACTCACCTCAGCCTCCCAAAGGCGCAGGATTACAGGCTGAGCCACCGAGCCCGGCGAGTTAGTATTTTTAAAATTATATTCCCAACAAAATTTAATATTACTTACCTCTGCAACCTTGAGAAATTCAGACACTCGTGTCATTCTAGTTAGAAATCGTTTGTAAATTTCTAGAGCATCTTTACACTGTCCTTTCTTCATTTCAAAAAACTTTTCTAGAAGAGATAAATAGATATGCAATTTGAAAAGAGTATTACACTCTATTTTTTTCCAAGATTATGTTAAGATTACTGCTTAAAACTTAAATTAATGTTTGACTCAAAAAACTTGGCACTAAAACCTACATGAGGTATTAAAAGCACCTAAACAAGGGAACACTGAATCCTTTAAGAAACGTGTTGGGTGCCAAGATGATCATCTACCTCACATAAAACAATTTAAATGATGAAAACAGAATTAAACTAGAAGAATATATGAACTGTCGTAATAGGTTGAATTCATGGTCCATATACCCCAATACTCTATCTTAGAAAATAGCAGCAATTTCTTCCTGATGACAATCTCAAAAGTTATGAGTGCGTTCTACAGCACCCTTCTTTTCTTATTATTTCTTTTTAAAAATTTCATAATATTTTATTTTAAAGATGTGGGGTACAATTCAGGGTTAGGTACACAAATGTTCATTATGCAGGTGCCCTTGTTGATGAGGTGTGCCCCCCCTCACCCCTGGCAGTTTCCCTCAAATGCCAGTCCCACCGCCCCTTCCCCTGGCAGTTTCCCACTACTGTCAATCCCTTTCTTATGTATTATGATAATTGCTCAAGGTCTGCTTATGAGTGAGAACATATGATACTCTGTTCTTTGTTTCTGTGATAGATCAGTAAGTATGAAGGACTCTAAGTCCATCCAAGTTGCTGTGAAATGTTTGTCCTTCTTTATAGCTGCAAAATATTCCATTGTGTTTCTGTTCCACATTTTAAAAAATCCAATCCGGTTTCAATGGACAGCATGGTTGGTTCCATGTTTTTGCTACTGTGAATAGTGCTGCAATAAACATGCATGTGCAGGTATCCTTTTTTTTAATAAAATGATTTGAGTTCCTCCAGGTATATTCCCAATTGGGGGATTGCTGGGTCATATGGAAGGTCAATTTCCAGTTCTTTCAGAAATCACCACACTGTCTTCCAAAGAGGCTGCACTGGTTTGCATTCCCACCAGCAGTGTAGAAGCATTCCTTTTTCTCCGCATCCTCACCAGCATCTGTTGTTGTTTGTTTTATTAATGATGGCCATTCTTACTGGGGTTAGGTGGTATCTCAATGTGGTTTTGATTTGCATTTCTCTGATCTATATATTATAAAGCAGTAATCTATAAAACTTCCTGAATTAAAAAATTCTTTAAATTTTCTATCCTCTGTTTAAGTTGATACTTGTTTTTATTGATCACAAGTTATTTTTCAAACATCATGATATGTATTTTATTTATAAAATAGTAAAGTTTTGTGAAAAATATTTGATTGGCCGTATCTTTTGTGACTTTCTAGTCTGTCATCATGTTCTCTATCTCAAACTTTCGCTTTCTAAATAGAGAAACAGAGGGTCATTTTGCTATTTTCTTTTACACTCCCAAGACTAGAATTCACGGTCCTCAGGGCAGCGCAGCTCCACTAAAACTGCAGTATGAGAACGGGTTTCCCCATACATGTCTTTCATCAATGTTTTCATCAGTCACTCGCTGATTTATGCAGTCAATAATTACTGACACTGCAGACACCGAAGGCCAATGTCTGCTACAGCTCTAGGCAACTCTGGACGATACCTGATGCCTGGCATTCTTTACAAGATCATTATTTGATATTTGCACGTGGTTCAACACATGATATTTTTATATTCACTCAGACTTGAGAGTTATTTCATTTAGCATGTAATTGTACTACCTCAACGGTATTTTTAATTTTCTCAAGGAAAGTTTAATAGTATATAATTATGCAAACAACTAATTATCAAGGGCAACTACTCATTACCTTCTGTTGACAGTCTCTGGGTAATTTGACTTTTAACATGGACCCCCTCTGGAGTGTCTCTAAGGGGAAAAAAAGATCCGGAAAACAAACAAATACTGTTTTCTACTTGTTAAGATTTGAGAGAAAAGAATGTGTCTTAAAATATGACCAAGTGTAAGGATACTTTATCCACTCTATTCTGTTTCTAATGTTATAGATAGACTCATGGTGTTACAAGGAAAAAAATCTCTTTTAGTTTAAAAATGAAAACAAAGATTTATTTAGTAAAACATTCCTTCTTTTTAAAACAATCTTCGCCGGGCTTGGTGGCTCAGCCTGTAATCCCACGCCTTTGGGAGGCTGAGGTGAGTGGATTGCCTGAGCCCGCGGGTTCGAGACCCGCCTGGGCAGCGAGACCTCATCTCTACAATAAATCAAACAATCAGCCGGGCGTGGTAGCGCGTGTCTGTAATTACAGCTACTTGGAAGGCTGAGGCAGAAGGATCGCCGGAGCCCAGCAGGTCGAGGCTGTGGTGGCCAGGAGTGGCCACTGCACTCCAGTCTGGGCGACAGAGTGAGACTCCAACTCAAAAAAAAAAAAAAAAAAAAAATCTTCACATGAATAATTTCTCCCATTACTTAAGCTACTTCTCTTTAGTATAATCAAAGTTTATATCTTTGCATCAGATCTTCATCAGTAACACACAAAAAAGAAATCAAATGGAATCATCTCAATTTCCTTTTAGAAGCAGCACACTAAAATTTTTAACAATTCTTTTCTGTCTCTTCTGGATGCTTTTAAAATTGTAGCCTTCACAATAATTTAGGATTCAGCAATAAAAGGCATTCAAGTATTATGGCTTTGGGCTACAATCTCATAATTGTTTCTATAATAGCGGTAATGACACAGAAAGGCACCATGTACCATTTTACTGATAAAGGCAAAGCTATGAGGTTCCCTTGTGGCCTTAGAGATCAGCGCACAGCCTAGGGGAAAGAACAGTTTTACAAAGGGTCACCGTTTTCTTTTATACTAAAGATTACGTGTGTTGATTTTCAGTATTTGAAATGATCAAATTTGAAGTGGGTAACATACACCTTTGTAAGACTGTGATAAATTACCCTTGTCATATTAGTATTAACTTTTGAAGGATAACTCTCCTAGGAGAGGAACCAAATAAAAAAATCTCATCTCTGAGAGACAAACTGAGAGTCTGTATATGCATTATTAACTAACGACCATTAGTCAGTAAGGGAAATAGCTTCGTTACAATAAAACAAGTGTGAAGATCTGTGGCACCAATACTGGTTCCAACATGAGATGTAAAGTATTGGCCACAAAGTCTTTGATTAAAATTAACTCACAGTATAGCTATATCTAGTAAACAAACAAAAATCATACCTGCCTCAAGACAACTAGGCCACTCTTTTGCATACCTATCTTCTAGATTGTCACTTTAACAAGAGCAGTTTCGACAAGTCTGAAAGGAGGCTGCTCAGCACCAGAATGTGGCAAGGTAGGGAAAAAAAAAAAGTCCTTCCATCACTTTTGAGAAGTCAGGTCCTTAACATGAAAGGGCACAACTTTTCTCCTTGTCTGCTCCTAATTGAGCTAACAGATCATCACTTTAAAATTAAATTTAAAAATTATGTCTTGAGTGGTTATTATTTTAAAATAAAGAGAAAATTGCATTCTTAATATGATCGATCGAAGTCAGCATAAAGAGAAAGTTGAGCAGAATCTAAGTAGCTGTTCAAGACAACACAGGAGAGAATCACAAGGCCGAGCATGTTTAACTGCTGAATTAATGGTAAAGACACTAAATCCAATGTTCTTGAGGTCCAAGTGGAAAGAAACAAGGGACACTGGTGAGAGAACATGAGAACGAATCAGCAGAACTTCATTTCTGACTGGCTGTGGATTTAAGGAAGCCGGACAACTCAAAGATAAGTGAGGTTTTAGGTTTAAAAGACTAATTACATATAAACAGAAACTAGGAGATGAGGAAGGGTAAGTACAAGAGTTCAGTTTTGGGGAGTCTAAGTTTTGGGTATGAACACAACGTCTCAATGCAAGAGTCTACAAATATTAAGACTTGCAGAACTGAAGCTCAGAAGAAAGGTAAGAACGGAAATAACGAACTTGGCACTCATCATAATGGAGATGATAGGTTTTCCAATAAAGAATATACAGAAAAAGCAGATGGCTAGAAATGAAGTTTACATTTAGAAGCAGAAACGAAGAATGCAGTCAGCCAGCAAAAGAGGAAAGTCTATCCTATCTGGCTCACCGAAAATCTCCAACCTGAAAAATACAGACACATTTGGTTTTGAACTTCATATTAACGGCAGGACTCTTTCCCCTCTAAAGGCAGAAACTCCAAGAGCACTGTTTGATGTTGCTGACTGGATCTCCCAATTTCCATTTTATCTTCTTCTATATTCACATGAAGTCAGGGTTCTGGATACAAATTCAGTTCTGCAAATTAGACAGACACGTGGGAGCTTTGGAAGGTAAAAATCAGGCATGAACCCTCTTTTTGTAACTTTTCAGGTGTGGTTTGTGACAGGCAAGACCACAGAAATGTGAGATTATGTTTCTGGGGCATTCTGCTGTCCATACTCCAGCTTCTTGGGTTTTGAGGAGTAATGGTTAAGGCCACAGCCACTTCATCTGACTCCCTAATTCCTGGGTTATAGCTTCAAGTGCCCACTCTCTAGATTCCTAGTGTTGCAAGGCTGCTGAGGCGATGGCAGCAGCTTCTTTTATTTTTATTTTTATTTTTTAGAGACCGGGTTGCTTGCTCGGTCGCCCAGGCTGCAGTGCAGTGGGGTGATCATAGCTCACCACAGCCTTGAACTCCTGGGCTCAAGCAATCCTTCCACTTCAGCCTCCCAAGAAACTGGTGCACACCACCACACTTAACTAAGTTTTTACTTTTCTCAGAAACGATGTCTTATGATGTTGCCCAGGCTTGTCTCAAACTCCTGGTCTCAAGTGATCCTCCCACCTTGATCTCACAACGTGCTGGGAGTGTAAGTGTGAGACACCGCACCTGGCCTGTTTCTTATTTTTAGTGAACCTTAAACTGATAGCCTCAAAAGTAGCAGCTTTTCTACAGTACAAGTACTTATTATTCCGGGAACCATTTCAAAAGGCTGAGCTGAAAATCAGTTCCTCAGGCTTCCAAAGTCTATATAAGTACATAATTCCCTGTATTATGATTTTTTATACTTAGACTACGTGAGTGATTTCTGTTTCCTAAGCAGACACAGTATTTGGTAACCTGAAGTGGTTGCAGAAAACAGACTCAAGAATGTCAAATATAGGAATCTGGGATTAGATATGTAACCTGATTAGATGTGAAGGTAGTGATGATCACCTACAACTACTGGAAAATTGGATTCTTGCAGTCTGTTCTACAGAGGAGCAAAACACCAGTGTTTTCTGAAATGAGCACCTGCACTGAAGCTTATCAGACCAAGTAGCTGCTGGATGGACCACCATGACGGGAACAAGGCAATCAGGACCAAGGGGCGCACGCCTGCTCCTGACCCCACCTGAGAGCTTTGAAAGGAAAACGACAACACTGGGTTTCCAGTTGCTGGCTCGGGCCTCGTCAGACTGTGGCACTGCCAGATGGCCCTAAAACAATCCTCTGTTTCACAGTCACAGGGCTGTCACAGTCAAAGGTCAGACGGAGAGTCTAATCTCGGCAGTTGCTGAACTACAGCACATGTGGGTACGTTGTCTTTACAGGCTCACCATGGTATCCTCTGTGAAAGCTGTGGTATTCATTCAGAGAGAAGACCGGAAAGGGAAACACCGGGATAGATTCAAACAAAAACGAACTGCTTTTTCAGGGAGAAACTTTTCATCCTGTCTGAAGAGGCTGGTCCTGTCTTGCTTGGAGGTCTTGCGTCAACACAGGCTTCATGAGGGAATGAAAATTCTTCCCATATCCTATCTCTCTACGCCCTCTCTCCCTGCCAGCTGCCTCAATACCTAGAATGAGATTCCGAATCCAGAAATTCCAGCCTTGACTAGGGAGATAAGAGCAAAGTCTGAACCATGAGGGAAAACTACACATGCCACATGCTGAAAGTACAAGATTTTTTGCAAGTTTATGTTGGCAGTAGAGATGCCAGATAAAACGCAATACACTGAGTTAAACTGTAGACAAACAACAAACGATTTTTAGTGTAAGTATGTCCAAGATGTTGCACGGGACTTATTAATACTAAAAAAAAATTATCCATGTTGATCTGAGATAAAAATGTAGCTGGTATCCTGTATTCCCCCTCATCCCCCTCATCTAGCAACGCTGATTGAAAAATATCTGGAGAAATGGTATGGGTCCTAGAGCGGCTGAGAAGGGAAGAAGGAATATTACACTTGTAATGAGATCTGTAATATAATTGATAATTTATCAAGTTGGGTGAACATGCCAGAAAGTGCAAATTCAAAATGTTGGCCTAAGCATCTGAGAGTGGCTCTAATGCAGTCATTCCTAAATGGAAATCCCCGAGCCACCAGGGATGGCCTCACTTAGGACCCTCCTATGAATGCAGATTCTCAGGCTGCTCTTAGAGCTTCTACATTAGAAACTCTGGGTTGAAGGTCCAGCAACCTGAGCTTTAACGAGCCCTCCAGATAGTCTTGAGGAATGTCGCTGAACACTGCACTTTTTCCCAGTCTTCTGCCGATGGACCTTTAGACCAGTGACTATGCATGCACAAGGGAAAGGGAAGTACCCAGAGTCATTTTTAAAAACAATTTTTTAAAAACACTTTTAGGTTCACAGCAAACTTAAATGGAAGGTACAGAGGTTTCCCATACTCTCTTGGCCCCCACGCGTGCATATCAACATCCCCCACGAGAATGCTACATTGGTTACAATTGATGAATCGACATTGATGCATCATTATCACCCAAAGTCCAGAGCTTACATTGCTATTCACTCTTGGTCTTGTGCATTCTATGGGTTTGAACAAAGGTATAACGACATGAATCCGTATTTTCACTGCCCTAAAAATTCCCTGTGGTTTTCCTATTTCTCTCTCCCTCCTCAGTAACCACCACTGACCTTTCTTACTGTCTCCATAGTGTTTTTTGTGCCTTTTGCAAAATGTCACCTAGCTGGAATAATACAGTATGTATTATGTAGCTTTTTCAGAGTGACTTATTTCACTTAGTAGTATGCATGTATGGTTCCTCTATGCCTTTTCGTGGTTTGACAGCTCATTTCCTTGTAGCATTAAATAATATCCTTTGTCTGGATGTGCTACAGTTTATCCATTCATCTACTGAAGGACATCTTGGTTGCTTCCAAGGTTTGGCAATTATGAAGAAAGATGCTATAAATCCATGTGCAGGTTTTTGTGCATAGGTAAGTTACCCAAATACTCTTTGGGCAGCTATCAAGGAGCACAACTGCTGGACTGTATGTTAAGAGAATACTGCCGGGCTCGGTGGCTCAGCCTGTAATCCTGTGTCTTTGGGAGGCTGAGGTGAGTGGACTGCCTGAGCCCGTGGGTTCGGGACCCGCCTGGACAGGCGAGACCTTGTCTCTACAGTAAATCAAAAAATTAGCCAGGCGTGGTAGCGTGCGCCTGTAATTCCGGCCACTCAGAAGCCTGAGGCGGAAGGATCGCTGGAGCCCAGCGGGTTGAGGCTGCGGTGGCCGGGAGCGGCCACTGCCCTCCGGTCTGGGTGGCAGAGTGAGACTCCAACTCAAAAAAAAAAAAGAGAATACTTAGTATGTAAGAAACTGTCAGAGTGTTTTCTGAATGGCTGTATCATTTTGCATTCCCATTAGCTATGACAGAGAGTTCCTGTTGCTCCACATCTGGGCTAGTATCTGGTGGTGGTTTGGTCATAGACAGGTATGTAGTGGCATACTACAGACTACATACTGTTGATTTACTTTGCACTTCCCTGATGACATGTGATGTGGAGTATCTTTTCATATGCTTATTGGTCATTTGTATATCTTTGTTATTGAGGTGTCTGTTCAAGTCTTTGGCTTAATATGTTTTCTTTTTAAAAATTTTAAAAATGTTTTTTATTTTATTATAGAGATGTGGGGGACACGTAAGGATTAACTACACAAGTAGACTGCATTCAAGTGAAGTTTGGGCCCCGAACTGGCTCTCACTTCTCTTGGTTTGGGACAGGTACCCTTTGTGTTGTTACATGGTCCTTCCCTTCCTCCCTCCCCTGGAAGTGGCCAGCAACTGCCGAAGCCTCCCTTGTGCTTTTGTGATTAATGTTTAGGCACCACAATGAGTGAGAACATGCAGTATTCAGTTCTTTGTTTCTGTGATAGATCACTAAGTATGATGGTCTCCAACTCCATCCAATCTGCTGCGAAGTCCATGATTTTGTTCTTCTTTTATGGCTGTGTAATACTCCATTGCATATACGTACGTTTCTTTATCAGGTCCACTTTTGATGCAGTAGGGTTGGTTCCATATTTTTGCTAGTGTGAATACTGTAGCTATAAACATGTGTGTGCAGGTATCTTTTTGATAGAATGATTTATGTTCCTCTGGGTATATTCCCAGGAAAGGGACTGCTGGATCATATGGAAACAACAACACAGAAATTAATACGGAAACAAAAAAGAGCATGAATAGCCAAAACAGTCCTCAGCAAAAGGAACAAATGGGACATATCACACTTCCAGACTTTAAATTTTATTACAAGGCTATAGTAACTAAAACAGCCTGGTATTGGTATAAGAATAGACACATCGACCAATGGAACAGGACAGAGATTCTGGAAGCAAAAACACAGTCACTCAACCAACTAATCTTTGACAAAGGTACCAATAGCAATTACTGGGGAAAGAAGATCATATTTAGCAAATGGTGTTGGGAAAACTGGCTGACCACATGCAAAAGAATGAAACTCAACCCTTACCTATCACCATATACAAAAATAATCTCTAAATGGATCAAAGACCTAGATGTAAAACCTCAAACTATAAGAATCCTGGAAGAAAACATGGAAAATACCCCCATGAACATCGGAGTAGGCAACAAATTCTTGACCAAATCCCCAAAAGCGAATGCCATACAAACTAAGATAAACAAGTGGGACCTCATCAAACTGAGAAGCTTTTGCACTGTAAAAGAAACCATCAAGAGACAACCCACAGAATGGGAAAAAAATTGCTAATTATGTTTCTGACAAAGGCTAACATCCAGGATCTACAAGGAACTCAAATGAGTGGAAAGGAAGAAAACAAACAACCCTATTAAAAAGTGGGCAAAGGACATGAACAGACACTTTTCAAAAGAAGAGATACCAGTCACATATTATATTATACCTTTTATGTTAAATATCCAGAATAAGCAAATCTATTGATACAGAACATAGATTGCTTAGCTGTCTATGGCAGAGGGATTGAGGGGAAATGGCTAATGGGTATGTAGTTTCTTTTGAGGATGATGAAATGTTCTAAAATTGATTGTGGTGATGGTTTCACAACTCTATGGATATATAAACCATTAAATTATCTACTTTAAAAGGAAAAAAAAAAGAAATACAAGCAGCCAACGGATACATGAAAATATGCTCAGCCTCAATCATCATCAGAGAAATGCAAATCAAACTACAATGAGATACCACCTAACTCTGGTAAGGATGGTCATCATTAATTGACAACTGACAACAGTTGCTGGCACACGTGCAGAGAAAAGGAAATGCTTCTAAAATGTTGGTGGGAGTGCAAGCTAGTTCATCCTCTGTGGAAAGCAGTGTGGTGATTCCTAAAGAACCCATTATGCTTTCTAAGTGTTGAGTTTTAAGAGTTATTTGTATATTTTAGATAGAAGTCCTTTATCAGATGTGTCTTTTGAAAATATTTTCTCCCAGTCTATGGCATGTCTTCTTATTCTCTTGACATTGTCTTTCAGGGCAGAAGTTTTTTACTTTAATGAAATCCAACTTATCAATATTTTTTTCATGAATCATGCGTTGGTACTGTACCTAAAAAGTCATCGTTATAGCCAAGGTCATCTAGGTTTTCTCCTGTGTAACCTTGTAGGATTTTTTTAGTTTTACGTTTCACATTTAGATCTATCCATTTTGAGTTAATATTTGTGAAGGGTGTAAGCTGTGCCTAGATTCACTTTTGCTGTATACGGATGTCCAGAGCACCATTTGTTGAAATGACTATCTTTGCTCCTTTAGCCAACTTTTATAGATGAGTTTATATTAGTGTGGGTCTATTTCTAGGCTCTCCATTCTGTTCTATTGATCTGTTTGCCTATTCTCTTCCCAATATGCACTATCTTGAATACTGCAACATTATAGTAGGTTCTGAAGTTGGCTGGTGTCAGTCCTTCAACTTCGTCTTCTTCATCAAAATTGTGTTGGCTGTTCTGGATCTTTTGCCTCCCATATCAACTACAGAATCAGTTTTTCAGAATCTGCAGAATGTCCTGCTGGAATTTTGAACGGCATTGCATTGAATCTGTAGATTCATTCCTTCTACTTCTGTCTTCTGAACAGATTATGGCGAATCGGTATAATTTCTCAACTCAATGTCTGGTAGAATTCATCAGTGAACCTCTTCAGACCTGGAGTTTTCAGTATTTGAAGTTATTAGTTATTGATTAACTTTATTTAATAGATAGAGCCCTATTCAGGATGTTTATTTCTTCTTGTGTGAGTTTTGATAGATTGTGTCTTTCAAGGAATTGGTCCATTCCATCTAAGTTATCACATTTGTTGGCACAGAGTTGTTAATAATATTCTCTTATTACCCTTTTAATGTCCACGAAATCGGGAGTGATGCTCCCTCTTTAATTTCTGATATCAGTAATTTGTGTTCTCTTTTTTTCTTAAGTCATTCTGGCTAGAGACTTACTAATTTTATTGACCTTTTCAAAGAACCAGCTTTTGGTTTCATTAATTTTCCCTACTTATTTCCTGTTTCCAATTTCATTTATTTCTGCTCTAATTTTCTTTTCTTCTGCTTACTTTGGAAAATTTGCTCTTCTTTTCCTAGTTTCCCAAGATGAAACTTATGTGATTGATTTTAGATCTCTCTTCTTTTCTAGCATATGCATTAAATGCTACAAATTTCCCTCTAAGAACCACTTTTACTGTATCCCACACATTTTGATAAGTTGTATTTTTATTGCTTTTAGTTCAAAATGTTTTAAAATTTCTCTTGAGATTTCTTCTTTGACTTATGTGTTAATTACAAGTGTTTTGTTTAGTCTCCACCTATTTTGGAATTTTCCAGTTATTTTACTGTTATTAATTTCTAGTTTAATTCCATTGAGGTCTATGAGCAGATATTGCATGATGTCTATTCTTTTAAATTTGTTAAGATGTGTTTTATGGCCCAGATTGTAGTCTATCTCAGTGAATGTTCCAAGCAAGCTGGAGAAGAATGTGTATTCTGCTGCTGATGGATGAAGCAGTCAATAGTAGTCTATTATATCAAGCTCACTAATGGTGTTGTTGAGTTCAACTTCATCCTTGTTGATATTCTGCCTGCAGGATCTGTCCATTTCTGATAAAGAAGAGTCAAAGTCTCCACCATGCCAGTGGACTCATCTATTTCTCTTTGTAGTTCTAGCAGTTTTTGCCTCATGTATTTTGATGTTCTGTTGTGAGGTGCATACATATTCAACATTGTCCTCTTGGACAATTGATCCCTGTTTTCTATTTATTGCCCCTGTTCTTTGTTACTATTTTTGTCTTCCACTCTTTTTACTGTCCCTTGAGGTTTTAACTGAGCATTTTATATGATTCCATTTTGTGTCCTTTTGTAGTTTATCAGTTATGCTTTTTTCTTTTCTTTTCTTTAACCTTTTTAGTGGTTCCCTGGTGGTTGCAATTATCTGTAATAAGCAGTTGCTATTATTACTTTTAACAAATTGTTATATGCTAGAGCAATTAAGAATAAGGAAAATAGAAGATTTTACTTTTACCTTCACTCATTCCTTCTTTGATGCTCTTCCTTTCTTTACGTAGATCAGTTTCTGACCTACGTCATTTTCTTTCTCGTTAAAGACTAAGATTTTCTGCAGTGCAAGTCTACTGGAAAAATTTTTGTTTGATTTAGGAAGTCTTCATTTTTCTTCACTTTTGAGGAATAATTTCACAGGGTACAGAATTCAGGGCTGGTGAGGTCTTCTTTTTCTTTTTAAATCAATACTTTAAATGTTTTTCTCCACTCTCTTCTTGTTTGCTTCTGATGAGAAGTCAGATAGAATTCTTATTTTTGCTCCTCTGTAGTAATGTGTTTTCCCTTCTGGCTTCTTTCATAATTTTTTCTTTATCTTTGATTTTTTTTTGTAGTTTGAAAATGATATGCCTCATATTTGTTTTTTGGGCATTTATCCTACTTGGTGTTCTCTGAGCTTCCTAGATCTGTGGTTTGGTGTCTGACATTAATGTGGTGGAAATTCTGTCATTATTTCAAATATTTATTCTGTGCTCTTTTCCTTCTGGTATTCTCACTATACATATACTTACCTTTTGTTGTTATCCCTCAGCCCTTGAATATTCTGTTCTTTTTTTGTCGTTTTTTGATTTTGGAAGTTTCTATGGCTATATCTATAAGCTTAGATACTTTCCTCAGTCATGTCAAGTTTACTAATAAGTCCAAAGGCATTCTTCATTTCTGTTATAGTGTTTTTGATCGCTAGCCCTTATTTTTAGTTCTTTCTTAGGATTTCGATCTCGCTGCTTACATTGCACACCTGTTCTCATATGCTGCCTACTTTATCCATTATAGCCCTCAGTATATTATTCACAGTTGCTTTAAATTCTAGGTCTGATAATTGTAATCTCCCTGCCATGTCTACTTCTGATGTTTGCTCTGTCTCTTAAGAAAAAAAATTTTTTTGCTGATTAGTATGATTTGCAATTTTTTCTGGATAGCTGGACATGATGTACCAAGTAAAAGGATCTGCCGTAAATAGGTCTTTAAGGTATAGGGGAAAGAGAAGAGTTCTCTAGTTCTATTACTAGGTCTCACTTTTCTAGTGACTCTATGCCTTGGACTCTGAACTTCACAAGGGCTTCTCAGTTATTCCTTCCACTTTAGCGGGGGCAAGATGGATACAGTAGACTGGAGTTGGGCATTTTCCTTTCCCATGTGAAAGGCTTGAGGTGGCTGAAATTGGGTATTTCCCTTGCCCTCACTCAGCTGGGCTCTGATAAACCAACACCATTTTAGCCTCTGGTTAAATAGTTTCCCTCTTAGGAACAAATTATTTAAAAATGTTTCCTTTTCTCTTCCCCTGCCAGAAACATAAGGGGATTTTCCTCCAATATTTACTATGGGCATCTGGTCAAACTCCTGGAGTTTTGTAAAACAAAAGCGTGATGCCCACTGTGACTGGATTTCTTGAGGTTTTTAACCCTAAAACCTGTCCACACCGAGCCTGCAGCAATTCATCAACTACAGCTCAAGTTTTCTCAGCGTTAGTTCCCACAGAAGTTTCCATTCATGAGTCTTGCTCAGGTCAGCCACAACTACCTGTATTAGCCTGTCTGTCTCTCCAATCTTGGGCGCAGAGGTCTGGCCCTGTGTCCTCACCTCTCCTGTGGATCCCACAAGAGTTGCTGATTTTTCAGTCTGTTCATCTTTTTAACTTATTTTTAGGACAGAATAGTTGGTGACTTGCAAGCTTTTCATGTGTTGAACTAGAAACCAGAAGTAAGCTTTATCCACCCAGCCTTCTCTGGGACACTGACTCTAAACTGATGATACTTCCTGGGGACCCAAAAGGTTAATAGATGTTCTAGCAACATAAGTGGAGGCTTTATGGGGATTAAGTTACAAAAGAAAATTAAATCCAGTGAATGCAGAAAACTATCTATCGTTATTTCTTCAATTTTCTGCATAAGTAGTTTAAATGGACACATTGTGAAACTATCAGAATCCCACACGTTTTCTAATCTCTGTAAAGCTACAGGGGTAGCAATTCCATCACATCCCCACTTAACTTGCATATCTGACTTGTGCAAAAGATGAATGGATTTTAGGGATTAACAGTAAGTCATCATAAACTTAATAAGGTGATGACTCCTCCTTACAGAAATCCAAATGTGTCCTCTTTTACCAAAGGAAAATCAACATTGTTCTTGGTACCTGACAGGCAGCTATTGAACTAGGAAATGCCTCTATCTCTACCCCTATAAGCAGAGACCACCAGAAGTAGTCTGATGTCATCTGGCAGGGATGCCAGCACCCTTCACTATCTTATTTCAGGGATATCAACCTCTCTGGCTGTCATGATTCTATAAGGTGTTACTCTGATGGCATCAGGCGGATTGTACCTTGTGGGCAGTAACTGAGAGGGTATTCTAGGTGCCCTGACGCATGCCGAAGGGCGGGAGACAGAGTCCAGGAAAATTTAGAGACTTGCCACTTCAACGAACTTTCTGAGAGTTCAGAAGTCTGGGCATCTCAGAGAAATCCCTTCTACATGAAAGAGGATTTTGTGCGGTGCACGCTCTGAAACCAAAACGGAGGCAAGAGTTAGCTGAGCTGCTTTGGTGGCAACGTGGAGGACGTGCCTGAGTGTGCTGCTCCAAGCAAAGTAGCCAGGACGGTGTCCGAGATGAGTGAAGCCCAGACCAAGGAAAGACTCTGCAGCTTCTCCAAACTGGAGCCACACAGACTTCTGCCTTCAGCAGATCTGAAGGTACTCACGGTGTCTGCAGCGTATTCAAATACCACACAGAACGCTCCTCCGGTACACTCCAGTACAGGCCTCTAGTGGTTTGGGGCAGAACCTCATCTTCTTTAGACAGGAACTAATCTCCTTTGGCCTACTTATAGAGATTTAGATCCCGACCACAGAACATCAAGTGATCATCAGACATCAAGTGGGTGTTATTTGATGTACCCAAGTCAGACAAGTGCAATAATACTCCATTATGAAACAGAAGTGGTATATGAGAGATGAGCCTCAAGCCAGCTGTGGAGACTCAGGTAGGTTGTATGGACGGATGTTCATACTCCCAGCGCGTCCACTCTTCTGTGCTGCCATTTCTCCTCCAAATCACATCTACTCCCTCTGACTGCTGACTAAGACAGCATCCAAGTTTGGTTTAGAGATGGTGCCGCATGTTGGCACCAGCTGGAAGTAATCAGCCGAATCACATCTTGACAAAGTGGTGACCTTGACAGTAGAAGGAAATCTTCACAGCAGTGATTTTCCACTTTATGTCCAAGGAAGTATCTCCAAGACATATGGAACTACACTAAATTAAGGGCAGCAACTAATTATGGGCCTGCATGATAAGAAGCTTGAAAAAAATATAAGACTGGAGGACTGGCGATACGGAGGCCTAGGGAAAAGGTAGGGTATGGCTCTTTCAGAATGGAAAAAAAGTACAAGACAACTTTCATCCCTTGTGAACACAAACCAAAGGGGATATGCCATAAAAAGTCTCTTGAGAGTCAACGGAATAAGAGAACTCTACAGGAAGTGGCCACGGAATCAGAAACGGAGGTTGAACAGAAGGGGCTTCCCTTATATGCCTGCCATTGCTGCTGAGTCCTCAGCGGGTCAACACCCAGGACCAATGCTCCATCGTTGCACCATAGTCCCGGGACGCCAGCTACCACTAGGTAAGAGGCTGACAATTAATTCCTTTTACTAGGGAGGGCAGCAGCAATCTGTCTACACTGTAACAGACAATTATCCTAGATATGGATTTACCATCTCTGCCCATATTGCTCTGCCAGTACTGCCATCTTGGACTGACTCCCTATCATGGCATTCCACACAACACCGACAGCCAAGGCACTTGTTTCACTGCACAAGCAGTGAAACAACAGACTGAACCCACAGGATTCATCCATCGTTCCATGCATCTCATCAGCCCACACACGGTTCAGTGGTTCTACCTACCGAGTAAGTTAATAACTCCATCATTGTAGCAAGCAAAAAGTTTGATAAGATCTTTGAAAAGAAGCATAAATGCAGCATTTATGACACCATTTGTTAGCTCATTTGGATGCACCTAGAAAAAGATGAAAATTTAATGTTAGCTGAATATCAAGTCAGAATTTTTCTCAATTCACTTTAACATGTCTCAATCATTAAGAAATTCACTCATATTGCATACATGTTGGTAACATTTAATAACTCTACCAATATAAAAAGATAGATTATATAGATTTTTGCTTCAATTTAAGTCAGAGAAATAAGTCCTATCAATTCAAAGACATATACACATTATGCTTGTCCAAGGATTCATAGATCAATCATATCCAACTTTTGAACATTTGGTCTTTTGCTGCTTTTACTATGTTACACTACATTTCTTCCACTTCACCAAGCTAATGGTCTCTGTGAAAGGATTCAGGCTCTGAATCTGCAATGACTCTGTGAGGAAGAATAGCACGGGGAACACCTTAGCCAGCTATTCCTAAAATAATTCTCAAGACTCACTGCCATTCACCCCTCCACTAACTAATCACCAACACAAAGCTCTCTCCCTACTTCTCAATCCTTATTCACAACTCCTCAGGCTCTGTTCTTTTTCCCTTTATGATTTTTCTCCTTTAAGACTGAACTCTTACTAAGGGCAAGAAAAGTAAAGAAAAATAAATAAATAAAAAGAAAAATTTTTAAAGGGGTAATACCATACATATTTAGTGAAACCCTAATTGTAAAATCTACTAAAAATAATGTTTGCTATTTTATGAAGTTTAACAGGAGTTAGGTGTAATGAGCACCCAGTTATTATTTAACAGAGACTATAAGTTCTAAAATTTGAGCCAAGTCTTTGTTTCAGGCAATCACCAAAATACAGAAGAGCTGACATTGTGAGTTAAGAATCTTCCTACATATTGAAGTATCTTCATTTCATGATCAGATTTTAAAAATTAACCTTTTAATTTTGAGATAACTGTAAACTTACATGCAGTTATAAGAAGTAATACAGGGAGACCCCATTATACCATTGACCCAGTTTCTCCCAGTGGTGACATCCTACAAAACTTACAATACATATCACAAACAGGATTTTGACAATGATACCATCCACCAATTTTATTCAGATTTCTCTTGGTTTACTTGTACTCATTTCTATGTGTGCATTTAGTTCTACACAATTTTATCACATGTGTGGGCTGGTGTATTCATCACTACAGTCAAGATGTAGGTTTGGTTTTAATTGACAAATCATGATGATAGTCAGTGCCAGGAAAAAACAATGCTGTCTATGATAGCACAAATCATTCATTGGTCTACACAGAATGGTTCCTAACAGCAGGTCAAGTTATCCACCTGCCTGAAGTTACATCATGCAGATACTTTATTTTGTCAAGTACAACAGGAGGCCATCATCCTGCTTAGAACATGAGGTTCCAAGAATACACCACTCAAATTTTTCTGTGACGTTAAGTAAACACCTGGTAAACTGCTTGGAAAATCTGGGGAACCTAAATCATCTCTACTGAGTTTAACCGCCTAAACTAAGTATTCATCTAAACGAAGGAAATCTAAAGCTGCTTCCTGAGGAAATCTTTGGATTTACCTGTAGCCCACCTTCAAAAGAAAGACAATATTGATTGTGTAAGAAACATTTTCTGGGGAGATACATACATCAAATTCGAGCAGTGCATCAATTTGTCCCTGCAGTATTGGCATACTCTTTAGTAGCTTTTCGGGAGCCATTGTCCTCATGACACCATCGGCCCTACAATTTTTTTAAAAAAGAAGAGGATAAAACTTCCGTGTATATGGAAAATTCAAGACCATATGCAATGTTCTAAGCTGTTCCTCCCCACACCATTTCCTCATTAATCTTGTGGGATCCTTTTGAGGTATTACGAGGTTGTAGTTGTTTCTCCTCTCTATACTACTTCCTCTTATCTTACTCCTCAACCAGCAGGCAACACTTGCTTTCTATTTGTGCTGCCCTCAGGAAGAAAGCAATGCAGTCTGGATAAAAGAGGTCAGTTGAATTTCTGAACAGATTTTTCTAAATCTATAACAGAGGTTAAAAAAAAAACACATTTTTTTTTCAAGAAAGAGAAAACATATCTTGGAAGCCTATGAAATCTGTGAGACCGAGAGTATGGAGTTTATGCTACAAACCAACGAGTGAAGAAAAATGCATGCTGATATGCATAGTTAGCCCAAACAGAGATAAGAGTTTAGCTAGCTGGAGAGGACAAGACTGCAGGTTAGTGCAGATGGGCATGTCAGAGGGTGCACCGCACCCCGTATACCCAGCTACAAGTCTCTTAGGAAGTTCCTGCATCCAGTGATGGTCTAGGAGCAGCTGTATTGCAACAGCTGAAGAAGATACCTAGATGATGTGGACGGATTGACGTGGCAAGTTCCAGGGGCCCTTGCACTCCAGCAGTGGAGAAAACTCCCCAAAGTGTCCGTATGTGTCAACACTGGGGTGCAGAACTCTCTAAGAAGGCCATGGACCCATTGTGGAGAGGCCACAATGCAGCCAGGAACACTAGCAATGGCTGCATAGTGTCACGTAAGAAGTCAGAGGGAGCCACAGGAACTAGAATCATCTCTCATGAGAAGAAGATGAAGGAAAACACTTAATTTCATAAAGTACTCACCCAAAAGAAACGCATTTATTTTGAATAGGCAAGTTTTCTATTTCTCACCACCATGATGAAAAAAGCTGCTCAAAGCTAAGGTTAGGTTAACTAACACAAAGATAGAGTAATATCTTTTTGTGTGGATTCTTGAGACTAAAATATTGAAGCCTGTAAAATACCTGCCATTATTTCAAATAAGAAACAGATATAAGATCTGCATAAACTTCTGGCTGAACATTCTGACTAGATTTAAACATCTATTTAGAGGGAAATAAATAGCAATTATGGATTGAAATTCAAATGTTTCTCTTTCAATGAGAATTTCTTAATCAATTGGTAGTATAAATGATTAGTTTGATTATAGGGTGTATGAGTGTGCCTGTTTTTTAGGATGCTACTACCTCTCAAAAACAGATCTCTACCATACACACAGTTCAGTTTTACCTCAATCAAAATACATTTAAATAGTTATTCTCATTGACAGCCACTGTACTTTTTAATGACCCTTGTCTTAATTATCTCCTTCTTAAATTATTTAAAGGTTCATATGTGTTAAAGAATTCTGAAGTAATTTTAACAAATCAAATGTTATACCATGTAAATTCTGTGCAGCAAATCAGATTTTTCTGCATAATGGTATAAATACAATATTGTGTATTGCGACCTCAAGGATAACCTTTATAATATTATGTATTGAGTATCTTTTTTTTTAGATGATTGTAAACCGGGCCTTCATGATTAAAATTAGTTGGTATTTAAGCTGAGTTAAAATAAATCAACTATATCTCAAAACCTTATTCTGGTCAAATAACATAAGAAATAAAAAAACATACCCCTTCTTCACCCTGGCAAAATCAAATGCCATCTGTCTGTAAGAGAAAGCTTTTTCATTCAAATATCTACTATAGCGCCTTATAAAGGTAGACATATCATAACCTGGGGGAAAGAAGAAACAAAACATCAATAAAATACCTTCAACAGTGTTTTGCACAGTACATTTTATTTTATTTATTTTTCAGAGACAAGGTCTTGCTCTATTACCCAGGCTGGAGTTCCATGGCCCATTCAGAGCTTCCCACAGCCGCAAATTCCTAGGCTCAAGTGATCCTCTTGTCTCAGCCACCCAAGTAGCTGGGACTACAGAAGCATGCCACTGTGCTTGGCTAATTTTTTTTTTTTTTTTGAGTTGGAGTCTTACTCTGTCACCCAGACTGGAGTGCAGTGGCACGCTCCCGGCCACCACAGCCTCGACCTGCTGGGCTCCAGTGATCCTTCTACCTCAGCCTTCCAAGTAGCTGGAACTATAGGCATGTGCTACCCCGCCCAGCTAATTTTTTGATTTATTGTAGAGATGAGGTCTCGCCAAGTTGCCCAGGCGGGTCTCGAACCCGCGGGCTCAGGCAATTCACTCACCTAGGCCTCCCAAGGTGCGGGATTACAGGCTGAGCCACTGAGCCCGGCTGACTTGGCTCATTTTTAATTATTTTTCGTAGAGATGGAGTTTTACTATGTTGCCCAGGCTAGTCTTGAACTCCTGGGCTCAAGCAATTCTCCTGCTTCAGCTTCCCAAAGTGCTGGGATCACATGTGTAAGCTTACAGACCCAGCTACGGTACTATTTGTTTTTTAACTCCCCAAAAAAATCCTGCTTCTAGGTTATTGCTTTGCTAAGCTCTGATCTGGCCATGTGGCTCTTTGAGCTATGGCCACCATTGTTTTCCTAAGATGCTCCCCTTCCCCACCTTGGGGAGGTGAATTTTCTCTCTCTCTCTCTCTCTCTCTCTCTGTCTTTCTCACTTACTTTGTAAATAAACTATATTTTCCCATCTAAACAAAATAAAATAAAATAAAATAAAATCCTGCTTCTAGGCAAAAATACTTTTGGTATGAGGCATTCCAGGACTATTCAGTTACTTATTCTGCCATCCTTAACAGAATATATTTTCTGATTTTCCATGCATTTTTTTCATTGTTTCAAATGATAGCCTGTTTCAGACTTAATTCTTGTCCCCATCTGAAAACAGTCCTCTTGCTTGATGTACTTACTCTATACATAACAGGCAACCAGTAAATACAATGAATGAACAAATGAATGCAATTCAACCCTGTTAATCTACAAAGAAAATTTCTTTAAAACTAGAATCATTTTTTTTTTTTTTTTGGAATCACATTTTTTTTTTTAATTGGGAAACATCTTTCATTTTATTGTCTCTTGTACCTTCATAAACAAACAACTGAGGTCTAGCATAACCACTATGGCAAACATTTGGTAAGAATGCCAAAAATAAAATTCATATATATTATATACTGAGTTGTTTATAAATAAAGATTTAAAAGCTATATTTAAATATAGTTATTTTTACTTCTAAAAAATATCCAATGAGGCTATCAGTTGCAGTGACTGTGAATTAACAAACTTGCCTCAAAATTAAGGCATTAAGCAAAAAAAATTGTAAAACATAAATATTCTTACCATGAGATCCACTTTTGTCCAAAAAATTGCTGAGATTGAATAGTGTATTTCTAGAGGCCAAATACTGAATAAATCTCTGAAAAATAAAAAGTAGAATTAAACATCCATATTCTCAAATCATACTATTATACAACTTCTGACACTAAAATAAAATTTCTTTTCTTTCTTTCCTGTTTTGTTTTTTTGTTTTTTTTTTTACAGATTTTCACTGAGATCTCTTACTTAGTTATAAAGTTTCTTTAGCGTGCTAACTTTCTCTGGGGGGAGAAAAACTGACTAATACTCACTGAATTAGAATTAAATTATATGATCTTTCATTTCTGCGTATATTGGAAACACTAGTTTAATATAAGGTTCAGTAGCTATCCTATTTCAAATAGTTAATTTAATTTTATCAATATTTTCCAAAATAAATATTATATGAAAGCAATTTTTACTCAGAGGCACAAAGGAATATTTCCTACAGGAAAAGTTGCTTTATTATTCCTTTCTCCTAGCACTTTTGATCACAAATACATTTATATGGTACTTTAGGAACCAGCAATATTTAATACAGGCACAATTCATTTTATTGTACTTTATTGCACTTTGCTGATATTGCATTTTTTACAAATCAAAGGTCTGTGGCAACCCCGTGTTGAACAAATCTGGTCCCATTTTTCCAGCAGCAATGCTTGCTTGGTGTCACATTTAGGTAATTCTTGCAATATTTCAAATTTTTTCATTATTACTATATCTGTTATGGTGGCCTGTGATCAGTGATATTTGATGTTACTATTGAGGTAACTATTGAGGTGCTACAAACCACACCCACATAAAGCGGCAGACTTCATCTGTAAAGGTTATCTGTATTCTGACTACACCATTAATGGCCGTTCCCTCATCTCTCCCCCTCTCTGTGGGCTTCCTTATTCGCTGAGATGCAACAATATTGAAATTCAGCCAACCAATAATCCTACAGTGACCTCTAAGTGTTCAAGTGAAAGGATGAGTCACACATCTCTCACTTTAAATCAAACGTGAGAAATGATGGAGCCTCAGGGGAAAGCATGCCAAAAGCCAAGAGACACCAGAAGCTAAACTTCTTGTGCCACACAGTTAGCCAAGGTGTGAATGCAAAGGAGAAATCTTGAAGAAAATTAAAATGTTACTCCAGTGAACACACACATGATAAGAATTGCTGATATGGAGAAAGTTCTTGAGACCTGGATACAAGCTCATACCAGCTAACAATTCCGTTGAGCTAAAGCGTGAGTCAGGGCCTTGCCTCTTCAGTTCTGTGAAGGCTGAAAGAGGTGAGGCTGCAGAAGAAAAGCTGGAAGCTAGCTGAGGTTGGTTCATCTGGTTTAAGGAGAAAAGCTGTCTCCATAACACAAAAGTGCAAGGTGAAGTAGCAAGTGCAGAGAAGCTATAGCAAGTGAGTCAGAAGATCTTACTAAGATCATTGACAAAGGTGGCAGCCCTAAACAACAGATTTTCAATGTAGACAAAATAGCCTTCTCTTGAGAGAAGATGCCATCGAAGACTTTCATATCTAGAGAGGGGAAGTCAATGCCTGGCTTCCAAACATCAAAAGACAGATTGACTGTCTCATTAGAGGTTCATGCAGAGGAAGCCAGTGCTCATTTAGCATTCTGAAAATGCCTCGGCCCCTAAGTATTATGCTAGATCTACCCTTCCTGTGCTTTATAAATGGAACAACAAAGCTTGAGATGACAGCAAATCTGTTACAGCATGGTTTACTGAATACTTTAAGCCTACTGTTGAGACCTACTGCTCAGAAAAAGTTCCTTTTAAAATATTACTGCTCATTGACAATGCACCTTGTCACACAAGAGCTCTGATGGATATATACGAAAAGATTGATGTTGTTTTTGTGCCATCTAACACGACATCATCCCGAAGCCCATGGATCAAGGAGTAATTTCTACTATCAAGTCTTATTATACCCCACATCTTTTAAGTAAAATGATAATAAAAATAACAATAAAAAAAGAAATACACTTTCCTCTGATGGATCTGGGCTAAGTAACTGAGAACATTTTTAGTATATGGGAGGAGGTCAAGATATCAACACTAACAGGAATTTGGAAAAAGCTAATTCCAACCCTCATGGGCAGCTTTGAGGGGTTCAAGACTTCCATGGAGAAGTCACTGCAGGAGGGCTGGAACTAACAAGAGAACTAGAATTAAAAGTGGAGCCTGAAGATGTGACTACATTGCAGTAATCTCAGCATAAAACTTGAATGAATTCAGAGTTGTTTCTTATGAATGAGCAAAGAAAGTGAGATGAAATCTACTCTGGTGAAGATGCTGTGAATGTTGTTGAAATGACAACAAAAAGTTTAGTGCACCCAGTTGATAAAACAGCAATAGGGATTGGGAGGATTGACTCTACTTTTGAAAGAAATCCTACTGTGGGTAGAATGCTATCAAACATCATCACATACTACAGAGAAATCTTTCACTAAATGAGGTGTCAATCAATAACTTCACTGTTGTCTTATTTTAAGAAATTCCCAGTCACCCTGACCTTCAGCAACCATCAGCCTGATCAGGCAGCAGCCGTAAATATCAAAGCAAAACCTTTCAGCAGCAAAAAGACAGCAACTCACTGAAGGCTCAGTTGATCATATGATGATTATTTTAAGTTAAGGTTTGTACAGTTTTCTTTCTTTTTTTTTTTTTAAAGAGATAATGCCATTGCATATTTAATAGACTGCAGTATAGTGTAAACATAGTCTTTATATGTACTGGGAAACCAAAAGTACTGTATGACTTGCTTTATCACGATATTTAATTTGTTGGATTGATCTGGAATCAAACCCACATTATTTCTGAGGAACTGAGATATACTTCAGCATCTCTAAGAGAATGCCTAATTTAAAATTTATTTTTTGATAAATAGCTAATCAGAAGATTAAAACTGAACTCTAGATAATTTGGAACTCTGTATCTCCTCTTCTTTTTCTCCTGTTTAGTGAAAATTCAAAGAGCCTTAAGTTATTGCCATGCCCTTCCATAAAAGCCTCCTTTCGCCACCAAAAAAGGAAAAATTAAGTTTACTTGGTTTACCTCATTTCCATGCACCATGAGATGATGTGTTGTCACTAAAGCTTTAAATACAACAACCCAGCTACTGTTTGTTGCCCTCTCAAAGAGAGTGTCAGCCATCTGAGGAATATTAACATTGGTCTCGTTGGTAGCCTGGATCAAATCTATGAAATAGAAGATACCAATCAATAGTATTAACAATTATATACAAAAATTCATTTCACACTTGGAATATATAAACCTGTTTACTAAAATATGATTTCAAAATTACTTTAACAGTAGTTGATAACAAAATTTTAACAAATCAAACTATGATGTTCTTACCCATAGATATATAAATACATGATTTACCCAATGTATTTATCCTTTAGTGTATTTTGCTATTGAATTTTCTTCTGTACTCTTTTCTGAATTTATCTGTTTGCTGGTACTGATGCCATTTTTAAAATTATAAATTCCAGGAAAGCTGAGCCTCATGTTAATCTTTGTTTTTACTCTAGTTTCAATGTTTCAAACATGCATGCCTATTCTATACAACATTTGAGACAGTAACATAAATGTGTTTTTTGAAACATAATAGCTAAAAGCATACTTCACTTGAATTTTAACTGTAAGGGGTACTAATAAATACTCATGCCACATGAGTGGCAGAATAAGAACAAATAGTAAAAAAAAAAAAAATTCTACTGTGTCTATGTAAGTTTTTATAGAATGTCATGAAAGCATTAAATTACTATTTGACCTGAGTTTATTAGCGAGTTAACCTTTATAATACATTCACTGTCCACATCTACATAATGTTAGTAACATTCCAGGTGTATTTCAGAAAAAAATAGAATTATATAATGGCCAACAGAGGATGCCCAGTATTCAGAAAAAGAGGTTAGTGCTGTCAAAAAGTTAATGGGGCAACCAGAGATCACACGCTACAGAGTAAAAGACTGCAGACTTAAATACTTTCAAATGCACAAGATAATTTTTTCAGGACGGCAGATACTGCATGACTTCTGTTCCTGGCCACACCCACCCTGCAGAGAACTGCATGAGATACTCAGTTCCTGGGAAATCCTAAGCCACAAAATGCACTTGCAACAAAAATCCACATGTTGCTTACTCCAGATTTAAATTCACCAATCATTAATTTATTAATTATAAATTTAATTTTGCATTTCTCTATTTCAAAATAAGGTTTTAAAAAAGTGATACTCCATCCCTGAAACAGCTCTTCTCCTTAGACTAAAGGGAATCAATAACTGTTCTGAATTATGAATGGGTCAAACCAGGCTTATTTCTTTTTTTTTTTTTTTTTTTGAGTTGGAGTCTCACTCTGTCGCCCAGACTGGAGTGCAGTGGCCGCTCCCGGCCACCGCAGCCTCGACCTGCTGGGCTCCGGCGATCCTTCCGCCTCAGCCTTCCGAGTAGCTGGAATTACAGGCATGCGCTACCATGCACAGCTGATTTTTTGATTTATTGTAGAGATAAGGTCTCGCTGCCCAGGCGGGTCTCGAACCCACGGGCTCAGGCAATTCACTCACCTCAGCCTCCCAAAGGCGCGGGATGACAGGCTGAGCCACCGAGCCTGGCTTAGGCTTATTTCTTACTCCACATGGATTTAAAGTTTCCGTCATCATCCCTACCCAGTCACCACCCCTCCCCCGCCCCTGTATTTTCCTTTATTGGACTTCTCCTGATCCTTCAGGAAATCTTTCCTGGTCCCTTTCAAATGCAGCCACTTGTGACTTCCCTTCTTTGAAACCTGAGGCACTTTGTTCCTCCTGGGTGCCCACATTAGATGTGTATTTGTCATAATTCTTACCAGGTCACAGCTCCATAATTAAAGATGGTAACAGTATCTGTTTCTTGTGCAGCACGTTGCAGAACACTGCATACAATAAACATTTGCCGAGCAAAATGTGTAAAAATGAGCTAAAATAGCCAAATGAGTAAACTTTTGAAAGATGAAAATAACTCAGTGAACCAATATTTTTCAAATGACTAGTGCATAGTTACAAAATAATGCATGTGCAAAAGATCCAATCAAAGTATAAGATAGACTAATGCGTTTTAATGTAACAAAATATAAAATTCACTGATGTAGTTTCGGATTCAACATTGCAATTTACATTGAAGAAACTACCACTTGGAGAATTGTGTGCTTTCAAAGAAGAATATCCACAATTTTCTAAAAAGGCTATGAAAATAGTTCTCATTTTTCCAACTGCATATCTTTGTTAGGCCAGATCTTCCTCATACACTTTAACTAAAACAATATATCCCAACAAATTAAATATATAAACAGATATTAACAACAGTCTTTTATTGAGCAAGAAATGGAAGAGATTTGTTATAATGCAAATCAATACCATTCTCTCATTAATTTTTTTTCTTTTGGAAAATAATTATTTTCCCTGAAAGTATTATCTGTAGTAATATGTTTACATATAACATGTTAACACGTGTATTATTGTTACTTAAAAGTGAGCATTTTATTTATTTACTTATTTATTTATTTGAGTTGGAGTCTCACTCTGTTGCCCAGACTGGAGTGCAGTAGTACGCTCCTGGCCACTGCAGCCTCGACCTGCTAGGCTCAGGTGATCCTTCCAACCTCAGCCTTCCAAGTAGCTGGAACTACACGAGCACACTACCACACCTGGCTAATTTTTTGTTTTATTGTAGAGATGAGGTCTCGCCAAGTTGCCTGGGTGGGTCTCGAGCCCACGGGCTCAGGCAATCCACTCGCCTCAGCCTCCCAAAGTGCTGGGATGACAGGCTGAGCCACCAAGCCTGGCAAAAGTGGGTATTTTAAAACTTAGTTTTAATTTCTAATACAGTAAATATCTCACATAAAAGCCCTTTGAGTTTCTCAATAATTTAAGAATACAAAGGAGTCCTGAGTCCAGTGTAAAGCTTCTATTTCTCATTTGCAGATACTTCTCAACTTAAAATGGGGTTACATCCCCATAAACTAATCAACAGTTGATAGTATCATTAAGTCAAAAGTGAATTTAATACACCTAATCTACAGAACATTGTAGCTTAGTCGAGCCTACCTAATACTTATATTAGCCAACAATTAGGCAAAATCATTTAAACACAAAGCCTATTCAAAGTGTCCAGTATCTCATGTAATTTATTGAATACACTGAAAGTGAAAAGCAGAATGGTTCTGCACTGTTGTAAAATTAAAAGATTGTAGGTCAAGTCATTGTAAGTTGGGAACCATCTGTATACCTAGAAAGAGATTGTAGGATATGCACATATTTCATTTTAAACTGTTTTCCCATAGTGATTGCATTAAATGTTCTCATTGGTAGTTTATGTAAGTTTTTACTGCTATACTTCCTCTCTAAATAGATTTCATTTAAAGAATGTCAAAACATTAAACAGAAACAATGTGTAAATATATGAGGGGAGACTAAAAAACCTTGGAATTTGTTAAAAATTGTGCATTTCTTTAATTTTTAAAAAACTTAAAAAAAAAATTTTTTTTTAATTGGAATCTCACTCTGTCACTCAGGCTGGAGTGCAGTGGCACATTCATGGTCACCACAGCCTCGACCTGCTTGGGCTCCGGCGATCCTTCCGCCTCAGCCTTCCAAGTAGCTGGAACTACAGGCACGGGTTACCACGCCCAGCTAATTTTTTGATTTATAGTATCGATGAAGTCTTGCCAAGTTGCCTGGCTGGTCTTGAACCCCTGAGCCCAGGAAATCCTCTTGCCTCTGCCTCCCAAAGTGCTGGGATTACAGGTTTAACCAGCCTAGCTGTTTCTTCTTACATGTTTAAATTTCAGTCATCTTCAAAGTACTCTCCATTTGGTACAATACACCTATCAAGGCGCTTTTTCCAATACTCAAAACAGTTTTTGAATTCTCAGTTGTGATGGCTTTTAGTGCATCTGGCGTTTTTTGTTTCACCTCTTCCACATCAGCAAAACGTTTCCCTTTGAGGACTTTTTTCATCCAGGGAAACAAGCAGAAAAAAGAAAAGAAAAAAAAAAAAACCAAAAAATGTTGCTGGGGCAAGATTGGGGGAATAGTGAGGGTGGGGCCTGGGAGTCGTGCTGTTTTGGGTCAAAAACTGCTGAACCCTAGGCATGGTGTGGGTAGGTGCACTTGTAAACCACCCATCATGAAACAGACAAACGCGTTAAAATAATCTCCAAGAAGGAAAATCCACTGAAGCTGAATACAGCCTCTTACAACACCACGAGCTGGTACCCTGATGCTGATGGGTTCCTAGAACACTGACCTAGAGAGGGAAGCCTGGACTCAAAGGGCCTTCCTCCAAAAAATAATTCCAGGTTTTTTTTTGGGGGGGGGTCCCCACCTAGTAGCTATGCAGAAAAAAAATTCTTGAAAGTTGTAAGAATCTAAATGCTGTATATCTGTCATATTTCAATTCCTTAGAATTCAACGTTTTATTTGAACTTGGGAAGACATATCTGGTATCTTTTTGGTGATTTGAAAAACAGCTTTATCCAACTATAATTGACATAAAAACTGCACATATTTAAAGTGTACTCTTTGATAAGTTTTGATAAACATACACATTTATAAAACTATCACCAAAATCAAGATAATAAACTTATCTCCATCACCCCACAATGGCTTCTTCGTACCCTTTTAAAATTCCACTTTCCTATCCTCCCACATTCTCTTCTCCTGCTGTCCCTTGGTGACCACCAGTTTGCTTTTGGTCAATACAGATTAGTTTGGATTTTCTAAACTGTATATAAAAGCAATCTAATTTTTTTCTTGTGTTGGGGGGAGGTCTGGATTCTTTCAGTCAGCAATTTGTTTTGAGAGTCATCCATTTACTGCATGTATCAATAGTCCATTCCTTTTCATTGCAGAGGTGTATTCCATTATCTGACCATCCCAAAATTGCTCATTCATTCACCTACTGATGGACAGTTGAGGTGATTCCAGTTTTAGGTTATTACAAATAAAGCTGCTGTGAACACAAATATTTATATGGACATACGCTTACCTTTCCCTTGGGTAATTTCCCAGAATTAGAATAGTTGAGTCATTGTAAGTATGATGGGGGACCTTCAAAGAACCATAACTACCTTTTGGGAGGGCGAGCCCCTTGCAGTACGGGCTTCCCCTGCTAGGTAAGTGCTCTAGAACCCATCTGCATCAGTGTACCAGCTAGTGTTGCTGTGAGAGGCTGTGAGAGGTTTCAGTGTATTTTTTTTTTCTGAGATTCTTTCAATGTGCTTGCCCATTTCGTGATGGATGATTTGTGAGCATGCCCACCCATGCTGCGCTGAGCGTTCAGCTGTTTTTGACCCCAGACGGCCTGACCCTCGCGTCCCACCCTCCGTATTCAACCGATCTTGCCCCAAGCATTGTGTTTTGTTTCCCAGGATGAAAAAAGTCCTCAAAGGGAAACATTTTGCTGACATGGAAGAGGTGAAACAAACAAACAAACAAAAACGGCAGAAACACTAAAAGGCATCAAAACTGATGAGTTCAAAAATTGTTTTGAGCAGGGGAAAAGGCATCTTGATAGGTATATTGCATCAAATGGAGAGTACTTTGAAGGTGACTGAAGTTGCAACACGTAGTGAAGAAATACACAATTTTTAATAAATAAATCCTGTTTTGGGGGGTTCCCCCAAGTAAATATTTAATTTCAGGGAACCACTTCCAAAATGGTTCTATCATGTCACATTACCACCAGCAGTGTATGAGTATTCCACTTACACTAAATCCTTGCCAAGACTTGATATGGTATTTTTAAAATTTTTTTTTGGTATTTTAACAGGTATATTGTGGTATCTCATGGTGACTTTCTTTGCATTTCCCTAATGACTATAATGACGTTGAACATTTCTTTCATAAGCTTTTCACTTGCTTATTTGCCACTGGTATATATGCTTTGACTATTTTTATTGGTTTATTTTTTCTTATTATTTAGTTATTCTGGTTCAAGTCCTATATCACATATGTGATTTGCAAATATTTTCTCCAAGTCTGTGGTTTCTCTTTTCATTTTCTTAACTGTCTTTCAAGGAATAGAAATTCTTAATTATGATGAAGTACTATTTATCAAGTTTTTCTTTTATGAATCATGCTTTTGGTGTTAGATCTAAGAAACCTTTGCCTAATCCAAGATCACAAAGATTTTCTATGTCTTTTCTATACATTTTATAGCCTAAGGGCTGTATCTTTAGGTCTATAATAATGGCTAGTCTTAGAGTTGTACCTTTAAGTCTAGAATACCTTGTTAGTTTTTATAAATGGTATGAGGTATGAATGTAAGTTCATTTTTGTACAAATGGATATCAAAGTTTTCCAACACCATTTGTTGGCAAAACTATCCTTTCTTCACTGAACTGCCTTTGCATCTTTGTCAAAAATCAATATCTTTGAATATCTTTTAGGACTCTTTATCCTGTTCTATTGCTCTATCTGTCTTTACACCAATACCACAAAATATCTTGTTTACTGTAAATTTATTATAATTCATTAAATCAGGGAGAGTTAGCGCTCTAATACTCTTTTTTTAAAGTTGTTTTGACTCTTTTAGCTTCTTCGTATTTCCATATGAGTTTTAGACTGAGCTTATCAATTTTAGCCACCAAAAAGGTCTACTGGAATTTTGATTGGGATTATTTTGACTCCAAAGATTAATTTGGGGTAAACTGGCATCTTAACAATATTGACTTTTCCAATCCATGTGCATGGTCTATTTATTTTGGCCTTTAATTTCTCTTAGTAATGTTTTGTTGTTTTTAGTATATAGGTCTGACACACATTTTGTCAGATACATTCCTAAGTATTTCATCTTTTTCATGCTATAGTAAATGGAATTATTTATGATTCACTTCTTTTTTTTTTTTTTTTTTGAGTTGGAGTCTCACTGTCACCCAGACTGGAGTGCAGTGGCCGCTCCCGGCCACCGCAGCCTCGACCTGCTGGGCTCCGGTGATCCTTCCACCTCAGCCTTCCAAGTAGCTGGAACTACAGGTGCACGCTACCACGCCCGGCTAATTTTTTTTGATTTATTGTAGAGATGAGTTCCATATACTTACCAATACTGAGAAACAGAATTGATTTCTGTATATTAATCTTGTATTCTATAACATTGCTAAATTCACTTATCAGTTCTCTTTGGCAGAGTCCATCATATTTTTTGCATAGATGATCATATGACTTGTGATAAATTCAGTTTTATTTCTTCCTTTGCAGTCCCAATATTATTTCCCTTCTTTTTCTTGCCTGATGGAATCCCCAGTGCAATTTGAATAGAAGTAATGAGAGAGTACATACCTGTTTTTTTCATGGCTTTAGGAGGAAAGAATTTAGTCTTTCACTTACATAAGTATGATGTTAGCTATAGGTTTTTCACAGAGTCCTATGCCAGGTTAAGGAAATTCCCTTCTATTTCTAGGTGCTGGGAGATTTTATTATGGTGAATATTGAATTTTGTCGAATATGTTTTCTGTAATTATTGAGATGATCATATGGTTTTTATTTTTTGGTAATGGTGAATTACACTGATTAATTTACTAATGTCAAATTAAACTTGTACTCCTGGGCTATCATCTTTTATCTTTCTACATGTTGGATTTTATTTGCTAACATTTTGTAAGAATGTTTACATCTATATTCATGAGGGATATTGGTTAACGGTTTTCTTTTCTTGTAATGTCTTTTTCTGGTTTAGGGGTTCACAATAGTGCTGGTCTCAAAGAATAAGTTGAGAAATATTCTTTCATCTTCAATTTTCTGGAAGGGTTCGTGTCATACAGGTATTATTTCTTTTAAAATATTTAAAAGTTTTCACCAACAAAGCCTTCAGGGCTAGAGTTTATTTATTTACTTTTTATTGGTGGTGTTATTGAAGGCATTTAACCACAGCTCCATTTACTTATTAGATCTAGGGCTATTCGGGTTATCTATTTCTTTTCTGCATGGGCTATTATAGTTTGTGCCTTTCAAGAAATTTGTTCTTTCCATACAAGTTGTTAAATTTATTTACATCAACGTATTATTCTCTTATTGTCTTTTTAAAATCACCAGAAGCAGTAGGGCTATTTCTTCTTTCATTCTTGATATGGGTAATTTTTGTGTTCTCTCTTTTGTTCTGATCAGTTTGGTCAAGGCTTTTGAATTTTATCAATCTTATCAAAGAACTGGCTCTATCTCCACAGTTCATGGAGACCTAGGATCTAGCTAGGGTTCTCCACCCTGTGTTGTCGCCTTAAAACTCTCTCATGGAAGAAAGCTAGGACAGTTGTAGAACTTACCTTGTTTATTTTCTGTCTTTCAGGGAAAGCTCTCCTTTTTTGTCTGATGTCCAATTACTGAAAACAGGTATTTAATATGCTTTGGTCCTGTTTTTCAGTTGTTTCAGGCATGAGCGTTCAGTTGTTTCAGGCATGAGTGTACAGAACCTTCTTGGTACTCTATCTTGCCACAAAGTATCAGCCTCTCTTTCTGGTAGTTTTAAACAATTGAAAAATTTATTTGGAAAACCTCTCTGAGGTAAGATATTATCATCAACATGAGAATGAAAAAAACAGATATAAGTGGAAAGACAATCCTCACTAAAATAAGAAAATAGCAACAAACCTGAATAGTTCTCAAATTCATGGTCACCTACTTCTTTTTCTTCTACCATGTAAGACTGCCAATCACTTACATCATGGGAAAAGGGAGTGGGTGCAGTGGCTCTTGCCTGTAATCCCAGCACTTTGGGAGGCTGAGGCAGGCGGATCACTTGAGCCCAGGAGCCTGGGCAATATAGTAAGACCTCATCTCTGCAAAAATTTTTTTAAAAATCAGCTGGAAGGATGCCACACACCTATAGTCTCAGCTGCTTAGGAGGCTGAGATGGGAAGATCACTTGAGCCTAGAGGTTGGAGGTTACAGTGAGCTATGATCACACCACTGCACTCCAGGCTGGGTGGTAGAGATCTTTTCTCAAAAAAAAAAAAAAAAAAAAATCATGGGTAAAGGTAACAGTAAGGGGACTGTTACCTCTTACTTGGACTGTTCTATAATCTCTTCTCTGGATTGCCTCCAGCACAACTAGATATATTTGTGGAGAAGTAACTACTCATGTATGCCCTTCTGATCACAGCAGTCACCTCCTCAAACTCCTCTTGCCAGGGCTTCCTGCTGTCCATAGAATTAAACACAAATACCTTTAGTATAAGGTCTTTCATCAGAAGACTCAACTACCTTCCTCATCTTTTTCCTGCTACAAACTGTGCTCCAACAAAATTACTCGGACACCTTTTCACACTGTTCTCATTGTCTAGAATGTCTCTGCTATCACTCTGTGGAGATCTCATCTCTCAGGATCAATCTCAAACACTACATCCTCCATGAAGTCTTTTATGACATTGTCCTCAAGTGGAAGAGAAGCCCCGATGTTCTCTTCTATGCAAAGGCAAAGGACAAGCCACTCGGGGCAACAGACCTAGCTCACACCTGACTCTGATACTTATGGACAGGTTAATTTGACCACTCCACAGCTCAGTTTTTTTAACCTAGAAATGAGGATAACATTAACCATCTTACAGGACAGACACTATCACACTGTCATTTGTGCTAATCCTTACCTTAAACACCTCTGTTGTAGTCCTTATTATAAGGAGTTATAACTAATTGCTTACACACCTCTACCCCACTGGAGCTCAAGGTCCAGTAGTTAGGAAGGAAGTCATATCTGTGTCTTTGGAGCTGTGATGACTAACACAGGCCCTGATGTATAAAAGACACTTAATAAGTATGAGATGACTGGCTTGTCATCTGTCCAAATGTAAAATACTTTCATATTAAAATTGAGAGTCGGTATCAGAGGCCAATTTTTCTAATAACTCTTATTAGGCATAACTGCATTAACAAGTTAGAAAGATATTTTCTATTTTGTTGTTATGTATACTTTTATCAGCAGTCTAATTTCAGAAAGGCATCCTCTATTTCCTTTAAAAATCTCTCCCTAAGTTTTATTACATGATTCTGTCAAGCCCCAGTAGGACAGTAATTTTTCCTTGAATACCAGAAAGGGGAACAAAGATTGGCTATTCTTTTATCTTGCGATCATCATCTAAACTTGAGCTTCCACAAAAAGAAGATGAAAAGCTATAGACCAAAGACCAATGACAAAATGTAATTTTAAAATATTCCTGTCACATAGCTCAGAATATATGCCACATGAACAAACTAATATATATGCAAAATCATTAACTATAATTCACTTAAACTGACATCTTTCTCCTTTCCTTCCTCCCTCCCTTCCTCCCTTCCTTCCTCTGTCCCCCGCTTCCTGTTATGGACTATCTGTGTCCCCGTAAATGCCTATGTCGAAATTCTAACACCTAGTGTAATGGTATTAGGAGATGGGGACTTTGGCAGGTGATCAGGTCACAAGGGTGGAGCCCACATGAATGAAGAGAGAGTCCCCAGAGAGTGCTGTAGTTCTTTCTACCCATGTAAAGAAGCAACGAGAAGTCAGCAACATGTAATCCAGGAGAGGGCCCTCACCAAAACTTGACCATACCGACGTCCAGTCTCCAGAAGTGCGAGAAACAAATTTGCGTTTCTTACAAGACTAGGTGCTTACAAGTTTATGTTGTTGTGGAGCCCTCGCAGACAGACTATCATCCACTCTCCCTCTCTCAATCCCTCCCTTCTGCCCGGCCTGCCTGGCAGCCTGCCAGTTAACAGCATCAGCAAGCTCCACTTGCAAACATCTGTAAACAGAAGTAAATCCTTCCTATATGAACAATTTTTAAAAATGACACAGATGCTTCAAATGGTTTTCTTTGTGGGTTCAGCACGAATGACAGACATGAACGCTGCCTCTCCAACAACTATTTCCTTCCCTCTTCTTCTGTACCTGAAGGATCCTGCCATCACCCTTTCCCTGCCCATCAGATAGGCCAATGCTATCCAGGCTTCCCTTATAACTAGATATGTAAGCAGCAGTATGCTGGGGTCACCTGGGAAAGCGTTTTCCTTTGTAATAAACAGAGTTGTACAATAAAGAGAGTGGAAATACACCTCCTTTCCTTCAAGGGATGTAGTTGTATATGCATATGATATCATGGCCATCTTGAGACAGGAGGACAGACTTCACCAACAAGCAGAGGGAAAATCTAGAGAGCACCTGTGTTTGGGTGATGCTTTCTCACTGTGAATCAAATCCTAGGACTATCCCCAATTCCAGACTTCTTGTTAAGGAAGATAGTAAATACTTGCATTAAGTCCTTAGTTGGGGTATTCAGTTGCAACCAAAAACCTGCCAAGTGATACAAGATAAAGCAAAACACAGCAAAAGAAAAAGAACCAGGCCTATGGCCTTCCCCATTCTTCTAGCTCTAACATCCTTTGAGTATCTCATTGCTCCTCAGAATCACACAGCTTCTATGATTTTGGAGAATGTTCAACATCCCAGCAGTGCCTGCCTTGGGATAAGAGCCCTTTGCCTAAAAGTTCAGTTTCAGGTGAGTGGGTCACAGAAACTAAATGGATTATATTTTGGGAAAGCAAAGGGGACCCTCTTTTTCCTCTGCAGAAAGAAGATCCAACAATATTGAGATGGGGCTTTGGCAGGGCTTGTTCACCAAAACCGTCACAAGGCCTGGATGTCACTGACAAGGTGGATGCAGTGAGAAGACTGGCCCAAGTCAGCTGAGACCAAATAAGGCCAAGCTGGCATCAAAAGCGAACTCTGGGCTTGCCCTTTTCGCTCATTATATGCTAGTTAAAATGCATTAGTCTACAAAAACACACTCCCACCAGTGCTACGACAGTTTACGATTACCATGGCAACTCCTGGAAGTGACCCAACGTGGTTTAAAAAGGGGAGGAATCTCCAGTTCTGGGACCTCCCTGCCCATTTCCTGGAAAACCCATGAATAGTCCACCCCTTGCTTGGAATATAATCAAGAGATAGCTACAAAGATGAAACTCCCGTGATGTATGGCTGTTGTTCTTCCAGTAGAGCAGCCTGTTCTCTGTCATTTCTTTTTCTTTTTTTTTTATTTTAATTTTAAAATTGTGGAGTGCCATTCAGGGTTAGGTCTGCAAATATTTATTGTGCAGGTGCCCTTGCTGATGAGGTGTGCCCCCTTCCCCAGGCAGATATCGACCGGCGTTACTCCCACCTCCCTGCCTGCCTGCTCTGGCCTGTAGTTTCCTTCCTAGGCAAAGCAGCCTTCATGCATCGCTAGGGCTTCAGCTGGAAACCAAGGAACTTCCTTTTATTTTCCACCTGAAGCCCCAGCGATGCACGTGGGCTGCTCTGCCTAGAGGTAGCCGTTTTCCTGTTTTCTCCCCATCTTTAATAAACTTACTTTTCATCTCTACGTATGGCTCACACTGGAACTCCTCTCTGCACAAAACCAAGAACCCACTTGGCCTCTCCAGCCAAACCTCAATGCTGGGGTTCACCTGCATCAATGTGAAACAATTTTATAAAATACAAATTCTGCATATGGAAGTACTGAGGTAATCCAGAAGACTGGGAAGTCATCAGGACAAGAATCTGAAGAAGGTGTGGATATCCCATGCGCTTCCCAAAAGGAGGGAAAGGGAGAAGAGGTACTGGGTGAACTGCCAGGTCTCGGCAAGGCTGACCGAGCGGCTGGGCACTTCCATGTAAAACAAAATGACTGAGTGAGGGTTTGGGTGGGAGGGATGCCCGAAGGGGAGGTGCTGAGAGCGGCAGAAATGAGAACAAAGGCGAGGACTGAAAGAACAAGCAGGAACCCTTAATTGCTAACTGTAGATAAAAGGGATGAACAGGACAAGAAATGAAATAGACACCTTGCAGCTTACAGAGACAAAGGGGCAGCAGCTTGGAAATGGCCCAAGATGACACATTTTATCTGCAAAACTTACAACAGGTACCATCCCTCAAAGAAATTATCCTTTACGTAGAAAGGTATAAAATGGGAGCTTTTAAAACGAATGGCTTAATTTGGTTACTAGAGCTGAATAAAAAGGTTTTTTTTAATTACTACATGTGAACTTTAATGTAATCTTGTTTCTAAAGTATTTAGGTAAACTTCCACCTCAACGAAAATATACATGCATTATGTAATTTTTAAATTTTTTAGTTTTTTATTTATTGCAGAGATGAGGTCTCGCCAAGTTGCCCAGGTGGGTCTCGAACCCGTGGGCTCAGACAATCCACTCACCTCAGCCTCCCAAGGCGCGG
This sequence comes from Cephalopachus bancanus, assembly GCA_027257055.1. Lineage (NCBI taxonomy): Eukaryota > Metazoa > Chordata > Mammalia > Primates > Tarsiidae > Cephalopachus > Cephalopachus bancanus. The sequence goes on from JAPVLO010000140.1 coordinate 1,359,196, forward strand.
AATTACAGGCTGAGCCACCGAGCCCGGCTGCATTATGTAATTTTTTGTAGTCTTTTGCAGACTACATATATACTACAAATATACCCTTCTTTTCCTACTTGTTCCCCAGCAGGATTCTGGCAGATTCAAAATTAGGAGGTGTGGTATATCTCACAGTTACGGAGTTAAGGTTTTGGAGCCAGACCTGACCTGGCTCAATTACCTTTTAATTATTTAACACTGTGTGATCTTGAGCAAAGTTGCCTCTCTGAATCTCCATTTCTTCGTTACTATGCGGGGGGATAACAACAGCACCCGGCAGTTGTTTTATTAAACTGGGTAATACAAGCAACGCATCCAGCACAGAGCCTAGTACACTATAAGGAGTACACACCCACAATCATAATTAGAGTCACCCTTTGGCTACCTACTGCATAAAGGATTTAGCATGCTTTGCCAATTCAGTGAGTTCACTTGCAAATATTTCCTTAATGCCTATCATATGCCAAGGCACTGTTCTATCAGCCAGAGAAATAGCAGTGATGTATTGTCTGCCTTTGTGGAGCTTGCGTTCTTATGGAGGACGCAGACGAACAGACACGCTGTTGGGCAGAGATAAGTACTGTGATGAAAAATAAAGACAGACAGAGAGAGTACTGTTTCCAGAGGGTGATCAGAAAAGACTCTCCCAAGGAGATGATATTTAAAGGGGGCTAAATGCTGTGAGGGAGTAAGCCATTGAGTCATCTTAGGAAGGAATGTTCCAGGCAGAGGCAAAATAGCACATGCAAAGGCCCTGGGGTGAGGGTGTGCCGAAAGGATCAAGACAAAAACAGAAAGCCAGCGTGACTCGAGAACAGCAGATGACGAAGAGGATGGCAGGCACAGAGCTGATCAGGTTCCAGGCAACTCGGTGCACTGTAGGTCATAGGAAGGACTTGTTTTCCATTCAAAATGTAACGGGAAGCTGCAGGGGGTTTTGGTCAGAGGAGCGTCGTGACCTGAATTTTATTCTGAAGAATCACTATGCTGGCTACATGGAGCACACAGACTGTGTGTGGCAAGGAGAGTTAGGGAGACAGGTTATTTTAGCAGTTCAGGTGGGAGGTGATAATGAGCGTGTGTCAGTGTGGCAAATGGGATGGAAGCAGGAAAACAGAAGGCAGGATTCCGGATATTTCAAAGACAGAGCAAAGAGGAAGAACTGATGGATTTAAAAAAAAATTTTTTTATGAGTGGGAGTCTCCCTCTGTCACCCAGGCTGGAGCGCAGTGGCATGCTCAAGGTTACCGCAGCTTTGACCTGCTGGACTCAGGCAATCCGTCCGCCTCAGCCTTCCTTCCAAGTAGCTGGAACTACAGGCACGTACCACTATGCCTGGCTACTTTTGGGTTTATTGTAGAGATGAGGACTTGCTGAGTTGCCTAGGCTTGTCTCGAATCCCTGGACTCGGGCAATCCTCTCACCTTGGCCTCCCAAAGTGCTGGGCTTACAAGCATCAGTTCACCGCCACATGAACTGGCAGATTTGATGGGAGCAGGGGTCATAAGATACAGAGAGGAATCAAGAATGATAAGCTCGTAGCACCTGAACAACTGGGAAAATTACTTCTTGTAATTTCTGGGAAGGGGAAAGGGAAGCACTGTAGGTAAGGCATGTGCCTGCACTTAGTTCTCGTTCTTTCTCCACCCATTTCCACCTGCTTTGTGACTCCCTTCTCGGACTTCACTCCCAACCACGGAGGGCCCCATGCCCTGAGTAAGGTCTGAGCTACACCCAAAGGCCCACCGACCGTGTCTGGAGCCCACAAAAGGAGGCCCTCAGAGTTACGTCTGTCGTTTAAGAATCACTGGAAAATATACCCTGAAATGTTCTAAACATGGGCCAGTTGGAGGTGGAGGTGTCAGTGACATTTCAAAATGGACACTATTGGTTGCTGACTATAATTCTTCTAACCAACTGGAGTGGAGGAGAAACTGATGATGGTGTCTCCTGAATGGAGCACCATGACAAGAGATCCAAGGAGCCAGCAAGCGCCCAGCCACCTGCATGACTGAAACCAGGGCCACATACCACTGCTGCTTCAGGACTGGGGAGCAACCCTTGTGCAAAGACTGCAATTCCCAGGGCAATGAGATGATTAAAATACAAATGGAAAGTTTAGATTTTTGTCTTTCAGGATTTGCACACAGCTAGTTCTGGCATTAACAATGCGACCTTAAGCAAGTCATTAGACTTCCTTATCCCAGAGCCTTCATCTGCAGGGTAGAAATAATCACATATGACCACCAGCTATGACACTACATTGCTCTTGTATTTTATCCTCTTTTGAGTATTTTCTTCTAGATTATCACGGGAATCTCAAGAGAACTCTGTGTTTAAGAATCAGCAATTTTATGACCTTCGCTTCAACCTGGATGGAGTTAGAGTCTATCACACGCAGTGATCTCTCACAGAAACAAAGAACTGAATACCACATGTTCTCACTCATAAGTGGGTCCTGAACATTTATCACAATACTACAAGAGAGGGACTGGCAGCAGCGGGACACTGCCAGGGGAAGGGGGGTGCACATAACATCTGCCAAGGGTCCCTGATCCTAAACCAAGGAAAGTGAAGACCACCGGGAGGCCCAGACTTTGCCTGCAGGTAGACCACTATTGTATCGAATCCTGACTTGTACCTGACATCTTCAAAATAAAATAAAGGGGGGGAGAATAAGAAAAAAAGAATCAATAATGTATATGAACAGAACTTGAAAGGGATAAATTAAAAAGTCGATAATCTTGTAGAGGTCAAAGATGACCATTTGCCACAGACCACTGAAACAGAAGCTCTTGGTGTTCTGGGCAACTCACGAAGAACCTTGAGCAGTTCTCTCCGCTGGCAGTAATTGCCGGAAGGATGGCCTCTGCTGACTTGGTTGCTAGGGAGATTTCAGAAGATACGTGCAGCTTGGGTTTCTGGTTTCCTGCGACTGCCACACAATGATCAACTACCTGCATCTAGTCTTCAAGTGTGTCAGGTAAATTAACACATGTACTATTTACATGACAGCCCTGAGGGTTTTCTTTCTTTCTTTTTTTTTTTTTTACAGAACCTTGGACTAAAAATAAACTTAGGGAGTTTACATTTAAATTACCTCCAAGCCGGGCTCGGTGGCTCAGCCTGTCATCCCGCGCTTTGGGAGACTGAGGCGAGTGGATTGCCTGAGCCCGCGGGCTCGAGACCCGCCTGGGCAACTTGGCGAGACCTCATCTCTGCAATAAATAAAATACCAGCCAGGCATGGTGGCGCGTGCCTGCAGTTCCAGCTACTCGGAAGGCTGAGGCGGAAGGATCGCCGGAGCCCAGCAGGTCGAGGCTGCGGTGGCCGGGAGCGGCCACTGCACTCCAGTCTGGGCAACCGAGACTCCAACACACAAAACAAAACAAACAAAAAAAATAAACTATCTCCAAAACAGTATCTTAGGAGTCCTTAAAACGTACCCTACTGGTGAGTCTGCCATCTCCCAGCCCTGATCAGCCCTGCCTATCTTATCAAAATCCAACCTGAGTACCCCAAGCTCCAGCCCCAGCCCACCACTTCCTACTGGGTCCTCAGAAAAGAACGGCAATGTCATCTTCAGTTAACTCTTTACATGCAGTATTCCCCTGGGGAGTACTCTTGAGTCATAAGGAAAAGCAGTGTCTCATGGATAGGACTCCAACAGCAGAAACAAGGCGTGAGTTTTCTGTTCCAATCATGCTCCCTACCCACATATGTGAAACTTATGTCTCCTAAAAATAAATAGTCTTCAGAAATGGCAACTGCTGCTGCAGGCATTTGAGACTCTTTTCCTTTGCTGTATCTGTTACCTGTTCTCTAGAATGTCTCCCAAATTCTTCTCCATTTTCACTCCAAAGCTTGTACAGGACTGGATCTAACCTGCCATCTCCCACTTCTGCTCCTCCGCTACACAAGAATCCCTGGCAATACTTCCAGCATTATACCATTTCCTTGGTCCTACCCAAAGCCTTACTGTTTTGCTCTTGAGAGCCCCGTCTTATTTCCTAGTGGGAACACATCCAAAAAAGACCCTCACCTATTTTCTCTCTTAAATACCAAGGAATAAAAATTTAATTCTTAATACATCCTTATTCTTTACTTCAGGATTTGAATAAAAAGAAAGAAACAGCACATTTAAGTGAAATTTAAAAATACAGTCAGACCTCCGTATCTGCAGGTTCTTCATCCTCGGAGTCAACCAAACTTGAATGGAAAAATATTTGGGGAAAAAACAATAATACAACAATACAAATTTTAAAGTATGGTATACCAACTAATTACACAGTATTTGCACTGTATCAGGTATTATAAGTGCTCTTAAGACGTGGGCAGCCCTGGATTTTGGAGTCCACAGGGGGTCTTGGACCCAATCCCCCATGGATACAGAGGGACAACTGTATTTAAGGTTTTCCTCCGTATGTATCCTTAATTCCTAGAAAAAACAAACAAACAAAGAGGAAAAATTAGGAAACATTTTTACATTTCACTAGAAACCCTGAAGAAAAGTTGTTGAAACTGTGATGAGTAATGTGGAGGGGGAGATGAAGACTGCTCAGAAATTCAGAAAAAACAGACAGCAGCAGCAGAAAGGCAAACCAGCACGTCAGACCCTGGATTCCCAGGCCCCTCCCATTTCTTCTTTTTCTTCAGGCTCTGCACAGCTGAGAGCCCCACCAGTGCAACCCATTCCACTGTCCTCCATCCAACGGGTAGAAAAATGAATCAAGTTCCTGGTTCCACTCTAATCTGGGGTAAAGGGGGAAGATATTTCCGATGCTCCCAAATAGAACTTTATGTTTTTAATACTTAAAACTCTGTAACGATTAGTTTCTTCATGAGTTCAGTCCTAGGCTTCAATGTACTTCAGGTACATTACGATTAATACAGGCTCTGGGGAGGTAACAGGTGAGCTTAAATATTAATCAGAACACTGTTCTAGAATAAAGAGATTGCAGAGATTTAAAAAGCTTCGATGTTCATAGTTGGCAAATATAACAGAGATTATATCCTACCCATGTTCACTTATATATTTTCAAACAATTAGCACAGATAATGCTTCATTTACTCAACAGCTCTTTATTAGGACACCTCTTAATATCTCTTTATAGCTCTCAGACCTAAGAGAGACTCAGTCAAACACATTTACGAAATCTTCTGGGACATGCAGCTGAAGTATGCCCAAGAAAAAGCTAGACCTCTCTTGGTAATGTTTTAAAAATTAGGACTAAAGCACTGATCTCACTGCTTTTCTCCCCAGCACACAGTTGTCCTTCCGTCTGTGCCTGAAACCATCCCCATTAATAACCACAGTCGCAGCACCATCAACTACACAACTCAAAAGATGAAGTAAGGGTCCAACTTTTGCTTTGTGTGGTGACTTCCCTTTCATCCTATCCTATCACTTCGGTTCTATCTATTTTCATTTCCCTTCATTCAAACAGTAGAAAAAAAGTTGGCACTGTCACATTCCACCAGCAACTCACTCCTTGGTGAACAAACTCTTCTTTCAAGACAAGCAGCTTCACAAATATAGGACATGCTGGCGATCTGTTTCGTGCCATTATATCTTTTCCAAACTTAGTTCTTCCCAGTTCTGCCTATCTCCTTATGAACTTTTCATGCTCACCACTAACAAGTATGATAAGGTTGGCAGGTATTTTCTTAAGTTTTCGGGTGTTCAGAACAGAACAGGTTTCTTAGCCTTGGCACTACTGACACTCTGGGTCAGGGAATTCTTGGTTGTGGAGGGCTGTCCTGTGTATTGCAGGATGTCTGACAGCATCTCTCATTTCCACCTGCAAGGCGACAGCAGCACCCTCCTTCCCTAAGTCACGACAATGAAAAACATCTCTAGACATTGTCAAACGTCCTGGGGGCGGGGGTGGAGAAGTGGGGGACAAAATCTTCCCTGCTCGACTAGAGCAAGAATTGAGAGCCCTCAGGGGCTGAAGCTTGTCTGGAGTAGAACCCCCGAGAAGTCGCTCCAGTTTGCGATCAATATCTCAGCTGATTTTGTTTGTGGGAAATGACTATGCTCCATCAGTAATCGTCCATAAGAACCAAATCTACATGGGTAGTGCTTTCTGTTGTGAGCGAATAACATTTACAGAAAAAGGGCTCACAGATGAAATCAAGCATAGCAGCTCCCAGCTTTCGAAAGGGTTGTGATCCCAAAGTATTATTTATTTATTTATTTTAGGTTCAAGCAGATATATATTTGGCATCTCACTCTGTTGCCCAGGCTGGAGTGCAGTGGCACACTCACGGCCACCCCAGCGTCGACCCGCTGGGCTCTGGCCAGCCTTCCAAGTAGCCGGAACTACAGGTATGCACTACCACACCTGGTTAATTTTTGATTTATTGTAGAGACGATGTACCACCAAGTTGTCCAAGCTGGTCTTGCACCCACGGGTGCAGGCAATCCATTCTCCTCGGCCTCCCAAAGTGCTGGGATGACAGGTTAAGCCACCGAGCCTGACCAGCATGTAAAATATTTTTAAAGATATATTAACTCACACAATATTCTCTCTGATTTCTACATTAGCACTGAAATCAGAGTAGAATCCCAGTACTTCTGGACCAGTTTTATAATAACACTATTGTGATTAACATGAAAAATAATGTAATAGCATGATACCTTCCATAGGACTACGTCAATATTCCTTTCTTGAACTCCATGCATCATTAATGCTTGACATAAAGAAGTGTACAATAGAACAGTGAGAAGGTAAAAAATCTAAATTGGCCTATAGATTAAAAACAACCCCAATGAAAATACTATTGGCATTTTTACAGAAATAGAAACAGTCCTCAAATTCCTTTGGAAACACAAATGACCCCAAATAGCCAAAACAATATGGAGAAAAAAAATGACAAAAATAGAGGCACCACCTTTACTAATTTCCAAATATTATAAAGTTACAGTAATTAAAAACATAATTACTGCTCCTCAAATATAGACCATAATAAACAGATATATAGTTCAATGGAATATAACAGAAATAAACTCCCACATATACAGTCGAGGGATCTTCAACAAAGGTGCCACGGATGTACAATGGAGAAAGGACGATTTCTTTTCTTTTTTTTTTTTAATTTGAAAGATGTGGGGTACAATTCAGAATTAGGTGTACACGAGCAGTCATTGTACAGGTAAAGTCTGGGGCTCCCTTTGGCCCCTACTTCACCCTCCCCTCATTGGCAAAGTATAATTTAGGATAAGGAACACATTTGGCTGAACTATATGAAAACGCAGTTTTTGCCAGTCAAAAATGGTTTAACACCATCAGCAATTCCATATATTTCAATCTCATAATTCTTTGTAGCACCTACAGACTCCTACAATATCCGATCAAACTCTCCTGACTGCCTCTTTCTCTCCTGAGTTCCCCAGATAGTACCAGCTTGAACTTCCCTTTCCACCAAGAGCAGTCACTGCCTTTGAGGAGGTCTTTCACCTCTCTAGGCCCTGTGGAACAACACACAGATTGACAGCTTTTCTAAGTTCCTGCAGTCCAAAGAGAGCGGTGTCTACTTCCTATGTTTCTCTTCAACTCTTTTCTCTCATGTATTTAGAATCCCCAAGATAAAGATAAATGACGGGTCTTTGTTACACAAAAATCCACAGAAAATTTATCTACAGTTTGCAATTCGACAAAGATTACTAGCCAGCTCAGAAAAAGAAAGTCAGAAAACAACAAGGGAAAAATAAACCAGGAAAGGAAAAGAACTGGACTTGTTGAGGTGGGCAATGCTAGAAAATACTCTGAACAGCGAGTCTCTAATACAGATGACAGCAAGGGTTTAGAGAGAGATTAGAGGGTTACCTGCCAATCAATAACCAACTCTGGACACAATAAGTTGGACACAAGACCACCAATCCTGACCTAACATTCCCCTTGGGTATTCTAAAATGGGAAGCGGTGGTAGAAATCCTGGACTCAAAAACCGTTGAGATACAGAGTTAAAACGTGAGACTCTATGGGTCAAAGAGTTCCCATTATCAAGTAACAGAAAGAAAACAACAAGCAACAGCAATGTTCCTTTAAGTTATAGGGTAACAAATGCTCCCTGGTGCCCTCTAGGTCTCCCCTTCATTTGTTGACATGACTGTCCACCGTTTTCTCAAACTTAAGAAAGAAAAGTCATCCCCTCCTTCCTAAGGCTACACCTCATTCTGAGTTCTCATTTCCCCAGGCCTTGCTGCGTACTACCGTGAATTTTTTCTATATTCTTTCTTTTATATGCCCCCTCCTGTACCTTCTAAGTACCTGTCAAGAATAGCCCGGGTTTTGAGGACAAAGAAACACCCCTCTCTTGACACTGTGCTAGACTCCAGACTTTTCAGACTCCTACCCTCTCTGTCGCCATTCTTCCCAAAAAGGCCCCGGAACGCCCCAGGACCCCGCCAGCCTCCGGAGCCCCCCACCGCAGGACAGGCACCCCCACCACGCGCCGGGGCGACTTCCTGCCCCTCTCCACTGACCACCCTCACGAGGGCCTGACACCCGCACACCGCCCGGCCTGGCGGGCGCTCCCCAGCCTCCCCCGCTTCGTCCTGGGTGTCACTGGACAGCCCGAACCGGCTCCTGAAGTCGTATTCCCCGGGGCCGGGCGACCCGCCCTCCCCGCGCCCTCCTGCCCCTGCCCTTCCGCCCCGCCGCCACGGCCCGCAGGGCTCTCCTCCCCGGTCCCTCACGCAGCGGGGTCCTCAGCGCCCCTCGCCTCTGAGTCGAGACCCTCTTGCCAGACCGGCTCTTCCGTGTCTACGCTTCTGCTAGCTCTGGACAGTCTAAAACGGCCGGCAGAACACCAGGGGCGAGCGCCTTCCCCCCAAACCCACCGTGCCTGGCTCGGACGGCGCCGCGGTCGGCCGCTCTGGTCATCCCGCCTCCCTCTCGCTCCGCACCCTGGGGCGACGCCGCCTCGGCCGGTTCGCGCCTCCGACACGTCTCTGGTCTCTCCCCGCTGCCCGGACGCCCTGCCCGTCTCTACAGACCACTATCACAACCGTCTCAAACCTCATTTCCCCACCCCCCCATTTATCTATCTACTTTTTAAGCTTATTTAGAGACTCTGTCACCCAGGCTGGAGTGCAGCAACGCCGTCCTGGTTCCGGCAGCCTCGATCCCGTGGGCTCAAGCACTCCTCTCGCTTCAGCTGCCCGAGCAGCTGGGACGGCAGGTGTGTGCCACCATGCTTGGCCAATTTTTTTTTTTTTTTTCAGAGACGCGGTCTCACCATGTCGCCCAGATTGGCCTGGCACTCCCGGGCTCAAGCGATCCTTCTGCCTCGGTCTCCCAGAGCATTAGGATGACAGGCATGAACCACTGTGCCCAGACTCCCCTTCTATTTTAATCAGCTCTCAAAAGTACGCATATGGCTCTAAATACAAATATGACCATGTTAATCTACTGGTAAAATGAATAGTTTCATATAATTCAGTCCGTCTAAATCTGGGCTCCCGGACATCCTAAAGCAGTCATTGTATGTAACAAAGTAGCTCTTCTTTCCTGTATCTTGACTGGCATTGGTGTTATACCATCACTGGAAAAACAGAAAAAGTCACTCAAATCACGCCGTGCGTTCAGATGAGGAACCTGGGTTGAGGAAGGCGGACACAGGCCTGCTGCCACCGAACTTCCATTACTTCCTGCTACTTCTTCCCACACAGCTTTCCTCCAGGCAGGAAGCCTCTGTGCTCTTTCACAGCTGTGTTTGCTTTGGCTGTTCCCCTGGGCTGACATCCTCTTCTTCCCACCTGATCACTCGTGGGCTCTCCTTCATGTGGGAAGCTCAGACAACATCTCCTTTGTGAGCTTCCTTGGACTTTGCCAAACACAGTCCTTCCACAGCACTCAGTGCCCAACTTTAAAGCTTGTCTCACAATGTCGTGCAGATTTATTCAAGTATCTGTGAACCAAATGGGAGCTCTACTTCACCAGCCACACTTTTGACACAGAGCGACTATCAAATCAATCTTTTTTTCAAGAGAATCACAATAAATGCTCTTCTTCTCCTGATCTTAAAAGCCCGTGATAGTTGCTCCAATTCTTGGAACGCTATCCTCCATCAAAAAATAATCAGTAACTATTTAATATCACATTCAACAGTAGTCACAGTTACAAGAAACGCTAAAGCCACCAGGTAACGATTCTTCTTTTTCAGAGAAACAGATGCAGAGATAAAGCCATGACAGTGATTCGTACGAGCCCTACCAAGATCCGTGCCTCTTTCCAGAAGAAACCCGTCCCGCGGCAAAAGGGAAAAGCACACCCGATGTGGGCGTAGCTTTGCTAAAATCTCTCTGGCTCCAAGAACAGGCCCCGGCCGCGCTGAGTGGCCTCTGAGATTCCTCCTCCTCCCCCACCCGTGTCCAAACAAGGCAAGCACAAGACTGGATGCCAGAGCCCAACGTCTATGTTTCAGAAGAAGTCACAAGAATGGCCCGAACATACCCACCGTGGCACAGTTGCCTGATTGCGCCCTGAGAGTACGACTGTTGGCTGGGGGAAACCCCTCTGTGCCACCTGCAGATCCAGTAGCACCCACCAGTTTAGAGGTCCAGGCCCCCGTTTCAGGAGGGAAGAAATCCCATTTCCGGCAGAGGGCTAGAAGTAGTAAGAGCAACGCCTACTGTGCTGCTTGGCATAGACTGAGAGACAGAAACAGCTGGGTCGCACGAGGCATACAACAGCTGGCTGACTGTAATCAAATCAGTCATGTTAAATCCTAAATTATGTCCATTCTTAAGTCTTGGGACTTAATAAACTTGACTTTTATCCAGTACTTGACATTGTTACATAAAAATTATTTTCCAAGAAAGCCAAAACCTAGCTAGCATAACTTATTCTTAGAATAAGGCACTCAAATTGCCTAAATAGACTTTCATGCCCATCAACAAAAAAAGGCATTTGTGTGAATTAGCAAAACTGTGCAGTTAACACACTGGCAACAATGCCTTTAATTTTTTTTCTAATAAGCTCTATAGAAGTTGGCATTCATCACGTTCTCACTTAGTTGCACTTCCATAAAAAACAGCAGTAAAGTTTGATTAAGCTCTAATTGAAATTACAATTGGTAAATTTAGTGTCATCTATTAAATCATTCCATTAATCCAAATTGATGTAGTCATTGGCCTAATAGTTGTTAAAGCTGTAGTATATTACACTATACATTTAGCTGGACTACCTAAACGTACTACATAAAAGCAAAGCATGAAAGTGATTGTATCCCCATAAAATGACCTGGGCCCTAATTTGGACCTAAATTTCAGTAAGTTATTAGCTGAATTAGTCATCACAGACCTGGCAGCCACAGTTTAAAGTACAAAGCTTTGTCAGTGCTTTGAACAAAAGGAATTCTTCAATATTTACACATTGCACGCTACCCTTTGGAAGTTGTTAAATGCCTCTGTGGCTACTAACTCTTAAAAAACGAAGTAGTGAATTTATTATGAGTTATATAAATATGAGCAGCATATTCAGAAGAGTATGTGATAACATCAAAATAGTGCTCAACTAAGTAGCCAACTAATATCTGAGAGACTTTGATGAAGTTTCTCAGGTATTAATTGGCTACTTATTTCGTATTCATCTGTTTTTGTAGGTCTGGTACAGGAAGAACTCAAGTAAAAGATAAGAAAAAAAATCAGTGTTGACTATAGGATATGAAGGAAGTCTAGAATTTAGGCAACTGAGATAAAAGCAGAGTGCATTCCAGGTTCATCACAAATATTGTCTACTGTGCAACTACTATTCTAGGAGCTTGGGATATATTAATGAAACAACACATTTCATTATATTCAAATGCTTTTCTTGTAGAGCTTACACTTGAGGTAGGAATAAGAGAGTCAAAAAGTAATAAATATGATAAGTAGGTAAATTGGGTAATATGTTAAAGGCAAAAAAAAAAGAGCTATAGGAAGAAAAAGATGACAGCACATTAGGTAGGGCCTTGAATGTGAGATAAAAACAAGTGGATTCTTTGTGGGTGATAGGCCATTGAAATTGTTGATAGGTCATTAAAGCACATGTTCATATGAAGTAACGGATATTTTAGAACACGAGAATAATCAGCTCAAAGAGACATTTTGAGAACATCAGTTTTGTTGGGTGCAGAGAGGATTGGAAGGATGGGAATCCACTTAGTGGGACCGTCTTAGGAGTCCAGGAGTGTGTTCTGCTGGGTTGTGGGTACAGGAAATTGGAAGGCATGGCTGGGACTGAAGAAGCTCCTAACAGTATAGCATCAATATGGGAAGAGGAACGACTCAATGACAGTTGAGATCCAATTCTAGCTTCGCCCATTTAGGATGATTAAAGAAGAAACGAAGCAGTGTGTGATGGTCTTACAACCTGCGAGAATTAAAGGCGATTCCTCTTTATGTTGGCCTAACTTTAGTTATTTTTCACAACAAATGGGGCGGATGTTTTCTGACAAGGAAAATCAAAGTGTTTATTAATTTTTTTTGTTTCTCTCTCTCAGTCTATGCTAAGCAACACAGTAGGCGTTGCTCTTACTACTTCTAGCCCTCTGCCGGAAGTGGGATTTCTTCCCACATGATAGGGGGCCTGGACCTCTAAACTGGTGGGTGTTACTGTATCTGCAGGTGGCACAGAGGGGTTTCCCCCAGCCAACAGTCATACTCTCAGGGTGCAATCAGGCAACTGTGCCACGGTGGGGAATGTTCTGACCATTCTTATAACTTTTTTTGAAGCATAAATGTTGAGACTCTGGCATCCAATCATATTCTTGCCTTGTTTAGACATGGGTGAGGGAAGGAGGAATAATTTTATCCCTTTGGTACTTTCCTTATTTGGGCTCTCATGATCACTTGACTCACTTGATTATCTTTTCATCTAGTTTCCCTTTGTTCTAATGCAGCCATCTTCCGCATAACCAGATATATAGTCCTAAAAAACAAATCTGATAGTGGAATGTTCCTATTTAAAAATCTGCATGGCCTGTCACTGCTTAAGAAAATAAAACAGACCAGGCTTGGTGGCTCAGCCTGTAATTCCAGCACTTTGGGAGGCTGAGGCAAGTGGATTGCCTGAGCCCATGGGTTCGAGACCAGCTGGGGCAACTTGGCAAGACCTCTTCTCTACGATGAATCAAAAATTAGCCTGGCATGGTAGCACGTGCCTGTAGTTCTGGCTATTTGGAAGGCTGAGGTGGAAGGATGGCTGGAGCCCTGCAGGTCCATGCTGGGGTGGCCATGAGCCTGCCACTGCCCTCCAGCCTGGGTGATAGAGTGAGACTCCAACTCAAAAAAAAAAAAAAAAGAAAAGAGAAAGAAAAAAAAGAAAACGTAAAGCTGATTGTGATTCTTTCTGCAAAGCCCTGTTCTGCTTTTCTTTTCTCTACTCACTAAATATGCCATGTCCACTCAAAAACCTTTGTCTGGCAAACTGTCACTCATCAAATAGCCAGAAAAACACCACCATTTCTGAAAAGCCTTTCCTGACTTCCTTCAAGCAAAATTGGCCAATCCACCTCTGTGTTCTCTCACATTACAGCAGTAATACCTCCGCTTTATCACTCACTATGGTATATTATTATTCTTAGCTTGTTGACAAGTCTATCCCATGAAGCTCTCAGTAGAGGCTGCTGTGTCTTTTCTGCTTATGGAAGACCCTCTGCTGACGGAGCCCCCTGTGAAACTGCATGTTGCTCAGAAGCAGCAAAGGTGCCTGTGCTCTAAGCTTTCCACCTGCAGGCGTGCCACCCATCCTGGCTCCGAGAAGGGCTTTGAGCATCTTCTCTCCTCCCATTCGAAACATTAGGGATGATGACGTCGAGGGTCCCCCAAAGAAAGAAAAGCTGGTGGCAGGTCAAAACCGCTTGACGGCAGGAGCGCCATCTTGGTGCTTGCACTATCAGCCATTTCTTTATACCTGAAGGTATTGAAGTCTTTACAACATGTCGATGAGACTACACAGCACAGCTTTCAAACAGTCATCCTACTAATCCCTGGCAGTTTTTTTAATCCCTCTCAATTTGACATTCAGCTTTTGTTTTCCTACCAAATTATAAAACCACAAAAGCAAGAAAAGTAGCACCTAGAAGAATATACTATGTCCTCCAGTAAAAACTGCTGAATATAACAATGATAAATAAACCTTAATATATTTTACTCAAAGAATGTTAAGAAACAGTAGCTTACTAAAAGAAAATTTAAAAAACCAGAAAATGAAAACTTCAAAATAACTCTGAGATAAATATAAAAATATCTTGTAAAAATTAACTCAATTTCAGTTTGATAGTGCTCCCTTCACTCTATAATCTAATACAAGATCAAAAGAGAAGACAGTACACAAAAGAATGAGGTCATACATTTAGAAAATAATTCATTAAATAATTCATTGACATCACTCCACAATAATATGGATATAATTAACATATACCTAATTTTCTTAATCCATGTCAAGTATTTGTCTCCAAACATTTCATTTCTTTATGTCAGCAGTCTCACTTTTCTTTCGTTTCTTTCAGAATATAAGATTTTACCTTAAGTAGATTACTATAATTGTTTTCCCTTTTCCCTCTTATTTCTTTTCCATTCTTCATCATTTACTTCATTCTTATTTTATACATTAAGACATTTTAAATAATCTTAACGATTTCTTCCAATTTCGCCCTACCTCTGAACAAACAGTTAAAATTATCTTTGCATTTCTAATTCACATAAAATTACACTGAAGTAAGTTTTTGGTTCTTTTTTTTTTTTTTGAATCGGAGTCTCCCTCTGTCACCCAGGCTGGAGTGCAGTGGCATGCTCACTGCCACCGCAGCCTCGACATGCTGGGCTCAGGCAATCCTTCTGCCTCAGCCTTCCAAGTAGCTGGAACCACAGGCATGCGCCATCATGCCTGGCTAGTTTTTCTTGATTTCTTGTAGAGACAAGGTCTCACCAAGTTGACCAGTTTGGTCTCAAACCTGTGGGCTTAGGCAATCCTCTCACCTTGGCCTCCCAAAATGCTTGGATTATATGTGTGAGCTATTACACCTGGCCAAGTAAGTTTTTTTTTCTAAACACAAGGATAAAAAGGAGTTTCATATATTGACGTTTTCCTAATGATTATGGCTACAAAAGCAATAACTTAAGTATTTGTAATTTTTTCAAGGAGTACTTCCTAATACTACTATGATGATCAAACACCTTTTTGAGGAATGAGTAAGACTGTTATCCAAAACAAACGTAACACACGTCTGAAGACCCTCTCCTTTAGCACAACTTCTTAAGAGTCCTGTGGTCACTTTATCCTCCTGTTGTATAACTCAAAAGATTCTAGGTATTTCAAGATCTCAAAATTAGGAAGTACTTGTTGAAAGAAGGTTTGTAGGTCTAACAAAACACAGTGCAGCTCAGGTACACATTAATAATAAAATAATCCACCTCTGCTAAAGCAACAGAGACACTAAACAAGTGTTTTGTTTGGTTCGTGATATGCATTCTGACTGATATACCTCTAAGGAAAGAGAAGGCCAATCACATTAAAATCTTACGCATTTCCACAGGAATAGTGAATTGATAGCTCAAGAGAAACAGGTGAGTCTTATAAAAAAGAGTCTCTGCTTGTCAATCTCATGCCCTTTCAGTTTTGCCTCTTCTGCTATGCACATAAAGAAAAATAAGATGGGTGGTATTAGTTTGGTTCCCATACTGACTAGTCTAAAAAAAATTACTACATTTGTATGAGAAAGACATTAATAGTTCTAAGAATTTTCATATAATATACAAAATTATTTAAGCTACAGTATAACACTATTTTAAATAAGATAACCAAAATTTTATATGTATATAAAATGAGTCACACTATGATGTGGAAATGGCTAATATTCAATTTTCTTATGCATTTCAACTCTAATGCTCTACTACTGACAATTAATTATTGGGGTTTTAAGATAGAAAGTTTAACTCAAAAACGGTTCTTCTGAGTCAAGGCAGGTGTTCACCCTTTTCATACCTTTAAATACAACCTGGCTAATAATCGCAATTTTAAGAACTATATAACATAACACACAAAAATGTTTTAAAACAAAGTAGCTCATAATTATGACCTACTTAAGATTTTGACAAGCTTTACAAATTATAGCCTCCCTAAAATTATATTACACCTAGTCAATTAGTTTAAGTGTTAGAAATTCTTTTTATTTTTATTTTTTTGAGTTGGAGTCTTACTTCATCGCCCAGGCTGGAGTGCAGTGGCACAGTCACGGCCACCCTAGCATGGACTTGCTGGGCTCTGTCAATCCTTCTGCCTCAACCTTCCAAGTAGCCGGAACTACAGGTGAGCACTACCACGCCCGGCTAATTTTTGATTTATTGTAGAGTCATGCTCTTGCCAAGTTGCCCGGGATGGTCTCGAACTCGTGGGCTCAGGCAATTCACTAACCTCAGCCTCCCAAAGTGCTGGGCTGAGTCACCGAGTCCAGCCAGTGTTAGAAATTCTTAACCACAATTACACCTTACTGTTAGCTATAAGGACTAAATTCTTACATGTAGTTTAAATGATTCAATTATCCACTAACAGTTTTTCAAAACGTCTTCAGTCCAAACTATGAATATCGGTAACCTTAATCAAAAACTATATTTTGTTATATGGTTCTTCTCAGTCTTGTTTACCTTTTCATTAGCACTAAAAATTGTCAAAGTCCAAATATATTTATTTCACCACAAGCACATACAATGTAAATTGGAATCCACCACAACTACTGATCATCATTTTTTTTTTAATTTTTGAGTTGGAGTCTCACTCTGTCACCCAGACTGGAGGGCAGTGGCACGCTCCCGGCCACCGCAGCCTTGACCTGCTGGACTCAGGCTGTCCTTCTACCTCAGCCTTCCAAGTAGCCAGAATGACAGGCACGTGCTACCATGCCCAGTTAATTTTTGATTTATTATAGGGATGAGGTCTCGCCAAGCTGCCCGGGTGGGTCTCAAACCCGCGGGCTCAGGCAATCCACTCACCTCGGCCTCCCAAAGCACGGGATTACAGGCTGAGCCACCAAGCCTGGCCTGATCATCATTTTTTAATGAACTTCCCTATTAGGCCAACTTTTTTTCTAAATATGTTATAAATCTTTTCTTAATGGCAATTTATTTGCGCTAAGTGCAAAACAGTACATTTAATGTTTCCCCATTCCCACTGATGTCTCCAACTGTAATCTGAGAACAGTATGACATGCTAATATGAAGAACCCAGGCCCAATTATAAAGTCACTCCACATATTTTAGCCTCACTGATTCCTGTGTATCTTAAACACGTCAGTGGACTACTACCAATTATTTTCTTAAAGAAACAATAATCTTCTTTTACTAAGAACCTCAAAATTTGAAAAGTTTAAAATATCTAAAAAAGTCAAGTCTGAGCCTAAAACCTCAAGTCTCAATAATCTACACTAAGAAAGGTAAGCGCTAACAGACATTTCAAAGTCATTTGTATTTGATTTTAGATGATTTTAGTCAAATGTATTACTTGTATTTTAATATTTAGAACATTGCCAACAAACAAAACCAAAATTATGAACCCTTATTCTCTTTTAGTATCTTCTAGGAATAAACTATCATCTCTCAAGCAGATGTCAAAAATAAGCCCAGAGCAGCTGAAGCTGTGCCCTTTCTGCATATTTATTCTGCATACAGTACCTGAAGATAACTGTTGGGTCCCAAAATATTTTTTCCTCTGATAACAATAATTTGTAGAAATAATTAAGGGTTGGAGTTTGTTGTTGCTGTTACTGCCATTTTAAACGAAGGTACTCATTTGAATGTTACCATAACCCCATCATGCCTTACGAAAAAGGAGATTGAAATCCAAAGAAACTATCTGGCCAAGATCACAGCCAGAAAGCAACAGAGCCTGGAATTACACTAGGTCCTGTGATCACAAAGCAGCACTCTTTCTGCTGTATCTTCTATTACCTCCCAAGGTCCTTAATTAGCAAGTACGTTAAAATTAGTGCTTCAGTAGCAAATCATCAAAAGACATAACTGATGAGGGGCGAGACTAGCTCAAGACAGTCATTTGAACCCACTCCCACTTTTTTCACCATTAGACAGAGATGGGCCTTCATAGAGTTTTACCCACCTAGCTAATTAGTTAATTAACTGCCTTTTGATCTCACCCCATTTGTTCTTTCCAAAAACAATCCTATGGTTATATGATTGTGTGTGTGTGTGCATGTGCATGTGTGTGCTTTCCTTTACGACTTTTCTTGAAATGGGAGGTCTCTCCGTGTTGCCCACGCTGACCTGGAACTCCTGGACTCGAGGCATCCTCCTTCCTCAGCCTCCCAAATAGCTGGGATTACAGGCACACACCACCAATGCCCAGCCTGGTGTTTTAAGTATTTTTGCTTTTGTTTCGGATTATTGCTCCTTGTGACACTAGAGACAGACAACGAGCAAAAAACACCATGCAAAAGAAAAAAAAGTCCATGGTTTTCCAAGTTAAGATTTCTGAAAACATCCTGACTTCTCCCTTCATTCCTGGGGGGACTTGGATGAGTTCCTTACCCTCCTCTGACCTTGTTTTCCTCTTCTGCAAACTGGGGACAAGCATCTTCACCTCACGGGGATTGAGAATGGCAGCGATCAGTCATGCAGGTGTGCCAGGCACAGCCAGCGATCACACGCCAACACCCCCCCCAAGAGTCCTTTTATTTTGTTCTTCACCTAAATCTCACAGGAAAAGAGAGACTGCTGATGAGTCATGCATCAAAAAATTGGGTTGAGAATTTCCTTAAACTGAAATAGAAACCATATTGCAGGTACCTAAGCAGCAACTCGAAGAAAATTGCTTGGCTACTCATGTGTGAGAAAGTTTAAACTTTAAATGCAAAATTAAAAACACCCTTTCCCTGTACCTCAATAGCCATTGCTGCCTCCGCTGATGCAGAACATGAAATCAAGAACCACCACCTTTGGCTGTCAAGCAGAGAGCTGAAGAACGTCCCCCAGAACCTCATCACGCTCATCTTCACTGAACTACTACCTTGTAAAGACAAGGCTGCTTGCCAGTGAATCCCAGGCTTGGAGGCAGCCATCCTGGAAGCCAGTTCTGGGTGTCCACGTAAACCCAGAGTCGCTTGCCTTAGTGTTTAGCCTGGATAAATTACTTAGGCTAGAGAGAGCAGATCCATTTCATCTTATGTGTCAACTGTGACTGACAGTGGCAATCTAAAGCACTGAATACAGATGCACTTTGAGGCCAAATCAAAGCTTTGCAGATAAGAGTGCCAGGATTAACCTGCAATGTCTGCCAAGGATGGAGGAATATGCAGAGTCCACAGGCCAGCTATTAGTCATTCATTTCCAGAATCATCTGGTCTCACTGAAAAAAGCATTAGCCGTAGTCAGCTTATTGCTAAAGATTAATGATCCCACTGCTGTAGCAGTAAAATTTCTGGAGATCTCAGTGATATTAAAAAAAAAGAATGTGTGTGTTTTAAGACAGAGGTGACAAACTACAATCCAATTAATTTTTCCATGGCATGGCAGAGTCAATCCTGTGCATTCACATCCCATTTCGTCTTACTCCTGGGACTCACAGCTAGACTACATCTCAGTTCCTCCTGAATTTGGGTGAAGCCATTACAATGGAATAAAGGCAGATACGTCTAGGCCTGAACCCAAATATTCCCCTGTGATATACCCCTTTCCACCTTCCGCCTTCTGTCAGTCAGACACACAGATTCCAGTGGAGAACTCAGAAGTCCCAGGTGGCAGAATCTCCTGTGGAAGACGTCATTTACAGCAGGCTGTGATATGAGCAAGAAACAAAACATGTATCAAGCCACTAGCTCTTGGTGTTCCCACCAGTGCAGTTCTAGTTGACACTGACAATTATCGTGGGGGGACCCCAAAAATCCAGAGTTATCTTTTGGAAGGTGGGTCCCTTTGTGGTATAGTTGGAATTTGTTCCCCCAGATCAAATGGCCAAAGTTTTAAATTTGCAAGTTTTGAGAACGATGCATCACAATTTGCAGAAGACACACCCCAAGTTGTGGCCAACAGGCAATTGGTTCTTCCACCATGAAAACACACTTGCCCACACTGCGCTGAGTGTTCAGCAGTTTGTGATCAAGAAATGGCATGACCCGCAAGTCCTACCCTCCTTATTCACCAACTCTTGCCCCAAGAGACTTGTTTTGTTTCCCTGGATGAAAAAAGTCCCCAAAGGGAAATGTTTGGCCAGTGTGGAAGAGGTGAAATACCAAACAGCAGAAGCACTACAGGGCATCAAAACCGACAAGTTCGAAGACTGCCCTGAGCAGTGGGAAAAGTATCTCGAGAAGAGCAACGCATCAAACAGGGAGCACTCTGAAGGTGACCGAAGTTTAGACACGTGCATAAGAACAAAGACACAGTTTTCAACAAACAAACTCTGGGCTTTTGGGTTCCCTCGTGTATCATCATGCCACGCGTATGGAAACCCAACTCTAGAAAGAAAGCCCATTTTTCTCAGCGGGGTCGTGACGATGTGAACTTGGGATGACGTAGCCTGGACGCTATGTTTTGCCGTTTCCAGGCATTGGGAAAGTTCATCTGCAAGAATGAAGCAGGTCTTCATGACTACCGTATGACATGGTAACAAGAGAACAGGAGTGGAGGCAGAATCCTGAGGAGCACTAGAGAGGTCCAGCTTCATCCCTGCCTCTTCCTCATAGTGGCTCCAAGGCTAAAACATTTCTCTTTTTGCCCAGCTGTTTTGATCTATATTCCTATAATCTGCAAACACAGCAGTCATAACTAATGTAAGCATAAAGGAGAAAACAAAAATACTTCCACTAACAATGCTCAATTTTGGCTTATATTCTTTCAAAATCTGTATTATGGGCATATACACACTTTTTAAAAATGAAAACTAGATCATACCTCATAAATTGTCTTTTCAAGCCAAATGTACTTTAATGACATTTTTCAAGGTTGTCAAGTATCTAGTTGCTTGAATACACCATCATTTTTAAATAAAGTGTTTAGGTGTATCCGATTTTGTATTCCTATATGTACCTCGATGTAACACATTAGTTTTGAAAACAAAATATTTTTTCAATTATTTATCTGAGATAAATTTGTAGAATTCAAATTGCTGGGTCAAAGATTCTCAAGGGTTTTGACTGATACTGCCAATCCACCCTCCCAAAATTTTTATACCAATTTATATTCCCGCCACATTTTTTTTTTGAATTGGTATCTAACTCTGTTACTCAGGTTGGAGTGCAGTATCATGATTACAATGATCACAACTCATGGCAGCCTTGATCTGGACTCAGGCAATCCTTCCACCTCACCATCCTAAGTAGCTGGAACTATAGGCACGTGCCACCGTGCTCAGCTAGTTTTTTGGTAGAGATGAAGTCCTGCTATGTTGCCTAAGCTGGTCTCGAACTCTTGGACTCAAATAATCCACCCACCTTGGTCTCTCAAAGTGCTGGGATTCCAGGCATGAGCCATCGCACCAACTGAGTCCTAAATTCATACTATTTTTCCTCCTGAGAAAGCAATGCTGGGCTGAACTGATAATGCTTCTTTCTTAATTCAGAGCACTAATCCATGAAATGATTAGTATCATCTACAACAAGAACCAAATCTCTATTCCATTAAGGTACACACACACACACACACACACCCACCCACCCACCAGACTACAGGCATAGTAATGTCATCACAGCACACAGTTCTCCACAAAACGCAATAAAACTAAAACTTCAGCAACTCCTTGGGACCATGTTGATAATTATAGTGAAAAACAAAAAGAACAAATAGAGAAACACAAAGCAGTGACGAGATGCAGATGTTAAACAGCTGGTGAGCCTACTCTCTAGCTCAGCCTCCAAGCAGTCTGCCATGGAACCTTCCATGGGTACACTCATGCTCTTTTAAGGGTGGCGAAAGCCAGAATGTTACATGTAAAAATACTTAATGAAGAGGCCAGAAAAACACAAACACCTGCAACCTTGATGTTTTAGGGGAAAAAACACATTAACAAAACTACATTAAGACATAGTCTGACTAAATGAGTTAGCCAGAAGTTGGAACAGCTGTACACTGTACACTCTGACAATAACCACGTTAAAAGTGAGGTTCTCTGGTATAGAAGTAGCAATCAGAACTAGGTGAACAAAGTAATGACACATTCAGTCACCTGTCCAAGATAGGCAGACAAGAATTACTCAGTATTTGCACATATGGAAAGTGTGATTTTGTCTCTTTGGAACTCAGTTTCCTCATCTGTAAAAAAGAGGAGGCTGGACAACTGCTAAGTCTCTCCTTTCTCTCTTCTGAGATTCTCTCCTAAAAGGCCCTCCGGGTTGTGGGCCATGCACAACTCAAGCTCACCTCTTAACATCCCCTGCCCTCCTCAGCTCACCCCTCCAGCAGCCGTCACCTTCCCTAAATTCCTACAGCGTGTCCTGCTCTCTGGGAGACTCCTCCCAGACGGTGTCCACAGCAGCTCTGGGCCGCACCACCTCCTCGTGAAGTCCCACTCATTCTTCAAGTCTGGGCTCAGACGTCACCTCCTTGGCGGCGCACCGCCACCGCAGTCTCCGCCTTCCCTGGAAGCCTTCATTCCTTTTGGATCACTTATCGCTGTTTTCTTTTTGCCTGTCTCCCCTACTAAGTCACAAGTGCTCTGATGCCAACGGCTGTGGATGTCTTTTTCACCAGGGTATCCCTGCCTCCTGGAACCATTCCTGGCATCTGGAAAATACCCAAGTATTTGTTAAATGAATAACGAATGCTACAAAAGCTCCTGGAAGCCTCAACACTAAAAGTCCTTTCTGATTTCTCCAAACAGGCCATTAAAAATCAAATGAAATATGTCGACATGTAGTGCTCTCTGTGTAAAGACAAAAGAACCTCTAAGCTGTAGGTTAAACCTGTCCCCTTTCCTCACTGCTTTTCCAATGGCCTCCGGTTGCTAATGGCAGTATTATCATGTGAGTGAATAACAGATTTCAGTGAATACTGGGAGTACTCAGTTACTTTTGAAATTATGCTTTTCTTTTTAAAACTGTTCCTACCATGTATAACGTACGTACTACTGAATGATAAAATAGATACTGAAAAGCAACGCAGCCTGAGCAATACAGTGAGACCCCATTACTACAAAAAAATTACAGAAATAAGTTTTTGAAAAATGAGCCAGGTATGGTGGCGCATGCCTACAGACCCAGATGCTTGGGAGGCTGAGGCGGAAGGATTGCTTGAGACGAGGAATTCAAAGCTGCAGTGAGTCATGATTTCACCGCTGCAATCCAGCCTGGGTGACAGAATGGGACCCTTCGCTTTAATAAACAAAAAAAAAAAAAAAAAAAGGAAAGAAAAGAAAGAAAAGCAATGATATCTAACTGTATCAAACTCAAAACTCTCTAAAGAAAATAGGTGCACATACACAATGCTGGTGAATAATTGTCTCTAATATTAATCCCCAATCATCTCATACCTAATAGTTAATGATATGTACCGAGAAGTACACATATGTTTTAATTCCACAACCAAAAGATTATAGATATAATTGTTGAAAATGTAACATTTTTTCCAATTTACTAACTTACTCATTGTTCTAACTTTTCACATCAAGGTTAAAATTCTCTTTAAATTTTTATCCTATCATGAGCATGCATGTATTAAGGAGATGTTAGGAAATAAATATTAACCACGTACATTAAGCAATTTTATGTTTTTTGTGTGTGTATTCCTCCAATTTTACACTTCTATTTCATTTCCAGTTTTGTTGAGAGAATGGATCAGGTTTAACTCTGTTCTTCTGAAGGTAGCAGGTAAAAGTAAAATCTTCATTTTATTTTCATTTTTAATTTTTTTTTAAGTGGGGATCTTGCTGTGTTGCCCAGGCCAGAGTGCAGTAGCAGGATCATGATGCTCATGGCTCACAGCAGCCTCAATCCCCTTGATCTCTTGGGGTCAGGTGATCTTTCCACCTCAGCATTTCACTTCAGCTGGGACTACAGGTATGTGTCCCCATGACTGGCTAATTTTAAAATTTTTTTGTAGAGATGAGGTTTTGCCATGCTGTCCAGGCTGGTCTTCAACTCCTGGACTCAAGAAATTTGCCCATCTTGGCCTCCAAGTGCTGGGATTACAGGCATAAGCCACCATGCCCAGTCAAAAGTAAAATCTTTAAATAGAAAATTTAGAAACCATTCATCAAATATTTACCAAAACCTGCTACCATGTGATGTTTGGTGTTAGGAATAGGGTAGCCCAAAGAAACTGCAGATTAGAGAAGGAAAAAAACCCTAAACAGAATCCCATTATAGCTCTAGGAGTGACACAACAGAGGTATATACACCAGAGGCCACCAACACTGAGAAAGAATGCCTAAGGATAGAGTTTTAGAAATGAGGTTTTAAAAATATATCTTAAAATATAGAAACAGCATGTGCAAAGTCCCAAAAGTAATAAAGAATATAGTAAATCTAATGAATTTCAAAGCAGCTCAGGAACCAACTGTGCAGTATATGTGTGTGTTGGCAAAATCAAATAGGAAAACAGGCTGGTTCCAGATCTAGCATACAGGTGAACTATCAAGGAAAAAAACCCTGATAACCTGGAAAATATTACAGGCATCCTTCCAACCATCTGGTTGAACTCATAAGAAAATAACAGCAATCCCTAAGGCCAAAAAAGAAAGAAGTTGCAGAAAACCACATAATAAAGTAATACTGAAGAAAAGGTAGCCCTGAAGGCCTAGAGTGGTCTAGAGTCTTCAATTTTAACAGCCCTGTGGGGAACAGGAGACAAGGTCTTTGGGACTGAGCAAGGTGACTATTTGGAACTAAGACCCCCTACATAAAGCTGGGATCCTTAAAGGGGTCCTCAATAAAATTAGGAGGAAAAAAAGTATCTTCTAGCAAAGAGAGACAACAGGAAGACATGTCCCACTCACCTTAGGCTCTAGGTAGATTGAGGGGGTGGGGTGGAAGAGATCTCTGGGGCATTTGTAACCATAGCTTTCTCCTTGCTGAAGTTCAGGATTCAGATTTTTACTACAGAGCCACACTTCAATATCTAAGACCCTTACAGCCATATTTGTTTCAGAATTCATGAGTTTTCAGATTCTACAAAAGTATTATGATGCATACATCATATATTAAGTAACACCACTAAAAAGCACACCATAATATGATATTTTTGTAGCTTAACATATAAACTTTCATATTAGTTATAAAGATTATATCCGATAAACTTTTGTTACCAGGTGACAAGAAATATGGTTTTATGAGCTTTTTGGATTTTCAAATTATCGATAAGGATTATGAACTTGAACCTGCACTAGATGAGAAGTTCTAAGAGCAGAAATCAACTTCAGATGCTGCCAGGGTAGCAGCACCTGTGGGACCTATCTGAAGCAAATAAAATTTCTATAGATGACCCTAGGCCTCTCAGGATTCCCATAAATGAAGTTCTAGCCAACATGACCACATAGTCTAAAATTATAAAATACATGGAGAAACATCATGAGTGAGAGTCAGGCAAAAACAACAAAAGAAATAGAACTTCATGTAACGGATCTATAAGGTACAGGATATAAAATTAGTTTTGCTTAAAATAGTAAAGAAATAAAAAAGGAACTAAAAAATGTGAGCAAGAAATATAATGTTATCCAAATATGAGGCAAATCTGAAAAACATTCAAAATGAATAGTATAAATGAATAAAATTTAAAACTAGGTTATTTTAAAACAGACAAGACACAGCTAAAGAGAGAATTAATGAACTGGAAGATATCTGAAAAACAAGCATGCTCAACAGAAAGCATTAGAAACTATGAAAAATATATTTAGAGTTATAAGGATGTAATAAAGTCTAACACATGTCTAATCAGATTTGAAAGACAAAAAAAAGAAAGAGAATAAGTATGGACAATAATGAATGATATCTGAAAGGCTGAGAATTTTTCAGAACTGATGAGGGACATGAATTCTCAGAGTCAGAAAACCAAACAAATACCAAATAGAATAAACAAAAGAAAAGCTACATCTATGTAGACATAGTCCACTACAGAAGGACAAGACAAATAGAAGATTTTGAAAACAGCCTACCCCCCAAAAGGGGTTACCTAATGGCAAATAGATTGATATATAAATTCTTAAGAGCAACATGGAAGTCAAATGAGTAAAATATTGTCTTCAAAGAGAAAATAACTATCATTCTAAAATTTTATATACAAATATACTGTTCTTCAAAATATAGTTCAAGAAAAGGACATAGTTCAAGAAAAATATTAGACATAATGAAGAAATGGTGAGCAAATAAGTTAGTTACCAGGTGAGTCCATTTAAATAAACATTGCCTCAATTGTAAACCACATCTTTAAAATAAAAATTAAAAAAAAGAAGTGCTCTCAAAAACAAACAAACAAACAAACAAACACTGCCTGCATCAAATAATAAAGTTTAGCTTTGGGGGTTAAAACTACAGTGGAACTAGAATGCTGAATAATAATGGCATATGTCAGAAGTGGGTGATTAAAGTTAGCATTTCTTTACCCTGGAAATAAAAAAGAGATACTGATCTACTTTAGACTTTATATACACATATTACATTTTAAGGGTAATCACTAAAAGAATAACATATATTATATATATTATATAGAGAGAAGCCGTCAAAAAATGTATACGCATTTTAAGAAGGAAAAAACTGCATTAAAATTGTAATACTCAATGTATACTGATAACAAAAGATGAATGTAAGTCACGTTTGACTTCTGCAATTATAAAAGGTGCTCAAAGTGGTTATCATCAGCGTCCAGATACTTCTGATTACAACAGAGTAAAAGTAAGACATAAATAACATCTCTTAAAATGTTGATACACTTTTTGGCAACCTCTCCTCCAATATATGTAAACCTTCCAAACTATGGAAAGAGAAAATTGGAATTAAAGGAAAAACAATTCAGGAGGGGGGAGAAAACAAACATGAAGAAGTAGCAAGATCCAAATCACTAAATATGTACGCAATTGTCATAGTGGTAGTAGTAGCAGTAACATACTAGGAGTACCAACAGTAGCTATAGCAACAATTATACTAGCAATGGTCAGCAGTAGTAATGGTAGTAATAACTGATCATTATTGCATATTTGTGTGTCAGGCTCTGGGTTGGCATGCATTATCTCACTATTCTTCACAAAGCCGAGGTAGGCACTTTTATTACTCTTCGTTTTACAGATGAGGTGTATTACTGAAGTAAACATAAGCAGAAGACAGCTGGAGAAGGAGATTTCAGGGAGTTTTTAAATAGCTGGATCTGAGAGATGAGGGGCAACTCTCAGGGTGAACAACACTTGAGCAGGCAATGTCTAGCACCCAGTAGCAATTCTAATAGCTCGCTCATAAGTTAAGCCAATCCAAGACACAGAATATCAAAAGAGGAGGTAGAGTTTGTCTGTTTTCTTTTCTTTTTTTTGAGTTGGAGTCTCACTGTCGCCCAGACTGGAGTGCAGTGGCCGCTTCCGGCCACCGCAGCCACGACCTGCTGGGCTCCCGCGATCCTTCTGCCTCAGCCTTCCAAGCAGCTGAAACTACAGGTGCGCGCTACCACGCCTGGATCATTTTTCTGATTTATTGTAGAGATGAGGTCTCGCCAAGTTGCCCAGGCGGGTCTCAAATCCGCGGGCTCAGGCAATCCACTCACCTCAGCCTCCCAAAGGCACGGGATTACAGGCTGAGCCACCGAGCCCAGCTGTCTCTTTTCTTTGGAATGGCAAGTTATCACTTTTCAGCGTGGTTGTCAAAAAACAAGGCAAAGACTGACAGGCTGGTTGCTGAAAGAGCTCAAAGTCCCTAAAGAGAGTTGTATATGTGGCAGGGGTTGTTTTAAATGGAGATACTTGACCATACTTATCAGAGAGGGAGGAGGAATTAGAGATACAGATGACAGGGAGAATAACTCATGTAGAAAGGACAGTTACAGTTTAAAATAAAAGTGCTAACCCCTAGGAAAATCATCAAACTATCAAGTCAAAGAGCAAACTACACCAAACAGTCAAAGATTTAGCTTCTCTTGTTCCCGAGTAGCCAAAAATGGCACACTGAAAAATCCTTTTTAAGGTGCTAGATTCTCCTTAAAGATGCACAATAAAGAAATCTTCTGCACACAAGGGGGAGAAGGATCATCACACACCTAGGACAAATGGATAGCAAGAAAACAGCTAGAGAAACATTGTGGGCTTCAGGGCACAATTATTTCTGGTTTGTGCTTTTACCTAACTACTTCAAGGAAGAGTCCATCACTTCTCACTCATAAGTCATCGTGCAACTGATGCTGGAGTATGCCATTCAACTATTCTTTCCTCGATGGGAAAAAAAAATAGGGCAAGTCCCACATTACATAAAGGCCTAAGAGAAAAACACAGCCAGCATTCCCCTTCACAAGCAAACAACACACCTCTCTAAACAGAGAAAGGAATTTACATAAGAAATGAAATGGAGAATATATTTTTTAATGGCAAGAAAAGGGGCTTTTCAAATGATTTAAATGCCCCATGATTCTATTTGAAGGCTCTCTCGGTAGGTGCTGGCTCAGGAGTTGAGTCACCTAAAATGCAACTCTGTAAGGAAAGTATCCTCGGCCCTCAGGGAATAGGGTTCTGAGGCCCTTCTGACCTTCTTTACCAAGTTACTGAAACCAAGATAAGCTCTGAAGAACACTCTATCCTGCATCAATCAATTTGAAGGGAGTTGGTAAGATATTTAAAGGATATTTATTTGTGAAAAGCTAAGAGAGATCTATGGCAACTAAGTGCACAGATTAAATTGAAAATAAGTCTTCAGCAACCATTTATTACACATTAAAATGAATGTGGCAATGCATAAAAAATCTAGATTTTAATCTAAAATGCTGCAAGCTAATATTGCAATTAAGTTATAAATTTACCAACTTATAATTTTACATTTTTCCATATAAACATTTTAAAATCACTAAAACAATTTCTAAAAATCAATTTTATACCAGTTCTAAGAAAGTATTTACTAACCACATTGATTGCAAAAAGGGAAAAAATTATCTAAAGTGACCTAAATATATTTAACATTAAATTAGGATTAAAAAAGGATTCCTCTAAAAAATGAGAAAGTAAAAAGATCCAGAAAGAAGTCCTGATTGTTCCACTAGCTAACATAAAGCCTGCTCAGTGATTTTTTAAGTCAGTTCTAAAGCATGCTCCTTATTATCTAAGGCTTGTTGTCACTCTTCTGCTTCTTCTGCTCCTGCCAACCCTGAACCTCACATGATCTCTTCTCTCTCTTCCTACGACTCGGAACAGCATCCGAGAATGTTATAGAACCACACAGATTGGGCCCCCTACATATTTGCGGTATGAACTATACTCAGATAAAATGCTTTTCAGAATTGTATTTTCCCCATCTCTTCTTGACTGCCTAAAAAATAACTAAATCTATTCAAAACCATCTCCACACTTGGGCTGGGTCTTCTGGTGAAATCAAGAGGAAGAAACAGAGCCCCAGTGCAAAAAAATGACAGGGCGTGTTTAGACAATAATAAATAACTACATGAAAATAACTGGAATCAAAGTAAAGTACATTTGCAGTCAGTCAGCATACTTCTCATATCGAAAGCTCCCCTAGTTTTCAGTCATGTTTTTACACACTGTTCCACTTAATTTTATTAAGTTATTTTTTTAGATCCTTCGCCACTATAGAAAGTCCTATTAAGTTATCACAAATATAAACTAGTGTGCAAACAGTTCTATAAATTAAAATATATTTTATATTTGCAAAGTAAATATATTCAAGACAAATTAATTTTTATGTTTACACTTTTATTCTATCTTTACTCATAAAATTTCTTACTTTTTAAATAGATATTTGTAAATAAAATTAAAGTAGCAGGAATTTTGTAGTAATTCAATATTTGCCTTGAATCAAACACAGTCGATATCTCTTACTACCTGCATCAGACATTCTTATAAGAAATATAATTTTATTTTTTCTTTACTTGGGGGAAAAGAATAATTAGTAAAATTGTAGTATCTCTCAAACATGAGATTCAGAACTTGAAACACTTGCTTTTTATGTGGGATAAACTCACTATTAAAAACACTCAAGAAGTTTAATATGAGAAAAAATAAGATTACTGAGGACCAATTAGGCTATTCATAAGGTTTGTTTTGCTGTTAATAGTAATGTCTAAGTTTGAATTTCAATTAATTTCAATGATAGGATACTTTAATAATGTAGCATACATAGAAATCATTCATAAGTGCTATTAACTGAAATGAATCTTATACTGGGGCTGCAAAACTTACCAAACTTCCCCCTGCAGGAAATTGACTTTGGGTCAACTCTATTTTTCTGGTTTAACCTTGACACAATATTGGATAGGTACTGGGTGCCCTACTAGATCTTTTCACTTTATTATTTGGCCCTTTAGGCCATCAACTACAAAAGAGAAAAGCAAAACTCACTGTAGTGTCAAACAGTGTAACAAAGATAGTGAATGTTCCTTGAGTCCTAGATGTATTATGTACTATCAAATAGGTACAAAAAGTTACACAGGAAAGGAAGTGAGGATGTATAGATGGGCCCATAAAAATAAATGTCAAATTAATATTGGTTAGGTGCTTAATTTTCATGTGCAAAGTCAATGTTGTTATTTTATTATTATTTTGAATTGGAGTCTCTGTCACTCAGGCTGGAGTGCAGGGGCATGCTCACGGCCACTGCAACCTCGACCTGCTGGGCTCAGGCGATCCTTCTGCATCCGCCTTCCAAGTAGCTGGAACTACAGGCGCATGCCAGCACACTCAGCCAAGTTTTTTATTTATTGTAGATACAAGGTTGCACCAAGCTGCCCAGGCTGGTCTCCAACCTCTGGGCTCAGGCAGTCCTCTTGCCTCCACCTCCCACAGTGATGGGATTACAGGCGTGAGCTACTGCGTCTGGCTCACTCTATTTTTATAATCTTCCATTCTAAACTCCAAACCTAACTGTTATACACAAATCAAACTGATAACAAAATAAAACTTTTTATTTCAAACTTGTTTACTTCCAACCAGTATTTAATATTTTGAAAACTAAAAGACCAACTACTTAAGAATGCTTCAGTGCCTATGAAGAAACTTAGTCATGTTTGCATGTTTTAATAACAAGTACAATTTACTTTCATAACTAGTGTGTTACTGAAAACCTGCGAATAAATTACTGAGGTAATTTACTGCTTTTTAAAGGAACTTAACAAAGAATTCTGAGAAAAGATGTCGTTTTCTGATGCATACAAATATGACTTATATATTCAGGTTTCTGATACCATCTTTTCTTAGAACAGTACATATTACTAGTGTGATACCTGTCTTTCCACGTTCTACCCAAAGGTTAGTTTTAAGTGGAAGACGATTTATTTCATGACTTACTGGAAAAGCAAAACATTAAAAAGAAAGACCACTAATCAATACTCCTCAGCATTTAGTATTTTTAAAATGTCATTTTTTAAATGACAAAACTAAAAATTTTTCAAGCATATGATAGAGATTGCAATATGTATGTGGAACATGATGCTCAATTTCATACAAAGCCATGCAAGCGGGGTGGGCGTTTTAGGGATTAGGCAATTTAGGTTCATATGGTTCCTTTTATTTCCCCCCTCAATAGAGAATATTACTAAACAAACGAGATGGCAGTTATGCGCAGTGGTCACAAGCTATGAAAGTTAATTACACTCACTGAACCTGTTAAGTGGTGGTAAATTAATAACATAAAGCTCAGTGACTGGCATATAATAACTGCTCAATAAATGTTTAGCTCTTATGACTATTCATATTAATAATTCAACACCAGCTCCTATTTCAGCTGCTTTCTTTTAACATGAAATCTTCCCCCTATTTTCCATATCTTAAAAATCACCCCACTCACTAACACATTGCTGAAGATACTGGAAAACCTCCCACCTTCAAAATTTTTGAAAGACTTTTCCAGATTTAAAGTACTAAGATGACTAAATATTTAAAGTTGGAGAAGTCAGTCTTTATCAGAATGATGTTTTAATGAAATGTTCAAACCTGCAAATATTCTCTGAAATATATTGATATACTGATCTATCACTATGACAGATCAGCTTACAGGAAATCCATACCCTATGCCTTTCTTATTATGAGGATTTTCTAGACTGACATACACCTTTAAGACATAAATCATTCTTCCAGACTTGGGGAAACTGATGGAAAAATGGCCAAATGATTCAGCATGCTGCAGCAAAATGAGCTGGCCACGAATTTGTAATTTCCACGTATGTTAGATGCCCTGGCCCTGGTGGCCTCTCATCCTGTACTGCATATGTAACATATGAAACTGTAACTAATAAATTTTGTTAAACATTCTTCAGGAAAGGCGCAATGGTATCTTCCCCTCAGACAAGCTTCTGAAAACAAAATTATTCAGTTCTGTGAGATAATAGATTCACAAGGCTAGACAACTCTTACAATGTCCAGTTGTAGGCTTCATCAAGCTTTACTTATATAGATAACAGTGCAAGAGTCAGTTCTGACACTGGTGCCATTTTCTCAAGCTGCACAAGGGAGACAGTACGGGAAGGCCCGAGGCAAAAGAAAACCAGAAAAAGGGGTGAGGAGACGGGAATGGTTATACCTGTGTCTCTCAATACTGGTCTTTACCAACAAGCATCATAACAGGACAGACTCCTCAGCAGGCCAAAAAGACTGAGCAGCAACTGCAGATTATATTGTCATGTAGCCCTACTTATGAAGAAAGAACCTCACTACTTAAAGCTGTAGAAGCCTTTTTCTAAGTGCCTCTGCTTAACTTTCCACAACAAAATATTTACTATGTCAATCGAATGAAATGCTTCAGAAATATATAGATTCCAGACCAGAATAAAGCCTTTTCCATCAAAAAAATCAATTTTGAAAAAATACTGGGAATTTAAGTGTTTTCATCTAAAGCTGTACTACACATCTCAAACGCTGAGAAACTACATCCATTTTGTGACCACAGCACAGTCAAGCCACCCAGCATTTTCTGGGAATGGGACAAAGAAGTGTACGCCAGAATGTGTACAATGAAAGGCCTGTTATCTATGAAGTGCGATTTCCTCATTCAATACCTTGAATGTATTTTAGTTTGGTGTGGTCACATATGACACACATTCACCCACACCCACACTCACACACAAAAACCTCGGGAGCAACACTGAAAAGACGATATATTTTTAAACTATCCAAAATGTATTTAGGAGAAAACTAGAGTGACAAGTTTGACCTTGCATGAATCGATCTTTTGTTTTTTTTGTTTTTTGCTTTTGACAGTGCAACCCCTGATTTCCTCTAACCTGGATGAGGGAATGTGGTGGAGAGGGAAAAGGGGGGGGGGCGCTGCGAAACGCCTAATCCAGTGTGTACAATTTTTCAGGTACCATATATACATCACATACATACACACACACACATATATGTGTTTGTATATATATACACACATCATATATATATATGGGTGCCCCCGCCCCACCCAGACCTTAGAGGTCACCGGGAGGAAGAAAACAGCTCAAAGCAAGGCGCCAGGGCCAACCCGAAGCGGCAAGGCCAAGGCGGCCCCGGCCAGCTCCGCGGCAAGCCGGCCCCGGGCCGGAGGGCCGCAGCGCCCGACCCGCGAGCCCAGGCCGCAGCGCCGGCATCCCGGGCGCCGCGGCCGTGCGCACGCCCCGTTACGTAAAGGGATGCTTACAGTCCAGGTGCTTCTTCTTGGGGCCCATCACTTCGTGGGTGGTGGCTTTGCAGACCGCCCTCGCCACGGCGGAGCCCGTCACGCTGTACTGGGCGGCGGCGATGCGGTCCGTGAGCGTCTGGCCCGACATCTTCTCTGGCCGCGTCTGCCCCGCGCTGCTGCGGGAAGCCGGAGAGACGTCGCGCTGGAAGCCGCAGACCCGCCCGCCGCGCGCCGGCCTCGCCGCCCCGGCCGCGCCCCCGCCCGGCGCTCCCGCTCGGAGCCGGCCGCGCGCCCGAGCCGTCTGCGGCGGGGCCCGGGCCCGGCCGAGGGCAGGCCCGACGGGACCCCGGCGGCGCGCCCGTGCCCGCGACCCGGTCCCCGGGCGCTGCCGGGCGCGCGGTCTTCCCGGGCGCCGCGCCCGCCGCCCCCGCCGCCCCGCCGCGGTCCGCCGGCAGCCCGCGGCTTCGGGCAAGGGCCGGCCGCCCGAGCCCGGCCGTCTCCCCACCCCCTCGCCCGCCCTCGGGGGCGGCGGGGATTATCCCGGCGCCGCGCCATGTTCCGCCCGCCGCCCACGCCTCGCGGAGGCCCGCGCCCGGCCCGCCGGGCTCCGAAGCCCCGCCGCGGCGGCCGCCGAGCGCCTCACCCCGCCGGCCTCGCCGCCCGCCGCCGCGGAGCTGCCCCGCCGCGCGCCCTCGGGGCGGGGGGGGGCGGGGGCGGGGGCCGGCGCGGGACTCACCCGCCGCAGGAGGAGCGAGCCGCCGCCGGGGAGCCGCGCCGGCCGGGAGCGTGCGAGCGCGCGGACCGCTGCCCGGCGCCCGGCGCGCGACGCCCGCAGCCCCGCCGGGCCCCGCCCTGCGCCCCGCGGTCCCGGCGCCGCCGCCCGCGGCCAGAGCCCGTGCCCGCCGCCGCCGCCCGCGCCGCCGCCGCGTCGCCCCAGCGCTCCGCGCGGCGGCGCCATCCCCCCCGCGCGGCGGCCCCCGCGACGAGTCAGGTGACGGCGGCGGACGAACCGGCGAGCCCTCGGCGGAGCCCCGCGCCCCCTCCCGGCCGCCCACACGCGCCGCCCGCCGGGGCCGCGCGCTCCGAGGGGGGCCCGCGCCGAGCATCCCCGCCGGGCGCCCCCCGCCGCGGGCCCGCGCCCGGCGCCCCGCCCCCGCCCGGCCCCGGCGCCCGCCCGCACGGCCCGCGCAGCGCGCGCACCTGCCCGCGGGCTGCGGGGCGCCCGGGCGGCGGGGCGGTGGCCGCACGGGCGCGTGGGCCGCGGGCTTGCGCTCGGGAAGGCCGAGGCCGGGGCGTCGCCGCGCGCGGCCTGGCCGGCCCGGCCCCTTCGCCCGCACGCCGTCCCCGACGCGCCGCTGTCAAAGGCGGCGCGGCCCCGGAGGGCAGGGCGGTTTCACGCGTCCGCTCGGCGGCCCGCGGGACCGCTGCCTGTGCGTCCCGGGCTCCTCGGGGCTCCTCTGCTGCCTGGGCTGCACCTTGAGCCCGGGTGGGCAGGTAGTTCTAGCCACTCTGGTCTTGAGGGACACACCACTGCGGTCGGCTGCAGGGACGAAGAATTAACAGCCATCAGTCGAGTCCCACGGTACACTCGACAGTCATCACTTGTGTGTGTAAGGAAAACCCGTTGTGCCTGAAAAAGTCATTTCTGCCAGTTAAATATCGTGTTGGAACGTCTGCCGTTTGAATGTCAAGTGTGTATTTGAATTGTACGCTTGAATTTCTCAACGGGGATGTGGACTCGGTTAATAGCTTCACGTGTTGACATTTTCAAAGGTTATTTATGTTCACCTACATCTTTTTTTCTTTTTTCACAGTAGAATCAAGATCAGACTTCATTAGTGAATTTTCCTGGCATTTTTTTTTCCTGGCTGCCGGTGGTTTCTCTTCACCCTTGAGGCCATATGTCTATTTACAGATATCAAGGATTTGTTATATATTCTTTTTGGTATAGTGTTCAGTATGCAGTCATAATTTCACAACTGTTGGGACTGATTCTAGCACTAATTAGAAGCTTGATGAATACAGAAAGTTCAAGACCACTATTGTTAGGTTTCAAATACTAGTCCTGCCATGTTTCCCAGCAACACTACACTTAGGTATTTCCCAAGGGAAATAAAAAAATGCATTTCCACTAAAAAGCTTGTACTCAATTTTGTGACAGTTTTATATAATGACCCCAATCTTGAGGAAACCCAAATGTTATTCTACTAGTCAATGGATAAACAAAATGTGGTATATCCACACAATGAGGTACTACTTAGCAGTAACAAGAAACAAACTAATACCATGGATGAATCTCTAATGCATTTGACTAAAGGAAAGAAGCCCAACGCTAAATGCTACTTATTGTTTTGATTCCATTTGTATGACATTTTGGAAAAGTCAAAACTCTGGAGACAGAAAACATACCAGGTGCCGAGAGTAGCAGGAGACGATTGACTGCAAAGGGGCAGAAGGGAACTTTTTGGAATAATGGAAGTGTTTTATATCATAATTGCGATGGTGATTATACAGCTACATTTATTTCTCGAAACTCATTGATGTGTACATTTAAAATTGGTAAATTTTATTGTATGTAAATTATACCTCAATGTAGCTGATAAAAAGAGTTGGAGTGGCAGTATTCACACTTTAATTCATACTTTAAATTAGACTTTAAAGTAGACTTTACAGTAGGGAATATTAATAGGGATAAAGAGGCATATTTCATAATGACAAAAATTCATCAAGAGTATGTAACAATCCTACATATTTATATGTCTAGGCACAGAGTTTCAAGATAGGATGAAGCAAAGCCTAACAACATTAAAAGGAGAAATAGGCAATCCACAGTTATACTTGAGGATTTTAACACCTTTCTCTTTGTAATAAATAGGGCAAATAGGCAGAAAGTCTGTAAGGGCATAGATGACTTGAACTGGCCTTTTCAACCAATCTGACCTAATTGACATTTATAAAATATCCAGCAAGAGTGGAATTTTTTTTCAAGTGTATATGAAATACCCCCCAGGATAGACCATATTCTGAGCCAAAAAGCTAGTCTCAATAATTTTTAAAGGGTTACAATTCCACAAATTATGTTTTCTTATCATAGTGGAATTTAACTAAAAACCAATAACAGATAACTATCTGGAAATCTCTAAGCATTTGGTAATTATACAACACATACTACATAACTCATGGGTCTAATTTTCTCATAAGGAAAATTAGCAATTGATATGAACTAAATGATAAAAATACAATGTATCAAAATTTGAGGGATGCAGATAAAGCAATGATTAGAAGGAAATTTATAGCATTAAGATATTAACATTACAGCATTAAAATATTAGGAATGAAGACAGACCTAAAAATAGCCATTTAAGTTTCAACCTTAAGGAACTAGAAAAAGAATAAATTAAATTCAACATAAGCAGAAAGAAGGAAACAATAAAGATAAGAGAGAAAAACCAATGTAAGAGAAAATGGCAAATAATAGGTAAAGATCAATGAAACTAAAAGTCATTACTTTGACAAGATCATAAAATCAATAAACCCCCTAGTCAGGGGAAAAAAAGAGAGATGAGATACATTTCAAGTATTAGAAATGGAAGGGGAGATAGATTCTGTGGATATGACAGGACAAGACAATGTTATAAACAACATCATACCAATAAATTAGACAATTTACACAAAATGAGGAAACAGTATAGACTAATGTTTCTCCAACAGTCCAGTAGTGATGTCATGTCACATATGTTGCTATTAGTTAAGAGATTTTGAGCAAGTAACATGTTTCTAATAATGGTCAAAATAATACAATCTGTGAATGATTTACTTTTCAACATAGATTGGAGTGAATTCAAAGTCAACCCTGTACTGGTGTGAAATTACATAAAATGCACTGGGAAGTACGTGAAGCCAAAGCTTAGTCTCGGGATGTCTCTGGTGTTATGCATGGAAGAGTATCCCACACATGAACATCCTGTCATGTGTGTTGGCAGAACAATTTTTAAAAATCCCTCACCTACAGAAGTACTCTATACAAATTAATAAATAATGTTAAGGACAGAACCAATGTTTGATATGTGGATTGTTTTTGGAAGATCTCACTGAGTTTTGAAAATAGTAGAATATTTCCAGTGGCAAAAATTAAGAAATGCTGGCTTCTTATATCCAGGAAAATCTGAAATTACAACCATGAATATTATATATTAAGTTGACAGAAGGGAAATTGACTTGTAGAGATAAATATATTGAGATAGAAAATTATTTCTTATTAACATGTTCTTTTTGAAGGCCTGGGCACATAACAAATACTATTCATTAAATCTTAAGCAAGAATAAGAATTGACAGTCACTATTTTACAGATTGAAAGATCTTTCGACCTCTCTCAGTGGCCAGAAAAGAGGGTAACTATGACACCCAAAAATGCTTTTTAAAAATATATATTGAACGTTTTTCTCAGATCCGATGTACATGTATGTCACTTTATAGATTTCTTCTGTTTCTGGTTTAACAGATATTTTCTTCTGAGTATCAGATCTAATACAGAAAAAGCAAATCGACTACAATTATATATATACCAACAATGTGCATCTACACATGAGGGCAAATAGCTTCAAGCTCTTGGTTTCAGTTTATTTGTAAGATACAAAAAATATACAACAAACAGAAAAATAAGACTGAAAGCAATCTGATTGTCTCAGACAACGACCTCAGGTAGAGTTGGAAAATCTATACCTTTCTCCAACAACTGTAATACCATTCTTAAGATAAAACTACAGAGTGAATTTCATCCCAGGGATGGTTTTCTATCAAAGTAGAAAAAACAACATATGAGGTACAAAAATAACTAGATTTTTCCACACAGAGTGGAACATCTCTACCCAAACTCAAAAGCAATTGACAACAAAAAGCAAATTTTGATGTCCTTAACGCACTTGCACAGAGACAAAAAGATTGCTTCTCTTTTATAAGATGACAAATGAGAGAGACCATAAAACTGATAAGCATTCTAGTGTAGCAAGAAAAATTGCAGGTTGCACAAAACATCAGTAAGATTGAGATTCAAACAACTAAATAATCTAGGGAAGTATAACATTTCATCCATGAAACAATTCAAGTTACTTAAGAATGAAAGTTAATGAAATATATTCCAAGCGTATCCCAAGCCAGGCTAAATATATTTGTTAAGTTTTGTTCTGCCTAAAAATCAGGTTAGAAGTGGTAATTGGCATGTTAAAAGAAATGTACGTTTTACATGCATGATAGCATAAAACAATTTAAGTATGTTTTAATTTTGCTTCCCTGTTCTAAATCTCTTGTGACTGTCTAGTTATCCATTGTCATAGACCAAGCTTTTGTGGCTTACAACAAATTTTTATTCTTTCTCAGTCAGAGTAGTCCTCCTTTGAAGTCTTTCATGTAGTTGTAATCAGGTGACAGCTGGGGCTACAGTCACTGGAATTCTCCACTGGCTGCCCAGACACTTCCATGTCTGGCAGCTGAAGTTGGCTGTTGACTGAGAGCCTGACTGGGGCTCTGACCAGGCACCTACACAGGGCATCTCTATGGGATTAGGCTACTTGTGGCAGAGCGGTTCAGGGTAATTGCGTTTCTTACGTCATGGCTGGCTTCCAAAGTGGGATGTGCTGGGAAACATAGGTGGAAACTGTAAGGTTTTTTAATACCTAAGCATCAATCTGTTGAACTCTATTGATCAGAAGCAAGTTACCGAGACAGCTCAGGTTCAAGGGAAGGAGATTTATTGAAAGATTTGGGAAAGAGGGGAACCAACTCCCACAATCACAAACAAAAATAAACCCTTGTGAAGAAACTGCCTGCAGAGAGAAATGTCTCAGAGATATGAATTTAAGTGATTCACATAGGATTCATTGAGAACTACCCCCAAATAATTGGATACTGACAAAAAAATTTACTTGAACATAAATTAAAATAGTACACTGGGTTATTTCCTCCCGTTGGGATGGTCTTCTCTTTTTACACAGCAAGTCAATTCCTACAAGACCCCTGGTCAAGCTGCACATGCCCTGCAGATCTTTCCCAAGTCCTCTATTTCAGTTCCTTATTTGTAAATAGGAGGAAATTTGAGGCTGGATAGTTTAAGCACCTTCTCTATCACACAGTGAGATGATGATGCAACCGATCTCAGCTCCAGTCGCTGAACTTCCAGCCCAGTGTTCTTTCCATTGCGCTCACTGCTCCTGATAAAGATGTGCCGGTGTGATGGTAGACTCATTTCATATTAACTTTTTAGTCAAAGAGTCATTCTTTTTAAAATGTGCGAACGGGATTGTGTGGTGGCTAGTATCCTCAGTTGTGGAACTGGACAAGCCCTGGTTTGATTCCATTGGCCCTTACTAGCTGTGTGACTTTGGGAAAACTCTGTGTCCTTTAAGGTTGAGTTTTCTCATTTGTAAAATGGACATGACCGTAATATCCACCTCAAAAGACTGCTATTATTATACCATTAAATGAGATAATGCTTATAAAGCCACTAGCACAGTATTTCGCACATAATAAAAGCCTAATAAAGTGATTGATAGTACCTTGGGAATAATTGTTGCTAGAATAATTGATTTCACTATTATTAACATATGGTTATATTTTCATTATTTTATTTTATTACTTGGAACTATTATTCAGTTTTCTAACTCTACACAGAATACAGTAAATTAGAAAACTTCTCTAATTGATATATTACTTTATACTAGTGTCATTTTTAAAGTGAAAAAATGAACTGATAATTCAAATGGCTTCCGAGAGGTGAAATCAGACAATTCATTATTATCATGAGGAGGAATGAGCTATTATTATCCTCAGGAAACGAGAGTAGAAAGCATATATACATATGTAAGTAGTCATTGTACAGCAAGGCTCTTCTGAACAACAATTTGCTATTTCCTCTTTTCAAATAGAAAAACGAATTATTTAGAGTAAGCAGATATTTCTTTGAGAAAGAAAAGCATTAATCAGAATGTCTGGAGAAGGAAGTTTCCCAAGGAAACTCCTAACTCAAGGGCACAGGAGAGCTGAAGCGCATGTCTCACCTTCACGTGTGGCTCTCTAGGCTTTCCTCTCATTCTTTAATTTTCTCCTCTTCTTTCTGTTGCTGTTGTGTTTGTCTACAGCTCAGTTTACATTTGGAGCTGCTTAGGAGGAATGAGGCTGAGGTTAACTGGTAATTCGTCGCGTGGGTATTTTAGAAGCCACCTGCATTTGTCTTTGTACGGCTCCAGGAGCACAGCAGTGGACTGTGAGGAGGTCTGGTATTTCTCATACTCCTTCAAACTGTGTACCTAGAACATATGTTACTGGTCAGTTCAAAAAGTTCTCATAAAAAATAAGTATGTATATAAATATGTATATATCTTATCGGTCAGCCATTTCTGTTTCTCTAGTAATACAAATATTAAAGAGAAATGTAAGGTTTAAATTATTTCATATTCAGTGTAACCAGATGAGAATGAACTTCTGTGTTGTTGTTTAAATTGATTTTGGCTGGAACAAGGAAAGCTTTACTCTTTCTAGAGCATAATGCAGTTAAGAATATTAAATTATTTTCCGCTTGCCTCGAGCGCTTTCCTTTGTCCAAGGACTTATGCTTCAGACAGTCAGGAGTCATACATAGTATAGAGCATTGTTGTGGGAGGTTCAGAAAATTAGCAGACTCTACATTTACAGTTTATGCAAACACTGTACTTGAGTTATGCTAGCCACATGTCAGAAAGATCCCAAATCAACTCCCAAATAAAAGTATCATAAAACAAAATTTGTAACATACTTTCTTTTAAAATTTTAATTTGGAGAACCAAGTTTT
The DNA here is from genome assembly GCA_027257055.1 of Cephalopachus bancanus. Lineage (NCBI taxonomy): Eukaryota > Metazoa > Chordata > Mammalia > Primates > Tarsiidae > Cephalopachus > Cephalopachus bancanus. The sequence goes on from JAPVLO010000140.1 coordinate 1,400,754, forward strand.
CAGCTGAAGATCACTTTTCACTTTTAAGTAGGAAAATAAATTAGAATAATGCTAGCATGCCAGTGACTTCCCACGAAGAAACTAAAGAGTGAGTTTATTGTTGTATTTCCCCAAATCTATGGCTGTTCTTGACTTGATTAACAGATGTCTTCACCTTAAAATTTTGTCTTATTCAACTTAAAACTGGGTTAATTCTGTTGTCATTGTAGATTATTTTAAATGTGTTCATAAATACAAAACTCAAAAAGTTCTCTGGCGTCATTCCTCATGGGCTTGGATTCTTGCTAAGTCTCTGCATCAGATACTTTTAGATGGGCCTTATCAAAGATGTGCATTTGGTTTAATGACACCCATGTCAGTGTTAATGGTGCATCTCTTAAATCTGGTAGATGCGGAGAGACAATTTGCTTCCATTGCTACTGACTTCATTCTACAGCCTCTGTCAAGTTCGCTCAGGGTTTTGCTAATAAAAAACAACAACAACAACAAAAAGCAGACACTGGCAAAACAAAAAAATTCTAAAATTTCCATTTCATGAGCAAAAGCAAAAAGTATGGGTCAAATAAGTAAGTTGATAAACTTAGTGTTTATGCAACAATGTTACCTCGGGACATCAAAGTATTTCTTATTTATAGAACACAACATTTTGAAGATGTGGATGTGTCTGAGGTAACAAATACTCATGTTTGTATCTTTGACGTTTTGTTGGGGGGTTTTGCCCTTAGTCTGATGCTGCCCACTGAGGGACGTTATTCAGCAAGATTTATTGCTGGCTGCACTTGGAGATGTTACTGATTGTCATTATCGCATGGTGTCCATTAGGAAGCCATAGCCCATTCTGAACTGTGTATGTAAATATTGTTGATTGCTTTCCAACTATCGTAAGGGCTTTTGTGGCCGCCTCTGTTTGAGACCTGCCTCAGATACACAATCTCTTACTTATAAGCCCTTAATAATAATTATGTCTGCTCAAGTACATCATCTTCAGGGGCTATAATCCTCTAACAGTCTGGCCACCTACTAGGTATCAGTAAGTCCTTAAGATGCCGCTTGTGTTTTTTCTAGTTGTAGCTCTCTGAGCTTCAGCTGGTTGTCCTGGAGTTATTTCCTTATCTTTATCCTCATCTGCTTCATTCCATTCACCTGTGTGTTCAAGGAATCCTTTTAATGACAGGGGACTGGCCACAGTCAAGGAACTCATTGCCAGATAGTCTCTGTTATCACTTTGTTCTCCATTGTGACCGTCTCGAAAGCTGGATGTGACACTTATGATAGCTGTGTCACTGTCAACTGGAAAGTTGGACACATACCTCTGGAGCTTGAAATCTCATGTACTCTAAACTTTGCCAGCTTCATTTTGGTCTCCTTGTTTCAGGAAACCAAGTACCTACCATCAATCAACGCACAATGGTCTCTAGGCCTACGGAGTAGATGAAAGATCTTGATTGTGAGGAGGGCTACTTAACAGAGGCTTGTCCAAAATCAGGTCAGTAGAGATGTGCTCATTCCATGGTTAGCAAATTCTCCCTACATAGACACTTCCAGAAGAACAACAATTAGCAGAATCATGTGAGAAACTGAAAAACTTGAGCTAACCTCATAATGCTGGAGGACATCTTGGGCTAATGAATTTTCTTACATGTATAGAAGAATATTCTAATACAATCTATGTCTAATTTTTATAACTATGGGCAAGTATATGTATAGTGGATTCTGTTGCTGAAAGCATGTACTCTGATGCTTCATTTGTGTGGGTTCGGCTACAAAAAGAAGGGAAAAAAAGGAATGCAGACCTCACCCTTCCACCAGGGTCTGAGTTGCAGGTGCCTAAGCCCAAATTGCACATACAAAGGTGGCATTCGGCATGCCAGAAAACATTTGGTGTTCACTAGCCATAGCAAGCAGAGGACCAAGCAGGCAGTGTGTGGTTACCCAGGCAAATCTGTCATGAGGAAGCAGAGCTGCAGCAACAGGCTAGTGGCGGGGGCAGGGCTCCAACTAGGTAGGAGTACTGGGAAGAGCAAATCTAGAAGGTTAAATGTCATTCTTAAATACTACCTGGTTTGTTTCAGGCTTGGTTCTGACTTGAAATAGCACTGACGCTGCATGAATAAAGTAGTCCCATTTCTAAGAAAGGGTGCAGAGGCAAGAAATCAAGGTAGCAAGAACTCTGCCATGTTAGTCTTATTATCTTGCACTATAGTTTCACGTATAAGCTGTCTTCAAGTGGTTTAGAACATAGACTATTAATAATATGCAAACATATTTCCTTATAGTGTTAAACATAATCGGAATAATATAATTACTCTTGGGTGTTTATTTTCATTTAATATATCTGTATGTTTAATACAAAGGTTTTTGATCATAATCTCATCTTGCTGTCAGCATTACTTACAGCAAAAATAACTTTTGAAATTGGTGCTAATTGGATGTGTTTTTGTTTTATAAAAATCAAATGTCTTCATTTGATTACTTAAGTCACCTCAGTTTTTTAAATGGATGGATTCATTTTCTGACTGTGCAACTCTCCCATTTTACCTCTTAAGGTCTGTGCCTCCCTCAGTAAAGTTACTTGATGAGTGAACTAATGAGGAAACGAGCCCCTGTCAAGCACAGCACCTAAAACTCAGGAGATGTCTGATACGTGAATTTAATGAATGAATGAGTGTGAAGTCATGGGTAATAACAAAATTAGCAATGAAATTTAATTTTTTGGAAAATTTAATTTCTGAAATAAATCAGGGACCTCTGAATACATGAAGTCAGATACACAGAGAAATTAAAAGGAGACTGCCTAACACCTCTTACTAATCAAATGGCTTTACTCCAAGGAATTCTAAACATTTTCATAAGCTATAATTTTCCAGCTGCATATTGGTCTTTAAAACACTTTCAAGTAAGGCTACAATAATTGTTCAAAAGTAGGTTTATAGAGTTAGTCAACTGCTGGGTTGTAAAAATTATAATTTTGTTAGCAGAGCAGTACTAGGTATATGTAGCTGCATTGTAAAATAGCTAAGCTGTCACTGTGACTATAATTCCTGACCAAGTTTCGTGATCTTTCTTCCTAAAATTTGCTCAGTGCTCTGATATTTTATCTACTAAAAACATTGTTCTGTAAGCTTTAATAAGCATGTGATGAGTTTATGCTGCAAGAGCAATTTTCATATTTAAGAATTAAATCACTTGTATATGCTTTTCCTAGGGACCACAGAGTTAGAAAACAGTTATTTTAAACTAAGTATATTAAATAATAAATGCTGATAGATAAAAACCATCTTCCAACACAGCTTTAAACCATAATGTGGTGTGTCATTAATTCAACAAATAGTGGGGGTACCAAAAATGTATATGCATTTTAAGAGATGTTATCTATGCGTTACTTTTCAAAGTTAAATTAAATTATGCTGGCAATGTGTAGTATGACCATAGTTCACTCAACCAGGTTCCACCATTTTCTTTGTCCTCCCTGCTGCATGATGACTCTAGCATTCATTTGATGAGCACCATTTTTTGAGCGAACATCATACTTAAAATGTGTATACATTTTTTTACCCCCCCCGTATTTGTTAAACACCCACGTGACAGACATTTTCTCGGAAAAGAGAAATCCTTGCCCTCGTGGTGCTTACATTCTAGCAAGAGAAGTTAGACCATAAACCAGTAAATAAGTAAATTGTCTAAAATGTTAGAAAGTGACAAATGCTACGGCAAAAGAGGAAAAGGAGAATGTGGAGGACGTGTGGGAGGGGCGGTGACATCCCCTTAGACAAGAGTGGTTGAAGGGGGGCTCATGAAGGAGGGATGTTTGAGGAAAGAAGAAAGCGATGGAAGGAGCCCCGCTTGTGTGCGGCACACTGAGGACTGCTCTCGTGAGTTTCCCCTTGCACTGCCCGCATAGGTCTGTAGGGGTGATACCATTCCCTTGCCTGAGACTCTTCAGTGACTTCATACAGCTTTTAGCATACTGTGCAGTCGCCTTCCTTTATTCCATGACGACTTCTGCGATCTCATCCCTGCCTCAGTCTGCAGCCTCCCGCCTTTTTCTCTGGATTACTTATGGCTTCGGCCATACCGGATTCATTTCAGTTCCCTCATGAGTACCAATGGCATTCCCAGCTTTTGGCCCTCCCCCAAACCTGTCTCCCTGCCGATACTCATTCCCCTGACTTTTACCTGACCAACTTCCCAGTCAGCAGACTACTCTCCTTTGCACTGTTCTTCCATCCCTGTTGCACAGCATATTTGCCTTCCCAGTCCTCATTACAACCATACGTCAATGTGTGTGTAATTATTTGTCTTAATTTCTCCTTTTCTGATAGACCTTAAGCTCCTTGATGGTAGGGACGTTGTTTGATGCCTGCCTTGTTCATTACTACGTTTCCAATACCTAGCACGCTGTAGATGCTCAGTATTTATTGAATGAATAAGCCATGCTTCAATTGGGGTGAGATTTGTGTTGCTGGGCTGAGAAGAGAGAATGTACCCCAAGGTTAGAATGGGAAAATTAAAATGAAAATGTTATTTCTCTAACTTTGATATTTTAACAAGTTAAATGTCCAAGACTGAAAGACCTTTAAGGTCTATAGGCAACTCTTATAGGGTGTATTCTCATGAATCCATGCATAGCTGACAATGAATCTCCTTAGGTGATGATGGTAGACTAGAAAGTGCAGCTATTAGGGCTCTTCTCCAAACATTCTGGTTGCCCCCTCTGCCAGGCATGTGGTAGACAGCACATCTCTACACTCTTGCAGTTGGATGTGGTCATGTGACCTTGGCTTATGAACTTCGAGTAGATATAGGATACCTCACTTTTGGGAAGAAGCTTTAAGAGTCACTACACAATTAGCACCTTTCTCTTTTTCTTTGCTGCTGTATCTCGCAGCACTTCAGACGGTAGCTAGTCTGTTACTGGGTCCCGGAGTGGGGTCAACAGGGAGATCTCAGCTACCTGTGGAGGATGTACAGCATCAATGAGGAATTGACCTTTGCTTTATTTAAGTCACTGAAACTTTGGGTGATTTGTTATTGTACAGTAATCTAACTCAGAAATAGGAGGTTTTGAGGCTCAGTTTACAAAGACATTTTCAAGTGGCCAGTACTGAAATAAAAAACGTCTCCCGCCCAAAAGCGATATACCCATAAGACCACTAAACCAAAGGAAACCAGTTGTCCAAAGCAGGGCAGCTGACTGCATTCTGGACTCCCTCCTGTCCTTGTTCTCCACAGGCGGTGCCTCTTGAATACTTGTCCTTCTTCACATTTCACATTCCGGCCTGTCTCTGTCCTCTCTCAGGTTCCCACCACTTCTCTCCTGGATGGCTCTTAACTCGTGTCCCTGTACTCTCTTCCACTCCTCTCTAACACGTCTGCTGCGTTGTTGCCCAAGGAGGTTTCCTAAAAGAGCGCTCTGATCACGTTCTTATTTTTTTCAAAAATCTCCAAAGAATTCTCTTTAACTTCGGAATTAAGTCCAAATCCCCAGGGGGATGTATTTAAGCAGAACATTTGAGATCCTCAGTTGTTGCCTCTGTCCCATCATAAGCCAGTTGGCTGCCTCTCTGCCATATCTCATAACTTCTTGCACTTAATTTTCTGTTGTGCTTTTTACAACATCCCTCAGTAAGCCCTTGTCAGCTCTATGGCAGCAGAACACTGGTCCACAAAGACCTTAGGGCCACCATGCAGGACAAGTCTTTTTTTACTCACAACTGACCTAGTGAGTAAAAGAGACCATATACCATACTTGTTATAGAAATCGCCAGGTATGCATTTCTGATTTCTGATTTATTTTCATTTTTCCTTCTTTCTTAACAAAATACAAGACTTGTATCTTTTGTTTGTATTGAACATATTCAGTCTTGAAATGTTTATCTCTGATATGTCTGTGCCCCATATATAAATTACAAGTCCCTTTTCCTAATTTTTTAAATCATTGGATATTGTCTTTCTCTTAGGATTTATTGCTATGGAAGCCTGAACAAAATAAAAATTTCAGGGTAGACTATTCTGTTCAAAGCATCTTCACTACATTTAAGTCTTATTGAGTTTGTACTTTTAAACAAACATGCAAAAACAGGAGAAAATTTACCAATGTCAGCAAACACTGTCAAGAATGCAAAGCTCAAAGCCCCTCAAGCCATGCTCAGAGGGACCAAATCTCCATATGGACCTGTTCTGAGTAAAATAAACTATTGACTTATATGTACTTGAATTAGAAACTAAATTAAATGCTAATACTCTGCCAGGAGTGGTGGGTCACACCTGTAATGCCAGCACTTTGGGAAGCTGAGGCGAGAGGATTGCCTGAGCCCAGGGGTTTGAGACCAGCTTGGGCAACTTGTCGAGACCTTATCTCTACAATAAATCAAAAAATTAACTGGGCGTGGTAGTACACGCCTGTGGTTCCAGCGACTTGGAAGGCTGAGGCAGAAGGATTGCCTGAGGCCAGCAGGTCAAGGCTGCGGTGGCCGTGAGCATGCCACTGCACTCCAGCCTGGGCAACAGCGTGAGATTCCAACTCAAAACAAAACAAAGCAAAAAAAAAAAAAAACCCCAAAAAACCCATATCTTATGTTATAGAAAAATAAAGAAATAAGTTAATGAAGTTAATGACAAAGTTTGAAATATCAGGACCCCATGGACAGAAGGATGGAGTAAGAATAAAGGACTGTGGAGGCAAAGACAGTTGCCTGTTTATCTAGTACAGCACATTCTCTTTGCCTTCTTGCAACAATCCCTTTAAGCCTTTCTAGACTAAGGAAAATCTCTTCTTTTAGTGAAGACTTGAGAAACAAATTCCACAGGCTCTCCTGGTTGTTCATTACACTGTGGTTTCTTAATGATCCCAAATGTCTCAACGTTTTAGCTGCCTTCTGATTTCCTTATTATCTTTGATTCTGGCCTTTTGAGTCTTTCAGTTCAGTAACCAGGTCCGATTATTCTTATTTCACAGTTATCTTTAGTCAAGGGTAAATTTTAGCTTACGTATATTTAGGTGGGTTTACATTTTCAAAACACTTCTTTTGTCCTGCAGAAAAATATGCTATAATAAGCATAGAGAATAAATCACAGGTTTATATAATTTTAAAAATATAAATCATGTTTTAAAAAGTATTTGGTGGCTCAAACTAAAAATGCAAAATTTCACTTTGTAGTAAATAAAATGTGAATGATCAGTTTTTAAAAGGAAAAGACTCTTCTTTTCCATCTTAACTTTTCTTTTATAAAGCATAATATCAATTTAGTTCAATTTAGGCATTTCACAATGTATATATATTTCAAAGATAATGTACACAATAAATATATGTAACTTTTGTCAATTGCAAACAAATTAACTAAGAAAAGTTATAATATTATATGAATTTTTAACTATATGAGAAATGTTGAGAATAACCATAGTAGTAGTTTCTTTGAAAGGCCACTGCCACAACAAAAGATGAAAAGGCCATTTTTATGCTTATAGCAGATGCTATAAATAAAACATTTTATTTTACCCGATAAACTTTCCAAAGCTTGTTTGCTTAGCTTACCTGTAGGGAACCTGAAGTTTTCATTGATTGAATTTCACCTTAGGTTTAGGGCAAAGCCATTGGATAGTGTCGTCTTGTGAAGACACTATGCAGATGAGTCCACAGAGCTCAAGAAGAGAGAAAATGCTCTGAAGAAACTCATTTCCTTTGTACAATAACCAAATATACTAATTTATTTATAGTAGGGAGCTGCCAACAGCACAGAGGCCCTGACCCTGAATGAATAACAAGCAACTAACTTTTGGTAGGAAAAAAAGACAGAACAACCAACTAGCCAAACAAACCAACCAAACCTAAAGAGAAAGGGGAGCAATTATGGCAACATGGTGTTTGGTTTGTGGGATACGAACTCAGTGGAACCTCCTAGTAAGATTACTGAGGTCAAGCGTGGAGCGGAAGGTGAGGGGACTGCTGGGAGGCCAGGCAAAAATTCGGGAGGCGTGATGGGCCGAAAGGCTGAGTACATTTGCTCTTTCACCATCCTGCTTTGCCTAGGGCTGGGACTTCACCACTCAATTTTGTCATTCCTTCAACAGGTGAGTTCTTCATTCGCAGCTCATTTGGCAAGCATTTCCTTTTTATCAAACACCGTTCTGGGCACTGGGAGAATCAGAATTGGGTCAGGGATTTCCAAACTCTGTTGCTCACAAGACTCACCTAAGGGTTCGGCTTCCGTGGAGATTCCTGGATCCCATCCCCAGAGCCTGGGACCCGGGACGCAAGGCGTTACCGAGGCGAGCAGGGCAGAGATCTTCTGAGTGCGCACTGATTCGTCGCTTGGCTTGGGGTTGTACGTGCTCTGAATTCAGGCTTGTCTCCTTCGATTAGCTAGAAGGAATAAAGCACATCCTGACTGGTGGAAGAAATTCGTTCAGTGAGGGAAGTGTGAAGACAGAGGCAAACATCACTGGGAACTGGGCAGGGGCAGAGACAGGCAGGAGAGAATGTGGAGAAGCGGCTGGGATCCAGGAGACAAGACAGGGCAGCAGCGGAGTGACACCCAGACACGGGGCTCTTCCCACACAAGAAGGGTCCTGACGTCAAAAGCAGCGGACTTCCAGTCTTCGCAGAGTGGGCAGTGTTCCTGCCCCTGATGTGAGGTGAGCCAGCTCGTGGCTGAGCCTGCTGGGTCCAGGCATTTCTGTGGCGGCCACTTTTGCGCTTCGGTGGGAAAAGGGCCAGCTTCCTGCTTGGTGCACCTGGGGGACCCTAGAAAGCTCCTGGAAGGCGGGCCCGCAGACCCAGGAGCCAACACTCATTTGAAAGACTCACAGCAAGGACAGCGGCGGAGATTTGCGGCCCCGGGGGTTAACTGCCCCACTCACTCCCACTACAGTCTGCCCTCTGCCCGCCCTCTTTCGCCCCCTGCTGTCCTCCTCCGCCCTGTCACCTGCTCCACTCTTCCAGTTGGCCATCCCACTCGGCGTGGCTTCTGGCTCCCAGGCCCTCAGCTTGGACTTGGATTGCCCTGACGTGGGGTACCAAGAGCTCACGGACTTCTGTGTCCCTCAGCACAGTCTGGGACCCCTCCCCTTGGAGCCCAGCCTTCGGTTTTTAGAAGCTGGACTAGATAGTCCCTTGTGAGAAGAACCACAGTCTCTGGGACAGTGAGAAAAAGAGCTGAACAGAGGGGCCTTGCAGACCCCAGACTGCCCCTGTCTCACCAAGAAGCCCCGAGGGAAACAGCGACTTCCATGTATGCCCCACCCTCTCCAGAATAAAAACAGTAACAGCATGTTTAGAACTGTCTGGGCTAGCTCGTTTGGAAATGAGGCAGAGAAGTAGAATCTGTGCCTGGCCCCCCACCTGACAGATGATGCCAAGGACCGGCTGGACTGTGGGTGTGAGTGGGAGGATAGTGAAGGATCCCTGCCTCTGTTCTTCAAGAAGGAATGCTAACATGGTCAAACAGCATGAAGAGGAAGTCGGTGCTTCTGCTGGCTCACTGGTTCTTGGACATTTGCCACTGTTTACCTTTAGCTTTACTTCAGGGCTAGACCCTCCTGGAGGTGGTGACCATGTTTGCAGGGTTGTTTTCACATGTGACAGGAGCCGTAATGCTTATGTAAGAGAGAGTGATTCTGGCCACTGTCCTCAGCAGTGTGCTGAGTCTGTACACAGGATTTTGATAACTTATGATGGACTCTTTCTGAAGCCCATCAGGAATATACGGTTGACTTATTCTATCTTGTTATTTGGAGTGACTTGATGTGTTCTTTGAAGCACAGGGCACAATACCTTCCTTATAAATAGGAGATAAATATTAGTTTGGAGGAGAGAAATATATAGGAAAAAAAAGGTCTAACAATAAGAGACTTCAAAGAATGGAATGATAATCTCTTAGTGACATCAATTAACATCCACTCTGAATTCAGGTTAACATAGGGAAGCAGATCAAGGATAAGACATTTGCAGCCCCGTTACAAAGTGAGCAAAAGATATGAATAGACACTTCTCAAAAGAAGACATGTGAGCAGTCAGCAGACACATGGAAAATGCTTAGCCTCACCAGTCATCAAAGAAATGCAAATTAAAACCATATTGAGATACCATCTAACTCCAGTCAGGATGGCCATCATCGATAACTCAAAAAACATGCTGGAGAGGATGTGGGAGGAAAAGGGATCCCTTCTACCCTGTTGGTGGGGGTGTAAACTAGTGCAGCCTCTGGAAAACAGTTTGGCGATTCCTAGAAGATCTAAAAATTGACTTTCCATGCAACCCCGCGATTCCCCTGCTGGGAATATACCCAGAGGAACTCACATCACTCTATAAAAAAGATACCTGCACACACATGTTTATTGCAGCAGTATTCACAATAGCAAAAACATGGAACCAACCGTGCCGCCCATCGAAAGAGGACTGATTTTTTAAAATGTGGTACATATACACGATGAGATATTATGTGGCCATAAAGAAGGACAAAATTATGAACTTCGCAGCAACTTGGATGGACTTAGCGTCTATAAGACTGAGTGATCTATCACAGAAACAAAGTACTGAGTACCACATGTTCTCACTCATAAGTGGAAGCTGAACATTTATCATAACACTACAAGAAAGGGATTGGCAGTAGTGGGAAACCGCCAGAGAGGGGGGCCACACCTCATCAACAAGGGTGCCTGCATAATGAGCATTTGTAGACTTATCCCTGAATTGTACCTTACACCTTAAAAAAAAAAAAGACATTCGCGTGCCTTTCTTTTTAAAAGAAATAACTCAGAGAAACAGATTGACATTTCTAAGTGAATACCCATTTATTTGAGGAGACAAGTTCTAATACAGGCCCCCTTTCTATTTTCAGAACAGCATTGACATGCATCCATTCAGAGTTATGTTCTAATTCTAGTCACTTAAGAAAATATAAGCCGGGCTTGGTGGCTCAGCCTGTAATCCTGTGCCTTTGGGAGGCTGAGGTGAGTGGATTGCTTGAGCCCGCATGTTCGTCACATGCCTGGGCAACTTGGCGAGACCTCATCTCTACAATAAATCAAAAATCAGCCGGGTGTGGTAGCGCACGCCTGTAGTTCCAGCTACTCAGAAGGCTGAGGCGGAAGCATTGCCGGAACCCTGCAGGTCGAGGCTGCGGTGGCCGAGAGCGGCCGCTGCACTCCAGTCTGGGCAACAGAGTGAGACTCCAACTCAAAAAAAAAAAAAAAAAGAAAGAAAATATAGATCTTAAGTTGCATAAGAGGTTTGAGAAATTAGCTAGCAATGAAATATGAAAAATTAAAAGTAATTTTATCACACATTAAACATGAAGCTTTTAAAATTACACAAATAGTGTCTGTTTATTGGGAAAAAAATGGAAGACATGGGAAGTCAAATAAAAGAAAAATATTTACCAGTAATCCTACCACCCAAAGAGAATCAGTTGTTATTTTGCTGACTTTCCTTGTAATCATATGGAATTCTAATTTTCCCATGTATTTTCCCACATTATTAAAATTTTTTTTTTTTTTGAGTTGGAGTCTCACTCTGTCGCCCAGACTGGAGTGCAGGGGTACGCTCCCGGCCACTGCAACCTCCACCTGCTGGGCTTCGGCGATCCTTCCACCTCAGCCTTCCAGCCTGGAACTACAGGCACATGCCACCACATCCGGCTGATTTTTTTATTTTTTGATTTATTGTAGAGATGAGGTCTCGCCAAGTTGCCCAGGCGGGTCTCGAACCCACGGGCTCAGGCAATCCACTCACCTCAGCCTCCCAAAGTGCGGGATTACAGGCTGAGCCACCGAGCCCGGCTAAAAATTTATAAATATATATTTATAAGTCACTTTGTTGGAAAAACTAGTATTGTTATTGAGTTTGGCTTACGATGACCTTTTTAGTGTCTGAGGTTAGTTGTAAGCCATGTTTATATAGGTCAGTATAGACACACCATTTGCTCTCCACTAAAGGCTGTGTTATAATTCAGTCTGATTTACCACATTGTTGTGAAGAGATTGGGCTTTTCACAAAACAGAAAAGGGTACAGAGAAAAACACATGGTTTGTCTTCAGTCAGGCGGAACCTGAGGGGAGACCCCTGGTTCGTGCCTTTTAGAGGCCACTGGAGTTTCTCATTAGTCCTGGACACCCCTCTAATGATAGGAATGCACAGTGGTTTATGCCATTGATTCCCCTAAGAGGCATAAGCCAAAAGCCTTTCTTGATCTCTTGTCACACACAATACTCTTTCCTGGATTTTGAGTATATGGTAAGTAAATCTGGTCTTGCCTGTGTGCACCCGCCGGGGCAAAAGCTATGATCCCTGTCATGACCCATCGAAGGGCTCACAGCCAACACTCCTGTCACAAATGACAGATTAACAAGGAAAAAAGCGTAGCAAGCTGACTTAATAAAAGGTTTATGTGACATGGGAGATTTCAGAAGTAAAGACCCCAAAACCCAGGGAAAACTGGAAAATTGTCCATTTTGATGCTTAAGTCCTATGAAGAGTGGACAACTTTGTAGGAATATGATTGGACAAAAGGTATGATCTAACGGCAACAGACTGAGGACAGGGTACTCAACAAGGTCTATCTGTCCAGCTTCTCCTTGACCTCTCCTTGTAGTCTTCCTTCCTCCCAGGTATAGGCAGGACCCCTTGGAATGAGGATCTTCAAGGGAGAAGGAAAAGACCTTTCTAAGTTCTTAAAAAATGTGCGTATGTTTGTATGTATGTGTGTGTGTCTGTATTTGAGTCAGGGTCTCATTCTGTCATCCAGACTAGAGTGCAGTGGTATAATCGTGACTCACCACAGCCTCAAACTCTTGGGCTCAGATGAACCTCCTACCTCAGCCACTCAAGTAGCTAGGACTATAGGTGTGCACCACCATGCCCAGCTAGTTTTTAATTTTGGAGAGATGAGGTCTCACCATATTGTCCAGGCTGATCTCCATCTCCTAGACTCGAGTGATCCTCCCACCTCAGCCTCCCAACATGCTGGAATTACTATTCCTGGCCCTTTCTAGGTTTTATAGCTTGCTTTGGGAGACAGGGGTTCTAGTTTCTCTGATCCACCTTGGGAAAGAGGAATTCTAAGTCTGTGACTCACTTCAGGGGAGAAAGAATGAGGAGAGACAGAAGGGTACAAGGTCAGAGAGACCTTGCATGTACGGCATTCCAGTCTTGTTTAGCTCCAAGTAGTCAGTGTGCCAAAACACCATTCTTTGGGATATCGTGTTCTGAGCCCTGAAGGAATTTACAACCTATTTGGATCCTGTTAACTAGAATTTGCTTGGAAGCTTTTCTATAGTATTATATCATTGGAGTAAATTTTCTGATCATTAAGTATGTAGTATAGCAGCATAGATTATAAAGCAGTATTCTAATTCTTCAAAATAAAAGAAATGAGGAAATGTCTATTTGATTATTTGGCAGATTTCATTTCGTAAACCTTGCAAAATAAAGAATGGCATTTATAGAGAGGCCAGAGAAAATAAAAGCATACAGCTATCCTGAGTTGTCCTGTTTCCTATTTAAGAGCAGATGATAAGCCTCAAGAGTCAATTAGTAACTTGTCAAATGTATACTGCACAAAAGTATCTTTCATAGAGTTTTAATCAGGAAATTGTATACTAGGCTGTGAATTTTGCAACCCAAATAATCAAATAGATGGAGTTCTTCTAGCAGAGAAACAAAAATCTATTTTAGAATAGACCACTCCTTCATCTTAAAGGAGGTGTTTTGGGTGGATTTTATAACAACACAAACTAACAGGTTACATTTGTTATTCGAATCTGAAGATGTCAGTCTCTTCATGTAATATGTTCTTGAATAAGCAATAAGGTCAGTGGCCTAAAAAAGACAGTAACAGAGAAAGGGAAACAGAGACCAAATGTACAGCTCTAGATGTGTATTTATATATCTAACACCTGCTACCAAGAAATTGTGAAGCTCCCATTCCATGCATGCTATACTGAAATGATCCATTTTATCACATGGGCATTTAAATTGTTGGTGCATTAGACAATACTCTTTTGTCCACTTGCTTTCTACACTTCAAGTTTCCTGAGAGTGGGAAGTGTCACTTAATTATGGTGTACAGATACTTGGTAATATTGTTAATGCACAGCCAAGGGCAGATTTGTTTTATTCAGTTAATTTGTACTGCCACAGAGCAAAATTTACTCATCATTACAATGTGGGGATGTAACATTTTCTAGTACACTCACCAGTCTGTAATATATAAGTGAAACTATTAATCTTTTCTAACATGCCCACAAATATCTTTTTCACTAGATGTTCTTGTTTGCTGTCTTTGCTTGATGTTCGCATTAAAACAAAATGAATTATGGCAAAAGATAAATGGTTAACATCACAATTAAACTGGTTCTTAAATTATGTATCCAAAAGTGCTCATTTCCTATTTATAAGTAGCACAAAACTGAACTCAGATGTGTGTGGCTGCAAAGGAAGTCATATATGATGCAAGTTTATTTTTATGATTGGATTTTGAAGGGAAATGGCCCAGAAATGGTTTTACGCAATACATGAATAAAATAGTATTTGAGGGTTAGTTGAAGGTTTAGGTTTTGAACATGTTACTATTGAGAACATGTTAAAATAAAAGTATGCCTTTCATACCAGAAAACAATTGTTCATTTGGTGTTGCCAATGAATCATTGAAAAAACGCTGCATTTAAGGAGCCAAAATGTGTTAACTTTCTCATTTTATGCTTTCTAATATCCATTGGGGCAGTTACTGAATTTCCCAATCACAAAATGCCCATTCTTTTCAGTCGTGCTTACAGGAATGAGATTACTGAACTAATAAAGTGCACAGTACCCTAAGAACACATTAACCTAAAATTAGAAATCTGCATTAGATTCTGTTTTTGAAAGGTGAGGGGTTGCACTAACACTTTTAGCCCTGAAACACTAGAGGAAAATATTATGAGAACTTGCTATAAAGCAGCACTAACTTAATGTCTGTATATGCATTCAGCTAAGAAAATCCCTGCAGCAATGGAAAATGTCAAGAATTTCAAAGGGGAGGTTAAAGGTTTTCATTTCTTTTATTTTTTTATTATAAAGATGTGGGGTACAATTCAGGGTTAGGTTGATACGAACGTTGATTATGCAGGTACCCTTGTTGATGAGGTGTGCCCCTCCCTCCCCTGGCAGTTTCCCTCAACTGCCAATCCCACCCCCCCCCCGACAGGTTCCCACTACTGCCAATCCCTTCTTATAGTATTATAATTGTTCAAGGTCTGCTTATGAGTGAGAATATATGGTACTCTGTTCTTTGTTTCTGTGATAGATCACTGAGTATGATCGACTCTAAATCCATCCAAGTTACTGTGAAGTCCATATATCTGTCCTCTATGGCTGCATAATATTCCATTGTGTATATGTACCACATTTGTTTTACCCAGTCCAGTTTCGTTGGGCAGCATGGTTGGTTCTATGTTTTTGCTATTGTGAATAGAGCTGCAACAAACATACATGTGCAGGTATGTTTTTTGTAGAATGATTTGAGTTTCTCCGGGTATATTCCCAATAGGGGAATTGCTGGGTCATATGGAAGGTCAATTTCTAGTTCTTTCAGAAATCGCCACACTGTCATCCAATGCACTAGTTTGCATTTTCACAAGCAGTGTAGAAGCGTTCTTTTTTTCCCGCATCCTCGCCAGCGTCTGTTGTTGGTTGTTTTATTAATGGAAGGCCATTCTTACTGGGGTTAGGTGGCATCTCAATGTGGTTTTGATTTGCATTTCTCTGATGATTAGCGAGGTTGAGCACTTTTTCATGTGTCTGTTGACTGCCCGTATATCTTCTTTTGAGAAGTGTCTATTCATGTCTTTTGCCCACTTTTTAATGGGGATGTTTGTTTTTTCCTTTCGGCAGGAATGTTTGTTATTAATGGGGATGTTTGTTATTTCTTAAGGTATGGGCATTTAGGGTTCTGGTCAGGAATTGGTTGCCAGTTCCAATTTCCATAAGGGTGGCTCCTGTGTTTTCTAAGATTCTTATAGTTTGAGGTTTTACGTTTAGGTCTTTGATCCATTTAGAGTTAATTTTTGTGTATGGTGATAGGTAGGAGTCCTGTTTCAATCTTCTGCATGTATTCAGCCAGTTTTCCCAGCACCATTTACTGAATAGGTTCTCCTCTCCCCAGCGGTTGTTGTTGGAGGCTTTGTCAAACATGAGTTGTTTGAGAAATTGAGGCTTTGCTTCCCGAATCTCTATCCTGTTCCATTGGTCTATATGCCTGTTCTTATACCAGTACCAGGCTGTTTTGATTACAGCAGCTTTATAGTAAAATTTGAAGTCTGGAAGTGTGATACCTCCTGCTTTGTTTCTTTTGCTAAGGATTATTTTGGCTATTCGTGGTCATTTATGTTTCCATATGAATTTCTGTATTGTCATTTCCAGGTCTTAGAAGAATGATGTTGGTAACTTAATGGGTATCATGTTTGGTAGAATGGACATTTTAACAATATTGATTCTTCCTATTCATGAGCATGGAATGTTTTTCCATTTGTTTGTGACTTCTTGAAATTTCTTTGAATAGTGTTTTGTAGTTCTCATCATAACGTTCTTCTACTCTGGTTAGGAATGTGCTGAGGTATTTCATTTTTTGGTGGCTATTGCGAATGGGATTGTGTTTTTAATTTGAGTCTCTGCCTGCTTGTTGTTGGTGTTCCTGTTAGGAAGAACAGGATTTTCAATAGGGAGTTGGTAGGCCCATATCAATCGTCACTGACCACACTGTTCCTAAAATATATTTTGTTCTGGAAGCCACATTTTAAGAAGAATGTAGGCGAATAGGAGGCAATTAAGGTGGGGGGAGGGAATTAGGTTGAAGAATGTGTCAACTTTTAATTTGGAAAGGGAAAGGCAACATGGTGATGGGTGGATGTCCTGGTTATCTTCAAACATTTTAAGAGGCGTCTTGGAAAAGACAAAATGAATTTTCTTTATGTAAATCCAGGAGTCCCAATCAGTGGACATTACACGAAGGCAAATCTAGGATTATAGAATTAAAGTAATGTAAAATACACTTTAGAACTATTTAAAACAAAATGGTCTGTCAGGAAAAACAATAAATTCCTTGGAGCGAGACAGAGTTATCCAGATGCTGTCTACAACCTGTTAGGGATATCACAGAGGGAGTGAGAGTTTGGCATAAATGTCATTTAACATCCATTCCAGTCTGAAATATCAATAACTCAAATTTTCCTCTCAAGAAATTCACAACTTGGCATTCTTTTCCAAACCTGCTGGACACACTTGTTACTTCTCTTTTGTATCGTGCTTAGGGTTAACTGGGCTAGAATGATTAATAATGGCAAAGGACCAGAGAAGATGTTAGGGTGACAGCTGGAATGAAGAAAGTCAATAACTAAAGATGAAAGGATGAATTGAAGAAAGTGGCACTATCAAATTCTCTAGTAGTAAAAAGCTTGATGAAGATCAGACATCTAGTATAGTAACTATCTTAATCATTGACATTTTTCACTGAAGAACAGTTTTATTAAATTCAAATTCAGTAAAAATTAAATCCATTTAAACCTCCAGAAAGAATGCTTAAGGAACATTGCAGAACTTAGAGAAATAGTTATGGTCACACTTGGTTTCTGGACTTTGAGAATGAAAGATACACACAAAACATATTTTATTTTAAAGTGAATTATTCTTATTTGTGAAAAGTTAATTTCTGAACTAGGGGAATTTTCTGTGATTATCAAAGACCTGCTTCTCCAAGGTTTCTACTATTACATATTATAATAGCATTGCTTTCTGCTTTAATGATTTTCATAGGACAGCATTATTTTCTTTGGAATAAGAGCATATACAGAGTCACAGATTCAGATGATTACTATAATAGTTCAAGGTGTGGTTTTTTTTTGGTTTTAATTGAATGATTTGTGCCAAACGACAAGGACATGATTCAGACAAAGGAACGCTCTGAACCTCTTTTTGCATGTCTTCTTGAGACCTTTGAAGTGTCGCACAGTGTAATCATCGAGGAATGACTAACCTTTCAGAAGTTCCTTCAGATAATAACTCACTTTAATTGATTAGATCTTAACATTTTTGCTTAAAGTGTTTAAGAACTATAAATACTGTGTTTAGTTATTTAATGAGGTTAACGGGGTGCTGTAGTAAACTCATTTAATTAAAGATGCTTGTTGGAAACTGTTTCATCTTGTGGCAAATTGATTTTGTGACTCCAAAAGAGATGCCCCATGTAATATGCATTTTATCTCAAGAAAATTTGACTATATCCTTTCTGTCTAATGAGATTCTGCGTTGTTTTTGTCTTCATTGTTATTGTATCACCAGGAATTTTGTTTAGCTTGAAACTTTGATTCTGTTTAAACTTCATGATTTTTATTTTGAAAGAAAATATGTATGTATGTACCTATATATATCATAGGTATATATACTTTTTTACTTTTCTCTCTTTATTTGAATTTTAAAGATATGGGGTGCAAGTCAAGACTAGGTCCATAAGTGGTTCACGTGCAGGTGAAGTCCGGGCCTTCCACTGGTCCTCACTTACCCTGGTTGAGGATAAGTGATTTTTTAAAAAAAATTTTGAGTTGGAATCTCACTCTGTTGCCCAGGCTGGAGTGTAGTGACATGCTCATGCCCATCGCAGCCTTGACTTGCCGGGCTCAGGAGATCCTTCTGCCTCGGCCTTCCAAGTAGCTGGAACTATAGGTGCGTCACCAGGCCCGGCTAATTTTTTTACTTATTGTAGAGATGCTACCTCGCCAAGTTGCCCAGGCTGATCTTGAACCTGTGGGGTCAGGCAATCCTCTCACCTTGGCCTCCTAAAATGCTGGGATTATAGGCATGAGCTCTTAGTGATGTTATGTGCCACACCCCCTTGTTTGACAATGTCCTGCTTCTGCCAATCCCTCCCTTGGGGTATTGTGAGAACATGTGGTATTCAGTTCTTTGTTTCTGTGATAGATCACTGAGTATGATAGACTCTAAATCTATCCAAGTTGCTGCAAAGTCCATAATTTTGTCCTTCTTTATGGCTGTGTGATATTCCATTATTGATGGGCAGCACGGTTGGTTCCATGTTTTTGCTATTGAACAGTATTGAACAGTGTTGCAATAAACAAGCATGTGCAAGTATCTTTTTTTTGTAGAATGATTTGAGTTTCTCCAGGTATATTCCCAGAAAGGGGGATTGCTGGCTTCTATGGAAGGTCGATTTCTAGTTCTTTTAAAAATTATTAACCAGGCATGGTGGTGCACGTCTGTAGTTCCAGCTACTTGGAAAGCTGAGGTGGAAGGATTGCTTGAATCCAGCAGGTTGAGGCTGTGGTGGCCATGAGCATGTCACTGCACTCCAGCCTGGGAGACAAGGGTGAGACTCCAACTCAAAAAACAAAAATTGCCACACTGTTTTCCACAGAGGTTGTACTAGTTTACATTCCCACCAACAGTGTAGAAGTGTTCCCTTTTTTCTGCATCTTCGCCAGCATCTGTTTTTTAAAAAAATTTATTTGTCATTTCAAAAAACAATTTGGAAATGATTCCATTGTGTAACATTTTATTTTGATAAATCTCAGAACAAGTTATTATATTTTGAATCAAATTTTTTCCCTGGCAATTGGTAGGCCAAGTGACATTTCTTTTGAGTAAATATAGCAGATATAAGTATATTAAAATAAACAGAATTAGGTTCAAGCATATAACATGGTGGTACCTACAAACATTTGAAATTTACCATTACTAAATAAACATACTGCAGATAAAACTGGATTATTATTTTACAGGTTCCTACCTTTATCATATATGGAGAAAATGTTAATAGATTAAATATTAGCATAATGGTGTTTTTTTATTAGATTGCTATAGTTCTTCCCTCTAAGATAATTAAAATTAAGAATAAATACTTTATAATTGGCAAAATTTAAGGTAGGGAAGTAGAGTTTAACAATTATAAGAAAAGATTCCTTTCTTCAAAGACTTATAGGCAGGCATCTTTAGCATGCACAAATATACACAAACACACACCCACATATTCCCTCCATCAATAACTGCTGCTCTACCCTATAGACTAATTCTGTTCTTGGCTGATGGCCATCTGTTTCTGGCCTTGGGCCTTGACATTGTCCTTTAAAAAGGAAACAGATGACTGTAGGAAATTGGTCCAAGAAGATGTAGGCCTAAATTATCAAAATAGCCTGCAATACCAGGGAGAGAAATGCATTCATGTCTTACAGAGCCTGAAGCACAGCTCATGGTATACTTTGATGGTAAGAAACAAATGAAGAGTGGCATTAGTTGATGGAAGAGACCTTGTGAAGGCTAAGGAGAAGTATCATGTCAAGTCTGAATGTTCCTGCACCCTGACTACATCCTAGGAGTTATAAATTAGTACTATTGATCAGGAACCATGTTTTGAGAACCATGGGTTCAGCTACTCCAGAAGGTGTTTGAGATAAAAAAATGTACTGAGAGATAGAAAAAAGGACCTGATTATATGAAAATTCACAAAGTCCATTTTTCACACAGTTCATGGTTCAGAAGTCTAAATAGTGATATCAATTCTTCCTAAATTACTTTAAAGTCTTAACATATCTAAGCATAATCTCAATGACACTTGGAGAAATATATATACATATTATTATATATAAACAAAGACATGGCATGTACAAAAGGGACCCCAAAATAACTGGAATTAACTTTTGGAGGGTGGGCTTCTTATAGTATACTCAGAATTTGAAGCACTAAAAGGCATCAAAATTGATGAGTTTAAAACTGGTTTTGAGCAGTGGAATAAGCATCTCAATAAGTATATTGCATCAAACAGAGTATTTTGAAGGTGACTGACATTTAAACATGTAAGAATAAATACACAATTTTTAATAAATAAATTCCAATTTTTAAGGTCCTTCATAATAGAATTAACTGATGAAGACTAATTTCTTCATCCCACTCCTTTTAAGCCCAGAAATTCTAGTTAAAATATAATACAAAAAGCAATTAGCTAAAGGAGAGAGAGAGAGAGAGAGAGAGAGAGAGAGAGAGAGAATCCACCAAAACCAAAAACTTCCCATTCAAAATGATACTACAAACTCAAATTCTACCATATATGATTAGATCTCCTAAATGTGTGAAGAAATTTAATCTCAGAAAACTATCTGTCATGATTAATTTTATTGTCAACTTGACTGGGCTAAAGGATGCCCAGATAGTTGGTTAAACATTATTTCTGGGTGTGTCTGTGAGGGTGTTTCCTGAAAAGATTAACATTGGAATCAGAATGAGTAAAGATTTCAGGCATCACCAATCTCTTGAGGGCTGAAATAGGACAAAAAGATAGAGGAAGGGTAAATTTATCCTCTCTGTTTGAGCTGAGACACACATGTTTTCCTGCCTTGGAAAGAAGATGCTCCTGATTCTTGGGCCTTCAAATTCAGGCTGAATAATACCACTGGTTGTCCTGGCTCTCCAGCTTGCCAGGAACAGATTGAGGAACTTTTCAGTTTTCATAACTGAATGAGCCAACTCCCATAATCTCTCTCTCTCTCTCTCCCTCCATATATATAAATATAAATAAATATGTGACAAAAGATAAGATATGTGAAAAAGCAGTGGAGGCATGTGGAACAGGTATTGTAGCTCACTATATGTCTATATAAGTGCCAGAAGAAAAGAGCGAAAGAAAAAATAATATTTGAAGAAATAATAGTAACCTAAAAAAGGTATGAGTTCTCATAACAAAAGTACATTGCAAGTATTAAGTAAAATAAATTCATACTAAGATGTATTGTGGTGAAACTGTTGAACAACAAAGAAAAAAATAAAATGATTGGTGCTACCATGGAAAGAACACAAATTACACTAAAAGAAGCACGTCAAAACTGGCAGCAAACTTTTTCTCAGCAACCATGGATGCTAGGGGACAATGGGGCAATATCATTAAAGTACTGAAGGAACATACTTGACAAATTAAAACTATTGGTGGTGAAACAATTATGCAAAAGTGATGTACAACTAAAAGACGAAAGTTAGACATACTCAGAGAAAGAGAGTTTACCTTTACTTCCATAGACTTTTTGTATATTATAAAACAGTAAGAAGAACACTGGATGGAAAATGGAAGCATGGAGCCCAGGAAATAATTGTAAGCTCAGAAAAGTATAAAAAGAGTCATTAAATGTAATAGAATTTTAAAACAGTCAATACTTGGAGCATAAAAAATAAAAATAAAATATTAAGTAATAGTAACAAGAATGAAGGTAGAGTGACAATGAGTAAATTGCAATAATATGCGAGGAAGACAAACATTTTAAGAAATAGACTGTTAGAAACATTTGCAAATGTTCTAAAATTTTAAGAGTAACTACCAAAAGTGTAGACCTACAGTATTGTTATAGCCGAAGTGTGAGAAAGAAGTCGCCAATATGCAGAAAGTTGAATTTGAGTCCGTTATTAATTAGCGGTTGAGAGTAGGCTAGTGCCGTAAAGAACTCTCAACTCCTAACAGAGTAAGCAGGGGTTTATAAAGGGAAAAATCATGAAAGTTGCCCAGTTATGATTACATTTCTTGGCAGAACATTTGACAATTATGATTAGATATGGAACTTGTGTTTAGGGAGTTTCCAAGTACTGAGGGGAACAAGAATGTGGGTTTGTGATTACGGGAAGGTTACAACTTGTGATTATGAGGAAGTTACATGGGGGGTCATCTCTGGGTTAAGATGGAAGATCTGTTACAAAATGGAGTTACTTATGTCAAGCAAGCTATTCCAGGCTATCATAGGTTTTGCAGATAGATATTTCATCCCCCCCTTTTATTTGCTCATGAGTCAATGCATTGACTCATCAGTCAGAAGTATGTTATTATACTGGGGTCTCATATACATAAGTTTTATAGAACTGATTCGTTGTTTGACAAAAAAAAAATTCAATTTATTATGCAGGGCCCTATAAATAGACCAAGGAGGAGAAGTATGAGAGGCCCAACCAGACTGGTAACAAGAGTGGTTAGCCATGGGTTCCAGTCGATCAAGGACTGGAATCAGGACTTATTATTTTCTCTCTCTTTTTGTCACCTGTCTACATTTTCTTGGACCCTTTGGAGGGTATCTTGTTAGCTTAGAAGCAACAAGCTTCTCCAAGGGCTACACAGAGTCCCGCTTGGGATAGAAAAAGTAAGTACAGGCCTTTACGATTTTGAAGGACAACTTCAGCCAGGGATTCTACCTGGTCTTGAAGTTGGTCCATGACAAACTTAGGTTACCTAGGTCAGCATCAATTTCTTGAGCAAGGTTAGATAAACCCAGTTGTCCACGGAACAGAGTGTTCTCACTAATTGCAGCTGTTCCGGCTACACTTAGCCCAACTAAGGTAGGTGCTAACAAGGAAACAGCACATTTTGAACAAGCATTGGAAGACCAGGGGGATTGAATTGAAGGTCTCCTTTAGGACTGCTATAAGCATAAACCTGAGGTAGCACATAAACAATAATATATACGGTAGACTCATTGATTAACTTTTTGGTAGCAGCACATTTTGTAAGGTCGGTAGAACTAGCTAACCAGGTGCTGACAGGGGCCACATAGGCCATGGATTCAGCCATGGTTAGGGTGAGGGATAAGTTACAAATATTAGAGAATGGAAAAGCTGTTAGATTGAAACCTGGAGTTACACAGCAGGAGACTTTACCAGTTACATTACCTAGAGTAATGTGAGCCATTTCTGGAGAGCATTGTCTGCATTGCTGATGATAGGAGTTTCAACTCCTAGGCCCACATAGTAAGGGGGTATGACTTTAAGTAAAGCCAGCAATCTGAGGCCAACTGGGGCAGAGTGGCGTTAAGCAGACAGTTCGTTTTAGTTAACATAGGAAAAAGACAAGGGGGTTGGTGAGGAAGGTTTGGAAGTGATCGAGGTGAACCCGGGGTAGTGGCTTGGTTGGCAAAAGGCAGAGGCTGAGGCAGAGGTTGGTGGTAACTGAACAAAGGATTTTTCAGCTTTGCCAACAGCTCTGTTGGTCTGGCCATGGCTTTGTAGGTAAATGTGTGCCATCAGATAGTGAATAAGGCACCACGGTCACAGCCATTCATGTAAAGTCGTATACCCCAGGTATTTTCTGCAGGAATAATGGAGTGGATTGATAACTTTTATGTATATAGGCTGTTCTGGGTCAGCATTTGACCAAAGGGTGATTTCAGAGGTGTCATTAGGCCCCCCACTATAAGTTGCAATGGTGACACATATCCAATCTGGGCAAAAGAAGTCATTTTCCTGATCACATATTTGGTCAGTGGGGTTACTAGGACAGAGGTAAGAGTCTGTGTCCTTTACATAATTGGGGGTTGCCCACTGTGTACATGATTCAGTGTAGTAAGGATTTTGTCTACCGTACAGGCCTCCAGATAGACGTTCTTTTTCTATTTGTAGCAGGTCAGGAAGGTTTATCTTAAACTGAACCAGAGGTGAACCACGGGTCCAGTTTTGGATAGCTAGGACCTTTCCTGTTGTGAGAGAGGTTAGGGAGAAAGAGTAGAGGGTGTCTTTAGACTCTCCAAGTAAAAGAAACCAAGTTAAACTTATTGTGAGCATAGTAGTGCAGGAACACATCCTATGCATAGGAGATAAGATAGTATCAACAGGGACTTTTCGCCACATGTCCAGTCTGTGACTGCTAATGCTATGCTAGGGTAGTTGGGATAAATAAGGCAAGGGTTAAGGGGTGATAACAATACATTCAGGGAATTATTAACCGGCAAAACAGTCTATTCCAGGTAGTCGGAACCTCATGTTTCAGCTGTGCATCGGTTGATCAGCCCGTGGTGTGGTTGAAGCAGGATGGTGGGTTTGGAAGGTGATTTTGAGAGGGTTTTCAGCGTCCCTGGTTGTTATCCAGTCAGCTGAGCGGGTTGGTGGAGCAACATTGCTTTCCTTGGCTCTTTTGACTCGTGAGTGATGAATCCCAGCTGGTATTCTGTCAGCCTCGAGTGCCGTTGGTGTGGTGATGATGAGGGTGAAGGGTCCCTTCCAGGTAGGGGTCAGTCCTTCTTTCTGGAACTTTTTGACAAAGACCAAGTCCCTGGGCTGAAAGGGATGACGAGGCATGGAAGATGGAGCTGGCAAGACAGCATGGAGTGGACACCTCAGAGTGGACAGCAGCCTGGACCTGTTGGAGGGACTGGGGATACTTGGACAGAGATTGATTAGTTTCTTCAAGAATGGGACCCCGTAACTGGGATAACAGAGGAGGGGGTCTCCCAAACATGAATTCATATGAGGTAAACCCAGCCTTGTATGGGGTACATCGGGTCCGGAGAAGGGCCAAAGGCAAAAGGCTTACCCACTTTTGACCAGTTTCCATTATTAATTTAGTTAAAGTGATTTTTAGAGTTCAGTTCATGCATTCTACCTGTCCAGTGCTCTGTGGTCAGTAAGCACAAGGCCATTTCCAGTCAATGTTTAGTGCTTTACTAACCAGTTGAACTATGGATGAGGTAAAGGCAGGACCATTATCAGAGCCAAAAGAGAGAGAGAGCCCAAACCTAGGAATAATTTCATTTAATAAAAATTTGGTAACTATGAAAGCAGTTTCATTTCTTGTGGCAAAATCTTCTACCCATCCAGAAAGATATTTACGAATACCGATAGGTGTAACCTGCACTAGGGAGCTTTACCTCAGTAAAGTCTATTTCTCATTTTTCTCCAGGGCTTAACCCTTGAGCCCTGATACCATCCAATGGCCTTGGGCCTTGTTTTGCATTGACTCGGGCATGGGCAGGGCACATTTCAGCTGCCGTGGTAGCTAGGCTTTTAAAGTCGTTAATATGATAATAACAATTTAATAACTCAGTCAATTTAGTACCTCTCAAGTGGGTGATGGAATGTAGTTGTTTTACCAAGGTATGTCCGAGGGTTGTAGGCAAAACAATTTTAGAGTCTTTGACCCACCATCCTGTAGGCTGTTTGTGAGCCCCAGAATAGTTAGGGGCTCAACTCAAGTTCTGGTGCCTCTCAAGCTGCCCAGTCTGCCAGGCAGTTTCCAGTTACTTCTGAAGTGTCTGATTTTTGGTGTCCCCTGCAATAGATGATGGCTATTTTCTTGAGGAGCCATACAGCCTCTAGAAGGGCTAAATTTTCTTCTTTGTTCTTTAAAGTCTTACCTGCTGCAGTAAGAGGTCTTCATTCCTTGTGGATCATGGCATGGACGTGGAAAGTGGCGAGCGCATACCTGCTGTCAGTATAAACACATACCTGTTTTCCTGTTCCCCAGCGTAGGGCCTGGGTTAAAGCAATTAACTCAGCCTTTTGAGCAGATGTACTGTTAGGCAAAGACTGTGACCAGATTATGTTGTGAGCCATGGCACCAGCCTTGTGGACTCCCTCTGTTACAAGACGGCTGTCATCCATGAATAAGTCAGCATCAGCCTGGCTTAAAGGAGTGTTTTGATGATCGGGGTGACTGGCTTGAAAGATATTCAACACCTCTTCACAGTCATGACCTGGCATTTCTGGATTATCATCAGGCAGCAGAGTGGCTGGATTGAGGCTCTGAGTGGGAAAGAAAGTTAGTTGAGGCTGGTCAAGTGGGAGGCTCTGATATTGGGTGATACAAGCATTTGACATCCAGCAGCCAGAAATTCCCTGGAGCAAAGTCTCAACAGCATGGGGAACTGTTAAGGCCAGGTTTTGACCAAAAGTCAGTTTGTTTGCTTCCCTAACCAGCACAGCTGCAGTGGCAATGCCCCAAAGACAGGATGGCCATTTAGAGGATTTAATTTTTTGGACAAATAAGCCACTGGTCTCCTCCAGGGTCCTAGGCTCTGGGTAAGAACCCCGTTTGCAATTCCCTGTTGTTCGTGAATAAACAAGTGGAAAGGTTTGGTAACATCTGAGAGAGCTAAGGCCGGGGCTTGGGTAAGAACCATCTTTAACTGCTGGAATGCTTATTCCTCAGTAGCAGTCCATTTTAGGGGCTGATCCCCTGCTGTGGCTGTGTATAGAGGTTTGGCAATTTCAGCAAATCCTGGAATTCACAACCGGCAGAACCCTGCTGCCCCCAGGAATTCCCGTACCTGTTTTTTCCAGGTGGGTGTGGGGATTTGGAGGATGGCTTCCTTTTAGGCCGTGGCTAGGGGTCAGTTACCCTTCTTTGGCCAGTATCCTAAATAAGAGAGCTTGGCTAAGCAGAGTTGTGCCTTCTTAGCCGATACATGGTAGCCCAGGTCCTGAAGAAGCTGTAACAAAGCCTTGGTGTTTTTTAAGTGAGTGTCCAAGTCTGACACTGCGAGCAAGAGATTATCTACATACTGGAGTAAAGTACATTCAGGGTGCAAGGCACAGAACCCTGATTAGTCCCGTTGCAGGACATCCCTGAAGAGTGTCGGGGAGTTTTGAACCCTTGTGGCAGCCAGGTCCAAGTTAGCTGACTGGTGTCCCCCGAGTCAGGATCTGTCCATTTAAAGGCAAAGATAGGTTGTCTGGCAGGGGACAAGGGAATGGAAAAGAAGGCATACTTTAAATTCAGCACAGTGTATACCTGATGTTGAGGGAGGAGCAGGCTGAGCAATGTGTACAGGTTGGGAACAGAAGGATGGATTGTCTCAACCCACTTATTGACCTCCCTCAAGTCCTGAACTGGCTGGTAGTCAGAAGTTCCTGGTTTTTGAACTAGCAGGAAAGGAGTGTTTCATGCCGACCTGCATGGTGTTAAAATATGAGCTGCTAAGAGTTTTTTAATGTGTGGAGCAATTCCTTTTCAGGTCTGTAAACTCATAGGGTATTGATGAATGTGAACATGGGTGGCTGATGCCAACAGACTCACCACGACTGGAGGGTGATGCTTCACCAATCCTGGCAGATTGATCTCCACCCATACTGAAGGAAACTCCTGCTGTAACTATAGAAGTAAGTTTGATGAGACATTCTCAGTGGGAGAATTAGAAGTCAGGAGGTATTTTTTTAGAGAGTGGTACAGTTAAGAGCATCTGATAGGCAGTGGGAACAAACATTTCAGTTTTATTAGGTGAAAACACAATGGTGGCTCTTAACTTTTGAAACAAATCCTGGCCCATGAGAGGGAATGAGCAGTACAGAGCAATGAGGAATGAGTGGGTGACCTGTTTTTGTCCTAAATTAGCAATTCGATTAGAAGTAAATTTGCAATTGGTAATTGCCCCTGTTGCCCCCTGAACTGAAATTTGTTTGCCTGACATAGATCCCAAAGGTGACTTTAGGACTGACAGTTCCACCCAGTGTTCACTAAAAGTTGGACTGGGTGGCCCCTGAGAGTGGTGGTTACCTTGGGCTCTTGGGGGCCTAAGGAAAAAGAGCCCTGACCTCCTCCATCTGAGTCATTTTCAGTTCCCCCTGCAGAGGGCAGAACCAGGACTGGCTTGGGGTCATCTGCTTTTGGGCAACGGTGACAATTCTTTTTCCAGTGACCAAATTCTTTGCAATATGCACATTGATTCTTAGCTAATGGGGAGTGCTTAGTCCCCTTTTGTTTTTTCTTAGCTTCCCCTTTTCTCTGGCACAGTGGTTTTGAGTCAGATCAGGAGGCTTGGAGGGTAGTTACCAATATTTTCGCCTGACATCTGGCTGTTTTATGTCTCTTGCTTTTCTGACTTCTGTTTCTCAGCATCCCAGTTATTAAAAACCTTTTGGGCTACTTTGAATAACTGAGAAATATTTATTCCTGCAAAACCCACAAGTTTTGCAACTTTTTCCAGATGTCTGGAGCTGCTTGAGCCACAAATGCCAAATTGATAGCTCGAGCATTCTCAGGGGCTGAGGTATCAAATGGGATATAGGTATGAAAAACCTCTTGTAGGCATTTAAGAAATGCCCTCAGAGATTCCTCAGGACCCTGGAGAATCTTGGTAGTTTTAGAAAGATCGATAGGTTTCTAGGTTGCTCCCCTCAAACCAGTTAACAGAGTCCAGCAAGAGGTATCTAATTCTCTGGACCCTGCTGATGTGTTAGGGTCCCAATCTGGAAGAGAAGAGGGAAAAATCTTATCTAACTTTTCCTGAACTTTCTTCCTAAATACCCACAGTTGAGGCTAGAATAGATGTTTTAACCTTAGCTCTGATGTGTTCTCACTCCTCAGAGGTAAATAGGGCTAAAAGGAGCTGCTGGCAATTATCCCAAGTGGGGCACTGAGTATGCATGATTGATTTCATTAGAGAAGTCAGAACCCGTGACTTATCTGAGAATGATGAATTTTGGTATTTTTAATTGTATAAATCAGAGGTGGAAAAAGAAACGTATACCAAAAAGGGTCACTCAATTCTATCTTCCCCCTGTAGTGGAGGAACTTCCCAGAGGGGAAGGAGAGGGGTTGGATCAGCCCAAGATTGGAGACAGGTTGCCAGAGGTGGAGAAGGCAAAATGGAGGTGGAAGAGGTGACAGTAGGTGAAGAAGCCTGAGAATTATAAGGTGGAGAATTAGAGTAGAGATAGCCGGGTCCTCAAGGGTATCTTTAGTAGAAGGGGGTAAAACAGGATATAATCCAGTGGAAGTAGGAGTTAGGGAGAATGGAACAGGAGGCCAGAGATTTAGAAACAAGGATATGACTGGGGTTTTAAGGGAACATGCCTTTAATCATGGGGGTGGATTTCAAACCAAATTTAATCATTGGCTGATATAGGGAAACTGGTCAGGGTTACCAGGAGTCCCTGTAACGACCTTCCAAACAGACTCAGTGACATGAACATCCAGAGACCTGGCTGAGGGCCATTCAACATTAAACAAAGACCAGTTAATTTCACAGAGGGTTCAGAGATAACCTTCTGAAAGGTGGACACCATAGTCCTCAGCAGCAAATTCAACAGAGAAATTCTTTATCATGCAGTCCAGAGGACTGGGGGTTTAGAAGTTTGAGATTCCATATTGTCAAAAACCAGTGAAAACAAATCAAAACTGAAATTAGAAACTGAACTGGACTAAACCCCGTGAAAACAAATCAAAACTGAGATTAGAAACGGAACCGGGACTCTATTCAGCCAATGTCTCTTGGCTTAGTGAATGGTGTCTAAGGGACAGCCTTTGTCAGGCTATGACTCCCTTAAATGAGATTATGGCCACAAACAGAACAGATTCTTCTCTCCTAAGAGAGAGCAGATGGACTCAGGTCCTTTTGAAGTGATGGGAAGCCAGTGGTTGTTCCAACTCCCTTCAAGCCAGATGAGAGGTTATGGGGCCCTGGGATGCCTCAGGGGGCACCTCCCCTATAACTTTTCCACCCAGCTGGGGAGAGCCAGAGTGAGGCTGCCTCCTGAGGTTGGCGAATCTCACTGGGGCATCCAAATGTTATAGCCAAAGTACGAGAAAGAAATCTCCAACATGCAGAAAGTCGAATTTGAGTCCTTTATTAGCTGGTGGTCAAGAGTAGGCTAGTGCCATAAAGAACTCTCGACCCTGAACAGAGTAAGCAGGGGGTTTATAAAGGGAAAAATCATGAAAGCTGCCCAGTTATGATTACATTTCTTGGCAGAACATTTGACAATTATGATTAGATATGGAATTTGTGTTTAGGGAGTTTCCAAGTACCAAGGAGAACAAGAATGTGGGCTTGTGATTACAGGACGGTTACAATTTGTGATTATGGGTGGGTTACATGGGGGGGTCATCTCTGGGTTGGAGGGTTGGTAAGATGGAGGATCTGTTACAAAACAGAGTTACTTATGTCAAGCAAGCTATTACAGGTTATTATAGGTTTTGCAGATAGATAGTTCAGTATATAGCTTCCAAATGAGCAGATGAGGGAGAAGAGGAGTGTGAAGAAAAGACACTAGTGGAGGAAAAAAGAAGTAAATACAAAAAATGATAAAAAGGAAGCCCCAAATAAGACATATAAAAAGAAATCCAAATATATTAATAATTAAACCATAAAAATAAATTAAACTTATAAAATTTAAAATTTAAATTTAAAATTAAACTCTTAAAAATAAATCAAGCTCATAAGTTAAAGCAAAACTAATTAGATGTTTAAAAATCCAGCAATATACTACTTTCAAAAGGTACAATTTAAACAAAATTTCACAGAGAAGTTGAAAATCAAATGCTGGGAAAAGACACACACTCTATTGCTATACTAATGGCAATATCAGTGTCACAAGTAGAATTTGAGGCAAAACCATTAACAGGACTAAAGAGAAATGGCATAATAATACAAAGAAAAATCCAGCAAGAGTGTACATTATAAACTTGTAAGTCCTTCACAACATGGCTTGAATATGTAAGGAAAAAAAAAAGGAAGAAAAGATTAGCAAATTTGACAAGTGTGTGATTATAGTGGGTGGTTTAGCACAGCTTTCAAAAATTCACAGATCAAGCAAACACAAAATTAGGAAGGAAATAAAAGATCTTAATAAAGAAATAACAAGCTTGATTTTTTGAATAGGTATAGATAGAATAGGTATCATTTTCTAATAATACACATTTTTTAAGTCCATGTTGAACATGTGCCAAAATCGACACTGCACTACTGCACTAGGCCAGAAGGAACTCCAATAAATTTAAAAAATCAATGTGATACCCATAAAATTCTTCAATCATATAAAATATTAGAAATCAATCAATAAAAAGTCAAAACATGTAGTTGAAAATATATAGGAAAAGTCTGGAAAAAATGAGAATTGTCTATCATATTTGTGAACATATTATGGAGCTACAATAATAAAAATAGTGTGTTTTCCACTGAGCTAACTCAAGAATAGATAGCTCAGAAACAGACAATAGGATATACAAAATTATATATATGCATATATGTGTGTATAAATATGTATATGTGCAGCATAGTAATTGAAAAGGAAAAGATTAAGTAAATGGTTTCATCATTTAAAAAAATTCGTTTGCACTCTCATCTTGAACTATACACCAGTATACTATTCCAGATAGTCTAAACATTTGAATCTAAAAGTCAAGACAAAATAAGTAGCAAGAATGGAAATAAATATTATATCTTTGGGTAAAATGATTTTTTAAGCCTAGAAATAAACAAAATGTTCATTAGCAAAGGATAGATTTGTCTATATAAAAACTGTCTAAAAATCACTGTACATTAAAATATCTACAATATAAAAACAAATAAAAAACATTTTCAACATAGCTTGAAAAAAAGACAATATCTATAAGTATTACATACAGATCAGTGAGAAAAACACCATGCACTTTAGTAGACAAATGAGCATTGGGAAAGAAATGGATTATTCACAGAAGAAAAAATGCAATATAAAATTTGAATTTTTTATTTAAAAAATGATATTAGATTTTTGCTAACCTAATTAGTAAGTAACTTAAAGGTCTGATGAGATCTCATCACCTCAAGTATTTATCTATCCTTTGGTTGAAAACATTATAAATCTTCTCTTCTAGCTATTTTGAAATTTAAAGTAAGTTATTGTTAACCTATAATTTCCCAACTTTACAATCAAATACTAGAACTTATTCCATCTGACTAACTGTATTTTTGTACTCTTTTACCAATTTCTCTTTCCTTTCCAACTGCAGGTAACCACTAGTCTACTCTTCACCTCTGTGAGATCAACTTCTTTGGCTCCCAGATATGAATGAGAACATGTAATATTTCTCTTTCTGTGCCAGACTTATTTCATTTAACATGATGACCTACGGTTCAGTCCATATTGCTGCAAATGACAGAATTTCATTCTTCTTTATGACTGAGTCATATTCTGTTGTATGAATATACCACATTTTATTTATCCATTTGTCTATTAATGGAGACTTAGGTCGACTCCATATCTAGGGTATTGTGAATCATGCTGCAATAAACATGGGAGTGCAAATATCTCTTTAGTATACTGATTTCCTTTCTTTTAGATAGATACCCAGTAGTGGAATTCCTGGATCATATGGTGGTTTTATTTCAGGCTTTTAAGGTGCATTTATACTCTTTTCCATAATGGCTGTACTATTTTACATTCCCACCAACAACGTATGAGCACTCTCTTTTCTCAGCATCCTTGCCAGCGGTTTTTTTTTTTTTTTTTTTTTTGTCTTTTTGATAATAGTCATTCTAACTGGGGTAAGATTATATCGCATTGTGGTTTTGATTTGTATTACCCTAATGATTCGTGTTGTTGAGCATTTTTTCACATACCTGTTTGCTATTTGTATGTCTCCTTTTGAGAAATGTTAATTCAGGTCTTTTGCCCATTTAAAATCAGATTATTTGTTTTTCAGATTTGAGTTTTTTGAGTTCCTTAATATTATGGTTATTTATCCCTTTTGGATGGGTAGTTTGTAAATAGTTTTTCCATTCTGTAGGTTGCCTCTTCACTTGGCCGATTGTTTTCTTTGCTGTGCAGACACTTTTTAGCTTAATATACTCCCATTTGTCTATTGCTTTTGTTGGCCGTGATTTTGAAGTCTTACACAAAAGATCTTTGCTCAATCCAATGTTATGCAACATTTTTCCAGTGTTTTCTTTTAAGAGTGTCATAGTTTCAGGTCTTACATTAGAATCTTTAATCCATTTTGAGTTCATTTTTGTATATGGTCAAAGATGAGGATCTAGTTTCTTTCTTTTACAAATGGATATCCAGGTTTTCCAGTGCCATTTATTAAGAGACTGTCCTTTCCCCAATGTATGTATTTAGCACCTTGTTGAAAATAAGTTGACTGTAAATGCATAGATCTATTTCTGGGCTCTCCATTTTTATCCATTGATCTATGTGTCTGTTTTTAAGCCAGCACAATGCTGTTTTAGTACTATAGCCTTGTGATATGTTTTGAAGTCAGGTAGTGTGATGTCTCCAGCTTTGTTCTTTTTGCTCAAGATTGCTTTAGCTATTTTGGTTTTTTTTTATACTTCCATATAAAGTTTAGGATTTTTTTCCTGCTTCCGTAAAGAATATCACGATATTTTGATAGGGGTTGCATTAAATCTGTAGATTACTTTAGGTAGTATAGACATTTTAACAATATGAATATTTTAATAATATGGGATATCTTTTTGTGACTGTCCTTTTCAATTTCTTTCATCAGTGTTTTATAGTTTTCCTTGTAGAGCTCATTTATTTTTTGGTTGAATTTATTTCTAGGTGTTTTATTTTGTAGTTATCATAGCTGGGACTGCTTTCTTTTTCAGATCAATCCCTGTGGGCAAAGATATGCTACTGATTTATGCATTTTTATTTTCTATCCTGCAACTTTACTGAATTCATAAGTTCTAAGAGTTTTTTGGTGTAATTAGGTTTTTCCAGAAACCAATAATTCCAGTAAATAAAGATTGTTTTATAGCAGGCAAGGACTAAGATTTCCTTAGCAGTAATAATGACGTACACTGAATTTACAATCTATTTTATTACAGAAAGATCAGCTTCTAACAAATGAAAATGTATCACCTGTTCCTTAACTGTGCAAATAATATTAAATTTATTTAAAACTGGAAAAAAACAATAATTAGGTTTTTCTAAATGTAAGATCATTCATCTGGAAACAAGGCTAACTTGACTTCTTCCTCTCCAAATTGGATGCCTTTTATTTCTTTCTCTTGCTTTATTGCTCTGGCTAGAACTTCCAGTACTATATTTAGTAAAAATTGTGAAAGTGGGTATCCTTATATTGTTCCAGATCTTAGTTGCAGAGGCTTTTAATTTTTTCTTGTTCTGTAAGATATTAGTTGTGGGTTTGTCATATATGGTCTTTATCATAATGAGGTGTGTTCCTTCTATATCCAATTTATTGAAAGTTTTCATCATTAAAATATGTTGATTTTATTAAATGCTTTTCCAGCTTCTGTTGAAATAATCACATTATTTTTGTCCTTGATTCTGTCTATGTGATGTATCACATTTATTAACTTGTGTATGTTGAAGCATCCTTGTATCCCTGGCATGAATCCCACTTGATCATGGTGAGTGATTTTTTTTTTTTTTTTTTGAGTTGGAGTCTCACTCTGTTGCCCAGACTGGAGTGCAGTGGCCACTTCTGGCCACCACAGCCTCGACCTGCTGGGCTCCGGTGATCCTTCCGCCTCAGCCTTCCAAGTAGCTGGAACTACAGGCGCGCACTACCACGCCTGGCTAATTTTTTGATTTATTGTAGAGATGAGGTCTCGCCTTCCCAGGCGGGTCTCGAACCCGCAGGCTCAGGCAATGCACTCACCTCAGCCTCCCAAAGGCGCGGGATTACAGGCTGAGCCACCGAGCCCAGCTGAGTGATCTTTTTAATGTGTTATTGAATTCTCTTTGCTAGTATTTTGTTGAGAATTTTTGCATCTATATTAATCAGGGATATTGGCTTACAGTTTTTTTGTTGTTGATATGTCCTTGCCTGGTTTTTGTACTGAGGTAATGCTGGCCATCTAAAATGATTGAAAGTATTTCCTCCTCTTCAGTTTTTTGAAATGGTTTGAGTGTTCTAGTTTTTCATTTCTTCATGGTTCAATCTTGATAGACTGTATATATCCAGTAATTTACTCATATGTTCTAGGTTTCCCAATTTGTTGGTGCAGGGTCATTCATAGTAGTTTCTGATAATTTGTTGTATTTCTGTGGTATCAGTTGTAATGTTTCTTTTTTATCTCTGATTTTATTTATTTTCATATTCTCTCTTTTTTTCTTAGTCTAGCTAAAGATTTGTCAAGTTTGTTTACCTTTTGAAAAAATGACTTTTCATTGATCTTTTGTATTTTTTTAATTTCAATTTATTTATTTTTGTTCTGATCTTTACCACTTTTTTTCCCTTCTACTAATTTCAGTTTTGTTTGTTCTTGCTTTTATATTTCCCTGAGGTGCATAATTAGATTGTTTATTTGAAGTTCTTTTACTTTTTGATTTAGGTGTTTCTTCCTATTAGCTGTCCTCTTAGTAAGGTTTTTTTGTATCCCATAGGTTCTGGTATGTTTTATTTTCATTTGTTCCAAATTTAAAAAAATTTTTCTTCTTAATTTCTTCTTTGACTCATTGATCATTCAGGAACATGTTGTTTAATTTTCATTTATTTGTACAGTTTCCGTAGTTCCTCTTGGATTTCTAGTTTTATTCCACTGTGTTCAGAAAAGAATACTTGATATCATTTTGACTTTTTAAATTTGTTGAGACTTGTTTTGTGGCCTAACATATGATCTATTCTGGAGAATGTTTTATGTGAAGAATGTGTATTCATTACTCAGCAGTTGGATGAGATGTTCTGTAAATGTCTGCTTGGTACATTTGTTCTAGAGTGTAGTTTAACTCTGATATTTCTTTGTTGATTATCTGCCTGGATAATTCATTGCTGAAGACAGAGTGTTAAAGTCCCCTACTATTATTGTAATGCAGACTATATTTTCCTGTAGATCTATTAATGTTTGCTTTATGTATTTGGGTACTCTGATGTTGGGTGCATATGTATTTACTATTGTTATATCCTCTTGCTGAATTGAAACCTTTATCATTATATAATGATCTTTATGGTCTCTTTTTATAGTTTTTGACCTAAAGTCTATTTTATCTAATATAAGTATAGCTACTTCTCTTTCTTGGTTTCTACTTGCATGGAATATCTTTTTTCATCCTTTTACTTTTAGTTTGTGTTTGTCTTTAAGTGAGTTTCTTGTAGGCAGCTTGTAACTGGGTCTTGTTTTTTTAATTTTCCCAGCCTCTTTATGTCTTTTATTTGGAGAATTTAGACCATTGACATTCATATTATTATTAATAGGTAAGGTCTTACTACTGACGTTCAGTTGCTCATTTTCTGATTGTTTTGTAACTCTTTTATTTCTTTCTTCCTGTTTTCTTTTATGGTTAAGTGATTTTCTCTGATAGTGCATTTTAATTTGTTTCTTTTTATATTTTGTGTATCTGTTATATATTTTTGGTTGGTGATTACCTTGAGGCATGCAAAATTATTCTATAGTTATAGATTATTTGACAGATATTGATTTAATTTTTATCATAAAAAATAAAAACTACAAAAACCAACAACAAAAAATTCCTGTGGACATCAATTCCCTTCTTCCACATATAAAATTTTTTTTTTTGAGTTGGAGTCTCACTCTGTCGCCCCAGACTGGAGTGCAGTGGCCGCTCCTGGCCACTGCAGCCTCGACCTGCTGGGCTGTGGTGATCCTTCCACCTCAGCCTTCCAAGTAGCTGGAACTACAGGCATGTGCTACCACATCCGGCTAATTTTTTTGATTTATTGTAGAGATGAGGTCTCGCCAAGTTGCCCAGGCGGGTCTCGAATCTGCAGGCTCAGGCAATCCACTCACCTCAGGCTCCCAAGGCGTGGGATTACAGGTTGAGCCACCGAGCCCGGCTCACATATAAAATTTACATTTCGGTATTACCTATATCTTAATGATTTTGTAGTTATTATTTTTAAGTTTTTTATTTTAGACTTATAAAGATATAAGTGACTTACACACCATGATTACAATATTAGCATAACAATTATGTTAGCATAATTTTCTTTCAGTTTGAAGAACTCCCTTTAGCATTTCTTATCGAACAGGTCTGGTAACAAGGAATTCCCTTAGCTTTTGTTTGTCTTGGATAGCTTTGCTGTGTACAGTATGCTGGGCTGCCTTTTTTTTTCCTTCAGTACTCTGAATATATCATCCTACTCCTTTTTGTCCTATAAGGTTTCTGCTGAGAAATCTGTTGCCAGACATATAGACTTTCCCTTACATGTTATTAGCTTCATTTCTCTTACTACTTTCAGCAGAAGAATTCTTTCTTTGGCTTTGGCTTTTGAGAGTCTTGCAGTATTCTTATTTGAATTGAATCTGATTGGTAACCTTTGATCTTCTAGTACCTTCTGGTACCTATTTATGTCTTTGCTATTATTTCTTTGAATAAGCTTTTTATGCCTTTATCTCCTTGCTTCCTTCTTTAATTCCAATAACACAAATATTTGCTCTTTTGATGTTGTCTCATAGATCCCATATAAAATGTACAAAGCTTCATTTCTTTTCATTCCTTCTTTATTTTTTGTCCTCTGTATTTTCAAATAGTCTGTTTTCAAGCTCATCGATTCTTTTTTCTCTTTGATCAAGCTTTCTGCTGATGCTCTCTGTTCCATTTTTAAAAAATTTTATTCATTGTACTATTTAAGTCCAGAATTTCTGTTTAACTTTTAAAAATTATTTAAAACTATCTTTTAAATTTCTCTGATAAATTTCTGAATGTATTCTCTATGTTTTATTGAAGTTCACTGGGTATCCTGAAAACAGTTGTTTTGAATTCTTTTTCTAGGGGATCATATACCTCCATCACTATATGACAACCTCTAACACATCTTATCCATTTCATGAGGTAATCATTTTCTGAATGTTACTTGATACTTGTGGATGTGCAATCATGTCTGCTCATTGAGGAATTAGATATTTATTTTAGTCCTCATAGTCTGGTTTTGTTGTGCCTGTCCTTCCAGAGTCTCCCAGGGATTCTAATATTGACTTTTGTGATCACTGGGGCTGTTTCAGCACTAGAGGATGCTCTAAACCTAGGCTAGCTGCATGTCTCATGTGGGATCTGAGGTTGGTGTGACTTACTGGTTCAGGTGTACCTGGGGACACCCTAACAGGGCACTGGGACTGTGTGGGAGCAATGGCCAGGGATCTGAGTCCAGAACACTTTCCTGGTGGCCTAGACTGGTACCTCAAAGCAGGTCTCTACCCAAGCGGGATGGGTCCCCCACTGCACTGAGAGGGGGAAGAGTTGAGACTGGGCCTCCTCGGGCTCTGCTGTGGGAAGGAGGCTGGCATGCCTATCATGTTGGTTCAGCTGGATGCACATCTCTCAGCGGTCGCTTGCACGGATGCAGCAGGAGGAGCTAGAGCTGCAAATGGGCCCTTTGGGGATCTGCTGTGGCACAGAGACTAGAGGGTCTGGTCTTGTGGGCTCAGAAGGGCCCATGGCTCCCAGCAGGTCTCTGCACCGCTGGGACAGTTTCTTGTTGCAGTGGGAGGGGTTTGAGCTGAGACTGGGTCTCCTTAGGATCTGCTGTGGGAGGAGATTGGGTGAGCCCATCTGGGAAGCCCAGACTCTTGGGCGCTGACATGTGGGAGAGTCTCCCGCTGCGTTCTCATGTGAGCATCTCGGAGCTAGGACCTCAGGTGAGGGGGACTGGAGAAGAGTCACTTGAAACTGAGACAGCTGTCAGCAGGCACACGAGCCTATCTCCCAAGCACTAGTGTGTACAATTTCTTCTGAACCTCTTGGCAGAGAGTTTTTGTTGTAGGTTCAAGGTCAAATGGGGCTGTAGCCAGGCCCCTTGGAAGACTAGGCCTTTTCCAGGCTTGAGCTCAGGAGCGAGGTCAGCAGATTCGCCACCTGGGCGTTGGTCTGCTCTTGGTCAAAACAGTCCTCCAAGGTCTCGGTCTCCACTGAGGCTTCACAAACCCTCACCTGAATCCTGAGGTTCTTGCAGCGAGATGTTTCCTGTGAATAAGTGCAGAATTCTTGTTGTTGTGTGGACATATGAGCAGGTTTCCTTCATTCCACCATCTTGGTCACTCTCTTCAAAGTGTGGGCCATGTCTATGCTTTGACATACTCTCCTGTATTCTCCATGTATTATCTTTCATTAACAAACAATTAAATTTGTAAATCTATGTATTACCTCTTATTAACAATTAAAATAACAACAAAAATAGGCTGAAAAGGGAAACTTCAAGGATAAAGGATAAAGAAGGCAAAAACTTTAGAAATCTTAGAAACTCTTAGAAATCGCACCTAGTGATATAGACTTTTGTCTGCCTCTTAGAGGTTGTGTAACTGAGCCTAGGCAAAAATACAAAACAAAGCAACCAACATATAGACAAAAGTAATATTTTTATTTCATTTAATGCAAGTATTTGCTGAGTGGTTCTTATGATGGTGCTTAGAAATGTTTATGAACTGTGAAGTGATACTCCCATGCATTGTCTGTCATGTAATTAGATTTCTCACTCGATTATTAGTAAATATTTTGTTAGTAGTTAAACCTTGCTCTTACTAATGTTTATTATGAATTTTTTGCTATTATTTCTCCAGGACCAATGAATTAATCGGTCAGCACATATTCTCTGACACATTTTGTTTAGATATCTAGCTTCTCTCTGGCTCAGTTTTCTGGGACATATAACGAAGAGTGTGCTTTTCAAATTTTACTGTGTATGAGAATGACTTGGGGATCTTGTTAAACCACAGATTGTGGGTTAATAGTTAGGGAGGGGGGCCAGAGAGTCTGCATCGCTATCCAGTGGTTATTTTTAGTAGCAGGATTCTAGAGGACTCTGAGGCCCCTAGCAGCTCCGAGAAGTCTGTGATAGTGTCCCTTAATATTAAGGTGATTCTCACAGAGATGTGGGCCTTAGGACGAGGTATGCGGTAAAGGGCCTTTTCTTCATGGTCTCCCTATCAACAATTTTATAAACTTGAGCCCTTTGGCTGGAGGGCAGAGGTGGGAAGCGACATCTGCCAGACTGTGACTGTCAGTATGAAAGAGGCGGTTGAATGGTGACAGTGAAAGGAGGAGGTAGTGGAATCACATGCTGACATGAATTGCACTTGCTGACTGAGTTCTATTTCATTGACACCGTGTCCTTCTCCTGCCTTCTCACTGGCACTAATTAAATAGGCCTGTCAGGCTGATATGTGACACAGCTTCAACCCTACCAAATTGTAAATTACATCCAAGCGTCCCACTCCTGCAGGCCCTTAGGGCTGTTTAACCCAGTGGACTCATGCCAGGCACTGAAGGCAATAGAAAACAATGAGGCTTCACTTTATATTTTTCTTCTGGGGGAGCTTATACCCTGCTTACGGGGGCAAGAAATTGGAAGAAGCAATAAGAGAAAGAAAAATTGGGGTATTTTCACTTTGATCAGCTGAGGACAATAAAGTTAACTACTCCTTGTTTTAAGAAATTTCAGAATGGTATGAATTTAATCAGAA
This sequence comes from Cephalopachus bancanus, assembly GCA_027257055.1. Classification (NCBI taxonomy): domain Eukaryota; kingdom Metazoa; phylum Chordata; class Mammalia; order Primates; family Tarsiidae; genus Cephalopachus; species Cephalopachus bancanus. The sequence continues at coordinate 1,441,618 of JAPVLO010000140.1, forward strand.
GAAACGTTGCAACTGAATTGATCCTAATCAAGTTAATTGGACAAAGGGAAGAGTTCCAAGATTACCTTAATAGTAACTGAGAACACTGATTTTTAGTGCAAGACAGAAATCCTAAGGACCCCTTCATACCTTTTTGGAATAAAGTGTGAACTCTTACGATAAAGTTGATATTCTAATTTTACATTGCAAATACAATTAAACCATATACATGGATTACTAATAAATGACCCTAGTTCTAGATTATAGTATTATATTTTCCTTGCTTTTATTTCAAGAAATATATTTGATACAATTTTTGACCACCAGGGAAACAAATAAATTTAGTTTGATAGTTGGTAAGGAAATTGAAAACAGTGGTTTAGATTCCAGTTGTTGAAACTGTTCATTGAAAATTCTCTTTCTGGCTTGAGATTGACGTGTACATTGTGACCTTGTGAAGCCTACTGCAGAGGAAACTGATTTCAAATTAGTTCACAGCAAAGCTTTAGTATCCTTGGATAACGCCCATGCCTGCCCAAGGGATCTCCTTCTTAAGGCTGCTCTGCTGGTTATGGTAGTTGTTTTAAGATAAGAAATCTTAGTGGTAACATGGTGCTCAGTTTTATGGTGAGGTAGAAGAAAGAAAATTCTCAAGAGAGAAAAAGATTAATACTCCCAAATTAGGGATTTTTAAATGTCTAGTAGACTTAGTGGTAGTAGTTCAAACTTGTAAGTGCCCAGGATATAATCTAAACTATAGAGTTATGGGATTCTGGTCTGGATTCAGGAAGACAGGAAAAGACTGATGAGGTTTTGGGGAAATGGTCCCAAGAGCCCTAGAATCTGTCTGAACCTCATAAGACTCAGAAAGTAATATCTAAAGCAGAGCCTAAGGTCAGACACAGTTCTTTGAGATGCTAGGCGTTCCCTCCCAAATCTTTCCCCTGCTGATATTAAATCACTTCCCCCAAAAAACCTTTTTTCATATGTAGTATTTCTTGAAAACCTAACTAGAAATCTATTTCAAAAATACATTAAAAAAACCCTCTTAGCAACCTTACAAGTATTTAGGTCAGTGAGATTTTGGAGTATTTTCCAAAGTAAATGGGAAAATTTTGGCCCACACTCTGGGCTGCAAATGAAGATCAGGGCTGAAAGCAGCCTAGTCTTTCAAGTGAAATCTGGGGTCATTTTGGAGGATTGGAATTCTTTTCAGACCTGACCTAATCTGCATTTGTTCTCATGGACCTCCGCGGTGGAAACAGTAGATCTTCCTTCCAGAAGGGACTTAATATGCCCCCAGCTGTCAGCAGCTTCTGGGTTTGCGCCCCCCCCCCCCGGCACAGGCCCCTCCCTCAAGAGCGTGGCCTTCCCCGCAGCCCATGTGCAAGGACTGATGGCAATGGGGGCGAAAAGACCAACGTGGCGTCCTTCTGCTGAAGCAGAGGCACTCCAGCTCTCCGGGGGATGGGCTGAAGCTTCGTGGCGCCGTCTCTCCGTCTGGCACATCCTGAGACCCAATTCTGCCCCGCCCCTCCCTCCCCTGTGAGTTGATTTCTGCCTCCCGAGAGGTCAGTCTAGCAGTGGTCCTAGAAAGCAGGTAATAAGATGGAACTTTGGAGCTAGATCTCTCGCTGCCCGGTGGGTGATGGGGATTTCAGGAGCACAGGGCCGGACACTGGCCATGAATTAGGCCGGCCTACTGGCAGAAGGGAATTCACTGGCAGATGCAATTTATCAAACATGTTGAGACTATGAGGAAGTAGTTAACTATAAAAATGGCATTGGATGACTGCTGCATCGTTCATACATTTGAGGATCAAGAAAAGTGACAGGTTAAGAAGCAGCCCTTCTACCAACAGAAAATGCATTGGGATCCAGATAAACTAATAAGGAACCACATTTCTAGGCCACAGAGCATTTTGCATAGGTGACAACTCTCTGGAAGACCAGAGGGAGAGGGGAGGAAGAGGGGAGTAAAGGTTTCGGAAAAGCAAAAGAAGTGTGAGAGGTCTTCCTCAGCAATATAACTTATCGCAATAAAGCTGATTATTTTTGTCCACTCTTCTCATTAGTGCTTTTTACTTCTCTACCGGTCCTTGTAGTTTTCAAGGGATTATCAATACCCACATTTGTGAATCTCCGCTGTGAATATTCAAATCCTTTTTGCACATAAATGTGTTAATTGACTTTTCTTCGCTGAGCTATTTGTCATGATTGCTGATAATTACATGTGCAAAGTGACAATGCATCCATTTTGTTTATTGGAAATTGAGTATTGGAGATACGCTTGCATTTTACTGATCTGAATGCACTCCACACTGCTCACTCCAAAAGCAGAAAATGTGAGTGTTTTTCTGCCTTTATTATCTTGTCAATTAGAATCAAGGCACAAAAGGAACATAATAAGCATTTTGCAATGGACCAAACACTGTTTCTCAATGTCCTCATGGAGAGGGAAACTCTTCCTTTCCTAAGTCTTTTAGAATCTTTCTAAATGACTTTTTTAAATGAACAAAAAAATTAAAACCACGCAGAATTGGAAGATGAAAGAGGCTATCAGAATATTGATTTAACTAATGTCAGGTAGAAATGTAAAAATGACACCTGAGAGAAATATATGTTATTTCCTTATTTATGGATATGCTTATGTACTTGCCATTTAAAAATGATAGAAATTATCTAAGAAAGTTTTCATGGGAAAAGAGACATAAATGTTTGCTTATTGTTAGATTACAGAGATTTCTTAGGTAGCCTATGGAACCTACATTGAGTGGGCTTATTAAGGATGGTATAAACAACTTAAGATTTGGGTTTCCACATCTAGTACTTGGAATAAAATTTTGGTATAATCTTTTTTTCCTTAAAAAGCGGCAGGTAGGAACCAAGAGAACTTTACTAAATCATCCTTTGGGATGTTGGCTACCTCCTCTTTGTATAAGTGGTTCTCAAACCTAGATGCACATTAGAATCATTTAGGGGCTTTTAAAAAGAAAATTATATTATCATAGGTTAGTTTTACCTTTCTTTGAATTTTATAAGATGAAAGAATACAAAATGCTCTTTTGTTCCAGCTTTTTATATTCAACATCATAGTTCATTTTTTATTACTGCTGAAAAACATTCCATTGTGTAAATATGTCATAATGTATCTATTCTTCTGTTGATAGTCACTTGAGTTGTTTCTAGTTGGGCCTATTATACACAATACTGCTAAAACAATTCTGATTTGTGTCTTCTAGTATAAATGTGTACTCATTTCTTTAGGGTAGGACCTAGAAGTAGAAGTACTGGATTATAGGTTAACTTTGATAGATATTGCCAATCAACTTCCCAAAGAGACTGTTCCAACAGCAGTATTTAAGAGTTCCAGTTGTTTCATATCCTCTCTGACCCTTGATATCGTCATTCACAATTTTCTTTCTTTAGCCATTCTAACAGATATGTCATGATATTTCATTGTAGTTTTAATTTGCACTTTCCTACTGGCTACTAATCTTGAGCACTTTTTAAAAGTTCTTATTGAAAATGTGGGTATTCTCTTTTATAAAGTACCTGTTCAGGGTTTTTGCCCACTAAAAATTGGTTTGCTATTTTTTTTTAAACTGAGCTGTAGTTATTCTTTATATGTTATGGATACAAGTCCTTTGTTGAATATATGTATTGAAAAGTTATTTTTCTTCTCTGTGACTTTTCATTTTCTTAATGATGTTTTTTGATAAAGATAATGTATTATTTTACTGAAGTCTAATTATCATTGCTGTTTTTATGATTAAGGTTTTTTTGTGTCTTGCTTGAGAAATCTTTGACTATCCCATGGTCATTAAATATTTTATGTTTTCTTCTGACAAGTTTATCATTCTCAATGTTTTTATTTGTCGATCTGCAATCTATCTGGAATTAGTGTAAATTAAGGGTCAAGTTTCATTATTTCCCCATATGAATATCCAACCATCTTATTATATATTTTTTTCTCAGTAGCCTACAAGAATCTTACCAACCATTTAGTAAAATGATTTTTTTGCCTCTATGTTCATGAGATTAATGGGACTACAATTCACTTTCCTTATGTCTCTCTCAGGTTTTGTTATCCGGATTATGCTGGCTTCATAAACAAGTTGGGAAGTGTTTTCTATTTCTCTATACTCCCAAAAATTTTATGTAAGATTACTATTATTCCTTCCTTATACCAGTGAAGTCATTTGGGCAGTTTTCCAAATCAAAGTCCTGCTGGGTGACTGTTATAGCCTTCTAGCTATTCTCTAGCCTGTCTGCATGCTCCTCCTCCCTTTTTTTGGGAGGGCAGGTGTGGGGGGAGGAGTTATTTGCTCAGTTATGAAGCCATTTTAAAGCACAAAAGAAAGATTAAATATCATTACAGAAGATTTTCAGAGTGTATTTACGTTAACTCCATAGAGAAAATTCTAGTTACAGTTTTAAAAAGCAGGAGTCATGTATCATTTCTCCATTTAAGTGGATTTAAGTGCATTTAAATGGGTGGAAACAGGAAGAAAAGTAGTGTGTAGGTGTGATAAGCATTCTCTCCTTTTTGTACAAAACAAAGTAAGAGAGCTGTGTCTGTGATCTAAGGACATATTTGCTTATTTGTCAGATTTCTAAAAATGTGCCTTCACTAGGGGGCCACTGGGTGCTGATAAAAATAATCATTGTAATTAAACAAATGAAATGGCATAGCTCTGTTGAACTGTGAGTTTGTTTCAGACAGAGATGACTGCAGTCCTGTTTAGGGGAGGGGTAGAGAATTAATAGGTTGTCCAGGTTTCTAACAAATATCACCACAATCTGCTGCAGGAAGAAGGGGGAGAATGGTGCCTCCGTTAATATAGCAGCATATTAAGTGACTTGGAAAGAATTAGCTATTGCAGCAAGGTGGAAGTCTTGACAGAGAATCCGCCTCTCTCTCTTTTCTCTTGGCCCTCTCTCATCTCCTCACTCCTTCCCTCCCCTCCTCTCTTCTTGTCTCTCTCCACCCTCCCATACACCCCCAGCTTTCACCGGCTACACCTACCTTTCGGCTCCGTGGACCTCCTTTACTCCGTCCATCCCACTGACACAGTTTGACTACATGGGGCAGAGTAAACACCCACCTCCTGGCAAAATTTCAACAAAATCAAATGAAAATGAGGTAGTAAAACAATTCACACGGGCAGGAAAGAAAACCAGTAAAGTCTGTCTGAAGAGGTGCTGTGATAATGCTTCATGCAGGCTTGTGTGGAGTGTAGACCAGACGTGGGCCTCGGAGAATGGGCTCCCAGGGACCTAAGGGAAACTTAGGTGTTAAAAAATTGGGGCAACCCTTTGGGACCCCTCCCGCTGCCAGGAACTTTCTTGTATTCTTGATAAAACTCCTACTTTCACACCCTAAAAAAAATAGAAAAATTGAAAAAATTTGAAGAAAATGTGGGAGCTTTTAGGGAAGGTTTCAGAACAGGAATACGTGGTTACAGCATGAATAACTTTGAGTTTTTGAGCCAGGGCTATGTAATTGGGAATAATTTTATAAGCAAATTAAGTTACAGTTCAAGTGAATTCAAGCAATTAAGTGAATAAGACCTGGAAAATAGAGGTGAATTTGCAGATAAAGAAAAGAAATTTCACTTGCTCATTAACAAGAAAGCCGAGAGAAATAGCTCTGGCCTGCAAGGAAGATGGAAGTACAAGCAAATTAGGGGAGAGCCTGCAAAACTGCTCTAAAATCCCAGAATGTTTGTCAGCTTATACCAAAAGAATGTCTTGCCACAAATTCATATAGTTGCAAGCCACCTGCTTTATGTGTAGTGAAATGTTTATGTGTTCTATCTAGCTGACTGAACACATGGGGAAGAGGACCTGGGTTAGCACAGGAAATCAGCTCCAAGGGGCACAGTGTCTTCAGGGGAAACTTCTGGGTGTTAGAGGCAGAAGGCAACCCAAACTGCAGAAAGCCTTTTTGTAACTGTCCTTGGCTACCATATACAGCCCTGACATGCAGCCAAGACAAAGATTGTTTCCCAGTCTTTGAAGGAAGTCCAAATTGGTTGGCTGCAAGAATTCCATGTGCAACCTCATGTTGGTGTCTTGAGCTCTAGGGCAGGATTTACAGCTATGCCTTTTTTGGTCGCCTTTGCCTCGCATTAGTCCAGAGAGAACCACCCTGGGCCTTGATATTGGCACTCTTGAGGTTTTTCTGTCAGATATTAGTGTTTCCCAGTTGCCAACCTTGTTAAGTTGTTCCCAACTGCACTACTGTGAAGCTTGAGGTGTTTCAGCAGACGCTTAGATGTACTCGTGCGGCAACTGCCTTGCCTGCCAGTCTCTGTGAAGCAGGTGACAACTCAGCTATTGCTCTGTGACCCGTGCCTTCCTCATCGGGTGACCTGAATTCACACACAGCTTTGCTTCCTTTCTAGAAATGAGCCAGAAATACTTTGCTCAGCCTCTGTAGGGGAGCGAAGTGTCGTATGAGACAGAGGAGTACAGCTTGATCCTAGTGTTGAATGCAGCTCTTGAGGCCATTCTAGGCTAAAACTGAAAACAAGGACCCCTTCCAAACTTATTTTTTGCTCTCTCTCCTTATCCCTTGTGGTTACGCTAGAGTCAAGAAATCAGTTGGCAGGGAGTCATCAAGGCTGAAGATTAAGCGATCCTTGGAGAATGCAGTAGCTATTTTTCTAGGCAGGGGGATCACTGCTAGTGATTCTGAAAATGTCCATTTTTTAAGCCCCAAAGAGTTATTTTCTTTATTACTTGCATGCTGGCAAGTGAAAGCATATTTAGTAGATCGAGCAGGTGAGACAGGCCAGGCGAGCCTCAAAAAGGAAATAATCCAAATTGCATGTATTCCTACTCTTGCTGTTGACCACAGAGAGTAAATCTAGGAACCTATATTGACCCTACTCTGGCTCCTACAGCATGAGATTCTGTAAAAGTCTGGGTCCTCATGAAGTTCACTAAAGCCTTGCTGACAGTTTCGTTTATTGCTAATCTTACCGCAGTCACATCCTCTCACCCAGTTTTTTTTTTGTCATTAAACTATAGCAAGTGCTTGGTTGTCATGGGGGTCATTCTTTTTGTTTGTAAAACAGTGCTTCCTAGATGCTAAAGAGGAAATCATATCCCCTCATTGCTTCTCATCTGCTTGTGCTACCAAAGGTAAGACCAGTGGTAAGGAGACCACTCTCTCCTGTCCACCCATAGTGGAAAATATCGACTGAATTTGGGGGGACCCAAAATTTATTTATAAAAAGTTGTGTATTTATTCCTACATGTTTAAATTTCATTCACCTTCAAAGTACTCTCTGTTTGATGCAATACACCTATCAAGATGCTTTCTCTACTACTCAAAAAAGTTTTTGAACTTGTCAATTTTGATGCTTTTTAGTGCTTCTGCTCTTTTTTGTCTCACTTGTTTCACATCGACAAAACGCTCCCCTTTGAGAACATTTTTCAGCCAGGGAAACAAAAAAGAGGCCACTTGGGGCAGGTCGGGTCAAGAGGGAGGGTGGAGCACGGGTCATGCTGTTTGTGGTCAAAAACTGCTTCACACCCAGTGCAGTGTGGGCAGGTGTGTTGTCATGGTGGAAGAAGCAGTCACCTGTTTGTCATATTCTGGAATGTTTCTTCTGCAAAATGTGATGGAACCTTCCCAAACTTCCAGATAAAATCTTCAGAGTTTTCAAATGGCATGTAAAAATAAATACACAATTTTTTATAAATAAAAATGTATTTAGAGGGGTCACCCCTCCTATGAGTGAGAGGGCATGAGGAATTTCTGGTCAGTGTTATCCAAGGGAGCAAGGGAGAGCGAGGAGGGAAGACAAGGGAGGGAAACAGAGCCGAGAGGGACGGGCTGCCAGACAGAGAGGTGTGATAGCGAAGGGGTCTGAGGAATGAAAGTGGCTGAGATTTTACAAGGGGGTCTGGAGAGTTTGTGAAACGGTGCTCCCTGGATGCTAACGAGGACATCGTATGCTCTCCCCGCTTTGCATCTGCTTATGCACATCAGTGACAAGACATGTGTCGGAAGAACTGGGTGTTTGATGAGGGCCTATGTTAGGGGGTGGGCTTGCAGAGTATTCAAGGAGGTCCAGCCAACGGACCCCAGTGACCAGGGGTCACTTCTTTTGAAATCGTGTGTGTGCACACAGTGATTCTCTTTCCTTAAGTGTTCTCAAGTCTGCCTCTTCTCCATCCCAATGATGTGCCTTAATTTCAACGCTCATTCCACTTCCTATCTTGAAGCCAGAGTGATCTAATTCGTCTCCCCGCCGCCAGTAGCACCTTTCCAATCCACTGCAAACGTGGCGACCGGAGAGATGGTCATGAAACACAAATCTCGTTGTGGTACTTTGGGGAAGTCTTCCTGAAAGTTCTCCAGGGGTCCCAGGGCCCTCTAGACTCAAGATCTAGAAGACACATTGGATCTTGCCTTGTCTCCCTCTTCAGTCCGTGTCTTGCTGGGCCCCAGTCACGGCTGAACCACCTGCAGCCCCAGGGACTGGCCGGGTGTTTTTGACCTCTGTGCTCTCCACAGATGGCTCCGCATGCCAAGAATCCTCTGTGTTCCTCTTCTTAACCTCCTACTCCTGTCAACTGGGTGACTCCTACTTGTTCTTTTAGACTTTACTCTGGCATCATCTTACCTGAGGAGCCTCCCTGCATCCCCATCTGTTGGAACGCCCTTTCTGAGTGCTTCCTTAACACTCATTATTGTAGTCGTTGTGACAGCACTTAAAAGCTGTTGCTAATTTGCCTTTCTCTCCTGGATGATTAGCTTTTTTAAAAAATTTATTGTCTTTTAAAGATGTAGGGTACAATTCAGGATTAGGTATACAAGTGGTCACTGTATAGGTAAAGTTTGAGCCTCCCTTTGGTCCTCACTTTGCCTGGTTTGAGGTCAGGTATCCTTAGTAATGTTATGTGCGCCCCCCTCCCTTGGCAGTTTCTGGCCACCGCCAATCCCTTTTTTATTGTATTATGGTAAATGTTCAGGGTCTGCTTATGAATGAAAACATGTGGTACTCAGTTATTTGTTTCTGTGATAAATCATTGAGTATGATAGACTTTAAATCCACCCAAGTTGCTGGGAAGTCCATAATTTTGTTCTTCGTGATGGCTGTGGAATATTCCATCGTGCATATGTACCACTTTTTTTTAATCCAGCCCAGTTTTGATGAGCAGCACGGTTGGTTCCATGTTCTTGCTATTGTAAATAGTGCTGCAATAAACATGTGTGTGCAGGTATCTTTTTTGTAGAGTGATTTAAGTTCCTCTGGTTATATTCCCAGAAAGGGGATTGCTGAGTCATACGGAAGGTCAATGTCCAGTTCTTTTAGGACCCCTCACTGTTTTCCATAGAGGTTGGACAGTTTGCATTCCCACCAAAAGTGTAAAATCATTCCCTTCTCTCCGTATTTGCCATTATCTCTTGTTTTTTAAATTAATTATGGCCATTCTTACTGGAGTTAGGTGGTATATCAATGTGATTTTGATGTGCATTTCTGATGATTAGTGAGGCTGAGAATTTTTTCATGTCTGTTGGCAGCTCATATGTCATCTTTTGAGATGTGTCTATTCATATCTTTTGTCCGATTTTTTTAAAAGCCGGATTTATTGAGAGGACAGAAAAGCTCCCACAGTGGAAGGGGACCTGAATGGGTTACCTCTTTTGTCCAATTTTTAATGGGGCTGTTTGGTTTTTTTCCCTTTCAGCATGTTTGAGTTCCTTATAGATCCTGGATGTTAGGCCTTTGTCAGATATGCAGTCGGCAATTATTTGTTCCCATTCTGTGGGTTGTCTTCCCACTCTCTTGACAGTTTCTTTTTGCTTTGCAGCAGCTTTTCAGTTTGATGAGGATCCACTTAAAGTTTGGGGTTTTTCGTTTAGGTCTTTGATCCATTTGGAGTTGATTTTTGTGAATGGTGATAGGTGGGGTCCTGTTTCATTCTTCTTCACGTAGTCTGCCAGTTTTCCCAGCACAATTTACCGAATAGGTTCTCCTCCCCCCACATGGTTGATGGTGGAGGCTTTGTGGAAGATGAGGTGGTTGAGAAATTGAGGTTTTTGTTTCTGAAATCTCTTTACTGTTGCATCAGTTTATATGCCTGTTCTTGTACCAATACCAGGTTGTTTTGATTATTATAGCCTTATAATACGTTTTAAAGTCTGGAAGTGTGATCCCTCCCACTTTGTTTCTTTTGCTGAGGATTATTTTGGCTATTCTTGGTCATTTATGTCTCCATATGAATTTCTGTATTGTTGTTTCCAAGTCTGAGAAGAATGATGATGGTAATTTAGTGGTTATTGTTTTAAATCTGTAGATTGCCTTTGGTAGGATGGACATCTTAGCAATGTTGATTCTTCCAATCCATGAGCATGAAATATTTTTCCATTTGCTTGTGTCATCTTTGTCTTCTGTGAGCAGTGCTTTGTGTTTTTCACTGTAAAGATCTTTCACTTCTCTATTTAGGAAGATGCTGAGATTTTTCTTTTTTTGTGGCTATGGTGAATGGGATAGTGCTTTTTATTTGGTTCCTTGCCTGTTCATTGTTGGTATATAAGAATGCAACTGTCTTTTGCATATTTATTTTATACCCTGAAATTTTGCCAAAGTCCTTTATCAGTGCAAGAAGGGTTTTTGTCAGATTCTCTTGGATTTTCAAGATATAGAATAATATCATCAGAAGAGGAGTAACTCAACTTCTTCTTTTCCTATTTGGATACCCTTGATTTCCTTCTCTTATCTTATTTCTCTAGCTAGGACTTCTAACACGATCTGGACAGGAGGGGTGAGAGGGGGCAGCCTTGTCCTTGTCTGGTTTACAGGGGAGATGCTTCCAATTTCTGTCCATTTAGTAACATGTTGGCTGTCAGTTTATCGTAACTAACTCTTACTATTTTGAGGTATATTTCCTCGATGCCTAGGTGTGTGAGGGTTTTTATCAAGAAGGGATTATGAATTTTATCAAAAGTTTTTCAGCATCTAATGATATAATCATGTGGTTTTTGTTTTCACCTCTTTCGACCTATTTAATTGCATTTATGGTCTTGTGGATGTTGAACCAGCCCTGCATCCTGGGTAAGAAGCCTATTTGGTCATGGTGGATGATTTTTGAGATGTGTTGTTTACCCGATTTGATAAAATCTTGTTTAGAATTTTTGCATCTATATTCATCAGGGATATTAGCCTATAGTTCTCTTTGTTGGATCTTTAACCGGTTTGGGTATCAGTGTGATGTTAGCTTCATAAGATGATTTGGAGAAGGCTCTGTCTTTCTTGATTGCCTGGAATACTTTCAATAGGATTGGTATCAGCTGTTCCTTGTATGTTTTGTAGAATTCTGCTGGAAATCCATCTGGTCTAGGTTTTGTTTTTTTTTTTGGTAGGTAGTTTTCTTATGACAGAGTCAATTTCCTGGGTTATTATTGGTTTATTTAGGATTTCAATTTCTTCTTGTGTCAACCTTGGGAGGTTGTGTGATGTTAGAATTCCTCCATTTCACTTAGGGTATTAAGTTTGTTTCCTTACAGGTGTACATAGTGATCTCTGATAACCTTTTGTATTTCTTCAGGGTCAGTTGTGACTTGATCTTTTGCATTTCCAGTTGTGTTTATTTGAGCTTTTTCTTGGTCATTCTGGCGAGGAAGTTCATCATTCTTGTTATCCTTTCAAAGAACCGACTTTTTGCCTCATTGATTTTTTTCTATGGTATTTTTTCTCTTCCATGTGCTGTATTTGAATCTGTACTTTGGTGATTTGGATCCTTCTGCTGAAGTTAGGGTTTTGGTGATCTTGCCTTTCCAGCTCCCACAGGTGCTTTGTTAGGTGTCAACTTGTTCTCTTTCTATTTTCTTCCTGTGTGTTTGTAGAGATATAAATTTCCCTCTTAATACTGCTTTCGTAGCATCTCAGAGGCTTTGGTAAGATGTTTCTTTGTTTTCATTTGTGTCCAGGAATCTTAATTTCTGTTTTGATTTCTATGTTGACCCAGGAGTTGCTCAACATCAGGCTGTTTAGTGTCCATGTCTTTGTGGGTTTGGGGGGAATTTTATTGGTGGTGATATTTATTTTTAGTCCACTGTGGTTTGAGAAGGCGCATGGCAGTATTTCCATGTTGTGAAATTTGTTTATGCTTGGTTTATGGCCATGGATGTGATTGATCTTGGAGTACATTCCATGTGGTGCTGTATATGTATATGTATATTCTGTGGTTGTTTGGTGGTGTGTTCTGTAGGTATCTACTAAGTCCATTTGGTCAAGCATCAAGTTGAGGTTTTAAATCTCTTGTTGATTTTTGGCCTTGATGATCTATCTAAGGTTGTCAGTGGGGGTATTTAAGTCTCCAGCTATAATAGTTTTAGAGTCAGTTTTTTTTAGTTTGCTTAGTAGCTGCTTTTTAAAAGCTGGTGCTCCTGTGTTGGGTGCATATATGTTTAGGATGGATATTTCTTGTTGATGGATAAACATTCTTATCATTATGTAGTGTCTTTTTATAACTTTTAAAATTTTTGATAGCTTAAAGATTGTTTTGTCTTATAGTGAGATTGCAACTTCTGCCTTTTTTGTGATTCGTTTGCCTGAAAATTTGTTTTCCATCCTCTAACTTTGAGTCTGTGGGCATTCTTTGTGGTGAGATGAGTTTCCTGGAGGCAGCAAATTACTGGGTCATGTGTTTTTAACCAGTTTGTCATTCTATTTTCAGTGGTGCATTTAGCCAGGTTGATTATTGAAATGTAAGACTTTGACATACTGTTCTTATAAGGCTGTTTTGTTTTCATTTAGCTTTTGTGTTAATATATGAGACAGAGAGAGACAGAGAGAGAGAGAGAGAGAGAGAGCGAGAGCGAGAGCAAGAGGAAGAGAGAGGCGAGAGACAGAGAGAGTCTTCTATGGTTCCTATCACTTCCCATTTCTTGGGTGGGTTCTGAAAAATATCTGTATATTAACATTAGATCTTTATGGGAGCTAGTCTGAGTGAATTTCTGTCCCTCATGAGTAAAGAAGTCTAAACTGAAATGAAGGGAGAAGATAGAAGGGGAGAGAAGAAGAGAGGAAATAAAAAAAGGAAAAGAACAAGTAACATTGCTTTAGACCACCACCTTTCCCTTTCCCTTAGGCTTCTCTGTTTGCTTTGGAATTTACTCCATGCCAGAAAGGAACAAGGAAACCTCTCTGCTCTCCACTAGCCCTAACCGGGGAGTACGGTCCTCAAGATCTGATATACATCATTCCCTCCCTTCTCTGGGCTCACCTTGGTCAATGCATTGTCATTGTGGATTATGTACAAACAGAGGTCTGAGGAAACACTGTAAGTCTCTGGTACTAACATTAACAAAAATTAATTAAGGAATTTAAAAAGTTAAATACCTTGTTGAACTCCTAATATAGTTCATAAAAACCAAACTTCAATAGGAAAGAAAAATGTAGTCAAAAATTTTGTTGGTCTTAGAAAATTTATTACTAAATGTGTCTAAAATATCCATAGATTAAATACCAATGCTATTAAAGAAAAGTTGTAAATTAAGAAATGAAAGACAAAAATTGTTTTGTTCCTAATTTTGCATGTGAACAATTGTGCTATTGGTTGTTATGTAGCTAAAACTTAATATTTTATTATGCAAAATTGACATAAGGTTTTATACTATCAAGAAATAGAACTTTTTTTCTATTGTCTGGATTTATCTAAAGGACTGTCTTAAAATAATGTCTTACAAGGACATTCAAAATATTTCCAGCTACTTTTTGGTAAATAAAATTAATATACTTAGTGAGACAAAAAAAAATAGTAGCAAGTAGTGGCTAATATTTTATTTTATTGTGTGTATGTGTTATTTTTTTTAAGTCAGTGTGTCACTCTGTTACCCAGACTGGAGTGCAGTGGCATGATCAAAGTTCACTGAAGCCTTGAACTCCTGGACTAAAGAATCCTCCCGCCTCATCCTTCCGGGTAGCTGGGACCACAGGTGCATGCCACCATGCCCAGTTAATTTTTTTGACTTATTGTAGAGATGAGGTTTTGCTATGTTGCCCAGGCTGGTCTCAAACTCTTGGGCTCAAACAATCATCCACCTCAGCCTCCCAAAATGCTGGATTACCATACCTGATTAGGCATGAGTTACCATACCTGAAGTGTGGCTAATATCTTAATAAATTTGTAAAAAATAATTGAAAATGTATGATAAAAAGTGTAGATGTTGGCACAAACTCATTAACTAGACGTAATAGCTGTCATGGAAAGACTTTCTTGATTAAAAAAAATTCTCAAAGTATGTTTCTATGGGAATGACCAAAATTTCCAAGAAGTGTGGTTTTTGACTTATTAAAGAAGTTTTACATTTAATGTATATGCAATATAAAATTTAATAAATTATTTGGGGAAGTCCATATATTTTTAAAACCATTTCTTTTCTTTTTTTTTTTTTTTGAGTTGGAGTCTCACTCTGTTGCCCAGACTGGAGTGCAGTGGCCGTTCCTGGCCACCGCAGCCTCGACCTGCTGGGCTCTGGCAATCCTTCCGCCTCAGCCTTCCCAGTAGCTGGAACTACAGGCGCGTGCTACCACACCTGGCTCACTTTTGATTTATTGTAGAGATGAGGTCTCGCCAAGTGGCCCAGGCGGGTCTTGAAACCACGGGCTCAGGTAATCCACTCACCTCAGCCTCCCAAAGGTGCGGGATTACAGGCTGAGCCACCTAGTCCGGCTTAACAATTTCTTTTCTTAACAAATAAACACATTAAAAGAATTTTTTTTTTTTTGCTACAGGATCATGTACTGTGTTATTTCTTATTAAATAGTCTATGACTAATGTAAACAAATCAGATTATATCTATTCTTGTAGAAAGTGTTAAGTGGAGAACCTATTTTCTAAATGTTAATCAGGTGTGGGTCAGAGAAAAAAATTTGGGTTTTTTCCCAGAGAAATAAGAAAAGTTCAACTCATCTATTTAAAACCCAAAAGAAAGAAGGAAAGATCAGTACAGATCCCATGGTCAATAAGAGGCTAATAAAGGACCATTACTAACAACTCTATGATCACAACTTTAATAGCATAGATGAAATGGATCAATTCCTTGAAAGATAAAATCTACCAAGGCTCACATAAGAAAAAAAATTAGCAATCTGAATAGGGGACTACTTCTATTTAATCTTTGTGGCATTTGCTTTTGAGGACTTGGCCACGAATTCATTGCCTAGGTAGATGTGCAGGAGGGTATTCCCTAGGTTTTCTTCTACAAAATAAACTTAACATTGCAAAACAGAAAACACATGGCTCAGATGGGCTCACTGTTGTATTTTTTAAATTTTAGAATTATGGGGTACATGTGAAGATTTTTTATAAGTATATTTCTCAAAGGTGAAGTTTGGGCTTTGAGTTCTGACAAGCCCTCCCCAACCCCAGTCTTGGGCATGGTATGCAGTGGGTGGTTTTGTATCCCTTATCCCCTTTCCCTCCCTCCTTTAGAAGTGCCCAGTGTCTGCTGTTCCTGTCCTTGTGCCCAAGTGTGCCCAATGTTTAGTGCCCACTTAAGAGTGAGAACATGAGATATTCCGTTTTTTGTTTCTGTGGTAATTCGCTTAGAATTATGGTCTCCAGTTGTATTCTGTTGCTGCAAAGGACATGATTCTGTTCTTCCTTATGGCTGGGTAGTATTCTATATTGTATATTTATGGCATTTTCTTTACCCAGTTCTCCTTTGATGGGCATCTGGGTTGGTTCCATGTTTTTGCTATTGTGAATAGTACTGCTATAAACATGAGTGCGGTTATTTTTTTGGTAGAGTGAGTTGTGTTCCTTTGGGTATATTCCCAGAAGTGGGATTGCTAGTTTGAATGCTAGATCTATTTTTAATTCTTTGAGAATTCTCCAGACTGCTTTCCACAAAGGTTGAACTAGCTTACATTTCCACCAACAGTGTACAACTGTTCCCTTTTTCTCCACAGCCTCACCAGACACCTGGGATTTTGCCTTTTTTTTTTTTTTTAAACTTTTTGATAATAGCCATCCTGACAGGTGTGAGATGGCATCTCCTTGTAGTTTCAGCTTGCATTACTCAGGTGACTAGTGATGCTAAGCATTTTTTTTGTTTGTTAGCTGCTTGTATGTCTTCCTTTGAGAAGTGTTTGTTCATGTCCTTTGCCCACTTTTTAATGGGGTTACTTGTTTTTTTCCCTGTCAATTTGTTTGAGTTCCTTATAGATTCTGATACTAAGCCTTTGTCAGAAGCATAATTGCAGGTATTTTTTCTCATTTGTGGGTTGTCTCTTTATATTCTTGATAGTTTCTTTTGCCATGCAGAAGGTTTTTATCTTAATTAGGTACCATTTGCGTATCTTAATTTTGCTGCATTTGCGTTTG
The DNA here is from genome assembly GCA_027257055.1 of Cephalopachus bancanus. NCBI lineage: Eukaryota > Metazoa > Chordata > Mammalia > Primates > Tarsiidae > Cephalopachus > Cephalopachus bancanus. Next base: position 1,457,953 of record JAPVLO010000140.1, read on the forward strand.
AGGATTTGGCCATGAATTCATTGCCTAGGCTGATGTCCAGGAGGGTGCTCCCTAGGTTTTCTCCTGAGATTCTTATAGTTTAATGTTTAAGTTTCACGTTTAAGTCTTTGGTGTATTTTGAGTTAATTTTTGTGATAGGTAAGGGTCCAGTTTCATTCTTCTGCATGTGTTTATCCAGGTGTCCTAACACTATTTGCTAAATAGGGTTGCCTTTCCCCAATGTTTATTTTTGTCAGCTTTGTCAAAGATGAGTTAATTGAAGGACTGTGGTTTTATTTCCAGGTTCTCTATGCTGTTCAACTAGTGTATTTTGTATGTATTTTTGTATCACTATCATGCTGTTTCGGTTACTGTAGCCTTCTAGTAAAGTTTGAAGTCTGGGAGTGTGATGCTACCAGCTTCATTCTTTTTTATGAGGATTGCTTTAGTTATTTAGGCTCTTTTTTGTTTCTATATTAATTTAGGTATTGTCTTTTCTAAGTCTGTGAAAAATGCTACTGGTAGTTTGATAAAGATTACACCGAATCTGTAGGTTGCTTTGGGTACTATAGACATTTTGATAATATCAAATATTCCAATTCATGAGCATAGAATGTTCTTCCATTTGTTTATGTTGTCTTTGATTTCTTTGCACAGTGTTTGGTAGTTCTCATTGTAAAGATCTTTCACTGCTTAGGTTAGATGTCCTTAAAATCTTTTTTTGTGTGTGGCTACTATAAATGGTATTGTGTTTTTTATTTGGGTCTCAGCCTGCTTGTTGTTGGTGTATAGATATGCAACTGATTTTTGTGCATTGATTTTGTATCCTGAGACTACCAAAGTTATTTATCAGTGCTAGGAGTTTTTTGCAAGATTTTCTGGGTATGGAATGATATCATCTGTGAAGAAAGATAATTTAACTTATTCTTTTCTTATTTGAATAGCTCTAATTTCTTTTTCTTGCCTGATTACTCTAGCTAGGACTTCCAATACTATGTTAAATAAAAGTATTATTATTTTTATTGGTTGTTTTTCTGAATATTTTTGATCTACCAATGATTGAATCTTTGGATGCAGAACCTACAGATATGAAGGGTCAACTTATATATAAATGTGAAGAAGCTGACAAAAAAATTCCTGGACATAATGAACATAGTTGCAGGATACAAGGTTAATATACAAAAGTCAATTGATTTCCTATATACCAGCAATGAACAAGTGGAATTTGAAATTAAATACATATTTAGCATCCTTCCCCACAATGAAATACTTAAGTATAAATCTAACAAGATGCACACCAGTGCTATATGAAAAAAACTACAAAAATCTGATAAAACATACAAGGAAAGGATTACATAAATGGAGAAATGCTCCATGTCCTTTGAAAATAAGACTCAATATTGTCAAGATGTCAGTTCTTCCCAACATGATCTATAGAGTCAATGCAATCCCAATCATAATCCCAGCAAGTTATTTTGTGGACATTGACAGGATGATTCTAAAGTTCGTAAAGAGAAGCAAAAGATCAGAATAGCCAACTCGATATTGAAGGAAAATAATAAAGTTGGAGAACTGGCACTACCCGACTTCGAGACTTACTTTATATCTGTTTGGGTACGGGGGGCACACCTCATCAACAAGGGTTCCTGCACAATGCATATTTGTATACCTAACCCTTAACTGTGCCCCACAATTTTAAAATAAAAAAATATGTAGTTAAGATAGAAAAAAAGAACTCAAGTCTCTGATAAGAAATTGATTGAATCATAAATATAAAATTATAATTTTTATGGAAAAAAAGACTTACTTTAAAGGTATACCAGGCCAGGTGTGGGGGCTCATGCCTGTAATCCCAGCACTCTGGAAGCCCGAGGGAAGAGGATTGCTTGAGCCCAGGAGTTTGACACTAGCCTGGGCAACAGGCAACACAGTGAGACCTTATCTTGTCCAAAAAATAAAAAAATAAAAAACTTAGCTGGGTGTGGTGGTATGCACCTGTAGTCCCAGCTGCTTGAAAGACGGAGGTAGAAACATTGCCTGAGCCCAGGAAGTCAGTAGGCTGTGGTGAGCCACAAGCATGCCATCACACTCTTGTCTGGGTGACAGAGTGAGACCATAGCTCAAGAAAATAAAAGAAAAAATAAATAAAGTTACACCCATCAAGACAATGTGGCATTGGCAAAAGAATAGGCATATAGAATAATAAAACAGAATGGAGAATCCAGAAATATATCCACACAAATCTAGTCAAATGGTCTCTGATAAAGCAGAGGCAATACAATGAAGCAAAGATGGTCTTTTCAACAAATGATCTGAAACAATTGGACCATTCATATGTAAAAAATGAATCTATACGCAGACCTCACATCTTTTACAAAAATTAACTTGAAATGAATCACAGACCCAAATTTAAAAATACAAAACTATAAAATTCTTAGAAACTAATAGGAGCAAATCTAAATGATCTTGCATATGGCAATAATGTTTTAGGCACAACATCAAATGTATAATGTCAAAGAAATAAGTGATAAGTCAGGCTTCATTGAAATTAAATAAACATTTGCTTTGTGAAAGACAATGAAAAGACAAGGAGAAGATAAGGCACAGACTGGAAGAAAGTATTTGCAAAAGACACATCTGATAAGATGTGATAACTGTGATAAGAACTGTTACTAAAAATAAACACAGAACTTTTAGAACTCAAAAAATAAGAAAAATTTTTTAAATGGACAAAAGACCAGAACAGAGGCCTCAGAAAAGAAAATATATCGATGCATATGAAAAGCATATGAAAGATGTTCCATATTATATGTCATTAGGGAATTATGAATTAAAACAACAATGAGATACTAATATCCACCAATCAGAATGGCCAAAATCCAAAACATTGACAACAGCAAATGTCGACAAGTGTGTGGAGAAACATGAAGTCTCATACGTTGCTGGTAGGAATGCAAAATGGAAGACAATCTGGCAGTTTCTTATAAAAACCACTTTGGAAGACAATTTGACAGTTCCTTATAAAACAAAGTATACTCTTGGCATACAATCAAGCAATCATGCTCCTTGGAATTTGCCCTAATGAACTGAAATCTTATATCCACCAAAAAACCTGCACATAGACATTTATATCAGCTTCACTCATGACTGTCAAAATCTGGCAGTAACCAAGATGTCCTTCAGTAGATGAAGGAAACGTAAACTTGGAACATCTGGACAAGGGATTGTTATTTAATGCTAAAAAGAAATGTGCTATCAAGTCATGAAAAGGTATGGAGGAATCTTAAGTGCAGATTGCTAAGTGATAGAGACCAGTCTGAAAATACAACGTATTTATGATTCCAGCTATATGACATTCTGGAAAAAACAAAATTGGGGAGAGAGTAAAAAAATCAGTGGTTGCCAGAGGTTATGGGGAAAAGAGTGGTGAATAGGTGAAGCACAGAGGATTTTTAGGTCAGTGAAACTATTTATGCCACTATTTCTGTATGCCACTATAATGATGGATACTTGTCATTATGCATTCATCTAAATCCCAACAAAAAGCATGAACCCTAATGTAAACTATGGACTTTGGGTGATAATGGTGTGTCAATGAAGGTTTATTAATTATAACAAATGTATCACTTTGGTAAGGATATTGATAGTGAAAGAGGGTGTTTGTGTGTGTGTGTGTGTGTGTGTGTGTGTGTGTGTGTGTGTGTGTTTGTCTCTGGAGACAGGTATATATGAGAACTGTACTTTTTGTCCAGTTTTACTATGAACCTAAAACTTCTCTTAAAAAATAACGTTTGCTCATTTTTAAAAACTGACTAGAAAACTGTGTTTAATAAGCACAGAAAATAGGACATCATTTGGATCACACCTTATATCTAATTCAAGGCAATGTGGCATTCTCGTGGTCACTAATTCCTCCTGCTTTCTCCATTCTCAAGGTCCCAACTTCCAAGACTTGTATCACTGTCTATTCCCCAAGGTCTAACAAAGAGAATTTGGTGAAATGTTGTGAGAAGTTTTAGAAATGCAATTGTATAACATGTACAATGATTCTGCTGATTTTAATGACAAGAAACTGTTATTCTTTAGAGACATTTAGCTAGAAAACCTCTAACAGAACCAAATGGAACTAAACTGTTCAACAAGCCAAAGTGACTTAATGTTTTAGAATTCTTGAGGTCTTTGAATCTAGTCAACATTTATTTTCTCCTGAAACAGATAGCGATATGTAAATAGTTTTGGTCCAGAGTCAATTTTAAATCAGAATTTACTTGTTGACTTATATGTCTATAAGAACTAAAAATATTGCTAACTTACTAATATTTTATTATTGTATACATAAAAACATAATCACATTCTGTTTACAGAAATGCTGAGAGTATGTATTCTATTATAATTTCATGAATTGAGTGAGAATTTTACAAGTAGAAAAGTCTTAGGAATCATCTCATCAAACACCTTATTTCACAGATTAGGGAACTGAGTGACAGTAAATTTAGTGACCTGACCAAGGTCTCATAGCTAATTAGCAGCAAACCTGAGATTACAATTCAACTTTCCTGACTTCATACATTGTGTTCTAAGTCCACAAAATACAAAGTGTTGACCTTAAAAAGGAAACAGGAAAATAATTTCAGGCTTAATGCTATTCTCAATCAAATTTTTGAGCAATATGAATTATTAACTTAACCAAAAAGAACTAATTTATAAACTCAAACTTTCTTGGACTTGATATAGCTTGCTTGTAGCAGCAATGCATTGTGGCACAACTCAGAGAAATAAGGAATTTATTGCCAGATGTGACTTCAGTTTGAACTCTTTAAAAATAGAAGCCAGCTCTATTTAGAGAGCAGGTGTGTTATTGGGGAAAACACACCAACTGTATACTTTGAGTGTACTCCAGGAGCATACTCAATTACTGACGAATAGAAGACAGAAAAGATGCTGAATATTTAATGATATGCTGTTTCATGGTTTCTCCCAAACCTCAATGTGAAGGCAGTATTTGTTGGTCTTGAGTGATGATTATGCTTGGTGCATTATGTTCCATTTGGTATGTGATCAATACCATGTCAAAAACATTAGTGCCGGACAAGGAGAAATAAAACAAAACTGCAGTTGTTTATGATCTCCTAGAAGAGAAACAATACTTTTGTCAGTGCATGAATCAGTTTTCACAGATAGATCGTGTCTTCAAATACAAGCAAAGAATAAGTTGTTCCGCTTATTTGGGCTCACCCAGTAAGTCCCTACCCTAAGTTGAAGTTTGATTGTTTCTTTCTCTTCGCTCAATTCATTGATTTACCTTCCTCATATCTTATGGGATGATTCAAGAACTTGTATTAAGATGTTTGTGGATTTCTATCAAAAGCAAGGCTGAGGGCTCCCTACCTTGAATATTCATTCAAATATTTTGAATTTCCCTGCATGGCATTTCTCCAAAAGCCATCCCAATCTTAGCTTTTCCCCAAAAACTCCTCTAAAAAATGAACCTTGAATTTAGAACTAACACTCACTACAGTGTAGCACAACCTTGCAGTGTATCGAGTACTCCTCTAATTGTTCTTTGATTCTATTTAGTATTGACATTTTGAAAGTGTTTTTAAAATCACATTTCAAAAATTCAGTGCTAAATGTAAGAATTGCTGTTATCACTTATGAAGAAATTATTAAAACATTTTTTTGTCACATTCTCTAACATTGTTGGACTATCAGGCATTTGTTCATTTCTACCATTTGTCTTCTTTACACTTTGTTTGTACCAGGCATGCGAGTAACTTTTGTTGTTGTTGTTGTTTGTTTTTTTTTGAGTTGGAATCTCACTCCGTCACCCAGACTAGAGTGCAGTGGCACACTCATGGCCACCTCAGTGTTGACCTGCTGGGCTCTGGCAATCCTTCCTTCCCAGCCTTCGAAGTAGCCAGAATTACAGGCATGTGCTACTATGCCTGGCTAATTTTTGACTTATTGTAGAGACGAGGTCTTGCCAAAGTGCCCGGGCTGGTCTCGAACCCTCGGGCTCAGGCAATCCTTGGCCTCCCAAAGTGCTGGGATTACAGGCTGAGCCACTGATCCCCGTTGGTCATTCTTAACATTTGTAATTTCTCCTTTCTGATTCTCCTGCTTACCCTGCCACTTCTTATACGTTACTGACAATGACAGTGCTTTTGCCTTACTAAAACAGTTACATTGAGATCATATGCAGACTCTCATAACCCAGAAAACCAAACCAGAAAGGAGGGGCATAGTTATTTTACAAAAAGTGGCATAATTTATATAAGAGGGAATTGTGATTACAAAATAACATAGTACTGTAAATCCAGGGCATTCAATTATTATTAGGAGTTGTTGAGGCAAGGGCAATGGACTGGCAGGCAGGAGCACGTACTTCTGGACTCAATGCTGCCTTGCCACTTATAGGGTTCTGGGAAGAACATTTAATTATCCTTTTCTCCTTGTCCTTGTATTACTTCATAAATCAGTCAAACACCAAACCTGTAGTGTTGTGTTAAAATTATTTGCCTATGTTTCTTTCTCATCTATTAAAATTATGTTCTTCTTAAAGATAAGAACCACATGGCACACATTCCTCCATCACTCATGCACAGCCCTGTTACTCATACAAAATAAGTGCTAAAAAGAATTTCAGCTGATGAATACATTTAACCAATCTGTGGATCTAAGGTCTCATGAGGCCTGTCTTGACTTGTTTAAGACCCTAGGTACAAAGCCTGGTGCTTGTTTTTCCACATCTGATTTAAAATAATCTCTGCGTAAGGAAATGAGACGGAAGATGTAAAGTGCAAGGGATCATTTTACAGACAAAACCCTTGTGGAATATCAGCCACAGTCTCACTCAGGGGAGGCATTTGGCATGATCACTGTCAAAGTTGAAATGTATGCATGTGAAGCTCCCATTGAAATGGGAGTTACACATGTCAGAGTCTGCCACAGTGAACCTGCCCTCGCTGTTTCTGTCAGGCAACTCACCTCCCACATGAAAACCGCCACAAATGCCTGTACCTGCTAATTTTTAGGGTGTGCTCTTGAGTGAGCACTATTTCTTTTTTTAAATTTTTTGTTTTTGAGTTGTAGTCTCACTCTGTCACCCAGACTGGAGTGCAGTGGCTGTTCCTGGCCACTGCAGCCTTGACCTGCTGGACTCCAGTGATCCTTCCGCCTCAGCCTTCCAAGTAGCTGGAACTACAGGTGTGCGCCACCATGCCCGGCTAATTTTTGACTTATTGTAGAGATGAGGTCTCACCATTGCCCAGGTGGGTCTCAAACCCGCGGGCTCAGGCAATCCACTCACCTCGGCCTCCCAATTGCAGGCTGAGCCACCGAGCCAGGCGAGTGAGCACTATCTCTAGCTGTCTGTTCCTTGTGATACACGTTTCGTCTGGGTCAAATGGTAGCTGCTGGTTAGGGCACTATGTTTAGGAGTCCATTAGAAGCTTTCTGAGCCCTTGTCTAAGTTTAGTAGAAGAGTGTGTTTTGGGCTGGGTTGTAGCAGTACACCTGCCAGGGCTTTGCCCTCTCTGTTGGATATGTTTGATATTAATAATCCCTAATATTTATTAGATACTTATGCCAGGTATTCCTGTAAAGCTCTTTGCAACTATTAGTTCATTTGAGCCTCTCAATAATCCTCTGAGGTACGTACAATTATTGTCACCATTTTACAGATGATGAAACTGATGGCCAGAGTTATTAAGTAACTTGTTCAAAGTTGTATGTCTATATAGCAAGATAAACACGTGCCATCATTTCCCAGGGCCTGTATGCCTGACACTATACATGCCATCCAGGTCTATTCACCAAGAAGGAGCTACTTCTCCTGGATAACAACAACAAAACTTATGAGCATATGAAGGCTCTCAGTCTTCTGCCATCTGCATGACTTTTTCGTGGAAAGACAAACTGATGGCCGTGGTCGGGGGAATTTGCCTCCTTTCTGTAAGTGAACTTGGAATGTCATATTGCCAACACACGCATCTTTAAAAGGTTTAAGTTCGGAAGTTTTAGGAAGCTGTGGGATTACTGTGTCCTTCGCTATTTCTTTCCTTCTTCTGCAGCAAAGACACTAGCCATGGTATTTTCTGACAAATGTTTTTGCTTTGAACGCACTTGCTTCTTTGTTTAGTAAGACGATACCTACATCACATGAACTTAGCAGAAGTACACCTGCACATCCCAAGAGCTCGTGAGACAGTGCCCGGATGGACTTCGCTGATTAGGATCTGGAACACAACAGAATACTGTCATGAGAGAAACACGGAAGATTTCCCAAAGAAAGCATCGACCTCAGAAGTGCTTACATTGCAGCATCCCACCCCTACCCCAGCTCCCATTCCCACTGAGACCATCTTAGCTCAGTCCAAATGTCACTAGTTCTTTTTTTCTTCACCAAAGCAATAATCCTGATGGAAGACTCCGAAGGCAGGGCCCCGACTCCTTGACTTGACAGCAGAACATCGGCACCTCTCAAGAACTCACAGGAGAAGGCATCCATGGACTGACTTATTCACATTTGGAACACAGCAGATTCTTGTCACAAGCAGAAAAATTGGAGATTTTTAAAAATAAAATATATACCTCAGAAGCTATTATATTAGATTGTGAGCTATAACTTTTTTATTGTATATAGCATGATACAGTTTCCAAACCATTTCTGAAAAGAGGTATCCTCTGGCAATAACAGAAACGTCATGATTTCTCTCTAAATCAGCTCCATTTTACATCGAAACAGCCAGTCTCTCTTGGGACAAAGTTCATCAGGACATTAATAAAATGCAATCATGTTGGTAAATAGGCATGTTATTTTGAGAGGATGAAAATCCATATGCGTTTTTTTTGGGGGGTAAAATTTGGGAAAGATACTCCCAGGTACTTTTCCATGAATGCAAGTGTACCTTACCTGCATAAGAAGAAGAAAGATGAATTATCTCTGTGTAGGGATAGAATTTGCTGAGCCTACACCTCTAAATTTCACATCTGCTGAAGGACACAAATAGGTACCCATTTAAGCTCAAGGCTCTGCATCATAAAATACAGGAGAAAAGGCTTTGGCTTAGAATACACACACACACACACACACACACACACACACACACACACACACACATGTATGTATATAAAATGTGTATTTGGAAACGAGTTTCATGATGTCATCCAGACTGGAGTGCAGTGTCTATTCACAGGCTGCGTCATAGCATCACAGCCTCGAACTACTGACCTCAAAGGATCTTCTCCCCTCAGCCTCCTGAGTAGCCTGGACTACAAGTGTGTGCAGAAGTCGCAGCATACCCTTCCTCACACTCATCCTCGTCTGACCTACCATGATTAAGTTTTTGCATAGCCCCTCACATACTTATTCTGTGCAGAGAACTAACCTTACAAACCCATTAGATTCAACAGGCATTTTTTTGCACTGCTCTGTGCTAGTGTCAGCATAGACATCTGTTATGGTTATGGTTACGTGGTTCAGCTGGGACGGTTCATGCTGATCTCTGTTGCCCTGGTGTAGTAATTAACAGGATCCCATTTGACTTCCAAAACTGTTCTGATTTGCATGTGTCTTGACTTAGACAAGCTCAGGCTGAGCAGTATGGCCGAAATGGTGATCAAGAAGAAAACCTTAACAGAATGGGAATGGATGGGATGGTAGAAAGATTTCAAGAAACTGTAACACACCAAAAAGGTCCAAAGTGGTGTGTTTGGTTCTAGAGGCTATTACACAAGCTCCAACCTGGTGGATAGGACCAGCAATAGACCTCTGACCCAGTTCTGCTTAGGATAAGACTCCATGTGAGTGACTGTGCATAGAACACTTGGTTGTGGCAGTGATGGTGGAGATACTCTGGCAGGATCTGGATGAGTCAGGGTCCCCCAAAGTGGACCGACTTAAGGCACATCTCAGGCCTAAGAGGGAGACAGACACTAATTGAGGAAACAAAAGCATATACCTTATTGTGTGGATTGGCCCCTACAGGAGCAAGTAAAAGAGGGCTGCAGTGGGGTGGGATCATTCCAAGTAGACTGGATGTTGGGTTCCCAACAGGAAGACCAATGACAGATTCAACTATCATTGGTGGCGCTTCTCTTAAAGATCAGGATTGGCACAAGAGCAGGGGGTGACTGAATGATGGGAAAAGCCATCATAGTCACTACAGACAGAGGGGACTGGGGAAAGGGTTGTCAAAGTCTCTCTTTGGGGGAATAAGGAACGAGCTCAAGGACTGGATCTCAAGGCAGCATAATTGACACATATCAGCTGTTTTACGAAGATTGATGGGCTAGTGAGTGCCCGCCCAAGCGGTGTGAGTTTTACAACTGCGAAAACCCCCAGTGAAGAGAGCCGTTAGCACAAATGCAAGCCAGAGTCTTTGAAGAGGAGGCAAGATATCGGCCAGAAACTCGCAAGTCTCAAGGTCAGGAGCACCATCATAATTGATGGCGACGGGCCAGAAACCAGACGAGGAGCAGACGGGAATGAGTGAGGCGGGCCCATGACAACGAATGTGACCACCCTATGACAGTGGCTTATCTCTGTGGGTCTGCAGAGGTATGCAGTACAGATGTGTCTGTTGCAGACAGACAGCCAGCCTCAGTGATGGGGGGCAAAACTGACCACAGGAAGGAAGCAGCTTTGTTTTCTGAAAACTGACCCAATTATGAAACGCACAGTGAAAAAAACAGGAAGGGCTAAGGTCCTGTCTTACACCCATTTAAAAAACATAATAATGCCAGAAAGGCTTTTCTGCACACATTGATTCATGTGGTGAGATTTTAATAAAGATGCCAAGGAAGCTTTAAAAGCTTTAAATCAATACTGTGATTGTACCACTGTCTTCTATTATGATTCTTGTCCATGAAGTAGAGAGGACAGCACACCAGTACTTCCAAGAAGAAACTCAAACATTGTATTGTATGCATGAGTTATATAGCTACATAGTTATATAGATATATTGTTATATAGTTAAAACAATATAACAATAGTCAATGGTACAATAATTAAACTTTAAAACTGATGACTCCTCTTGTGGTATAGAAACTTGCATTTCAGTTTATTGGAAAGAAAAGCAGCATATCATTTTAAGAGGAATATTTAGTTGAAGGACAGGTTTGTAATTTGGGGAAACTAATGAATTTCTTTTTTATAGATAAAATAGAAACTATATTTTTTTCCATTTGTGGTTATTATCGCCAAAATAACTCTCCAAGTTAGAATATTTTACACACACACACACACACACACACACACACACACACACACTCGCATCCCTCCAGTTCTCATAACCACCCTTCAAGGCATTAATCACCCTTTTTAAGATAAGGCCGGGGTACCTCACCTAAGTCTAACTGCAAGGTGCAGGGTTTTAAATCCAGAACTACCTGAGCTCAAAGCTTATATTCTTTCTGTAAACTAATATCTCACAATACCACTTCACTTTGATTATTCTGCTCCCTAGCCTGGTTTAATGTATGTGCTAGGAACTCAAAATATAATATCTATTGGTTATGTTGTATAAATAAACATATTAAGTACTATCAAAGTCACATCTGAGATTAAAATCTATTGGCTCTGAGACTGTAAGTGCCTGTTCATGTGTACATCCTGTGTACCTGGTGCCTAGTAAGCACTCAATAAACATTTGGCAAAAGAAGGATACAAGAGAAGGAGGAGCGAGGAAGAATAGTGATAGCCTTGAATGTCACACGACCATGAGGAGTGGAGAAAAGAGATTTGAAATATTAGTACTCAAAGGTAAAGATGATCTCGTAAATCTCACCGAATGTATTAGCGTGGTACCGAAGACTAAAAAGTCAAGCAATGGAAGAAGGTTCCTGGCTCAGATGAAGATGGAAGATAAAGAGAGGTAGAAGCAAGCGGAAATCTATGATTCTGAGAGTTGAGGGTTTGGAGGGCATTTAGTTGTAAAAGGAAGGAGAGATAAAATGAAAGAAAACAGGGGAACATTAAAAACACGACATTCCCAAGAGGTGAATTCCGGGCTTGACAGACATGTGATCTAGGTATTAGAAAAGCAGTTCCTCTTTTGTGCCCTCTGCAAGCTCCTCTACCCAGTGTGCATTTCAGCTAACAGACGTTTTCAAGAGGCTCACCTACTAGACAAAAGGGGACTACAATTTCAAGGATTCATGTGTGAGCGTGACATAAACCTAGAAGTATGATATTAGAAAGACTCAAGTGTTGGACGTGCTGAATTTAGCAGAAATGCTAACAATATTTTTTAAGAAGAGTTTTAGTGATCTTTCTTTCTTAAGCTAAGTTCAGAGCAAGAACAACAAAAAGGAGATGTGGACAAGGCTTGGGGCAGATTGCATAATTTTAACAGATGGTAGAGAAAAGACAGAACTCAACTGTCTTTTTTATTTTGCTATAAAAAATGTGAGATTCAAACTGGGACTTGTGAGGTAAATGTTGTTAAGAGGGCACAAAAGACCAGCTTAAGGGGGGCAAGTATTGAAAATCCCTTGCTTCTTTAAATGTCTTTAAAGCTCCAAGTACGCATGAATCGTTCCTGAAACCCTTAGGGACATTTTCACTCTGTAAGCTTTGAGCTTCATGGTGAACAGTTCAGATGCCAGTAGTAGGAAAACGCCATGACGTTTAAAAAGTTGGATTTTGAAGGATGGATCTCAGATATGCAGATCAATGAACTCGAGGTCAATACCTGGCAACATTCTGGCACAAGTTATTAAATATATGGACAGTGAGCACTTAGGGAAGCCCATCACTAAGCCATGCTAGCTGGAATATTGACAGCGGAAGAAGAAGGAACACACAGTCAAAGGAGCTATTCTGATGAACAAGCCTGATAAAAACAAAAGACATCAAACATAGGCAGAATCAGAAAATCATTCCAACAAGGCACAAGAATAAAAAACAGCTTTATCAGCCAAATGCAGAGTAATGGAAGGACGGGGAGGGTTGAAGCCATAGATGACAGGAGAAAAAATAGGGCTGGAAAGATATTTCAGCTAGGCCAAGGCCAGCAGGGATGAAACAGACGAAATCTGGAAAACTAAATTGGGGTTTGTCAGGACTAGATTGTCTCCTCATTGTTTGGAACCTTTGGAAGCTTTGACTCAGTGCTGCGTCTGGGCTACTCGAGATCATATGGCCTTCTAAAGAGCCAGACCCCTGGAAACGAGTCCTCCCAACCCCCTTCCAGGTCAGAGCACCTTCCAGATGTTTTCATTCCTTTGTGTACAAAAAGAAATCATATTTTGAAAAGAGAAAGAATTCAGTCGTATTGTACTGTTAGCTGCTTAAGACGCTTGCCGTGGTCTGAATGTTCGTGTCCCCCAATCATCCTTGCATTGACACCCTAACTTCCAAGGCGATGATATTAGGAAGTGGGACCTGTCATGGGCAGAGCCCTCATGAATGGGACTAGTGCCCTTATAAAAGAGGCCACAGAGTGACCCCTCGCCCCTTCCACATGTGAGAACACAGCAAAAAGACCATCTGTGAACCAAAACACAGGTCCTCGTCAAACACTTCATCTGCTGATGCCTTGATCCGGACTCCTCTGCCTCCAGGCTCTGAGAAATCAATTTCTGTTGTTTATAATTTACCCAGTCTGTGGTATGTTGTTACAACAGCCTGAGCAGATCACGACAATGCTACCTCAGGGAAGCCCTAACTTGTTCATAGTTATCATACACTGAGCACTCACAAAGGAAAAACACTTTCCTTTTCTAAACATTATTGTGGGCAGAAAATGAATGTTCCAGAGGAAGTCCTGCCTGGCTAAAAGCTATTGTTTTTTCTTGTAGCTTAAATAAAGGATGTTAAGAAAGAAACTGAATAGTATGTTTTCCTTAATTAATTATGCTTTGTTTTCAGCATAATTTTTTTAAATGATAACTTCAAATTAGCTACTCTTGGCAGACCTTATCAACAACTACAGCCCATATTTCCTGTATCCAGGCAATTCCTCACTGGAAGAATTTCATTATAAATTCAGTAATACATAGTAGAATGTATATTTCCACTATGAGAGGCTTGCACAGCATATTTGTAATATAAAAATATTTTTCCTTCTGACAGTTATATGGTCCATTCTCGTCTTAGGTAACGTTTCCTGATTTAATTTCCTGTCTACTGTCATGTATTTTCCTCATCCTTGACTGTATTCAGGGTTTTGAATAAAATGGATTTCTTTTTCCTCATAGGACATCTCTTGAATGATTGGACTTTTTATTGGGTATTTTCTGCCACTGTATTAACTACCTGACTATGTAATCAATAATTGATAAGGAGCTATATAATACTGATGGTTGGAAGGTATTTATTCTTAAGTTAAAAAAACATTGTTTTTCATGAACTTTTTCTTTCTGTCTCTGTCTCGCTGCCCGCCTCCTCTCCTCTTTCCTCCTCTCTGAACTCGCCTCTAATTTTCACACATTTTATTAGTTAAAAATATTTTCAGTGGCAAATAATAGAAAACATTCCGGTAGTGCCTCAAGAAAACCAGAGTTTATTTTTCTCACATACGAAGAAGTCCAGAGATTAACAGTGCAGGGTATCTGGTAGCTCAGTGATGTCATCAAAGATCCAAGCTCTCTTTGTCATACAAGCAGCCCCATCTTCAACATGTTAGCTTGCATCCCTGTGACTACTGCCTCATGGTCCCTCCATCTTTGAGCAGGAATAGAAGGGAGAGAATGGCAAAAAGCAAGTCTACTCCTTTATGAAAAACTTTCACTCACTTCATTGACCCTAATTGGGTTGCACAGACGCCCCTCTCCCAGCCATTGGAAGGTGACTGGTGAGAAGGGGTATGAATGGGGCTAGGTTGACCAAGAAATATTGTCTGCCTCACTTACCTATTTCCCCTACCACATCGTACAGCTTAGTAAAAGAGGAGTTTTAATGGCTGCAACATGTTTTGAATGTCCTGTATGTGCCGAGCATGACGCAAAGGGCTTTATATTCAGGATGTCATTTAAACCTGATCAAGCCCCATGCAATAATCATCAGTGTTATTAAAATCCTCATTTTAAAGTTGAGAAAAGAGATGGGCCTGGACAGCATAAGTGACACAACTGAGTGTCAGGGTACACATCAAAAACCCGTAGACTTGTTAGCATTGATTTGGTCTCCCAGTTGTGAGATACAGTATGGAAAGCGGGCGTGGAGATTGTTTTTCTCCTAACAACAAAAACGTAAACTTCTCACATGTTAATGCACTCAGAGTGCCCTGATGCTTAAACTTTTTTAGAAATAAAGTGAACCTACACGGCAAGATATGAAGGGAGCAACTAGAAGCTTTTCTACAGTCAACAATTGTAATCCTTGTACATGACTTGTACAATCCTATACAGTCTTGATGTAAAGAATGCCCCAGGGCACTTTGAGAGGAGGGACCAAGCAGTTTGAGAAAAAGAGGGCTAAGCCTGGGACACTGGGTCTGAGACTGCACCTCCACTTTCATATGGTGAACTCTATGAACTTGGGCTGGAAACGTTTAGCACCTCATTCTCGGAATGTAGTTCTGACATACATGCTAATTGGTACTTTCTTTTATGTTACTGAGAAAGACAAAAGTAGAACATCAAAGGTAATGAATAATAAATGGTGTTGTTTAAACTCACTAAGAGATGAGTTGGTTTGTTGTAGAGCAAAAACCAACTTAGCCCTATAATGTTCACGGGGTTATATTAGGTTTTTTCTATTATTTGGTTTCAATTAATCTTCACAAGAGTCCTTTATAAGAGTCCTGTAAGTATTTTAAATCATCTTTTAATTCTTAAGGGACTTGGGGAAACTGGTTAGAGGAATATGGCAACAATCAAGTTGAAGAGTGAGTGGAAATGGATATATGGATGTGTATATACGATGTGTAAACAATATTCACAGAAGGTGCACTGGAGTTTAAGACTGGTATGAGGAAAAGAGACTTGAGAGCTAAGACATAAAGAAGGAAGAAAACCACTTGTTTATCACTGAGATGACTTCTTTACTAAGTTTGATAATAGGATTTAAACACAGAAAGAGCATTTCCTCAATTGTTTATGCCATTCACAATGTAACAGCTTTAGACATAGCACATTTTAAGTTTAATCTTTATAAACATTGTCTTCATTGCTTTTTAAGGTTTAGACAATCAACAAAACAATAAATACTTCCATCATAGTCAGTTTCAACATAACATCATTGAATGTAGACTTGGCAAGATGTGTGCAGTATACGTACACTACTGTATGACATTTCCACTATAAAGACACAAGAGATGTAAATGACCTCAAGATAACAGTCAAGTGTAGTAAAATCACTAGGAAGTGATGAGTTTTGAGTACCACTTTTGTTTTTAATATACCTTATTTACTTGTAAATGTATAAAATTAATTTTTTAATAATGGTTTTATTTAACAGCTGACTCATAAGGCTCCTAAAAATTAAAGTGAACTTTAGTACCCAATTTAACCTTTTTGAGTTACTGCTTCCTTATCATAAAATGGAAATTAAAATTCTTGCTTCATCTACCTCGGTTGTTGTGGGAATTACATGACGTGATCTATTTGGTGAAAGGACTTTGTAATTGGTAAAGTGCAGTGTAAATAAATATAACCTCAGGAACAAGGGAGAAACGTGGAGGAGGAAGTAAGACATATGCCCTGGGGAAATGTACACTACTCCAAAGACACAAAAATGAAAATAAAATTTCAAATTAATTCATCAATTTGATAGTGAAGGCATCTCGCACTCAGAGTATAGGAAAAGGAAGGGAAATTAGTTGAGGGCTATGGTGAATTTTAAAAATGGCCACAATTCTTGGTGTGTCCCCTCATCAAGAGGTTAAATGTGAACTGACCTTGTGACTCGCTTTGGCCAATATGTGGCTGAAGTAACATCCTGTGAGTTTTGAGCTTGGCCTTGAGAGGCTTGGCATGCTTCTAACTGCTGCTCTTGCAACCCCGGGGCAGTTGTATGAAAGAGCTTGGCTAGCCCGTTGCAGGATGAGAGGCCAGGTGGACAGTAACTCCAGCACTACAGCCAACGGTTGGCCAGCCCCCACCTGACTCAGGAGCCAGCAGCAGATACATGAGGAAGCCCCAGGAGAGATCCAAGCCTTCCTAAATCCATGCAACGGCCCCATGGCTCTCAGCCAAAATTATTGACCTCCAGAACTATGAATTAAATAAATGGTGGTGTTTTAAGCTACTAAGAGTTGAGGTGGTTTGTTCTAGAGTAGAACTCAATACAGCCCTATAATGTTCAAGGGTTTATATTAGGTTCTTCCTCTTACTTGGTTTCAACTAAGCTTTTAAGAATCCTATTAAGTAGGTATTTTAAATCATATTTTACTTCCTAAGGGACCTCAAGACATTGGTCAGAGGAATATGCTAACTATCAAGTTGAAGAATGAGTGGAAGTGTATATATGATTTGTGTAAAGATATTCACAGAAGCTGTATTAGAGTTTACAACTGGCATGTGGAAAGAGAATTGAGGATGAGAAATAAGGAAGTTTGTTGTTGAGTAAATACTAAATGTTTACTTTTGTAGCTGCTAAAATTTGGATCACTTAGACACATAGCAAATATACTCCATAATTCCTATACTTAAATTTTAAGGCCGGGCTCGGTGGCTCAGCCTGTAATCCCAGCACTTTGGGAGACCGAGGCGAGTGGATTGCCTGTGCCCACGAGTTCAACACCAGCCCAGACAACTTGGCGATACCTCATCTCTACAATAAATCAAAGACTGGCCTGGATAACTTGGTGAGACCTCGTCTGTACAATAAATAAAAAAATTAGCTGGGCATGGTAGCTCACGCCTATAGTTCCGGCTGCTTGGAAGGCTGAGGTGGAAGAATCACCAGAGGCCAGCATGTGGATGCTAGGGTGGCCGTGAGTGTGCCACTGCACTCCAGTCTGGGTGACAGAGTGAGACTCCAACTCAAAAAAGAAAAATTTTCTTTTAAAAATAAGGACAGGCATTTGGAGAAATTGGTTTTCTTCACAAAAATTCCAAGATTGTATCTGGCAGTCACTGTTGCTGATTCTATAATAACCCTTAATGCTTCTTAAAGTTGGATGTCCTTTCTGAATTTCACAATGATACTGTACATTGAAGGCTCTTAACTGGTATGGTGACTATTAATATTTATCACATTTGACCAAGATGTATAAAATTTCCTTAATTTGAACTAATGAAGAGAAAAAAATTTAAAGCTCTTTAAATTATACACAAACATGTAAACTTTAAGTAATATGTTGATATATATGAAATTAATTTCATTTTGAAATTAAAAAGGAAGAGATCTGCCATGCCTTTATTCATAAAAATCTTAGTTTTTATTAAGAAGCTGAATATGAAAATGCCAAATTTCAATTGTTTCTCCAGTTCCCCACCATTCGCTTTGTAAAATATCCCCACTCCCACTGAGCTTTTTAAAAAATGTATATATCTACCTGGATGATATAAAATAGAAAATTCTGGTAAGAGTGTCTACATTCACTACTTGCTTATTATTGTTATTATTATCTGTTTTCCTTCTTTATGAAAGAAAATTATTTGAGGACTAGCTTTTAAAAGTCATAGGGAAGCCATCAGAATTATTTGCATATTTCTGAAAGCCTGTTCTTAAGATGCAGTATTGATCACAGGCAAATCATGGAGATGGTCACATTTGTCTTTGAGGTCCCCGTTCCCTCCCTTCACTATTGCCTTTCCAGCATCCTCAAGTTCCCCCATCAAGACTGTACTATATTACCCATCCTAGCAAGTATTTGCATTTTATAAGGACCAAATCCTTTTTACATTTTTGTTTTATTTTGAGATGAGGTCTCACCATGTTGCCCAGGCTGCTCTCAAACTTCTGGGCTCAGGCGATCCTCTCGCGCTGACCTCCCAAAGTACTGGGATCACAGGTGTGAGCCACTGTGCCTGGCCTGGACCAAATCCTCAAACAAAATGGAGAAAATTTTATTGTAAGAAATTCTCAAGTGAGTTTGGTGTTCTGTGTGTGCACGCACATGCGTGTGTGTGTGCACACGCACAAGAGGAAGAGTATGGGAGCATCATGACATCATATCAAGAATCAATGATCTGCTTCACATGTACAGATTTGGATTGTCCATGCTCTGAACACTGAGATTAAACTGCCCTTCCTCCCATTTGTAATTTAAAATAAAAACAATATTAAAACCATAAAATAAATGAAAGTCCTTCAGCAAAGTTCTAGCTTTTCTAATGGTGTTTTCTTGAATTGGTTTAATATTAACACAAAATGTTTCTAGGGATACTGTTTTCTCATTGTCTTTGGGCCTCTGCTTGCCGCTGAAGCCATAAACCCGATCCAGCACAGCATGCGTGGTGAGGTCTTTTTCGCTAAGACGAAGCCTACCGTTCCAGGAAACGTAATAGTAAGACAGCCTCATCAAAGGTTATTCAACATGAGTACAAAATACTTCTTTGTTTTTAGTAAATTTATGAATTGCTAAGTATTTGGAAAGATCCTCTTTGGGAATAATGAGCATTAAAAACTGTACGGTATACATAAATGCCTACAAAATCAGAAAAGGTGATAGCAGTAATGCCACTTGGGTGTCTGGATTCCCTGCTCATTCTCTCAGCCTCTTCCTGGCCTGTCTCACTTCTCCCAGCTCCGGAATCAACGCTATCTGCCTCTTTCCCGTGGGATTTGGCTCTAAATCCCAAACTTGTGTCCTGGTCTTAGAGCCGCGATTGCCTGTTGTAGTGTTACTGTCTCAGGAGTCACTTACACAAAGTGGGAGTCAAAACAAATTAGGCAGAGGTGGGGCAAGGCCTGGCCACACGGCAGGGTCTGCACAACATAAATCGTGCGATGGGAGGGTCAGGCCCACGGGCATTTTATTTTATTTTATTTATTTTATTTTATTTTTGAGTTGGAGTCTCACTCTGTGACCCAGACTAGAGTGCAGCGGCCGCTCCCGGCCACCGCAGCCTCAACCTGCTGGGCCCCGGCAATCCTTCTGCCTCAGCCTTCCCAGTAGCCGGAATTACAAGCACGCACTACCACACCCGGATGATTTTTTGATTTATTGTAGAGAGGAGGTCTCGCTGCCCAGGCGGGTCTCGAACCCGCGGGCTCAGGCAATCCGCTCACCTCAGCCTCCCAAAGGCGCGGGATGACAGGCTGAGCCACCGAGCCCGGCTTGGTGTGCTCCTGAGGACCTGGGTAGGGTAAGGAAAGAGCCTAAGCGACGAGTCCCTCCCCCCTGCAAAATGTCTGCCCTTCACCTCCTGCCCTGTTTCAAGCTGAGTCGACTGCCATGACTGACTAAAAGAAAAGAAAAAATCCCAAATGCAGCAGTCAGGTTTTTTGAGTCATTAATTCTGACATCTCAAACCATGCCGCGGGCATTATGTAAAAATGAGTCATACTATCTTTTAATACATTTTTTACTACTTTTATTTAAATTAATGCATAGTAATTTTAGAAAATTAGAAAAATGCACAATAAGTAAAAAGAAGAAACAAGAATCATTTGCAAATATACCACTCATATCCAAGTATTATTGATGTAAAACAATTTGGGTGTGACTCTCCATACTTTACACTGTGTGTATGTTTAACATGTATCTATTTTTTTATTAACAAGTACACTTTTAATGAACCTAGAAACAACATATAATAAGGAAAAGAGACAAGAAGCATGAAATTTTGGAGTGGAAAGGGACTTCCAAGGGCGTCTATAATCTGTGGGTTCCTAGAGTTTCTGTAAGATGTCTATAATTCCATGTGCTCATTTACATTTTCCCTGTCTATGAAATTTGTTTCATTAATAGCTAACCCTGCAATTCTGCACCCATGCCAAACTTTAAAATTACAAGTCCTTTGAGAACTATTAATCCAGTCCAATTCTCTCACTTTTTAGGTGAGGAACCTGAGACAGTGAAAGAAAATTGTCAAGATAACAACAGCGTTCTTATCCTAGTTCACATATCCCTACATGTAGTGTCCTTTCTGCATATCGTATATAAATACCATTCATTTAATTTGTTCCTGGAAGAGAAGTAAAATCTTTCCTTCATTTTTCATTTGCTAGTGAGAGCTATCTTTTTAAATGAGGTCAAATGCTTGTACTATTGACAGTTTGCTTTTTTCCTGTAACAATTTGCTGTAGATATCGTTAACAGAATCACTTTCAAGTAGCTCTTTCCTTTTCCCCTTTTCCTTTCATAGAATGATCTGACAGCTCTTTAATCTTGTACATTCAGTCATTTTAAATCATCTGATACAGTTTTCTTAAAGTGTCTATGAACAGCCTCATACTAAGTCCAATTGTTTTATAAAGAATTTTAACTGATAAATTGTCATGGCAGGTAAAGAAAGCAAAAGAAAAATGACCAAGACTAGAGAAGTGTTGACTCGAAACAAAATACTATATTTTTTTGTATTTTCTGATTTTTATTTTTTAATTTTTATTCTTTTATTTATTTATTTATTTATTTTTTGAGTCGGAGTCTCACTCTGTCACCCAGACTGGAGTGCAGCGGCCACTCCTGGCCACCGCAGCCTCGACCTGCTGGGCTCCAGCGATCCTTCCGCCTCAGCCTCCCACGTAGCTGCGACTACAGGCATGCACCACCATGCCCGGCTATCTTTTTTTATTTTTTCAAAAAATAAAAATAAAAAAGTCTTGCTACATTGTCCAGGCTGGTCTCAAACTCCTGAGCTCAGGCAATCCTCCTGCTTCAGCCTCTCAAAGTGCTGAGATTATAGGCTTGAGCCACTGCACCCAGCCTCAGAGCTCTTGAGATTTATATTTCTTTTCAACTTAAATTTTTATAAATTGCTATTGTAAGTATATTCTTATGGGTAAAACATGCAGTACGTGTCTAGAACACAATTATTCTGTGGAAATACGGACCCAAGTAATATAATCCAGTGTGATTCCTTAAATTACTTTGTGATTCTAAATTCTGTGGGTTTTTCAGGGACATGAAGGCCACTGCATGTGGTCAGTCCCCCACAAAAGTTCTCTCAAGCTGCTTATGCCCTTACCTGGAGACATCTGTCCTGGCCAGGGGACCTCCTGCCTTCCAGTGTGAAATTATTGCTTTTCTCAATAGACCACAGATCTTGGATAGGTGTCCAATCCTACACCTTCCTAAACTTTGTGAGGATATTTAGATTCTGTATAAATTATCTTTTTCTTATCTTCTAGAGAGATATCCTTTAACCATCAGATAGATGACAATAGTTTTCCTTGCATAATATAATCTTGGTTTCAATAGTTCTAGCCAGTTCATCATGCTCAACAGGTGTGGCATATCAATTTACTGCCTTTTTTTTTTCTTTCTTTCTTTTTTGAGTCAGGGTCTCACTCTGTAGCCCAGGCTGGTGTGCAGTGGCACTCTGTTCACCCTCACCACAGCCTCGACCTGCTGGGCTCAGGTGATCCTTTTGCCTCAGCCTTCCAAGTAGCTGGAATTACAGGCATGCGCCACCATGCCCAGCTAATTTTTTGATTTATTGTAGAGATGAGGTCTCACCAAGTTGCCCAGGCTGGGATCGAACCCATGTGCTCAGGCAGTCCTCTCACCTCGGTCTTCCAAAGTGCTAGGATTATAGGCATGAGCCACCACATCCAGCAATTTATTGCCTTTATAGAACTTAAACTGGGTTATTAATTTCTTATATATGTGGCTAATTTTAGGTCCCTTGTAGTAAAATAGTATATCCTTTCAAAAAGATAAACACAAAGATTTGATTACTTGTCATGTCATTACGTCTGTGCACCTGAATCCTGTGGTTCGGCCATGCAAAGATAATATGTATTTATTTATTTTTAAGTCAGGGTTTCACTCTATCACCCAGGCTGGTGTGCAATGGCATGGTCTTAGCTCACTGCAGCCTTGGCCTCCTAGGCTCCGATGATCCTTCTACCTCAGCCTCCGGAGTGTGCCAACACCACTAAATTTTTTATTTTTATTTTTTTAGAGAGGTAAGTTCTCGCTATGTTGCCTAGACTGGGATTTTAAAAATAAGAATTAATTTAAAAATTGTGGGGGAGAATATGGCAGCTGCCTCCATGTACCCTCCTCTTGAATGGGGCCTGTGCTTTTGAGGTTCTTTGATTCTCTTTGTAAGTCCTTGTCATTTTACCCATGTGTGATCTGTTCAGCTGCTGAATGCATATAAGCGGAGAAGCATTTTTCACGGAATCATGGGCAGATCTCAGACTTCTCGGAGTTTCCTGGTCAGGGAGCCATTTCTCCCAACTCACCTTCATCTCCTCCTGAGCCTTGCGCACACCCTACCTGTTCCTGAGGAGTGGTTTTCAGGACGATCATTTGCCTCCTGAACAGGATTTCTGTGATTTGGTCGGGAATAAACAGCGGAAGGATCTCTTTGGTTGGGCGTCACACAACCAGTCCTCTTCTTCCTTTCAAACTTCAGCCTTCTCTTTTCCTGTTTCCGGTCTGACATGTTCCCCAACACCTGCTCATTTTCCTTGTTGATGAACATTAGAACCATACCAGGTTTCTAAGAGCCTGGAGAACGATATCCTCTTCCAGGGGCCCAGAGACCTCTACTCCCCTGAGCCCATAATCCCTGTGGTTTCAGCGCAGCTGGTTTCTCATTTTCCTTACTTTTCCCTCAAGGGCTCTGGGAGCATTTATCTTTTCGTTTAGGACCTTCGATGTCCAGAAACCCAGCTTTAGTGCTGTGTTCCTGCGGCTGACGTTGCCTTCCGTGATTTCCACTTCAGTGCTCAGGTTTTCAGTGGCTTGGTTTTGTTTTCTCTTTGTCCTGAAACATAATTTTCCTTTCCTCGCCATTCTATTGGGACATAAAATTGATGCCCGTCACATCCGTATTATCAAAGTCTGTTGTGTGTCACATTCAAACAAGTCAATCGATGCTTGTTTCCTGGGTCACAGACGTGTTTACATGATTTTTACTTTTGAGAAATGTAACTTTAGTGTTCCCTGGGGCCATGTCACATAGTGCAGCATAGTTAAAAATTCAGTAAACATAAATGTTGTGGTTTTGTTCTTATATGTTTCTGATTCAATATTTTTCAATGCACGTATTGGCTCAAAGGTTCAGAAATTATTCCTCGATGATGAGGGTTATGATTAATGATTCTATCCTGAGACTTTAAAAACTTGTTCAATTAGCTTTTTGGTTTGTGTGGTGCACTCTAGTGGGGTCTACTTGAATTACAGTTTGTTCCCAGCTTCTTCCCGTTGTTTTTGGGTGTCAGGGCACGACTGGAGAGGAAGACATTAACTAATAGTATACTGTGGCATAATATACTTAATAAAAAAGCTGGGAGAGATTTATTTGAATAAAAGAAGTATAGACCTCAAAAGGAACTAGAGATACCCATTTTTTCCTGTTGCCTCTAATAAGCACTTCACCTAAATCAAGAAGCCAGACTTCTTCCCTGAGCACATGTCTGAAGGAGAGAACACGTAAATCATGCAGCATACCATTTTCTATTTATTTTGAAAAGTTCTCAAATAGATGTTAAACATTATTATCATCAAATATTTACAAAGCATTGCTTGTGTCTTTGAAATTTTACATAAATTATAACTGCTGACAAACCATGACACCACTGTATTTTTGCATTTAATTGAGAGACCAAAATAAAACCCTTATAAGATGAGCCAATACCATGACATTGTGGGAAATATCCATGTTCTACCCAAAATGTTCAGGGGCCAGAGACATTCTTCACAGAAAATTTCTAGTTCATTCTCCTTTAATACAGCATGTTTTCACTTGGGATTTTTAAGGAAAGGAAATCCAACAGACAATGAAGCCATACAATACTGCAGAGCAGAGAAGATTGAGGATTAAGAGATTTGGGTGCTAGTTTGTGTTCTTTCAACAGCCAGCTGGGAGACTGGATAAGCCAATGAACAGCCTGGTCCTCCACCTTTTTGTCTGTAAAATTAGGAGGTTAGCCAAATATTTCTTTACCGGTTGATTCATTCATTGATGAAACTACATTGTCTGCAAATAGAAAAACTATTTTTTTCCAAGTCCTCAAAAATGTGTGTACTTCGAGTACTTTAACATTCATATTAAGATCTTGTCCTCACCTCTGGAGAAGGTCATTTTAGCTACACGAACACTAGTTGCTTTGTCCACATAATTCAGGCAAATGAAGACCACACAAGAACGTTCTTTGAACATTCCCCATTGGTTTATAAGGTTTACCTTCTCTTGAATCACTGGAATGCAGTGGTTTATGGTTCTCACCATAGAAAGAAATGCCTAATTTCACGGTAGGCACTTTTGGTTTAGAGGAGCAAATTATAGTTGCAAATAGATTCGAGTCAGAATCCTTATTATATCTTTTAGTTTGGAATGGGAAGCCATTCTTCACATTTTTGTCATTAATATTAAATGTATATTAATTTATGATATTGTAAAGATTCTTATATAT
The DNA here is from genome assembly GCA_027257055.1 of Cephalopachus bancanus. Taxonomy (NCBI): domain Eukaryota; kingdom Metazoa; phylum Chordata; class Mammalia; order Primates; family Tarsiidae; genus Cephalopachus; species Cephalopachus bancanus. The sequence continues at coordinate 1,483,361 of JAPVLO010000140.1, forward strand.
GTCTTTAGATATCTTTATATGCCTAAGGTCTTCTATTAAGCCATGCTAAAGTGTATGTGAATTCTGAGTAACAATTTCTAGTTCTTACTTAAAACTTATACAATAAATATATCCTGCTAAATGAAGTAAAGTTGAGGCCAGACTCAATGACATAAAAGCATCCTTGAGAAATGATCAAGTCCATCTCTTTGCCCACAGCTAAACCTACATGCTGCATTATTTGAGCAGAAAGAAGATTTTCAAATTCCCAATTCTAGGAGGTTCCTCAGTCCTTCTGAACAATACTCATATTCCTGTGTCTTCAGACTCCAACTTCTTCAGGATATAATGTACAGGATACAATTAACCATGTTAATGTTTGAAGAATGAAAAATTAAGTAACACAGGGTATATCACATGCTACAAATTAATATCCATTTTTAACACATATTTCATTGGTTCTCTGTTTTTCTCTTATCGTACCATGATTATCAAACTGATGTAGTTGAATAACAACTTTGCCCTTTCCTTATTTAAAAAAATAATAGTTATTAATGACCAGTAGGTGCTGGGCAGTATGTAAACACTAGGTTTATGGTCCTATGATTATTTTAAGACCTAGATTTGTTCTTTTTTTATTTTATTCAGGTCTCTAACTTCACAAGATGAACTCTGTGGCAAATGACTTGATATCAAATGAAACAGCTGATTTAGTCATTATAGTGCCTGACATCATGTAATCAAAATTTAAATAAAATTCTATGCAAGAGCAAATTGAGTTAAGAAAAAAAGGAAAATAGCACTGTTAAAACCATATTTGAATTCATACCAAACTATAAGTATTTTGTTATAGTATAATTTAATTCTTACTGTTTCTCATATATACAAAAAGCAAATTTTTAAAAAATCACCAAATTTTAATATTTGATGTTATTATGAATGTTTAATACTGATATATATGAATATTTAATATTCATCCAAGGTTGGTAAGGCACTTGTCCCTGATGCTAATTAAATATATTGAAGTCAAGTTATGTACTGTCAGCTTACCACAAAAGGTTTAATCATTTACATTAAAGCACAAGCCAAGGGCAATTGAAGAATTAGCCATATAGAGACCTAGATCAAGTTTCTGCACTTAATGAGCTACAAGTAGCCACTATATTTAGTTCATTTCTCAGAGCAGTAATCCAGTTATTATCTCTATCTCATAAAAATATTGGTAGAAATGAATCATTTTGAAAGCTGATACCATAACTTGACAAATTCATTCTAAAAATGGATACTATACAGATTAGCACAGGGAGCATATAAATACCATAAGAGATTCAATTCTCCAGAAATTCAGATGTAGTCCATCTCAAAAAAAATTGGTCTCCATCCAATAACGATTACCTCCTATAAATTTCTTGTCTGTCATAAGGTTATTCCCCACTCTAGGTGTGTACAGACTTGCTATATAAAACCATGGTTAGAAATGTTGGGCTGTGGCATCCTGGCTGACATTTGATAGGCTGAAACAATGAAATGTAATCATAGATTTTTAACCTGTTCTTTCTATAAATGTTAAAGAACCCCAAGACAATAATCACACCCACTTTCATGAAATATTCTGCTATCAGATGTATAAAATGCTAAAAGCGTTTTTATAGAGATAGAAGCATTTAATATAATATAATAAGAGCTTGGAGTGTATATATTTAAACACAACAGAAATTCTCATCCTAGAAGAGCATGAATTTGCTTGAGCTGTCTTCTTCCTGTTATATAACAATATGGGAGTCAGCCAATGGACATCTTGCCACAGAAAATTGACAGATGCTTCCAGAGTAAAAGGGGAAAAAGCCAGAAAGTCCAAATTAGCAAACTTCATATTGACTACAGACAAAACATTTGCTTTCATGAAAGATAATCAACTAGTATTCTAGTTTTGACATAGGTCTTATGGCTCTATGAACACATTACTGTCCACTTCTTTAGGGTTTCTTAATAGCAATTCATATACTTGCTTTCATAAATGCAATGTTGTTGTACAACCAATACCTGAACTTCCACATGGTATGTGAGCAAAAATATCAGATACTTCAGTGGTACGGGCAAAACACTGTTGCTTTTGAGGGACCGTGAGAAATCTGTGTATTTGCACGGGAATGGTCAATTAGAAAAATAAGCTTAAAAAATAACAAAATGAATATAAGTTTTCTGGCAAATAATCATTACCCCACAATCCATTTCATTAGTGGATTGTGTGTTTAAAATTCCCCATCTCGTGTTAGTTATCATAAGCGCATTTTCGCCTTACCATGTAGTGTGGTAGAAAGAACACAGGCCCTGAAATCAGACAGATTTGCCTTCAAGTCCAGCTCTACTGCTTACTTGCAGACTGATCTTGGAAAATGAGCCTCCCCAGCTATGACAGTGTTACAGCAACATCTTTTAAGTTTACCTAGAAGCTACTTGATGAAAGTTGGCACTCCTATGTTGGGTGCATATATGTTTAAGATGGATATTTCTTGTTGATGGATCGAACCTTTTATCATTATGTAGTGGCCTTCTGTATCTTTTTAAATTTTTGATAGCTTAAAGGGTATTTTGTCTGAAATTAAGATCGCAACTCCTCCTTTCTTTTGTGTTCTGTTCGCCTGAAAGTTTGTTTCCCATCCTCTTACTCTGAGTCTGTGAGTGTCCTTGTTGGTGAGATGAGTCTCTTGGAGACAATATATTGTTGCCTCATGATATTTATTCATTTTGCCATTCTATGTCTTTTCAGTGGTGCATTTAGTCCATTCACATTCAGGTTAATTATTGAGACGTGAGAATTTATCCCTGTCATAAGATTCTTATAGAGTTTGTTGTTGGTGCTTTGTTTATTTATTTGTTTATTTTATTTGTTTGTTGTCTTTCTTTTGATTTGTAGGTTGACTCGTGTGTTTTCAATCTTTTTCCTGCATTCTTGTGAAGGATTGTCGTTCTTTTTTTCCTTTCTCGTGTGTTTAATACTCTAACACTGTCATAGCTGGGGACTTACCCCACTAAGAACCCTAGACAGATCATCAAGACGAAAAATCAAGGAGATTCAGAACCTCAATGTGACGCTTGACCAAATGGACATAACTGATACCTACAGAGCACTCCACCCAACAACTGCAGAATATTCATTCTACTCATCACCACATGGAACGTACTCTAAGACTGACCACATCCTCGGCCATAAATCAAGCCTAAACAAATTCCATAAGATTGAAATTCTGCCATGCACCTTCTCAGACCACAGTGGAATAAAAATAAGTGTCGACACCAACAAAGATCCCCCCAAACTTACAAAGACATGGACACCAAGTAGCATCATGCTAAACAACTCCTGGATCAACATGGAAATCAAAACAGAGATTAAAAGATACCTGGTAACAAATGAAAATGAAGGAACATTTTACCAAAACCTCTGGGATGCCATGAAAACAGTACTAAGAGAGAAATTCATATCTCTATGAACACACATGAAGAAAATGGAAAGATCACAAGTTAACAGCCTAACAAATCACCTAAGGGATCTGGAAAAGCAAGAACACCAAAACCCTAACTTCGGCAGAAGAATCCAAATCACTAAAATAAAAGCCCAAATTCAGGACATAGAAAACAAAAATATAATACAAAAAATTAATGAACAAAAAGTTGGTTGAAAGGATAAACAAGATTGATGGATCTCCTAGCCAGACTGACCAAGAAAAAGAGAGAAAAAGCCCAAATAAACACAATCAGAAATGCAAAAGATCAAGTCACAACTGGCCCCAAAGAAACACAAAAGATGATAAGACTACTGTGTACACTTGTATGGAAACAAACTTGAAAACCTAAAGAAAATGGAGGACTTTCTGATATCACACAACCTCCCCAGAGGGACACTAAATAGACCAATAAAAATTCAGGAAATTAACTATGTCATGAGAAAACTACCTACAAAAAAAAAAAAAAAAAAAAAGCCCTGGACCAGATGGCTTTCCAGCAGAATTCTACAAAACATACAAGGAGGAACTGATACCAATCCTATTGAAAGTATTCTAGGCAATTGAGAAAGATGGAAATCTCCCCAAATCATTTGATGAAGCTAATATCACATTGATACCCAAACCAGGTAAAGATCCTACAAAGAAAGAACTACAGGCCGATATTCTTGATGAACATAGATGCTAAAATTCTCAACAAGAGCCTAGTAAACTGGATCCAACAGCACTTCTCAAAAATCATTCAGCATGACCAAGTAGGTTTCATCCCTGGGATATAGGACTGGTTTAACACTCACAAGACCATAAACATAATTAAATAAATCAACAGATGGAGACCAAGTCTCAGTTTCATCTTTAATACAACAAATATAATAATATTTAATTTAAATGGCTGTTCTAAGGATGAAATTAGGAAATGGTGTTTTCCACATTTAGTGGGCAGATATTCCAAAGATGTTATTTCCCTTCAAATCTCCTCTCCACTCTCAAAGCAGCAAAACAATAAAACCTGAACATATCATGTGCGTATTCTTGTTTCATGTGGTATAAAACATAAGAATGCAAAATTAGTTTTAAAAATAATGATATATTTAGAGGAGAAAATCAATCCTTACAAGAAGTACACATTTTTAAAATGTCAATTAAAAAATGCAACATCATACTTTTTGATCCCCTCTTTATCTGACAGAAATTTTGTAATAGCATTTTTCTATATTGAGAAAAGAAAAATGATTCAGGTTTTTTTTTTTTTTCCTAGCATGGTTGATTGAATTTTGGTTTTTATTATATCTAGTCTAGAAATTTTTCCTCCGGGTTCATAACTGATTATTGGTAACGGATGTTAAATTTTAGAATTGTTGCCAATTTTAGGCAATTGTTTATTGAATTGTTTTCAAATATATTTTGCAAGATTTGGAAGAATTTCAGGTTTCCTCTAAGTGAAAAAATTCAAATAACCTTTAAATTGGCAACACTGGACCAATTTTTTGTTTATATCCTCATGCCATGATGTTGGATAGAATAGGTAGTAGTATTTCTGGAAGCTGTTCTGTCATCTGGTCAGCCAGCAATTTAGCTATACCCAGATGTGACTCTGTATACCATGATTCCCACTAAATACAAAATAAATATCTCTCCAATTCAACTTTCCCTTAACTGCACCTCATACTAAGGAGGTGAAGTTAAAGTGAAAAGAGAATGGTTTTATTGCCACTTGCAGTTAAAATGCCTTGCTATTGCAAAATGTACAAGACACATGACAGCGTGAATACATTGTAGGGGTCTTCCTGGGGTCTTGAAGGGAGTCCACACAGAGCAAGAGGCCGGAGGCGCAAGCTTCGTCAGCTCTACCGAAAATCCACCTTTGCTTCTCATTTCTCTATTTTAAATTTTTCCTGTCCTTTCCTACTCAAACTCCAGCCACTTCTTTGTTTCTTCCCATGGCTTTGACTCCCTACATTCTCATGGTTATCTCTAAGGCAACGTTGAGATTGCTCTCTTTTTTTAAATTTTTTTTTATTATTTATTTATTTATTTTTTTTTATTGTGAAGTTGTGGGGTACAGTTAAGGGTTAGGTATACAATAGCGTTTCATTCAGGCACCCTGTTGATATGGGATGTTTCCCCGTCCCCAGACAGATATTTGCTACTGTTAATCCCATCTCCCTCCCCCCACCATAGTTTCCCAGTGCGGTTAGCCATTTTCGTATAGTATTGCGTTGGATGTTCAAGGTCCATTATATGCGTGAGAACGTGTGATACTCGGATCTTTGTTTCTGTGAGAGGTCACTCAGGATTATAGACTCTAGATCCTAACCTCTGAGTACACCCCATTTCATTTTCCCATCCATCTGAAGGACAGGCCTCTTGAAAGTCTCATCCTCACCTTAAAATCGAATGTCCAAAAGGTTTGGGCTTCTATGGAGTCAGCTCCCTGACCCCTCCTTGGGAGTGCCCCCGTGTCTGTTGTTCCCATACTGGTGCCCGTGTGTCTTCGGTGTTTGGCTCCTACTTATTAGGGAGAATATGTGGTCTTCGGTTTTTGTGTTAATTTGCGTGGGATGATGGTCTCTGGCTGCATCCAGGTGCTGTACAACCTGGTTACGTATTGGCCTCTACTTGCACGGCCTCCTGAAAGACTAGGTAAGATTAGGAGGGCTTGGAAATGTGGCCTCCTCCCTTCTCTCCTTTTTCCTTCCCCTCCTCCTTCTCCTCTGTCCCTTTCTCCTCTTCCTCTTCTTCCTTAAATTCCTAGACAGCGCTGGTTACGTAATGGATATTCAGTAAACATGTGCCGAACAAGTAATTAAAAGACATTTTTCAGAATGTTAAGAAAAAGCCTATACATCTGTTTCTTGTAAAGAAATAGATTGGTTTCAACCTTGTTTTTTTAAAATTGACTTCACAAGCTTAAGACCTATGAAACTTCCAGGAAATACTGAAACACGGGGAAACAAGGGGCACACCACGGAGAGTTCTGAAGGTCAGGACACATGTGCAATGCTCCAGGTGATTGTTCCTTCATTAAGATGAGAAGCTCTATCACACACTACCATCTGCCATCCAAAGAATCATACAATTAAAAAGCACACTCAAATTAAGTCAGCTGATGACTCACCACAGGGATACACGTCTGAAAGGCCACACATGACACGATGCGTAATGAAGTCTGAAACAGCCGCAAGGCCGTGGGGAAGGAGGAGGGGAGGAGCAGGGAGGAGAGAGGAGAGAACAAGGGGGAGGAAGACGGTGATTACCCAGTTGCTGTGTCGCTGCCCAGCGCTTCGGGACAAGAAGGTGGGGGGACGACTGTTCTCCACCCTCGTCGTAGGCAGCCTACCGTTGTCAAGAGCCAGGCAAGCGTTCAATTTCAGGAAGACTTCTTGCCGTGCTTCCCTAATACGATTGCATTTCATTTCTTGGTCAAATCTTCACTCAGTGGTTGGGGAGAGAGGAGTGAATGGGTTGGGAAGCTGGGATTTACTCACAGAAACAGTCATGCCCTAGCAGGAGCATGCTTACTTATATTTCCTCAGGGGATAACCCCAGGCCTGTACAAGGAAAATATTACTGAAAAGAACAGGAGATTGATACCACACAACCCAAAACGGGGAGTAATAACAATGAAAGCAAGAGTTACCCTTTATTGAGCTCCTAATGTATACTAGATACCTCTAAGTGTTATACAGTTACTATTTCATTGATTCACGCCAAAACCCTATGAATTAGGAAAAATTATTATCCTAATTTCACAGATGAAGAAACTAAGGCACAGAGAGGTTAAGTAATTTGCCTAAGGTTACACGGTTTGAAAGTGTCAGAACCAGGATCTGAACACAGACAATCTGATTTCAGATTTCATATCTTAAAGAAACTTCCATTCTTATTGTATGTTGATACACTACAGTGCATTTTAATATCTTAGGTTATTTTATGATTATATAAGCAGGACAATATGAATTAGTTGCATTATTAAAATACTGATAAAACTTAAAATTTAGTGAAGCTTTTATTTTATATTTTTTATTTTTGAGTTGGAGTCTCACTTTGTCGCCCAGACTGGAGTGCGGTGGCCGCCTCGACCTGCTGGGCTCCAGCGATCCTTCTGCCTCAGCCTTCCGAGCAGCCGGAATTACAGGCACGCGCTACCATGCCCGGCTGATTTTTTTTTTTTTTTGAGTTGGAGTCTCACTCTGTCACCCAGACTGGAGTGCAGTGGCCACTCTCGGCCACCGCAGCCTCGACCTGCTGGGCTCCAGTGATCCTCCCACCTCAGCCTTCCAAGTAGCTGGAACTACAGGTGCGCGTTACCATGCCCAGCTAATTTTTGATTTATTGTAGGGATGAGGTCTCACCTGCCCAGGCGGGTCTCGAACCCCGGGGCTCAGGGTATCCACTCACCTCAGCCTCCCAAAAGCGCAGGATTACAGGCTGAGCCACCGAGCCCGGCTTAGTGAAGCTTTTAATAGGAGAAACAGAAGCATGAAGGAACTACATCAGAAAGGCAGTGTAAAATATTAACAAACCAAAAAAGAATAAACCAAAATTAAACCAAAAAAGAACAAATAATCTCAGATTGTATTCAGTTTTACAACTAAGTTAAAAAAAAATCTTAAAATAATTACAGGTTTTTCCATTTTGAAATTAACCTGTTGAAAAGGGGGAAAAAATGAACGTATTAATTTTTCTACAGTTGCAGAAAATTTAAGCAGACAAATTTTATTTCGTACCTCAACTCAGATTCAGGAAGGATTTGTGAGACTTATATCTGTAAAGTGCTTAAGAGCACCTGGCAGGAGCTATCCTTAAAAAGTTTCCTTTTGAGTAAAAATAATATGTAATAAGCCAACTTTCTGATACCCTCCTCTATGAGAAGCAGCCCTTGAGATGAGGATCCAGTGCAAATTATTTGGGAGGAGCAGGACATGACCAGAAAAGAGTGAGGAGGTGGGATGAGAAGGGAAGGCGCCCGGCACAGGATGTGTCATGGAACCTGCTGTCTCCAAGTGTGAGTGGAGCCGTATTCCCCGGGGAGCCCTGAACGCCAGTGGAGACCTCACACCTCCAAAAAGGAGAGGGAGATGGGTCGTCTGCACACGGACTCCCCGTCAGCCCGCAGCTTCAGTCGTTGACAGAGGGCTGCTCGGAGAGGGGCAACGATTCCGCCTTGTGCCAGGCCTGCCACATGGGAGGCAGGGCGGGGCCCAACAGCAAGAGAAGGTCCCGGTGCCGGCGCCGGCAATGGACGTCCAGCCAGTGTGTGGTGCCAGCCACCTCTGCTGGCAGCAACACTTGTCCTCCATGCTCCCTTTGGCTGCAAAGAGCATTATTTTTCCTGTAAGTCTGTACATCCAGACAGCATCTGCTCTTGGAAATCAGGAAATAAAAGAAGAAATTATCCAACAATTAGACTCCTTCATCATGGTGGTTTGTGTGAAGGCTCCGTAGAAACATTTGCCCAGTGAAAGAATCCAGTCTCTTTGTTTCCTGCTGCTCTGGATGATTAAGCACACAACCGTCCTGCCTAGAATAGCAGAGGAGGGGTTACTGGGAAGAGGCATTCAAGGAGCAAAGCACGCTCCCTTATCCAGGAATTCAGGATTCCCCTCCTAGGAAGCCTCTCTCCCTTCCAGCTCTAAAGTCAAATGATTGTGACTGCTCTAGGCCTCATCGGCGTCTGAGGAAGTCATTTATTCTCTTGCTTTGTCTGTTTACAAAGCCCTAGGTCTCTGTGGACGTCCAGATCCTTTATTTATGAGGCCAGGAGATTTGTGGTTCTGAGAGGGATGGTGTGGCTTCTCCTTGGTCTTAAACTGAGGCGATGGTGTCACTGGGTGGGGCCAGAAGTGACACCGTGTGATTGAGGAGGTGAGAGGACTTGGAGTAAGAAACCCATCCCCTCTTCTCTGAATTATACACATTTCCATTCCCTCCTGCCTTCAAATTTGTCTCATTCTTTCCTTTCTTTCACATAAAAGTTCCCAAATTGGCCAAATGGCCAAATGACCAAATAGATGTTTTTCTTCTCTAGTGCTTTTGCTTCCTTGTGGTTGTAAGTTAGAAAAAGTTGCATCTCGTTTTTCAGGAGTGAAGGATGAGATAACTAGATAAATCCTCATGGGATTAGGAGAGGCAGAGAACATTTCAATCCTCCCTACCTGCCCTTGTATCCTGTTTTTATTCATCTGTCTCTCAACCACACACCTCCCGGACAGAACAATAGATTTATTCGTACATCTTATAGTTTGCCCTGGTTTTTTCTATGTTAAACTTTTCCTCAGAATATACCAAGATGCATTGTCCTGAAATAGCCTCACTTAACTATCCAAATAATCAAAGTTAGTTAACTTTGAAAAATTAATTCTAAGGATTGCCCAAGTTGAGGGAGGAAAAAAATCCAAGAAAGAAATGTCATGCTTTTAACAAAAGAAGGTGAGGAAAAGTAAGAAATCGCATGCCAAGAAAGAAGTGTGATTTTCACCCTCCTGTCGGATGCCTGGCGAGATTGCTCAGAAGAGGGAAGAAAGATTAACTATGTGATTTATATTTGCACTTTGAAATTTGTCCCTTGCCTGAAATCAGATCTCTGTGTTTACTCAGCCGTAGGATGGAATCACATTACTCCCTCAGCTGATGATTCACAGGAAACACTGGGTGACTTTTAAATTGAAAAATAAGGAGAGCATTCTTTTTCTGAGCATCCCGAAAGATAGGAAGATGAAAAGAAGGATGGAAAAGGTCCTCCACAGTCACCGCTCAAGAATCTTCACGAGGAAGAGAATAGAAATGCTATTTGTCTCTGCTCTGTGCATTGGGAAGCGTGAAAGGGATGATGTTACATTGCAAGCGGGTTGTTGGGAGGTTTTCTTCCCAGCTATAACTCCAGTGTGTGTGTGCATGTGTATGTGTATGTGTGTGTTGTGTGTATATGTAAAAGAGAAAGGCATGGGCAGAGGACTGGGAAAACAAAACTTGTAAATATTTGTGACCAGGATTCTTATGTATTTCTCTCTTCTCTTTGGAGAGAAACATCATAAAGGTAAGAAAGTGTATAAACACATAGATGATTATTAAAATAGATGAGCAAAACACAGCAAAGATATCAAGGTTACATATAGAAACTTTCCATAATCTAAGCGTTACATTAAATCATCTTTTGTCAGGATGCCATGCTTTCCCATTAAAAATGTTACTTAGAGTACAACATATGGATACCACTGTGTTTTCATTGCATCAAGAATACTGGTAATTAGCAAGTATTGATTGGATTTAGGATTGCCAAGGATATCCTGCCAATTTAGGGTTTATTTATTTACTTTGCTTAGATATTTAGTCAAGTCTCTTTCAATTATTTATTTAATGTTCTTGTTCATTTGATCTGCACCACATGTCTCTTTGTCTGTGGTCTAGTAGAACCAACTCTGAGGTATGTACTTAGGAAAGAGACTGTGTCTATTTACATGCAGGCATGCTACGCCTCTAATGTGCTTAGACATACAAGTCAGACAAAAGGATAAATGCTAAATTTTGATTTCCTAGCAGACATTCATATTCCCCCAATATGTCACAAACTGGGGCTTGACATTCAAGAAATACATAAAGAATGTGTACCCCAAGTGCAGATAAAATGTTATAAAAATATAACTGCAACATTATAGACATTCATAATTGCCAGAGACATCTGGAAATAATGCCAAATTGCCTTCACTATTTCTAACAACAATTCAATTAGATGGAAATTTAAATTAATGGCATGAGCAAGAGAACAAAAATATCAGATTATTCTGGCATTACATAGAAATATTGTGGCCTTCAGACAGAAAATATAATATCCTTTTATCCTGTGAGAAATATAATCCGCAGGACAATACTGTCTGTGATTGTGGACATGTTCTATATTTGCTCTGTCCATTATAGTGACCACTGGCTGCATGTGACGCTTGGAATGTAGCTAGAGCAATAGATAAGCGAATGTTTTTATTTTATTTTATTTAAATAAAAATAAACACATGTGGTTAGTGGCTATTATATTGTACAGCAAAGTTCTAGGGAAGAAAAGAGCATGTTTTTGATTCCCAAAGAAAAGTTATAGGAGAATGGCAAGGATGGTATAAAATTAAATATTTTAGAATCAATGAGCATAGTCTGGAAATACATCACATTTAAAAGTAGGTCCCCACTCTAAAGGATTGGAGATCCTATTAGGAACATGCATTTTTCAGTCCAGCTTTGAAGGTTCTGAGACCTTAGACTCACCTACAAACTCCTTGAAACCCTCTCCTCTCTTAGAGTTCCCAGTTCTACACAGACTCTTCTGCCTCAGTCTCCGCTGTTGGTTCTGGGCCTTCCTCACTATGTGCCTCCTACCTGGGGCCTAGGAATGACCTTGCCCTTTGAGCCCTTCGAGCAGTCTCTCCTTGAGATCTGTCTGTTCCACCTCGGCTCTCAGTTCACCTTTCACTCCCGCAGCCGTGTGTTTGACTCCTGGACCAGCGTCTCGAGCCCCAGACTTGCTGTGGGGTGACTTTGTCCCGGGTTACTCACTGCCCAAGGCCCTGCTGCCTAAATGGGCCACACAAGCCTCGCGCCAGAGGACTTGGCTCCACGACATCTGATACCTTCTGACCCCAGCAGGCTGCAGTTCAATGGTTCTGCCTCCCAACAGATCGGATCGGTGACCTTTTCCCACATCTCACCCTCTGTAGAAAGTAACACTAGCCTTCTGCTCTTGAGACCAGAATTAACGGCGCAGATAATGCTATCCTTCCACTCGTCCCCCGAAAGCAATTTGTCAACAAACCAGTCGTTCGAGAAACTGATTCTTCCGCCGAAAATGCCTCTCGCATCCACTCCGTCGGCTCTTCACGTAGGGCGAGCTCAAGGTCAGGTTCTGGGAGCAAAGGCAAGTGGGGCGAGGGAGCAGGAGCCGGGCTGGCTATGGCTGTGGACTCAGAGCGCAGGGCAATTGGGGTTCCTCTTCCACGAATCAGTGAGAGGTTACAGCATCAAGTCCATGGGCAAGGACTGAGAACAACAACGGGAAATCTGCGGGGCCACGGAGTGAGACCGCGGCTCTGCAAAAGTAAAGACGATTATCCAGGCGTGGTGGCTCACACCTGTAGTCCCAGCCCCTGGGGAGGCTGAGGCAGGAGGATCGCTGGAGCCCAAGGGGTGGAAGCATCAGCGAGCCAAGATGGCACTACCACAGTCCGGCCTGACGGAGACAGACCCTCTCTCTTAAAAAAAAAAAATGCCGAGGGCGAGGGTGGAATATGGGAAAGATTTTGTAGTGTAGAGCCTATAAATTGAAGTCAGCAGGTGTGAGAGCAAGAAAAATCTAGAAAGAGTTCTAGTAGCAACTGGCTGCCAGGCAAAGGAACTTTCAGTATAAGTTTTTGTTTCTAAATTCAGGGACAGGAAGGGAGCTGCTGAGGTCACAGTCTACCAGCCTAGTTTTTTTCTTTTCTCTGATGCATCACCCAAGGTTAAGCCTTCATACCCGCATTACTATTTAGTTGCTTTCTTTCTGCTCTGTGTTCGTTGTTTTACCTTTGACAAGTTATGAAAACTCTGTGTCTCCGAGACTCATCTGTAAAGTGGAAATAAATATTCACGAGGGGGGGACACCAAAAAGCTCAGAATTATTTTTTGGAGGGCAGGCTGTAGTACAGGCTTCCCCTGCTAGGTTTAAGTGTTCTAGAAACCCATAGGCATCGATATACCAGCTAGTATTGTTGCTCGAGGCTGCGTTCGATTTCAGTGAATTTTGCTTTTTGGAGATTCTTTCAATATGTTTGCCCATTCCTGATGGGTGATTTACAAGTGCACCTGCCCACATTGCACTGAGGGTTCCACAGTTTTTGACTAAAAATGATAGGACCTCTGTGCCCCTCTCTCCCTATTCACCTAATTTCTCCTGAGTGACTTTGTTTGTTTTCCTGGATGAAAGAAGTCCTCAAAGGGAAACATTTTGCTGATGTGGAGGAGGCAAAACAAAAATGGCGGAGGCACTAAAAGGCATCAAAATGGATGAGTTCAAAAATGGTTTTGAGCAATGGAAAAAGCATCTCAATAGGTCTACTGCATCAAATGGAGAGTACTTTGAAGTTGACTGAAGTTTAAACATGTGGGAATAAAAACACAATTTTGGATAAATAAATTCCAGTTTGGGGGTGTCCGCCTCCTATACCTGTCTCACAGCATTATTGTGAGGATTAAATGTGCTCTTAGAACACTGTCTGGTGCATCCTAAGTACTATATAAACATTACCTATTATTATTGTATTGTTATATTATTATTTCTATAACAGGTTTTTAACTGGCCCATCTATACCCAGACTCTATCTCCTTCACTCCACCCTTTATTTAATTGTATAATCATTTTCTTCCTGGCACTTTTTTTTTTGAGTTGGAGTCTCACTCTTGCATTCAGGCTGGAGTGCAGTGGCACGCTCACGACCACCACAGCCTCAACCTGCTGGGCTCCGGCGATCCTTCCGCCTCAGCCTTCCTAGTAGCTGGAGCTACAGACGCATGCCACCACACCCAACTGGCTTTTGTGGCTTATTGTAGAGATTGGTCTCGAACCCCTGGGTTCAGGCAGTCCTCTCGCCTCGGCTTCCTAAAGTGCTGGGGTTACAGGCTGAGCCACTGTGCCCGGCCCCTGGCACCTTTAAAAATTCCTTGGCCTTCTGAGGCTCCCAAATTGCCTGAGAATCAGGCCCAAACCCCACCATTTGACTGTTATGACTTTTACTAATCAAGCCCCACCTGCTCACCTTGACTTCTCGCTGGTCCCCAACCCTCTCCTTTCAGCATGACCTACTCACTGTCTCCTGCGGAAGTCATGCCACCTCACCCCTGGTTGTGTCACTCTCCTTGCCTAGAAGGACTCCCTTTCTTACCACCTACTGCCTGAATTCGAACCACTTTCAGGGCCCAGCTGAAGCTGTACCTCTTTTAACTACAGCAGAGGTGGTGTCTGTTGTGCTTCCCCAGTATGTATGTCCAGGAATACCAAGCAGAGTGCCTGGCACACAGTAAGCATCTGATACTTATTTCAGCCTCTGTCATTCTTTCTCTGGCATTCAATATCACAAGTTTTAGAATCGTCCATTATATCATTGATAATTAGTTTATAAATGTCTGCTGTATGTTTAGAATGACCAGCTATCACATACCATAGAAGCTCACATTAATGGGAGTATAAACCCTAGGGATATTTACTGCGTGCTTCCAAGTTTTATCAACAGCTCAAAAATGTCTTTCTGCCTTTCTGGGTCACCATTCTCGGTCTGTTGGGTTTTTGTCTGTGTGCTTTTTACCTCACCATCACAAGCTACTCTAGTTCCAGGCATTACATCTTCACATAACTGTCCCAAGGTGGAAGGAAGTATCAATGGCAAGTGTCTCGCTCCTACCTAGAGAGGCTAGAACAAGGAGAAAAGAGATGCCGTGATTGGTTTAGATAATTTATCACTTAGGGCAGAGCACATCGCTACCCAAACACAATTGTGATAGTGTTGAAAAAAGGAGATAAATTACTCTTTGAGTAGGCATCTTGGGCAGTCTACCCCTCTCTTGCCTTTTTAATCTCAACTCGTTTTCTTGGAGGGAGAAATAACATCTTTCTCACCAAAAGTATACAATCATCTTAAAAACAAAGCAAATACTCAGTATTTGTGTGATAGTTGAATCCTCAACTACTATTTGGTGCATTCCCTATGCTTTTACCATATGCCTTTGTTTTAGGTTCATTTCAGAGTCAAACAGCTACCTATTTTGAAAATAAGAAAAGTTCAACAGTACACTGTGAGCTATCAGACTCACAAATTTCATATACTTTATATGGATTCTAGAGAAGCTCAGAAGCCAAAATACAAATTTTGAGAGTTAAAAAAAATTATTACTGAATGCCTGATGTAAACATTGTGTACTTAACTAAACTGATAGTCCTTTAATTATCTTTTCAGGAAGCCTTACTGAGAGCATAATTCCTAAAGCTACCAGCAAGAGCAGTCGTGTGACAGCCCATGCTTTTTAAAAACAGGAGTCAACTCCAGATAATTAGTTCCTTTCCCCACACATTATAGTATTTATCTGAGCACAAAGTAATTAACATCTCTGATTGCATCATATGATCTGAGCTACTCCCAGGCCACTCACCCATCTGGTTGCATCGATTTTGCCATTTGTCAGCATGTGGGTTTGTGTGTGTCATGAGGGGTGTGTGGACAGCAGAGAATCACTGGGTGTTTGGAGTCACACGTTACCACATGTGCACGGTCAGGTTTGTGATGTGTTCCCAATCACTCTAACCCTCTACTCAAGAAAGGGACAGCAGCTCCTGGTCACACCACTCTTAGGTTTAAGCCCTATGCATCCCTGGTTTGGTGTCTCCGGAAAGCTTTAAGCAGGGAAGAGATTTGACAATGAATTGAGTGAAATACAATTCTTTAGCTCTGAAAGTAAAATTCCACAGCTCGAGGAAATAATGACAACTCTAGATGAAAGCTACACAGTTTTCGAGCCAGTGGGGAGAAATATATAGAAAAATATATATCCTAAATAGTCTCGGTGTATTTATGTATTGCCAAATTAAGCATATGCATTTCCTTAATGACTAATGGTGTTGAACATCTTTTATGTGTTTGTTGACCAATTGTATAGCTTTGTAACAGAATTTTAAACACTTTGTCTCATTTAATTCTTACCGTAGACCTGGCAAGTATTTTATAAAAAAGGAAACAGAGACTTCATAAGTTAAACGAAGAAAATTGTTAAAAAGTTGAGGCAGAATTGGGTTCAAACTCAAGTTTCACACTCCAGACACAGGAGAAATAAGCCTGAGAAGTGATGAACTTGGGTTTAAGAGTATCTGGACCTCTCAGGTTAATTAGTCTGCCATTAAAAGAATGATGTAACGCCCTTTGCAGCAACTTGGATGGAATTGGAGGCCATGATCCTAAGTGAAGTAATCCAGGAACAGAAAACCAAACACTGCATGTTTTCACTTATAAGTAAAAGCTAAGCTATGGGTCCACCAAGGCATATGGAATGGAATAAGGGACATTGAAGACTCGAAAGAGGGAGGGTAGGAGGGGACTGAGGGATGAAACATCACCTGTTGGGTACAATGTGCACTAGTTGGGTGATGGGTACACTTGAAGCCCAGACTTCCGCACCACTATACCATTCAAACGATAACTAAAACCACTTGTGCTCCTAAAGCTGTTGAAAATAAAAGGAAAAACCTCCAAGGACAGTGTCATTTCAATCAAGGCATGTGGGAAGCAACTCATCTGTGAGGCAGGCCAGCTCCTGAGCACAGACCTCACAGCTGGATCTCTGCACCAGTTGTTAAATGTGTTGGCTGGAGGCACTCAGCTGTTACACAAGAGGATTTTGGGAGCCTCTGTAGGCCATTAGAAACATATTTTTATTTAGAAGAAGAGGAGGAGGAGGAAGAGGAGGGAGCAGCTGCCACTAGCTGTCATAATTGTACCAAGATCTAATATCTTTCATAAAACACCATTTTATTTGATTAACTAGAACACTGTGGTCAGAATGTGAGAGAGAAAGAAGTTGGATTTACATAACTCGCCAGGAACAGAGCCCAGGCTGTGTTCCAAAGAGCTTCTGATCACTCAGGATATTCAAAGAGCTTTGATGCAGGACAGGTGAATAAAAAACACATGTCCCGGGACCAGTACTTTTCTCACCCCCAGACTGACCCGATAGCCTGTGAGAAAGGTGTCTGTGCACTGACATGCGTCACACATACCACATGTAAGGATACTACACTTTGGCAACTGCTGAGACTTTCCACATATCTTGGTTCCTGCCTCCTTTTGAGAGGATTCGGCCAGTCAAGACATAATTTGGAAATTAAAAATAAATAAAGCATGAATAGTAATGAAAGTTCCTGCAAAGTGCCTTTGATAGGACAATTTCTAGGAAGAGCAGGTAAAAAGAGGTCTAACGTCACATGGAGATTGAGCCTAATGCGGGTATTTTAAATTCCAGTCTCTTTTATCACAAATATTGATTAATCTTTCACTTGCTACAAGGTAGTATTAAGGTGATGTATGGTAGGATGTTGTAAATTAGAAACAAAGAGAATCAAATACACTGTGGGATTCGTTAGAGAAAATAAAGTTTTAAAAGTCAGGTGAGTTTCAAGTAACTCAACAAATGACATTAGTGAGTGGGTGGGGGTGGGGGAGCTTGCCCCCACATCCTATGAGGGCACTGTATTTTCCCAGGTACTTGTGTGAGTAACACTCGCCTGTTACATACTTGGGCCATGTGGGCTGTTTTCATTAGCACTCAGAGGCAAATCTCCAGCAACACTAGAGCTTTCTGTTTGTTTTTTAAAAAGTGCAAAGTATAAATGTTTACCAAATCTGGACTAGACTGGTTTTCAAATGAGTTTGATTGTGGTTTCTACTGTTTTCTTAAATGTACTTTAATATGGATAATGCAATTTGGGCCAGAAAATAGCGAGATTCTCTCAGATCCCTTTTCTGTTAAGATCTCCGTCTCCCAAAGATATGGATATTGGCAGTAATTTGCCTGTCAAGGATGATGACTGTGTAATATCACCTGTGTTACACATATCAGCGTGATGTTTATAAGAACTTTTCAAAGCAAATGATCTTTAAAAACACATTTCTTCCACTGAGCATGGTGGCTCATGCCTGCAATCCCAAGCCCTTTGGTAGGCGAGAGGATTGCCTGAGCCCAGGGTTTTGAAAACAAACTGAGCAACTCAGCGAGACCTCATCTATACAACAATCTTAAAAATTAGCTGGGTGTGGGGGCATGCGCCTGTCGTCCCAGCTCCTGGGAAGGCTGAGGCGGAAGAATCGCTGAGCCCAGCAGGTTGAGACTGGTGTAGCTGTGACCGTGCCACTGCATGCCAGCCTGGGTGACAGAGTGAGACTCCGACTAAAAACCAAAACCAAAACCATTTTCTTAAAGAACCTTCTCTGCTCATATTAAAAGAAAAACTCATAGCAAAAAATAGCACATGTAAAAAGGAGGCATTAGCGGGAGCAACTGGGAAGCGTTTGCTGGTGCCAGGCTTATCTGGCGCATTTGTTTCCTGGAGAGCATGGTGAGATAAACTGAACTCTTTTGTCCTCTGGGTAAAGAATATAGATGATGCATGAACCCTGTCCCATTGCAGGGCTTAGTCAGAGGTGAAACTAAACCGTGAAAGCACAGATTGTTCATAACAAGTTCTTTAGGAGTGACTGTGGCGTGGCAGGGACAATGCAACTGAATTAGCTTGGGTTCCCTGGACATCCGTAAAAATGCTGGTGGATCTCTTAATGCAGTTACATGTATATTTGAATTATGCAGCTCCAAATTCAAAAAAAGCCAAACTAGTCTACATGGTAGTTTATGGAAAATTAGAAGAAGCAAACATTACTGGCTTATCTGGTCTTCTCTCCCTTAAAACGTATTTCATTAAGGATAGCACATAATATAAAATTGACCAAAGTTTTATCTGTTTGATGCTAATCGAAAAGAGCTCTAACTTTTTTCTCTTTTATCTTTGATATAATTTTAGTTGAACTTTACTATTTTTTCTGATTACAGATAGAAAATACAAACATTATTGAAAAAACAAAAAAATGTAGACGATTATAAAGAAATAAAAATCACCTGAAACTGCAATCCCACCCATAACAAATTTTAATGTTTTGGCCTATGTTTTCTAGCTTTTTTGTCTGTGTTTACATGGATGCATATATGTAATATCAAGATACTTATTTACTTTCAAAATTGAATTTATACCTTACATACTTTTGGTTTTTAATTTCACTGAACATTATAAAATAAAATTTTAGCATGTCACTAACCATTCTTTGAGCACAAGATTTTAAATGACTGCCTAATGTTATTCTTAATAAATTTAATAGTATTGGGCATGTAGGCTGTTTTTAAGTTTCTGTTCTCAAAAGGCAGGTATTGAAAAGTAGGAATCCCAAGAAACTTGGCATAGAAGAACTTGGTGAAAGTTCTAGGTAATTATTTCTAGCTTCTTAAGCATGTCTAGTCCTGGTTGTTCTTCTAGGCACCTGTGCTCCCGGCAGTGACGTATTGTTATCAGCCTTCCATAACCAGCCTCCGGCCCACTACCTGGAGTCGTGGGACACCGGTGCCTGGGGTTGTCTAGAAATAAGACTTCTGACATCTACATTAAAGAATGCAACCTCTGGACTTTTTTATTTATTTACTTATTTATTTGAGTCGGAGCCTCACTCTGTCACCCAGACCGGAGTGCAGCGGCCGCTCCCGGCCCCCGCAGCCTCGACCCGCCGGGCTCCGGCGATCCTTCCGCCTCCGCCTTCCGAGGAGCCGGAACCACAGGCGCGCGCTGCCACGCCCGGCTGAGTTTTTGATTTATTGTAGAGACGAGGTCTCGCCAAGTTGCCCAGGCGGGTCTCGAACCTGCGGGCTCAGGCAATTCACTCACCTCGGCCTCCCAAGGCGCGGATTACAGGTTGAGCCACCGGGCCCAGCTGGACTTTTTTCTAAGCTCAGAAGAACCTTAAATACACTCAGCCTCTCAGCCTTCAAGGCCACAGTCGCCTATGAGTGCCAACCCCTTTCTGTCTGTGGAAAGTGGATAATAAACTTTGCTGCCTTCTCCTGTGCAATTCTTTGCATTATTCCCGCAGCACTGGCCCCCCTTGCCTCAGTTTACCGTTTCATGAATGAGGAAGGGATGAGTATTTTGACACATAAACTTTGTATCATGTATCTAATTATTTCCTTTGGAAAGAATCTAGAATTGGAGCTGATGAATAAAATATAAAAGTAAAACCTCTTAAATTCATGATATACTTTTGCCCTTGCTATTCTGAAGAAACGTGCCCATGTCAATCCCATAAACTCCCAGCACTGGGAGAAAAGAATGTGCCACTCTATCATTTCACGTTCTCATCCAGACTTGTTAGTTTTCTTTTTCTTTTTTTTGAATCAGAGTCTCACTGCCCCCCAGGTTGGAGTGCAGTGGCACGCTCACGGTCACCGAAGCCCTGACCTGCTGGGCTCAGGTGTTAGGGGCTGGGGGTTAGGGTTTAGGGTTTAGGGTCTAGGGTCTAGGGTCTGGGGTCAGGGTTAGTGGTTAGGGGCTATGGTTAGGGTTAGGGGTTAGGGGTTACAGGTTAGTTTTAGGGATTCGGGTTTAGGATTAGAGTTAAGGCTTAAGCATTAGGGTTAGGGTTAGGGTTTAGGGTTTAGGTTAGGGTTAGGGTTAGGGATTAGGGGTTAGGGTTAGATTTAGGGTTTAAGGCTTAGGGTTAGGGCTAGGGTTAGGGCTAGGGTTTGGGTTAGGGTTAGGGTTAGGGTTAGGGTTAGAGTTGCAAGGGACTAAATAGAACACACGAATTCGAAGACTCTGGCCTTAAAGCTGCCACAGTCCGCGGAGGCCGAGGCGGCTACAGAAAGCAGAGCCCAACTGTGAACATTGCAGGGATGGCTTTTCAGAGCAGCCGGTCGGGCTCATGGTACATTTGTAAGCTAGATGTCTGTGTAAACCAGCTCTGACATCATCTTGCTAGAATAAGGACACCGATACACCGATAAGGAAAAAAAAACCCTCTAATTTCTGCCTCAGCAGCTTATCAGTAATAGTCTAATCAGAGTAAGAGTATAGACTCCGATTTTATTTTTATGTTAAGGCTGTGGGATGCAATTCAGGGTTAGGTATGCAAATGTTCATTATGCAGGTACCCTTGTTGATGAGGTATGCACCCCTGCCCGGCTGATCCCACTACTGCCAATCTTTTTCTTATAGCATTACAATAATTTTCAAGATTGTACTTCTGATTTTATGCTTCCTAGAGATCTTCTTGGCTCTGCTTCAATCCAACTTAACTCATCCAACTTGAATTAATAATTAAAGGGTTATCTGGAAATTTGGATTGGACACACAACTAATCTCAGTTCCCTTATAAATCCTACTCAAATGATGGTAAAGGAACAACAACAACAATAGCATCCAAGCTCAAGGGCAAGGAGAAGGGGAGTGGACAGAGGACCAGCTACTGACTCATCCATCTGAAGAAAGCTGACACCTAAACCAGCAGCAGGAGAAGGCAACAGCCAGAAGCAAGTTGACATGCTACAGAGCCCAGGAAGATCTCAAGGGCTGGAGCTACCAGGTGCCACTGAAGATGAGAGCGTGGGGAGACCCTGGACACAGATTTCGCTGAAGGTCCGCGTTTGCAGCATTAGGCTCCCCATCCCCAGCGCATGCACCAAGCAGACGCCCTTCCGCCACCATAGCTGAAGACTGGACAAGTCAACCCTGACAATTTCTGAGTATGGGGACAACAGGCACAGCTGAGGTGTGGGTGCAGTGCTATACTGAAATAATGGGTATTAAATATACCTATTGCAAGGGAGTATCTTCTACTCCAAAAACTTTAGATAGACTGTAAATAATCAATTGCTACATAAGTTGTAGAATTTTTCATATCTAAGTATCTATTTTAATCTAATCTTTCTCAGTTTTCAATTACAAATACAACTTTAGGGCCTCTTGGAAGTGAGACCAGTCTTGCTGTTGAGAATCCACTGCTCTGGGAACTGAATGAGTCTGTGACCATGAATCCCAGTCCAGGAAAGGAGACCAGCCTGTTTGCCACAGACCAGCCACCTAGATACTGCACAGTCTAGTGTGTGCTTCCAATGCTCCACTCTTGCTATTGATTATTTATAACACAGTGATTACAGAGAAGATCTCTGGAGTCAAGTTGCTTGAGCCTAAACTTGAGCTCTGTGGTTACCTATACCTTAAACAATCTTGGACAAGTTATTTAACTTCCTGCAGTGCCTTAGTTTTTTTTTTAACCTCAAATACATTTTAAAAATTATTTCTAATCTTTGATGGTATAATATGCCTAAGACTTACCTCAGTTTTTGATAGAAAAAAAATATTCCATCCAAATTCTGTTGTTCACAAAGACAATTTCCAGAGCTCCAATGACAAATACTATAGACTGCTTTATTCTTTTCCATGACTATAAACTTAAATATCAAACAGAATTCTGAATGATAGGACTGCTGGACTTTAAAAATTCAGAACACGAAGGCCTAGAATGCCAACTAATGCATTCAGGAGAAATAATGGAGCTAGGAAGTCATCATTTTGAAAGCATCGTAATAGTGATAAATTTAGGCAAGAATCATGGATGCCAAACCTCGTGGTAAAAGTTTAATGAGAAACAGTGTATTTATAAGGTGTCAAAGTGTCTTCCTATAACTACTTATTAATTACAAAGGGAAAAGACCTTCAGAGTGAAGAAACTTGGCAGATACTACCTTAAGCAAGTGAATAAAGTTACTATCACAGTAACAGGTCAAAGTCACAGCACTGCCACCTGTCAGGGCACATTGAAAAGACACAATGTCACTGCTGAGTTATTTCTCCCAAACTTGTGTAACTCGAATTGATTATGAGGAAATATCAGACAGACTCAATTTGTGGAGTAGTCTACAAGGCAATCGGTCGGCAGCTTAAAAAGTGCTGAGGTTATAAAAGACAAAGAAAAGCTGAGGAACTACCACAGGCTGAAGGTCGCTAAAGAAACACACAAACTACCTTCAGCACATGGTCTTGGACCGGCTCCTGGGCTGGGGAAAGAAAAAAAGCGTAAGAGACAGTATCAGAGCAGTTGATGACGCTTGAATAAAGACCGGGGATCAAATAATGGTAATTGTATCAATGTAGAATTTTCTGATGATGTCAGTTGTGCTGTGGTTACGAAAGAGATTGTTCATGACTTTAGTCCATAGACACGCTGAAGTATTTAGGGGTGAAGGGGCTTGATGTCTGCAACTTACTCTCCAATAGTTGAGGAAAAAATGTATGTGTACTTATTGAGAGAGAGAGAGCGGTCAAGCTAGCTGGGCAAAATGTTTAACAAATGTGTGAACCTGAGTAAAGGGCATATAAAAGTCTTTGTAACCTTTTTGTAAGTTTGAAAGTATACAATATATGTTATAACAAATAAATAGACTATGGCCGAAAGATTTCCTCTCAGATATAATCCCAATAGACCCATTTGTCCTGTCATCTCATACTTCCAAGCTGAGAGAAACGCTCAGTACTATGAGCAAAGGCAAGGTACTGGCAGACATCCGGACTCCACTGAATCTTGTCAGTATGAAGGTAGAGAGTCAACTACTTTCTGAATTATTCTTCTAATAAAACGTCTTACAAGTAGTTTAGTATGGCAGAGTCTGCTATTTGCCACCCCAATATTCATGCTTCCATTCTTTCTTAGTTACAAACTCTCTGATACTTAGGTAGGGATAAGATTGCTCACAGTAAAGGCTGTATTTGCCAGCTCCCCTTGCTAAAGTTGCTAACTTCTGACCAGAGAAACTAAACAGAAAAATTATATAACAACTTCGAATACATTTCCTTAAAAGACATCAGGAACAGGTTCTTTCCCCCTTCTTTGTTTCTCCTCCCCTATAGTTAATCTGGAGCATGAATGGGATGCCTCAATTTCTAGCAGTTACCTTGGGCCACAAAGGCAAGGTCTACCCCCTAGACCTTGAGCGCAACAGAGAGATAAGAAGAACTTGATTAAAAAGAGCTGTTAAGCCGGGCTCGGTGGCTCAGCCTGTAATCCCGCGCCTTTGGGAGGCTGAGGGGAGTGGATGGCCTGAGCCCACGGGTTCAAGACCCGCCTGGGCAGCGAGACCTCATCTCTACAATAAATCAAAAAATCAGCCGGGCGTGGTAGCGCGCGCCTGCAGTTCCGGCTACTCGGAAGGCTGAGGCGGAAGGATCGCCGGAGCCCAGCAGGTCGAGGCTGCGGTGGCCGGGAGCGGCCGCTCCACTCCAGGCTGGGCGACAGAGTGAGACTCCAACTCAAAAAAAAAAAAAGAGCTGTTATACCAATCCTAGAATGTCTACCTGGTAGACTATTTTATATGAGAGAAAAATTAACTTTTATTTTGTGCAAGTCACTGCTAGTTTGGATTTCTATTATGTATCACCAAGCAAATGGTTTTTTTTTTTTTTTAAAGATAAGGGGCTATGGTCTGACTTAGACTCTTAATTCCTGTTACCTTTTTTGGGAAATGGTTCACTCCATGAGAGTGGATGTCATCAATGTATCTCCCTAGAGCCTAGCAGAATCTTCACATAGTTTCAGTTGATAAACATTGTTTCAGTGAACAAAGATTCTTTTAATAAAACTACTTCAAAATGTTGCCTACAACAACATTTGGAATTCATTCTAGTTTGATTCTGCTGATCATTGTAATTTCTTTCAAAGAACACAATAAATATATTTCTTTCCTATTACTCTTTGGTCAAAACCAATATGATACTCCAATTGGTTAAAATCATAAAGACAATTTTTTATTATATTGTTTTTTTTCCATTGCATTCTTCATTAATAGATCATAAAGTAAGGTGAACCAGGCAGTACAGGTTGAGTTATGCTACAATAGAAACTCTAAAATGTCACTAGTTTAAAACAAAGGTTTATCTCAAGTGAGTAGGAGACTCTATTCCATAGCTTCCTAATCTGGCTGACAGTCTCCTCCATTCAGACAGAGAAAAAGGGAACATGACAAATTGTCCATTGGTCCGTAAGGCTTCCAGTTCTTATGGAAAGACACATCACTTCTACTCATATTTCATTGGCCAAAGTTATATGGCCACATCAAACTTCACGGGACAGAAGGTGCAATCCTACTATGTTCCCAGGATGAACATTTGAGAATTCCTGGAGAATATCACCTCCTTTTTCAAACACATCTGTTTGAGACTGGATTTTTTCCATGTACTTCAACCAATTAATTCTGAATTCATATCTTCTCTTTATTCTCCTGAGTTTGCTTCAGTAATGTGCTTCAGTAAATACTGGCTGGTTAATAGAATGAACAGCTACATTTATGATGATTATGGAAAGTGGAATGTTCCCAAGGAGTTGGAGGATTGGATCCAGCTCTCCTAATCTGTCAGTATTAGCTTGTGACCAAAAAAAATCTAACTGTCTTTTCAAAGTTTTTCAGCGTAGTCTATGGTATTTTTGATTAGTGATTTGAGTAGTGTGCAAGAATCCTGGGAAATCTTCAGACTGTGGTTTTTATCTGTTTGGGACTGGATTTTCTCTATGTATTTCATCCAAGAGAACATATATGTAACAGACAATGCAGAGAAAACATGAGAATTCAGTCATCTTGTAGTAACCCAAAAGTTATCGAGATTTACAAAATAAAAGTTGTGGAAAATATAGTAACTTTAAAAATAAATACATATTTTATGTTGAAATACAATGGGTAATTGCTATTTAAAAAATTAATATAACTTAAAATTTTCTGTTTTAATTTTAATACCATCAATATTGATAAGTATTTATATCTTTATAAACTCTGGGTCTTTAGGGCCCTCAATAATTTTTGTTTTAACACTTTGTTTTGAGATAATTATCTTTAATAATTTTTAAGAGCTTAAAGGGTTCCTGAAACAAAAAGTCTTGAGAACCACTGTCTTAGATAATACCTTTTTTGCTAAATTTCAACTTAATCTTTTAAAGGAAATAACTGCTAAGTAACATTGTCTCTGTGAAATTTTAAGAATCAATGAGATAACAACTTGTATTTATGTACACAAAGAATAGCATTGTGAAAACTCAGCTCATTGCTTGGAAGGAGGTTGACCTCTCTATATTGAAACACCAAATCAACTGCACATTTGGATTACTAGAGAGTATGTTCTGTTAATCCTTTGATATCTGAGACTAGAACTAGTTGCTGAATAAGGACACATGCAGCTACAATAACTAAAACTCACCTAAAAGGTTAAAATACAAATTTATATTCTTATATAACAAGAAGTCCAAATGTTGGATATTTCCCCAAATGGCTATTCCATTGGGTTAGTAGCACTGAAATATTCCCAGGGTCTTTACATCTTTCCAATCTGTTGGCTTCAGCATTTTTGTTTATGTAAAATTGGTTCCTTTCATGAGCTTCAAATCCTGACATCAAAAATAAATATGAGATGAGGAGGTAGAATAGGAAGGAGTTCTTCCCACGCTTTCTTTCTTTTCTTTTGAATCAGGGGTTCACTCTGTCTCACAGGCTGGAGTGCAGAGGCATAATCACATCTCACTACAGCATGGACCTCTTGGGTTCAGGCCATCCTTCCTCTCAGTCTCCTGAGCAGCTGAAACTACAAGCCCCCCCCCACGCCCTGCTAAGTTTTTAACTTTTTGTAGGCACGAGGTCTCACTATGTTGCCAGGCTGATCTTAAACCCCTGGGCTCAGGCAATCCTCTTGCTCCAACCTCCCAGTGCTGGGATTACAGGCGTGAGCCACCACACCCGGCCCCCATGCTTTCTTTTAGGTGAGAGCAAAGACTTTTCCCAGAAGCGCCTTGCCACCTCAACGCTGGCTCCTGTGGAGGTGTTGCTGGTCAGAATTGGATCACCGCTCAAACCAGTCACTGGCAAGGGGCAAGAGATTGTCTTCATTGGCTTAAGCCAAGCATGACAGTCTCTTTGTAGTTGAAGGGGGGCCCCAAAGGGCTTGACTTCTTGATCTGCAAAGTGGGGTTCTTTTTTTCCTTTGAGTTGGAGTCTCACTCCGTCGCCCAGACTGGAGTGCAGCGGCCGCTCCCGGCCCCCGCAGCCTCGACCCGCTGGGCTCCGGCGATCCTTCCGCCTCGGCCTTCCGAGTAGCCGGAACTACAGGCATGCGCTGCCACGCCCGGCTGATTTTTTGATTTATTATGGAGATGAGGTCTCGCTGCCCAGGCGGGTCTCGAACCCGCGGGCTCAGGCAATCCCCTCACCTCAGCCTCCCAAAGGCGCGGGATTACAGGCTGAGCCACCGAGCCTGGCACAAAGTGGGGTTCTTTTAGCAGAAGTGAGGGTGGGGGTGAAGAGCAGCTAAGGGATAGGTAGCCAGTCAGGTCTGGTGCAATGACGACAACTGGAATGTCTGATTGCAGTAAATAAGACTGTCATGGGATAATAGATGCAAGTCAGAGAACTTTCATAAAGATCATTCTTGCCTGTTTTCCTTCTGTCGATTAATCAGTATTCACTGAGAGCCTAATGAATGCCTAACAGCATTAAAGATGTATAGTCTCAATTTCTTAAATCTGCATTGATAGTTCACGCTTATGTTGTAGTTTTTTATAAATCCCCATATAGATCTCATTCAATCATAAAAAAGGTAGTTCTATTCGACTACATTTTTGTTTCCTTACTTAAATTATCATGCCCTTGTCCTTGCTGACATGTTACAAAATCCTATCTTTTATACTTTCAGTTAAAATTTGGTTCTCTCTTTACACTGGGACGCATTTACATGCTTAAAAAAACACAAATTTCATTCTATAATCCAAGTAATTCTGTAAGTAATTAA
Organism: Cephalopachus bancanus; assembly: GCA_027257055.1. NCBI lineage: Eukaryota > Metazoa > Chordata > Mammalia > Primates > Tarsiidae > Cephalopachus > Cephalopachus bancanus. Next base: position 1,511,261 of record JAPVLO010000140.1, read on the forward strand.
CAAAAGTCAGATACAGAAATATATTTTCCAATATGGCCTTCTTTCTCTGGAACAACCCACATACCAGCTGTCTGGTCTCTAATAGTATGAACCAAGTAGGGTTGGGAGATATTTTATGATATAATTTTTCTATATCAGGAATAATTTATAGATAATTTAGGAAATGGTCCTCTGTCACTTTTCCTTCAGATCTCAACTTAAATGTCTTCTCTTCTGAATCCTTCCCTGACCACCCCACTTAAAAGAGGCTGTCTCCAACTACTTTCTATTAAATCACTCTTCTAATTCTGTCTATGGAACTCTTGCAAATCTGTAATTATCTCCTTCAAATATTCAAATATTATTTTCTGTCTCCTAACTAGAATGGAAACACTGTGAGAGCTGGAGAACATGCTGATCTTATTCTATACTGTACACTCAAAGCTTAATCCTGTGCCTGGCTTATAATGGCTGATCAATAAATATTTGTTAATTGAATTTAGTTTCCTTTTCGAAATCATCTCTTATTGAAACACTTTATGTTATATTCTGAAATGTTAAAATAAATCTTGGTGTTTGTCATAGTTTGGCCAAGCTATTTAACAATATAGGATAATAAATTGGTATGGTTAATGGACATTTAACATAAAGTGGCAGATGTGGAAAAACATGGAAAACATAGTTTACAATGAGACACTCTCTTTTTATGTCCAGTGGATACTTTTTTACATACTGTATTTTTATTTTACATAATTTATTTGGTATGAGAAATTAACCTTTGTGGGGTTAACACAGAAGTTAGAAAATGTCTAGAAGTGAAGCCTTCAATAACTCAGTTTCTGTAATCAAAGTTGAAATTCTGCAAATATTTTGTGTCTTCAATGTACTTTGAATTGGAACTACTCATGAATTCATTGCGGTTTTATTAATATACATCCAGTGGTAACTATACTATGAAGCATAAAATATTTTAGGCCATTACATATTTTATTGCGTACTTAAATACGTGAAATGCTTTATTGCTGTTATTAACTAAGAAAATTCCATGAAGAGCACAGTGAAACTGGCTGTTTTCAATGGGGATATTCCCATGTACGAGTGTGATTAGCACAGACTTGCTAAATCTCTCTCTGAGCCATCTGTGAGCACCTTCTTGGTTTAAAACAACACACGCCAGCTATGCTCAGTTCGAAGTCCCTTTTTACCACAACTGTTACCTTTATCTTAAACCTGGGAAGATTCTCAAATGCCTGAAGCTGGGAAATGCTACCTTTCACTAAGGATCTGAGCCTTGAACTGAAAAAAGAATTGTATTATATCAGTTACTTCAAATGAGATTTTATTGACATAAAATGAAAAGTTCCAATCCATTTAAGGAAAAAAAAATCGAGCATCTTTAGCTTACTAGTGAGTTTAGAACATATTCATGTGTTTAACCTTCTAGCAATTCAAAATGCCTTCCTACTCACGAGCTTATCCACTTGCTCTCTAGTTCAACCTCAAGTTTCAAAAATGTAAATACTCTTGTTACAGTGAAGTTATGGGTTTTGGAAAATCTGTGATAGTGAAGAATTTCCTGACAAAGACTTGATAGTAAATAATGTACTCCACAGCGTGAAGGCTGAGGTCCTTCCTACATACCCAGGACATTCTTTTTAAAGGACATGTTCTGATCACCATGAATCAGAGCTTCTGAAAGATGGCACTGTAGCAAAACTACGTAAACCGCGCAGAGAACTGTAAACATAATGTATCTTTAGAACAAACTCTAAAGTTATGAGACATTAAAATAATCACTTTCTCTACCAAAGATGCATACTTTTAAAAACCTGCAGACCAGAAGCAGTTAAAGTAGGCTTGCTTTTGACTGTGGTATTTAGTTCTTCAACCCCAGGCTGAGTACAGTTAAGAATCAATCCTTTAATGTCATATCTAAAAAATTTATATTGAACTTTACACACCATAAAGATCACCCATTTTAACTTACAAGTTAATGACATTTAGTAAATTTACAGAACTGTGCAACCTTCACTATAATCTAATTTTAGAGCAATTCCCACCACCCCAAAAACATCCCCCATTCACATGATGTTTAAGGGTTTGTATTTAATTTTGCCACAGCTTTTCTGTGTGAAACATAATTATATAATTGAAGTAGAATACCAAAAACCTTAATGCATTTGATTCTGTTGGCATTCAGACACAAATGTATACTTTGCCTGGAAAGGAGCAAATTTTGCATGTACAACTTTTTAAAAAGGAGGTTAGCTAATTAGGCAGATACTGCAGTTCTCCTTAAACCATATCTATAGGCTCATGAATAAAAAGGGATGCGTATGAACTGAGTCTAGCCTTGTTTTTGCTACAAGCGAAATGGCATTATTTGGGAGGCACATGGCGGTGGCAGCAGCTGTGAGTCATTATAGCCTCCTCATGCTTCACACGTCTGTTTCTCACCTTCGTTTCTAATTAGGGAAGAAGCCGTACTCTAGCTGAGGTCATCAACAAGGGCGGGGCAACGCCAAGGCACATTCAAAACAGGAGCCTAGTTCAAGCTCCAATGCTTCTTTCCGTTGGTATTTTTTTCTGGATAATATAGACACTCATCGCTATGTTTTAAATGTGGTCTTGATTTCATCCCTTTTTCCCCCTCAGAAGCAATCACATAGCACCCTTTCTCCAGGGTATTCTTCCTTTCTCATATCTTATAGTCGTTCAAAGATCTAAAGATTTTTTTAAAAAAGCATGTTGGGTCCACATGCAGGACATACAAGGTAAATTTACGGTACTTTCTCTTAGTAAAATATAAAGCTTGGTGGCTTAGATATCTATTAGAATGTAGCTCCATGAAAATAATGTGTTTGGCAGTTTTATGCATGTACATATCCTTAGCTCCTAGAATAGTATCTGGTATGTAGCAGGTGTTCAATAAATACTTGTTGAATAAATAAAGTTTTAAAATATTTTTAGTCCCAATATACTATGTAGGTTGGTCCCTCTCACTGCTGTGTTATGAAAAGTGTGTTGATAAGTTACACATTTTAAAAATGCACCAATGGAACTCAGTATAAAATTCTAAAATAAATTTAAGCTGTAACATGAATAGGTTATGCCTCAGATGATGTTATTTTGTGATTCTGTATTTCTTTCCACTTATTTTACATCCTCATGTTGCATACAGCTTGATTAAGAAGTATGTGTATGTATTCTAAAAAATATAATGTTCCTGAAAATTGTACTGTTTTCTCGTCTTTTGGCATAATGTAAAATTAACATTCTTCAAAATTTAGCTAAGAAATCCCCTCTTTGATGGAAATGATCAACTATGCAAAAGAAAAATATCACTTTGGTCTTGGCAACGCTGGAAATGAGCTCGAGATCTGTATAAACAGGTGGCATAAGGGAAATAAATGAATGAATATTAGGTTTAGGATCTCCTAATAATCCATATTTTTTATGTTTTTTAATTCAAGGATTTCATGTGCAGATGTATCACATGGGTGTTCTGCATGATGGTGAGGTCTGGGCTTACATTAAGCCCATCACCCCAGTGGTGTGCATGGGACCTGATGAGTGTGTTTTCAACCATCAGCCCCTCTTCCTCCTCTCTCGGGAGTCCCAGTGTCTGTTGTTCCCACCTTTGTATCTGTGTGTATCCGGTGCTTAGCTCCTACTTAAGGATGAGAACATATGGTTTGGGGTTTTCTGTTTCTATATTAGTTAGTTTAGAATAATGGCCTCCAGTGGCATCCACATTGCATATTTCTATGTATCAGTTTGCCTAAATTTGATCAGGTATAAATCTTGCCATATTTTCTTAATTGTGTATCCATTTTTCCTCATAATAATGCGTTATTTCAATCACAATTTTAAGACAGCTGGTATTCTTCCAGATTTATGTCCCATCATCACACTATGACCTTCCTTCTCCACTCTCCCTTCTCCACGCTTCTCCAGTCACCTCGATTAAACTTGTTTCTTGGTAATTTCTGGAACTGGATTGCTGTCATCATTGGTTCACGTGCTCCAGCCTCATGAAAATCCTCCCCAGGGCTGCTGAGCTCGTTGTTTTCTTTCTCCCTGGGGATCATGAGCCATCCTCCAGCCTCTGTTCTCGTGCCTCCTCCCCTCATCTTATAAACATCCTTGTCTTTACACCCCCCAAACAAGACTCCTCTACTGACCAACGTTCCCCTTCTCTCTCCTTTTTCTTCTTAAACAGGTAGGCTCAAGTCAATGTTTTCATTTCTTCCTCTCTGATCTCCAACTCAACTTGCTGTTCAAAAGCGTCTGTCCCATACCGTCAAATGAGGTTGTTCTAAAGTCACTTATATGGGCAACCCCCTCAGGTCCCCTCCCACTGTGGGAGCTTTTCTGTCCTCTCAATAAATCCAGCTTTAAAATAAAATAAAATAAAATAAAATAAAAGGCACTTGTACCCTTAATTGCCAAATCCAACGAACACTTGTCCTTATCTTTTTTTTTTTCAATTCAACCACATTTTATTCATCTGTGCTTTTTACTTTCTGTTTATCCTCTCTCCCACCCCAGACCTCCTCATTCATTCCCAGCTCTTCTCTGCCCTGAGCTGCAGCCTGGGTGTTTGACCCTCAGAGACTGCATCTGCCGGCTTTCTTGTCCTCTGGCTTCCCGCTGGACTCAGCCAATGGAGAGCATCTGACGGAGACGACTTGTCCTTGTCTTATTTGACCTCTTGGTGGCATTTACTGCCTTGGACTGCTCCTTCCTTGTTGGAGTCCTTCCCTTGCGTGTTTCCACCACACCTGCTCTATGGGCTCCCATTCTGCCACCTTAACTTCTTTTCAGGGAAGTTTTAAAAAAATTGTTGTTAGTTTATTTGTTTGCATATCCTTTAATTTTACAGTCAAACGTTGATCTCTAGTCCTCTGTTCTTGGTTTTGTTCTCAACCTACAAAATGTCCCTGGGAAAACAAATACATTCCTAATGTTACAACGACTATTTCTTTGCTGATGAATCCCATGTTTAAATTTTTAGCCCTATATTCTCTACTGAACTCCAGACCTAGTATCTCTGCTTGTCCTCTGAATGTCTTCTCTATCTACATGTTACTAAACCCTCTAAAATCTATTTGGTCTCTTCTGAGTTCTCTTCTTTGGGTGACTGTATTTACATTCAAGAAGGAAGGTGAATTGAATATTCAGCAGCCAGCAGGGCAGATTATAGTACTCTTATTTGTTGTTTATTTCTGTTTCTCCTCTCTCTAGACACATGGTAGAATTGAACCTCCTCGCCATTTGAAGTTAGGTGTGTCACGTGACCTGTTTGGGCCAGTGAAATGCCTGTCACTTCTAGGCAGAAACCACTGAAAACTGGCACACAGATAATTTTATTCCCTTTCCCGTTATGACAACCGGCAACATCCCAGAGGGAAGAGACGCTTGCCTCCATAAATTAAGAGGATGTGGAGATCTCTTACCAATCAAAAATGGACATAGAGCATGAGTGAAAAATAAACTTTGCCTGTGAGATTTTGGAGTTGGCTGGGCTCGATGGCTCAGCCTGTAATCCCGCGCCTTGGGAGGCTAAGGTGAGTGGATTGCCTGAGCCTGCAGGTTCAAGACCCGCCCGGGCAACTTGGCGAGCCCTCATCTCTACAATCAATCAAAAAAAAAAAAATTAGCTGGGCGTGGTAGCGTGCGCCTGTAGTTCCAGCTACTCGGAAGGCTGAGGCGGAAGGATCACTGGAGTCCAGCAGGTCGAGGCTGCGGTGGCCAGGAGCAGCCCCTGCACTCCAGTCTGGGTGACAGAGTGAGACTCCAACTCAAAAAAAAAAAAAAAAAAAAGATGTTGGAGTTATTTGTTACTGCCATACAGCCCAACCCATCCTGAGTCAAGATTCCAAACCAAATTCATTTCTTCCCCCTGTGCACCATTGCCAGAACAAAACAGCATGAAATTACCTCACCTGTTCTTTGCTCTATGTTCTCTATTTAATTTGCCTTTGCCTGAGCCCTCACCATCTACTGCCCAACAAGGCTACAAACCACCTAGACCCACTTTCCTGCCCACCCACATTTCATGACTCAGGCAGTTCTGTACATTCTACGTTCGAAGCGTCCTTCATGTGCATACCCTTTCGTTCTCATTCTCGGTGAACGTCTTCTTATCTCTTGCCTAGACTATCACAGTGACCTTTGAAATGAATTCTTGTCTCCAGTGCCAGTCTTTCCTAAATCCATCTTCCGGATGGCTACTGGAGTGATTTCTATAAAGTGCAAACTTTGACCGTTCCTCTCCTGCTGGCACTCTTTCACTAGTGCTTACAGAAATGGAGTCAAAGTGGCATACTGGGGTCTTACAGTCCAAGCCCAGTCTCTCTCTTCAGCCACATCTGCTCCAGTGAAATCTGTTTTCCTCCCGCTCCTGCACCAAACAGACAGTATTCTTTGACCCTTCTAGAAATCTCAACTTAGATTTCATTTATCCCAAGAAGGCTTTCCTGGTTGTCCCAGACTTCTTAAGTCCCTCCCTTGTGTCACTTATCGGCCTCAAATGTGCTTTTGCTATTGAATGTGCTGCTTTAAAAAAAATCTTTGCTCATGTGGCCATTGCAATGGCCATAGATTATAATAACTGCCATCTTTTTGAGGATATTGGGGGAATACCTTATTCACCACATCTGGAAAGTAGAGTACACTTGACATTTACAGACACCTCAAAAAGATGTTTATGGAATCAAAATAATAAGCCATTTCATCAGATAGCTTAATATCTGTTAAGGGCTTCTATTTTGAAAAATAGCTTAGCCGGGCTTGGTGGCTCAGCCTTTGGGAGGCTGAGGTGAGTGGATTGCCTGAGCCCGCGGGTTCGCGACCCACCTGGGCAGCAAGACCTCATCTCTACAATAAATCAAAAATCAGCCGGGCGTGGTAGCGCGCCTGTAGTTCCTGCTACTCGGAAGGCTGAGGTGGAAGGATCGCCGGAGCCCGGCAGGTTGAGGCTGTAGTGGCCGGGAGCGGCCACTGCACTCCAGTCTGGGCGACAGAGTGAGACTCCAACTCAAAAAAAAAGCTTAAAGGGCTTACTATGTGTCAGGCACTGTAACAAGCATTCTGTAACATTCTTTTTATTTAGCCTAACAATAAGTCTAGGGCATTGAGACATGCATTAGGTATCTATACTCACTGATTTCATTATCAAAAGCAAACCAAATCTCCCCTTCCTGGCAGGTAGATCATTACAGGGCCATAGGTACTAATTAGATATATTATTTTCCTAATGTGGAAACAAAAAAGCAAGCCACTACCATAATTTGCACTCCAGGTTTTTCTCTACAACTTTTAAGAAACAATTCAGGTCTATTATTGAAAACATTTTGAAAAAAATTATAACATTTATAAATCATCTTTCCTTTGAGACAGAACACTTTTTTTCATTTTAGGGGACCTCTGTAGATAAATGAGGGGTAGTTTAAATAAGAGAAACAGGGGCACACGAAGACTAACTTGTGTTACAACTTTCCAAGATTTCATTATCATTTTAAACCCTCTTGCTTTCATAAAAATTTTTCTAATTATTACTGAGTGGCAAAATACCAAGTAGTGACAAAGATGTATAGACGAACTCCAGACTTAATGTAGGAGGATATTGATAAAATGTTGGGAGGAAATCACAAAAGATATGAGAAGATAATTTGGAGCTAAATGCCCAGATGACATGGCTCTAGTCCTGACCCTCTTAGTTGGAACAGTCTTTTACAATTTATCTCTTTTTGCCAATGATTTTCGATTATCTTCAAATAATAAACAGGTAGATGTATGAATCTAGTTTACCTATGCATTAAAACAAAACAAAGCCAAACAAAACAAAAAACCAACATTTCCTTTGGAGAAATTTTTAAAAATATATTTTATTTTAAAGATGTGGGGTACGCTTCAGGATTAGGTATAAAAGTGGACATCATATAGGCAAAGTTTGGGCATTCCTTTATTCCTGTGGTCCCCACGTTGCCTGGTTTGAGATCAGGTACCCTCACTGGTGTGTTCGCCCCCGGTATCCCGCTACTGCCAATCCCTTTCTTATAATATTAACATTCCTTTCTTAAGGAGTCGATCCAATCACTGTTTCCTTTTCTGTAAGTTGTTCCAGGAAGAGGAATTACGGCCGTTCTTTCCACGGTGGCCCATCCCCGCTTTTCGGACACGGGTGCAGACGCAGCCGCATTTCCCGAAGCCCGGAGGCTCCAGCGAGTCGAGCCAGGGCGGGCCACGAGGCCTGTGGGCAGAAACCCACCCAAGGCGCAGAACCGCTTCGCCCCAGCCCCTCCCGACCTCCTCCCGGGACCTCGGCCGCTCGGGCGCACGTCGCTTTCCGCCGGCCGGGTGTGGAGGGGCGGTCCACGCCGGCTCGCCGAAAGCCCCCGCGGGCCCCTGGGCTGCACGCGCGCCCGGGGCCGCCCGGAGCGCCGGCTCGCAGCCGTTCGGCGCCTCGGCGGGCGGGGCAGGGGCGGGAGGCGCGGGCCACGTGAGCCCGGCCGGCGGGCGGCCGGCGTGGCCCGCGAGCCGGCCGGGGAGCCCGCCGGCGGCTCGGAGCGCGCGGCCCGAGGCGAGCGGGCGCGGGCCCGGGCAGGCCCCTCCGCGCGCCGGCCCCGCGCCTCGCCCGGCTGCCCCGCGCGCGGGGCGGCGCTCGCCGGCTTCCGCGGGCCCGGGCTGCGCTCACGGCCGCGCCCCGTGCGCCCCGCAGGCCCGCCGGCTCCTGGAGGCCGTGGGCCGGCGCCCGCGGCGCGAGGGCGGCGGCGGCGGCGCGGGGCGCGCGGCGCGGGGCGCGGAGCGCGGGGGCGCGTCGGGCGGCGGGGCGGCGGGCCCCGCGGCCTCCCCGCGGCGCGCGCGCTCTGGCCGGCGGGCCGTGACTCCGGGCCGCCCGCTGGCGCCCGCGGGTGCCCGGCGGGCCCGGAGCGCCCGCGCCCGCGGAAAGCGTCCCCCGGACGGACACCCGGGCGGGTGAGTGAGGCCTCGCCGCGGCCGCCCGCCCCGCCCCAGGAGCAGACGGCGTCCGCGCACGGCCCGCCGGGCGGCCGGGCCCGCGGTCGCCCTCGCGACGTCTGTCCGGAGGGCGCCTTCTCTCCCCGCGCGAGGCCCGTCGAGCGTCGAGCTGGAGCCCGGTTGGCAGAACTGCCCATCAGGACCCACGCGCGCGGAATGCTCCAGGGCCGCATCGCGAGCAGGGAAGGCGGATGGCGCTGCGAAGAACCATGGCGTCCTGTGCCTGCGAGCGTTTTCTTCCTTCGTGGATCCCGAAGGGGCCTGATGAGATTGAGCTCACACCAGGCAGAGTGTGTATGTGCTGCTGCTTTTTTTTTTGAGCTGGAGTCTCACTCCGTCGCCCAGACTGGAGTGCAGCGGCCGCTCCCGGGCCCCGCAGCCTCGACCCGCTGGGCCCCGGCGATCCTTCCGCCTCCGCCTTCCCAGTGGCCGCAATTACAGGCGCGCGCCCCCACGCCCGGCTGATTTTTGGGCTGATTGTACAGAAGAGGTCTCGCCGCCCAGGCGGGTCTGGAGCCCGCGGGCTCAGGCCGCCCACTCCCCTCAGCCTCCCAAAGGCGCGGGACGGCAGGCTGAGCCACCGGGCCCGGCTTGTCCTTCTTCTTTTGTAAACTAGGAGGAATGGAACTAACAGTCGCAGCTTTACGGCAATCAAGCTTGGCGCGTAAGAAAAAATGGAAACACAACGAAGACCTCCAAACTTGCTACAGAGGAGCACAGCAGAGGTCAAAAGTTATTTAACATGACGGGGAGGAGCTAGTTTACAGTTCCTGACCACAGGAACTCAGCCTTCGGTAAGATTCTTTGCAGCCTCTATTCAGGTGAAAGGGGAGGAATTCTGCAGTGTTCCTGCTTCAGAGAGCTCGTGCACGAAGAGCTCTACGCCGTTCGTAAGGTGTGCGTGTGGTTAGGAATAGCCACAGTCAGCAATACATGTCCACACATGTCCTGCGGGGGCTCGCACGCCTGGAGGACACCGCCACGAGTCATCGCAGCACGGGGCAGGTGTCGTAACTGAGTCGAGTCTGGCCAGATTTACCAGCGAGGACAGGCCTGAAGTGCCCGCCTCCGTCGGGGCCGGGGCCGGGTCGGGGAGGGGCGTGTCACGGGCTGTGGTTACCTGGCTGAGTCCGGGAGGAGATGGCTGGGAGGGGGGGGGGGGCGAGAGTAGCCCAGGAGAAGAGGCGCAGGATCGTGGAACCATGTGGGTCCTCTGGGAGCGCCAGGGGCCGAAGTGCAGGTGTGGGTGAGGCTGGCGTCACTCCAGCTGGGTAGCCAGAGGCCGGATCGCCTGGGCACACCGTGGGACACACAGTTTTACCCTGTTCTTGTGTGTAGTCCTGGGAACCCGTGGGTTTTCTTCTGTAGGTGGTACTGAGGGTTACATGTGAGAGGACTTCGAACACCCAAAGGTAAGAAATGATGAAGAGCCGGGCTCGGTGGCTCAGCCGGCATCCCGCGCCTTGGGAGGCTGACGTGAGTGGACGGCCTGAGCCCGCGGGTTCGAGACCCGCCTGGGCAACTTGGCGAGACCGCGTCTCCACCATAAATCAAAAAATCCGCCGGGCGTGGCAGCGCGCGCCTGTAGCTCCGGCTGCTGGGAAGGCGGAGGCGGAAGGGTCGCCGGGCCCGGCAGGTCGAGGCTGCGGGGGCCGGGAGCGGCCACTGCACTCCAGTCTGGGCGATCGAGTGAGGCTCCGACTCAAAAAAAAAAGAGATGATGAAGAGTCATTCTCAGACACTGGAAGTGGGGATGCGGGTGGGTGGGTTCGGGGAATACTTGGTGCAAAATAGATTAGGGTTGACGATGTATTGGGTACGGCAGAGGAAGGAGAGGTGAAAAGCAGAAGGGCTCCCGAGGGTGGTGACCAGGTGATGCTGTACGAAGTGAATGGAGACTAGGGACTCGAAGCAGATTTGAGGACAAAGGTAAGGGTCTGGTTTTCCATTTTTCCGCTGAATGTGCCTATGGGGCATCCAACAGAAATATCCAGTAGAGAGCTCTGTCCACAGGTCAGAGTCCCAGAGTTGCTATCGCAAGGGGAAAGAGGGCTCGGGAGCCTCTCATGGTCGAAGAGTTGGGAAAATCATGGCCGTGGGCCAGGCCCTCCTAGGGAGCGAGCGGGACGAGCTGATGCTCTCAGTGAATCGCTGGGGGCAGTCACAGAGGAAGAGAGGTCCGAAAGGAGACAGAACAATCCGAAGTGGGAGGAGTTGGGGAAAGTATGGAGTCCCTGGGAGAACGACGGTCCGCGCGGAGACATTCCAGGTAGAATGTGACAACAACTAAATAGCATTCTTTGGGTTTGGCAGTTACAGTTCGCCCCAGAAAAGAAGTCATTCCTCCGTAGGTAATCCTTTCGTTTCCGAACTACAATCACAGTTGTACTCCTCTTGAGTTTTATGTTTGTGAATATCGACCTTGACTAGTATCCTGTGTTTTCTGATTCTTCTTACTCAGTTGTCAATTTCTTAAGCATTGGGACCATAATTTATTCATCTTTGAATTATAAATTATGTTGGTACAAGGAATCTCTAAAATATTTATTAAATGACTGAATAATTGATGGTTACTTGTTTAAGCATCAAAATTATAAACTATTTTTTAGTGATTTGCTCAAAGCATTTATAAACAACATTGTTTACTCTTCTGGCTTTTAAAATGGAGCATACCAAACATACAATCTTTCCTTTGTTAGAATGCCTCCATTATATGGATACAGGGAACTATTTACCCTACAGTAAAATAACTGCACTGTAGTTGGTGATTTAACCTTATTTCTCCTCCTTTCTTTTTCTTGGATGAAAGACCAGATGATAAGATTAGTGTTTGTCGGGCTTTTGAAATTCTGAGGTAATCATGCTTATGTCAAATTGCTTAAAACCCATATTATTTCTCAATATTCCATGTGGTATTCCCACATTTGGTTGAATGGAGAGAGGAGAAGGAGATAGATCAAGGTTGGGGTCAGAAGGAGTGTTTCTATGCCTCAAGTTGTGAATGTGTAGACAAACTTTTTAAAAATACTGTTTTTTGTACTTTTCTAAACCTACATCGCCTACATCTGTAACAAATAGTTAAACCTGTGAGTTTTATGCGAGATAGTGATTTTCACCTTTGTATAAAATGCATCATATTTTGTAATCTTTTTTTGAGATTTTACTTATTTAACTCTTTTTCCATATTAACTTTTTTTTTTGATTCAGAGTTTACATTACAAGTGCATGTTTGTTACGTGAGCATATTGCGCACTGGTGGACTGGGCTTCAGGCTTTCAGGTTCCCCAAATAGTGAACATTTTACCCCATAGGTAGCTGCTGAATCCTTGCCCCAACCCCCCTTTTAGTGTACCCAGGGTCCATTATTTCCATCTTTATGTCCGTTTAAGCTCCGTGTATAAGTGATGTAAGCGAGACCGTGTGGTGTTTGTTTTCTGTTTTTGAGTTAGTTCACTCAGGAGGAGGATCTCCAGCTCCATCCATGTTGCTGCAAGGGATATGACTTCATTCTTTTTATGACTACGGAGTATTCCATGGACCCCATTTTCTCTATCCAGTTGATTGTTATTGGGCACTTAGGTTGGGTCCATGGCTTTGCTGCAGTGAACATAGATGCACAAGTATCTTTTTTTTATATAATGAGACTTTATAATCTTTATAAAGTTGGCTATCCTCAGAGCTGTTAATGTAGTGGTAGAATTCAATTCATTTTTTTCCAAAGGAATTTGGATACTGGAAGACAAATCTTACTCTGGGTATTGTAGAAATAAATATGTCTATAATTGTAGAAGTAAGCTAAACATTGATTTTATGCTTACCCGGGGCTTAGTGTGAATTTGGTTCAATTTACAGTTTGGATAAAGATTTAAAATAATTGACCAATTCTTGATACTTTGGCAAGTAGACCCCGTGAAAGCTGGGACAGTAGCATTATAAAACTATCTTAAAGCTGTATCTAAATGTATAAGTCAATTGTTAAATACATGGCACTCTTGAAATCTGACCATTTCATGAGTATAAGAATTTTGAATGTGAACAAAATAAAACATATTATGTTATCTGCTTCTTTCAGACTATTTTGGCCAAAATCAAAGTGTTATGATTACTTATATCAAGAAGCAGAAGCTCTTCTGAAAACTTTTCCAATTCAAGCCACAATTTCATTTTATGAAGACTCTGATAGTGAAGATGAAATTGAGGAGCTAACCTGTGAAAATTAATCTGATTAGTTACTTTTGGTGACATTCAAAGCTTGTAGGACTTAAATTGAGTGTACAAATGTATCATAATCCTTTTAAACTAGTTTATTTGTATATAAATTATTAATAAAATGAAATATTTTGTAATTACTATGGTAGCTTGGCCTTTTTTCACCTCATACTAGAATTAAATTTAAAGTGGGTACCATTTAAAATACATTGATTATATTATAATTATTTGAAGCTTACAACAAAATAACATTGTCCTCATCATTAAATTACAAATTGATCTTTCTTTATAATTTTGCAAATAATGAGAGTATTTAATTTTCAAGATTAAATCTTGTAACACCTGCTATTTCCTACTGATCCCAATTGGATGTTGTAGTTACATATTATATTATCTTTATAGGTGATGAAGAAAATTGCTTTATGTTACCAATTACCCACTTATTATTATGTGTTTGCTAACAGATAGTGAAAAACTATATCATTTCTATAATTGAGAAAGGGACTCAATCTTAAGGCACTTAAAAGTGAGAGTAAAGTAACTCTCACTTTAATATTCCTCTGCTGTCCTTAAATCCAATAGTAAAATAGCATAGGTGTTTAATACTTATCATATTACACTGAGGAATCCCTAAAACTAAAACATAATGTTTAAAGTGGAGTGATTTATTTGGAATCTAAAAAAGTAGAGCCTAAAGGCCATAATTTGATAGTATGATAGTATTTTCCATTTCTGTTCAAAGGGGAGCTAAGAAATTTGGCAGATAGGAAACATTCCTCAGCATCTATTTTCCTTTGCTCTGGTTCTCTGCTCTTGATGTTCTCATATAAAATTTTTCTCATAGGAAGTGAAATAAATTCTGTGATGAATTTTTCTTATGTAGACTCGTAGAAGAATATGTTGTCATTTAATGAAAGCAAATAGGAGCAACCTACAAGGTCAAGGCGATATAGTTAATTATGGTCATATTAACCATAACTTTTAGCTCAAATACAACCTCAAAATAAACATTTCAATTGCAAATAAAAATGTTTCTATAATATTGCAGAATGATAGTGGGTCAGAGGTGATTACCGAGCTAAGAGTGCCTCTTATTTGAATGATTACATATATTCACACACTTTTTCTTCCAATTTAAAAGATAATCAAACATAACTTTGATCTCTAGGCACTTCAAGAGCTAGGTAATTAACTAGAGCAAGTTCAAAGCATGACAATGTGTTCAGAGTCAGGAAAAGTGAGTATGAAAGGGGGATGGATAGAGTTATTTAGAACTATGTTTCTTCTTCTGGGAACGTTCTCCCTTTATTGGATTCTACTGTCAGGAGCTTTGGCAGTTCACCAATCTAGGCCTTGAACATTAGGGACTGGTGTTTGCTTGAGTAGTTTTTGTGCTTCTCTCATGAATATGCTGGAATAGAATCCCTGCCATTTATTGAGTGCCTGGTATTAGCCAGACACTACTATGTAATTTACATACGACCATTTAATCTTTACTGAACCCTAAGCCCGTTATGCAGATGGAGAAAAGGAGACTTTGAGATACTAAAGCAGCCTGCATAAGACAGCTCAGTCATTAAGTGCAGGGATGGCATCCAAACTAAATATGACTCTTAAACGTGGCTGTTCAACATCACAGTTGACAGTGAACCGCATCAGTACACAATTCCCTGAATCTTCCGGGGAAGATGGGAGGTTCCCCAAGGAGGCAGAATTTGTGCGTGGGCGCACAGAGCAGGAGGCTTTACTGACATCTTCCACTCAGCCAGTCATCAGCAAGGGTACTTAGAAGTGAGTTTGTCTTACCCCGCAGTAGTGGCTGTTAGCATCTGGGACCTTCGCTTTTACAGGTGTGAGGTTCTTTTTCTTGAACAGTCTAGGGACCACAGGAGAGAATTTCAGAGAAACCAACACGCTGTCATAGTATCAATTCATTCCACAGTTCCAGCAATGTGATGGCACTGCTTAACGATGGACATCCACCGGTGCCCCGGGTTAACAGGCCTCCGTAAGCATTTGTCGCCAGAGCCGGTCAGCACCAGGGCTGAAGAACAGCTTCACCTTCTCATCTTCCCACGAAATAGCTGTCACCGCCCTCCGGTGCTGAAGTGCGGGCTCCGGGGCCACCCGAGCATGCGCACTTCCCCCGCTTCCACCCCGGCCGGCGGGCCCGGGCCCGTTGGCTCCGCCCCCGGCGGCGTGCTGCGTCAGCGCGCGCCTGACCCCCGGCGACCCCGGAAGCGGGTCGGGCGGGGGCTCGGCCTCTGCCCGGCCGCGGAGCCGGAGCGGGAGGCGCGGGCTGGGCGAGGGTCTGGCCGAGCCAGCCTGTGCGGCGGCGGCCCCCGGTCGGGGCCCGGGCCAGGGGGCGCAGGATGCTGAACGTCCCTTCCCAGTCCTTCCCGGCCCCCCGGTCGCAGCAGCGCGTCGCCTCGGGGGGGCGGAGCAAGGTAAGCGGGCGACACCGTCTCGCCCCGGCCGCGCCTCCCGCGTGCGTTCGGCGCCCCGCGCGTCGGCGCTCCGGTTCGCGCCCCCGCTCGCCCCTCCTGCCGCCCCCCGGCTCGCGTCCCCTCCTGCCCTGGCTGGCGCCCCCCGGCCGACCCCACGCCGTCCGCAGCCCGCACTGCCCCGCCGGCCTCCCTCCTCGCCCGCCTCCCGTCGCGCCCCGTCCGCGCGCTTCCTCCGAGTCTTCTGCGTTCAGACCTGCGGGGCCAGGCCCGGCGCTCGGGCTTCGCTTCCTTCCCGCGCCCTCCGCGCCGGCCGGACGGGTCGCGGGTTCCCTCCGGAGGGGAGAGGCTGGGCGGGGGCGGCCGCGACCGCCCGCGCGGGGGCGGCGACCTCTGGCGCCGGGGGGGGGGCGAGGACAGGGGTCTGCTCCCCTCCGGGCGGGCTGGCGGGGCGTCGCCCCGAGGCACTCTCCTGTCTGCCTCTGGAGCTGATCGTCTCGTCGCTGCCTTTGCTGCCAGTGCCACTTGCCGCCTCGGAAGCTCTTGCGGGACTCTCGAGTCTTTGTTGCGCGTGCTCTTGGTAACAGGTGGGAGTGCTGTGCAAAGGTATTTAATATTCTAGAGCTGCGCAACTTAATACAGATTGTGATCCTGGCAGCGTGCTTGTTGCTTGCTTCTGTTGTTTGGTAGTTCCTCATTCTGTAACCGCAGCTTCATTTTCCTTTTTCCTCTTTCGAGACTTCTCCCTGCTTGGTCTGCGCCTTTTTCTTCTCACTTCTGGACCCTTGAGGCTTAGCCTCGTTTGGGACCTTCACTGACTTTCTTATTTTTCTCCACTTAGACCTGGAGTTCTGGTCCTAGGTCAGAAAACGGGTTAAGGGGTCTGTCGCTTTCATTTGCTATGCAGAGATCTGTAACCCGACTATAATAGTAACAGCTAAGATTATTAAGTACTTACTGATGGCGGTGGATGTCCTCAGTGCTTCGCGTGTATGAACTCATTTAGTCTTCACCATGGTCCTGTGAAGTGAAAGGTTCTGTTATCTCCGTTTCTCAGAAAACTGGCTAGGAAATATTGCCTTAGCACCTAAAAGGTGGTTGTCATGTTCTGCTGTGAAATTTCATTTATTGATCCTAGTATCATCCCTCCAGCCATGTGGCTCTCTGATGTCTGACGCTTCTTTACGCTAAATTGGCTGAGTAGTATAGCCTTTCCGAGAGAGCCCGAGTTAGAACATGTGTTGCTCCCCTTCTCCATCAAAACTACCAACCGTGTTCTCAGCATTCATTTAAATAGAGGCAGTGACAAGAAGTCATACAGGTGGTGATGGCAAAGGTGAATCTGTGGTCCAAAAAGAACAAAGTAAGATTATTCTGCAGTTCAAAGGAAAACTCAGTTTGTTCTGTTTTTTTCTTTGTGAAACAAGATTTTGTTGAACACGTTAGAAGCTTAGTCAGGATTGGATGAAATGCGTGGAGGTTGAGAAAAGAGAACCTAGTTGAGGAAGTTGTCTAGTATACAGCAGGCCCCCTAATAATGTTTCATTCCACATCATACTGTTAAAACGTTGAAGAGAAAAAGTTTGGTTTGTGGCTGGGGCCGCTGTGTGGAGTTTGCGTGTTCTCCTCAAGCCTGTGTGGCTTTTCTCCAGGTGCTCTGGCTTCCTCCCACGGCCCCAAAATGCGCATGTAGGTTAACTGGCGCGTGTCAGTGGTCTCCGTCCCGTGGGGGTCAGGGGCGGGAGAGAGCGTGCCCCTGATGGAATGGCAGCCTGTCCAGAGTCAGTTCCCACCTTGAGCCCTGAGCTGCTGGGACAAGCTCTGGCACCCATGACCCTGCACTGAAGTAATTGGGTAAATGATTATCTTACTTTTTAAGTTAATCTTTCTTAAGTGTGTATATAGCAAACATTATTTCAGTGTTAAATATTAGAAGTATTTTGGTCTTTGTTTAGGAGTCTGGTGGTATTTTTGTGACCTGAAATATGCTGTAGGAGCTTAACTCTTGTTTATAGTAATTAGTCCATGGTAAAACTAGTTTCATTTTACATAGTTTTGCTTAAAGTCATAGTTTCCAAGCACCCATCATCCGTCAGAGTCTCACTCTGTCACTCAAGCTGTGGTACGGCCATGGCCACCACAGCCTCCACCTGCTGGGACCGTCTGTCTCAGCCTTCCACCTAGCTGAGATTACAGGTGCGCATCACCATGCCAGGGTAATTTTTTTAAAAAAATTTATTGTGGAGACGGTTTCACCGTGTCGCCCAGGCTGGTCTCAAATTCCTGGGCTCAGTCAGGTTTCTCTCCTCAGCCTCCCAAAGTGCTGGGATTACAAGCGTGAGCTATTGTGCCTGGCCATGACATTTCATGTCAGGGACTTGAGCATCTGCAGTTTTTGGTATGGAGGAGGGGGAGGGGTAAGTCCTGGATCCAATCCCCTGAGTATACTGAGGGAGGACTGTGCTATGATGCCATTATGAAAATTTGTGTGACAGAGTTTCTAAGTCCTACCCAAATATTTTAAGTAGTGTTCTTTTTGTAATTTGAAATACAACAAAAACACTTTTGACAGCCTCCTAAAGCTGTAAAAGGACTTGTAGAATCCTTAAATTTGAGGCTTATTGTCTTTTAAAATGGTATTGGCCGGGTGCAGTCGCTCACACCTATGATCCCAGCACTTTGGGAGGCTGAGGTGAGAGGATTGCCCGAACTCATGGGTTCAAGACCAGCCTGGGCAACTTGGTGAGTCCTCATCTCTACAATTAAAAAAAAAAATAGCTGGGTGTGGTGGCACGTGCCTGTAGTTGCAGCTCCTTGGAGGGCTGAGGCGGAAGGATCGCCTGGCCCCATCAGCACCACTGCACTCCAGCCTGGGTGACAGAGTGAGTCTCCAACTCAAAAAAAGAAAATGGGGTTAGCAGTAATGTAATAGTCTGAGGACAAGCAGCAGGAAGGAGAAGGGAAAACAACTAGCTTGAAGAAGCCAAAGTTAATTCTCCCTTTTTCCTTTTTTAGGTACCTTTAAAACAGGGCCGAAGTCTCATGGATTGGATTCGACTGACCAAAAGTGGGAACGATCTAACAGGATTAAAAGGCAGGTTAATTGAAGTCACTGAAGAAGAACTCAGAAAGCACAACAAAAGGATGATTGTTGGATATGCATAAGAGGTGGGTGATGTTTATTAAGCATGCAAAAAGTTTTGCTGGGCTTTTCAGTTATAATGCTGTATAACTCTATAGCTATGTTATTTGGTGATACCATTCACAGTCATGTGACAAAAATGTACCTTGTACTGGACAATACATTACATCATTCTGACTTGGGGCGATAATTCTACCATACGTAACCATTATATTCTGTTTCAGAAAACAGTAAACTTTTGAAATGAAAATTTTTTATTAGCATCCCTGTTCTACATTTCCGTTGAAAGGAAACAAGCGTCTGCCAGGCAACCTAGTGCAATAAAATTATTTAGTAACATCCAGTTTATATGACAATAACTTTTTTCCTTAGGACCTCGTAACAGAATTCTGTTGGAA
Source organism: Cephalopachus bancanus (assembly GCA_027257055.1). Classification (NCBI taxonomy): domain Eukaryota; kingdom Metazoa; phylum Chordata; class Mammalia; order Primates; family Tarsiidae; genus Cephalopachus; species Cephalopachus bancanus. Next base: position 1,530,457 of record JAPVLO010000140.1, read on the forward strand.
ACAATATCTCTGAGAGCCTAAAGGAATCTTGAAAGTCCGGCATTAAAGCCAGATCTTCAGTTCTCACTGGCAGCAGTTTTTATTATAAGTTGTTTGATTTATTTTTTATTTTTTAAATTTTATTGAAAATTAGAAGCTCCAAATTAGAAATGGGAGCACTGGAGGAAGTGAGCAGAGAGACAAGAGAGTAGCTGATACAAGCAGACTTCATAGTAGCCAGAATCTGACGTCTAGGGGAAATGGAAGCAGTGATGGGTGTGGCACTGTGCAGTGAGGCTCCGTACATGTTCACTCTGTCTCCTGTCTGCTTAAAGAGCACGGGAAATGTATCATTTTTGCTTTTATCATGATTGTAAGTTATCATTATCTAATTTTGGTTTGCTGTCAGTTATCCTGTAGCAAGGCAGGGACGATGTCACTCTTACTTATTGCTCTCTCTAGGTTCCTGGCAAATAGCGGCCATCACTATGTGTTTGTTGAATGAATGTGACACTTATTTTTAAGAAGTGTGGTTACTTACAAAGGTATGTGGTGATTGTCATAGTGGATTGGTGATATGACTGATGGAAGGGCACCAATAAATGCTGTATTCGTTTCCTGTAGTTGCCATAAGAAAATATCACAAACTGGGTGGCTTAAACAGCAGAAGTGTATTGTCCTATAGTTCTGGCGGCTAGAAGTTTGTGATCAAGGTGTCAGCAGGGTTGGTTCCTCCTGAGGACTGCAAGTAAGAATTTGCTCCGTGTCTCTCGCCTAGCTTCTGGTGGCTTGCTGGCAAACTTTGGAGTTCCTTGACTTGTAAGTCACTCAATAGCTGACTTCCTCTTTACATGGCATTCTCCCTGTGTGTTTTTTGTCTGTGTCCAGATTTTTCATTTTTACACGAACCCTAGATATATTTTCTATTAGAGGCTAACCCTACTCTGGTATGACCCCCTCTAATTTTCCATCTACAACAACCCTATGTCCAAATAAGGTCACATTCTGAGCTACTGGTGGTTAGGACTTTAACCTATGAATTTTGAGGGGACACAATTCAATTAATAACAGACACAATTAGAGCATGACTTTTTCAGTGGCAAAGGGTATGAAAATTTCCAGCAGGTGATGACATAGCTTGCTGCGAGACAGAACGGTGGTCAACTCTGAGTTCCTCAGGGATACACAAATGATAGGACCAGCAACCTGGCATGAGGATTCTGCAAAAAGCTCATTTTGCCGATTTAAAGATTTTATGGGTTTTTTTTTTATTACCCTCCTCACCCTCCCTTCATGCTGCCTACTTGTTTACCAGGTGCAAGTAGCTGGTACAACATGACCTCCCAACTGTGCCTGAGTGTTTTCTGCTAGATTGGGTGAAGTCAAGGCTAGTTTCCCATGAGCATGTTTCTGTTGGCCCAGGCTGCAGGCCTGTCTGAGCTCTGTTCCTGCAATAGGAAACCACTTATCCAGAAAACTTGATCATGTCCTACTTGTTTACCAGGTGCAAGTAGCTGGTACAACATGACCTCCCAACTGTGCCTGAGTGTTTTCTGCTAGACTGGGTGAAGTCAAGGCTAGTGTCCCATGAGCATCTTTTTGCTGGCCTGCCTGAGCTCTGTTCCTGCAATAGGAAACCACTTATCCAGAAAACTTGAACTCTCATGTCCTAGTGATCTTAGATAAATGAGACATTATTAGAACGCAATTAGAACAGCTAGACTTTATTATTCACTTGACGTATTGATGGGGATAAGGGACTGGATTCCTGTGTTTGAAAATATAGGTTGAGTATACCTTATTCAAAGTGCTTGGGATCAGAAGTGTTTCCAATATTGATTTTTTTTCCAGATTTTAGAGTATTTGCATTATATACTTATTGGTTGAGCATCCCAAGTCTAAAATCTGAAATCTGAAATGCTCCATTATACATTTACTTTAAGCATCATGTCAGAGCTCAAAAAGTTTCAGGTTTTGGAGCATTTCTGTTTTTTGATTTGGGATACTCAGCCTGTACACTGCTCCCGGTTCTTTATTTCATGTTAGGATTTGAATGTTTGGCGCCTCTTCTGGTAATGTTGTTGATTTAATCCTGAAGTTTTAAACTTTCTTTTGGGGAATGTGTTCTTTTCCATCACTGCCCCCTTGCAGAAATAAGATGTATCTTTTTTTCTTTTTGACATCTGGTCTTTTGTTTGACTGGGAAACCCTCAGTTTAGGCCTTGGAGCAGGGATCAATGGCTATTAGGCAACTGGTAGAGTGAAGTTTCCCAAGAGGCTACAGAGCAGGCAGTAGCAGAGTGAAGGGAGGGAGTCGAGCGGGCTGTGAAAGTCGGGGCTGCTCTGGTGGTGGAGATAAGCCTGGAAGCAGCAGGCAGGATTTCAGCAGGAGATGAGGAGGTGCACCTAAGTGGACGGAAAGGCTTAAATAGAGGTACAGGCACAGAAAAGCCTGAGGTCTTCTGGAGCTTAGATTAGCTATTGGAGAATTACAAGAAAGGAGGCTGGGAAGGTCAGATTGTACATGACCTTAAAAGCCAGACTGATAAATGTGTGCTTCATTTAGATGGCAGTGTGAGCTGTCGAAGGGATTTGGACGTGGGGACGATGTGATCAGAGTGTGCCTTGTAGAGGTTAGTCTGGTGGTAGGTGCTGTGAATTGAAATGGGACAAGGAAAGCATTTAGCTGAAATTCAGATGGTAATAGGAAGTGAACCCAGATGTTGACAAATGATGGAAAGTAGGATGATCGTGAGGCAAACAGATTATGGGTAACTTCTTACGTAATCCCAAATGAAACTAAGAGCACATGACTAAATGTAATGTTTTGTGTTTTTGTTCAAAAGTTGTTCTAATTTAAAATATTATTGATAGTGGTTTTTTTTTTTTTAAGTCAGAGTCTCACTCTGACAACCAGGCTGGAGTGCAGTGGCATGCTCATGTCCACCACAGCCTCTGCATACTGGGTTCAGGTGATCCTTCCTCCTCAGCCTTCCAAGTAGCTGGAACTACAGGCATGTGCCACCTCTAACTTTTTGAATTATTATAGAAATGAGGTCTCGCCATGTTGCCCAAGCTGGTCTCGAACCCCTGGACTCAGGCAGTTCTCTCGCCTCCACCCCCCAAAGTGCTGGGATTACAAGCATGAGCCATCGCGCCTGGCTACTGATAGAATAAAACATTCTTAATGGGGGAATGTATGCCATCTTTAGCCTCGAAGGTCGAGATAATGTTTGGACCCAAGTTTTATTCAGAATTCTACTACAGGAAAGCAATTATAGTGTCACTTTTTTCCCTTTTTAAAAATATTCATTTTCTAACAGTTCCTTATTTTTAGATTAGGTCTGAATTCAGTTGATCAGGATGAGGGAGGCACAGTCTCTTCAAGAAATCTTAGAAAATATGTAATTTGGTGTGGGTTTTTGTTAGGTCAGTGAGCTGATGCTGCGGGTAAGATGCGTATAATTGCACAGAAATTAGATTGGAAAATATGGTTTATTTAGAAAGTAGATTAGAGGGAAAGAGAGAAGATTCACCTCCCTAAGATTAAGGAGGGGGCCAAAACTTAACAAAAGTATGGTGGCCACTGCTTGAGGCTGAATGCTTTTTAAACCTTTCCTTTGATGGGACAGGTTGTTAAGGTGATTGAGTGGTGGTCTGTTTTATGCCATCACAAAGGGAGACAGGTAGTACAGGAACTGATGTCACAGTAATGGATGGGAGGCAGATGGGTGGGTTAGTCACACAGATGAGAGAGGCAGGTCTGTTAGCTGAAAGACAAATTCTTTAGGAGATATTAATCTCAATGTCTTGTGACTTGGCCAGGGTTCTAGGAAAAGATTGTTGGGTAAATATTATTGTCAGGAGCTCAAGGAGACCAGAAAGAGGCATTCCATTTTGGGCTCTGTCCTTTCAGTTTTTATGTTTATATTTTGCAGACTACTTTTCTTTTTTGAGTATGTAATATCATTTCTGCTTCATTTTCAGGTTGCTGAGCATGGTTGTGCACTTAAAAATGATGGTATAAAAAGAGCACTTGACTGGCAGCAGGCTGTAAAATGTGTAAACTGCCAACTGTGGGCATTGATCTGGAATATATTGATTCCTAATTTATACATTTAGTTTTCACCATTTTCTGCTAAGTATGTAATTGCTGTAATGTAGTAGTAGTTAGTTGGAATGTTGAAGAAATGGGCTGGTGAAGGGGGGTTATTGCCTTTTAAAAAATCTTGTGGTTGGACACTTTGAGAGGCCAAGACTGACAGATGGCTTGAACTCAGGAGTTTGAGACCAGCCTGGGAAACGAGAGAGAGACCCTGTCTCTACAAAAAAAAACTTAAAAATTTTAGCTGGGCATGGTGGTGCACGCTTGTAGTCCCAGGTGCCAGGAATGCTAAGGTGGAAGGATTTCCTGAGCCCAGGAGGTTGAGGCTTCCATGAGCCATGATTGTTGTCATCATGCCACTACACCAACGTGGGTGACAGAGTGAGACCCTGAATCAAAAAAAAAAGAAAAGTATTGAATTTGCCATTCTTGCTTTGTTTTGATAGTTTTCTACCTTATTACTCTTTCTCCCTCCTCCTCTTAAGAACTAAAGATGGTTTACACATGCGAAGCTTTGAGCAAGCAGCTGAATCACTCATTCAGCTCTGGAGAGCCTAGACAGACTGTTTTAGTATATATGATGTATTTTATTGTAGTATGTAGTCAGTATTGGTAATGGCATATTAAGTCATGAAATCATCATTTGGCGGCTTAATTCAACTTTTGATCTTAGTGAGGGTAAGGGATGTGTGGCCTGTACTCAGTCCATATGGATAGATGGTATGTCAAAAAAGTTGATTACAGCCAAAGGACTAGTGACTCTACTGCTAGAAATTGAGCAGATTAGTTATTCCAAATGGGATTGAATGGATTTCATTTATAATTTAGGAATGCATATACTTTGATTCCTCCTAATGCTGCTGGCCATATACTAGTAAATTGAAGAGGCCTGCTTGAGGCCACTGAAAAAGTGACAAAAAAATTCGGTCTGTATTTTTCATATTTTGAAACTGTTTTTTAGAAGTTGGCAAATTGATCCCAGGAAGTAGTATTTATACTTCTATTAGAAATTTTTTAGATTTCTAGATTCATTTATAATAAACCTTTTGAAATTTACTCATAAGTTGGTAGTATAAATTTTTGTGAATGTGGTTGATCCTCATTATTCATGGATTTTATATTTGCAGATTTACCTACTCTGTAACACTTATTTGTTTTCTCAGTGTCAACACTTGCAGTGATTTTATGGTCATTTGAACGAAATAGTGAGAAATTTGTGTTGCCTGACATGCACGCACCTACCTGAGGTCAAACAAGGCAATGTTCTGATATGTGGTATCTGTACTCTTGTCTTTTCTTTCTCTTGTATCAGAAAGACATACTCCTTTTAATGACATCATTCTTCCCAAGACATTTTCTAAGTAAATCCCTTTATGTGCTCTTATCAGTCCTCTCTCACCTTTTCAGTGATGTTGGGCTGTTGCTCTTCCTACATTGTTTGACATCCTCAATTCTCACCTTTCTTCTTTCCTGAGGTCTCGAAAATTTGACTCTGACCCTCTTGACTTTCTCTTTCCCCTGGGCATTTTCCCATAGTACTGGGTGTATAGGACCTGTCAGATCATTTGTTATGTTTTTGCCTACTTTTTATATTTCTTTATTATTAAATTGAATTTCAGATTATTAATATGCAACTTCTATCCCTATATCCCCTGCATCTAGCTGAGGGCATGTCTCATGGTTAGTGTTCAAGAAGTGTTCTTTGAAAAATGTAGATTTTGATATATGTAGAATTTTTTTATTTTCAAATGATGTTGTAGAGATGGGGTCTCACTATGTTGCCCAGGCTGGACTCAACCTCCTGGGCTGAAGGGATCCTTCTTCCTCTGCCTCGGAGTAGCTGGGTCTTTACAGGATGTGCAGGACTTTTAAACCACAGTATGGTATAGAAATTCCAATGATTTCACAAGATATTCTCCAGTTAAAGGACTTTCATTTTAGGTGTTTCATGTTATTGGCCCCGGGAGTTAGGGAATATACGAATACAGAAACTTTGTTATTTCTGGACAGTTCTCTGATATAGATTCATGGTCTGTTATTTCAGTGTTAGCCCCACTTGAGAATGAGCAACAGCCTGACAGGGATCATAGATGCTCTCTTTCCTTTGTTTAGTTTTGTATTTTCTTTTGTAGACTCTACATGCTGTGGGGATTAGGTAAATGTTGAAGATTTCTTAAGGGCCATTTTTGTCATTAGGTGTTACTTAATTAAGCTTTTTTATTTCTAAAAAAGTTGCAAGAGTGCTGAAGTGAATTTCATAAGTTCTTCACCTACCTAGATCTATCCATTGCTGATATAGTCATCACTATATTTTAATGAAGCCATTTTATCGCCACGATTTAACTTATTCTTTTCTTTGTTTGTTTTAATTTTAAATATGTGGGGTTCAATTCGGGGTTAGATATACAAATGTTCATTATGCAGGTAGTCTCATGTGCCCCCTCTCCCCTGGCAGTTTCCCACTACTGTCAATCCCTTTCTTGTAGTATTACGATAGTTGTTAAAGGTCTGCTTATGAGTGAGAACATGTGGTACTCAGTTCTTTGTTTCTGTGAGAGGTCACTCAGCACTATAGACTAAGTCCTTCCAGGTTGCTGCTACGTTCATAGTTTTGTTCTTCTTTGTGACTGCATAATATTCCATCGTGTATATGTACCACATTTTTTTTAATCCAGTTCTCTTTCTATGGACAGCACGGTCGGTTCTGTGTTTTTGGTATTGTGAATAATGCTGCAATAAAAATTCATGTGCAGGTATCTTTTTCAAAGAGTGATTTGAGTGCCTTTGAGTGTATTCCTGGGTATATTCCCAGTAGGGGGATTGCAGGATCTATGGGAGGTCAATTTTTAGATCTTTCAGGAATCGCCAAACTGTTTTCCACAGAGGTTGTACTAGTTTACACTCCCACCAACAGTGTAGAAGTGCTCCCTTTTCCCCTCAGCCTCTCCAGCATCTGTTGTTTTTTGAGTTATTGATAATGGCCATCCTAACTGGAGTTAGGTGGTGTCTCAGTGTGGTTTTAATTTCCATTTCTTTGATGACTAGTGACGCTGAGTATTTTTTCATGTATCTGTTGGCTGCTCATATGTCTTCTTTTGAGAAGTGTCTCTTCATATCTTTTGCCCACTTTGTAATGGGGCTGTTTGTCTTTTTCTTTTGAGGCCTGTTTGAATTCCTTGTAGGCCTTTGTCAGACATACAGTTGGCAGATATTTTTTTCCCATTCTGTGGGCTGTCTCCCTACTCTCTCAGTGGTTTCTTTGGCTTTGCAGAAGCTTGTCAGTTTGATGAGGTCCCATTTGTCTATCTTTTTTTTTGAGTTGGAGTCTTACTCTTTCACCCAGCCTCAACCTGCTGGGCTCCGGCGATCCTTCCACCTCAGCCTTCCAAGTAGCTGCTCTCGCTACCACGTCTGGCTAATTTTTTGATTTATTGTAGAGATGAGGTCTCGCCAAGTTGGCCAGGTGGGTCTCGAACCCACGGGCTCGGGCAATCCATTCACCTCAGCCTCCCAAAGCACAGGATTATAGGCTGAGCCACCGAGCCCGGCTGTCTATCTTATCTCTTATGGCATGGGCACTTGAGGTTTTGACCGGGAATTGGTTGCCAGTTCCAATTTCCATCAGGGTATCTCTTGCATTTTCTAAGATTCTTATAGTTGTAGGTTTTACATTTAGGTCTTTGATCCATTTTGAGTTGATTTTTGTGTATGGCATTGGTAGGGGTCTTGTTTTAGTCTTCTGCATGTGGTCAGACAGTTTTCCCAGCACCATTTACTGAATAGGGTCTTCTCTTTCCAGTGATTGGTGGTGGAGGCTTTGTCAAGATGAGTTGGTTGAGAAATTGAGGTTTTGCTTCTGGAATCTCTATCCTCTTCCATTGGTCTATATGTCTGTTCTTGTACCAATACCAAGCTGTTTTGATTATTGTAGCTTATAATAAAGTTTAAAGTCTGGGAGTCTGATACCTCCCGCTTTTTTTTTTTTTGCTGAGGATTATGTTGGCTATTTGTGGTCATTTATGTTTCCATATGAATTCTTGTATTGTTGTTTCTAGGTCTGAGAAGAATGCTGCTGGTAATTTAATGGGTATTGTGTTAAATCTGTGGATTACCTTGGGTAGGATGGACATCTTAACAATGTTGATTCTTCCAATCCATGAGCATGGTTGACTTATTCTTTATACATTTTTGCTGGAAGTTGCTCTAAGGATTCATGATATACATTTCTAATTTACCACAGTTGTCTTTCAAATAAAATACTGTTTCACAAATAGTATAAGAACTTTATTTTAATTTTTATTTTTTGAGTCAGAGTCTCTGTCACCCAGACTGGAGTGCAGTGGCATAATGGCTCATTGCAGTCTTGACCTTCTGGGCTCAGGCTGTCCTTTTGCCTCAGCTTTCCGAGTAGCTGGTATTATAGGCATTCGCCTCCATGCCTGACTAATTTTTAGATCTTTTTGTAGAGATGGGGGTCTCACCATGTTGCCTGTTTTGGTCTCGATCTCTTGGGCTAAAGCAAATCCTCCCAGCTAGGCCTCCCAAAGTGCTGGGATTACAGGCATGAGCCACTATTCCTGGCCAGAACTTTATAAAAATATGCTTCCATTTTCCTCTTCTGTGTCTTGTGCTATTATCGTTATTCATTTTACTTTTACAAAAGCTTTAAACCCCACAATATGTTACTGTTTTTGCTTTATGCAGTCACTTTTAAAATGATTTAGAAAATGAAAAAAACCCTTAATATTCACCCATAGATTTACCATTCTCAGTGCTTGTTATTCCTTTGTGTTGATTCAGATTTCTCCAGAACTTCAGTTAACTTTTTTTTTTGTAGTGCAAGTTTGTTTACTATAAACAAGCTTTGATTTTCTGAAAAAGTCTTTATTTTGCCCTCACTTATAGATACATTATCATTAGGTATGCATTTCTAGATTGACAGATTTCTTTTCATCATTTTAAAGATGTCACTCCTCTGGTTTGCATAGATGAGAAAGAACTCTGCTATCATTCTTAACTTTTTCTCATAGTATATATCTTAGTTCATTTTATGTTGGTATAAAGGAATACACGAGGCTGGGTAATTTGTCAAACAAAAAAGGTTTATTTGCTTAGATGCTTTTGGTGCTCTCAGGTTCAAGATAGGGCATCAGCGTCTGGTGAGGACCTCAAGCTGCTTCCACTCATGTTCAAGGGAAAGGGGAGGCATTCTGTACGAGATGGCGTGGTAGAGGAGGAGGGACGAGGAAGTGTGGGGGTGCCAGGATCTTTTTAACCCCTGGCTCTCACAGAAAGGGATAGAAAATGAATTCGCTCACCCCCTAGTGAGGGCCTTTATCTATTACTAAGAGATCCCCCATGGTGGACATCTCCCCTTAGGCCCCACCTCCAACCCTGAGGATCAGATCTCAACAAGATTTTTGGAGGGGGTAAGCATCAAACCACAGCAGGATGTCAGGTCTCTTCTCTGACTGCCTTTAAGATTTTCCCTTGAGGTTCTTAGCAGTTTGACTGTGATTTGGTTTTCCTTATATTTTTCCTGCTTGGCGGTCTCTAAATTAATTGTAACAGGTTTTCAGCCATTCTCTCTTCAAATATCTCTTCTTTCTCTCTTCTTCTGGAATTCCAGTTACAAATATGTTAGATCATATTGTCCCAGAGCTTTTAGATATACCATTCGATTTTTCTCTTTTTTTTCCTTTATTTTGTTTCAGTTTGGATAATTTCTGTTGGTCTTTTTTTTTTTTTTAATGTTTGCAGAGTCTTTCCTGTTTATGTCCAGGCTGCTGATGAGCCCGTCAGGGGAATTCTTCATTCTGCTGTTATGTTTTCCGTTTTTGGTATTTCCTTTAGAGTTCCAGCCTCTGTGCTGGAATCTTCCATCTGTTAAGTGTCATCCACGTTTCCTGCTAGATTTTTAAAAATATTATGCATTAACATTCCTGCCTGATAGTTCCAGCATATGTGCCATCTGAATGTCTGGTTGTGTTGCTCTCTTCTCTTTTGACAATGAGTTGTTTTATCTTTTTTTTAAAGATGTGTCTTGTGATTTTTGATTGAATGTCACACATTACGTACAGATGAATAGTACACTCAGAAGTGGGTACATTTTTTCTGGCAGGCAATTAGTTTGAGTTATTCTAGTTAGTATTAGTAGAATTGAGCTGGCTTTGGGAGTGTATTGTTGCTGTATCATCAGAGTACCAGAGACTTCAAATTCTTCCAACTGTGAGCCACTGCTACTTTGTTTTTAATGTAGGGCTTGCAATGCTAGAGACTTTCTTATTCTTGTTTCACTCTTAGTTGACAGCTTACCATGTATATGTATATGTGTATTTATATGTGTATGTATATGTATATATATGTATATTATATGCATATGTAGGGTCTTTCTCCATTGCTCCTATCCCACAAGACTTGTATTGGGGATAGAAAGGGTTTTGGCAGTTTTTCTTTTCCAGCCTCAGTCTTAGGAAGGTGATAAGCCCCTGAGCCCCAGGAGCTTCCTCAATGCTTCTGTCACTGCCTCAGGGAGACACTTTCTGCCTCCTGCTCAGTGCAGGATCTTGAATGCAGGCGGGTTTCTTGCCTCTCCTCTCCAGGGCAGCTGAGTTTTGCCTTCTCTCAGTAGGGGTGAAAGGAGGGCAAGGCAAAGGCTGTAGGATGTGAGTATTTTCCTTCCCTCTCTGCCAGTGCTGGATCACTGTTTTGTACCAGCGCAGAATCTGGGTATGACTAGGTTCTCTGCTCCTTCCCCAGGACTGAGCTAGCCTTTGCCGAGTGTCAGTGCAGTAGCAGTTAGTCTTTGCCCTATATCAGCACAGACTCTGGGTGCTGGGGGGAGGACTTTGCTCCCCCTTCCCAGCAACCGAGGCCTTTTGTCTCAGGGTTGGATCTGTGGAGTGGTCAAGTTTCTCACTGTACCCCAGCAGGAGGATATCACGCTGTACTCCTGCAGGCCCACGGTGTGGCTGGACTTTGCATGGTATTCCTGCTGTACCCTCCAGTCTCAGCGCAGGCCTGGCGCACATGTCCCAAGAGTGGACCTTTCTCAGGTCTGCCTTGCTCACGGTATTTCTCCTAAGCATTTCAAGAGGTGGAAGAGTATGAAGGAAGTACTGGTGCATGGGCACAAAAGCCTTTGTGTGTGAGGCTTTCAGGAATTCTAAATGCTCTTGTGCGCGCTTGGCTCTTAAGAGTTTGTTAAATTCTTAGTTGTTTATAGTGATGTCTCTTTTTTTCTAGGCATTGCCAAAGTTGAAGTGGTTCATGTGTTCCATCTCTTCAGAGCAGTTTGTTACCCTGTAGAAGTTAGCTTATCTGATTGCCTTATGACCTCACTGCTCTGTGAGCTAAAAAATTCATGATTTCTTCGGGGTTATCTGTCTATCTACCTTTTTCTTTTTGTTAGAGATGGGAGCAATGTTCTCTTACAGCTTTCTACTTTTTTTCCACTGTTTTTAAAAATTATTTCATTGGTACATAATAATTGTACATGTTTATGAGTTATTGTGATGTTTCAGGACATGTATACATTGTGTAATGATCAAATCAGAGTAATTACAAATTCATCATCTCAAATGCTTATCATTTCTCTGTGATGGATATATGCAGTCTCCTTAAGTTCATTTCATCTAAATGAATCTTTGCAGCTGACTCGTTTTGGAACATAGGAAATAGCCAATGGCTTTTACGTAAGTTCCCCTCCAACTTTTTTTCCCCCTTCCAAGCAACTAATATCAAGAAAGTTAAGTGCTGGTAACTGTCACTATTAGATCTAAGGCATAAACAGACAGAGGGAAATGCCCCTATGGAATTGGAAAGAGATGGAGAAAGACAGAAAAATTGAGTTTTTTGAAAGAGGATACTGTAATATTGATGTAAATTGCAAATTCAGTTTAATTAAGTGTGGCTATTGCTAATGACTTCTAGTCTTCCTAGGAGAAGTTTATACATTTTTCTCCCCAAATATATCTGAGTGCTTAGATTGCTGATTTTTTTTTAATGTTTTTACTGACGTTTCAATTTTCTTTTAGTTTTAGTTAAACGTCAGGACTGTTTTTCCTAATACTAATAGTGTCGCATAAGATGATCTTTGATAATTATGCCCACTTAACCTTCTGAAGTGCTTAGAGACTTTTCTCTCATTCTATTTATTATGGAGGTAGCTACTTAAAATTTATTTTCCTCTAGCATTGGCATCAATCTTGGGCTGGTCTGCGCCCCTAGGAAGAATTTGCAGTCATTTGGGAGCCGTTTGGAGGATGGGTGGTGGTGGAAGGAGGTGTAGAGCTTAATGCTGTGACATGTAGACTTTTGCTTGTTTTTAGTTCAGACCCTCCGTGCTTCAAGTGTGTCTGTTTCCCTGAGGGTAGTGTCTCTGGTTTCTCCTCTCCAGAGACAAACCTACACCTCTCACAGCGTTGGGTAGGAGGGGTATTGCTTGACTTTGGAGGATAAAGGGGAGGGGATCTGGGGTCAGACTGCTTCTTATTTTGAATTTGAGACCTTCTGGCACTGTAAGTTTCAGAACTACCTGGAATCTCTAATTCCTGTACCTTTTGGGGGTCCTGCTAAACAAATTGGCTTTTATGTAGGCTCCCATTCAACTTATACATAGGCTTTATTTTTACCTTTCTTCCTTCTGCTATGCATGTTATTGCTCATCCATTTAGCTTTCAGACTTCCAAAACTTTGTTGTCTTCTCTTCTGATTTCTGTGTCTCTGGTTTTATGTCTTATTTGTTCTTTACAGTCATCTTAGAAAATTTCGGGATTATGGGAGACAAATGAATTCTTTTAATTTAGAAGTCCTAAGATTCTCTACTATTAATAACACCTTTCAAACCTACTTTTTAGTTACTATTCTTAAATGTACCAAGGACACATTTACTTTAAGTCATTATAAAATCAGTTTCTCTTTCATTGACTTATTTTCCATTTGTCTTTTTTGAAATTAGTAAGTTTTATTGACTGGTTTTCTAAAGTAGTATGCAGGGTTCCACTTGGTTATAGCTGATTAGCTCCTGTTAGACCAGAAATACCAACTATAAACTCAGAACAAAATATTTAAAAATAGCTATCTGAAGACACTGATGAACCACCATAAGCAGACAGAAACTAGATGGCAAAGTTCACATATTTAAAAGAAATGTTATTGGGTGAATTCCCCATTTCTTTGGCATTTTGTTTGTTTGTTTATGTATTTATTTGTTTATTTGTTATTGTCAGAGTCTTACTCTGTCGCTCAGGCTGGAGTACAGTGGCACCATTGTGGCTCATGGCAACCTTGACCGCCTGGGTTCAGGCAATCCTTCTGCCTCAGCTTCCCAAGTAGCTGAGACTATGTAGATGTGTGACACCTTACCCAGCTAATTTTTAAATTTTTTATAGAGACAAAGTCTTGCTATGCTGCCAAGGCTCGTCTCAAACTTCTGGGCTCAAACAGTTCTCCCATTTCAGCTTCCCAGAGTGCTGGGATTACAGTCATGAGCCACTGCGCCCGGCCTCTTGTGGCATTTGACTTGAGGTTATGTGTGAGTGTTGGTGCCGTGAAGGATGGCTAAAACCCTGATGGTGACATGCAGTTTTACTGACTTGAAGAACTAGATCGTAGAAATGGGGACACCTGTAGTAGCTAGAAAGTGGAGGAGATAGAATTCATAAAAAGAATGAAAGTTCTAGAAAGGAATGAGAGAATGGGACCGAAAAATATTTGAGAAAATAGTGGCCAAATATTTCACAAATTTGGTGAAAGATGTAAAATTGTGAATTCAGAAGCTTAGCAAATCCAAGTATGACCAATATAAAGAAAATCACAACTGGTCATAGCCTATTCAAACTGCTAAAAGCCAAAGATACAAAGAAAATCTTGGAAGCAGCCAGAGAAAACACACCAGGAAACAATGAAAATGCCTGCCGAAGAAAAAAAATAGCACCATCAACCCTGAATTCTGTATCTGTAAAGATATATAATTCTTTAAGGATGAAGATGAAATAAAGATCAAATCTACTACAAGAAGTGCTAAAATAAGTTACTCAGTTTGAAAAGTAGTGATACCAGGTGGAAACTTGAAATCCTCAGTAGTGGTAACAATATGAGTGAGAATCAAGATTGCTTTTTCGTTTAAAAAGAATGCCTATTTAAAGCAAAAAGTATAACATTGTATTGTGGCATTACCTAAGGAATAGGTGATAGAGAGCAGTAAATTGTTCTTATATTACATGTAAAGGGTGCAATATTAACTCTTAAGTAAGCAGGTAAAAGTTGAAGATATATACTACAATTTCCTAGAACAATCATTTAAATATAAGGCAAAGAGATACGACTAAAACGCCAATGAATTAAAATAAAGTGAATTCTAAAAAAATGTTGTGGTTAACCCAAAAGAAGGCCAAAAAAGGGGAACAAAGACAAACGGAAAACTTGGGGCTGGGGAGGAGGATTAGTAAACAAGTGGATCTAGATTCAACTACATTAATACTTAATTTAAAAGTAAGTGAATCAAGCATTCTAATGGAAAGCGATTATATTTGTGTGTGTGTTATCAAGTGTACATGATGTCTATAACATATACTTTTAAAACACAGATTGAAAGTAAATGTGTGGGTGAAAAAGTACACTATTCATCCAGTAAGCAACATTGTAGGTTGAACCTTACTGATTGGCCTATGTTAATATCAGATAAGAAAGGATTACTAGACAAAAAACAAGGAACCTTACCAGAGATAAAGACATTTCATAATGATAGAAAGGGTCAGTTCATTAAGATGATGGTTTATGCCTATGATAGCAAAGCTTCAAAATATATGAAGCAAACATTAATGGAATTGAGGGGTAGAATTAAATTCCTCAATCATAGTTGCATATTTTAACACCTTCTTTTGGTGTAGAAATAAAATAATGAAAATAATATGCAGTTTCTTTACTGAACACAAGGTGGCAAAGTAGTCACAGTATTTGCAAAAATTGACCTGTATATTTGCATACAGTGTAATATGCCATAATTTTACTATGCAATCACATCTTTTCCTGTCATTTTAGAGCCAACAAAATGGACAGTGATGAATAGTTGAAATAAATAGGAGTATTGCAGATGGTGGCATAATCTTGGTACATTCATGACAGGCATTACATAAGTTTTTTGTTGAATGAATATAATATGAGTCTTTGGAGTCAAATATTTGTTTGAGTTTTAAAACCAAAAATTATTTTTTAATCTGATTACAAAAATATCATTTTTACTTAAAGCAGCGGTTTTTAACCTTTCTGGTCTTAAAATCTCTTTACTTTTTAAAGAATTATTGAGAACTTCAAAGGACTTTTATTTATGACATGTCTGTTGCTATTTACCCTTCAGAAATTAAGAAATTTAAAGAACATTTAAAAAATTACTTAGAAAATAAAAAATCAACTTGACTATATGTTATCATAAATAGTACCTATGTTTATGCAAAAAAAGTGTATTTTCCAAAAAAAAAGTAGAAAGGTAACATTGTTTTGCATATCGGCAAATATTTGTAAAGTGTGACTTAATAGATGGCAACAGTAGTCTCACCTGCATTATATCTTATATCACGTTATATAGTCTCTAGGAAACGCCATACTGGTGAAAGAATGAGAGTAAAAAGAGACAGATGGCATCGTAGTTTTATTGTGAAAAAGTTTTGATCTTGAACCACCAAGAGAGCTTCCTCAGTAGTCTCTGGACCATACTTAGAGACTCTGACTTCCAGAAGAGCACAAAGAAGAAATGAACAATTATTAGTCAGTGGGTGCGCAGCCTGAACCATGGAGATGCTGCTCATTCCTTATTAGTGGGCCATTATGGTTCACATGTATGGTTACCTAACCGAAACTCTTGAGGGAGCTTTGTCTGGAAGATAAATTAATAGGTATAACATGTCACTTGAGTCTTGCATTGTGCTGCCTTTAAGCAAACTCTGTCTTGTAGAGCTGGGTGTGAGATTAAGTTGGAGCATGCTGCAAGCCATTTCTGAATTTAGTCATCTGAGCTATGTGGTGTGATTCAGGTTCTATGTGGGAAAGGGTTTTTCCTCTGTGTGAGGAGTTGGAGTAGCGACTGAACAAGAGCTTTCTGAAATTGGAACCTTCATACATTGCGGTATTAATGGAAAGCAGTCTAGAAGTTCCTGAAAAGATTAAACGTAGAATATCACTAGGTCGACACTTAAGTTCACAAATTCATCCTAGAAAAAGCACTGCATACCTCGTTGCTAATATCACTGTGGTCACCTTTGAAGTCCTCCCCTTGGGCAGCCATGCACTGATGCCAGTGCCTAATCCACCCATCAAAGCAATTTTGGAACTATTTCTGGAATGGCCATTGAAGCTGTCATCATATTAACCTTGATGTCCTGAATGTCATGAAAGTGTCTTCCTTTCAGTGTTTCCTTTATCTTCAGGTAAAGACGAAAGTCATGGGGGCCAGGTCAGGTGAGTAGGGAGGGTGTTCCAGTACAGTTATTTGTTGACTGGCTGAAAACTCCCTCATAGTGTTGTGTGAGCAAGTGCATTGTCATGATGCAAGAGCCCCTTCGGGACCATTTTTGCATACACCTTTCTTATGCCAAGATTTTCAGTTAAAACATTTCTGTTTCCCTGTTGATGTCTATTTGGTTGGCTATGCTGCTCACAGTCAGTTGATGATTTTGATGCACAATTAGACAAATTTTTGCCATGTTTTCATCAGTTCTGTTCATTACCGCCTATCCTGACCTCTCTTTATCATTGACACTTTCTCTCCTTCAGAAAATCGTTTAATCCATTTGTACACTGCCGTTTTTTTCATAGCGTTATCCCCATAAACTTGGACTAACATGTCCCTAATTTTACTCCCACTCTTGCCAAGTTTAATAAGAAATTTTATGTCTGTTTTCTACTCTAATTCAAGCTCTGACATTCTCATGACGGCACACAAAAACATGCCACAACAATAATGAATGCCCTTCAGCAAGACACTGCCACACGTTGGCACGAACACAACTGCGAGACACTGATATACCAAGGTTATGAAACCTTACACTGATATGCCAAGGTTATGACCTTACCGAGTTGTACAGTGCTGCCAACGTAAGCA
Source organism: Cephalopachus bancanus (assembly GCA_027257055.1). Taxonomy (NCBI): domain Eukaryota; kingdom Metazoa; phylum Chordata; class Mammalia; order Primates; family Tarsiidae; genus Cephalopachus; species Cephalopachus bancanus. The sequence goes on from JAPVLO010000140.1 coordinate 1,547,640, forward strand.
CAAGGTGGCAAGTTTTCGAATGGTTATATCATATATATAACTTACCAGATTTACTCCTGGGTATGTACTCAAGACAAATGAAAACTTATGTCCACACAAAAACATGTACAATGTTTATAGCAGCAGTGTTCATGATAGTGGAAAAGTGTGCTTTAGTCCATTGTCTGTTGCTTATAACTTCTGAAACCGGGTGATGATAAAGAAAAGGAACCTGTTTCTTACAGTTGTGAAGATGGAGGAATTCGAGGTTGAGGGTCACATTTTGTGAGAGCCTTACTGGTGGGGACTCTGTGGGGTCCTGAGGTGGGGCAGGGCATCGCGTGGCCAGGGTGCTGAGTGTGCTAGCTCGGGCCTCTCGGCTTCGTTCCGTAGAGCCGCCAGTCCCACTCTCGTGGTGACCCAGCAATCATGGGTGACTTGGTCCCTCTTGACCCAGTCACGTCTTACAGGTCCCATCTTTCAATACCGTCACATTGGGGATTAAATTTCAGCATGAGTTTTGGAGGGGACAAACATTTAAAACCAAAAAAGTGGAAAAAACCCAAATACCCATTCACTGATATAAATGAATAAACAAAATACGATATAGCCATACAAGGAATATTATCCAGCCATAAAAAGGAAAAATAATGAGAAACAAATCATAGATAAACTTTGAAGATGTTATACTAAGTGAAAGAAGTTGTCACAGAAGACCACATGTTGTATGATTTGATTTATATGAAATTCCAGGATATGCAAGTCTATGTAGATAAAAATTAGTGGTGGCCACCGAAGGGCAGGGAGGATGCAAGGAATGCTTTATGAAGGATTTTTCTGTATGTTGTTCAGTTGTAGTGTCCATTTTGTGGTTGATGTGCACACACCTTTCTTACGCCAATATTTTCTATTAAAATACTCCTATTAATGTTTATTTGGCTGGCTATGCTGCTCACAGTCAGGCTCATCATTCCTTACAATGTCAAGAGTTTCTCCCTTTTAAAGAACTAATGAGTCTCCTTTTGTTGTTTTGTTTTAATAAGTTTTAAGCTCAGGTAATGAGACTACTGTTACTACTGTTTCTATTAGCATTGGTTGCTAGGCAGTACAGGAAAATAATAAATGCTCACTCACAGTAACACTTTGCTAAGTTAGGCAACTGGTATACTTTCTTTTCTTCTATATATTTTGTTTGGGTTTTTTAAGTTTTTTCACACAAACTTAAAGGTAAGTATTTTATTGTAAGATGTCCACAATCTTTATTAGAGGCAATTGAGGTTTAAATTAAAAACAAACAAAAAGTACACTTGAAAAACCATAGGCAAATATTCCATGCTCATGGATAGGAAGAATCAACATTGTTAGGATGTCCAGCCTACCGAAGGCAATCTACAGATTCAATGCATTACCCATTAAGTTACCAACATCATTCTTCTCAGACCTGGAAATGACAATACAGAAATTTATATGGACACATAGATGACCACGAATAGCCAAAACAATCCTTAACAAAAGAAATAAAGCAGGAGATATCACACGTCCAGACTTCAAACTTTTCTATAAGGCAACAGTAATCAAAACAGCCTGATATTGGTACAAGAACAGGCACATAGACCAATGAAATAGGATAGAGATTTCAAAAGTAAAGCCTCAATTTTTCAACCAACTCATCTTGGAAAAGCCTTCAACAACAACCACTGGGAGAGGAGAACCTATTCAGTAAATGGTGTTGGGAAAACCGGCTGATCACAAGCAGAAGATTGAAACAGGATCCCTACCTATCACCTTACACAAAAATTAACTCTAAATGGATCAAAGACCTAACTGTAAAACCTCAAACTATAAGGATATTAGAAAATTCAGGAGACACCCTTATGGACATTGGAACTGGGCAACCAATTCCTAATCAGAACCTTAAATGCCCATACCTTAAGAAATAAGATAGACAAATGGGACCTCATCAAACTGACGAGCTTCTGCAAAGCAAAAGAAACCATCAAGAGAGCAGGGAGACAGCCCATAGAATGGGAAAAAATATTTGCCAACTGCATATCTGACAATGGTGTTACTAGATATTACTAGGATCTACAAGGAACTCAAATGTGCCAAAAGGAAAAAAAACAAACAGCCCCGTTAAAAAGTGGGCAAAAGACGTGAATAGACACTTCTCCCCCCTCCCCCCCTTTTTTTAGAAAGCAGTATTTTTATTGAGAGGACAGAGAAGTTCCCACAGTGGGAAAGGACCCGAAGGGTTTGCCTCGACACTTCTTAAAAGAAGATATACAGGCAGCCAGCAGACACATGAAACAGTGCTCAGCCTCACTCACCATCAGAGAAATGCAAATCAAAACCACACTGAGGTACCACCTAACCCCAGTAAGAATGGCCATCATTAATAAAACAACCAACAACAGGTGCTGGCAAGGATGCGGAGAAACAGGAACGTTTCTACGCTGCTGGTAGAAATGCAAACTAGTGCGACTTCTTTGGAAGACAGTGTGGCGATTTCTAAAACAACTAGAAATTGACCTTCCATATGACCCAGCAATTCCCCTATTGGGAATATACCCAGAGGAACTCAAATCATTCCACAAAAAAGATACCTGCATACGTATGTTTGTTGCAGCTCTATTCACAATAGCAAAAACATGGAACCAACCATGCTGCCCATTGAAGCTGGAATGGATTAAAAAATGTGCATATACACAATGGAATATTGTGCAGCCATAAAGAAGGACAAACATAGAGACTTCGCAGCAACTTGGATGGATTTAAAGTCGATCATACTTAGTGATCTATCATAGAAGCAAGGAACAGAGTACCATATATTCTTACTCGTAAGTGGACCTTGAACAATTACAATGCTGTAAGAAAGGGATTAGCAGTAGTGGGAAACTGTCAGGGGAAGGGCGGTGGGATTGGCAGTTGAGGGGAACTGTTAGGGGAGGGAGGGGCACACCTCATCAACAAGGGCACCTGCATAATCAATGTTTGTATACCTAACCCTGAATTGTACCCCACATCTTTATAGTAATAATGATAATAATATATATATAAAAGAAAAAGAAAAACCATAGATACTGTCTACCAAGATGGAGTTTTCTTCTGTATAAAAAGGCAAGATTAATTTTGAAGTATAAAAATGATCCTCAAACTAAGCTTTTAGAAGAGTGGTGAGCTAGTAGATGCTGAAACTATTGAAGCAGATGGTGGGTGATACCCTGTCTCCAGATATTATAGAGGCGAATCTTGTGCTGGATGAGAGATCAGACTAAAGATTGCCTTTAGAATATTCCCTGTGTTAAGATCTCATTCTGTGATTGAATTAGAGTATAAATTTCTGACAGTACAAAGTACTAAGTGGCAATTTTTAAATGAGTAATTTTTATCCTATGAGCTTATGTGAGATCTCAGACTTCCAGCAATAATAAAAAAGAGGTAATTCAGTGTGAAAAGATATTAAGAACAGGTACAACCAGTACATGCCTAAAGGAACTCAGTGTAGTTGTTGTTGTGTGAGTATGTGCTTTCAATTGTGCTTCAGCTCTGCTGGGATTAATTAGCTATACATGTTCCCTCTGAATATTGTTAGGGCATTTACAAAAGACTTACTTAAACATTGAAGTATACCTTCCTAAGACAACTGTTGTACTTTAATTTTAATAAGTTGCTCTTTTTTTGTATTTTTTGTTTTAGAGTGTGGGGTGCAAGTGAGGATTCACTACATAAGTAGACTGTTTGCAGGTGAAATTTGGGCTTCTAGCTGGTCATTTCTCCCCCTAATAGTGGACTGGGTACATGGTGTGTTGCCACGTGCCCCTCCCCCCATAAGTCGTTCCTCTTAACAGTTCTCAGTCAGTCCTCTCTTTTGTGTCTGCTCCTGGTTAGAGTTTTAAAAACACACACATTAAATAAAGTATTAGCATAAAGTGGGGGAGAGGAGTTGATGAATGGATGAAGAGAGAGACAGACAGAGAGAGACAGAGGGACACACACACACAGAGAGAGAGAGAGAGAGAGAGAGAGAGAGATCCTTCTTAAATCTGCCTCTACCACTGAAGATCACCCATGTAAATGATGGGTGATCACTAAATCCTTGGTCACAGCCCAGTTTTGCAACATTCAGGATTGATGTTTTATGAATCTGTTTCCACCTATTTTTGCTTTTATGGTTAATATTAGGATGTTTGTTTTACAAAATTTACTAATAGCCTAGCATCATTTTGAGATTATGTCTGTTGGTCCATGAATATTATTTATTTCTATTTAATGGGCAGTTGAGTGCTCAAATTTGCCAGATGAGCAATTAGAGATGTAGGAAGAAGTTAATTGTGTCATTGGGAAATTTAGAAAATTACAAAATTAGTTTCTAAAAGCCAGATGGTAAGAATTCATAGGCAGCTAGGACATTGCACATGAGAGATTTGATTCCTAAAAGCCTTGTGTAATGTAAGTAGAGTATAAGCACACCTCATTTATTGCACCTCACAGATAATGGATTTTTTTTAATTGAAGGTTTATGGCAACTTTATTTAAAACAAAGCTACTGATACCTTTTTTTCCAACAGCGTGTGCTCACTTTGTATCTCTGTGTCACCTTTTGATAATTCTTGCTATATGTCAAACTTTTTCACTATTATCATATCTGTTATGGTGAATTGTGATTAGTGATTTTTGATGTTACTATTGTAATTGTTTTGGGGTGCCACATGCTGCTCCCATATAAAGTAATGAACTTAATAAATTGTGTGTGTTCTAACTGTTCCTCTGACAGCTGTTCCCTCATCTTTCTCCCTTTCTTTGGGTTACTCTATTTCTTGAAACCCAACAATTTTGAAAATTAGGCCAATTAATACCCTAAATGGTTTCTAAGTGTTAAAATGGAAGGGATCTCTCACATCCCTCACTTCAAATCAAAATCTAGACATGATTAAGCTTAGTGAGGAAGGCATGTTGAAAGCCAAGAAAGGCCAAAAGCTAGGCCTCTTGTGCCAAACAGTTAGCCAGGTTGTGAACACAAGGGAGAAGTCCTTGAAGGAGATTAAAAGTGCTACTTCAGTGAGCACATGAATGATAAGAAAGCAAAACATCTTTATTGCTGATATGAAAAGATTGTAGTGGTCTGGATAGAAAATCAAACCAGCCTCAACAGTCCCTTACACCAAAGCCTAATCCAGACCAAGGCCCTTACTCTATTCAATTCTAGCAAGGCTGAAAGAGGTGAGGAAGTTACAGAAGAAAAGTTGGAAGCTAGTCTCTACCTGCTTCCAACTTTTCATGAGGTTTATGGAAAGAAACTGCCTTATTAAGATAAAAGTACAAGGTGAAGCAGCACATGCTGATGGAGAAGCTGTGGTAAGTTATCCCGAAGGTCTAGCTGAGATCACTGATGAAAGTGGCTCCACTAAAAAACAGATTTTTCCATAGAGATGAAAGAGCCTTCTATTGAAAGAAATTGTCATGTAGGACTTTAATAGTTAGAGAGGAGAAGTCGATGCCTGGCTTCAAAGCTGTTAAGGCATAATGCAGCTGGTGACTTGAAGTTGAAGCCAGCGCTCATTTACCATTCTGAAAATTCTAGGGCCTTTAAGAATTACGTTAAGGGTACCCTGCCTGTGCTGTGTAAATGGAACAACAAAGCTGGCATGATAGTACCTCATGCTTTCTAAAACAGCATTCATCCTACAGCCTATCAATTAAGGAGTAATTTCTACTTTCAAGTCTTATTGTTTAAGAAATATATTTCATAAGGCTATAGCTGCCATATATAGTGATTCCTTTGATGGATCAGGGCAAAGTAAATTGAAAACTTTCTGGAGAAGATTGAGCATTCTGGAGCCATTAAGAACATTTGTGATTCATGAGAGGAGCTCAAACTATCAATACTAATAGGAGTTTGGAAGAAGTTGATTCCAACCTTATGGATGACTTGAAGGGGTTCAAGACTCACGTGGAGGAAGTCACTGCAGTTGTGGTGGAAAGAGCCAGAAAGCCAGAATGAGAATCGGAGCCTGAAGATGTGACTAAATTACTACAATCTCATGATAATACTTGAATGAATGAGGAGTTGCTTCATATGGGTGAACAGAGAAAGTAGTTTCTTGAGATGGAATTTACTCCTGTTGAAGATGCTCTGAACATTGTTGAAATAACAACAAAGCTCAGTATTACTTACACTTAGTTTATGAAACAGCAGAGTTTGAGAGGATTGACTCTAGTTTTGAAAGAAGTTCTATTGTGGGTAAAATGCAATCAAACAGCATTGGATGCCTCAGAGAAATCTCTTGTAAAAGAAAGGGTCAGTTGATATGGCAGACTTAATCATTGCCCTATTTTTTTCTACATGTTAAATATGTGGGGTACAATTCAGGGTTAGGTATACAAATGTTCATTATGCAGGTACCCTTGTTGATGAGGTGTGCCCCCTACTACTGCCAATCCCTTTCATATAGTATTACGATTGTTGTTCAAGGTCTGCTTATGAGTAAGAGCATGTGATACTTGGTTCTTTGTTTCTGTGATATATCACTCAGTAATATAGACTCTAAGTCTATCCAAGTTGTTGTGAAGTTCATAATTTTGTTCTTCTTTATGGCTGCGTAATATTCCATTGTGTATATGTACCACATTTTAAAAATCCAATCCTCTTTTGATGGGGTGCATGGTTGGTTCCATGTTTCTGCTAAGGTGAGCAATGCTGCAGTAAACATGCATGTGCAGTATCTTTTTCATAGAGTGATTTGAGTTCTTCCAGGTATATTCCCAGTAGGGGGATCGCAGGGTTGTATGAGAGGTTGATTTTGATCTTTTAGGAATCACCACACTGTTTTAGACAGAGGATGTACTAGTTTAAACTCTCACCAACATTGCAGAAGTGTTCCCTTTTCCCCGCATCCTCTCCAGCATCTGTTGTTTTTTGAGTTATCGATGATGGCCATCCTGACTGGAGTTAGGTGGTATCTCACTGTGGTTTTAATTTGTATTTAAAACTTTGATGACTAGTGAGGCTGAGCATTCTTTCATGTATCTGTTGGCTACTCATATGTCTTCTTTTGAGAAGTGTCTATTCATATCTTTTGCCCACTTTGTAATGGGGCTGTTTGTTTTTTTCTTTTGTGGCCCGTTTGAGTTCCTTGTAGATCCTAGATGTTAGGCCTTTTTCAGATAGAGAGTTGGCAAATATTTTTTTCCCAGTCTGTGGGCTGGGGGTTATGTGATGTAAGAAAGTCCTCTGTTTCATACAGATTTTTTAGTTTCCATCCACAGTTGTATATAGTAATCTCTGAGAATCTTTTGTAGTTCTTCGGGCTCAGTTGTGACTTCATCTTTTGCATTTCTGATTGTGTTTATTTGGCCTTTTTCTCTCTTTTTCTTGGTCAGTCTAGCTAGAGGTCCATCAATCTTGTTTATCCTTTCAAAAAAGCTAGCTTTTTGTTTTGTTGATTTTGTTTTATATTTTTGTCTTCTATGTCCCAAATTTGGGCTTTTATTTTGGTAATCTGGATTCTTCTGCTGAAGTTAGGCTTTTAATGTTCTTGCTTTTCCAGCTTCCTTAGGTGATTTTTTAGGCTGTTAACTTGTGGTCTTTCCACTTTCTTTATGTGTGTTCATAGAGATATGAATTCCCTTCTTAGTACTGCTTTCATGGCATCCCAGAGATTTTGGTAAGAAGTTTCTTCATTTTCATTTGTTTCCAGGTATCTTTCGATTTCTGTTTTGATTTCTGTGTTGAGCCAGGAGTTTATCATCACGCTGTTTAGTGTCTATGTCTTTGTGTGTTTTGAGAGAACTTTGTTGCTGTCAATATTTATTTTTATTCCACTGTCATATTTATTTTTATTCTACATGGCAGAATTTCAGTCTTATGGAATTTGTTTATGCTTGATTTATGACCAAGGATGTGGTCGATCTTAAAAGTATGTTTTATGTGGTGATGAGCAGAATTTATATTATGTGATTGTTGGGTGGAGTGTTCTGTAGATATCAAATAAGTCCATTTGATCAAGTGTCACGTTGAGGTTCCAGATCTCCTTGTTGATTTGTTGTCTTGATGATCTGACTAGGGTTGTTCGTGGGTGTTTAAGTCCCCAGCTATGATAGTGTTAGAGTCAATTTCTTTTTTTAGTTTACCTAGAATCTGCTTTATGAAAGTTGGTGCGCCTATGTTGGGTGCATATATGTTTAGGATGGATGTTTTTTGTTGATGGATTGAACCTTTTATCATTATGTAGTGACCTTTTGTAGCTTTTTAAATTTTTGATAGCTTAAAGGGTATTTTGTCTGATATTAATATCAGAACTCCTGCTTTCTTTTGTGTTCCATTCGCATGAAATTTTGTTTTCCATTCTCTTACTTCGAGTCTATGAGTGTCCTTTCTGGTGAGATGAGTCTCTTGGAGACAGTATACTGTAGCCTCATGATATTTCATCCAATTTGCCATTCTGTGTCTTTTCAGTGGTGCATTTAGTCCATTCACATTCAGGCTAATTATTGAGATAGAGTTTATCCCTGTCATGAGGTTCTTATAGAGTTTATTGCCATTACTGTTATTTGTTTGTTGTCTTTCTTTTGGCTTTTGAGTTGATTCATGTGTGTTTTCAATCTTTTTCCTGCATTCTTGTGAAGGGTGTTGTCATTCATTTTTTCCTTTCTTCTGTGTTTAATACTTTCTTAAATGTTTCTTTTAGAGCTTGTTCTGGAGGCAGTATAAACTATAAGGGATTGAATGTCTAGAAAGGATTTTAATTCTCCATCACTGATGAAACTTAACTTAGCTGGGTAGGTATTTCTTGGTTGAAATTGTTTATCTTTGAGAACTTTGAAGATTAGGCTCCAAGCTCTCCTAGCCTGAAGTGTTTCTGTAGATAAGTCTGCTGCTATTCTAATTCATCTTCCCTGGTAGGTAGTCTGACCTTTCTGTCTTGCTGCCTTTAGGATTTTTTCTTGTATACTTATTTTGTGTAGATGAATTACTGTGTGTCTAGGAGTTGGTCTTCTCATTTGTTGTCTTGTAAGGGTTCTCTGAATCTCTTGTGTTTTCTGAATCTCTTGTGTTCCCTGATGTGATAAGGGAAGTTTTCTTGGATAATTTCATGGAATCTTTGTTCCAGGGTGATCTCTGTCTCTCTATCTGCCTCTATCCTATTCATATTAGGTCTGGCCACTTGAAAGAATCACTCATCTCTGAGAGGTTTAGTTCTGTCTTTTAAAGCTTCTTTTCTTTTTTTTTTTGAGTTGTAGTCTCACTCTGTTGCCCAGACTGGAGTGCGGTGGCCGCTCCTGGCCACCACAGCCTCGACCTGTTGGGCTCCAGTGATCCTTTTGCCTCAGCCTTCCAAATAGCTGGTACTACAGGCGTGCGCTACCACACCTGGCTAATTTTGATTTTATTGTAGAGATGAAGTCTCACCAAGTTGCCCAGGCGGGTCTCGAACCCGCATGCAATTCACTCACCTCAGCCTCCCAAAGCGCGGGATTACAGGCTGAGCCACTGAGCCTGGCCTTTTCTATGTTTTTAACAGTTTGAGTTAGTTCCATATTTTGGTCCTCAAGCTTTGAGATTCTTTCTTCTGGTTGCTTAATTCTGTCCTCCATGCTTATCAGTTTGTTGTTTGTTTCATTCACTGTATTCTTGATTGCTGTTATCTCAGTTATCAATCCTTTATTCTTTCCTCTTGTCTCTCCTGATTTCTATTTATTCTCTCTATTAATATTTTGATATCTGGGTTTGTGGTTTGAGACCAGTCATTCTGGAGGCTCTTCATTGTTTGAGTTGTGAAGTCTGTATTCTTAGTTGCTGACCTCCTAGGGGTCTGGATGAGACTCATATTCTTCCTTTGGTGTTTCTTCATTTGTGTGAGTTTTCCTCCCCCAGCAACTTCTTTTTTAATTCTGTTGTTCAGTAATGTGGGGAGCACTTTTATTTCTGCTTGCTCAATCTCCTATTCTTCCTTCTGTAAATCCTCTGGTTTTGTTCAGTTCTGAAGCTGGACTAGGGTAGAAGCCTGTGCTCTTTGCAGTTTTGAGATTTACTTGAGAAGGAAGCTGTGATTCAGAAGCTCTCTGTGGATCCCAGCACCCACTGACAGGCGTGTGGGCCCCCTGGAACTCACGTCCCGTTGCCTTCAGTCTGTCCATGTAGTGGGGGTGTCTGTCTGCCCCCTGACGGCAAAATGAGAAGAGAAAAGGGAAAAGAATGAAAACAGGAAAGAGGAAGATGGCCGGGAGGTAGCAAGAGCAAAGAAGAGGGAAAGCAGACAGGCTACAGACTAACGAATAACAGAGAGACAAAGACAGAGAAAGCCAAAAGACAAAAAGCATACAGACAACCATACAAACAAGCAAGTCTCCCCTGTTGGTGTGCTCTCCATCATAAATACCCATACATAAACAAAAAAATCTTTAAAAAAATTAAAATGACAGAAACAAAGCAAGTACGAAATGTAAACAAAAATAGAAAGAGAGAAAAAACCCTAAAACGAAAACAGCAAACACATACATACACACAGAAACTTGCTCTGTGGAAATCTGAAATAAAGCTCCACCGCCAGTGATGAGATGCCCATGGGTGCCATCTTCTCAGTCCCCAGCCGGGCAGAGACTTGCATTGTCCCCCCAGCTCCGCCGAGCCTCCATCTCGTGACCCAGAGACTGTCTTCTCATCAGACTCAGAGAGGCAGATGCCCCTCCCCCAGGCTGGAACAGGCACAGACACTTCAGATCTGAGTGGGAGACTCCAGGTTCCCTTCAGGCCTCTGCCTTAGGAAGCGGCTCTGGTCTCCAGTCCTTCCCCTCTGCTCTCAGCACAGACTGGTAGGATTGCTGTCAGTATGGATCGGAGGCCCCGCGGACTGCTATGGGAGGAGGATGGATCAGATCCAAACTCGCCCTACTCACTGCTGCTGCTGTCAAGTCTCCCACACAGATCTGAAGTGTCTGTGCCTGTTCCAGCCTGGGGGAGGGGCATCTGCCTCTCTGAGTCTGATGAGAAGACAGTCTCTGGGTCCCGAGATGGAGGCTCGGCGGAGCTGGGGGGACAATGCAAGTCTCTGCCCGACTGGGGACTGAGAAGATGGCACCCATGTCTCATCACTGGCGTTGGAGCTTTATTTCAGATTTCCATAACCTGCCCTCTCCATGGTTCTTCCTGCTTGTGCCCCAGTCTGCTCTAGCAGGTGATGGCTGGACCGGGTGCCAACTGGTGAGGGGTGGCTGTTCTCAGCTGCCTCCTCTCAAGAGAGCCCCAAGAATGGCAGATGGTCTCGCACACCTGGGTCTCCAGTCTCAGGGTGGTGGTGGGTTGCAGTCACCTCTGCAGGAGAGCCCCAGGACCATGAACCCGAGTCTCCCCTCAGCTCGACTTTCGCGCACCCACTGGCACGTGCCCGCTCATTCAAGAGTCTGTGTGGACACTGGCTTTGGCGGAGACTTGCACAACCCGGCCCGTTCCATCGCCATCTTGCCCGGACCCCCATCGTTGCCCTATTTTAAGAAATCGCCACAGCCACACCAGCCTTCAGCAGCCACCACCCAGATTAGTCAACAGCCATCAGCGTCAAGGCTAAACCCTCTGCCAGCAAAAAGACTGTTACTCACTGAAGGCTCAGCTGATTGTTAAAATTTTGTATCCATATTCTTTAACGAACATATGCACAGTTTTTAGACATAATGTTATTGCACACTTAATATAATACAGTATAGTACAAACATAGCTTTTATATACACTGGGAAACCAAAATATTCATGTGACTTGTTTTATTGCAATATTCTCTTTATTGTGATATTTGCTTTATTGCAGTGTTCTGGAAGTAGACCTGCTGTATCTCTGAGGTATGCCTGTATAATAAAGCATGAAGGAAAAGCATGAAGTTTATTCTTTGTGTTTGTTTTCTTCTGCCATATTCAAAGATCCAAGTTTTCCGTTGTTAGAAAATGCTTCTGAAAAGGAAAAAAAAGGAAGGAGATACTAGATGCCGATGAGGAATGATTTCTGTCCTGATCATTACTAATTACATTTGTGGTCTGTGGATTTTGGAGCCTTAAACAATGAGAGAAAAGTTTCTTGTAAATTTGGTGGCTATAGATGTGTACTAGGATGGAGAAAGTAGGTAACTCAACTAGGTTTTTTGCAGGCTTATTTGGAGGACTGCTGAAAAGAATTCTGTGAATTTACTTCCTTTTGTGCTTACCTTTAAGCAGTTTTATAAAGAAGTCTGGACTGATCGGTTGTTTTTTAAAATTTAACTGGTGGAAAAACTGCAGTGCTGTTGTTAGGTCTGAAATCCAGCTTCTCCAAGATTATTATATAGGGTGAACATTTAAAGTTATCTAATGTTATTATTAAATTCATGGAAGTTATCACATAGAGTGGTAATAGTCCTAGATGGAAGTTATCACATAGAGTGGTAATAGTCTTAGATATAAAAATCCCATTGTTCTCATTGCGGTTTTGAGGTGTCTTTAGGGGTGGATTTGCCTACAATCTAGTTTTCAAGAAAAGACTTGAAAAGCAACTTACATCCTTGGGAAGGCAGTTTGCTCATTGAGATTGTCTGCTTTGTTTTTCCCTATTCCTCTTTCTTAAAAGATAATAATAGTTGACTAGATGAAATAAATATTGGGGGAAGATAAAATGATTAAGATTTAAATAATATTTATTGCTTGGGCAATTGCAGTGAAGACTTGGACTTTCTTTTCACAGAGCAGGCTTAAATGATTGCCATTGCCTAGCTTTTGCTGAAATGATCAGACGCATGGATGAGAGCTTGATTCTTTTTTATCAGATTCTCCGACCAGGGCAGTAGAGGATGATGAAGTGGAAATATTATTGCTGTGTAGTGTGTGTGTACTTTCAAAAATTATATACACAGTGTTTCTTTGTGTTGGGAGGCAGTTTTCTATCAGTCTTTTGCATTTCTGCACATCTTGTGAGCAGAGCCACTGACTGTCTTTCTAGACAGTCTTTTAAAGGATGTTTGCGTAGTGAGCAACGTTAGATGATAGAGTGTCTCCCTCTAGAGCAAAGGACAAGTTTGCTTACTGTACAGTATAGTAAAGGTACTGTCTCCCTTAGGAACAGAGAAAGCATACTTAGAAAAGATTTGAGTTTCGTAAGCTCAAGGTTCCTCTCCTGTAATGGAGCACATTGAGTGTGCAGGTGTTACCTGGCTCTCTTCACATAGCTTTGTAGAAATTGGGGTTCAGTGAACTGACACAAATGTTGACACTCCAGCCACTGCTACTGATGTAAATGCTAAACTGTTCTTTGTCGCTGACCTCGGAGTCTCAGGTTATCTGCCAAAACCCATGAAACAGGCATGTTAAATTGTTAGCTTGCAAGTATAGTGAATTTCAAAGCCTTTCCAGTTCTTAATGCTTTGAAATCATAATGGTTTGTTAAATAGAATGTATTTGGAAATATTTATTGGAACTTACATTTATAGGCTGTACAATTTTTGGTAAGTTCAGTTAGGATATTATTTCTCCTTGCTTTGATACAGGGTTTGTTTACAATGTCAGCCCATATATGGAGTATCATCCTGGTGGAGAAGATGAGCTAATGAGAGCAGCAGGATCAGATGGCACTGACCTTTTCGACCAGGTAAGATGTGCTGAAAGTCATCAGAGTATTCCAATGAGAGATTAACAGTGTGACATTTGTAGACAGAAAGGAAATAGTTGCATAGATTTCAGATGTGTTGGCTTGGATTTTGAAGTGTGGGAAGATGTCCACAAAGAGAAGCTGTTCATTTAATTTGCCTTTGATTTATTTTATTAAAATTTTAGAGATGATTTTGAGTCTGTGTCTGGGAGTTTGCTTTCAAGTGCTTGCTGCCTCCTCTGCTGGCAAGTGTTTACCTGGTCTTGGTTAATTTTAGTAATGATGATGATTGACTTATGGGAGGCAGTGACAGTTGGAAGAAAGACCGCTGGGATCTGCTGATAGCTTGCTGAATCGTTTTAGACAAGTCACTTAGCTACTTTGCTCTTCGTCTTCTCATTTGGAGATTGTTATATATTCAGCCTTCCTTGCTGTACTGAATCTGCATATCATGTAGAAAGTTACATGAGGCTGATTAATGAATAGAAACTTATTATATCTAGAGTGATAACAGTAATTCTACATGGATGTCTTAAAAGATATTTGTTAGCACTTTTCTCCTTTTATTTGCTAAAAGCAAGCATTAACTCTTATAATATTTAAGTCATACAGAATATGTTAACTACTGTCAATCTGCTTAACTGTTATTTGGAGACAACAACCTTTAGAAGGATGGAAATTTGCCTTTGCCTCACATATGCCATGTTGTAGTACTGGATTTTCATTGTTTGAGATACCTGAACCAGATTGAGTTATGTTACAGTTATTTCTTTGATCATATCACCAGAAATATAATGCATTTATACAGTTGACCCTTGAACAATGCAGGGGTTAGGGATGCTGATCCCCGCACAGTTTAAAATCCATTTATAAGTATAAATAATTTTTTAATAAAAAATAATTTTCTACTCCCCCAAAACTTTACTATTAACGGCCTGCCTTTGACCAGAAGCTTTATTCATAACATAGTCAATTTACACATATATGTATACTATATATTTTATATATTGTATTCTTTCAATAAACTAGGGCAAAGAAAATGTTAAGAAAATCATGAGGAAGATAGAATATGTTTTTAATTTATTAAGTGGAAATGGGTCATCATAAAGGTTTTCATCCTCACTGTCTTCATATTAACTCATTTGTGACCACTGACATGAATTTATGTCATTCTAAATTCTGTTCCTGGTTGCCACTGATGTGAATTACGTCTTTGCAGATTCTGTTTCTGAATGCTACAATGTTGTCATGTATACATGTTATTATATTTTGCTTAAAAATGAATAGTCAGGCAAGGAGAGAGAAAGTTAATTGAGATAATTATCTGATATCGACTGTGCAGTGTTGTTATTGATTTATGGTAGTTGGTGAAAACTGCAAGTTGATCATTATTTTGTTGTGATTAGTGTTGTATACCGTATTTTGATATTTCGGGGCTTTTATACCTCTTTGTTTTGTGTGAGTCACAGTGTTTTATTATAATAACTCCTAAGAAGCTTTTGTACTTCAGCGTTAAAAATAATTTACTGTAACTATGGAAAATAAAGAAATATATGCTGATGAGATTTCCAGGGTCGAAGGTGAATCCAGTGAACTTATTAGTGATAGTGAGACAGGTAGTGATGTAATAATGCAATGTAAATGAAGAAATATAATGTAGATAATCTATGACAGTAAATCTGGTGAGAATGAATCAGACATTGAGTGGACAAAATATGATCCAAAAAGATACTTACAAGTGTTTATTGGTAATCCAGGTGTCAAGGTATTTCCAAATCATCCTCAAGGTATAAGTGAAGTTGCCAGACTATTTACTGGAGATGATTTTATAGAAATAATTGCAACTGAAACTATCAGGTATTATGATCAGATACATCACAAGGAATAAATGTCCAAAGAAATAAAAAAGTGGAGCAATACTATTGTGTCTGAGATGAAAAAATTAAATTATTTTGATGGGACAAGTGAAGAAAACCACAATACATGATGATTGTTCAACACGCCCATCAATTGTGACACCTTTCTTTTAAAAAATAATGAGTAGAATGAGTAATGAAATAGATTCCTATAAATTTTGCAACTTTTGCATTTTTCCAGTAATGCAAAAATGCAGTCAAATCCAAGCAGATTATGCAAAATTGAGCCTGTAATAAATTATGTTTTAAGTAAATTCTACACTGTATACAAACCTGAACAAGAACTTTCCTTAGATGAGTCTATGATACCTCATTGTGCAAGACTGTCTTTTTGCGTTTATAATCCAAACAAAAATACAAAGTATGGAATGCCAGGTGGTGTCTGAGGCAAATACTGTATATATGTGTAACTTTCAGCTGCATTGTGACAAAGGTGACAATTTAGAAAAGACCATTTCACTTGTGCTTAATGACAAGTTTGCAGCAACCAGCTTCGGATTTTTATTTTCACCTGCTCTCAGTATTAGGAAAGTGAAAAATTTGCTGGTCACAAATGTGTTAAGTAGGCTTAAGAGGAGAAAGATGAGGAGGGGTTGGCATAAGGGATGGCAGAGGCAGAAGAAAACCTGCATTAAGCACACACCTACCTATGCAGTACATATCTGTATTGTTTGAGGCTCACTTCTATTTGAAAGCACTTATGTGCATCTACTTGAATGGCATTATCTCAGTTGCTGTTCATATTCTTCCTGGGTTGGAGAATAGTCATGTTTGCCCTCTGGTTGTAATAGCATTCTCCTTGGGAGGTTCTTATTGCTGTTTTAAGGCAAGTTTCTTTGTTATTTGGTATTTGTTGTTATCCAGCAGTGCAAGGCAAACAGAAATGTTTAGGAACATTTTCCTAAAAACTTGTCTACTGTACTTTTCTCTTGTATTTTCCCTGTAACCTCTTGATGTGGATTGAGAATTTCTAGTAAAATCTAGTTTGTCTTCTGTTCCTCAGTGTTACATTACATGAACCCTACTTAAGGAAAGCTTGTTTTGGAGAAGTTATAAGAACTGCCATATTGTTAAGTTTCTTAGCAGCTAAAACAATATTTACCAAATTGCTGCATTCCTCATGTCTTTAATAAGACTAGTAATGTTTAAAGTATTTATGACATACACTCATCATGGAAGTAACCTAGAAACTGCGGTGAAGCTTGCATCTTTTGACATGAGAATTTACTTGTGCCTAGTACTTGAGTGTACAAAGAAAATTAAGTAATTTCTATTGTACTATTTCTTTCTTCATTTTGATCCCACAGCTGACCTCTTGTCTTACATTTACAAATGCCAGATGGGCAAAAAAATTTTTTTTCAGTTGGGGTCTCATTCTGTCACCTAGGTTGGAGTGCGGTGGCACTCACCACAGCTTTGACTTAATGAGCTCAGGTGATCCTTCTTACCCAGTCTCCTAAGCTAGGACTCCAGGTGTGTACCACCATAACTGGCTAATTAAAAAAATTTTTTTGTAGAGACAGGGTCTTGCTGTGTTGCCTAGGCTGGTCTCAACTCCTGGACTCATGCAGTACTTCCGCCTTGGCCTCCCAAAGTGCTGAGATTGTAAGTGTGAGCTACTGCGCTTGGCCTATTTTTGTTTTAGTTGTCTGTAAATTTGAGGTCTTAGCCATAAAATCTTTGCCTCAACCAATGTCTTAAAGAGTTTTCCCTGTTTTCTACTAGTAGTTGTATAGTTTTAGGTCTTTCATTTTAGGCTTTAATCCATCTTGATCTGATTTTGGTATATGGGGAGATTCTGGGGTCCAGTTTCATTCTTCTGCAGATGGCTGGCCAATTTTCCCAGCACCCTTTATTGAAGAGGGTATCCTTTCCTCAGTGATGTTCTTAGCACCTTTGCTAAAAATCAGTTGGCTATAAATATGAGGATTTATTTCTGGGTTCTCTATACTGTTTCTTTTGTCTATGTGTCTATATTTATACCAGTACCATGCTATTTGGTTACTAGATCTTTGTAGTATATTTTGAAGTGAGGTAGTGTGATGTCTTCAGCTTTTTTTCTTTCAAGATTGCTTTGACTATTCTGCCTCTTTTTTGATTTCATATTAATTTTATGGTTTTTTCTATTTCTGTGAGAAATTGACATTGGTATTTTAACAGGGATTGCATTGAGTCGATAGATTACTTCAGGCATATGGTCACTTTAACAATATTAATTCTTCTGATACATGAGCATGGGATGTCTTCCCATTTGTTTGTTTCCCCTTTAATTTCTTTCATCAGTGTTTTGTAGTTTTACTTGTACAGATTGTTCACCTTCTTGGTTAAATTTATTCATAGGAATTTTAAAAATATAGTTATTGTAAGTGGAATTGTCTTGATTTCTTTCTTGGCTATTTCATTATTAGTGTATAGAAATGCTACAGATTTTATATGTTGATTTTGTATCCTGCAACTTTACTGAATTTGTTTTTCAGCTATAGGAGTCTTTTAGTTTTTCTAAATGTAAGATCATATCGTTTGCAAAGAGGCACAATTTGACTTCTCTTTTCCAATTTGATTGCCTTTTATTTCTTTCTCTTGCCTGATTGCTCTGGCTAGGACTTCCAGTACTATGTTGAATGGGAGTGGTAAAAGTACACACACTTGTCTTGTTCTAGTTCTTAAAGGAAAAGCTTTCAACTGTTCCTTTTTCAGTATAATATTAGCTGTGGGTTTGTCATATATGGCCTCTATTATTTTGAGGTATGTTCCTTGTATGCCTGGTTTGTTGAGAGTTTTTTTATCATGAAATCATGAAAGTTGAACTTTGTCAGATGCTTGTTCTGCATCTACTGAGATGATCATACGGCTTTTGTCCTTCATTCTGTTGATGTGATATATCACATTTATTTGCATATGTTAACCCAGCCAGTGTCTTTTGTATAAATCCCACTCTCCCATGTATTATCTTTTGATGTGCTATTGCATTCATTTTGCTAGTATTTTTGTTGAGGTTTTTAAAATGTGTGTTCAGTGGAGATATTGGCCTGTACTTTGTTTTGTTGTTGTTGTTGTTGTTGTCTGGTTTTGGTATCAGAGTAATACCTCACAGAATGAGTTAGGTAGAATCTCTGTCTTTTCAGTTTTTAAAAATAGTTTAATAAGGATTAGTATTAATTATTATTTATATGTTTGGTAGAATTTAGCAGTAAGTTCATCTGGTCCAGGACATTTCTTTGTCAGTCTTTTTATTGCTGATTCAATCTTGCTACTCATTATTGGTCTCTTCAGATTTTCTATTTCTTCCTGATTCAGTCTTGGAAGGTTGTACGTTTCCAGGAATTTATTCATTTCCTCTAGGTTTTCCAGTTTGTTAGCATATAGTTGTTCATATAGTCTCTGATGATCTTTTGTATTTCTGTGATGTCAGTTGTAATGTCTCCTTTATTAGTTTAGTTACTAGTTTATCAATTTTGTTTATCTTCTCAAAAAGCAGCTTTTCATTTCATTGATCCTCTGTATTATTTTTTTTAACCTCAATTGATTTCATTCTACTCTGATATTTATTTTCTTCTGATAATTTTGGGTTTGGTTTGTTCTTGCTTTTCTAGTTCCCTGAAATGTATTTTTAGATTGTTTATTTGGAATCTTTCTATTTTATTGATCTTGGTATTTATTACTATAGACTTTCCACTTAGTACTGTTTTTACTGTCTCCCACAGGTTTTGACATACTGTTTCCATTTTAATTTGTTTCAATAAATGTTTTAATTTCCATCTTAGTCTCTTCATTGATCCAATGGTAATTTGGGAGCATGTTGTCTAATTTCCATGTATTTGTATAAGTACCTCTTGGGATTGACTTCTAATTTTATTCCATTGTGGTCTGAGGAGATATTTAACATGATTTTGATTTGTAAAAATTAGTTGAGACTCAACCCTGGACAGTGTTTCATGTGCAGGTGACAAGACTATGTATTCTGTAGTTGTTGGATAGAATTTTCTGTAAATATCTGCAAGGTCCATTTGTTCTGAAGTCTAATTTAAATTTAATGTTTCTTTTGATTTTATGTCAAGATGATCTGTCTAATTCTAAGAGTGGGACGTTGAAGTCCCCCACTATTAAAGTATTGGAGCCTATCTGTCTATTTAGAGCTAGTAATATTTCCTTTATAAATCTGGATGTTCCAGTGTTAGGTGCATATATACTTAGAATTATTATATCCACTTGCTGGATTGATCTTTTTATTACTATATAATGATTTTCTTTGTCTTTTCTTTTTTTAACTGTGTTTTAATGAAAGTGTGATTTATCTGATATCAACATAGCTGTTCCAGCTTGCTTTGGTTTCTGTTTGTGTGGAATATCCTTTTCCATCCCGTCACTTTTAGTCTGTATGAGTCTTTACAGGTAAAGTATGTTTCTTGTAGGTAGTATAAAGTTGGGTTTTTTAATCCATTCAGCCAGTCTGTATCTTTTAAGTATAAACTTTAATCCATTTACATTCAAGGTTATGTTTATTTTAATATGTGAAGTTTTATTCCTGTTATATTGGTAATTGTTTTCTGACTGTTTTGTATGTTCTCTGTTTTTTTCTTTTTCTCTTGTTTGACATTGTGGTTTTCTGTAGTGGTGGCATTTGAGTCCTTACTCTTCCTCATTTGAGTATTTACCAGTCATTTTAATACTTTTGTACGTTTGCATGGTGATAAATGTTGTTTGTTTGCTTCCAGATTTAGGATTCCCTTGAGCATTTCTTATAGGGACAGTCTGGTGGTGATAAATTCCCTCAGCTTTTGGCCATCTGGAGAAGACTTTTTTCTTCACTTATGAAGCATAGTTGTGCTGGGTATAGCATTCTTGGCTGTGAGTTTTTTTGTTTTGTATCTTTTTTCTTTTTTTTTTTTGAGTTGGAGTTTCACTCTGTCACCCAGGCTGGAGGGCAGTGGCACGCTCCCGGCCACTGCAGCCTCAACCTGCTGGGCTCCGGTGATCCTTCTGCCTCAGCCTTCCCAGTAGCTGAAACTACAGGCACACGCTGCCACACCCAGCTCATTTTTTGATTTATTGTAGAGATGAGGTCTTGCCAAGTTGCCCAGGCGGGTCTCGAACCCGCGGGCTCAGGCAATCCACTCACCTCAGCCTTCCAAAGGCGCGGGATTACAGGCTGAGCCACCAAGCCCGGCTGTATCTTTTTTCATTCAGCACTTTAGATATATTATTTCATTCTCTACTGGGCTGCAAGATTTCTACTGAGAAATTCATTAGTTTGATTTGAGGGTGGGGGGAGTGAGGGAAGGTTGCTTATAGGTGACTAGATGCATTTCTCTTGGTGTTCTTAGAATTCTCTCTGTTGTTGACTTTTGACAGTTTGAACATAATGTGCTTTAAAGAAGACATTTTTTGCATTTTATCTCTTTGGGGATTTCAGAACCTCCTTATCTGGCTGTCTAAATTTCTTGCTAGACTTGGGAAGTTTTCAGCTATTATTTTGTTAAATAGTTTTTCTAATTCATTTGTTTTCTTTTTGCCTTCTGAGACTCTGCTAATTTAAAATTTTGTTGCTTTATCTTGTCCCATATGTCATGAAGGCATTGCTCTTTGTTTCTTTCTTTCTTTCACCTGATTGAATTATTTTAAAAGATCTGTCTTTTTGTTCTGAGATTTTTTTTTCCTGATCTAGTCTGTTGAAAGCTTTCAAATTTGTTTTGTATATCATTCAATAAGTTCTTTAGTTTTGGTTCTTTTTTATGATATCTGTTTCTTTGGTAAATTTCTCATTTATATCCTGAATTGTTTTTCTGATTTCCATGTATTATTTTTCAGAGGATGTTGATATGGGACACCTGGTCTTGATTTTGGGTATGTGCCATAGTATAGTCTCTATTAATTTCTTTGGCTGTAAACAGTGGCAGTGGTATCTGTGATTTCCTTTGTGTGACTTTGGGTGCAGTTATTAGTGAGGACTGTAGTAAAGTTTTACTGGGTACTGGGAAACCTGCTAGGTCAGTCTTTGGGCCCTTATGGTGGCAATGTTGGGCTGAATGTGTCTTTTCTTGAATCCCAGGTCAGAAAAAGCTGGCACTGGTGTTATAGGTTCAGGCAGGCAGTTTTTGGGCCTCCCAGTGGTGTACTTGAACGCTGGTAGTGGCTCGGATGGTACTCAGGGTCCTAGGCAGCTGGCATGCTGTGGGCATTGACAGTGGTAGGATGGCACTCTGGATCCTGAATGGTGTGTGCTGGAATTGGTAATGGCTGTTTTGGGCTGTACAAGCCGTTCTCCAGGCCCACAAGTGGTGCATACAGGTAGGTGCCAGCTGTGGTGGCCATGATTGGGTGGGTAGGCCTAACGCCATGCCCTGAGGAGAATGTTCAAGGGTTAGTGGTGTTGGACTGGGATAGCAATCCTCTTCTCCCAGACTGTCAGGCATGCTTGTCCTCAAGTTTTCCGTGGTGAGTGTGGGTGCCGGCCACGATAGGCGGGAGCAGGGCAATCCTCAGGCCACCAGTGGGATGTTCGGATGGGGGCACTGCTGCCCTGCTGCTGCGTAGGGCGGTACCATGTTTGGTGGGAGATAGCCTAGGCCAGTAGGTAGGAATTGCATGTGCCAACTGTGCCTCAGCCCCGGCAGCTGTTGGGCTCAGCCCTGCTGCAGTAGCTGGCATCTTACTTGTACCTCTGCCTCCGTGGTGGTGGTCCATGCTGTGGTTGTGCCTCAGACCCTGGTGCAGTAGTCTGTGGCTCCTGGGGCCCCGGGGACAGCAGCCAGACTTCTCTTCTACCTCAGCCCCAGTGCCACTGGGCTCCAGGACAGTGTGCAGTCTGTTCGGGGTGGAACTCTAAACTGGTACCTTGCTGTAGCTGATGCGGCCTCAGGGAGTGTGAGACCTGGAGCAATACTGTCAGACAATGTTCCAGTGGCCCCTATGTTAGTATCAGGGCCGCAAGAGTCAAGGGGCTCTCCTGTGGCCAGAACTGTAGGAGCCCGCGGTGGGAATGTGGACGGCTGAGGGCCTCTCCCCTCCCCTTTCCTCAGACGGGGAGGTTCTCTGGGTTCCCAGCTGATCCTGGCTGAGCAGGCTGCCTTGCTTCCGTCTTTTCCCTTGCACTGGGTATTTCTGGTCACTTTTCTGTTGGATTCCGGTGTTCTCTCTTGGGTGATCTATTCAAAGTGTGATTATTTACTAGCTGTTTTGGAGGAAACAGCTATTATTTACTAGTGTTTTGGAGGAAACTTCCTTTACTAGTGGAGGAAGTGAGCATAAAATGCCTCTAGTTAGCCATCTTCTTTCCATTTTTTATATGTTTATTGTTTTAGTGTATATTTATTCACTCAGGAGTATACCATAAAAATTCTGATTTCAATATTATTTGGCCTGATTATTTCAGTGATTATATAGTACTTTATGAAGGAATGTATTATGATCGTCTTCTACTGGTCTTTTACAGTTGGACATTTAGGTTGTTTCCAGTCTTTTACTAATTCACGTAGTGCTATGATAGTATCCTGGTACCTGCATCTTCGTATATATGCAAATATTTTCAAAGGCAAATTCCTAAGTACCCGAGTGAAAGAGCTGCATGTTTTAAGGCTTTTAATGCATATTTAGAAAGTGCCCTCTAGAAAAGTTGTTTAAATTTAATTCCCACCAGTAGTTTCTGGCAACAAATACTATCGGTTGTTTTCCTTGAAGCAACAGTCTCACTTCATTCATTTGCAAGAAAATGTCTGTTAAACACTCAAGTCTGAATAATGTTTGCTTCTCAGCCATTCTTTCATGTATAAATGGCCTTTGATGAAAAATGTCCAGTTGTTTTTCCTTGGGGCAACCATCATGCTTTGCAGCGTGTTTTTTTAGAAGCTTCTCATTTTGTTACACAAAATATAACAAAGACATGTACTCAAGGGGATTTAAGTAAATTAATAATTTTTCTGTTGCTTGAAGGATGTTCTTAACTATCTCCCCTGCCCTCCCTTCCATGGTGATAAGAACATAACAGTCACTAGTACAGTTTGGAACCACTGTCTTGATTGGTGCTAAGATGCCAGCCGTGTTGCCCACTATCGACTTGTGGCATCAGTTCAAATGTCAAAACAGTTCAAAGCAAATAATCTTTTTTTCTCAGTATCAGCATGAAACATTGAGACCTTCTGGATACCCGCCAGGGTGTCAGGAACCTCCTGAAGTCTGCAGACAGCTCTTGGCGAGCACTTTGGAACGGTCTGCCTCCACGCTGCCTTTCTAGCGCCTTTGCGGGCTAACTGAATTCGCTTCTCGGTTTTCGGTGTGTGTGTTCAGAGTGCTTTAAGAAGGTTGGATTTTGCTTTTCATACCATGGAAGTGTGCTTTGGAGTTAGAGTCATGTTGCTTTCCTGTCGTTTGTCTTCTGTACCAGGTTCATCGCTGGGTCAATTATGAATCCATGCTGAAAGAATGCCTGATTGGCAGAATGGCAGTGAAACCCGCTGTGCTGAAAGGTAAATGGTGCTGGTGTCAACCGCCACTGATGTGTGATATACATGTACTTTTATTTTACTTGAATTTCAACACATAGATTTAAATAAGTCTTATATTTTTTACATTTTCATTGGCCTCATGGTTTACCCACTCTAAAGGTTTCACTTTAGTTCTTTAGAATCACACCGTGACTTCCTTCAGCATTTTGACGTGCTTTGGAGAGAAAATTGATGATCTGAGGAGTAGTAAGCCTTGTAGAAGTGAGGGAACTTCATTTACTCTGTTTAGTCTTCAGTGGTCTGCCGTTCTGTTTTTACACGACAGATTAGCTGCAACACTTGGTGAGGGTGGATTTTTTTTTTTTAATAGTTAGGGTCTCACTCTTTCACCCAAGCAGGAGTGCAGCGGTGTGATCACAGCTCACCGCATCCTCAGACACTTAGGCTCACGTGAGCCTCTGGATTCAGTGGCTCAAATAGCGACTGGGACTTCCAGTTCATGCCACCATGCCCACTTGTTTTTTAATTTTTTGTAGAGGTGATAGGGTATTGCTGTGTTGCCCAGGCTGGTCTTGAACTCCTGGCCTCAAGCGATCATTCTACCTTGACCCCCCAAAGCACTGGGATTACAAGTGTGAGCCGCTTCTCCCAGCTTAGGGTTGACTTTAGACCAGTGTTTTAGCATTTCGTTTTTTGAGTAAGTAATACATTCACGTGAGTCAGAGATCAAAACATATAAAATGTTATACAGTGAAATTTTCCCTCCAAGATTTGTCTCCCACTCCTTGCTCCCTTGCTACAGATAGCCTCTAATCTTATTTTATACTTCTTTTAAAGTATAATGCATTTCTTCCCATTATCTCTGAGCTGAGACTCTGCAATCTGAGTCATCTCTTTACTTACTAAGATTCTTTCAGGAGAATCTTTGAAAATTTTAGACATGGAACTGTAGTTGCAGGAACGCTTTGCGTAGCCCCTTTTCTATGAAAGAATGATAGTTGTTTACTCTCGACCTTGATACTAAAATTAGGAGTAAATTGGCTTCTTCAGAATCTTTCACTACTTAATTCAATGAATTTTGTAATTCAAGGCTCTATTGAGAGAGGTTTCAATTGCCAACATGCAAATATCACAGTTTGAACCTTAGCCATGTCCTACTGACTATGCAGCCATTGGATGAATTTCCACCTCTAAGCCTCAATCTGCATGATGATTCCTTGCAGAGTGAGTGTAAAGGATAATCAGTAAGGTTTATTTCTTTTTATTCCTGTTGTTACAAAGCAAAATATACCCCTCCACTTCTGCAATGCTGAGTCTATTTTTGACTCCTTTATATATCCCTGCAATTATAAAGTATAAGCCAGCATGTACTGATGTGTTTTGCCATGAGAGATGATTCTGTTTCTGTGAAAAAATGTGGTATTATTAATATCATTATTGGAAGGACATATGAGAGTAGGTTGTGAATCAGTCATTGCTTCACTATAAAGTCTTTTTGCATCATGAGTGTTTTGCTAGGGGGAGGCCAGTAGCAAATAGTGAGTGAGATAAGACAACTTGCAAAATGTTAGGAAGCAAAGACAAGAATTTTACAACTCAGAAACATGTTGGTTGTGAGTAAAGGGACATTTGTAGTAGTAGAGATTTAAGATGCACACACGCAAAGATCAAAAGTCAGACTAAACAAGCAATGGGTTGGGGTCAAGTATTAGGTAAGATCTAGAAAGATATAGTTAGAACTCGAGGCCAGCCAGAACAAGGAGACCATATGAAGGGGACAAAGCAGCTATAGAGAAAGAGTTAATGTGTCAGGAATAAGAAATGTTCATAATAATTGACGGTAACTCTTGTGCTCTTTATCTGTAGGCAAGGATTGGTGATCAATCTCTGCTGGCCTGAGACTTACTGATAGAGACCACAAGAGGGGGTAACTGTGCAATTGTCCAAACTAGGAGAGTTTCAATAATGAAAGGGGTTCTATTAGTAATTATGCGAGGACAATAGGGGGTAAACTGTCACTCCCTCTAGCAAACCAGAGCATGTGTTCACCCTGCAATTAGAGCTCCTCAGTGAAGTGGGAAGAGAGGATGAAAACAGGGTAAAGTAGGAACAGAAGGTAAAAAGCGATTGTTCCTGACTTGGGAGTTGGTGGGATGGTGGATATACTGAAGAGGAATCTTACACGCGGGCTCCTTTCAATGCCAGAGCCCGCGTCTGTGAGCGGAAGTGACCTGCCCCAACCCAATGCAGAAATCCAGAACTGGCATTTTGTGGATATTCCCACAGCTGAACGGCTCTGGGAGGCTAGTTTTAATCTTTATCTGATGGTTTCTAGTGTGGCAGTGGGGAAATGCCTGGTTATCTAGGAGTAAAACAGAAAAGCTGACAGACTAAGAGTATGAAGCATAATACAGGTTGTTGGGAAAACTTTCAAACCACAGTTTTCGTCTGCTCTCATGCCACTATAACAGCAGTCGTCAACACAGAAGACTTCTGTGACCAAACATGTGGGAGGTTGTCCACATCAAGCAGTGGACGTCAGTCAGGCGTCCTCCAATTCAGTTCCCACACTGTGTGCCTGGAGAGAGTGCCAGAGCCCACAGGATGAGGACGCAGTCCCCAAGACTGCCCCAGCCCCCCCTTTGGTACCAGTTGCACGTCCGGGTCTCCAGAACTTCTGACCTCCCAGCTTCAAGTTGAGCTTCAACTGAACCTCTTTGGGTTCAGTTAATCTGCTGGAGTCAGTCAAAAACCTTAGGGAAACACTTACTTATGTTTACTGGTTTGTTATAGAGGATACTGCAAAGGATACAGATCAAGAGATATGTAGGGTGAGGTATGGGGGAAGGGCACAGAGTTTCTGTGCCCTCCTGGGCATCCCACCGTCCAGGAACCTCCATGTGTTCAGCTATCTGGACGCTCCCAGAACCCTGTCTTCTTGGGTTTTTATGAACGCTTCTTTATATCAGCATTCCTTCCTCCAGGGTATGGGGCAGGACCCTCTCTGGGGAAGGTCTGAAGCCCTACAGTCTGAATAGCTGGGCGGATTAGAGTCCTGCCTTGGATGGAGTAGGGGAAGGGAAGCCAGGAGAAGGCCAGAGACACTCTGTTTCCTGAGGCCAGCATCTGAGGCCTAACACTCCCAACGTTGCACAAAAGACTATACCTAGAGCTGTGGGAGTAACGAGCCAAGAACTGTGGACGGAACCCTATACGTAATGCCACAGGAGTCTATTATTACCAGACAAAGGATTGGTTGTATTTATCATAATTTTTTGTTTTGAAAATCTGGTGGTTTGTGTTATACTTTAGAAAGATGTATTAAAAATGAATAAAAGGAGAAGTTTTACTTGAAAAGGCAAGCTTCAGTTATTGATAATTTATACACGTGGAACACTTCATTCTCTGGTAAAGATGAAAAATGAGTTCTTACTCTCTACCCGTACTTTCGCTGTTATTATAGCTACTAGTCACATATGACTGTTGAGAACTAGAAATGTGCCTATTACAATTCACATATGCTATTAGTGTAAAAGACACACTGGATTTCAAGACTTAGTATGAAAAAAGAATGTAAAATCTCTCATAATTTTTACATTGATCACACGTTGAAATGATGCTATTCTGGATATATTGAGCTAAGTAAAAATATATTATTTATTTGTTTGCTTTTTTGAGTTGGAGTCATACTGTTGCCAGGCTGGAGTGCAGTGGCATGCTCACGGCCACCACAGCCTTGGCCCACTGGGCTCAGGCAGTTCTTCCACCTCAGCCTTCCAAGTAGCTGGAACTATAGGTGTGTGCCATCACACCTGGCCAACTTTTTCATTTATTTTAGAGACAAGGTCTTGCCAGGCTGCCCAGACTGGTCTTGAACCCCTGGACTCAGGCAGTCCTCTCGCATCTGCCTCCCAAAGTACTGGGATGATAAAGCAATGAGAAATTAAGATGAAACATTCCTGAGACTGCATTATACCACTGGAAAATGCGGTTATTTTTTGAGATGGCATATTCATTTTTTTAAAAGTATACTTACGGTCTAGCACAGTGTAGTCCAAAAGAAATATGTACACCATAAATGCAATTTTAAATTTTCTAATAACCAGATTTTTAAAAAGGTTAAATTAGATTTCACTTGTGACTTGCATATTTCTTTTGAACTGTACTGTGCTAAACCGTAAGTATAATTTTTCTAAAAAGTGAATATGCTATTTAAAAAAATAGTCATATTTTCCAGTGGTATAATGCAGTCTCAGGAATGTTTCTTCTTAATTTCTCATTGCTTTATCATAGATTCTAATTGTTTTTATATTTCATGCCCTCTCTGTCTAGCAGTTAATGACTGTTAAGCACTTAGAACTGTCCATTACTATAACACCTAAAGGTGTAGGAGGGATTTAGAAGGATTTAAAAATAAAGATACTGAGGCTTATAGGAATGTGTACCTTACTAAAGGCTACAGGTTATTTTACTGGAGAAGCCCACTGTTTGGAGAAACTGTGGATGTCTCCTTAGGTAAGGCAGAGAATCACCTCATTAATGTTATCTGCCTTTTCATAATTTATTTTCTTTTAGTATTGGCCATTGGTTCTTAATTGAGTCGATTTTGCTCCTCAGGAGACATTTGGCAATGTCTGGAGACATTTTTGGTTGTCACAACTAGAGTAGGTGCTATTGGTATTCTAGTAGGCTAAATATCAGAGATGCTGTCCTGCACTGCACAGGACAGACTCCTACAACACAGAATTATCCAACCCAAAATGTTAATAGTGTTGAAGTAGAGAAACACTCTTATATGGATAGTTTTTTATTTTTAAAAATGACAGTATTAGTGGCACATGCATGTTAAGCTGGCCTGCCGACAGTGGACAACTCTCTGGTTCATCTGAGGCAAACCCTGGCATCTGTAGATCCAGGGGTCCAGATAGGCACCAGGACTCTTAGGGTACTGAGGCATTAATTCCAGAGTCCTGTTACTTTAAAAGCACCAGAGTACTTTCTTATTCTAGAATCTGTTTTTCCTCCACTGCTGATTTTGCTAATCACAGCATGTGTTGTATTTTTACCCTAAGTTGGCACTGTGAGCAAGGGCGAAGCAACTACTGAATGGGCTGGCTGTCCGTGGGAAGTTTCGTTTGTGTAGAGCCAAAGCTTGTTCTGCGAGGAGCCTCCATAAAATGGGGACTGCTCAGCGAGGCAGAGCACAAGTTCAGAGGCCAGCTGGTCGGGGAGAAGCAAGTTCCTGGTGGAGAGAGAGAGAGACGGGGGTCACAGTGAGCTGAGCTTTGCTGCATGGTCAGATTTGCTATTTAAGTCTGGCTGCCTTAATTTACTTCTGCTGCTATAGAGTCAGTTGTCTGGATGATTCCCACCAGCAAGATTTAAGAGAAAGGTATTTAAAAATGGGAGGTAAGAAGTCCCTGGTTAAGGGGCCGATATAGACCTGGACAGGAAGTGTCTTGCTATATTGGTGTGACTGACTGATGCTTTGTTTGTGTTAGCATTTATTTTGTTTTCAGAGAAAGAGGATTTTTTGAACATGTTTAGGTTCTTGTGCAGGTGATTCCAAATAAGGAAGGGATCATTAATCCTTTAGATGATAGGGCAGGAATGGAAAATAACTGACAATTTGGACAATTAGATAAAAAATGACAAGTATTGCGGGGGCCAGCCCCTGCAGATATTAGGGGTCCCTGGTAGGAAAGATGGAGTCGGCGATTAAACTGGAGGGATAGATATTAAAAGAAATTAAGATGGAGGGATAGATACAAAGAGAAAGAAAGAAAGGGGGGAGAAAGAAAGAGACTGGACTCTGTCTAGTGCAGAAGCCGTTTAATGGGACAAACCATAAGCCTTTTATCCTAAAGTTTCACAGGCAAAATCACAAGACTTTCAGGTGAACACAAAGCCAGGTGGATGAGGGGCGCCCCCCACCCACCAGGCGTTTCCTCAAGCATGAGGAAGGGCAATCCCAATTAAATCACAAGACTTTTACGTGAACACAAAGCCAGGTGGATGAGGGGCGTCCCCCTCCCGCCAGGCGTTTTCCCAAGCATGAGGAAGGACAATCCCAAAATTATCTCACTGTTCCCTATGCTTGGTTAATGTTCCTGAAAGCAGCATAGTAATCTTTGTTACAATGTTTCTGATAATCAATAACTTCTAAAACTTGTACATACATAAAACCTAATAACTAACTTAAATCCTAATACCTTTCTCTTCTGTGCTAATTCTACCTACACTATAGAAACTCTTAATTATAGCTCAAACCAGTTCCTAAAGAATGTGGCCCATTCTAAAGATCACGCTGGGCTGTTTTTAGGAACATTTGATTGCAATCTGTTAACAAAATGGCTATTCTAAAATCCTATATATCTATCTTAACTTCTATAAAAGTTTCTAATTCCTAATCCTAATATATAAAGCTGATCATCAGCAATAAAGCTTCTAAAAGTAAAACCCAAATATAAACTGTACATTGTACTAAGGCCAAAACTGCAATTAGTAGAAAATGGGAACAATGAAATTTCTAAAGTTAGCTGTATTCTTATTAAGCCTCAAAATATCATGTTTGATCATGCTTGAACTAACATAATTCCCTGACGTTAGCATGACCTATTCTACAGTACTTTCTAGGAGTAAAATAAATTCAGTTTCTATAATAAGTAGAAAAAACCCTTCACTAATTGTAACTAAAACCAGTTTAAAAGAATGCAGCCCAGTCCAAAGTATGCACTGGGCCATGAGGAATGTGGCCCAGCCCAAAGTTCGTGCTGGGCCATTTCTGATAACTCTAGATAATCATCTATACCATCTAAAGCTGAAAACAGCTGTCCATATGTATATACTAATTCTACAAATATACTTTTAAATCTTATAAGGAAGCTTGTACCATATAGAAAGCTCTCAAATGTGGCCTGAGTTTGAATTATATCTAATACCTAAGCCGAAACCGCAGTTCATGGGAAACAGGAGCAGTGAGTTTCTAGAGTGAGCCATGCCTGTCACAGTCACAGAGCCTTCAGCTTAGGTCAGCAGAGTTCCTTTTGGCTAAGTGTGCTGCATAGAAAAAGGGAGGAGGGAATGGGGTCCACAGCTCCCAAACACATCCTAGTGGTCTTGGGGTCCACAGCCCTTCCTGATCCCTAACGCTCAGTGGGCCCCCGTGGCCAGCTCCCAACAAAGTATAGCCAACTTTGGGTGAAAATGCAGCATATGCTGTGATTAGCAAAATCAGTAATGGAGGAAAAACTGATCCTAGAATAAGAAAGTGCTCTGGTGCTTTTAAAGCTTTTTAATCCTGGGATTTTTCATAATTTTTGTTTGAACTGTTAACTTTTCATTTTAATCCTGCTATTGAATTGCTTGAAGTTTAAGAGCTGTATGAAATTGAAAGATGATTCAGAAGATGATTACAAAGATGAATAGAGAAAAGTAAGAGATAAAGTAGTTTAAAAATATAGAAATTATTAGGTTTTATAAGATCTGAGAAATGAGCATAATAACTTTTGAAACCAAACAGGAATTAGGCCCAAGTTGTGTTATGAGGGTCTCTGTTTAGAGATGTGAAAGAATTTCTAGAGAAAAACGGTTATTAACAGTATTATAGAGAACCAGAGTCTTCTGTTAAAGCTAAGCAGCTGAGAAGCATTAAGTGGTAAATTTTGGACTTTGTAAATAAGATTTCAGCAAAAAGACTGAGCTCATATCTGACGGGGATATGATACAAGCCTTATTTGAATAAGAAAGGGAGATGAGCTATGTTGCTACAAGATAAATATAAAACATTCAAATATAAATACTCACCATTTTTTTTTCTTAGACTGCTTTTCTTCAGGGACTCCTGGCAAATGCCTACAGATCCTAAAAATTTAGCTAAAATACTACTTTCTCAGTGGGGTCCTTTCAAATTCTTTCCAAGTAGAGATGCTCCTCCTCTGTGCATCCATAACATCTTCTATATGCCTCTTTTTGATCATGTACTATTAAAAAGAGCATATTGATATTTTTAATTCAGTGTATTTATTTTTAATAAGTAATGCAGGTCACACGACTCAAGAAGTGCCCCGTCATGCCTCTGCTTCCCATCTACTGCTTCTCTTCCTATACACACACCAAGCTAGCTGTATTATTATTTTTGTTGTAAATCTTTCCAAATTACCTTTAGGTATATATAAGCAAACTGAATATATTTTCTTATTTTTCTAACTTTTATTCAAGTGGTATCATATTGTGCCAATATTTCTATTAAGATGATGCTCAGCAGCTGTTTATGAAATGAATGAGCATATTGGTAAAACAGTTTTTCTTTCTTTATCCCAAGGGATTCTGCTGTATCTCCACTCAGCAGGGGTAAACTAGATTTGAGTCATAATTAAAAATCCTTACCAAGGGAGAATAGAGTGTGATTAGATCACAGTGCTGGTCTTCTAAATGATTCTGGTCGCTCCAGAAATAGAGGTTCTCACCAACATTATGAGAGGATACAAATTTGATTAACAATGGAGCCATTTATTCAGATATAAACATGCTATGGAGTAAAAAAATGGTCTCCTCTATTTCTATGACTCGGTTTTTTTTAAAAGAGTTGCAAAAGTAGGCTAGTAGAGTTTTTAAAGGAAATTCAGATCATCTAAGTAGAAGTTCTCTTCCTACTAGTACTTCTTAGATTAAAGAAAGACTCAGGAAAAAATGACCAATTTAGCAGAATCCAGAAGGTTCTGATAGATTCAAATCAATTCATATTGGGTATGAAGTAATCTTCTGAGATAATTTTTTTTCCTAGAGACAGATTGCCTGGGACAATTTTTCAAAATCTTTGAAAATAAATGTCATAAAATAATAAATGAGTTGTCTAACTTCCAGCTATGTTGTACACTGAAAATAGTTTAATTTACTTGTTGCTATGGATCTCTAAGATAAAATAATTAGTCACAACTGCAACAGCAAAGAGATCAAACTGACAGGATGAAAGTAAGTGACCAGGCAAGGCCATCAGTGATCCCTTGCAAACTGTGATGACTGCACTTTTTTTTAGACTTGTGAGACACATGGGAGGGTTTGCTGCATAAGCAAATGGTACGCAGGTGAGGTCTGGGCTCTAGCAAGCCCGCCCTCCCCTGGGGCTGGACGTGGCACCCAGTGGGTGGCTGTGGGCCTTTTATCCTTCTTCCCTCCCTCCCTCTCCTTCTCAGTGGTGCTCCGCATCCGTTGTTCCCACCTTTGTGCGGGCATGTCCCATGTTTAGGGCTCACTGGTGAGTGAGAACATGTGGTATTCAGCTTTTTGTTTCTGTGATAGTTCACTTAGAACGGTGGTCTTCAGCTGCATCCATGTCACTGCAAAGACCATGTTTCTTTTTTCTTCTGTATGGCTGTGTGATATTCCATTGTGTATATGTACCATGTTTTCTTTATCTAGTCCACTTTTGGTGGACTTCTGGGTTGGCTTCATGTTTTTGCTATTGTGCATGGTACTGCAGTGCACATATGTGTGCGGGTGCCTTTTGGTAGAGCGATTTATGTTCTTCTGGGTATATTCCCAGGAGTGGGATTGCTGGGTGGTACGGTAGCTCAATTTTTCATTCTCTGAGAAAATGCCACATTGTTTTCCACAAAGGTTGTATAACTGCATATGGTGGCAGGCTTAAGTCAAAATCCAACTCAGTTGGATTTAAGTCTTTTTTTTAATCTCAGAAGTACTAGTAGGAAGAGAACTTCTACTTAGATGATCTGAATTACCTTCTTTTAGTCCATGGTTGACCTGCCCATTATTTTATTTACCACTTTTGTCTACCCCTCTTTATCTATGGTGAGTTGTATAATTATTGTATTATATTAAAATGTAAAAATAATAGAAATAAAGTGCACGATGAATGTTATATGCTTGAATCATTCCCCCTCTCCTTCCCCACCCCTAGTTCATGGAAAAATTGTCTTCCACGAAACTAGTTTTTGATGCCAAAAAGGTTAGGGACCACTGCTCAAAGGGAAATGTTTTGAGATGTAAGAGAGGTGAAACAAAAGGACAGAAGCATTAACAAGTTCAAAAACTGTTTTGAGCAATGGAAAAAGCATCTCAGTAGGTGTATTGCTTCAAATGGAGAGTACAAGTTTAAACCTGTCAGGGTAAACACACAATTTTTTATATAAATTTTGCATTTGGGGGGATGGAGGGGTCTCCACTCATGCTTGGAAGGATCGCCTGAGCCCTGGAATTCAAGGCTGCAGTAAGCTATGGTCATGCCACTGGACTCCAGCTTGGGAGACAGAGTAAGCCTCTGACTCTTTTAAAACAAAAAAATGGAGTATAAGAATTTGAAACAAGAATGTTAGTTTCTTTTTCTTTAAAACAGGTGATATCAACTTAACAAATGATTTTAATTTGACTACTTGGATATTTTGTGTTAGCCTATCATCTTTTTTTTAAACCTCTCACAACATGCTAAGGGTTTTATTTTAACCATAATGTTATAACACTTGTGGTTATTACAATGTAATATAGCTTTGTGAATTGGCTGCTATCTTGAAAGAAAATACTTCTTAATTTTTTTTTCTGGGTTTGTAACTCTAATGATTGCATTTTGTATACATAGGAAAGTCTTAACATGTTTTCAATATTTAAACCACTTAAACCTATAGTAATAATGATCATTTTATGTACTGACCTCAGTAAAATAGAAAGATAAGACATTTTCCTCTGGGTTGTTAACATGTGTGTTTTATTTATAAAGCATAATTTAATAAATTCTGATAAATTTAGAGTAATTTAGAATGTGATGACCTGGATGAAACAGGGTTTATATATGCTCGCCAAAGAAATTAACCAACATACTAGAAAAAAGTGACTAAAGAAGTAAAAAAAAATGCAGGTGAAATGGGAGACAAACATCTGGAGAAATCGCTTGACAGTCTTCAGAGATTAAGCATTCTTATTTGAAACAAAACCCATCTATTAGCCCATTTCTCTCCTCGGACCTCAGAAGAAAGCTCTTCAAGAAAGAACTTTATCTTTAAATCAATAATACATATTGATATTCTTTTTGACATTACAGTATTCTTATCTGACTTTTTTTCTGTATCACTATACAGACAATCGTGAGGAAAAGAAAGTCTTAAATGGTAAGTCATATCAATTTATAAAAAGAAGTAAACTATACTCTTTATTTGCAAAAAAAGCTATAGGCATGTAGCTACCAAGTGAGATTGCCAGATGAGTTGCCTTTTCTTTTTTAACTAGAGGAAACAGTCTACTTTTAGACTAAGTTATGCAGTGATGGTACCTGAAGTTGTTCACCTGCATTAAATGAGGCACTGATGTTAAGTTTCATCTGATGATTGACTCCTCTGTGATGGTATGAACACAACTCTTGTTTTATGACTGATTGCTGATGGACTGGGCATTTCCTTTCCCACCACATATAGCTTCCAAAATCTTTCCTTTCCTGTACCCCTTTTTTGGATGCACTGCATTTAACTATTATTTCAGTGAAAGATGGCTTTAAGAATGGAATATAGCACTCCACAAGTGGTCTGACTAGACCCATTACCTCTTGTGACCTGGATCCTGTAAACTGTAACATATCTAAATGTATATTTATTAACTGTTTTCACATTTGGTTCATTTAAGTTTATGTGGTAAATCTATTTATTTACAAATGTGTTCTGCCTACTTTTTATATCATTATTCCAACAGATACTTAAAATACTGAATGGGAGGAAATACTTTCATATGCCACTAGACATCTGATCCCTTCAAACTGACATCAATCAAAATTGATATCCATCAGTCAGCACTTTAGGGAAGAGGAACATTCATTCAATCCACCTACTTCATTTAGTTATTTTACTTCACTCCACATTCACCACTTAATTTTTCAACTTATTCAAAAGAATATTATGTAAGGTTTTTTTGGTTTTGTTTTTAGTTTTTTTGAGTTGGAGTCTCACTCTATCACCCAGGCTGGAGTGCCGTGGCACACTCACAGCCACTCCAGTGTTGACCTGCTGGACTCAGGAGATCCTTCCACCTCAGCCTTCCAAGTAGCTGGAACTACAGGCATGCACTACCACAACTGGCATAAGGTCTCGACAAGTTACCCAGGCTGGTCTCGAACCCCTGGGCTTAGGCAGTCCTCTCGTCTCAGCCTCTCCAAGTGCTGGGATACAGGCTGAGCCATTGAGCCCAGCCCTGTTTTTAGTTTTTTTGTGTGTCCAAATGTTGAAATCAAGGTCCATCCCACAGTGTATGATATTTCTGTGTCACAGTGTTTTATATATATATATATATATATATATATATATATTTTTTTTTTTTTTTTTTTTTTTTTTTTTGAGTTGGAGTCTCACTCTGTTGCCCAGACTGGAGTGCAGTGGCTGCTCCCGGCCGCCGCAGCCTCGACCTGCTGGGCTCCGGCGATCCTTCCGCCTCAGCCTTCCGAGTAGCTGGAATTATAGGCACACACTACCACGCCTGGCTAATTTTTTGTTTTATTGTAGAGATGAGGTCTCGCCTGCCCAGGCAGGTCTCGAACCCACGGGCTCAGGCAATCCACTCACCTCAGCCTCCCAAAGGCGCAGGATTACAGGCTGAGCCACCGAGCCCGGCTAAGTTATATTTTTATAGTGCTGTGTTTGTTTTTTGTTTTGTTTTGTTTTGAGTGAGAGTCTCTATTACCCAGCCTGGAGGAGTGCAGTGGTACAATCACAGCTCACCACAGCCTCGACCTCCTGGGCTCACGTGAGCCTTCTGCCTCAGCCTCCTGAGTAGCTGAGATTACAGACACATACTACCATGCCTGGCTAATTTTTTTTATTTTCCGTAGAGAGAAGATCTCACTATTTTACCCAGGCTAGTCTTGAACTCCAGGGCTCAAGCATTCCTCCTGACCCGGCTCCAAAAGTGCTGGCGCTGGGATTGCAGGTGTGAGTCACTGTGCCCGGCCCTTTATGGTTTTTCAGAATGCTTGGGAATTGTGTCATTCGCTCTTGTGAGACTGCAGGACAGATTTCATTGCTAGTTTGAATTTGAGGAAGAGGGAGCAGTGGATTGCATAAGATCACAGTGCTGAGA
This sequence comes from Cephalopachus bancanus, assembly GCA_027257055.1. Classification (NCBI taxonomy): domain Eukaryota; kingdom Metazoa; phylum Chordata; class Mammalia; order Primates; family Tarsiidae; genus Cephalopachus; species Cephalopachus bancanus. Next base: position 1,584,647 of record JAPVLO010000140.1, read on the forward strand.
CTGAATTGAAGTCAAGCTTTGCTGGTCCTAATCAGATCATACAAGATCAAAGTTAAATTAAAATTTATAAATTCTGTTGATAGCTTTTTCTTACAGAAATTCTTAGATTATGATGCATTTGACTTTTACTTATATACCTGAGACCTCCAAAGAGAAATTACATTAATTTCTCTTCAATATTTTTCAGCACTTCTTACATGATTTGTAAGATAATCTTTTCTTTTGCCATTTTAGAAAAAATACATTTTAATTTTCATAAAACCTCTAGTTTTGTAGAAAAGCATTCTTCTTTAGTGCCCACTACTAATTAATTCACAACTTTGTCCTTGCAGTCACATCTCTGAGAGTTTCTTGGTTTATCTGAAAATTATGTATGTTCTGCAGATTTATGTGGGAAGAGATGGACGCTGAGTGCTTAAGGCCTGGACTCAGGGCTCACCCCCAGTCTTATTCCGAAAAATAAGCCCATTTTACATTTTATGCTTGCACTTGAGCTTGTGTTTAAGCAAAAGTTTTTGTGGCTAAAAACAATCTTGAAAACCTCTAAACTAGCTTGTCTCAATGGTGCCTCCTAACTTTAGCTTTATGTAAAATACTGTGATTTCTAATTTGAGAACTCCAAGACTCTCCAGAAACTAAACATTAATCTTTTTCCCTACACATTTTGAGAAATAGTAATCTAATTGAGGCAGTGATTTTCAAAAGTCACTTGGCAGCAGTGCTCCTTTTTTCCAAACTTAATCTTATAGATACAAACTAGCACTCCTATTACAGGAGGAAAACACTTAATGTTTACAGGGTCCAAAGTTGTTCTGCCTCAGGGTTTTCTGAGAGGATTTGAAAACCACAGCTTTAGTGGGCTTTTAAAATGCTGTGTTAATGCAGACCCACGAGAATGAGTGCAATGGAAAAAAACAGATTGTGGAGCAGCTGTAGCTCTGAAACACTGTGGTAAAAAGAGTAAACTGGCCGGGCTCGGTGGCTCAGCCTGTAATCCCAGCACTTTGGGAGGTCGAGGGGAGTGGATTGCCTGAACCCGCGGGTTCGAGACCCGCCCGGGCAACTTGGCGAGACTACATCTCTACAATAAATCAAAATGAGCCAGGCGTGGGAGCGTGCGCCTGTAGTTCCAGCTACTTGGAAGACTGAGGCAGCCGCTGCACTCTAGTCGGGGTGACAGAGTGAGACTCTGACTCAAAAAAAAAAGAATAAATTGGTACAACCACTGGAAGAGCTGTTTAGCCGTTTCTACTAAACCTAAACATACACATACCCTATATTCCTAGCAGAAATGTAGTATGTGTTCTTTAAGAATATGCATGTACATGTAAAAGAATATTTTTAACAGCACTATGCGTAATAGCTCCAAACTGGAAACAACACAGATGTCTATCAACAGGAGAATTCATAAATTGTGGAGTATTCGTACAATGTAATACTATTAAGTAATTTAAAAAAAGAACAAATGACTGATGCATTCAGCAGCATAAAATATCAGGGAGTCCGGGGTTTGATTTATTGCTTATTATCGATCATGCTTTTTTGACATAAGAACTATAATGTTGGGGGAAAAAAGCAAGACCAAAGGAGAACATATCTTATGATTTCACTTATATAAAGCTCAAATCCAGGCAAAAACTGTTAGTACTCAGAAACAGGGTTTTAGTAGTCAGAAACGTGGTGTTAGTAAGTCAGAAATGTGGTTGCCTTTGGGGCAGGAGTGGCGATTGGAGGGGTTGCAAAGGGGAGTGCTGGCAGCAGGGGTGTGTCTCACTTTGTTAAATCTTATGGAGTAGCACATTTATGATTTGTGTCCATCTGTGTGACTGTGTAATATTTCAATAAAAAGTTAACTGAAAAGACAAGTGAAAAAGAAAAATGCTATAGGTGAATATAGGTGAATAGTTATTTTATTTTTCTTTGTGAAGGCATGCTTCCCAAGAGCCAAGTAACAGATACACTTGCCAAAGATGGTCCCAGTTCTCCAAGGTATGCATTCTTGCTTTTCATTTTTACAGCTAAATCAGTTCTATACAAAAGAGCAGACTTTTTTTTTTTTTTGAGTTGGAGTCTCACTCTGTCACCCAGACTGGAGTGCAGTGGCCGCTTCCGGCCACCGCAGCCTTGACCTGCTGGGCTCCGGCGATCCTTCCGCCTCAGCCTTCCAAGTAGCCGGAATTACAGACATGCGCTACTACGCCTGGCTGAGTTTTTGATTTATTGTAGAGATGAGGTCTCGCTGCCCAGGCGGGTCTCGAACCCACGGGCTCAGGCAATCCACTCACCTCAGCCTCCCAAAGGCACGGGATTACAGGCTGAGCCACTGAGCCTGGCAAAAGAGCAGACTTTTAAAAAATAAAATAACTCTGGATTTGATTTATTACTATTAATCATGCATCTTTGAAAGAAGAATTACATATAATGCCTCGTCTATTAGACATTGTTAGTGAATGGGCTATTCCATAAATGTGAATTTTAAGTATAATTGAAGTATGATCTATTTTAAACATCAGTACTTTACAAAATTATTTAAATATTTTTTCTGATGATAAAAAATATTCATTAATGGTAAAAAACTTGGAAAATAACAGGGAAATATAAAAGAAAGTAATAAAAATCAGTTATAATCCTATCAGCCCTAGATATGTACTATTAGCATTTGATTTATTCCCTCTAGTTTAATACATATAATATCTACTTCCATGATGTTCTATTTTTATATTGGTATTATAGTATATTCTGTGAGCATTTTCAATTTGTCACTAAATATTCTTCAAAAGCATTTTTTTCTCTGCATTTTATATGACCATACAATAGTTTACCTATTCTATTTTTTGTATATCTAGTTTGTTTTATCAAAATTTTTTTTAAGTAGAGACGGTGTTTCACTGTATCTCCCAGGCTGGTCTTGAACGCAGCTCAAGTGATCCTCCTGCCTTGGCCTCCCAAAGTGGTTGAGATTACAGGCATGAGCCACTGTGCCTGGCCAATTTTATCAATTTTTAATGGAAATCTTGTAAAATGTAGTGTGCATCCTGGGCAACATGGTAAGACCTCATCACTACAATTAAAAAAAAAAAATTTAGCCGGTTGTGGTGGCCTAGGCCTGCTGGGCTCAGGTGATCCTTCTGCCTCAGCCTTCGAACGCTGAGGCGGAAGGATCATCTGAGCCCAGCAGGCCTAGGCTGTGTGGCTGTGAGCGTGCCACTGCACTCCAGCCTGAGCAGCAGAGTGAGACTCCAACTAAAAAAAAAAAAAAAAGCATTGCACAATTACTGTCTTAAACATTTAACAGTAAATTAAGCAATACCTTTGTACTTTGTTAATGACACCTCAAGTACCCTCAAGGGCATTAGTTCTCTGTGGTTCTTTTATCACCCTTCCCCCGCCACAGGTCTATATTATTCTAACAGCAACATCCTATGTTAAATTATTTCATACACAATAACTTCAGGGACAGAGGATGCCTCCTCTAGATTCACCTGGCTGTAGACAGTAAGTGCAAAAAAAGAGTGTCGATTTGACCAATAGCAACAGCAAAACCGAAGACTATTTTTACCTTAAGTTTTACTATCAGCCCGTTGAACAACCTTGATGAGTTAATTTCTTCAGTATTAGTATGTTTGTGACAGGGAGGAACAGAGGTAATAAGCATGTACACTTCTTCATGCTCCTCAGCACAACATGTTGTAGTTTGTTACTGCTCTGATAAAAGAAGACTTTAGTAAGGAGACGTGTAACCTTTATAAAAGGTGTCTTGCTAAGGATTTTTTTTTAATTCAAGTAGGGATACATGGAAGTATAAATATTTTAAATTTGGAAATAATTGTCAGCTATTTAATGAAGAGCATAACATGGTAAGGCCACTGCTTATTTGAAAAAAGTTTAACCTAGAGAAATATATTTATCACTATAAATTTTAAACACTTATTGTTATGTGTTAATGCACAGGGTCCTCTGTGTTACTATTCATTCTTTTCTTAATATCTTACAGCTATGACTGGTTCCAGACAGACTCTTTAGTCACCATTATCATATATACTAAACAGAAGGTAAACAAATATGTCTTTAAAATCAGAAAAAAAGTAAACCTGCAACAAATGCTCCAGTTCTTTTTCTAAGCATGTTCTTATTTACTTTCACTGCAACTCTATGAGATACATACTTTTATTCTCCCTGTTCTACAGAAAAAGAAACAGAGAGACACTAAGTGATTTACCCAAAGTTACACCCTAGATAGCAGATACACAGGCAGTCTGGCTCTTGAGCATATATACTCTTAACAGCCATTGCTATCGCTTCTTAAAAATTAGACTAGGTAGTATTTTATGTACTTTTCTGTGTTTTTTTAAAGCATGAATAGCAAAAATAAATCTCAGTTAACTTCACCATAAGAACAAGTATCCTGAACATAAATTGGATTTGGAGAGACAGTATCACTGTGGCTTAGTATGTTAAGCCAATAAAGGTGTTCGGGTACCCTTTTGAAACTCATGTTAGGGAAATTGTTCATTTAGCAATTTTTTTTTTTTTGAGTTGGAGTTTCACTCTATTGCCCAGGCTGGGCTCCAGCCATTCTTCCACCTCAGCCTTCCAAGTAGCCGGAACTAGAGGCATGCGCTACCACGCCTGGCTAATTTTTGATTTATTGTAGAGACGAGGTCTCACCAAGTTCCAGGCTGGTCTTGAACCCATAGGCTCAGGCAGTACACTCGCCTCGGCCTCCCAAAGTGCTGGGATTACAGACTGAGCCACCAAGCCCAGCCAGCAAATATTTATATGAGGCACTGCCTTAGATGTCAAGGATCTCAGGATGGGCCAGATACATAGAGACCTGGCTTTCACAGGACTTACTGTCCAGCTGCAAAATCAGATAAATAAGCGACAACTTACGTCTCCAAGCACATCCTCCAGCCCCTGTTAAGGTTCCCATATATTGAGGAGTCATGTAGATAGAAAGTCCAGTTCTGGTAGCTAGGAATCTTTGTGAGTTCATACTGCTTCTGCATAGCAGACCCACATCTGAGCTGGTGGGTTCCTCTTACTCTTGCAGCATGATCTGACCATTCGGCAGTAGGGACCAACCTCTGCCTGACACAACCACGAGGGCCAGTGTCCCCACTCCCTCCTGCTGTCGTCTGCTCATCATGCAGTCCCAAACCAAGAGCACGGGGCCTAGGGAGTCCACTCCCATCGGTAATGTCCATGGGGCACAGAGGATGGATGGCCAAGGGGAAGGAGGGGGTTTCCATGTGGAATAATCTGTTCCGTGTATGGGACAAATGATGAGGTGCTAAAATACCTATCCCCGAGGTTACTTAGGAATTAGAAACATCTAAAAATGTGTCAGTGAATTGATTTTTTTGATAAGCTGAGGTTGTAATTTGCCCAGCGTCACACAGTAGTGGAAAGATTTAAATAAACAACAAATTCCTTGGTTTTCAGTCTGTAATTTTTATTTGGCCACATTACTTTTTCATCACCTCTTTATTGCGCACCTACTAGGTGTCAAGCAATATTGTAAAGCTAGTCTCTTAAGGTTACAGCTTAGAGATTAGTGGGTAAGATAAATATTAACCAGAGACAAATATATAGTAATTAAAAATGTTATTTGTGCTTTCAAGGAGAAGAACTAGGTTGGATAAAAGAGAAAAAACAAACAAAAAAGGAGTAACATTTATTTGTTTTGGGAGTTTGGTAAAGAGACAACATGTGAACATCCACGGATCATCTTAAAAGTATAGTTTTAGAAGTTTGGGGGGAAAGAATTGGCTTTCTAATCTTTCTGTTTTGGCTTTTTGTTTAAGGACATCAATTTAGACTCAGTAATAGTTGACCATCAAGACGATGCCTTTAGAGCAGAAACAGTTATCAAGAATTGTTCATATCTTATACATATTGGTGAGTATTTTTGTTAGTGGAAATAGCCCTGGTTTCCTTTAAATATGGTCTATTCATTTGATGTACAGTCTAGGTAACTATGATAACTTATCTGTTATTGTCATTTGGTTTGTCAATTTTTATCTGTTTTTTTCTGTTGTTTCCTTACGTTAGTGAAAGTGCTAGCAAATGGTCGTATGACCTCACCTTTTTAAGTTCAAGCAATTAGATACAATCAAAATCAACAATGTAAAGTGTTTGTTGGCCCAGCTTTGGTAAGCCTCTTGAACGCGGCACCTGCACACAAGTCTGCCAAGGCCTGCTGGCCCCACGCTCCTCGAGAGCTCTCATCACTGAGTGGCCCGTTCCCTCGGCCTGTTTCGTGCCGCTCTGCCACTTGACGTTAGAGACCGCAGCAAAGCAGCCTGGACTGCAGGTGTGTGTTGCGTCTCTCCACTGTCTGTCCCTTTGTGGCCAAAGAGCAGCTTCGTGGTTTTCGGTCAGGACGGAGGGAAAAAAGTGGGACAAACTGGGGGACCCGACACATGCAAAAATAAACAATCCAGAGTCTAAAATGTGAAACTCTTAGTTGCCAGTATCTCATTGGAAGGACTGAAGTAACGCAGAATTGTAAATTACAGACAATCAGGTGAACATAGTGAAATTTAAAGCAGACATCTGTAAAAATGTTTCTCACATCCCCCCTCTTCCGAAATACGAGTTTCATAAGGGCAGGGATTTTTCTCCCTTGTCAACTGTTATATTCATAGCACCTAGAAAGTGCCTGTCATACATAGATGCTCAGTAGATGTTTTTTTTCAATAACTGAATGAATATTCAGCTTCAGAGAAGCTACTGAGGAGAAGGAAAGTGAGCTAGTCCCAGGCCTGGCCTCTTCTCACATTTGCGCATGCACTCGTGCTGGGCTTCCAGTGCTGCCTCTCTCCCTGGTCTGCTCCCTGCTCAGTTTGTAGGATTGTCAGTCTGGGATCATACTTGGACTAGTATGGGTTCCCCACTTGTGAGCAATTTGAGTAGCTACTCTTCAGATAATAAGGCAAGAACTGGAACAATTGAAGAAATGTGTATTTAGATAGTGTGACTCTTCATTTTGATTATGTACAATTTCTTTGTTTTGGTCTCTCAGAACATGTTCTTTTTGTCTTGAGGGATTTGAAGTAATGCACACAAGAATAATTTAAATGATATATGGTGTTCATAAACTATATGACTTGAAATTAGATTTTAACTAAATACATTTTTCTCTCCTAGAGCTAAGCCATGAGGTTCAGGAAGATTTTTCTGGTAAGTTGCCAAAAACCAAAAATTATGTATGTACATACATATACATATAACACACAAGCACAAAGAGAGTGAGGAACAAAAAGAAAAGTTAGCATTAGTCCTATTAGTATGTGTACATTTCAAAACAAAGGTGTGTTTTCTATATTAACAAATGCATTCATTTAAAAATAACTCTTCCCTCTCATTTCAAGTTTTTTTCTTTTCCTATTTTGTTCCCTCTTGTTCCTTCCTTTACCCTTTCTTTCTTATCCTCCTTAAAAAAAAAAAATTATTGTCTCTTTTCCATTATCCCTTCCTCATCCCTGCCCTACTCCTGACATGCATATTGTAGAAATACACTGGTATACTAGATCAGATGAGTTTTTGTTACATATATGCATTTAAATGCTTGCTGTTGACAGAGCATACTAAATCGTGGGTGTTGCTGCGTGTAAACATGCAGGTTGTATTTTACACAGCTCTCTAACAACTGTGTTGCCCCAGTGAGAACTGTGTTTCCCACCTTGGCCTCCCAAAGTGCTCAGATTACAGGTGTGTCTGTGCTCTGCCTCAGCTGTTTTGTTTTTGTTTTTGTTTTTTGGTATGTGCCAGTTAGTTGCCGTGGCTGAGTTTGAGTTTGTATAAAAACTAGCAATACATATTAGTTTGACCCTGGATAAATTAGTTTGAAAGAAGTTCATCTGAACTGAAAATAAATTAAGCTGTTTTTAACACCATATAAGATATAAACAATTGTGATGAATATGTGAACAAAATCTTTTTTATCCCACCAATGATCATTGTCAATTATGCTAGATCAAGACGTTTGGACCGTTTGAGAAATATGGGCTTCAACATAAAAGTCTTAATTAGAATCAATTAATACGAATAGAATGTATCTTCTTTTCAGTACGGGTTGTTGAGAATGTAGGAAAAATCGAGATTGTCCTAAAGAAGAAAGAGAATACTTCTTGGAAGTTTCTTGGTCATCCCCTAGAGAATCATAATTCACTGATTCCAAGGAAAGAAAGAGGTATGCTGTGTTGTTGTTCTATATGTTGATTTCATGTTTATGAATAGTTGTGTTAGATGCACGATTTTTCCAGGGTTTGAAAGGCTGCTTTGGAATGAGCTGAAAAATTCTTGTAGCTCCCTCTAGGAAGTTTAAAAGGGACATTGTGTCTGTTGTCCTTTTTTCCCACAGAAATTAAATTTCAGCCTCTAATAGCTACTGTTTAGGCATAACAAAGGCATTAGATAATGAATGATACCTTGAATGGAGAGGCCCACTGTGCTTAGAAAACTGCTGAAACTCTTTCAGGTCCCCTTTTATGAAAGACAAAAACAAATTTACATTTATGCTTTGTATGCATATCTGATTTTTTTCTATTAAGGAAGACAAGCTTACTATTTTTCTTCTTAAGTAAACTCATTTCTCAGTTTATACCAAAAGGATGATGCCATTTATTCACTTCCATTTTTTAAGCTTTTGATCTGAGTTTATCATACATGTGCTCTACTTGGTGAAATTTCACAAATGAATACATTATATTTTTTTTCCTTTGGAAATTGATAGGATGTGCTCCTGGTTCCAAGTGTTTTGAAATTTCACAATGGTATGCTATAACATGGCTTAATTTTTATCCTCATACTGGGTGTTAATTCTTTGTGTTAATCTTTTCAATGTAGAAACATGACCTTTAGTCCTTGGAACTATTACTGATTTTTTTTTTCACCCATGGTGTATTTTTGCTTTCTAGATACTGAACCTCTTTAACCAGTTCTTTCATTATCTTGTCTCTCTTATTTTCAGTTTTGCCTTTGGTTCTGCTTTTTTGGAGATTTCTCCAAATGCATTTTCTAGCTCTTCTATTGAGTTACTTATTTCTACTCACATTTTTAACTTCTAAGAACTCTTATGATTTCTTTTCCTGTGTTTTAGCATCCTATTCTTACTAGCTTTTCTTATCTTTTTAAGAATTAGTGATGATGTTTTAGAGTTTCCTTCTCCCAGCGTAACCTTTGTATGTGTTCCCCAGGCTTATTGTTGTGTGTTTTGGTGTTTTTCACACTAAATGCTTTCTTTGAATGTTTGCTGATCCTTTGCTATCTGCACATATTTCAGGACAGTCTCTAAAAGCTGATTGGAAACAGCATATGGGTGTGGTTCACCAAAAGTTATATTCACCGTATGGCTGGATTGTTTCTTCAAGAAAAGTCCAATGCCAGTATTTTGCCAGTCTCTAAGGTGAATAGTCTCCTGTCTTGCACCCAACATTTCTGAAGCCACGTGTGGAAAGAAGGCTGCTCGGGTGTCTGTAAACATCACTGAATTTCTTCCCCTCCTTTTCTTTTCTTTTCAGACTACATTAGTTTGCATAGACCTAATTCAGAGATCCTTTGTTTTACGCCTCTAGAGAACAAACTTCTAATATTTCACCAGGATGGGAGTGTGTTGGTCATGGCTGTGCCAAGTGGGAAAGACTTCAGGGGGCTGGGAGGACATGCAAGCTTCTTAAATGAGCTTTCATCAAGAGAGGGCTTTAGCTCCGTCATGACTCTGATCGCAGAGGTACCTGCCTGGTCCTGCCAGTTTCTGAGCCTTAAAGGGAATTTATATTACAAATGAGTTGGTTTTTGGCTTCTATACTTGTAGCTTAGGATTCGGCTTTCCCAGGTCTGCTGAGCCAGTTACCAGTCGTCTCTTTGCCTTCTCAGCTCCCAAAGTTTGTTGCTTTCATCTCTGATTTCTATTCTTTCTGTCTTTGTGGGCCTACATCTCAAAAAAAAAAAAAAATGCATGCTAAAACCTCCCAATGAATGGTCCTCTTCGCTTTTATTTTAGGAGATTCAGAAGGAACTAACTATATATATATAGTTTATAATTTTTACATATTTAAAGTTATTACATGAGATTAAAAAAAAACAAAAACAAATGTTTTTCCTGCTCTCACCACTCAACACAGAACATTTCTGACCACCAAAATGTGTAGAGATTTCTTCCCCCCAGCAACCAACTCTACACTGATACCTACTGAGCATCCTACCACTCTCCTCAAGAAATTTAGTGCAGACCCCACAGGTTAAGGGCTCAGTCCCGCAGGACTGCCCTGCACTTCAAGTGCCAATCACAAGCCCAGGTATGTGACCTGTGCCGTCTGACCAACCACCTCTAAATTAGGATTGTTGCATCACCCTCTTTGGGTTTGAAATTTGCTAGGATGGCTCACAGAACTCAGGGAAACACTTAAGTTTATCCACTTGTCACAAAGAATATTGTAAAGGATGCAGAGGAATAGCCAGGTGGAAGAGATGTACAGGGAGAAGTGTGGACAAGGGGCACCGGGCTTGCATGCCCTCTGTGGCCTTCCCACCCTCCCGGCTCCTCTGCTTCTGCTTTCTAGAAACTCTCGGAGCCCTGTGCCTGCAGGTTTTATGGAGGCGTCATTGACCACTGGTGAGCACCTCAACCCTCTGCCATCCTAGGAGGTCTGGACATGGGGCTGAAGATGTCAGTTCTCCGATCACATGGGTGGTTTCCCATGCTGAATTTGATCTTGAATTTGACACAGCTGAATTTGATCTTGAATGACTGCCTGAAGGAGATGAATTTCAAGCAGTGCTTGGAAAGTGAAGTCCATGGTTTTAAAACAAAACAAACTGAAAACTGTCCAGGTGGAGCTACACATCATTACTGGGTACAGGTGTTACTGTTTCTGTACCCAACGTAACAATAACTTCTTTAAAAAATTGCTGTGGAGCCGGGCTCCGTGGCTCAGCCTGTAATCCCATGCCTTTGGGAGGCTGAGATGAGTGGATTGCCTGAGCCTACGGGTTCGAGACCCGCCTGGGCAACATAGCGAGACCTCATCTCTACAATAAGTCAAAAAATTATTAGCCGGGCGTGGTACCACGCACCTTAGTTTCAGCTACTTGGAAGGCTGAGGCGAAAGGATCGCCGGAGCCCAGCAGGTCGAGGCTGCGGTGACCGGGAGCGGCCACTGCACTCCAGTCTGGGCGACAGAGTGAGACTCCAACTCAAAAAAAATAAATAAATAAAAATAAATAAATTTGCTGTGGTACATATTTTTTTACTGCCTGTAGTATAGAAACTTTGATTGCCAGACAAAAGTAGTTTTAAAGATCTACCAACAAACAACCTAGTAATTTAGCCTTAGGAAGCAGGATTTTTTTTTCCAATAGCTTTCGGGATATAATTGGTTTTTGGTTACATGAATAAATTGTGTAGTAGTGAAGTGTGGGCTTTTAGTGTACCCGTCACCAAACAGTATACATTGTACCTGATGGATGATTTTTCATCCCTTTTGCTTTCCCCAAACCTCCTCTCTTCTGAGTCTCTAGGGTCCATTGTACTATTCTATGTGCTTAAGAAGTAAGATTTTTAAAAAATTGCCTCACAGTTTTGATATGTCAACAGCCATTTACAGGCATACTTTGGAGATATTTCGGGTTTGGTTTCAGACCTCTGCAGTAAATGAGTATCACAATAAAGTGAATCATACAAATTTTAAGTTTCCCAGTGCATAGAAAAGTTATGTTTATACTATATGTGGTCTGTTATGTGTGCAATAGCATTTTGTCTAAAATATGTACATACTTTAATTAAAAATACTTTATTACTAGAAAAATGAGGGGTATTTTGCTGGTGGAGGGTCTTGCCTCAGTGTTGATGGCTACTGACTGATCTGGGTAGTGTTTGCTGAAGGTTGGAGTGGCTGTGGAAATTTCTTAAAATAAGGCAACAGTGAAATTTGCCACATCAACTGACCTTTCTGTTCACAGAAGATTGCTCTGTGGCATACAAAGCTGTTTGGAAGCATTTTATCCAGAGTAGAACTTAGTTCAAAATTAAAGTCAATTCTTTCAAACTCTGCTGCTGTTTTATTAACTAAGTTTATGTAATATTTTAAATCCATTTTATTTCAACAACGTTCATGGTATCTTCACCAGGAGTAGATTTCATCTCAGGAAGCCATTTTCTTTACTCATCCATAAGAAGTAACTCCTCATCCATTCAAGTATTATTATGAGATTGCTGCAGTTCAGTCATATTTTCAGGCTCCACTTCTCAATCTGGTTCTCTTAATGTTTCCACCACTGCAGTGGCTTCCTTCACTGGAGTCTTGAACCCCTCAAGTTCCTCTGTGATGTGGAATCAGCTTCTTCCAAGCTCCTCTAAATGTCGATATTTTGACCTCCTCCCATAACTACAAATGTTGTTAATAGCATCCAGGATGGTGACTCTTTTCCAGGTGGCTTTCGTTTATTTGCCTGGATCCTTCAGTGGAATCGCCATCTGTGGCAGCAATGGCTTCACAAAATGTGTTTCTTACATGATAAAACTTGAAAGTCAAAATCACTCCTTGATGCATGGGCTGCAGAATGAATGTTGTCTTAGCAGGCAGGAAAACAGCACTAACCTTCTTGTGTATCTTTTTCAGAGTTCTTGGGTGACTAGGTGCGTTGTTAATGAGCACTAATAATTTGAAAGGATCTTTCTTTCTGAGAATTAGGTCTCAATAGTGGGCATTCGGTAAACCATGCTGTAGATAGATGTGCCCTACAGTTTTTGAAATGGTAAACGAACACCAACTTCAACATCAAGCCACTAGCTGCATTAAGACCTAAGCCAGAAAGTCAGCCTGTCCTTGGAAGCTTTGAAGCCAGGCGTTGACATCGTCTCCATCTATAAAAGTCCCAGATGGCATCTTCTTGCAACAGGAGTCTCTTTCATCTCCGTGGAAAAGCTGTTGTAGTGGAGCCCCTTCGTTGATCTTCTTAGCTGGAGCTTCTGGATCACATGCTGCAGCTTGGCCATCAGCACGTGCTCTTTACCTTGCACTTTTGTGTTATGGAAATGGTTCGTTTCCTTAAACCTCATGAACCAACGTCTGCTAGCGTCAGACTTCCTCTGCAGCTTCCTCAGCTTTCTCAGCCTTCCTTGAATTGAGGAAAGTAAGGGAAGGGCCTTGATCTAGGATCAGTGTTTGGCTTAAGGGAATGGTGTAGCTGGTTTGATCTTCTATTCAGACCACTAAAATTTTCTTCACATCAGCATTAAATGATAAGTGTGTGTTCAGACTGTTTCATGAATACACATTCCCTCATCTCCCTCTCCGTGGGCCTGTTTTGTTTTCTGATAATTCTTGTGTTCACTAGAGTAGCACTTTTAATCTCCTTCAAGGACTTTTCCTTTGCCTTCACAACCTGGCTGTTTGGCACAAGAGGCCTAGCTTTTGGCCTTTCACAGCTTTCAGTATGCCTTCCTCACTAAGCTTAATCATTTCTACCTTTTGATTTTAAAGTGAGAGATAGTGCAACTCTTCCTTCCATTTGAACACTTAGAGGCCACTGTAGGGTTATTAACTGGCCTTGTTTCATTACTGTTGAGTCTCAGGGAAAATAGGGAGGCCCAAGGAGAGGGAGATGAGGGAATGTCCATGGTGAAACAGTCTGAACACACATATTTATCATTTAAGTTCACCATCTTAGATGGGTGTGGTCACAGGGCCCCAAAACAATTACAATGATAAAATCAAAGATCACTGACCACAGATCACCATAACAGACATAAAAATAAAAAATTTGAAATATTGCAGAATTGCTAAAGTGTGACACAGAGACATGAAGTAAGCACATGCTGTTGGGAAAATGACACTGATAGATTTACTTAACAAAGGTTGCAGAAACCCTCCATTTGTAAAATAGACAAGATCCACAAAGCACAATATTTCATGGTATGCATATATATAAGCCCTTAAGTAAAATATATATGTATGCATATGTTATATAGAGAGATGGATATACACATAATTTGTAACTGTCTTTTTAAATTCAAGTTTAAGTATATGAAATTGTGTATATTTAATTTTTTTTTAATGTAGAAAAACATCATTTTCACACAGTTTGCCCTATTCTTTCATTAGGGTTTGTTAGCTATTGACAACACACACACAGTGGAGTACTGTCTCACAGGTATACTTGCAAGTATATAGAAAACACCCTTACTTCTGCTCAATTCTTGCTTGTGCGTTCATGCTTTTTTGCTGCCTTAAATAAGCATTAGAATTACTAGAAATGAAGATATATTGTGCACAGCAAATAAACTTCACTGAGCTTTGTTCTCTCCTTAAATTGCTGCTTCTGAGAAGCAGACATAAAGTTGTTGCTTGCACAATAACTGTAAAGTGCTTAGGCATCTTACTGTCTTATTTTAATTTCTATCAGAATGGCCTGAATATGACATTTGAAGAAACATAAAACAGATGAGGCAGTCTGTGGTTGAGTAAAAAATTTGAAAGATAGGAGAAGCTTAAAAACTTATAATTCAAGGGTTTCCAGCACTTCCACACACAAGGTCAGCTGAATTATTACTTAGGGCAGCAGTCCCCAGCCTGTTGGCATCAGGGACCAGTTTTGTCAAAGACAGTTTTTCCATGGATCGAGGGGGATGGTTTCGGGGTGACTCGAGTGCCTGACATTTATTGTGCCCTTTATTTCTGTTATTACTACCTGGACGTGTATGATGAAATAATTATGCAACTCGCCATTTTTTTTTAAAAGGTGGGGATAGAAATAGTAAATAAAATAATGGGCAGGCCATGCAAGGACTAAATTAAGTGTCAGATTCTGACTTAAAGCTTGCCACCAGATGCAACTGTACAACTGAAGTACATCAACTCGCTTGCCACTCACTGACGGAGTTTTGATAGGAGTCTGCAAGCAAGTGGTTTATGCCGGTCTCTGTGCAGTCAGGCCTCCCTGCTCCTGTCCGTCTGTACCTGCAGCCGCTCTGCAGCACTGGCAACACCACCTCAGCTCCACCTCAGATTGTCAGGCATTCGATGCTCATGAGAAGGAGCAAGTACCTGAGATCTCTCGCATGCGCAGGTCACAGTAGGGTTTGTACTCCCTTGTGACTCGAGTGCCACCACGGATCTGGCAGGAGGCGGAGCTTGGGTGGTAATGTGAGTGATGGGAGGTGGCTGTAAACAGAGATAAAGCTTCGCTCTCTCCTCCTGTTCACCTCCTGTTGTGCAGCCTGGTTCCTAACAGGCCGCAGGCCAGTAGCAGTCCATGACCCTGGGAGTTGGCGACCCCTGGCTTAGGGAACGTGAGGAAAGGTGAGGGGCGCAGGAAAGTTCACAGCTAGTGACAGTTTTGCCAAATGGCTTTGTTGTCTAAGAGCCCCACTGAATCTGAGCTTGGAGAAAGAGCTGCCTTTCTCCTAGCTTAAGGCTAATGCTTAACTCTATGAAACCCTTACTTTGAAAGAAAGGTTCATCAGTTTCCCTGAAGTAGCAAAACATCTTAATACGCTTCAGGAATATCTTTCACAATAATAATTAAAACAAAAAAGGAAGGCCGGGTGTGGTGGCTCAAGCATGTAATCCCAGCACTTTGGGAACTAGGTGAGAGGATTGCCTGAGCCCAGGGGTTCGAGACCAGCCTGGGCAACTTAGCGAGACCTCATTTCTACAATAAATCAAAAAATTAGCCAGGTGTGGTAGCATGCTGTAGTTCCGACTACTTGGAAGGCTGAGGCAGAAGAATCGCCTGAGCCCAGCAGGTTGACGCTGAGGTGGCCGTGAACGTGGTACTGCACTCCAGCCTGGGCAACAGAGTGAGACTCAACTCAAAAAAACCCCCCAAACCTCTGTGCTTTGTTTTCAATTTAATAATACTAATTTTAAAATTATATGTAGAAAGTCTCGTTCCTTGAGTATTCTGATTCACCATGTTTTACCCGAATATTATATAAATAGACATGTGCCTATAGAAATTTATCATCCCTACTGTTTGAAGATATGTTCTAAATATATTACTTATACATATGAGTAGTTTGGGTGAGGATAATGAAACCATACCACTAGAAATTAAATGGAAGCCTTATTAAAATTAGTGAAAATGCTAAATAATTTTTTAAAACAGTAACAAAATACATATATAGTATTTTTAAAAGGTATATCACGACTCAAACTTTATTTTTTAGTATAGGAAGGTATGATGATGATTTTTAAAGTTATTTTATCAGTTATAATTTTAATAGACATTTATAAAGTGCTTGCAAACAGTTTGCTCTCAAGCGTTCTGAGCATCATTTCTACCATTAAGTTCACTCGAACCAAAGTCGCTGTCTTAGAAGAAACGGACAGCAAGGTTAAAGCAGCCTGGCTCCTGCTGTATGAACTGTGACAAAATCTAAATGTCCATTGAATTGAGTGGCTGTAGAGTGCGTTTTTTTTTTTTTCTCCTGTGTGGTTATATCTAAGTACTCATGTCTATGTATTCTTAAGTGTTTTAGATGTTAGTATGTTTTGAGGTTTTTTTCCCCCCATATACTATATTTTTAATTATGGAGTCCTGCTAGTTGGTTGTCCTATGTTGATTCAGGGAGTTCTTAGAGGAAGAAATGAGACAAAGTAGACCATAAATTAGGAGACAAATAAAGGATATTTAGATAACTGAAAGTAGTAAAGAATACTAAGAAAAAAGTATTGTTAATCAGAATGGTAGAGAAATGGGGATGTTGAGGAAGAAACGTATCTGGGAGAAATCTGGATTTGCTAAGCTGGTTCCTAAATTTGAACATTAAATAGTCACTAGGAAATTATAAAGGGCAGAGGGATAATCTATAAATATTTGTGCTTAGAGTGACGTCCTTTTTTTTTTTGAGTTGGAGTCTCACTCTGTCGCCCAGACTGGAGTGCAGTGGCCACTCCCGGCCACCGCAGCCTCGGCCTGCTGGGCTCCGGCGATCCTTCCGCCTCAGCCTCCGAGTAGCTGGAATTACAGGCACGCACTACCATACCCGGCTAATTTTTTGATTTATTGTAGGGATGAGGTCTTGCCAAGTTGCCCAGGTGGGTCTCGAACCCGTGGGTTCAGGCAATCCACTCACCTCAGCCTCCCAAGGCGCGGGATTACAGGCTGAGCCACTGAGCCCGGCTGTGACATGCTTAAAATAAGCAGAAAGACACTGAAAAACGATATGTTAATCTAGAACATGGTTCTCAAACTTTTTAAAGAAGGCCTACTGAGTTGGGCAAGAAACCCTAATAGCGTCTTATTCCATCCCACATCTTCTTCAGGTGTCCTGTGACATTGGACAGGATTTTTTTTTTTTTTAGTACTGTAAGCTTCTGTTTCCAGCAGGGAAAATAAGAATAACTGAGTGCTTTAAAAGTGTACTAAGTGCAAGAAGGAAACCCCAGTTGAAGGCAGTGTGGACTCCTGGTCCAGCCTTCTCTTTCTGTTCTATCTCTCATCAAAGAATTTGTCTGTACACCATTTTAGCCTTGAAAAATTCTGTTTTTTATTTTATTTTATTTTATTTTATTTTATTTTATTTTTGAGTTGGAGTCTCACTCTGTCGCCCAGACTGGAGTGCAGTGGCTGCTCCTGGCCACCGCAGCTTCTACCTGCTGGGCTCTTCCGCCTCAGCCTTCCGAGTAGCTGGAGTTACAGGCACATGCTACCATGCCCAGCTGATTTTTTTTGATTTATTGTAGAGATGAGGTCTCGCTGCCCAGGCGGGTCTCGAACCCGCGGGCTCAGGCAATCCACTCACCTCAGCCTCTCAAAGGCACGGGATTACAGGCTGAGCCACCAAGCCCGGCTAATTCTGTTTTTTAGAAGAGAAAACAACCTTAGGAAAAAAGTGAGGTCAGGGTGCGGTGACTTATGCCTGTAATCCCAGCCAGCACTTTGGGAGGCCAAGGTGGTAGGATCGCTTGAGGCCGGAGTTCAAAGCTACACTGAGCCATGATTACACTACTGTGCTCCAATCTGGGCCACAAAGCAAAATCCTGTCTCTAAAAATAAATAAATAGAAGAAAGTATGCCTAGATTATCAGATTACCCTCAGTATTTCAGTATTATCCTGAGTATTTCAATATTAATCATACATATTTTATATAAGAAGTTAGGTTTGGAGCAGAACTGTTTCTGTTTTATGTTTTTGTTTGGCCATCTTGTATTTACCTTTATTATCTGTGCATACAAAGCCAAAACCTGACGTCTGTGCGATGGTACTGTCCAGACTGAAGTAGCTGATGCCATCTGCTTTATGCGTCTTTTTCTCATATGCTACAGGTCCCATCTGTCTGTGCTGTCTTTCTCCTCAGTGCAGTTGAAAGGTGAAAACTCACTCTTTCTGAAAACTCTTAGAATCTTTAGTTTGAATGTTCTTTTGAAATGATGTCAGCCTTTAATAAGCAAAATACTGAAATAATTATCTCTGTGGTGTTAAATAACAAGCATACTGTGTGACCTTTATCAAGGAGAGTCAGTAAATCACTATAACCCAGTATTTCCTTGTGTTTTAAGTGTATTTGGAGGGATGCATAATCTAGCAAATGTGTTCTGGCAAATGCCAGAGTAGAAATTAGCTGTCAAGTCAGAAGCTGAACGTTTTCATCCAGCAGCGCTAATCAGGATGGCTGACACTAGATTTGATCAGAGGAAAGCCCGGGCACTTCGAACTGGGCAAGAGGGGCCCTGTCCTGGGCGAGGTGAGCCTGCATGGCCGTCCTCAGCCACACCCACCCCCAGCCAGTGCATGCAAGACCAAGGAGCGTCTACCCAGAGTACACCCTCTCCCCTGTGACACTGTGCTCCAGGTGTCGGGGGCCCTGGAACTCCCTGCCCAGATGGCTCCAAATCTTCCATCCAAGGATGGCGAGGGCTGTTTAGGGAGAGAGCTAGTAGATGAGCTTGAATGTAGGGGCCAGTGTGTCCAGGCTCATGTAAGGCCCCAGGGTCCGACAGCCAAGGATGAGGCAAGGAGCAGACAGCAAGTGTGCAGGTCTCATCCGCTGCCATCTCACTGTGTGGTATTCTGAGGAGCTTAAGATTCTGAATTTGAACCCAGCCTTCTAGGACATCACGAAGGCCCATATTTCAAAGTGCAGCTTAGAACCTACTTTATTTGACAGTTATTTCTCTGATTTATAGCTTTTAAAAATATTTAGGCATATGTGGTATGTGACTCTCTGACTGTGTTCTCACAGTGGATTCCAGAAAAAATCTGGAGAAAGAAATAAGATCATTTGTACCTTCATTCTCCTTGTGGGTGGGCGTGTGTCCTTTGACCCTTTGGTTAGTCCAGTGCTGGTTAGGCCCTTCAGGATAATTTTAGGGTGGTACTCCTAGCCATGATCGGGTCCAAGCCTGTGTCCTGGTGCTGTGACCTGAAGATGCCCTGAGGTTTCTGTGTGAAATTGTGCACTCTAAACTTACGTACTTACTGCCATCATGGTAACAGGTGGACAGCTGAGTGACTGGGATCTTTGAGGGGCAAAAGGGAGAAGAGAAGTTGGATTCACCTGTAGCCAAAATGATTTCTTAGGATTATATATGAATTTCAGTTTTCCATTAAGCATTGATTATTAGCAGTTGGGCCTTCCCTTTCTAAGATCTGGCAAAAATCTTTCTGTACCTACTTAAGATATTTTTAGGTTTAAAAAGAGAGAGAGAGAGAGAGAGAGAGAATGATTAGGATAGGAAATGCACTATCAGGGTTGATTTCTTTACATTTTTGTAAATACTGTTTTATGAGAAGAAATAATTTAAGAAATGATTATCATCAGTCTATTCTTGTATGCTGCTTAGATCCAAAGAGAATTTACAAGTGAAAGTAGTAATTCTTCCAGAACTTCTAAATAATAAGTTCTTCTAATCCAGATGGTATTCTTTTGCGCTGTATACAAATAATATTTTCTGAACTTGGGAAATTAATTTAAAATATTTCCAGCATTTATAGGAATACTTGATTCCTTTTTAAATTTGTGTATTAATACCACAAACCTAGCATCTTCAGTTTTTCACTTGAATTAATTTTTCAGATGCTAGAATTTATTACCTTGAAGCATAAAAATTTATTTTCTGTTTTAATCATTTTTGACAGTCAAAATGTTCTGTAATTCATATAAATAGAATACATATGCACAGACAGAGACATGAGTGTGGGGTTTTTTTGCCTTTATCAAAGACATATTTTTAGTAGTGCTCATATAGCTGAACCTTAAAACTTAAGTTTCAGAACTTTTCTGTTGTATAAAAAAGACTTTGGAATGTAAATTTATTAATTATGAAATATTTTTCACACGTACAATTTAATTATATAATTGTAACTATAAAACTTAAAAGATGGAATTATCTTAAAAGTGAATGAGAAATACATTAAGCTTAATTTTTTAGAATGTATTGGTTTTAACATGGTATAATAACTTACATGGGGGAAAAACATTCATTTTATAAAGTTCATTTTTCAAATTACAGAAATATTTACAGGTATTGGTCACGAGATATCTCAGGAAATAAAGTGAAAAGTTAGCCTTATAATACTGATGAATTTTTTAAATGTAGAGGTGCTTTAGAGAAATCGAAACCTTCTAGAAAGCAAAAGCTGAGTACTTTCTCGTGGTATAGTATTTCTTCTTAATAATTTATATATCAATAAGAGAAAGTAAATCACTTTTTAGGTTTGTACTACAGAAAGTGCCAGTTAATTTCCAAGGAAGATATTACTCATGATACGAAGCTTTTCTGTCTGATGCGGCCACCAAGCACTCATCTTCAGGTGCCCATTGGGCAACATGTTTACCTCAAGCTAACTGTTACAGGTAAGGTAAATGGAGGCTTTGGGGAAACATTTTCTTTTTTTAAAAGCTGTTCACAATCAGAACTAATCTTTTTAGGAAGCAACCATTTAAGTTAGTAATAAATGTTTTCTGGCAGCTAGGTTTGTGGATGCAGTGTTTCCTACTTGTTGGAACTAAGCTGTGCCACAGTATTGTATGGAACAGAGACATTGCCAGTCGTTGGAGAGATAGTTATACCAGCATTGAAATCTATTACTAACAAAACCCTAAAGGAAAGAAGTGGTGAGGGACTACACAAATGGTCCTATGTGACTACTAGAAACGCATATGATCTTTTAGTAGCTACTTAGAGCTGTATCATTTGTGAAGTTGAATCTATAAAATTCAAAATGAGTGGATGATTATACATGATTTTCTTGTGTGTGCTACCAACATAAGAAGCTCTATAAATGTATAAATGTGAATTTGTTTTTCCTCATTTTCATCCTAAAACTACCTCACTTGTTTTAAATACTATTCTTTTTGATGTCCAACATTTCCTTGGCCTTTTAAGGCTGAAAATGGTTTCTCATGTCAGTCATAGTGTTTCCAGCAATCAGTCTAACAGGCTGCCAGCTAGGATTTGATAGATAAAGGTATATTATGATGGCACTATTAAGTTTTTCTCTTCGTCACCATTTAATACCTGGTTACCATTCAATAGCTTGTATCTTCACCGATGTAGTTGTTGCCAGTGTATTTTAATTTACACATAGATTAATTCTGTATATGTCAAGAAGCCACGAATAAAATTTGGCCTTTCAAATGTGTGGTGACTTTTTTTCTTTTTTTGAAATTTGGCTAGCTAAAATATAGAATGAATTCTTACTTATTTTACCCTTTAGAAAAATAATGTAATTATAGAAGTAGCTATATTGACATTCTTTTCATTCAGTTACCAAAATAATATATAATATGTTAAAACATTAGGACAATTCAAAATATGTAAAGTAAGACATGAAATGGCTCCCTTTCTCTCCTCCAAATGAGCCCATTGGCCATAAGTAACCATTGTTAACAATTTGGTGTATAATTAAAACTAGTATGTATGTCCTTCTGCATGGTAAACTTTTGATGCTATTTTTGTTGTGGTTCATTACAAAGTTTATGTGCTAATGGAATAGATGGTTGCCTAAAAAAAATTTTTTTTTTGGAGTCAGAGTCTCACTCTATCACCCAGGGTGGAGTGCAGTGGCATGCTAACAGTCACCACCACCCTCAATCTTCTGGTCTCAGGTGATCCTTCCACCTCAGCCTTCCTAGCAGCTGGAACTACAGAATCATGCCACCATGCTTGGCTAATATTTTGATTTATTGTAGAGATGAGATCTTGCTAGGTTGCCAGGCTGGTCTCAAACCCTTGGGCTCAGGCAATCCTCTTGCCTCTGCCTCCCAAAGTGATGGGATTACAGGTGTGAGCCACCGTGCCCAGCCACCTAAAATTATTAATACATATATTCTTATTTGATTAGACCACACTTAAACACAGACTGTTTATATTATGAGCAAGGTATTGATTTGTTAAAATTACTTCAGCACACACAGGCTTGTAGTGTATATGCATAATGTATTATATTCATGTAGAACACAGAATCACATACATATTAGGTATATTGTTTTAAATATATGCTGATAGCATCATAAAATTTGTTTTATCTTCATTAAGAATTTTTGGATTTTTAGAATTTAATTTCTGTGATTTCTTTCTAGGTACAGAAATAGTAAAGCCATATACACCTGTATCTGATTCCTTACTCTTAGAGTTCAAGGAACCAGCTCTTCCCAACAATAAATACATTTACTTCTTGATCAAAATCTATCCTGCTGGATTCTTCACACCAGAGCTTGATCATCTTCAGATTGGTTAGTATCTTTGCATTTTTTAACCTCATTTGCACTCTGTGTTGAATCCAACCGCCCTCTAGTTGTTTCTATGTGGGAATTCTCAAATATTTCCAACTCAGCATGTCTACAACCAAAGTCATCTTCTCTTTTTCCCCCCCAAACTAGCCATACTCCATGTTCTCTGGCTTTATTATTTTCGGCCTCACTGTTCATCCTTGACTCAATCCTTGATTCTTCCCACTTTCTCTCTCCCAATCCAGTCAGCCACTGAGTTCTGGTGAATCTGCTTCATCAGAATGGCCTATAACCGGTCTTTCACAGTTGACTTTAACTGATGTCTTTATTTTTCTATTCATCTGCTTTTTCCAGTTTTTTCCTCCAAACTTTCCCTAAGAACAAATTTAATTCTGTTGTTCTGCAGCTTTGAAACCCCTAATGGGTCCCCAGTTCCTGTACTCTGTGGCCTGCAAAGACTTTGGTGGTCCCTCCAGCGTCATCTCTTGCTGTACAAAAAACTTGTGCTACTTGTAGTTCCACACATTTGTCACCCTCGTTCATAGGTACACACAGTTGCCATACGTTAGGTGCCCATCCACCCTTTCTCTGCCTGTCAAGTGCTGTTTTTTTAAAGACCCAAACAAAATATCACGTTCTTTGTGAAACCTCCCTCTTTCTGTGAACCCCCCAGTAGCACTTTGTTCATTGAATAAGAGTTAGAATAAAATCTTCTTTATAGAACTTTGAGTTTAAGGGCAGAAATTGTCTTTATATTTCCAGCACCCGGTGTGGCAGTTGGCACATAATAGGCTGTCAGTAAATGTACTTTTAAAGAAAGAATAGAGAACTATAATGAGATTGAGATTTAAAGCCCTCTGTGTCTTCTTCTTTTTCTGTATTTCCTTTTCACTTCTTTTTACCTAAATGGCAAAAGGTTCTTCTTTCTAAGACAGCATTAGCAGTATATTGGGCTGACAGTGAAGTGGACCACTAAAGTTTGGAAATAAAGATAATTATGTTATTCTCTGAAAGTTAAGCTTAGAAATCTATACATAGTGGTTGTTATTAGTTATCCTTGGTTTTATAAACCAAAATATTGTATATGAATGTGTTCCTGAAGTACTTTGGAATACCCACAAATCTAGTGAAGGTGACAATCACCTTGTGAAAGAAGGACTGACACATGATTGTAATGCAGTAAGTGGAAACTTAGCAAATGGTGTTATAAGCCTGCTTATAGAGGTTTTGTGAACATAGTAGGGTGTAGAGGTAGCCTAGAGCATGGAAAAGAAAAGCCCAAGGACCACGATGAACTGTTATTGCAACTTTATTTAGGGAAGCTAGACATGGCACAAATACTTGCGTCGCTTAGAGAACTGTATACTTGTATGGGAGTAATAACTCTTGAAGGTGCATTGTGGCCTAAATGAATGTCCCCATTCAATTATCCACATCTTTGTTTCAATGCCATCTCACCAAGCAACTTTTATTTGATCAATTTGGCCTTTCAAGTGTTCTAATACTGGAAACAAGATACCCTGGATGGGACATGTAAATCAGTTGCCACTCTGGCATGTGTGCTTTAATCTCTTGTGAATTTGGTTAGCATCAATTATCCTGCCTGAGTCTAATCAATTTTGTAATGTTGGAAGGACCTGATTGTGGATAAAAGTTACCAAGTTAATACCATCCTGTGAGGCATCCTGTAAGCCACTAACTGCCTTTTTCTGAAGGACACTCTGGTCTTCTGGTCTCTTTCAAAGTATAACAAGGAGTTTCTATTATTTTAAAATACTTAATACATCAATTATCACAAGATTCTTAACTACCCTGCAGTGGCAAATAAAGGAAGTGTTTTTAAATGAACCAGAGTATTTGAAATCATGTTTAAATTATGGACAGTTTTATTTTTTCATTTTAAAAATTACATTGGAAATTCCTGAACCTAGTCCTAAATGTAGTTTTCTGATATGAGTGGTACCTGGTGATTATACCAGCTGCACTATAGAAAATGGGTACTGATTTCTCAACTGTGTTGATACTGGATTGTAAAGTGGTGTGCTCCAATTCCAGTTTGCATTTCTGATCTTTTTGTTTTTATAGGAATTAAACTCAGAACAGCCCTTTTTGTTTTAATTGATAGGTATTTTCAAAAATTTGGTGGCGAAGTTAGCATATTTACCATCTTAAGATTTTAGAATACATTTCTTTTTCAATTTTCTCTCCTACTAATCCTGTTACTACAGTTAATAACTGATGTGTAAATAGTGAATATCTATTCCTACCCTGTACCATCCAAGGCAGTTCTATATACATGGACTCTGTTTTTGAGGTTCTTATAATTTAGTTTAGCAAGCAATCCTTTACGGATAATTTGTGGATGAGTACTTTGCAGTAGTTCATAAATTTCAGGCTTTAGATAGTTTGAGAAAATAATAGTGGGAAATGACATCATAAACCTTATTATTAATTTGGTTATAATGGTATAATCCAGACATACTTGGGGCCTAATGATTGCCCCTAAAACTCCTCATGTAATTTAAAGACTGATAGGTAGTCTGCAAGTCAAGTATTCATCCTGTGTTATGTGTTCTAAATTCAGCTGCTTTTTAGTCTCCTAATTTCTCTGTTGGGTTTTTTATTTTGTTTTTATTTTTTTCTGATTTTGTTTATATTTTATCATTTAGGAGATTTTGTTTCTGTAAGCAGTCCTGAGGGCAATTTAAAAATATCCAAGTTCCAAGAATTAGAAGATCTCTTTTTGCTGGCAGCTGGAACAGGCTTCACACCAATGGTTAAAATACTGAATTATGCTTTGACTAATATACCCAGTCTCAGGTATGTAGTTTTATCTATAATTACTAGCCTTTTTGAGGCTGTTATATTAGTATAAGTTATTCTAAATTGATTACTCACTGGACTTTGGTAGACATATTCTCATTCCCTTGTTCATCATGTCTTGCTCTGTTTTTTTCCTGTCTTACCTGTTTTGTTAACTTGGTTCTTTTATCTCATTTTTGTTTTTGATACTTTGGATTATATTCCCAGTACTAAAACATTCAACCTAGTTCACTTTCACTTCCATTTATGCGTATTTTAAATGTAATTAATCAGTTCTTTCTGAATTTTTCTTTTCTTCTTTTAAGGAAAGTGAAGCTGATGTTCTTCAATAAAACAGAGGATGATATAATTTGGAGAAGCCAGTTGGAAAAATTAGCATTTAAAGAGAAAAGGTATTAAACTGGTTTAGTTCTGCATTTAAATATTTATACCTGTGTAGTAAGTCTAGGCCTTATCTTCTTTGATTAGAGATTTGAATAAACTTGGAAGCTCCTTCAAAGAAAAAAATGAAATAATCAATAATTATCTAAATGTAAATATTGTTAATGCCCCTCCCCAAGAAACACTATCTGGTAAGATCTAAATAGCCTCATATATGAATCAGTAAGGTGTATTTTGGGCTTTATGATCATGTTACATTGAAAATGTTCCAGTGTAGCCAGTTTTGTAATTCAATATTTTCTTGTTATAATGGGGGCAGATAATCTAAATTTGTTAAGAACAGATTAAGCAAAATTAAACATAGTACAGGATTTCCTGGAGCCTTCCACATGTTAATATCCACTGTGACTTTCCAAGAGAGGAATTTCTTATGCATTGTTTAGCAGGATTCTCTTCATTTTTGCTTGCTTGCATTAGCATGTATTTCCCTATCACCAGTGGTCCTCAGTATAAGTATACACTATGGAAAATGCTGGCGTAGACAACAGAATAAAGTTCTGTTAGGCTGAACTCAGTAGTAGAATGAGGCAGAAAAGTTAGAGAGAATTCAGGTGGCTGCCCCAGGGGCTCCAGGTTCTTCTGAATATTTTCTGAACATGCATAATAAGTTAGTGCTGTGGTTTGTTCTAGCTTTTTTTTTTCTTCTCACTGTTGTCTCCCATCATTCCTCCTCCCCCTTCTCTTTTAATAAATGACTTTCACAAATAATGGATGACCTTTATATATCCGTGAAGCATTTACTATTCTTTATATACTAAGAACATAAACCTAAGGATATTTACTATATTTAGGTAGCAGCATGGCAATTTAAGAATAATTTACAGAAATATAAATTCTTAGGTTTTCTAGTATCTTTTACACTGATTTTCAAAGAGGAAAATTGGAAGCATTTATCAAGAAGCCTAAAGATCTAAATTCTAGTTCCCATTCTACTCCTCATTGGCATGAAGCTTTGTTAAAAGTTACTAAGCTGTACAGGGCTCTTTATCCTCAAAATAAAATAATGACATCTTTCCTGCTTCATGGAGCTAATGTGAGATTTGGAGAAGAATTACATACATGCTTGGGATCTGTGAAGCCTCCCTCAATATTGAATTGTGGTTATAGAGGACCTCTGTATCTATGTGTGTTTGTTTTCTGTCTTATCTGTTAGAGTTTCTGTTTTCCTAAACAAACATTTAAAAGATTTTGAACAGACATAGCGAAGCTTTTTTTAGCTAAGTTTTTAAAAAAGTATTCCTGGTCGTTTTTTGGTAAAGGTATTCTTTAAGATAGTTCCCTTATAAAAGAAATTTTGTAAAATTGTTTAAAGAAATGTATTTGAATGAGTAGACGTGACTTTTAGTTTATTAATAGGAGTTAAACTCGATTTACAGATTGATTGGTAAGAAGGAATGTGTGGCAGCCTCTGAACATAAGTGTCTTTTAACCGAGTCTGCTGTGTTTTTGTTCTGTTTTGTTTTGGTCCACGAAATTTGGGTTGGTGGAGTTGCACAGGCTGGAGTTTTGAGGATGAGGAAAGGCCCCTCTTTTCCACGTGCGGATGCCTGGCCCTAGCCGCGCTCACCAGGCGAGCGACCCTGGCCTGGCGCGACCCTCCCTCTTCCAGCCTTCCCTTTCCTTCTCGCTCTCCCTGCTCCTCGCTGTGCGCTCTGCTCCCTGACCTTCTCCTTCCTCTTTCTGGAGACTGCTCTCCGTGCTCGAGGCACGCTTGGCACCGTCTTCTTTTTTTTGAGTGAGGTCAAGATCAGATCAAGTCCTCTCTGGAAAACAAAAATGTGATGCTTATGTGGACAGCTCTGGTTTTTCAGAACATGTACCATATTCTGAGACTCTGTGCTGAAATAAGAGAACCTTAGCCTTCAAGACTCATTGATGGGATTTGGTAGTACTGTTTAGTCAAAACATAATTGTTGTGTCCCATACACTAAAAAGGAAGATAAAAGTTCAGTTACATAGAAGATAATTTTAATTATCTGCAGATATATTTTGGCTAGCGTTTAAGGCGGTGACTTCTCGAATATATCACATCCCCCTTTCCCACATCTTGACTCCCCTGTGTCACTTCTGGTTTTAGTGATAAATTTTCTGATGACAAAATATGTTATCTAAACATATTTTCCTGGTTAAATTATTATTGAATTGTGAGTATTTTTTAAATCTCTGAAATTTTGTAGTTAAGCAAGTGAAATGCCCTCCTTTCTGTAGGTCTCAGCCTTTTACTCAATCCTTGTAGAACAAGGAGGTAGGATGGATACTGAGGCTGGTATGAGCTAATATTTTCATTTTCAGCAAGCATGCTAGAGTTCACCTAGATAATATTATTAGTAAATGAAATTCCTCGAAATAACATTGTATAATGGAAACTGTTAACCTTGTGTCCTTGGGTAAATTACTTGATCTGGCTGAACCTCAATTTTTCCACTTATAAAATGGAAATATACCTTCATTATAGAATCATATGGGTATGGTGATCCATGAGCTAGCAGGTGTAGGTGCCTAGCCCAGAATTATCGTGTTTCTAACAGACTTCCTTCATTCATGAAATATGTGTAGGCATGTACTGTATGCGTGTGCACAGGGGTACAATGTGAAAAGATATTGCATTGGTTTTTTTCATGCAGTTCTGTGAATGTCTCTTCATTTTCCCTTAGTGCTACTCTCAATAGAATTGTGAAAATATAGATGCTTTATAAATAATTTTTTAGGATTTTTTTGGCATTTAAATCCAGTTTTCATGTCATTAAGTATGAAGTTTGAACAGAAGAAAATTAGTTTACCCAAATTTTATCCAAATGTGTTATTATATTTGACTGCTAATTCCAGAAGTTGAGGTTCAATTCACAGCATTCTAAGTCTAGTAAAATCTTACAGTTTTTTCTCATGAAAAATGAGAGAAAACAGAAGGCAAATTATGGGCAGTAGCAGGTTTGACTAATACTGTGTAAAACTGAAGTCCAAATTGAAGATCACTTACTCTTCTCTCCACTACATGAGCAGTGCTACGAAGCTCAGCTGACTCTGTCTCACATGTGGGCCCACTGCCACCCTGCCAGCTAGCAGACTGCGCTGGCTCTGTGAGTTCCTCTGCTTTTGCAGAACTCGTTTGGAGCAGTGGGACAGCTTGATAGTGAAGCAGTTTGCAGTATGTAAACATGACAAGTTATCTTCCTTCCTTTTCGAAGAAGTCAGTTTTGGAGGTAATTAACCTTATTTTAGTATAGCTAGTGGTACATTCTTTTTATAAACAGTCTTTGCTTATTTTCCCTTCTATTTATGAAATTAATACATATTTACATGAAAAAGTACAGGAATAACATCACCCATAATCCTGTTACCCAAAGAGCAATTATTAATATCAAGTCTGTATCTTTCTATACACACACACACACACACACAGCCCTTTTTTTGTTTTGTTTGTATTTTTAAAATAATGTAGTCATACTGACTTTCCTATTAACAACTACATTTTGTACTTAGTGCATTGTATGTATTCTATGTATAGAGTGTTATCAACAGGTAGTTTTCAACCTAGATCAGCACCACTGCCCCAGGAGCATTTATGTCTGGAGCCATTTTTGATTGTCACAAGTGAGGAGGAGATGCTACTGACATCTAGTAGGTGGAGGACAAGAATGCTGCTAAACATCCTGCGGGCATAGCTCCCCACAGTAAAGAATGATCGGCGCCAAGTGCCAGTAGCCAGTAGAGCCCGTTGAAAAGCCCTGCAGTGTACCATGGCTTTTAAAACTGCATTATATTCAGTCATCCGGGCACACTGTAATTTATTTAGCCAATTCCTACTATTTGACATGGTGACTAGAGGTTACCCTGTACCTTTCTAGCTATTCAGGACAAAAGTTTATCAGAAGCAGTAGGTCAAAGTGTTCTCAGGCTGTTGATATATTTTCCTAAGTAGCCTCTGAAAGATACAAGTAATCAGCACAGAATATTCTACCCAGCACACTTAATATTGTTAGTGTGGTTATTTTCCCATTAAAATGGAGGATGAGTTACTGATGGGGGCATAAGGGGAAGAGAAGAAGAGGAGGATGCCAGCAACTGGGGAGGGGTCAGAAGAAGAGAGGGCCGTCTGCCCAGTTATGTGCCCCAACAGGAGGGAGAAGATTACCTGCATCGCCTTGAGCACTCGCGGGCTCACTGGTTGCGAAGTGTGTCTGACATGGGGAGAAGATGCTGTAGATGAGGAAGACTGCCCTAATGGTGGAGAAGGTCTGAAGGGTAGTTTGTGCCTTGAGAGGAACAGATAGCATGTGGTGGAATTCTAGGGAGAAGAAAGTAATTTCATGTTTGTGACACTAGGGACATCAGAGCCTCATGCAAGAAGGGGCTTTGGGAAGCAGCATTTCTGTTGACGGGGATTGGGGTCCGGGGATGGCGTGAGTGAAGACATGAGGGCGGGATGTTCTCGTGTTTTAGTGACAGAGCAGAGGTGTTTTGCTGAAATGCACACCGTGCATGAAGGATACTGTGAAATGACTATAAAAATAAACCCACCAAAACTTACATCAGTTTTGGAATCTCTGTGATCATTGTTAATCCTGTTGTGTTACGGTCGAGGAACAGGGTAGGCTAAGATCAGGTGATGAATGACCTTGAATGCAATTCATACATTGCATCAATACTGCGTATTAGGTGGACGTGGGAGGAAGGCCCGGTGACGCCTGCGCGCTCCTCCCTGTGGTACAGGCAGGCTCTGTAGACTGTTTTCTGTGCTGTGCTGTCAGTATCGGGACTGACGCTGTATCCATTCAACTTCAGATAGAAAAAGCTGATGATTATGAAGCATACGTAAATTGAACAATACGCTAGAACTTTTTCCCTTTTTCCCCAGCTTTTGTACACACAGATGTGCAGGCCCCTAATCCAGACCCTTATACCACTTTCCGTTCCTCTCAGGAGATGTTCCTCCAGTGGTGTGTTTCTTGGAATGTGTTCCTTGCAATGTTTGTGTGTTTCCCCCTATGGGCTCTATGATTGAATAAGTTTGAAAAACAATATATACCTTCTTGAAGAACTTAGCATATTCAAGACTTTCCAGAATTCTAGAGAAATGTATTTAACTTTTTAAAACCCAAACGTATTTGATACTTAGCCTGTTTTCGTGAAATAACTACTAACGCTGGAGGCATGCTAGTGTCTCATCAGATTCATTTTGAGAAATGTTCCCATAATTATGTATATTGTATCTAATTTCCACTCCTAGCTTTGTGAGCTATTTTTTTCTTGCAGTTCCAAGTATTTTTCTTTAGCTGGAAAGACCAGGAAAAGCTGGGGCCTAAGCTACTCTGAAATCCTAATCTGTGGGCAATGAGAAATCACTGAAACTGTCAATCAAAGAAGCTGCAAGATTGGATTTGGACTGTTAGGAGAATGAAGGGCGGTGGTGTGTCAGACGGATAAAGGGCGAAGGCTAATAGTGTAGTAGTTTAGACAAGAGCTATAAGGGCCTGATCTGGAATTGTGGCAGTAAAAATGGGGAGGCAGGGGACATGTGAGAAACAGGGAGGAGGTCGGTGTCGAAGCTGGTTGGCTATAGGGGGAATAAATTGCTGGATGGCAGCAGGCTTGCTTGTCATGTACACCGAATGGAATACGCTTGCATTTCAAGACTTTTCCTGTCAGATCACTATCAGCCTACTTTACAATAAATTTTTTGACAAGCTTGTTTCCCTTACTGGCGTTTTAGACCACATAGGCATTCATCAATAACAGGTCTATACTCTCACTTCTTCGTGATGCTTGGAATTATGTGAATTTATTTTCAAGTAACTTGTTCAAGGGTCCCAGTCCCTTCTGGCACTTTGAAATTATGAAAGAATTTTAGGATGTTTACTATCGTGCCCCCCATGCCTCTGGCATCTCAAAGCTGTAATTGTTTCAGACAGTAAGTTGGCCTGTATTCAGAAAAATCCAGGAGAGGAGATTCCACAGGAACCGTGTATGTTTTGACATGTTGCAAGAAGTCCAACGTTAGAGAATTCTTGAGTCTTACCTTGGGATTGCTTCTGGTCCCAAGAAGGAGGAGATAAGCAGGCTAGCAGCCTCTTTACAGTATCCTTAAATTGTAGTCACACTGCTTATTTACTTTTTCCATTGAGTGCCTAGAATTACAGTCAAGGTACCAGTATGTGAATAAACACAAAATGCATGAGAAGTTTACCCCATTTATGTAAGAATCTCGGTTATTTATTTCTATTTAGTAGATGTCTGCAGAAAGTAGCCACTGATTAGGCTTTTGTTTTAAAGCATCCCAGAAAAGGAAAATTATGAATAGGTACTTACTGAAGATTATAGAGACTTCAGCCATAATTTATATATCATAGCAATTTTATTCCAAGTTAGGATCACTGGAAATAGAACCACAGAAAACCATTTTTTATCTTTTAATTCAATAGGGCAATTTCTATCTTTTATCCAAATATCTGTGTATAATTGGAAATTTCTTAAGATAGTGGTTTTGTGGCTGCTTTTGGGTCCCCTTTGATAATCTGATAAAAGATTACGGATCTTCTCCCCAGAAAAATGCACTTATGAAATCATGTACATTTTTATGTCGCTTCATAGATGTCAGCACATGGCTTCATCCTCAGCACAGCTTTTATTTTAACTGATGCGGCCTCTTTGTAAGTAAAGTCCTTTTTTATTCAACAGATACTTTGTGTGTGCTTGCATTGAGCAAGGCCTGATTACAGAAGTGAACAGGACAGACACGAATCCTGCACACACCCTGAAATGATCTAAAACGGTCTTGATTTTAGGTGCTCAGAAGGAAAAAGAGGGCTAGCGAAAGAATTTGGGGAGACTGCTTTGTGTAGGGTGGACGCGTATTGCTGCTCCTACTAAAGGGGAACCTAGCAGGTAAGAAGTAAACCGATTTCTGTAGGCACTTTGAGCCTAAAATCATCGAATATTAGAATCGTGAGAAATTCCACAAATGGACACTCAGGACCTTGAAGATGGGGACTGCATGCAGAGCTGGGACTAGCTCTCGAGTCCTGGCTGGAATTCTTGGTCAGTGCTGCTGTGCCAGGCGCCTCAGTCCTTGGGAACTTCACCCCCGCTGAGAAACAGAGATGTGAGTGCAGCTCTGCCAGCCTCACAGTGTTTCTGTTCTCCTCAGTGGGTCTCAGCCCTCACAAGAGAAGCTGTTCACGTCAACGTTTTCTTAAGATTTCAATTAATATGCCACCAGTCTTTGCAGCTCTTCAGAAAATATCTCAGTTACTCACTGGAACATGTAGGAATGCGTTTGGTGTGATGCTATTGAAATAGTAAGAATTAATCATGTTTGCCAAAATGCAACAGAGTAGAGAATTTTGAATTTATTGCAGTTTTTCGCCCGCAGTTTATGTAGTAGATGACTAAGCCTGTGGGAAAAAAATGGCTTGTAGTTGACATTGTGAGACTTTATTTGGTGTTTTCCCTTCTCATGTTGGTTCTGTGCCCTTTCTTTTACTTTCATCGGTTTCATTCCACGGTATTTGAGTGTCTGTCTCCTGTGTGCTGGCCACTGGGGCTACAGTGATAACCAAAGCAGACACGGCCCCTGGGGGAGGTAGACAATGCAGCCATCGTCTTGGGGACTGCGTGTTTACAACCGGAAGGAAGGGCTGTGAGTGGGAAAACATCTCGGCAACACACAAAACAAAGACGCCTGGCTGGTGGAGCTACAGGGCTTCCCTGGAGGTGACGCTGTGGTAGGGGCGGCAGAAACACTGCAGAAGGAAGAGGCTGGGCAGTGTTATGGCAGCGAAGGCTGAGAAGTAGAGCCAGGACTTGGTGATACATTGGAGGTGGAGGGTGAGACCGAGAGGTTCTCAGGATAAACCCCGGGTTTCTGGCTTGTGTGGTCTCAGGATGTCGGGTCTGGAGCTCCGAGATCACAGGTTGAGGCTGGGGGCCTTTGAGACGGCAAAGTCAGTGGTTTTCTTAGTTAACTGGTTATTAGGGTATGGAAGTCACTGGAGAGGTATGAGCCAGAGATGAAAATTCATGTGTCACTGGTGATTGCTCTTGACTGTGACTTATGCCAGCAGATTATTCATAGGACTGTGGCATTCTCTGAGATTCCTTGGAGCGCTCATCCTATTGGGTTCAATTAAAAAATGCCAAATTACGGACTGGTCTCGGTGGCTCAGCCTATAATCCCAGCGCTTTGGGAGGCCAAGGCAAGGGGATTGCCTGAGCCCATGGGTTTGAGACTAGCCTGGGCAACTTGGCAAGATGTAGTCTCTAAAATAAATAAAAAATTAGCCAAGTGTGGTAGCACACGTGTGTAGTTCAGGCTACTTGGAAGGCTGAGGCGGAAGGATCGCCTGAGTCTAGCAGGCCAAGACTGTGGTGTCCATGAGTGTGCCACTGTACTCCAGCCTGGGTGATAGAGTGAGACTCCACCGCAAAAAAAAAAAAGCCAAATTACTTTTCTTATCTATAGGAAAAGCCAATCCTTAGTAAATACGGATTTACTTGTATGTTTTGTTCAACCTTTACTTATAATTCATCCGTCCCAGTGGTTTTCTAGCAAGTATGTCGATCTTTATATATTAAACTGTTACTTGGGGGGAGAAATGTATTATTGAACTTAAAAAATGTAATAATATTTTTTAAGTAATTGACTTTTAAAAACTATTCTCCCTAGATTTGATGTTGAATTTGTTCTCTCAGCACCTACTTCTGAATGGAATGGCAAACTGGGACACATTTCACCAGCTCTTCTTTCTGAATTTTTGCAAAGAAGTGTGGACAAATCCAGAGTCCTCATCTGCATTTGTGGACCAGCACCGTTCACAGAGCAAGGACTAAGGTGAGTCGCAGTGTATGTGGCCGGAAACAGAATGTCCAGCACTTGGCAATGAAGATCTCTCAGAGATAGCAGGGATTTTATCTCTCAGTTCTTCCTAGTCATATGGACTTGCACTTTAGTAATCTGCTACAGTTTAAGCAAATAATAAATCTTTTAATCTTCATATAGTTGAAGGATTGGAGGCCAGGATTATCCATAGTGTTGGATTATGAGGGAGGACCCCCCCAAAAAAACTGCCATGTATTTATATTGTGTATTTATTCTTACATGTTTAAACGTCAGTCACCTTCAAACTACCCTCCATTTGATATAATACGCCTATCAAGATACTTTTTCCACCTCTCAAAACAGTTTTTGAATTAACAGTTTTGATGCCGTTTAGCGCGTCTGCCATTTTTTGGTTTCACCTCTTCCACATCCACAAAACGTTTCCCTTTGAGGACTTTTTTCATCCAGGCAAACAAAAAAAAGTTCTTGGGCTGAAATCGTGCTAAAAGGGAGGGTGAGGCATGGGGTCATGCAGGTTTTGGTCAAAAAGAAACTACTGAGCACTCAGCATGGTGTGGGCAGATGTGTTGTTACGGTGGAAGAGCCAGTCACCTGTTTTCCCCAATTTGGGATGTTTCTTCTGCAAGTCATGATGCAACCTTCTCAAAACTTTCGGATAAAAACTTTGGTTGACCATCGGATCCTGCGAAACACGTTCCAAGGGCGCTACGAGGGGCCTGCCCTCCAAGAGAAAGTTCTGGTTTGGGGGGGTCCCCCATCATGTGAACACAAAAGGAAGGTTTGGGCAGCAGTCACTGTTGCCATTGTGGACACAGTCACGAGGTTGGAGCCACAAGCTTCTTTGGTACATTAGGCTCAGCCTCTTTTCCCATCAAGGCTTGATTGATGGATGGATGGATTTTTTGTTTTATGGATGTGGGGTACAACTCAGGGTTAGGCATACGAATGTTCGCTATGCACGTACGCTTGTTGATGAGGTTGCCTCCTCTCCCCCAGCAGATTCCCACTGCTGCCTGTCGCGCCCCGCCCTCCCTGGCGGTTTCCCACTGCTGCCAATTCCTTTCTTAGGGTGTGGCAGTAATTGCTCAAGGTTCGCTTGTAAGTGCAAACATGTGGTACTCGGTTCTTTGTTTCTGTGATTGAGATAGGTCACTTAGTACAATAGAGTCTAAGTCTGTCCAGGTTGTTGTGAAGTTCTGTCCTTTTTGATGGCTGTATAATCGTCCAAAAGCTTTATAATATATAGTAATTAGTAAGCAATATCCATCTCATTGTAGCTTTTGATCTTCACCCTCTGCAACTGGGTGAAAGTTAGTAAATCATAAATAAGTCATCAAAAGCCAAGGCAGCAAGACAAAAGGAAGAGACTATAACATAAATAAGGCAAGACTAATAGTTGAAGCCTGGATAATGAAAAGTCAGTTGTAGTAACCATCCTGTTTCAGATTCACTTTGATGAGATTTAACTGTAAGATGACATGGTAAAATATTTTGATAAATATAGTCACTATTCCGTTTCTAGATGGTCTTAAAATATGGCTATATTAAATGTCCCATTTTTCTTGGTTAGTCTATAACTCAACCTAACATTTTTTAGATAATTTTATATCTTACTATTTTATTTTTAATTGTACTTATAAAAAAGATTGACCCCCCCAGCCAATAAATAAAGGCATTACAAAGTATTTCTCTCCATACTGTATTTAAAAAGTGTGTTAGGCTGAGTGTAGTGGCTTACTCATATAATCCCAGCACTTTGGAAGGTCGAAGCGGGAGGATCACTTGAGCCCAGGAGTTCAAGACTAGCCTAGGCAATATAGGGAGACCTCATCTCTACCAAAAAAATTTAAAAATTAGCCGGGCACGGTGGCACATGCCTGTAGTTCCAGAGGCTCAGAAAGCCGAGGTACATGGATCGTCTGAGCCTGGAGTCAAGGCTGAAGTGAGCCGTGATCATGACACTGCACTCTCATCCTGACAGAATGAGACTTCTGACTCAAAAAAATAAAAACAATACAGTATATAATAAAATATACAAGTTAAAACAAAAAAGCGTTTTAATTAAATGTAAGTATATTGCTGGATTTTAACACTTTCTGAAAGATGTGCTTCTAGTTAGTGTCTCCCAACTTTAAAAAAAATTTAAGTTTCCACTTAAGTCTTTTGAAGCTCAAGCAAATTTGTTGAAATTATAGTGACAATGAATGATATGGTTTAAAAAGACTAAGAATCTCACTGTCACTGTATTGACACTGTCATATTAGAAGCCTCTCAATGGTACTTCATAGATTGCAGTATAGTAATACTTTTATTTATTTTTTATTTTTATTTTTTTTTGAGTTGGAGCCTTACTCCGTCGCCCAGGCTGGAGTGCAGTGGCACGCTTTTGGCCACCGCAGCCTCGACCTGCTGGGCTCTGGCGATTCCTTCCGCCTCAGCTTTCCAAGTAGCCAGAACTACAGGCATGCACTACCATGCCCAGCTAATTTTTGCTTTATTGTAGAGACGAGGTCTCGCCAAGTTGCCCACGTGGGTCTCGAACCCGTGGGCTCAGGCAATCCACTCGCCTTGGCCTCCCAAAGTGCTGGGATTACCGGCTGAGTCACTGAGCCTGGCCAATAATACTTTTAAATAATTAGCATCTTTTTTTTTTTTTTTTACATGTTTTAAGTTGACTGTAACCGGTATAGCTTTCTCTTCTGTTTTACCTGAGAGCAAATCTCTCAGTGCTGTTCTAGCTGGCTTTCCCAGCATTGCCAAGGAGTATTACTGATCATTACTACACACAGATCCCTGCTGTTGCTCACCCGTGCACATGCTGCGTAGCACACTGAGATGTAGCTTGATTCAAATCAGTACTTGCTTTTCATAGTAGCTGCCCTTAAGACTCTCAGTGAGGACCCGACCTGCTGGCCAGTCCTTCGGCCCAGCCTTCCAAGTAGCTGGAACTACAGGAGGCACCACGACACCAAGCTAACATTCTGACTTATGGCAGAGGCAAGGTCTCATCTAGTTGCCCAGGTTGGTCTTGAACCCCTGGGCTGAGACAGTCCCCTTGCCTCTGCCTCCCAAATACTGGAGTTGCAGCTGCCATGCCCGGCTTGTCTTCATCATCCTCATGGATGTGGCACTTTAAAAAAGTTGTCCATCATAGAGATCTTTCATCACATCCCACTTTTTGCTAAGAGTGACTTTCGTGGGATCCCCACTCCTAGGCTCCCCTAAAGTCAACCTCGTGTCTGCTACATGAGTTAGAAATATAGCCCTCCCAGACATGCTCTCCATATTTGGTAAACCTTTGTCAATTTGTATGATGAGGAAACAGAGACAGACTTGGGCGCCTGTTTTTAAAAAAATAAATGAAGAAGAAGCTTATAATTTCGCGACCAGTAGTGAATCTTTCATCCACTCAATACCCACTTCATTACAGGGATGGAGAAAACAGTCTCTGCTTTTTTTTTTTTTTTTTGAGTTGGAGTCTCACTCCATCACCCAGGCTGGAGTGCAGTGGTACACTCACGGCCACCCCAGCATCGACCTGTTGGGCTCAAGTCATCCTTCCACCTCAGCCTTCCAAGTAGCCAGAAGTACAGGCACGTGCTACCACGCCCGGCTAATTTTTGATTTATTGTAGAGTCGAAGTCTCACCGTGTTGCTCAAGGCTAGTCACAAACCTGCGGGCTCAGGCAGTCCTCTCACCTTGGCCTCCCAAAGTCTGCTGGGATTGCAGACTTGAGCCACTATGCCTGGCCAAAACAGTCTCTGCTTTCAAGGCCCACACTGTCTAGTGGTGGAAACAAATGCACATACTGGTAACTAAAATATTACTCAGAACATTGTAAATACTCTTATTAGCATTAAAAACAATATGTTACAGGAATTCAGAGTGAGGAGTCACTTTTGCCTAGGTGTGTGTGTGTTAGAGGATCGGGAGCTGCATGCTCAAAAAAGACCTGGGCTTGGTATGATGACTGAGAAATTCCAGTCCAGAGAGGGGCAGAGCAGCCAGAGAATGAACAGGTGCGTTAAGGGTGCAGGCATTCAAAGGCTCGGTGGCTTGGCTAGAATGAAGCCACCTGCCTGGGAGAGGCGGGATATGTGGCTGGAAGAGTAGGATGGGTGTGAGGAGCTCGACTTCTGCACCGGGGGCCTCCTCATG
Source organism: Cephalopachus bancanus (assembly GCA_027257055.1). Taxonomy (NCBI): domain Eukaryota; kingdom Metazoa; phylum Chordata; class Mammalia; order Primates; family Tarsiidae; genus Cephalopachus; species Cephalopachus bancanus. Next base: position 1,623,594 of record JAPVLO010000140.1, read on the forward strand.
TCTGGGCCCTACTGGTCCTCTTTGATATAACGTGTGTGTGCGCTGGAAACTGCCAGGTGGGGTCTGAATCCCACTTGCCTACCACTTACAAGCATCCTGCAATCATTTGCTGGGAGTCCTAGGGCCAGTTACTTGACCTTTCTAAACTCTAGTGCACTCACCTGTAAGAAGGAAGAAACAATGTGACTCAGGCATGTGAAGTGCTTAGCACAGTGGCTTCAGATAGCAAGGGTCAGGCATGGTGGCTCACACCTGTAAGCGCAGCTTTTTGGGAGGCCAAGGCAGAATTGCTTGAGCCCAGGAGCTCAAGACTAGCCTGGGCAACATGGTGAGACCTTGTCTCTACAAACAGATGAAAACACTAGCTAGGTGTGGTGGCACATGCTTGTAGCTCCAGCCACCCGGAAGGCTGAGATGGGAGGATCGTTTGAGGCCACAGCAACATCTTGCCAGGAGATGCCGCAGGGACGCAGCAAAATGAAAATTGTGGGAGATGCAGCACGTAAAAATCTAATTTTTTATCAACAAATAAATTAAAGGATGGTGGCAGGGGAAATGAGGGGGATCTTACAGATCAAAAGAAACCTAAAGACTAATCAGCCAATCATGATGAGTAAACTTTAATTGGATCTTGGTTCAAACCAACTATTGTTTTAAATTATGGTATTTTTGAGACAATTGATATTTAGATATTTGATGATATTTTGATATTTAAATATTTGATGATATCTTGATATTTAGATATTTGATGATATTTTGACGAGTTAGATATTTGATGATGTTTTGGAATTTGTGTTAATTTTTTAGAAGTGATAAATTTTTTTAAAGAATTCATACTAAATGGGGAAAATGGGAAAGTATTATGGTTATGATGGTAAACTTGATCTTATTTCTTTATTTTTAAACATTTTCCCTAAGAAACATGTTTTTTATTGTTTCAGGTTTCTGCGTGATCTCAACTTTTCTGAAGATGAGATCCATGATTTTACAGCATGAAGAGCTGCCATTGTCCTTTATTCAACCAGCTTATCTAAATTTGTGATTGCTTAGGATTTTTTAAGAGAACATTTTTGTATATAATAAAAGGCTAACTAGAATCCAGACTTCAGTTTCTTAAATGAAGTCAGACGTTCCTTTGATATAGGTAACTTCTTTTGTACCGTAACTTATTTTACTACTGATATTTGACCTGGAAAGTCAATCATGGCAACAGATACATACAGGATTCTTTGTTATGCATCACAGATTCCTTACCATTTGAATTGTATCACTGTTCTATAATAATCACTTGTGTTTTATGACATGATAAAGTAAATGATCACTTTGATCACGTTTCTATGCTGTAAAATGTCTTACTAGCAATACAGATTAAATTTTACATTGCACTGTTAACTCAGGAAATGATCATTTATGTCCTTGTTATTAATATTAAAACCTGGAATGTTATAACTTACGAAGTGATCCAAACATTTTTTGTGTGTATATGGCATTGATGCGAGTAGAATAAAATTATACTTAAGTCCTCTTCAGTCCTTGTGGCAGAAATATGTTTGAATGCAACAATATTGGGCCAGTGTCTAAGGTAAGTTTTAAAGGGCAGCAATAAAAGATACCAGAGCCACTTCACACATGCACATTTGGACTGGGTGTTTTAGAGCTTAAGAGATCCTTGATAGCTATTGTGATTCTTAGCCAAAAACAAAGGCATCAGGAAAGAGAATGAAAGTGTCGCATCCAGTCTGTGGCCTAAAGTTATCATTTGGTGCTTTGGAATGGGTTGAAGTTTAATTCTTTTTAAACTCATCTAGACCCGCTGGGAAAATGAGGAACATTCTGTCCTGAATGGTTCTTTCTCTGGCTAGGCTGGTTTCTCCACAGCTGGTAGTTTGGCAGGGAACCCTCTTAGGATCTGGAGTGTGGGCGGCTTATTCTCTCTTCCTGCTACTGTGTTCAGTCTTCAAATACTTTCACAGATTGAGATTTGCAAAGGGTATCGAGAAAAGTCATCGTGAGCTTTTCATGGGGGAAACTGCTGAAGGCATAGGTAGCTTCTGCATAAGCCAACTTGGGTTTTTCAGTCTTCGTACAGCAGCATGCATTCGCAGAAAAAGTTATGGAAGGAGTCTCCGATTTCCCTGTAGATGATTTTGTGATTAACTAAATCTTCACTGAGCAAACGATGTACTCGAGAGAACACGGTCTTAACATTTCCCAAGTGACAGCCAGCCAGCATGAGGCTCCCTTTGTGCACATGGCTGGTCGAACGTGGTCCCTGTTTCCTGTGCCCCCTTGTCCACGGCCAGTTCCACCCCGTCATCATTCACCAAGGCAGGAATCCAGCTGTCCCGGACTGGCCGTGCTCCCTGCTGGCTCACGGGAGCTTTCCCCGGCTTCTTGCCTTGCCAGTACTTCCTTTTTTCCCTCTAAGGGGGATCACGTACCCCCTTTTTATTCATTTCTATTTTTTTGTAGTTCACCAGTAATATGCCAATGAACTCTACCTTAGCCAGCTTCTTTCTCATCTTTTCTATCCCTCTTCTTCCTATCTCTCCCCAATCCTTTTCTAGTTTACCTCAAGCAAACAGAATCTCTTCCTCATTCCTCCTTTTATTATATTTTAAAGAAAACCCACAAGCATATCCTGGGTAACTTCTGCTCACATTATTTTACCAATTTACATATCCAAATTGGAGTCTCTAATTTGAGAATCAGCTGAGCTCGTTTTCAATACCCAGCTATCTCCTGGACACCTGGAGATTCTCCAAGCCTCTCAAGCTCAGCATGTCCCAAGCAAAACTTTCATTGTGATCATCTCTTCCCAAGCGTATTCCTTCTCTTGAATTCTCTGATTCACTAGTACTATCTTCCAGCTAGGAAGCCCTTCTAGAACCGTTAGGAATCAGCATCAGTCTCCTGCAGTCTGACTCTTCCGTACCAGCTAACCCCGCCCCATCATCCCTCAACTGGATTATCACAGTAGCTGGGTCATCTTCCTGCTGCTGTTCTGATCTTACTGAAATCCCTTCTCCATTCCAGGATGTTGCAGAAAATTTTGGAGGGAAAATCCCCAAAAGAGAGCCCCGTCTTCCACCTGATACAACCACATGCTGTGGGGCACAGATGGCAGTATAGGTCCACATACTGCATATTTGCAGTGAAGACAGAATTATGCTCAGAGTCTTTTTCGCTTGTGAATTCTGCTTGCTTTTAAAAAATACGTTTATGACCGAGCTCGGTGGCACTTCGGGAGGCCGAGGAGAGAAGATTGCCTGAGCCCGTGGGTTCAAGACCAGCCCAGCCAACTTGATGAGACCTAGTCTCTACAACACATTTTTAAAAAACTTAGCCAGGCATGGTAGCGCATGCCTGTGGTTCCAGCTACTTGGAAGGCTGATTCGGAAGGATCGCCAGAGCCCAGCAGGTCAACACTAGCGTGGCCATGAGTATGCCACTGTATTCTAGCCTGGGTGACAGTGAGACTCCAACTCAAAAAAAAAAGTTTATGTATTATTTTTCTCTTGCCACCAGAACAAATCACCATAAACAACACCCATTTATCATCTCACAGTTCCATGGCTCAGAAGTCTGGGTACAGTGTGGCTCAACTGGGTCCTCTGCTTAAGGCCTCACAAGGCCAAGATCAAGTTGTCAGTTAGGCCAGGCTCTTTCTTAACTAGGTTCTGGGGGAAGAGCTTGTAGATGAGTTCTAGCCATGTAGGGTGTCAGCAGACTTCAGTTCCTTGCCATGGTAGGGCTGAGTTCCCCATTTCCTTGCTGGCTGTTAGCTGCAGCCTGGTCCTGTTTCTGGAAGCTGACCGCATTCTGCTCATGCTTTCTAGCTGGCTCCCTTCAGCGCTGGTGGATCAAGCCCCTCTCATGCTGCGTATCTGTCTGCATTTCCCTGCTGCTGCATCTTTTTTGCCCCAGCCAGAGGAAGCGCGCTGCTTGTAAAATCCCTTGTGCTGAGATCGGACCCCCCCATGTCTCTCCCTATTTTAACATCTGTAATCTTAATGACAGCTGCCAACTCTCTTTTGCCATGGAATGTAGTCAGAGGTTGCAGGCATTCGAGTGTTGGCTTTTGGAGGCAAGGCCATTTTGTTTACCACACTCTATAGACAGAGCAGAGAGGAATTTTTCCAAGGTAAGTTTCAGGTTTTTGTCTAAACACTGCTATGGACCCTCAATTTTTACCTTACTGTAATACAACTCGAAAGGAGCTTTGACACCCCAGGATACTCAACTTCATTATGCTGGCAGGGGGCTGGCTACAGCCTTCTCTGTGATCCACCTTCTCAACCACATAAGCTAGTTCTGAGCCAGCTTGGGGCTGAGTCCATGGATAGCTACAGACCCTCACCTTTGGGCAGATAAACCAGATTCTGTATGGTCTACAGTAATTCAGTTGTGGCAAATAGATGATAAAGGAAGGGTGAAATCTCAACAAGTCCTAGTCTCTTGGTATCTTTCGATTTTGGTTTCAACCGTGAAGTCGTCTACACCCATGGTTGCCAGTTTGGCAGACCTCCAAACAATGCCAGAGCCATCACTCGAAAATTCAACATCGAGTTGACTTTTCTGGTTGCAGTTCCCTTCTGAGGCCGGCTCTCCGCTCATAGAATAGAGACTTTATTCTGGGTGCAACGTCATTCATCAAGCCAAAAGGTAGAAATGCCCGAGCGCCCATTAAAGGATATATGGATAGAAAAAGTATGATACACCCATGCAATAGAATATTGGGCATGAACGAAGTCCTGATACACGCTGCAGTATGGACGAACCTTGAAAACATTGCACTGGATGAAGGAAGCCAGTTACAAAATACCGCATACACGGCTCCATTTCTCTGAAATGTCTAGACTAGGGAAGTCTCCGAGACAGAAAACAACCAGTGGTTGCTTTGGTGGGCACAGGAGTAGAGGAAGACAATCAAAAGGTGTCGGAGGTTTCCATGAAGTGACAAAGATGTTCTAAAATTCACTGGCATGCTGCACATGCCTGTAAATATACCAAAAACCATTGAATTGTACATTTTAAGTGGGCGAGTTGTGTGGTATATGAGCAGTGTCTCAAGATAAAAATATTTTCAGATATTAAGACGAAACTAAGAAGTACACAACAGCAAATAGATATCTTGAGAAATTCCTTGAAAACAAAGTGAAAGGATGTAATTCTTTAAAAATATATAAGGAGTCTAAGCCGGGCTTAATGGCTCAGCCTGTAATCCCACGCTTGGGAGGCTGAGGTGAGTGGATTGCCTGAGGCCGCGGGTTCGAGACCCACCTGGGCAACTTGGCAAGACCTCATCTCTACAATAAGTCAAAAAAAATTAGCCGGGCATGGTAGTGCACGCCTGTAGTTCCAGTTACTCGGAAGGCTGAGGCGGAAGGATCGCCGGAGCCCAGCAGGTCGAGGCTGCAGTGGCCGGGAGCAGCCCCTGCACTCCAGTCTGGGTGACAGAGTGAGACTCCGACTCAAAAAAAAAAATCTTTATGAAATTAATGTTGAAACTGCACACCTGAGGATATTTACCCAGAAAGACCAACACCAAGATACATTTTAGTAAAAGTACTGAAACTTAAATGAAAAGTGAATGCCTTTAGTCGTCAAACAAAAAATTCATTACTTAGAAGGGAAAGAAAATTCAATTATCACCAGACTTTTTAACAGCATTGCCTTGTGTCATAAGGAAGTATTGAAACGTTTAAGAACCTCAAGAAAAAAATCTGTGAGCCAGGGATTTTGCATCCAACAGAACTTACTTGTGAATATAAAAGCATAAACCATTACTAAATGCAAAAACTGGAAAAAGATACTGTTTTCAAAAGTATCTGTTTCCTTAAGTATCTTTTCCTTAAAAAGATACTGTTTCCTTAAAAATCTGCAAAAGAATAGCTTTAGACAACCAGAAAGACTAGAGAGACGTTGGTGTAAGAATGGCGGTGAACATTATCACTTGCAGAACTGAGACTAAATGAGGGTTAGGAAAGAAAATGCAGACATAAGCTCTGACATGGAGACATGACCATCGGAAACGGGAAGAGAATGGGGAGAGACTGAGCCCAACATTTGGAATCATCCCAGTAATGGTTGCACTTGTGTTGTTGTTCTGTGGATCTGAAATAATGCAAATGCATGAATAGACGAAGCGTCGTCTGTCTTCAGCCCCTCTGGATTGCCCATCTACATGCCTTAGGGGCAAAGTGGATTAAAACTAGCTCTGCCAATCAATCACCAACTAAAAATCTTAGAGAACCGGGCTGTACGATGCAATCAAGGGTCCACAGTGTCGCCTCATTTGGTTCAAACCACACGAGATCTTTTCAATGGAGAAATGGCAGCTTTACTCTTCCTTGTGAGACTTTTTGAGACAATCACAGTTTGGGTTCTCTCTTATCCACTGGTACTCCACTCTGCACCTAGAGATTGCCAATGCCCAAAAGGTAACCAGGGGGAGACTATCAGTAGCAATATGTGTCCTGGAAGGCATGCGTCTCATAAGTAAAATTTTATGAAGGGGAACAGGAGCAAGAAGGGTTCTGTTAGCTGTGCATATTGGGCTTACAATATTGATGCTTTCGGGTTATTTTCAGAGTGTCAGAAAACTGGGCTGCAGAGAAAATCGTATCTTTGGAAACCAATGCTAGAAGAAAATCAAGTAAACACTGGGAATTGAGTTAGGAGCTGTGCACACACGAATCATCTAGGTATAAATCTGAGAGGGAATTAGACCAGCACCCAGAGAGTAGGATCAAAGACAATTCGTCTACCAAGTCTGCTCGTAAGGCCTGGCTAAGGCGGCCCCTCACGAAACGAAGCACCTTTAGCCCCTCGCACTTGGGTGTCCCCTCCGAGGGGACATAGCGCACACTTTCCAAAACGGACGCTTCCTTGAAGTTTTCCGTTCAGATTGTATGAAAAGGGAAGGAAAGAGATGGATGTATTCAGCGAGACACATTCGGAAAATCTCAGCTTGGCGTTTCATACCAAGAGAATGTGTGAAGCGCTTTCACAGTGGTACCAGCACTTCTTTGTAACAGAAGGTAGCGATAAAGAAACAAAGATCAGAATGTCACATGTTCTCACTCATATAATGGACCTTGAACATCCAATGTAATACTATAAGAAAATGACTGACAGTAGTGGGAAATTATGGGGGGGGAATGGGATTAACAGTAGCTAATATCTATCCGGGACTGGGAAAACACCTCTTATCAACAGGGTGCCTGAATGAAACGTAATTGTACACCTAACCCTTAACTGTACCCCACAAAACGATAATAAAAAATACAAAAAAAAAGAGTTTTTGTATAAGAAAGGCAGCTGCAGGTATCCTATGGCATGAAAAGATAGATAAGCAAGCTACTGTAGCCTTAAAAGAAAGAGACTTTCAAAGTTGAAGGCAGATTGCATTGCAGTATCGAGTGGCACAGATAGAATATATCCGTCTGCACTGACTCGGAAAAGTAAAATTAGAAAAATAATATTCCTTTGATAAATTTCATTTTGTGATTTTGTAATGTACAGCTAGAAATGTTTTATTCAGTTTGCAGAACAATGGCAAGATAAAAGACACAAGGGAGAGTTATAAGCAGCAGCGAAGATGAGTTCAATTGAGACTTGTACACAAATAAGTCAACAGAAAGCAAGCATTGATGTGGAATAAAACAATAGTAGCAATAGTCACTACTGTCATCCCACCAAGAAGAAAATGAGCCAATGTAATAGAAAGTGATAGTGATGAAAGTGTTAGCAGTTTCAAAGAAGTAGAAGACAGTGTATCGTCAAGTGAAGAACGTGCTACAGAAAAAGACGGTCCCCTAGCGAGAATAAATTTTGTTGCCCATCCTCAAACAACAGGACCACAAAGAGCAAGTTATGTCAGAAAACCAATCAACTATTTTACTCCATATTTTACAAATGAATTCATGGATGGTGTAATAAAAGAAACAAATCATTTGTGGATGGAAGAATAAGGAAAAACAACTATCATGCAAATCGATTTGGCATAAGTGGCATGACTTTTTAGCTTTCATTGCAGTTATTCTAAACATGGAAATAATTCAAGTGCCAAATTTGCAAGAGTACTGGTCAACTGCTTTCCATAGTAAAACACTCCTTTTTGGACACATTCAGTAGAGAAAGTTTTGTGCAAATTTTCTGGTAACTTCACTTAAAGACTGAAGCATCAAGTGATGAAATGATCAGAACTCATATTCAAAAGGTCAATAATTATTTGGAATACATCAATTCAAAATTTCTGCAATATTTCATACCAGATCGGGCAATTTGTGTCGATGAATCCATTGTTCAATTTAAAGGGTGAATATCATTTATAACATAATGATCCAAATAAGCCTACCAAATGGGGTATACACATTTATTCACTAGCTGATTCAAAAGCAGGGTTTCTTTTTTCAATATTTCCCTACTATGACAGCTTAACATCCAAAAACATCATACAACCTGATCTTCCAGTAGGCACCAGAATTCCATTCTGTTTATATAAAAAGTTGTTGGAAAAAATTCCCAATGCAGCAGGATACCACATGTTTACTGACAGATATTACACTAGTATTGCCCTAGCAGAAGAGCTACTAAAAATAAAATGTCATCTTACTGGTACAATCAAAGTCAACCAAAAAGGAATACCAGCACAAATCAAAAAGCCAAAGTTTTTAATTAAAAAAAAAGTAGTGTATAGGAAAAATAATCTTATGTTTCTGGTGTAGAAAGACAAAAGGATTATTAGAATTCTCAGCACTTGGAATCATGCAGGAATGGAATCTACCACAGGGACATTAAGTGGTGCAAATATTGTATCAGTCAAAAAGCCTGAACTTATTTTAAATTATGTTGCAAACATGAGCCACGTGAAGCGTGTGGCTCTATATACTTCTGCATATTGTTTTTTGTGAAAATCTTTAAAAGGGCGGAGGAAATTATTCTTCTGGGGACTAGAAATATGTGGGTTTTTTTTTTTTAGTTGGAGTCTCACTCAGTCGCCCAGACTGGAGTGCAGTGGCCGCTCCTGGCCACCGCAGCCTCAACCCGCTGGGCCCCGGCGATCCTTCTGCCTCAGCCTTCCGAGTGGCCGAATTACAGGCACGCGCTACCACGCCCGGCTGATTTTTTGATTTATTGTAGAGGTGAGGTCTCGCCACATTGCCCAGGCGGGTCGCAAACCCACGGGCTCAGGCAATCCACTCACCTCAGCCTCCCAAAGGTGCGGGATTACAGGCTGAGCCACCGAGCCCGGCTAATATATGTGTTATTAACGCCTATATACTGCACCCCTTATTAACGCCTATACACTGTACCTTGTCTGCTCGAATAGAAAAACAAGAGGTGGAAGAGGTCAATCGAGTGACTGTTGCACAACATGTATCAACGGGCCCGCAATGCATGTCGGTGACTGTTTCACGTGTTAGAAAAAGATAAGATATAACATCATAAATAATTTTCTCAGTGTCCAAAACTCCATTATAAGTCAAATATCATTACAATAAAATAATCAGTTCCAACGCTGTACTATTTAATATGAAGTCATTCGTTTTTCACCCTTTCGTCAAAAAGGGCAGTCGCATTGCTGGTAGGTGATCCACGAGATGTCTCCAAATGCACAAGGTTAAAATCCAAAATAGGGCTGGGCGTGGTGGCTCGTGCCTATAATCCCAGCACTTTGGGAGGCCAAGGTGGCAGGATTGCTCGAGCCCAAGAGTTCAAGACCAGCCTGAGAAACAGAGTGAGACCCTATTTCTACAAAATATCAAAACGTCAGGCAGGTGTGGTAGTGTGTCTGTGGTCCCAGCTACTCTGGAGGCTGAGGTGGAAGGCTCTCCTGAACCCAGGAAGTAGAGGCTGCAGTGAGCCATGATAGTACCACTCACTGCCCTTTAGCCTGGGCAACAGAGTGAGACTGACTCAAAAAAAAACCCCAAAATACCAAAATAGGATTTATCCTAGAATAGAGCAGAAATATAGCACAAAGAAGAACATAATTTCAATGATTCAAGAAACTCATTGTGGTTCTAGTTTGCATTTGTCTGATGTCTAATGGTGTTGAATTTATTATCACAGACTCATTGACCATTCGTGTATTGTCTTTTTTAGGGTGTCTGTTTAAATATTTTGCCCGTTTTTAATTGGACTGTTTATCTTCTTCTTCTTGAGTTGTACGTGTTTTTTACATAGTCTGGATACAAATCTTTGTCAGATATGTCTCATGAATATATTCTTCTAATTTGTGACACATCTTATATATGCTTTCACAGTTATTCATGCTTAGGGCAAGAATAAGCTTAGAGATATAAGTCAATTCAATTTAGATTTAACCACAACAAAAATGTAAAATAAATAATAGTACGGGCAGCAACTGTGAAGTTGATGTACCAATACCTGAAACTCGAGGAATTTCGGTACCTCTCACAGAACCCCTTGGGTTCACATCACCTCCTTCCTCTGCAGCATGAGTGTGGATATTGGAGCTTGAGGGAAATGGCAGCTTTTCCGGAAAGCCAGTCCAACGCGGTGGGATGGCGCTCCATTGGCCGGGCAGGAAGGACGTTTTGGAGGTTCCAGTCCCAAAAGCCAGGTAGCTAAGGACAAGCAGGGCCATCATGAGACACCTTCAATTCTGGTTCTCTAAGACACACAGTAAACATGGGAATCCCAACTGTAGGTGTAGAGATAAATAAAAAACCATAGAGACTTTGTGCAGAGGCTTGACTATGTTAGGATGACAAGCCACTTACAAGTGGCCGTCCATGTTGTCTACCACTTGGCAGCAACTGGGTGTGCGGAGGTAAATCTAGAAATGGCCTGGAAGCTTCCTCCCATACAAAGAGTTTATGTTCTGACTTAGGATTTTCTAATGGGCCATGTCAGCCCATGGTGATCAGAACAGCAAAGAGAGTGTTTTTACTGTAGGGTTTATTATTGAGTCCACCTGTGTAGACTGGCCTTCAAATAAGCAAGAGTGGAGGGAGACAGAGCTGGAGAGAGAGGCAGCGCTGCATGACACTTCTGCTTCCTGCCATTTAAAACTTGCCGAGAGAAGCAGCTATTTGAGCCCTGCAGCTGCTTTTTAAACATGTCTACCGGAACAGGCTTCCGGAATTTTTGGTAAAATACATCCAAGTGTTTTGGTAAAATACGTCCTGAGAATTTCCCACTTTTGAGCAAGTTAATATTTTCTTTATACACAAACAAGTCTCAAAATAGTTTAGCCACATTCTTGAGGGGAAAAATCACGGAAAATCACTACCCAGTATCTAGGTTTTCACTGCTGTGATGCTTTTAAATACATGTACCTCGGATTTATCATTCTAAACCTTCTGTGAGGTGGGAATTCTGCCCGATAAGCCATCAGAAGAAGGTACACACTCCCTCACCTAGTCGGAAGTGGCAAAGGGAACCAAAGCCAGGAGACTGTGCTCACGGCGGGTTCAGGAAAGCACAAACCGGACTCAAAAGTATCACGAGAAAGTGCCACCGTCTCACGTGATAATAAATCACGGGGCTCCCACCTGCCGTGTTGGACCGGCTCTCTGGGAAGACTTCTTGTTCTCTGAAGTGCCAACATCCAGGCTCAGGCAGCCGAGGAAGGCAGCAACCTGTGCACAAGGTGGTCTGTGAGATGGACGACAGCATGCTCGGGGGCGGGGGGGTCACTCTCTTGGCCAGGAAATCCTAATTAATGTGCGTCTTTATATCGTGCTCCTCGATTAGCAAAGCAGTTTCCAATAACCCTTCAGCGGTGTGCTGGTAAGTGTCTAACAACAGATCTCACTCCCCCCCAAAAAAAGACCCGGTCTGTGGAGTTTGCCAGTTGCTGTGGTGTAAATACTTCCATCATAGGCTTTTTCTTTTTCTTTTTTTTTGAGTTGGAGTCTCACTCTGTCGCCCAGACTGGAGGGCAGTGGCCGCTCCCGGCCACCGCAGCCTCGACCTGCTGGGCTCCGGCGATCCTTCCGCCTCAGCCTTCCCAGTAGCCGGAATTACAGGCGTGCGCTACCACGCCCGGCTGATTTTTTGATTGATTGTAGAGATGAGGTCTCGCTGCCCGGGCGGGTCTCGAACCCGCGGGCTCAGGCCATCCACTCACCTCAGCCTCCCAAGGGCGCGGGATGACAGGCTGAGCCACCGAGCCCGGCCATAGCCTTTTTCAACATGAGGTAACTGGATGTCACTGGATGGAGAGAGACGGACACCACCCCTGCTGCTCAGAGGGTAACAGTCTCAGAGAGGTTGTGGTCTAGGCACCCTGCAAGAGCTTTCTACGTGCTTATTTGTCTCCTTCAGACATAATGAAAGCAAAACAAAAAGGCAAATATCACCCACCCAGCTTGAGAAACAAAGATGTATTGTCGAAGACTCCTGGGAATCCCTCTAACCCACTCCCTGGGTCTCCACACCTGGAATTTTGTGTTTGTCGTTCCCACGCGTGTATTTTAACTTTCACTATACCTGTGTGTGTCCTTCAGGCAAACCTCTCAGGCAAACCTCTCATACTAGTCTACTTTGCGTTGCTGTAAAGAAACACCTGAGGCTGGGTAATTCATAAAGACAAGAAGTTTATTTGGCTCAGGGTTCCATGTGTTACCGTCAGAAGCATCTGCTTCTGACGAGGCTGCGGTTTCCCACGATCGTGGTGGAAGGTGGGGAGAGAGCAGGCGTGTCTCTGGGGAGACTGGCAAGAGAGAAGGCGTCGAGCTCTCTTAATCCACAACTCTCGCATGAACTAACAGAGCGAGAATTCACTCAGTGTGGCCAGAACAGCCCCGAGCCGTTCGTGAGGGCATCTGCCCTGCGATCCAGTCGCTTCCGGCTAGGCCCCACTTCCAACATCGGGGATCAGATTTCAGTGTGAGATGTGGAGGAGCTAAGCATCCACACTAGATCACCTCCTGAGGGAGGTAGAATGGTCTCTGCTTTGCGGGTGGGACTTAAAGAAGCGAAATCACAAGTGGCAGAGCTGGGATTGGAAGTCCGTCTGTCCGTCCCGTGCCTGAGGTCACACACCTGGTAAGCGCAGGGCCTCAGAGCCAGGTGTCCTGACAGGCGTCTTTCAGAGTCTTGACAAATGATAGGACTGATGTTTTCGGTTGAGTAATAATAAAGTAACTTGATGCAAGCCCTTCCTTATCTTTTTCATAAAAACCACCTCCTTCAGACACAGAAAAAGGTAGAGAGAAGACGTAACAAAAAGCCAAGACTCACCCACCCAGCTTGAGAAACCGATTGGCCGCTGAAGACTCCTGGGCAGCTCCATGACCCCACGTCCCTCTAACCCACTCCCAGGGTTACCACTCCCTGGAATTTTGTGTTTATCATCCCCACGCATGTATTTTAACTTTCACTACATATGTGTATCATCCTAAACGACATCCCCACAGAAGAGGCAGAATTGCCCTTCATGTTTTTAAACTTTATATGAGTGTATCGCAATGGTCTTTGGTACTGGCTTTGTTTTAATGGCATGGTTTCGAGGATTAGTAGACGTTGATACATGTAGCACTAGTTCAATCATTTAAGCTGATAAGTATTCCATTATTGTGTCAACAGATAACATTTAAAAAACTAGTCTTGCTACTGATGGACATTTGAATTGTTTCCAATTTTTTATCATCCCAATGTGGTAATATTCTTACATCATGAAGGGAGAATCCAAAAAAACCCAGAATTATTTGTAAAAAATTGTGTATTTATTCCTACATGTTTAAACGTCAGTCACTTTCAAGACACTCTCTGTTGGATGTAATACACCTACTGAGACATTTTTCCCACAGTTTAAAACAGGTTTGAGCTCATTAGTTTTGACGTCTTTTAGTGCTTCTGCCATTTTTTGTTTGTTTGTTTGTTTCACCTCTTCTACATCTGCAAGACGTTTCCCTTGGAGGACGTTTTTCCTCTGGGGAAACAATAAAGAAAGTCACTCTGGGTGAGATGGGGTGACTAGGGAGGGCGGGGCACCGGAGTCACATTGTTTGGGTTACAAACTGCTCCACACAGCTCGGTGTGGATGGGTGCATCACCACAGTGAAAGAGCCAGTCGCCTGTCTGCCACAACTCCGGACGTTTCTTCTGCAAATCATGATACAGCCTTCTCAAAACTTTCCGATGACAACTTTGGTTGACCGTCTGATCCAGAGGAACAAATTCCAAGTGTGCTACAAGGGCCCTGCCCTCCACAAAGACAGTGGCGGTTTTTGTTTTGGCTCCCCTTTGTACACGTCACCCTATGCATATCTGTGAGCCTTTTTTCTGGAATTTATACCAAGGGGGGTGTGTGCATTTTACTAGAAAATAATCCTATATTTACAATTGGTTGTGTCAGTTTATCGGCTTACTCTCAGTGGAGGAGAGTGAGTCCTCATAAAACTTTATCCTTAAAAAACGCTGCTTCTCGTTCGACTTTAGAAACACTCCAGAGCTGAGGGACACGAAGTCGTCTCGACGTCACTTTGGTTTGCATTCCCCCGACGAGGCGGGCATTTGCCTGTTTGCCCTGAGGTCCTCTCTGCCTCTCCCCCTCCTGTCCTCGAGAGAGCTGATCCCAGCAAGCACATGTCCAGCGTCCTCTGCCCGCCGGCTTTGCCGTGTTCGGCTACACGGGCCCCACGGCCGGGAGACCGGAGGGTGGAGCCGGGACCTTTCTCCCCACGCAGCCTGCTTCGGGCAGGGGCTCCCGCCACCGTGCTGTGCCCCGCCCACGGGTCTGGCTTCCGCCCTCCGCCTTCTCCCCGTGGTCCCAGCACCCAGGGCGCGGCCCCGTCGTGGCCCCAGCCCGTCCGGACGGCCCGCTCCGCTCACCGGGCAGCCCCAGCGGTGGTTCTGGAAACGCCGTCTCTGCTTCGCTTCTCTGTGTCTCCAGGGACGCCTGTCGTGGCCTCGCGGTCGCCTTGCCCGTGGGGTTTCCAGAGTGCCGGACTGAATCTCGGTATTGGACGACGCGTGGATGTGGCTTTCCAGGCTGAGCGCCGGCCCAGACACCCCACGCAAGCGAGAGCCGCGCCTTCTCCTGTTCGCGCTTGCTCCTTCGCTTCCTTTCTTCTTTCGCCGTTGAGGCTTTCTCTGATGTACGTTAACTGCTCGTGCTTCTGTCTGTTTTTCTCTTGGGTTATCTTTCCCTTCTCGATCTGTAGAAATTTAAAAAAAATTCTGGATATATATGAATTGCAGATGTTCTATCTGTGACTTGCTTTTTCACTTTACAATGACACTGTGATGCACAGAAAGGTTTATTTTTAACCTAATCAGATGCATTAAGCTTTCCTTTTGTGGCTTGTGTTTTTCCTATCCGTTAGAAATTCTGTTCTCGTCGGGGGTCGAGAAGATGTACTCCTGTTTTGTTTTGTTTTTTACTTTTCTAACTTACGATTTTCACATTTTACATTCACCTCTACCTTTGCTTTCCATATTTCAGGATTTAGTTCACATGGAATTCATTTTCTCACAGATGTTGTTAACTAAAAAGAATCACAAAGGTATAAATTTAGAGGGTTACAGTCTGCAAGTGGCCACCCTGCAGGCTAGGAAGCACAGCCTCGGCAAAGCCCAGACACGGGCACTTAAACAGAAGGGGGATCGGGGCAGGAGGCCTTTGCTGAACAAGCTGGCTAAACATACATATTCAACAAGCTACAGGAGGGGGCCTGAATATTCATGACGGTGGTCCCAACCTGTGCATGTTGAACAAGCATGCATGTGGTATACCACCATGTTCACTTTGGGGTGGAGACTTACTGTTGAAATGGATCACGATGAGGCCCTACACCTCAAAAGGTCTTTTCATGAAGTCTCACAAGTATGAAGCCTCAGTAAACCATCCGGAAGCTGTCCCTGGTGAGCGGCCTGTTATCAGGAGAAAGTTACTGAAGTTGGTCTCTTGTCCAATCACAGCTGTCCTTATGGCTTGTGGAACCGGGGTCCCATCGTCAGCGTCTGGGAGCTGGATGACTTGGAATTGCTTTAATTGCTTATCTCAAGCCCAGTGCTTGCTTAGCTGCAAGAGAAAAAGACAAGCCTTGTGGCAGTCAGAACCTCGTTTATTCTTTTTAAGGGTAGGAGTGTGTGACTTAACCCGTGCCTGGCGAGGCCTTTATCATTTGGCACCTTACTGACACGAAGAGTTCGCTCTGTCAGTCTCACGAGCTCTATTTCACGTCATTGCTGGTCAGTCGTTGCGTCTAAACCATTAAAGGCTGGGGACACAACGAGCTTTGTCTGACCTCCCACCCTGTCATGGCTCTGAGGTCAGCTTTTAAGGTTTCTCTGGGATCCCCGTGGCCAAGAGGGATCTGTTCAGTCAGTGGGAGGCTTGGGATTTTATTTTTAGTTTACAGTGTGATGTAGAAGTTCAATTATTATTTTTCCATATGGGTAACCCACCATTCTAGAATTAGTGACGTGTCGGAGGTGCCTCATGCCAGACCATGCGAGTTCATTGTTAAATTTTCAGGAATTTTTTTTTTTTTTGAGTTGGAGTCTCACTCGGTCGACCAGAATGGAGGGCAGCGGCCGCTCCCGGCCACCGCGGCCTCGCCTGCTGGGCTCCGGCGATCCTTCCGCCTCAGCCTTCCGAGTAGCTGGAATTTCAGGCATGTGCTACCATGCCCGGCTGCTTTTTTGATTTATTGTAGAGATGAGGGCTCGCCAAGTTGCCCAGGCGGGTCTCGAACCCGCGGGCTCAGGCAATCCACTCACCTCAGCTTCCCAAAGGTGCGGAATTACAGGCTGAGCCACCGAGCCTGGCTTTTTTTTCAGGAAGTTTGTGAGCTGATTGTTAAATGCATTGGTAGCTTCTCTTGGCCATGGAATATTTATATGGTGGGAATATTTACACCACAAAAATGGGCAAACACTACAAAACAACTCCCTCCCCAACCCTGGGGAACCAATTGTTGAACATACTAGCACACCACTGCCCAGAACTCTTTACTAAGAACCTTATTGTACAGTGCAGTTTTTTTCAAGTTGAAGGTCGTAGCACTCCCCTGAGGTCTCGTGGGTAGAATCTGGCGCTCTCAAATTGAAGGTCACAACTCCATAGTGGTTAGGAAATCAATTTTGTGGATGGCAACGGGAATTTCTTTCTTTCTTTTTTTAAAAATAAAACAGGACTAACAGAAAATAACAAAATGTATTGCACATAGAAATTGTAACTGTTTTCCTTGAATCTTAGTTTTCAGTTGTGTGCACAAATGTGCCTGTGCATACATGGCTGTGTGTGTTGGATTGCCATCGAAAATGCATTTCTGGCAGGGGATTGTTGGTAAAGAAAAATGTGAAAAACACTGGACTGCTTTGTCCACTCCTTCCTGATGTGCAAAACCACTTCTGTCACATGGCGGGTTTTCACCTCTGAAGGCAGCGATACCTGGGCTCTGGATTCTGTTCCCGGGTCTCTTGTCTGGCCTCCTCCTGGACCCCATCGCTGCACTTGCCGAGCTTCAGGAGTCTGCCAAGCAGCTCGGATGAAGATCCTCACCCTGACGTGGTCCAACGTCGTCTCATCCATTCTTGTCCCTTACTCTCCTGTATAAATGCTAAGACAAAGTCATCAAATTTCCTAAAAATGCCAGTAGGATTTTAACTGAATGACACTGGTTTTGTAGTTTATTTGGGGGCAACTGACATCTTCACAATGTGATTCTTGTTATCCTTAAACATGGTCTACATCCCCACGTCCCTAAAGCTTTTTTTAATGTCTTCCAAAAAAGTCTTAAAATTAGCTTCACAAAGATATGTACCTTTTCATTAGACTTATTTCTAGTATCTTATGTGTCGTTTCTATTGAACATAATATGCTTTAAAAATGATATGTGTATGCATGTTTTGGTATGCAGAAATCCAACTGATTTTTGGATTATATTTATCTTAGATAAATAAGATCTATTTCCCTTATGTCCAGTATATATTCTGACCTCAATTGCTAATTCTAAAAGTTAGGTCTATTTTTCTCTTGAGTCTTCTATTGAAATAATGAAACTCTCTGTAAATAATGATGGTTTCATTTCTTCTTGTAAAATTTGTATGCCTATAATTTCCTTTTTCTTTCTGCCTGTACATGAAGTTGACCGAAAAAAGAAAAAGAAAAAAGAGAGTGGAAAGCCCTCATCTTGTTCTTAATTCTTAATTTTTCTTAATTTTAAAGGAATGCTTCTAATGTTTCACCATTAGATAGTATATTTGCTGTAGTTTTCGAAATTGCATCAGTTTAAGTTTAGGGAAATTCATCTTTATTCCTGGTTTGCAAACAAAAAATTGACGGCATTGATCTTTGTCCAATTTGTTTTTTCATTCTATTTTCTCCATTAAGTATGATTTTCATGTTGTATTAAGACTTCTAGGTTGAAGAAATTTACTTCTATTCTGAATATGCAAAGAAATGTGCTATTTTTTGTTTGTTTGAGTTGGGTTCTCACTCTGTCACCCAAGCTAGAATGCAGTGGCATGATCATGGCTCATTGCTGCCTTGATTTCCTGGGCTTAGGGGATCCTTCCACCTCAGCCTCCCAAGTAGCTGGGACTACAGGCATGCACCACCATGCTCAGCTAATTTTTTTATTTTTTTTGTAGAGATGAGATCTTGCTATGTTGCCCAGGCTGGTCTTGAACTCCAGGTCTCAAGCAATTCTCTCGTCTTGGCATCCTAAAGAGCTTGAGATTGCAGGCGTAAACCACTGTACCCAGCCTAAAATACGCTACTTTTCAATCATTAATTTTTTAAATGATTTTTCTTCATCTACTAAGAGGATCTTATGATTTTCTCTAACAGATTAATCAGGTGTTGTGATAAGCAAAATATATAAATATAATTGATAAATTTTTAAAAACTTAACTGGCATTCTTGGGATAAAACCAGTTGGGTCATAATTTTTTTTTAATTGCTGAATTTTGTTTGCTAATATTTTATTTAAGAGCTTTATGGCCAATGTTCACGATGAGATTGGTATTTTGTTTTTATTCTTTAATCATTCTCACCTGTTTTTAATGCCAATGTGCTTTAAAGGGGTCAATTCTTCATCTCTTTCTATTTCAAGGTAAAATTCCTGCATGGTGGGAAACTGTTCCCTCCACACTGGGTAGATTTTACTTCTAAAACGGTAGCATCACACTTCCCCTGACCCCATGGCGGACTTTTAAGGATTTTCAAATTCCTCGTTGATTGTCTTCAATATTTTTACATTGGCAAAAAATCGCTCAAAATATGTTCTTGCTTTTGGTGCCCCTTCTAAAGCTGCAGTAAGGCCATCATTTTGTTTTCATTCCTAACCTCTCTCTCTCTCTCTCTCTCTCTCCTCTCTCATTCATCAATCCTTTCAGGGTTTTAGTTATTTTACTAGCTTTTTTTTTAAAGAACGAATCTCTGGTTTCTTCACTCTCCTCTAATGTATTTCTGTTTCCAATTTCATTGCTTTGGTTCTTACCTTTCTTAGCTACTGTGGCTGCTTTACCTGACTCCTTTTCTTCCTGGACCTAGAGAGCAGAGCTTGTGAGAGTAAGCAGAAAGCGTACTTCTCTTGAAATGAAATTAAACCAAGAGAAATTGGGGCTGGCATTTCCTCTGAGAAGTGCTGGACTCAAGTTGTTCTTTAAAGGAAAAAGTTTTGGAACATTTCTTTTGAGCTATTTGGAAAGTCCTAGAAGGCATATTCTGAGGGGATGTTTCAGAAAATGTTAATGCTCTTACTGCATAACACGTTTTCTAAGCAACCTTCCAGGAAAGAGGAGAAGGATCTTCTATTTTCTTTAAATGCTGCGATTCATTGCAGAGCTCATAAACGCTAGGTCGCAGCATGACAAGGGAGCAGGAGATAAGAACGCAATGACTGTCTGTATGTCTAAGTCACAGTCCACACTGAGGTCTTTTAGCATCTGACATCTTGCCTAACGGATGAGCCTCTACCGATGCAGTCAAGACTACTGCAGATGACACCGATTTTTCTGCCTTCGGCATTTGCAAGCGCCCAACTGACACAGAATTATTTCTTTATACGTTTTTATTGTCACCCACCAATTTGGTCTCTTTGATGACTCAGAAATTCTGATGTTCTCTGAGCCTACTCTGAGCCGATACTTCCATCCCTCGGTGTAATGACATTTGTTATTCCAATGAAGAAGTTCCTAGTTTAATAAGGCACACAAATAAGTAGACCCACAATTATGGTGCATTACAATAAATTTTACATGTATACCAGGTGCG
Source organism: Cephalopachus bancanus (assembly GCA_027257055.1). Lineage (NCBI taxonomy): Eukaryota > Metazoa > Chordata > Mammalia > Primates > Tarsiidae > Cephalopachus > Cephalopachus bancanus. The sequence continues at coordinate 1,643,803 of JAPVLO010000140.1, forward strand.
GTGACTCACGCCTGTAATGCCAGCACTTTGGGAGGCTGAGACAGGAGGATTGCTTGAGCCCAGGATGTTAAGACCAGCCTGGGCAACATAGCAAAACCTCATATCTAAAAAAAAAAAAAAAAAAAAAATCAAAAAAATTAGCTGGGTGTGGTGGTGCATGCCTGTAGTCCCTGCTACTTGGGATGCTGAGGTGGAAGGGTCGCCTGAGTGCCCAGGAAGTTGAGGCAGCCCTGAGCTGTACTCCAGCCTGGGCGACAAGGCGAGATCCTGGCAAGCAAGCAAGCAAGAAAGAAGGAAGGGAGGAAGGAAGGAAAGAAAGAAAGAGAAAGATAGAAAGAAAGGAGGGAGGGAGGGAAGGAGGAAAGAAAACAAAAGAAGAGAAAGGAAAATAAATATGCAAAGGACGCTGTACGATGCAGAGGCAGAATCCCTCACTCACGGCAGGACTCCTGGAGGGAGAATTGAAGCTTTGGCTATTGAGGTGAGACGAGCCTTCTCGAAAGGCAAGTTATCTGCAAGTGCTTTGAGTGTGGGCATGGATGGCGAGCAGGAGTTCAGGCCAGAGGGGAGAAACGGCCAGTGGGCTCTCTAAAGCCAGGGAGGCCGGGCCATGGAGCCAGCGTCCCGTTTGCCAAAATGCTTCCGCAGTGGGAAAGGAGCAGGAGGGGGGGACACGGGTGGAAGCGTGCCTTTTGTTCATGAGGCCGTGGTGGTGCCTTCCAGCACAGAAGACGCTTCCACCTCTCAGACCTCCCCTCACAGGAGAAGGGGCTGCCTCGCTCAGCCGGAGCCCCTCCGAGGAGAGGAGACGCCCGTCTCCCCTGACTGCCTTGCCCCTGCATGTGCTCTCAGATGCCCGGCGTCGAGACAAGGCCTCTCTCCCTGTCTAGCCCACGCCATTTGCTGACCTTGTCTCCTACCTTGTCGTTTCTGGAAGAGAGCAGCAAGTGAGCCGGACCAGGGTGGCCAGGAATGGGGTTCAGGTGGATCCGGTCGCGAAAAACCAGGTCTCGGAGCATGGAAGCCAGAAGGAGGCCGTGCCGGTTGACCAGCAGGTTGATCCCGCCGTGAGCTTTCTGGAGAGAAAGGTCTGTTTCCACAAGAGCTTCAAAGCCATCGCCCCGGCACATGTGAGAGTGCTGTGTTGTCACCACGTCTCACGTCCGCCGGCCCAGTCGAGAGCTTGGCATTAGGGGCCAAGTCCCGCCTCCAAGGGGCTTTGGGGCAGGAGGGCCGCCTGGAGAAGCCCGTGAGGAACTCAGTCTCAGGAACACCCGAGATCCATCGCAAACGTCGCAAAGCACTTTCACAAACTGCATCTCCCGTCTTCCTCGCGAAGCCTCAGGAGCCGCCTCGTATGAGGAATGCTCGCTTTGCAGGTGGGGAAACAGATGCCGGGGAAGTTGCACAACGAACCCCGCTCCTCAGCTGGTGAGTGTCGCCTTCGGAGCTCACACCCAGGGCTTCTGACTCCTGAGCCCGCCCGGTTCCCTTTCCGAGACTGTGGCCTTGGGTCGCTCTGGGAGCCGCTCCTCACCTCAGCGACCAGGGCCTGGCGGAGCGGGACGTCGAGCTCTGCAAGCTCCGGCCTTGTGGGTCCGAGGCAGGAGCGGGCTAGATGGGCCACGCTGAGTTCGTCAGTGGGTCTCGCATCCTTGTCCTTCCTTGGCTGAGGTCAGTCAGGGCAGCCTGGCTGGGTAGGGCGAGGAGGGGACCCCAGGGGCAAAGGGCAGGGGTCGGGGCAGATGCTGACAGCAGGGCTTCGCGCTTTCCGGCTCCGTAGCCTTTGCTCTCAGGCTGCTCGGTGGCCTTGAGAAATCGTTCCCCTTCCTCCTTTCCGTAGCTCTGCAGTGATGGGTCAAATGAGTGCCTGTTCCGTGGCCATGCTGGGGCGTCCCCGTCCTCAAGGTGCTTGCCTCTGGACGCGACGATGCGTTTGAAAAGGCCTGTGTGTGAGGGAGAACTTTTTTAGAAGTGTTAAGAAACCTCTTCTCGCGGAAAACACGGAGGTAGGAGATGTTTTAGACGAGGACTTTAAGTGGCTTTGGGATCTGAGCTGACCTTTGTCAGGAAGTCGATTCTGATGAGCCAGGGCCGAGCCAGGCTGGGCAGCGAACGCAGGCGTCTGAAAGAGCCGGGTGTGCAGTTTGGCTGCCTGACCTGCGTGAGGATGAGTCTCTCTCTCTCTCTCCCCGCCTTCCTCTTGGTTCTGCTTCTCTGCAGAAGCCGACTACATACCCCAGCGGTTTTCAAAAGGGTCCCGAGATTGCTAAGCACATGAGGGTACACATCAGTACAACCTGGCTTTTCATGTAGGTTTAAGCCATTTTTAAGGGCAATAAAGTACCTTCAATAGACTTTTGAGTATCTCCCTCTGTTTCCTCTCACTGTATTGCTTACTGTCCCCAGGCCACTGCCCTCCCGTCTGATGATCCTCACAGTGGACACATTAAAAGAATAGAAACGACGGGTTCAACAGAGACTGAACCCTGGAATCTGGAAATAAGATTTTGTTTGCAATTGACGCGAATTAGCATGAACACAGCCGACACTTTGGTTCCTTCTGCCTTAAGACTTAGATCACACATGTGTACAAGAATGAGGTGGCACCTCCTAAGGAAATGAGAAGTGTATAGAGTAAAATGAAGTTAAACCGGGATGAGAAATCATCTCAGAAACTGTGACAAGAGGCTCAGGGAAAGTTCTGATGATGCTGGTAAGGGAGAGGTGGAGAGGTGGACAGTCTTGGGCAACTGTTTCTCAGGGCTGAAAATCAGGCTTTCGTGAGAACTTAGTGCCAGGCCTGCCAAGGCCTCCTTAGTGCACTGTTTCTCAACACACACACACACACACACACACACACACTCAGTTTCACATTTCCCTGTGACCTGTAAGACTTCTTCCTCTTGGGACCCAATATTCTTGTCTGTAAGATAACAGAGGAAGGCCAAATGACCTCTAAATACCTTCCAACTCTGGCCATCTGTAACCCTGTAATTTGTTTTCTCAAATCAGCTTGTGATTTGGAAGAGAATGAGTTGATACCCTGATGGGCTTTGACAGTTATAGTTCTCTTAGTAAATTAAATTAGCATGTTCCTGTTTTGACATTCAAAGCCACATTTGCAGGCTCTGACTGGCATGGGCAAGTTATCCCTCCCGAATCACTTTCAGACAAGCTCACCAAACCATCCGACCAGTCGCCCTCATCCCCACCACAACCCGTCACGGAGAAGCCTGTGTTTGGCAGCCGTGACATTCCCCGCGGTGTCTGCACGGTGGCGTGTTGACCTTTAGGAACAAGTTCCCTCCCTGCAACACCCAAGAAAATTGCTTTTCAAATGCTGCAAACAATACATATAAAATTTAGGCCATACACAAAGTATAAAGAAAAAGGCAAAAATGGCTAAAATCCCACCACTCAGACATCATTACCAACATGGTAACCATATATATACATATATATGTACATATGTACATACATATATATGTGTGTTTAGTACATTTTATTTTTCCAAATTTTAAAATGATAAAATATATCATGTCTATATTTACCTTTATATACAAGAGTATACTCTTGTACCTTGCATATAAAGGTAAATGGTTAGTTTAAAGAGAGCAACGTGACAAATGTAGGTATTCTCAGCATTCAAGTTAAGATGATGAGGTCTAAGCCGGGCTCGGTGGCTCAGCCTGTAATCCCGCGCCTTTGGGAGGCTGAGGTGAGTGGATTGCCTGAGCCCGCGGGTTCAAGACCCACCTGGGCAACTTGGTGAGCCCTCATCTCTACAATAAATAAAAAAAATTAGCCAGGTGTGGTAGCGTGCACCTGTAGTTCCAGCTGCTTGGAAGGCTGAGGCGGAAGGATCGCCGGAGCCCAGCGGGTCGAGGCCGCGGTGGCCGGGAGCGGCCACTGCACTCCGGTCTGGGCAACAGAGTGAGACTCCAACTCGAAAAAAAAAAAAAAAAAGATGATGAGGTCTAAAATATATATTTTTAATGTTTCTATGCATACACACATAATTTTGAATCAATTAGATCACACTATGCATGCAATTTTGTAATAATTCTTTAATTTTTATTAGAAAGTTTTACTAGGGGCATCAAAAAAGTGTGTACACACTTTAAGAGATGTTCGCCGTAACCAGAAGTGTCTGGATGCTGATGGTGACCCCTCTGAGCACCTCTTGCAATTGCAGAAGTCAAACGTGACTTGTATTCCTCTTTTTCAGTATTATAATTTTAATATGGTTTTTCCTTCTTAAAATGTGTATCCATTTTTGGTATATGTTATGTTTTAATCTGAAACTCACTTTTTATAAAATGTTTAAATTATGATAGATATTTTCTTAGCTTTAAAAAAAGATCCTTGACACAAAAAAGGGAGATGAGAAGACCTCAGAGGACCAAGATGGCCAACTAAAGACATCACACACGCTCGGCAAAGAAACCTATATGGGGGAACAGACCTGGAGCCTTGAGGGTCGACCCGAAAGCTCAAGCTGAGGTCTATCAGATTGTTACCTGGGGATGCAAAGCAGTGACAGTTCCAAGCCCCGGCACTCCTCTCTCCAACACAAGACTGGGAGGGCACCTTCGGCGACAGAAGGGGTGAGTGAAGATGGCCACTCATTCTTCTCCATCAGGCAAGCCTCCGCAGGCTCAGCCAAAGCAGAGACAGCCTAGGCTCCTCCCCACACCCCTCCCCACATGGCCTGGGCACCGAGGGCAGCCCCAAGTGGAGACAGAAGCACTGGCGGGAGCCATGTGGAGCCTGGGGAAGGCTCGTTTCGGGGAGCCTCAGGACGGCAGCCCCAACCCTTTCTGGGGAGGCTCAGCAGGAAACACCCTGCAGGGGTGGTCTGTCCTGTGTGGGCCCTCTCTCCGCCCTCCCTCTCTAGAGCCCAAGGGGGTGACGTGACCGCTTTGGAGATGTTTCTCCTCCAGCGCCGGCAGCTGTTGTGTCCCCAACCCTGAGCTGCAGACATGATTTGCTTTTGCGGGGTTGCCCTGGCTGCAATAGCCCCTCCCGTGGATGAAGTGGGAAATGAGGGGCCGGTGACTCTGCACGGTGTGGTGATGGCCCTACCCAACTTCAGGCCGAGGGAGGAATGACAACTCTCCACCGCTCCCCCTCTCACCCCAGGTGAAAGGGGCAGTCCTGCCTGGATTGGAGAAGGCACCTCCACCAGCGGAGAGCCACAGGACCCTGCCTGGCTACCTGCCAACCCAGCTGGTCAGACACGTGGTCTGGGAGGAGGCTGCCAGACCTGCAGCCAGGGCCCCTCGTGTCTGTGGTCGAGGGATGGGAAGGCCTCCAAAATAGAGGAAGGAGCATGTCCTGTCCCCACCAGATTGTGGTGAAGCAGTACCAGACGGTTTCCCTCTGGTTCCCCACCTTTGCTGCCACCATTGTGCCATCCTCCTGGCCACAAAAACAGTGTAGAAAGTGAAAGCTGAGCTGTCTATACTAAGAAAGACCACATTGAACTTCGGGAAATGAAGAATTCATTCCTGGAATTTCAAAACACGATAGCAAGCTTTAACGGCAGAATCAATCAGGCAGAGGAAAGAATTTCAGAACTTGAGGATCAAACTATTGAACTAACCCAGTCTGACAAAAACAAGGAGAAAATACTTAGGAAGAACGAGCAAAGCCTCCAAGAGTTTTGGGATTTTTTGGCTGATTGGCATTCCTGAGGGAGAAAAGGAAACAGAGAACACCCAGGAACACGCTTTCCCAGATGTCATCCAAGAATACTTCCCCATCTTGCTAGCAAGGTGGCCACGCAGATGCAAGAGATTCAGAGAACTTCTGCGAGGTGTTACACCAGAAGACCATCCCCATGGCACATAACAGCATGTCTCACCAAGACGAGTAGGAAATAAAAATTCCTAAAGACAGCTAGAAAGAAGGGACAGACCATCTACTGAGGAAGACCCATCAGAATCGCAGCAGACTTCCCACCAGAAACCCTACAAGCCAGAAGGGATTGGGGTCCCATCTTGAGCATTCCTAAAGAAAAGCAATTCCAGCCAAGAACTTCTTACCCTGCCAAGCTAAACTTCATTAATGAAGTGGAATTAAAATTCTTTCCAGACATTCAATCCCTAAGAAAATATGCCACCTCCAGACCAGCCTTTCAGGAGCTGCTTAAGAAAGTGCTAAGCACAGAAATGAAAGAATGGTTCTACCCATCACAAAAACATAGGCAAGTACAGAGTTTACAGACCATACAAATCAACCAAAAAGCCTGAAAAGCAAAACCGCCTCTTAATAGCACACTTACATATCAATAATTAAATGTGAACAGACTGAATGCACCACTCAAAAGGCATTGAGTGGCAAATTGGATAAAGAAGCATGATCCATCCTTCTGCCCCCTTGAGGAAACCCATCTTACTGTAAATGACACCAGCAGGTTCAAAGTAAAGAGTTGGAGAAAGATTTTTCAGGCAAACAGAATACAAAAAGGAGCAGGAGTAGCTATTTTTATAACAGACAAAGCAGACTTTAAAGCAATAGAAGTTAAAAAGAACAATGAAAAGCACTACATAATGATAAAAGTCTCAGTCCACCAGCAAGAAATATCTACTTGAATATATATGCACCCAATAAAGGAGCACCCAGATTTATAAAGCAAATGCTAATTAAAATTAGAAAGGACACAGACACCCATACAATTATAGCCATAAGCTTTATTACCCCATTAACAGCCTTAGACAGGTCATCCAGGCAAAAAACTAACAAGGAAATCCGGACTCTTAATTTGACACTCAACCAGTTGAACCTAATAGATATCTACAGAATACTTTACCAAACAACCACAGAATATACATTTTTTTCCTCATCACATGACGCATACTCTAAGATAGACCATACACTTGGACATTAATCAAGCATAAACAAATTTCAAAAGGTTGAAATCATACCAAGCATCTTCTTGGACCACATTGGAATAAAAATAAATATCATCACTGATGGTAAATTGCCCCAAACATACAAATACATGGAAATTAAACAACATGCTCCCAGTTCTTAGGGAGAATGCTTCCAGCTTTTGCCTGTTAAGTATGATGTTGACTGCCAGTTTGTCATACATAGTTCTTATTATTTTGAGGAATATTCCTTTGATACTTAGGTGTTTGCGTGTTTTTATCAAAAAGGGATGTTGGATTTTATTGAATGCTTTTTCTGCATCCACTGAGATAATCATGTGGTTCTTGGTTTTGCACCTGTTTATGTGGTGGATTACATTTATTGATTTGTGTTTGTTGAACCGGTCTTGCATGCTGGGAATAATAAATATTCCTTGAGATGTGCTATAGGACGCGATTTGCTAGAATCTTGTTGAGAATTTTTGCATCTATGTTCCTAGAGGAATTGGCCAGTAGTTTTCCTTCCTTGTTGGGTCTTTGCCATTTGGGGCTATCAGGATGATATTAGCTTCATAGAATGAGCTAGGAAGAATTCTTTCTCAGTTGCTTGGAGTACTTTCAATAGGATTGGTATCAGCTCTTCCTTGTATGTCTTGTAGTATTCAACTGCTAAACCATCTGGCTCGGGGCTTTTTTTGACTAGGAGGTTTCTTATTACTGAATCAATTTATTGGATTGTTATGGTTCTATTTAGGGTTTCAATTTCTTCCTGTTTTAATCCTGGGTGGTTATGTGATGCCAGGAGTTTCTTCATTTCCTCTGGATTTTCTAGTTTACTCGCATACAGATGTTCATAGTAATCTCTGATAATCTTTGTATTTCTTCATTCAATTGTAACATCACCTTTTTTGTTTCTAATTGTGTTTATTCAAAATTTCTCTCTCTCCTCTCTCTCTCTGCTGTTGTTAATCTGGCCATGGGTCTGTCAATCTTACTTATCCTTTCAAAAAACCAGCTTTTCACCTTGTCGATACTTTGTATGATTTTTTTTGTGGTCTCTGTTTCATTTAGTTGTAACTAATTCTGAGATTGGGTTGTTTTTGTCTTTCCACCTTCCTTAGGTGTGACATTAGACTGTTTACTTGAGATCCCTGTATTTTCTTACCATAGCCCTGACCTTTACCTCAGCCTCCCGAGTAGCTGGGACTACAGGCACACACCACAACACCCGGCTTATTTTTTTTAGTTTTTGTAGAGATGAGGTTTCACTATGCATCCATGCTGGTCTCAAACTCCTAGCTGCAAGCAAGCCTCTTGTCTCAGCCTCCCAAAGTGCTGGGATTATGGCATGAGCTACCATGCCCAGCCTAACTAAGATGTTTCTGCATAGCACAAGAAGCCCTCAAGAGAGCAAAGAGACAACTCGCATAATGGGGAAAATTATTTGCAAGCTGTGCATCCAACAAAGGCCTAACATTCAGGATCTACGAATTGACAGAGAGAAAACAAATAACCCCATAAAAAGTGGGCGAAGGACTTGAACAGACACTTCTCCAAGGAAGTCATACAAGCAGCCAATAAACATATGAAAAGATGCTCAGCCTCACATCATCAGAGAAATGCAAATTAAAACTATAGTGAGATACCACCGCACACTGGCCAGGATGGCTGTCAGTAAAAAGTCAAAACACAGCAGGTGTTGATGGCTTTGTGAGAAAAGGGAACACTTCTACACCGTTGGTGGGCATGTAAGCTAGTTCAACCGTTGTGGAAAGCAGGGTGGCATTTTCTCAAAGAACTAAAAATCGAGCTGCCATGAAACCCAGCAATCCCACGTCTGGGAGTATACCCAGGGGAACATGCCTAGCTCTACCAAAAAGACACCTGCATGTGCATGTTTATTTCAGTACTATTCATAATAGCCAAAACATGAAACCAACCCAGGTGCCTACTGAAAGTGGGCCGGTAGGCTGGGCTTGGTGGCTCAGCCTGTCATCCCAGCACTTTGGGAGGCCGAGGTGAGCGGATTGCCTGAGCATGTGGGTTCGAGACCCACCCAGGCAACTTGGCGAGGCCTCATCTCTACAATAAAAAAAGATTAGTTTAGCATGGTAGCACACACCTATAGTTCTGGCTACTTAGAAGGCTGAGGTGGAAGGATCGCTGGAGCCCAGCAGGTCAAGGCTGCAGTGTCTGGGAGTGTGCCACTGCACTCCATCCTGGGCGATAGAGTGAGACTCCACCTCAAAAAAAAAAGAAAAAAAAAAAAAAGAAAGTGGACTGTTAAAAGAAAATGTGGCACATACACATGATGGAATACTCTGCAGTCAGAAAGAACAAAACTATGTCCTTTGCAGCAACACGGATGCAGCTGGAGACCATCGTTCTAAGTAAACTATCACAGAAGCAAAAAACGGAATGCTGCCCATTCTCACTCGTAAGTGGGCCCCAAACACTGGGCACACAAACACAAAGGTGGGAACAGACGCCGGGCACTGCTAAAGGAGGCAGGGAGGGACGCATGGAGGGGCACAAGGAGCACGCAGCTATCGTTGGTTGCCATGCCCACCACCAGGGTGAGAGAGGACCTGCTGGAAGCCAAACCTCACCTGCATACAGTTTGCCTATGCAGCACATCCTCACATGTACCCTACAGCACAAAACAATTTTTTAAGAAGAAGACTTGCTTTCTTGACCCACAGTTGCACCATCCATGTCTGAACACGACAACCTACATAACGGAGAATCCGCTGACTCTCCAAAGAAGCTGTGCAAACTGTCAACAAAACAAATGACAAAAGCTGTTTCTTTCATTTCATAGATGTCAATAATTTGCCACGTTGGGTCTTATGCAATAGAAAATTTTCAGAGGATATGGAGTGTCAATTAAGTTGTCATCAATTTTGAGGGCACTGACTCATAGTTTAAGAAGAAAAAATGGAATTTTTAAATCTTAGACTTAATGGGCTCTTTCTATACCAAAAAAATTGTATCAGTTATAATTTTTTGAGCTATGTTGACTGGAGGAGCCGAAACAGTAACTGAGAGATATTTTGCAATTTTTCAGTCTAATATTGCTGAATACCTGCTACAGTCCAGTGGGGCTGAATGCCATAACGGTACCACTTTCCAATATGACAGTGACTCACTTCATACTGAAGGAAGACAGCTGTCTCTGGAAAATCAATTTGAGTCACAAACTGAGCTAGCCGCTTTATTCATAAATACCATTTTCACCTGAACGAGCAGGTAACGTACAGACTATAGCTATTCAGCCCTGTGTACTTGGCAGACATTTTCTGGAAAAGTAGTCTGTCCCTAATGTTAAATGTTAAATGTTAAATGTTAGCTGGAACTAACATTTTTAAATTTTTTTGCTAATTTTGTATTTATTTGTTTTGCACAGATAAAGTCTCAACTAAGAACTTTGGAAAACTTATATCTTTCCAACGCTAGAAAGCATTTTTTATGGGGACTTCCGGCAAGATGGCGACGGGGCAGCCGGGTCTCTGAGGCCTCCGCCAGGGAGGACACAGCAAGACTCTGGCTCTCTCCCCGGGGCTGCAGAGGCCGCCGTCAGCAGCCTGCTCTTCACACGGGCTCGGCCTTGACCCTGGTGAAGCATCACGCCGGTCCAGCCGCCGCCGCCGCCTCCGTGGCGGCCACTGCACATCACACCGCCCGTGCCTGAGGCGATCCACGCCTTCAGACCTTGAAGCCCCCGCAGGCAAGATCTGCTGCCAGCGGGACGTCCTGCCAGGCCGTGGTCTCCTCCCATGTGCCTTGAGGCAGCGGCCCTCGTGTCCGGCTCCTGTCCGGCTCCCTCCGCTCTGGGGCGAGCAGCTGAGATCAAGACCATCTGGAGCGGTGAGACAGCACCACCTGCTGGCGATTCCAGGTAACAACACCGAAGCGGGAAAAACAGAAGCTTTTCCCAGATCTGAGTGGTGAACTGGGCAGTGGTGGACTGAGTGGTGATCTGAACTGCCCTTCACAGCAGGCCAGGGGCAGCTGACCCTTACTGGGAACAGATTTACCAGCCTGAAAAGACAGCTAGAAATCAGAGCTGAAAGGACATTGGACTTAAACGAAAAGTCTCAGGGTGTGCTTGATTGGTTCTGTTAGTTTACTGACTTGATTCTATTCCTTTTGTTTTGTTCCCTTTCTTTTTTCTTTTCTTTTTATCTTTTCTTCTCTCTGTAAACCATATTTTTGTATAGAGGAATAGCACACCAATAAGGAGACTGGTTAGCTTGTATGCTAGCATCATTGTTTATTTTAGTTTATTTTTTTGTATGGGAGTTGGTTAGTTTGTAGCAGTGGTCTATTGTTTTTATCTGTTTCAGCTTTTTGTCTCTCTCTCCATTTGTTGGTACACTCGTCTGTTTTCCCCCTTACTCCTCTCTCTTTCTCCACTCCCCTCCTCCCCCCACTGCCTGCTCCATTCTCTTCCCTCAGCTAACCTCATTTTATTTCAGGGAGTAAACCTACAGCCCCACTGCACAGACAGATTCCAAGGCAGTGGAAAGTGGGTTTCAGATTATCCATACACCTGAGGCGGATACCAGGACCTGCAGATAGATTTTGAATCACAGCTCCCCCCTTAAGTAAATCTCAAAACTGCAAAAAGGACTACCCCCAACCTACAGTGCAACTCCAGAACTGAACAAAGCAAGAGGATATACATAAAGAAGAATAGGAGATTGAACAAACAGAAGTAAAAGCAACCCCTCCACCCCTGAATAACAGAATTAAAGAAGATGGTGACATGGAGGGAAGGAAAAAGCAGGGAGGAAAAAACCACACAAATGAAGAAAAACCAAAAGAGGAATACAGGGCTCACACAGACCCCTGGGAGGTCAGACACTGAGAAAACAAACTTCGGAACACAAACAATGAAGAGCCCCCAGAATGACTGGTCACATGCAACAAACCCAGACATCAAGACATTAATAGATGGAATAAAAAAATTGAGGAGAGACAAGAGGAAAATAGGAAGGAGCTGATGACAGAAATAACAGCAGTAAAGAATACTGTGATGGAAATAAATAACAAACTAATAAGCATGGAAAGCAGAATTAGCCAAGCAGAAGAAAGAATCTCAGAGTTCAAAGACCAAAACACAGAACTAACCCAAACTGTCAAAAACATGGAAAAGAAGCTTAAAAAGACAGAACAAACCTTAAAGAGATGAATGATCACTTCAAGAGAAAAAACCTGAGAGTAATTGACCTTCCTGAGGCAGAGAGAGAAACAGAGGCCACACTGGAACAAACATTTCATGAAATTATTCAAGAAAACTTCCCTCATCTCATCAGTGATGAAAAAATTCAAACACAAGAGATTCAGAGAACCCCTGCAAGACAACAAATGAGAAGACCAACTCCCATACACATAATAATTCACCTAAACAAAATAGGTATAAAAGAAAAAATCCTAAAGGCAGCAAGAGAAAAAGGTCAGACTACTTCCCAGGGAAGACCAATTAAAATAGCAGCAGATTTATCTACAGAAACCCTCCAGGCTAGGAGTGCTTGGAGCCCTGTCTTCAAAGTTCTAAAAGATAAACAATTTCAACTGAGAATAACCTACCTGGTCAAGCTAAGCTTCCTCAGTGAAAGAGAATTGAAATCTTTCCCAGACATCCAATCCCTAAGAACCTACGCTGCCACCAGACCACCTCTACAAGAAACACTTAAGAAAATGTTGAACATAGACGAAAAGGAAAGAAGAACAACAACATTCTTCACAAGAGTACAGGCTTAAGATTAAAAACACACATCAACTGACTCTAAAACCAAGAGAGACAACACACAAACAGAAAGAACAACAACAATTCTGTAAGAACATTATGACAGGGATCAACTCTCACATTTCAATAATTAGCTTGAATGTGAACGGATTAAATGTACCACTGAAAAGACATAGAATGGCAAAATGGATAAAATATCACCAGGCAACAATTTATTGCCTTCAAGAGACTCACCTCACTAGAAAGGTCACTCACAGACTCAAAATAAGAGGATGGGAAGCAAATTTTTGGAACACAAAACGTTGTGTTCAAACAGAACACAAAAGAAAGGAGGAATCGCGATCTTAATCTCAGACAAAATACCCTTCAAGCTATCAAAAATTTAAAAAGATACAGAAGGCCACTACATAATGGTAAAATGTTCAATCCATCATCAAGAAATATCCATCCTAAACATATATGCACCCAACATAGGAGCACCAATTTTCATAAGGCAACTTTAGGTAAACTAAAAAAAGATATCGACTCCAACACCATCATAGCAGGGGACTTCAATACCCCACTCACAACCCTAGACAGATTATCAGGACAAAAAATGAGCAACGAGATCCAAAACCTCAATGTGACCCTTGACCAAATGGACTTAATTGATACCTACAGAACACTCCATCCAAAGACCATAGAATATACATTCTACTCATCACCACATGGAACGTACTCTAAGGTGCACCACATACTTGGCCATAAATCAAGCATAACCAAATTTAAAAGTCCCGAAATTTTACCATGCTCCTTCTCAGACCACAGTGGAATAAAAATAAACATTAACACCAACAAGGTCCCCCCCAAACCCACAAAGACATGGACACTAAACAGCATGATGCTAAACAACTCCTGGGTCAACAATGAAACCAAAACAGAGAATAAAAGATACCTGGAAACAAGTGATAATGAAGAAACATCTTACCAAAATCTCTGGGACATCATGAAAGCTATAGTAAGAGGGGAATTTATATCCCTACAAACGCACATGAAGGAAATGGAAGGATCACAAATTAACAGCCTAACAAGACAACTAAGGAAGCTGAAAAGCAAGACCATTAAAACCCTAATTTCAGTAGAAGAATCCAGATCACCAAAATAAAAGCCCAAATCCAGGACATGGAAGAAAAAAAGATAATACAAAAAATCAATGAAACAAAAAACTTGTTCTTTGAAAGGATAAACAAGATCGATGGTCCCCTAGCTAGATTGACCAAGAAAAAGAGAGAAAAAGCCCAAATAAACACAATCAGAAACAAAAAAGATGAAGTCACATCTGACCCTGAAGAAATACAAAAGGTCATCAGAGACTACTATGTAAACTTATATGGAAACAAACTTGAAAACTTTAAGGAAATGGAGGACTTTCTGACATCACACAACCTGCCTAGGTTAAAACAAGGAGAAATTGAGACCCTAAATAGACCAATAACAATCAAGGAAATCGACTACATAATAAGAAAACTACCTACAAAAAAAAGCCCTGGACCAGATGGCTTTCCAGCAGAATTCTACAAGACATTTAAGGAGGAGCTGATGCCAATCCAACTGAAGGTATTCCAGGTGATTGAGAAAGATGGAACCCTCCCCAAATCATTTTATGAAGCTGACATCACATTGATATCCAAGCCAGGTAAAGACCCAACAAAGAAAGAGAACTACAGGCCAATATCTTTGATGAACATAGATGCTAAAATTCTCAACAAGATCCTAGCAAACCGGATTCAACAATACATCTCAAAAATCATCCATCATGGCCAAGTAGGCTTTATACCTGGGATGCAAGGCTGGTTCAACATTCGTAAAACCATAAATGTAATTAAAGACATCAACAGATGTCAAAACAAAAACCACATAACTATAATATTAGATGCAGAAAAAGCTTTTGATAAAATCCAGCACCCTTTCTTGATAAAAACCCTCAAACATTTAAGCATACGGGGAACATACCTCAAAATAGAAGAAGCCATCTACGAGAAACCCACAGCCAGCATACTCCTAAATGAACAAAAACTGGAACCATTTCCCCTAAAAACTGGAACAAGACAAGGATGCCCACTCTCACCCCTCCTGTTCAATTATAGTATTGGGAGTCCTGGCTAGAGCAATCAGAGAAGAAAAGGCAGTCAGGGGTATCCAAATAGGAAAAGGGGAAGTCAAGCTATCTCTCTTTGCAGATGACATGATTGTGTATCTTGAAAACCCAAGAGAATCTGTCAAAAACCTCCTTACACTGATAAAGGACTTTGGCAAAGTCTCAGGATATAAAACAAGTGTGCAAAAGACAATATTTCTTTATAACAATAATAAACAAACAGGAACACAAATAAAAGGCACAATTCCATTCACAATAGCCACAAAAAAAAAAAAAAAAGAAAAGAAAGAAATACCTTGGCATCTTCCTAACCAGAAACGTGAAAGACTTTTACGATGAAAACTACAAAACACTGCTCAAAGAAATCAAAGATGACACAAACTAGTGGAAAAATATCCCATGCTCATGGACTGGAAGAATCAACATTGTGAAGATGTCCATCCTACCTAAGGCAATCTACAGATTTCAATGCAATACCCGTCAAATTACCAGCAACATTCTTTTCAGACCTAGAAAAAACAACACAGGATTCATATGGAAACACAAATGACCAAGAATAGCCAGAACAATCCTCAGCAAAAAAACAAAACAAAACAAAACAAAACAAAAAACACACAAAGCAGGTGGTATCACATTACCAGACTTCAAACTTTACTATAAAGCTACAATCATCAAAACAGCTTGGTATTGGTACAGGAACAGGCATATAGACCAATGGAATAGAATTGAGATTCCAGAAGCAAAATCTCAATTTCTCAACCAACTCATCTTCAACTAGGCCTCCACCACCTACCACTGGGGAGAGGAGAACCTATTCAGTAAGTGGTGCTGGGAAAACTGGCTGACCACATGCAGAAGATTGAAACAGGACCCCTATCTATCCCCACACACAAAGGTTAACTCCAAATGGATCAGAGACCTAAATGTAAAACCTCAAACCATAAGAACCTTAGAAAATGAAGGACATACCCTCATGGAAATTGGAACTGGCATCCAATTCCTGAACAAAACCCGAAACCCACAGGCCATAAGAGATAAGATAGACAAGTGGGACCTCATTAAACTGACAAGCTTCTGCAAAGCCAAAGAAACCATCAAGAGAGCAGGGAGACAGCCCACAGACTGGGAAAAAGTATTTGCCAACTCCAAGGTCCAACAAAAGCTTAACATCTTCGATCTCCAAGGAACTCAAATGTGCTGAAAAGAAAAAAACAAGCAACCCCCTTATAACATGGACAAAAGATATGAACAGACACTTCTCAAAGGAAGACATCCGAGCAGCCAGCAGACACATGAAGAAATGTTCAACCTCACTAATCATCAGGGAGATGCAAATCAAAACCACACTGAGATACCACCTAACTCCAGTCAGAATGGCAATTATCAACAACTCAAAAAAAACAGCTGCTGGAGAGGGTGTGGTGAAAAGGGAACACTTCTACACTCTTGGTGGGAGTGCAAACTGATGCAACCTCTGTGGAAAGCAATGCGGCGGTTCCTAAAAGTTCTAAATATTGACCTCCCATATGACCCCGCAACCCCCCTACTGGGAATATACCCTGAAGAACTCAAATCATTCGATCAAAAAGATACCTGCACACAAATGTTTATCGCAGCGTTGTTCACAATAGCAAGAACCTGAAAGCAACCATGCTGTCCATCAAAAGAGGACTGGATTAAAAAATGTGGTACATATACACGATGGAATACTACGCAGCCATAAAAAAGAACAAAATCATGAACTTCACAGCAACCTGGATGGAACTAGAGTCTATAATACTGAGTGACCTCTCACAGAAACAAAGATCTGAGTATCACATGTTCTCACTCATATAGTGGACCTTGAACATCCATTGTAATACTATAAGAAAAGGACTGACAGTGGTGGGAAACTATGGGGGGGAAGGGAAAGGAGGTGGGATTAATGGTAGTAATATCTGCCTGGGGATGGGGAAACACCCCTTATCAACAAGGGTGCCTGAACGAAGCATATTTGTATACCGAACCCTTAACTGTACCCCACAATATCAAAATAAAAAATACTGATTAAAAAAAAAGAAAAGAAAACATTTTTATGAGATTGATGGATACTAAGAAATGCAATCTTTATATACAATTTTTGATATCAATATTTGGAAGATCTCTACAAGTTAGTGAATTGATATTTGTCAAATTGTGATCTTGTAAAACATCTACATGAGGAAAGATCATTCAAAGTGCAAGATAGACCAGTGCTACAGACTTCCAAAAAGTTAATTGTTATCATTTTGGATCCCACAATGCAGCTTACCTCTCAGAAACTTCAAGTTGTTGAAATTTGGGATAGTGGCAAAGAAGGCTATCCACAGTTATTTAAGTGTTATTTAACTGCTCTTTTCTTTTTTTTGAGTTGGAGTCTCACTCTGTCGCCCAGACTGGAGTGCAGTGGCCGCTCCCGGCCACCGCAGCCTCGACCTGCTGGGCTCCGGCGATCCTTCCACCTCAGCCTTCCGAGTAGCCGGAACCACAGGCGCGCGCTACCACGCCTGGCTAATTTTTTATTTATTGTAGAGAGGAGGTCTCGCCAAGTCGCCCAGGCAGGTCTCGAACCCGCGGGCTCAGACAATCCACTCACCTCAGCCTCCCAAAGGCGCGGGATGACAGGCTGAGCCACCGAGCCCAGCCTGCTCCTTTCCTTTCCAACTACACGTCTCTGTGCAATTTGAATGCTTTCAACCACAATAGCATATTGCAAAAGATTAAATGCAGAAGCAAATATGGGAATCCAGCTGTCATCCTTAAGTTAAACAATAAAGAGAAGTGCAAAAGTGTAAAACAATGCCACCCTTGCCACTAAATATTTTTGTTTTAGAAAACATACTTTTTATAAATATATGTTAGTTGTGTTACATAAAATGGGTTCATTGTTATTTTGAATCATTTAATAAATGTTTTTAAAATTCTAAGTTTTATTTCTGATATGATAAATATTGACTAAATATAGTCCACATAAACAAAAGCTTTTGGGATCTTTAATAATTTTTAAGAGTTATAAAAGGGTCTTGAGACCCAAATATTTGAAAATCACTGATGTAAAGTTTATCCTAATTTTTCCAGTTTTTAAAACTGATATTCTGATTGAAAATGCCTAATATATTTATCTTGTTTATTAAAAAACTATACTAGTGAACTGAAATTTATTTTTATTTATTTATTTTCTAAGTGACTTGTTTATTTTATTTAATTTTTTATTTATTTTATTTTATTTTATTTTAAAGATGTGGAGTACAATTCAGATTAGGTATACAAACGCTGATTATGCAGGTACTCTTGTTGATGGGGTGTGCCCTTCCCTCCCTAGCAGTTTCCCTCAGCTGCCAATCCCGCCTCCCCCCTTTCCTGGCAATTTCCTGCTATTGCTAATCCTTTTCTTTTTTTGTGTGTGTTGGAGTCTCACTCTGTCGCCCAGACTGGAGTGCAGTGGCCACTCCCGGCCACCGCAGCCTCGACCTGCTGGGCTCCGGCGATGCTTCCCCCTCAGCCTTCCAAGTACCTGGAACTACAGGCACGCACTTCCACGCCCAGTTAATTTTTTGATTTATTGTAGAGATAAGGTCTCACCAAGTTGCCCAGGCGGGTCTCGAACCCGCAGGCTCAGGCAATCCACTCACCTCAGCCTCTCAAAGCGTGGGATTACAGGCTGAGCCACCGAGCCTGGCTTCCTTTTCTTATAGTATTATGATAATTGTTCAAGGTCTGCTTATGAGTGAGAACAGGACTCTGTTCTTTGTTTCTGTGATACATCACTGAGTATGATAGACTCTAAATCCATCCAAGTTGCTGCAAAGTCATATGTTTGTCCTTCTTTATTGTCGCATAACATTCCATTGTGTATATGTACCACATTTTTTTATCCAGTCCAGCTTCAATGGGCAGCATGGTTGGTTCCATGTTTTTGCTGTTGTGAATAGAGCTGCAACAAACATACATGTGCAGGTAGATTTTTTTTTTAGAATGATTTGAGTTTCTTCAGTTATAGTCCCAATAGGGGGATTTCTGGATCATATGGAAGGTCAATTTTTAGTTCTTTCAGAAATTGCCACACTGTCTTCCAAAGAGGTTGCACTAGTTTGCATTCTCACCAGCAGTATAGAAGCAATCCTTTTTCTCCGCATCTTTGCTGGCATCTGTTGTTGCTTGTTTTATTAATAATGGCCATTCTTACTGGAGTTAGGTGGTATCTAGGTTTTGATTTGCATTTCTCTGATGATGAGTGAGGCTGAGCACTTTTTCATGTGTCTGTTGGCTGCCCATATATCTTCTTTTGAGAAGAGTCTGTTCATGTCTTTTGCCCACTTTTTAATGGAGTTGTTTTTTTCCTTTTGGCACGTTTGAGTTCCTTGTAGATCCTAGATGTTAAGCCTTTGTCAGACATATAGTTGACAAATATTTTTTCCCATTTTGTGGGCTGTCTCCCTACTCTCTTGATGGTTTCTTTTGCTTTGCAGAAGCTTGTCAGTTTGATGAGGTCCCACTTGTCTGTCTTATCTCTTATGGTATGGGCACTTAGGGTTTTGCTCAGGAATTGGTTGCCAGTTCCAATTCCATAAGGGTGTCTCCTGCATTTTCTAAGATTCTTATAGTTTGAGGTTTTATGTTTATATCTCTGATCCATTTACAGTGAATTTTTGTGCATGGGGATAGGTAGGGGTCCTGTTTCAGTCTTCTGCATGTGGTCAGCCAGTTTTCCCAGCACCATTTACTGAATAGGTTCTCCTCTCCCCCATGGTTGTTGTTGAAGGCTTAGTCAAAGATGAGTTGGTTGAGAAATTGGGACTTTGCTTCCAGAATCACTATCCTGTTCCATTGGTCTCTATGCCTGTTCTTGTACCAATACCAGGCTGTTTAAATTATTATCACCTTTTAGTAAAGTTTGAAGTCTGGAAGTGTGATACATCTTGCTTTGTTTCTTTTGCTAAGGATTGTTTTGACTATTTGTGGTCATTTATGTTTCCATATGAATTTCTGTATTGTCATTTCCAGGTCTGAGAAGAATGATGTTGGTAATTTGATGGATATTGTGTTGAATCTGTAGATTGCCTTTGGTAGGATGGACATCTTAACAATGTTGATTCTTCCTATCCATGAACATGGACTATTTTTCCATTTGTTTGTGTCTTCTTGGATCTCTTTGAGCAGTCTTTTGTAGTTCTCATTGTAAAGGTCTTTCACTTCTCTGGTTAAGAAGATGCCAAGGTATTTCTTGTGTTGTGTGTGTGTGTGTGTGTGTGTGTGTGTGTGTGTGTCTATTGTGAATGGGTTTGTGCTTTTTATTTGGTTCTCCACCTGCTTATTGTTGGTATATAAGAATGCAACTGTCTATTGCACGTTTATTTTGTACCCTGAGACTTTTCCAAAGCCCTTTATCAATGCAAGCAGGTTTTTGACAGATTCTCTTGGATTTTCAAGGTATACGATCATATCATCAGCAAAGAGGGATAACTTAACTTCCTATTTTCCTATGTGGATACCTCTGATTATTTCCTTCTCTTATCTAATTGCTCTAGCTAGGACTTCCAACACAATGTTGAACAAGAGTGGGCAGCCTTGTCTTGTTCTAGTTTTCAGAAGAAAGGTTTCCAGTTTCTGTCCACTTAGCAATATGCTAGCTGTGGGTTTATCGTAGGTGGCACTTACTATTTTGAGGTATGTTCTTTCCATGCCTAAGTGTTTGAGGGTTTTTAATCAAGAAGTGATGCTGGATTTTATCAAAAGCTTTTCTGCATATAATAATATAATCATGTGGTTCTTGTATTTACATCTGTTGATATATTTAATTACATTTATGGTCTTCAGATGTTGAACAAGCCCTGCATCCTGGGGATGAAGCCTACTTGGTCATGGTGGATGATTTTTGAGATGCATTTTGGATCTGATTTGCTAGGATCTTGTTGAGAATTTTTGCATCTATGTTCATAAGGGATATTGTCCTGTAGTTCTCTTTTTTTTGGGTTGCATCTGTACCTGATTTGAGTATCAGTATGATGTTAGCTTCGTAAAATGATTTGGGGAGAATTCCATCTTTCTTAATTGCCTGGAATATTTTCAATAGGATTGGTATCAGCTCCCCTTTGTACATTTTGTAGAATTCTGCTGGAAAGCCATTGGTCCAGGGCTGTTTTTTTTTGGTTCTTGTTTTTGTTTTTTTTAAGGTAGTTTTCACTTGACAGAGTCAATTTCCTGGGTTGTTATTGCTCTATTTAGTGTCTCAATTTCTTCTTGTTTCAACCTGGGGAGGTTGCGTGATGTCAGAAAGTCTTCCATTTCATTCAGGTTATCAAGTTTGTTTCCATACAGGTGTGCATAGTAATCTCTGATAATCCCTTGTATTTCTTTGGGGTCAGTTGCAGTTTGATCTTTTATATTTCTTTTTCTCTCTTTTTCTTGGTCATTCTAGCTAGGGGTCCATCAATTTGGTTAATTCTTTCAAGGAACCAGTTTTTTTTGTTGTTGATGTTTTCTATGATATTTTTGTCTTCTATGTCCCATATTTGGGCCTTTATTTTGGTGATCTGGATTCTTCTGCTAAAGTTAGGGTTTTGGTGGTCTTCTTTCCAGTTCCCTCAGATGATTTGTTAGGCTGTCAACTTGTGATCTTTCCACTGTGAAATAAAATTTAATGTAGCCTTAATCACAAAGGAGCAATTGCTTAACCAATGTTGATTTGGAGTTTCAATCTATAGTTTAATAGTATAGTTTCTTTCGTTTTAATGATTTTAAAGTCAAAATTTAGATTTTCACCTCCTATTGTTCTATTATTATTATTATTATTATTTTGAGTCAAGGTTTCACACTGTCTCCAAGGCTGGAGTACAGTGGCACAATCATGGCTCATCATAGCACTGTCATGACTTTCCACCATTCTCCTGTGCTTAGGTGATACTCCCACCTCAGCCTTCTGAGTAGCTGGAACTACAGGAACACACCACCATGTCCAGCTAATTTTTTTGATTTTTTGTAGAGATAAAGTCTCACTAAATTGTTCAGGCTGATCAATCCTCCCGCTTTGGCCTTCCAAAGTGCTGTGATTATAAGGTGAGCTACCATGCCTGGTTATTTCTTTATTTTTAATATCAGGTTAGCAATAGGGAAAGCGCACTTATTCTATTAAAGTGATTCCGTGGTCAAGTTCCACCTTGAATGCGCATTACTACTGGATCTTGGGCAAACATCTTCCTTTCTAACTCAAAATTTAAGTTAGCTTTCATTTTTAAACAAGTCTGTGTGTAAATTATTCCCTGGGTTTCTCAGAAGGAACTAATACTTTCATATGGCAATGTTGTTAAATCTTAAATTTGTTAATGTATGGATTGTGGTTTATTGATGTTTTCTCTGTGGGCATTCAACAAACTTCCTGGCACAGATGACCCACTCAGTAAAAGTTTGTTGAATGACTGATGGGTTAACTGACCAAATAAATGATAAATAAATGAGTGAATGAATAAGTGAATGGAGGAATACATGGATGCTTTAATCAAAAGATTGTTAAGTCATATGGTTATTTTAAGGCAAATGAGAAACAAGAATGAGGCTTTGGATTTAGGCACTCCCCCTGGTTCAGGTCTCCTTCCTGACCCACACGAGCACGGGGCCTGTTCCCACATCCCCACAGACTTTCTTTGTGCCCTCCCTTAGTGGAGAGTTCTGAGTGTTATCTGCTCCTATCTTACCTTCCATCTCTAATGACAGAGCCCATCGTCCTATGTCAGGCGTCTCTTGAAAGCAGCACAGGGCAGAGATTAAGGGCGTAGACCCAGGAGCCTGCTGCCTGGCCTGGCTCTGCCACTTCCCAGCTGGGTGACCCTGGGCACGTCTTTCATCCTGGCAGTACTTTTGTTCCCTTCTCTCTAGGGTGACAATCCTAGCAATTGACTGGCCCTTGCAGGGTGATTATGAGAATTCCATAAGTAAGTCTTTGTAAAGGGACGAGATTGGCGCCTTGCTCACAGCAAGCTCTTTGCACATGTTTATTAAATAAACGTAAAAACAAATAAGTGTAGCCTGGCTCAGCCGACCTAGAGGAGCCTGTCACACCCTGTGTGGGGCGGGGGTGCAGGGAGCCTCTTCCCCCAGCACCTGCTGCCCCGGTAAGCAGCTCTCTGAATGCAAGTTCTGGCCCCTCCTTCCCCGTGGTTCATGCCTGACTGCATCCTGAGACAGACGGCCTCACCTAGGAGACAGATTTTCACATCTAGGACAAGTAAAACAACCGTTGTTACAACTTTCACCAGATATACTTCCACCTATATATAATATCAAAGGTGATCAGAAGAAGGCTGAGAAGAGTGATCTCAAAAATTACTCGGAGTAATAAAGCAGAGGAAGATAGGAGACATAGCTCAGACTGAGAATAAACATTTCTGAATCATGTTATAAATTGTATAGTTGGCAACAGTCGTCCTGCCTAAAAGGATCAATAAATCTTTTCTGTCTAGGGTACACTCTGTTCAGACACTGGGAAGGCAATTCAAGAGTGCTTGTCTTTTGAAAGCCCATGACCTTTGGCTGCAGTTTGTTCAGTAGACACGGATAATTATACTCTTGAGCTAGTCTCATCATGGTGACTGAGCCTTCCAGTCACTTCCAATTGGATCAGTTGCAAACCTTTCTTTTTTCCTGTTTAAGTCATAATACCTGGAGTTTAGAAGTGTTGCATTTCCTATGTGCTGTGAATGAGGATAATGTTCTTCTTCAGAATTGTAATAAAGGAAAGATAGTCTTAATAAGCACCTGGAAGCCTACGAAATCTCATGGAACTATCATGCCCTAGAGATAGGATCCAGTCATTGTGGAAGAAACATCTTAAGACCATCATGTTTTGTGTACACAGAAAAATGCTGGTAATGAAACCATCATTTAAAAGTGAGTGGTCGTGGTGGCTCAGCCTGTAATCCCGTGCTTTGGGAGGCCGAGGTGATTGCCTGAACCCGTGGGTTCGAGACCCACCTGGGCAACTTGGCGAGACCTCATCTCTACAGTAAATCAAAAAAATCAGCCGGGCATGGTAGCGCATGCCAGTAACTCTGGCTACTTGGAAGGCTGAGGCGGAAGAATCACCGGAGCCCAGCAGGTCGAGGCTGCGGTGGCCGGGAGCGGCTGCTGCACTCCAGTCTGGGCGACGGAGTGAGACTTCAACTCAAAAAAAAAAAAAAGAATAAATAAATAAAGGTGAGTGGTCATCAACCCGTATTTGAGAAGATCCTAGGATTGCTGCTTTTGTCAGTGGATAGCATAAGTAGCAGTCCATCAGCCTGCAAACACTGACTGTGCCTCCCTGGTGGGCAGCAACAACATAGACACCATCAGCAACGCAGATGCACCCCAAGGACTTTGTGCCCCCTTTCAGCAGCACCCCCCAACTCCTGACAGCAGAGGTTGGCTTTGTCCATTTTTGTATCTCATTAAACAGAACCAGGCTCTGTACACTCTCTTGACTCTGGCCTTTTCCCTCTATTATTGTTTGTGAGATTCAGTCAGGAACCAAGATGGGCTATGAGGAAATTTTGCTGGTGGTGTCAACTCTCTTACTATGGTTATGGATTCATGGTTGTATGCATACGCCAACACGTATGAAATTGGACACGTTAAATATGTTCAGTTTTCTCTAGGTTAACTACACCTCAATAAAGCTGTTACAATTATTTTTTAAAGAAAAATGAGGACACTGCAGCTTTCAGATCGGAGTAGTACATTAAGCATCAGCAGTAATCAAATAGGCCACAGCTTCATTTGGTGACAAAAATGAAATTACCTTTTTTTTCCTCCCAAGTGGTAACCTTGCCTTCCTGGGCTCAAGCGATCCTTCTACCGTAGTCTCCCGAGTAGCTGGAACTACAGGCATGCCCCACTGTGTCCAGCTGATTTATGTTTTTATTTTTTGTAAAGAAGAGGTCTTGCTGTGTTGCCCAGGCTGGTCTTGAACTCCGGATTCAAGAACCTCGGCCTCTCAAATCGCTGAGATCACCAGCAGGAGACAGAGCACCAGGCCAAAAATGCAATTCCCGAAGAACGATTACTGACATGCTTTTTCTTGTCCATTTGGGTTACGTGTGAGCCATTGCTTGGTTGCTTGAGAACTGCCATGTGCTAAATAACCCACCAGGAAGATGACTGCTCCCCAGATCAGGTTTGGTACAAGTGGAACCCCAAAACCACCCGAATTTGGCTTGTAATACAGTCTTCCCCCACTAGGTAAGTGTTCTAGGGACTCGTTAGCATCAGTGGACCAGCTAGCCTTGTTATGAGAGGCTGCCTTTGACTTCAGTTAAAAAAAAATTTTTCTTTTAGATTCTTTCAACGCGTTTGCCCATTTCATGATGGGTGATTTAGGAGCACACCTGCCCACACCACGCTGAGTGTTCAGCAGTTTTTGATCAAAAACAGCATGACCCCTGTGCCCACCCTCCTGCTCACCCTATCTTGTCCCAAGTGACTTTTTATTTGTTTGTTTCCCTGGATAAAAAAAGTCCTCAAAGGGAAATGTTTTGCTGATGTGGAAGAAGTGAAGCAAAAAACAGCAAGCACTAGAAGGTATCAAAATTGACAAGTTCAGAACTGTTTTGAGCAGTGGAAAAAGCATCTCAATAGGTGTATTGCATCAAAGGGAGAGTATTTTGAAGGCGTCTGAAGTTTAAACATGTAAGAATAAAGGCACAATTTTAAAATAAATAAATTCCAGGAGTTTTTTGGGACCCCTTGTATGTCCGTTAATTTTAGCCACCATCAAGTTTCTTTTCCTACCTTTGAATTTGAATGAGGGAAAAATTGGCTCTTAATGCCCATTAATTTGGGGGAAAAAAAACCTCCTCCTCTTCCTCCTCGCCTCCTTGCCCCAACCCCAAATCCACAGAGACCTCTCCATGTCTGTCTCTAACCTTAACATACCCATTCTTTGATATACCACAATATGTCTGCACAGAGAATAGATTTGTAAAGATTGTTCTTTTACAGACTTTGACAAATTCCAAAATTAATTCATGAGCTCAGGAGATTAGCCGGAGTCAGAATTTGTGTGTAAAAAAATAGTTTTTTTTTTAATGACCCCAAACACCTAAGACCAAAGCTTCTTTGTTCTAGCTGCTTAGCGTGAGGTTTTTGTGACACCTGTCCAGTCTCATGGCAGTAATAACCCTGAGTTCTGTGCTGTGACATAAAAGCAGAATCAACAAGGTCACTGAAGGAGAAGTTCATGTTGTAGAAACTTCCAGCATTCCTATAAAGAGGTGACTTTTCTCCCCAAATCATTTTATGAAGCTAATATCACACTGTTACCCAAACCAGGTAAAGACTCAGCAAAGAAAGAGAACTACAGGCCAATATCCCTAACGAACATAGATACAAAAATTCTCAATAAGATTCTAGCAAATCGGATCCAACAACACATCTCAAAAATCATCCACCATGACCAAGTAGGCTTCATCCCCAGGATGCAGGGCTGGTTCAACATCTGCAAGACCATAAATGTCATTAAATACATCAACAGATGTAAAAACAAGAACCACATGATTATATTATTATATGCAGAAAAGCTTTTGATAAAATCCAGCATCCCTTCTTGATAAAAACCCTTAAACACCTAGGTATAGAGGGAACATACCTCAAAATAGTCAGAGCCATCTACGATAAGCCCACAACCAGCATATTGCTAAATGGACAGAAATTGAAAGCATTTCCCCCTGAAAACGGGAACAAGATAAAACTATCCACTTCCACCCCTCTTGTTCAGCATAGTGTTGGAAGTCCTAGCTAGAGCAATCTGGCAAGAGAAGGAAATCAGGGGTATCCAAACAGGAAAAGAGGAAGTCAAGTTATCCCTATTTGCTGTTGATATAATTGGAACTGGAAACCAATTCCTGATCGAAACCCAAAATGCCCACACCATAAGAGATAAGATTGACAAGTGGGACGTCATCAAACTGAAAGGCTTCTGCAAAGCAAAAGAAACCTCAAGAGAGCAGGGACACAGACCACAGAATGGGAAAAAATATTTGCCAACTCTATATCTAACAAAGGTCTAACATCTAGGATCTACAAGGAATTCAAACATGCTGAAAAGAAAAAAAAACACCCCTATTAAAAAGTGGGCAAAATAGCCGGGCTCGGTGGCTCAGCCTGTCATCCCGCGCCTTTGGGAGGCTGAGGTGAGTGGATCGCCTGAGCCCGCGGGTTCGACACCCGCCTGGGCAGCGAGACCTCATCTCTACAATAAATCAAAAAATCAGCCGGGCGTGGTAGCACGTGCCTGTAATTCCGGCTACTGGGAAGGCTGAGGCAGAAGGATCACTGGAGCCCAGCAGATCGTGGCTGCGGTGGCCAGGAGCGGTCACTGCACTCCGGTCAGGGCAACAGAGTGAGACTCCAACTCAAAAAAAAAAAAAAAAAGTGGGCAAAATATATGAATAGACACTTCTTAAAAGAAGACAGACGAGCAGCCAACAGATAAGTGAAAAAATGCTCAGTCTCACTAATCATCAAAAAAAATGCAAATCAAAACCACACTGAGATGCCACCTACCTCCAGTCAGGATGGCCATCATCAATAACTCAAAAAACATCAGATGCTGGAGAGGATGTGGGGAAAAGGGAGCACTTCTGCACTGTCGGGGGGAGTGGAAACTAGTGCAGCCTCTGAGGCCAACAGGGTGGCGATTCCTAAAAGGCCTAAAAATCGACCTTCCATACGACCCAGCAACCCCGCTTCTGGGAATATACCCAGAGGATCTCAGATCACTCTATGAAAAAGATACCTGCACACGCATGTTTATTGCAGCATCATTCCCAATAGCAAAAACATGGAACCAACCACCCTGCCCAACAAAAGTGGACTGATTAAAAAAACGTGGTACATAAGCATGATAGAATATTACGTAGCCATAAAGAAGGACAAACTTATGTACTTTGCAGCAACTTGGATGGATTTAGAGTCTATAATACTCAGGGATCTATCACAGAAACAGAGATCTGAGTACCATATGTTTTCACTCATAAGCGGACCCTGAACAGTTATCATAACACTATCAAACAGGAATTGGCAGAAGTGGGACACTACCAGGGAAGGGGGGATACACTTCATCAATAGGGGTCCCTAATCTCAAACCAGGTGAAGTGGGAACCAAAGCGAGGCCCAAAGTTTATCTGTACAATGACCATTTGCATATCTATTCCTGAATTGTACCCCACATCCTTAAAATACAAAATAAAAGAGGTGAATTTTGTATTGCAAACAACAGAAACATAATTTTTTAAACAAAAACTTAAAACAGAAAAACATTTTTCAATAACGAGGAATAGATTTTATGACCTGGAGTATTGAGTCTTGGTTTAAGACTCTGCAAAACTATGTAGAGGAAAACCTTGCAGGTGAAAATGTAGTAGAGACCTCAGGGGCAATCACTTGGTTCTGGCAGTTGTCTGATACAGCAAGAGAGGTAGGCTAGTCCCATGGGGGTGAGTCAGGATCTTAGACTCTTACGAGGTGAGCTCAAATTCTGTCTTCACTGCTCATTAGATGTGTGACCTTGAGTAAAGGCTAAGTTTAATTTTCCTTCTTCATAAGACAGGGCTCGCAAAACCACCTGCCTCATAAGATTGTTCTGAGGTTAGTTAACAGTAAAACACCTAATGGAGTGTTTAGTGTGGTAAGGACTCAGTAGATGTCAGCTCTGTTATTATGAAGTATAAAACTGAGATATGCCTTAAGCAATCATCTCCTGCCAGGGTTACCTGAAATTGCCTCATCAGAACAATCACCTCGGGCTTTTATTTTGTTTTATTCTGGGACCCTGACTCCTACGACTGAAGCTGCACCTCCTGAGGAGAGGCCTGGGTCTCTGTTTAACAAAAGCCTTGGGGCTCTAGGCACATCTGAGAAGCACAGATGAAGTTAGTAAACGTCTATGTTTTCTGCATCTGTGGGTCTCAGATTTGAGGACACATGACTCTCCGAGGATCTAGTTAAAATACACACTCCTGGCACCCCCTCCTCTCCCTGAGAGTGATTTAGGCCTGAAATTGAGCCCCCAAACTGGGTTTTAAATAAGCCCCCCTGATTCTGGGGGAAAAGCGCTCCCAGCCCACATTTTGGAAAACACTGCCCAATATTGTCTTAATCTCATTTAGATTTAAAAAAGAACTCTAGGAATCGTCTGTAATCTGGCAAAAAAATTTCAATAGCTTTGCTTCTGCTACCAATTCACAGAATGTATGAATTAGAGAGAATCGCTTTATCTCTCTGCCAAGTATTCTTCTTTCTCATACAACATTAAAATTGGTCCTGTCTGTGCCAAGTTCTTTAGCTCGAGGTTAAAAAAAAGAAAAAGAAAAAGTAAGTCCTCGGCTATATATCTGAGGCATCTGTTCAGGGTTTGCTTGATTGTGCTGTGTAGGCCCTTTGACCAGCTCTGATCACTTACTCTGACTCAGGACTGTGCTTGCTGAATTTGTGTTGATTCTGGACATTGCTGAGTCGTTTCTGATGAGCAGAGGGCTTGGGAATGCATGAACAGAAGAAGTGAGAGCTGGCTGGACACAGAGACACTCTGTTCACAGCAAGGGTTTGTGGCTTCCGGCTCCCAGTGACTCCAATGCTATCCTCATGGTTCTAATGCAACTAACACAGCAAACAGATCCTTGGGGTAGAGTCAGGTTACATGGACTTTGTTGAACAGCATTTGAAAGGTTGAGGATAAACACTCAAGCACGTGAGCAGCCAAGAGACAGGTCTGGAAAGATATGCTAGGGTGTCAAGCTGGGAGGTTTTGACACCTGGAACTTCAGCAGACAACAGCAGGGAGTTTTTCTCTTAATCCTGTGGACTTCAACCATGAACGGAGAAATCATCTCACTGGGATACATGTACATTCATTCGCATGAAGCCGGGAGCCATTACAAAACAGGATTTAGGGTATAAGTGAACCAACAATGGGTCGCCAACTTGGGGAAACGTTTTGCTAAATAACCGCCATTTTCAATGTGTGTATTAACTTCTGGCTAATAGACCAATAGACCCGGCTTGAGTCATTGTATCCATCCTTTTTTTGGAAATGGATTCACTCTATTCTTAAAAGCTAATCCAGGCACTCAGTCTTATTGTTGATAGTGTTCCAATTCAAAACTTTACAGTTCTTGAAACTCATCTAAAATAGTAATTCAGGAAACTTATTTCTGTAGCTTTAAAAAATATATTAAACTTAAACTTTACCTTAGATAAGCAGCATCATTTAGAGAATTAAAATGCAGAACAAAAGTGTAGGAAGTACTCAGTTCTACTCCTCTCCCCACTTCTCATTAACTGGGAGAATTCTGGAAAATGACTTTTATCCCTAGTTCCTGATTTTTTCCCCTGTGATCTACACTAGTCACCAAGTGTGTCATGCTCCCAAGACTCCTCTAAGAAATGATGATTAAATTATCTTTCCAGTTCCACAGGGATCATACTTGCCGAACGATAAAGAGAATACATGGTTTATATTTAAAAACTACTTACTGTGGGTAAAATTGGGAATTTCCAGGATGCTGGTCTTTTTACAAAAGTTCTAAGAGCCATAGTTTATGGCTTCTTTTTAAAGTGATGGCACTGGTATGTACCAATAAACAGAAAGTCTCATTAGTGTCCTTTCTTTTCCACTTGCACATACTCTGTGTAGCTTAGAGGCAAAAGTGGGATTAATTTGTTTTGTCTCATGGGTAGAGAGATGTTCAGAAATTAAACAACAGACCAACTTGAAACAGACAGTCAGAAGAGACCTCATCATTAAGTGATATTTATTATGTTCCCATATTCACACAACTCTACTAATTTACAGAACTCAAACCAGCTAATAAACTTTATGTATTTCTTTTCTCCCCGTCTTCCATGTGTTCCTGTTTTCCTACATATTAGTTAGAAATGTCTTTAGCTGCAAGTAACAAAACCCAACAAATATAGCTTAAGTCATATGAATATCTATTGTTTACTTAATGAGAAGTCCAGAAGTAGATATTGTCATGGTTGTTTGGCATGTCGGCGATAGGATCAAAGATCTTTATTCTTTTGTTTTACCATTCCTAGAGTGCTGGTCTGTTGTCCTCTTGGTTGTCATTGTATGTTCACAAGATAGCACAATTTCCGGCATCATTTCAATACCAGGAAGCAGAACTATAAAGGGTGGGTGCAAAAAAAAAAGTGATTTAGCACTGACTAGTTACAAAGAGAATACAAAGAAGAACACTAGCTTCTCAGGGTAGTATAAGTCAAGAAATGTTGAAACGGAGAACAATAGTACTGTTATGCATTTTGTGCCAAGCGTTGTACTTGATTCCCATCTTACAGAAATAAAAAAGATGAGATAGCAAAATTAAAAACTATTTTTGCAAAAAAGTCTTTGAATGATGTTTTAGCCTACCATTCTATACAAAACATTTTCCTTCTGTCCCAGATATGGACATGAGCGGTTCAGATCAACCTTCAAGGAAGGACTGTTGCCTCAGCTCCTGGAAGTGTTTTCAGCAGATACCCTTCAGCTGGCAGTCCCAGCTCAAGAGAAGAACTGCTTCTCCCAAAGTCACCCCTCTTTGCATGGCCCAAATCCAGTGACTGATTGGGGTGGGAGTATACAGGTCAGGTATTCTGGTTCAGTAGGGAGCAATTCTCATGGGCCAGTTCAGCTAGACTTCTCTCTCTGCCCGTTCCTGGTTCCTCTTCCTTCTTTCTGCAGGTCTTGGTCCTAAAAGTGCTTGCTGATAAATACTGTGAACCCAACTCTGTCTCAGAGTGTGCTCCCAGAAAAAGTCAAACTGTGACAATTTTGACAATTTCTAAGATCTCTTCTACCTTCTACTTATATTTTTATTTTACATTATTGCAGGCATACTGAAGTACTACTTTTATTCTAATCTTTAAATTTAATATCCTATCGTGAACAGTTCATGTTGTTCAATAGTCTTCAAAATTACCTTTTTAAAATTCAAAACCAAAGCAACACAACCATATCACAGAATGTTTGAAAAAGAGAAAGTTACCCAGAATTGCATTACCAAACATAGTTAATTATTTTGGAAAATTTCCTTTAAGTTGTTTTTCCCAATGAATAGTTTTTATAAGGTTGTAGTCACAACGTATAAGCAGTGCCCCTTTGTTTCCACATTCTTTAAACATTATTTATTTACCGATTTATTTTTATGCTCTCACTTGAGCCAGAAAAGACTAAAGGTAGCCTATAAAATTTCATAAATTCGATATGATGTAAGCCAGACATCAGTTGGGCCGTCTATTCCTCAGAGATTTATGTAAACATGCATCGAACACGTAAACATCTGGCAAGTGAGAATCCAGAGCCCTTCTAGAATTGTGAGAGTTTCCGCCTTCTCTGACATGTGCTTTTGATCTCACCTCCACGTCTGCCTAATGGTGACAAGCGGCTGCCCAAGCCTTGCCCGTATCAAAGTGAAGGTGATGAGCACAGCACCTTCACCAGGTGCCACACCCAGGCACCCACAAGACCCGCAAAACAGACGAAAGAAGCAATTAAAACCCACTCGAACCAGGCATTTTGTGACTCCGCTCACTTCCCTGAAGGTTGGGAGACCTCGTCTTCCTTCCTCCTACTTTTCCCCTCAGCTGCTGGTGTGACAGACAAATTCTTCCCCTCGCCTCTTGCAGCAACAGTTCCACCCAATGTCAGGCCCTGCAGACTGAGCCGCTACCAAAAAGCAGCTTATCTGAGCCTTTCCTCAACAAAGGCAGGTTTCATCCCACAAGACATTCTCTGTTTCTAAAGACCGAGAAAAGAAAAATATTTGGGGGCAGCTACGTTAATACAGAGGAGTGCGGGAAGATGAGAGCAGAGGGCGTGACACCGGGAGAGGGGTTAGCACCGAAGCGTCTGTCATGCAGTTTCGGCATCTGAGAAGTTGCTAGGGAAAGAAGAGGAAGGATCGAAGAAGACAACGCGACAAAAAAAGTATCTGAGGAACTTAGCAGTTGGTGGGATCTGCAGAACAGAAGAGTTGGAGCAGCACAAATTGACGTCAGAACGATGACTCAGGGACGTTTAGAAAAAGCAGCCCCACCATGAAATGAAATGAGGGACTTGAAAAGGATCATCCATTTGGAGACGAAGGTGACGTGTCTTTCTCCACAGGTAAGCATCCGGCTGAATTTGTCGCTGGACTTGGAGTGTGAGGAGGACGTTGGAAGGGCTATTGCGACTGCTCTGGCTGCCTGTGAGCATCTGCAAAGGACGATCAAATGATACTGTCACGATCAAAACAGCCCAAAGAGAAGGAAGATTTGTAGTAAGGGGTGGGCTGAATCAGGACACTGTTTTTGTTTGGTGTCAGGGGATGGGGTGGTGTGGAGATAGAGATTACTGGAGGAAGTAAGAGGTTGCGTCCGTGACTTCCAGGGCGTTCACCATCAGGACTTTTGTTTTCTGTTCTTTTGCCTGTCTGGGAGCTGGCATTATTTTGTGAGAGGGGAAGGCATCTTGCTGGGGATAAGAAATTATTTTCTGCCACTTTCTGCTGCTGACTCTGCTACCATGGCAACCAATTCATCAGCCAGGAGGGAGGATTTTGCTACGGAGACAGCCTATACTGGACTGCTGAGATTCAAAGGGAAATATTTACAGCTTTGTCAGTATACTGTTCCAGTTTAGATTGTAGCAGCATGCATGGAAGATTAAACTCTATTTCAAGGTTGTCTAAAGAGTGTAGTCATTATTGACTCCAAGTAACCTAGTTTTTGACCAGTTACGAACAGCAAAACCTTATAGGATAAACAGTTCGTGGTGGTTGGGTTAGTTTTTCTTTTTTTCCCTTTAGCTCTGTTTATGGTGAATTTATTTTGTCTCTTTGGAGTTTAAATTAAACCAAAAGACTAAAATTATTGGGTGAGTCAGATGCTGGACCTTGTGGACACTTTTTGTCTCACGTCATGCAGACCTCAGAAGGTTTCCTTATTCCCCAATAAATGGCCTCTCCAGCCAGCATTGCTGGACATTTCGCTGAAGGCTTGATGGGGAAGCTGGCTGGTATCACAGAGCTCAGAGCCCCCTCCCCACGTGGACAACACTTTCTCTTGTCTTTCATCGTGACTGGTGACTGAGTCTCCTCTTTCCTCCACTCCCACCGCCTGCCCTTCAGCCCTTCCTCCCTCTGCATCTCTCCAGGCTTAAACACGGCCGTAGGGTGTGGTGCCGACTCCTCCGGCTGGGGCTCCCCACGTTGATTTCTTAAAGCCATCTGTAAAGAGAGCCAGAGGTCATCATCCTGAGGGTGCTGGTGAATTCATTTGTGCTCCGCAAACAAAATCTTTCATTTACTAGAATCTCCCTTACTTAAGTGATAGAGGTCATTATAAATAAAAATTTTCCCCTGTTTACTTGCTGTGTTGAAAAAAAAAGATATATATATAAGTTCTTGTAGGCCTCTGCATGCCTTTGGCTTGAAAGCCAGGTTTTCTTGACTTTTGAAGTGGAGCACCTCTCCAGATGAATGCAGGAGCAAAATCTGGATATACTGCTCTGCACCAGAGCATAAAGAGTGAGCCGAGTGTGTGTCTAAGGCTCTCAGATTTAGATTATCTCCCTTCTCTTCTGGTGTAAGATTGACTCTGATCTTAGCTAGGTGTGTGGCTCTAACTCATCTGTTACAGGACTCAGAAGACTGTTTTACTTCTTTTCCATCCCCCAGTGGTGTTTCCCATTTTAAAAGATAATCTTGTTAGTTAATCTTAATTGGTGTTTGCAAAGAGAGAATTTGAAGAGAAAGATATAGAGAATCCTTGCACGTTGCCAGGATTTCTGGAGCCAGCATTACTCCACTCTCAAATAGAGTCCTTCAGAGGATTAAATACACAGAATCAGCTAAAAAATACTCATCACTGGACGTGAAAAGACTTTCTATCAAACTTTTACCTAAAACAGAAGATTGCTCATTTATTATTTTTTTATCTGTAGATTTGCAAAGACATTGTTGTGGTCTTTGGAGATCAAAAATATATGTTATTATGGACATTGTTCATGCTATACTTGAATTTGCCTCTGGCAGAGTTTCCATGTTACTTCACTTACATGGCAGTCAAGGAAAACACTAGATTCAATACGAGGCTCTTTAGATTAACCCCAAAGTACTGCTCTTTTCTTTTTTGAGAAGGGTGATGACAAATTCAGGACTTAAAATTTTTTAAATATTTGGCATAATAGAAATTTTCCCTCTGAGTTGTTTGCTTTAGTCATGGTGGACATACAAAAGGATGTATGTGTTTGATGTATACAACTCGGTGAGTTTGGAGATAAGTTTATACCCATGAAGACATCACCGATATCCATGCCATAAACATATCTACTTTCTCCAAAAGTTTCCTCTCACCCTTTTGCTTTTCTTTTCTCTCTTTTTTTGAGACAGGATCTCACTCTGTCACCCAGGCTGGAGTGCAGTGTCATGATCCTGGTTCCCCATAGCCTCAACCTTCGGGACTCAGGCGGTCCTTTGGCTCAGTTAGCCTCCTGAGTAGCCGAGGCTACAGGCATGTGCCACTACCCCCAGCTAACTTATTTATTTATTTATTTTTTGTAGCTACGAGGTCTCACTATATTGCCCAGGCTGGTCTCAAACTCCTGGATTCAAGAGATTCTTCCA
The DNA here is from genome assembly GCA_027257055.1 of Cephalopachus bancanus. Lineage (NCBI taxonomy): Eukaryota > Metazoa > Chordata > Mammalia > Primates > Tarsiidae > Cephalopachus > Cephalopachus bancanus. Next base: position 1,679,227 of record JAPVLO010000140.1, read on the forward strand.
CTTTAGCCTCCCAAAGTATGAGGATTACAGGCATGAGCCACAGTACCTGGCCTTTATTGTCTATTATTATTTTGTACGTGTGTGTGACATCACCGCTTAACATATACCCTTTTAGCAAATTTTAAAGTTTACAATGCAGTATTGTTAACTCTGGCACTGTGCAGTACTGTAGACCTCTAAGATTTATTCATCTTGTATAAATAAAACTTTGTACCTTAAACTAATACCTCCTCATTCTCCCTCCCTTCCCAGCCCTTAACATACCCAGGAGGCTGCGTTAGAAGCAAAAAGGATCGCCAGAAAGGAGTCCAGAAGGTTGAGGCTATGGGGAACTAGGATCACATCACTGCACTCCAACCGGGTGACAGAGTGAGACCCTGTCTCAAAACAAAACAAAACAAAACAAACAAGCAAAAACAAACAAACTACCATTCCACTCTGCTTCTCTGAGTCTGACTATTTTAGATCCATCGTATAGTGGTATCCTGTAGTATTGGACCTTCCGTGTCTGACTTATTTCACCTAGCATAATGTCCTCTAGGTTCACCCATGTTGCTGCAAATGGAGGGATTTCCTTCTTTTTTTTTTTTTAAGGCTGAACAGTACTCCATTATCTGTGTATGCCATATTTTCTTCATCCACTCATCTGTCAACAAACATTTAGGTTGCTTCCATGTTGTCTTAGTCCCCATGTGCTGCTATGACATAAATGACCACAATCTGGCTAATCTCTAAACAGTAGGATCAATTTTTCGCAGTTCTCGAGGATGAGGAGGCAAAGCACTGGCTGCTGTCTGCTTTCAAGATGGTTCCTTGTGGCTGTGTCTTCCAGAGGAGATGAACACTGTGTCCTCACATGGCAGATGGGGCAGAAAGGCAAAAGCGAGGGAGTCGGCTCCCTTGCGTTTCTTTTACAAAGTCATTAATCCCAGTTGTGAGAGCTCTGCCCTCATCACTTAATCACTCTAGGTCCAACGTGTGAATTTTGGAGGGAGCACAAACGTTGAAACCACAGCATGAGTCTTGGTTGTTGGGAATGATGCTACATTGAACAGGGATCTGCAAATATTTCTTCGAGATTCTAATTTTAATTCCTTTGAATGTATACCCAGAAGTAGGATTAACTTCTGTAGTTTCTTTTAACTGTCTGAATGAAGGTATTTTAGGATCCCTGATGTTTATTTCTCTTCTAAATACAGACTTAGTGTTAGAAGTAAAGTTACTGAGACAACACAAAATAAGACACCATCTCTCTTCTCAAGGAACTTACACCAAAGTAGAGGAGACAGACAAGTAAATAAACATCATGATGCAGTGTAAAATGGGCAATGACAGGGCAAGCCCAGAATGTCAAAGGAAAAAATTCAAGGGTGACTGCCTGGCCTGGAGAAGTGGCAGGGAGTCAGGAAGTTTTCTCAGGGGAGTTAACACTGATATGTAAGGACCAAGATGAATTGGTCTGGTCAGGACAGGGTAGGAATGAGCAAGGGTGATCTAGACGGAGGAAACAGCAACAAGGCACAGAAAATATTGCTTGGCAGATGAAAATGTTATATAAACACAACTTATTGAGAGTCTATTATGTGCCAGGTACTGTGTGCTATCAATGTCTATGTTATTCATACTTCAAAACTCTCTAGGAAATGTCATGGCTAGTCCTCTTCTAGAGGCGAGGAAACAAAGGTTTAGCAAGGAGGAGTGCTTGCCCAAGGTCCAAGAGTTATGACTGAACTGGAAGTTCAGGCCAGATTGGCCTAACTCCAGGGGAGTTTCGTTCAATTTCTCTTATGTAGATTCAGTGTAAAATTGGACTGAAAGAAGGCATAAATATTTATGGTTGATTCAATTTTCTGATAAATCCCAATTATGATAAACGAAATGATTGCACAGAACCCAGATGTTTGAACAAGACTTTGGATATAAAATATAAACCTGCGATGGAATTTGATGATTGAAATTTTTTGATGAAGCACAAGTTACAATGTCTTTTTCTGACATGTCAGGGATCCAGTTCCCAAATCATGGCTTGATAAAAAGGTTCTATTTATTTTATGACTGGAAATGTGGAGGTTGGGATTGGTGAGGTCAAGGTAGGAGCAATTGTGACCTTTTTCTTCTTAAGGAAATAAACCAAAATGATAAAATAAATGAGTAGCGCATTAAGTGTAGAAGTTTTAAATACATGTGTAATCAGAAAATACACACCCAAATTGCCATCTTCAAGTATGACATACAACTGTTGGAGCTTCACTTTCAAAGCATGATTGTGCATATTTATATTCCGCATTGTATAATTGTATTGATAACAAGGCCACTGTGTATCTTTTGCAATTGAATGTGTTCTGATGTATTTAGGATCTATTTAGTATACTCCAGAGAATGTCTTGGATTCTGTCCCTAAAGATGTCAACACAGTATTAATAGAACAGACTAGCAATCATCCCATTTCCTTAACGTATTTGAAATAGATAAGCACAGAATGAAGAGTCTGGATTTTCTTAGTCCCAGCTATGTTGTTTATACCTCATTCTTTTTACAGGGAGTGTAACTTGAAGCCAGGCACTGTACTAGCTGTGGGCTACCATATTGGTTTCTAAGAGTAAAAGATAAAATTAACATCTGGCATCTGTCAAAATCTAATGTGGTACCAAACGTCTATTTCAATAGAACAGAGATATGGGCAGATGATATGGGAAGGCATAGGAGGGCACAACAAATTTTGCCATAATTAGGGAGGGTTTCAAAAATGTTTTACAGAGGTGTTAGTTGCTGAGTCAGGAGTGAGGAGGAGCTCTCTAGGAAGAAAAGTAGATTATTCTAGGAAGTAAGACCAGCATCAGCAAAGTCATGGAGTCACAAAAATACACAGGTTTTGAAAAAAGGAAGTTACACCAGACTAAAGTGAGAGTGTATTGTGTGGAAGGAAGAAAGCAGAAAGCCCCCACCAAAACCCCTAGGCTAACAGGCTGGGGCAGATCACGAAGGGCTTGGTACTTGGCTCCAAAGCAACTGGACCCTGTCAAAATTCAGGGCAGGGTAGTGAAGCCAGGGAACTGAGAGTTCTGTATTTCAAAGCAAAAGGTGATTTAAGAGGAAGAGCCCGTGGAGTAGAAAGGAGTGGTTGACTTCAGAGAAGGTAAGTCTCCATCTCTCTTCGCTAACCGAGTTGCGTAGTCACAGTATTATTTGGATATTTAGGCTTAACCGCTCATGTTTGATCTTTATTGCCTTCCGTTTTCAGGGAAGATGGTGGACAGCTAGCAGCTGTCTTGTATGTGGAAGTTCTGTCACCTCTTACTCACCTTTCTCTTTTCTGAGCTTAGCAGCAGACTTGCTTCTCACTCCTCATGGGGTTTATTCTCAAGTCTTGGATTTTACCTTTGTAGCCTTTCACCAAAGTTCTGTCAAGTTCTTTTCCTCCCCCAACCTTCTTAAATAAAAACATATATTCATTTTTGACTAGGCCATACATTTATATCATTCTCAATGGTGTGCTTTCTACCCTGTCCTCCAGCTGCCCCTTCCTTACTGTCCTCTCCTAAAGATGACCACATTTTAAGTTAGTTTTTTAAGTATTGTTATTTCCTAGTTGCCTTTCCAGGACTTTTGTGGCTATAAAAGTCAATTCAAATACATGTTTTTTCCTGTTTTTAAAAACGAATGTCAGATTTCTCTTTGTAATGTTCTGTGCCTTGTTTTTTAACTTCACATAATATTCCATCGTGTGACTACAGTTTGCTTAACCAGTCCCCTATTGATGGGCACTTGGATTGTGTGCAGATGTTTGCCATTGCAATTTCACACATGTAAATATGTCTGGAGGATAAACTATGAGGTGGAATTTCTGTGTCAATTGAGATATGCAGTTGTGATTTTGATAAGCGACGAGAAATTGTAGGCTCCCACAGCAGAACACTGAGAGTTCCTGTTTCTTCACGCGTCCACTAGTTATCCACTCTATGATATTTCCAGTCCAACAGTGAAAACTAGCATCTAGTTTTCAAAGCATCAATTTGCCTTTCTCTTATTGTGAGGGAATGTAAACATCCTTTCATATACAGTAAGTCCCCTATGTACAAGTCTTCATGCCACGAACTTTCAAAGATGTGAACATGCATTCACATGTCCAGTCGCATAAGTTAGTTCACATGTCTGCCGGCATGCTCTACAAGTAGAGCTTGCGTGTATTTTTACAGTACTGTATGGAGTACAGTAGTACAGTGTCTTTATTTCAAGCCCAGGATGTCTGGAAGTCAATGTACAGACAGCAGTGATGCAGCTGGTACTGTACAGCTGATTGTGTTAGTTGGGTACCTAGACTAATGTTGTTGGACTTATGAACATGCTCTTGGAATGGAACTCATTTGTATGAAAGGACTTAAGAGCTATTAAAGGACCAGACGTGGCGACTCAAACCTGTCATCCCAACACTTTGAGAGGCCGAGGCGAGAGGATCGCCTGAGCTCAGGGGTTGGAAATCAGCCTGGGCAACTTGGTGAGACCTCGTCTCTACAATAAATAAAAAAATTAGCTGGGCATAGTGGCGTGCACCTGTAGTTCCAGCTACTTGGAAGGGTGAGGCGGAAGGATCGCCAGAGCCCAGCAGGTCGAGGCTGCGGTGACTGTGAGTGTGCCACTGCACTCCAGCCTGGATGATGGAGTGAGACTCCAACTCAAAAAGAAAAAGAAAAAAGAGAAACGAGTTATTAAAAAAGCGTTAAACAGGCATCCTTTTCTATAAGTTGTATATGTATACCTGTGCCTAGTTTTCTGTGAACTATTTCTATCTTTTGCTCATTTTTCTATATCTTTTTGTCATCTTATATGCTTTTAAAATATATTTTATATTCATACTGAACACTTTTTTGGGGTCCTCCATCTGCCCTTCCTTATTGTCCCCTTCTAAAGATAACCACTATTGTCATCCACACACTCTATTATGTTCTTTCTTAGATCGCGGAAGTTGGAAGATGGAAATTGCAATGTAATCGCAATCTCCTTCCACCTCTGGATGCAATTTACCTTATATGAGCAGCATGCATGCCTGTAAGATTTTGGAAGGCATTGAATTTCCTTTCCCTATTTCTTTATTATTTTCTCCCTACTTCTTTTGACAGAAATAAATTTATCTTGCATTTTGGTTCCTTTGCAGTGTCTATTTTATTTCATTTATGCTTCCCACAACTATGTCTTTTTTCACTTAGTTTTTTCTACTTCTAATTCTCTGCTGGTTTCCATCAGTTTATGTGTTACCTTCTGTTGCTTTTCCATCTCTTCCCTGAGTTCTTGCAGTTTTGTTTTTTCTTTAGAGAGACAATCCCTTCATTAATTTTTTTTTTTTTTTTTAGTTGGAGTCTCACTCAGTCACCCAGACTGGAGGGCAGTGTCCGCTCCCGGCCACCGCAGCCTCGACCCGCTGGGCTCCGGCGATCCTTCCGCCTTTGCCTTCCGAGTAGCCGGAATTACAGGCGTGCGCTACCACGCCCGGCTGATTTTTTGATTTATTGTAGAGATGAGGTCTCGCTGCCCAGGCAGGTCTCAAACTCGCGAGCTCAGGCAATCCACTCACCTCAGCCTCCCAAGGCGTGGGATTACAGGCTGAGCCACCGAGCCCGGCATTCATTAATTCGTTTTTTTTAAGTTCATGAATAGCTGCCTGTCCTTGTTATTTCTCACCAGTTAATCAATGAAACTCCGTGTTTTACCTAACCCTTTTCTTGCCAGAATAGGCCGATGTTATGCAGACAATGTCTGCCATGCACAGTGGTCCACGAAAATAGATGGAGTAAGAAATCTTTCTTTGGGGTAGAAAGATAGTGTTTGGCAAATATTAATAAAATATAAGGCTATGCTATATGAGATTTTTATTGGTATGTGAAAGAAGATTGTAGGATAGGAAAGCAATGTGAAAGATGCCCTCGTAGAGATGTAACGATTGTGGCCTTGGGAGCAAACTTAAATCAGCACACTCAGTGTAGTCTGTTTGTTGCCCAGGCTGGAGGACAGTGGCACACTCACAGCCACCACCTTGATCTGCTGGGCTCAGGCAATCCTTCCGCCTCAGCCTTCTAAGTAGCTGGAACTACAGGTGCGTGCCACCACGCCATGTTAATTTTTTGATTTATTGTAGAGATGAGGTCGCCAAGTTGCCCAGGCTGGTCTCAAACCCCTGGGCTTAGGCAATCCTCTTGCCTCGGCCTCCCAAAGTGCTGGGAATACAGGGGTGAGCCAACATGCCTGGCTATGCTCAAAGTTGAAAGACAGCTGGGATCATGAGAGGCCTGAGTTCTGAAGTTGTACCAACAACTCAGCAAGGTTCTGAGTTCTTGCATATATGCTCAGGGAGAGATGTAGTGCTGATATTTGTAGATAAGAGGACTTAATGGATTCTTGATATTCTGATTTTTAAAATTTCTTAATATTGGCCAGGTGTAGTGGCTCACACCTGTAATCCCAGAACTTTGGGAGACTGATGCAAGATAATTGCTTGAGCCCAGGAGTTCAAGACCAGCCTAGGCAACATAGTGGAGACATCATCTCTACAAAAAAATTCAAAAAATCAACTGGACATAGTTGATAGACCCGCCTGGGCAGCGAGACCTCATTGCACAGTAACTACACTTACAGTAAGGTAGGCGAAGATCGCCTGGAGCCAGCATGGTAGCAGGACGCCGAGCCAGCAGTCGAGGCTGGCGGGAGCTGGCCACTGCACTCCAGTCTGGGTGATAGGGTGAGACTCCAACTCAAAAAAAAAAAAGATATCTTAATATAAACTTTATAACCATGCTTGTCTTATATTTTAAATATTCCCTGAAAGGCTCAGGAAAAATAAATATGTTACCTAGACACTTACCATGAAAGGAATTATTGTCATAAAGTGCCAGGCGTTCTTCTACAAATATCTCACAGCCCATGTGAGATATTTATAGAGGAAAATATCTTTTTAAGCCCAACACCTTAAAAAGCTGTGGGCATCTCTAGGTAATGACATCCGTGCTAAAGCACTTAGGGGGCTATGTACTAATGTTCGTAATTGTCTTCAAAATGCATAAAAATGAGATGGATTGACAGGTGACTAGTGGATGGAGTTGACGACTAGAGAAATGAGAAAACAAGGGTAGTGAAGTGTAAATGACAGAATCCAGGTGATAGCATAAAATTCTTTCAATTTGCTGTACGATTGACAACTTTCATTATAAAATGCCTGGGAAAACTGTGGAAGTGAAAACAATTACTATGTAGCTGTTGGTTCCTTCCTTGGCATTTACAATGCTCCCAAATTAAGGGTTTAGTACATGTATTTACAGCAGGTAAAATGGAGGAGTCAGGCGTAAGAGCTTGATGATTTCCCTACTCTGTTTTTTCTCAGAGCTGCCCGATTGACTCGGTTAGTCAAAAGGCTGGGTCGTCCTAACTTGAATGTCCACAAGTAAGGTGCTCCTGGCCTGGACCCCATCAAGGATGATGGGAACAAGACCAAATGGAGCCAGTCTCTGTGGGACTGCTCTTTTTTTTTTTTTTTGATTTGGAGTCTCACTCCGTCGCCCAGACTGGAGTGCAGCGGCCGCTCCCGGCCACCGCAGCCTCGACCTGCTGGGCTCTGGCGATCCTTCCGCTTCAGCCTTCCGAGTAGCCGGAATTACAGGCGCGTGCTACCATGCCCGGCTGACTTTTGATTTATTGTAGAGATGAGGTCTCGCTGCCCAGGCCGGTCTCGAACCCACGGGCTCAGGCAATCCACTCACCTCTTTTTACTATTTTGAAATCCAAAACACTACATTCCAAGCAATTGTTGTGACATTCCCCTGGAAGCTGTCCAAGTTCGGATGATATACAAAACTTCCAAAGTGGGTGTCCAGCTTTGGGTCTCCTACTGGGGCATCCAATACTTAAGTTGTATAAATTCTAACACCCTAAAATTTTATCTCAGCATACCTAAGAAGTCTGGATGCTAGCAGACAACTTAGAATGAGATGTTTCTGGAGGCTGCCCAAGTGTAGCGACTCAAATGGATTATTTTAATGTGGCCAAAGCTCATGGTCCTGATGGGTCTCTTGGAAAAGCCACATGCTTGGTTTTGGCTACTTGCATAACACATAACTTACTGACATCCAAATTTCATAGTTTAAGGCTTGGTTTTATGTTTTTAGGAGTGAATATATCCACAAAACAGCTTACACAAAGTGGTTTCTTGCCCATTTCATTATAAAATGTTATATAGGTGCAGTGGCTCACACCTGTAATCTCAGCACTTTGGGAGGTTGAAGCAAGATAATTGCTTGAGCCCAGGAGTTCAAGACCAGCCTAGGCATTTGGGTTAAAATCAGAAAATAATATTCTGACTGTTGTGTGTTGAACTGTGTCCCCCAAAAAAGATATGTTGAAATCCAAAATATCGGTACTTGTGAAGGTGTCCTTATTTGGAAATAGGATTTTTGCTGCTGTCATCAAAGTGTAAGTTAACTTGTGTTAGAGACTGTAAAACAAAACTACAAGTGGAGAGTCACCAGTAAAAGCAGGAAGTAATGTGTGGTGGCAACAAAATTAGGCGGCAGCTCCAATAAGACATTCTGGGTTGGATTTTGGTTTTGCTTAGAAAAGGAGGCTTGTAACTTCTTTTGGTAAAATTCATATACCCTCTGCTGACAGGCTTTCTTCCCCCAAATTAAAGAGCTAATAGGAAAATAATTTTCTGAAAAACCAAACAAAATTCAAGTGAACTCGTGGCTTATTTAAAATGGGTTTTGTTTTTTCTACTTTTGTCCTGAATTTCCTCCCTAAACTCATATTTTCCCAGCCTCAGGCCTAAAAAGGGAGCACAAACCACAACACTTTAATATCGTGTTCCCTTCAGAACCAAAAAATGAGATTTTTTTTTTAATCATTTAGAACCGGGGACAGAATTTTCTTCCATCTGTTGTGTTGTTTGTGGTAGAGTGTTTAAAATTTGACCTGGCAAAAGTAAATGAGCTAAAAAAAAAAAAAGCCAAAACCCTTCAGTGGTTATTTTCCTTTTCCTGTATTTATTGGGAGAGGCATGGTACTGAGAACTTGTATTTCTGGGTATCAGAAAATGAAGTGGTAAACTTTGATCTCTCCCAGACTTTAGAGACACTTGCTGTTTATTGGGTTAAAAACACAATTACCCGTTGGCTAGAGGGAAATAATTTGTAGTACCTGCACGCTGCAAGGTTGTGGCTTATAACAAGCAAGGTCATCCTCGGCAATGATGGAAGTCAGAAATTCCTCAACAAAGAACTTTATGACAGTGTTGGGTTTTTTGCTTCTAGTTTTATCATTGCTATTTTCCTCTGTTGCCAGCAGATATTCCCTTGTGAATCTCTACTTCCTCAAATCCTTATAGCCCTTTCCAAGGACATATACTAGTGCTTTGAATCACAGCATCAAAAATCATGATTGAATTTTTTTCCCCTTTCTTTTTGTTCTAGGGCCTCATATTCAGTTCCAGAGAGACAGCTGGAGCCCTCGGGCAATGCATGGGCTGATTAGGAATTGTTAGGTCGGTAAAAGCCAAGTACGAGCTCTGAAGGACACACTTCTGCTAGAATAGAAAGTATCAATGTTACAGCTGAAGAGAAGACTAATGGAATCTACTCTTGATGATTTTGAGGAGCCATGGGTGTTCTTCAGTTGGGCTCTAAGTAAACCGTCCAGTCTTCCGAATCCCAGACCATAACTGAGTCGCAGGCTACGTAACTGTTGCTTCGTTTTAGTTTTTCCTTCCGAACCCTTGTCTGTGCATCTGCTGGGGTTGGAATTGACGCATTGGTTGAACATTGAATTAAAGTCCTTATATGTTCATTTGAATGGATTTTTTAAAAGTCTCTCAGATAAGAACGATACCAACATAATTTCTGAGGCCATAATTGGTTTTTCTTTCAAGGTCCCCCCCTTTTTTTTCTCTCAACATATTCCTTTACCAACACATTGCTTGTATGTAATGCTGAGTCCCCAGACCTATCATAAGTCATTGATAATTTATTCAGATAGTTATGTTCAACTGACTTTTGCTGGGTGGGGGGGTGGGAGAAGGTTGGTCTGTGTAGAAAGTCAACCAGCCAGCTCCATCAGCATGAAGCCTGGGGCTTTTTTGTACACTCTTGTCACCTGCCTTTGCTGGGGCTGACCAGCCTCACTTTGCTTTCTGGAGGACAGCGCTTCAGAATGTTGCTCTTGGCACAAAACTCTGGCAGTTACTCTGTGATGGCCCCAGGGCCCTGCTCAGATCTCCCGTCTCACCTCCCCTTCCAGTCTCTCTATTACCCTGGAGTAGCTAACCTAATGGCTCACTCTGCCCTGGGACTTGTTTACTTGAACCCTGAAACCACAGAGCACAGATGCCCCTCATGCGTTTCCTTAAACAGACTTCTGCAGTCATCAGTCTAGCTGTGCATAGACCTTCTTTTCACAGGGAACCCAGGAACCTATTTGGGACCCCAGGATCCTCTGTGGAGACAGATCCTTTTGCTAGCACACTGGCTGGCACCTCACTATTTACTCTGCACACACTTCATTAAATCTCTTAGTTAAGTCTTATAGAAGATATTCAGGCTCTGTCTAAAGAAAATGAAGATGGAATGCCAACCATGAGCTGTACTCATGGCTACAGCAGTGACCATTTTGCTTGGAGCCCAGGTGCTCTTCTGAGAGGACATAACCAAGCTTAGAGCAAACAGAAAGGTGTTTACTTGATAAAATGGTCACCCTCCAAACATCTTGCCACTCGCTGCTGTGTGAAGGGAAGTACAGAGTGCAGAGCCTGGTAAAGATGTCAGCGTTTCTTGGTGGCTCTGCTTAGCTAGACTGGCTCACTCTGATTAGGCAGGGGCTGCCTTCTCTCTATATGCATACATGTATGCATATAGAAATTTATGATGCTAACAGAGAGAAACATTAGTTTAATCCTCCCAAGATGAATATGTAGGGTCACTGTACTTAAAGAATGCAATCTGCTAAGACTGCAAGGTGGAACCCAGTACCAACTGCCAGTTTACCCTCACTAAATGGGTGATGATAACTTTACAAAGGAAGCTGTCTTTGTTGCAGACCAGCCTGGATGCACATAAGTGGCTCTATGGCTCTTGTCCTCACAGCCTGTACTGAATTAATGTCTGCTTTTTGCTCAGGACTTTATTACCAAGACATCGTCTTTTTCAAAAAATCTGCTCTAATTACAGATTTTATGCATGGTACTGAATCTTGGTCAGTTTTTAAGGGAGGGTGTCCTCCCCTTCGGGATGCTCTGGGTGTGGCTGACTTTCTGTCTCTCTAGAACCTTTGAAGGCAAGAAGCCTCCCCCATTTAGAATGCCCTCGTGCACCCCCACCGTGACACACTGCCTGTGTGGCTTCTGACTCCCTCTCGGCCCTCCAGCAGCAGCAACTTGAGAAGTTACAATTCCATTATGTAGCGCCCAGTCTCATGCGTATTACAAAAGTTCTAAAATAGCCGGGCTCGGTGGCTCAGCCTGTAATCCCGCGCCTTTGGGAGGCTGAGGTGAGTGGATTGCCTGAGCCTGTGGGTTCGAGACCCGCCTGGGCAGGCGAGACCTCATCGCTACAATAAAAACAACAACAACAAAAAATCAACCGGGCGTGGTAGCGCGTGCCTGTAATTCCAGCTACTCGGAAGGCGGAGGCGGAAGGATCGCCTGAGCCCGGCAGGTCGAGGCTGCGGTGGCCGGGAGCGGCCGCCACACTCCAGTCTGGGCGACGGAGTGAGACTCCAACTCAAAACAAAACAAATCAAAACAAAAAACACAAAAACACAAATGTTCTAAAATAAGAAGTTTTCATACTGGATAAGGAGCTCCTGAGGATATAATCACTGCCTCCGGACATCTCAGCATTTGACAAAGTCAAACCTCGAAATGTAATCTATAATTTATAGTTGCCCTTACAATTACTTTTTTTTTATTGACAGCCTTCTCCAAAGCTTGCATGTTCAGTGCAGCACGTGTTGAGTTTATCTTATTCACGGACATATCCCCAGAACCTAGTACAGAGCCAGGAACGTGAAGGCAGCTAATCATGTGAGTTTGATCTGTGCCGCCATAGTGTCTAGCACTGGTGCTCAATAAGTGAGGGATGAACAACGATTCTTCGATCTGTCTGAGAGATTCTGGGTTAACATCGGCATTTTCCAGTACCATTTTTATTATATTTCGCTCACCTAGAAGATATTCTTCATGCTAAGTATGAGCTGGGCACATGGAAGGAGTTTATGGAATGAATGGATAATCTTGGGAGGGTTATTTGGAAACCAATGGGCAACAGTAATTTGGGAGCCTCAGACTAGAGCATGAAACAGGAAACAGATGGGACTCTTCATCAGACACAACTGATAGAGGCAGAACTGGGACACAAGGGAAACTTCTAGCCTTGCGAGATGATTGGATCAAAGCAGCAGTTGCCCACTGAGTCCGCCATCTTGAATTAAATGCTTTAAAATTTTGTGGTTAAAATATTTAAGGCAGCAGAGCATAGTGAACAGCAGAATAGATTCTGGAATAGAATCCAGATTTTAATCAGGTAGGCTGTGTGACTTTGGGCAAGTATCTGAGCTCTTGAAGCCTCAGTCCTCATCTCCAGACTAGGGATGATGAGAATAATAGACCTTATCTACTTCATATGGTTGTTATGGAGACAAAATAAGTTGGTCTTTATGAGGTACTTACAGTAGTACATGGCAAATAATGAATGCCATATAAATGTATGCTATAGATAAATAATTGTCTTTTGGGGATGGAAGAATGTTACTGTGTATACTGGTCTCCAAGGCCTCTAATTTTGTTGCAAATATTCTGTTTTTTTATGTTCTTTAAAGTATGCAGAAATCCACAATCTCTATATGAGATTTGAGGAAGCATGGGTTACTGATTTAAACCTTGTGTCTGGTATAGAATTAAACCTCTCCTGCCCAATGAGACATCTGAAAGTAGCCCACAATTGATCACTCTTTGATGACTTCTTTTCATTCTGCTTCCAAAATCTGGTGGAACATCTATTAGAGTTTGGCAGAAACTCTGTTCTCTAATCAGCACGACAAGCTCTGAGTTTGCCTCAGAGACGAGAGGAAAGAGCTGGTTTTTGAAGAGTTTAATTGCCATCTAAAGACATATGTGGCTTAGTTTGTCTGATTTATGAGTTAAATGACTTCACTGGGACCTGGGAGGGAACGGCTAGCTCACTCAGTTTCTCATCTCTGCTCCACAAATAATTGTTTCTGGTGACCACAGCAACCACATGCACATTCATATTCTGAGTTTAATCAGGCAACACGCTGTTCACTGATGCATTCGAGTTGTACAGCAGAATACTCGCAAGGACAAGATAAAGCCGTTCTTCCTCCTTCATGAGGAGGTACTTTGTGAACTTTGTTTTTCCCTTGCACAGTGGGCGTCTTACCAATGTTGAACTCAGAGAGAATTCACATAAAATGAGAGCAAATGGGCAGAAAACCAAAATGATAGGAAGTCAGAGGACAAAGGCGGACTTTACAGGCCAAGTGGCGAGACGGTTAAGAGGCAGAGTTGGAGGTGTGTGCCCCGGCGCCTGCAACCCATCCACACATCTTCCGTTGCTTGGTCCCCTTGCTCGATGAACTGCTTCTCTCAAACATTCCATTCATCTGGAAAGGCGTGACGTTTTCAGTATAGCCACCCCTGCTCTGACATTATGGGTTTAGTTGCCTTCTTTGAGGCGATTCAAGAGCGGTTTATAATAAAAGCCCTTTATCTTGAATTTGAGAGAAATCGGTCCAATTGGAATGACATCTTGGGGCTTAAATTCCGTTCTTTTATCCTCTTAATACTCATCTAGATTATCTCTCCTTTGAGGACCAAGTTCCAGGTCCTTACATATGGCAGATCCCAAGGAAGATTTGGGAGGGGGCACCTGTCTTTAGCTTACAGACACTTCCGAGTAGGTAGGAGTCTCGCCACCCGCTGGTGACTGCTGCATGAGGGATGTGTTTACATCCCTCTCTGTGCCTTCAGCAGACTCCTAACTGGCCACTAGATCGGATTGTCCAATCAGACCAACATGAATCAAAGCTCTTCCCCAGTGATGAGCTCTATTACTCATTTCAAGGAAACAAGGAACCAAGAGCATAGACTGAGCAGGGACTGGAGTAGGACTGTCAGTGCAAGCATCCTGGTTCTTTCTTGAAGTTTTGGTCCCACTCTGGCCCAGGGGAACACATGAAGTACCAAAGAGATGTGTGCAGATCAAATGCCTTAGACAAAGGAGCCATTTTTGTCTTGAGAGCTCTTCATTTTATACTCAGTCAATTACAGACTTACTTGACTGTGGCCGGGAGACAAGCCCCAGAAATCCACAGATCCCAGATTGGTTTACCAGAAGCAATCCTAGGCAACCCTGTACACATGACTGAACCTTTCCTGACAGAATAACTCTCCCACTAGCAATTTCATTACTTTACTTAGCAGGAGACCCATCGTTAGCATCTTTACAAAATATTAGAGCAAGACACCAACCTTCTTTATTTTCAGGGGCTGTTCTCTGACCCCTTAATGGGGAGAAAGGACTATAGACCTGACACTTAATCTCATCATTCCCAGATATAAAGCACATGCTCACGTGCAAAGCCTGGGGGAGCATTGCTCTAGGGAACCCATTCTTCTCAACAAAAAAAAAGAGAAGCACGATGTTGTAACCTCTCCCCAAACAGCAGACAGTGAACAATTGGGAATGCTTCTGCCCTGAGATTTATTTTCCTCATAATGTTTTGCCTGGATTCCTTTAAAAAGAAAGAGTTTGAGTTTCTCAAGCAACCACGAACCATGTGAGAGGAAATCAACACGGCACCAGAAAATCATCTCAGGCACAGAGAAAAACCAGCCTGGTGAAGCGTGAACCACAGAAACAGCTGCAGAGGCTCCTGGAAGATATCCTATGTTCATGGAAAGCCCATGTGAGCCAAAACCCATTTGTATCCTAGGGTGATGCTCATTTGAGGTGGCCAACCTTGATGCTACTTTTTATGTGACTCTGGAGTTGAAGCAAAATTAGTGGTGACGACTGATGCTTTGTCACAAAAAAAGAGCATAAACAGATTCATTGACTGCCCAGAGAACCAAAATTGTTTACTTTTGCACTCAAACTCAAGGTCCAAAGTTGAAATCTCATCTTTTCTCCACAAGATGGAAACTGTGGTCATGTGATTGTTGTTAATATCATGTAAAACCAAGAATAAGAACTGCTGCCCCTTAAATAGAGTATTTACTCTATGACAGACATTGTTTCAAGCTCTTCGTATATGTGGCCTCATTTCACAGTTGCAACAACCCTGGAGGCAATATTTATTCCAACCTTACAGACGGGAAAACTGAGGCACAGAACAAGTTAGTGGCCGAACAGAGATTCTGACCAAGATCTTTTTTACTCCGAACCTGCATTCTCACTGCCTACTGCACTGCCTCTCTTTAATTGCTTTGATCCTGCCAAACGATTTTATTTCATTAACTGACTTTTTATTTTATTTTTTCACAAGTAAACAGGGAAGACAATTGTTTTGCCAGGACGCAGACACCCATGAGTTTAGAGCTATCCTCAGTATTGAGCTTTTCCAAATTCTTCCACCTCCCTAGGTAGATGTGTGTTTTAAATGATTTTCACATTATACCCTTTCTTTTCCATTGAATATTCTCTTTCTCATATATTACATATCGTATATAAATGTATCACACATATCTGAAATACATTTATGCTACATACGTGGTGTGGCCTGAATGTTTGTATTCCCCCAGAATTCATATGCTGAAATCCTAATGCCCAGGTTGGCAGAACTAAGAGGTGGAGCCTTTTGGGAGGCGATTAAATCCTAAGGGTAGAGCCCTTATAAAATGGGACTAGTGCCCTTATAAAATAATCCCAGGAGGGCTCATTTATCATCTTCACCGTGTGCAAACACAGCATGAGGTGCCGTTTTATGAACCAGGAAGCAGGTCCTCACCAGACACGGATTCTGCCAGTGCCGGGTCTTGGACTGCCCAGCCTCCAGAACCATGAGCAAGAAATCTCTGTTGTTTATAAGTCTCCGAGTTTATGATGTTTCGTTATAGCAACAAATGGACTAAGACAATGTGTATGCATGTACATATATATATCTCCCCCCACACACTTTTTTTAGTCAAAGTCTCACTCTGTTGCCCAGGCTGGAGTGCAGTAGCACACTCACGACCACTGCAACCTCAGCCTGTGGGCTCAGATGATCTGCCTCAGCCTTCCACGTAGCTGGAACTAAAAGTGCATGCTACCAAGCCTGGCTTATTTTTTGATTTATTGTAGAGATGAGGTCTCATCAAGTTGCCCAGTCTGGTCTTGAACCCCTGAGCTCAGGCAGTCCTCTCACCTTGGCCTCCCAAAGTGCTGGGATTACAGGCTTGGGCCACCACACCCGGCCTTATATCCCCTTTTCTACTTTGGACCTAATATGCTTTGTCTTCAATTAATGCGAACCTGAGGCAGGAACGTGCTGCCGTTTTTTCATTGACTTTTCCCTCTAAACAGAACCCTGCTGAAAACCTGCCATGGAAAGATGTGTTTGCCTTCCTTAATTTCCAAGTGCAGAAAATATCTGTGATGTCCCAAGATGATGCTACTTCTGGGTAAATGTAACCCAGTGGCTGTAATGAAGGATTTGGTACAGGACTGGAAAGTTCAAGGCCAGGGTTCAATTAAGTGCACTGAAAAAATCATGCAACTCTCAAAATGACGATGCTTTAAACTGAAGATTAAACCTCTACTTCTCCAAGGTATCAGTTCTACCCATTTTTCCAAGCATTTCTGCTATCACTACACAGATCTTTACCTTACCCTTCGAGTTTTTGGAAGTCACAAAAATATCAGAACTTCCATTAGAGCAACTTCATAACTTCATAAGAGCAGCATACTTTAAAAACACAATACGAGAATAGTAGTTGATTTTTGAATTGTGGTTATTCATTGACAACAATAAAGCAAGTACTCTGTGCCAGATATGGATATTTCAGAAATTAATAAGATACAATGTTAGCCTTTGTGAACTTCATAGTTTAGAAATTGAAATATATTCAGCTTGTAATGATCACCACTTCTGAGGTTTCATTGTTTTGCAACATAAAATATGCAGTAATTTTTTAAAGAAAAAAGACAGATTCATTGACTTGACCAGAGCACCAACATTATTTACTTTTAGACTCAGACTCAGAACGTGTTGCCCGCTCCAGAAGTCTGAGGTGAGGCTGTAGGAATACAAGCTGCTCCCCGTGTGCAGCGGCCACAGGTGTGGCGACATGGCAGATCCAGAGCACTGGAACAGGAGTCAGCAGGCTAAGCATTCATTCTTCCTCCACAACTCTCTGTGTGCTCCAAAGTAAGTCGTTGCAGCTTCCTAAGCCTCAGCTTCCTTGTCCGCAGCAGGGATAACAGCTGCCCTGCAGACTTCAGGCAGTCACCATGGGACCAAATAAGGAAATACGTGTGAGACCTTTGAAAACTGCGGAGGGCATTTGTAAGTTCCATGGAGGCATGGGTTTTTCATTCTGGATCCCTGGCATCTAAAGCAATGCCCAGATCGTGATGTGTGCACAATACACATTTACTGAATGAATGGTCACCATAATAAAAGAATTTGCCTTTCCACTTTAGACAACTCAAGATTATGGCAATCAATCTTGTTCTATTTCACAGAAGGAAAACACGCATTTTGTACAACGTCTAGAGTCACCACATCTCAGGGCTGGAAGGGATTTGAAGAGCATATGATCAAGGCTTGCAGGAAGACTGGAAGCCTTTGACTCTGTCCTCGCCAGGTGCTTACCCAGCCTGTTTTAGATCACAGCCGCCAAGGGGGCACTCTCGGACCATCTGGCAGAAATTCCTCTCAGCTGAACCCTGCCTTCTTGTAAGGCCACAGAACAATTCTCCCCCAGTGCCTGTGCCTTCAAATGCTCAAAGGCAGTTATCACTTCTCTCTGGTCCTCAGAAAATGGGATAATTTCTCATTTATACACTTAAGGCACTTAATAATTGTATATCTTGTTAATAAGATAAACAGAAATTTAGAATTTTTCAACCAAAACAGCATAATCTGGAATCAGGCTCTAGCTTGCAAAGGTGGACATGGCAGGCTCCAACTATTGGTAGACATCTGAAAAACGTTGCAAATGTAAAATGAATATTCAGGTATGGAGAGAATAACTGTATTTGTCATATCTGTCATATAGCTGTGTATTTTGTCATATCTGCCATTGTAAAAGAAAAGTATAAATAACATTGCAGCAATACGTATAGTAGATGAAAACTTGGAGTCTGACTAAATGTCAGTCAATAATGAGATCGTTAAATAACCTGTGGTATCTACTTAATGAAATATTGCAGCCATTAAAAGTTGATGCTTGGATCCAGGTGTGGTGGCTGTAGTCCCAGCCACTCAGAAGGCTGAGGTGGGAGGATCACTTAAGCCCAAGAATTCAGAGACAGTTTCGGGAGCATAGCAAGTCCCCATCCCCCCAATTTTTTTTGATGCTTATAATGATGCATATTTGCTTTGTAATAAAATAGAATAGAAATAAAATGGAAAATCCATACAATATAATGGAAATATGTGAAAAGAATCAATATTCACATTTATAGGCACCAGCTGGGTACAGTGGCTCACACCTATAATCCCAGCACTTTGGGAGGCTCAGGCGAGAGGATTGCCTGAGTGCAGGGGTTTGAGACCAGCATGGGCAACTTGGTGAGACCCTGTCTCTACAATAAATCAAAAAATTAGCTGGGTGTGGTGGCGTGCACCTGTGGCTCCAGCTATGTGGAAGTCTGAGGCGGGAGGATTGCCTGAGCCCAGCAGGTCAAGGTTGCAATGGCCGTGAGCATGCCACTATACTCCAGCCTTGGTGACAGAGTGAGACTCCTACTCAAAAAAAAAAAAAAATTATAAGTACCATGTGACTGCTGTGTAAACAGCCATGTTTTACAACAGCCTAAAAGCAAATGCAATACGTTAAGTGGAATAAGTCAGACACATAAAGATGAATATGACATATTTTCACTCATATGTGGGTGCCAAAAAACTTGAATTCATGAAGATAAAAAAGAAGAATGATAGTTACCATGAGGGTAGTGGGAAAACAGGGATTGGTGAATGGATACAAAAAGTTAGATGGAAGGAATTTGTCCTAGGGTTTGGTAGCTCAATAGGGTAGCTATAGTTACAACAATTTGTTGTACATTTCAAAACAACTGGAAGAGTGGGATTGGAATGTTCCTAACACAAAGAAATGATAAGCGCTCGAGGTGATGGATGTCCCAGTTACCTTGATTTGATCATTACACATTGACATACTATATCAAAATATCACATGTACCTCATAAAAATGTACAACTATTACGTATCCTTACCCATTACAATAAACAAATAAATGTAAATGCAAAATGCTGTCTATCTTGGTGGTTTTATGGTAGAGAAGTTATAGTTGGTTTTCTTTTGAGTTTTCCATAACACGGTGATACTACCTTTAAGATAATAAAACATTTAAATATATTTATTTCAACCATTTCATTCTGAGATTTTATATACAAACACAGATAGCCAGATACACACACACTCACACCCCCTCCTTTTTATTATTCATTTTCTTCACATTGAGTCAGTTTCTACAAGATAGACATGCGTTTTGGGGGAGCCAGAAATGTTAAGAATAGTATTCGAGTTCATTTGGGGACAGGCAGAAGAATGCCAAATGCTTTCAGCACTTAGGGGCCTTCTCCTATCCTTGTAAAGCATTAGTTTTCTCATCTGTCAAAAGGGATGGTAGTGAAAAACACAACTATTTCCTAGAGTTGTTGGGAGGACGGAATGTGAGGTTGTATCCAAAGTTCTTGACAAGGCCGGAGTGAGTGCTCTAAATATTATTGGCTTCTGCTTCAAGATAATCGTAAAACCTCTATGGATTAGAATTGTGTGTGCGTGTGTGTGTGTGTGTGTGTGTGTGTGTGTGTCTGTTTGTCTATGTGCATGAAAATCTGAGCTGTCAAGGAAGGTCCAGGGGGGTGATCAAGGGTGACAGGACTGTGGCCAAGAGGTGAGGGCACCCTCCCCCAGGAAAGTTCACCAGGGGTCTGACTACATGCTGCCAAGTAGTGGTGGCCTTCTAGGAGATGAGAGAGAAGGAGGGAGTGGGAGATGCTGGAAGGGTTCTGGACTGGCAGTGCTATGGATCCTGCAGGCATTCAGCGAAGCCAAGGCAAGTGATGGCTGCCTGCCATGTGGGGTCCGCAGGTGGCCTTTTTGGGATTGCAGCTGGGTCAGTCTGTGTTTTAGGACAGCAGAGATGCAAGGCCGTGGCCACAAACTGAAACCAGAGAATGGAACCCTGCCTGCGACGATGGAAAACACAGAATTCCCTTGAGACAGAGGGACAAGGAAGGGAAAGGTGGCCTTCACGGGCAGATGAAGCCACTCGGGGCTGCAAGACCTCATCTTCACCGCCAGGGGTGGTCGGACAAGTGTACAGGCAGGCAGGAAAGAGAGGGACCTGAGCACGTGTGGGACACCACCCACGCAGCCGTGGCCACCAATGCCTGGGCTCAATGTGTGTCGCCACTTTGGAATGGTGCCATTCTGCCTTGTATTGACCAGGATGCAGGTGAAGGAATGACCAGAAGCAAAGAGCCAGGACAGGCCGGTTTCTTGTTTCCGCTTGCTTTCAGAGAGTGGCTAAACCCGGAGCCTACACATAGAAGCTTCCTCCTTATTGTGTGATAGTAAACAAGAAGCTGTCAGCATTTCCTTACAAAGTGTACCGGTTCAATGTTGAGGGAAAGAAAGATGTAAGTGTTGGGGCCTAGGGCTACATGTGACACTTTGAGGCTAACAGTTGCTCCGTGCTTGCTCTCTCTCCCTCTCTCCCTCCCTGGTAGCGTAAAATGAATTCCAGTTGGCATTTCTGGGTGGCTCACAGCTCCATCTTCTTGACTGAATGCCAAACATGAGCTAAATTGTTAGATGTTTTGTCTGCCTAGCACCACATTCTGTGGGTGGAAGTCTGTGCAATTCTACCAGCGGAAAAACAGGATTAACAATGAGAGGGAAGCTCGGAGTAAGTGCTTCAGCCCTAGAAGGGAAGAAATGCAATGGAGATTCTTAGCGGGAAGGGAGTCCTGTAGGCATGCACCTGAAGGATGTGCTGTGTCCTGGAGTGTGTTCCCTGGGACGACAAGATATGACTGACAAGGGAGAGCAGTGCACGTATATTCCGCACTGATTGTGCTCATTTGAAAAGAACAGTGCAAAACCAAGACAAAGCAAATGAAATCCAATTTATACCAAAAAGTAAGAAAAGAAGTGTATAATAAATTTATTACATTGTATTATTGCTTCAAATCACCTCAGAAAAAAATGGACGGAGAACTGTTGCCATTAGTGAGATGAGAGAGATTCATGATTAGGAAGGACACGGCCACCCGAAGCCTGCGCGCCTTGTGTTTTAGGAACCTGGGGTTTCTGGACACTCACTCCTATTTGTTTTCTGAAACTTACCTGAGCAGAAGCAGAAACTGTATCCCTGTGTCCCTGCCATGGGTTTTACTGGCTACGCCCTTAGATGGCTTTGGCTAGTAGAACACCTGGGTTCGTGTGTGTGTGTGTGTGTGTGTGTGTGTGTGTGTGTGTGTGTGTGGTTTTGCTCTTGATTTGGCTGGAAAATAGGTTATCCTAGCCTCCAAAGAAAACGATCAAGTTAAAGAGGTAACTGTGTCATGCTACGTATTTTGACATCTGAAAACAATGTCCATTTCTCCTTCTCATCGTTTTATTCAGTTGGTCCCGGCCTTGTTGCTGGACTCATTGAAAAACAGCCAGGGTTTCCATGCCCAGGCACATTCATGATCAGGGAAGTGTCCTTCTCGATTCTACTGCTTCCTGCTGGGCCCACTGGCATAGGCCCTGATCCATTTGAAAATAAATGGAGCCGGTCCAGATCTGGAGCCAGCGCTGAGACCCTGTTTTCTGGAGGCCAGAGCCGCCAGCAGGCCCGTTGCCAGGACACTCAGCCAGAGCCCATATTCTCCCATTTTTCTCTCCACTTCCTTGTCTGGATCTCCTCTCCCGCTCTGCAGCAATGCCTCTGGATATTCTCCTAGTTCACTGTTTTCAAATCTTTCTTTATTATTCAGACTCCTGTGAATGTTCTTGCTGTGCTTCACTGCTGGGGTTTTTTTCATAAAAGACTTTTTAACCAGATGGTGTCACCTTGAGCAAATGTTAGGGAATATATCTTAGGCTTTCTTTGGTATCCATCCAATTCCCCAAAATGTTCCCCATCTCCTGAAGGGCCCAGGACAACCCAAGATACTCACCACTGAATGGCTAAATGATTCATTTCCCAAAAGATGATTCAGTTTTTTTAAAACATTTCTCCAGAGGTTCTCTTGATTTATTTTCTTATTTTTTTCTGTAGTCTTTCATTTCATCAATTATTTCCTCTCTCTCGACTCTGTCTTCACTTCTCCCTTCCTTTGGGGCCCTTGTTCACAATCTGTACACATGGCTGAGTCTCTCATCTGAAGCAGATGCGTAAAGACAAAACAAAACAGAGCCTGTCCCTTGACTCTGCATCCCATTGGTTTATTTAACGTCAGTTTCCTATGCTTGTTCTGAGCCAGGTACCACTCCCGTGGCATGATCGGGACAGAACAGATGCTGCTCTCATGGAGCTAGGGAAAGGATGCAGATAAGAAACCATCCAAGCCGGGCTCGGTGGCTCAGCCTGTCATCCCGCGCCTTTGGGAGGCTGAGGTGAGTGGATGGCCTGAGCCTGCGGGTTCGAGACCCGCCTGGGCAGCGAGACCTCATCTCTACAATAAATCCAAATATCAGCCGGGCGTGGTAGCGCATGCCTGTAATTCCGGCTACTCGGAAGGCTGAGGCGGAAGGATCGCCGGAGCCCAGCAGGTCGAGGCTGCAGGGGCCAGGAGTGGCCGCTGCCCTCCAGTCCGGGCGACGGAGTGAGACTCCAACTCAAAAAAAAAAAAAAAAGAAACAATCCAGGGGCGGGGGTGGGGAGAAAAAAAAGAAATAATACTAACAAGAAGACCTCTGGCTCTAGCTCTGCTCTTCAGGCCTAGGCCATTGAGCGCCTTTGTCAGAAGACCATCCACTGGCCTTCCAGGATGATTTCGCTTTGGTGATTGGGTCTCTGGGTTGGATTTTAGGCCTCCCGGTCCCCTGGCCTCCCACAGGCCAGGACAGAGGGCTTCAGCAGTCCCACTTCCTCCTGCACAGCCATCTCGGAAGAGTTGCCTTTAATTGAACGACCCTCCCTTTGAACAGCAGCAACCTGGACCCAGTTCCTACCACTTGACCTCCCCGCAAAGGTCCACGGCAGGCTTTGGCTCCTAATCATGTGGTTTTGGGTCTCAGACACCAGTGCCCATTTCCCCACTGGGTTCCATCCTCTCTTGTTCACCTCCTACTTCTCTAGATGCTCTTTCTCACAGCAGCCCTCTTCACTTCTAACTTCCTGTTCCCAGGGAGCCATCTCACCCATTCCCCCAGCTTCAACCACTCCTCTCCCCTGTGGGACACCATGTTGGCTTCAGAGCTCCATCTTCCAATTCCCCAGGCCTAGCTTCGTAGGCAGACGACTGGTGCAGCAGCAAAGACTCCAGGCCTAGAAGGGCGCCTCCCTTGGGACTGAATGCTCTGCGGTCACCGTCTTGGAGTCTTTAAAACTTTATCTTTGAACTGTGAATTGGTGTCCTCTGAGTCTATTAGTCTGCTCTGATGGCCATGGCGATACGCCACAGACTGGGTGGTTTAAACCACAGAAATTGCTCACAATTCTGGAGACTGGATGTCTAAGAGCGAGACGCCAGAAGGGTTGTTCTCCCCTGAGGACATAAGGGAAGGATCTGTTCCAGGTCTCTCTTCTTGGTTTGCAGGTGGCCACCCTCTTCACATACTTCTTCTGGTGTCTGTGTCCCCTAATCTCCTCTTCCTGTAAGACTCCAATATACTTCAAATACAGTCACATTCAGGACATAAGAATCAGGGGGGACACCCTTCAGCCCACAGCAATAAGTGACGTCAGATGGGCAATGGAGCAGGCACTGAGGGCATGGAATCCTGGCTCACGGTGGTCCTGCTTTCTGCTGCCTTCCTGGGATACATTCTTAGCTGCCACCTCCCTCCCTCCTGGCCTCCTGGCCACCCCCTTCCACCCTTACAGCGAACATGAGTGCCGCTGCCATACCATGCGCATTGAGGTTATCTGGCAGAAGTGAGGCTCGCCCCCAACCCCAATCCAGGTATCCGGCATATCCTGACCGACGTTGTGATTCCCTGGGGTCCACTGTGGGTCCACGGGTCCGGTGGCAGACTGTGGGAAGGAAAGTGACCTTCCCACATGCCCGTCCCCGGTCAGTCAGCCTGTGTGAG
The DNA here is from genome assembly GCA_027257055.1 of Cephalopachus bancanus. NCBI lineage: Eukaryota > Metazoa > Chordata > Mammalia > Primates > Tarsiidae > Cephalopachus > Cephalopachus bancanus. The sequence goes on from JAPVLO010000140.1 coordinate 1,703,692, forward strand.
AACAGGACTGAAGGAGTGGAACCTCTCCCCTGAAGAGCTGACATACACAGCCTCCGTGAATGTTCCTACTGCTTGGGGGGGTAAGGGACCCCATGAACCTCGGGGTTCGGTTCTGCGCTCCTCTCTAGCCTCCTCTCAGCGGCGCTGTCACCCTGCTGCGGTCCTCCTCCATCGGCACACTGCTCACCCCTGCGTCCTTAGTTTTTGCGAGTGGCCTTCCCTCAGTCTACCAGATGCTTCTCTTCACGGTCGTCGCAACAAACGACTACGCATCCTTCAAAACGAAAGCTGTCTTCTCCCTCCTCCTCTCTCGCTTCCCGTCCCCTGAGGGAAAACCAAGTGCTCCTTTGAGGCCTCCACGAAGCTCTTGCATAAGGTTTGTCACACCACACTTTGATGATGTCCTGCCCAGTCTGTCTCTTCTACAGGACTGTGAACACTTTGAAGGGCAAGAACTGTGTTTTAATCTTTGCTGCCTTCCTTGTTCCTGGCGCAGAGCTGAGCAAATGTTTGTAGTTGAAAGATCAACAGTGAATGAATGAATGATCGAATGAGAGGAAGTATGAGCTTGTGGTGAAGAAAATGCATTCTGGAGTCAAACAGTCCTGGGTTTCAATCCTGGCTGTATCAGTGACTCTTATTGTGGCCTTAAGGAAGTTACTCTAAAGCCTCAGTTTCCCAATCTTAAAATAGGACAGAGAGAACTTACCTCAAGGCAAACTTTTGTCAATTTATATTGACAGCATCTAGAGCTACTTACAACTCAGTCCTATGGTTGAATTTCTGTAAGCTTGAAAGTTATCTTGGAATGCAAAGACAAAATTAAGCGACAGTGAAGCTGTGCTCTTGCAAATTAATTTATTAACAACAATAAAAATACACTCATTAAATGTCCACTGGGTGCAAGACATTATGGTAGGACCTGTGAATAAATTGAATATCAATTAATATTTTGTTTATGGAGGAGTTAAGATAGACAGTATAGGCTAAACTTTAAAATATAAGTAATAGGCAGGGTGTGGTGACTCAAGCCTGTAACCCCAACACTTTGGGAGGCCTAGCAGGAAAAGGGCCAGAAGAAAGGTACTGTGTGTGGTAGGCTGGGTATAGCATGGTATGGCCAGAGTCGCCGGGTGGGAATGCATTCACCAAAACAATTATGAATCAAGAAAGGTAGATTTATTAAAGGAAGATAAGTTGTGAAGGGCATAACCGGCCAAACAGCAGAGAGAGTGTCTACTGTCTGCAAAGAGGCAGGGGCTAGAGGGGTGTTTTTATAAGAGGGGTCCAGTGTGGACTGTGGGAACGGTCTTTGGGGGTGGTCTGCAAAAGGAAATTTCCAGAGGTTCTGAAGTAGCTGAATGGCGGTGGCATTGTGTTTCTTTAAGATAAGGCTAGTTAACAGCAATAGTTGACTGCCTTTTGTTTACTGGGAACTAACAGCAAATGTTTTATAGCTGGCCAACCAGTTTTTATAGCTTTTTGCTGTTATCGGTAAGTCTCTTTGTAGCATTTGTAAAATCTCATCCTGAGAGTTCTTCCTCAATCTACCCAGTTGCTGCCGGCTCAATCCGGCCTCCTCAAATTCCTCCACAAAAGGTATCCAGTCAGACTGAGTTCATTTGTAGCTGGGGCGACGAGAAAGGCTCCGGCTCCGAGGCCCTGGCTACCTGAGCTTGAAGGCAAGCTCCTGGCTCACTACCATGTGACCCTGGGCGTCACTGCACCTTCCAAGCTGCAGTTCCCTCATCCTTAAAATGGAAAGGCGGTGATTCCTGCCTAATACGGCACCTGCGAGTAGCAAAGAAGTAACGGAGAACATCTCGGGGCCTGCCCCCCCCGAGAGCTGTCTCTCCAGATGCCAGCGCGGCTTGCTGTCATCCCCTTCCCTCTGCCCTCCATGGCCATCCCTGTTCACATTTTATTTTAGATCCCAGGGATGCACGTGCAGGCCTGTTACGCGCATGTGGCGTGATGGCGAGGTGTGGCCCTCCTTTGGGCCCGTCGCCCGGGGCTGATGGTGCCCAGTGAGGACGCGCTGTGTCAACGCGCGCCCACCCCCCACAGGACCCGTGTCCGGCCTTCCTCTTCGGCCCCAGCACTCTGCCACCGCCGAGGCGCGGGCGTCTTCGCTTGCGGGGAGGCCGTCCAGGGGTCACGCCCCGGGAGGGGCCGCATGCCCGCGCCCAGCGCAGCGTCTGGCCTGGAGCCAGGCTCGGGGAGGCGTGCGCCGCACCTGCCGACGGGAAGCCGCTGCGGGCTCGGCCCTGTCCCGCGAGGCCCCGCCCGGCCGCCTTGGCGCCCGGCCCGGGCCGAGGGAGGCGCGGAGCCGCGGCCGTCCGCAGGGCCCGGCCCTCCTGCGCTCGAACTCGGCGCCGGGCGCCCTTCGGGACGCGGCCTCGCGCCGGCGGCCCAAAGGCGCTCCGAGGGCCCGCGCGGGGCGGGGGGCCCTGCGACCCCCTCCCGGCGGGCTCCGAGCGAGAGCGCCGCCGGCTCCGCGCGCGCCCCCCGCCCCGCAGGGCCGGGAGCGACGCGCCCGCGGGCGGGGCCGGGGCGGGCGGCGGCGGCGGCGGCGGCGGCGCGCGCGCCCCACGCGCCCCACGCGCCGCGGACGCGCCGGGATCGGGCCGCGCCGGCCGGTGAGCGCGAGGACGGGGCGCCGGGCGGGCGCGCGCGGGGGCGGGCGGCGAGCGGGTGCCGCGGCGGGGCTGGGGGCGCCCGGCAGGGGCGGGCCCGCCGCGAGGAGGGCTCCCGCGCTGCGGCCCTCCGGCCCCGCGCCCTGCGGCGGGGCGGGGCTCTCCGCTGGGGCCGCGGCGGGGCGGCGGGGGTCTGGGGGCCGGGCCGGGCGCCTGCCCGCGGCCTGCTCCGGACTCCGGGCCCCGGGGGCTTCGCGCCCCCCCGCCGTTCCGCGGAATTGCTTGGCGGCGGCGGGGCGTTCTTGTCGGACCCCGGAGGCGTCGTGTCGCCCAGCCTGGGGGATGGCGTGGAATCCCACGCCCGGCTCCGCGTTTAGTCTCACCACGGTGAAACGCTCAGTGTGAACGCGCAGGAAGCTCGAGGAGAGCGTCCGTACTCCTCCCGGGAAGAGACGGGAACTGGCAGACGTCCATTGATTCTCACGGAAACCCCAAGAGTAAGGAGGAGTCTATCCAGCGGACAGGGGAAGAAAATCAGGTTGAGATACTGTGCTTACGTTTGCATTAATACAATGCTTAGAGTACTTTACAATGTATTCTTTTCCGAGATGTCTCCTCCAGTTAACAGTGGGGCGTAGGGGTCTGGAAACTGGGACTGTTCGAGTCCAGGCCTTGAGGACCAGCGCGTGGGGCGCAGCACCGAGAACAGGTGCAGGAAAAAGTGCCCTGGGCCTGCAGGCCTGTGTCGGGCAAGTGGGAGCCCGCTGTGAGCTGGGCGCCCTTAAGGCGGCGTTGGGGTCCCATGAGGGTCGCCCGGTGTTCGTGGAGGGCGAGGGGATGCTAACAGGTGAGAGGAAGAGACAGCGTTGCTCCCAGTGTTTCTTGTCAAAACAGAAGGCCCGCCCTCCCCGCTTTGAGGCGTCTTGAGGGCCAGAACCGGGCTTCGAGATGGTCCGAACCCGCATTGCTCCAAGCCCAAGCGGCGGGCATCCGAGAGCAGTAGGGCCCCCTCCCTGCCCTTTGCCTGGAATCCCGGCGGCGTCCGGAACCAACTCTGCAGCCAGGTCGCTCAAGACCACCTTGGGAAGCGTTTACCGACGAGTGACGCGGTGCTCACGTCTTTCCCGTTAGCAGCCTGCTGGGTTGCAGGGTGCCGGGGGCTGGGCCCTTTGAGTTTCGACGTGGGCTACGACTCGTTAGGCTGGTGATCCGTTCAGTGAGTGGCAGCCAGCAGGTTCCAAGCGTGGAGTTCAGTGGAAAGGAAGAGGAACCCGTCAGGACGCAAGGGTGAATGTCGTTTTGTGAAATGTGCGCGCACACGTGTGTGTCCGTCGCTCCGCGTTGCTCACCCTGCTGCGTCTGCATGGGTGTTCGTGCCCACCTGGCGGCCCCGCCGGCCTTCCAGGCTGACCCGCTCTGGACACAGTGGGGGACCGTCTTTTTTCCGTTGCGCCTTCTGGAAAATGTCGCCTTCCTCGTTCTGTTGGCCCCCAGATGTTGAGGTATTTCATCCACCTGAACTCGTCTCTGAATTCTTTATTTTTGTCTTTTTTTTGGTAGCCACAGTCCATAGATAACTTTTATTAAACATATGATATTAGTTCACATTATTTAAGGAAAACATAAGGTCCCTCTTTTTTAGCTTGCAAGAGGGAAATGTTTTTGTTGCTTGGAGTACCAAAAAACATCAGAAGAACAGTATTCTCATGATGTTTATCTAATGTATTTAAGGAAACATTACCATGCCAACTGGGATATTTAGAAGATTACCAAATAATCCCTCATTGTGTCATTTTCTGGCTAACCTTTGGTTTGAAAAAATTTGGGGGGGCTTTAAAGTTTAATTTTATTTTGGATTTTTTAATGTCTCCAGTGTGACAGCGACTTGGCTTGGTGTTTTCTAATGTGCGGTCTACTTAAGTTCTTGCAGCAAAATGACTTATTGCCGTTTTCCAAACAGGAGGTTCCCAAAGCCGGGGACCCACAGGTCAGTCAGAGTCACTGACCCCCTCCCATCAGCAGAGAGTCTCAAGTCAGGCCTGACTTTGTAGTTTACACAGCCTCTTGCTCTCCCCAAGGATAAAGAGGAGAGAGGGTGGATGCAGTGAAGCCCTGTTCCTGTCCCTTCTCGCCATCACCCATCAAGAGGAAGGCAGGGGATAGTTACAGAGTTGTGGCAGCAGCTACAGATCTGGGAGGATAATCCATGAGACCCATTTTATATCTGAACACGAGATAATAATACTAGGCTGTTGGGCTCACAGCAGAGTCAATGGTCTAATTCTGCATTTAGGTTCAAAGAGTCAGTTTAAAAAGTAAAGGATAGAGGCGCCCTGCTGAGCAGCAGTTCAACGGAAAGAAAAGACCTGGGAGGGGGAACTCCATAGACTCCCAGCCCTGAGTGAACCATGGTGTGAAGCAGCTGCTCATAAGCCAATCTGGGACTGCATGGGCAAGGACACGCCTTTCCTTACAGGCATTTGTGTGGAGCTTGTGATGTGCAGTTAGGGTGTTTCACCATTTTAACTCAACTCCTATAACGACCCATGAGATAAGGAATATCATCACCATTGCTATCTGACAAATGAAGAAACTGAGGCACAGAGGGATTAAGCCATTTGCCCAAGGTTGCCTTGCCAGTAAATAGCAGCACTGTGATTTGAACCTGGGTCCTTCACCACCACCTGCTCCCTCCCTGTGGTGCTTGGGCCACAGGGTCGGCTCTATTGATGATTCATTCCAGGCAGCACATGCATAGAGTCCAGGGACCAACTTTGGAGTATCCAGAGGCAGGTGGCCTGGGTGGTGAGGGAGTGTTTCGCCTGGCAGAGAGGAGCCTTGGCCAGATTTGGGAGCCAGTCCTCAGTTATCTGGGGAACAGGAAGTAGCTGTGTTCCTAGCAGCAGAATCAGGACGAGCAGGCAAACCAAGACCTTGGAGAGGATGGCGTCCCCCCGGGTGAGTGGGGATGTTGAATTTTGTGTGTCTTTTCTTTTTTAATTTTGAAGATGTGGGGCACAGTTCAGGGTTAGGTGTACAAATGTTCATTATGTAATTTTACTTTTCTGAAAGCCCCTTCCAATGCCCAAATCCCTCCATTTTATCAAAATGTGAGGGTAAAAATGAACTTTAAAAATAATTGAAAATTAACAGTCTGTCCTAAACATTTGTGTGTGGGCGCATAAATAAAATAAGATCCTAAACTGAACTGACCGAGGCACACTTTCGAGTAATGCGGCATTCCAAGGGAAAGTGCTGGATCACCAAGTAGAAGCGTCAGGGTAGGTCAGCGAGAGCCTCTCCGTAACTAGTGAGCCACTGACTGGCCGCTTCGGGAAAGCGAGCGTTGGGCGAGAAAGCTTGTCCATCGGTTTCTTGAGGTCGATCTGTTGCCACTTCCTTTACTCCCAGCCGAGTGAGGGGGCTTGGGGGGGAATGTGGACCGAACTGCATGAGCGCTTTCTGCCCTTGGGGCTCACACATGGACCTGGGCGGCCGAGTCACTCCCCTTCCCAGGGGCTGTGGGGCAAAGGATGTCTGGAGACGTCCTGGGGCAGGTGGGGCCACGTGGGAGGAGGGGCTGGGCTCCTGCTCGGCGAGGGCGCCCGGCACAGAGGTGGGACTGAGACGTCGGCTGAAAGCCGGCGAGTTTCACTAAGCTCCTGTGGTGGAAAGGGGGGCGATGGCTAGTTCAGTCCCGCCCTCCTTCTTTGATCTTGGAGGGGCGAGAAACTGGCCAGCAGTTGTGCAGGTGATGGAGAAAGAGAACAGAAGCCTACCTTCTCCAGCCCCAGCAGGAGACCAGCAGGTAACAGGAGTATGCTGGAATAGGACAGATTACACGTTACAACTTTGGTTTTCATTCCAGAGGCATTTTCATTCTTTGGGGACTTTTTTTCTCTTCATGAGACAGGGTCCTGCCCAGGGTGGAGCACAGAGGTACGATCACAGCTCCCTGAAGCCTCAAACTCCTAGGCTTAAACAATCCTCCCACCTCAGTCTCCTGAGTAGCTGCCGGTGAGGGCCATCACGCCTGGCTCAGTTTCTGTAGAGATGAGATTTGCTCTGTTGCCCAGGAAGGTCTGAAACTTGTAGCCTCAAGCAGTCCTCCCGCCGCTGCCTCCCAAAGCATTGGGATTGCAGACAGGAGCCACCGCGCCTGGCCTCTTTTGGGACTTCGAAGTGGCTGTATGAGCAGAAGGTCGTAGGATCTGCTCTAGTGTTCGCTCGAGGGCAGGGGGCAGGGGGAAGACGAAACCCTTGAATACGTTTTAAGGGGCAACAGAAGACAAAAATAAAATCGACGTCTGGTCGGGCCCTGCGAGATGGGCTAACTCAGAGTCTGGGTGACACATGCTTGGGTTAAAAGAGGAAGGAGCAGCAGCCTGTGCCGGACGTTACGTTTGCTCCTGACAAAGGAAGACTCAGAGGCAGGAGCAGTTAGAAAAGGAAAGAGAGTGTTAACGTCTCCAGAGTGCAAGGGAGTCAGGCTTCATAAGACCAGGTCACCAGATACAATCACAATAAATACTTAAAGGAAAATATCCCTCCAAGTCACCAAGGTTCTCAAGGTACATCAGTCTGCTGTTCATCATTGAAAACAACTTCTCACCCGATGGTCTCGTTCCCAAATCGTGACTTATTTTCCGACATCAGCATTTCAAACACTCAAGGAAAACTATGGTATTTGTTAGGGAGCAGGGTGTGTTTGAAGTTTTATATCCTGGGGGCCAACTTACAGACAGCCTGACCACATTATCTTTGGCTTGTGTCAGGGTACAAAGAAATTTTTTTTTTTGAGTGGAGTATGATAAGTGCTTAGTCCTCTTGGAAAGAGGAGAAGGCGCACGTTTTTGCTTCTCCTCCTTTGCAGAGATGCATCTTCAGTCCATTGCAGCATGGCTGAGATGTCAAGTAAGAACAGCAGAAGTTGAGAATCTTTCAGAGAGGCTAAGATGATGGGTGTTAAAATCTGGTTTAGTTGTTATTGTGTTTCTGCTACCAAGACCTATGTCATTTTTGCCTGCCTAGAGAACATTAGTAAAATTTCACAACCAGTCAAGTGAAAATAGTCTGTAAGCTTCAGATAATTATTCTTCCGCAAGGTGCATCTGTTTTCTTCTTGCGTGTCCTTGGTAATAGTAGAAACAGCAGCCGTGTGAAGGCAGGCAGACAGAGGGAGGGGTTTCCCAAGGATGAGCTCTGAAGTTGTCTGGTCCTTTGAGAAAGAAGAATTGGGAGATGTGTCAGGGGTTGTGGTTGTAAACGTTTCCTCCTGCCATTCTACAAACCTTTGTGTAGATCATTTCAGAAAATATTCTGTTTTGTGTGGAGGGGAACAAAGGAAAGAGGAGAAAGAAATTTAAGAGGAATATCTGGAAACTATTATATACACTTGCATCATGTCTCTACCAGTGCTTTGAAATTTCCACTAAATTACCCCAGTGAGACGGGAGAGTTAACCCATCTTGCTGGGATTCTGAAGCAGAAGCCAAGAGTGGCAGAAGTAAACATGTATTTGATACTTGCAGTTTACTCTAACATACCTGTGCTTGTTTAATAGACAGGCGGTCCCTCTAACTCGTGTCAAGTTGGTGCTCCAGGGTGTGTCCTGAGACTCTGAGGGCTCTTTGGCCTCCTCAGACCTCGGCAAGCTGAGGCACCCTACTTCAGCCCCTCACTTTGTGAAGCTCCCTGCTTCTGGCCAGGCCCCTTACTGCCAGATGAGAGGCCACGGCTGCCTGGAGCCCGCTCTGCCCTTGCTCCACAAGCTCTGGCTTACTTGTAATCGGCAATTGTCCTGAGGAGACAGTGGCGGGGGTTGGTGGAGAAACCAGAAAAGGCAAACACCTACGTTAAGAATCCCAGACTGGGGCACTGGGTAGTTCAGCTTTCCTGCTGCTCGGCGTCAAGCTCTTAAATAAGGCACTGCTTTAGTTTACATTTTTCTTTTCTGTGGAACAGAGTTGGAAACACCTGGTCCCTCTCCTTTTCGCTTGTTTGTCGAAAGAATGATTCAGCTCAAGCCATAAGGAATGGAACGTGCTGCTTGGAGATAGACACCTTGGTCAAACATACACAAAGTAGTCTCGTTTGGCAAGCCATCCTCTCAGTGGCTTAGGAGATGGCCCATCTCTCTCCTTGTCTCGTTGTGCTTAGTGCCTCAAAACTCACTAATTAAAATGTAAAGGGTGGTTGATTCCCTAGTACTGTTAAAATGGTCTAATTTTAAAGTTTAAAACCTTTAAGGTTTTAATCACCTGGCCATGATGTTTTAGAGTGGTAACTAGATAAATCAGTATGAGGATTCAGTGAGAGATAAAATCTGGTCTTTAGGGAGTCAGATTTATACTCTCGTTGTGAACCCTTTGCACTCAGAGACATCGCGCAGATTCCCTGTCAGCAACTCGGCCTCACTTTTTTATGAAATAGTGAAAAATGAATCACTTCATATTAAATAGTATAGTGTTGGAACCAGTTGTTTTATTGTAATATTTGGCTTATGTTGGAATTTTGGACATTGAGGAAATTATGACAAAAAATTTAGCATTTTATATCCTATATTTTTCTAATGTGTGGTAACGTTGAAACAGTCACAGACATGCATTGCAGGTTCATTGATACATGTTGTATTTGCAATAGTAATGTGTCTGACGTCTTGCACCTGGTGTTTTTCTATTTGAGCAGACAGTACAGTCTTGTTTTCTTCCTCCCACATTAATAATATGTAACTTTTTGTCCAATCTGTTGTTCAGAGAAGATGTGGGAAGACACACTCATGATTCCTGAAAACCACTTCTCAGCTCATCGATCAAATCTCAGAATATATTACATCTCTTTATTTACTTTTCTTTTTTTTTTTTGAGTTGGAGTCTCACTCGGTCGCCCAGACTGGAGTGCAGCGGCCGCTCCCGGCCACCACAGCCTCGACCTGCTGGGCTCCGGCGATCCTTCCGCCTCAGCCTTCCAAGTAGCCGGAACTACAGGTGCGCGCTACCATGCCTGGCTCATTTTTGATTTATTGTAGAGATGAGGTCTCACCAAGTTGCCCAGGCGGGTCTCAAACCCAGGGGCTCAGGCAATCCACTCACCTCGGCCTCCCAAAGTGTTGGGATTACAGTCTGAGCCACCGAGCCCGGCTATTTACTTTTCATGCATGTTGAAACATACATTTTTTCATATGTTTAAAGGAAACATACATTTTTGAAAAATTTGTGCCTGTATAAGTTTGTCCTGTATAACACCAGCAATCTCTTGATGTTTCCTGAGAGGGGGCATCAGAGTGGTTTGCTGGATTTGCAGTGTCCCCTCAGAGGGGACATCCAAGTGCAAAATGTTAAAATGAGAGATTCAAGTAATACATGTAAAGAAATCTGAGAGAAGAGAGAGATCCTCTGGCTGAAATAGCTGGATGGGATTCCTTGGAGAAAGTGGTGACTGCGCCCTTCCTCAAGTGTGGGCAGGAACCTGGAGAGGAGAGAGTGGAAGGCCAGCTTGGCAAGTGGGACAGAATGGACAAAGATTCAGAGGACCGTCTTTGAGGGCTTCCCTCAGCCCAGGTTCCTGTACCATAATGGGTACTCCCTTTTATAATGACACTGTTGCGCCCTGCTCTGGCTTTTGTGTTTCCCCTTAACTTGTGTCTGTGTGTGTGTGTGTGTGTGTGTGTGTGTGTGTGTGTGCGCGCGTGCGTGCATGTGCGCACGTGTGTGTGTGTGTGTAATTTGAGAGGGTGAAATTCACCGGGGAAAAAGATGGTTCCAAATATTAAGCCTAGATTTTTTTGAGGGCAGAGGCCTCGCTCAGCTTTTTGACCGCCACTAAATCATTCATGGTTAAGCTCATTGTGTTTAAAATATCCTTGTTGATTTGGATCGACTCATGTTAATTTTAGCATTCATAAAACTAGTGCTCTTTCTCCTTGAAGGGCATGTTTATGAAAACTAAATAAATGTTCTCATTTATTGATTTGTTTAAGATGGAATATAGGGATACATCAATGAAATTTTGAAAGGTTTTTTTTCTAAAAAATATGTTTGTTTTTAGTGGGACTTAATGAAAATAAAAGGCTTTTGCACAGCAAAAGAAATAATCAATAGAGCAAATAGGTAACCTACAGAATGGGAGAAGATATTAGCAAACTATACTTCTGACAAAGGACTAATATCCGGAATCTATAAAGACCTCAAACAAAGACACTCAAAGCAAGAAAAAAAGCAAAGACCACCATTAAAAAGTGGGCAAGCGACATGAACAGACATCTCTCAAAAGAAGATATACAGATGGCCAACAAACATGTGAAAAAATGCTCAACATCACTCATCATCAGGGAAATGCATATCAAAATCACAATGAGATACCTCCTTACACCAGTCAGAATGACCATTATTAGAAACGTAAAAAAAAAAGATGCTGGTGTGGTTGCAGAGGAAAGGGAACACTCGTGCTTGTTGGTGGGAGTGTAAATTAGCGCCACCTCAGTGGAAAGCAGCATGGAGAGTTCTCAAAGAACTGAAAGTGGATCCAGCAATCCCACTGCTAGGTGTCTGCCCCAAAGAACAGAGATCGTTGTGTGGAAAAGACGCCTGCACCCTCATGTTCACCACAGCACAATTGCAAAGATATGGGATTAACTGAAATGCCCATCAACCGATGAGTGGGTGATGAAAATATGGTCTGTTTACACGATGGCATACTGTTCAGCTGTCAAAAAGAAGGAGATAACATCTCTTGCAGCAACTTGGACGGACTTGGAGAACACCCCCCTAAGCGAGCTAACTCAGGAACAGAAAGTCAAACACTGCCTGTGTTCGCTTGCAAGCAGGAGCTCAATTCAGGACAGGCAAAGAGAGAGAATGGCATTGCAGACACTCTTCTTCTTCTGATAAAGACACTGGTCAGATTTGGGCCTCACTTTGACGTGATCGCCCCTTTAGGGCCCTAATTCCAAACAGTCACATTGAGATGACTTTGTGTTTACAAGATGATGATTGTTAATGACAGTTGTTTTAAAACATTTTTCCTGACTTGGCAAAATAAAAAGGGTGGCAGTGCTGTTTGCCAGGTCCGTAAGATCCCGCTGCTCTCCAGAAAACATTCCCTAGAGACTGGAGCCAGTGTAATGAGGTGATGGTACTTCCTCTCTGTCATCGGTAAGCCACTCAGTTGAAAGGCAGTCCATGAGGAGGACCTGAAAGCTTTGGGATGACAAGTTGTGACGGGCTTTACTTCTCCAGAAATGAAGGGGGCTTAAGACAGGGGCAACAGAAGGCGAAGCTTATAACAAGGAGAATTGGGGAAGCAGTCAGCATATGTGCGGGACCGTTAGGGCCAGAGGACCATGGATGGCACAGCACAGATAGTCTCCCAGCTGTCTGACTCTCCCTGGGTTGGAGAGGAATGACTCTTCACAGCCTAGAGGGAGTATTCCTTTGATCGGAAAAGGAATCCCCACAGTGCTCTGGAAAAGAAAACAGCTGGCCCCTTGAAGGTTGGCCAGGGCAGAAGGACCCATGCAGGGAAGGGGCCCCTGGTGTCTCAGCTCCAGCTCTCATCCTCTGGGGTCCTCTCTTGCTTCAGAGAGCTCTCACTCCCTCCCTCCAAGTGCCTGCTTGGAAGCACTGCTTTTTATCAGTTTTATTTTTAAAATACATTTTAGAACATTTTTCATTTGCATAAAGTATAACATAAAGTGGCCCATTTTTGAGTGTACAATTCAATGGCATTCAGTATATTTACCTTGTTGTACAACCATTGAAACTATCCATCTCCAGAACTTTTTAATGGGCACTAAATCTAAAACTCTATACCGGTTAAACAATAACTTTACATTTCCCACAATCCTCAGCCCCTGAAAAGCACCATTCTACTTCCTGTCTCTAGGAACTTGACTATTCTAGGTACCTCACACAAGTGGAATCATGAAGTATTTGTTCTTTAGTGTCTGGCTATGTCACTCTGTAGAATGCTTTCAAAGTCCATCCAAACTGTAGCCTATTTTTATTCCTTTTTTCCTTACTATTTCACTGTATGTATATATCACGTTTTGTTTATCCATCAATGGACACTTAGACAATTTCTACAGTTTTGACTTATGAATAATGAATAATGCAGCTATGAACACGGATGTGTACAAATATATGCTTTTAGTTCTTTGGAATATACACTCAGAATTGGAATTGCTGGATCATATGATAATTCTGTGTTTAAATTTTTGAGGAACCCCATACTGTCTTCCACAGTGACTGTACCATGTTGTATTCCCATCAGCAATGCACAAGAGTTCCAGTTTCTCCATCTCCTCACAGCACTTGTTATTTTCTGGATTTTGATAATAGCTATCCTAAGGGGTATGAAGTGACATCGCTGATTCACAGTTGGTTCATTGTCTTGACTCCAGTAATTTTAAACACACTTTTATTGAAGGCTCAGACATATCAGTGAGTCCTGGAAAACCCAGAAAACCTGACTGTAATAAAAGTGACTGGCTTGGGTTTCTACTGGTTCCCTCAGCTTGTGTAGAATTTTTTGGAGCACACACCAAGAAGAGCGAGGTTCGGAAAAGGCACGAGTTAAACCTTTGACTTCCCTGTGGTGGGGACCTCAAACCCATCACGGCAGTAGCCTCACTTTGTGGGGGCAACAGGACGTCGGTATTGGAATACAAGAAAAGCAGCCCGGCACCCTGACACGTGTGGTGGGCCAGAGGATTAGGGCCCTGTTTTATCCTATTATATGTTTAACGCCTTGTTTTGATTCCCCATTCACCAGCAAATCTTCTGATCATGCATTCTTTCCCAGACTGCGTAGAACATGTGATCTGGTCTGATCTGGTTGGCCATTTCATTCCTTTTTGTAATTCAACAAATGAATGTGCTGATTATGAGTCAGTCTCCTATACTTGGTCGATGTGCACATAAGGCCTTCTCACCCTGGGAAGACTGAAAATCCAGCTCCCCAAATCCGCAGAGCCAGGGACGGGAGTGCTGTCGCCTCTCGAGACCACGCCTCATCTCTTTTCAGGAAATTCTCTCCAAATGGAGATTTTCCAGCTTATTTCTGGGGTGTCTTCACCCTGTGTGGGTGTGGCATTCTTCTCCTTGTCCAGCTGAAGTTCCTGTAATGGGAGACCTCTGCTCTCAGGTTCAGGGTTAAGAAGGAGTCTTGGGGTTTCTTGAAATCATGAAAAAGAGATCCAACAAGCATGCATGGTGTGTCTGCTTATGAGCCAAGTCTTGCGTGGTGTCTGCACGAGGCCATGCATTCCTGCTGCTGTAGCAGAATACCTTAGACTGGGTGGCTTAAAACAACGGAAATGTACTCTCACAGTTTGAAGCCTGGAAAGTCCAAGATCAAGGTGCTGGCAGATTTGGTGTCTTGTGAGAGCTCGCTGCTTCATAGATGGTACCTTGTTGCTATGTCCTCCCGTGGTAGATGGGGGAAAGGAAGCTTGCTGGATCCTCTTACAGGGGAACTAATCATGTTTATAAGGTTAAGCCCTCACGACTGCATCACCTAAAAGTCTCATCTCTTAATACTATTACATTGGGTATTAGGTTCTGACATATAAACGGTAGGAAGGAGGTCACCAACACCAACTCATAGCACGTGAGTTGCTGGAAATTCAACAGGAGCAAAGCAGAGGCAGCCTCTTGTCATAACGGTGCTTCCAGAAAAAGAAGCCAGAGGAAAGAGAAGGCTAAAGGAGGACTGGGGGATGCTGTCTTATAATAGTCTCTCCTGTGGTGTGTTGGAAAGATCTGTTACCATCTCAAGAGATGTCTCCAGAGGCTCAAGGACAGTCGCTGCATTCCCAGCACCTAGTAGTTCATCAGTAAACATTTTGGGAACTGAACTGTGGAGTACTACAGAGCCCAGAGACACTGACTTGAAATATTATTTCCTAGTCTGTCTACTACTATAGAGGTGCCCAGGGCTGAACTGAAGAAAGTAGATTTAAGAGTTCAAAGTGCTTGTCGCCTTTGAGACACCAGCTGGTAGAGGAAGGATGCCCGTTGTTAATTAAGCGGGACTCTATTGCACGTGGTGGCCGGATATCTGCCTGCATAAAATATTAAGTCCTGTTTCTGTGTTTGTGAATTGATCTTCTGTTGGCATTGACTGTGACTAAAATGAAGAATGTCAGGCCGGGCTCGGTGGCTCAGCCTGTCATCCCGCGCCTTTGGGAGGCTGAGGTGAGTGGATTGCCTGAGCCCGCGGGTTCAAGACCTGCCTGGGCAGCGAGACCTCATCTCTACAATAAATCAAAAAAAAAAATCAGCCGGGCGTGGTAGCGCATGCCTGTAATTCCGGCTACTCGGAAGGCTGAGGCGGCAGGATCACCGGAGCCCAGCAGGTCGAGGCTGCGGTGGCCGGAAGCGGCCACTGCACTCCAGTCTGGGCGACAGAGTGAGACTCCAACTCAAAAAAAATAAATAAATAAAATGAAGAATGTCTTCAGGCTTGGCAACACTTTTTGTTCCATATCTTGCTTCTGGAAAAGACGACTGTCGTGCACTGGAGAAGTAGGGATAGACGGGAGGATGATGCGTCCTGAATCCTCTGTCCCCTGTCAGGCACTGTGTTTTTGAGGTCTGCTTGGTACCTTAGTACCTTCTAGGAAACACTAGGGAGTGGCATAAAACTTGGTCATTTGGAGACATGTGGGAAGTCTGTTCATTGAAGAAGGGAGGCGGACCCCAGAGCGCGCGCACGTGTGTGCGTGGATGGCGCCACGAGCCTGAGTGGAGTGGCCAGAGCTCCCAAAAGAAGAGTCATGCTCACGTCCAAGAAGAGCAGTAAAGAGGAGAAGGCTACAGAGTCCTGGAAGCATGACCTTTTTAATTGGAGGAGAGAAAAACCCACGCCCCAGGAAAGAAGTTGGTGACTTACAATGGATTCACAGAAGAGGAATCAGCAGACCTGGGAAGTAAAGCAGTGACTGCCAGTAGAAGGTGACGGTTCACCCAGAGTCTGTATCAAGGAGAACCCGGGGATAATACCATTAATTAATTTCCGGGGATAATACCGTGTCAGCGTTTTTTAAGCATCACCCTGGAAGGATGCTGTGGAGGCTCTGATTTGAGAGGGTCGAGCACGATCCCTTGCTGATGTGTTGCCTTGTGGAGATGCTTTAGGAAGATGCACCTGGCTGTGGTCTAACCTCGATGTCTCTCATTTTCTGTGTGGACCTACTCACCTAGACCTGGGTAAGCTGGGTGCACAGTCAGTTCTCTGTGCAAGGAGGGAGTTAAGCTTCAAAAACAGCGATTCTGATGGCAGGGCTTTATCGTTGGCTTCTCGGGTCTTTTGCTGGAAGAGAGAGAGGGGGATGAGTCAAGAGGATGAATTTGCAGGGCTCTGTTAGGGACAGTTTTTCCTGGGAACAGGAGGAGGAAAGATAAGAACAGGGAACTAGCGAGGCCTTTCTGGCCTAGGCCAGAGCAGAGATTGGTGGTTTGGATGGCATGCCTACTTCTGGGGTTTGGCAGAGTCTTCATTGTCCTCCACAGGAAATGCCAAGTCTGAGTACCTCACCTCAAATTTGGGACGGGGTGGAAATAATTGCTTGACCCATTTGTAAGCAGGAAACGTGAGTGCCCGGGACTGGTGTGGGAACCTGGGCTGGAGAAGGGGGCGTGGATCGTGACGAGCAGGGAGGAAGGAGATGGGAATGTGGGTGGGAGGGCTGATGGTTTAGGGAGAGGTGTCTGAGGCTCCATCTGGGTTTGCATCTCCCCCTCTGGCCCCCAATGGTTGGCCTGGCCCGCACTACCCTGTGCACACCTGGAAAAGGTGAATTTTTTTCAGGGGGAACGTTGAGGTACAGTCATCATTTTCATTTTTTCTTTTGTTGACAATGGCGCTTTCGGCTGCTCAAAAGAGCAACGTGTCTCTCTGATGCTCCTGGAAGCTTGTTTAGGCACCACCCAAGAAGTTATTTTTAATGATTCTGATATTATGAAGAAATCTGACGTTAAGAAAATCTGGGCAGAGGAGGATCGTGCTGAGGAGGGTGGCTGCCTGCAGAGCCACTGCTTCCAGTTTGTTGTGTTCATGAGGGAGAAGCTGCCTTGGTACCAGATGGTCCTCACTGTGGCAGGATTATCAGACTTGGAGGGGGGAACTGCCACCCAGACATGCTTACAGTTTCCAAGTAATGAAACAGTCTGGCTTATGTTTTGGCAAAGCTCAGAGAGCCACCCCCGGTCTTTGGTTAACAGAGAAGATTAAAAAAGACTGCCTTAGCGCAGCCTGCTGTTGCAACCCATCCTTGTGCATCTGATGGCCTATGCTGATCCATCTGAGACCTGGGTGAGGAAAGACGGCTGCAAGGGCACGGGTGACTGCTCTGAAGGAGAGACCAGAGGTTCTGGCCTCCACACCTTCTCTGGGATTCGAGCACGGAGAGGAAAGAACCAGTGAAAACAGCAGCCCCTCCTTTTATGCGAAGGCTACCTCGCTGGTGGCTGCTGGGGGCAAGCGGGGTGTCTCCTTTCGCTCTGCATCCCTGGAGAACCTCAGAGAGGTTCACTCTTGTCTCCAGGGCTTCCTCGGGACTTTGCTGCTCTCTTAATGGGCTTTGCCATGGTCAGGACCCTTGCACGTGTAACTTTTCACCCTTTGGTAACGTCCTTTGGCGATCGATCCCTTATATGAAAGGGAATTGTGTGAGAGAGGAAAAAAGAAGCCACAAATGAACACTGTCTCCAGGGGGTATTTTGTCGGTGTTTCCTGACAGCTGGCTCTTACTCAGATGTATTTTATTCGCTAGTTCCTGACTGGGGGGTGTTACTGCTTCTTTCTGACCCACGAGGATAGTAGGGAGACTGGCTGCTCCCGTGGGCCTTGGCAGCTGCTGGTGGGGGTCCCCACCATGTGGCCCTGGGAGAACAACTCTGGGATCTGTGGTGCGCTGCTGAGACCGAGAATAGATGGCGCCTCTGTCTTTATCTTCTTCATTGTTTTAGGTACTTTTCATTAGTTTCCTGTTCTAGATGAAGCGTAGGGCCTCCCTCTGTTCTGCTTGTTACGTTAGCTGTGATGTTGGTTTCCAATAAAATGATATGATCAAACCAGACTTCATCTTATTTTCCTTAAAAGGGAGAGAAAGATTATTGTTTCATTTTTGTGTTGGTAGAACTGCATGAATCCTAAGATGTAAAAAGTTATATAAAAAAAGATCTAACTGAATGTTTTTGAGTTATTTTATTATAATTTATTTATCTAGCATACATAGATCGATTAACCACATGGTGAATTTAATAAGAATTGGCTGACCGGGGAGCTGATGGCGTCTGAAGAACAAACCTAGGCTTTTCTGTCCAAGACCAGCATTTCTTAGCTAATAATGTCTGTTATTAGCTGACTGCTGTCTATTGATCTTAACTTGGGTCTTGGCTGTTAACTTTTAGTCTAACATCACATTTAATCTTTACAGGAACTCTGTGAGGTAGACACCATTATCTTCATTTTCCTAGTGTGAAAACTGAAGCTCATAGTCTTTTTCTTCATGGCTCTAGATCCGGGGTTGGCAAACTTTTTCCGTAAAAGACCAGAATATAAATATTTTAGGCGTTTGGGGCCGTACCTTCTCTGTCGTAACTACTCAACTCTGTTACTCTAGCGCTGAAGAAGCCAAAGAAAAAGCCAACAGGTAGCTGATTGTTCAATAAATCAGACTTTATTTATGGATGTCGATATTTGAATTTCATAGATATTTTCTTATGTCACAAATATCCTTTTGATATTCCCCCCTGTGATTGAAAAATGGAACAAGCGTTCTTCTTTTGCGGGCTAAGAACACAGGTGGTGACCAGATACGCCAAGCCCCGATCCGGCTGATGAGGGAATGCAGAGAGAAGGGAAGGGTTGGCATGGGGCGGTGGAAAGAACCATTCATGCCACAGTGTGCAGGTGGCAGAGGGCAAAAAGTGCTTGAGGAACTGTTGTAAAAGCGTTACCATCGGGTAGGGTGAGAGGCAGAATGACTCGATAAGAGGAGACACGGGCCCATGTCATGACCTTGTAGGATAGTTGAAGGATTTGGACTTTGTCCTGACCGTGGGAAGTAATTAAAAGTGTTAAGCCGCCTGGGCGCGGTGGCTCACGCCTATAATGCCAGCACTTTGGGAGGCCGAGATGAGAGGATTGCCTGGTTCGAGACCAGCCTGGGCAACTTGGCAAGACCTCATCTCTACAATAAATCAAAAAATTAGCCAGGCGTGGTGGTGTGTGCCTGTAATTCCAGCTACTTGGAAGACTGAGGCGGAAGGAACGCCTGAGCCCAGCAGGTTGAGGCTATGGTGGCCTTGAGCATGCCATTGCACTCTAGCCAGGGTGACAGAGTGAGACTCCAACTCAAAAAAAAAAGTGTAAAGCCAAGGTGTGACAAGTGCAGTTTTTTTGTTGTTTTGTTTTTTGTTTTTGATTGATCATAGAGATGAGGGCTCACCTAGTTGCCCAGGTGGGTCTCGAACCCTCGGACTCGGGTTGGTCTCAAACCCTTGGGCTCAGGCGCTTCACTCCACCTCAGCCTCCCAGAGTGCTGGGACGACAGGCCGAGCCACCAAGCCCAGCCTTGTCTTTCTTTTTAAAAGATCACTGGCTAATGAGTGTGGATCCCAGGGATTGTTAAGAGTGGAAGCCGATAAACCAGTTTGGAGGCCGAGGAGTGAGCCCGGTGGGTCGTGGGGTTGCCCATTAGGAGACTGCCCATATGGGGTTGGCCACAGCCAGAACCATCTCCTGTCAACAGTGTTCGCAGGCAGGCATGGTGGTCAGTTCTGCTAGTGAGGAGAACATGACTGGGAGGGTTAAGTGTCTTGCCTGGCACCTAACAGGCGGAGGGAGAACAAGATTCAGGTCCTGGCCTTCTCTGACTCCAAGTCCTTTTTCCAAATCCCTTTTCTCCTGGGGTGAAGTTCTTAGCATTCTCAAATGGAAATTGTGTTTCTCCTCATCTGCGATGTACCTCTGAACCCCACAACGGAAGAGCTGCTCCTCTCTCTCTCTCTCTCAACTCTTTTCTTCTGGTGGAAGTGCTTATAAATGAGGATAGGGCTGCTTGGCTCTGAGTTGTTCGTTTCCATTTTGTGAGGAAATTTATTTCGTCGTCGAGGAAAATAACCTCTTGCTCAAATAATGAAAAAGCCAAAGAGGATGCTGTGGTAATGGTTTTGTGTTACTTTTACGCTGGCATTAGAAAGGTAACTGAGTGCTTACTTAAAGTAAAGGTCAGCTTTTCTTATAAGTTGTGTAGCTTTCTTTCTCAAATGGGAGTAGGCATATTCTTTTCTACCTTTGAAGAAATGGCTTGTCTGCTGGGTCCTCGGAGTCATACCCCTGATACTGGCTTGCGTCTCTGGATCAGAGCATTCGTCTTTGGACAGTGTGATGACATGGGGTCGGTGTCTCTTTCTTTGGCCTGTGTCTCGGGATGAGAACAAAGGCATGAGGGTAAGGAGAGACGTATGCCTTGGGGTGGAAGGGTGGTTGCGATTTTGCCTCAGCTTCCCTGGGGGTTGTACCTCAGAGGTGACCGTGGGTGATTCTGACCTGGAGGTGTGGGAGAAGGGGCACTTCAGGACAGGTCCCAGTGGCGGTGACTGCTTGGTGAACTCGGCTTTGGCTGGTGTATCATTCAAGCTTTCCCTTATGTTGCTGTTATTTGTCAGTGTGTCTCCTTTTCTCTGTTAGAAGGTCTGAGGGGTGCTTTTCTGGGTCTCAGGCATCTCTGCCGACCTTATAGTGTAAGTATCTTGCCCAATATAGTGATTGAACACAGCTGCATTGACTTGTCACTTTCGGCATGTGTGAGGCCCAGTGCAGCATCTTGGCCCAGAGTAGTAAGAATTTTCTAGGCGAAAATACTCACAGTCAACAAAGAAGATCCTTGGGAAATCCTGAAAATAGGATCAATTTCGGGAGTAAGTGGGCAAGTTGTGGATGTCTGTTGAATATCTTCTCCCATCACACAACTTTCGTTGTCTGCTTCTTTTTTGTATACTATGTTCCATTAGACTTGGGTTACACCTCCTCATGGTTGCATAGTAGGTGCCAGAAGTTCACTTCTGATACTGGCTTTATTTATTCTCTGTGGGCTCTTTACATAAGCGGTCTGGGTGGTGAGGCTGAAGTCGTGAGCTCCAAGAGTTTGGCCTAGTTGCTCTCGCCTTCCCTTCTTTCCTCCATCAGGTGGTGAATGTTGGCTCTGAGCCAGGCACGGGGTTACGTTCGCCAAAAGTGTTTGGTATCTCGTTCCAAATACATATTCCAGTCTACTGGAGAGATGGAAGGAAGCAGTGGCCACATGGTATGAGGTCTGGGCTGCTGGTGAGACTCGCTCCCTGGCACAGGGGGTGGGACCTCCTTGAGGACTTTGCCACTGAGCTCTTGAATGTCGTCAACAGTAATTAGCGCGACTGTGCAGTGGATGAACTGACAGCTTCTGCGCTTGCCTTTCTCCGTTTGTGCAGGGGAGATGTCTACCCAGAGATTAATTTCTAACAGAACCTCCCAGCCGTCTGCTTCAAATTCTGATTACACCTGGGAATATGAGTATTATGAGATTGGACCGGTTTCCTTTGAAGGACTGAAGGCTCATAAATGTAAGTTTTATACAATTCCAATTTATGTAAGTTTTATACATCAATACAATATGTCTTCATGTTAACCTGTGAAGTCCCAGTGATTACTTATCCTGAACGTTCTATCTTCTTACAGAACTCCGCCCTCTACCCCCAAAACCCCTCCACACGTGGGCGGATTGCTCAGGGCTGGTGTCACATGAGGGCCTCGGTGATTCTGACTGTTGAAGGACTTACAGCTTTCCTTTAGTAGGGGGATGTGAATTTTATTTACATTTTTATATTTTTTAACACCTTCATTTTATTTTATCCAAGTGAGTCAGTGTCGATCTTAGATTGAGATTAAAAAAAACACATTAAAAAAAATAAAAATTTTTAAAAAATGTTTGAGCTACCAAAAATGTGAACACAAATATAATCTGGATATATTATTTGAAGAACCTTCTTTCGTAACATAGCCAGCAGCATGCTTTTGACCCATGTGGTTTTCTGAAGAGATCTGTCTGTGGTGTTCCTGATGATGGACAAGAATAGCCTGTGATCATTTCTAACTCAGAGTTTTGGGCACGAATGGTGGCTCGTGTTATTGGAATGATTAATGACCCAGCACAGAGCGAGGAAATGTAATTCTGTGAAAGGTTACTATTCAACCCAGACTTAACTGAATGCTGACTGGCCAGCATGAAGCATCCTTGTTCCACTAAGGAGAGTTGACAAAGTAGGCAGAAACTGCTGTCCAGGCCCAAGTCCTGCCTTGGTTACCCCATAAATATCCCTGAAACATGCAGTTGTTTCAGGATGAATATCCACAGCATTGTAAAATTTTTAGGTTCTTAAAAATGGTCCAAGCCGGGCTCGGTGGCTCAGCCTGTAATCCCGTGCCTTTGGGAGGCTGAGGTGAGTGGATTGCCTGAGCCCGCGGGTTCGAGACCCGCCTGGGCAGCAAGACCTCATCTCTGCAATAAATCAAAAAATCAGCCGGGCGTGGTAGCACCTGTCTGTAATTCTGGCCACTTGGAAGGCTGAGGCGGAAGGATCGCCGGAGCCCAGCAGGTTGAGGCTGCGGTGGCCGGGAGCGGCCACTGCACTCCAGTCTGGGTGACAGAGTGAGACTCCAATTCAAAAAAAAATGGTCCAGACTCGTGGGACACATCAGGAAATATAAGAATGATTAGCATCAGACACACAAACATAGCAAAGGAAATGCTTTGTTCCTTTACTTCCCGACTGCTTCCCGACTGCTTCTACTCTTGGCATTTATGATTCCTCGCACCAAACGGGTGCTCCCTTGCAAGAGGGCTTTTCATTTTTGTTTCTTAAGCAAAAGTCATTAACTGAACCACACATCCATTACTCCTTAAGGGAATAGCAGTAATTAAATGCTTTCACTTGTTCCTTTATTGACATTTGCTCAGTATTTCTTTGTTAGGATAATAGCCACCGGGCTCGGTGGCTCAGCCTATAATCCCGCGCCTTTGGGAGGCTGAGGTGAGTGGATTGCCTGAGCCCGTGGGTTCGAGGATAATAGAAAAGCCCTCAGAATCCATTAGGGTGTGCTGTCACTAATTATCCAATAGGAGGCTGTTGAGGTCTGGGTGTGAAATCACCCTCCTTAATTTACTTAAATTCTTTCATCTATTGTTTTTCTGGGATAACCTTTATGTAGAGACCACTTGCTTGTCCTGAATTATAGTGAAAATCAAAATGACTGGGCAAATTGCCATAAATTTCTCTGTTACGTGGGCCTTTACAGCTTGGTGACATCAACTTTATTTTTGTGTCAGTTTGCTCCTGTATCTTTTCCTTAGTTTAAGTAGCCCAGAAGAGAGTCCTGCTGCTGTGATTTTGTTTGGTACGTTTCCAGAGGCAGCTGAGGAAAACATTTTTTGAGCATTCTAGAAGTGATTATCACTAGAAAAACATCCTGCGAACTAGGCGGAGATGCTGACTCAGTACATACTTTACCTGCTATACCAATACTAAGGATTGCTTTTGTTAGCTTTAATATTTCCATCAGGAAAAACAAAAAGGCCCGAGTGAGTACCTGCTGTTGTATTTTTATTAAAGTAGAGGAACCTGACAATATACGCAGGGAACAAAAAACAGACAGATAAACAGACAAACCCCCAAAATTACAGGAAAGTGAAAAGATTAAGCCAACTTTTGTGACGTGTACTCTGGTACAGTCCATTCCGTTTAAAAGTGCTGTGATTCTGTCCTTCAGGTGTGGCTCCTTGTTCTGCTGGGCAAATACAAAGCCAGTTAGGTGCAGGTTCAAAATAACAGAAGGACATCTCGCGGGGGGCATTTATGGGGACAGGAATGACCATAATGGTTATTTTCATTTACTTTTCCTTTAAAGGATCTGCTTGGCAATAGGAGCTACATCTTTAGTTAGACTAAGGTCCTCTGCCTGCTAAAATTAAGATTCCTACATGTAAAGAGTCTTTCATCTGAAAAGCCACCTCTGATGGTCATTATGAATTCTCCTTTGCCCTCAGTTTTGACTCTAATATTAAACCATATGTTTCAGAAGTGGGCCTGTAAGTGGCATATATTTGGTACCAAGAGTGGAAATTTATTTATTCATTCATTCAGCATGTATTTATTGAGCACCTGTTACATTTAGCACTATTTTAAGCACAATAATGATACAATAGTGTACTGAAAAGACAAAAATATGTCTTCCCATAGAGCTTGCATTCTAGTGGGAGAAACAAGCAATAAGTCAATTAAATAAATGAACAGTATCCGATGGCAATAAAAAGGACAAATATAATGGGATAATGGAGTGTGCAGGGAGAAGTATAAATAACAGAGTGGCCACGGAAGGAGAGATTTGAGAAAAGACCTGAAGGAAACGAGAACTTGAGCCATAAAATACCTGGGGGAAGAACATCCCAGAAAAGGCTCCATGGCAAAAGTGAACTGGAGCATACAGGGAACAACAAGGAGGCCAGCATGGCACCCAGGGAGCAAAAGGCTGATGGAATTGGCTCAAGAGAAAATGAGGGGAGATTGGGGACAGTACTTACATTCAGACCTCTCAAGAGTCTTGCCATAAAGGGAAGGAGAGAAATGGGCCATTTGTGAAGAGTGTGGCCGGGTAAGACAGGGTGTACTCAGAGCTGCAGAAGCAGAAGGCTACGAGTCAGCGAGCAGACACTTGCATTGTAGCGGTGCTACTCGGGCTGCTGCATGGAGACGAGATCGGGCGTGTGCAGACTGGTATGGCCCTAGGCTGACTGATGCGTTGTGGAAAGGTGGAGGGAGCATGTTCTTATTCCGAACCATCGGTTGGCGGCCAAATTGTGTGCTTTTTCCCTGTGCCAACTTGTAGACACCAGATGCATGCATGAGTCAGCAAGGAGCTGGGTCATCAAGATGAGAAGCAGAGCTAGAGATGGCAAAGGCTCGAATAAGATGTATCATCGATGCACAGTAGAGACAAGTGTGGGAACATCACTGTTGGCTCCTTGCCAATAATTCATACCACAAACTGACCTACCACATTAAGAACCAGAAGCGATATGAGGACAGTGTCCTGAACCCTTGTTTTCAAGCAAATGATTAACCTTGTGTTTCACAGAACCACAAAATGGAAAGATCACCCTTTATTCTTAGGAGGTGGAGAGTGGGACGGGGTAATGGCTCCAGTTCTACCCTGGATGGGAAAGGAAAAACATCCTGTCGGCTTTCCACTTTCTTTTTTTTTTTTTTTTTTTTTTGAGTTGGAGTCTCACTCTGTCGCCCAGACTGGAGTTAAGCGGCCGCTCCCGGCCACCACAGCCTCGACCCGCTGGGCTCCGGCGATCCTTCCGCCTCAGCCTTCCGAGTAACCGTAATCACAGGCGCGCGCTACCACGACCGGTTGATTTTTTGATTTATTGTAGAGATGAGGTCTCGCTGCCCAGGCGGGTCTCGAACCTGCGGACTCAGGCCATCCGCTCACCTCAGCCTCCCAAGGCGCGGGGTGACAGGCTGAGCCACCGAGCCCGGCTGGCTTTCCACTTTCTCGTTCCCTTTCATTCGCTGAAGGTCAGGCTGAGAGGAATTGTTTTATGATGACCTTCCGTTTGGAATTCCCCTGGGCAGTGTGTTCTACCTCCTTCCAATCGCAGTCTCCATGTAGCTGTGTGGCTCTGGTAGGAGCTTCTCCGGAAGGCTTCTTTTCGCTTGACGTCACCGCCTGGCCTCATTAGAGCCGCAGTCTGTCTAACCCTCCATTCTGACTCTTCCCGGTGAAAGGGTGATTTTGGGAAGACCAGGCTCTGCTTTCCAGACTTACTGAGTGCCTGTGCCCATGAAACTGAGCATGAAACTAAAACTCCAGGAGAGTTTGGATATTCCTGGGATGAGGTGGCGATCTCTACGTTCCTTATAAGGGGCTGAAGGTCAGAACATGCTCTGGGGTCGAGTGTCACAGGGCAGAGGATGAAGCTAGGGGGAAGGTAGTGGGGATATCTGAGGCAGCAGAATTTTGCGCAAAGGAGAATGTAAATAAGCAGAACTACTGAAATACACGGCCAGGGGATCGTAGATGCCACGCTATCAGGGAACTCTTTGGACATGCTGTTGGATCCTGGGACTCTCAAGTTCTGACCACAGCTTGGCCCACAGCCCTGCCTCCCCGTGACTTCTCTGAGGGCCATGGCCCTCCTGTGCCCCACTTTATTGCTGCTGCTTTTTTATCGGCTCCCTGGGGCACTAGAAGGGCGAGGGGGAGGGGCTGGGCTAGACTGGGACACAGGCACTGCCTCCTGCACCTCTGGGAATCAGTCCACCATTTGCAGCATGAAAGCTGTCCTCCCGGGAACACCTTCCTAGCAAGCAGATCTGAAAAATGTCAATCGACGTGACTAAATTCAGAATTGAGGACTTAAATATAACATTGGGGCGGTAATTTTAGAATTTGTTTTTGCTGTGCAGGCAGTTGATCAAGCACAGTGTGCAGAGCTGTTATTTATCTGTACAATGTTTCTTCACAGTTCGTGCCCAGATAATTGAGATTTTATTGTTTTATGTTCATTGCACTTGAGGACATATGCTTTTTGGTACTTGTCCTTATGTCTTTTTTATGCCTCACTTCCACTATATTAAAAGGCAAAGTCTATAATTTCTTTTTTAAATGCCAAGTTAAAAGGAAAAAAGTCTATAATTTCTCATTCTTTGGCACTTAAGGGTAAGATCCTGGGAAAGTTTTGCAGAGCGCTGAATGAACATTGTTAGCCTCTAGGTGAAGTATATGCAGGATGTAAGTATGAACTTTGCAAAGTAAATTACTAACTTTATTTCTTCACTTTTAAGCGCTGCGTATACACAATGTAATTAGAATAATGCTTTGCCTTTAAATATATTTAGTGTTTAAAGTCTAATCATTTAGTTTTAGAAAATTGCTAAGCATCCTTCCTGTATCCCCACATAGATCAGCATCTTCATCTAGATCGCGGCATATAGAGTGATTTAACTGTGTTGTCCCCCAGATTTGAGATGCTACTGTGTTTGTGCCAGGTTCTGTAGACAATCGAATCAAATCAAATCAAATCCTGTCCCGGAGGTAAACACTCTCAGGATTGTTACTCATGATGAGAACCAAGAAGGCCTGCTTAGAGAAGCACAGACAGAAATATCCCAGGGAGGGAGAGAGCCCATCAGTTAGGGGAATGAATCGAGACTTTGTGAAGCAGATGCTGTGAAGGATGGATACACTTTTATGAGCTCCCAGTGGGGGAAAGCTGTTCCTGCCAGGCAGAGGGAAGAGCCCCTTTGAAGGTGTGCTGTGAGGAAGAAGCTATGGCTACGAGCTAAGGTAAGTACAGGGACACAATGTCCCCTCGTGTGACTGGAACCACATGGGTTTTAAAGTGAGGGCAAATCAGAAGTTGATCGTTCTCATGAGAATAGCTGGCACCTGCGGGTACCTGCGTCTTAGATGGCAGATATTGTATGAAGAGCTTTACCTGTGAACCTCTTTTAATCTGGAAACGCACGTCAGCTTTATTTTTGTTGGAGAGTGTTTCATAAAGGAGTCATACCCTGGGAGCCGTGGAAGCAGGTTTTCCCGTAGATGCCGCCCAGGGAAAGGCGGAAGGCAGGGAGGGCACACCGGAGGCCGTTTGAGTGCGGGAATTAGTGAGGGCCTGACTCATCCAATCATGACCGGAACGGAAGATGCAAAACTGGGTTGCTAACTGAATGGAGTTGCTGCCTCATGGGGCTGCTAAGCTGGCATGTGGCCCGAGAAGGCCACCATATGCACCCAGTTGAGTTCCTGTTTACTAACCTAGTAAGCGAGCAGACTGCAGACGAACCGGGAGTCGGCGTCTGTAATGACAGCGAGGCTCAGCCGACCCCAGCAGCCGTCCTTCAGCCACTTGCAGGCGGCCGACTGGTCAAGCCGTGTTCAGATAAGCAAACACCCAGCTGTAGCCAGTCCGGCTGTTTCTGCACCTCTCTTTCGTTTTCTGTGCTTCTCCTTCCTTTTTCTGTCCCGAAATCTTAACCAACCATGAGGCAACCTCAGTGTCTCTCTGAATCTGTTCTGGTTCGGAGGGCTGCCTTTTCGTCTTTTTCCTGGCCCAGTTAATCTGTTAAATTTAGTATGTCTAAAGTTTTTCTTACAGCAGTTGGAATCAATGCATTTTAAACCTAAGATGGCGGTCTCTGCTAGAAACTGTGTTTTCTGACTCGAAACACTTTAGTGGGCATTTGAGGACCCAGATGACCTACATTCTTTGCTAGGTTCCTGTGAGATATGGAAACAACATTCATTCGTTGGCGATTCTTCCTTCATTGAGATATGGAAATCGAGACTCAAGAAGGGTCAGCTCACTTCCTGCTGCCCAGACAGAGCCCCAGAGGCCACGCAGACTCCGCCCTCTCCCTCCTTCTGGAAGTCTTATCAGTCCCCGGCCCCTGTGGATCAGATTTTTGATTTCCTCTCCTGTACCACGTACCAAAGCCTCTCCAAGAGGCTCTGCTTCCTCGAACGTCCGCGTCTTAAACTCTTCTGAAATACTAATACCAGATTTCACTGTCTTCCAGATTCCATTGTGATTGGATTTTGGGTTGGCCTCGCCGTCTTCGTGGTTTTTATGTTTTTTGTGCTGACCTTGCTGACCAGGACAGGAGTCCCACACCCAGAGTAAGTCTGTGCTGTGCACACGTGTCTGTCAAGCCCCCTGGGAAACTGAGGAAGCAGAAACGACTGCCCAGGGCTGGGGTTGCTTCGGTGGACGCATTGGCCGCCCAGACCCAGGCGCCTGTGGGGTGGGACCCCTCTTTCCTCCTGACTTTTTGCTTCTTTGATCTTGGGCTTATTTTCAAGTGGACCCTTATAAAATTGGGTTTCTTGGTTCTTTGCTGACCCAGGCCTCAATTTTATATTGGAATGTTTGTTAGGATGTATTTTCTCCTTATTCCCCAAAGGACTTAGATGACTGCTATATGCGAAAGAGTGGAAAAGACAGTGGCACAAACAGAATGAAAATCGTTTTAAAAAATATTTCAAGAAGCAGAGAAATTGTTGTTCCTGGGGATACGCAATTAATTTAATTACTGACAGTGTTCACCGGATTTGGCAGAGTTTTCTTGAAACTCGGGTAAAAAGGGAAACCCTGTGGATTATTTAATTCTCATGACCTAGTAGAGAGCATTCATGTTGGGTTATGGATTTGTGGAGGTATTTGTTCAGTGACGGAATCTGCAAGACAGTTAACTATGGGATTCATAGTTGAGGATTTCCACAGCACCCATTCTAAGAGAGTTTGCTGTTCGTGCGTTGTGGACAGGGCAGAGGGCATCCCCAGAGGAGGGTGCAGGACCCCAGGGACAGCAACCGAGGGGCAGTCACTACCTGGGTCTCAAGGGGCGGGAAGAGGGGCCATGGCCCGAACTAGGAGTCAGCTGAGCGCTGCGGCCTCTCAGGGAAGAAGCCTCGGATCAAAGCCTCCCTCTTCTCCTTCCTTCCGTCTCTCGCCAGGGCTCCCCACTGGCTGGACGCCACCAGTCGCTAGGGGCTTTATCGGAGAGCCGCCACACATCCAAAGTCCCAACGTTCATGTTCTTCTCTACCATGCTATGAAAATCATATCCTCTACAGAGCAGGGGGGAGAGGGTGGAGAGAGACCTGGAAGAGTGGGCAGGAGACGTTTCATGCACGTCCTCTCAGCTTTACCTGTGGTGTCTCATGACCCCTCGCCACCCCACACAGCCTGGCAGCAGCACGCTTTCATGGTTGTGTCTCATCACATCGTCTGCGACGTCTGTTGTTCATTCTTCAACCTGCACGTGAACTTTAAAATAGCCCTGGGAAAAGGGGACAGTTCTGGCCATCACTCAGTTATTTCAAGACGTCAGGGGCCGGAGAAACGTTTTTTAACACAAATATTTTTCATGAAAGTATCCTTTCCTTGATGTAGAGACATATGGCTGAGAACCTCTTGAACAGCCACTAAAAAGACAGAAACACCTGTGCATGCCTTTGCTTCTATTACATTTTGGTCCAGAAGTTTGACAATGTGGTACGGATTGCGAGAGCGAATAAACTCAGGTTGGGGCACATCTCATGGAGTAGTCAGGGAATAATAATGCCCTATTATCTTCCTTTTCCTCAGAGGGACAGATGGGTTTTTGTGGGTTGTTGAAATGAATTTGTGTGATGTGGGAGGCAAGTGATTTTACAAATGGGATTACGAGCACAAAATAGAACATAACTTCCTGTGATGGTTCATTTCATGTGCCAACTATTCTAGATGTTTCTGTGAAGGTATTTTTTTAGATGAGGTTAACACTTAAGTCAGTACACTTTGAATTAAGCAGGTTGCCCTCCAGAATGTGAGTGGACCGTCCAGCTGAAGGCCTGGTGAAAACAAAAACTGGCCTCCCTAAGCAGGAAGGGATTGGGCCAGTGAACTGCCCTTGAACTGGAACTGGACCTCTTCCCTGGGTCTCCAGCCTACTGGCCTACTCTACCGATTTTGGACTTGGCCACGCCCAAAGTTTTGTGAGCCAGTTCCTTAAGTTAACTCTCTCTTTTCAGACACACACACACACAACACACACACACACACACACACACACACACACACACACACACACACCCCCATTGCGTTGGTTCTGTTTCTCTGGAGAACCCTGGCTAATCCTCTTCTGTGTGGTGTCACGGCGGCCCTGGGTAGCTGAGATTTGTATTTCCAGCCTTGCAGTTGGCAGTTCACACCTCCTCTTAGATGGGCTCTTTTTTTTTTTGAGTTGGAGTCTCACTCTGTCGCCCAGACTGGAGTGCAGTGGCCGCTCCCGGCCACCGCAGCCTCGACCCGCTGGGCTCCGGCGATCCTTCCGCCTCAGCCTTCCCAGTAGCCAGAATTACAGGCGCGCACTACCACGCCCGGCTGATTTTTTGATTTGTTGTAGAGATGAGGTCTCACCAAGTTTCCCAGGCGGGTCTTGAACCCACGGCCTCAGGCAATCCACTCACCTCAGCCTCCCAAAGGCGCGGGATTACAGGCTGAGCCACCAAGCCCGGCTGATGGGCTCTCTTTTTGATGGCAGTACTGAACAATGTTCATTCACCCAACAGGGGTCACGGTAACCCTGCATGCTTCTAACAAGATTAAGGAAAAACTCTAACCTTTTACTTCGAATAAAATGATGGATCAGCCTTTGGGGCCACACTTTAAATACTTCCCCACACAGCCAGAGGCAGCATAAGATATGGCATCGAAAACTAGAAGAATTAGGTATGTCAAAACACCTTCAGTGAATCTGTTTTTAAAAGCTTCTGGATCTTAGCACACTTCATGCTTATTTGGCAAGAATCTTCTTCTAAAGTAGACATTTTCCCCCAAATAGCTGACTTTGATAGAAACTGACCAATTTTAAGTTTATCTGTGACAATTAGAAATAGAGGGAAGGGTGATGCCTCACTGAGAATAAGCATAAGAGCCATTTTGTTGAGTGTTTGCCATATGCCAAGGTCCACTAATTACTTAGAGTGTAAAATCTCACCAGGTGCTCACAGGAAGATGAAGTCCATTCCCTACGTGCTCTCACTTTCCAGATGAGATGAGTGAGGCGGTGTCACTTGTCTGAGGTTAAAAAACAGGCTAAAAAACCAAATCGATAGAGCCAGGCCCAAACTAAAGCCCCTTTGGTGCTGAGGTTCCTTCACTTACCACTACTCTCAATGATCTCAGATTGGTAATTTTTACTCTCTTCCCTCTGTTGAAAAATGTCAGCAAGCAGCCAGATTTGTTTCCTTTGGATGCACACCGCACCAAGCATGGGCTCTGGAGCCGAACATTTCTTATTGAGACTTTCGGCTGGATTCTTAACCTCTCTGTGCTTTAGACGCCTTCCACATAGAAATAAAAAAAAACACGCGCCTCTTAGGATTATTGTCAAGGCAGCAGTGAGCAGCCTGAGGGGCTGTTAGTCCCTGGTGTGAGCTGAAGGGTCTACGTGAAGACGAAGGGGAGAAGAAAAAAGAATCCTCCCATGGGACAGCCAGGCCCTAAGCACAGTATCGACACTAGTCAAAACGTGGCCCATTCTACCCTTGCTTCTGTGTGTCTGTGTCTTGCAGTGAAACAGTAAGATGAGTCTAGAACAGCAGCTAAGCAGAGAATCCTGGTGATGGGTCAGAAGGACCATCGTGTCTGACTGCTTTACATATTAGGCCCCCTGGATGGCTTGTCACAACGATGGTTACTTCCTCAAGGAGGACATCAGAGAGCATCCTTTTGAAACATAAAACTCCTACAGTCGAGTGAAGCTACCTGATCGAGTCTGGAAGCTTGGGATGGGCTAGTGCTGGACCGACCACTTAAGTTTTTTCTCCATGGAAGCGTTTCAGGGCTCCCGAGGATCTCCTCGTGGCTGACCCATGGCAAGAGTATGAGCATCGCTTTGATAGCAGGAAGACACATGATGGCAGATACCACTACCCGAGCCCCAACTTCTTGTGCTGTGCCCACAACAGACATCACTAATCGACTGTGTCGTCTTCCTGCATAGCCAAGACTTTGCCTCAGAATCATTTTCAAAACAAATCTCCAGGCAGCCACCAGGGCTCCATCACAGTTTACCCGAGAGAGAACATCTGTTTGCCATCCATGGCTGGATGTTCCTCGAACGGTGGCAGGTGGCAGGAGTTGAGAGCCATTCAGCTGCACAGAACCAATGACACCGCAGTAAAATGGGCATTTTTTTCCTCCCTGAAGGTTTCCACTTGGGATCCTGTGAGGATAAGAACTTCAGTTCTGGAATGACTAACGACCCCATGGCTTGGCATAAGGGAGGGAACGTGCTCAAGGCTAGGCTAAGCTCTCAGTGTGATACCAAAAAGCTTTCTCGCTTGCTCAAACCACATGGGCTGAGGTTGGTGAGGGGGACAGAAGCTTCTCCACCGGGAGCTGCGCTGTCTCCACCCTCAACCCCCCGGGTTGCTGTGGCGGGGGTGGGGGTGGGGGGGGGAAGAACCCTGGAGACCTACCCAAGGGGCCCTCATCTTCCTTCCACAGCTCATTGGCCAGAGTTAGCCACGCCCACCTGGCCGCACCGAGAGAGCTGGGTGTTGGACTGGGCTGTGAAGGCGTGTGCAGAGGGAGAAAGACTGTTATAAAGCTGACATCACCTTTCTTAAAAGCTTTTAGGCCTAAGAAGCAGCTGTGATGGAGATTATTTTTCCTATGGAATATGTGCTGCTGTGTGGCCGGGGGTGGGGGCAAGCGCTCATCTGGATTCTTTAAGGACCGTGAAGATAAAAGAACCATTTCCTCCTGCTTTCTCAGCTAAGGGATCATTTACTCAGTCTGCTGCCTTGTTAAAGCCTGATGGCCCCATTATCATCAATATGCCAGACTGGGAGTAATGGGAAAGGCTTGGATCTCTTTTTAACGTTGACTATTTTGAGATTTTAAAGTAATTATCAAACCTTGGGCATTATATACCTCGTACACCCTCCTTTTGGAGTCTTTATCCAGGTGGGGGTGTTCTTCATTTAGGGGCGGGCCAGTGTAGGATCCGAATAGAATTACCTTCTGCCTTGACAAGTAATTGACCTGAATATGGCACTCATTAAAGGATAGGTATATGCAACTGAAAGCTAATAGCACCTCCTCTCTGTAATAAATAAATAAAGAAATAATTAGCCAGGCATGGTGGCACACCTGTAGTTCCGGCTACTTGGAAGGCTGTGGTGGAAGGATCGCTGGAGCCCAGTGGGTCGAGACTGGGGTGGCCTTGAGTGTGCCACTGCACTCTAGTCTGGGCAACAGAGTGAGACTCCAACGCCAAAAAAAAAAAGAAAAGGCGAATAGCAGGAAAATGTCAGTGTTCAGAATCTCCGATAATGACCCTAGTCACAAGGACTAGATGGCAAAGTGCAGATGTTGTGAGTGATTCTGGAAGAAGTCCTGTCATTCTGAGGTGTCTACCACTATGAGCAGGTAGAAAATCCGACTATTTTATGTATCTGGTCCAATCGATAAGCCTTTGTCCAGGAGTTATTTTTAACTTCCGATCAGCCGGGCTCGGTGGCTCAGCCTGTAATCCCGCGCCTTTGGGAGGCTGAGGTGAGTGGATCGCCTGAGCCCGCGGGTTCGAGACCCGCCTGGGCAGCGAGACCTCATCTCTACAATAAATCAAAACATCAGCCGGGCGTGGTAGCGCATTGCCTGTAATTCCGGCTACTGGGAAGGCTGAGGCGGAAGGATCGCCTGAGCCCAGCCGGCCACTGCACTCCAGTCTGGGCGACAGAGTGAGACTCCAACTCAAAAAAATAAATAAATAATTTCCGATCGATTTAGAGGTTTTATTGAGTGTTTATTGCCCAAGACTGTGCCGAGGGTATTTGTAAGGTACTGGAATCTTCTTTGCCAGATAAACTGACATATTCCTGGCATGTCAGTCTACCAGTGAAAGCGACCCAAAGGCGTTTCTACAGAGACTGACGGGTTTAGTCAGCACCTCTGTTAGGGCTCATCCATGACATAAAGTGCTCAGTAGAGGCTGTGGCTCCATTAATACTGGTGGTTATTGTTCTTTTCTCACTGGTTATTCATAGAAGCTTTCACTCCTGGGAGGTCTTTAAAAGCCCATTGGAAGTGACCACTGGAAATACCAGGTGTCTGCAGGCTGGTCTGCCTGGGGCTCTTCTCGAGTGGGGCAAACAGTCAGCAGCATGCTGGGACTGGGGCACAGCCGCAGGCACTTCCTTTGTAAAGCTCATCATACACCTGGGAAATTCCTAGGGGAGTCAACCGGAGCATCACCTGTGTTGTCCCTTTGCAAGTGGAGTGGGGAGGAGTCTGTCCTCCTGACTCGATTTGCCTCTAGGGTCACAGAGGAAGGAGCACATCACTGAACACTGGGGTGGCTGTGCCTCTCACAGGAGTCTGGGTTGTGACAAGCCCACAGAGACAGCCTTTCAGTACGTGACATTTCACGGCGTGCTCACTGAGGCCTGATGACCACAAGGCTCCTTGAGGACTGCAAAGATAAACAAAATATGGCCCATGAGCATAGAGGAGAGAAAAGACCCTACACAGATAGCTCTGATACGGCAGGAGAGGAGCTCTCCTATAAGAACAGATTGGTGACATACAGCAGGAGCACAGAGGAGGGACAGATTCGTTCCTATTGGGAGATCAGGGAGTCTCCCCGGAGGCAGTGACATTGGAGTTGGACAGTGAAGGTATTTGATTTTGACAAATGAGTGGAAAGGCCTGTTAGGTAGAAGGAACAGCATCACCAAGGGCACAAAGCGGGGTCCTGAGCGCACCGCGGGCCGCTCACATCCTGCCCTGTGTGTCTGGACTGCAGCCGGGGCTGGTGGGAGAGGACTCCGGAAAGCCCAGGGATGTGAAAGTGAGGGTCTAGAGTGTCAGGCAGAAGAGTCTGGGGAGTGGATGGAGGTTTGTGAATGGAGGGTGTCGTGGGAGTGAACGACAACTCCTGTGTGGGTGTCGGAGGACTGGACGAATCCTTGTGTTAGGTGCGCTCTATCCAGGTACGGAGAAGATGTGACATAACCTGTGGTAGAAGAAAAAGCCGAGAACCGGGAGGGGCTGAATGGTCTTTTCATTCTGGCTGGCGGAGTTCAGTGACGTTACAGTCAATAGGTTGAGTCCAAATTGCATTTCTTACAGCAAGTTGAAAACAAGAGTACAGATTCTCCCCCCGCAAAAAGTGAGAAAAATGGTTCCAAGCTTCTATCAGAATAAAGAGTTGTAGTTTTCAAAAAGTTAGGATGGCACAGGAGAGCTTCCTGCAGGAGGTGGCATCTTAGATGATTCATGAAGGGCCAAGAGAAATTAGGCAGGGGGCTTCCATTTCCAGTGGTGGCAGAATAACTTTGCAGATAACAATAATAATACCTGGACAGAATATTAAAAACAACTCTTGGAAGGCATCCGAGAGTGAACATTGAACACAAGCAGACAAAAACCGAAGGGCTTTGGTTCTTGAAAGAAGGAAACTGAACCAGCTTACATCTATGATACGTGACTTTCTACCTGAAGTCTTCCAGCTCACAAGCATGGTCTGTCTTTCCATACGTTCAAGTTTTCTTTCATTTCCCTTTGTGATGTTTTGAAATTTTCAGAATACAGGCATTGTTAAATTTATTCTTAAGTATTTCTATTTTTTACGCTATTGTGAATGGAGTTACATTTTCATTTTCTTATTGTTCTTTACTTGTATGTAGTAATAGGACAATGATTTTTTTATATAAGGTCAGTTGAGAGGAAATCTTTTTTTGACAATGGTGCTGGAATAACCAAATAAACAAAAGGAATAAAGTGAAACCTTGACCCCTGTCTCGTCACAGATCATGTCCTCAAAGTGAAAGGTCCTGGAACCACTGTGCAATAGAACTTTCTGTGCGGATAGAGATGTTTCGGTGCTGTCCGAGTAGGTCATCACTGGCCATATGCGGCTGTTGAGCATTTGCATTGTGGGAAATAGGACTGAGAAACCAGAGTTTCAATTTTGCTGAATTTGAACTTAAATAGCCACCTATGAGTAGGATATTGTATTGGACAGCATAGTTCTAGAAGAAAGCACAGGAGAATATGACTTTAGGGCAGGCAGTTATTTCTAGAGAGGATATAAAAGCACTAAACAACCCGGGCTCGGTGGCTCAGCCTGTCATCCCGCGCCTTGGGAGGCTGAGGTGAGTGGATTGCCTGAGCCCGCGGGTTCGAGACCCGCCTGGGCCACTTGGCAAGACCTCATCTCTACAATAAATCAAAAATCAGCCGGGCGTGGTAGCGCGTGCCTGTAATTCCAGCTACTCGGAAGGCTGAGGCGGAAGGATCGCCGGAGCCCAGCAGGAGAGGCTGCGGTGGCTGGGAGCAGCCACTGCACTCCAGTCTGGGTGACAGGGTGAGACTCCAACTCAAAAAAAAGCACTAAACATAAAGGAAAAAAGTTGATAAACTGAACTTAGTTGAAATTTAAAACTTCTGCTCATTAAAAAATATCTTTGGGAAAATGAAAATGCTGAGTCACAGATCAAGGGAAAATGTTTGAAATATCTGGCAAAGGACTTGTATTTAGAACATATTGCAAAACTTCTACAAGTCAATAACAAAAAACAACCCCTTTTAAAAAAATGGGCAGAAGATTCCTAGAGACACTTCACCAAGTAAGCTACTAGGCAATAAGCACGTGAAAAGATGCCCATATGTTATTAGACATCAGAAAAATGCACATCATGATCACAGTGAGATGCCATTTCACTCCCACTAGAATGTCTAACATTAAAATGACTGATAACAGCAAATGTTGGGAAGGAAGTTGACATGGCTTGGATATGGTTTGTCTGTCCCCAAAAGTCTCAAGTTGAAATTTGATCCCAGTGGAGCCCAGTGGGCGGTTTGGATTATAGGAGTGACACCTTCATGAATGGCTTGGTGCTGTTCTCCAAGTAGTCAGTTCTTAGTCTCTTGAGAATAAGTTCCCTCTCTCGGTGAGTGGGTTGGCATAAAGCCAGGATGCCACTTCACAAGGGTTCGCTTCTCCCTTGACCTTCTCTGCCATGTTGTGACACAGCATAAAGGCTCTTACCAGAAGTCAGGGTCATGCCCTTGATCTTCTGAGATGGCTACATAAACCTCTTTTCTTTATAAATTACCTAGTCTTAGGTATTCTTTTATAGCAAAACAAAACAGATCAAGACAGAAGTAGAACAACTGTACATCTCATAACTGGTAGTGGGAGTGTTAAATAGTACAACCACTTACAAAAACTCTTTGCAGTATGTTATAAAGTTGAAGCATACATCTACTTATATGACCTCGTAATTCTATCTACTCGTAGATATTTTCCCAAGAGCAATGGGAATATTATTCATAAAGAGACTTTTCAACAATGTTCATAGCTTTATTCACGAGAGTTCCAAGCTGGAAACAATTCAAAGGTCCTCCAAAAGGAGAATGAAGAAACAGATTGTAGTATTTTTAGACAATGACTATTACCAAGAAGAAAAGATAAACTATTATTATGTACAACAACATTGATGAATCTCAAAATTGTTATGCTGAACAAAAGAATCCAGCTACAAAGGGCTGTATGTTGTATGAGTCTATTTACATGAATTTCAAGAACAGGCTCAGCTAACCTGTGGTGCTAGGTAGAAAAACAGACTGCCTGTAGGAGGTGCGACTGACTGAACTTTAAGATCAGGCAAAACTAATCAGTGGAAAGAGAAATCAATGCTGTGTTGTCTGAAGGAGATGGAAATTGTTAAACCAAAATTCTAAATCCGAGAGACCACCAAAGAGCCAGCTCCGATGCACACACCAAGGGTCTTTATTCAGGCTCGAGTCTGGGCTCACAAATCGAAACCGATGCAGCAGCTCGAGCTTGAGAGCCCGATCCAGTATAGCAAGCAGTTTTTATGCACAATTACAGAGGGAGGGGCTGGGCGACTGGTTTTTCCTAGGCTTACAACATTAGCCAATCATAAGAGGTCATGACGTAGAAACCGAGGTCCGCGGACCTTGCATAATTAGTCCCCAATCAGGTCCGCAGTGATGTCAAGGGACAGAGGCGCTTGAGATTGGTTGGTCTGTTTTTGGTTTTGCGCGGGTTCGAGCTCAGTTGCCTGTGATTGACGGGAAACGGCTAAACGGGCAGAGTGGAATGCCAGATAAGGTAAGTTTACACAGTCACTGCGTGTAAATTAACTTTGGCATGTGAGCAGGAGGTTGGAAACATCACAGAGCCCACCAGGAGAGTGGCTAACGCCACAGAGTCTACCATAATCTAAGCAATGTCCAGAAGGGGCTCATTGCTTAACATTTACACCCCGTTGCAGAAGCAGAAGAAGCCAACATGGCAATTGGAATAAGCAAAAGCTTAACAAATTTCTAAGTACACACACTGCTTAAAACATTGTATAACTTTATAATCACAGTCACTGCCAGGCAAAGGAATGTGCCTAGTCCTGCGGGATCTGAGGTAGGATTTAAAATACTAAGAATTCATAAAATATAGCGAACGTGAGGCAGGGATATATAAAATACAGCGAACGCTTCTTTTACAGCAAGTATAGCTCTTTTGAGTCTCTCGGGTCCCTCAGAAATAAAATGGAAGGAAACTTTCTAGAAGAAAAGAAGTGAATGCTCTTTATCTTGATTGGGGTGGTGGTTACATGCGTGTTTGCATTAATAAAGCTCATCAAATTTCATACTTAAGATCTGTGCATTTCACATTTACGTAGATGGCCTGTAAGTTTTACTCCTGCAAGGAGTCACTTACCTGTGCATGGGCAGCCATTACGGAAACCTGGAAAGTGTGGCGATAAAAGTAGGTGGGGGATCAGGTTTGTCAGTGTATCTGTGCACTTTCTTTCATGCACTTGTGGGACACTTGAGAGTCATTTTACTCACTCATTCGTCCATGTGTTACCACGGAGCCACTAATTTGTTCTGGTTAGTGAAGCAACTAATTTGGAATCTGGGTTTTACTGCCACTCATATCACAAACTGCTTGAGCAACTCCAGTGGGTCATCATTTGACTGCTCCTTATGTTAGTTTGCATATCTACAAGGCGAGTATTGCGATTCTTGCCCTAAATGATTATCCTGATCAGCTTTGAGAAGCAAGTAAGATAAACAGATATTACAGTGTTTGCCTAATATTCAGCACACACCTATGAGATCGTGATGTGTTCAGCCAGACATTATGCAGGCCAGAGGTTCTGAACCTTAGTAAGCGTGGTGATCCTTGGAGAGTCTATGGAAATCCAGATTACTGAGCCTACCTTCAGAAATGCTGAGGGTCTGTGACCCAGGAATCTGCATTTTAAGAGGCACTTCAGGTCATTCTGATGCAGACGATCCAAAAATCTCACTGAAAAGCACTGCCGTGTCTGCCGAGTATTGCCAACAAGGTGTCTGTTTCCGGATTCTCCAGGGCCCCTCATGGTGAAGGTTTTGCCTTGGGGTTATTTATACACACTCAGAAGGGATGTCTCTTCTTTCCTGTGTGTGCCCTTGAAGGACTTAGACTTGACAGGGGCTTACTAGAAACATGCTGGCCTGCCCTCCATGCAGAACACCATGCTTCTGCATGGACATGACTGGGGTGTAAGCAGTCCTGTCTTTGCTTTCTCTTTACAGCAACGCAGAGACTTCAGAGAAGAGATTCAGGATGAACAGCTTTGTGTCAGACTTCGGAAGACCTCTAGAGCCAGACAAGGCGCTTTCTCGCCAGGGCAATGAGGAGTCCAGGTCTCTCTTTCACTGCTACATCAATGAAGTGGAACGCTTGGACAGGACCAACGCTTGTCACCAGACCACAGCCTTCGGCAGCGATGTCCAGTTCCAGGAAGCCGTCGGATGTGGCGGGCGGCCGGAGGAGGAGCTGAACAAGCTTATGGAGTTTGACATCCCCAACTTCGTGAACACGGATCAGAACTCCTCCTTTGGCGAAGATGATCTGCTGATCTCAGAGCCACCTATTGTTCTAGAAAACAAGCCGCTTTCCCAGACCGCCCACGGAGACCTGGACTAAGAAACACGCGTCTGCAAAGTGTCTTCCTGAAGATATGGATTCCGTCTTTGTGTAGCAAGAAATCCCCGTCCACCAAAGCTGTGTGTTTGGGAGAGAGAGGCAGAGAAGCGGGGGGAGACAGACAGAGACAAACAGAAACAGACAGAGAGACAAAGTAAGAGATAAAAAGAGAGAGACACAAAAATAGAGACAGAAAAGTGAGGCCCCTCAGAAGTGAGCTGATTAGCTGAGTTTTTTGGCTTTTTAATACTTCAAGTGTGTACACTGTGTCATCTTCCTCATTGTTGAAAAACTTGACCAAATACGCAAGGTCTGCCTTCTTGAGCTAGGGTTAGCTGGGCTCTAACCTGGCTCTGCCACACCATGCGCTTCTCTTGGCAAGCTGCTTTGCCTCTCTGGGCTGCCACATTTGTAACTGTAAGGCGAAGTGTCTGGAGTGACACTTCCCAGCTCTGCTGTTTTGTAAATTTATGACTTTGCATCCAGATGTGGCTGAGATATACCCAAAGCCATGTAGACTAGGGCACTGCTTCCTATCTCTTAATATGGGATCTCCTGAGTCTCTGTCCCTCTTAATCCTTCACTGAGCCAAGCTTTAGTCAGGGGGTCTGAGTATCTACCAGGATGTCAGGAGACTCATCTGACACAGTCGCTCTGACCGACATTTCTGCTGGGTTGTGTTGAAACAGCTCTTCTGAGGACCTCCAGCCACCCATGCACAAACCTGGGGACAGCTCTGCTCCCCGTCCCTGGAATAAGTACCCATTCATGGTACATCCCATGACGTTTCTGTCCCAAAAAGGTTGTCAACTGAATCAGAGGCCTTGTGTTTGTATATCTGTGCCACTGGCTACAGAACAAGAGAGATACTGTCTGTCATGCTGTCTGTTAACTTGGCAGATGTGTAGCTAGCTGATGGTCATGTGACCTGGAGCTAAGCTGGTCGGTGGGTTGTAAATACACCACTAACAAATATTCAGGTGGCCTGGATTATGTTAATATGTGGGCAGCACAGAGCTGATTTCATGAAGAAATCAAAGCTGCACACTGGGATCAAAGACACCTTAGTTTTGCACACACAATCGGTTGCATGTGTGGCCGGTGGCTAATCTCTGGGTAGCATTTTCATTATGAATTTATTCACCACCCTTTCTGCTAAAGCTACAAAATAAATACATTTGACTGCACATGGATTTTTCTCTGGTTCTTTGTTTTAACCCATCCAGTTTTATAGCTGAAAAGCTATACTATGTGTGTAATGCCTCCTAACTCTTTTTTTTTTTTGAGTCGGAGTCTCACTCTGTCGCCCAGACTGGAGGGCAGTGGCCGCTCCCGGCCACCACAGCCTCGACCTGCTGGGCTCCGGCGATCCTTCCGCCTCAGCCTTCCAAGTAGCCGGAATTCCAGGCATGTGCTACCATGCCCGGCTGATTTTTTGATTTATTGTAGAGATGAGGTCTCGCTGCCCAGGCGGGTCTCGAACCCGCGGGCTCAGGCCATCCACTCACCTCTGCCTCCCAAAGGCGCGGGATGACCGGCGGAGCCACCGAGCCAGCTCCTCCTAACTCTTTGGCGTGGTCAGTGCTGACTCTGTCACTTCTGGGATCCTTGTGATCTGAGTCATGCGTGAGATTTCATTTAGGAATTATTCTACTAAAAGAAATCCCTTTCCATAATGCATTTTATGAAAAATGTTATTCTTAAGATTCTAACACCAAATAATAAAACAAGGAGTGGAACATTTTTTTTTTTTTTTTTGTAATTGACTTTAGCACACTTTTGCAAATAGGTACTTGCTATTTTCTTTTTTTTTTTTTTTTTTTTTTGAGTTGGAGTCTCACTCTGTCGCCCAGACTGGAGAGCAGTGGCCGCTCCCGGCCACCGCAGCCTCGACCTGCTGGGCTCCGGCGATCCTTCCTCCTCAGCCTTCCGAGTAGCCGGAATTACAGGCATGCGCTACCACGCCCGGCTGATTTTTTGATTTATTGTAGAGATGAGGTCTCGCTGCCCAGGCAGGTCTCGAACCCGCGGGCTCAGGCAATCCACTCACCTCAGCCTCCCAAAGGCGCGGGATTACAGGCTGAGCCACCGAGCCCGGCTGGTACTTGCTATTTTCATGATTATTTTATGCGAGAGAACAAGAGTACTAAAGAATGCTGATTTTGTTAACTTATACCAATATGACTACTATTATTCATAATTTACTTAACCAATTATAAATTATGGGTTCGTTCCTATTAAGGTTCAAAACTATTTTGGTGGCATCTTATTTAGAAGTAGATATACAGATCAGAAGACTGAAGGCTATTTAAAAGTTGGAAAAATACCCATGACTATCACATCCTTTTTCGGAACTGAATGTTAAGAACTATGAATGGTCTAAGATTTTACTCCCCTGGCAAGTTAGCTTGCCACAGGGTCTTCTGTCTTGACTGCGTCTTCTGGATGCTGCTAGAAGACACAACACTCCCGGGTCAAAAACAACTTAATTACAACACAGCAGGCTACATGCACTTCACGTTCATGTTGGTTCCTGAGTTTGTTTCCTATTGCTGTTGTAACAAATTGCCACGCATTTAGTAACTTGAAGCAACACAAATTTATTCTTTTGTAGTTGCAGAGTAGAAAAGTACAAATCCGTTTCAGTGGTCTACAGTCAAGGTGTTACCAGGGCTGTGTCCCGTCTGGAGACTTTTGGGAAGAACCCATTTCTTGCCTTTTCCAGCGTCCAGAGGTTGGTTGCTCATGGCCCATTTCACTGTGAACTCTTTTTCCGTGCATTTCTGTCTCTGACCTGCCCTGCCTCTCTCTCGCAAGGACCTTTGTGACCACACTGAGTTACCTAAAATCATCTCTCCGTCTCAAGTTCCTTCACTTAACCACATCTGCAAAGTCCCTTTTGCCATGTCAGGCAACATAGGTTTCAAGGATTAGGATGTGAACCTCTTTGGGGAGCTATTCGCCTACCAGTCTTCTCCCTTGGCCCCAAAGGTCCATGTCCAGCTTGTGTGCAAACTACATTCACCCCATTGCGGTGTCCAAAGGCTCGACCTATTAATCTTATCAGGTCAAAAGTTCAAAGTGATCTTAATCTTATCAGGTCAAAATTCCCAAATCCCATTATTTTAAACGTCTATGCCAGTGTCAATGAGATTCCGGTGATTTTTAACCTAAAGAAAAATTATCTCTGGACCTGTAAAACTAGAAAACAATTTTTTCCCAAAAGACAATGGTGTGGCAAGCATAAAATACTAGTTACCAATACAGTTGTCCCTTGGCGTATACGGGGGATTGATTTCAGGGCCCCCACCCCCACTGTGTATACCCAAATCCTCATACTCAAGTCTCTCAGTTGGCCTTGTGGAGCCTGTGTTTGTAAAAAGTAAGTCCTCCATATATGTAGGTCTTGCATCCTAGAAGTATTGTATTTTTGGTCTTCATTTACTTGGAAAAAAAAAAAGACCCTGCATCTAAGTGGGCCCATGCAGTTCAAATCCATGTTCAAAGGTCAACTGTATTCCCCTTCAAAAAAGGAGGAAATAGAAGGAAAAAAAGAATCCCTACTTCCAAGAAATGTCAGGATACAACTGGGAAACTCTGTGAGGTTACAAGGCCTGGAAGGAATCTTCTATGATTTGCGGCTTCATTCTTTGGGCCTGAAGCTTTGCCCTTGGAAGCATCTTTTTTCTGGAAAGGTAGAAGCCATCTGTAGCTGCGTAGTTTTATCAGCCTGTTTTCTGCATGCAGAATTTTGGGATTCTGACAGCCTTCTTTGATCTTGTCCCGATTCTGTCCATTTCAGGTCAAGTTGGCAGTGCTTCT
Organism: Cephalopachus bancanus; assembly: GCA_027257055.1. NCBI lineage: Eukaryota > Metazoa > Chordata > Mammalia > Primates > Tarsiidae > Cephalopachus > Cephalopachus bancanus. The sequence goes on from JAPVLO010000140.1 coordinate 1,747,760, forward strand.
CCCAGCATGACATTTTCAAGAACCAGTGGGTCTCCTGGATAAAGCATAGGCATTCACTCCATTAGACAAGAGGCTCCTCTGTAGATCATCTCTGAATAACCCTCTCTCGATTCCTAGCTTGTACGCAAGCGGATGAAGGGATCCCGGAGTCACAGCCCTCATTTCCTCAAGAAGACCCCCTCGTGTGATTGAACACTCCAACTCTGTGTTTCTTTTGAGACACTAGCAAAAGCTGCCCAGTCACATCCTTGGTTTTCTTTCCAGAGCTTGCTTTCCTGAGGGGGCATCTAGTGTCTTTTGCGATCTGAATAGCCTGAGAATTTCCCAAGTCCTGGTTCCTTTTCATGGAACAGTTCTTCCCTCCATTTACCCTTTCTTCTTACATTTTACTGTAAGTGGCAAGAAGAAACCAGGCCTCATCTTTCATGTTCTTCTTGGAAATCTCCCCAGATTTAGCTTTCTACGTAATTCAGGACACAACCCGCCCTCAACTTTCTGCCACCATGCAAGGATTCCCTTTCCTCTAGTTTTCAAGAAACTGTTTCTCATTTCCATCTTACCCTTCACCTGCAGTGCCCTTAATGTCCATATTTCTGCCAGCAGTTTGTTCATGATGATTTTGGTATTCCATGAGATTGTGTGGTTTTTTTCCTTATCGTGCTCACCATTCCCCAAGTCCTCACTAACAGTTATTTCCATCCGTACTTCTACTAACAATCTGCTCAAGGAATTTGAGCCATTTTCTGTCATGCTCCTCAGTATTCTTCAGCTACTGCCCGTTGCCTAGTTCCACTGTAGTGGCCGGAAGTTCAATCCGAGAGACCACCAAGAGCCAATTCCGATGAAAGTTCAAGAGGGTCTTTATTTGCAAGCTCGAGCCTGGACCTCTGTCAACAACCGACGCAGCGGAGTCCACCCAGAGGCCCTGACTTCCTTAAGCAGATACCTTTTATGCTTTTACACAAGGGGAGGAGGAGTTTGGGGGGACTTTCCAGTCTTGTTACCATTTAATTGGGTAGTAACCTCTGGGGGTCAGCCCCATCGTGGAGGATTGGCTAGCCTGACTCGGGCTGACCTTGGCCCACTAGCTGGGGAGTTGCAGAGACATCTGGAAACTTAGGTGATTTCCCCCTGGCACCTGATTGGTTGTTGCTAAGGGGAAAGTGGGTCAAGGGAAGGGGTTAAAGCTTGAACTGGAGCTTTGCAGTTTTTTCCCATAACTGAAACTTTAAACAGCTACAGGTTATGTTTTAAAGCAGAAAACTAAGATGGCTGTGCTATTGTCCACAAGCCGATTACCTATTTATTGGGTTATAGCATACTCTTAACCTAAGTCTATGGTATACTCTATTACGGTCCTCTCACCACATTCCAGGTATTTGTTACAGCAGCAGTAGGGAGCTATGGTACCAGTTGCCCTTGTCCTCAATCTCACAGTGGGGAGATGGAGCTCAGCAAGGTGCCACGCACACTGTGGGCTGGCATCACAGCTGAGCAAGCCTGAGCTTAGCGAACCCCATGTTTGGACAGTGGGCTGCAAGAACACTTGCCCAGCCTTTGCCCAAAAAGGAGACATTATCTTTTTTATGCTGGATAGTAAGCAAATCTGCCCTCTGCTCCAGAGGAAACCACTATCTTCATTTTCCCAGGCTGTTTGCTCTCCAGGTGTTGGTGATTCGAAAGTTGAGAAAAAAGCTGTCAGTGCCTGTGCTTACCATACATACAGAAACCTGAGTGGCCCTCAGAACTGTCTCCCAAACCTAAAATGACCAGTATTTGGGATTTTTTTTTTTTTTGGAGTTAGAGTCTCACTCTATTACCCAGGCTGGAGTGCAATGGCATGCTCACGGTCACCGCATCTCAGGCAATCCTTCCACCTCAGCCTCCCGAGTCACTGAGTAACTGTCACACGCCACCATGCCTAGCTAATTTTTTGATTTATTGTAGAGACAAGATCTCACCAAGTTGCCCATGGTAGTCTTGAACCTCTGGGCTCAGGCAGTCCTTTCGCCTCTGCCTCTGAAAGTGCTGGGATTACAGGTGTGAACCACCATACCAGGCCCAATCATCTGGAATTTTTTAAAAAGAGATGACTTTCAGGAAATTGTAAAAAAAAGTTATGTGCCCTGAATTTCTCTTTCAGAGATGTACAGCCACCTCAGGTTAAATTCAGTCATTTTTTTTCCTTCTGAAAGCTGCCAAGACTTTAACAGAATATGCACTGTGTATGTGAACTATTTTATTAGCCACTGAAATACCATCTATCAGTGGCAAAAGAATAATTCATCGTGCCACCCAGAAATGGAGTATGGGAGAAATAGATAGTGTTTATGTCTAGGCAGGGGTTTTAGATGTCTTGAGGGAGGCAACTGATGGTAGGCTGGGATCAGAGGTAGAGCAGAGGACTGTCTGCTTACTCTTGAGGCAGACGTGTGTGTGGTTTAGAGAAAAATATTCTTGTTTTTCTATGGAGCGCTTTTGAATAAATTTTGCTGAAAACTTGGGGTTCTGGGTTAAGAGCGAGGCTTAATTTACAACTGCACAGCCAGTGAGAGAACTCCAGAGGAATGTGCCTGACTCAAGAGGTATGTGTTTACATTTCAAGGGAAAATAAATTCCAGCACCTTGGAGATGTCCCTAGATCATAAAATCCAGAGGCACCGAGGAGAGATGTATTTGCATTTCCGGGATCCTTTTCATCTGGTCTCTCTGGTTTTTCTTCTTCCTATTTTGCCACTTTCTCCTGCAGATAAACAGAGAAACTCTCTTTTTCTCAACTCCTTATCTAGAATACAGATTTTGGATATGTAGATTTTGACCTGTTGGTATTGTGACTTCAGGGGTGAGAATTGGAATGTGAGGAACCGTGTGGTTATGGTTGGCGGTATGACGCCTGAGAATTTAGCCTGACCCCAATCACCTTGACTGTGCATTCATGACAAAACCAATAAAGATAAATCTTGAAACTTCAGCATGTCGTGTGAGTCATCCCAAAACACTTCCTAGATAGCAGAATCGTGTCAAGAGTAGGTGCAAGAAGGTTCATACACAGGCGTCTGCCTGTATAGTGTCCTTGGGGCCTAAGAACCTCCAGCGTGAGCTTGGAAGCACCAGCCCTTGGTTTCCAGTGAATCGTGTGAGAATGCGCTGCACTAAAGAAATAATAAGTTGAGAGACAATTGAGAGACCCAAGAGATTAAAAAAAACCTAAGAGAACTATTACTATATGAATTCCTACCCCACGTTCACTGTATTCATTTGCAGTGTTTGTACTTAGAATTTTGTTAAGTTTAATTTTTGTTTGTCTCATAAAATAACCAATTGCTTCCGCAACTGCGGCTAGCAGTATGTGAATGTCAAGTAATAAACCCCTCCCGGACATTCCTTTGCTTAGCCTGCCTGCTGACATTCCACTCTGCTCATTTAGCAGCTCCCCCGTCAATCACAGGTAGCTGAGCGGACCAGACCAATCCCAAGTGCCCCCGTACCATCAGGAGAAATTACCCTATCATGTAAACACAAGTTTAAAGTTCTTTCCCCTACCTCTGTAACGATGTATAAAAACTGCTTGCCATGCCGGATCGGGGCTCTCGTCCCTGGAGCTGCTGCTTCGGGCGTGAGCCCAGACTCGAGCCTGAATAAAGACCCTTGTGTGTTTGCATCAGAGCTGGCTCTTTGTTGGTCTCTCGGATTCTGAAATTTGGGTTTAACAACAATTACACTAACAGCATCTTAAGTTAGTTCCGCAGAAGCAGAGCCTGGGATGAGGATTTCTGTTGAAGCAATTTAAGGGAGGTGAGCCATTAGAAGGGGAGTGATGGAAACAGTTAGGACAGGGCAAAAGCTAGAAAGAATGTCATCTCAGCGAGGGCCTCACTCCGATCTCACAAGAATCCCTGGGGCACAAATTATTAGCCACTGAGTTGGTCCCCTTTTCTGTAGCCCCAAGCCAGTCAAGGTAAGGGGGTTTCTGCTTCGACCAAAGGCAATTCTTGAGAGAAAAGGGCATGGGTCAACGTTCTCCAGCAGCTGGGTATGGGCGCTGGTTAGTAAAGGACATTTATTAGGCAATAAGCTCCCCTGTGCAGAGGTAATTTTTGTACCTCTAATATGAGAGTTCTCAACACAAGAGGTCAGCATGATCTTTTAAAATGTAAATTGTCAGGTAACTTCTCTGTTCAAATCCTACACTGGCTTTCCATTTCACTCAGTAAAGAAGGCACAGCCGGCTCGGTGGCTCAGCCTGTAATCCCAGCACTTTGGGAGGCCGAGGTGAGAGGATTGCCTGAGCCCGCAGGTTCGAGACCCGCCTGGGCAACTTGGTGAGACCTCATCTCTGCAACAGAATCAAAAATTAGCCGAGTGTGGTAGCACATGCCTGTAGTTCCAGCTACTTGGCAGGCTGAGGCGGAAGGATCGCCGGAGGCCAGCAAGTCGAGACGGCAGTGGCCGGGAGCGGCCACTGCACTCCAGTCTGGGCGACAGAGTGAGACTCGAAAAAAAAAAAAAAAAGGCACAGTCCTTATCATGACCTCAGAGTTCTACGTGATCTGCGCCCTCCTCCCTGAAAGGTGGTACCTGCAGAAACCTAGAAGAGACTTAGCTGACTCTTAGTTTCCTCTTTTTGCCTCAGCATAATCATGAGAAAGCCTTCAGACGTTCGACTGCGGGACAAGCAGCAGCCTGTCCCATCCCCCCTCGGCAAATCTCCATCAGATGCCAGAGCAGGACAGTCCAACCTTTCAATTCATGGTTTAGCATAATAATCTCCAGCAAACTTTTAGGTTCCTTGTCAAGGCTGAAGATCAAAGATCACCCTTTGGCTGGCCAAAGTTAAAAAAGTAATACTATGACCACCTTTGGTCAAGGAGTTTGTGAATTGCAAATGTCTGAGTTTGTGAATTGCAAATGTCTGACAAGCCTCTTGCAGGAAAAAAGCCTTCCAGGCCCAAACTCCCCAAATTAACCTAGTCAGCCCTTTGTGACCTATGTGGTACAGATAAGCCCCACTATGGCAGCAATCAGGTGACCTAGCTACCTGCCTGCTGTCCATCACCTGGTGTCAGTACCTGCGCTTGCCTGCCCCTTCCTGAGGACGTGGAAGCAGACCACCACCCAGTCACCCTGATGATCTCGCCCCATCAAGGGGAATGGCTAAAAGGACTCAGCCACAAGCGACCGGGGGCCACTGCCGTGGTAGAGTCTGGTGTGGCCGTGTGCTCTTTGAGCTATGGCTGCTGCCGTGCTTCCCGGATTTGGCTCCCTCTCCCACCTTGGGGAGGTGAATCTTCTTTTTCCCTTCTCTCTCTCTAATTTACTTTTAACCAAACTTTTCCTTCTTGACCTCTTTGTGTTGCAAATCTTTGTGTTACTGGGATCTCTGGGTTACTGGTGCCAAGTCTCCCCCGGCGTCTCCACCCATCCACCCACCCTCACCCTATCCAGACTCACCCTGTCCAGACCGTAACACTCCCCCACCCATCACAGAAGAGGCAGCCCTTCCAGTAACTTTTATGCAGGAGTCTCAGTAAACCAAGAGACTCTCCGTATCTGGGAAGAGCCCTTCTTCTGGATGGATATGTGACCCTGCTCCTTCCAGGGCACCGTGACCAGATCACAGACTTCCCATCTGGCTTTATGTTTCCTCTTACCTTTTCGCATCTGGAAACTTCTTTTCCCTTCATGCTTAGCTCTATATTATTTTTCTTGCTGTGACCTTTTATCTAGCATTACTAAAGTTTTATTTAAGAGGAGTTTGAATTAGCTCAGTTCATCATGTTTCCAGAACTGGAATCATACTTATTTTGTTCATTCTAGAATATCTGTTTGATTCTTCTTTATAATATATTCTAGTATATTTCTCTGGTGAAAAATCTTTGTTTTTTCATTTATTTTTACAACATCTCCTCTATGTTCTTGAACACACTGAAAGTATTTTATAGTCTTTATAAAAGACTAGGCTAACTTTCTAATGCCTAGATCATCTGTGGGTGGATTTGTATCTTTTGTTTAATGTTTCATATATTATCAATCATTTGGTCTGAGCTTTGCATGTCTAGACATTTTTGTATTATTTCGTGGACACTGTATGTGAAAAATACTTTGATACTACATGTGATGTTGTCTTCTATGAGAGACGTTTTTCTCTTCTGTTAGGCAGATAGGGTGGGGGTTAATAATCTCACTCCAATCAGGCATTACATGTGTCAGGACAGCACTGCATTTTTTTCAAACAACTTTGAGGTATATAAAATCATTTTTTTTTTGAGTTGGATTCTCACTCTGTTGCGCAGCCCAAAGTGCAGTGACACGATCACGGCTCACCACAGCCTCCGCCTCATGGGAACAGGCAACCCTTTCACCTCGGTCTGCCAAGTAGCAGGGGCTAGAAGTGTGTGCCACCATGCCAGGTTAATGTTTTTGTTTTTTTGTAGAGACGAGGCCTCACTATGTTGCCCAGGCCGGCTTCAAACTCCTGGGCTCAAGCAGTCTTCCCCCCTTGGTCTCCCAAGATTTGGGATTACAGGCATGAGCCACCGTGCTCAGGTGACAAAGTAATTTTTACATATTTAAAATGCACAATTCAATACATTTTGACACATGCATACACTCAAGAAAACATCGTCACGATCAAGTTTAATTAATGAGTAGGACCATCACCCATATAACGTATCTCATGCCCTCTATACCCCTCCACCCCCCTTCCTTCCCTTGTAACCACAGATCTACTTTCTGTCACTGTATATGGGTTTGTATTTTCTTTTTTTTTTTTGAGTTGGAGTCTCACTCTGTCGCCCAGACTGGAGTGCAGTGGCTGCTCCCAGCCAACACAGCCTCGACCTGCTGGGCTCCGGCGGTCCTTCCCCCTCAGCCTTCCAAGTAGCTGGAACTACAGGTGTGTGCTACCATGCCCGGCTAATTTTTGATTTATTGTAGAGATGAGGTCTCGCTAAGTTGCCCAGGTGGGTCTCGAACCCACGGCCTCAGGCAATCCACTCACCTCGGCCTCCCAAGGCTCGGGATGACAGGCTGAGCCACCGAGCCCGGCTCATCATTTCTTTTTTAAATAGATTATGCTTTTGGTATTATATAAAATAAATCTTTGCTAAAGTCAGGGTCATAAAGGTATAAGTCTATGCTTTTTCCTAGAAGTTTAATAGTTTCAAGTTTTCCATTAGGTTTATGATTCATTTGGAGTTGTTTTTTAAACATGGTGTGAGATGTGGATCAAAGACCATTGGCTTTTTGCATATGGGCATCTAATTGTTCCAGCAGAATTTGTTGAAAAGATCCTTTCTCCTTTGAGTTGCCTTTGCACCACTGAAAATCAGTTGTCTATGTGTGCGTTGATGTGGAATGGGTGTAAAATCGTCAAATAGAACAATTAACAGTTAATTGTTCTATTTGACGATTTTACACCCATTCCACACTTCTTGACGACTATAGCTTTCTACTCAGTTGTCAAATCAGATGGTGTAAGTCCTCTAACTTTGTCCTTCCTATTTATTGCTGATTTGGCGATTTGGTATCCTTTGCATTTCTATATGAATTTTAGAATTTGTTTTTATTATTTATCTTTATATTATTATTATACTTATTATTTGAGTTGGAGTCTCACTCTATCATCCAGGCTGGAGTGTGGTGGCGTGATCATGGCTTAACCACAGCTTTAAACTCCTGGGCTCAAGCAATCCTCCCACCAGTGCCTTCCAAAGTGCTTGGATTTCAGGTGTGATCCACCACACCTGGCCTAGAATCATTTTTTTTTTTTTTTTTGAGTTGGAGTCTCACTTGTTGCCCAGGCTGGAGTGTAGTGGCAAGTTCATGGCCACACCAGCATCGACCTGCTGGGCTCTGGCGATCCTTCTGCCTCAGCCCTCCAAGTAGCCGGAACCGCAGGTGTTTGCTACCACGTCTGGCTAATTTTTTGATTTATTGTAGAGACAAGGTCTCACCATGTTGCCCAGGCTGGTCTCAAACCCGCGGGCTCAGGCAATCCTCTCGCCTGAGCCTCCCCAAATACTGGGATTACAGGCCTAGAGTCATTTTTAAAAATCCCTTTCTTTCATCCTGTTCTCCCCAAATTCTACTCATTTCTTAACATCCAACTTCAAAGTCACATTTCTCAGCAAAAAGTTCTCCAGATCTCGGGTGGAGGAATTTCTCTTTCCTCCCTGCTCTGTTCACGCTTCATAATATTCGTATCAGGTTTATTCATGTCTGGCTATATATACATGTCTCATTTTCCCTGCATTAAGAGAGACCTACCGAAGACATCTAGTTCATCTCCAGTGTATTGTCAAGGAATTCAACAGATTTAGGATTGTTTATTCCCTTACTGTTTAATATGTCAGATCTTTCCTTCTTTATTATTTTCACTGATGCTATTGTACTTTCAAAGAACAATGGGGTTATTATTCCCCAAATACCCAAACATACTCTCATTGACTGTGATGGTGAGGACATGCAATGGTGTCGTCACAATCTATTTAGGGTTCACATCCTGCTTCATCACAGGTCTCTCAGGGGAGTGTCGCATCCTTAAAGACATTCATGGTATCTTTGGCTACCAGGGCAGTAGCACCTCGAGTCAGGCCCACTGTATTTCCACCAGTGCTCCTCAGCTCCATTTTTAGCCCTCCATTTGAGGCAGCTGCTATTGTGCCCTTGCCCTCTAAAAGCCTATTATTCTCTCAGGAATAATTTTTGTATGGCGTTTAAGCATGTCCTTCTTAGGGGAGAAATGCAACCCAGTGATCTGACAGCATGGGAACATGGTTCGCCTGCTTTTTGTAGAGCCTGAACTGTTTTGTATTTATTGGGAACAGATACAATAAGAAAATTGTTTTAGCACCTAACAAGCCAGCGGCATAATGACATGAGTAGGGAAATCAGCTTTCTCATCACACTCAGACATGGTGTTGAGGTGACACCTTGAGTAATAGTTTCTTCTGTGAGCATTTTAAGGCTCAGGGCGCTTATGAATGACTTTATGCTTTTCTTCCTTAGTCTTTCCACATTCAGTACACCTGGCGAGTTATATGCATGCTGTTTATTTGCAGAACAGGCTAATCTTTATTAAAGATTGATTAAAAGCTAGCAGAAAATTTGTTAGAAAATAGAAATACGCTCAGATTTTTTTCCTAAAGTAGAATCTTGATGATTGATTAAAGAACTCTTTCACCATTAAAAATTATTATTATTATTATTTTTTGAGTTGGAGTCTCACTCTGTCGCCCAGACCTCTGTCGACCTGCTGGGCTCTGGCGATCCTTTCGCCTCAGCCTTCCAAGTAGCCGGAATTACAGGCATGCGCTACCACGCCTGGCTGATTTTTTGATTTATTGTAGAGATGAGGTCTCGCTGCCGAGGCGGGTCTCGAACCCGCGGGCTCAGGCCATCCACTCACCTCAGCCTCCCAAAGGCGCGGGATTACAGGCTGAGCCACCGAGCCCGGATTAAAAATTATTATTATTTTTTTTGAGTCGGAGTCTCACTCCGTCGCCCAGACTGGAGTGCAGTGGCCGCTCCCGGCCACCGCAGCCTCGACCTGCCGGGCTCCGGCGACCCTCCCGCCTCAGCCTTCCGAGTAGCCGGAATCACAGGTGCGCGCCACCACGCCCACCCGGCTGATTTTTTAAAAATTTATTGTGGAGATGAGGTCTCACCAAGTTGCCCAGGTGGGTCTCAAACCCGCAGGCCACCTTGCCTCAGCCTCCCAAAGGCGTGGGATCACAGGCTGAGCCACCGAGTCCGGCTCCGTTAAAATTTTAAATACGGAGATGCTCAGACTTGAACATGATGAACTGTTATTTGAGTCCATTAAACACTACAGCAGTCATCCGCCTTTTTTGGTGGCGACTCTGCCACGCCTCCCTCCTCCTCGGGGCCCATGAAAGGTCTGGGCTGTCCTTGTCACCACCGTCACCACCGCCATCCTCCCCCTCCTCACGGAATCGACTCCTCCAGCGTGCCCTAGGGAGACAGCGAGGCGGACGCCCACGGGAGGTGTGCGTGTGAGTGTGTGTGTGTGTCCCTGCACTAGTAAGACGCCAGATGCTGAACAGGTTTTCCCTTCAGAGAGGAGTGTGATGAGGAAGACCTGGGGTGGTGAAAAGCCAAGTGGGAGGCGGGAGACGGTCAAGCGGAAAGGGGCTGGCATCGCGCCGGGGGAAGGAGAGGTGGCCTGGGGGGGAGATTTGCAGAGTGGTTTGCAGGAAGGGGACAGTGGCAGGCAGAAGAATGCTCCCCCCCAAGATGTCCGCTTGCGAGACGTCTTGCGCAAGAGTCTTTGCAGATGTGATCAAGCGAAGGACCTGGAGGGGGGCGAGGGGAAATGGGTCTGCATCGTCCAGGTGGGCCCAACCTACCCACGTGGGCGGGAGTTAACATCAGGGAAGCTGGGTTTCCAGAGTCAGAGGGAGACGCGGCCACGGAGGCAGGTTCAGAAGGATGCAGACTGGCTGGCGCTGAGGAGCAGGCAAGGCTCGGACGAGCCCAGGCACGTGGGTGGCTCGAGAAGCTGGAAAGGCGAGGAACAGATTCTTTCCTAGAGCCTGGAGGCGAGTGCGGTCCTGCTGACTCCTTGATTTCAGCCCTGCGAGAACTGTGTTGGGCCTCTGACCTCCTGAACCTGAAGGTGATGCCTTTGTGTTGTCATTCCATCGTGGTGACTTGCTACAGCAGCGGCAGGAAACGGACACAGGGGGATTTGTGGAAGGGATGAGGGGTCTGACTTGGGATATGGAGAGGAAGGCGGGGGTCAGACTGAGCCGCGCCTTGAGGGTCAGGGCAAGGCCTGTGATGTTTGCACCCTAAGCACCCGCAGGGCGAAGCGGGCGGATGGGACAGGCCGAGCCAAGTCTTAGGCAGAACGCCTGGGCGCTGTGACTGCAGACTCTGGAGTGAGGGCAGCACTGGAGGAGAGGAATCAGTCAGACCTCCACAGGCAGAGCGAGAAGCGAAGCGGGCCGGGTCTGGCGTGGCTCTCCCGGCAGTTCCAACACCTTGGGAGGCCGAGGCGAGAGGAGCGCTTGAGCCTCGGAGTTCGAGACCAGCCCAGGCGATTTAGCGGCATCTTGTCTCTACGAAAAGTCAGCTGGGCGTGGTGGCGTGTGCCTGTAGTCCCAGCTGCTCAGGAGGCTGAGGTGGGAGGATCGCCTGAGCCTAGCAGGCTGAGGCTGTGGTGAGCGATAAGCATATCACTGCACTCCAGCCTGGGCAATCAAGTGAGACTCCAACTCAAGAAAAAGGTAAAATGGTGATAGGGCTGCCGTTATGTGGTAGCTATGGAATGTAGAGACAGACCGATACCCAGTGCCAAAAAACGTGTACACATTTTAAGCGATGTTATCTACAGATTACTTTTTGAAGTCGAATCGAATTATGGTCGCCATCTATAGTAAGACCTTCACTCGATAGATGGCACTGGTCAAAGGAATGCTGGCATCACCATGCAACGGGCAGGACGGTCAAAGAAAACAGCCGAGGCGTGGTGTCATCTGAGGGGCGCAAGACCATTTTGAAGTGGTATTTGAAATGCGAGAACTTGTGGAAACACGACGACAACGGCGGTGTGAGTGTGCCACGGAACCTCCCTCATGCCTAACGATTGCACACATTCGTGACAAGCTTGAAATACACGATACGGTGTGTGGTGAGCACCAGGGAAGAGCCGGAAGGCTTTGCACAGCAGCAGGTCCTGCAGTGGTCCGCAGCAATCGGGAGTGTCTGGACACGAATGGTAACCATTCCGAGCACCCCTTGTCATTGCAGAGGTCGAACGTGACTCGTATTCCTCTTTTGTTATAAGTATGTATTGAGTATTCCACTCTTAGTACAAGGTTTTCCTTTCTTGAAATGCGTATACTGTTTTGGCACCCTCTGTAGAGACATTATTTTGAAGAAATAGGCTACAAGTTTGACGACTCCACGTTGGGGAGGATAGGTCAGGGATGCTTCGAACTGGATGACTAGAGAGAGCTTAACACCCAGGGAACTGAGCAGTTGGTTTTAGGGGGAACATTAGGAGCTAGCTTTAAATATACTGGGTTTTATGAGGACGGTGGGTTATTCTGACAGAAATAGAGGCGGGCAGTCAGGAGAGAGGAGAGGAAGGGTAGTGATGGAGATTCACCATCGTCTCGTTATCCTGTGGGTGGTGGTGTTTGGGCTATGACTTAGATGTGACTTCTGGGGACCGCGGGGAGGGCAGCGCTGTGTTTGTAGGAGGTCGAGGGACAGAGGAAGATGGTTGGTTTCCTGGGACCCGCGACCTGTGAGTGGCAGGGCTGCTGTGAATGCTTTGATGCCAACCCAGGGGGTGAGCACCTGCCCTTTCTCACTAGAGCTCCGTTCACCCGCCCATGATAATGAGCAAAACAGGTAGGAAGACAAGGACATACAAAGGTGCGATTATCTACCCTGGCAGCCCGGAGCTGGTAGAAGAAAATGCACCCAAGATGCATTCCACCCAGTTCCCTCCAGTAAGCAGGATCAGTTTTACCCGTGTATAAATAACTCAAATCCTTTCCCTCCTGACTTCACTTTTGTATACCTCACAAATCCTTCCCCAAAAGCCCATTCCAGACTTTTCTCCAAGAAGTGGTTACATACACACTGTGTAGCTCTATTTCTATTATCCACCCTCTGCACCTGCACACGGGTTTCCTCATGGGAACAGCAATACCCTAACGTGGGGAACGTTGATGGCGTGACCAGGAGAGTCGCCAGCGCAGGGCACACTTTGTTGAGACGCATTCCACTGGGCCAGACTCCCTCTGTGTTCTTGGCGTCGTCATCTTTGTGCCCCAAGAATGCATAGCTTGTGCAGCTGCCCCTCCACTTTTTGTCTGCCTCTCTCCAGCGTCGACTCCCTTTTCCCTTCACCTGAATTCGCCAACAGCTCTTTTGATTCCACTCTTGAAATCTGATGCCTCTTTTTCTCCTACAAAATAGATTTCCCTTCTGATTCATACTGTACCTCAACAAACGTCATTCATGTTTATTTTTATTTATTTTTAATCTGATTTCATTATAAATGCAAGTCAGGATTAGGCGCACAAGTCATGTCTGCGCAGGTGAAGTCTGGGCCTCCAGTTGGCGCTCACGTCCCCTGTGCAGGTCCAGGCACCCTTGGGTTGTTACGTCCCCACCTTCCTCCCTCCCCTGGCAGTGTCCTGTGACCGCCTGTCCCCTCGCTTGTGTAGGTGGGAAAGAAGAGTGATCCCTCCTGTTTGTACTGTTTAGGTGGTTGTGATGGAAGTTTTCGGAAAACGCAGAAAGAGAACAATGGACGGCTAGGATTTAGATCAGAGGGGAGGCAATGGGTTCATTAGGGCTAGGACCTAATTCCTTTTCAAACTGGACAGGTGCTAAGCCACACATAGGGTTTTGATGAGAGACTCTTCTATGGAGATGGAAAGGGAAGGAAATGGGTACACGTACTAAAACAGAATTATCAGGAACCCGGAAGAATCAGAACATTTCCGAACTTCACTGTGTCTGCTATTCATTGTTAAGGAGCTCATCAGCGCGGGTTGGCTATTGAATGGCCTGTAACCACAAGGCATGTTTCTTTTTATGAGTAAAGATATGTATGTTGATCAATGTGCCTGTAACTCTTTAACCTAATTAGAGCCCTTAGTAGGCATGGGTTGGAACAGGGGAGTGGCTATGCTCACATCCTTGGTGTTTAGTAATGCATTAGTTCATTTTCTGTGGCTTATAACAGAAAAACTGAAAGTGGGTAATTCGTAGAGAAAAGACCATCATTGATTCCAGTTGTGGAGGTTGAAGTCCAAGGCTGTAGAGTCATATCTTGTGAGAGCCTTCTCACGGGTGGGGTCCTCATGCAGGGTCCTGAAGTGGTGTCGGCATTACATGGTGAGGGCGTTGAGTGTGCTAGCTCAGGTCTCCTTCTCTTCTTTTAAAGCCACCAGTCCCCCTCTGATGATAACCCATTAACCCATTGGCCCATGAATAGATTATTCCTTCCATGAGAGCAGAACCCTCATGACCTATTCACCCCTTAAAGGCCCCACCTCAGCCGGGCTCGGTGGCTCAGCCTGTGATCCCGCGCCTTGGGAGGCTGAGGTGAGTGGATTGCCTGAGCCCGCGGGTTCGAGACCCGCCTGGGCAACTTGGCGAGGCCTCATCTCTACAATAAATCAAAAATGAGCCGGGTGCGGTAGCGCGTGCCTGTAGTTCCAGCTACTCGGAAGGCTGAGGCGGAAGGATCGCCGGAGCCCAGCGGGTCGAGGCTGCGGTGGCCGGGTGCGGCCACTGCACTCCAGTCTGGGCAACAGAGTGAGACTCCAACTCAAAAAAAAAAAAAAGGCCCCACCTCTCAGTACTGCCACATTGGGAATTAAATTTCAACAAGTTTTAGAGGGGACACACATTCCAACCATAGTAAGCAACAAATTTATGATTTCTTCAGTGTGGAATAGAATTCCAATACTAAAACCTAGACTTCTCAGGGTTTACGAATAAAGGTTAGTTTAGAATGCTGTGGGCTACATGTAGTCCATGTAGCCAAAAAAGCAGAGGTGGGTTGCAGAAAGCCATCTATCCTGATACGGTTTCTGAAGGGAAGCACTGTAAATGCAGGTGTTTTGTAACTTCGGGAGAGGTATGGAGTTGGTGGGATGTTAGGGCTCTCCAGACAAACAGAACCACAGTGTACATGAGGGGGGACCCCAAAAACCTGGCATTAGCTTCTGAAGGGGGGGCCCCGTCTAGTGCAGGCTTTCCCGGCTAAGTAAATGTTTTAGGAACACATTGGCATCAGTGTATCAGCTAGCGCTGTTGTGGAAGGCTGCATTTGGCATCAGTGAATTTTTTGGTGACTCTTTCAGCGTTTGCCTATTTCATGACAGATGATTTACGAGTGCACTGTCCACACAACACTCAGTGTTCAGTAGTTTTTGACTAAAGACGGCGACCCCCTGTCCTCCACCCGCCCTATTCACTCCATCTCGCCCCACGGGTCTTTTTTGTCTCCCTGGACGAGAAAAAGTCCTCAAAGGGAAATGCTTTACTGATATAGAAGAGATGAAACCAAAAATGGCAAAAGCACCCAAAGGCATCAAAACTGATGAGTTCAAAAACTGTTTTGAGCAGTGGAAGCAGCCTCTCCATAGGTGTATTGCATCAAAGGGAGAGTGCTTTGAAGGTGACTGAAGTTGAAACAGGTAGGAATCAATACAGTTTCTCATAAATAGATTCTGGGGTTTTGGGGGTCCCTCCTCCTACATAAATATTTGAGAGGGGAGTGATTGTGGGAATTGGCTCATGCCACGATAAAGATTGAGGATTCCCTTGATCTGCTGTCTGCAAGCTGCAGGACTCGAGAAGCCGGAGGCATAGCTCAGTCCAAGTCCAACATCCCGAGAAGCGAGAGCAGTGGAGGGTGTCTCTGTCTCTGGCCAAAGTCTGAAAACCTGGGGACCACTGGCACAGGCCCTGAAGTTTGAAAGCCATAGGACCCGCAGTTCTGATGTCCCAGGACAGGAGAAGACGGGCGTTCTTGCTCCAGAACAGAAAGTAAACTCGTCTTTTCTTTGCCCTCAGCCTTTCGGGTGGGGCCTGCCCACACTGAGCGAGGGCACGTCTTCCTTAATCAGTCCGTCGATTCGAATGTCAATCTCTTTCAGAAACCACCTCGCAGACATACCCAGAAATAATGCGTCACCAGCGATCTGAGAATCCCTTAACCTAAAATTAACCATCACAAGTCTATCTTTTATCAACATGGCACCTATTTGTACTGCCTTAAACCATACTGAAGCTCCAAATAAAGCTCCAAATAAATTCTGCATAATGTGATACAACTGTCTTGCTTGCAAACAGGAATGCATTAATCTCTTCCTCAGAAGAAGAGGTAAATTTCTTGGGTGATGTTTACTCTTCTCCTGATATCCTGTAACTTAAATACTAATATATAAAATTAACACTATTTAAATATGGCTATAAAGTCAAAACATATTATGTTACATGATAAGGAATAAGGGAAAGAAAACAAAAATATTTATTTAATATATGGCCCAGGCATGGTGACTCATGCCTATAATCCCAGCGTTATGGGAGGCCAAGGCAGGAGGATCTCTTGAGCCCAGGAGCTCAAGACCGGCCTGAGCAACATAGCAATCTCTGCCAAAAATACCATAAAATCCCCCAAAAGTCAGGCATGGTGGTGCATGTCTGTCATCCCAGTTATTCAAGAGGCTGAGGTGGAAGGATTGCTTAAGCCCAGGAATTCAAGGCTGCAGTGAGCTGTGACCGTGCCACTGCATTCCAGTCTAGGAAACACAGCAAGACCTCAACTCTACCAAAAAAGACGAAACAAGTTTCTTGTTTAATATATGTATAAGTACACACGAATGCATTCTTGAGCAAACGAAGGGGAATACTCACGATAATTATGGTCCTCATTCCTCTGTGTCAGCACGGTTGAAGCTAGTATTGGCAACTACTTTCTTCTACCGCCTATTTTGTATCCCTTTGCCCCCAGCGAAGCGCCTCAGCTGGCTGTGGTTCTTTTCCTGGCAGGGTCGCCCAAACCTTCATTCCTGAAGGCCATCTGGAGCCCTACCTGGATTCGGTTAGTTTCCCACTGACTTCATCAGAAAGCAAGGCAGCACTGGAGATGCGCTAAGAGATCGCCTGCATTCCAGACCCACTCTTCCTTCCTCCCAGTGGCCCAATTTCCCCTTGGTAGTCTCGGTCAGTCACCCCAGCTAACACTGTCACTCCCTTCTTGGTCTGTTGACTCAGAGGCACAAGGAGCCCGAAGTGGGAGTGAATGACCACGTCTGGCCATTTCTCCTTCCAAGCAAAGTAGACAACCTGTTGGGAGCCAGCCTTGGAGGCCCGCCTGATTGACAAAGTCCAGGTGCGCTGAGGATCCCCGGCCGCAAAGTGAGTCTGGGCAGCTGAGGCCCTTTTATCTTCCATCCTTGCTGTTGGTACAGCTGAAGAAATTCTGTGCAGTCGTGGAAGAAGAAGATGGCATGTTTATGTGAAGTTCTCACAGCTAACCTGGAGATGTCATGGTTCCTTTTCCCATTTTCCCACTATGCTGCCTGGCCTTTTCTAACATATGCAAGGGTTAAACTCTGAAGCACATCAAGAATGCTTTCTTTCACTTGGCTATAAGTTACTAGATATTGCTTGAGTAATAAATGGTATAGGTATACTCACTCCTTATTTGATTTAGAATTATGTAGTTTAGTGTTTAGACATAAGGTTTTTTAGAAGCACAAGTTTATAGTAAGTTCATTATGAATTCATTATAAGTTCTAACACTTATCTAGGAGTTATGTGGGTGATTTATAACACTGTCTTCGCTGACTTAGGATAAAGATTAATCGTTAAGGTTTTTACTTAATTCAATAGTTAAAACTCTAAGTTAACATTTATAGAGTGGGTTTTCACTGAACTCATAATATACTAATCAGACACTTTTATGATAACTTAGCTAAAGACAGAAAGCAACCTTGGGGGCCTGGGAAACATTACTAAAAGCTTCTTTTGAGTTTTCTTTAGAAACAAGCACTGCAGGGTAAGAGAAAAGTAACGAAGACACCTGGACAAGAAAGGCGATTACAGAACTCTGAAGGCCATAAAGCCCCAGAAGGAAGACTACTGCTAAACTTTCTGGAGACAGTTCAAGGACTGTAATTTGGGACTTTGGACTAAAACTATCATCTTTGGCCTTATGAATAAGACTCATTATCTGAATGTTTACAGGGTTCTTGGCTTGTTTATTGCTAAGAAATCTCACGACCCTTGCGGGGCGGGACCCCCGCAACAACTGGTGCATTACCAGAAGCTCTGCCCACTGGGAAGACTTCCTTTCACTCCTGTCCTTCAAGAATGTGTCAGAAAGGGGCTAGCGTGCTGTAGCTGTCCACTTCAGGGTGGTGACTGCATACTGCGCAGAACCATCTGAAGTCATGCCCGAGTATCTCTTCCTCTGTCAGCAGATTGTAGGCTTCACCCCATGAGGCCATAGGGAAGGCTGGGAGAAAGAAGGCAGTGTATTAGAGTAGAAACCACGGGCATTTGCGACTTGTATCTTCAGGACCTGCTCAGGCATGATGGAGGGCTGCTGTGCATGCCAAATAGCTTGATGAGTCAGGTAACAAGCAGTTCATGATAGGCAACTTAGGTGGCCTGGTAACTTGGTGGCCGATGGTCAAGGTTCAATTTCTACGAAGCCCGGTAGCAGGCGAAGAGCCGTCTCTCCAAAGGAACATAGTTATCTGCAGATGATGACAGGGTCTAGCTCCAAAATCTTAAAGGCCCGAGCTGCAAGTCACCTATAGGGTCCTTCCAAAGGCTCCAAACAGTACCCCTATCTTTCAGGGATACTTCAAGCACCATTGAATCTGCTAGATCATAGGGCCCAAGTAGCAGAGCAACGTGCACGGTGGCCTGGATCTGTTGTAGGGCCTTCCATTCTGTACCCTTCTCAAAACTAGCAGCTTTCTGGGTCCCTTGGTAAGTGAGCTGGAGTAACAGACCCAAAGGAAGAACATGCTGTCTCCCAAACCCACAAGGCATTGTGCCTTTTTCCTGGTTGCAGGAGGTGCTAGAAGCAGCAGCATACTTGTCACCTTAGAAGGGATATCTCAGTACGCCCCACACCACTAGACCCTTAGAAGTTTCCGTGAGGTAGACGGCCCCTGAATTTTAGTTGGATTTATTTCCTACACGCCAACATGCAAATGTCTTAACAGTAAGTCTAGACTAGTTGCTATTTCTTGTTCATGAGTTCAATCAACATGTCATCAATGCAGCGGGCCAGAGTGATACCTTGTGGGAGAGGCAACCAAGGCCCCTGCCAGCTATACTGTGCCTTAGGGCTGGAGAATGGCTATACCCCCAAGGTAGGACCATGAGTATGCCTTGCTGGCCTTGCCGGCTGAAAGCAAACTGTTTCTGGTTGAATTTATGGGCATGTGCAGAGAAAAAGCCATTTGCCAGATCAATAGCTGCACGCCAGGTACCAGGGGATGCGTTTTTAATTTGCTCAAGCAATGAAACCACATCTGGTCGAGTAGCTGCAACTGATCCACCACCTGGCTAAGCTCTGACAATCCACTGTCCTTCTCAAGATCTGTTGCTGCTTGGGCCAAATAGGAGAACTCCATGGGGATGTGGGGGAGTCACCATCCCTTCATCTTTCGAGGCCTTGTTGGGGGCACCAATCTCTCCAGGAATGCGGCCTTGCTTTTTGATTTACTATGTTTCCAGGTTTCTGCCTAATAGCTTCCATGCGGCCTTTCCCACAGGTGGAGGGGTCACTTGTGCTGGGAAAAAAAATTCATCAGAATTTGGAAGCTCAGCCGGGCTCAGCAGCTCAGCCTGTAATCCCGCGCCTTTGGGAGGCTGAGGTGAGTGGATTGCCTGAGCCCGCGGGTTCAAGACCCACCTGGGCAACTTGGTGAGCCCTCATCTCTGCAATAAATCAAAAAATCAGCCGGGCGTGGTCAGCTGCATGCCTGTAAGTCCGGCTACTTGGAAGGCTGAGGCGGAAGGATCGCCAGAGCCCAGCAGGGTGAGGCTGCGGTGGCCGGAAGCGGCTGCTGCACTCCAGTCTGGGCGACAGAGTGAGACTCCAACTCAAAAAAAAAAAAAGAATTTGGAAGCTCAGTCTCTCCAGCTTCCTCAGGGTTTTCCCGCACGTTCCATCTCAAATTACAGGATCCTATTCCTTCCCGATCAATGCCTCATTCATTTATTTTGTCCCTCCTGTGTGATGCATGCCACAGTGAATGGCCCCGTTCCTGGACCTCTGACAAAATGGGTGCAGCAGTGCTCCGTCTTCTGTGATGGATGCCATTGTGACTGTCCTCACACTGTGATCAGTGCTGCAGTAGCTGAGCTGCCATCGCTATGGGTGCCTCAGTGCCTGAACCTCTTCTGTGATTGGCCCTAGTGACCGGCACTCGGCACTCCTCCACGTTGGATACCCAGTGATTAGCCATTCTCTATGTATTTTAATTGACAATAATTATATTTATGGGGTACAATGTGTTTTGATATAGGCATAAATGCGGAATGATTATATTAAGCTAACAAATGTATTCATAACATTCCACTTACTGTTTTTTGTGGCGAGATTTTGAAATGTACTCTTTTAGCAATTCTGAAAAATACATTATTCTGAACTATAGCCGCCATGCAGCGAGATAGATCTCAAAAATATGTTCCTCCTGCCTAACTGAAACTTTGTACCCTTTGACTGTGATTTCCCCGATCTCATTCCCTTCTCCCCATGCGCCTTTCCCCCAGCCTCTGGTGACCACCACTCTTGCTCCCTACTTTTCGGAATTCGATTTTTTAAGACATATATGAGAGGAGGCCCCCCCAAACCCTGGGATTTACTTATAAAAAATTGTGTATTTACTCCTGCATGCTCAAGCCTCAGTCACCTTCAAAGTGCTCTCCGTTTGACACACTACACCCACCGAGATGCTTTTGCCACAGATCAAAGCAGTTTTTGAATTCGTCAATGGTGATGCTTCCTGGTGGTTCTGCGGCTTTTTGTTTTACCTCCACATCAGCAAAACGTTTCTGTTTCAGGTCTTTTTTCATCTGGGGAGACAAAAGAGTGTCTGGGGTGAGATGGGCGGGGGAGGCCTTGGGGTCATGCTGCTTTGGCCGAAAACTGCTCCACGCTCGGTGTGGTGTGGGCAGCTGCATCGTCATGGCAGAAGCACCAGTCACCCACTGGTCACAACTCAGGGTGCTGCTTCTGTCAGTAGCGACACAGCCTTCTCAGAACTTCCCGATAAAACTGATGGGCTCCTAGAACACGTACCTAGCAGGGGAAGCCTTGCTCCAAGGGGCCCACCCTCCAAACGATAATTCCGGGGGCCTCTCATAACTGAGATGACGCAACGTTTCTCTTTCTGAGCCGGCTTATTTTACGTAGCTTAATGTCTTCCCGCTTCACCCACATGATTGCAAATGTCAGAGTTTTCTTCTTTCTGAATGCCGAACAGTATCCCGTTGTGTACGCATGTGGCATTTTCTTTATCCCTTTGTTGACATACACTTAGGTAGATTCCGTGTTGTGGCTGTTGAGAATAATGCTGCAATGAACATGGAAGTGCAGATAACTCTTTGCATATTGATTTTAATTCCTTTGAATATATCCTATGATATATACCCAGAACAGGGTCTATACCAATTGCTGGGTCATTTGGTAGTTTTTTTTTAGTTTTTTGAGGAATCATTTTCTGTAGTGACTATACTGATTTATAATCCAAACAAGAGTGTACAAGAGTTCCCTTTCTTCTACATCCCTGCCAACACCTTTCATCTTTTTAGGAAGTCATTCCAGTTGTGGTTTTAATTTGCATTTCCCTGATTAGTGATATTGAGCATCTTTTCATGAACCTGTAGGACATTCAAATGTCTTCTTTTGAGAAGTCTCTGTCCAGATCTTTTGTCCAGTGTTTAATCAAGTTGTTTCTATTGAGCTTCTTATATATTGTATATATATATAAAAGTCTTACTGGATGTATGACTTGCAAGTATTTTCTCCCATTCCGGGTGAATTCTCTCTTACTTTGTTGTTTCCTTTGTTATGAAACTTTTTAGTTTGATGCAATCCCATTTGTCTATTTTTGCTTTTATTGTCTGTGCTTTGGGGATTGTATCTATGTATAAAATCATCACTCAGACCAATGCTGTGGAGTTTTCCTGTTTTAATTAAAAAAAATTTTAGAGATAGAGTCTTACAGTGTTGCTCAGGCTGGCCTTGAACTGCTGGACTCAAGTGATCCTCCTGCCTAAGCCTTCCAAGTAGCTGTGGTTACAGGCACATGCTACTGCAGCCCATCCCGTGTTTTCTTTTAGTTGTCTTAGTGTCTCAGGTCTTATATTTAGGCCGTTAATCCAAGTTGATTTTTACATATGGTGTGAGAAAAGCATCCAGTTTCATTCTTCTGCATATGGGTATCTAGTTTTCCCCAGCACCACTTACTGAAGATTGTTTTTCCCCACTGTGTTCTTGGTATCTTTACTGAAAAGCAATTGTCTGTAGTACCGCGGATTTATTTTTGAACACTGTATCCTGTCCTATTGGTTAATGTCTACTTTTATGACAGTACGATGCTGTTTTGATGACTATACCCTTGTGGTATATTTTGATGTCAGGTAGTGTGATGTCTTGCCCTTTGTTCTTTGTGCTCAAAACTGCTTGTCACTTAGGGTCTTTTGTGATTCCATACTTTTAGGATTTTTTTTCCTATTTCTGTGGAAAATGTCACTGAGATTTCAATAGCTATTTCACTGAATCTGTAGATCACTATGGGTAGTATGGACATTTAAACAATATTCTTCTCATTTATGAACATGGGATATCTCTCCATTTATGTGTTTTTGTTTAATGTTTTTTATCAACATTTTAATGTTTTCAGTATATACTTTTCACTTCTATGGTCAAATTAACACCTACGTATTTTTGTTGTTGTTGCTATCATTCAACATTCTCACTTTAATAGCAGACACCCTGTGAGGCTGGGAGTTTGCTGTAATTCAGCCAATTGCATGAGGAGGTCTTGTGTTTTTCAGCAGTTGCAGCCCTGTGGCTAGATGAGATTCCACCTCAGGGCACACCTAGAAGCTCTTGTATCATTTATGTCCGAAAATTCGAATCTTTGAACTCACCCTTTCCTTTCATTATTTTGCCCAGCAAAGTGATGAAAGCAACAAACTAATGTAATTATATTTATTTCAAACAGTTTTGCACAAATGTTTGAAAGTGTCGTATACAGGTCACTAAGTTATATGCCTCTTACAAGTGGTTGATCAGGAGTATTCAATCCAGATGTTTTGTGTATCTCTATAGGAAGTTCACCTCACGGACTATCAGTGCTCTCTGTATGATCAGAAATAGAGGCCTTAGCATTTTAAGTCCAATCAGATTAGAGAGCAAATTCTAGCAACCCCAAAACAAATTCAAGAAATTTACACTAAGAATGTTATTCTTTTAGAATCACTCCTGGTGACAAAAATTTGTATGAGTTAGGGTTATCCGGAGAAACAGACCAAAAGATACAGAGAGATAGGTACACAGGCAGCTAATTGTACGAAAAGCGATTTATTTTGGGAATTGGCTGACACCACTTGGAGACTGAGGAGTCCCCTGATGTGCAGTCGGCAAGATGGAGAAATGGAAGCCAAGGCATAGCTGCATCCAAGTCTAACAGCCTGAGCACCTAGAAAGACCACTGGTGCAAGTCGTGGAGTCTGAAGCCCAGAGAGCCTGCGGTTCTGGTGTCCAAGGGCAACAAGACAGGCACTCTGGCTCCAGAAGACAGAGCACCTTTCCTCTGCTCTTTTGTTCTGCCTGGGCCCTCAAACACATGGATGGTAGCTGCCCCCACTGGGCAAGGATGGGTCTTTTAAAATCAGTCCACTGATTTCAAATGCCAATCTTTTCCAGAAACAACATCACACACACACCCAGAAATAATGCTTTACCAGTGCAGTGATCTGTGTATCCCATAATTCTGTGAAGTTGACACCTAAAATTGAGAATCCCAATGGGAGAAGATCGATTCTGGAGCTTAAATCTTTACAGAAACCTTCCTATTCAAAACACAGAAGTGTGTTCATCTTCTGGCCCCTAAGAGTGATGATTAAGGAATGAGGTATGGTTCCTGAGGCTTTAAGTTGTAACTGATAGCTCTGATACCTAGGGGTCTTTAATCTAGGAACAGAACTGAACAACAACCTGCCATGTATACAGCTTATTCCAAAACAATATAAAATCCTCATCAAAATAGGATGCACCTTTTCTGTGTTATTTGATGTCTGCACATCCCTGCGTTGCAGAACCAGTCATGCTCGTGTTTGGAATGAATGATCCACAGATGGACAGTCAAGACGACAAAGGAGGGGATGGCTGCAGCTGTGTACTAATGGGCTTGTAGACAGAAAATGCACAAAACACCTTCAGATAATAACAAAATAAATTATTTCTATTATAACTTAAAATTTCTTTCACATAAAAAAATAGCCAACTACCATACTTTTACTATCCTCTCAGGAAAGTTACGTTAAAAAATGCTGGACATAAAGACAATAACTGCATTTCTCACATGTAACAACTTCCACATCTCACATTTGCTGCCTGTAGTTTCACCAAGATCTAGTTCACCTGCCCTTGTATAAAGTATTTTACTTTGTAATTATTATCCTAGGATTACACATATTGGCATGTGGTTATTCAGCAAACTGGGATGTGCTGTAAACATAAACTGCATTTTGAAGACTTAGTATGGAAAAATGCCAAAACTCAATATTTATATTGATACTGCTAACATTTTAGGCATAATATATAAATGCTCTGTCACCCAGGCTGGAGTACAGTGGTGTAATCATAGCTCACTGCAGCCTCAAACTCTTGGGCTCAAGAAATCCTCCCATCTCAAACTCTTTTTGAGTAGCTAGGATTATAGATGCAGACCACTGTGCCCAGCTCTTTTTGCCTTTTTAAATGAGACTACTGGGACACTAAAAATTACATATGTGAATCACCCTATACTTCTGTTAGACACTGCTTGGCTAGAACATTTGAAAACAAAGGGGCTAGAACTCTGAATTACCACTATCTTATATATTTGCGATCTGCTTTTGGAAACGGGAATTGTAAAATAACAACCCAGATTCTTTTATGAATATTTAGAATTTTTTCTAATGGACCTACATTACTTTTTAAATAAAAACATAAACAGGCTTTTTAAATTCTGCTTATAACCTTAAGGTTACAAAACAGTAGGACTAACATTAGAGAGTTGCAGCTTAAAAGATTAAAACAATCAAATTCCCTTAGTACTTGTGAAATGGATTTTCCCCTTATCTCAGGTGCAAAAAAGTTCCACCAACAGGGAAGAGTGAAAAACTGGTTGACACAAGAGAATTCACCGGTACAGAAATGACACGTCTTGCCTGAATTACTGAGAAGGCTCTACTGCTCAGCTGACGGTGCTGCTGTGCTCACAGTCCTCAAAAGAGGAGCTGGGTTCGTCACAGAGAAAACTCACAATACACACTTGGTCAATAATAATGTGGCGCAGTATGTGTAATTTTTTTCCTTTCCACTTCCAGCATACAAAGCCAGACCTTGCATGGCATCTCTGACTAGTTATGAACCTGTCCCCAAATCACTTAACATGTGACTGGTTAACGCCTTTCAGGAAAAATACACCACGATGCCTTCTTTCCTAGCTGGCGAGGGCAATTTATTTCGAAATGCTGCTTGCTTTCCAGAAACAAACTGGAACACGTATCTGATAAACACTGTCCTGCTGACAGAGGCACAGTCCCATCCATCCTCAGGCTTTTCAGTGAAGTCACGTGAGATCCAAGCTTCTAGCGACTCTCTGGTGCATTCACTTCATCTGCAAAAGCAGCCGGCACAACCACCCCCTGTCGGTGCAGCTCTCGGAGAACATCTAGGATGGAGTCTAACTCTGTGCGGAACTTGTCCAGCTCACGGTTTTTTAACTGCGTGAGTCGTTTCCATTTGTCAATTTCTTTGTTTTGCTCAGTTTCTACTACCTGGTGTGTCTGAAGTATTATCTGCAAATACAAAAATTCCACATTGCTGTTATAGTTCATTGCAGAGATGAAGAACCTCTGACAATCTCCAAGAGCTAAACTGGGATAATACTGAATAGGCCAACCTGGGTTTTTTTGGGAAACTCAGGCCAAACATAAAGCACTACATGTTGTATTTTCTGTTTTCAAAGAGTATATAATAACTGTTTGTTATAGACTGAATGTCTGTATCCCCATGGATGCATATGTTGAAGCTCTAACCCTTAGCGTGGCTACATTTGGAATAAGAGAACAATTCAGCTTAAATGAGGTTATAAGGGTGGGCCTTGATAGAATAAGGATTACTGTCCTCATAAGAAGAGACACCAAAGAGATGTCTCGCCCTCTCTCCCCCTCCTCTGTGAACATGCACTGAGGAAAGATCCTGTGAGAACAAGAAAGAAGGTGGCCATCGGCAAGCCAGGAAGAGAGCCCTCGCCAAAATGACCAGAACCTTGATCGTGGGCTTCTTCTGACCTACAGAACTATGAGAAAACTTCTGTTGTGGTAGCCACCTAATCTGTGACATTTTGTTACGGCAGCTCAAGTAGATCAATACAAAGCTAAATTTCAGCACCAAAGCAAGTGCCTAAAAGTACATCACGTCCTTACATCGCCTATTTTTAATTTCTATTGATTTATCTATTTGTAATTAAGTGCGGTACTCATATTACTAGTGCTAGGTCAATAATATTTTAAATTATCACATTTTAACATAAATTTATTTCTTGTAAATATTTATTGAAGTGACTTGAATATGAAACACTCTTCCCAAGCCTCGTTCCTGGACTAAGATGCGTAGCTTCTTAGGCACTCATCAGTAGTTACGAACATGATACAACGTTTTTTCTTTTTTCCAGATATAAAGCCAACCAATCTTCAAGCATTTGAGATTTAAAGTCTTATTTTTTCTTGAAAGTAATGAATTTTTTAAATTAACAAGGTCAAAATTCAATGGAAACACTGCAGGAAGTAACTTTTGCTAGGAACGACACAGCAGCAGCAAATCGAAGACACGTCAAAGAACTAGACAGATACGTAAATCTGCGATTTGCTATGTTACCTGTTGAAGTTCCTGTTCTCGTTGTGCATGTCTCATTTCCATCTGCTTGATTTTCTTTTCTAAGTCCACAAAGTGTTTCATCTCTGGTGTATGGTTTTCTTTGGCTTGCCTCAACTCTTCTAAGAGTTTTGAAATCTAAAATTAAAATGTAAAACACTATGATCATAAGGAAATAATTCTTTTTTAATAGGTAATCTTGAAAGTTGAGTACATTTGTATAAGACTTCTCTAGATAAGAGGCATCTTGGATTGTGAGTAATTACAGCTCTCATTTTCTATGTGCAGGAAGCAAAGGTTCACCTTGGCTCTGAGGTGACTCACATTCTAAGAGGTTCCAGATCAATGGACCCACCACCTTCTCCCTGCTATGTATGCCAGTCTGGTGATGGGCTCAAAATACAGTCAGGCACTTTATGCATTCAGCTTTGCTGCAAGGTGTCTGCTAATACGGTGATTACTTTTAGGATTAAAAAAAGTACACTTAAAGCACACAACAGAACACAGTGTCTAAAGCACGGAAAGAATTCAGTAAACATCGTCCTTTGACCAACTCCCTATATTTCTACTTGTCATTCTCTTATGGCCCTTATCACCTTATAATTTGTAGTAATGCATCCAGAGATAAACGTATGCATATAAAGTGGCGATAGTGAAGTACTGAGCCCTTTCTGTGTTGGTGGCTGGCTTAGGACCTGGGCGCAGAGATGAGGGACACAGTCCCTGTCCTGGGGGGGGGTCACAGTCTGATGCAGGGTTTCTACTTTCCTACCACAGCCCACAAAGAAAATGGTGATTTTTAAAAATATTCAACGTGAGGGAATTTGAAGGGCCTTGAAATTGGGAGCAGAACGGAGGGATCCGAAGGAGCTTTCATAGCGGGCCTGGAGGAACAATTAATTACGTTTTCTTTACTCTATATAATCACAAAAAGAAGTTTCACCAAGAATCAGACTTTGCTCATTGCTACCAATCGTAAAAAAGCAAATAGAAATGGATAAAATTAACAATTATGTTTTATATGAAAACCATTACCTAAGAATACTAAAAAAAAATCCCTTACCTTATCTAAATTAGTTCGGAAACTAGTGAAAATAAAAGCAAATTAAACCAAAGGCAATCTAAATATTTAAATGTGGAACTTCCCTGATGATACCATAATTAAATGACGGAAGAACTACGCAGACTGTAATTAGGATGGTTTGCAAAAAGCTCCAGGAGAGACCTCATAGAACATGCTCTGGTGGTGGGTGCTGGGTGTAACAATCCTATGTGTAATTACTAAAAAGTATGCTTAAAAAATGATGACGACTTAACAAAGAAAGTTGAGTAGGGATCTAGTCATAGGAAGAACAGTCAAATATCACTTCAATTTCTGTAGACTTTTTGGTGGCTGAAAATGTTTTTCAGGTTTTTTCATTCCACATTACCAGTCACTGCTATCTTGTGATACCCTTGTAACCCACTCCTGGTATATCAACTAAGACGTTCTGGTCTCACGAATGAAGCAGTCAAGCGAGTGAACTCTTCCACGGGAACATGGTGGAGAGACAGCCAGTGAGCAGTGGAAAGACAGGTGGGAACGCCTGCCTGGAAGTGAGGCCGGCCACGGGATTCCCAAGGCAGCCTGTGTGAGGTGGGCTTGGAGGACAGGAGGAGGGAGACATGCCGTTATGACGTCCTGGGCACTGTGTTAAGCGCAACACAGACGCTGCCTCATTTGATTCGCCTCATGAAGCCTTATATCTGTTTGGGCCCGATTCTTCAAATAACACGTAAGCTCCGCTAGTGCAGAGGGTATTATCTCTTTTGTTCTCTTCACTGTTGCTAGCACCTAGGCTGTACACAGCAGAGTAGGTGTTTAAGAGCTATTTATAAATTAAGGTAATCACCTTTCAGTGATTAAACATTCATTGGTAAATTACATAAACTTAGAAATCTGGTTTTAGACAACAGTAATTTTCCTTTTATTTGCACCTATCTAAAAGGACCTTTAAAATTATAATTAAAATCGAGTTATATTTTAAAATTCCTTGCATTTTAATGAGCTGTCCTGTAAAGGTAACTGAATACTTAATAAGCAAAGTTGCATGAGCAAAAATGTCTCCTGCTATGTGCATGTTATAGAAAAAACTGGAAGCAAACGGCATGCCAACAGTAGGGGATTGGTGAAATCTGTTAGTCAGCAAGAGCCTGGGACCTGGAGTCAGAGGCCCTAGGCTCTGATGGTGGTCGGTAATCGCAGGCAAGTTATTTCATTTTTCTTAGCATCAATTCCTTCAGTTATAAAAAGGGAACAGTAATAGCACCTAATAGCAAGTAAAGCACATAGCACCGTTCCTAGCACAGACTAAATGCTTAATAAGCAACTGTTACTACTATTATGCCTCTACTACAAAATGGTGTAACAGAAGTACTAAGAGGGAT
Source organism: Cephalopachus bancanus (assembly GCA_027257055.1). NCBI lineage: Eukaryota > Metazoa > Chordata > Mammalia > Primates > Tarsiidae > Cephalopachus > Cephalopachus bancanus. The sequence continues at coordinate 1,776,870 of JAPVLO010000140.1, forward strand.
GGATACTAAGGGGCGATCCCAAGATGGCGACAGAACTGGTTGCAGCGTGTGAGTCTCCGGATAAATGAGTGTGCATAGAGACCAATATGTATCACATGTGTGGGCAAGTGAGTACGGGAGTGTCTGAGTGGGGACACAGGAACAAGCAGCTTGAGCTCTCCTGCTGAGGTGGCTGCCCCAGTGCGGCACTGGGGTTCCTGCGTGATCCACAGCTCAGAGGGGAGGCGCCATTTCTGTAACCCTACTCCAAAGAAAGTGGCAAAACACAGCTGCTGCCTGGGGCCACTTGCCAGGCCTCTGGCACCAGATCCAACGCTGGCAGAGAAAACACATTGGAGGAACTAGTCCCCAAGCTCCAGCGGGAGAGACGCAAAGATGCCACCCCTGCCTTTGTCCTGGAACCCAGGGGGACACAGATGGTTGGTCTGCCCATGTGAACAGCAGAGCTACTCCCTGAGGCTGAGGGGTGAACTCAGCACCGCTTGGAGGTTGATCACTGTCAACCCAGAGAGTATACCCTGGGTGCAGTCTCCCCAGAGGGACAGGCCCAGGGAGGAGATTCAGTCGCCCCATACCCCGCACTGGAACATTTGCAGGACAGTGGTACAACTGGAGACGAAGAATCCAGCCCACAGTGCACGGTTGGGGCTGAGTTTTAAACTGATTCAGCTTCCTTCCCTCAGCAATTTGTGAGATGTGTGACCCAGGCAGGGAGTGTCCTGACTGGCACATACAGAGAGGACTGAACCCAAGCAGATCAGTTGGAGGTGGTTCATAGCCTCCCCCGACAGCATGTACAGTGAGCAGGGGGACAGATCTAGAGGTTGGAGCCCCCTCCCCTCTGCAACGAGCCAAAAGCAGGGGTGCTTGGGTCATGCCAACAAGGAATCCAAGGTTTCTTAATTGCCACAAGAGGGCACACAAGGATTACACAAGGTTTTTGGTTTTGCTATGTTTTCTTTCATTATTACTTTAAAAGCTTCTTTAAATTTTTCCTTTATTTTTCTCTTTTCTCTCGATATATTTTGCTGGGTGTGTGTGTATCTCGTTTTGTTTTATTCTTTTTCCACATAAGGATATATATGATTGTGAAAGTGTCCTCATATTGCTGGTTTTAGTTTTTTTTTTCTCTTTTTTACTCATTTGTTTGTCTGTTAGTTTGTTTTTCCTTCTCTACTTCTTTCCCTTCCCTTCTCTTCTCTCTTTCTTAGTTCTTTTCCTTTCCTTATGCTATTCTGTACCTAGGGGACATACATATGTTCCCACTGCATGGACATATTGTGAGGCGATGAGAAGTGGGTCCTGGAGAGCCCACACTCCAGTCAGCGAACACTGTAATCTGCAGGCAGCTTGTGAATCTTAGCACCCCTCCCATACACCTTTTTGAAATCTCAAAACTGCAAAAGGACAGCACAGCTCCCCACCCCCAACCCAACTTCAAAACAGAATACGGAAGCTCTATCTAGGGAAGAATAGGGGACTGAGCAAACAAAAGTGAAAACTATTCCTCTCTTACTGAGCAACAAAAGAGAGAAGAAAAATCCACCACAAATAAAGAGAATTCAATGAAAAAAACACAAGTAATCCTGAGAGCCCTAGAAGGTAGTGCTGGAGAATACAGACTTCGGAACTCAAACAACGAAGAGCACCCGGATTGACGGGTCTCAGACCACAAATGCAGAGAACAAAGAATGGCTGGAGAAGATAAGTAAGAACCAAGAAAGGCAAGACAAACACATGAAATAATTAATTACAGAGATGCTGGCCATAAAGAATACTGGCAATGAAATAAATAATAAACTATCAAGCATGGGAAGCAGAATTAACCAAGCAGAAGAAAGAATCTCATAGGTTAAAGACCAAAATACAGAACTCAATCTGTTAGAAACATTGAAAGGAAGCCAAAAAAGATGAAACAAGACTTCAAGAGATGTGCAATTATATTAAGAGGCTGAACTTAAGCTTGACCAGTATCCCTGAAGCAGAAAAGGAGACAGTGAACACCCTGGAACAAACATTCTGTGAGGCCATCCAAGAAAACTTCCCTCATCTCATCTCATCAGAGCCATGACCATCCAAACACAAGAAATTCAGAGAACCCCTGCAAGACATCAGATAGGACCAACCCCTAGACACACAGTAATTAGCTTATACAAAGTAGGTATTACTATAAAAGAAAAAATTCTAAAGTCAGCAAGAGAGAAAGGTCAGACTAACCTACCAGGGAAGGCCAATTAGAATAACAGCAGAATTATCTATAGAAACACTACTGGCTAGTAGAGAATGGAGTCCAGTCTTTAAACTTCTCAAAGATAAACAATTCCAATCAAGAATTTCCTACCCAGCTAAGTTAAGCTTCATCAGTGATGGAGAATTAAACTCCTTCCCAGACATACAATCCCCAAGAGTTTATGCTGCATCCAGACCAGCTCTACCAGAGACACTTAAGAAGGTATTAAGTGCAAAAGAAAGAAAGAAAATAAAAGACACACAACTCACAAGAATGCAGGAAAACAGAGAACACAGCATGCATCACAACTGCAAAATTCAAAACACATGCATGTATTGATCCAAAAGTTAAAACAAACAACCCCCAAAGAAAAAAAACTTTATAAGATCCTCATGACAGGGATAAATTCTCACATGCCAATAATCAGCCTGAACATGAATGGACTAAATGCACCACTGAAAAGACATATAATAGTCAACTGCATAAAAAAAATACAACCCAACAATATGCTGCCTCCAGGAAACAGATCTCACTAGAAAGGACACCCACAGACTCAAAGTTAGAGGATGGGAAACAAACTATCAGGTGAACGGAGCACCAAAAAAGGCAGGAGCTGCAATCTTAATATCAGATAAAACAACCTTCAGGTTATCAAAAATTTAAAAAGACGTGGAAGGACACTACATAATGATCAATAAGGTTCAATCCATCAACAAGAAATATCCATCCTAAACATATACACACCCAGCACAGCAGCACTAGCTTATATAAAGCAGCTACTAAATAAACTAAACCGGGGATGTAAACACTCCACTAACAACCCTAGATAGCCACTGAGGCAAAAGTTCCACAAGGAGACCTGGAACCTCAACTTGATGCTTGACCACATGGACTCAATGGACACCCACAGAACACTCCACCCAACAACCACAGACCATGCATCCCACTCATCACCACATGGAATGTGCTCCAAGATCATCCATATCCTTGGCCATAAATCAAGGATAAAATCGAAACACTGCCATGTACCTCCTCAGACCACAGTGGAATAAAAATAAATATCACTGCCAACAAGATTCCTCCAAAACACACAAAGACATGGACATCAAACAGCACAATGCTGAACAACTCCTGGGTCAACACAGAAATAAAAAAGAAATTTAAAGATTCCTGGAAACAAATGAAAACAAATATCTTACCCAAACTTCTGCAATGCCATGAAACAGTACTAAGAGGGGAATTCAGATCTCTATGTACACACACAAGAAAATAGAAAGGTCACGAGTTAACAGCCGCACAAATCACCTGTGGGAGCTGGAAAGGCCAGACCACCAAAACCCTGACTTCAGCAGAAGAAACCAGATCACCCAAGTAAAAGCCCAAATAAGGAACACAGAGGACACAAATATCACAGAAAAAACAAAATCAATGAAACAAAACGCTGGTTCTTTGAAAGAATAATCAAGACTGATGAACCTCTAGCCAGACTGTCCAAGAAAAAGCCCAAATAAACTCAATCAGAAGCACAAAAGACCAAGTCACACTGACCCCACGGAAATACAAAGATTATCAGAGATTACTATACACAGTTGTATGGAAACAAACCCGAAACCCTATATACAATGAAGGACTTTCTGACATCATACCAACTCCCAAGGTTGGAACAAAAATAAACAGACCGAGGAAATTGACTCTATCATAAGACACTTACCTACAAAAAAGGCCCTGGACCAGATGGCTTTCCAGCAGAATTCTACAAAACACACAAGGAGAAGCTGATACCAATCCTAATGAAAGTATTCCAGACAAACAAGAAAGACAGAACTCTCCCCAAATCATTTTATGAAGCTAACATCACACTGATACCCAAACTAGGTAGAGATTCAACAAAAAAGAGCACTACAGGCCAATATCCCTGATAAACATAGATGCAAAAATAGTCAGCAAGCTTCTAGCAAATCGGATCCAACACCACATCTAAAAAATTATCCACCATGACCAAGTAGCTTCATCCCTGGGATGTGGGGTTGGTTGAACATCCACAAGACCATAAATGTAATTAAATACATTAACAGATGCAAAAACAAGAGCCACATGATTATATCATTAGATGCAGAAAAAGCATTTGACAAAATCAATCCTTCTTGATAAAAAATCTTGAACACCTAGGCACAGAGGGAACATACCTCAATACAGTAAGAGCCATCTACAATAGACTCACAGTCACATACTGCTAAATGAACAGAAATTGGAAGAATTTCCCCTGAAAACCGGGAAGCCAAGGCTACCAAATCTTACCCCTCCTGTTCAATACAGTGTTGGAAGTCCTAGCTTGGGGAATCAGACAAGAGAAGGAAATCAGAGGTATTCAAATCGGAAAAGAGGAAGTTATCTCTCTTTGCTGACAATATGATCCTATACCTTGAAAACCTAAGATAATCTGTCAAAAACCTCCTGTACTGAAATAACTTTGGCAAAATCTTGGGGTACAAAATCAATGTGCAAAAGACAATTGCATTCCTATACACCAACAACAAATAGGTAGAGAACCAAATAAAAAGAACAATCCTATTCATAATAGCTACAAAAAAAGAAAAATGAAATACCTCGACATCTACCTATCCAGAGAAGTAAAAAAACGTTTACAACGAAAACTACAAGACACTAACCAGACAAATCAAAGAAGACACAAACAAATGGAAAAATATTCCATGTTCATGAATTGGAAGAATCAACATTGTTAAGATGTCCATCCTACCCGAGGCAATCTACAGATTCAACATAATATCCATTAAATTATCAACATAATTCTTCTCAAATCTGGAAACGACAACACAGAAATTCAAATGGAATCATAAACGACCTTGAATAACCAAAACAATTCTCAGCAAAAGAAACAAAGCAGGAGGTATCACACATCCAGACTTTAAACTTAATAAAAACAGCTTGGTATTGGTTCAAGTACAGGCATACAGACCAATGGGACAGGATAGAGATTCCAGAAGCAAAATCTCAATTTCTAAACCAACTTATCTTCGACAAAGCCTCCACAACAACCACTGGGGAGAGAAGAACTTATTCCTTCAGTAAATGGTGCTGGGAATACTGGCTGATCACATTGGAGAAGACTTAAACAGGACACGTACCTATCACTATACACAAAAATCCACTCCAAATGGACCAAAGACCTAAATCTAAAACCTCAGACTATAAGAATCTTAGAAAACAAAGGAGACACCCTTACAGAAACTGGAATAGGCAACCAATTCCTGATCAAAACCCTGAAAGCTGTGCCATATGAGATAAGATAGATAAGGAGGAGCTCATCAAACTGAAAAGCAAAAGAAACCATCAAGAGAGTGGGGAGGCAGCCCACAGAATGCGAAAAATATTTGCCCACTGTATGTCTGACAAAGGCCTAACTTTCAGGATCCACAAGGAACTCAAACGTGCCAAAAGGAAACAAACAAACAGCTGCATTAAAAAGTGGGCAAAAGGCATGAATAGACACTTCTCAAAAAGAAGACATACAAGCAGCCAACAGATCCATGGAAAAATGCTCAGCCTCACTAGTCATCAAGGAAATGCAGATTAAAACTACACTGAGATACCATCTAACTTCAGTTAGGATGGCCATCATCAATAACCCTAAAAACAGCAGATGCTGGAGAGGATGCAAGGAAAAGGGAACACTTCTATACTGTTGGCAAACTAGTACAAACTCTGTGGAGTACAGTATGGCGCTTTCTAAAGATCTAAAAATGGACCTCCCATGTGACCCAGCAATCCCCTTCTGGGGAACCCAGAGGAACTCAAATCACTCTATGAAAAAGATACCTGCACATACATGTTTACTATGGCATTATTCACAATAGCAAAAACATGGAACCAATGGTGCTGCCCCCTGAAAGTGGACTGGGTAAAGAAAATGTAGTACATATACACAATGGAGTATTACGCAGTCATAGAGAAAAACAAAATTATGGACTTTGCAGCAACTTGGATGGACTTAGAGTCTAATACTCAGTGATCTATCACAGCAACAAAGATCTGAGTACTACATGTGTTCACTCATAAGTGGACACCAAATATTTATCATAATGCTATAAGAAAGAGACTGGCAGTAGTGGGACACTGCCGGGGGTGGGGGGCATACAACGTCAATAAGGGTACCCAATCTCAAACCAGGTGAAGCAGGGACCAAGGGGAGGCCCAAACTTTACCGGTACAATGACCACTTATACACCTAACCCTGAATTGTACCCCACATCTATAAAATAAAAAATAAAAAAACTTCCCAGAAGGAAGACATAAAAGAAGAGTGATGAATACATGTTGAGAGTATGCACAAATCTAAATAATTATTGCTTGATTAAATAATCATATCAGTAACTCCTAATTTTAGAAAAAAACAAAAGATATTAACAGCAATAAATTATAATAGGAGATGATCTGATTTAAAGTATTTTATGGCCTTGTATTGGTCAGAAAAAAAGTTACTGACATGAAAAGATATTTATACATACTACTATAATAAAAATACTTTAAAAATCATATGCATGTACACATACACTAACAAACATGTATTTGCATATGTACACACATGAACATCGCACCCATACTATTTGCATTTTTCTACATATGAATGAATAGAAAAAATCTGGAAGAATATACAGCAAAATCTTAATGCTGGGTAGTGAGATTACAGGTGTCTTTATACCTTCTAATTTTTAATACTACCTAATATGAAATCTTTTTTTTTTGAATTGGGAGTCTTACTCTGCTGCCCAGGCTGGAGTGCAGTGGCACACTCATGGCCACCCCAGCGTCGACCTGCTGGGCTTCGGCGATTCTTCCACCTCAGCCTTCCAAGTAGCCTGAACTACAGATGCGCACTACCATGCCCAGCTACTTTTTTATTTATTGTAGAGATGAGGGCTTGCCAAGTTGCCTGGGCTGGTCTCGAACCCGCGGGCCACTTGCCTCAGCCTCCCAAAGTGCTGGGATTACAGGCTGAGCCATCGAGCCTGACCTGAAATCTTTTTAATAGTTTATTTTGCTATTCAAAAAGACTGGTTTACCCAGATGATGTCACTAAAGGCGGATGAACACGCTTTCTTCCTGGAGGTAACAGACATCACTGACTACTTACAGATGGGAGAGGTTCAAACAATCTGTGCGCAGCCCAGGACCAGAGAAGATAATTTGCATTCTGTCCTCTTACTCACTGGAGAGCAGATAATACTACGAACTATATAGTTCAGCTTAGACGCAACCACGAAATGGCTGCTGCTCTCACGACTTTGAACGTGCTTGTCGTGCTTCACCGGTACACTCTTGAGTCCTCTCGCCTGCCTATGTCATGCCTTGCAGCTGTTCGTGATGAGTCTTCCTGTCGCTCTCCTGGAGGCGCTGAATCCAGAGGGTCTAGGGGCCACGATGCTAGCTGAAGGAGGTCCTGGGCCGCCTCGTAAGTGGTCGCTCCTTCTTGCTGGCAAGGCCCGGGTACTGTTCAGGTGTGCCCGTGATGCTGGGATAAATCCTGATCTGCTTAAGCCCGTTGGAGCCGTCCCGTGGCCTCTGGCAGCTGATTGCTTCAGGGGTGGGAACACGTCAGTCTATTTTCTGCAGCTATAACAGAGCACCACAGACTGGGTAATTTATAATGAACAGAGGACTATTTGGCTCACAGTTCTGGCAGCTGGAAGTCCAAGAGCACGGCCCTGGACTTGCATTGGCCCATGGTAGAAGGGCAAGATGGTACACGAGACAGAGATGAAATGGGGGCGAACTCATTCTTTTATCAGAAGTCCACTCTCTTGATGACTAGCTCACTCCTGCAGTAATGTCATGAGGGCATTCAGGAGGGCAGAGCCTTCATGACCCGATTACTCTTTAAAGGTCCACCTCTTAATACCATTGCATGGCAACTGGATCTCAACACAAGTTTTGTTGGGGACACTCAAACCATAGCAGCATGTGACAAAGTTCTGATGCAAAGGAAGTTAGCCAGGGGACATTACAGTCTATATATCTCTGCTTATTTTTCTGTCTCACTGGATAGAATGTTCCTTGATGGCAAGGACTCAGGTGTTTCATTCACTGCTATATCCCCAAAACCTACATACGAACTGAGATCTGTTCACTAAGTATTGATTAAATAAATGAATAAAAAATGCTAGGAAAGTCTTATTCAATTCGATGACTGAGAAAACAGGCCGAGAGAGTTTAAAGACACTAGGAAATGGCTGTGGGTAAAATATAAACGTAACTTTTTCCTTCTGCATGAGAACCAGACCGTGGGGTCGGCTGACTTTCTACTTCTGTTCTCTCCTTGACAAAGATGGCTGCCAGCTGTGTACTGGGCACACCGCTTGGTGGAATCGGCTAGGCTAGCTAGGCTTGGAGGACTCTGTATAAACTGAAATACTTAATGGTAAGATACAGCTTTGAGTGCTCCTGGGGATGGTGACACTTGGAACTGGGCATGTCCTTGCCGGAAGCACAGTGCATTGGTTAGTATGAGAAATACTGGTGCTAGCGGAGCATGCAGCATCTAAGCCAGTGTGGCTCCTCCACCTGCCTGGCATGAGTCTTGTTTCCCTGTGCTGTCACCGAGACAGCTTCTGACAGCTGTGCGAATTGCTGTAAGAACTGCTTGCACTGAAGAGAAATGCCTCATGCTACCCCAGTAGTGTTTTCTGGACCGTATCCAGCTTACTAAGTGTGGCCTACAGTGGTTCTGTAGCTCTAAATGTTTGCTTGAACATGCTAGTAAGCCTTACAGCGGCAAGTCAAGAATTTAAACCCAGATCTTATCATAAACTTCACAGTCATTCTACTATTTGTTCACAAAATAGCAGCAGCTGTGGAATATTTAAGTTACAATAAGAACTTGATAATAATAATAATTATTATTCTTTGAGTGGGAGTCTCACTCTGGCGCCCAGGCTGGAGTACAGTGGCATGCTCAACGGCCACCACAGCCTCTCCCTGCTGGGCTTAGGTGATCCTTCCACCTTGGCCTCCCAAGTACCTGAACCACAGGTGCCCACCACCATGCCCAGCTAATTTTTAAATTTATTATAGAGATGAGGTCTTGTCAAGTTGCCCAGGCTGGTCTCAAACCCCTAGGCTCAGGCAATCCTCTCCTCTCGGCCTCCCAAAGTGCTGGGATTACAGGCTTGAGCCACCACGCCTGGCCTAAAACTTGATCATTTTTATGCGTGGGCCACAACAGTCCCTGGGCTCATATTAGAGGCCAGTCTTAAGTTGCTTTTAAGTCTTGCATGAAATACTTACTCAGATTAAAAAACAAAATAAAGTTCCGCCAGTGAGGAATAACCTATGACGAGCAAAGTGCACGCAGTAACGTAAAACGTGAACACAGGCAGTGGCGGCGCCATCCCCTCAGCTGTCTGCAGGGTCTCTGAACAAAGACTCAAGTTCTCTCCCTAAAATTTAAGAGTGGGAGGAAACAAATGCACTGAAGATCTCTGCAGTCAGGCAGAAGTAGAATAAGAAGATGAAAAGTGAAGGACGAACCCTAAAACACAAAAGACTTGAGGAAGACGAACCTGAGTTAGCATCGCTTGAAGGAAGATGCACGAGACGCTTACTAGGCGTCTCACCCCATTGCAGCAGGTACAATTATAAAGACGTGCGGTTTGGAGACATTCTACGTAACAAAGGCATAGACGAAATGCAGAGGACAGAAAAAACCTTTCAGATTTCCATGATTAACAGGCTAAGTGGGAGATGGTTCACTTGCCAATAACACTGGGGATACTGCGAAATCACTACTTAATATCCTATGGCTCTATACAATTATTTAAAAAACACAATCAAAAATTCATCATGGCTTTAAAATGTAATGGAGCGGGCAACTCCTTCAGGTCCCCTCCCACTGTGGGAGCTTTTCTGTCCTCTCAATAAATCCTGCTTTCAAAAAAAAATGTAATGGAGTGCTTTCATTTGTGGTCAAGTGGAGTAAAAGGGACAGATTTACTCTCCTTCCTTGAACAATCGGAAAACACGGTAAAACACACGAGACACCTGCTTTTAGACACTGGACAACAGCACGGAGCCCAGCACTTTCAGAGAGAAGGGGAATAAGCAAGGTGAGCTCTACAGCTGTCCAGTTTATTGCCTGCAGGTATTTCTGAAGCCAATGGAAACAACCTGAATAGTTCCTGATGCCCACCAGCCTGAGCGGGAATGCCTCAGAATATACAGGACATCAGGGAGAGTCCTCAGAAGGGCATCAGTAGTAGGAATAAATGAGCCTTGTGAAAATCACTATCACACAGCACACTACACAGAGTCCAGCTATTATAAATGAATTCCACATTAAAAGGCAGGTATTCCAATTAAAAGGCACAGTGTCATTAACTTTATTCAAGAGACTTAGTGTTTTACCTAGTTTTCCAGTAACTAGGCTTAAAAATCACGTCAATTTTTAAACTGCATAATTATACAGTGGTTTTACAATGAGCTTTTCATAATACAACTAGATCTATGTTTTGCTTGTGATTTAATACATCACTGAATAATAAAAATTGGTACACACGCTTTATTTATTTCTTTATTTATTTGAGTTGGAGTCACACTCCTTTGCCCAGGTGGGAGTGCAGTGGCACGCACACTCACGGCCACCCCGCGTCAACCTTCTGGGCTCCAGCGATCCTTGCGCCTCGGCCTTCTGTGTAGCCTGAACTACAGATGCTTGCTGTCACACCCAGCTATTTTTTATTTTATTGTAGAGACGAGGTCTTGCCAGGTTGCCTGGGCTGGTCTCAAACCCGCAGGCTCAGGCAATCCACTTGCCTCGGCCTCCCAAAGTGCTGGGATTACAGACTGAGCCATCAAGCCCGGCCTGGTATAGATACTTTAAAGAATAGAATATACAGCTTTTCTGATTTTTCACACTTTTTAGAATCAAAAGGATCTTAGATTAATAAAAATAGTGGGCTTCAGAAAGATTTGTTTTTTCTTTTGAGTTGGGATCTCACTTTGTTGCCCAGGCTAGACTGTAGTGGCATGATCACGGCTCACTGTAGTTTTGATCTCCTAGGCTCAAGGGATCCTCCCGCCTCAGCCTCCTGTGTAGCCGGAACTACAGGAATGTGCCACCACGCCTGGCTAATTTTTCAATTTTTTTTTTTTTTTGAGTTGGAGTCTCACTCTGTCGCCCAGACTGGAGTGCAGTGGCCGCTCCCAGCCACCGCAGCCTCGACCTACTGGGCTCTGGCGATCCTTCTGCCTCAGCCTTCTGAGTAGCCGGAATTACAGGCACGCGCTACCACGCCCGGCTGGTTTTTTGATTTATTGTAGAGATGAGGTCTCGCTGCCCAGGCGGGTCTCGAACCCGCGAGCTCAGTCAATCCACTCACCTCAGCCTCCCAAAGGCGCGGGATTACAGGCTGAGCCACCGAGCCCGGCGCAAATTTTTTTTTGCAGAGATGCGGTCTCACTATGTTGTCCAAGCTAGTCTTGAACTCCTGGGCTCCAGCAATCCTCCTGCCTCGGCCTCTCAAAGTGCTGTGATTACAGGCATGAGCCATTGTGTCTGGCCAAGATTAATTTGTTATAATAATATTGTCATTGGTGATCCAGCATGACTGTCATGATTGCTTTGCCTATTTCTTAATAAAACTAGATAGTATCAGTATTGAAAGAAACTGGAATATGTCACTCTAAAATATGCCTCTTTGACATAAAAATTATTTCTGAGTTAAAGGCATTAATAAGCGGCAGCATGTGGAGGAAAGGCTCTCTATTCTCTTTTTCTGCCTAAATTCTCCTTTAGCAAAGAGGGTTCCAGATGCTTAACAGCTCAGAGATGGCACCGCAGGAATCTGCAAATCAACCTTACTCCAGGAGTCTCCTCCCATGTATTTGCCTTCCTTCCCACAGTTTCCCACCTTGGGAAGCCTAAAACTGCTTTCCTAAGTCCCGTCACTTATCTGCAAATTTACTGTTCTTTGTCGAAGACTCTACATTAACCAGGTTTCTACACCACTGCTCTGAGTTACTTTTCAGTGAGATTTCTCCAGCACGATACATGCCGAATGCTTTAGTAAAACTGCTTTTCTCCTGTTAATCTGTCTTTGTTACCGCAGTCCGCCCCAACTAAGAACGCACGAGGGCTGAGAAACTTTTCCTTCCGGACAGTTTCGGCCACCCAGATGGGACTTTCTGGACCCCTGCGGTGGTATTTCGAGTCTCCCTCTGAAGATGGGACACCTCAGGCACAGGCCTGCTCACCCGTGACACCGGGCAGGCGCTGCTGGCACGGAACTTTCCCTGGATCAGCCAAGCAGTGAAGGTGGAGGCGGATGCCAAAGGCTCCCCATGGACAGGACCCCTCACTGAGACAAAATGCCAGAAGGGGAAGTTTCCCAGCCCTCACACGTTCTTAGCTGGGACTGCCTTAACAAAAGACAGACTAACAGGAGGCCTTTCACAAACAGAGTTCTTACAGTTTACAGCAATCAAGTTCTTTGCGCTCTAGGCTCTCGCATCCATGGTTAAGCTACAAAAGGCTTACTCGTCTAGAGGCTCATGAAAAGGGGCACACTTTAAAGATTTAGACTTTTATATCTAAAAAGGATTTTTAAAATAAAGCTCTCATCCTAAACACTTCATTGCTACCTGTGGTAAGAACATTTGAGAGATGCTACAAAAAAGTGTCAAGTCTAGTCTCAGAGACTCCCTCAATAAGAATATATATATATATATCTTATTTAAAAAAAAAAAATTTTAAAAGCCCATAACCAGGTGTGGTGGTGCACACCTGTGATCCTGGTTAATCAAGAGGCTGAGGCCGAAGAATCGCTTGAGTCCAGGAGTTCAAGGCTGCAGAGAGCTATAATCATATCACCGCACTCCAGCTTGGGTGACTAAGTAAAACCCTGTCTTTAAAAAAAAAAAAAGAAAGCCAAAGACCAGAGTTAAAATCCATACCTGCTATAAATTCTTCCCCAGCTTTCTCACTCTCATTCTCCAGAAGATATTCTGGATCTCTGGGCCCTTGGCTTAAGCCGCCCTCCTTAAAATTGTCTTATCCTCAGAACAAATTCTTTTAATTCCTAGAACTCCCCAAATTTCTCCAGGAAATCCTTTAAATGCCCAGCTGTCTACTTTAACTTCCCTTTCCCTGAAAGATTTGCAGAAATCACTCCAGCCTGATTTTCAGGCTCTGGGTATGGAGGTTACTTGTGTAAACACTGACAACTAGGAAATAAATCGCACATCGTCTCAGGGAACTCGCAGCCAGGGTGGCTTTGCTCTCAGCTCCAAGGGCTCTAAAATGAAACTCCAAGAGTCCCAGGCCTTCCATTTTGGGCCCTCACTGCAAAAAAATTCCTTAGACTGTAAAACTTCAGGGAAAGAAAAGCTTTGAAAAAACCCAGAAAACAAAAAACCCCCTCAGATCTCTCACAATAGGCAAATGTGCCTTAAAACTCCTTGGAGAAAACAGATCTCAATTCCTTGGAAGTGTAAATCTTACTATGTCGGAACTTAAACAACAACCCCTACACCTACTTGAGACTAAAGAGGGAGAGGAAAAGAAGGAGAGGGTTTTTTAAAAAACAAACTGCTAAACTTTTTTACTCCCAAATTAGTCCCACAGCCACCGTAAGACTACCTACAAAGGGCAAATGAAAAATTTTAAAAGTCTTTTTTTTTTTGAGTTGGAATCCCACTCTGTCGCCCAGACTGGAGTGCAGTGGCCGCTGCCGGCCACCGCAGCCTCGACCTGCTGGGCTCTGGGATCCTTCCGCCTCAGCCTTCCAAGTAGCTGGAACTACAGGCGTGCACTACCATGCCCGGCTAATTTTTTGATTTATTGTAGAGATGAGGTCCCACCAAGTTGCCCAGGCAGGTCTCGAACCCGCGGGCTCAGGCAATTCACTCACCTCGGCCTCCCAAGGCGCAGGATTACAGGCTGAGCCACCGAGCCCGGCTTAAAAGTCTTCTTTACAAATATTGGTAAAAAGTTGGGTCATCTGAACAGGTAAACTTACTTCAGCTGCTAAAAACACAATTTGCATCCAACTTCTAGTGAGTTTTATTGTACCTGTCTCATGGCTAAAATTTTAAAATTAAAGCTACATGATCTCTGCATCTATTTTTATGTATATGTATGTATGTATGTATATTTGAAAGTTTTTTTACCTTTGGAAGATATTGCCAAAAGTAATTTGTAAAAGAGCTCTATTTAACTGGCTTAAAGAAAAAGAAGCACTTAAATTAATTAAGAATTCCTAAAACTGTCAGAAGTATAGAGACAAATCCACATACTTTTCAAGTTCACATGGCTAAGGTTAATCTCTGGTTGTTCTAATGAAAATAGGCATGTCTTCAGAGTTGTCAACATTAATATAAAGAACCACAAAACTTTTATTCTACCCGTATTTACTAGTCAAATAAGTTTCTCGACTAGAGGTTTAAGATGATAAGAGTAAGAGTTCAATTGTGCGAGTTGAAGTGCCATATCCTATTCCAGCAGGAAAAGAAAAACATGTATTTGGCTTTTAGGTTCTTGCTTTTGTGATGTTTACTGTTAAGTAGGAAAATACCGTAAGATGATGGCTAGCTGTTTAAAGACTCATTACATTCTCATGAGCAATTAAAACATAATTTTTAAGAAAAGTGAATAAACTAAATATTAGTAGGATAAAACTTACAAATGAACTTTTCGATAATGATCAGATTTTATAGTAAGTTTGGGAAAAAAAATGTTTCCCCAAATCTCTTTGGTAACTTACATCATTAGAGTTTTGCTAAATTATTAAATATTCACTGAATATCTAGAGCATTTCCACATATACTGAAACATTACCTGTTGAACATAAGTCTATCTACTTTGGTCTCTTAAATTTTACAGAGAAACAAAAGATGTTTGAATCTGTTAATCACATTTTTTTTGCTACATTAAAAAACTACTACTAAAAAACATGCTTCTAGAAATTATTGAAACGGTGTTAATCTACAGAATGTTGGTATATGATAGATCACAACTGCTTACTTTGTAGTTTTCACAAGAAATTAAGGTTACCAAGGATTAAAAATTCTAAAATAGACAATTTAAAACTACTAGAGATAGGGGAAACAACTGTATGCAAAATATACAAGGAAAATAAGGTGTAGTTTTGGTAAGGAAAATTGAGGTGTGAGTTTTTGTTCAGAGAAAAAGAGTAATAATTAATTCCGTACTAAAATAGAATGGCAGGTTGGGTTAGAATGAAAAAGGAGAACGAAAGACAAAAACTGAATGGAAACTTGATGACAAGTTTGAGAACGAATGTTTCTTGTGCCCAATCTGGCTAAAATTGAATTAACTTATTATAAAGGTTTTAAAAATAAGCCTGAATATTACAAGTACAGTGGTACAGAGATGGTTTTCTCTATTAAAACAACAGAGCTTTCTTGAAGCACTGGTCTCTTGATAAGAGACTGCAAAAGATATTCTTTACCTTTTAAGTAATCTGCTTCGAAAACATATATTTTATGTTTTCTTGAAATAATTTCCTACGTTTTATGTGGTCTCTATTAGGTCTTTGATTACTCAGGAAAATTGAGTTTTCCCACCATGTAACTTTCTTTATCTGCATTTAGAATCTTTTGTCACATTGGTAACCAAGACTTGTTTCACAGTAACCTGTGATCCTATGTAATCAAATGTTTTAAACCTTTTGGTATTTTTGACAATTTCCCAAAATCAAACTCTAAATGAAGTTCTTTTCACCTCAAACTAATACTGGGATATTCCAGAGGGCCCCTGGAATACCTCAAAGGAATCTGTTCTCTCTCCTTATAAAAAGAGTAAACTAATTAGGCTTATTTTATATGTTAAGTTGAAAGAGAATTGCTGCCAAATAAAGATAATGTTTAATATTCTTTGAGCTATACTTGTGTGGATATGTTATGTTTCAGTAGTTGTATAAAATCCCTAGAAATCTGATATATCTTAGTATGATGTTATCAGTATACTTCTAGTTATTTCTGTGATAGATAACATTTTAAGATATTAATTATAAATGTAGAATGTCACAGAAATAACCAAATTTCCATGTGAATTGCCTTGTTATGAGCTCTTATCAGATGTTTAACCACGGCTATTTTTAAGTCTTCTGTTACCCACAGATCGTTAATTATTTTACTTTGGTACTTTCCTGAAAGCTTTTGCAAACAACTATAAAAACAAGTGTTTCATCTTCAAGGAGATTCATGGAAAGGACTCTGACAAGTACAGGATTCTGATAACTTTAAGAATTTCCAGAGCTTTAATACTGATTAGCTCATAAAACTCAATATCAAGGAGAACAAGAATTAATTACATGGAACTGAATTAACTGATGAAGAATCTTTCCATGGTCTTTTATTTGAAACACTGCTGGTTCTTAAATACTTTGTTTTTCAGATCTAAGAAAACTTTTTTCCTTTCTCTTAAGCTATCTATAGCTTACAGCAATTTGGTAAATTATTTATCTTTTCCTCCCTACCTATCCCTCCAGAAACTATTAGAGAGTTTCTTATTTTCACTGCAATACAGCTTCAATAAAAATGTTCTTCTTAACAGGACACAACTGGAAATATTAGTTACATTACCAAGGCTTTGACTGGAACGTCATATTTGAGAATGTGCATAGAACCAGCTATGACCAGACGGTTTTAAAAAACTGTTTTTTTTTAAACATTGACTTTATTAAGCCAATAAAGCCCCTTGGAAAAAACTGGCGGTACCTAGTATATACGGTTTTCTTACAGGTGTGTAAGGAATGTCACTTCCTGGCAAGCCCAAGAACCTCAGGATATTTTGGGGACTTTTGGAAAAGAGAGGAATTCACCCACATTAACAGGTACTGTAGATAAAATCTGATGGCATGCCCTTGGAATGCTTTCCTACCCTGAGGAGGCTTTTATTTATTTATTTATTTTGAGTTGGAGTCTCACTACTTCGCCCAGACTGGATTGCAGTGGCTGCTCCCGGCCACCGCAGCCTCGACCTGCTGGGCTCCAGCGTTCCTTCCACCTCAGCCTTCTGAGTAGCCGGAACTACAGGCGCACGCTACCACGCCTGGCTGATTTTCTGATTTATTGTAGAGATGAGGTCTCGCCAAGTTGCCCAGGCGGGTCTCGAACCTGCCGGCTCAGGCAATCCACTCACCTCAGCCTCCCAAAGTGCTGGGATTACAGGCTGAGCCACCGATCCCGGCTCTGAAGAGGTTTTTAAAGGTCCAACCTGAGATTCCTTATTAAAAGTTCCAGCAATGATCAATCACTTATGTACATAAGCCAAGTTTAATGAGACTAGACTTATTTTTGCAAACAGATTGGTCTTACTGTGGTAATCTTTGACAGTTATGAGGGTGACTGTAGACAGAAAAAAATCATGCCTTAGTAGAAAACTATAAAACACCCTTGTAGATATTAGATTTTAGTCCTGTTCGTTATCTCTAAGGTTTTGTTATTGACCTATAATCTGGCCTAGATCCTTCATTCTTCTAATTTCTTCCAATAAACGGCTATCATTCTCCAAATTATATTTCCAATTTTTCTCCATCTTTCTTGCTTGGAATCACTAAAAATTAAAACTGCACTTTTCCTGAAGCTGAATGACTTGGTTTCACCAGAACAGCTCCTATACAGAAAACCTTTGCTGCCATGGGACCACACACCTAGCACCAGAGACACTTACTGTAAAAGACACTTTGAGCCTATCTATAAATCTGTAAGTCTTCTTGAGTGGCTGCCTTTAGGATTCAGAAACTGGTGCATAGACCACTCCAACCATTAATCTTTGTTCTTTTGTTTCTGCAGAAATACCTCTTACTAAGTCACCAGAAGGAAGTCTAACTTCGATGGGCGCCCATCTGCAATGATACAACTGTTTAGCTGAGCTGACCTAATCTCAGGATTAAGATTCAATAAGATAGAGAACTCTGCACTTTTATTAGTTCTTTTGTATCTGTTCTAGTCTACAGCTTTTCTCTTTTTGCCAGTATCATTTCTTACAACTGCTAATCCAAATCTGTCCAAAACTACCAACTTGAAGAGTTCTAAGCCACTGTTCTGAGTTACTTTGTGCTGAGGTTTTTCCTGTGTTATGTGCTGCACGTGTAAATGAACTTTTTTTTCTCTTATTAATCTGTCTTTTGTTACAGAATCTATGTCAACTAAGAACTCATGAGGGTTAAGGAAAAAATTATTTTTCTCCCTGAGAAGACTTAACACAGAAAAGGCTTTTACTACTTAAATTTACTTCCTAAAAATACCAAACCCAAAACCCAAATATCTCCCAGACCATTTTCCCCAATGCCCCCAAAAATCCCAACAGCAAATAAAACATTTAAACAATTTAATGACTTAATATTTGAACTTGATCTGGGGAAAGCACACTTTATATAACAAGTTACTAATATTTCTTGACATGTGAAAGATACTTTCAGGTTATGTCAATTTGTACATTTAAGTTAAAAAATTTATATGGAAATATGGTAAAAAGCCTAAGAAAAGCTTATTTTAGCCCAATATATTATTTCTTACCTCTTTCTGTAGGATTTCTTCTCGAACTTGAAAAACTACAAGGGATTCTTGTTTACTTTGCAGCTCATTAATTTGACTTTGAAAATGTTTGATAAGTACCTAGAAAATTATTATAAGTAGTGAATAATAAAGCTTCTCCTTGAACAATACTTTAAAAATATAAGAAAAGCAACTCATAAAAAGGAACTCATATACTGTTGGTAGGAAATGTAAATTTAGTACAACAACTATGGAAAACAATATGGAGATTTTTCAAAAAACTAAAAGTGGACTATCATATGATCCAGTAATCCCATTACTGGGTGTCTCGCCAAAGGAAAATAAATCAGTATATCAAAGACATACCTGCACGCACATGTTTATTGTGACATTATTCATAATAACAAAGCTATAGAATCAACCTAAGTATCATCAACAGACAAAAGGATAAAGAAAATATGGTATGTACACACAATGGAATATTATTCAGTGATTAAAAAGAAAGAATGAAATAATGTCACTTGCAGCAAATGGATGGAACTGGAGGTCATTATGTTAAGTGAAATGAGCCAAGCACAGAAAGAGAAATAACGCATGTTCTCACTCACGTGTAGGAGCTAAAAAAGTTGATCTCATGGACATAGAAAATAGAATGACAGATACCAGAGACTGGGAAGGGGAGATGAGGGGTTGATTGTGAGTACAAGCATACAGTTAGATAAAAGGAATAAGTTCTAATGTTTGAGAGTAGACTAGGGGGGTTATAATATTTAGCAACAATATTATTTATACTTTTTTTTTGAGTTGGAGTCTCACTCTGTCACCCAGACTGGGAGTGCAGTGGCCGCTCCCGGCCACCGCAGCCTCGACCCGCTGGGCTCCAGCGATCCTTCCGCCTCAGCCTTCCGAGTAGCAGGAACTACAGGCGTGCGCTACCACGCCCGGCTGATTTTTTGATTTATTGTAGAGACGAGGTCTCGCCAAGTTGCCCAGGTGGGTCTCGAACCTGCAGGCGCAGGCGATCCACTCGCCTCGGCCTCCCAAGTGCTGGGATTACAAACTGAGCCACCGATCCCGGCCTATTTATACTTAAAAGTAACTAGAAGAGAGGACTTGAAATGATAACACATAAAAACGACAAACACTCTAGGTAATAGATAATCCAAGTACCATGTCTTGATCATCACACATTCTATGCATGTATCAAACACCTGTACCGCATACATGTGTAAATTATTACATTCCAATAAAAGGGGAAAATAAAGAATGCCAATTCATGACTGGAAAATTTCCTTTAAAATAAACCTCTTTATCTCGGCTTTTTAGTTTGCTCTGGAAAAAAAAGCCTCAAAAAGTCTAAGCATCAGGTAAAAAGTGAACAGTATTATCTTTATACTTTGTGACCAGGCAGGATAACAGTTGTTTTTTTGGAGTTGGAGTCTTGCTCTGTTACCCAGGCTGAAGTGCAGGGGCACAATCAAGGATCGCCACCGTCTGGACCTCCTGGGCTCAGGCAATCTTTCTGTCTCGATCTCCAAGTAGCTGGGACCACAGGCACATGCCACTGCACCCTGCTCATTTTTTTTTTTTTTTACACGGAAGAGGTCTCACTCTGTTGCCCAGGCTGGTCTTGAACTCCTGGGCTCAAGCAATTCTCTCACCTCAGCCTCCCAAAGTGCTGGGATTACAGGCATGAGGCCACTGTGCCTGGCCTTGGATAACAGTTTTTATTAAAGAGCTACTGACTAATTATAACACAAATCTCATAATTTCTGTGAAATAGATATCAGTCTCATAATTTTAGGCAAAGAAATTACAATACATGAATAGATACTGCCACCAAAAAGCTATGAGAATTTGGAAAAATTTGTATCTCTTATCTCTAACGCTATACTTTATAACTTTTTTTTTTTTTTGAGTTGGAGTCTCACTGTCGCCCAGACTGGAGTGCAGTGGCTGCTCCCCGCCACCACAGCCTCGACCTCCTGGGCTCCAGCGATCCTTCCGCCTCAGCCTTCCAAGGAGCTGGAACTACAGGCACACGCTACCATGCCGGGCTAATTTTTTTTTGATTTATTGCAGAGATGAGGTCTTGCCAAATTGCCCAGACAGGTCTCAAACCCGCGGGCTCAGGCAATCCGCTCAGCCTCCCAAGGCGTGGGATTACAGGCTGAGCCACCGAGCCCGGCCTACTTTTTTTAATGATCAGACTATGTTGATTTTCATTTAACTTACAATTTTACAATATTACACTTGCAACTTGGGGGAAAAAAGTTTACAGCACTTTTGCATTATGATACCACTTTTTCCACCTCGTCCCCAGAATATTCCTTACTATAAAATCACTTAACATAATGCTTACAGCTACCTCTGACACCTATTCCTATGAGTGAAAAAGAACAGAGAGGTTATCTGTAAGGATGTAGGGACTGCTACTTTTGAAAAGCACTTTAATTATTTTTCCTTAAAGTATTAAACAGTCCTTTTTTTCCTGAGCTATTTGAAGTTACAGACTTTATTACATTTGACCCCTGAATATTTCAACATGTATCTCTTTATAATAAGGCCATTTCTTACAAAACCTTAATAACACTTTATATTTCAGAGAATTCATTATAATTTTTTAATATCTAATAGCCAGCCCATATTCATATTTATCCAATTGAGGAATTTTTAATTGAGATGGCATTAAATAATTACAGGTGGAAGAGATGGAGGTGAGGTAATTATTTCTTGAAGTTCCCCCCTCAAGCTTGTTTTTCACAATCAAGACCTTAGTTTCATCTTCAGAAAAGATGAAGAGCACAATAAACCTTTATATATTCTACAATTTGATTCACGAACTGCTAATACTTTGCCATCTTTTCTTTTTATTTTTTCTTGGATATGCTACCTTAAAGTAAATTGCAGATGTCTATGTTAATGCTATTTCTAACCTACTAATACCACAGAAGATAGGCCCTACTGTAAATGTTCATAGATATTTCAAGTAGATACACCTGTTATTCAAGAAGAAAGACATATTTATTAGAGAAAATGCTGATGAATTGTCAGCACTCCCTTTAATAATTCTCAGGAGACTATGCTTCATATGAGCTACAGCTGTGTATTTCTCTGCTTATTATTTTATCCCCAGTGCCTGACTGTCAACAGACCCAAATCATTAGTTGTTTAGTGGACAACAGGTAATAGGCAGGAAGAATGCTTGAGGATAATTATTTGTCAGTTGGGACTTAGGGTGGAAGGAAATGGTTCACCATCCAAGTTCAAGTAATAAGGTACCAATCATGTCAGACATGCACCTCATCCATCTATTACAACTTAGTTTAGAGGAAGATTTGAAAAGTATAGCGACAAAATTGTTATAACACTTATTTACATAGTATAATTTAAAAGTAGAAAAGCTAAATATATATGATAATGAATGTATTATCTTCTATTAAAAAAAAAAACCAAGTCAATAACAATATTCTATTTCTATCACCAACCTGAAAAAGCTGAAACACACCCAAATTATGTTAACAGTCCCGAGGGGAAAAAAAAACTCATTAAAGTCAAAGAAAGATCAAAATAGATTTGCCGTCTACCTCTTGAGTTGCTACTTTACGATTTAGTTCAGCTACTTTGGAAGAAGAATTTTCCACTGCATTTTGGCAGAGGAGTCTCTCTATTTCCCTCTGATGAGATGCTTTGAGGGATGAAATGTGCGCTGCAGTATCTTCCTTAACCCTAGAGAGCAAATGAAAGAAAATCACACGTTAAAGTGGCTCTTCAGCCTCTAATTCACAGGTAGCAAAAAGCAGTGCAAGAAGCCTGAAAATTGAAGCAAGGGAGAGAGGGCACCAACATTGATTGCGTTGTGTTAGATGCTTTACACATGGTTGCCTATGAGTTCTTACAACTAATCCATGAGCTCGCTATTACTTAGCGAGAACTTTGTAAGGGCAAATTTGAGTTGAGGAAAGACTGACATATCTAGAGTTCCAGAACAGTGAGTCATAGAGCTAGAGTTCAAGCTCAGCAGAGTTGGGCTTCAACGTCCAGGGCCTTGTACTCTGTCCGCAGCCTAGGGCTATGCCTTCTGAGAGAATCTAAGGCTTCAAAATATGTTTGAATTTAAAGCAAACCATTTGACATTTTATCTTTTAAGATAGACTCAGATTCTTATTTGGATAATCACAGCTGCTCCCCTTTAGAACTGGCAATGCTTCATGTCTAGGCAGCATTCACCAGTTTTTGAGATATGCGATGTCTTCAGGGCTAGCTAGCTGCATATTATGAGAATACAAGGATCTTACAATAATTCTCAGGGCATAAGGGCAAACTGCAACTATTTAATGTGGACTGTAAGTAAGAGAGACTATTCATCATTTCTGTGATAAAATTTATGCATTCAAGAGGCAGTTTAGTAAATTGTAAAGTTATAAATAAAGATTCGATACATTTCTTACAGATAAAACATTCCTCACTTATTAGAAGGACTATTCGAAATGACAGAATTTTACCCAAAGCAGATATTTTACTAAATTGCTGTTGATACATATTAATATGGCACTTCCCAAACTACAGACAAATTTATCAGTTACTTATCTACTATATGGTATTTCTCCACAGAAAAAGTTGTCAGACTCTCAGGAAAAGCACAAAAACCGAAAGCACTCATGATATAACTGATTAGTAGTAAAAAGCTTAAATATGGGACTAGGAAAGTTTACTCCTCAATTCTCAGCCCCAGATCTATCTAAGAAACAGATTGGTAATACTTCAAAATGTTAAATTATAATTTATAGGAAAAACCTGAATTTTAAACTATTTCTAGGAAAGAGTGTGGCTCTTCCCAACTAGCTTTATATTACTATCATATGCTGGACTGAAGAAACAAGATTCCAATTTGGAAGCAATACGGTTGCCATAATAACGCAACCACTGCTAGGGCTGCCAATCAATCAATCAAGGAGGATTTGTTAGGTGCTTCCTACACTCATTCTGCTCCCATACCACGCTGCTGTGGGGATGCAAAAAGAAGCATCGCCTCACACCGGTTCTCAAGGAGTTACAAGTGTATGGTTACTAAGCTTTTTTGGTACAGATTCTACGTTGTGTAGGAGTTGGGGGGTGAGAGTAGGCAACTTCCTGGGAAGCTCCAAGAAATGTTTTGTGGAAGGGGTAGGACGTATAACAAGATGAGTAAGAGACATAAGGGAATGCGACAGATTAGGCAAGTAGTTGGAATTGGTGATGGGCCTTAAGATGCCAGGCAGAGAAATTCAGTCTTGATATTTAAGGAAGTCTGGAGTCATTGGAGGGCAGAGCGACTCAGATTCAGAAGTATTTAAAGTATAATAATGGTTTTTGAGCAAGATGGCTAGGGGAGGTAGAAACAAACTTCTGGGAGATTGGCATGGGAGAATTGTATAGTAAGCCAGGCAGGCTGCACTGGTTTATCACTATAAGAAAGGAAGCAATACCAAGAAATATTTATTTGGAAGCACCCTATAGGCGGTGAACCCAAGGAATAAAGGAGGCAAGACCGGGTCTGGTAACTGAAATAAATATGGTTATAGACAGGGATGGGAAACTTGGGAGAGGGATGGCAAAAAAAAAAAGAAAAAGATAAAACCAGAAGTAATTTTGATCCCGAACAAAGCAATCCAATATAACACTAAGTTTAACATTTGAACTCAAGGAAGAGGACAGCCTTTAAAAGTAAATCTAGGAGTCATGGTTCATAGAAGCCATAAGAATGGATGAGTTTAGCAACAGAGAAATAATAGAAAACCAAGAATGAAACGCTGGTGGAAAGCCATATTTTGGGGGAAGGAGAAGGAAGAGAAGTTAGAAGTCAGTAAAAGAAACAGAAAAGGAGTTTTTGCTTTGTTTTGGAGTGGGAGTCTCACTTTGTGGCCCAGGCCAGCACGTGGCACACTCAGGGCTACTGCAGCCTCGACCTGCTGGGATCAGGCCATCCTTTCGCCTAAGCCTTCTAAGTAGGCTTAAACTGAAACTGAAACTGAAACGACAGGCATGTGCCACCACGTCCAGATAGTTTTTTCATTTATTGTAGAGAGGAAGTCTCGCCAAGTTGCCCAGGCTGGTCTTGAACTCCTAGGCTCAGGCTATCCTCTCACCTCTGCCTCCCAAAGTGCTGAGATTACAGGTGTGGGCCACTGCGCCTGGCAGAAAAGGAGTTTTAGTCAGAGATGCCAAGTCACGCAGGTTAAGGGAGGAAACCATTTCAGGAAAGGTCATGTGGCCAACACTGTCAAGGAAAAGAGGATGGAGAAAATGTCACTGGACTGGAAAAGGTCATTTTTGAGGCCATGCCAAACTGGGACGACAAGAACCATATTTAAGAGGAAGTCAGAAGGAAACACAAGAGGCTACTTGTGAGACACTGGCACTGAAAGACAGAAAAAGGACTGGACCTTGGTTTGGTCCCGTGACAAAAAGATTTGGGGATGTCAGTCGATTCAGAGGAAAGAGTGGACAGCAGCTGGCGATTCTGAGGAAAGCGTGAGCACCAAAGTTCCTGAAGGCATAAATGAATGTAATCACAAGGTCAGTTTGAAGTTATTTTGGAAGAGAAGACCTTTTCCGCTCAGATTGTCAACCAGTTCTAATAATAGCTGTCTTCTGACAGCAATCTGCCTGTAGCAATCATAAACAATGACATTCCTTGCAAGAAGGGGCCAGTGAGTCAGCTTATTAACACCATTTGTGCACATGCAAACCGACAAGACTGGTGAGCCCAAGACACGGCTTGGGTTGACATGTAGGTTCAAGTTCTTCAGAATTTGGGCCACCAGCAGGTAGAGGACCCTATCCTGAAACAAATCTATGCTCAGCAATATAATGTGATTTAATATTCACTTAGGAATTTAGTAGGGCCAGACTAATTATCCAGAGCAAACACAGCTTATAATTCTTCAACTTTTACCTTTTTATTTCCCCATATATTTATAAGTAATTTAGCATTATACCTTTTCATGGAGTTTTCAAATTGGTTCATTGCTGCTTCAGACTTCATCTTAAGTGCATTCCTCTCCGTTATTAATCCCTCTAGTTCAGTTTTCAATTGGCAGTTTTCTTGCAAAACCTCTGAAATCTGGGAATCCATGAAGGTATGTGGTTGGTAAAGCTTGTTGTCCAGGGCTCCAGGGAAGAAGTTAGCGCCTCCTCTATCTGGCTGCAAAGCATCTCTCTTTGCCCTTTTGGCAGATGCTTCCTCTCTGCCCTTCGAGTTCTGATTCGACAGCATCAATCTTCTTTCCCTCTGAAGCCTCTCCACTGTTTTTGAAAGGTCTTGTATTTCTCTCTTTTTTGCAGCCAGCTCTTCATTGAGTCTTACCAGTTTAGCTTTCGCACGAGCCTGTTCAACCTGGAATTCTATAGATTGAAAGTCTTTATCATCGGTATCATTTTTCTTGAGATCTAATTCAGCATTCTGATGTTTAAGAACATCTATTTCAGCTTCAAGCTTTCCTACAGTGATTTGATGGGCTTCCTTAATGTCGCCGAGTTCCTTCTCTAGCACTTTAACCCTGGAGGAGCTGTCATGTTGGTTCAACTTGCAGGCAAGTAGCCGCTCCTGCTCCTCTAGTCTCTGTTCATACTGAATCTGAAGAAAAAAAATCCATGTAATGCCAAACCCCAGTTAAACATTTCATTAGTTGCTGAGGCCCTGCATACTACCTGGTCCTACCTAGTCCTTCATTTAGGCACTTTTTATGCAGTTTGATGTCTCCAGCACTCTGTGTTCCTTGCGTTTGTCAAATGTATTGACGTACTACTCTCTAAGGGCATAACATGATATATTATTGATTTATGCTCTATGATTTAAGAATTGATTTGTTCTATGATTTCATAATTGATATGCTGTTTCATAAATATTAACTTACATGTTCCTTCACACCCCCAAATTTATTTTACACATCCTAATCAAACCCATCATTATGCACCCTTCTCTGAGCAAACCGTCAAACACACTCTCTGGGATAAAAAGGTAAAGCCACTGGGGGTACAAACCTCTTTGAGAAACAGCACATTTTCAACCTTCTAACACCAAGTTTTAATCTCACAGAGAGTAA
Source organism: Cephalopachus bancanus (assembly GCA_027257055.1). Classification (NCBI taxonomy): domain Eukaryota; kingdom Metazoa; phylum Chordata; class Mammalia; order Primates; family Tarsiidae; genus Cephalopachus; species Cephalopachus bancanus. The sequence continues at coordinate 1,803,720 of JAPVLO010000140.1, forward strand.
AACAGCTTAAAATGTATCTACTGGAGCTGTAGTATTTTGTTCAGTATGTAGTAAAAGAAATCATCTCCCCTAAGGAGAGAGGCATCTGCAGTGTTTGTTCATTCATTCATTCAATGGCTATTTACTGAGCTATGACACTGTGCCGGGCACTGTGCCGGGTTCTGAAGATAAAAGAGACCCAGTTTTTGCTTTCACATAGCCAACCTTTTACTGTTTCTGGAATCTACTGTTCCTTCATTTGCTGTTTCTCTCAGAGCAGACATCTGTGAGGAAGGAGACGAGCATCCTAGAGGCAGTGCAGCCAGGTTTTGGGGTCAGAGGCCTGACTTTGGCCCTTGCCAGCTGGCTGGGGAACCCTGGGCAAGGTGATGAAATTGTGAACGTCTCAGTTCCCTCATCTGTAAAACAGGGTCACAATATCTACTTCTCACAGGTGATTGGAAGGATTATGCAAGATAAACTGAGATGTTTGCAAAAGCATCTGGCATGAATTCCTCACAGAAACCATATGCTTAACATATTTTTAAAAGTAAATTAACAATTCTGAACCCATAAAAACTTTTTAAAAACTAAATAAGATATCATGTTCTGTTTCATTCTTGGTCTGTTCTGGCATCTGTATTCTCTGATTCATTTTCTGAGGACATTTCTGGGAGATGTCCTCTGTTCTACTCCTAAAATGTATACTTCTGCTCACTCTGTCTAAATAAACTTCAGTGAAAATATTTTCAACCATGGTCCGTCCTTCCTTCCTTCCTGTCTATCAATCAAGAAAAGGTCTTGCTCTGTTGCCCAGACTGGAGTGAAGTGTTACATAACCTCCACTCCTGGGCTCAAGTGATCCTTCCACCTCAGCCTCACAAGTAGTCAGGACTATGGGCGCAAGCCACCATGCCTAATTTTTTTTTTTTTTTATTAGAGATGGGGTCTCATTATGTTGCCCAGTCTGATCTCAAACTCTTGGCTTCAAGCACTCTTTCAGCCCCAGCCTCCCAAAGTGTTTGAATTACATGTGTGAGCCACTGCACTTAGCCCTCATTTTATACTGAATATTTATCAAGGGTTTTTTACTCTGCTTTTACATGACTTAATTTCCACTCATTCTAATATTAAGAGGGATGATGTAAAGATTATCCTCTGGCTATGTGATAGCTCACGCCTGCAGTCCTAGCACTTTGGGAGCCAAGGCAGGAGGACTGCTTGAGCCCAGGAGTTCAAGACCAGCCTGGGCAACATAGCTAGACCTCGTCTGTTGCTACAAAAAAAAAATAGCCAGCTGTGAGGGTGCATGCCTGCTGTCCCACCTCCTCAGGAGCCTGAGGAGGAAGGACTGTCTGAGCTCAGGAGGTTGAGGCAGCGATGAGTCATGATCATGTCACTGTACTCCAGCCAGAGAGACAGAGTGATATTCTGACCAAAAAAAAAAAAAAAATTCCAGTGTTAAATTATTCCACGTCAGAATAAAAAGTAAAGTTGCTGGCAACAAGAGAGGATGGGTTTACCTCTATTTTACTCTTACTGACATCTGTGGTAAAGGCTTCATGGGAAAAAATGTTTAGAGTTATTGGTTAAAGTGAGTTCTAAGAAGCACCAGGCCCCATGGTCCATCTCTGAGTATTCCATCTATGACCACCTTGCAGTTACCTTCATTTTCTGAAACTGTTGCTCCATGGTACGAAGACTTTTCTTTGCTTCTTCATCTTTGCCTTCCAGATCAGCTTCTAGCTTTTTTATCCTTTTTTCCATAAATTCCACTGTATTTCTACTCCCTGTATCACCAGCTGCTGACGCAGCTAATATTAAAGCAGGCAATGAATTGGGGTATCTTCTCTTTAAAATTCCTTCCATTTCCTTAACCTATTAAAATATTGTGAATGTATGTAAGGCCACAATACATGTAAAATGAAGCATTTATTTTATTTTATTTTTTTGAGTTGGAGTCTCACTCTATTGCCCAGACTGGAGTGCAGTGGCTGCTCCCGGCCACCACAGCCTTGACCTGCTAGGCTCTGGTGATCCCTCCGCCTCAGCCTTCCAAGTAGCTGGAACTACAGGCATGTGCAACCATGCCCGGCTAGTTTTTGATTTATTGTAGAGATGAGGTCTCGCCAAGTTGGCCAGGTGGGTCTCGAACCCGCAGGCTCAGGCAATCCACTCACCTCAGCCTCCCAAAGCGCAGGATTACAGGCTGAGCCACCGAGCCAGCTTATGAAGCAGTTTAATGCATAAACTTAGATTATGTTACACCAATCATGTCTAGATTGATGATTTAGATGTGTATCCAAAATGAATGAAATGCACAGAAGCACAATTAATCTCAAATTTTATATCCTTAGATTATTTAAAGAAACCTTAAAGTATAATATCTAATTAACTTCTGGCTAGCTTTTAGAAATCTTCTTACATTCATTTGAAACACATCTTCAGTCTTTCTATCGCATTCGTAATAACCAGTCCTCTTAAACACAAAGCTCTTCCTTCTCCCCTTTTTCCACAGACCCTCTCATACAATAGTGCTTCTACTATCTACTCATTGAAAAATTACATGTACATGTGTGAACTTTTTGCAATAAATACACAGTTTCTAAGCACCGGTCTCTGTCTGCAGCAGTCTCCACCCCACTATAACCTTTCTCAAAAGATCCACCTTCACAAAAGGTTTAATCTAATTTAAAATTACTTCTTTCCGTTGGAAAGCAAGGAGGATTAGATAACATTTACTGAAGTCTTCATATAAGACTCCATACTTTTCATTTAGTCTAGAAAACAGTGATATATTATGCAATCTTTCTGAAAGAGAGAAATGTACCAGGGCCCACAGAAATGACAGCTTGATATTATACAAGAAAGGACCCCCCAAAACTCGGAACTTATTTATAAAAAATTGTGTATTTATTATCACGACTTTAAAGTACTTTCTGTTTGATGCAATGTGCCTATTGATGTGCTTTTTCCACTGCTCAAAACAGTTTTTGAACTTGTTAATTTTGAGGCCTTTTAGTGCGGATGCCAGTTTTTTATTTCACCTCTTCCACATTGGCAAAATGTTTCCCTTCGAGGACTTTTTTAATCCAGGGAAAAAAAAGTTCCTTGGGGTGAGACTGGGTGAACAGGGAGGGTAGGACATGGGCATCATGCTGTTTTTGGCCAAAAATTGTGGAACACAGTGTGGGGTGAGGCAGATGCACTCATAAATCACCCATCACGGAACAGGCAAACGTGTTAAAGGAATCTCCAGCAACAACAAAACATCCACTGAAGCGGAATGCAGCCTCTCACAACAATGCTAGCAGGTACACTGATATCAATGGGTTCCTAGAACACTTACCTAATGGGGGAAGCCCTTACTGCAAGGGGCCTGCCTTCCAAAAAATCATTCTGTTTTTTTGGGTCCCACGACTTATATGCCTATGTGTGCACACCTGCTTTTTGAAAGGTATAAATGGTAGAGGTATCTCTGAAAATACGTTCAAACACTAAATACTTTGTTGAGCCATTTTCTAGCCTATGAACATGCAGAAAAATAGACCTGAAAGGCAATACAGTGCAGTAATTAAGAGCATGCTTGGTGACCATATGCAGAAGACTAAAATGAGATCCGGACCTATCACCATACATAAAAATAAACTCTAAATGGATCAAAGACCTAAATGTAAAACCTCAAACTACAAGAACCTTAGAAAATGCAGGAGACACCCTAATGGGAATTGGAACTGGTAACCAATTCCTGATCAAAACCCCAAGCACTCATGCTATAAAAGATAAACAAGTGTGACCTCATCAAACTGACAAGCGTCTGCAAAGCCAAAGAAACCATCAAGAGAGTGGGGACACAGCCCACAGACTGGGAAAAAATATTTGCCAACTCTGTCTGACAAAGGTCTAACATCTAGGATCTACAAGAAATTCAAACATGCTGAAAAGAAAAAAACAAACGCCCTGTTACAAAGTGGACAAAAAATATGAATAGACAGCTCTTAAAAGAAGACATATGAGCAGCCAACAGATACATGAAAAAATACTCAGCCTCATTAGTCATCAAAGAAACGCAAATCAAAACCACACTGAGATGCCACCTAACTCCAGTCAGGATGGCCATCATCACTAACTCAAAAAACAACAGATGCTGGAGAGGATGCAGCAAAAAGGGAACACTTCTACACTGTCGGTGGGAGTGCAAACTGGACTGGTACAGCCTCTGTGGAAAACAGTGTGGCAATTCCTAAAAGGTCTAAAAATTGACCTTCCATGGGACCCTGCAATCCCCCTACTGGGAATATATCTAGAAGGACTCAAATCACTATAAATAAGATACCTGCACACATATGTGTATTGCAGCATTATTCACAGTAGCAAGAATATAGAACCAACCATGCTGCCCATCGAAAGAGGACTGGATTAAAAAATGTGGTACACATACACGAGGAATATTATACAGCCATAAAGAAGAACAAATAATCACGAACTCCACAGCCACCTGGATGGACTGAGAGTCTATACTACTGAGTGATCTTTCACAGAAACTGAGTATCACACGCTCTTACTCATAAGTGGACCCTGAATAATTATCGTAATACTATAAGAAAAGGATGGGAAGTAGTGGCAAACTGCCGGGACAGGACTGGCAACAGTGGGAATCTACAGAGGGAGGGGGACGCACATCTCATCACCAAGGGCACCTGCGTAATGAACGTCTGTATACCTAACTCTGCACTGTACCCCACATCTTTAAAATAAAAAAATTAAAAGTTAAAAAAATAGAGCGTGCTTGGTTAGACTGTGCCACCAGCTTTAAGCCCTTGTATCAACCACTCAGTCTAAATCTCTTTTGCTTCATGAGTACGATGATGATGATGACGACATTCGTTTCGAGGGGCTGACACAACTGGGTGAGGACGGAATCGGTAGCTTTCATCTTGGGGAGTGCTTAATAGAGTGCCCAGCACATGGAGAGGACCTGGAGAGTGTTGGCTTTTACCGGTGTGGTGGTACGCGTTTCTCGGCCGAGCCACTTGGGAGGCTGAGGAGGAAGGACGGCTTGAGCCCAGGAGTCTGAAGCTGCCGTGAGCCTCGATCATGCCACTGCAGTCCAGTCTGGGTGACAGAGTGAGCATTTGACTTAAAAAAAAAAGCACTGGTTTCTATTACGATTTCATCCCAAACACGACCTCTCCTAAGGAAAGGAAGATGGTTTGCTGGTGCTCGAAATTATTTTTTATAAACCAATTATTCATATTAGGTATTTAAGGGTCACATCATTTGCAAAGTTAACAGTAAATATTTCCATTCGTGAAAATTGTGACACATTCATTGACTTATCACAAGTTAGGATAGATCCAAATTAAAATATTCATAATTTCTTCCATCTGGAAAATTTTCAAAACTTTGTTTTCTCTGGTATCAAAAAACTAGTTATTTGAGTTAGTTGTAAGCATATGGAAATATACACATACATATAGACACCACATATATTTAAAAGAGAATTAGATTTTTAAAAATGATTTTGACATTTTCAATTAATGCATTCATTAAAAAACTTAAATATTTTCAATCTAGTTTTGATATCTTGAAATGTATTATTACATTTTAGGGGACAAATTAGGTTTTATATTTATCTTCTTTGATTTTACTTTTTAATTTTATTCTTTGGTCAATAATACCAGTGTGACTGGTGTACAAAGTAAATTTAAAAAAATTGTCACTGAAAATTAAACCACAAAAATTTCATCAAATAAAAAAAGCATGAACACAAATTTTCATTATAACATGCATTTAATTAGCCCCATTTGTACTTATATTCTATTTAAAAAGAAATATTTTATTTATAATTACTCTCAGAATATGGATCAAAAATGATTCTGAAATACTGTGATAGACAGTGATTATAAGACCTTGATTATATAATATATCAAGGTTTAAAATTACTAGGATAGAAATAAATGCTCATGAAAACAGTGTAAGATCCAAAACTGTACATGCAGCAATCCGACTATATAAAATACTATTAAATGGTGGGTACTATTTTAGAAAGATATAATTTAAGATGATAAATGAATGAATATTTAATAAGTGTTAATAAAAGAGGAAGGTAACTTGTACAAAATGATATGTTTCTGGTCAGTATGGATCACCATTTGAACCCTAATTTTGCTCTTAATAAAGTATGTTTCATTTCCTTACTCTCATGCATTCAGTTTTATATGATTTCTCTTAAAATGAAGACATCTGATGGAGAAGTAGTTCCTTTGGACTTTTTTTCTCTCATAATTCTGTGTCTTAGATTGGGCGATCTAAATCTTAAACACTGAAGAAAATCATTTTAGACTATTTCTAACTCTTCAAACCACCTTTGGCCTGTTCCTTTCTTGGCCTGAACCATACTACCAAGTCATACCTTTTAACATCAAAACTGATCTTGCGAAAGTAACAAAGTTTTTGCTTAGCTTTCCTTCTTCTCTTAAAACTGGGATGATGTTCAGCTGAGTGATGACCTCACAGTTTTGGATCTGTGATGAAATAATGGCTGTGTGTTTAAGTATCATGACTTGACTAGAGAATCATGCTCCCACATGAGCAGGGCTGGAAATGCTTATCTTGTTTTAATCTTTAGTTATGATTATAAATGCTATATTACAGAAAGTTTTAAAAATAGAAGGGAAAAATAATTACAATTCTGCTTCCCAAACAAATATTTCCCAATTAGCAAAATCTTTATTCTAATAAGCTTTACTGTATGATTTTAATGAAAGGTCTCCCAGCTACACTGGCCACTAAATGAATACTTCGAGGCCTGAACAGTGAGCAAGATCTCAAGATGATGGCTAGCTCTTCAGGTGGCTGCGTGTTCTGTCTACAGGGTGTTCTGTAACATTTCGCAAGCATTACCAGCATGTCCCCAACTCAAGGATCTCCCTCCTGTACTCCTCTCATTTACCTTTGGTCAGAGGAGGAATTCTAACTCTACCCAGAGCTTCAAAATTCTGCTTTCTTCTTCCTAGATGACTAATATGACCTTTCATCAATAGGTCTGCCATCTTATAAATGAGGCACATTAGTCTATAAATTATTTATAAAGTTGTAGATCACATAAAATGATATTGTTTATTGTTTTCATTAATGTTACTTTAAAACAAGAATTTCCAAGTTGATTACATTTCAGGAACTCCTGAAACAAAAGAGAAAACAAAAAATGCACTGTATATAAGATACCTTTATGAAAATTTACCCTTAGCACTTACTTGTCGCTCCAGATCCTGAATTTTTTTGGCATCAACTGCTTTCTCTTTTAAGCGTATCTTCTGCTGAATAGACGGATTCCCAGATTCAGCTTTCAGTTTCTCAACCTGCCAATAAATAAAGAACACGTTAAGAAGCACATTTAGAATATAATGGAAAAGCATCAGGGGAAGTAATGTTAATTCACTCACTCATTTGCTAATTCCTCAGCAGACAATGACTCCTCCCAAGTTCCAGGTACTTCTACATGAAGTAGAAGATTTGGCATGGGGTGTGGGAGATGTGGACTGCAAACAGACTATGTCCCTGCTCTCATGGTATTTATGCTCTAGTGGAGGGAGAGAGTTAATAAGCTAATAAGTAAAGTAGATCAATAAAGCAAATAAAATCACTTCAGAGAGAGACAAGCGCTAGAAAGAAAGAGCCAGAGGTATGGGATTGGCAGCTACAGTAAACAAGGAGTCAGGAAAGTAGAAATTTGAGCCAAGACTTGAAGGAGGAGGAAAGAAGGAGTATTCCAGGCTGCCCAGAGAAGCCCAGAGAATTCCAGGCCGAGGGAACAAGTGTAACAAGTCTGGCATGCTCAAGAACCAGAGGAACTCAGGTATGGTGGGAGGAGAGGAGTTGAAGGGAGTGTGCCATCAGATGAGGCTGAAAGACAGGCAAGGTGCAGACTCCATGGGGGCTTGACAGCTCTGACTTAGTGTAGTAGAAAATAATCCATGTAGCTTAATGAAAACCAAAAGCAAATCTAGCTATTTTAATTGATAGAGTTTAGAGTGCTGCTACAATGACACAAGATTATGCAGAACAGATACTGAAGACAACAGACTTCAACTACAGAAATTCACTCTGCAATCATTACCTCAAGTTTGAGATTCTCAATTTCTTCATTTGCTTCTTTAAGCCGAACTGCATCTTTATCCAGAAGTTCCTGATTTTCAGCATACCACTGTAGTCTTTTTTGCAGACGACTGATTTCTTGTTTATGTGTTTCTTCTAAAATTTTTATTTCATATAATTTTTCACCTATAAGATAAAGTAACTCAGTAGCTTGCTCGTAATTTTTCAAAATAGGAAAATAAATGAAAAGATTTTAAATGAAAATGAATGCCTCGCTAACAAAAGCATTATGGGGAGAAAGAGGCATAAAACAACTGATGTATATGACAGTGTCTAGTTGAATCTACTAGTCAAAGGAAGCAAGAGATTGTGTTCATAATCCAAATTTTCAACTTTGTAGCAAAGTTGACAGTGCAGACATTTTTGATAGTAAATCAATTGCTTTTCTACTGACTTTTATTATGTAACTTGTTTCCATGGGAAATTAAATGTGAGATTCATGTGATCATAAAAATGAAGAATACCAACAATCATATTAAAAGGTAACAATGGCAAACATTCATGAGTGCTTATTATCATGCATTATTTTATTTACTACAACGAACTTATACAATGGGCGCTATTATTATTATCCTACAGGAAAGCAAATGTCACTTTCTTATGAGTAGGTAAAATGGATTTAGTTGCACATATCTTACACCAAAGCTCATAATACTGTAGAAGAAAGACCCTTGCTTCGGTCAACAAGGGCTCCTCTGATCTACCTTTCTGGGTCTGTGTGCTGCCACTTGAGCAACCTCCATTCACTCCTCCATTCTCACGTCTTGCTATCTGTCAAGGCCCAACTCAAATGCCTCTCCTCCCTCAAATTCTTGTTTAGCACCCCGATTCATCTCATGTTTGCTTGTAATTTTTTTTATTACATTAACGTTTTCTGCATGCTTATTTTCTCTCCTTTGTTTTTCCCTGGTGGGGACCAAGCCGTACTCATATTTGCATTCTCTATAAAAACCAGTGTAGTGTTATTTGTTCCTTTGGCAAATACTTGAGAACCTGTAACAAAAATAAACCTCTGGAAAGTCAGCTATCTTGCCCTCAGGAAAGTCACAGTACAGCTGGGTTAACAGCCTTGTAAACAACAAAATGCCATGAATTCAAAATAATTCTTGATTTTCTTTACCTTACAATTACTTCTGTTAAATGCAATCAAATACATAGAACTTTCGAGAACTAACTTTTAAAATGTTTCAAAGATTATGACACACTTCAAGAAACAGCACTTCAATTGCACCCCTTTGATTTCTGTCACTTAAATTCCAGATTAGAACTGGTATGAGCATAAAGGCAAACCTCGTCGGCTTCGTGCTGTACCTGAGGCATAAGCAACCTGATCTTTGGCTTGGTCCCTCTCGTTCTTCATTTTTGCCAAGTCGACTTCAAGAGCTTGTTTGTCCTGTTTCAGTCTTTTGTTATCTTCTAAGAAACTGTTTTTTTCTTTCTTGATGTTCAAAGAAATACAAAAGCAAGTTATTTCCAACGACAGTAAACTGTGGTATAGTCTCTCCTTCGCCCAATTTATCATAAATACTGCTGAGAAATATTTTTTCTAAATTTTAGCTCTGATGTTATTACGACCACCTGCCCTGCACCCCAGAATCATCAGTGGCCCCTGAAGGTCTATTAGCCTCCCTGGTCTAATCATCTCAGCACAGCACCAAAAAATCTTCCAATCTATTGTTCTAACGTCTTCTATAAACTAACCATATGGATGATTCACTAATTCTCCTGCCCGGACTGTTACAATAACTAGTCTGCTTCTTCTATCCTAAGCCCCTACAGTCTATTCCCCTCACGGTAGCCCGAGGATTGTAAGTCAGTTAATATTACTCCTCTGTCCAAAATTCTATGCTTGCTTCTGGCAGGGTTAACCCAAAGTCCCTACTGTGACTTCCAGTGTCACATAACCTAGTCTTGGTCCATGACTGATCACATCTACTATAAACATTCCCCTGCTTATTCCATTCTAGTCAGAGATTGCCTCGCTGTTCTTTGAACACCTGCAGCATACGTCTACCTCAAGGGGTTTGCACAAACTATCCTCTGCCTGCAGTGCTCTGCCCCTAAACAACAAGGTAGTCCACTCCTTCACTTCATCAGGATTTCAGCACAAATGGAAGTCCCAGGAAGGCCTTCCTGATCACCCTATCTAAAACAGCAAGCCCTGTCCTGGTCACACTTTTTCTTTTTTGTTTTAATTTTAGAGTCAAGGGGTACACATGTAGGTCTGCTACATGGGTATATTGCGTGATGGTGAGGTTTGGGCTTCCATTGAACTCATCACCCAAACAGTGAACATGGTAATCAGCAGGTAGTGATCCTTCTGCCTCAGCCTCCCGAGTTGCTGGGATTACAGGCATGCACCACCACAACTAGCTAATTTTTTGATTTTTTTTGTAGAGACAAGGTCTGGCTATGTTGCCCAGGTTGATCTCAAACTCCTGGGCTCTAGCAAATTCCCTTGCCTTGGTCTTCCAAAGTGCTAGGATTATAGGCATGAGTCACGGCACTCGGCCACTTACTTAAGATTTCCAGGATTATATTTAAATTCCAGAGCAGTTTTACTGTTCTCTTGAATTTACCTGATCTGTTTTTTTATTTTCTCATTTTTTTTGTATATTTAAACAATTTAAATCTATTTCATAGTTTTTGGGTTTTTTTTTGAGTCAGAGTCTCACTCTGTCACCCAGACTGGAGTGCAGTGGCCGCTCCCGGTCACCGCAGCCTCGACCTGCTGGGCTCCGGCGATCCTTCTGCCTCAGCCTTCCAAGTAGCCGGAATTACAGGCATGCGCTACCACGCCCGGCTGGTTTTTTGATTTATTGTAGAGATGAGGTCTCGTCAAGTTGCCCAGGCGGGTCTCGAACCCGCGGGCTCAGGCAATTCACTCACCTCAGCCTCCCAAGGTGTGGGATTACAGGCTGAGCCACCGAGACCGGCTATTTCATAGTCTTTACTCAATATTTCCATTGGGTTCTAATCCTGCAGTAAGTTATCTCACGTCCACTATAGTGGTAGATTGTTTCTCTGTCTTTTGTAATTATTTTATAGATTTATCTTGGTTTTTTGTCATTTTGTATTGTGAGAGCACCAACAGCAAGATTTTGTATGTGGAGAATACTGTGTGACCTAGATTAAGGGTCTAATACCTCTGAGAATTGTTTTGCCCTTGTTTCTTCTGGATATGCTAGAGGTTATCATTGACTCGGAACCACTGTTTATGTTATTTTTTTAATTTGAGCATTGCACATAGTCAATTCAAGTACTAAAACACAAATGAAGGCAGAAGAGGTAACATTTACACTGAACATCCAGTAAACATGTGTATGTCAGAAGACTTTTCTCCCTTTCCCACCCTGAGACTAAATAAACACAGAAAAACTTTCTTGACATCTCAGATTCTTATAAAAGTGTATGGATTTTTTCCTAGCCTGCCATTTACCGAAAGATGTGGTCCTTTGAAGATATCCTATCTAAAGTACAGGCCTCATGTTTAGTAAACTAGTGGCCTGGGGGAAAAAATCCTTATTGCTATGTTTCTATCCTTCCTTATTTTTGGCTGAAAATTTCCCTTATTTCCTACGAGCTTAGTTTTTCATTTACAAGATGCTTATTATATTTCATCCAACATTTTTTTTTGGTGTTTTTAGCAGAAGTTTTCAAGTTTTCTATTTGTCATAAAAGTATGTTCAAAATAGAACTTTTAAAAGGTCATTACCATCAGCCTTTGAAACGAATGCTGTCCTTAAACCCCTTACCATGTTCTCCCAAGCTTTCATCAAATATGGCAAAATTTAATTTGTTTTAATTTGCTAATTTTTGAGGCCCATTGATAAGACAGGTCCATATATTCATTCATTCTTCCTACCTGTGTATCTAATCATTTTACACACACACGTGCATCCAAAGAAAGTTCCCTAATGGATACACACATAAAACTGCATTATATACTACAAGAACCTGTAACCCATCAGCTATTAAATTTTGGTATGTTTAGATTTCTACATAACCTAACTTTGTACAGTTTTTTTATTAAAAAGTGATATGAGCTGGGCTCGGTGGCTCAGCCTGTAATCCCGCGCTTTGGGAGACTGAGGTGAGTGAATTGCCTGAGCCCGTGGGTTCGAGACCCACCCTGGGCAACTTGGCGAGACCTCATCTCTACAATAAATAAAAAAATCAGCCCGACGTAGTAGTGCGTGCCTGTAATTCCGGCTACTCGGAAGGCTGAGGCGGAAGGATCACTGGAGTCTAGCAGGTCGAGGCTGCAGTGGCTGGGAGCGGCTACTCCACTCCACCAGTCTGGGAGACAGAGTGAGACTCCAACTCAAAAAAAAAAAAGGGATATGGACTAGGCGCGGTGACTCACACCTGTAATCCCAGCTTTGGGAGGCTGAGGCAAGAGGATTGCTTGACCCCAGGAATTTGAGACCAGCGTGGGCAACATGGTGAGACCCTATATCTATTAAAAAAAAAAAAAAAACTAGCCAGGTGTGGTGGCACACACCTATAGTCCCAGCTACTCAGGAGGTCGAGGCAGAAAGATCACCTAAGCCCAGCAGGCTGAGGCTGTGGTAAGCTGTGTTCGTGCCAACTGCATTCTAGCCCTGGGTGACAGAGTGAGACTTCAAGTATAAAAAAAAAAAAAGTAATACATAATTCAAATTTTTCTAATTTTTATAATTCAAATAGATCGGAAGGATCTTTTGGTTTGGTGCTATGGTTCTTAATGGGCTGGGGTGGGACGAGGTAACTGCCCTCCACAGGGGAAATGTGGCAGAGTAGTTTTGATTTAATGACTGATAGGAGCTATAAGCACAGAGTTCCTGGTGACAGGGATGATAAAAATCATGCAGCGTGTGAATTACTTCTGTTTAAAATAGCATCAGCCAGTCCAAAATTCCCAAACTTCTTCCACTGGCAAATACTGCTTTAGAAAATTCTAGGCTATACTCTTTACAATTTAATAAAATAAAAATGTATGGAGCAGCATTACATTTCACCTTCACCTTTGTGTTAGGTATCCAGAATATAAATATCTGTAGGATATATTTTCTGCTCTCTAGAAGTGCAGAGTCCACTTCAAAGGACAGGTAAAAAGCCAACTACCTTTTAAAGTAAACAATTACCTTCAAATTATTTTATTTTACCTGTATGCTTTCCAATGAGAAATTTGTTTGAAATAAGATGCACATGCCCTAAGTAAAACTATGCCTCTGATATGGTTCCATGTGACAAATGCTTGCTGAGAGGTTGAATTATAAAGAGGATGCCATTTAAAATTAGTATTACATCGTTTCCTGTGTACTAAGGTCATATGTATACTACACACTAATCTTAGATCTTTATTAATTTTTAAATTGTATGACATTTAAAAAATGATGTTATTCATATACAGTATTATAAAAGATAGATTTTTGCACATATGGGGATTTTTATAATAACCTTTACTATTCTTAATATTTTAAAAATCCTTATGCAACTTACCTGTGCCACCCGTAGTTCTGCTAGCAGATCTGTAAAACTTTGGTTTCTGGTGGGCTCTGAATCTTCAACTACTTGAGACAGAAAACGACTCTTGTGCATCTGTTCTCTGATTTATTTTGAAAATAAAAAGAGGGGTTTTTTTTTTTAACAAGGTGCTCCTTTCAATACAAAATAGTCAATTCTCAAAAATTAAAAACTAATAAAAGTTGGAACTTACAACTGAAGGTAAAAATTTTGTTTACTCCAAAAATTAAAATACTAACATACCAAAAGAGAAGTACACTTTAAGGGAAATGCTTGTATTTAAAAGAATTGAAGTTCAAGATTTTTTAGTTGCAATATAAAAAGATTTCCTTTTAATTCACCGAAACACACACACACACACACACACACACACACACACACACACACACACACACAGGCCCAGAAAGATGTGATGCATTTTTCCTGTAGTATTAATGCACTCCTTGCCACATAGTTCTAGACTCTTTTCTGAGACAAACTGCCAATCTTACATATGGAAATTAATAAATAAAACTAAAAACAGTCTACTATTGGGATCTTAGACTCAATTTTTCTTTTTTACTAAGACATTATACAAGGAGATTAGAAATTCACATAAGATTTTCTAGCCTGAATGTACTAAAGAAAACATTTATTCCACTGGGAAAGCTAATTTAGAGTTTCAGTCTTAAAACTGGAATAGATATTCTCATTTAGAAGCCAGGTAGTGTAAAATAGTATATATATATATATATATATATATATATATATATATATATATTTTTTTTTTTTTTTTTTTTTTTTTTTGAAGGCAGGATTGAGAGAACAGAAAAGCTCCCAAGGTGGGAAGAGACCTGAAGAGGTTGCCGAAAATATGACATTTTAAAATACTCTGCTGAAACATCTGGAAAGAAAAAAGATACAAATGCTCTCATGTGTCAGAACTGCGCAGATTGTTGTACTTGGCCTGGGGTTATACCTAATAGGAGAGCAGCAATTAAAAAAGCAATTACATATAGGTACTCTCTGGTGCTTATCTGAGTAGTTGCTAGCTTTGTCTGCTACAAGGTGTACCTTTTTCTATTTTGCATGTAAGATCAGTATGAGCTATTGGCTGCCTTGCCTCATTTGCCCTATGCTATATAATCACAAAATGAAAATAAATTTTTAAAATTTACATATGTATGTAAATAAATATAGTAACATTCATGATATTCATGGTCAAATAAACAACTTCTGATAACAGCCTGAGTAGTTCGGTATTTATGCAAAATAATGCAAGAACAACAGTCATTTCTTAAAAGGAGATAGTCCTCTAGCTTGTTCAGGTTTGTGGGATTAGCTTTTTTGCTTAATACATTCAAGGTGGAAACAGTAACATCCCAAGACCTTATTGTCTGAAATACGGCTGCTAAGTAGGTGCAGTGCTGTGGTGAGTGCTCGTTGAAAGTAACTCACAGGGGTCTCCTTCTCTGGAGAAACACCCTCAGCCAAACAGCAGCCTCTGCCTCCTGGCCCAGAGGACAGCTCCCAGCCTCTTCCGGGGTCCACCCACCAGTGACTGAGGCTGCCCCCTTGCCTCAAGCAGGGACCGACTTTGGTCCAATCTGTTCTCCGGTTCTTCTGGTGGGAGCAGAAGGAAGCCCGTCTCTGGCTGAGACCACATTCACACCTGCTTGCCCTCCCCCATCCTGCTTCCTTGGCTCCCCTGTCCTGAGTCACCCTTCAGGAAATCACCTCCACAAGGATCCCCCCTCAGGCCTGGCTCCTCGGGAACCTGACCTAAGACCCTAAGAACTAGTGCAGGATCTTTTTTTAGTATTATTAATCACACGGTTCCTTAGGGAAATGATGAAGTATTTCAGGCTTAATGACTGATCAAGAAGAATACCGTATATTCAATTTTCTGAAACTAAATATTTGAATCAGTTATGAATATGAATTCAGGTGAATTATAATAATGCTGAAAATACTGCAATTTGTGAAAATATGTAGAAAATACTAGAAGTATGTACTGGTCATCTAACGCCAAGGAAAAATTCATTTAATATAAAATATATAAAAGTTACAAAACTGGTCGGGCTCGGTGGCTCAGCCTGTAATCCCGCGCCTTTGGGAGGCTGAGGTGAGTGGACTGCCTGAGACTGTGGGTTCGAGACCCGCCTGGGCAGCGAGACCTCATCTCTACAACAAATCAAAAAATCAGCCGGGTGTGGTAGCGCATGCCTGTAGTTCCGGCTATTTGGAAGGCTGAGGCGGAAGGAGAGGCGGAAGGATCGCCGGAGCCCAGCAGGTAAGGCTGCAGTGGCTGGGAGCGGCCACTGCACTCCAGTCTGGGCGACAGAGTGAGACTCCAACTCAAAAAAAAAAAAGTTACAAAACTGGAAATCAGTGTACAAACAAAAAAAAACACATGTAAAATTAAATACAATTTTACAATTTGTAAGTAAAAATAAATGTATTATTGAGATAACGATATAATGCTTAGAAATAGTCTAAGTATATTTGATTTTAAGAATTTCAAAATGACTTACTTCAAGGAAGCTAACTCACTGAATAAACTCTGGTTCTCCTTAAACATTCGCTCCTCAT
This sequence comes from Cephalopachus bancanus, assembly GCA_027257055.1. NCBI lineage: Eukaryota > Metazoa > Chordata > Mammalia > Primates > Tarsiidae > Cephalopachus > Cephalopachus bancanus. Next base: position 1,819,938 of record JAPVLO010000140.1, read on the forward strand.
TTTTCTTGTTTTGTTCTTGGAGATCTTTTACTTGATTATACAATCTTTCATTTTCCTTTTGAAAAACAGAAAATTGTATTTCAGTTAAAAGTCAGTAATACCTATATGACATGTATGTTCACAGTAGATAAAACCTTTATACTTTTTTAAACATCTTTTAAATTTCTTCACTTTTTGAGTATGCAAAATATTTAAAAACTTTTTACATGGTCTTAGAAGAAAGCTTGAGACCTAAAAACAATTGTCTCCAAAAATGCCTGAAATGCTTACTTGAAAAAATAATTTGCAAAACTTCCCAAAGCCCAAGAGCCTCAAGTCAGCGTAAGACACTGCACTGCACAGGAGGAAGAGGGCGGCTGAAGGAACGACCAAGTCTGGCTGACACGGAATGGGGACAAAGGCCCAGGGGGTCTCTTTAGACTCTTCTGTTTCTGGACTAAGAGGAGGGAAAAACATCACTGCTAGAGGGATTCTGGAAGTCTGGCTTCTAGTACTGAGGTAACGGGACGCAGCCAGGGAATTGTATCTGAAACCAACTGAAAACAGGGAGCCAAACGCTGGGTGTTTCTGAACAGTGTCAAGGCGGAGAAGAGAACGGACCCAGTTCACTATGAGACTTGAGCTAAAGAATGAACCAGTTGAGATCAGAGAGACTGAAGAAAAGGCATCAACCTGTGTTTAGATGCTCTGGCTTATTAACCTCTTCCAAATTATAAATCTTATGTAAACCAAGCGCTTTTGAGGGTCTAATGAAAACTATAGACTGTTTCACCATGTCTGGAATAGTGCCTGGCATATGGTCAGTTCTTCAAGAATCCCCCAAATGTTTAGATACCTAAATTTTGTACTACCTTTGTGGAATGTGGTAGTTGGCATACTTATAAGTAGCGAAATCTCTATTAAAAATCCCTGATTTATATGGGAAGATCAAACTGGCAAGAGAAGAGTTTGAACAGTTCTCACTAACTTGAGGGCAGTGTGTCCTGCAAAATCAGTCAACCTCAGTTAGAGCAAATGCTATAATCATAGATGTGATAATGCTTTCTCTGGATGTCCCTAGATGACAGTGCAGGTGACTAGCAGGTTCGATGTTCAGGCTATTGTTGTCAAAAGAGAAGACTATATCGAGAGAAGCAAAATGGAAGGGAAATGAGAAAAAAAGGGGGTGGGAGTCAGGGGACACAGATAAAGTCTTGTAGCGGAATCACTAAACATGTCCTGGCTGACTGTCAGGCCAGGATCACCAAGATTCCACCACATGTTGCAAACATGTCTCTGTAGGACACACAGATGAAATTTAAAAATGTTTCACCTTCAAGGCATTAGCAACTGATTTCAGATTTATGTATCTGAATATAATAGCAAAACTAGCCAATATTATCTACTGAAAAGCATTACAGAAAACTAAAAAGAGGTAGGACAGTTGTGTAAGAAACATGGTGATTAAAAATAATAACAGGTATCATTCATTGACTGTTTGCTGTGTGCCATGCTAAGAATGTACAGATACTCCTCAGATTTTGCTGGGGCTATGTCCTGATTAACTCACAGTAAGTAAAAATGTCCTAAGTTGAAAATGTATTTAAAATCCTGAAAAACTCATTGCAAGGTTGAAAACCAACAAGTCAAGCTATTGCTAAGGCCAGATGCTCTAGGACTTATGAGGGGGTTCTGCCATGGTAAAACCACCATAAAGTTGAAAAACGTAAGCCAAGCCCTCATATGTTGAGGATCATTCGCATTATTATCCCAATTTCACTAACGAGGAAATTAGCTTAGAGAGGTTGTGATCTGTCCAAGTTGCACAGCAGGCAGTAGGGTTAAGACTCAAAACCAGATTCTTTGAATCCCGAACCAGTGCTGTTAGACATTGTAATTCTACCTGGGGAAAATGCACAGACTAGTATAATTATTACTACCTTATATTTGCCAGGATTCCTGTTACCTGTTAAATGAGCAGGGAAATATTTCAATGTGCCTTATTTTTATAATTAAAGGATCAAGAGCAAATTTGCCATGTGCTCGAGAACTGCCACACCTGTTGGTATCCTTGAAGAAGTGTCTCTTGTTCTTCTATTTCTTTTTGGATTTGCTTCAATTTTTCTCCAGTGACAGGATCACTTGTTTCTCCAAAACATAACCATCTTTGCTTTTTGTTTGTTTCTTCAAAGCTACTTAACTTTGAGAAAATGCAGGATTTTTTTCATTTGAGGAAGGAAATGATGAAGTGAGAAGTGAGAAAAAAATATCAGAAAACTCCCACATAGACCCCCAAGGCCTCTTACAGTGCTGACCATAGTAGAATGTGACATAGCCAGTTACATCAGCACAGTGACGTGTTGTGCTGATGGTCCTCATAAGTGAAGAAATGCCTCACAGCAAGCGGCTCTTGCTGAAAACTGACTTCCTTGAGGGTCACAATGAATTAGGTGATTTGTTTTTAAAAGGACTACTCACAGAAAAAAACAAAAACATTAAAAGGAGTCAATACAAATTTTCCCCCCAGAGGGCTCAATGCAGGTTTTCATAAGGAGTCACCCCATATTTCATACAGGAAATCCAGGAACCCAGGATGACAATTAATTTTGAGGGAGTATATGTTTTTAAAAAATAAAAGGAGCTGGGCTTGGTGGCTCAGCCTGTCATCCCAGCACTTTAGGAGGCCGAGGCGAGTGGACTGCCTGAACTCGCGGGTTTGAGACCAGCCTGAGCAACTTGGCAAGACCTCGTCTCTACAATAAATGAAAAGTTAGCTGGGCATGGTAGCGCATGCCTGTAGTTCTGCCTACTTGGAAGGCTGAGGTGGAAGGATCGCCAGAGCCCAGCAGGTCAGCACTGGGGAGGCTGTAAGTCTGCCTTTGCCCTCCAACCTGGGTGACAGAGTGAGACTCCAACTCAAAACCTAATAATCACAGTGACAAATAAATAAACAAAAGGAAAAATAGGGCAATGTGTGTAGTACCTTGGTTTGAAGAATATAATTATCTTGATTCAATCTGAAGAGCTCTTTTTCCTGTTGTCTCTTCAGTCCTTCCACCTTGTTTTCCAGCTCTTTCTCTTTCTCTGAGAATGTGGCTTTAATCTGCTCTATTAGGGCCTGAGCACCCCTCCATTTCTCCTCAGCCTCCTGAACTCTTTGAAACATATGTAACTCTTTCTCCTTGTTCTCACCACAGTATCCTGAGGAGTGCTTTTAAGAAAAAGCATTGCTTCATTACAGCAGATTTCCATGTAAGACGTGAACACAGGTGGTTAGGAAAAAAACAAAACACACACACACACACACACACACGACACGATTAACAATGTTCTATTATATAAGAAAATCAGTAACTATTAAACAAGAGAGTTTAGACTATCGCTCTTGAAGGGAAACAGATTTATTGCATCTATGTTTTGTTATTCATAATTTAGTTTTAGAACACACAAATATTCTAAATATTAATTTGAAAGTTAATACCTACAGTGTGAAATTGAACACAAGAATCAGTTTCTGTAGGCTGTTCAGACTTCTTGGGAGTAGCCAGGCAACTCTCAGCTTTGGGAGCTGCTTTATCCAAAGCTGCAGGCTTGATGAGTTTTGTTTCTGATAAGATTTCTAAATGTTGTAAACAATAGAGAAATGCACCACAAACATAAAGTTAAATGTGTGTTCATAAATTATGTAACAACACTAAGTACAAACATAATGGCGACTCTAAGATAAAATGATCTTAGAATAGGCTGATGTGCTACACTATAACACAGAGGTTTCACTGTTTCACTCTAACAACTGACTGCATTCAGAACACTAGTCACCTAATCAACATTGTACTCAATTTGACACAGATGGCCAACCCACCCAAGACTCATGTCAGATGACAAATGGAGCTAAATAAATGTGAGGAGGATGTGGATAGGGATAACTTCAGGCTTTATGATGTTTAAGTAAATTATTCTAAATGTTCAAAACAATAAAGAAGCAGCTGATAACCTTATGAAGCATTTTGGTTCAGATTAAGTGTGCTTTCAATACACATTTCTTTATAAACAATGTATATCAAGATATTACAGTGTCAATGGAATAATACAAATTACACGGAGGACTCTATAACAACTAATGTAAATATAATTTTAAAAGTAATAGTATTGCCATAATACTCTGGTAACAAATATCACATAAGAAAAAAGTGTCTCTAATGCATATTCTGGCCTAATTGTTGAATTTTAAGACAACCTGTATATCCTCAAACAAGAAATTAATTCTAAGGCCAATCTATTATTCAGTTAACAATAAATAAATGCTAAAGAAAAATACCCGGAAAGAATCTTAAGGCCCACATTCAAGTACTACAGGCCCCGGCTGAACGGCCAACATACATCATCTGCCTGCTTTAGAGCTACACGAAGAGCCTCAAACTGCATTTTCAAGACTGTTTCTTCAAGGGGCAACTTTTCAAACGCAGAGTTTGCTCTTTCACTGAAAGTGCTATGCACGTTTCACACAGGTGGTTAGGAAAAAACCAAAACACATACACACGGGTTTTCTGGGGGAGTTTCTAAAAGTATAAAGAGATTGCTGTGTGTCATCGCAAAAGCAGGCCTTTCACCCTCCAGATCACCGGAGGCTCGTCACTATCACACACTGATGAGGGGCCATCTGTCAGAACAGCGCTCCCATTAGGATGAGGCAGCCAGCACAGGTTACACATCCTCAATCAAAAAATCCAAAATCTGAACCTTCCTGAGGTCAACATCATGTTCACAGAAAATGCTTATTGCAGGATTTTGAGTTTTGGATTGGAAATACTTAACTGTTAAGTATAATGCAAGTATTTTCAAATCCAAAGAAATCTGAAATCTGAAGCATTTCGGAAAAGGTATACCCAGCATGTAACATATTGATCTTGTGCACAGTTATATAGTCTGGAAGTTCCTTTATACCAGAATATTCCCTTCCCGAATTCTTAATTTTGAATTCTCTTTCTGTGAACTAAAGTATCCAAAGTAATTATTCTCAATAATGGCACATGGGCAGTATCTTTTCCCTTTGCACATGAAAGAAAAATTGCTTGATTACAAAATTCAAACATGAAAACATTGCAAATTTTGGGACCCATGGAACTTTCTTGAAAAAACAAAGCATTAAGAAAATTCAGTCAAAAAAGAAAACAAAGTAGTTTCAGAATGCAGAAACTACAGCTAAGAGACAAGTGAAAAACATTCAATCTCTTTAATAATCAGAACCAAGAATGAAATCTAAACGCTGAGGCAAACTAAGGTTGCAGGAGAGAAAATAATAAATTTATCTTAAGCAAATAAAAATAAAACCAACAAAAATGGGTGGAAGGCATGTAAGTGGGAAAATAGAACACACATTATATTTCACCGAAGGGAAGGCACTGATTGAAACTGTGTGAAATTGAAAAATGCAGGGTGGGCGTGGTGGCTCACGCCTACAATCCCAGTACTTTGGGAGGCTGACCTGAGCTCAGGATTTCAAAACTAGCCCGGGCAACATAGAGAGACCTCATTTTTATAAAAAGTGAAAAAGAGAAAAAAAATTAATTGAATATGGTGGCACATACATGTAGTTTCAGCTACTTGGGAGGCTGAGGCAAAAAGATTGCTTGAGCCAAGGAGGTTGAGGCAGCGGTGAGCTGTAATTGTGCCACTGCACTTCAGACTGGCAACAGAGTAGAACACTGACCCAGGGGGGGAAAAATGAAGTTAAGAAACAGCATGATGGCTATGGCAACCTTTGGTTTTCAAAATCTAGTTCCTTATAGGAATCACTTCAGACATAAAACTTCTTAGGATGAAGTTCCTTTTTCTTTTCACAAATTCAAGTAAACCTAGACCTAATATTTTATTTAAAAATAATTGCTAAAGTGTGATCCCATTCTTATAAAGTATTTGTCCATGTGTCCATGTCTGCCTTTCTTCTTCCTCCCACCCATTCATTCACGTTTCCTTTTATCTGTGTCAGTTAAGACATAGTGAGAAGCATGGAATCTGTTCATGGGCACGCTGCAAGTTGTTTCTGGCAAAATTACTGCTTTCTTCTTTTTATTTTTCTGTATTTTTGAATTTTAAGTAATAAGCAGGTATTCCTTTCATGATAATAACATTATTAGTCTAAGAAGAAAAGCATGAGCTAGAACCATAGAAAATTAATCTAGAATAAAAAGGGAAACCGCCACATGGCTGGTAATACTTGCTGCCAACCATCTCTTCCTCCGTATTAACAGAGATCTAATTCTGTCCTGAGCTGCAATGCTCAGTTAAACATACTCGACTCTCTGAACTCCATGCAACGGAGGGTGGCCACAAGATCAAAGATCTGGTCACGAAGATGGATGCGAACGTTTCCCACATTGGGCTTCTAGGAAAGTGATTTCTTTCATGCTTAGGGATGATCTGGTTGGCATTTACCTTTTACCTTTCACTGGACCTCATGGATGGGGCCTGGAGGTTGAGTAGCCATCGTGTGACAATGAAGACAAAAGTCTTCATGAATTTTGCATGAGGAAAGAAGAAGGAACGTGGTTCCTTACACAGCTGTACCAGCTCTGAATTACCTATCTCTGGACTCTGTTATATGAAAAAGAGAAGCCTTTTATTGGTTAAGCTCCAGTAGTTGGGTTTATTTTTCATCCTAATCAATGTTGACACCAACCACATGCTCTATATTTTCTGTACATGAATCTCTGTCTCGGAGCCTGCTTCCTGGAGAAACAACCAGTGACAAGTAACAACCACCTGAAAGGAAACTGCTCTGGGCAATTCTTCAATAAAAACGGATTTTAGGAAATCATGCTTAATAGATAGTCTAATGAGAAGAAGTAATTCAGAATAAATACACTCACTGTCCATCATTACACTTTAACATAAATTTTAGTAATGTTTTGTTTTTATTCCGGAGGTCACAAATACTGTAAGAATTTGAAATATGAAAAGTAAGTTTCATAATATTACTTCACTTTACTCTTAAAATTACTGTTCCCCTCATCTATCAACTTCCACATCGGTTTCCTTGGTTGTGTTTTTTTCCCCTACGCACTAGGACACCATTTCTGTCTGCATTCCTGGTGATTTCAATCGACTCATTGGTGACCCTTCAGTCCCTGGCTTCTGATTCCTTGAACTCCTCTCCACTTCAGGTGCTCGTTCCCACTGGCACAGCCCAGGCCTGTCCTCGACTGCCACCAGGAACGCGCCCATCCTCTAATCTCATCCCTAATCTAGGCGCCTACTGTCCGTCACCTCTGTCTCCCACCTCACATCCTCTGGGATCTGGAAGTCAACAATTCTTTGTCCCGACTCGGACTCCCAGTCAGCGGACCCCACCGTTCTGGCATCCCACCGCACCGCCATTACGCCCTTTGCTGCCTCATGTCGCATGGTCAGCCGTTTGTTCGATCACTCTCTTACAGTCATCCGCTCCCTTCTGGCTTCTCTCTCGGTGCACGGTACTCACTCGACAAAAACCAGGCTTCTCGGTAAATCCAACTATGCAAGTCCATTTAGATTCCTGATTCCTTCCGTCAAGCAGAGACTCTTGGTTGCTGGCAGGCTAAGCCTCCTGGACGGCTACTTCACACCTGCTCTTCTCCCTCGGAACCTCCAACACCTCTGCCTCATCCTCGCTCTCATTTAACGACTTAGCACTCCAAGTCTCAGAGAAAGCTGAGGCAATCCGAAGAGAGCATGCACACTCTCTCCCCGCATCTATCCACCCTACCAGCAGAGACTCTCTCGTCCTATCTGCCTCCACGGTTTCTAGAATGGAGACACTGTCCACGTTCCTATCTATGCCAACGCTTCCACTGTGCACCAGCTCCCACTACAGTTACTCCATTCAAGAACGCCGCTCCGGCCATTCTGCCCTCGCTGTCTTACATGGTCTTGTTTTCCCTCTCTACTGAATCTTTCTTTTTTTCCTGAGAGAAGGAGATAGGGAAACACAGACAGAGAGAGACAGAAAGAGAAAGAGAGGCAGAGGAACAGAGACACAGAGACAGAAGGAGAGAAAGAGATAGAAGAACAGAGGCAGAAACACAGAAGGAGAGAGAGACAAAGAGATAGAGGGCGAGAGAGAGAGAGAGAGAGAGAGAGAGAGAGAGAGAGAGAGAGAGAGAGAGAGAGAGAAACAGAGAAAGAAGGAGACAGACATCGACCGAATCTTTTAACAGCATACATACTATCATTTCTTTGACAAGAACAGAACAAAGAAAAAAGCTCCTGATCCCATCTCTCCCCGGTAAGCTACTGCCCCATTTTCTTGCTGCCTGGGACAGCAACTTTCCCCCTGGGGCATCTAGGACTTGAAGCACCAATTCCGCTCCTCCCAATCCCTCCTGCTCCCTCCTAACTTGCCATTTACAGCCACCTCTCCGCAGAAGCTGCATGTCCATGTTGCTGAGACTTCCTCCTCACCAGGCCCAAAAGGCAGTTCTCAGTCCTCACCGTGCTTTTCTCTGCAGCAAAGGGCTGGGCACAGCCTTCTTCATACACCTTCTCCACTCGCTCTCCAGGACTCCTCACAGGCTCCGAGGCTTCCTCCGACCTCACCAGGCCTTCTCTGCAGGCTCCCCCCTTCCGCCTCAGCTCAAGTCTAGCTGCCTGGACCTCAGGCCTTGGTTTCCTTTCTTCTCACGCTCTGCTCATCTCTCAGTACACTCTGGTAGTCTCATAGCTTAGAAAGTCATTCTTACTAGTTTTTGACAACTTCTAGATGGAATTTATAGTCCATATTGCAGACTGTCACAGCTGACTGCCTCCTTGCCATCTGTACTCACAACGCAAATAGACATCTCAAAAGCCAAGCTCTCAGTCTTCCCTCCACCCCCAAATCTATCGCAGCTTTCCCCATTCCAGCTGATAGTGACTCCATTCTTCCAGTTGCTCAAGCCAAAAACTTTAGCAACCAAAACCCAGTTTCTTAGATCTTTGGTTCCATATCCTTATTCCACCACTTTTCATTATCTCGACTACCACCACCTTGGGTCAAGCACACCCTCTTGTCTACTATCTCACAAATGGAATGTAGTACTTTGGATTAATTCTCTTCCATAAGAACAAAGAAAATAAAATACCATATGTGCAGAATTCTACTGTGACGAGTATATGATTACCTTTTTTCCTAGTTTGATTTGAGATGGGAATGGATCTCAAGTTTTTGCTTTTCATAATGTCCTTTGAAGTTTTCTTTTCAAGAGTAGAATATATCTTCAGTGGTAAACTGGGTTTGCCATAGCCTGAGCTCCTAACTGATGCATATAATCCACTCTGGGGTTTCCTTTGTAGTAAAGGAGGTGCACTTCTGGCCTTCTTGTATGGTACCTCTTTATCGGTTACAGTCCCTTCCTCTCCAGAGCTGAGCTGAGATCTAAAAGTCTGTACACAACAAGCATAAACTCTTTAGTACCTAAATGAACTTCAGCTATTGTAAAGTTGCAAACATTGCGCACTATTATTATTTTCAGTTGAGATCTCACTCTGCTGCCCAGGCTGGAGTGCAGAGGTCTTACTATGTTGCTTAGGCTGGTCTTGAACTCCTAGACTCAAGCAATCCTCTCGCATTGGTCTTCCAAAGTGCTGGGATTACAGGCATGTGCCACCATGCCAGCCCTTAAATATTGTAAACGATTGTAAATGAAGTTTTAAAACAACAGTGTTATCAAATAATGTAGTTTGTAAAAGACAAACTACTATAGTAAAGTTCTCTAAGCCTAATGCCTCAGAATTTTAGTATTTTGAAGCATATCTTCAAAGTCAGCACTGAAACAATGTAAAGCAAAATAAGTTGCCAGAAAGTAAGACTTGCAATTACTAAAATGAACCCAGAAGATAACAAGGAAGAACATATTTTGAAATGACATATCTTTTTTCCCACTGAACTGCTTAAGATGCTTTAAAAAACGTACTAATAATACCTTGCCACAAAGAAGTGGAACGATTCAGAGTACGCATAAAATTGAAAACACTGACATCATGGGGACTAGAAAGCAAGAGCGATCAAGAGCAGAGGAAACAGAAACTTCAGATAAAACGTCAGTTTCCTCACAGCTGCTAATGGCATGCTTACAGAGCGTCAATCTACTCACAGTATAAACTACTGGAAAGGCTGAACAAGGAGCACGATGATGAATGAAACTGTTTTTTAATACCACTCAAATTCTGGACTATATTTACTAAGAAAAAAAGAAAGAAACGTGTAAAGAACAGTTTCTATTTTTGGATGTGAGGACGGGAGCATTTCACAATAAATATCACCCCCAAATATCCAGGATCTACTGTGGATGGATGTCAGTATACAGTCAACCCCACTAGTATAAGAAGCACAAACCTACCAATAGTTATATACTTTACACAACTTCAGTTCTCAATGCATCATATCAATTTAGATAATAAATACTCAACTCACTTTATTAGTTTTGTCATCCTGAGATAATGAAGGAGTAACAGATACTTTTTTCCTCAAAATATCAAGGTACATCTTATCGATATGTTCTTCTGTAGCAGTTACTCCTGGACAGCTATTTTTCATGCTCTCATTTGTTGTCTTCTGTAGAATTACATCCTTTTCATTGTTTTCAAAAAATTGATTCTCATGTGGTGGATCTTGTGATGTAACACTTGAATTCATCTTAAGGGGCAAAGGGCTAACAAATTCAGTTTCTTTACTATCAGCTACTTTCTTAGAGCTAGAAAACAAAACAGTACATAGATAATGAATCCTATATAATGACTCCTCAAATATCAGTAATACACACACACACTAAATATATATATATATATTTACACAAATTGTAACTATTCAAATTAAACCACCAATGTTAAATATATTATTTACAATTCTGGTTAACAGAGTAGGTTCACATAGTATAGTTGTTTTTAATTTGAGATAATTTTAGTACAGTATAAAACACAGGCGACTCTGAGACCTAATTTAAAGAAAGACCAAACCAACACTGAGCTTGCCTTTGCATTAAGAAAGTATATAAATTTCTGGCTATTGCCTTGCTAAACTATGGTTTGGTCATGTGCTTTCTGAGCCATGGCCAGGCCGTGTTTTCCTAAGTTTTGCCCCCCTCCCCTACCTTGGGAAGATAAATCTCCTCTCTCCTCCTCTCTCACTCTCTCTCTTCTCCTCAATTTACTTTCTAAATAAACTATATTTTCCAATCTAAAAAAAAAGTATATGAATTTCTAAGCAAACTTTTTGTGATACATAATTTATCCATAATTTCTTATAAAGTCAACATGTATTTTGAACAAGAGAAATATTTTACAGATTTCCAGGAGAAACTAAAGAAGCAATCATAATTTATGCCAAGGAGGCATAAAATATAAATACTAAAAAGCATAAATTCAATAACAGTATTGGAAAAATTTTAATATAAAGCAGAAAAATCACTAGTATTTTAAAATCATTTCTGTAGTTTACAGTTCTTAAATGAGATGCAGCAATTCAGACAATCAGATACTAAAAATCTGAAAAATACATCAGAAGGAAATATTTGTGGTTAAATAGTAGTAACTATAGAGGTTCCAGAGAAATGAGAATTGTTATTCTCATTTTATTGAATCATGTGTCAATTAGACCATTTATTTATAATTTTTTTTTTTGTTGTTGGAGTCTCACTCTGTCACCCAGACTGGAGTGCAGTGGCTGCTCCCGGCCACCACAGCCTCGACCTGCTGGGCTCCGGCGATCCTTCCGCCTCAGCCTTCTGAGTATTTATTTATAATTTATACACTAGGATTCAAGAACAGTTTGAGAGGCTACCATATTCATATTATGAAGACTGGCTTCTTAGTAACCATTAGAAGCTCTAAAGTAGCTGGAATCATCAGAAATATAGTTCTGTACTTCTTAACAGCAGCAGAACCTGTATAGATGCTAATTAAAATTGTTTCCATCTTTGCTGGTTACCTTACCACCCTGCAGAATGTGAGTCTTTTGGTGCCAAGAACCCAACAAGCTTTATTATTGGCTTAGTGGTCAGGTTCTGGGAGGTAGAAAACTAATAACTAGACACTGGAGAGATGGCAACCTATGTTTTAGAGTGGCAAAGCATTGCTCAACTGTCACCTACAAAGGCTTACAAGGCAGACCATATGCCTGCTGAACCTGGAGCACCAAGATAAAGGACTAGAGAGAACAAAGAGTTAAAGTGCTGTCTGTTATCAGCCGATTTTGGCAAGATATTACCAAAAAATGGATGAACTCAAGATAGAATGGACTGGTTTGTAAGCAGACCTGAAAGAGAACAGAAAGAGACTAGAAACTCAGGGGCCCTTGGGTTCACTCTCTGTCTAGACCTAAACTATAAGATTCAGCATCGAACAATTCTAATGAGAAAGCAGGATTTCAGGAAACTTCTTGGTTGAAAAGTGTGACTCAGTTTCTTGGCAAACATCACATTAAAGGTGTTATCTTCACACTTAAGGCTACAGTTCCCCAAAATATACAGACAGCCACAGATGAATTGAAGAAAAAAAACAGAAACAAAAACAAAAACAAAACCGAAGGACAAGGACCCAAAGAATAAAGCAGATTGTTTAAAACCTCTGTCTAGCAAAGAACTTTATGTTTGATTACTGGTACATGGAATTGACTGGCGCCAAACAGATCAGGTTACTAAACTTTTTTGAAGGAACTACAATGTCAAAGAAACCACAACCCTATATAAGAAAACAAACAAACAAAATTCCCAAGCCCCCAAAAGTCAGCAAATGGGAACCTTAAAACTACCTATAGTCCAGAAGTGTACTGAGAAAGGAGTGTATCCTCAAAGACGGGCATAATCCCAACCCAAAACTCACTTTGGTTGTGGCCAACAGTGATAGTATACAAGACAAATCCTCCAAGGAATGGAACCAGGATCTGTACAGAACAATGTAATTATATTTCCTTTTTTTTGAATTAAAAATAAAAACCTCATTAACCTACATAATTCTTTAATTGCTGGAACTGCACAATTTAAAGTCATATCAAATATAAACATTAAATTTTGTGAAGTTTTTTTATTTTTTAATGGAGAGATGAGGATAGGTGTTGGCTAAGTAGACTTTACTCCCAAAGTCAATTCTATTAAAACTTCTTGTTTTATTTATCTTTTAAAAATCTTGAGCTACATCTAGACTATCAAAATTAAAAATTCCAGATTTTTTAAAAAAGAAAATGTGGTACATATACATGATGGAATATTATACAGCCATAAAGAAAAACAAAATTATGGACTTTTCAGCAACTTGAATGGATTTAGAGTTGTTAATACTCAGTAATTTATTACAGAAACAAAGACCTGAGTACTACATATACTCACTCATAAGCGGATCCAGCACATTTATCATAATACTGCAAGAAAGGGATTGGCAATAGTGGGATACCATGGGGGAGGGGCACATAACATCAATAAGGGTACCCAAACTTTTCCTGTACCATGACCACTTATGTACCTAACCTTGAATTGTACCTATATCTTAAAAAAAAAAAAAAAAGATAGCTCCTTCTTAAGAGCGGAATAATGGCCTAAGCAAGAAAAATTCCCATTCCCAAGGTAGGAAATCTTTACAAGGTCTTTCTGGTGGTTTTCAAAGTTGAACCATTGGTTGCTCTATTTTCTTGACTCTTTTCTGAATGGGAGTATCTGTTGCAGTTCCGCTATTATATACTGGATGGGGTTCAGGAAGTATACAACTTATTTTTTTAATTCATCTGTTGGTAGACAGTGAGGAGCCGTACCCAAACCTGATGAAAAGGACTGAACTCCACCTAGAAATCCTGGCCTTTCAGACGCATACAGTCCTGAATGGAACTTTGGGCTGTCTGCTTCGGAGCGGGGTAAGCAGAAGTGGGTCTGTATGAAGAAGAATGAGATGAATACTAACTTATTAGAGGGATATATCCTGGCAGAGATTGGCTAGATACCTACCAAATTCATTTATTTTTCTTTCTGGGCACAGAAGCAAACCACATTTTCCTGCTCCTTGGACCTGTTTAGCTCTATGTGCTGGCTCTCACTAACAGAATGTACACTGAAGCAACGTGACACTTCTGTGTTGAAGCAGCTAAAAGAAAGAGTGTGCAACTATTTCTTTTCTTATTGACTGGTTGGATGACATTTAACCACCTTAAAACTATGTGATGACAGAAGCAGCCTGGGTCCCTAAATGAGTAGGTGAAACAGAACCCCACCCCAACCCTACTGACCCACAGGGATAGTGATATGAATAGAAATAAACTTCTGATGATTTCAAGGATTATTCATTCTATAGCTTACTAAAGATTTGTGAGATATGTGTCCTAAAGGGCATATTATTGATATTTCTATAATTATTGCTATGCCTTTAATGTAAGTATATGTGTTTTAGCTTTTTTTTTTTTTTTTTTTGAGTTGGAGTCTCACTCTGTCATCCAGGCTGGAGTGCAGGGGCATGCTCACGGCCACCGCAGCCTTGACATGCTGGCCTCAGGCGATCCTTCCACCTCAGCCTTTCAAGTAGCTGGAACTACAGGCGTGCGCTACCACGCCCAGTTAATTTTTTGATTTATTGTAGAGATGAGGTCTCACCAAGTTGCCCAGGCTGGTCTCAAACCCGTGGGCTCAGGCAATCCTCTCACCTCAGCCTCCCAAAGTGTTGAGATTATAGGCATGAGCCACTGTGCCTGGCCTCAGCTTTTAAACACAAATGTAAAAATCTAATTTTAGATAATAATTACACCTATAACAATAACGATATGTAAGAAAATCCCTTCAGTAACACCACCGCATCCTCAAACAGCAATGATGACACGAGCACAATTTCCCCTTCAAAAATACCAACTAATACTGAGATGGATGGAAGAATATTAGACTTCGCATTCAAGTGGGTGGGTTTTAGTGTGAGGTTCACATATCATTTTCTCTCAACTAGAAGAAATGTAGAAATAAGGCCAATAAATCACTGCAAGTACATAACAAGAAGGGGCTCAAAACATGTCTGTTGAAAACACAAATGAACAAATACCTACATGAATTATGATGGGCTATTCAAATAAGTACTTCACAGCAATCATTACTGCCTATGTTCCCTGGTTATAGCCTTGGGCAACGACTTTATTTATTTTAACCTCTTAAACTTCAGTTTTCTTATCTGTGAAATAGTGATTATAATGGACTATACCCCATGGAGTTGCTTTAAGGTTAAACAATATATGTAAAGAACTTTATACAGTACCTGCCCATAGTAAACATGTTAGCCATTAAACTGGGTTTACCTCAGTTTCATCTCTTGAATGATGGGACAAAAGATGCTTGTTTTACCTGCTCTGAGAATCATACCACACAGATGCAAAGTTACCTGATGAGAGGCTACTGGGATGTGTGAATCTGTGTGTTGAAGAATGACACAGTCGCACATACCGCCACAAAACTGTATTGGAGTTAAGAGCCTCTTTCTCTTGCGACCACAAAACTCACACTGTGACATGATGGCCAGTCTGTGATCAAGTAAAAACTGGCCATCTATGACTCACATACAGAATAAAATTCACTCCCTTATCATAAATTGACTGTCCCTGTACTATTTAAAACCAGAGAGATTGTATTTTTCAGTGAACAGCTTTAAGACTACTTAATGACAGCAACTTTTTTTTTTTTTTGGAGTTGGAGTCTCACTCCGTTGCCCAGACTGGAGTGCAGTGGCCGCTCCCGGCCACCGCAGCCTCGACCTGCTGGGCTCCGGAGATCCTTCCGCCTCAGCCTTCCGAGTAGCTGGAACTACAGGCGCGTGCTTCCACGCCCGGCTGATTTTTTGGTTTATTGTAGAGACGAGGTCTCGCTGCCCAGGCAGGTCTCGAACCCGTGGGCTCAGGCAATCCACTCACCTCAGCCTCCCAAAGGTGCGGGATCACAGACCCGCACAGATCCACTCACCTCAGCCTCCCAAAGGTGCGGGATTCACACACCGAGCCCAGCTTGACAGCCACTTTTTTAGTAGGATCTATTTTTTTCTTTTATCACTAGAATAATTTTCACAAATCGAGCGAAGAGAACAAATATAAAAAGAAAAGAGCAATGACTCACAGTCAGACTCACACAGGCTAAAACTAGTCATTCATTGTTCACTAGGAACGACTGCACAGCACCAATGACTGCCAAAGTTTCCAATGACAAAACAATAAACAGATAAAAACTCAACCAACTAATTAACCTGCACAATGCATTCCAAAAAACTCCTACCTGACAGGCTGTAAAGCAAAACCACTGACCCCGAAGGACTCTATTCTGATAGGTTTCATCAGCTCCTCTACCGTGGGCAGATCTAAGAGGGGAAAAAAGTGAAAGTAGAAACCACAAATATCCTGTAAATTGCTTAATGTTGAATATCACCAAAATTATATTTTCTCTAACTGACATACTTAACAAAACGGCAAATGCAATAAACTTGGCTTCCCACTGTAAATTTGCTTGTTCCAGGAAAACCTCTTTTGATATTTATCAAATATCAAATATATGTAACAAATAAGAGCTATACATACACATCTGCTACATATGCATTTAGTTAATCCCAAAATACTTTTCTCTAAAAAAAACCAAAATCTTTTAATATATGTAAATGTAAGTGAATAAAAAAGGTCAACTGATTTCTTAATTTAGTCAAGGCATAGTAGAGGAGAAACTAAAATTTTACTTCTGTGTCTGGGCCTAATTTCATTTTGTTTCTGTAGAGATGAGTGTCTCACTATGTTACCCAGGCTGGTCTTGAACTCCTGGTCTCAAGCAATCCTCCCACCTCGGCCTCCCAAAGTGCTGGGATTACAAGTGTGAGCCATCATGCCTGGCCAGTTCTAATTTTATTGTTAAACCAATGATTCCTGTATTTAATTTGAACAAACTCTTTAATTACATTCAGAGACTAAGAAACAATCACCACAGCAAATTGTATTTAAATTTAAATACTACACTGGAAATTCTTTAGAAAGAATCTCAAATAATTGGAAAAATTCATCTATCTGTCATCCGCTTTTACCAGATTCAGTAGTAGAGATGTTTTTTGAAGACTCTTCATTTTCTTGAAGATGATCTTTCGCTGAGCTCTTGATATTTTCCATTGTGTTACTCTCAGTTCTGTGTTCTTCTGCATCTCCCAAAGAATTGGCTATATGACAGTAAGCCTGATGTAGGGATTCAATGTCACTATTGCTTTGTCCATAAGAGATACCTGTTGAAATAAATGTAATTCCCAGGAATAACTGCATCACAAATATATGAGAAATACAGAACACTAATATCATCCCTTAATGTGTTAGGAATGGTGAATGAGATTGTAGGATAATAGCAACATTATGAAAGCAGAGTTAAGTACAAACTAGGTAATTCGCTGCTATAGCCTACCAGTATGAATTCACAGCGGGCTCAATAACTCTTTCAGCAAGTTGAGGCATGTCTTGATGTGTCAAGTGTAAAATCTGACCTCACCAGTCACTGCCCTCTCTTCCTACTATTCTTAATCTGCCCTTCTACATTGGCTAAAACTATTCTGAAATTTCCCAAGCTAACATATTCCTTTGAAGGATTCTACCTCTTCCTTACTACTATCATTCTCTTACTCTCTCTGCTTCCCTGTGCCACCATGCATCTTGTAGTCTGCATTTTTTCAACCTCAATTCATCCCTCTAACTTTGCAATCCAATTTGTTCTGACATCCCACTAAATCTATTATAATCAAAAGCAATTCCTAGTGGCCAAATCCATCTGTCATTAGTTCTTTTCAACTCTGTGAGACATGTGACACTGAAGTATTCCTGGTAACTGTTTCTTCTGCATCTCTTTCTTCTTTTTGTTATTTCCACTATTCTGATGGCTACTTTTCCATCTCTCATGGTCTATGGCTCATCTCAGGGCTCCACTGTTAGCCCTCTTTTTTGAACCTCTCACCAATTTTGAGGCCTGACTAATTTCATCAAGACCCTCAGATTCAACTATTACCCCTATGCTCATGACCCCCAAATCTATGTCTTTTGTCCTTATAACTCTTTTCTGAATATCAAACTCTCTGACATCTGGGTTGTCCTTTAAGTAAATCGCGTTGAACATATCCCTAATGAACCCATTATAAGCCCACAGAAACCTGTTTTACTACCAGCGTTTCCTGTTTCAGCTAATGCATCACTCTTTACTCAGTCACCCAAGACAGAAACACTGATGTCATCATTTGCTCTTCTTTCCCTATTGACCATCTCTTTCCACCAAGTGACAAATCTAGCAAAAAGAATTCAAATAATCCAAAGATGATAATGATCTCAGATTTTTATGCATATTCTCTTATTTATTTTTTGACTTTCATTACTAGCAAAGAGAATTTTCAAAATTAGAGAAAATAATGAGTAATGGAAGACTGCTTCCATTGCCAGTGCTTAAACATAAAATAGTACAGAATGCTTCATCCTCCTATACATACACTGTAATCTTTATAGTACACAACTCTGAGAGGCTGTTTTCAACTCTAAACATAAGAGACAGCTGAGTGCCACATATAAGATTGCGTAGGAATGTCTTACAATGAGATGTCTTTACAGAGCTAATGTTTCAGGTCCCCATGACTATTTGGAGCAAACTCAATACACACTAAATTTGCTTAAATAAACTAAAAACAAAAAAAGTGGGGGGTACCATCAGAGCAGAATTGTCAACAGTTAAGGGGCAGGAATATTCAAAGAGGCCATGAGGAAAAAGGTCTTGCCTGTTAAGGTGGGCCTACGTTTTCCCCTAAACCACTAGCCACACTCAGAGGAGAATAACTGAAAGAATTTTTATGAACAAAGGAAAAGCACAAGGTATTATTGTTCCTCTGTAAAAATATCAGGATGTGGAAGTACCTTCTGAGTATACATAAAAGAAATGACTTCAATAGCATAGTAGTTGAATGCTCACGCCTAATTTAACAGGTATGAAGTGTTAGAAAGAGCAGGTTCTAGGCTTTAAAGCAGCAAACAGAGCAAACCTGCAGAAAAACAAAGAACCTAAAAATTGAAATCAGAAATGAAGGAGAAAGAGGTATTGGGCTGCTCAGAAAACAGGACGGAGAGGGACTTTTCTACTAACTTGAGCCATTAACCTAAGTCACATTAAAAATAATTCCATGGGCATGTAAGTTAACTTTTCTCCATACATTTTATGAAAATAAAAGGGATTACTCATCTGCCTTTCACATTAAAAAGAAAGTTCTCTATGTAGTTATTTTACATATTATTACAGGTCAACATTCCCTATAATTTTCAACTTTAGAAAGTTGAGAAGTATTGAATCCTGTTTTCAGAGGGAAGGGCCTAGTATCATGGAGCAATACTGTCACCCTGTGATCACTCCGGTCATGAAGCCATAGCACAAAATGGTACTTGCCTGTGAGACCGATGAAAAAAAGTAAAAAGCCAGATCTGGCCTGGTGTTAATTTTTATATTTACTAACTTCTTTAAAACAACAACGCACAAATAATTATTAACAAAAAACAATCTTTGATAATGTTTCATCTAAACTTAGCCTGCTTAATACTAGAAGAAACACGGTAAAACAAAACAAAACAAAACAAAAACTAAACTTTTCGATTCTTAAATCAAGTTCAGATGCTCATCTGAAGACCTTCAAGTATATTTTTAAAACACTAGGAAATTCAATATCCCACAGCCAGCGTTTATACTGTATGACTTCAGGTTCTTTACTGTAAGTTTGTATTAACAGGGGGCAGATATAAATAATAACAACCATGGAGCTGCTACTGCTTACTGAATCTTAACAATGTACTATGTGCTACACAGCATCTCAAGTGACCATCACAAGGCCTCACTTTAAAGAAGAAAAAAACAGGCACTTAGAGTCATTAATTATCTCATGTCACACAGATGGTAAGTGGCAAGGCTGGAAATATGGACCCAAGTCTACAAGATAATAAGTTCATGCTCTACTATCTTTTAGTAATCGACTAATCAAATTATCTTAGCATCAAGAACATTTCAGAAATAAGACCAAACAACCAGTTTTATATAACTGCTTAAATCATCTTAGTAAAATGTTTACTATCAAAAATAAATTTTTTATTTCTAAGTTTTTCTTATAACCAGCAGCAGTGGTTCTCATACTGTGTTTTACAAAATCATAATGTTTCAGAGAAAATCATGGGTTCCACATATTTGATTGAAATTCCATTTTAAACCATGCTTTAAAACTTAAAAATTGTAGCAGAACATAATCTGCATACTCAAATGTGCAATTTATGTCACTGTAATATTTTGAAGACATTGTGTAAAAGAAGGTGCCTATAGAAACCTAGAATAAACTTAGTTTAGTGTAGTCTTTTGGCCTCAGCATAGTCATTTTTGCTGAGACTTTACCCTGACATGCTTTGAATCTAGCACAGGTTCGACAGAGATAGATAACAGGCAGGTTTTAGGAAGCGTTCAGACATTCTACTGCAGGTCAAGCTGGCAGCCTACCCCACCCCCTCAGCAAATCTCCATCGGATGCAAGACAAGGACAGCCCAACAGCCCAACCATTCAATTTATGGTTTAGCATATTAATCTCTAAGAAACTTTCTGGCTCCTTGGCTGGTTCAAGTCATAGAAATAATAATAAGACCACCTTTTTGCTAAAGAAGATTGTGGATTGTAAACATCTGACAAGTCTCTTGCAGGAAAATCCCCTCCCCTTGTCTCCTCTCATCTAACCCACCAACACGCAGCAATCATATGACTAACACACCCATCAACCTGCTGTCGATCACCTGACATCAGTACCTGCACTCACCTGCACCTTCACGATGACGTGGAGTGGACCATCACTAATCACCTTGATGACCTTCCCCCATCAAAGGGAAAGGTTAAAAGGACTCAACCACAAGCAGCCATTCTGACATTGCCTTGCTAGACTCTCTGGTGTGGCCACGTGCTCTTGAAGCTGCGGCTGTCGCCATGTTTCCTGGGTTTGGCCCCCTCCCTTACCTCGGGGAGGCCCATCTCCTTTTTCTCTCTCTTTCTAATTTACCTTTTAAATAAGCTCTATTTTCCATCTAACTTCTGTGCAATTCTCTGCACCCTTCGTGCGACATTGGATCACATACCAGACACACCCACACCCTCAGGTGTCTGACCTAACATTCTGGAAGCCTCGCTGGGAGAGTGTGCCCTAACACTGTTTAATTATAATACGTGACTTGTTTAATTATAATACTTCTCTTCTACTTGTTTTCATGCACATCTCAGAATAAAGTTTCTTGGGCGCATACATGAATTTATAAATATAAATTACTATAAAATACTGTTGATTAGAAAAGTTGTAGCTCTGCACTAGTTTTTTAGAAGAATTCATGTCTGCTTACAAAAAACTGTGCAAGTGACCAGACTGTCATAAAACATATGTGCTATGGCTACTTAAATCAACAGCAGTGAGGCTGAGGGACATGTGCTTAGCACACGCTTCTATCATAGTGGAATACTTAGCCAGACAACAAGTGAGCAACATGTCTTGATGGGAAAATTCTTTCTTATTGTTGTAAATGTTTTTACTTTTATGTTTATATTTTAAAATGAAAGTGGATGCAAGAAATCAAAATAGTGGCGATTCTTGGAAAGACAGTGACTAAAGATAAGAGATTTGATTGGACATTGTGGTTTGGGTCCTCTTGCTTTAGAATTGGTTGTTGAATCCATGGGCGTTCAGCATTTGAAAATTCATAGAGTTGTACTATTATAACTTTCTGATGGGTCTATTATGCATCAATAAAAAAGTAAAAATAAGTAAAAAATAAAATCTAAGTTGATGTTTAAAGTTGGTTAACGATTTCGATTACTCCTTTTTTCTAAGTGTCTGCATTGGTTAAGTTGACCAGTAACCAGAGACTGGAAAGCAAGGTGATTAAAAAGTTCCCATTTGCAACATATGGGTTCTACCGCTTTAAAAAGTTTGAAGGTCCAGGCATGGTGGTTCATGCCTGTAATCTGAATACTTTGGGAGGCTGAGGTGGGGGAATCTCTTGAGGACAAGAGTTCAAGATGAGGAACACAGTGAGATCCTGTCTCTACCTTTTGAAAAAGTTTGAAAAGGCATTATCTCAAGACCTTCACAAGCTTTAAAAAGTTTAGTTGTTTCTAAGTATACCAGAATGTTGAGATGTGACCTACCTTTTTCCTACAGAGAAGGAACTATGGAAAAGCACAATAAAACCAGTTTCATTTCTCCTACATATGGCAAGCTTAACTGAATACTCTGAAGAGGCAGAGCAATTCTCCTATAGTGCTACAGTTTGTACTAACAGGACTCATTTATAAGTAAGTATGTGTGTGTATATATATATTTTTTTATTTTATTTTATTTTTTATTTTATTTTATTTTAAGTCAGAGTCTCACTCCATTGCCCAGACTGGAGTGGAGCGGCCGCTCCCGGCCACCGCAGTCTCGACCTGCTGGGCTCCGGCGATTCTTTCGCCTCAGCCTTCCGAGTAGCCGGAACTACAGGTGCGCGCTACCACGCTCGGCTGATTTTTTGATTTATTGTAGAGATGAGGTCTCGCTGCCCAGGCGGGTCTCGAACCCGCGGGCTCAGGCAATCCACTCACCTCAGCCTCCCAAAGGTGTGGGATTACAGGCTGAGCCACCGAGCCCGGCTAGTAAGTACATATTTAAAACCACACTTTACTTGGCCTACTAGCATTAAATATAACCATTAGTAAATTTTGATTATTTAAATTATTAAATATAGAAGAAAAATGTGAGATATAAATTATTTATCAATATGCTTATTATATATATTTTCCTAAAAATGCAATTATTCAAAAAGTATTTCATATTTAGAGAATAGTCAGTTTTTCAAACCTATTACCTGTTCCTGTCATTTCATGATCAGTCACTTCTGGTAGGGTCTTTGGCTTAGTTGTTGCTTTATCTGGTTCATCAAGGTCGACTTCTGCAACAGAGTCTAACGAATCAAGCAGCACAACTGGAAAAATAGAAAAGAAAAGCTATAAGATATGTAGAAAAACTGTGTGGTTTTTTTGATCCAATAAAATTATTAAGTCATGTAATACATATAAAAAAAGACAAATGTTTACATATAAATAGTAGATAATCTTACATATGTGTATATATAAAATAAGCATTTTATAAATATAAAAATAAGCATTTTATATATATATAAATATATGATTTTCTTCTTATGCACAAGACAGTAGGCTAACATCAACATACATATCTATGCTTATACGCAGGACTAATGCATGTTTATAAATGGAAGGCAACCCTTTGCCTGAGAAAAATAACAAAAAAAATTCTCAAATATAACAGAATGGATTTAAGGTAGCCATAAGGAATACTTTACTGAGAAAAGCTATGAACTTTAATTCTTTACAGATATTTAAAAACAAAGACTTTCACTCAGAATTATTTAGATGAAATTCTGAACAGACTAATTCTTTGCCAACTAAAATATATGAATATATGTTTACCATTAGCCAGCATGCCAGTTTTTTCTTCTTCCTAAATTTAAAGAAAATAATTATATCTTTTGAAACCAAAATCACGTAAAGAGATCACAATGCAAACAGCAGCAAAACTTGAAACCGAGTGCTTTACTTCATTATGAAAAGATCGGGAACTGAGCTTTCCAGGTTTCCTTTACTGTCCTCATTCGTCAGTAATTCTCATGACCAGGGAGAATGGAGTTCTCAGAGAACTTCTAAAATTATCTTAACCCTGGCAGTTACCCAAATTAATGTAGGCCTTAAAAACTCTTGTTTACAGTATCTAGGTGCCATCTGCTCACTGACCTTGCTCAAAAATTGTATTGTTTTGGCCACAGCTTTGCTAAGCTCTGGTCTGGCCATGCAGTTCTTTGAGTTATGGCTGCCATGTTTCCCTAAGCTTTGGCCCCTTCCCCTACCTTGGGGAGGTGACTCTCTCTCGCTCTTTCTAATTAACTTCCTAAGTAAAGCATATTTTCCAAACTAAAAAAAAAAAATTGTCCTGTTTTTTGAACTTCAAGATAGCAGGGCTGCTTCACAAAGTCCTACAATTATAATATTACCAATATATTTTCCCTTACTGTTCAAAACAAATGACCATATATACCTTATATCCTTTATTTCATCTATGTTTTGAAAGACAACACTTTCAGAAAGGCAGGCCACCAAATGGCAAGAGAGAAGTTCTTCATTATTATAGGTTCCCTTAGAAAAATTAATATTAATATTATAAATAATTAAAATTACCTATATCTCCCACCTGGCTAGGCTGTATGTAGGCTCCTCCCATAATAACAGACCTTTAATTCTTTCTTTTTTTTTTTTTTTGAGTTGGAGTCTCACTCTTGTTGACCAGGTTGGAGTGCACTGACAAGCTCATGGTCACCGTAGCCTCCCAAAGTGCTGGGATTACAGGCTGAGTCATTGTGCCAGGCCTAATTTTTTTCCTATTTTGATTTTTACCCAGATAGCTCTCTATGAGGCTTCCACATGTTCAGGGTAACACATTTTTACGCAGGATATATTTCTTCATATACTGAGCTATCATGTCTTCAACTGACCTATTCATTTTTTTCATAAAATATTGCAATTGTCATATTCCAAATAGAAATTTTATTACATTTCTAAGGATATTTATCAGGTCACATTAATCATGAGTTATTTCTAAGGTCATCTTGTTTTTCCTCCCAAAACTGATTGACATGTAGACGCCCAAAGACAAAGTACTAAGAAGATTTAAAAATAAGAGTATTTATGCATACTTGAAAAGTATTTCTTTCTTCTATTTAGAGACTCTACAATCTCACATGTTAAAAACATCTAGTCCTAACATGCAGTCCTAAAAGAGACTGTGTCCCGAACAAGACCAAAATAAATTATTAGCTACTATTAGATAGCTTCAAAGATAAGTTCTATATGGCAGGCGATACGGAGAGTAGCTTTGAACAACTCTTGGTAAGAACTGGGAAATGACAGCATTAGAGTATAGCAATGCTGCTTGTGAATGGAATAATATAATTCCTTATCTTAGCTGAGTATGTTTCATATAGTAATGTTACCACTTACCTGAATATTGGAGAAGGGGACTTACTGTACTTTGCAAAGACAAGCCATACTAAAGAAAAGTATAATTTAATATTAGGTTTAAAATTTAGTTTTGAAATTTTACTTAAGTTTTCAATTTCTAAAGATTAACTTAAGGAAACCAAAGACCAAAAGAAATCTCTTACAAAACCATAAGGTGTCATGATTTTTTTCACTAAGATTTATGTTAAATTGAGATCCAGAGTTAAGAAACTATTTGAGTGTTCAGAGACTTATAAGTTTACAACAGTGAGCAAGACTCTGAAGAACTCCATAGTTCGAGCTCTATATACAGCAACAGCCAGCTAAATTGATAAGAAAAGTTGCAAAACTGT
Source organism: Cephalopachus bancanus (assembly GCA_027257055.1). Classification (NCBI taxonomy): domain Eukaryota; kingdom Metazoa; phylum Chordata; class Mammalia; order Primates; family Tarsiidae; genus Cephalopachus; species Cephalopachus bancanus. The sequence continues at coordinate 1,845,341 of JAPVLO010000140.1, forward strand.
CAAATATGTAATTGATGTATACCTGTTTGGGTACATTTATTTTTTCTGATGTGGAATTCTCTTTGGAATGAGTCTCTTCATCTTCAGTAGGTAAAGGTGCATCGATATCCTCCTCATTTTCAAAATCATCACTGTAATTTTCTATGGAAAATAATTTTTAAAAGTACAAGGATGACATTGTCCAAAAAGTCAAATTCCAGGAAGACTTTTAATTACTAAAGGAAGGAGTATGCATAACTTACTGAAATATTAACACAAAGATATCTTTAGAAACATTTATATTTTTAATGTTTCATATTATTAATTAAATAAAAATTTATAGAGCTATCTAAAAGATCTTATATTATCTTTAAAATAGAACTTAAATATTTGCTTTATTTTTTGAGTCGGGGTCTCACTCTGTCACTCAGGCTTGGAGTACAGTGGTATGACCACGACTCACCATAGACTTCTAGACCTTTTAGGCTCAGGCAACCCTTCCACCTCAGCTGCCCAAACAGCTGGGACTACAAGAGTGCACCAGCATGCCTGGCTACATTTTTTTATTATTTGTAGAGACAAGCTCTTGCTATGTTGCCCAATCTGGTCTCGAACTCCTGGGCTCAAATAACCTCCCACCTTGGCCTCCCAAAGTGCTGGGATTGTTGGCACGAGTCACCATGCCTGGCTGCTAAATAGTTGCTTTTTTAAAGACAGAAATCTCCAATTGTTTACTTATAGAAGGCAGAACTTTTGTGAAATCTTGCCACTCTTACAAAGGTATTTTGCTTATCTTAAGGTTTTTTTTTGGGGGGGGTCTCTACAAGTATTTCCACTATAAGCCTTAAATAGCATTCATGAAAGACCTATCTTTCACCCTTCTCTTGGGTAAATACTGAATCCTGAGCAGTTCTTGGCTAAAGCCTCCAAATTATATCACAGTGGCTTTGCAGCAGAAGGAAAGAGTCTCTTCATGTTAACTGCTGCCATCATTCTACTAAGAGGGAAGGTGGGGCAGGGATTATTTGTGTAGGATCTCTTCATCAATTTTTAACTTCTTGCTTCTAGCTTTTAAAACAAGATCAACTGAGATCTGTGGGCTATAGTAGGGAAATAACCTCTTCAGAGTGGAAACGATCATTTTAGAAACAAATATAATCTTACTTGTATTTCAAAAAATTACGTCACCTTGAGAAAGAGGATGACCTGACAGGAAAAAGACCGCACAAAGCACTAGAAAACCTGCTTCTGGAATGGCTGTTTTAAAATCTTTTCTTAGAATGACAGGGATAACTTGAGTGTAACAGAGGAAGTCACGAGGGCTTGGAAGTGAGACAGGGATGCTTCTAATGAGATCTAGCTATCAAAACATCTCCATTTTAGTTCAGAAGAAAGATGAGGCTGGAACAGCACGGACATTGTAACTTAGGTGGGTAGGCTGGGCTAGTTGGCCAACCAAGCGAATATCCACATTCCGAGGCTGAGCAGCTCGCCTTTTCTTCGCTTCCCCGTAAGAACATGGCTTGGCATTTTCTCAACGTCAGAATAGCTTAATTCGCAAGACAGTTACGGGCATTTATTCTGTATTAGCTACACTTCTAGGAGCTAGGACCAACATAAGTTAAGACTTTAATATTCTAGGTGGGAGCCACCAAATTTTAAGTAAACTCAAATTAAACTTGCTTAAGAAAAGACGAGGAACAAGCAAAGAGGAGACATGGGAGAATATGACCCTGAACGGAGACAACTACTCGGGATTTGCGAATCAACGGAAAGGGGCATAGTGCATGTGTAGGACTGCACAAAGGCAGTGTTAGAAACAGTTCAGGCATAGCACTGTGCATGACCTGGAGCCAGAAGGCTTAGATTCAATTCCTAGCTCTGTTTCTTTCAGCTACAAAACCACTGGCAGGCGATAAACCCTTTGCATCACTTTTTCCATCTGTAAAAAAGGGCTACTGAGAAAACTAAAGTTAAAGTGTTCAGAACAGTGGTTAATATATAATATGCACTGTTTAAGTATTGGTTATTATATTTAATGATAGTAATTATTGTTGTTAATATTATTATTGCTAGACTAGCACTTAATCTGAGTAAAAAGTTAATAAAGCCAAATATTATTTCTGATCAGAAAAAGTGTTACTCTAATGAGCATTTTTTAAAACTACATTTTGTTATTTTCATTTAGTAACTGAACAGTCTATAGGTAAATACCATCCAGCATAAAAAAGACAAACCTCCTTGCCAGAAATTTGTATGAATAAAGTAGGTCTGAAGCAAGAAGAAAATCTGTTGGTGGACAACCGATAAATGAGAAAGACAAGAAACAAAAGGAAGAAAAACAGCATGTCAGAGACTTCAGAAACAAACATCTAGGCAAATTAAGTGTACACAAAAGAGAGGGTAAAGTCCAATTTGAGCAGATGATTCTTCTATGAGAAATATCAGAGATAATATCCAGGCCTTTTCACACTGGATAACAATGAAAGTATTAATTTGCAGCACTCTGACCTTTTTCACAGAAAGATATTACATATTCAAGGTACTGTTTCTATTTATATATTTTCTACCATTGTAACTTTGAAAATATTATTTCACAAATAGGAAAGAGTCTTAAAATTCAGATAAAGTAAACCACATTCAATGTAAAAGATCCTTTCACATTCAATGTAGAAGATCCATTTTTCACCCTTGTGATCTAGAGGACTTTCTCCTCTGCCATTCTGAAGTTAAAGGGACTATACTTAACCTCCTTTGTAAACAATCAGTAAATAGGACCAAAAATAAGAAACAACTGTTTTCAGATATTAGACAACTGGCAAGAAATAATGTGATTCCTAAGAAAAGACACACAAGTGAGTTAGCCCTATAGTTATCTGAAGGTACATATATTCTAAAGTGCTGAGCAGGAGTAGGGGGATCAGGAGTCTCCAGTGAGCTGTGGAGACAGAGGTAAGAGTTCAGAAGGCTAAAGTGATTAGAAGCTGCTGGGCAATAAATAATCAAGAGAGGAGGTACCTATGTAGAAACAGAGCTCCAGAAATCTACATGGGAACCTGATTCTTTGCTGAATACTAAGCTGTTAATGTGTAGTATTAGCCATGAACAACTGGGAAGCCGTAGGCATGAGTTCCCAGAGTTCATCCAGGTCGGGGAGACTTTCGAACTCTAATCTGCTTGAGTAAGAAGTCTTTATTGGTTTTTTTTTGTTTTTTTTTTTGAGTTGGAGTCTCACTTTGTAGCCCAGACTGGAGTGCAGTGGCCGCTCCTGGCTACCACAGCCTTGACCTGCTGGGCTCTGGCGATCCTTCCGCCTCAGCCTTCCAAGCAGCTGGAACTACAGGCGTGCACTACCATGCCCGGCTAATTTTTTTATTTATTGTAGAGATGAGGTTTCGCCTGCCCAGGTGGGTCTCGAACCCGTGGGCTCAGGCAATCCACTCACCTCAGCCTCCCAAAGGTGCGGGATTACAGGCTGAGCCACCGAGCCTGGCTAAGAAGTCTGTATTAATCACTAGGTGCAGTCGGTAGAAACCTCAGATGGAATGTGCCTCACAGGATTAAATGATAGCTAGAGTTACACTAGACTTCCCCTAACAAGAGAAGTCTTCAAAGAATCAAGTGGCGAGATCAACTATTTACCAGAACAAAGGTCAACAGTCTTAAAAGAAGAAAATTGCATCCAGACACTCAACTATGCAAAATTCACAAATCCAGTAAAAAAATTACCAGACTTCTAAGAAGGAGGAAAAAGTGTCCCACAACCAGGAGAAAACACAACCAATAGAAAGAGACTCAGAAATGAACAAATATTGGGATCTGTAGAATACCCTTAATATTAAAAAACTGAACATAATGAGGAAAAATATTGGAGATAAGAAAGAAAAAAATCCAGAAGAAACTTCTAGAGTCAGAGGGAAAAAAAAATAGATGAGAATAGCAGATTAAATAAAAGATATATAACTTGAAGACATAGCCATGTAAACTAAAGTACAGAAAGAATAAAAGATTTCAAAAAATGGAACAGGGTCTCAGTGTTCTAAAATACTTATAGTTAGGGCAAGAAGGTAGAAAGCAGAATTAATATTTTAAAAGTTAATGGCCAAAAGATTTTTTATTTTGATGAAAACTATAAATTCATAGATCAATGATGCTTAACCAATTCCAAACAAGAGAAATACAAGAATAGCATACCAAAACACAAAATCATATTGCCATAAAACACAGATAAAGATAAAACTTTGCAAACAGAGGAAAATAAAGACATAATATACATAAAATAATAATAGGACTTAGCACTGACTTTCCATGAGAAATAAGGTCAGAAGATAATAGAGTAAAATCATTAAAGTGCTCAAAGAAGAAGAAAAAAAAAACTCTACCTAAAATTCTATATCAAGCAAAAGTGTTCTTCAAAAACAAAGGCAAAATACATTCAGCCAAAAAGAAGCTGAGAGAATTTGTTCCTAGTACACCCTGAACTACAAGAAACGATAAAGGAGGCTCCTCATGTTGAAGAAAAATACCTTGAGACAAAAATTCAATATATGCAAGGAATACAGAGCACTGGGAATAGTAAGTATGTGGATATATACAAAATTTTAACATAAATACCCATTTTTCATATCCCATAAGAATACATACAAAAGAAGAATAATTGAAAATAATAATTGTTTTAACAACAAGAACAATGCATTGTGGACTTTTTAAAACATGTAGAAGAAAAATGTATAACACATAGCAAAATGGTAAGGAAAGTTTACTGCTAGAATTTATATAAATAAAGTGATACAGTATTATTTGAAAAGAGATTCTAATAAGGTAAAGACATATATTATGAATCATAGGGTGATTAAGGAAAAAATACAACAAAGTATAACTAAAAACCCAAAGGAGTAAAGTGGAACACTATAAATACTCAATCCAGCCTGTAATCCCGCGCTTTGGGAGGCTGAGGTGCGTGGATTGCCTGAGCCAGCGGGTTCAAGACCCGCCTGGGCACATTGGCGAGACTTCATCCCTACAATAAATCAAAAAATTAGCCGGGTGTGGTTGCACGCACCTGTACTTCCAGCTACTTGGAAGGCTGAGGCGGAAGGATTGCCAGAGCCCAGCAGGTTGAGGCTGTGGTGGCTGGGAGCGTGCCACTGCACTCCAGTCGGGGCAACAGAGTGAGACTCCAATTCAAAAAATAAATAAATAAATAAATACTCAGTCCAACAGAATAGAATGTAGGACAAAAGCAAGAATAACCAAAAAGACGAAAAGCTAGAAAACAAATGGCTAAACAGTAAACAAGTCTATCAATGAAGACATTTTGTAAAGGACAGAAATATTTCAATTAAAAGTCACAGATTGTCAGATTGGACAAAAATGCAAAATCTAGCTATGTGCAGTTTACCAGAAAACCTTTTTAAATATAAAAACACAGACACGTTAGAAATCAAAAGACAAAAAAGGCGCACCACGATGCTTTGGAGGTCCTTGTGCTAGCTTCACAGATTCCTAGTCATGGCACAACAATCCTTTTTAAATATAAAAACACAGACACGTTAGAAATCAAAAGACAAAAAAGGCGCACCACGATGTTTTGGAGGTCCTTGTGCTAGCTTCACAGATTCCTAGTCATGGCACAACAATCCTTTTTAAATATAAAAACACAGACACATTAGAAATCAAAAGACAAAAAAGGCGCACCACGATGCTTTGGAGGTCCTTGTGCTAGCTTCACAGATTCCTAGTCACGGCACAACACTCCTTTTTTCTGTCAGCAGTTCGCTTTTAACAATTTCTTAGTAGCTCAGATTATAATACAGCAATCCCACTCTACCTGTCCAAAGCTCTTTCCAAGACAATAGGATTATCCTTATAATTCTTTTTCTCTTATTACTGTCATTATTAAAAGGTATATTATTATTTCAAATATTTAAATTTTAAAACCAGCAAAATTACCTGTCAGTTCGGGTTTTGATTCATTCTCATGTTCATCTTCAGTTAGTTCTACACTGGCTTGATTACTGGAAAAAATATTTATTTAATTTGGCAAAACATGTTACAAAGATATTCGCATGCAGCCCTTTCTTTGTATATTTTTTAAAATTCCTAAAATTATACATTTCCACTCAAGTACTCCTGTTCAAAAACTAAAATTTGGAAGCTATAAGGAAAATAATTCAAAAGTAAAGGTTCTTCAAAACCTAAGACTAACTGTAGCTGCAAAAGTAATACATAAAAAGAATGCCATATTTCTTATATATAACCATTTTATACACAAATGCGTGCACTTACATGGACACATTTTATCTTAGGACTCAGATATCTCTTCTACAGTAAAGATTAGAAGTTGACTACAACAAGTTATGAGAACCAGTGAAGTCTATATGTAAGTCACAAACAAAAAAGGCTAACATCAGCATTTACATGTTAAAAAGCAATTTAATCCTGAAATGGAAGCTGACTAAGAAGCTTCACCAAAGACAAACTCAGCAAAAGGACAAAGAAACTTGAGCATGTTTTAATTACATTGGATATATTATTTCATACACTGCTTTCTTTCAAACCGAGGAATCAGTTCTAACTTTTTCAGTCTATCAACCCTCTTTAGTGAGATCATTAGCAGACTCAAGAAACTATAAGACTATAATAATAACAATAATACAGCAAACACCTATACTCAACCCCCTCCTGGACTCTGACACCAGTCTGTCCTAGAGCAAAAATATAAACAGTTAAGATTATTGTTAAAGACAAGAAAAAGTTAAGAAATGTTGCAAAATGACAATAAATTGTGGCCCACAAACCCATGCATGCTTAGCCTCCAAGTGTCCCTGCATATTCATGCTGAGTATGCCAAGAATGCACGGCCCTGACTTTTTTACACTAAGCCATTTCTCAGGCCTGTGTCTTCAGTGAGCAATCTTGGGAGATGAGATAATGGTTCTACCTAAAGAGCAGGCTTGTTTCCACTTACTATAAAAGCAATAGATTTCCTAAGCTCAGTGTTCCTCTTCTGTAATGCAATCCGTTCCACGTTCAGACATTTACCATGCCCCTGTGGGACTCATGGGGGATGGGGAATTAACTGATGCGAACAAACATGACACTTAAGTATGGCTTTCGTTTTGAGAAATAAGTCTGTGGTTCTGAACCAAGAATTTCGTGTCTGCTGTCAACATCCATAAAACTGGGAGGCTGACTTGTCAGCTTGCAGGTAGGGCAAAAACTTCAGACCCTGTACAGTGCACAACAGTCAATGTATAGATTTATCCAATGTCTATAAGAAACGAATCATCTTGAGGAGACTAGGCACCTAATGCTCAGATTTACGATTCTCTTGACTCTTAATTACACCTTCATGTTCTTAAAATCCTACATAAAAAGGTCATCTGCTTTCCATTTACAATAAAAAATAGTATAAATAGTAGTTTAGTGCATAACTAAACTGCAAACATCAAAGACATTAGGTTTCAAAGGTCTTAAGATAACAATGGTGTACTGTACTTAAGAGGGGACCAGCTCAATCACTAGTAGGATTTCCAGAATAAATGAGCATACCTGACCACTATCAGGATCAATCACACATAGAGGTAAGGCACAGAACAGACTTGTCCTTGCCCCTCGGTTTGCACTTCCTTCTTTTCCTGCATTTATAATAGTAACTTGGACTTTTTAATTAACTTTATCTGTGGAAAATCACTTAATTACTTTTCTTGCAAGGACTTCTTATCAATGGATTATTGGCCTTAACAGTAACTTTAGGCATGAAATCTCAAATTCTGGAGGGAGACTGGGCTTTTGAATACAAATGATCCGAACACAGTAGATCGCTACACCCGAAGAGCCCTCGTTATAATAATGAATCTTTAAAAGATGTGATTTAATCTTGTCTATTACAATGTTGGCCTATTTAATTCCAAGCACATACCAGCCTTCCAAAAATACAGAAAGCACAAAATTCATTTAATCGTTTGCATTGTATTTACCTACGTAAAGCTTTAAAATGTGTAGAATCATCAGAATCCAGTTCCTTATTTAATTTTGAATAATCAATGGAAGATGTCAAGCCTTTCTCAAGTCTGGCAAAAAACTGCTCTTTCTCTTCTTGTTCTTCTAATGTGTCCAGTCCCAATCCAAGAATACTATGATTGAGCTCAGAAACTACTAGTTCTAAATAGAAAGCACAAATATATTTTATTAATATATAGAATTTTACTAAAATTCATTTTAATGATGCATTCACTGACATCACATAGTCAATTTAAAACATTTTTACAAATACTTTTACTTACGCTCTCACTCACCAAATATAGACTCATAGTCATAATCAATATATAAAGTTTAAGGCTTCACTACAGTTATTATTTTTTATTTTTATTTTTTTGAGTCGGAGTCTCCCTCTGTCGCCCAGACTGGAGTGCAGTGGCTACTCCCGGCCACCACAGCCTCGACTTGCTGGGCTCCGGCGATCCTTCCGCCTCAGCCTTCCCAGTAGCCGGAATTACAGGCATGCGCTACCACGCCCGGCTGATTTCTTGATTTATTGTAGAGATGAGGTCTCGCTGCCCAGGCGGGTCTCGAACCCGCGGGCTCAGGCAATCCACTCACCTCAGCCTCCCAAAGGCGTGGGATTACAGGCTGAGCCACCGAGCCCGGCTTCACTACAGTTATAATTCTAAACAATCTGTCTGCATGTTTCAGTAAAGGAGGCTCCAAGATAGTTATGACTTAATTTCTGTAACTGCTAATATAAACATAGCAATTAATAACTTATCAACTCATATCCCTCACATTCTTACCATTTGTTTCTAAGCTGTCCGTACTTATGATTGAGGTTCCACTGCTCTTAAGAATTTGAATCTTTTCAGCAGACTCCTCTTCTACTTCCATAACAGGCTGAGACGTCTTCTTTGTTTTCAAATAGCTCACTTTTGTCCCAAGAAGTCCTAGGAACAGGATTTAATACAGTTGAATATTTTTGTACAGAGAATTGTCTTGACCATGACAATACTGTAATACCGTTATACTAATTTTGGGCACAGTACCTATGAATCTGTTCTATTAAATACAAATCAGGCTAGACACTGTGGCCCATGCCTGTAGTCCCAGCTACTCAGGAGGCTGAGGCGGGAGGATTGCTTAGGCCCAGGAGTTCAAGACTAACCTAGGTAGCATAGTGAGACCTCTTTTCTACAAAAATATAAAAAAAAAAATTAGTTGAGTGTGGTCCTGCATGTCTGTATTCCAGCTACTCAGGATACCGAGACAGGAGGATGGTTTGAGCCCAGGAGTTTGAGGCTGTGGTCAACCATGATTGTGCCACTGACACTTTAGCCTGGGTTACAGAGTGAGACCTCAGCTCAAAATCGATCAATCAATAAGACCTAAAATTCACAAAAGAAAAATTATAAATTCACTTTATGGCAATTACTTTATTAAAAAGAATGTTTCACAAATTTGCATAAATTGACAAGATCTTAAAAAATTATTTTGACGTTTAAGTACTTAATACAACATACTTTACCACTTTAAAGATCATCCTTTGCCGTATTCCCCTTGTTCTTTACATTAGAGTGTTTTTGTTGCTTACTCTTAATACTATTAGAAATAGACTATGGATGGTATGAAACAGTAGTGTCTAAAACACAAGGGGAAAAAGTAGGCCCAATTTAAAACAATAACGGGGGCTAGACAAAAGTCTTTGTCAGTGTATGTATCATTTCAAGAAAACATATGGAAAAGTTAAAAACATCTTTTAAAGCCATTACTTCTCAGCACCGAAGTTGGTGGCTCACTGCAGGCGAGATTCACACAACAGGACGTGGGATGTGGGTCTCGCTGGGGGAGCAAAGACAAACAGAACCTCTCACAGCATTTTGGAATTTGATGTGACTTTTTATAAGGCTGACATTAAACACAGTAAAAACGCTCTACGACTGATCAGATGTTAAATGATATGAAGGAGTTATTATCCACATTTCTTAGGTAGCCTTAGTATGGTTATAGTTCTAAAACAGCACTTATTTTAAGAGCTGCTTTGAAATATCAGTGGGGGCGGTGAAAAAACAAGACAAAAAGAGATGTCTGTGGACAGAAGTGTGGTGCTGGAGATTTGTTTCAGTGAAATCTAGCATGTTGGGATGGGGAGGGTGGAGAATAAGAGACGATATACATGAAACTATGATTGACTATGAGTTAGTAGTCACGTTATAGCTAGTCAATGGATACACGAGGGTTCATTTTACTTCTTTCTGTATACGTTTGAAATTTTTTATAATAAGTAGCTAAAAAATATTTCATGAATCCTAGGCAATAAAGCATAATTTACATTTATATAGCAAAGGTTCTGAATAGTATCTATTTTATTCAGATTTTTTGACAAACAATGTACCTAGAAAAGCATCAGTGCTAGCCATACAATGAAGACCCTTACCATCACGAAGGTTAAAGTCTAACAGGAGAAGCAGACAATCAGCAACAAGTATTTACTAGTGCCTACACATGCCAGGCATTGTTCTAAGTGTAGGGGATTTATCAGTGAATAAAAAAGACAGAAATCACTGCTTTTGTGAAGCTTACACTCATGTGGACAGAGGTAGGCAATAAGTAAAATAAACAAGTACATGATGATAAAACAGTACGTTAGAAAATGGTAAGTGCCAAGAAGAAAAATGAACAAGGAAGAGGAATAGGAAATACCGGAGGGGGAGGCACTGCAGGTCCGAGTAGGAGGGTCAGGAATGCCTTCACCTGTACAACGAACATTCCTATACCTAGCCCTGAATTGTATCCCACATCTTTAAAATTAAAAAATCAAAAATGACAAGTCAACACTTAGGCTATGACCTGATGGAGGTAAGCAACCAATCCCTGCGAATACCTGGAAGAAGAGGGTTGAAGGAAGAGGAAGCAAGGGTCAAGTCTCCAAGATGGGAAAGTGCCAGGCAAACGTGAAGAGCAAGGAGGCGAGAGGAGTTTAACTGGCATAAGCACAGGAAAGGCAGGAAAAAGTAAGTGGAGAGGTCAGAGACATCAGGGTGCAGGGCTGGGACGGGGTGGTGGCTTACACAGTCATGAGCTTTCACGATGAGTGAAGTAAGAGGCGATTAAAGGGCGAAAGTGGTGGGGAGGCAGTAGGCAAGACCTCTGGTGTGGAGAACGTCACGGAACTCAGAAGTCTCGGTGATTGGCGGCGTTCGCTATGCGGTTAATGAAGTCACCAAGAATTAGACAAGAGGACTGGAGACTGACAGGGAAAGAGGAGCCAAAGGCTTTGCGGAGTGAGGAGGAATAACCTGGAGACCAGTGGTCGACTGCAACGAGGAGACGGTCTGATGATGTGGTTCACAAGGAGAACGAAGGAGAAAGGACTAGAAGCAGCAATGAAGAGTAATCCACTCCCTTCCCGAGTCTAACAGAGCAAGAGAGTGGAAAACAACCAGCACTGGAGGTTACAGGAGAAGCAGCAACGTCCCCAAAGGAAAGTTAAAGGAGAATCACAACTCTAAGTGCTTTGGAGGAGACAGGAGATGTCAGTGGGGCAGGGGAGGCTACCAAGACAGGAAGCTCCAAGAATATTTCTGTAAGGAATTAACACTTCTGTTAAGATGTGACGCCAGAGTAGACAGTAACAAGGCAAACTGGGAAAGAGGAACAGGAAGCACAAAAGTTTGGCAACGGGGGGCGCAGGCACATCTGAGGATGCAAAAAGGCCAGCGAGGCTGAGTCTGTGAGGAAACAAGCCTAGAGCAGGAAGTCAATGGTCAGATCATGCTCATCCTCATAAGCCAGGCACTGCTCTTCATTCCAGCAGCACTAGAAAACACTGGAAAAGTTATACAGTGTCAAAATATCTTTACTCGAATGGTATATACTTGCTGTAAAAAACAGATACAAGGAAAAAGCAAATAATTTCAATATGCAATATATTGTTTTACTTTTTGCTTTTTAATATTTTATTTTTTACTTTCTTCAAAGTCAGAAGAGTGAAAATGTGTGATATAAATATTATGATTAGAACAAATATCACTTTTGGTTAGAAGGAAGCCTTATTAGGAAATCAAATTCTGACTTCAACTTCCTAATTAGTGTCCTCTTGGAAAGGGCTCAGAAGGAATTTATTTTATGCCTTTGTGTGAACAATGGTTTTAATGTATCAAATAATAACTTCCACACAGCTGTAGAAAATCACGAGCTACAGCCAAGATATTTCAAATGGAAATGTGTGCGCCAGGGCTGGGTGCTTCTGCAGCCAACATATCTAGGGTCTCATCCTAGTTCCGAAGCTGGGCTTCAGGATATGACTCACACCAACAAAGCTCACGAGAGACTAGCATAACAGAAACCAAGATCCCATCATTTTTTTTTGGAGTGGAAGTCTCACTTCATCACCCAAGCTAGAGTGCAGTGACACGCTCACGGCCACCACCTGCTGGGCTGATGTGATCCTTCTGCCTCAGCCTTCCAAGTAGCTGGAACTATAGGCATGCACTACCACACCTGGCTGATTTTTTTATTTATTGTAGAAATGAGGTCTTGTCAAGTTGCCCAGGCTGTTCTTGAACTTGTGGGCTCAGGCAATCTCCTTGCCTCGGCCTCCCAAAGTGCTGGGATTACAGGCTTGAGCCACCGTGCCCGGCCCATTTTTTTTTTCTTTTAAGAGATAGGATCTCACTGTGTTGTCCAGGCTGGAGTGCAATGGAATTATCAGGGTTCACCACAACCCCAACCTCCTGGGCTCAGGGAACCCTCTAGCCTCAGCCGCCCAAGGAGCTGGGACTACAGGTGCACACCACCACCAAAAGGGGGAAAGATTCTAAAAAAGAATTTTTCACATGCAAAACTTAACATGTTGGCACTGTTTGGGAATTCATGAAAAAATGCACTGAATGTTTTTTTTTTTTGAGTCGGAGTCTCACTCGGTTGCCCAGACTGGAGTGCAGGGGCTGCTCCCAGCCACCGCAGCCTCGACGTGCCGGGTTCTGGCGATCCTTCCGCCTTAGCCTTCCGAGTAGCCGGAACTACAGGCGCGTGCTACCACGCCCGGCTGATTTTTTGATTTATTGTAGAGATGAGGTCTCACCAAGTTGCCCGGGCGGCTCTCGAACCCGTGGGCTCAGGCAATCCACTCACCTCAGCCTCCCAAAGGCGCGGGATTACAGGCTGGGCCACCGAGCCCAGCTCACTGAATGTTTAATAAGGCATTTCTTTAAAGTAGCATTTAAAAAAACCAGAGAACTGACTACTAAATCTACTCTGACATTCATTTATTAAATACATTTATCATTTTACTGTTTAGAGTCAGCGAATACAATGAAAAAGAAGTGTCTTCTGCCCTCAGAAAACTCTGATCTCAGGAGTAGCCCATAGGTTCCAGCTGTCAACACAATGTGTAAGTGCTGTTATGGTGTTTTGACATCAAAACAAAGGAGAAAATAATTGTGATAAGCAAGCTAGAAGAGTTAGTGAAGGATTACAAAAAGTAGTTAAGCCAAATTTCACCGGACAAGAAAGATGAAAGACATTCTAACAGCAAGGAAGCACGAGCTAATGCAGAGGCATGGAGGCCAATGGTATTTCCAGGACATACAGAATAGTTAAGTATGGCTGGAGCAAAGGAGGCCAGGAGCGGGGGTTCCAGTCAGATCTCATAGAGCCTAAATTATTATTAAGGAATTCGGGCCCAATTTTATGGGAAAAGACAAAAGCCACAGAGGAATTTTTTCCCTAGAGAAGAGATACAGAAATTGTATCAGTTTACAAAATTATGCTTAACCCAATTTTGATCTACAAATAGTGTGAACATAGGTACTTAGGGTTAGAAGTAGTAGTAGTAGTAGTAGTAGTATCATATATGGTAAACAGATCAGATCAGGCATGGTAACTCATGCCTATAATCCTAGCACTTTGGAAGACCAAGGCAGGAGGATGAATTGAGGCCAGGAATTTAAGACTAGCATGGGTAGCTTAGCAAAACCCTGTCCCAACAGCAACAGAAAAATTAGCCAGGCATGGTGGTGCATGCAACTTGTCCCAGCTACTTGTGAGGCTGAGGTGGGAAGATTCCTTGAGTCCAGGAGTTCCAGGTTACAGTGAGCTATGATCACACCACTGTGCATCAGCTTAGAAGACAGAGCAAAACCCTGTCTCAAAAAAAAAGTATATATCATATATAATACAATATATGGGGTGGATGTGGTAGCTTACACCTATAATCACAACACTTTGGGAGGTCAAGATGAGAAGACTGCTTGAGGCTGAGGTTTGCAACCAGCCTGGGCAACAAAGCAAGACCACATCTCTAAATGAAATTAAAAAATCAGCCAGGCATGGTGGCATGCACCTGCTTTCCTAGCTACTTGGGAGACTGAGGGGGTAAGGACTGTTGAGATTGTTCAAGGCTGTCGTGAACTTTGAACATGCTACTGCATTCCAGCCTGGGCAACAGAGCCAGACCTTGTCCCTTAAAAACAAACAAACAAGCCGGATTCAGTGGCTCAGCCTATAATCCCAGCGCTTTGGGAGGCTGAGGTGAGTGGATTGCCTGAGCCTGTGGGTTCAAGACCCGCCTGGGCAACTTGGTGAGATCCCCTCTCTACAACAAATCAAAAAATTAGACGGGCGTGGTGGCGTGTGTCTGTAGTTCCAGCTACTTGGAAGGTTGAGACAGAAGGATCGCCTGAGCCTAGTAGGTCAAGGCTGTGGTGGCCGGGAGCCTGCCACAGCACTACAGTCTGGGTGACAGAGTGAGACTCCAACTCAAACAAAAACAAAAACCCACCAAAACAAACAAACAAACAAATAAAAATTAAAGATATATATATATGATATAAACTTACTATAGTAAGTATATTCATAATAAGGATAGTACTCACTATAAGAATACTATAAATGCTATGAATATACTTACTATGAACACTTACTATGAATATACTCTAATAAGTATAATCATAGTAAGGACAATAAGTATAAGAAAACACTCAAGCCGGGCTCGGTGGCTCAGCCTGTCATCCCGCACCTTTGGGAGGCTGAGGTGAGTGGATGGCCTGAGCCCGCGGGTTTGAGACCTGCCTGGGCAGCGAGACCTCATCTCTACAATAAATCAAAAAATCAGCCGGTGTGGTAGTGCATGCCTGTAATTCCAGTTACTGGGAAGGCTGAGGTGGAAGGATCGCCGGAGCCCAACAGGTCGAGGCTGTGGTGGCCGGGAGCGGCCACTACACTCCAGTCTGGGCAACAGAGTGAGACTCCTCAAAAAAAAAAAAAAAAAAAAAAAAAAGGACAACACTCAAAGTAATTTTGCATTTGTAAAGACATGATAAAGAATAATTCTGGAACAGGTGTAACTCTTTCAAAGAGGATAAATAATGAGTTGTTTACCATTGAGACAGTAAGTTATTGTTGTAACTACTGTTATTAACAAACTTTAATACCAAATCTATAGATTTATTAAAATCTTTCAAATGCAATTCTGCCTGAATATCTTATTAAATCATATTAAGTCAATTTATCATTAAACACAATGATAATATATAAATATACCTGAGTTATTTATGACTAACATGAGTAAATACAATTTATCTCAATGTAAATAACATGCTGACGCAAAAACAAAGATTCTCAAGTATGTAATAAATATATAATACAGTCAAGTACATGTTATATGAAAATCAATTTTTCAGACCTTAAAAATTCACACTAGTATTATTAGTATTATTTTCTTTATATATTTAAACTTCAGCAACAAAATCCAAAATTCAAAGTCTTGACTGACCCCTTGTGGTCAAAAAATTTGAAACAAAAATATTTACCACCATCTTCAAAATCATCTTCAGTAATCCACCAAGGTACTATATTTTTCTTCATTTCTTTTTTAGATTGTTTAGGTGTTTTGTTTGAATTTTCAAAAGAATCATCTGAAAGCTGAATCAGATACAAGATATTAAATGTTAAAATACATTGTAAATTCAAGAATCCCAGAGTCATCACTAAACACGTTTCTATTAGTTCTCTCAGTTCAGCTATCACATAAACAATATTCTCAACAATGTATAAATTCACATCTCTAAACATATATGGCCAAAATAACTTAAAAATCAAATATACATCTCTGAGCATCCATTTCATAATTAAACAAGTAAACTAGAAGAATAACAACAATAAAGAAAACTTGATTGAGAAACTTGTTAAAGAAGGATGTAATCCTAGCTTCTCAACATTCTCTAGAGTCTAAGAATGATATCTGAACAAAACTACCTTGACTCACTCTAGAAGAACACAGAATTCCAAGACAAAGATGAACTGAGTATATAGAGAGAGGGTAGAAAAGATGATGGACTAGAAAAAAATCAGCATTTTGTCGCAGTAATTAACAAACTCTTATTTGCCCTTTCTACTTTTCCAGTTCAAATTTTACTATACTCCCCAGGTCCCCTACTCTAACCCCAACACCACCCCCTCAACCAGCAACTCGGTCCCCCTCATCATGGAGAAAACACCCTCCTCCTTCCCCTCACTCCATTACCACACTTACCTGTTCAGACACTTCTTTCCTCTCTCAGAAGAGGCGATTCCTTCCTCTACTCCAAGCAGAATCTGCAGAGGGTCACTTTTCACCTCTCTAGGTTCTTCCTTCCTTGGTTATCCCGTTTTATTTATCTTCACTCCCTTCTCTCTCTTTCCTTTCCCAGCTCCCTCAGCTTATAAGCCTGCTTAGCACTGCATCTCCAGCACCTAGCATAGCACCTGGCACAACTACGGGATGAAAAAAAATGAGCACCCTCTGCAACTTCGAAAAAAAGCAAAACAGAACAAGGTTCCTTACTGCTGCCTCCTTTTCATGTTCTCTCTTCTCCTTTATGTGCCAACTTCTTGAGCTAAAGGCTCAGCCCTTTAAAGTCTGGGTCCCATCCCAAACAGGTCTCCGCCAGGCACCAAAGGCCCCCTAAACGCCACAGAGTTCCACGGTCAGTCATCCTCCCTGATCACATCACAGCGTCTGATACTGGCGACCGACTTCCTGAAGCTCGGCCTCTGACTTCAGCACCATCACCTCCTCCAGTTCTTCAGCTCCGTGGCCACTCCCGACCATCTACTTCATCGCTTGCGGCTCTTTGGCCATTTCTTTCCCATGAGACTTCTCCAGGACCGTGCTCTTGATCCGTTTTCAGTCTCACTCTGCATTTATTACATGCCTGCTCTGTGTCAGCAGTGATACTCAGGTTATCTGTACTCACTCAATCTTTAGCCAACCCTGAGGAGACTGAAGCAACTTGTTCAAGTTGCTGCTGTCAACAAAGTGGCATCCAAACGCCGATCTCTGACTAAATCCTGTCTACTTTTCAATACAGTATGTACATCCCCAACAAGAATAGTTATCTGGGTGACCTAAACTTCCAAGATGACAACACACACACATTTCCACCTGCCAAACAAAAATCTCTGCTTCAACGACTTAAAGAATGTCTACTTTAAAATGTTTAAAAGGAACTTATTGTCTTCACTGACAACCAGGTAGGAAGAGGAAGAGGTAAAACACACACACACACACAAAACAACAATCACAACAAAACCTTTTCTCCCATCTGAAATTTCTGAAATTAGTTGCATCATTTCCACTTGGCCTCTAAACTTCACTATCATTTTGAGAAGTTCAATTTCTCTCTCCTCCTCACATCTTTTCAGTTTATTTATTTGTAACATAGGCATAGCACTACAGACCTTTCAGGGCCACAGCAAAGATGGGAAAAATAAATGAAGAGTACCACACTATTTTCTAATACACACTAGGTATTCTCACTTTCAACAACTTCCACAGTGCTTTCTAGATTACTGTCACTAAAAACAAAACAAAGCAAAACAAAACAGCTGGTCCTTAGATAATAACAGTGTCGGCAAGAATACAGGGAAATTGGAACCCTAATTAACACACTGCTGGTAGGAACCTAAGATGGCACAGCCACCTTAGCAAACAGGCTGGCAGTTCATCAAAAGGCAAACATAGTTATTATGGGACCCAGAAATTTCACTCTTTGACATTTACACAAGAGTAATGAAAACAAATATTTACATAAAAATGTGTATGTATGTGATTATTGATAGCAGCATTATTCAGTTGTCAAAAAGTGGAAAGAATTCAAATGTTTATCAACAGAAAAGTAGATAAACAAAAGGTGGCATTTCCATGCAATTAAGAATTATTCAGCTATAGAAAGAAATGAAGTATGAATACACGAACCTTGAAAACACTATGCTAAGTAAAAGAAGTCAGACCCAAAAGACAACTTATTACAGAATTCCGTTTCCATGAAATGTCTACACAGACAAATCTTTAGAGACAGAAAGTAGATTAATGATTGCCTAAGGCTGGGTGGAGGGGAGAGGAAACAGGAATGTCAGTTAACAGATACTGAGTTTATTTTTGGAGTAATAAAAATGTTCTAAAATTGATTATGGTAATGATTGCCTAACTCTAGAACCACTGAAAAGTACACTTTAAATGGGTGAATTGTATGATATGTGAAATTACATCCCAACAAAGTTATATATTTTAAAAAGCTGGTCCTATTGCTCTCCTAAAAAAAAAAAAAACTACGTCTTTGTAACAAATTGTTTGTGTAAACTACGTCTTTGAACAAATTGTTTGAGCAATAATTTATCACACTAACCAAAGAAGCTAGCATGACTCTAAAATCAAAGTTTCTATGGTCAAACATGCAGCACTGCCTTGCGCCAGCCCTACCAGGAGACAAGAGCTTTTAGAGGGGAGAACGGACATGAGAGGGAAGGAGACTAGGAAAGCGTGAGAGCCTGTTGTGGTGGTAAATGAGAGGAGAAAAATATTTTCCAAAAGGCCTGTACTACGATCCATCTTCCTATAAATTCAGTTTTCAAAATGTGCTCATATCTGAAATTAAAACATCAATTTCTCCAGTGGGAAGTGAGACTCGTTCTAAGTGCCTTTTACATCCTGGCAAATGGTAGATACTTTTTTTAATCCTTAAAACAATCCTACACAGTAGGCATTAATTTTCCTATTACACAATGAAACTGAGGTTTTTTTCTATTACACCAAATTCTTTGTTTGAACAAGAATGTGGTTATAACAATTTAAAATGTGACTCTCTCGAATGTCTACAAAGCCTCTTCATTTATATAAATACCATCATACATCACTTAAAGATGGATATATGTTCTGAGACATGTGTTGTTAGGAGACTTCATCATTTATAAACTATAGATACACAAACCTAGATAGTATAGCCTACTAAGTTATATGACATGGACTACTGCACCTAGGGTACAAAGCTATACAACATGTTACTGTACTGAATACTGTAGGCAGTTGTAACACAATGGTATTTGTGTATCTAAAGATAGAAAAGGTGCAGTAAACATACAGTATGAAAGCTTTTAAAAAAGGCACACCTACATAGGACAGCCCCATTCTAGTCTTATGGGACTCCTGCCAAACATTTGGTTCATTGTTGACAGAAAGAGCATTATGCAGTACATGACTGTGCACAGAATGTGGTGTAATTCTTTCATTTACTCATTTAGCAAATAGTAAACATCTATTAGGTACTGCAGATGTGCAAAGAACACACAGCCACTGCATCACAGATCATATATCCTTATAATGGGAAACAGAAAATACACCCATATGAGAAAAGTAGCCGATGCACTCAGTGCTATCTCAAGAATTAAATGCATGGTATACTAAGAAGCGACTTAGGGGTTACTTTTTACTGGATAAACAGAAAATGCCTCTTTGAGGTAGAGATATTTAAGGCAAGATCTTCACCAGCCAGCGAAGAATAAGGGAACAGCATTACTGGCAGAGGGAACAGTTACTACAAAGCCGCTAAGGTGAAATGAGCTTGAAAAGGCTACATACACTAGCATAAAGTGGATGAGGGGAAAGAACGATCTATCAGTGAAATACATAAGAGCAAAATCATGGAGGGTCTTATAAGCCACGATAAGGAGTTTTGGATTTTACTTGTGAGGGGAGACCAAGAGTTGTATACTGAGAGGAAAAGAATTTGGCTTATGTAACACACTGCAGTGTAGTGAAAGGAATGCAGAGGCATAAGCTGGAAACTGCTGCAGTGGCCTTTTCGTGGCAGAGAAAAGGGAAAGAAAGAGCAAGAGGGACAAGAGGTATACTCTGGAGGCAGAGTGGACAGAGTTTGGTGATGGACTGACTGTATCTTTGACGTGAACGTGGTAATTGAAGGATGAGTCTCTCAAGACAAATTTACGATATAGCTTTCAAAAACGTACCTCTTTTATAAATTGTTCAAATTCTTCATCCAGCTCTTCTTTGGAATAGTGAGCCATAATCGATAATTTTCACATCCCAAAGTAAACGTTCTAAAGTATTTACAACATTGGAAACACTAAATGACAAAGAGACAAAAGCATCTTTTGAGGACATTTATCACATCATGAAAACAACCAGACTTCAGACATTTCTGTTACGATTTAGTAAATATGTACAATTATTGCTAGTAAACTGGCCAAGAGATTCCTAATTCATTAAGCAAACTTACTGGGAAAAGCCACTTTGACAGTCTGCCTTGTCCTTAGGGTCCTGAATTACATTTTGATCTGTTAACAACCAATTGTTAAAGGGTGGTCTCTCTGATATTTCCTAACCCTACATTTGTGTGTGTGTGTGTGTGTGTGTCTTATCTAATACCTCTCAAACACAAACAGGGTCCTCACGGGGAATATTAAAATGATATATTGGCAAACTCAAAGGACCATTCCTTTCTTGCAAAGCACAGAATAGAGATTGTGCTGCCTTATCATTCAGCTCTTTATTTTACCAATCCATATGAATAGTTTCATAAAACAGACTGCGTCTAGATAGGCGGCTGTGTCCCAACAGGCTGCACGAAGACGACTCAGGATACCTACCAAAAGGAATACTTAACATTCACGAAGTACACAGTCAGCGCCCATCGTCGTTCTTCCGAAGCGCGGGAAGGCCAGCGAAGACTGCGCACTGAACACTTTCAGCCGAGTCCAGTGAACTGCAACCCAGAGCCGTCTCCACCCGCCTACGACCCCGCCCGGAGACCCGTCCCACATTCCGTACTCCGGGGGCAGCGCAAGCCCCCGCTTTCCCCCGCGGACGTGGGAGTGCGGGTGGAGACGCCGACAACACTCTCCCCCCAGATGAGCACTTTCGCTCGGGGCAGGGACTCTGCCGGGAGGTCCGGACCCGAGAGTCTCGGGCTGGGATCGCGGGCCCAGGAGGCGCGGGCTCGGGGATGGCGGGAAGGCAGAGGCGCGGTGGCAGCGGGCCCGGGAAGACGCGCGCTCTCGGGTCAGGTGGGCGACACAGCCTCGGCCGCGGTGACCAGGGAGGGGAACGAGCGTCCGCCCTCGCTCGCCTACCTGCCTCTGAATCCCGCGCTTCCCCGGAAGGCCGGCGCGGGCCCACCCGTTGCCTGGGTAACGGACGACGTCACCGCGGCGCGCCGGCGTCACATGACCCGGGCGGGTCACGTGGCGCGCGGGCCCGGCGGCCCGGTCGGTCGTGCTCGGCGCCGGCCCCAGCCGAAGTGGCACGGACACGGCTCGGAGAGACGGTTGCTCCCCGGAACGCCTTCGCCGGCTCTCTCCGCGCTCCTGAGACGAGGGAGGGCGGCGAACCGGGAACTGGACAGCCGGGGTGGAGGCGTCACGGGGGCTGTAGGCCCAGCCCCTGGCTTTCAGGGAAAAGTGCAGTTGAAAGCCCCTAGTGCCTGTGTTCCCGCCATCCTCATGACCCCTTGGCACCCTGCCCTCGTCCTCTGAAAGCGCCGTTTTCCAAGCAGAAGCTTTGAAGAAATTGGATTTGTTGCAGCTCCTTCACGTGGGAAGCCGAGTGTGGGCGTTGTGAGAGAAACACGACCCTGTGTGAGAAAAGAGCTCTGTTGTTAGCGAAGGGACTCGGTTCCACCACCTAGTGGACGAGAAACTGGAAATACACAAACACCAAGATTCTTTTTTTTTTTTTTTTTTTGAGCTGGTTGGTGTCTCACTCCATTGCCGAGGCACGATCATGGCTCACTGCAGCCTTTAGCTTCTGGGCTCCGGTCTTTCTTCTGTCTCAGTCTCCCAAGTGACTGGGACTATAAGACATCACCCCTGGCTAATGTTTTTGTTTTTATTTTTTGTAGAGGTGAGGTTTCACTATGTTGCCCAGGCTGGCCTCGAACTTCTGGGCTCAAGCAATCCTCCTGCCTATGCCTCCCAAAGTGCTGGGATTACAAGGGTGAGCCACAGCCAGCCCACACCAAGATTCTTTGTTAGTGCTACTGTCTCAGAGCTTCTCTGTGGTTTCCTGCTACCCCTACTTTTCTGAAAGGGTGTAATGCCAAAATGAAGTTATTTAATGGAACAATCTTAAGCTAAAGTGCAGTCATTTTGACATGGCCTAGTTCTGTCATACTGTCGTAACATTACCTAGTTTGCCCTCTAATCACTGGCCAAGGACAGAGCTGGATTCTCAGAGGTAGCTATTGATAATTGTCTTACAAACCCCTCGCCAGTTTATTTTGTATTAATTAGATTGTCTTTAAAATATTTGCCTCCAGCCATAAGTTAACCTAATCATCCCTTGTTAACCTTTGTAGCAGACACCATCGCCATGGCAACAGTCATGTGATCAGCCCACCTATCTGCCTGCCACCGCCCATCACCTGACGTCAGTCCCTGTGCTTACCTGTCCCCTTCGTGATGACAGAAACAAACTACCACCCAATCACCTTAACGACCTACCCCCATCAAAGAAAAGGTTTAAAAGCTTTCATCCTCAAGCAGCCGTCGGCCATTGCTTTGCTCCACTTTGGTCTGGTGCCTCTCTCCCTCTCTTCCCCTCCCCCCTTCCCCCCCACCTCTCTCTCTCCCATTTACTTTCCAAAACTATATTTTCCAATCTAAGTTCTGTGCAGTCTCTTGCATCTTTCACACGGCACGGGATCACAGACCCCCATCCGGTCTGACCTAATCTTTTCTTTTCTTTTTTTTTTTTTGAGTTGGAGTCTCACTAGGCTGGAGTGCAGTGGCAGGCTACAGGCAGCCACCTCAGCCTGCCACCCCAGCATTGACCTGCTGGGCTCAGGAGATCCTTCTGCCTCAGCCTTCCAAGTAGCCAGAACTACAGGAGTGCGCTACCACGCCTGGATACTTTTTTGATTTATTGTAGAGACGAGGTCTGGTCAAGTTGTCCAGGCTGTTCTTGAACCTGTGGGCTCAGGCAATCTCCTCACCTTGGCCTCCCAAAGTGCTGTGATTATAAGCTTGAGCCACTGCCCCCGACCTGACCTAATATTTTCAAAATCCCATTCTATAGTGGCATTTTAGGATTACTTTCTTGGATTTTGTTTTCTGTCTCTTTATTTTTAAAGAATAAAAAGAATACAACGTAAGCTGGAACTTCAGAGGACAGCGTTTAGGATAGTGAAAGTAAAATCTGCAACAGTTGCAGGTTTTCTTACTGGTAGACACAGTTCAGGACCTCATCTCCTTAACTTTTATTCAACAATGGTTATTGCAATCCAGGCCAGTAGCTGTGCACTATGATACAAATATGAATAATAATAGAGATATTGTAGCTACCATTTACTGAGAACCTGAAAGAAGCTTCACGTGCATTATTTTACTTAACCTTCACAATTTACAAGTCAATTCAGTTCATATTTTTCTTTCTAATATATGCTAAATGAACAAGACAGTCATAGTCCCTGCCCTAATAGAGCTTTGGCCTGTGGAGCAGACGGACAAGTAAACCAGACAATTGCTTAGGAGAAGAGTGAAAAAATTACTATGACACTTAATGTACCATAAACCGGAAACATCTGGGAACCTTTCCACCTGAGGCACAATTTAGCTAAAGGCACAGTTGGTCTAAAGTCAAAGTCAATATACAGTTACATTATAACAAGCCACCCCCCCTCCAAGAAAAATGTTTTGTTTTGTTTGGTTTTGTTTTTTCAGGACAGGCCCTTTGTAGTACAAGCTTCCCCTGCTAGGTAAGTATTCTAGGAATCCATCAGCATTCCAGTACCAGCTAGCATTGTTGTGAGAGGCTGCTTTTGGCTTCAGTGTTTTGTTTTGTTTTTTGTGATTCATTCAACACATTTGCCTGTTTCATGATGGGTGATTTACAGAACAATCTGCCCACATGTGGCAGGTTGTTCTGTAAATCACTACCTGCTAAACACGTTAGTAGTTTTTGACCAAAAGCAGCATGACGCCCACACCCCACCCTTCCTATTCACCTGGTCTCCCCACAAGCAACTTTTGTTTCCCGAATGAAAAAAAGTCCTCTGTGAAGTGTCTGTTCATATCTTTTGCTGGAGAGGGTGTGGTGAAAAGGGAGCACTTCTACACTGTTGGTGGGAGTGTAAACTAGTGCAACCTCTGTGGAAAGCAGTGTGGCGATTCCTAAAAGCTCTAAATATCGACCTCCCATATGACCCTGCAGTCCCCCTACTGGGAATATACCCTGAAGAACTCAAATCACTCTATAAAAAAGATACCTGCACACGCATGTTTATCGCAGCATTGTTCACAATAGCAAGAACCTGGAAGCAACCATGCTGTCCATCAAAAGAGAACTGGATTAAAAAAATGTGGTACATATGCACGATGGAATACTATGCAGCCATAAAAAAGAACACAATCATGAATTTCGCAGTAACCTGCATGGAACTAGAGTCCATAATACTGACTGACCTCTCACAGAAACAAAGATGCGAGTATCGCATGTTCTCACTCATATAGTGGACCTTGATCATCCAACATATTACCATAAGAAAATGACTGACAGTGGTGGGAAACTATGGGCGGGGGGGAGAAAGGGAGATGGGATTAATGGTAGTAAACCTCTGTCTGGGGACGGGGAGACACCTCTTATCAACAAGGGTGCCTGAATGAAGCATATTTGTATACGTAACCCTTAACTGTACCCCACAATATCATAATAAAAAATATTGATTCTAAAAAAAAAAAAGAAAAGTCCTCAAAAGAAAACATTTTGCTGATTTGGAAGAGGTGAAACAAAAAAACAGCAGAAGCACTAAAAGGCATCACAATTGACAAGTTCAAAAACTGTTTTGAGCAGTAGAAAAAGCACCTCGATAGGTGCATTGCATCAAATGGAGAGTACTTTGAAGGTGACTGAAGCTTAAACATGTAAGAATACGACAATTTTTTTTTTTTATAAATAGGGTTTTGGGGGGATCCCTTGTCATACATTCATGGTCACCAACTTTGGGCATTCATCACTAGCAATCTTACTCTCTTCTCTAGAAGGTTCTACCCTTACTCTATACAAAGACTACTTTGTACCTCCTCCACCACGCTGAGAGTCTAGAATGAGCAACCTTTCCTGTCTCCCTGAGAGTCTCCTGGTTTTATCGCTGAAATTCCCCAGTCACAGGAACCCTTCTGGTCCACGCAAACTGTGATAGTTAGTCACTCCAGCCCTATCCCTTTCTTTCTTTATTGCCCTTCCCCTGACATCACACATCTACTTTGAACAGATGGCCTGACCTCATACCTCATTTTTAAAAATAGATCCCACAAGGATGGACTTTCTTCTTCATCTTTCCACTAAATCTATAAACTGTGTTTGCACTTGCACTCATTCTAATCTATCGTGTGTTGCAAAGGAGGAATTAGGCCACCTTCTATCAAAGACCTGTCCTCCCACATATGATCTAGAGTCTTTACCCATTTTTCTTCTCACTGGTATTTTCCCCTTTTTTGTGTGTCTTCAACTTGTCCGTCTGTGGGATTCTTCTTAGCAGCATTTGCACATGCCCTGGGATCCCCATCTAAAACTCTATTTTCAAAACACTCTCTTCATTCTATATTTCCCAGTGATCATAATAATCCTTCTCCTCACCTTGCCTGTCAATCTTCTCTGAGGAATTATTTCCACTTCCCTTTCATCAGACCTTCTAATCCAGCTTTCACCCACACCATGCTAAGACTGTTCTTGGTAGTATGACCAACTTTCTCCACATTGCTTAATCACATATATAAATGACATCAACTTACTTGGCCTCCCAATACTATTTGTACAATTGTCCACTCTACCTTTCTTAGTTTTTCTTCCACTTTTATGTCCTCAACTCAAGGTCTTTCACTGTTCCTCTGTCTATTCTACCTAACCTCTAAAGTGTTAGCATGTCTGAGGGCTCCTTTCTGGACCCCTTTTAACTTTCATGTTATTCTAGGCAATTACCCTTAGGACTTTATATTATCTCTGTACTTAAAACTCTCCAATGTATGCCTCCAGTCCTAACTTCTCTTTTGAACTCTAGGGTCCTATATCCAAACTACACAAATCACAGCTCTCCTTGGTGACTCACAAGCATCTCTAACTCAATGAAGTCTTGCTTTTCTGCTCTTCTCCCATGCTGATTTCTCTTCCAACACTTCCTATCATACTGTCTGGTATTCCACCACCCAGTCCCTCAAGACAGAACTCGAGAAGTTCCCTCTCTCCCATATTTTATCCATCATTAAGACTTGTCATTGCTACCTCCAAAATATGGTCTTTATTCTGTTCACTTCTTTACATCTTAATTACTCATGTCCTAGTCCAAGTTTCTCCATTTGAAAATGTAAATCAGGTTACTCCATTGCTTAAAATCCTTCAGTGGTTTCTCATTGTACCTATACCCAAATCCAGACCTCTACAAGGACTTGTAGGGTATGATTGGCAGTCCTCTCTTCCATAACCTCATCCCTCCTCCCCACTCACCGGAGCATGCGGAATTATTTGCAGCTCACCTACAGAGTTCAGTCCTATTGAAGTTGTCAGGGTTCTGGGATAAGGGGTGCAAGATGAATGTTACTGCGTTTAAAGAGTGAATATTTGTTGTTCTGTCCCTATACATAAATCTACAGAACTATGTGTACAGAACTTAGGAGTTTGTCATACCGAACTGTAGTAGGGAATATCATTAAATTTCTGGCACTCAATTGAATTGTCATACATTTTCTTCAAAATAATAGGCATTAAAAGAATGGTTAATAGTTATTGAGAGTTTATTCTGTGCTGGACACTGTTGTATGCATTTTTACAACATCATTTAACTTTCTAGCTACATTTAGAAACAAACTGCATTAGGCTGGGCACAGTGGCTCATGCCTGTAATGCTAGCCTTTGGGAGGCCAAGGCTAGGACCACTTGAGCCCAGCAAGACCAGTCTGGGCAGCGTAGTGAGACTTTGTCTCTACAAAAATTAATTAATTAATTAAATTTAATTAAAATGAATAAATAGTATTAGTCCCATCTTAGAGAAATTAAACTAGGTTTTAGAGAGTAACTTTCTGAATTTCATATAACTAAGAAGCAGTGGAGCCAAAATTCCAAATCTGACAAGTTGACCTCATGATCAATATGTATCTAGCTAAAAGGTCAATGAAATGTCAAAGTAAGTTGGATATTTTAACAGTGAAATTGGCCAGGCATGATGGCTCAAGCCTGTAATCCCAACACTATGGGGGGCTGAGGCAAGAGGATTGCTTGAGTCCATGGGTTTGAGACCAGCCTGGGCAACATGGTGAAACCCTGTCTCTACAATAAATCAAAAAGATAGACAGGCGTGATGGCACGCACCTGAAGTTCCAGTTACTTGGAAGGCTGAGGCGGAAGGATCACTGGAGCCCAGCAGGTCGAGGCTGGGATGGCCGTGAGCATGCCACTGCATTCCAGCCCGGGAGACAGAGTGAGACTCCAACTAAAAAAAAAAAAAAGATAGTTAAATAACTCTGGAGAGGACCAAATATTCCTATTTTGATATTTCTTCATAATCATTATATATTTCTTATGTGTTTCTGTGTTTCCTGGAATTATATGAAATTTGATATCCATTTGATATCAAATTTGATATCCATTTTTCCAGCTCTCCACTGAGTTCTAGAGGGGGAAACTATACCTCCGTCATATATTGCATTTTCTCATAGAAAATAGTACAGGTGGGAACTCAGTCAGCATTTACAATGTCCTTGTAGCCAAGACCTGCGATGTTAAATGGGGTATAAATCTAGGACATTGTAAGAGTAGATTAACACGAATAACGGAATCAGATCCAGTAACATTGCAGTTACATTTAACAAAATTCTGCTTTTTTACCTCTTTTTCAGAAGAAAGGATTCTCTTCACTGATGTAGATCAGGAGGAAGACTGAAGGAATTGTGTTATTCTGACCATAGGAAAATTAAACCTAATGGTTTATACTGTTCTTTTTTTTTATTTATCATTGTCATTGCGTTTTGTTTGTCAAAGTCTTTGTTTACTTTTGCCCATTTGCTCATATCCTGACTGCTTTTACTCTAATTGCTCAAAAAATTTTCAATTCTTTGACATAAAAAATCTAGTGTTCAAAGTTTTAGCTGTTTTAATTTTCTGTGAGAAAAATTAGAATAATTATTCACAATAGAATATTGAGAAATTATGCAGACATCTTTATAAGTATTTAAATGTTTCTGAAAGACAGACAGATCTCTTTCCCTAGGCTATGCAGAGCCACCAGTTTACAATTATATCATGAGCCCATGGATGGTGAGTTAGATTATAAAACTGTATTGAAAATATTTATCCAATAGTCCAGTTAATGGCCAGTGAAGATGTCAGTAATCATAACAATTTGGCTATGCCTCCAAATAAGATAACAACATGATTTTATAATTATTATTTAATGCAAAAACATAAAAATTGTGTCAAATTAAGTCAAATTAAAGGAAAAACTACCCTATAAGAAGATGAAAAGACAAGTTGAAGACTAGGAGAAAGTATTTGCAAACCAAATATCTGATAAAGGGCTGGTATCTAGAATATATAAGAACACTTAAAACTGAATAGTAAAAACAGTTTAAAAAAAAGCTAGAAAAGGACAACTAGAAAAGGACAAAAGACATGAACAGGCATTTCACTAAAGGAGACATGAAATGGCAAATAAACACCTGAAAAGATTCTCAACATCAGTAGCCATCAGGGAATTGCAAATTAAAACCACAATAAAATATCACTGGGCAAGTGTAGATATAAAGAGGCAGTCCAGGAAATCTTTGGGGTGAAGAAATAGTTCTATATCTTGATGTGGTGGCAGTTTCAGCAGCTACATATGTAACAAAATTATGTGGAAACACACACACATGTGAGTGCATGTAAAATTGGTGAAATCTGGAAAACCTCTGTACTCCCCAACTTTCTGTGAATCTATTACTATTTAAAAACAAAAAGTAAAAAAAAAAAAAAAAATACTGTGATAGAGAACCTGTGTTTTTTTCAATTAAAAGCAAATGATTACTCTTTGGTTTTTATCTGTAGTGAATACCCATCTGTATGTTAAGGTTGGTATAGTAATGAAAATTAAAGAGAAAATAATTCCTTTAAAAATCATGTTTAATACGCAACCCCTTATTTTTATATAAACTTAGTATACAATAGTTAATTCTAAAAATAAGTGAGACAATTATTTTGGTCACAGTATATTTCCTTTAATAGTCTGCATTTAAAATTTTCTCTCTCTCTTATCTTATAAAGACATTTTGGTAGCTTTTCTTCTTCACCTCTGCTTGAGCTAAAAGAACCATTAGAGTGGTGATTCAGTATGTTGGAGTCCCCTAACTCCTCACAGAGATTTGTTGCCTTTCTAAAAGATACATTATATGTGATCTGGAATTAGTGCATCCTTGTGACATGCAGGTAATATTCACTCTTGTTTGGTGTAGGTATGAGATAATAAGAGATTTTAGTTCTATAGCCTAGTAGGCTGCTTTCCCACTCATCTGTACTAGTAAGCTTTTTGCACATTAGGCATCCTTTTTGTCAATTTATATATCTATATTAGCTTCAGAATTCTTTCTTCTAGGAAAATTTTATGAGAAGCACACTATACTAAACAGATAAAAGCAGAGTTGCTATGGTTGGGATTAGGTAGGGGATAGTTTGAAGCCCTCTCCCTTTAGTTTTTCACAGGCCTTGGAGTTCCCCAGAACTCCAGAGTGCTATCTAAAAGTGCTGTTTTAGACCATAATTCTGTAACCCAGTTGTTTACATAATTTCTATATATGTATATTAATATATACCATTGTAAAATATTTATAAATTTACCAGTATTTTAGAAAAATAGTTAAGTATGAGTATTTTGTGTTTATCTTTGTATATAAACACAATTGTGATTTTTTTAAGTGCATTTAAATGTGGATTAGACTCATTTGATTGTGAATAAATTATTAGGCTATGCTTGTGTAACAATGTTTAAAATTCTTTTTTTATAGTGTCTTCAAAGTTCCATTCACACACCTTAGGCAGTGGGGAAGAAGATCCACTGGGTACAAGAAGAAAATATTAGAACTTCTTTTCAATTTATTTTTATCTCAAAAGTAAGAAGTTCAAGTTTGAATAGAATAATTGCTGTAGATGTATTGGTTTATAAATAACTATTCATAAATTGAAGGTGTTTGTCTCCAAATATTTTTTTTCTGACAGGGCTATGTGGATCATCACTGGCTTATTGAATGGAACTCTTAGAACTCAGGTTTACTATATTAAAACAAGCCAACAAAGTAGAAATTTGAAGTTGTATTTGTTATTTTCTAAGTTAAAATGTTTTACATTTAAAAATAGCCCTCTCAATTCCGGCTACTTGGAAGGCTGAGGCGGAAGGATCGCCGGAGCCCAGCAGGTCGAGGCTGCAGCCACTGCACTCCAGTCTGGGCGACAGAGTGAGACTCCAACTCAAAAAAAAAAAAAAAAAAAAAATAGCCCTCTCTTGATGTGATAAGAAATTCTAATGAAGAAAAATAAATATAATATACTCTAACTGGAAACAAATAGTATGCCAGTCACAATCTGTGGTCTTAAGTACGTCTGGGCCATATATAGAATTATTTTCTAACCTATGTTTTTTATTAGTACAAATCCTGATGCTTGATACTCTGTGTTTCTGTGTGCTCCATTGGACTGTCGTATATGTCACCGTCAGATCTTTATGGCCTGATCTTTTACTCTAGCCACTGATGCTGGGACCAGTTCCACTCTGCCTTTGACTGGCTTCACCGGTAGAAGTCAACAGTCTGCCTACCCCAAGCCAGCATGTGAACCTCTAGCTCTCTGCTCCCTGTCATCTCTGATCCTCAAGGGAACCCATTCAGCAGTCAACACTTGCACCTTGTAAATGTGGGACACACTCTTGACCAATGGGGAGAGAAACTGATAAGTGAATGTTTTCCCTTATTCACACTGAGGCAGACAGTACTGACATACATTTCAGAAAACTTCTCAGAATGTCCAGTGTGATTCAGCACCAGTTGATCACAGCAATGGCTTGATGTATTGGCTTTCTCTCCTTTATGCTACTGTCTTTATTCATCACTTCATACGTGACATCATTCCAAAATACATTACTTTCGTTCAAGTCTATGTTTCATGTTCTCCTTTCAGAGGAATCCTGGGAAAGAGAGGTAATATTATGATTATCCTTATAAAGCAGACCATTAGGACGGGATTTGAGAACTGAATAACTCACTGGCAAGATAGCTGTGAAGACGCCACTGCTGATGGGAAATGGAGTAGTGTAACCAGTGGCGTGCAATTACTAGGATTCTCACATGTGGTTGGTCAGGCAGAGGTACAGGTGGAATGAGAAGGGTTCACCCATACTCTCATTGTTACACTTAAATGGTATCGTGGCAATGGTAATTACTAGTATTATAAAGTGGCTGATTGTATTCCAAACAAGTAGAGTCTGAGCCCAAGTGTCTCCCACAGAGGGCACAGAGGGTCCACGACTCACCCTGTGCTTCTTTTCCTAGTCTCCAAATAATCAAGGGATACATAAAATTCCCAGCTATGCTCTATTACTGCAAGGACTCTTATGTTTGTTCCCAAGTCTGTGGAGCCATTATGGTAGGAAGTGCTGAGTGGAGGTCTCTGAAAATATCCCACTCCCATCTAAATGAGTAAACTAGAAACAATGTCACTTCCTGGGTGGAGTAGCAGAAATTAACACCAGCCTTTTAAAGCCAAAAGGATGCAGGGGTAGTGAACCACTGCATATTCCTCGTAATCTATTTGACTCTTGCAAAAAATAGATGAATCCTGGATAATAATGGCCTGACTAGAGTAAATGTAAACAGGTGCTAACACCAATTGCAGCTGCCATGTATATTTTTTTAACTGGAAGAGATCAACATAGTTTATAGCACTTGGCATGCTGCTACTTACCTGGCAAACATGATCTTTTAAATCCCCTTTGGAAAAAGCATAAAAAACAGTTGACATGTACATGGGTAGGGCAACAGTGTATGTTCTTCCCCCCCCAATGGCTGTATTAACCCTCTTGTACTCTATCACAATGTAGACTGTAGGAACCTTGATTGTACTGATATCTTACAGAACATCATGATGATCTACTAAATTGACGGTATCATACTAGGTGTACTTGATGAGAAGAAAGTGGAAATTATTCTAGGAAATAATTTCTAGTTAGGCACATGCACACCAGATAGTGGGCTATAAACCCCACAAAATTCTAGGGTACTGACACATTGGTGAAGTTTTAGGTGATTAAAAAATATAAAGATGAAAAACAAATTGTTACACATTGGAACCTCCTACTGAAAGAGAGCCAAGGTGCTTTGTGGACCTTTTTAGATTTTAGAGGCAGCATATACAGCAGTCGAAGTACTGTACCGACCCATTTATTAGGTTTGAATGTCACACAGAGCAATGGAAGGGTCTGCAGATGTTCTGGGTAGCAGTGCAAGCTTGCTGGAACCTTGGAACATATGACCCAGCAAATCTGATGGTGGCTGAAATACCTGTGATAAGTAAGGGTGTTTTGAACATTCCCTGGCAAACCTTATTTGGATAGTCACAAGAGGGATCACTAGAAAGTGAAGACGGTTATGTTTTTTGGCTGTTGAAAACGACTTGTCAATTTGAAAATTTCTGATGTGTTATTGGGTCTTGGTAGACACTGAGTGCCTAATCATAAATGTCTTGAAATTAAATGACCATGTGATTATGTGACTAGAGCTGTCAGTATTGAACTGAGAATGATTAGCATTGCCAAATCTAACATCAGATAGGTACAACAGAAATCCATTGTATTGTGTAAGTGGTGCATTTGGGATTAGGCCCAAGCAGGTACAGAATGTACAAGTAACATGCTTTACCTAAAGGGTTGGCCAAGACTTCCATGACAACTGCCTCTTTTGCACTAATGCCTTTTTCTGATTCACATAGGAATTCCTCTTTCTATCACCAAATGGGCTTTTCCTATGATCAATTAATGAAGGAGAAAAACTGAACTGGTTCACATATGATTAGGGTAGTATATAGATGCCAGCCATAAATAGATATTACCACTCTGCTGTCACATTCAGAGGTGTCCCTAAAGAAACGTGGTGAAGGAAATCCTCGCAGTGCTAAGAGCTCCAAGTAGAACATTTTATCAATGACTTATATGGAGGTAGAAGTGGTCTGACATATTATGTATTGTATATACAGAAGCTACTGAGTAGGGACAAATGGTTTGGCTATTTGCTTGGGACCTTGATAAAACAAGATCCAAAGATCAGAGACAAAGAAATCTGGGGAACGAGGCATGTGAATGGACCTACAGGAATGGGCGTATGGCATGCACGTATCTTTGTCTCATGTTAATGCCTACCAGAGTGTTCTCCAAATAGAAGGTACTCAACAACCAATTAGACAGGTTAGTTTGCCTTGTGAATGGGAACTGTACTCGCTCTTTAAACTTTGGAGACCTCATTGCTTGGACAATTGGTCCACGAACAGAGTTGCCACTATGGCTGGAAAGGAGGCGATTCATGGGTCCGCCAACATGGGCTCCCTCTCCCTAATGCTGAACTAGCTACTGTCCCCTTATGAATACTCGGCTTATCAGCAGTAGAGATTAATGCTGAGACCTCAATATGATATTGTCAAGGCGACAAACCAGTCATTTAATATCAGATTAATTTTACTGAATCCTTTCTACCTTGGAGATGGCAACCGTTCACCTGGCTGGAATTTAAACATACTGTGGTAATAGATTTTTATTCCCTGCCAGCAATGCCTCTACCACCACTAACTGAGACTTACACAATACATTACCCATCGGCATGGCATCTCTCACAACATTGCCTGTGCCCAAAGAGGTCATTTGACAGCAAACGTGGTGCAACAGTGGGTGCATGATCCCAGGGTCCACAGGGATTACCAAACACCTCATCACCTGGAAGCAGCTGACTGAATACAGTGGTGGAATCGCTTGTTGAAGACTTGCCAAAAGTTCCGGACAGGATGAAATATATATGTTCTAATAATGACTGACATGTGGTGCTATGTCCCTTAAGCTAGAATACATGGATTCAAGAACCAAGGGTTGGAAGTATAATTGGTTTCTTTCACCACTACTCCCAGTGACCCATTTTTGAGTTTTGTGCTTCCTGTCTCGAAAGTCT
The DNA here is from genome assembly GCA_027257055.1 of Cephalopachus bancanus. Lineage (NCBI taxonomy): Eukaryota > Metazoa > Chordata > Mammalia > Primates > Tarsiidae > Cephalopachus > Cephalopachus bancanus. The sequence goes on from JAPVLO010000140.1 coordinate 1,879,808, forward strand.
TCAGCTCTGCTTGATTAGAGTTCTGGCTCCTAATAGGAACCACTTCCACCAGCGGGTATGGTAAGAGTTCCACGGAAATTGACTATCACCTGGTCACTTTGGGCTGCCCATTTTATTAGTTGGGTTCCTCATTCCTGGATCATCAAGCAAAAGGAAATCAATACGTTAATATATTTGCCAGGCTAGTTTCCTCTTTATGTATGTAAACAGGTAGGGTCGCTGCTATGTGATGGCAAGAGAGGATGATCCAGGGACTTGCTTGACGCATCTCCTGGTGTCTCCATGCCATGCAATAATGGTGAACGGGCAATTACAGCAACCACGTCCTGCTAAAAGCAAAACAGGCCTAGGGGAAAAAGGTCTGGGTGACTCTCCTAGGCAAGCTGAGAAATCACTCTCCTGGACCAGCTGAGATGCTGGCCAAGGGTGAGAGAAATCTAGGATGGGGAGTGGAAAAGGGAGATGATGACTGTCCATAAAGTCTTGGGGTCAGCTGTAGCAGAGACTTTAGCTAGTTCCACGAATCCTCTTGCAGAGACTGTGGCTGGCCACCCCCTTAGAGGTGACTATGACAGATTAGACTTGACGAACAGAAGCATTGGATCTGAGTAGTGCAAAGGGTCTATTATATCAGATACCACCGTGTGCATCACTTCAAATCCTCTTGGCCCCATATCTTACTGTAGTCACTCTTTCAACAACAACTCTCATAGACTTTGGCCAGCTTCCTGCAGGTGCAATTGGAGAGTGTCCCACCTTTGGCTAAGACGTGAGCCACTTCCTTCCCTGGAACGTCTCTAGCATTAAAGTGTGAAATGTCCTCTGAACTGCCACATATATGCAACATACAAGTGGTTAGACAATAGTCAAAGTCCCAGGGGCTGCCTGCACTCATGGTGGTGGGGGCTGGGGGGAGTGGAACCCCATGGAGAAATAATATTTTTTAATGCATTTCATTAAGGCTTCTCAGAAGGTCTTTGAATCCAGCACAGGTTAGCCATAGCTGTAGTCATTTGATAATGCATTCTTGTTTCAGTTTTCCCCTTTTTCCTGTTTTTACTTCTTCTGTTCATTACTCCTGCTCTCTGGGATCATATTCCCAGATAAATTACTGATGGGGAAGCCTTTTTGAGAGAAGCTCAGGCCTAGACAAGAATCTTATTAACTAAGTTGAAACAATAAACAAATCTAAATAATTCAGGTTTCAATATGCAGTCTTGCTTTCTTATTCATACCTACAGAGATTTAGGAAAAGTGATGATTTTTGGAAATTAAAATCATTATTTCAACTTATCTAAGCTTTATTCTTTATTCAATTTACATTTGAGAGCTGGTAGTCATAGTAATACGCTGCTGTATTACTAAGATGTTAATTCTTCTGTGTAAACCACATATCTAGAGATTTACAAGTTGTGAATGAGGGCCTTTTTTGTTGTTGTTACACTTTAGAGTAGTATGAAATTGCCCAACATTATTTCTATATTGTTGAATAATTGATGCTATTACATTCTCAGGTAAGTAAATAAGAAAAGAAGGGAAAAGATCTTCAATAATAAGGTAAATAAAATTTGTGGCATTATTCTGATAACATTTGTAATGTCAGTTTACACTTTCACCATCAGAGGTCATGAAAGGACAATGTAGAGCAGAAAACTTGAGCTTTGTTGAAAATAAATTTAAGTTAGAAATATGAACTGTAACTTGTCCTTAGAAGGTTTTTAAAAATTCAAAATCTACTTTATGTCATTTGTAAATAAAGAAAAATAATTTTTTAAAAATAAAATTATCTGGTGGGTTACAAAAACATCAGGCTATTCTTTGACTTTGATGCTCTCAAGTTGTATTTCAAGATTAAAACTTAAAACGTGAAGTATTGTTGACTACTTCTCTTGAAAATATAAATATAACATTTTCTTTCAGTTAGGTTTGTGAGGTCTGTAATTGATAAAAGTATTCCACTCGTTAAAAAATAAATGAAATTAGTGAAATTAAAACTTGGAAGTGTCTTGGAATATATTTCTTAGTGAACATAGCATGTATTTCATAAAACACGTAAAATGTGTCTCATAAACTTTACATCTGAGAACCTGATGATGCAAAATGTATCAATTATTTTATTGACAATAACAAATTATATTGTAATTATGTGTTGTTGATATATATATTTAGCTAAATTGTAGGTAGCATGCATTGATTTAAAACTTCTCTTGCTCTAGATAAACTATTAGACATGTAAAAAAACCTTATAAGTTAAGATAATTTTCATTTGGATTATGAAAGCAAAATCATCAGTTGTCATTGTTCTTTTTTGTATAATAATTTAAAATCTCTTTATAAAGTGATTGTTAATATTTTCATATTAGCATAGTTATGTTTTCAAAAAGATTGTGATGCATGAAATAAGTGAGTCACAAAAAGACAAATCCTGTGTGATTTCACTTATATGAGTACCAAGAGTAGCCAAATTCATAGAGACAGAAAGCAAAATAGTGATTGCCAGGGGCTGGGGATGGGGGCAAACGGAGAGTTGTTATTTAATGAGTATAAAGTTTCAGTTTTGCGAGATGAAAAGATTTCTAGAAATCTGTTGCACAGCAGTGTGAATGTACTTAACACTACTAAGCTGTTCACTTAAAAATGATTTGACAGCTGGGCTCGGTGGCTCAGCCTGTAATCCTGCGCCTTTGGGAAGCTGAGGTGAGGGGATGGCCTGAGCCCGCGGGTTCGAGACCTGCCTGGGCAGCGAGACCTCATCTCTACAATAAATCAAAAAATTAGCCGGGCGTTGTAGCGCGCGCCTGTGATTCCGGCTACTCGGAAGGCTGAGGCGGAAGGATCGCCGGAGCCCAGAGGGTCGAGGCTGCGGCGGCCGGGAGCGGCCACTGCACTCCGGTCTGGGCGACAGAGTGAGAATCCAACTCAAAAAAAAAAAAAAGATTTGACGGTAAATTTTATGCTGTTGTATATGTATTTGCTACAATTAAAAAATGGGGATAAAAATATACTGTGACACGAGTTGACATGGGGCAATCAGATTCTTCTCCACCGAAGTTGGAGTGCAGTGTTGCCAGCACCTAGGGTGGGTCTGTGCTGTCTCTCAGCAGCTCTGTCCAGTCAAAGGAGCCACCAGTGGCAGAAGGAGAGTCCCTGGAGGGCTGGGCCTCGCTGAGATAAAGTATATTTAACTTACACAAAAGTTTGGTTTAAAATGCGACACCATCCATCCCTAATTCCTCATTGATTCAATGACTACAACTCTACCGTCCGTACCATATCATAGTGTTGTGAGGACTAGATGAGTTAAAACAGAACGGTTTTGAATGGCACCTCATGCACAGTAATGCTCATTACACAGAGCTATGGTGTTGTCATTTTTTGTGAAGCACAACCTGTAACATACGTAGTAAACAACGATTTGACACCCATTATTATTATGACCATTATTATCCCTTTCTTCCAATACAGAGTATAAAGAGATGGTTTTCATCGGTCTCTTGGCACCCAGGAGGGGCCATCACACCTGTCAGAAAAGGCTTACAAATGATAAAAACACAACTCTGTGACTAAGTAGGGAAATCCATTTTTATGAACTATTTATTGCAAATGTCCATACGATTGTCCCTCCCTTCCATTCTGTCCTCTTCTTTTTGAGTCAATTCTCCCTTACTGGGGTTTCTCTCCAAACTTCCAGTGGCCCTTAAGTTCTGGAAGCCTCTATACCTATACTGATTTATTTAATGAGTGCTCTTTACTAGGTGCAGCCTGCTTCTATCATTCTCTTGACCTGCAGTGACCTTGGGGATGCGGTGGGTGGTGGCAGGAAGATGGATTCTATCAGGACCTGGAGTTGGAGAAATCTTTGCCAGATATTTTGCCATGTGAATTCATGCGCCTTTCTTGATAATCATAGGCTATTCTGAAGCAATGATTTGAGTATTTAAAAAAATATTTTTGGACGTTTTGGGCTCACATTTGCTCAATTCAATAGCGTATTTGGGTTTCATCGATTCTGATAGAAAATGACATTTAGACACGAAAATAGATTCACTACCTGTGCAAAAAAAAACAACAACTGTGTTCTGTGAGTTGAGAAACACACTGCTCAATTTTTAAAAAGTTAAGTATCAACGTAACTTTAACAGGAAAAATAAAAATTAATATTTGATATGACATGGGAGAAAATTTTAATTTTTTCATGAAGCCTTTCTTTGAAGAACTCCTTTATCCGAAAGTCAAAGCACACAGACATTTTCTAGTCACCGTATAAATCTCGCTGATGAAAAACAAGTTTTCTTGGAAAGAAAAAGAAAATATAAAGCAACTGTTTCTACAATCTTACCCAACCTTTCACCAACGCTTCCAACAAGTTCCAAAATGAGTTTCAGCTTCGTCTTCCCCCTTGTTTGCCCTCTGCAGGAGGTTTCAGCGAGCAAGGAACGGCTTCTAAGGGTGAAGGCCAAAGGGGGGAAAGTCCGGAATAATCCACCAGCTGCGTTATTCCACATGCAGTAATCACACATGTCGAGAGTAAAGTGAGTTCTGTAACACCACTGCCTCATTAAAGGAATTGTTTAATTTGGGGCGGCTGCAGGAGCAGCCCACGAGCAACCGACTCAGGTTGGTTTCACGCTCACGCCCAAGTCTCCAAGTGACCTTCTGAGACTTCAAGTGGGATACAAATTTTCCTTTAGGCAAAAAGCTATCTTACGTTTTAAAAATATTCGCTTATTTCATCTGGGCTCTTTCTCATTCTCCTCTTTCCTACAGATTGTAAACTCTCTGAGGGCAGGTGTTGGTCTTAGGGAATTTTCGGATCATACCAATGTGCGTTTGTCAAAACTGTCGGCTTTATTTCCTTTGGGCCCGGTTTGATTATCTAGGGGTTTAAGCCAGAACTAAAAACTTCTGTCAGCGTTACTACATCTCGAGTGAATGTCACGTGGATGGGAAGGAAGCTTCCCTCCCTCGCTGCCCTCACTGCCACTTTCTTTTTTTTTTTTTTGAGTCGGAGTCTCACTCTGTCGCCCAGACTGGAGAGCAGCGGCCACTCCCGGCCCCCGCAGCCTCGACCCGCTGGGCCCCGGCGGCCCTTCCGCCTCCGCCTTCCAAGTCGCTGGAACTACAGGTGCACACCACCACGCCTGGCTCATTTTTGATTGACGGTAGAGACGAGGTCTCGCCAAGTGGCCCAGGCGGGTCCCGAACCCGCGGGCTCAGGCCACCCACTCACCTCAGCCTCCCAAAGGCGCGGGATGACCGGCTGAGCCACCGAGCGCGGCTCCCACCGCCACTTTCCAACCCACTCCCGGGCTTCGGGGCGAGAGACTGGTCTTGGCGCTGAGCGTGGGCCAGCACACTGCTTCCAGGCCGGGCCGTCAGTTTCCACAGCAACGGAGCGATGCCGGCTGATTCTCTGGTCTCCACCAAAGCAAGGATGGCCAAGGTCGCCGCGACCCCAGGGGAGTGCGGATCTCCCCGCCAGCTCGGCGGTTGCTCTGAGTTAAACTGCCTGGCCTTGGGGCTCCGGGGTCTCGAAACGGAATGAATGAGTTGATTCCGGAAAAGCGTTGCATGAATGGGGGGGCATGACGTCATTTTGGGTCTCAAGTCTGAAGAGCTTGGGACAAATAAAATATCTGGATCCGCTGCCTCCCGCTTCAGAATCGGGTTCCGGAAAGCCGATGGAGTGAGGAGGACCAGGGGGCTGGCCTTCGGGAAGCCTGGAGAAGCCTGGCCGTTTCTACCGCATTGTGTCTCATCATTCAACTCGGAAGGCCGCTTCCTTTAGCAGTTTCACTTCCTTCCTCTTATTGCAATAAACACATGTAGCTTGTACACTACTCTGAAAAGCTGTCTTGCAATCCATAGGTAAAGATACAGGGTTTATGCTTCTCTCTCCTTTCCCCTCAAGGAGGAGAGATGTTAATATTTGATTGCTCTTCAAAAAGAGAATAAAACCCATGAGATACTGACCTCCATATCTTAAGTTCGTCTCCGAATCTTGATACTCTTTAAAGGAGATACATTTGATTTAATTTTAGCTGAAGTTGAGTTTTCAAATGTAGTAAGGATACTGCAATACATGAAGAAATAAAGTTATATATTAACATTAGCAACTTTAACTCTGAGTTTTAAAAACAAACTTTTTGGTATAAATCTAAGAAGAGGCCATAAGAGGAATTAGGTGCAGGCCTTTCATAGGGGAGTCTCAGATTTACGGTTTAACTATAGAGGTAAGCTCTTTATTTTATAGAGTTTGGAAATGTCACCATCGTGAATATACTTCATTTGAACCCAAACATCTGGTGGGTTGGTTTTGGTCCTGGAAATATGGCAGAGCAGAGGTGTCTACCATCACAGAGGATTAAGTCTGAAGGTCTGAGAACTTCCAGCCCTCCCTGTAGTGGAGCCACAGCCTGGTGACTCACATGGTAAGGAGGCAGCATTGGCAGGGGCGAGCAGGAAACAAAATGAAAATCATTTGGGAACAGACTACTGAGCACAGTAGCACCCGAACATGAGAAGAGAACTGTGTGCTTTTGGCTCAGATCAACAGCTCAGTAAGGTCTGGATGACACAACCAGAGTACACTGCTAATCTAAGTTTGTTTCACATTTTTAGTTCTGGCAACTTTTCAAGAACAAAAGGCTATTTTCTTTTCTTCCTTTATTATTATTTTTCGAAAAGTACCCTATTATGTTCTGAAATCTTTAGAAGATAGAATTTCAAGTATCAAATTTAGCATTGCAATTCAAATCTTGTAAAATATTTATATATAATCTTACAGAAAATATGCATAGGACATACATAAAAATTATCTGGGCTGTAAAGGCATATTTATTTTATTTATAACTATACTTTATTATATTTTCCAATATTTCTATTAAATATGTAGTCTTTTGGAGTTTGGAAAAAAAGGAAAGTACAAAAAATGAATATGTGAAACACCAAAGTACACATTATCCTTGTTTACAATTTATTTTTTATTGTGATTTGTTTTTGAAGAAATAAATTATTGGAGATAAAATTAAGTTCCCTATATTTTATTTCTATTTAAAATCTATTTATAATCAAAAAAAATAAAGACTTTAATTTTCTAGGAAGTTATTGTCAATGTGATTGCATTTCACATGATTATGCCTAAAACATGGACAATTTCTAATGTGAGAGTTTTTATTTGGAAAAAATCTAGACTTTGGAACAATCAGTAAACATATAAGGATATTCATAGTTTAAATGAAAATAGAGTAAGTTATTGTACATTTGTAATAAAGATTTCATGATGTGAAAGGGCCCCCTGTAATAATGCTCTAATAATAATTAAATATCAAAATAGGTATGCATGTCAGAGATGCAGGCTGAGACTTGTAATACCATTTTCTCCTTTCAGCGCTATTTCTTTATCTAGATCAGAGTGAATTAAATTATTTCTTCTGAAGGCTGGTAACACATGTATTATTTGATTTGGGGGAGTATGGGCCCAAATGCAAGGGTTCAGGATAAAAATGAGATTGCGATTTAGAGACAGAGGTAGGGAAAGGAGTTAATTAATTATCAGTGTACTCACCAGTAATAGACTCTGATAGTTTTACAAAAATGCTGTCTTCACACCTACACTGGAAAAGCACATTATGACAGAACTCAAGCAACACTATGTGGAATTGAAAGTCTCTCAAAAATCCAGGTTAAAATTGTTTATCAAAAAATTTCTGGGACTCCTGGAGTACCAAAGATTGCCGGTACACAGATGAAAACTGTAACTTGTGCAATGAAACAATACGTTTAAAAGTGTATGCAAAAGCATATCTCATTGACTCACAGCAATAGAACAATCATATTTCCTTCTGAATTTATGCACAATTATTCCTTGCAGTGTTTTCTTTTCTTTCTTTCTTTTTTTGAGTTGGAGTCTCACTCTGTCGCCCAGACTGGAGTGCAGTGGCCGCTCCCGGCCACCGCAAGCCTCGACCTGCTGGGCTGCGGCGATCCTCCCGCCTCAGCCTTCCGAGTAGCCGGAATTACAGGCGCGCGCTACCATGCCCGGCTGATTTTTTGATTTATTGTAGAGATGAGGTCTCGCTGCCCAGGTGGGTCTAGAACCCGCGGGCTCAGGCAACCCACCCACCTCAGCCTCCCAAAGGCACGGGATTACAGACTGAGCCACGGAGCCCGGCTTAGTGTTTTCATTTTAACTATTGTATCATGTATCCTTCCAAAGTTAGCTATTTCAGTTTAATTTCCTTTTAGCAAGTTTGGTTCACGTTGATGGAATAATTACCAAACCCGTTATCTCTCAAGTGGAATAATAGTTCTCTTTGTCTCCAAGAGGCATCCAGCTGACAACTGACAACTCTGTTTGCTGAGGAATCATATTGCTTTAAAAATCTCACTCCTGAAACCAGTGAGCATCATTCACAAATGCTTTCTGTTACCTCTCAGTTAATATTAATACTATCAATTATATATTATGTTCAATCGTTGGCCAAAAATTCAATACCTCATATGTAATGTATTATCTTTAGAAATGTAATAAGTATAATACATGCTGCAAATGACCATATCTTTACATTGCTATACTGACATATTATGCAATATCATTTTATTGAGTTTAAATAATTTGATCTCATTTGCAACCTGTGACCACTGGATCTCTACTGTCTTCATAGCACAAGGAGGACAACGTTAATTTTAGAGTGCATGAGTATTATCCAACAGGATTTGAGAACTGTTGAAATTGCTTTAGCCTTTGTTTGTGAAATAATGGAAAACTTTTCACAAAATTGTTACACTCTTCAGCTCGTAACTAGTTTAGGCAATAAAACAACTGCACAAAGCTTTGGTACAGATGTAACGTTAGCAGGATGCCAAAGACCACATCATAATGAATGTTAGAACTAAGAATGGTGGTGAGAGGTGCTGATTATGAGGCTGACGGCCAATGTTCATGCCAGAAGCGCCTTCCAGCTTGCATTCCTTGTGAAGTTCTGAAACCATCAGTTCTTGTCATTGGGCAAGAGGAAGATGATGTCTCTGCTACTGACAATAGAAGCCAGTGTCTTCTGGGGTCACCCACAGACTCCATGTTCTTCCAAGGGAAGTCATAAAAAATAATCCAACAGACTTTATTGAGGACGTATTTTGTCCCAGACTCTGAAGGCATAGAGATAAAAGACATAGTCCCTGCCAAGAGAAACTTAGTGTTAAAATGGGAAAAAGAATTGTGAAATGACACAACACTCACAACATGCTGTTAGAAATGCTACAATAAAGTGCTATGACCACAAACAAAAGGAGCCACTAGCTCTGCTTAGAGGAACTTCATAGAGGAGGTAGAATTAGACCAGGGATAGATAGGTGCCCCCTTATTAAAAAATAGGGAATGATTTTTTTTCAAGTGCTAAGAACAATGTATTTAAAGAGGCAAAAGGAGCATGTCTTCTTCAGAGGATGTTTCATAGTCCAAATAGCTGAAACATGCACTGCACTGCTGTTGATTTTTTTTTTTTTGTCTAGCATCTGATTCCACTTTTATGACCAGCCTATTTCTATGAAGCTGAAAGGTTCTCCTCTTTTTTAGCGACCCTTACCACCTGTTCCTTGCTGGGCAAAGAGTAGACTTCCAGTGTCAATTCTGCCAGTCTGATGGTGCAAAGGAAGCAGAAACAACACGAGGGGGGGCATCCTTCTGGAGTCACTGCATCACTGGGGTTGCACTTCCAGTGGCTGTGGGGGCGGTGTCATCCCCAGTGTCCAAAGATGGTGTTCAGATAAAGCGATGGTGGTGGTTTAAAGAGCAGGGCCATTTTCTGTGATGGCAGTAAAGGTGGTCTTAACTGGCTTGGTTCTGTTTATTGCTTTTGGCCACGGTTTTTCTGCCTAGCTTTCCTTTCTTTCTGCCTTTTATGAGTTTGGTCTTCCAATCTTTCCAAGATTTCTGTGAGGTGCTCAATAGATTCTATTATAAATTTCTTTCAAGCTTTTTCAGCCACTTCTTGCAACTAATGACCTCATCTAGGTCCACAGATGTTCATATTTGAGCTGGAAAGGTTAAGGTAGAGTGTGAAGACTTTTATACGCCATGCTGAATATTTTTTTCATACGGAAGGTTCTCAAGTAGAGCGATGACATGACCATATTTGTGTTTTTAAAAAATAATTCTTTTGTCTGTGTGGAGATTGTTAAGGAGGAGAGAAAGGATGACTGAGTTAGGAGATGATTGTGGTGGTCAGGCAAGCGATCATGAAGGCTTTAAAGGAAGGGGGCAGTGAGGAAGAGAAAGAAAAAGATCTGAGAGGTTGTTCAGAGCGAAATGTGTTGGTCTGGGTACCTATGGGGTAGGTTAGAGGGAAGCTGACGAGAGCTTTGAAGTTTCCTACTTGGATGAATGGATGGAGGGTGATAGGGCCATTGATCAAGTCAGCTAAAGAGGTTTTGGAGACACCGAGTTACTGATTTAAGGTGTAGTTGGAGACGACCAGTAGGCAGGTGTATATGCAGAGCTGAGTTTGAGCAGAGAGGTGAGAAATGAAAAGCCACGGACTGACTTAGGTGGTCAGAGTGGATGAAGCACTCGAGAAACACAGATAGACAGATGGCTAAAGAAAATAGACTCCAGGTTGTCCACAGCAGCCACTCTCAAAGCTACTTTACCATTTCTTTCATCTATACTAGTTATTTTGTTGTCTAGTTTATGACAGGGTCTTAAAAACTCGATTTTAGTTGGAAACAGAGAGGTACCCTCTCTTAAAAAATCACTGAATTATGGAAAGAAAGTGCCTTTGTCACTAGAACAAGGTCAAGATCTTATGTATGTTATTTATATCTGAGTGGTCTGTATTTTTACCTTACTTCACCTCCTTAAGCATCAATTCTTTATCAATAAAGTGGAAATTAGATACTAATACCTATTTCTGTCAGGATTAAGATAATGTCACTAATATAATTGGCACTAGTAGGTTCTTGGCAAATAATTAGGACAATGATCTACTTTTCTAGAGATTTCAAATGGGTCTTCTTAGCATACGATTTCTGAAGTGATCTTCCACTGTGTCCTCTTTGTCCTTTCCATTCAAAATCTACTTCTGTATATGTGTATATACGTATTCCGGATGAACTATCATGTATACAGAAGAGAGAAAGAGAAGAGAGTTTGAATGTGTAAAATCACTTAATATATTTGAGGAAAGGTCTCTTCTCTGTACTATAAAGATAAAAATGTTGAAAATGTTTGTGTTTGCAAAATTTTATTTCAAAATGACTTGAAGTGCATAAAACACTTTCAAAACATTCCCAACGATCAATCTGTGAGTAACAGTGGACTGAGGGGAATATATGGCAAAAGCACTTGTGCCTTTTGTTCCCAAACACCTAGCATGGTTGGAACCAACTTTTATGCTTTAAAAGCATTTTTTCAGCAAAACAAGTTTTTGGAATGAAAATAAGCACTGGAATCATTGAGCAAGGCAAAATAATGGAGACGTCGACCATTTCCATTTTTAAAATTTCATCTGTTGCTTGTGGCCTATTTGTACCAGATGCTCTTCTCTTTATCCTACTTTATATCAGATACAGAAAGTTTCCTCAAAGACATTTCCTGCTTCTCGCTAATTTGTTCATCCTTTCTTTCTCTTAAACAAAACTTTGCTTGGAATAACTATTTAGTAACAGAGGGTTTCAGTTTTGCAGATAATGGCTTAAATTTTCCACTTCATTGCTTGAAAAATTTTAGATTGGAAAAATATTTTAGAGTTGGGGGAAAGTAAAATACTATCAAAGCTAATAAAAACTTTAGCATGTTTCTCACATTTCTCACTTAAAATATTGCTGGAAATGAGACTGTCTCTACTCAGGTTATTTACACATTCATGCTTTCATTAATTTATTCCACAAATATTTTGTGAGCACTTGTTTTGTGCCAGCAACTGATAGGCTCTGGAGGAGCGCTATAAATAGAGGTTGTCTTTCCCCTAGTGGGGCTTAAAAATGGTCAGAACTGGAAAAATGTTTGAAAAACCACACAGAGAACACAGAATCTCTACCAGCGAGTTTGTGGCCCGGCGTGGGAAGCCGAAGAGACGCCGGAAATAATCCTCTTCCTGTTCCAGCGCACTGACAGTCTTACTTGCTGCTCTTCCACCTTCCTTTCAAGAAGTCGATTTTATGATTCCACCTTACCGATTGGAACTTAGCTCCCCTACCATATCTAAAGTGGCTTGTCTGGCAAACCTGATGACTGAACCCAGCTACTAATATTTATATTTTATTTTAAGACGGCTGATCACGAACATTTCCACGTTGCATGTAAAAGCTTTTCAACGACGATGATGCTATCCTGGAAAGTTTTCTTGGTCCTTTTTTACTGGTTAGTTTTGTAAGACAGAATTATCACTGCCAACATGACAAAGAAAGCAGTTTGAACAAAGTTCTTAATTCACCACTGTTTGTTTGCTTTTAATTCAGTATGAAACTGTTAACCTTTACAAAAAGACAGCTAGGAATATGGCTAAATATTTATTTTTATAATCTCTGGTTTCACATATTTGCAAGTTCAGAACTGAAATCCTATATCTTCTCTGATGCCCTAGCAGCAAAGTTAACGTTATACACTCTTTTATTGAACTTTTCCCCTGACTTAGTCTCTTAATTTTTTATGGCTCTAAAGAATAAAACGTGAAAAAGCAAAGCCAGATATCTTTTTATCTTTTGTGTATGACAGATGTTCCTTCACCCATGTTTCATGGGCATAATCTGCCTTTAGAAAACATGGAGATGGATGTTTCTGCCAGCAAAGCCTTCTGAAAAGAAGACTGCTTGTCTTGATGAGCAAACCCTTCCTAATGAGTCTTAGGGCCACATGCTATTCAAGTTTCTGGATGAGATTCTACACTGAGGGGTAAAGAAATTAGCATGGGACTCAAGTGTAGAAAGTGGCTGTAAGTACACAAGTAGTGGCAGTGGCCATTCGGACATGTTCTGTTGGTACCAGTTAACATTTACTGTGTTTGAAAAACTGGTTAGCTACACAAAGATGAAGGCCTGCATGACCCAAGGACGGTTTCATCTTTAGGACGGTCTTGGAAGCATATTTTTAATGGGCTCATAAGAAAAAATAAATGTAGTAAATATGGACGCAAGCTAGAGGTTCTAGCTACCAAGCGGGTGCCAGTTACAGTGTGCCTTAATTGTCGCAGAAGAGCAGAGACATGTTCTCTTTTGGTTAAGCCTGATCCCGTCTTTTTGTAATGCTGGGAGATAGAGCAGTTTTGCCTTTCAGGTTTTCGCTCAGTTATTTTTAGTTCTTCTGAAGCCTGGGAAATAAGAAATATAACCTCCTTGAAAAATCCAAGTGGGCCAACCATAGCAGGGCCTCTGAATCTGATTAGATAAAACAACAAAGAGGTTCTGTCTGAGCGGAGGCAGGAAGAGCCAAGGTGGGTGGCAATCTCTGCTTAACTCCGGGGAAATGGAGCCTCAAAGAATTCAAAAGTGGGTGAAAAAAATAACATAAGCAAGAGACAACTTTCCCACATCTCAGGTCACTCTCCAAATACAGCTAGGAAAATTTTCCCCACGCTAAACTTTAAAAAAAATTTTTTTGAAGTATAATAAACAGTATGTGGATGTATGTTTATCCTAAGCACCACACTGAGAGAGATATTTGCTCTCTAGTAACGTTCGTGCTCTATAGTAACCAGTCTCCATCCCTCTCATGAGCTCAGAAGGCAAATCAGAACAAACTTTAAGTTATAGAAATGGGTATTTGTTTTCCATCTCCCAATATGATATCACAGTTCTTTAATGCAGCCTCTTCCCTCAGTGATAACATGGAAGAGAATCATGGGCGCAAGAGGGTGGATGGAAGACTTCCCCCAGGGAAAGTGGAGAAGTGAAGTTTATTCCAGTTCTGCCACTCGATTTCCTGGGATCAGTTTGCCAGATGTTTGCCTGACAAATACCAGGCAGAGTCTAACTAGGAAGGTAGGGGTGGCTGATGTGTTGACAATTGTCATCAATAGTTTTCGGCAGAGCTCGAATAAGTGACATTATGCATTGCCAGCATCACCACGTTGTGAAAGAAAACAAACAAAAGGGAATTGGGTACAGAAATACAAGATAACGGACATCTGGTATCATCAGTGCATTGGAAGTCGCTGAAGTGCCCTGTCGCTCAGTTTCACTGTTTAAAACGGGAGGATTGTCTTACATTTCACACTTGTTTGCTAACTTAAAATTCACTCCAGACTGTACTCATTTTCTCCTAATATTGCCAGTCTGTGGGGGACTGTGGAGGAGCTTCAAAGGGTCGAATTATAGTAAGGTGTTTTATTTGTTTCTTAGGGATGTGTAGAATCAACCCTGCTGAACTTTCTTCTTTTTTTCCTCTGAGTTTTGCAACTTCTCTCTTCACTTATCAACACTCTGATTCTTCTTTAACATGTTGTGAGTAGCTGAAAGGCGCTGTGGCAGACACAGGAGAGGGTTTTAGTGGAGGAACTGGAGTGCGCTGGAGCCAGGAGATCCTACAGTCTGCGCGGCGTCAGGAGACATTCCAGGCATCTCGGAGGAGGAGTGAGGCGGTATGGCACAGCCAAAACCCAGCAGGTCCCGTGCTAGCCAGCCCTCTGGGAGCTGTTCTCTGTAATACATTCAGGTCTTTCAGACACAGTCCCAGGTTCTGTGACAGCTCTGAAGGTTGTGGGACATTTAGAAGACAAGGAACAATTCTCTCACCTCCACTCCTCCAAACCTAGAGCACCATTGATAGGCCCGAAGCACAGAAGTCAAGATGCTTCCCGGCCTCCCCACCGTGGAACACTGAGCGCCCCGTCTAAGGCTGCACAGGCTTGGCAGTTTTGTCTCTTTCCTGTGCCTCTCTGTGTGGTGCCATGTGAGAGGGAGACCCGGCACTTGCTTCTCAGTACCGCTGTGGCTCTGTCGGTCTAGGGATCCTTGGAGTTGGACGTGAAAATCTGCTGGCTCCTTTCTGGGCAGCCTCTGATACCTTTCTGCTTTTTGGATTGCGGATACACTTAGGCAAGGCATTGGTAAAGTTATGGCATTAAAACAATACAAAATGTTGCCTATCATGCTCTCATCTTTACCCAAAGAAAACACCTTGACAAAGTGTGTCTGTCTGTCTTGTGACGTTGCAATGTTGGCTGCTAACTTCCACTTTCATTAGGCCAGGTTCCATGATCTCCTATACAGCGGTGTTCTGGTCGTGGATGACAGTGTCTCTGTCTGAAGTATCATCCTGTGTTGCTTGTAAGATAGGCTATTTGCACTGAGAAGTCCTGAACTTCTGATTCAGAATATACGTTCAAAAAAGAAGGCATGAAACTCATAAGCGAATTCTAAACATTACGTGGACTTCATAATTAAAGATTTGCATGAAAGTGCTAAAATTATGCTGGGCTTGGTGGCTCAGACTGTAATCCCAGCACCTTGGGAGGCCGAGGCCGAGGTGAGTGAATTGCCTGAGCCCGTGGGTTCGAGACCCGCCTGGGCAACTTGGCGAGACCTCATCTCTACAATAAATCAAAAACTAGCCGGGCGAGGTAGCGCGCGCCTGTAGTTCCAGCTACTCGGAAGGCTGAGGCGGATGGATCGCCGGAGCCCAGCAGGTCGAGGCTGCGGTGGCCGGGAGCGGCCACTGCACTCCAGTCTGGGTGACAGAGTGAGACTCCGACTCAAAAAAAAAAATAAATAAATAAAAAAGGAAGTGCTAAAATTGGCTATACAGTTATCTATCAAGTTAAAGGACAATAGAAAGATCATAACTTTCTAGTCACTGGATTCCCCATCTTCAAGATAAAATACACTATTTTTAGGGAGAATATCCCCCTAAGCGGTTTGGGCTGGACGGCTTATAAGCTCCTCCTAGCCTTAAACTTGCGTTAGTCTGTAGCTATGCTTCTGTTAAAGGACACAGACTGGAAGGTGGTTTCTGACAACAAGAACAATAAAAGGAGCTGACCCCATGCAGCTGAACAAGTACCAATGTTCCTGGTAAAGACCTCGTATCTTTAGATAGCACTTTTTAAAAATCACCATCTGGTGCTCAGGCTTTTTTTAAGGGTCAGAGACTCGTCATCTGAGGATTCCCAAGTGGAGGAGACAGTCTGTCAGTGCCCTGGGAGCCAAGACAGCTGAGCATTTGAAGTCAGGCAGCCACCCACATAGCGCCAAATTTGCCACCACGGAATTGGCTGTGCAGGCTCTAAATGAGAGCACAAAGAATATGACACCTGTCCCTCCATTTATTCCCTTTCTTTCAGCATCTTTTTGGTAATCACCTCTTAACTGTATCAGTTTAAGAAATAAACACTGGCTGAGACATGTCTCTGCCTGAGCCCTCAAAGACTCTCTCTAAAGTGTCTTGGAAATAATACCTAGATTAAGTCTAAAAACCAGGCTGTTCCCCTTGTTGTTGCAAGCTTTTTGAAAGTGGTCATTTCCTTCACATAATGAAAAATGGAAACATTTTCAAAAAAATAAGAATATAATTGTGATATTTCAGAATCAATGGAATCTTGACCAGCAGTCTGGGGAGTATTTTCATTATAAGAAATTCTCTCAAGTTTCTCGTTCTGACCTGAAAAGTCATTTAGCCAGTCTTATGGAATAGTCACATTTTAGAGGTGACATATTGCATAGGTAAGGTGGTTTATTCACCTTCTACCTATACCATATTGCATAGGTAAGGTGGTTTATGACAACATTAATTACAACTCTACTAGGATTGCATGCAAAATTTTTACAAACTTTTTTCCCTTAAAATTCTTGGGGGAAGATTGAGGTCTTTTAAATTTCAGGATAACTGTTTAGCCATCATGTGTGTTGCTAATTCTGTATTCTGTGGAGTTATGTAAGGAGTTATCTTAAGGACCAGAGCAAAGACACAATGGTTGACTCATCTTTGGCTTTGGGTTACATGTGTGGCATTGTGTTTTGGATGGAGCTTTCTGGAATAGCAACACTCCATCAAAAACACAGTGGCACACCTGTACTCCAAATGGCTGAATAAGGCAAAACATATGACATCAAAATGCCGGGAATCATATTAAAAAGAAAAAAAAGAGAGAGAACTTACGTTGTAGCAAAGACAAAGACAATACTAAGGCACTATACGTGAAGAATAGAGAGTTTTACTTATGTTGCTCATGAAATGATTTATCTCTCATTTAACCTCTGTTCATAAGCCATGCTTGTTCTGCCTAATGTTGACATGAACACCACATACACAGCGTGTGAAAAGTTGCTCAGATGGTTGTTCCAGCCGAAAAAATAAATTATCATCACAGATTGCACAATGAGAAATGATGGCTGCTTACATTTCCAAAGGCTCTAAAACATCACAAAGGTAACAAAATGATTCTTTCTGGAATTTTCAGTGGTAACTGGTGGTATAGAATGTATTTTGCTATCTTAAGAAAGGATGTTAGAAATTAGTGTTTGCTTTTAGAAGGGAAAATTTGTATCATTGTTATTCACACACACAAAAAACCCTTTAACAAATTACCTCTCCAATCTCATGAATTTGTACTCATACCTCTTAGAGGAAAGCATGAATAGTGTCAATCTGGTTGAACTTTCACATAGTTTATTTTTTATAGATATAATTTTAAACAATTGTAATAGAGACTTTTTGATCTGTTTGCACAGTCATCTCTGTTTACTTGACTGATCACAAGAAATCATTTTTGCATGTAAAGAAGGACAAGCAGGCGAGTGTAAGAATAAAACTTCTGATAGATAAAAGTTTCTTTCTATTAAAAGATTGATTTTTCATAACTTGGTTTGAGCTTGTTCACTAAAACTTACTGTAATTAGACTTCCTTTTCCTTGTGGTTATCTACACAGATTCATACTGTTTTTCCTCATTACGTGGACACTAAGAGCATATTGCCCCCTGGATAATATTTCTATAATTTTTTTTCGAAAAATGCTTTCATGTCAAGATTGCAACGAATCTTTGTTTTAACTAGCTGACTTCTTCTCCCCATGCTCTGTGTATTACACCCATGAAATAGCTGCTTATCAACCCAGGGCTGCTCCTTGCCTGGTCTTAAATACGGCAAGTAAGATTAACATCAGAGTTTGAAAACCCAGCTTTCAAGTAACTACGTGCACATTTGGCAGTTTCACACAGAAGACCAAGGTTTGGCATCAAACATTTGTTTTTTTCCTCTTTGGAAATATCACAAGAGAAATGATTATTAAAAACACCAACTACTTTTTATGTTGGGCACTCCAGAAACACACAGCATCTAATTTGGAAGTTTGGTGCCACCATGGCCTTTATTGAGAAACATGTGGCTGGCAACTGAGAAGCCGGGAAAAATCATACGGATTAAAGGAAATAAATTAGGAGCTGAGTTGTATAAATCTTGAGGGCTTGTTGCACCTGGAATCATTTTCATGGTAGTGTGTACAATTGGGCTTTCTCCTCTTTTAAGTATCCTGGCTGCAGGATGAAAATTGCTATTTTTGAGCAAAATATTATACAAATGTTTCATTTGGTGACTAGAAAAACATTTATTTTTTTCTTGCTGAGATTTTCAAGAAGTACTGGGACATTTTTGGTAGAGATTGCCAATTTTTTCTGTTACAAATCTTTGATCCCAGACTGATATTTTCTTCTTGTGTATTTTCTTTAGCTTTCACGGAATCAGTTTAACTTAGCCTATGTTTTATCTTCTCAGAAAATTTGGAGAATTGACACAAGACTGAATTTGGAAGAGACAATCTGGACACAGTGTAAGAAGTTTTAAAACACTTTCAAAAATAATTTTGAGGACACTAAATGTTCTTAATTTGTCTGTAGGACGATAGAAAGAAATATGTACAGTTTTGCCTTTATACTATGTTTAGGGAGAAAATAAAAGAATGATAACATTGCCATTTTTGAGCTCCTGCATTATTATAGCATTCTGCTAAATATTTTATGTGCACCATCCAATAATATGAACATTTACTGAATATTTAATACGTGTCAAACTCTGGCTGAAGCCCTTCATGTATGTTAACTCACTGAACCCTCACAAGGACCCTATTCAATATTTTGTTATTTCCATTTTACAGATGAGGAAACTGAAACGGACAGAATGTAGAACTCTTAACCATTGTACTAGATCGCTTCTCTATATTGTCCAATTATTTCCTCACTATTTGTTATATCCTGCAGTATGGGCATAATTATCCTCTTTTACATATGAGCACACTGGAGGCTCAGAGATTCAACAACTTGCCCAAAGTTATGCATCTAAGTAAAGCTAGACTTCAGTCCAGGGTTGAGCGACGCCAAATCT
This sequence comes from Cephalopachus bancanus, assembly GCA_027257055.1. Classification (NCBI taxonomy): domain Eukaryota; kingdom Metazoa; phylum Chordata; class Mammalia; order Primates; family Tarsiidae; genus Cephalopachus; species Cephalopachus bancanus. The sequence continues at coordinate 1,899,118 of JAPVLO010000140.1, forward strand.
CATGTTTCCCCATCACAATAGCGTGCTTTTGCTAGAAGGCCAAGTCAATGCATTTAGAGAGCATGTTGTAAAAGCATGGTGCTAGAAAGGCTCTTGGGCCAGAACCATAGGCAGTGTGGCAAGGGCACTGCAGTTTGCCCTGAGGTGTGGCCTGTACACATGGCTCGAATTGGCCTCCTTGCCCACGCTGCAAGGTCAATGCTCGGAGAGGACTGAGAATTTCAGAGCGGTTTGCTTCCCAGAGCGGACACGCGCCTTCAGACAGGCTCTTTGTGGAAATCCCGCTGGGACTTCCACATAACATACATATTTGTGATGCCTTCTTCTGCCTCAGGCTACAAGGGTGCTTTGTAGTTAGAACCCAGTTCATTTTAGAATCCCATCTGGCCTTTGGTGGAGTACATTGGAGCACGTGAACTATAGGTTAACCCCAAGCCAGAAAATATTTTCATGGTTCCTATTTCCATCAGGTCAAAAAAGTGTATGAGAATAGAGTGTTTGGCGGGAAGTAAAAAATCCATACTCTCAGAAATATTATTTTCTCTAATTCTAACTATATCTAATCTCTTTGGACTGAATTACTTTTAAGATAAGTGGCTATAAGTAGGGACCAGTGCAGAAAGCATCCCACTGTGTCTATGGCAGAACTTTAAAGAAAAAAAGGCACTGACTCCAGACTCTTAATGTTCTAGTTTTATAGAAATGAATTTCAACAATCTCCTACGTAGATATAATATCCTAATTTAGGGGGATATAGTGATCAAATATAATGAAACACATACTTAGAGCTACTTTTCTTATTTTGTGAATACAAACGTACACATTGCCAATATGGCTCTCACGACATTGCATTATTGTCCAAATTTATGGTCACCATTAGATTTGTGTAGCAACTATTCTTCTTAGGAGGAAACATCCCATTTATTGAGTGCCTAGCCTTTCCTCTTTTACAAGTAGAGATTAATGTAACTTCACCTACAAATTTAATCCAGCAAATGCAAATAAGTTATGTGAATCTGGCTCCATTGCGATAGAGGGTCATGAACAAACTGTGGCCAGATTCTGAAATACCATGGAGCAGAAATTTTTAACCTTGTGTCTGTAGCACATAGATAGATGCCAGTAGGTGCAGAAACCCTTGAAACCGAATGCAAAATTTTGTGTCTGTTAATTGTAGGAGAAAGGGACCATAACATTCACCAGTGACCCTCCCCAAAAAGATGACTGACAGATGCACAGGAGTTCTTCTAGCATTACTTTCTCTCAGCCAGAATTAAAGATGATGAAAACAACAGCACAACAAAACAGAGTCACATACACATACACAAAATGTCCTTTTTTGTTTTGGTTTCGAGTAGAGGTTTCACTCTGCCGCCCAGGCTGCAGTGAAGTGGCATGGGTCACAACTCACTGCAACCTCTACCTCCTGGGCTTAGGTGATCCTCCCGCCTCAGCCTCCTGAGTAGCTGCGACTTCAGGCATGCACCACCATGCCTGGCTATTTTTCTGATTTCTTGTAGAGGCGAGATCTAGCGGCATTGCCTAGACCAGTCTCAAACTCCTGTACTCAAGTGATCCTTCTGCCTCAGCCTCCCGAAGTATTGGGATTACAGGCGCGACCCACTGTGCCTGGCTCAAAATGTCTTTTTTTTTTTTTAAGAAAATGTTTCCTCATGGATAATGTTATTATTTTTGTATTCGGGGAGTGTTGTATATTTGATTTTCTGCCAAACCCTTATTTGTTATCTTCAATTTATCACTGAGAAACCAGAGTAACCAATTTTTTGTAAAAAAGAAAGAACAACAGAAAAACAATTTTTTTTCTTTAAGCCCTTGTGTTGCAGTCCGGGACACCAGGCAATTAGAAAGGACAGGCCAAATGGAATTGTCTCTGGTAGAGTTTCTACATCCCAGGGACTAGTTTTTAACATTAGGCTAAAACATTTGATATTAAAATAATTATAGGTAATTTTATTCCAGGGAACTCCCTAGTCACATTCACAAAGACTGATAGATAAGAACAGTCGTTTGAATTATTAATTTATGATGAGAAACAGAGCTATTTGGTAGACCAATCATGTCTGTTCACTGAACACTACATTCTTTCCCAGTAGATACGTCTTTACGGAAGCAAAATTATAATTATAGTTATAAAGTGACTTGGTAAGTATTAAGACAGAAGCGGGAGTGTTAAATGACTTCATTAACTGAGTTGCCAATCTGTAGCAGCTAATAATAATAGCTACCAGTACTGAACTCGTATATGCATTGGGTGAATTTACATGTGTCTATGATCAGACTGTTTTACAGATGAGGATACGAAGATCAGAGCATTTGAGTGACTCGTAGGAGATCACACAGCTGGGATTTAGAGGCCATTTTGAATCTAAGACTCAGGCGCATCACACTTGCCCGAGAGATAGGCTCCTCTAGAAAGTACTTTTGGGACACAGTACCCACCTCTTCCTTGAGTAATACTGCCAATATTGATTTTTCTGGTTTTCTTTCCCATGCTTCTATTAGTGATTGATACCGCCTTCTGACAAAAGTATCCTTTCTTTGGCTCTATCCGATATCCATAATTAGGTGACTGTAATGTTTGTGTCTCAGAACCATTCTATCTTTTTGATGCACTTATCTGCATTCTGACATCAAAGTTAGGCGCAACTTTGACTTCCTCTTTTGGAGTTTAGCTCCTAGAACATGCTTGCTCATCAGCCCCAAGTTCTTTGGTTATGCAGCCTCCTGTGCTGTTCACTCCTGAGTGTATTTCAGAAATTCTTAAGCCTGGCTGCATAGTAGAAGCATCTTGTGAGCTTACAAAAAAATACTGTTCTGAGGCCTAACAATAGACCAATGAAATAAGAATGCAAGAGGGATTGGATGCTGTATTAAAGGAACAACTTCCTGGGTAATTTAAAAAATAACAATCAGCTTATTCTACTATATATTATGTCCTTTAATATCTAGACAAAATGGGGATCTCCTCTGCACTTTTTTTTTTTTTTTTTGAGTTGGAGTCTCACTCTGTCGCCCAGACTGGAGTGCAGTGGCCGCTCCTGGACACCACAGCCTCGACCTGCTGGGCTCCGGCGCTCCTTCCGCCTCAGCCTTCCGAGTAGCCGGAATTACAGGCGTGCACCACCACGCCCGGCTGATTTTTGGATTGATTGTAGAGATGAGGTCTCGCTGCCCAGGCGGGTCTCGAACCCGCGGGCTCAGGCCATCCACTCACCTCAGCCTCCCAAAGGCGCGGGATTACAGGCTGAGCCACCGAGCCCGGCTCTTCTCTGCACTTTTAAATTCATTTATTTGGTAGTAATCGTGTGTTCACAATATATAGTTAAATTACTTTTACTTGTGAAATTAAATTCCCCTCTTAATTTTAATATATAAATCAAACTCTTAATATAGATATTTTTCTATACCTTTGCACAACTAATACTGAGAACTATTGGGTCCTCAAATAGGCAAATACGGTATATTTTTCTGGAGCATGAATTTTACTAAAAGATTTAGGAGAAAAATATTGTTTTCATTAGGATCAATCCAGGTATATCTTAGATTTCTATTCATAATTTGCATGAAATAAAGATTAATTTCTAACACTTCAAAGAAATTTCTTGCTTGTGGTGGCTTCTACAATTAGAGTCCTGATTCTCTCTTCTTGGTCACAGTGGATATTCCATGGAAAAGTAACAGTCAAAGTTTTGAGAAGCAGAACAAAAATTAACATTTTTCTGTGTTGTCAGAATAGTCATAAAGCAAAGGCAAGAGCTCTGGTCTTTAATGGAAAAAAGGAAAATTATTTAATAAAAAGTTGGGGACCCTATATCAGTATTCATCCAGTAAGTAAATCATCCAACAGACACGTATACCCGACGTTCCAGGCTCTGGAGATATAAAGGTGAATTGAATTGCAGAAGCTCACAGGCTGGTAGGGGGAATAATCGAATAGATGCAAGGGCCGTGCAGTGTGGCCAGTGCCGGAAGATAAGGGTGTACAGCATGCTAATGGAGTACAAAGCACCAACTCTGCCCATTTTAGAAATTAAGAGTGGGGACTAAAACGTTGGCAGAAATGATACCATATATTTGTGTAGTACTTTATGGTTTTGAAGCATTTTCACATGAGTTATTTGTCTGATGGTCTCCAAGCACTTGAGGTAGAGCAGACGATCTTTAATCGGTTAGGAAAGTAAGAGATTTGCCCAGTATCCCTTTACTAGGTCTATATCCTGGTCTTCTGTTTCCAAATCCATTACATCATCTTCCATTTATGCCATTTAAATGTGATGCCACTGGTGTTCATTAGAAGACAGGGGAAATGGGCTGGTCTCGGTGGCTCAGCCTGTAATCCCAGCATTTTGGGAGGCTGAGCCCGCGGGTTTGATACCAGCCCAGGGAGCTTGGCGAGACCGCATCTCTACAATAAGTCAAGTAGTGTGTGCCTGTAGTTCTGGCTACGTGGAAGGCTGAGGTGGAAAGATTGCTGGAGCCCAGCAGGTCAACACTGGCGTAGCTGTGAGTATGCCACTGCACTCCAGCCTGGGCAATGAAGTAAGACTCCAACACACACACACACACACACACACACACACACACACACACACACATACACACACACACGTAAAAAGAAAATAGGGGAAACTTAGTGTTGTTTTAGGGTCCTTTAAAAAATCCAATGTTAAGTTTCTTTTTATAGGAACAAAATATTTTGCTTTCTAACACTTTTCATAATATGTGCATGATGCTTATGACAAAGTGACAAAATTGAATAATAGATGAAATAATTTTGTCAGTATTGAATCCTGTTAAAAAAAAAAACCTCTGCCAATCAATACTTAATCTGTCTGAGGAACAGAATTTGTCTTTCTTTTAAAATATTTAAGGAGTTATTTTCATGGTTAAAGGTTAAAGCCTGCCCCATTGGTTTCCCTTAAAAATACGTCTCCCAACTTGGGCTCTGCGTGTTATTATAACAAATAAAAACATTATTAAAAGCCCTGGGTATGCTTTTTCCTTGAGATAAGTGCTGCGCTACTAGACAAATGACATCATATTTGGCTCCGACGTTTGGACATGAACCAGTATAAAAAATGACAAGCTCTAGTAGCCACGTCATAACTGGGGATGAAATTTAAAGCGACTGACAAAATAAAGTTTTGAGGAAACGGACTATTTTAAAAATTGTACATTTATCATGACAGTTTTGGGGTTAACCTCTGGAACCGGCACAAGGATGGATGAGGTAATGTTATGGGTAAGATAACCAAAGGGAGGAAGCCCATTTCCAGGCTAATGTGCAACTGAGATTATGCGCTTGATGACTGGAAACCGCTGTGTGGTTAGGATAACATAAGGCTCAAACAAATGATGCCGATGGAGCGGTGAGCAGTCACGCAGGAGCTGAAGCTTTCTGAATGGGGGCGTGAAAAGGGAAGGCAGGGAAAGGAGGAGGCCGAACCCACCAAGGGAAAGATCTGGGAAACAAGAAAATGGGTGGTGAACGACCAAACTCCCTCACAGAAACGACATGGTAAAAGTCGGTAATTAAAACTTCAGTGAGAAGTGAAATCTGATGATAAACCTAGCTTAATGCTGCCCGTGTGTACATTAGGGTATGAGAGGAGATTGCAACACTGATTTCCATTCCTTACAACCCAGATGTTATTACCATCAGAGAAATGTTCAGAGGTCTTGCTTGGACCCACGTAGTTTTATTCTGTGGCTTTGAGGAAGGGGAGAGAAAGCCCTGTGCAGGACGTGTTGACTGAAATGGACCATTAATTTCATGTCTCTTATGTAAAAAGCACTTTTAAAGTGTGCCAAGGCATTTTAAGTGTTTTAACAACATGCTTTTGTGACAACAGAGAGGCAAGGGTATTTGTTCATGGTATCAATAAAAATATCACAGTAATTTACAGGGTTGAACTGAACACTAAATTGGATCACAGCGGAGTTCTTTCAATGTGAACAGAGACAGCGGCATCCTTTATTTTGTTCCTGAGGCACCGAGATCAGAACAAACATGATCTCTGATTGTCTCCATGATCTCAAGTCTTGGTTGCCAGGGGGCTTGAGTTTTATGAAGAGCCCCGGTTTTGGAACTCTCTTCTCCCTACCCAGCGGATCCCAGATTTACAAGCGTTGAGGTCTTATAACGAAAGAAAAAAGGCATATTTGTTTCTTTCTGAACTGGGGTAGGTTTCCAGATGGTATTAGAAGCTGTTACTGGCCGAGAAGAAACACTTGTTTTTGTCTCAGTCTTGTACTTGGGTCTGCAAACTTGGCAAACGGCTCACTTTGAATATCTAAACAAATAAACAAAGCATTTTCAGGAGTTGCTGACACCCAGTATCCTATCCTTCTCAAACGTTGCCAGATGCAAACACCAAGAGCCAGTTTCTCTAGTTTCTGCTTTGTTCAGAATTTCTTTAGAAAATTACGCTGGTGAGAATTCCTCATCTGATTCTTTATATTAAGGTGTCTGAGGGCACATGATACCACAGCTGTTTACTGTTGAGTTTACTTGCATTTGGCAAAAAAATAGGGGTTTGTGAGTCACAACTAATCTGACATGTTCACATCAATATCTCGTGATTGAAGTTTCCACTATTCAAGGCATGGCAGTAGGTACTCTAGGATGCCAAGGCATTGAAGACCAAGTTTTTGACCTGAACATCGCTGCAATGATACATTGAGACATTGACGAGTACACACACCACATTTCAAGTCTGTTGCTCTAAGAGAGATAGTAGAGGAGCCAGTGAGGTTTGGTGGAAAGAGACAGACGTGGGTTTGGCTGTCTGGGGGCACATAGCCTCAGATTCTGACTCTGCTGTTTTTCACTTTCAGTCCACATTTACCTCGTCATTTCACTATCTGAGAAAGTGGGGACATTGGCAGTCATTTCTTAGGGATGTTGTGAACACGAAATGGATGCTCCATGAAAAGTGCCTCGCACCGTGCCTGTTACATACAAGGTGTTCAGCAAACATTGGTTCCTTCCTACAGAAAAGCAGTAAAGGATCCATAGCCCAGGGGATCAGGGAACACTCTGCAGTAAATGACTTTTGAGCAGAGTCTTGAAGGATGCCCAGAATTCTGTACTCGTGATTTGAGGAGCACTGTAGAGGAAGACAGAACAGCAAAAGCTTAAGGAAGGAGGCATATTTGGGGAATAACAAGTTCAGTTTCACTGACTAAGAGGGTACAAGCAAGAGAGCTTCGTGTAGGGAGGGGCTACAGATAATAGTCCTGCTGGGTCCTCAAATGCACTGTGGGGAATTAGAAAATTCTGTGACCAAAAAGTATCAACGGGTGAAGTCGTGGGCACAACATGTTGTCCAAACAAACACACAAACCAAACCATTGCTCTGGCAACATTATATTTACTGAGTTACAGTGGGGGAAAGGTAGGGTCAAGAGGATAGTTAGGGCGATTTTAAAGCAGTTGGGAAGAAAAGTGAGGAAGGTTCAAGCTGCTGTAGCAGGAGGAAAGGGGGAAGGGAGCGAGCAGGTGTGAGAGGAGCAGAAAGGAACCAGGAACGGCTGCTTTGGCCTCTGCCCACACAGCACTCTCCTGACTCCCTACCTGGATCTCTGCTTTTGTGGCACTACGTGGAATTTTGCTTGTTGACAAGCTCATCTTTCCTGCAGGTCTAAGAGTTTATATTTTGCCCATCTTGGTATTTCTAGACTGTATGCCAGACTCTGAGAGTATCATCCACCCTTGAAAATAGTCTGCCTAAATGCAAAAATAAATGTTGAGGATGGACGAAAAATGGAACGGCAAGAGGAAAGTCAAAAAGAAAAGAGAGTGAACAGTAAGCGAAGATGGGGAGGGAAGCAAAGCGAAAGCTGAGAGGGATGTTTTGGAACAGCTTGACTCCATTCACAACCAGGGATGTGGAATTGTAGCCGTTAAAAAATTAGATGAACACTTCCCTTCTTTTTTCCCTTTACCCCGAAGCCCGCACCCCAGGCACTGCCTTGAATAAATAATGCTTGATGAAGATGGTGATGATGTGTCTTCTTCATGCTAATCCAGGCAGTTCCCAGTTTATGAACGGATTGGGTTCCAAAAGTCTGCGGCAAGTCAGTTGTTTGGCCGTTGGAATGCGTTTTTTCCTTCGAGACAATGTAACATCCAGTGGTTAAATTCTCCGACTACATCACAAAAGGTTATTCAATCCACAAAGTGTCAAATTAGCGTGCTAATGTACTACAGAATAGTAATTCCTTATAGGCATATTATATACTTGATGGTTTGCAAAGTGCTTTTGCATATATTTTGACAAGTGGAACAGCCCTGCATGATATTTTTTCCAGGGTAAAAATGTGCTCCAAATGTTAAATGTGGAGGCCAGTGACACATCCTCCACCCCCTCCAGTCTCAGTGAGAAGACTCGGCTTTCACGAGAGGTTCCCACACTGTCCTTCCCAGAAGCCTCACTCCAAGGGGGACCCTAAGATGGCAGCAGGCGGGTAGGATGGGTGCACGTCAGGTCAGGAGACCTCCGTGCGGGTTGAACCACCCCTGGCTTGACAGGCAGAAGGGTGAGTTTGAATCTGGATTCCGCCACTTACCAGCTGGTAACCTGTGTATTTGTTTCCCCTTATGTAGAGTGAGGATCCTGGCACCTACCTGACGGGGCTGGTGATGTTTAAGTGCAGGAAGGCGCACATGGCCCAGGACACACATAGTAGATGCTAAAAATGTTATCTTGATCCCCCCCCACCCGGTCACCTCACCACTAAACTCTAAAGAGGAGTGGGTAGAGAGGGTCTCCTGCAGTGGCCAATTTGCTTAGGGGACAGGGCAAGGGTTCAGGCACTAGGGAGAACCTCTGGTGGCAGACACTTTCCAACTGAGTAGCTGGTTTCCAGAAGGGGAGTGGTGAGGGCTCGGGGCGCAGATTCTCCTAGACAACAGTGGCACATCAATACTGTGTGACGCTAGATTGGAAAGGGAACCTGGACTGGGTTGTAACTGCTGCACCCCCAAATCTCAGTTGCTTGATGCTGTGGAAGTTTAGTGCTTGCCCTCACCCACTGGAAGTCCTGCAGGGAGCTTTCCTCGAGTGCTGACTGGGTGATGCGAGTTCCTTCCGTTGGGAGGCTGTCTGTCTTCACCACTTGGCGTCACACTGGTGGAAGAGATCAGAAAAAATGCTGTTGTAGGATTGTGTACGGAAGACTTTTACGGGTCAGGCTCATATCACTTCGACTCGTAGATCATTGGCTAGCGTTATGTGGCCACATCAAACTGCAAAGGATGGAAAGTGTGGTCTTGTTGCTTTCCCAGGAGGAAGAGGATATCGTTTTGGAGCTTACCTAGCAGCTCTTGCCGTGGATAGGAGTGCAGGAGCTAAGAACTGCTTGTTGGTAGAAATTGTTTGCAAGTAAGTAATGATGAGTTAAAAAACCCACCTGACCACAATCTAAGAAAACAAGTCAAGCCAAATGAATCCCAGAGAATTCGAAATAAGATAATGAGTATTTAGGGGTAAACCTTGACAATTAACCCGTTCTTCTTCCCTGGTAGAAATGAAAGCAACAAAACAGATCAATACTAAAGTCTTCAAAAAGTAGATGTCGATTCAAACATAAGGATAATGATCTTTTAAAGTTCTTCCACCAAGAGAATGTTGACACAGTGACAAATTTAATAATATAAATTAATTTTATCTATTTTAACATACGGGTGCTGTATGAAGACACAGCTAGTCACTTTTCATGTTTTTTTTTTCTTTCTTTCTTTGAATTATTTAACAAACTGAATCACGGGCTAGATGTCCAAGTCGCACCTTTAGCTGTGGTTGATTGGCCCAGTTACCTTCATTTCAACCTTGCCTGACTGACCTTGCCAAAAGAGCATGGGTTTGGGGTTCTAATCACTTCAACAGGTCAAAGGTTTTCTAAGGCTCGACTACACTATGTTCCATGTGTTAGAGATAAAGGAAGCATAAGACGTGCGCCTATCCCCCCGAGGCTTACAGTCTAGTGATGGAGGCATGGATGGAGACAGGTCATGGCGGCATAGCGGGATACATGCCGCCTTGGCAGCATGTTCCAGAGGTGACAGCATCTCACAGGAAGGAGAGCTGAGAGGGGAGAGTGAGAGGAGAAGGGATTTGCAAAGGAGGAGGCTGGCTAGGGAAGAGTCGGGGCCACAGCACACAGGACCTTGTGAGCCACCTCGAGGGGCTTGGCTGCTGTCCTACAGCTGACTTCTCCAGGAGCTGATTTCACTTTGGAGCCCAAGTCCACGGAGCTCAGAGCATTGTTATCTATTGATTCAAGAATGATGACAATTTATTTGTATAAACGGCTTTCCAAAACATCGCTGTGTGGTCTTACTCTATTGAGTTATATTAGCTCAATTTGTTTAGAATTCTGATATGTGTGTGAGTGGTGTTTTCTAGGGCGTACAAACATTTTTCAGATTACTGGCATGGAAAGCCCCTACGTATCAGAGGCAGAAAATGAGAGGCGAAAATTATGTTCTCTGTGTCCTCTAGGTTTGTGAAATACATTTTTTTTTCTAGAGGAAAAGTTGCTCGAAACCAACTTGAAGTACCATCTATATGCATCCCATTGAAAGTTTGGGGACATTCTGTGCTACAGTGATTTAAATATTTGCTTAGCAGACAACATTTAGAGAGCAGTCTCTTTACTTATCCCCCCCAAAGCAGGGAATAAGACTGTAGAGGAAGAGAACCGTGCAGTATAACCCCAGGCATTACCTTCACCCTTTAGATATGGGATTTACTTGCAACGTTTCTCAGTTTGTGAATTTGTGACCCTTGGAATGGGCTTCCACTGTAGCTATTCATTAGAATCACCTGGAGAATTTTAATGTGGGCTGAAGCCCAGGCCATGCCTCAGATCGATTAAATCAGAAGTCCCCAGAAATGGGACCTGAGCACCCACATTTTGTGAAGCTCCCCAAGGGATTCCGGTTCACAGCCCGGTTGGAGAAACACCGGTCTGTTCGATAGGGTTACCTGTTACGTGGAGACAGCAAGTTCTAATCAATCAGCTCGACGCATTTCAGTCCGGCACCAGGCACTGTGCTTGGCTGAAACATAGGCAGGCCCTGCCTTCAAGTACATCCCGCCCAGGGGGAGAGGGGCTGAGTTTCTAGCCGGCTAGAGGAGGGGAGAGGGCGAGGCAACCGCGTTCTGGGCCAGTTTTCTGCCACAGGAGGTGCAGACTGAGTGTGCAACTGGGTTCGAACGAGTGTCAGTGAAAGGAGAAGAGGTAACTCCATCGCAAATATCTGATAATCGTCATAATCTGTAGCTGAAGAAACTGAGCCATCAATCTAAGAAGACTTGCTAGAGGAAAAGTCTTCTGTTGGGTGGAAGTAGAAGCTAGAGGAGCTGGCTTTAGTGCTTGTGTATTGAAGGTCATTACTTTTGCCTGTCTACTCCAGCCTCTACTGAGGACTTTTTTAAAGAGGCAAATTAAGCCGGGCTCGGTGGCTCAGCCTGTAATCCTGCGCCTTTGGGAGGCTGAGGTGAGTGGATTGCCTGTGCCCGTGGGTTTGAGACCCACCTGGGCAGTGAAACCTCATCTCTACAAAAAATCAGCCAGGCGTGGTAGCGATGCCTGTAATTCCGGCTACTCGGAAGGCTGAGGCGGAAGGATCGCTGGAGCCCAGCAGGTCGAGGCTGCGGTGGCCGGGAGCGGCCACTGCACTCCAGTCTGGGCGACGGAGTGAGACTCCCACTCAAAAAAACAAACAAACAAACAAAAAAAAGAGGCAAATTAAGGAGCCCCTTTCACAAAATTTCTTAAAAGAACAATATAACTTGTTTAAAATACACGGCAAAAAAGCACTCTTACTTGAAAAGGCAGAATACTTTACTCTTAAATGTTTAGAACTAAAGAGTTCTAGCCAGTCAGGAGGACAATGGTTTCCTTTATGAGCCAGTGGCAACATTCTCATAAGGGCTATAATCTGTAATATTACAAGGATATTAAGATGCCTTTGATTGATTTCTGATCAGTGACAGATACACCACGACTGACTCTTATTTCTTTATTTCACACTTCTTTCATGGGATAGACCACTCCAGACCTCTCCCAACGAGGCTCTATAATTGTGATTTCTTTCTCTTTAGCAGCTAGTTACATGTCATGAAGAGAACATGCGTGTTGAGTCCCCATTCCGCTCAGAATCTCTTGGCTATGAAATGGTGGCGGTAAAGGATTGACGGAAAAGCTAGAGTATCGGGAGGATTAATTCCAACAAATCTGAAAGAATTATATGCAGATTTTTATCTTTATTAAGTGAATGCTTAACAAATGCTCAGGTAGTGGGGACTTGTGTCATTATTCTCTAAAGTACACACAGAATTTCTACTTGATGTTGTATGTTGATTCTCCCAAGTGAACTTTGCTCACATACATTTTTCCATGATCTGGAAGAAACTATAGTGATGCCCAGTGAAACGGAAATGACAGATTCATCCATAATTTCTGCAGTGTTGATGGGGGGGTGGGTTTCTTTGTATTAGCGAACAAAAGCTAAATCAGAAAAGAATATCACAGTAATTTAACAACAACTTCAGATGTCCCACAGCAGTTTAAAAGAAGATAATTTATATTAAAACTTATAGAATATAACTAACTGGATTCTAACATATGGTCAAAGTTTGCTTTAATAATTTAATGGTCTTGACTGGGATCGGTGGCTCAGCCTGTAGTCCCAGCACTTTGGGAGGCCGAGGCGAGCGGATTGCCTGAGCCCGCGGATTCAAACCAGCCCAGGCAACTTGGCGAGACCTTGTCTCTACAATAAAAAAACAAATAAACAAAGAAAACTAGCCAGGCGTGGTAGCACGCGCCTGTAGTTCCAGCTACTTGGAAGGCTGAGACAGAAGGATCCCTGGAGCCCCGCAGGTGGAGGCTGCGGTGGCCGGGAGCGTGCCACTGCACTCTAGTCTGGGCGACAGAGTGAGACTCCAACTCAAAAAATAACAACAACGATAATAATTTAATGGTCTAACTAACAAAATCCTCTTATCTTGATCATGTATACATTAGTACATAATAATTGTAAAAGGCAAATGTTTCTAGGTACCAGTGATAACAGGTAAACATAATTTGTGTGTGAATTCTCTGTGCTTTGGCTCATATTATAACAGACCTTTCAACTTGATGCTGGTGTTTTACATTAAAACATCAAGTCCGTTTATACATCTGGCCTTACTTGGTGGTTTTCTAACTTGCCAATGCTACATCTTAAATGTGCTTCTATTAATCATAGTTCAAAATAGCCACATCATTAAATAATCATTTTTTGAACAGCATACGTTCTTTGAGACGGTACATGCGCCTGCTCCAGTTTTTTTGTTGTCACATCATGGGCTGGGTGGGGGCGGGGAGGAAAAGAATACGCCGGATCCGCCTTTCAGGCCATCAGTCACTTCCAGCGCAGTTTCACGGGCACCTCCATCGTGTTGCCAGAGAGAAGGTGTAGCTGCATGTGGCTCCACTGTCTACTCTCCTGCCAGCTGCAAACCTCATCACGGTTTCTGTGAAGTGCATTTCCACAGATCAGGTTTCTGCCAGGGAAGACTTTAACAATCTCCTACTCCGCTTTCAACCGACAACAATTAGTATTAGCAAATGGTTCAGGCCACTGCCTGGGATGACATCTGATTTCTATTCGAAAAAGACAAACTTTTACGCAAACCAGACCCACATGCTGAACACTTGAGCTCCCCTCTTAGATATAATGAAGTTGAGACAGTTTCTATCTTTCATTTAAATAAAAAAATCACTCTCACATTTGAAATCAAGTTGGCTGTTTTCCCTTGGCTTGGGCGGGCCATCTGGGAAGGGGACTTTGGAGTACTTATATCCAGGCCAGGAGTTGAGGGGAAAAAAATCATTATCCTTTTGTCCTTTTGTGCCTTACTCTTTTAATGTGGTTAAGCTAAAAAAAAAAAAAGTTTCCACAGCAGGTTTTATTTTTTTCTTTCTTTCAGATAACACAGATGGCAAATATGTTAAATTCTTAATACATTTCACAGGCGAAATTGACTTTTCAGAGTGTGGGTCAGCAAAGCACAAACCTGATTGAGGTTACGGTGGCTCCTTGTAAAACAATAAAGATGCAAAGGCTTCATTCTCTTGATCTTCTACAAACCTGTGGCTCTTCTAATATTGCTATGTTATTTTTCAAGGTAAGGCTTTCTTCAGGGTAGGGTAAGGCCAGTTATCTTTCCATGTGTTTCAAAGCTTTATAATTGCATTACAACTTTGGCACATACAGGAATTTTACTATTTTCTCAGTTAAGTTCTTGAAAAATAGGCTTTGCTGGCTATTACCTATCCAGTCACTCCTGTTGCTATCTTCTTCATGGATCAAGGTTAATTATAACAAGCAGTTAAGGAACCTGTTCAGAGCAGCCATGTTATAGTAATAATTATTTCCACATTCCTTTTGACTTCGGAAAAATATAGATAATTCAGTTATAAGTTTCACGGCCTTAAAAGTAGCTGAAAAGATCATTCCTGTTTTACAGATGAGGCAATTAAACCTCAGAGAAATAAGGTGATTTTTCTTTTTCAAGCCCATCCAGGTCAGACAGAATGGAGAGGATGCTAGAACCTAAATCTACTACTACCTGTTAGAACTTTACTCATTTTTCCATGTTGTAATGCAGATGTATTTTGTCTTTGAGAAAAGTTATTTTTATGATAGTGATAATTTTCAGGAAACCATGCATTTTTTTTTTTTTATTCACTGCATGAATCTCAATTAGGAACTTGTTGTTAGCTTAGGCAAAGCTCACCTTTTCTAAGGCCATTGAACGAGTAAATTTGTATGTAGAATACATATTAATATTTATGCACGGTACTTTAAAGTCATGAGGAATTTTTTTGGCTATTTTGTACTTATATTCTAAAGATAATATTCTGAATACATTTCTTTCTTTCTTTTCTTTTCTTTTTTTTTGAGTCAGAGTCTCACTCTGTAGACCTGAGGGACTCAGGCAATCTTTCTGCCTCAGCCTTTCAAGTAGCTGGAACCACATGCACGTGCTACCATGCCCGGCTAATTTTTTTTATTTATTGTAGCAATGAGGTCTTGACAAGGTGCTCATGCTGGTCTCGAACCCCTGGGCACAGGCAAGCTTGCATGTATCTACCTGCAATCTATCTATCTAAACCCTAGTGGTTCTGCTTCTCGGGTCAAACCCTGGCTGATGTGGTGTACAATTCATCCTTAGATAGCTGCAGGTGTAAGAAGATGCATGGATGCCATCACGGGGGTAAAAGTTAGAGTAGTGCAAAGTCTATGCGCAGAATCATTTTACCTCTCTCTCCCCCTCTTATTACTTCTGTTCATATTGCATGGGCCAGAACTAGTCACAGGATCCTGCCTAATTTTGAGAGGGCAGAAAGTGTGAGAAGTTCAACCCTCTGTGTTATCGGAAATAAAAGAGAAGCTAACACTGACAAATAGTGGTGTTGTCTTTCACAAGAAAGGTAAGAGAAAAATGTGTAAAAGGAGGGAGATGAGGGGCCCTGGCTGGAAGACCAAGGGGGACGACGGAGTACTTGATGATCTCTTCTTTCAGTCCCTGCAAGAGGCGTGCTGTCATTCATCGTCTTATATTTTGCCCTCCGTTTGTCCTGATAAGGAAAGAACTTTTATGAGTAAGACCTGTGATGGCAGCATACGACTGTCAAAATGGGATTGCTGGAAAAAGGTAAATTGTGGGGAAACTCTTACATCAACATTTTCGTGATTTTCTTTCCCCCCCCTTGGTTTTTCAGTATTTATTTATTTTTAAGATGTGGGGTACAATTCAGGGTAATGTATACAAATGGTATGCTAGTTCCCCCACTCCCCTGGCAGTGTCCCTCTCTCAGTCTGTTTTTATTTATTTATTTATTTTTACTTTAAAATTGTGGGGTGCGGTTAAGGATTAGGCATACAAATATGCATCGTTCAGGCACCCTTGTTGATAAGGGGTGTCTCCCCCTCCCCAGACAGATATTGACTACCATGAATCCCGCCTCCCTTCCCCTCCCTGTCCCCCCATAGTTTCCCGCCACTGTCAATCCTTTTCTTACAGTGTTACGATAGATGTTCAAGGTCCACTTATGAGTGAGAACATGTGGTACTCAGATCTTTGTTTCTGTGAGAGGTCACTCAGTATTATAGACTCGAGGTCCATCCAGGTTGCTGCGGAATTCATGATTTTGTTCTTTTTTATAGCCGTGTAATATTCCATTGTGTATATGTACCACATTTTTTAAACCAGTCCTCTTTTGATGGACAGCATGGTTGGTTCCATGATCTTGCTACTGTGAACAATGCTGCAGTAAACATACGTGTGCAGGTATCTTTTTTATAGAATGATTTGTTTTATATCAACATTTTCACGATTTTCTTTTTTTAAAATTCAGGTTACAGTATGAAAAATACAGGGATATTATGAGATTAAACAGTTAAACTACAAAAACATTTATATCACCCATAGATAAATAATACATTATTTTACTAATTAAGCAAACAGATAATCATAAAAAATAAATCTGAACAACTTGGGTTGTGGAAAAAATTACCAACTCTTTCATGAAGCAATACCGTTCTTCATGAAAGAGGTGAGATTTAAGGTTCTTTTGAAATAAATTAAGGGAACTTGGGGGGGCAGCAGGCTCTTTTTCTTTAAGGTATTGAAAATTGGCTGGAAACATCTAGATTTTTTTCCTGTTCCCATTTTCTACCCTCCCGTTTGACTACACGTGGAATATAGTGATAGTTATGGGAGTGCAATCAAATCGTGTAGGTGGTTTAGAAAACACAGTTGTGTATGTACAGTGACAAAATCCTTATATATAATTGGTCTAGACAAGTCTTCCTCCCATGAATCTCACAGAGAAACGTTGGTAGTTACTCAGAATTGCCTGGAAATTTGACAGTCCGGGAACATTTTGAAATGTGGTGGCTGCTCACCCTTCACATACTGGAAAACGCGTGTCCAATTTACTTTCTTGTCGAACTTCATTCAAAACTCCTGCATTTGCTGATCAGCTGGTATGCTGGTGTGGTTGCCAGAGCACCACTCCCTCCAAGAGCACTTATTTAACCACCCACATCCTGGCCCGTGGCCCGCTGGCACGCTAGCTCCTCTTTGTGAACCAGGGGCAGAGTGTACACAATCTGCTACACACACTCAAGGGCACATTCTTGGAGCATGGCTGTCTAGACCATTTCCTCCACACAGTGGCTCAAGGGTCTTTTTATGGAGCGATTACTGGAACATTAAATGGGGAGTCGTGGCTTCTTCAACAGATTCTTTCCCCGGTCCCGGCAGCGGTGTTTTAAGCACTCTTCTTCCACAGATTAGCGTGCTCATCAATGTGCCTATCCGCGTTAGCTTTAAAGTGAGCTTTCCTGCAGCTGACGCGCTTGACTTCTCACCTGTTCGCTCTCTAGAACTAAAGAGGATGCAGTTCCTACTCCTTGTATTTTTGTTGTTTTTGGTTTTCTGCACTGGGAAACTCATTTTGGGGGGGAAATATAGAGTATTTAAAACAAGTCCCAGACACCTAGATGTTCCAGCCACTATCCGTTAGTTTTGAACTCGTTTGTGGAAGTCAAAGTATTTAAAGCCTCTGAACTCCCCAGATGATGTTTATGGCTCCACACTTGTTAGCCAAACAACTTCATTTCCATATGGCTTATTTTTCACATCTCAAAGAAAATAAATAGAAGGAAAGAAAAAAAAAAAAAAAGAAAGGGCAAGATAAAGGTTTCCCATCAGCAACAATAGCAGAATATACTTTAAGAGTAAAGATAAAAGCCAGTCATGGTGGTGTGTGCTTGTAGTCCCAGCAACTCGGGAGGCTGAGGCAGAAGGATTGCTTGAGTCCAGTTCAAGGCCTTTTTAGAGAAGGGGTCTCATTATGTTTCCCAGATAATTGTTGTGGCCCCTTGAATGTACACTTTTTTTTTTTTGTTTTTTTTGAGTTGGAGTCTCACTCTGTCGCCCAGACTGGAGTGCAGTGGCTGCTCCCGGCCACCGCAGCCTCGACCCGCTGGGCTCCGGCGATCCTTCCGCCTCAGCCTTCCAAGTAGCCGGAATTACAGGCGCGCGCTGCCACGCCCGGCTGATTTTTTGATTTATTATGGAGATGAGGTCTCGCTGCCCAGGCGGGTCTCGAACCCGCGGGCTCAGGCAATCCCCTCACCTCAGCCTCCCAAAGGCGCGGGATTACAGGCTGAGCCACCGAGCCCGGCTGAATGTACACTCTTAGTCCTACTGGATCACAGAATATCACTCAATACATACTTCTTGTTAGATAGTAAGTATTGAATATTATTTCCAGGCCTGCCAGCTTCCACTTAACAATTTCACAGCGCCTCTCCTTGTGGTCAATAGGGGGTGCTCATGTAGCAACGTGCTTGCTTTCAACTTCCCTGAATCCTAACAAATTTCAAGCCGTAGGAAGTATAGGTTTATAAATTATCAACTACAGGTCTCACACATTCTAACAGTCTCACATCTGTGGGTACTTTATGCAGAAGACAAGTAATGGGAGAAGGTGAGATCTTCAAAGTGTCTTGTAATCGAAGAAGGCCTGTATTATATAAGCGCAGAAGGCAGAAGGGGATTATATCGAGTTGTGTTTGGGCTAACAAGTCGAGCCTCTGCTTTTAGGGCCTGTGCCTTTGAGCCCTGGAGCCAGCAGACCGCTTTGTGAGCTGTCAGTTTCCTGATCTTAGTCTTTCAAGGGCAACGTTTTTAAAATGGCGCTTTAAATAGGGAAGGCTGAGGCCGGAAAGGAACGGAAAGGGGTCTGGCGGCAGACAATCCTGTGGGAAAAGGCTAGGTTCTATCTATGGGCTTTGGAGCGGTTTCCCTTATTTTTGATGGTGCTGATGTTCAAAGAAATGCGTTGCTCTCCACCTCACCTACCAGTGGGAACGCAGGGCTTCTTCCTTATGCTCCCAAACCATTCGGTGCTTATTTCTATTCTGCAAATATTACATTTTGTAGCATCCACTTGTGCATTTGTGCATGTATTCCTCTAGATTAAACAACACGAGAATGGGACCGTTTGTGTTTGTCTAACCTACACTTTGGCGTACTGTGGGCAGTACAGTGATTTTTTCATGCGCAGTCTCACTGATCATCAAAGAAGCGAAAATCAAAGCCACCTTGAGAAACCACCTAACTCCAATCAGGATGACCATCATTAATAACTTAAAAAACAACAGATGCTGGAGAAGATGCCGAGAACAGAATGTTTCCACACTGTTGGTGGGAATGTAAACTCGTACCATCTCTGTGGAAAACTGTGGTGATTTCTGAAAGATCTAAAAATTGACCTTCCATACGAACCAACAATTCCCCTTCTGGGAATATACCTGGAGGAACTCAAATCACTCTACAAAAAAGGCACCTGTGTACACACGTTTATTGAAACATTATTCACAGTAGCAAAAACATGAACCATGCTGCCCATTGACAGTGGACTGGATTAAAAAAATGTGGCCCATATACACAATGGAATATTATGCGGCTATAAAGAAGGACAAAATTATGGACTTTGCAGCAACAGGGTTGGATTTAGAGTCCATCATACTCGGTGATCCGTCTGTCACGGAAACAAAGAACTGAGTACCACATGTTCTCACTCATAAGTGGACCCTGAACATTATCGCAACACTGCATGAAAGGGATTGGCAGTCGCGGGGCTCTGCCGGGTGTGGGGCACATAACTCTAATAAGGTACCCGATCCCAAACCAGTTGAAGTAAGGACCAGTGGGAAGCCCAGACTTCACCTGAACGATGACCACTTACTTATGGACCTAATCCTGAACTGTACTCCATGTCTTTATAACAAAACAATAATAACAATAACAGTAATAATAATGATTTATCAGTGGGTGAGGGCAGGAAGAGGGAGGATAAAGAAAACAAAGGGGAAACAAACAAACAAACAAAAGAAGTCACAGAATAGCAGATTGATATTGTTGAGTAAGTTGACTTTCAAACTGATCCAGAATTTAAAAACAAGAACAGCAACAAAAATTATACAGGATGTTACTGAGGGTAACTCAGTACAAAAAACAATAACAAAAAAATTTGTTTCTAGTGAAGTTAATAATAGTGTTTATAGTAGCAAACATGGGGTAGCAAAAAACTTGGAAATTATAAAAAATTGTGTATTTATTCTTACATGTTTAAACTTCAGTCATCTTCAAAGTACTCTCTTTTTGATGCAATACATCTACCGAGATGTTTTTTCCACTGCTCAAAATAGTTTTTGAGCTTGTCAATTTTTTTTTTTTTTGGAGTTTCACTCCATCACCCAGGCAGGAGTGCAATGGCACACTCATGGCCACCCCATCATCATCCTGGTGGGCTCTGGTGATCCTTCTGCCTCAGCCTTCCAAGTAGCCGGAACTACAGGTGCACACTACCACACCCGGCTAATGTTTTGTTTATTGTAGAGACGTGGTCCCGCCAAGTTGCCTGGGCTGGTCTCAAACCCACGGGCGCAGGTAACCCACTCGCCTCGGTCTCCCAAATAATAATCCTGTGCTGGGATTACAACTGAGCCACCACACCCGGCCTGAACTTATCAATTTTGGTGTCTTTTTTGATGACTTCTGTTGTTTTTCATTTCACCTCTCCCACATCGGCAAAACTTTTCTCTTTGAGGACTTTTTTCATCTGGGCAACAAAAAAAAGTCGCTCAGGGAGAAATCTGGTGAATAGGAAGGATGGGGCACAGAGGTCATGTTGATTTTCGTCAAAAAATGCTGAACTCTTAGTGTGGTGGGGGCAGGTGCGTTGTCATGGTGGAAGAACCAGTCACTTGTTTGCCACAACTTGGGACATTTCTTCAGCATATCATGACACAGCCTTCTCAAAACTTCCAGGTAAAAACTTTGGCTGACCATTTGATCTGGAGGAAAAAATTCTGAGAGTACTGCAAGGGGCCTGGTCTCCAAAAGATAATTCTGGAATTTTGGGGGGTCACACCTCATATAATGCAACCGTAATCACCTCATTCTGAAATAAAGACCATTTGATATTTATGTGGGTTCTAAAGTTTAGTTGCATAATGTAAAAGTGTCCTTTAAAGTAGTGATGTTCTGGAAAGTAGTGTTCGTGTACAATTTTATTAAAATCATATATTGTGCCAAAACAGATAGTACAAGGTCATTTGGTAATTCCAAGTTTAAACTAACACTTGAGGTTAAACTGAATGAATAAATGCTATTTTGAATTGAACAACTCTATACAATGCTCCCACTCAAGGGTTTCATTTTTATCAATTTGATAAAATTAAATACAGTACTTTTTCTATACAATATTGACAAGTGTATATACCACAATAATCAATTTAGCTATGAAAATCATGTGTCAAAGATTCATATTGACACTAAAATTATGTACGCAATTTAGCCAAAAGAGAACAGTATTTTATTTCTAATGTTTTAAGTAATTTACAGCAGTTTAAAATAAGCAACATGATCATTTATTCTTTCAAGTGCCCCCCCCCCTTTTGAGTTGGCGTCTCACTCTGTCGCCCAGACTGGAGTGCAGTGGCCGCTCCCGGGCCCCGCAGCCTCGACCTGTTGGGCTCTAGCGGTCCTTCCGCCTCCGCCTTCCGAGTAGCCAGAATTACAGGCGTGCGCTACCATGCCTGGCTGATTTGTTTTTGATTTATTGTAGAGATGAGGTCTCGCTGCCCAGGCGGGTCTCGAACCCGCGGGCTCAGGCAATCCACTCACCTCAGCCTCCCAAAGGCGCGGGATGACAGGCTGAGCCGCTGAGCCCGGCTCAAGTGCCCTTTGAGTCAATTTCTTTGTGTTTATTTAGTGTTAATTCAGAGACTCACTGGGAAATTGAAGGAAGCAGATGAAAAAGCAAGCTCTGGGAGAGTAAGTGACTTCCCTAGGTTAATAAATCTGGGGATGAGCTTTCCTATTTTTCCTTTTTTTTTCTTTTTTAAAAATTGCTAGTCCTAATCACTCATTGTACATGGGATTGTGATGCTTCTTCAAAATTATTAAATGTCGATTTGATAAATTATGTTTGATTAATGTGGTATAACGTATTATTTACATTAGTATGATGTAATGTAATGTAATACCATGCAATATAATACATGTCGACCCAAATGCCAACATCACTGATTTTTTTGTGTGCGGAATGAGGCAATGGACAGAAAATAGGAGGGAAAAATATATTCTTTTAAAAAGTTTATTTTAGAATCAGGAGGTACATGTGAAGCTTTGTTATATAGGTCTTTTGTGGGATGGTGAGATTTGTACTTCTGATGAGACCCCCGCAGCCCCTATGGTGAGCATCGTAGACAGTATTTGTTGAACATCTGCTTTGGAGCTAGAACTTGTTTTGGAGTCAGATTTCCAGGGTTCAAACTCCAGCTGTACCACATGGAATTGAGGGATCTCAGGCACAGACTTACCCTTTCTAAGTTTCAGTCTACTTATCTGGAATAGTTTTTAACATAACCGTAATCATTATTTTTTAAGGTTGTAGAGAGGATTAAATAAGATAATTCATTGACACACTGCTTACAATATATTGAACTCTTTATAAACTGCACCTATTATATTCTTACTATTATGTTAGTCCCATGGGACAACATAGAAACGAAGACAGATACTGCTTATGTCTTTCAATATTAATAATATATTATTTATTGAATTAAAAACTCTAGGCTTTGTGCGGTGGACCAATTAATTTAAAAATATTCCTGCCTACAAAATGTATCTTTCATGTAAATATGTAAATTATATTTGATAGGAGATATGCTTATATTTTGTTTCTTTTATTACCTCATTGGAAAATAAAACACAGGTTTGGAAAACCACAAAAGACAAAATGTATGGCTTAGCAAATTATTATAAGGTAAACAGCCTTGTAACTCACTAATTTTAAGAGGCAGTACTCTGGCTGCCTCTCCAGAAATACCCCATAGACCTGTCTCCATCCAGCAATCTGTCCTCCCAGAAGTAACCATGATCCTCCCACGTATGGCAAACACTTCCTTGCATTCCCTACTGATTTGATCACCCAAGTGAGTAACCCTATATACATATGTAGTTCAGTCTTGCCATTTTAAAAACTTGCTATGTCTTTTGTGCCTCTTTTAATCTACAAGTTTCTCAAACACTCCCTTCTTTTTCTTACAATATGTTTGTGAAGAACCCAGAGCAGTTGACCTTCCAGAGTTAACCGTCTGGATTTTGCTGACGGTTTATTCATGTTCAGAGGGACATGTTTCTCTGTCCTCTGTGTTTCCTGCAAATTGGTAGCAGGATCCAGACACTCAGATTCAGGTTCAGTCCTTTGGCAAAACTACAGGATTTTGTTGGGAGGCACATCATGTCTGGTTTCTGCTCTTTTTAATGTGTATAGTGGTTGATGTTCAAAGCTTAGGTAAAGGAATGGATTGGGGTTGCAGAGAAGGTAATGTTATAATTCTATCATCCCTCTTTCAGTTTTTGGCTGGTTTAATTTTTAAGGCAATGTTTCCTCTCATCTATTATTTTGTTACACAGAAGTACAGCTCCTAAAGGAGATGCCTCTGAAGGATGAGAAGCCTCTGAATAACAAAACTAAGATCGCCATTATGATTACTGAAAGCAGTCACAGCTGTTTCCACATGTTCTTCCTATTCTTCCCTACTTTTTAAAACGTGTACTATATCCACATTAGCACATTATGTGGTCATTACAGTCTGTGATAACTTTCTCCGTAAATCTTAGTCCTGTGAGTAATGGTGTATTTAATGTTCACCACAGTTGTTGTGCCCGTGTCCTTCTGGTCATCTTAGTTGTCGGAAGCTCCTCCTTTAGTAAATTCCAAAGGAAAAACCAACAGAAATGATGTTGCCTGAGTTCCTGAATGTGGATAAGTTTGTCTACAGCCTTTTTATGCATTTTACTTTTTCTTCTCTCGGCGTCTTAAATATGTTACTTCACTTTGTTTCTGGGATCATGTGCTGCTGTCAAAAAAAGGACATCCTGACATTTGCGGCAACATGAATGAACCTGGAGGTTGTTGTGCTAAGTGAAATAAGCCAGGCTCAGAAAGACAAGTATTGCGTGATCTCATTTATACGTGGAATCTAAAAAAAAAAAAAATTGAACTCACAGAAGCAGAGAGAGCAGGGGTTGGTGAGGGTGGGGCCGGGGGAGTTGAGGAGATGTGTGTGAAAGCGGGGTCTCCAACCCCCAGGCCGTGGCCTGTCAGGAACCGGGTCGCACAGCAGGGGACGAGCGGCCGAAGAACAGGCGAAGTGTCATCTGTCTTTACAGAGGCTCTGCATTGCTGGTGTTACTGCTCGAGCTCTGCCCTACGTCAGACCAGCAGCGGCCTTAGATTCTCACGGAGCGTGGACCCTGTTGTGAACTGCGCATGGTGAGGGCTCTAGCATGCCCACTCCTTAAGAGAATCGAATGCCTGATGATCTGAGGTGGAGCTGAAGCAGTGATGCCAGCAGTGGGGAGTTACTGCAAATACAGACTGACGTGAGCAGTGAGGTTTGACGGCACAGAGACCATCATAAATCAACTGCTTGCAGGCTCATATCAAAACCCTGTCAGTGAGTAGCAAGTGAGTTGATGGACCTCAATTGTGCAGCTGCATCCGGTGGCAGGCTTTAGGTCAGAATCCGACACTTATTTCAGTCCGCGCATGGATCCCTTTTTTAAATGATGAATTGTACAATTATTTCATTATATATCATAATGTAATAAGAACAGAAATAAAGTGCGCAAAAAGTGTTATGTGCTTGAACCATCCTGAAACCATTTCCCCCTCTTCCCCCAGGTCCGCGGAAAAACTGTCTTCCAGTCCCTGATGTCAAAAAGGTTGGGGACCGTTGTGCTAAAGGAGACGCAATTTAAGTTAAAAAGGAGAAAATAAGTTCAGGAGATCTATTGTGTGCATAACAATGTGTTGCACACTTAAAAAGTGCCAAGACAGTAGATTTTAAATGCTCACGCCGCAAAAAAGAAAGCAACCAAGTAAGTTAGGTAATGGGTATGTTAATTAACTTGATTTAACCATTTGATAATGTATGCATATATCAAAACGTCATGCTACAACCACAAATATATGTAATTTTTTGGTCAATTAAAAAATTTTAAACACTCGATGATAACCTATTTCCCCCTTGTAAGTCCTGCGCTATTTTTGCATAGATGCAGCAAAGGACTTTTTTTGTTTTTGTTTTTAGAAAATCTGTTAGTTTTACTAAATTATATGTAGCTATTTGTTGTCTGGGACAACATTCTCAGGTTCGTATGTTTTTCTAATATGTTGTTTTAATTTTTTAAAATTTTAGGGACGTTTTCTTGAATTCTAGTGTTTATATTTGTTCTTTTTTGGTTTCATTTGTTCTCTTTCAGGGATTTTTTGACTATAAATATTTGTCACTTTTTTCACCTTTAATCTCTTTTTTTTAAATTGAGGTAAAAGGCACATAACATAGAACACCATTTAACCATTTATGACTGTGCAACTCGTTGGCATTAAGTGCATTGACATGAAGTACATTTTGTGTGGGCAATCTTCACAACGACCCATCTCCAGAACGTCTTCATCCTCCCAAATGAAACAGGACCCGTGAAACAATAGCACTCCATTCCCCACCCATGCATTTGCTTTTCTCCTCTCCCTTTATTGATAGATGACAAATAAAAACTGTGTCTCTTTAGGTATGCACCACGGTGTTTGGATATACGTACACATTGTAAAATGATTACCACAATCAAGGAAATCAACATATCTATCACCTCAGTTACCGTGGTTTATTTGTGGTGAGATCACTTAAGGTCTACTCTCTTAGCAAATTTCAAATATGCTGTATATTATCATCAATTATTATCACCTTGCTGTGCTTGCTGATCTCTAGAATTTATTTATCATGCATAGCTGAAACTGTACTTTTTGAGGAACATCTCCCTCTCTCAGTCCTGATGACCACGATTCTCTTCTCTGCTTCTGTGAATTTGACTTTTTCAGATTCCACAGAAGTGTGATCATGCAGTATTTGTCTTTCTGTGTCTGGCTCCTTTCACTCAGCATTATGTCCTCTGGGTTCATCCGTGTAATGTTGCAAATGGTAGAATTCCCTTCTTTTTGAAGTCTGAACAATATTCTATTGTACACACACACACATGTATGTATATATAGTATGTTTTTAAAATCTATTCATCTGTCAATGGATGCTTAGTCCATTTCCCTATCTTGACTATTGTGAATAATGTGGCAATGAACATGAACATGCAGATATCTCTTTGAGATACTAATATCATTTCCTTTGGATATATAGCCAGAAGTGGGACTGCTGGATCATATGGTAGCTCTATTTTTAATTTTTTTGAGGAACCCCCATATTGTTTTGAGGAACCCCCATATTGTTTCCCATAATGACTGTTTTCCATAATGACTGTACCAGTTAGTGAACAAGTGTTCCACATTGTAACCAAAGCTTGCTATCGCTTGTGTTTTTTTTGATAATAGCTATCCTAAAATGTGTAAGGTGACATCTCATTGTGGTTTTTATTTGCATTTTCCTGATAATTATTGATTTTGAGTACCTTTTCATATACTAGTTGTCCATTTTTTTATGTCTTCTTTTGAGAAATGTCTATTCAAGTCCCTTGCCCATTTTAAATTCAGGTTATTTGTTTTCTTGCTATTGAGTTGAGTTCCTTACATATTTTGGATATTAATACCATATCAGATGCATAGTTTGACAATACAGCCTCCCATTCCATAGGCTGTCTCTTACCCTGTTGTTTCCTTCACTGTGCAGGAGCTTTTTTTTTAATGTTTGAAGCAACTTCTTAAAGAAAAGCGTGGCCAACCTATCTTGAAAAAGAGGACTGCAGTCTAGGTATTAGAGTGGACTCCCAGTAACAAGGAAGTCCCCCTCCTGAGGCTACAAGATGTAATGAAGGGGAGATCTCGCTGGGGTTGGACAGAGGAGTGTCAACAGGCATTCAGTACTGCCAAAAGCGCTGTGAGTGTCATCATGGGACTGGGCATGCTAAACCAATCCCTTCCTGTGATTGGATGCAAGTGTTACCCAGGAGGGACATGTCTGAGGGCTTTGGCAGTGACAAGGAAAAGCCCACCTTTCCATTGTCTTTTGGTGGCAGACCTGGAAAGATGCTGAAGCCCACTGGCGACATCGTAAGATGAAACATGTTGGACAGAAAACACTGTGGGAAGGCAACGTTGCTGGTGTCTCCATGGAGGCTTGTAGCCTCGGCATCCTACATGCTGAGATTGACCCCGTGCTGGGTTGCAGCAGTGGGACTCCTCCTGCATGTCCTGCAAAATACACTAGATTGTGAGTCTGAAGATGCTATAACACCTGAACAAGAAGTTAATGGGGCGCTTGGGGTTCTGGACATGTGGGGTTCCAGCAGTTCTAGAATGACATGCTAAAGGATGCTCTGAAAACAGATCAACATTCATTGCAGGAGTGGATGACCTGAATGCATGTAGCAATCTGCTCTCTCGATGAGAGGCTCCGTGCTGGCTGTCTGGCACCCCTAGATATGCTGACATAGCTATGGGCAACACACCTGAGAATGCAAATCTGGATGCAAGAATAGCCATTGCAACCAAGCTGGGGAAGTGAAAATAAGCTGCTGCTTCCCGCCCCACAGGACATAGCACCCAGAGAGAATACTCTCCATTCGTCCTGGGAAGTTCAATCTGAACCCCATTGATGCTCCCTGCTGGCTCCCTATGGAAAGAGTTTCGATCATGATCTAATTATTCATCCTATGGTTATGGGAAAATGGACAAACACTGTTAAGTATAATAACCCCAGGTCTCAAATACTCAAAAGGGAGTCTATTATCATTTCTATGTGGCAATTCAGGACATCCTTTCATGTCATGGACAAGAGGCCTCCTGGGCCTGATAGGGCATGGTATTCCAGGCCAGAGAGACTTCCTCAAAGTGTCATGGTGTTGTCACAGGACAGGGATGTTGCATGTGTTTGACCTGATAATGGGGATTTACCATTGCTCGTTCCTCTCAAATATCTATCCTATCACCCTTAGCCCAAGACGTCTTCTTTTTACATATTTTTAGTTTATTTTTCTGTTTTAACGATGTGGGGTACAATTCAGGGTTGGGCACACAAGTGGTCATCATCCAGGTGAAGTTTGGCGGCTCTTATGGAGGCCACGTGCCTCCGTCTCCACCCCCCAGCCCCACTGCCGGCAGCGTAGATTTTTCTTTCTGGTAAGAAGTAATCCTAAGTGTTATAATCACTGGAGCAATTTTGCTGTTGGGGTCTTGTGCCCTTTATTGCATATGCCAGGTTTGACTCATGGTTCCGCCTCAGGGAAGTTGCAGAAGATCCATGCTATGCAAAGAGAGTAAGGGGAGAAGAAAGGTCAATGTAGGGGTGGAGTGGGAGGCAATTGGCATTTTATATTGTCCCTTACAACTGACTTCTTTCTGCCCCTCCTCCTGAGAGCGCCCTCTGGCCAAGGCTGGTCACTGAAGAATGTGCATATTGCTAATAATGAGTGGTAGGCTACAGGTGACCAAGCAAAGCTGAAAGCAACGTGGTCGTCACGTGCAATCAATATAATTGCAAACATGGGATAGGAATTTGATTAACTGGCTGGTTGGCCTATAAAACTATTGCTGTACTGCCCTGAAGTGCAGTTTCTTTCTGCACCAACCTGTTGCCATAGGTGCCTCATGGGCAGATTCTTTCATCACCGACCTGCCACCGTCGGTGACCCTCCTGTGGGTGTAATAAACAAATGTCTCTCCCTTCTGGACCTCCAAGTGCCTTCTTTGGGACAGGTGAACATTACACACAGGCCCGCTCAGATTTGGGGGAGGGGAGGGTACCGCATTAGAAAGAAATTCCATTTGTCTACTTTGGCTTCTGTTGCCTATGTTTTTGGTCATATCCAAGAAATCATTGCACAGACCAATGTCAAGAAGCTTTTTCCCATTTTTTCTTCTAATAATTTTACAGTATTAGGTCTTACATTTAAATATTGAATCCATCTTGAGTTGATTTTTGTGTATGGTGTGAGATAGGGTCCAATATCATTCTTCTGCACGTGGATATCCAGTTTTCCCCACATCATTTATTGAGAAGACTGTCCTTTTCCCATTGTGTGCTCTTGGTAGCTTTGTCAAAGATCAGATGACATAAATGTGTGGGTTTATTTCTGTCTCTCCATTTTATTCCATGAATCTATATGTCTGTTTTTATGCCAGTACTGTACCGTTTTGATTACTATAGCTTTGCTGCATATTTTGAAATTAGGCAGTGTGATGACTCCCGCTTTCTTCTTGCTCAAGATTCCCTTGGCTATTTGAGATCTTTTTGGCTCCATGTGGATTTATTTTTTTTCTATTTCTGTGAAGAATGTCATTGGACCTTTGATAGGGATTGCTTTGAATCTGTAGATCACTCTGGGTAGCATGGACAATTTAACAATATTAATTCTTCCAATCTGTGAACATGGCACATCTTTCCATTTATTTGTATTTGCCTCAATTTCTTTCCTCAGCATTTAAGTGTTCAGTGTACAGATTTTTTTCAGCTCCTTGGTTAAAATTTTCATCATCGAGTCAACTCAACTCTTCACTGTTGAGTATGGTGTTAGCTGTAAGCCTGCCATATATTGCCTTTATTGTTCTGAGGAACATTTCTTCTATACTTAATTTATTGAGCGTTTTTAAAAAATCAAAAATGGATGTTGAATTTTGTTCAAATGCTTTTTCTGTATTTATTGAGATAATCATGATTTTTTTTTTGTTGATTCTGTCAATATGGTGAATCACATTTCTTGGTTTGCATCCCAGTAATACATCCTGCTTGATCATAGTAAATTATCCTTTTAATGTACTGTTGAGTATTTCTAGTATTTTGTTGAAGATTTTTGAGTGTATGTTCATCAGTGATATTGACTTCTAGTTTTCTTTGCTTGAAGTGTCTGTTTGGCTATGGTATCAGTGTGATGCTGGTCTCATAATATGAGTTTGGAAGTATTCCCTCCCCTTTCATTTGTCTCAGAAGAGTTGAGAAGGATTGGCATTAGTTCTTTAAATGTTTGGTAGAATTCAGTCATGAGGTCATCTGGTCCTGGGTTTTTCTCTTAATTACTGATTTAATCTTCGTACTCTCCTATTGGTTTGTTTAGATTTCTAGTTGTTTTTTTAAATCAGTCTTGGTAAGTTATATATTTCTAGACATTTATCTTATTCTTCTAGTTTGTCTAATTTGCTGGCATATGATTGTTTATAGTATTGTGTCATGATCCTTAGTATTTCTGTGTTATCAGTTGTAATGTCTCCTCTTTTATTTCTGATTTTTTTCACTTTTTATTTTTTTTTTTATTTTTTTAATTTTATTTATTTATTTTTTTTTTGAGTTGGAGTCTCACTCGGTCGCCCAGACTGGAGTGCAGTGGCCGCTCCCGGCCACCGCAGCCTCGACCCGCTGGGCTCCGGCGATCCTTCCGCCTCAGCCTTCCGAGTAGCCGGAATTACAGGCATGTGCTACCACGCCCGGCTGATTTTTTGATTTATTGTAGAGATGAGGTCTCGCTGCCCAGGCGGGTCTCGAACCCGCGGGCTCAGGCAATCCACTCACCTCAGCCTCCCAAAGGCGCGGGATTATAGGCTGAGCCACCGAGCCCGGCTTTTTTCACTTTTTAAATAAGTTTGTCTAGCTAATGTTTTGCTGATTTTGTTTAGCTTTTCAAAAAACTCTTAGTTTTGTTGATTGTCTTTATTTTTTTCTAGACCTTATTTCATTTATTTCTGCTATGACATTTGTTATTTCCTTCATTCTGTTAACTTTGGCCTTAGTTTGTTCTTTTTTTCTAATTCTTTGTGGTGTAACATTAGGTTGTTTATTTGAGATCATTCTTCTTTTCTAATTTGAGATTTCTTCTTTTTTGAGATCTTTCTTCTTTTCACTATAAACATCTCTCTTAGAACTGATTTTACCACATCCCATAAGTTTTGGTATGTTGTGTTTCCTTTTTCAGTTGTCTGAAGATATTTTAAAATTTCCCCTTTAGTTTATTCTTTGACTCAAAAGTTATACAGGAGCATATTGCTTAACTACCACATATTTGTTAATTTTTCATTATTCCACCAGCTACTAATTTTAAATCCCACTGCTGATTCAAGGGTCAGAGGAAAGATGTGCCACAAAAGAAAGATATCTCTTCTTACAACTATAGTCAAATAATTAGATGTTTGAGTATTTTTCTTTTTCTTCGAACTTTTGTTTCTTCAGAAGTAATATGACTGGAATTAGACCAATGGTCTCTAAATGTACACTGGTATCACATTCTCTGATTTAGGACATCAGTGTATCAGCTATGTTTATTCTCCCCACTTCTATTCAACATATTACTAGAAATCCTAGCTAGAGCAATTAGCCAAGAGAAAGAAATAAAAGACATTTAAACTGAAAAGGAAGAAGCAAAATTGTCTCAGTGGATGACTCAATATTTTACATAGAAAATTCTAAAGGGCTCCATGGAATAACAGTTACAACTGATTAACCAATTCAGTAAAGTTGCAGGAAATGAAATCAAATTAAAAAATCAGTTGTTCCTGTAAAAGATCACTCAGTATTAGAGTATCACATGTTCTCACTCATAAATGGACCTTGGACAATTATCATATACTATAAGAAAATGATTGTTGGTAGCGGGAAACTGCCGGGAGGGGAGCAGGGAAGTGGGTTTGGCAGTAATGGGAATCTGCCTGGGAGCACACCTCACCAACAAGGGTCACTGCAGAATGAACATCTGTGTACCTAACCCTGAACTGTATCCCACATCTTTAGAATTTAAAAATAGATAAATAAATAAAATGTATAGCAAAAATAAATACAATAGTTTTAATTTTAAAAAATCAGTTGTATTTCTATATGCTAACAATGAACCATATCCCCTCCAAAATTAAGAAAACAGTCCCATTTACAGTAGGATAGAATATACTTAGGAGTAATGTTTGAACGTTTTTCAACAGCCTTGGGTCGTACAAACAGTTTTGGTCTGAACTTTAAGTGAGCCCACCACCCCCTGAGCACACTCTACCCTGCGGGTAACGTTTCGATCCTCCGCTACTTCCTCCTCACCCTCTGAGTCTTCGGCGTCCATTCTGCCATTCCCCATGACTTTGAGCATCCTTGCTTTAGCTCCCGCTGAAAAGCAAGAACACGTGTTCTTTCATTTTCTGTTCCCGGGTTAGTTCACTCAGAAGGATGCGCTCCGATTCCCTCCAAGTTGCTGCAAAAGACGTCACTGCCTTCGGTTTGGCGGCTGAATCGTATTTCACGGTGTAGATACACCTCATTTTCATTATCCACAGGTCGGTTGACGGGAATTTGGGTTGCGTCCACATCTTTGCAATCGTGCCTTGAGCTCTGATGAGCATGGGGGTGAGGGTGTATTTTTTATATGATGACCTCTGTTCCTTTGGGTACATACCTAGTAATGGGATTGCTGGATCCGATGGTAGATCTATTTTAGTTGCTTGAGAATCCCCATGCCTCTTTCCACAGAGGTGGTGATGATCTGCACAGCCACCAAAAGTCTATAAGCGTTAGCATCAGCATCTATTGCTTTTTGACTTTTTAATAATGGCCATTCTGACTGGCGTAAGGTGGTATCTCATTGTGGTTTTAATTTGAATTTCCCTGATGGTGATGCTGAGCATTTTCTCCAATGTTTATTAGACATCTGTGCATCTTCTTTTGGGTGATGTCTGTTCACTTAATTTGCCCACTTTTTAATGGGGTTATTTGTTTTTTTTCTTGTTTTCTTTGAGTTCGTCGTAGATTCTAGATATTAGTTCTTTATCAGATGCATGGTTTGCAAATATCTTCTCCCATTCTCCAGGTTGCCTGTTTGCTCTGTTGATTATTTCTTTTGCTGCTGTGCAGAAGCTTTTTAGTTTAATGAAGTCCCTCTTGCTGTTGTTGTTGCATTTGCTTTTGGGGTTTTAGCCATAAGTTTTTTGCTTAGGTCAATGTCCAGAAAGTTTTTTTCAAGGATTTTTATGAATTCAGGTCTGATATTTAAGATTTCAATCCACCTTGAGTTAATTTTTGTATATGGGAAGAGATAGGGATCAAATTTTATTTTTTTGCATATAGCTATTCTATTTTTCCAGCACCGTTTGTTCAACAGGATGTCCTTTCCCCAGTGTATGTTTTTGTCTGCTTTGTCAAAGATCAGTTAGTCATAGGTATTTGGGTTTATTTCTGAATTCTTTATTCTGTTCCATTGGTCCATGTGTCTGGTCTTGTACCAGTACCATGCTGTTTTGACTACAACTTTGTAGTATAGTTTGAAGACAGGTAATGTGATGCCTCCAGCTTTGTTCTTTTTTTTTTTTAGGATTGGTTTGGCTATTCTGGCTCTTTTTTGGTTCCATATAAATTTCAGGAGTTTATAGTTCTCCTTGTAGAGATCTTTCACCTCCTTGGTTAAATATATTTCTAAGCATTTCAGCTTTTTGGTAGCTATTGTAAATTGAATTGAGCTTTTGATTTGAGTCTCAGCTTGGTTGCTATTAGTGTATAGCAGTGCTACTGAATAGTATGTGTTGATTTTGTATCCTGAAACTTTACTGAATTCATTTATCAAGTCCAGGAGTCTTTTTGAGGAACCTTTAGGATTCTCTAGGTATAAGATTATATCATCAGCATACAGAGATAGTTTGATTTCCTCTTTTCTGATTTGAATACTCTGCATTTCTTTTTCTTGCCTGATTGCTCTGGTTAGGACTTCCAGTACTATGTTGAATAGGAGTGACAAAAGTGGGCATCCTTGTCTTGTTCCAGGGAGGGAATGTGTTTCAACTTTTCTCCATTCAGGATGACATTGGCTATAGGTTTGTCAAATATAGCTTTTATTATTTTGAAGAATGTTCCCTCTATAACTATTTTTGCTGAAGGTGCTTTTTTAATGCAGGGATATCAAATGTTTTTTCTACATCTATTGAAATGATCATATGATTTTTGTTTTTAATTCTGTTTATGTAATGGATCATATTTATTGATTTGTATATGTTGAACCACCCTTGCATTCCTGGTATAAAACCCACTTGGACATGTTGTAGTCTTTTTTTATGGGGTGTTGAATTTGGTTTGCTAATATTTTGTTGAGGATTTTTGTACCTATGTTCTTGAGGAATATTGGTATGTAGTTTTCTTTTATGTGTGTGTGTGTGTGTGTGTGTGTGTGTGTGTGTGTGACTTTTCCTAGCTTTGGTATCAGAGTGATACTGGCTTTGTAGAATGAGTTAGGGAGATTCCCCATCTTTAATCTTGTGGAATAGCTTCAGTAAAAATGGTATCAATTCTTCTTTGAAGGGCTGGTAGAATTCAACTGTGAATCCATCAGGTCCTGGACTTTGTTGTTGCTGTTGTTGTGAGACTTCTATTTATAGTTGCAATCTCACTACTTGCTATTGGTTTGTTTTTCTATTCCTGAGGCAAGGTTGGGAGGTTGTATGTTTCCAAGAATTTATTCATTTCCTCTAGACTGTCTAGACATTTTGCACAGAGGTGTTTATAATAGTCCTGATAATCTTTTGAATTTCCATCATATCAATTGTAATGTCTCCATTTTCACTTCTGATTGAGCTAATTTGAATTGTTTTTCTTTGTTCCTTTTTAATCTAGTTTGTAGTCTATCAATTTTGCTTATAGTTTCAAAGAACAAACCTTTTCTTTTGTATTGATCCTTTGTATTTTTTAAAATTACAATTTCATTTAGTTCTGCTCTGATCTTTGTTATTTCTTTTCTTCTGATAGTTTTGGGTTTGGTTCGTTTGTGCTTTTCTAGTTCCTTGGGGTGTGATATTTGGTTGTTGATACATGATCTTTCAGTCTTATTAATGTAGGTTTTAAGTGTTTTAAATTTTCCTATGAACACAGCTTTGACTGTGTCCCAGACATTTTGATGACTTGTTTCATTGTTTGTTTGTTCAAGGAATTTTAAAATTTTCATCTTGATTTCATTTTTGACTCAAAGAGCATTCAGGAATAGTGTTTAGTTTCCACATTTTTGTTTGGTTTTACAAGTTTCTCCTGGAGTTAATTTTTAGTTTTTTTCCACCATGGTCTGAGAAGTTGCTTGTATGATTTCAATTTTTTTGAATTGATTTGAGATTTGATTTGTGGTCTATATATGACCTATCTTGGAGAATGCTCCATGTGCTAATGAGAAAATTGTATATTCTATAGTTTTGAATGGAATGTTCTGTAGATGCCTGTTATTTCCATTAGCTCTAGGGTCTGGTTTAACTCTAATGTTTTTTGCCAACTTTCTGCCTTGATGATCTGTCTACTGCTGTCAGTGGAGTGTTGAAGCATCCCACTATTATTGTACTGCTGTTTCTTTTCTTAGGTTTAGTAGAATTTGTTCTATAAAGCTGAGGGCACTTGTGTTGGGTGCATATATATTTATAATTGTTATGTTTTATCATTGGATTGATCCCTTTATAATTAAATAATAACTCTACTTGTCTTTTTTTTTAAAACTCTTGTTAACTTAAGTCTGCTTTATCTGATATGAGAATGGCTACTCCTGCACATGTTTTATTTCTATTTGCTTGGACTATTTTAATGTACCGCTTTACCTTGAATCTGTAGGAGTTTTTGTGAGTTAAATGGGTCTCTGGAAAGCAGCAGAAATTTTGTTTGTGTTTTTAAGTTCATACTGCCATCTTTTTCAGTTTAGTGGGGGCATTGAGACTATTATGTTAACAGTAATGTGTAAAGTATGATTCAGTCATCATAATTGTTATCTGGTTACTACCTATCTATCAATCTATCATCTATCTATCTATCTATCTATCTATCTATCTATCTATCTAATCTACCTATTTGTTTTCTCTGTTGTGTTGGTGTTCCATAAGGCCTGTGAGTTTTATGATTTTCATAATTTTTCTACTGGTGAATTTCAACTTTTTGTTTCAGTGTTTAGAACTCCTTTGAATATTTCTCATAGAGCTGGTCTAGACAAATTCCCTCAGCACTTGCTTGTCTTGGAAAGACTTCATTTCACCTTCATTTGTGAAACTTAGTTTTGTGGCATATAAAATCCTTGCCTGACTGTTAGAATCCTCAATTCTGCTTGAGGAGATTGAAAAAATAGGGCCCCAATCCCTTCTGAGAAGTCTGTTGTTAGTCGGATTGGTTTGCCTGTGTAAATTATTTGATGCTTTTTTCTTACTGCTCTTAAAATTCTTTCCTTCTTACTAACTTTGCATAGCCAGGTGATTATATGGGGATGACCTTTTTGCAATGAGTCTTCTGGAGGTGCTTTGAGCTACTTGTATCTGGATGTTTAGATTTCTGGAAAGACCAGGGAAATTTTCCTCTATTATTCCCTCAAATAGGTTTTCCAAACCTGTTGCTTCCTCTTCTTCCTCTGGAACATTTATGATTCTCAGGTTAGGACATTTTACCTATTTCACATTTGTTGGAGACTTGGTTTCATTCTCTTGATTCTGTTTTCTCTATTGTTGTCTGATTAGGTTCATTCAAAAGCCATGTCTTCAAGGTCTAAGATTCTTTCTTCTGTTTGTTCTAGTCTACTGTTAAAATTTTCCCCTGCATTTTGTACTTCCCTTAATGATCCTTTTATTTCCAGAATTTCACCTTAGTTTTCTTTAAGGTGTCCATCTCTTTGTCCTGAATAGTTTTTAAAATTTCTTTTTGTTGGTTTTCAGTTTTCTCCTGAAATTTGTTGATCAATTTTACATCAACTTTTTGAATTTTATGTCTGGAATTTCAGAAATTTCATTTTGGCTAAGGTTAATTGCTAAAGAGTTGTGATCCTTTTGGGATGTTGGAGAACTCTTTTTCTCATACTGTCAGAATCATTTTTCTGGTTCCTTCTCATTTGGGTAGACTTTTTCTTTTTATTTGGGGTTGGCAGGGGGCTGAAGTAGGCACTGTAGGGTTTCCTTGGTTACACACAGCCTTGGTGTGGTGGGCTTCTCAATTGCCAGCTGCAGCAGTCCTGTGATGAGTACTTGAGCTGGCACACGGTGTCCTGAGTGACTTGGAAAGTGGTGTTAGTTGGGGTTTGGGATCAGGTCTTCCCCAAAGCTGAGGTATTACATCTAATATGGTGGGCTATGCTGTTGACCGCTGGCCAGGAGGTGGCACTTGTGGGAGAATGCCTGCTTGAATGGGGGCTGTGGGTTTCTCCTTGGTGTATGTTGCTCCAAAGAAGTGCCCAACCAACTTAGGCAGAAAGCAAGGCTCTGGGGATTACCCAAGTTCTCTATTTTGAGCTTTCACGGGTGGTGTAGAGGTGGGGAAAAAGAGCTTGAGCACCCTGCAAGAGTGCACTCTTGGCTATCTCTGTGGGGATTATGAGGGAGTCCCAGGTCACTGGAGTAACACTCTCATGCAGGGCAGGCACAGAAGAGTTTACAGGCAGAGTGAGGTTGCTATGGCAATGGGTCCTACCCAGCTTCCCCCCTTGGCCTCAGGGACTTTGCCTTGAGAATATCAAAGTGCAGCTGGCCTCAGGGCTTCAGGTGTTTTCATGCAACCCACTCCAGCTAGGAACTGTCTGCAACTGCAAAGTTTGCCCTTGGGGCCTGTCCCCTTCTAGGCCAACTAGAAAGAAGCCACACGACCTGCAAGAGTTGAGTTCCTGGGAAGTGGCACCCGGAACTGCTCAGGGCTTTCCTTTATCAGGCACCTTTCTAAGTGGACTGTGGAAGGGTGTATTTGTGGGTAAGGCAGTTTTCAGTGAGGGACTGGCGTCCCACAAGGCTCAGGGCACTCCCCAAGTTCATAGCAGGAGTACAGAACTCCTGAATCCCCCTCATCACCTTCCCCATTGTGTCTGGAGGCTGCCAGTAGACTGTGGTACAGGTGAGAGTGTGGCCAGTTCCAATTCAGGTGGATGGATTTTTCTTTTCTCTGCACTCTGTGGTTATTACACCTTCTTTGAAGAGTCATGGCACATGCTGCGGGTGCTGAGAAAATTCTACCTTCGTTAACTCTGTAGGAGAAACTCATTCTAGTTGCCTCCTGTCGGCCATCTTCATCCCTTTGCCACATAGGAGTAAAATTAATCAAAGAAGCAAAGCAATTGTATACTAAAAACTATAAGTCATTGGTGAAATAAATTGAAAATACATAAATAAATGGAAAGATATTCATGGATTCCATGTATTCATGAGTCGGAAGAATTAGTATTGCTAAAATGTCCATCCTAGCAAGTGAACTACAGATTCAACGCGATCGCTATCAAAATTCCAATGTCATTTTTCACAGAACTAGAAATTGAGAGGACCGTAATAGAGTATACCATAAACTTGGGTTAAAGCATGCTATCACCCAATAAATATGTAATCGGCTTGTGGACAATAGCACAGCCATTTTTAGTTTTAGTTTTCTGTCTTAAAACCTAACCTGTAACTGTTTGAAGTTCCAGTTATGGGGAAAACTGCAAAGCTCCAGTTATTCTTCCCTTATCTCACTTTCCCCTTAGCAACAACCAGTCAGGTGCCAGGGGGTAATCACCTAAGTTTCCAGATGTCTCTGCAACTTCCCCAGCTAGTGGACCAAGGTCAGCCCGAGTCAGGCTAGCCAATCCTCCGTGATTAAGCTGACCACCAGAGGAACTACCCAATTAAATGGTAACAGCACTGGAAAGCCCCCCCAAACTCCTCCCTTTGTGTAAAAGCATAAAAGGCATCTGCTTAAAGAAATCAGGGCCTCTGTATGTACTCCGCTGTGTCAGTTATTGACAGAGGTCCAGGTTCGAGCTTGTAAATAAAGACCCTCTTGAACTTTCATCGGAATTGGCTCTTGGTGGTCTCTCGGATTGAGCATTCGGCCACTACAAAATAATAATCCTAAAATTTATTTGTAGCTACAAAAACCCTAAATAGCTAAAGAAATCTTGACCAAAAAGAACAAAGCTGGAGGAATCACTTTACCAAATTTCCAATATACTAAAAACCTATCATAATAAAAACAGCATGGTACTGTCATAAAAAAAGACACACCAATCAGTGGAATAGGATAGAAAGCCTAGAAATAAACCTAGATATTTATGGTCAATTGGTTTTCTCTTTTTTTCTTTTTGAGTCTCATTCCATCACCCAGGCTGGAGTGCAGTGGCACGCACACTCACAGCCACCCCAGCATTGACCTGCTGGGCTCTGGCAATCCTTCCGCCTCAGTCTTCCAAGTAGCCAACACTATAGATGTGTGTACCATGTCTGGCTAATTTTTAAAAATTTATTGTAGAGACGAGGTCTCGCCAAGTTGCCCAGGCTGGTCTTGAACCCACAGGCTCAGGCAATCCACTCACCTTGACATCTCAAAGTGCTGGGATTACAGGCTGAGCCACCGAGCCTGACCACTATTTAGGGTTTTTGTAGCTACAATAAATTGGTTTTCAACAAAGGTGTCAAGAACACACAACGAGAAAAGGGCAGTCTCTTTAATAAATGATATTGGGAAAACTAGATGTTCACATACAAAAGAATTAACATGGACCCTTATCTCACCCTTATATAAGAATCAACTCAAAATGGATTAAAGAATTAAATGTAAAACATAAAACTACTAGAAGAAAACATGGGGGAAGAGCTCCATGAAAGGTCTGGGAAGGTATTTCTGGGATATAACCTTAAAGCACAGGTTACCCAAAAGTAGACAAATGGAATTGTATCACACTGAAAAATTTCTGCACAGCAAAGGGAAAAATAAATGGAGTGAAGAGACAACCCTTTGATTGGGAGAAAATATTGCAAATGGTACATGAATTCACAATATATTCACAATATATTAGGTACTCAAATTAACCAATAACAAGAAAACCATTTTCCTAAAAATGGACAAAAGATTTGAATAGACACTTCTTAAAGAAGACACACAAACAACAAAAAATAAAGAAGTAGAATTTACAGAAGTAGATTCACACAGTAAAATTTCTCACTCATGCAAAGTTCAGTACAGACATTTCTGGACAACTTCCCTCAAACTGGAGCATTCTATGATGCTGCTGTCTTCATAATATCCAAGGTTGCCACAGAATGCTCACTGTGTATGTGGCTTTTTAATCATATTTCATTGGCTAGAACTTATCACATGATTCTTTGTATGCTAAAGGGGACTAGGAAATATAGTATCTGGCTGGACAGCTGCTCCCCAGAAACCACCATGGGCCATGGAAGGGAAAAATTCAACTTCAAGTGTGAGCTAACCAGGTCAGCTACAGAAACCTTTCACAGATATATGCCTATAGACTTCCTCTTACACAGTCATGGTCAAACAAATCATTGGCAAGGGAATGGGAAAGCCATGATTGGTTTAAGCTAATGCAGCTTTATCCTGTAAGTGCTTAAGGGGTTATTCTCTCTGAGTGATGAACATCTGATTAAAATTGGGGCTCTGGACACATGCAAAAGATGGATGCACCTTAGCTTCTGCTGCAAGGCAGTCTGATGTGGAGATGATTGGAGACAGAAAAGAAAAATAAAAATGAATTATCCTTGGATGATCATTGAGTAATTTAGCTTAGTTGTCAAGTTCCATGTTCTGCCTACAAATTCATTCCAGTAATACATTTAGGCTGAGAAGTTTTTTAGCAAAAGTAATCATTTTTGTTTTTAATTTATATGTGCTTTCTTACCTAGTTCACCTCAAGTGCTTTTGTGAGATGCCCAGCCGGACTTAAGACCACAGCACAAAACCAAATTGAATGATCCAAGCAAGAAACAGCTTAGGACCTTGACTTAATCAGCGTTATTCCAAACCGCATGTTCCGAAAGAGGTTTGCTTAAACAACAAACAAAACCTATTTTGGGCCAAAGCACTACATAGACAATTATGTGACAACAAAATTATAGATGGTAGCTCCATAAACTAATTATACAATAAACTCTACATATTGGTCCAAAGAACATAGATTATGCATCATTTTTTTCTGACTTGTATACACTCTGAATGAAAATTTAAACAAATCTTTTTGACCACTCTGGGGCTTAGATTTTTCATCTATAAAATAACAGTTGGGTTAGATGATCTGTGAGGTCTCCTTTTACACTGCAATTTTTCGGGTTTTTGAGTCTTAATCCTAAATAAATGATGATCCATGGCTACTTTTTGACATCTTATTTCTCTTTGACTTTTTGGTGCTTAACACGTACTGGATCTTCAGTACATGTTTGATGAATTACACGAATGTACATGCATGATGAAAACCTAGAATCGGCTTCCACTAGAGAAAGAAGGATAACTTGGGTCTTAGGCTTTTAAATATCTCCATTTGACCAAACAGTCATGATACTTACGTATTTAAGTGATAATAAGTAGTCAGGGACCACAGAAATGCTTATGGATGCTGATTTTATAAATAAATCCAACTCATGAGCTATGTAATAGGTCATGCAGGAGTGTCTGTGGCTGTTTCCTTTGTAAAATGTACAGAGAAGTGTTAACTATGATAACAATTAGTTTGATTTTCATTTATTTTATGCTTTTAATGGGTTAGACCGTGGCCGGGCTGAATGTTTTACGTGCTAAACAACTCTTTCCTAAGTGATTAACGTCACAATTAAGATTTCTGGGAAATGTTTATAC
Source organism: Cephalopachus bancanus (assembly GCA_027257055.1). Classification (NCBI taxonomy): domain Eukaryota; kingdom Metazoa; phylum Chordata; class Mammalia; order Primates; family Tarsiidae; genus Cephalopachus; species Cephalopachus bancanus. The sequence continues at coordinate 1,940,801 of JAPVLO010000140.1, forward strand.
TATTAAAAACAGTTTGCAAATATTAAAATTATTCCAGAAATTCTCACTTATATGTGACTAATGATAAACACAGAAAAGCCAATCACTGAAGTATTGTCCCCAAAAGGTATCTATCTGTCGGGTAGCTTTATTAGCTTATTTTGAGCCACTCTAGGAAATTTAAATGACAAAACAATCCTTAGTAAGAGAAACAAAGCAGGAGGTATCACACTCTTAGACTTCAAACTCTACTATAAAGCTACAGTAATCAAAACAGCTTGGTATTGGTATAAAAACAGGCACATAGGACAATGGAACAGGATAGAGATTCTGGAATCAAAACCTCAATTCCTCAACCAACTCATCTTTGATAAAGCCTCCAACCAAAACTACTGGGGAGAGGAGAACCTATCCAGTAAATGGCGCTGGGAAAGCTGGCTGACCACATGCAGAAGACTGAAACAGGACCCCTACCTATCACCATACACAAAAATCAACTCTAAATGGATCAAAGATCTAAACGTAAAACTCCAAACTATAAGAATCTTAGAAAACGCAGGAGACACCCTGATGGAAGTTAGAACTGGCAACAAATTCCTATCCAGAACCCTAAAGGCCAACACCTTAAGAAATAAGACAGACAAGTGGAACCCCATTCAACTAATGAGCTTCTGCAAAGCAAAAGAAACCATCAAGAGAGCAGGGAGACAGCCCACAGAATGGGAAAAAGTATTTGTCAACTGCATATCTGACAAAGACCTAACATCTAAGATCTACAAGGAACTCAAATGCGCCAAAAGGAAAAAAACAAACAGCCCCATTACAAAGTGGACAAAAGACACGGATAGAGACTTCTCAAAAGAAGATATACGGGCAGCCAACAGGCACATGAAAAAGTGCTCAGCCTCACTCATCATCAGGGAAATGCAAATCAAAACCACACTGGGATACTACCTAACCCCAGTAAGAATGGCCATCATTAATAAAACAAGCAACAACAGATGCTGGCGAGGATGTGGAGAAAAAGGAACACTTCTACACTGCTGGTGGGAAACTTGTACAACCTCTCTGGAAAACAGTCTGGAGATTTCTGAAAGAACTGGAAATTGACCTTCCATATGACCCAGCAATTCCCCTATTGGGAATATATCCGGAGGAATTCAAATTATTCTGTGAAAAAGATACCTGCCCACGTATGTTTGTTGCAGTTCTATTCACAATAGCAAAAACATGGAACCAACCACGTTGCCCATTAAAGCTGGACTGGATAAAAAAAAGTGGTACATATACACAATGGAATATTATGCAGCCATAAAGAAGGACAAATATATGGACTTTGCAGCAAATTGGATGGACTTGGAGTCTATCATACGCAGTGATTTCTCACAGAAACAAAGAACTGAGTTCCGTATGTTCTCACTCATAAGGTGACCTTGAACAATGATAATGCTATAAGAAAGTGATTGGCAGTAGTGGGAAACTATGGGGGGCGGTGGGATTGGCAGTTGAGGGAAACTGCTAGGGGAGGGAAGGGCATACCTCATCAACAAGGGTACCTGCATGATCAATGTTTGTATACCTAACCCTGAATTGTACCCCACATCTTTATAATACAAAAATAAATTTAAAAAAATTAAATGAATTCAAATGCATTTGTTTTAAAATAATCTATAATATAGAATCTTCACTAATTTCAACTGGTTCTGCTGTCTATGAACTGAAATTTTTTTTTGAAAATTTTGACATATTTTACTAGGACAAAAATTGTATCACAGAAAAGTCATCTTTTGGGTCACACAAAAACAATCAAAATTTGTATAGAGTAGAATGGGTTATCATAACTTTAATTTCTATGTAATTATTTTTATTTTATCACTGATACACTTTCCATGACTGATCAAGGGTCTTTCAGTCGCTTGTGACCCAAGATAAGCCGAAAATCTGATCCTGAAATTCATTAGAAAGATGATTCCTGGGCAAACAGCCACAGTGGGTATGGTGAGGATTGGTGGGGACTATAATAGCGAATTTTTCTGTGACATTTCTACACCATGAATAAAATAAAAACCAGTGTCTATATTCATTGAATTTTTAATTTATCATAAAAACGAGACTATGTATGTGCACATAAGATCAACACTTTGTTCTTAAGATAGATCTTTTATCAACAAACTTTCTACTCAAAGAGAATCTGACAGTTTCTAAAGGGACCACCCACATTGTCTTGGCTTACACAGGGAAAAATATTTTTAAGGTCAGTATTTTTTTAGTTAATTTATTAATAAAATATAAATTTTTTAAAAAGGTAGTGCATTTCTCAAGATAGAGAAATGTGTTTTAAGTTAGTTTTGCCACCCTCTAATCTCAATTTAAGATACACTCAGAAAGATTAAACTCTATTTTATCCTGATATTCTATTTACAAAGACCTATTAACAGATATATTAAGTCCTATGATATTGGATCTAGGTTACTACAGGAAATATTCAAATGTAGAAGGGCTTGGCAGAAAAAAAATAGGTCATGTCATACATACGTCCGCCTGTGTTATGAAAATATTGCTTCTTTAGATGTGACCACGTCGTTAATAATAACATGGGTTTTGATTCCGGTCTGCTTTTCTGGGGCATTCATTAATATTGCAGTCTGCTTCCCCCACCCCTATAAAAGCCTGGAAGGGACACAGTTTAGGAAATTATTTGTTTCAGAAGAAATCTAAAATTTAAAACGTTTTTGTTTTCTTAAAGTAGAGTCATAGAACATTTCATAAACTTAAACTGTGAGAGAAGAATGACCGGGTTAGGCGATTACATATTTTTCAGTTCTGGTAACAAGTGCAGACAGAATGGTATCAACACTCTAGAAATATTTATATTCTTAGAAAAAGCATTTTTGTAGAAAGCAATTTTTAGAATATTATTTGACCCCGAATAATACTTTCAAATGTACAAGTTGCTTCTTACTCATGGTTATATTGCTAACAGAAAAATATGTCAACTTATTATAAGGCATTTGTCTACATCTTAGTTTTAGTATATGCACCACTTACTATTGCATTCAAATACATAGTCATAGATCTTCAATAAAATATTAAGATGAAAAATCATATGTAGATAATAGCCTCTTTGTCTTCTGCATTATAATCTGTCTATCTACTACTTCTGAGACAAAGTATACTTCCTCATATTGGGGGAAGCTAACCCTTCTAGAAGATGGATCGAAAGATAAAAAGCCGTGGAGCAGTTTGGAGTTCAGGGGTCCAGATGAGTGTGGATTTTGACTGTGGATAAGGGAACCTGGTTCTGTTCTGGGTCTGCAGAATGTCTTGAACTGTTTTTCAATGTTTTGGATTGGCAAACCCAAAGTGTGTTTTGCTAAGCACTTTTCTCTTCATTTTAAACCCTTGTGTATTATAAAGGAAATTTAATCCGTATGTTTTTGATTCCTTTACACTTAACTCATCAAAATGTTTTGTAAGAGCTATTTGATGTCCAAGAAGCCTTTGAGTCTTTTTATAACGGTTGAAAGCTTTTCTCCCCCTTAGAAACAGGAAGTTGTGTTTTTCTGAGAGTAAACAAACAAAAAACTTAGAAGCTAGAGCTTCTTAGAAGATTTCAAACCTGGGGTAAATGTTAAAATCAATAATAATAATGATGACGAGGATGATGATGCCAACACTGTGTGCTTGGTTCGTTCTAAACACTTTTCATATATTACATTATTTAATTCTTGTAACTACCATGTGAGTGAGGTGCTGTTACTATTTCTGTTCAAGTTACCTGTTCAAAGTTCATGCGATTCATGAGGTGGAGCTGAGATTGGAAACCAGGCAGAAAACCACATTTTTAACCATTGTAACTATTTCCACAGTGACATCCTGCCACTTAGGAACTTAGGATATTAAAATTTGTTATGCACTAATAGTATACTAAATACTGGGACGATCATGTCCTTATTCCTAAGAGAGTTCACTTTGTAAAGGGCACACATGGAACCAAGGAAAAAACAAACAAAATACCAAAAGCCAAAAACCTAACCCTGAATGAAATCCTGCACATTTCTTAGATATCATCCATGCATTCATTTATTCAACACATATTGAGTGTCTACTAATGTCAGGCTCTGTTCTGGCCTTTGGGGACATGGCAGTCAGGGAGCTTGTATTCTGATGAATGTTGTGTCCCCCTTCTAAGAGCAGACCACTGGTGGAAATTGGAAAAAGTCACTGCTTCAGACATTTGCAGCAAAAATAGGAAGGCTGGAAGGTAGCTGGATTGGGCCTGTGCTTCTGGGACAAAGTGTGTTTGTCCTGTGGAAGCCATAGGGCGTTTTGGGTGTCCAGTCTTGTTCTTCAGATGCCACTGGATACCTTCTTCCTAGCACAGCTCTTCCTGTCCTCAATGATGTCAAGAAGTTAGTATTCCTGTTGATATGAAACAAGCTTTTCATCCTTGAAAGTTTTTACAAAGTTAAATAAAATCCCTTAAAGGCCTTCAGGAAATTTTATGTTCATTAATGTAAATTGGCACGTTTTACTATTTCCGACTCATGAACAAGAGATTGCAGCAAAAACCAAAGTAAGTTTAGCAGTTAACTCAGGAGATGAATGTTTATTTTGAAAATTTTATGGGTGTTTTTCTTTATAAAAGTAATATTAAAAACAATTTAGGGTTTATAGAAAAAAGTAAGAAGATGAAATTATACCTACAAACACATGTATAGCTAACATTTCTGGTGGTTATAAGTATGTAGTTATTTTTTATTTATTTATTTTTTTGAGTTGGAGTCTCACTCTGTTGCCCAGACTGGAGTGCAGTGGCTGCTCCCGGCCACCGCAGCCTCGACCCGCTGGGCTCCAGCGACCCTTCCGCCTCAGCCTTCTGAGTAGCTGGAACTACAGGGGCGCGCTACCACGCCCGGCTGATTTTTTGATTTATTGTAGAGACGAGGTCTCACCAAGTTGCCCAGGTGGGTCGTGAACCCACGGACTCAGGCAATCCAAACACCTCAGCCTCCCAAGGCGCGGGATAACAGGCTGAACCACTAAGCCCGGCTTGCAGTTATGTTTTTAAATAGCAACAACTGACTTGCTTTTCACTTATGTGCTTTTTCAAGAACTTTTATTATCATTAAAAGAAAAGGAATACTATGTTTTATCTTTCAAGATAGTACAATAGAATTTGGCACCTTCAATTTGTCTCCGCTTTAAATGTAAGGAAGTTTAGATTTCCTGAAGAGAAGACCACTTAAGACACCATTAGGCTGATTGGATGACGATGACGTGGCTCCCAATAGAAGGAAATCACCCAGGGAAGAACAAGATCAATGCTGTGGAAGGAGATGTGTGGTGTGGTGAGGAAAAGTCACTCAAAATCACACCTTTCCTCAGGAAATGTGTCTTGGATTCCAATTCAAAGGTCCTTGAACACGAAACAGAAGAGTGTAGAAAGAATGGATGCTACTAGTCCTCCCAGCTGTACAAATACCCTCAAGTGGCTGGGAATAATAAAAAATTGACAGGCCTCTTACAAAGATATGCTTTTCTTCAAACCCCTCAAAAGAAGGCCAAAATTAACTGTATTTTGTAAAAGTTACTCTTCTCATAAATATTGTTTGTCAGAACACCTTCAAAAGGTTTAAAATTTAAAAATCTCTAAAATTCTAAAATATGCTGAAACATAAATTTAAAGTATTAAACACTGTAAATTACCTCAAAGAAAAGACAAAGCATAACAGTACTTTCATTTGTGCTGAAAAGTATAATATAAAAACATACTAAATTTAAAAATCAATGCATTGAAAAGAGACTTATGTTTTTGATCTTTCCATTAAATACCTCTGAGCAGCCAGAATGCTCTCGCTTCACTTGATTTTTCTGGTTCTACCAATAAGTCTTTCTTAGCTTCGAGAATTTTATTCAAATGTCAAGGGAATTAAGAAAAATAAACTTTCTTTGAAGAAAAAAACGAAATCCCTGAGCTATGCATGTTTCAATCTTTGAATTATCTTATTTGAAGGATTACTTTTTTTTGCAGGCTTATTGCAGTTTTTCATTTGTCATATAACAATTTTCCCTTTAAGCACTTCCATGTCCTTTGTTATATTTGCCAGAGCTACACTAGTTTTCCTCAATTTGTCCTCTGACTGTTGGAAGCTGAAAGAAACATGATCTGGGTATATAAAATAGGATAAATGTAGTCTACACAGAAACTAACTAGGAATCTCACGCTTGTTTTGGCTTCAATTATTAGATGTTCTCTCAATCTTGATTTTTTTTCTCTTTTAATAAGAAAGACTAGAGCAATAAATTCTTGTGATTTTCAAGACTATTTTTATTGATCAGATCTTTCCCTGGACTTTCCTATGGAAAAAGAAGTAAGAAGTAACCAGAAGCAACTGGCTTTTAGCATGGCTGTCAAACATAAAGGATTCACTCACAAAACTCATTTCTCATTCTAATCCTAGCCTTTTCACTGCGTTGTATGCTCATCTTAAAAAACACGAGTACCAATTTTTAATAGTTAGCAAAATTTCAAGTTCTGCCTGTTGAAAAAATATATACAACTACCAGTTCTATTAGCCTGAAACTAATAACAATGTCATTACCATGAGTTATGTGGTGGAATGGACGAGATAGACAGGTATATGAGAATTGTTGGTAAGGGCATTACTCTTGTGTCTCTCTTTCTGTGTTGGCCATGAGCGTTGTTTGCTTATATATCATTAATTCTATTGCAGACATCATGAATGGATTCCCAGCTCATCTAATTCCCACACTTTGCAACTAGTCCATCCTGAATTGGGACTCACAAATATAGTTTCATTTGAAAAGAAAGAAAAAGATGAGAAACATAAAAAAAAAGCTCCTAACCTGAAAACTAACTGTCAAAAATAATTGCATAGTTAATCTGGAAGGACAAACTCATATTAAATTTAGCAAGACCACTTTACTCCCTATGAGTTAAAAATATGAAGGTCAGGTTTTATGAACTTCTTTTATAATTTTTCTTTTCTTTTATTGCCTTTATTTAAATTAATATTAGGCAGGGAGGTACTCAGAGAGGGAGGTTATATAAATTTTTATACTTCAAAGCGTACTCGGGCTTTTAATCCTAAACAGGATAATTTGGGAAGTCTTACCATTTAGAAAAGTGTGTGTGTGTTTAAGAAATATTCTAATGTACAACCTGAACTGCATTGGTCAGATCTGGATGGCACCTTTTATTTAAACTCCAGAAGCTCAAGTGATTGGTCTCATAAATGAGTAAAAATGAACCATGAAACAGGGCCATTACTACTTTGAAACTTTAAGTGTTTTTTAAAATTATTATTATTTTTAATCAATATTTTTTATTTTGATATTGTGGGGTACAGTTAAGGGTTAGGGATACAAATATGCTTCATTCAGGCCCCCTTGTTGATAACAGGTGTCTCCCCGTCTCCAGACAGATGTTGACTACCATTAGTCCCACCCCCCCCATAGTTTCCCGCCACTCTCAGTCACTTGAAAGTTTAAGTGTTTTAAGGGAGTCTGAGGACACTCACAAGTTTGGTCGAAAGACTGAAGTGTCTGCTCTTCTCGTTTCCGGAGGGAACTGTCCACCTCACACATGTCTCCTGTTCTGCTGCTGCTGCCGCTCCTCCTCCTTCCCCTCCTTCTGCTCTTCTTCCTTTTTCTCTCCTTCCTCCCCCCTTCCCTTCCTCTTCCTCCTCCTGCTTCAGCTTATGTTCCTCCCACTTCTGACAGTCACACATCATGAGTGTGGTGGCCTCAGCAAGGGGGAAGCACAAACAGCAAACATGCAGGTACAATGACAAATGAAGGGGTTCCGCATAAAAGCCAGTTAAAATGAGCTCTTTCTTTCACCTCAGTAGGAGAATAATTTTTAAAACGGGAGGCAGTTATCTGCAGCAGCAAGAATGGGACTAGTTACATAGAGGCAAAACAAACAAACACACCCACCATCTCCCTACTGGGAATATACCCAGAGGAACTCAAATCACTCTTTGAAAAAGCTACCTGCCCAAGTATGTTTATTGCAGCATTGTTCACAGCAGCAAAAACATGGACCCAACTGTGCTGCCCATTGAAAGAGAACTGGATAAAACAAATGTGGTACATACACAAGATGGAATATCACACAGTCATAAAGAAGGACAGAATCATGAACTTCACAGCAACCTGGGTGGACTTAGTCTATAATTACGAGAGATCTCTCACAGAAACAAAGAACTGAGTATCACATGTTCTCACTCATAAGCAGACCTTGAACAATTATGTAATGCTATAAGACAAGGATTGGCAGCAGTGGGCAACTGGGGGCGGGGCAGGATTCGCAGTAGTGAGAATCTGCCAGGGAAGAGGAGAGACACACCTCATCAACAAGGGCACCTGTATAATAATAAACATTTGTATACCTAACTCCGAATTGCACACATCTCTAAAATAAAAGAGAGAGGAGGGTGGGGAGAGAGAGAGACACTAGAAGCAACAAGTCCTATTAGGGAAATGGAGAAAGCCTCCTTGAATTTGAACTTTGGTTCACTAAATCATAAGGTGGCTCTTACCTCCTCTAAGCCATTTCTCCTGTCTTTGTAGGTTTATGACAACATCTCCTACAAGTCTTTCACTTCAGTAGAAGCCTGGCAGGAATTTTCTTTGTGTAGAAATTGGATGGGAGTGGTTAAGGCATTGCAATTTCAGGAAGTCTGTAAGAAAATCATCTCACAGTGATGCCGAGGTAACTGCAGGGTCCTCAGCTACGACTTCTTTTCCTACAGTTGTTCTTTTGGTCTGGGCCTTTTATAGACTTTTGATTTATGCCTTAGGCAAAGTGTAAATGGAACTGGTTAGGTAAGAGAGGGAGAAGAGGATGAGAAGGAAGTCCAGGAAAGCTGGGAGCGTGGGCTCGGGTGTTTCCTTAGTGCCCTTAGTAAACAAGAGTGTGGGTGGTGAAGACGGCTTCCTGCCTAGGCAGAGACTGTGGGAGGGTCGAGCCTTGGAAGGGAGGAAGGTGCTGACCGCGACAGAAGACAGATGATGCAGATGGTGGCAGGCCAGAGTTGCTGCTCCCCACTTCTGGAACTGAAAGAAAAGGAGGGAATAGCTGCTCATCAGAAACGTTGCAAAGGCAGGAGGAAGGGAAGAAGACACAGCGAACATCTACCATGTGTTGAGCTCCATACCAGGCACCAGAAAAATGTTGTCATTTGATTATTACAGCAACTTGAGATGGAAGGGATTTTAATTCCCATTTCCACAGATTTCTACACCCGAGGGATCTAGATTTCTAATAGATTTCCTAATAATGAGTTCCAGAGAACTTTAGTAATCAGAGCAATAGGCAAGATTTGAACCCAGCATTCTTTGTTTTCAAAGCCAATGATTCAGGTATAGCCACGAAGCAGCAGTAAAACACAGAAACGTTCTTCACAGGGGAGAATTTACTTGAATAAGTAGAGAGGCTGTCTTTGAAAGGAGGTTGACTACCCTGATAAGATTTTAATACTCAGTGGGCTAAAGGGCAAAATGAATTGGTATGGGGGGAAATCCCCCGCTTTTTCAGTGATGCTCACCCCCAAATTAACCTCTGAGTATGTTACAGTGGAAAATTCTGTGGTGTTCCAGTAGCCTCACAGAACAGCCATAGAGAGACTTGCAACCAAATTAAGATGCATGAATGTCACAGTATACTGAATCTATCTAAAACATATAGTGATAAACAAGGATAAAGGGGGTGGGTGGTTGACAAACTTAGGAAATAATCCAGTGGGGCAGGAGGTGCTCATGACCTGAATGCCGGGTTCTGCAGGGCACATATGTCTATTTTTCTGCCACATCAGCCTTCCCTCTTGACTGTGTGGTTATGATGTCCGGGAATTGAGGGTGAACAAGTTCAATAGACAGAAGGTGTCTGGAGCCAACATGTATGTGCTCTGTTGGAAAGACGCGAGAAATAGTATACGAGGCCGGAAGTGAAGCTCATCAATAATTGCTGAGTATCCAGGGCTTTTTAAAAAAAATCTGTTTGTCTCTGACAGAATGAGGTCAATAATGGCTGATTAAAGGATGCTAAACTGTCAAAAATATTTAATATCCCATAAATATTTTCTCAATAAGTTAAATTTTTTAAAACAGCTTTGTTGAGGTATAGTTGACACAAACTGCACATATTAAAAGTGTACAGTTTGATGAGTTTTGACATGTACATGTAACCATATCACAATCAAAATAATAAGCATGTCCATCACCCCCAAAAGTTTTCTTGGCCAGGCTCAGTGGCTCAGCCTGTAATCCCAGCACTTTGGGAGGCGAGGAAAGTGGAATGCCTGAGCCCGTGGGTTCGAGACGAGCCCAGGCAACTTTGCAAGACCTCGTCTCTACAATAAATAAAAAGTTAGCCAAGCATGGTAGTGCATGCCTGTAGTTCTGACCACTTGGGAGGCCGAGGCAGAAGGATTGCCGGAGTCCAGCAGGTCAACGCTGGGGTGGCCGTTGAGTGTGTCACTGCACTCCAGCCTGGGCGACACAGACTCCAACTACAAAAAAATTTTTTTCTTATGCCCTATTATAATCTTTTTCTACTTGTTAACTACTATTCTCAGACAGCCAAGGATCTGCTTTTTGTAATTATAGACTAGTTTGCATTTTCCATAATTTTTAATATATGGAAATACACAGCAAATACTCTTTTATTTCCTGTAATATTTATTTGTTTTTTAATTTAAATTATTTTTAAAAAATGTAACAGGCAATTTTTAAATATTATTTTAAAGATGTAGGGTACAATTCAGGGTTAAATACACAAATGTTCATTATGTAGGTACCCATGTTGATGAGGTATCCCCCCCCCAACAGTTTCCCACTACTGCCAATTCCTTTCTTATAGTATTATTATATTTGTTCAAGGTCCAACAATGAGTGAGAACATGTGGTACTCGGTTCTTTGTTTCTGTGATAGATCACTCCGTATTATAGACTCCAAGTCCATCCAAGTTGCTGCAAAGATCATAATTTTGTCCTTCTTATGGCTCTGTAATAGTCTATCATGTATCAAAAATATTCCACATTTAGCCAGGCTCGGTGGCTCAGCCTGTAATCCTGTGCCTTTGGGAGGCTGAGGTGAGTGGATTGCCTGAGTCCCCGGATTCGAGACCCGCCTGGACAACTTGGCGAGACCTCATCTCTACAATAAATAAAAAAATTAGCCGGGCGTGGTAGCGCGCACCTGTAGCTCCAGCTACTTGGAAGGCTGAGGCGGAAGGATTGCCGGAGCCCAGCAGGTTGAGGCTGCGGTGGCCAGGAGCAGCCACTGCACTCCAGTCTGGGCGACAGAGTGAGACTCCAACTCAAAAAAAAAAAAATATTCCACATTTAAAAAATCCAGTCCAGTTTTGATAGCATGGTCGGTTCCATGTTTTTGCTATTGTGAATAATAGTGCAATAAACATGCGTGTCAGGTATCTTTTTCATAGAGTGATTTGAGTTCCTCTGGGTATATTCCCAGCAAGGGGATTGCAGGGTCATATGGCAGGCAGGTTGGTGTGTGTGTGTGTGTGTGTGTGTGTGTGTGTGTGTGTGTGTGTATACACATATATACTTTTTTTTGAGTTGGAGTCTCATACTGTCGCCCAACTGGAGTGCAGTGGTACATTCACAGCCACCCCAGTGTCAACCTACTGAGCTCCAGTGATCCTTCTGCCTCAGCCTTCCAAGTAGCCAGAACTACAGGCGTATGCTACCATGCCCAATTAATTTTTTATTTATTGTAGAGACGCGGTCTCACCAAGGTGCCCAGGCTGGTCTCGAACCCCTGAGCTCAGGTAATCTTCTCACCACAGCTTCCCAAAGTGCTGGGATTACTGACTTGAGCCACTGTGCCTGGCCATCTTTGATTTCTTTGACAGTGTTTTGTAGCTTTTGTTGTAAAGGTCTTTCACTTCTCTAGTTAGGAAGATTCCACGGTATTTCATTTTTTTGTGACTATTGTGAGTGGGATTGTGCTTTTTATTTGGGTTTCTGTTTGTTTATTGTTGATGTAGAGGAATGTGACTGTCTTTTGCACATTTATTTTATGTCCTGAGATTTTGCCAAAGTCTTTTATCAGTGCCAGGAGGTTTTTGACAGATACTCTTGGGTTTTCGAGGTATAGAATCATGTCATCTACAAAGAGGGATAACTTAACTTCCTCTTTGCCTATTTGAATACCCCTGATTTCCTTCTCTTGTCTGATTGCTCCAGCTAGGACTTCCAATACTATGTTGAACAAGATGGGTGAGTGTGGGCATCCTTGTCATGTTCCATTTTTCAGGGAAAATGTTTCCAGTTTCTGTCCATTTAGCGATATGTTGATGAATTTAATTATGTTTATGGACTTGAGGATATTGAACCAGCCCTGCATCCCAGGGATGAAGTCTACTTGGTCATGGTGGGTGAGATGTGTTGTTGGATCTGGTTTGAGAATCTTGTTGACAATTTTAGCATCTATGTTCATCAAGGATATTGGCCTGTAGTTCTCTTTCTTTGTTAGATCTTTACCTGGTTTTGGTATCAATGTGATGTTAATTTAACTTCATGAAATGATTTGGGGAGCGTTCCATCTTTCTTGATTGCTTGGAATATGATTGCTTGGAATACTTTCAATAGCATAGGTATCAGTTCTTCCTTGTATGTTTTGTAGAATTCTGGAAAGCCATCTGGTCCAGGGCTTTTTTTTTTTTTGTAAGTAGTTTTCTTATGACATAGTCAAATTCTTCTGTTGCTATTAGTTTATTTTGGGTCTTGATTTCTTCTTGTTTCATCCTGGAGAGGTTATGATGTCTGAAAGTCTTCCATTTCGTTTAGGTTTTCAAGTTTATTTCCATACAAGTGTACATAGTAATCTCTGATAATCTTTTGTATTTCTTTGGGGTCAGTTGTGACTTCATCTTTTGCACTTCTGATTGTGTTTATTTGGATTTTTTCTCTCTTTTTCTTGGTCAGTCTAGCCAGGGGGTCCAGCAATCTTGTTTATTCTTTCAAAGAAACAGCTTTTAGGTTCAATGGTATTGTGTATTATATTCTTGTCTTATATGTCTTGAATTGGGCTTCTATTTTGGTGATCTAGATCCTTCTGCTGAAGTTAGGTTTTGGCAGTTTGCTTTTCCTGCTTCCTTAGGTGATTTGTTAGGCTGTTAACTTGTGATCTTTCCATTTTCTTCATGTGTGGTTGTAGAGATATGAATTCCCCTCTTAGGACTGTTTTCATGGCATCACAGAGATTTTGGTAAGATGTTTCTTCATTTTCATTTGTTTGTAGGAATCTTTTATGTTTTGATTTCCATGTTGACCAGGAGTTGTTCAGCTTCATACTCTTTAGTGTCCATGTCTTTGTGGGTTCCAGGAGAGCCTTTTTGGTGTTGATATTTATTTTTATTCCACTGTGGTCTGAGAAGGTGCATGGCAGTATTTCAGTCTTATGAAATTTGTTTATGCTTGATTTATGACCAAGGATATAGACAATCTTAGAGTACGTTCCATGTGACGATGAGTAGAATGTATATTCCATGGTTGTTGGGTGGAGTGTTCTGTAGGTATCAATTAAGATCATTTGCTCAAGCATCAAGTTGAGTTTCCGGATCTCCTTGTTGATTTTTTGTCTTGATGATCTGTCTAGGGATTTTAGTGAGGTATTTAAATCCCAGTTATGACTGTGTTAGAGTCCATATCTTTTTTTAGTTTACCTATAAATAAGCTGCTTTATGAAAGTTGGTGCTCCTGTGTTGGGTGCATATATGTTTAGGATGGAAATTTATTGTTGATGGATTGAACCTTTTATCGTTATGTAGTGACCTTCTGTATCTTTTTAAGTTTTTGATAGCTTAAAGGGTATTTTGTCTAATATTAAGTTCACAACTCCTGTTTTCTTTTGTGTCCCATTCACCTGAATATTTGTTTTCCATCCTCTTACTTTGAATCTGTGGGTGTGTTTTCTGGTGAGATGAGTCTCTTGGAGACAACATATTGTTGCATCATGATAGCTTATCCAATTTGCCATTCTATGTCTTGTCAGTGGTGCATTTAGTCTATTTCACATTCAGGCTATTTATTGAGATGTGAGAGTTTATCCCTGTCTTGAGGTTCTTACAGAGTTTGTTGCTACTGCTGCTGTTTGTTTATTGTCTTTCTTTTGACTTTTGAGTTGAGTTCTGTGTGTTTTCAATCTTTTTCCTGCATTTTTGTGAAGGATGTTTTCATTCTTTTCTTTCTTCTGTGTTTAATACTTTCTTAAGTATTTCTCGTAGAACTGGTGTAGAAGTGGTATAAAGGCTTAGGAATTGAATGTCTAGGAACGATTTTAATTCTCCATTGGTGATGAAACTTAACTTAGCTGGGCAAGTAATTCTAGGCTGAAATTGTTTATCTTTGTGAACTTTGAAGATTGGACTCCAACCTATCCCAGCCTGAAGTGTTTCTGTAGATAAGTTTGCTGCTATTCTAATTTGTCTTCCCCAGTAGGTAATCTGACCTTTCTCTCTGTCTGCCTTTAGGATTTTTTGTTTTACACCTACTTTGTGTAAGCGAATTACTATGTGTCTAGGAGTTGGTCTTCTTGTTTGTTGTCTTGCAGGGGTTCTCTGAATCTCTGTGTTTGAATTGTTATATCTCTGATGAGATGAGAGAAGTTCTCTTGGATAATTTCATGGAATGTTCCAGGGCAGTCTGTGTCTCTCTATCTGCCTCAGGGATTCCAATTAATTTTAGGTTTGGCCTCTAGATATAATCATTCATCTTTTGGAGGCTTTATTCGGTCTTTTAAAGTTTCTTTTCTACATTTTTTAACTGCTTGGGTTAGTTCCATATTTTGGTCCTCAACCTCCAAGATTCTTTCTTCTGCTTTCCATGCTTATCAGTTTGTTATTTATTTCATTTACTGTATTCTTTATCACTGTTATCTCTGTTATCAACTCCTTCATTCTTTTCTCTTGTCTCTCTATTATTCTCTCTATTAATATCTTGATATCTGGGTTTCTGGTTTGAGACCAGTCATTCTGGGGGTTCTTCACTGTTTGAGTTCGGAAGTCTGTATTCTCAGTTTTTCTCCCAGGAGTCTGAATGGGACCCATATTCTTCCTTTGGTTTTTCGTTATTTGTGTAGATTTTCCTCCCTCTCTTTTTAAAACTTCTTTTTAAATTCTATTGTTCAGTGATAGGGGGATAGCTTTTACTTCTGTTTGCTCAATCTATTCTTCCTTATGTAAATTCTCTAGTTTTGTTCAATTTTGAAGCTAGACTTGGGTTGGGGGACTGTGCTTTTTGCAGTTTTGAGATTTAATTAAGGGGGGAGCTGTGATTCAGAAGCTATCTGGAGACTCCAGTATCTGTTAAAAGGTGTGTGGGCCCCCTGGAACCCACTTCCCACCGCCTTACAATCTGTCCATGCAGTGGGGGTGTATTTTTGCCCCCTGAAAGCTAAGTGAGATAAGAAAAAGGAAAAGAATGGAAAAAGGAAGGAGGAAGATGAAAGGAAGGTGGAGAGAGAGAAGAAAGGAGAAAATAGACAAGCATCCATCCTACGAATAAACAGAGAAACAAAGACAGAAAAATAAAAATAAAAATAAAAAAATTCCAAAAACATACAGACAATCATACAAAAAACAAACAAAAACCACTGTTGATGTACTCACCCTCAAAAATACCCATACACAAACAGAAAATCCTAAAAAAAATTAGAATAACAGAAAGACAATAAGTAAGTAAAAGTAAACAAAAACAGAAAGAGAGCAGAAAAAACAAAAACAAAGACAAAAGACAAAAAAACTCACTCTGTGGCCATTTCTGTACCCAAGTTCCCTTTGGCTTCTGCTGCTGCCGCTTTAGGGAGTGGCTCTGGTCTCCAGCCCACCCCCTCCCCTCTCAGTGCTGGCTGATAGGGTTGCTCTCAGCTGCATCAGTTGTCCCACACACTACTGTGGGAGGAGGATGGATCAGATTTGAACTCATCCAACTCATCTGCTGCTGCTGCTGTCAAGACTCCGACTCAGAAATGACATGTCTGTGCCTGTTCCGGTGTGGGGGAGGGTGTCTGTCTCTCCAAGTTCGATGAGGGAACAGCCTTTAGGTCCCAGGCTGGAAGCTGGACAGAGCTGGGTGGGACAATGCAGATCTCTGCCCATCTCAGGACAGAGAAGATGGTGCTGGTCAGTATCTCCACACCAGCAGTGGGGCTCCATTCCAGATTTTCACACCTTGCCTTCTCCATGGTTCTTGGAGCTTGTGCACAGTCTGCTGCTGCAGGTGATGGCATGAGCCAGATGCCAGGTGGTGAGAAGCAGCTCTTCTCTGCTGCCTCCTCTCAAGAGAGCCTGGAGAAGGGCAGACAATCCTGCATGCCAGGGCTCCAATCTCAGGGTGGTGGTGGGTTGCAGGAGGAGAACCCAGGATGTATGAACCTGAGTCTCTCCTCAGATGGACTTTCACTACCCACCAGCACACACCCACTGATGCAGAGAGTCTTTATGAATACTCACTTTCGCGGAGACTCTCACACTCTGACCTGTTCTGTTGCCATCTTGGCTCCTCCCCCTATTTCCTGTAACATTTAAATCAACATAATTGTTTTGAGAGTCATCTTTGTTGCGGTGACTATTAATCATTTATTCTTGCTTATTGTTAAGGAGTATTCCATCCTATAACATTTCTAAAATTTGTTTATCCATTCACTTCTTGATGAATGTTTGGGTCATCTCTAGTTTTTGCCTTTTACAAATAAGGCTGCTGTGAACGTTTGTGAACAACTCCCTCCCACCTTTTGGGAACAAATCCTTTATTTCTTTTGGCTAAATATGTAGGAATGGAGTGGATGGGTCATATGGTAAGTATACATTTAACACTTAAGAAACTGACAACTGTTTTCTCAAGTGGTTGTGCCATTTTGTACTCCAGCAGCTACATAGGAGAATTTTAGTTACTACGTATCTTGCCAACACTTGGGATAGTCATTCTTGTTAGTTGTTTCTTTCTAGCATGTGGGTAGTGATGTTTAATTGTGACTTTTATTTTAATGTCCCTCATTTTGTCATGTGCTTATTTGTTATTGGTATATTTTCTTTGGTAAAATGTCTGTTGAAATCTTTCACCAATTTTTACTGGGTTGTTGTCTTAATATTACATAAGAGTTCCTAATAATTCTGACATAAGTTCTTTGAGAGTTATTTTTCTTCCAGTGTGTAACTTACCATTTTATTTTTGTAGCAGTATCTTATCTTCAAATAAAATGGTATCACTTTATAAAATGCTTTCATTTTCCCCTCCCAGGCTTTATGCTATTATCATGTATTTTACTTCTAAAGTTTTAAACCTCACAATTCATTGTTGTTATTTTTGTTCTTGAGTTAGCTATGCTTTTCAAAATTTTGAAAATAAGAAAAAAATTTGTCCCAATGCTTGCCATTGCCAGTGTTCTTCATTCCTTTGTGTAGACCCACATTTCTATTTGTTATCAATTTCTTTGTGTGTACATACTTCCTTTGGCTTTTGTGTCTGTGTGTGTGTGTGTGTGTGCATGTGCACACACTTAAGGCCTGCTGATAAATTTTATCAGCTTTTGAACATCTGAAAAAGTATTTTACTTTCATTTCCGAAAGACACTTTTGCTGTGTGTCGAATTCTAGGTTAACACTTTTTTTTCTTTTCATAATTTGAAGATGTTTCTCCACTGTCTTTTGGTTTGCATTGCTTCTGATGAGAAGTTGTTATTCTTGTTCTTCTGTACATGACACGTACTTTTCTCTGGATGCTTTAAAGATTTTCTCTTTATTACTAGTTAAGCAATTCGATTATTTGTCTTGCTATAGTTTTCTTCACTATTCCTATGCTTGAGGTTCACGGAACTTTTCGGATCTGTGTTGCACATTTCAGAAGATTTGGATGCACTGAGTAATCTTTTTCCAAGTACTTCTTTCTCTTTTCCTGTCTCTCCTCTCCGTTGGGGACTTCAATTATATGTATATCCGACTGTCCCCCACCTTCTCCTCCTCTCCCCCTTTCTTCTTCTCTCTTCTTTGTGTGTTTCATTTTGGATAGTTTCTATTTATCTTCAAGTTTATCAACTTTTCCTTCTGTGGTGTCTAATTTGCTGTTAATCCCATTCAGTCCAGTCAACATTATTTTCAATTCTGGAAGTTTAGTTTTGGCCTTTAAATTTTTTATCTTCCATGTCTCTTCTTCTCATGCTTATATTTTCTTTTATCTTCTTTGACATATGGAATATATGTGTAGCATGCATTTTAATATACTTGTCTAATGATTCTGCCATCTGTATAATTTCTGAATCTACCTTTATGGATTGATTTTTTCTTTACATTATAGTCACATCCTTCTTGTTTCTTTGCATGCCTGGCAATTATTGCATGTAGATATTGTGAATGTTACCTTCTTGGGTGCTGTATATTTTTCTATTTAAAAAAAATTCTTGAGTTTTTTTCTAAAGTTCAGTTAAGTTACTTGGAAACAGTCTGATTTTTCTTTCAAGGTATGCTTTTCGAGCTTTGATAGGTGGGAAAAGAATATCATTTAGTCTAGGGCTAATTTTTACCAACTATTGAGGTGATGTCTTTCTGAGTACTCTACTTGATTCTCTGTGTATTGTGAAGATTTTTTGATGGCTACTGGAAACGCAAACTCTTTCCAGCCCTGTGTGGTCTCTTAGTATTGTTCTACTTGTTTCTTTCTTTGGTCCTTTCCCCAGCATCAGGCAGTTTCCTCACACATTCACTGACAAGTCTTCAGCTGAAAACTCGGGGGAACTCTGTGCAGATCTCCAGTTTTTTGTCTGTGCAGTTCTCACCATGCCATGAAGCTCTCTTCTCTTTATGAAGTTCTCTGCTCTACATGACATTACTTCCTCTCGAGTACTCTATCCTCTGAATTCTAACTGCTTTGGTCTCCTTAAATTCTCAAATCTGTATTGTCAACTCAGGGAAACTGATGGGTTTTGTCTGAGTTTCCCTTCTCTGCTCTGTGGTCTGGAAACTCTCTCCATAAACTCTCTTCCAGTCTCCTGTTCTTCACATATTTGTTTTTCTTTTCCCAAGGATCACTGTCCTATGCAGCCCATCTAAAATTCATTAATTCATAGTTTTTTCAAATTGTTTTAAGAGGGAGATTCGTGTTACTTCATGTTATTTAGAGACAGCGTCTTGCTCTGTCACCCAGGCTGGAGTGCAGTAGTGTGAGCATATTTCACTGAAGTCTCAAACCCCTGGGCTCAAGGGAACCTTTTGCCTCAATCTCCCAAGAACCTAGGACGCATACCACCCAGACAGGTCTCAACCTCCTGTCCTCCAGTGATCCTCTCACTTTGGCCTCTCAAAGTGTTTGAATTACAGGTGTGAGCCACCATGCCCAACTTTCACGTTATTTTGTATTGACCAGAAGTTGGCAGTTGTGTCCTGATTGTTGGGTGCTCATTTGCTTCTTCTGTCTTCACCCACCTATGTTTAGCACACGTGTGCTTCACTTACTTTTGCTATGACTAACAGGTCGGAAGAGCTACTTACTTGCTAGATATACAGACTCATATGAATAACAAAATAATTTAAGCACTTTCCCCGTACTTCATGTTTATTTTGGAAAAAATAGAAAATAAGATAAACAAAAAGAAGAGAACAAAAAATACTGGTAAGTATTTTACCTGAGGTTACTATTTTGGTCTTAGCATTTTAAAATGTATTACATATGTAGTAAAATAAAGTTCTACGTAGAGCAAAAATCTCACTGCTCACCTCACAATTTGAGAAGGGACAGGGCCATCTCAAAGCTAAGGAGTTCTTCAATTGGGAAACACTTGATAGGCTTTTTTGGTTGATAAGATGAGGTCTCCTGTGTATACCATAGATAAGTAGATGAGGAACGAGAGGGCTGAATTATTCTGCCTAAGAGGTGTCTCATTCTTAATACAATTCTTATACAATTGGTTGGAGCAGAAGGGCACAGCAGGTGGGGCAGATGGGGTCATTTATCATTGCTTAGCCACTTCCTTTTTTTTTTGAGTCGGAGTCTCACTCTGTCGCCCAGACTGGAGTGCAGTGGCCGCTCCCGGCCACCACAGCCTCGCCTGCTGGGCTCCGGCGATCCTTCCGCCTCCGCCTTCCGAGGAGCCGGAATTACAGGCGCGCGCTACCACGCCCGGCTGATGTTTTGATTTATTGTAGCGATGAGGTCTCGCTGCCCAGGTGGGTGTCGAACCCTCAGGCTCAGGCAATCCACTCACCTCAGCCTCCCAGAGGCGCGGGATCACAAGCTGAGCCACCGAGCCTGGCTGCTTAGCCACTTTCAAACCCTGACTCTGCATCAGTGAAAGCAGCTGATCACATACGACATGGCATAAATTCATGGTTGAACAGCATCGGATGGACCAGTCTCCTACGCTGTCTGACACTTATTTTTTAGCCGAGTTTATAAAAGGACAGACTGCTATGAAAAAAAAAGCCTCAGTCTCAAGTTGAAAAAATATATGTACTGACGACTTAAGCATTTTGACATTTTCATAAAATAATCAGCATTATGGACATTACTACTATAAGCAAGCACATTTAGCATGTAATATGGGGTGCTCTGATAAGTACCTTCCTACACAACCTGATTTGATCTGGAATAGGGTTATGCAACGCACCCTCTGAATTTGTAAGTGAAACCTGAAAGTAGTGGCTGAATCAAACCCTTGGGAAGTCTTTGAAGTTGACAAACCATTTTATGTTCTGTGAAGTTAAGTTCAGAGTTATATATCTGGATTGGGGATATCCTGTGTAGATCTGGGAAGTGGTTGGTGAACCACACACATGTTGGGGAGGTCTGGCTCTGGAAAGCTTGGTATATATGAGAGCTTCCTCACCTTTTTTAGTTGAAGCAGCATTTGATACTATTAGACTCCAGGGCTCACACATTTCATTTAGAAGTCTAAGGAAACTAGAATTCAGAAAAAAGAAGTTCTTATGCCATATATGTAAATTTATGTGTGTATGTGTGTGTGTATATATATACATATATATGTATATATAAATTTGTGAATATATGTACATATATATATACATATATATGTATATATATGTATACATAAATTTAAAAAAGGCTGTGCTTTCAAATTGCTAGATAAAGGCAAAGCCCAAACTCCTGGAATCCCAACAAAGAGATTTCAGGGTTTGCGACTGCGTCTCTTGTTTATCCTTTCTTTTCCCGTGTAGTGTTTTCCCTATCTTTGCTCTCAAGCCTGCTCTCTGGATCTCAAGAGAACCCTTTCACTCTGGAGTGAGTTTTCTGTGGTTGCTTTCCAGGTTCTTCAGACTCAGTCCTGGCTCTGTCATACCACCCCGAGATGAGTTCTCACTGGAATCGTGTGGCTGACTCAGCAGTAATGGAAGGGGAAGTCGCCTCTGGCTCTTCCTTCTCTTCTGCTCCACACTCCAAAATGTGTCAAAACGCGAAAAGCCTGCAAAAGAACAAAAAGCGGGAAAGGATAGGCTAGACTCTCAGTCTTTCTTTTGCAACGCAGTGTGGCGAAGTGGGCGTGATTTCTGAGTAACTGAGTGCACTGTTTGGCACGAAGTGTGGAAAAAGATTTGGTGATTTGCCAGCCACCCTGACAGGCCAAGAGAACTGACTGCCTCTTGCCACCGATGCCACATGGTGGGAACATTGGGCCAAGTATCTGGTACTTTGGTGTGGTTGTTGGAGCTCCGTCCACACAAATTGGACCCAGGCGTCAACTTTGTGTTGAGGTAATGGTGCAGCATGTAAATAGAATCATTCATAGTGAAAGCTGGGTGCCCCATGGGTAAGAACCACTTTTTGTTAGGGTGTGCCAGTTTTTTAAGAATCTCAATATTTTTATTCATTATATTATAAAATAAAATAATGTAAATTCCATGAAAAGAACAGCTCTAAGAGGGAATGGAAGCACCACAGAGGTGAGAAGCCAGTAAGCAAACATTTGTATAATTCTTCAAATGATGGCCTGGGGGCGGCAGGGGGTGTCACTGCATGACACTAAGGAATTCCTTGATTTCTCCTTTGTGAATTTTTCCATGTAATTATCATAAGCTGCCACAGGATTTAAAAGTTTTGGCTTGCTGCAAGCTTCCTTAATTTTAGCAACTCAAATAAATCACGCCTCTCTTAGTTTTTTTCCTCTGCTCACCAGGCACCTATAAGGATTTTTTCTCTGTGAATCAAACATTCCTCACTAGAAATGTGCCAAGACAAGATGTTTCTCCCCTGGGTCAGGCCCCACTTCCAGGGTGGGCAGATACCTTCTCAATAGGACACAGCTCCTTAATAGTTTCTGTTTCCGTGTGAATACTAGAATCTCATTGTTTTTTTCCAACCAGAAGAATCCTGGATCCTCATTCCGCATTTTTCAGAAGGTAACTTGTGGGGCAATGGTGACCAGTACTGCCCATAACCACCCCGTTCTACCATCGCTCCTCGACATCCATGCCAGCCATTACTTATCCATGTGGCCCACTTCCAGTGAATTTGGGTGTCCTTTGGAATCTTTCTCAGTGGCATGTTCCAGGTAGGTACTACCCATTGGAGATGGGACACAGAAGGCTTCTTGTTTGCCGGCCATTGGCTCCAGTGTCTTTGGTCAGCCTGGGCAATGTTGTCTGGCTTCATCTCTTCTGGATGGAAGGAGGTTAACAGGGATTCTCCCTCCTGGAAGACGCTTCAAAAATACCGACCTCTGAAACTTCCCGAATAAAAGGAGCACCTGGTTTTAGGGATTCTGGAGGAATAACATCTGGTAAAGACATTCTCAAGCAAAGGGAATTTCAATTCCAAATTGCCAGAATGCGATAACCAGCATGAGAGTCTGGTAAATCCAGACATCACAGGTTGATATGACTTCTTGTTTAACTGAATAGGAAATCTCTCCACTGTTGAAAGGACTCTAGGTCTGACTCTATCCTGGGCAGTCCAAAGACAACTACCTGAGTTTATAGAAGAGGATGGTGGGCTTCACCAGAGCAAAATGGACTCGTGTTGCCTTTTAAAATGACAGAAGGAGAGCAGGAAAGTCAGATAGCGGAGGGAAGAACTCATTAACTGCACTGCATTCAAGAAAACCAAAAAACGATGCTTATGTGGACAAGGCTGGACTATAGGTAATTTCTGAATCCATGAACAATCTTAGGTAAATTAGGAGGGTAAACAAGATTATGCTATATAAGAGAACAAATTATTTTATGCATTTAGAGAATGCTATATAAGAAATGTGCTCTTGAGAAATATACTGGAGAACATAAACACTGCAGCTGACTTGAAATACTCTCTAGTTCAGTTGAGTCCAGCCTTAGCCCAGGTGGCTGAATTTGTCTTTCCCAGCCTTTCTCTAATGGACCCACTCCACCAGGTTCAACAGGAAATGCTGCAGGCTTGTGTAGGTGCCCCCCGCCCACAGAATCTCTGTGTGGACGGCCTGATTCCTGACTCCCTTTCTAAACCAGCTGGATCTGGTTCACTTCTTCATCTTCCACTTATCAGTTTCTCTGTCTCTCTCTTCTATCTGGTCTCCTTTACAAATGCAACACAGTCTTCCTTTAAGCTCTCAACCGTGGGCTCCATTTTCCAGGATCTTCATTACAGTACTTCCCTCTGTGTGCATTCAAGGAATAACCATACTCTTCATGGAAATAGTCTGAAACGTCTCATCCTCACGTTTCTCCCTGAGTGATGGTCTCCGGTAGGTACGGTCTAGTCATGTTAATGAGCCTGCTCACAATTTAGTGAAGCGTCTGCACAGTTTACTTAAGCAAACTGATAAATTGGATGTGTTTTAATTTATCTATTTTAAAATCTCTCCTTACTTTTCTTATAGTATGCTTCTTCTCAATCTTGGTGAAATCTTTCACTTTCAACCAACCAACCAACCAATCAACAAATACCCTCCCAAATGCAGACAAAACAAAAGCAACAGATACCCTCCAAAATGCAGACAAAACTTTTTCAGAGTTATTAACTATTATTAAAATTTTCTTTATAATTATCTCTAGCAGCACAGGAGAATGATTAACAGGTACTACTCAGGAGTTGGGGATATTTTGCAAAAAGGCACACTGCATGCTTAATTTTTCCTATTTTTATCTTAAAATCCATGCCCTTTCACTGTTTTCTGTAACATATCTTACTTTTGCTATATTACAAAAATGTGCTTTTGTTTATATTTATCTATCTGATTGATAAAGTTTAAGGTTGTCAGATTTAGGAAATAAAAAATACGGGACACAAAACTAAGTCTGAGTTTTATATAAACAAAATATAATTCTCTGTGTAAGTATGTACTTTATCTGGTAACACTAGTAAACATTGGGGTGTTTCACTTTGAGACTATCATTTCTGGAACCTGATACATTGAAGAGAATTGCCAGTGTGACCAGGATTTTTCTTCTTTGAATATCTCAATATTTTAATAACTCAGATTTAAAAATATAAAGTTACTCAATAAATTGTGTCTATGCTGAACACAAATGGAACCCAAGACATTATTCAAGCTTTACTAATTATACAGGATGAGCCATGTCTTTTTGACCTAATAGGGACATATCTTGGGAAATCTTATCTGACCTTCCAGACTGGGTTTTGTTTCTATTTCTACTTAGCCACGGTATTTCTCCTTATGGGCTTTACTGCTATGGGAATTGTTGGATTGTTGAAGTGATTATTTATTTAAATGGTTTTACCACTGCTACCCATGACTATGCCACTGCCTCATGAGGACAGGGATCATTTCTGTTTTGTTCTGTGTTGCACTCTGTGTTGAACGCCGTACCTGATGTATAGGTGATCAGTAAACTCAGACGCTGCAGTAGAAGATTCCACTTTCTATAACAACAAATAGAAAAAGAATTAGGAATAAATGGATTGACAATTTGGAAAATGTATTAATACAAAGAAAACTTTAAAATACTTCTGACGGGAATAAAAGAGACATAAACAAATGCAAAGGCATACCATGTTCTTGGATAAGAATTAAATTTATAAATATAACATGTTCCTGAAATTATGCCAACAATTTTTTAACTATAAAATTGATTCTCATGTTCAAACAAAAACAAAATAAATACACAAAAGAAGAACTGAGGGAAAATTTAAAAAAATAGCAGTAAAGGTGGATTACCCCTCCCACATAGTATAGTACATTACTCAAACTTCAATAAAAATGATTATACTGTGATTCCGGCCCATTAACAGGCAGACAGATCAATTAAATAGATGAAAAGATTTAAGGTGCACCTCAAATTAATGACAAAAAATGATTTTTTTACTAAATGATGTTGCAATGTCTGAATAACCATGTGTGGAAAAAAATAAAGTTGAATTCATATTTTTCCATACACAGTACAAACTCCAAAATGACCAGCAACTTAAATGTAAACTGAAATCATAAATGTAATAGAAGAAAATGTGGCAGAATTCATTTGTGGTCTCAAAGTAGGGAAGATCTTTGTCACTATGATTTAAAAACCATCAAAAGAAATATTGATAAATTCATTAGATTATATACAAAAGAAAAGAGAGATTTCTGCATGGCAAAAACAAAACAATTCCTTAGATAAAGTCAAAAAAATAATAAAATAGGAAAAAAGACACACAATTCTTATCACAGAAAAACAAGGTGATCGCTCTAATATATCAAGAGTTCCAAGAAGTCATCAAGAAAAAGACCAACAATCCAATAGAGAAGACTGATACTTATCGGGCAGGCTGTTGGGAAAACAGGAGTGCTTATACCTGTTGGTGAGTGTCAGTTGTTGAACACTATGGAAAGCAACTCAGCAATATCTACCCAAATTATACATGCATAAATTATACAAAATACACAAAAAATATAAAGTTATGGACATTTATTTGGTGACCAAGTGTCCATTTAAAAGGGACTAAGTAAATTAGGATACACCTATATAATGGAAGTGTTCAATCATAAAAAAGAATGATGCCACTTTCTTATGTACTGAAGGAAGACCTGCAAAATACATATATGAAAAAAAACCAGATGTCATGTGAGTGCACAGTATAAAACAGGTTTTATGTATGTATGTATTCGTATCTATGTGTACATATATGTATGCATATAATTTACATTTATATTTAATATGCATGAGGAAACTCACAAATGATGCATAAGAAAATTCCTAAGGGTGGTACCTGTTAGGATGGGTTGAGAGTAGGAAGAGGGAACTTGGTGAATATGGGCCAGGGACAGAAGAAACTTTCATTGGATGACCTCTTATTGTTTCTCTTATCTTTGAGAGATGCCAAGGTAATACACATTTAATAAATTAGGTAAATAAATTAATTTTAAGAAGAAAGAAAATTGCATCACCCAGGAAAACCAACAACAAGAACAACAGCTCATTTTATTAAATTTACTACAATGGATTGAATAGAAGTACACTGAAAGGACACCAAGGACAATGTCACAATGTTTTTTAAATTTTAAGCTGCCTGAAGTCAGTTTTGGAACTAGAAGGCAGATGAAATACACGTGTATGTCTATGCTGACATTTGTTGGCTAGTATTGACTTACATATAGAGAACACCCATTCCTTTAAATTAGGAACTCAGAGTTGTGCCACGACTCACAGAAGGCCTAACAACTAGTGTCCTCTCTTAGGAGCTGTTCATTGGGATTTTGGCTTCTCAAAGAATGATTGAAAGCATTCCGGTATGCCGTGCCTCAGCAAAGAACCTCAAACACTTTTCTCTAGAAACAAAGCTGCTTGGAGGGGAAACCAAACACACTCTTCTTCCTGCTGGATGGTGCCAGCGGTGGCTCTGGCATTGTGATGGGCATGAGACATCAGAGATCATCTTGACATCAAGCGTCATGTTTATTACTGCCATTGTACCGTCTGACTTTTAACCACGAGGGAGCTACAGAATGCAAAACAAACTCTCTTCTCACCCACGACAGGAGGGTCACTCTTTGCAAGAGCATCCATCGTATATATTTAAAACCCAAACAGGATAGTTTCCTTGATATTCTGTTTGTAACAGAGGTCCTGATGAAATCCGCCTGGCTTACATCCAACTGAAGCGATGTTGACTGACAGGGCAAAGCACTTTGATAACTGGCAAGAAATATGTCTTCACTGTGGAGTGCGGAAGTTTGTCCCCAAATTACGAGGCTGAGATGGAAATCTTAAATTCCTTAACTTCTTACCAGAGTCCTTTTGAACTCTTGTATTCTTTTGGCATCAGTGACTAAATTATCTTTCCATTTTCACCATGCTAGGAGAGACTGCCAGAGCCTTCTTTGTGCTAATTGTCTCTCGGCTGGACCACTGTGAAGTGATAGTTTGGGTGCAGAGACAGGGAGCAGGGATGGGGAGGGAAAGTAGCCCCGCACAAGCAGAAGAGACGGCAGAGGTTTTGTCAAGTTACTTCAGGTCTTGGTCGAAGGAGTCTCTTAAGCCAGCCTACCACTGTCTTTTACTTTTTTTTCTTTATTAGCTATGTTAATAGTTTCTAGGAGATGATTTAAACTGATATTGCTACCTGAAAGTACTTTCAGCTGTCTCTTTTCAAACAATAAAACCTCTGTTCTCAGCAGTAGCTTTGTTCCTTTGAACACTTTAGAAGCAGTTAGTTTAACATTCTCAGTTAAACTGTATTTTAGGTGAGTATGTCTGGCACTATCTCATTACCCTGAAAGAGATAGCATTCATAGCTCTCTCATTTCCTGAAGTAACCACTGGGGGTGCCAAAAAATGTACACACATTTTAAGAGATGTTAGGAGATGTTCGCCATAATCAGAAGTGTCTGGATGCTGATGGTAACCACTCTGAGCACCTCTTGTAATTGCAGAAGTCAAACATGACTTGTATTCATCTTATTGTGCATTACAATTTGTTTTCTTTCTTAAAATGTGTATACATTTTTGGCACCCCCATTTCTGGAGCACCCTCTGTATATATGTGTGTGTTTGAATATAATGTATAATGAATATAAATGTATAAGTGTATAAATATTTATCTATTACTTGCTAATATCTGTGTCCTTCTCTTAGAACAAAAACCACATGAAACAAAGGATCCTGGTGTGTCTTGTTAACCTCTGAGTTCTCCTTACCTCGCACAGGGCTTGGCACATAGTAGGTTCTCAATAAATACTATTACAAGACAAATTTGGGCTCAGATTCAAATTCCGTCACTTACAGCATGCTGGCCTCATATAAGTTAATCAATCTCTCCATCTATAGCAATATTACCTTTCTCATAGAGATTGTGTTGCAGTTAAATAGTACATAGTGAAATGCCTGGCACACAGCAAGCATTTCATAAATGTTAGCTGTTTATGATTGCTAGGGTTTGGCCACTCGTGTCCCCTTGCAGATAAATTTGTGATAAGACAATAATTTTAAATCTGACACATTATATGCTTGTCTTACTTGTTGAAGAATTTTGATTTTTTTAAAAAATTATACCTAAGTTCCCCCTGCCTGTTTCAAGATCAATATTTCTGCCTATTTATTTTCTTTTTAGCAACTTAAAATGTTAATTTATGAGATCTGATGGTTTAATTGACCTCTAGATTGTTATAAAGCTAATGAATATGTTATTTATAAACAGCAGTGTCCTTCAGATCGTTGGCTAGTCCAGATTGGTTTACTAATAGCTGTTTGTAAACTTAGATTAATAACAGGTTATAACAAATAGAGCAGGCTGGGCTCAATGGCTCAGCCTGTAATCCCAGCACTTTGGGAGGCTGAAGCAGGTGGATTGCTTGAGCTCGCGGGCTCGAGACCCGCCCGGGCAACTTGGTGAGACCTTGTCTCTACAATAAATCAAAAATTAGCTGGGTGTGGTAGCACGCTCCTGTAGTTCCAGCTACTTGGAAGGCTGAGGCAGAAGGATCGCTGAGCCCAGCAGGTCGAGGCTGCGGTGGCCGGGAGCAGTGTGCCACTGCATTCCAGCCTGGGTGACAGAGTGAGATTCCAACAAGACAAAACAAAACAAAAAACAAACAAACAAACAAACAACCAAAATAAATAGAGCAATAAAAACATCCCATTAAATTTACCATCCTAGGCTGTTAAATATTCAGACACTAAAAATATTTCAGGGCAGTAAAATGGAGGGGAACTGATTTGCCACATTGGCTAACTGATGAAAAAGTCCAGGAATTCACTTTTTGGGGGAAAATAAAGACAAACAAGCCAGAAGCAACAGAAAATATATGATAACTATATTAAAGGAACAGGAAACAAACAAATATTTACAAAATAAGAGTATACTATGCCCACTTTTTTATGTACTTAGGAATTTAAAAATCTTGATTAAAAAAGGATGATTTTCTTGAATTAAATGATTGCTTTTGAGTCATTAAATAAATGGATAAAGAAAATGTGGAATGAATATACAATGGAATACTATTCAGTCTTAAAAAAGGACATTCTGTTAAGTGAAATGAGACAGACGCAGAAAGACAAATACTGTATGATCTCACTTATGTGCAGAATCTAAAAAATCACGCTCATAAAAGCAGAGAGTAGAATGGTAGTTACCAGAGGCTGAGGGTGGTGAGAATGTTTGGAACCATTGGTCAAATCATACACAATTTCAGCCAGAGGAATAATTTTTTTTTGTATCTATTACATAGCAATGTGACTAGAGTTAACAAAAATATATCTCATCAACAAGGGTAGCTGCATAATGAACATTTGCATACCTAATCCTGAATTGTACCCCACATCTTTAAAATAAAAAAATTAAAAGGTAAAAAAAAAAAAATAAATATCGTGTATTTCCCAATTGCTAGGAGTGAATTTTAAATGTTTTCCTTATAAAAATGATACATAATTGAGGTTATAGATATGCTAATTAGATTGATTTAATCATTCCATATTATATACATATGCCAAAACATCACTTTGTAGCCTATAAATATATACATATAATTTGTCAATTTACGATAAAATAAAATAAAAAAAGAAGCAAAATATTAGAATAGGCCATCAACTATGAAAGAAAATTTTACTTTTTTTTTTTGAGTTGGAGTCTCACTCGGAGGCCCAGACTGGAGTGCGGTGGCCGCTCCCGGCTACCACAGCCTCGACCCGCTGGGCTCCGGTGATCCTCCCGCCTCCGCCTTCCGAGCAGCTGGGACTACAGGCCCGCGCTACCACGCCCGGCCGATTTTTGATTTACTGTAGAAATGAAGTCTCGCCAAGTGGCCCAGGTGGGTCTCGAACCCGCGTACTCAGGCAATCCACTCGCCTTGGCCTCCCAAAGTGCTGGGATTACAGGCTGAGCCACCGAGCCCAGCATGAAGAGTCTACATATTATAGAAGTACCTCAAAAATAGTAGGCACAGTTTTTTCAACTGATACTGTGTTGTTTTTAACCACTGAAGAAAATAATTTTAATATTCTTTATCTATTACAATGGATATAGCCGGGCTCGGTAGCTCAGCCTGGAATCCCAGCGCTTTGGGAGGCCGAGGTGAGTGGATCTCCTGAGCCCATGGGTTCGAGACCCGCCTGGGTCACTTGGCGAGACCTCATCTCTACAATAAATCAAAAAATCAGCCGGGCGTGGTAGCGCGCGCCTGAAGTTCCAGCGACTCGGAAGGCTGAGGCGGAAGGATCGCCGGAGTCCAGCAGGTCGAGGCTGCGGTGGCCGGGAGAGGCCGCTGCCCACCAGTCTGGGAGACGGAGCGAGACTCCGACTCAAAAAATAAAAAAATAATAAAAATAATAAAAAAATCCAATGGATATAAAATAGTGCTACATTATTAATTTTGTGATGCTAGGAAAATTCTGACAATGAAATCTGACAAATATAGTTTCAAAAAGAAAATGATAGACTAATTTATCTTTTAAAGATAGTTATCTAAACGGAATGGCAAATGTGTCAGTTACCCTAACACATCAAGGCTTTTCCTAGGAATGCAAATTTCAGATGTTCTCCCCACAAAAATGATAAATATTTGGGGTTATGGATATGTTAATTAGTTTGATTTTATTAGTATACATGGTATACGTGTGCTTAATATTAAACTTATTAATATTTTCCATCAACAGATCTGGTAGGAATATCCATGTGATTATTTCAAAAGACTGTTGAGAAGACATTTCATATCAATTAATATCCATTTCTGACTTTCATGCAAAGAAGCAAAAAGTTGAAAATTTGGGGTATTTCCTTGGTGCAGAACATCTCACTTAATCCAAAGGCTAATGCCACCCTGTGGAATGATGAAATAGTAGACGTTGCTGTTAGCATTAGGAATAAGATGCTCATTATTACTTGGCATTTTCCTAAATATCTGACTAAGAAAATAAGATATAAGAATGAGATATTATAACTGGAAAGGTGATTACATCTTTATCTCAGACTATAAGATGACACGCTTTGCAAAAACGAAAGATGAATGAAAAACTCGAGAAATAATGAAGCTACTGAGTAAAACGATCAGATATAAAGTAAACACAAATGGACAGCATTTATTATACTGCAAAAACAACCCATTATAAAATATTTAAAACATGACAATCCAAATAGCAAGAAAACAATATATATAGGGAAAAATAAGCATGGAATACTATGCAGCAGTTAAAAGCAACAATAGATATATATACACACATGTATATGCATTATTCATTCATTTTCATTTCCATGAACAAAGTATATCTCTCCAGTTACAATCTTATTTAATGTATCTCAATAAATTTTTATAAACATCTTCATCAAGCTCTCCCATATACTTTGCTAGATTTATTCCTAGGTAATTTATATGTTTGTTGCTATTATACATTGATTCTTTTTTTAAAAGGTAGCTGAAACAATTAGTCTTTTTGTACCTATTGTAAATGATAAGCTTGGATTATCACTATCTTATTTTGTACTTTCTTTTCTTCCATTTTTCTATGTTTTTGTAATTTTTTCTTTGGATTGATGGAATATTTTTTCTTGTTTCATGTTTTCTCCTTGTTGGGAAGCTACCTGCTGTATTGGTACTCTGATAGGTTACCTTAATCGTTTTAGCATGCATGCCTAACCTAGCAAAGTCTACATTTGATGAGTATCTTCATCTACTTTCTGAACAGTATCAGGTCCTTCAAACCCTAGCACCAGTCACCTGCCTGCTGACTTACATGCTGTTGTTGCTATGCCTTTGAGGTCTGTCCTTCACTTTGTCCCCACAAGAGATTATGATAATTTACTCACCTTGTTTCCATTTTCTTTTCAGATTATTCCTTTTTCTGGCACCTCAGATCTTCCATTTATAATTGTTTTTCTTCCACCTGATGTACACGACTCAGAAATTTCCTGTTAGGTGTCTGTTGGAAGCAAACTCTCAATTTATATCTGTTCGAAAATAAATGTCTATATGTATTGTTCTTGAAATACATTTTACTGAGTGTACAGTTCTAAGCATGTTCTTTTTTTATTTAGCATATTGAAGATAGAACTTCACAATCTTTTGCATTCTGTTGTTTTTGGGAACTCATCTCATAGTCTGTTCGTCATTTCAAATATAGGTGATTGTCTTTTCTATATGGCTTTATTTATTTATTTATTTGCCTTTGGGTGTTGTGTACTTTTATCCTGATGTGTCTAGGTGTGGATTTCTTTATATTCACTCTGTTTTATACTGTCAGGGCTCCTAGGTAAGACGGTTTAAGAAGAAGCTCATTTGGGAAAATTCTCAGTCCTTCTCTCTTCACAGGTCACCTGTTCCCCATTGAGACTCATTTTTCTTTTGGGAATTTTGAAATTCTCATTCTGACTTTTATGACTTTAACTTCTCCTTCGTACTTTTTGGCTCTTTGCCATTCTTTGCTGCATTATAGACATTTGTTTAGAGCTCTTTTTGTGTTTGTTAATTCTTTATCTCCAATGAAACTCTATTAAACTTTTCTATTGAGTTTTTAATTTTAATAATTTTATTATTACTTTTTTGAAGTTCTGCTTTATAAATATCTGGTCATTTAAAAAGTCTCTTTCTCTTCATTCATATGTTTGAAACTTCCCATTTAATTTTGTTAAACTTGTAAAACATGCATTAATTTATAATTATCCTGATGATTACCAATAGCTAATTTTTTGGGAAGGGACATTGTTCATTGTGACTTATTTCCTTGTTTCTGTTAGGAATTTTATTAAATCATGATTTTCAATTCCTTGGAATTTCATCTGAGTAAATTTTTTGAGGATCAGTTTGAAGGTGGCTTTCTCCAGAATGATTTGCATTTGTCCTGTCAGTCAACTGGAAACAATACCAACTTGGAATCACTTTAAACTAAATTCTGAATTTTAGGATCTTCATATCTTCAAAATGCAGTGAATTTGATCTAAAACTCACATAGGGCAAGCTTGTTGTTATGAATTTTCAAGGGAGTTTTATTCCTCCTTTCTGCCGGCACCAACATCTGAGACAGTTTCCCTTGCTATCCCTTAGGGAACAGGAGAAAGATGTGTTTATTTAGAGCTCATCATAACACAGACGATATAACTCTTTAGGGCATCACACACACACACACACACACACACACACACACACACACACACACACACACACACATATATGAGGTGGGTAGGCCCTGGTGTTTGTCTCCTGTCTTCTATAGCTTGGTAGACCTTGAAAATCGAAACTCCAGTTAACCTGGGATTAGCCTTCAGAATGCAAACTGTTCTTAGTTTTTGGCTAATTGTTCTATATTGCTTCTTTCACATAGTTATTGGAGTCTGAACATTTCTCACTTCTTTGACAGGTTATATATATGCTTAAAAAGATGCTTTAAAAATTATCTTGCATTTTAAGTTATTGTTAGCAGAAAGGTCAGTGAGGATCTCTAGTCAACTGTATAGAAACAGAACTTCCAGAATCGGTTTTTCAGAAAGGATGCATCCAGTGTCTTACATCTTGTGGATACTTGAACAATTCTTGGCATATCTTTGGATTGCATTCATGATTTTTGTTGTTGTTGTTTTTGATTTGTTATATTCAGATGTGAGTTAAACATTTCTTGGGGATTTGGATAAATGTCTTATTTTGGACATTTGAAGTCTGCTAGGATCCAGTACTATTTCAAAATACAGTATGTGTTGTGGATATGAGGGAGGAAAAATTAGCTTGGGAATATACACTCTGAGCCTGGAGCATCTTGTAATGCCAGAAAGTAAGGATGTGCTCTGAAAAAAAAAAAAAAAAAAAGCTGCTGTGATGGGAGTATGTCAAAGGGACACAAAAACCAACTGAAAATCTCCCAATAGCCAAAGCTGAAACAATTTGAGAAAAAAAAAAGTACTGGATTATAACCCAAAGTGTAAAATAAATAAATATGTGTCCATACTGATATACAGAAATGAATGAATAAGCAAGTAAATGAAGGCAGAGATAAAATAATTCTAAATAATTTATGTAGATATCTCTCCCTCAAGAAAGCGAAGCATAACTCCCCACTCCTTAAATGTGGCCTGCACAAAGTAGCTTCTTTCTAAAGGGCACCATATCAAAGGGGGAGGGAGCAGGAAAGAGTAACTTTTTTTTTTTGAGTCGGAGGAGTCTCACTCTGTCGCCCAGACTGGAGTGCAGTGGCCGCTCCGGCTGCCGCAGCCTCGACCCGCTGGGCCCCAGCGATCCTTCCGCCTCAGCCTTGCGAGTAGCCGGAATTACAGGCACGCTGCCATGCCCAGCTAATTTTTGATTTATTGTAGAGATGAGGTCTTGCCAAGTTGCCCAGGCGGGTCTCGAACCCGCGGGCTCAGGCAATCCACTCACCTCGGCCTCCCAAAGGCGCGGGATTACAGGCTGGGCCACCTGGCTGAAAGAGTAACTTTTAAGTAATGAAACTTAATACTATCTCAGGCAGGTGACCAATGTCAACACCAATAGTGTACACACACTGGATAAGATGTAATGAAAATGGCATTTAAATCTATGGACTTTCTTTCAAAAACCCCAAACACCAGTCAAATTATGAGGAAAATGTCAAATAAATTCCAGCTGGCCAGACGCCTCAAAACCATCAAGGTCATCTTGGGAGGGGACGTCTGAGAAATTGTCACAGCCAAGAGGAGCCTAAAGAGACATGAGAACTAAATGTAATGCGGTATTTTGAATGAGACACTGGGACAGAAAAAAAATTTGGTAAAGATTAAGGAAATAACCAGACTCGGTGGCTCAGCCTGTAATCCCGCGCCTTTGGGAGGCTGAGGTGAGTGGATTGCCTGAGCCCGTGGGTTCAAGACCTGCCTGGGCAGCGAGACCTCATCTCTACAATAAATCAAAAAATCAGCCAGGCATGGTAGCGCTCACCTGTAGCTCCGGCTACTCGGAAGGCTGAGGCGGAAGGATCGCCGGAGCCCGCGGGTCGAGGCTGCGGTGGCCGGGAGCGGCCGCTGCACTCCAGACTGGGCGACCGAGTGAGACTACAACTCAAAAAAAAAAAAAAAAGATTAAGGAAATATGAATAAAGTACTGACTTTAATTAATATTAGTATATTAATATTGGCTCATTAATTATGACAAATGTGCTTTGCTGATGTAAGATGGTAATAATGGAAGAACCAGGGAGTGTGGTATGTGAAAATTCTCTGTAGTTTTTACAATGTTTTTAGAAATTTAAAGCTATTCTAAAGTAAAATCTTTATTATGAAAAAAAACAAAGGCAAAACAATTAGCTTGGGAGCTTGAAGTTGTAGTTTTGCTTTGTAATTGGTCAGCCTTAATGACTTTGAACAAGCCCCTCCCAGAAATATTCCTTATCTGTCCCACAAAATAGCAGAATATTAGCTCTAAGTTCTCACTTACGTCCTACATGAGAGAACAAAAAGTCAAAATTCAAAGAAATCAATTTGAAAAAGAAAATAATTTTGCTTCTTATATACTTGTGTCCATGTCATCAGATCTCTCTCTGCAAAAATTGTGCGACAGTGTGAATCTCAGTGAATAAGCATGGCAAAATGGAATGAGATTTGTAATAAGATTCAGGAGATAGTAGTGATGCTGCTGCTATTATTATAAATACTTGAATCAATAAACACCTTGAAGTGAAAACTTACTGTGTGTCACACATTGACTAAAAGCTTTAAATCTTATTTATTCCTTACAATAGCTCTATGAGCAATGTCTTAGACTGGATTCTGTAACAAAATACCACAAACTGAGTAGCTGATACACACCAAAAATTTATTTCTCATAGTTCTGGAGGCTGACGAGTCCAGTATCAAGGCACTGGCAGATTCACTGCCTGGTCAGTCCCCTCTTTCGAGAGGGCACTTTCTTATTTGTACATGATAAAAGGGAGTGAGGAATTTTAGGGTTCTCCTAGAAGGCATTAATCCCATTCATGAAGGCTTCATGGCCATGACCTCATTTCTTCCTAAGGTCCCCGCCTCCTTCCCGAAACTACCACTTTGAGGGTTTGCATTTCAACATACGAAATTTTGAGGTGTACCAAGATGCAGACCATAATAGGCAGGCTTTTGATTTTATAGAAGAAGGGAAATTAGTATTAGAGAAGCAAAACAACTTGACCAAAGTTCTGTAGAAGTGAAGACGTTTTAAAATGGAGTCATCCAACAGCAAAATCCCTTCATATAGCAACTACTATTTCCTGTCTGCTATTTACTCCCTCTGTGCCTTGGGAAAGCATGCAATCTCTCTGGACCCATTTTTCTCATAAAATGAGGAACTGAGAATAGATTATCTCTAATATCCCTTCCAGTTCTAATATTTGCATCTTTATTCTGAGAAATTATCATTGAATTATTCAATTGCCATTGAATTCCTTAGCACAGAATATAGTTTCCTCACTTTGAAGCATTACCTGATAGTCCTCACAGAGATAATCAACCAAATGGGGAGAAAATGATCAATGATATAAATATGAGCAACTGCCTGATACTCCAATACCAAACTTTGGTAGAACACAGGCGATCTAAATGAGGCTTCTTTCCTCACTGCTGAACTGAAGATAAGAGAACCTTTGATGCAATCCCCTCCTGACTTACTCTCCAGCTGCGGGCAGGGAAGCTGTTACAAGAGGAGAGAGAATGGGCTGCGTTGTTCCTGTATGTGCAGGGAGTTTGCCGCCTGAAATGGGCCCAATGGACACAAAGTTTTAAGATAAGACCCTCTCCGTGGGCACCAGTGAGTGCAGCTGGGTGTAGAGGGAAGACAGGGAGCTCCATCTCTGACTCTCCCTTGCACTGAAAGAGAGGATAGAAATCGTCTTTCTCTTCTTTTGGCTGAGGCATAAACACAAGAAGAAGGTTATAAATATCTCCCCGGTGTCTTGACACTGCCCAAACCATTTTTATCCTAGTCAAGCTCAAGATAAACCATGTCCTGTTAAAAAGGAGGTCAGGAGTTTATGCAGTGACTCCTGGTCTATATATGTGATTCTGTTCACTACCACTCTGCTCTTTTTGGGCTCTAAGACAATGAGATGGGCAGTTCGGCTGTTGTTCCAAAGCCTTCGAAATTGACCAGAGGACTTTTTAGTTAATCTCCAAGGGTACCCTTGGCCCCAGATTCATTCTCTATGGCTTCGTCCACTGAGTGCTGCTGTAAAGAAGTACCTGAGGCTGTGTACCTTATAAAATAAATAGACAAAGACTCATTTGGCTTATGATTCTACTGGCTAGAAGATGGGTGAAAAGCCGCAGGCTGCTTCCACTCATGGCAGAAGGTCAGGAGAGCCAGCCCGTGCAGAGAGCACACGTGAGACGGGATGAAAGAGAAATGGAGGTGTCAGGCTCTGTTTAACAACCAGCTCTAGTGAGAACGAACGGAGCAAGAACGCACTCCTTACTGTGAGGACAAGCCCGTGAGGGTCCTCCCCCGAGACCCAAGCACCTCCCATCAGGCCCCACTTCCAACACCGGGGACACAGTTTCAACATGAAGTTTGGGGAGGGCAAACATCCCAACCGTTGTGGTGGGACTTCCCCTTTCAAATGATGCTCCCTCACAATACCCAGCAGAGCTCTTCAGATGCCTCCCCCAAGCTCAAATAACACAATAAAACCTTCTAAAATAAAATTGCTCTGGCTGTAAGTCATCATCCAAAAATTCCTATCTCCAACATTTTGCATTTAAAGATTTTCACCTCCCTAATTTTATATTTTGTTCAATGTCAGATCATGTTTCCCTCTCTCTGCAGATTAACTTACCTTCTTTACAGAAAAATGTGAAGCCGTCATGTGAGATTCCCTCACACGCCAAACCTCTGACCACATCTGTGTAATTTTTATATTACTTGTTGTGTTATCTATCTATCTATCTATCCACCCAATTCCTCTAACCATGCTTTACAGTCAGTTGTTTTC
Organism: Cephalopachus bancanus; assembly: GCA_027257055.1. Classification (NCBI taxonomy): domain Eukaryota; kingdom Metazoa; phylum Chordata; class Mammalia; order Primates; family Tarsiidae; genus Cephalopachus; species Cephalopachus bancanus. The sequence goes on from JAPVLO010000140.1 coordinate 1,979,098, forward strand.
TGTCTTGAACTGCTAAGTATCCTTATAGCTCTTTTACAGTCAATAGTTTCCTTTCATGGGGACAGGTGAAATGGTGATAAGCCTCTCATTATTACACATACATGTGAATACATACTTACACACACACACACACACCAAATTATCTGTCTCTTTCTGTAGTAAAGTTTCTTGAAAGAGTGGTTAATGCGAGGCGAGTGGATTGCCTGAGCCCGCGGGTTCGAGACCCACCTGGGCAACTTAGTGAGACCTCGTCTCTACAATAAATCAAAAATTAGCCAGGCATTGTAGTGTGCACCTGTAGTTCCAGCTCCTTGGAAGAGTGAGGCAGAAGGATCGCTGGAGCCCAGCAGGTAGATGTTGCAGTGGCCGGGATCATGCCATTGCACTCCAGTCTGGGCGACAGAGTGAGATTCCAACTCGAAAGAAAGAAAGAAAGAAAGAAAGAAAGAAAGAAAGAAAGAAAGGAAGAAGGAAGAAGGAAAAGGAAGAAAGGAAAAGGAAGGAAAAGGAAGAAGGAAAAAGAAAGAAAGAAAGAAAGAAAAGAAAGAAAGAAAGAAAGAAAGAAAGAAAGAGTGGTTAAATTCATTGTCTAATTTTGTCACCTCCCACCTCTCAACTGACTCTTATCTGGCTTCCTTCAAACCTCTATCTGGTCACCATTGACCTCCATGCCACTAAATCCAAAGGGCAATTTTCAATCCTCATCTCACATAATCTACCAGAAAAATGTGAAACTGTAGTTGACATTCTATTTGAAATACCCTCACTTCATGAAAACCAAGCTTTAAGAGGTTTGAGACTCACATTCCTTTGGTTTTTTCTTTTCTCTCTGGCTTCTTCTTCTCAGCCACCTTGAAGGAAGGATCACCCTTACCCATCTGGACATTAATTGCTAAAGTTTCAGGAGTCTCTGTTCTGTGCTCCCTTCTCCCATTATATAATTTCTTCTTAGACAATATTATTCATGCTAATGGTTTAATTTTTGACTTATAAGTGATATGACCATAAATTGCAAATTTATTTCTCAAGCAGAAACCTCTCATCTTAGTTTCTGACTCATGCATCATGATTATTTAGCAGATCTACTTTCATATCTCAGAGATTCCTCAAACTCAAGATTAAATTTGCCATCTTCCCTTCAACCTCCCTGTCTACGTAGTATTCCCTGTCCTAATGAATTACACCAGTACCCATTTATTCAGTTACTTAAGTCAGAAACCAGGGAGTAAACTTGAATGCCTTCCACATTCTTAGCTCTAGTCTATCAAGTCCTGTCAACTATTACTTCTTTAACATCTTTAAAAATCATTAATTTAAATTCATTTAACATCCTAGTTCAAACTTCTTTCATCTTTCACCTGCATTATTTCAACAGCTACTACATTCTTCTTCCAGCTTCTTCTCTTCTTGCATCCCAGACTGTTGTGTTTTGAAGTAAAAATTTCAGAAAGAAATCTGAACCCAGCACCTCATTGCTTAAAACCTCCCCATGGTCTCACAGTGCTCTTAAGGTAAAAACTGTAACATGGCTCCTGAGTTCCTGCCTGGCTTCACCTGTGCCTCTCTCCACAGTTTCATCTCTCACCCTCTTGGCTTCACTCCTCGCACTGGCTTAATTCATATTCTTGGAATCTTAGGCCCTCTATGGCAGTTTCTGTCTCAAAAGTTCTTCCTCTCCCCTCACCCTAAGTTAAATTCTACTCTTTCTGTGGATTGCAGTTCATGGCATTTCCTTAGGCTAGTCTTCCCCGATGCAGTTGGGTTTTTAAAAAAGCTCTCACATTACAGGTGTCTACTGGAAAGCATCCATCCATTCTGTGGTTATCCAGGTAATGTCTGTATCCCCAAGTACTGTGTTTTTGCTCATTATTATATCTCCAGAGTTGATGACAATCCCTGACAGCTCTTATGGGTTCAATCAATATTTGCTGAATGCATGAATGAACGAAGAGGAGTCCCATTCAGATGCCTGGCTCCCCTGGTACCTACAATACGGACTAGAATCAGGGGTGGTAGAATAACAGATGCCACTCCTTCGTCATCTCCAAAGGTGACTTAATCCTACTCTGTCTTTCTCCAGTTCTGCTTTTTCAAAGTGCCAAAGTATTGATGGAACATGTAAGGAAGCGAAACCCTAACTACATAATTTAAAGTCAATATAACTTTGCAGCGAAAGCATTTTCCAAACAAAAGCAAGTGAAAAGAGAACAAAGTAAGAAAAAAAAGAAATCTTTCTTCCCAGCCTTATTGGGATCAATTAGTCAGTTTGTTTTGCTATTCCAAAGTTCGACTCACGAACAAGATGGCGATGGGACAAGCTGAACTGTGACGATCTCCACAAAAGGTGACTCCTGAAGGCAGTTCCATGCGCCCCCACAGCTGCCGCCTATAAGGGGGTTGACTGCTATAGCTAGTCCCATGCAACAAACAGCCTCCATCGCACTACGGGCCTCCCCAGGGGACTACTGCTGTTTGCTACGGTGCTTAACAGCGCTGACGCTGTGGCTCTTGGCTCCAGCCAGAAATTCCCAGCTCCCTCCTCCACCCCAAGCCACTGGCCACACACCAGATGCGGGGGCCCAGCCATATCGCTGGTTGCCAGTGCCTGACACCGGACACACACCATCATCCATTATAGTGGATCATCTATGGACCCCAACGAGTGGAGAGAAAGGACGAGTCGAGAGAAAGGGTCAGCAAAAGAGGAGCCCCCCACCACAGTCATTTTCCAGGCAGAGATTCGCATGGCCCCGCCCATCTCCGAGCAGCCTCTACCTTGCTGCTAAGGTAACCTGCCAAAACAGGAGACAGAAGCCCCTCCCCTACACTGAGTCAGACACACACAACTCAGTCCTCAGGCAGCAAGGCAGCAAGCCGAGGGAAACGACCCAATCTATGAGTAAATCTATCTGCCTGTAATGAGAGTAAAGGGGAGGGGCTAGACATCAGAGCTGAAGAGACTTTAGACACTCAGGAAAGACTCCAGAGCTAGTCTGGTTTCTCATTTTGATTTTATTGTTCTCACTGTTTGTTTTGTTCACTTTTGCTTGCTGTTTGATTTAGACTACCTGTTTGTGTTGGGGGAAAACACATCAAAAGGCATGAATTTATTGGACTGTCTTTGTGTGATTACCAGTATGCTTTAGGGAATTTTGTTTGTTTTTTACTCTTTTCTGACCGTGTGTCTCTTTTCATTCGTTAGTTGGTATGTATGTCTGTTTTCCTTCTTACTCTTCTCTCTTTCCAACTTCCTCTTGACCCCCCCTTTCTTCCATTATTTTCCTTTTTCTTGCCTCCTTTTGTTCCAGGGAGCAAACCTAAACCCCACTGCATGGACAGATTGTAAGGCAGTGGGAAGTGGGTTCCAGTGTGCCCATACACCTGTTGGTGGATACTGGGATCTGCAGATAGATTCTGAATCACAGCTTCCCCCTCAATTAAACCTCAAAACTGCAAAAAGTATAGCCACCAACCCACAGTCCAGTCTCAAAAGTGAACAAAGCCAGAGGACCCTCATATGGAAGAAAAGGAGATTGAACAAAAAGATGTAAAAGCAACCCCACCTTTCTGAAAAACAGAATTAAAGAATGGGAGGGAAGGGGGGAAAAAATCTACACAAATGAAAAAAAAAACCAAAAGAAACATATGGGTCTGTCAAAGACCTGGGAGGTCAGACTCTGAGAAAACAGACTTTGTAATGCAAACAATGAAGAGCCCCCAGAATGACTGGCCACAAACTACAAACCCAGATATCAAGACATTAATGGAGAGATTAAAAAGAATTGAGGAGAGACAAGAGGAAACTAGGAAGGAGTTGATAACTGAGACAACAGTGGTAGAGAATACTGTGAATGAAATAAATAACAAACTGATAAGCATGGAAAGCAGAATTAGCCAAGCAGAAGAAAGGCTCTCAGAACTTGAGGACCAAAATATAGAACAAACCCAAACTGTCAAAAACATAGAAGAGAAGCTTAAAAAGAGAGAACAATACCTTCAAGAGATGAGCGCTTACTTCAAGAGACTGAACCTAAGAGTAATTGGACTTCCTGAGGCAGAAAGAGGAAGAGAGAGACCATCCTGAAACAAACATTCCATGAAATTATTTGAGAAAACTTCCCTCATCTCATCAGTGATGTGAAAATTCAAACACAAGAGATTCAGAGAACCCCTGCAAGACAACAAATGAGATCAACTCCCAGACACATAATAATTTGCCTAAAAAAAGTAGGTATAAAAGAAAAAATCCTAAAGGCAGCAAGAGAAAAAGGCCAGACTACCTACCAGGGAAGACCAATTAGAATAGTAGCAGATTTATCTACAGAAACTCTTCAGGCTAGAAGAACTTGGAGCCTTATCTTCAAAGTTCTAAAAGATAAACAATTTCTACCAAGAATAACATACCCAGCCAAGCTAAGCTTCATCAGTGAGGGAGAATTAAAATCTTTCCCAGATATCGAATCCCTAAAAATTTACGCTGCCACCAGACCACCTCTACAAGAAACACTTAGAAAGTATTAAACACAGAAGAAAAGGAATAAAGAACAACAATGTTCTTCACAAGAGTAAAGGAAAAAGATTAAAAACACACATGAACCAACCCCCAAACCAAAAGAAAGACAACAAACAAACAGGAACCACGACAACAACTCTATAAGAACCTTATGATAGGGATCAACTCTCACATTTCAATAATTAGCCTGAATGTGAATGGACTAAATGCACCACTGAAAAGACATAGAATGGAAAAATGGATAAAATATCAGCAGGCAACAATATATTGCCTCCAAGAGACTAGAAAGGACACTCAAGACTCAGAGTAAGAGGATGGGAAACAAAATTTCAGGCGATTGGAGCACAAAAGAAAGGAGGAGTCGTGATCTTAATCTCAGACAAAATACCCTTTAAGCTATCAAAAATTTAAAAAGATACCGAAAGCCACTATATAATTATAAAAAGTTCAATTCATCAACAAGAAATATCCATCCTAAACATATATGCACCCGACATAGGAGCACCAACTTTCATAAAGCAGTGTCTAGGTAAACTCAAAAAATTTATTGACTCTAACACTGTCATAGCTGGGGACTTTAATACCCCACTCACAACCCTAGACAGATCATCAAGAAAAAAAATCAGCAATGAGATCCGGAACTTCAATGCAACTCTTGAACAAATGACTTAATTGATACCTACAGAACACTCCACCCAATGACCACAGAATATACATTCTACTCAGCATTGCATGGAACGTACTCTAAGATCGACCACATACTTGGCCATAAATCAAGTATAAACAAATTTTAAAAGATTGAAATCATGCCATGCACCTTCTTGGACCACAGTGGAATAAAAATAAACATCAACACCAACAAGGTTCCCCCCAAACCCACAAAGACATGGACACTAAACAGCATGATGCTAAACAACTCCTGGGTCAATGATGAAATCAAAACAGACATTAAAAGATACCTAGAAACAAATGAAAATGAAGAAACATCTTTCCGAAATCTCTGGGATGCCATGAAAGCTATAGTAAGAGGGGGAATTCATATCTCTACAAATGCACATGAAGAAAATGGAAGGATCACAAATCAACGTCCTAACAAGTCACCTAAGGAAGCTAGAAAAGCAAGGCCACAAAACCCTAACTTCAGCAGAAGAATGCAGATCACCAAAATAAAAGTCAAAATCTGGGACATAGAAGACAAAAAGATAATACAACAAATCAACGAAACCAAAAGCTGGTTCTTCGAAAGGATAAACAAGATCTATGGTCCCCTAGCTAGATTGACCAAGAAAAAGAGAGAAAAAACCCAAATAAACACAATTAGAAACACAAAAGATGAAGTCACATCTGAAGAAATACAAAAGATCATTAGAGACTACTATGTACACTTGTATGGAAACAAACTTGAAAACCTTAAGGAAACGGAGGACTTTCTGATATCACACAACCTGCCTAGGTTGAAACAAGAAGAAATTGAGACCCTAAATAGACCAATAACAATCAAGGAAATTGACTATGCAATAAGAAAACTACCTACAAAAAAAAAGCCCTGGACCAGATGACTTTCCAGCAGAATTCTATAAGACATTTAAGGAGGAACTGATACCAATCTTACTGAAAGTATTCCAGGTAATTGAGAAAGATGGAACTCTCCCCAAATCATTTTATGAAGTTAACATCACATTGATACCCAAACCAGGTAAAGACCCAACAAAGAAAGAGAACTACAGGCCAATATCTTTGATGAACATAGATGCTAAAATTCTCAACAAGATCCTAGCAAACTGGATTCAACAACACATCTCAAAAATCATTTATCATAATCAAGTAGGTTTCATCCCTGGGATGCAAGTCTGGTTCAACATTAGTAAAACCATAAATGTAATTAAATACATCAACAGACGTCAAAACACAAACCACATTATTATATCATTAGATGCAGAGAAAGCTTTTGACAAAATCCAGCACCCCTTCTTGATAAAAACCCTTGAACATCTAGTTATATGTGGAACATACCTCAAAATAGTAAAAACCATCTATGAGAAACACACAGCCAGCATACTCCTAAATGGACAAAAATTGGAATCATTTCCCCTGAAAACTGGAACAAGACAAGGATGCCCACTCTCACCCCTTCTGTTCAATATAGTATTGGAAGTCCCAGCTAGAGCAATCAGAGAAGAGAGGGCAATCAGGGGTATCCAAATAGGAAAAGAGGAAGTCAAGTTATTCCTCTTTGCAGACGACATGATTGTATACCTTGAAAACCCAAGAGAATCTGTCAAAAACCTCCTTGCACTGATAAAGGACTTTGGCAAAGTCTCAGGGTATAAAATAAATGTGCAAAAGACAATCACATTTCTTTACACCAATAATAAACAGAAACCCAAATAAAAAACACAATCCCATTTTCAATAGCCACAACAAAAAAGAAATACCTTGGCATCTTCCTAATCAGAGATATGAAAGACCTTTATAATGAAAACTACAAAACACTGCTCAAAAAAATCAAAGATGACACAAACAAGTGGAAAAATATCCCATGCTCATGGATTGGAAGAATCAATATTGTGAAGATGTCCATCTTAGCCGAGGCAATCTACAGATTTAATGCAATACCCATCAAATTACCAGCAGCATTCTTCTCAGATCTAGAAACAACAATACAGGAATTCATATGGAAACACAAACAACCAAGAATAGCCAGAACAATCCTCAGAAAAAACAAACAAAAAAACAAAGCAGGTGGTATCACACTACCAAACTTTAAACTTTACTATAAAGCTACAATAATCAAAACAGCTGGTATTGGTGCAAGAACAGACATATAGACCAATGGAATAGAATTGAGATTCCAGAAGCAAAACCTCAATATCTCAACCAACTCATCCTCAACAAAGCCTCCACCACCCACCACTGGGGAGAGGAGAACCTATTCAGTAAATGGTACTGGGAAAACTGGTTGACCACATGCAGAAGATTCAGACAGGACCACTGTCTATCCCCATACACAAAAATGAACTCTAAATGGATTAACTCTAAATGGATCTAAACATGAAGCCTCAAACTATGAGAACCTTAGAAAATGCAAGACACACCCTTATGGAAATTGGAACTGGCCTCCAATTCCTGAACAAAACCTGAAATGCATGGGCCATAAGAGATAAGATAGACAAGTGGGACCTCACTAAACTGACAAGCTTCTGCAAAGCCAAAGAAACCATCAAGAAAGCAGGGAGACAGCACACAGACAGGGAAAAAGTTTTTTGCCAACTCTATTTCTGACAATGGCCCAACATCTAGGATCTACAAGGAACTCAAACGTGCTGAAAAGAAAAAAACAACCCCATTACAAAGTGGGCAAAAGATATGAACAGACACTTCTCAAAGGAAGACACACGAGCAGCCAACAGATACATGAAGAAATGTTCAACCTCACTAGTCATCAAGGAGATGCAAATTAAAACTACACTGAGATACCACCTAACTCTAGTTAGAATGGCCATTATCAATAACTCAAAAAATAACAGATGCTGGAGAGGATGTGGCGAAAAGGGAGCACTTCTACACTGTTGGTGGGAGTGTAAACTAGTACAGTCTCTCAGGAAATCAGGGTGGCGATCCCTAAAAGTTCTGAAAATCGACCTTCCATATGACCCTGCAATCCCCCTACTGGGAATATACCTGGAAGAACTCAAATCACTCTATAAAAAAGATACCTGCACACGTATGTTTATCGCAGCATTGTTCACAACAGCAAGAACGTGGAACCAACCATGCTGCCCAACAAAAGAGGACTGGATAAAAAAAATGTGGTACATATACACAATGGAAAATTATGCAGCCAAAAAGAGCAAAATTAGAGTTTATAATACTGAGTGATCTCTCACAGAAACAAAAAGCTGAGTTTCACATGTTCTCACTCATAAGTGGACCTTAAACAACCACCGTAATACTGTAAGAAAAGGATTGACAGTGGCGGGAAACTACGGGGTGGGGGCAGGGCAGGAAAGGGAGGTGGGATTAATGGTCGTCAATATCTGTCTGGGGACGGGGGACACACCTCATCAGCGAGGGTACCTGCACAGTGAATATTTGTATGCCTATCCCTTAACTGTACCCCACCACTTTAAAATAAAAAATATAGATTATAAAAACAAAACAAAACAAAGTTCATGATCTGAAAATTCAGATTCACTTGGTAGAAATCGCCACCAAGAAGCTACACGTGACCCTATTCATCCTATTCATTCCATAGGCTGGAAACAAGCCCTCTGTTTACATGACACCTTAGATCAAAAAGTGGCCTGTGAGACAAACTTGTCTTCCCACAGAATGGCGTGGTGTCCTCCATTCGCAAGTCCCAAGGATCTCTTCTTCCCCTAGTACTCATTGACATCCGGAAAGCCCCTCAATTTGCCTTTTCCTTTTGTGTTCCTGGAACACTGATGTTGACCCCCGTGTCGTTTCTGCGTAGTGACTACAAGTGCTGCTTCTGTGGCCATGCTCTGCCAGGCAACTCTGGGCATCTTTCAGAGAAAGGACTGGCCTCTCCACATACGCTGACGTCTCTGCATCTCGGCATTCTCCACCCTCTGCAGGGTCTCAAGGTTTTTTTTTCTCTGTGCCTCATTTGGTTGCTTCCACTGCTTTGCGCTCTGAAATCCCCTGGTCCCAAGAATCCTAAGGAATGTGCCTTAGTCCCAAGAATTCTTTTGTCCCGAGAATTCTCTGAGGAATGTTCCCAAGGGTTCCCTAATTTTTTTCTATCAGATGACTGCACTAAGCCCCTGTCAGTAGTCCTGAATACCGTGTCCTCAGATGTTCATTAGGAACTAATACGCTTTCTGCCATGTTGCTCTTTTCCTTTGCCTCTATTTATTTATTCATTTATTTTTTCATCTTATTTGGAGATTTGGAGTCATCGGGAAGCTAGTTATCTTCCAATGGCAGCAGAAACAATCTGAATTTTATCCTCCGGCGGGGCTCTATTTCCCCTCTATCACATGGGCCCAACAGAGCTTTAAAAAAATTAAACCATTTCTTAAGATAATTCCGTTTCTTCACTACCACATACAAAGCAAATACTGTTTGTGAATCTAGATATCTTCCTTTTCTTTAGGTGCCAGCCACTGATTTTCTTACATCCTTCTCCAGATTTGGTCTAGTGGGGTCTGTATTGAGATGTGGTTCGTGAAAAAGGTTGTCTCCAATGCCTCTTTTAGAAAAAATCCGGACTAGCCTTTATGTCATAAATAACCTTACGCCAGCTTGAGACGACACGGTGGGGTGGGGGCACTGAGCACCTCAGAAGCCTGTGGATGACAGGATGACTCTGGGAGCCAACAAATGCCACCTCTGTGTGAAAGGTTTTACAGTGACCATCTTATGCTGCTAAATCCTAAACACAGCCACCCTGAACTTCTTGTGACATTGAGGCATCTTCCTGTCTCTTCAGGCAATCAAATTGTGCTGATCTAATGGCAGCCCGTGATACAATTGTGGCCATAATATGAACCACTTGAGCCTACAAAAGCCAAAGACAGCTGATGCAACCGCTATCTAAAGCCAGGTGGGCCTGCGGTGCTACATCTGTTTATATTAAGTGAAAGAGCTTTGAGTTCCCCATTGGATATTTCGACTTCCAGATTCTAGTGCCTGAACCTACACCCAGTGGACTCCATGTGGCAAATCAGTGGGTTGGGATAGGAGGTGTCACTAACCTTCTCCTCTCTAGGGTTTTGGAGGATGGAGGATACACTCCGAAATGACACCAAGCAAAGGGAAATCAGTACAAATCTTATTAATTTTTGTGTGATTCCAGGTACTATCTAAAAGACTAGAAAACTCTGCTTTAGCCAAGATAACAATCAGATATTTGGATTAGCTGCTGCTTCTCCTTGAAAGTGTAAAAATGAACAAAAGACCAACCAAATGAGAACAAGCAAAGACTATTTATCCAGAACTTGCTGTAACCAGGGAGTTGGCAACCATCACTTGCATTTTTGCAGAGACTCAAAGACAGGCAAAGAAATGAGAAAACTGTGCAGGGGAAAGAAAAGCTTTGGTTATGCCTTGATCAGAGCTATTGGCTTTGGGAAGCTGTAGGTGTGGGTTAGCTAGAAATGGGACATCCATTTTAGGGGCAGGGATGCATATTTAGCTTTCTCTAATGGTCCTAAATTGGAAGTAGGGGCAAAAATTAGAGACGCTGTCAGTTATTAATCAATCCTAGCCATTTTGTGTCAATTATTACAGAGGTTATTATTTGGCTTCCTGGATTATTTCTAGAGATAGCAGTCTGACTTCCTTCAAGTCTGATTGGCTTCCTGGCTTGTTATTATACATTAGATAGTTGGTCTCCTGGGCAGACTGCTGCAGGTGGTGGATTAGAGTTCTATTTTGACATACATACTGGATATCGTTGGTTTATATATTCAGAAGTAAGGGAAGGCCAGAAAGAGGGGAGAAAATGCCCTGTGTCTACTGCTATCTCACACTCCCAGAGAAGGTACGGATTTTAAGAACAGAGGGTTAAATATGAGGCAATGAACATAGGTAGATCTTACTTGTCCACCAAACTTGAAAGTTCCTACTGAGAATTCGTCCCCTTAGAAAAAGAGTGTACAAAAACAAACAACACACAAACTGAATTCAAATTAAAGTGTGTCTATAGGACAGAGAAGATTTCTAATCAAAATAGCTTTTTCTATGAAAACATTGAAGATGTTATTTTGTCATAACTGGTGATCTGATGGAAGGTGCAGTCTGTATACAGGTGTGCTTCACAAAGAGCAGGAGGAAGAGACCAAAATGCAGAGAGAGCCTCTGACTTGCTTCATCAAAGCTGCGTATGATTTCCCAAGAAAAATTCCCTGTTAATTTTGCCTTTGAAATAGGTTCTCTGACTGAGCTGTAGATACGAGGGCTATTCCGGTGATGCACAAGTGAAACTCCTTAGCCTTGTTGGCTGATTTGTGTTTCTGATCATTCTGTTGATGGGCTGGCTTTAACAGAGTGTGCCCTGGTTAATATTCATTGCGATTGATTTTATCGTCTGACCTTGGTCTCAGCAGACGGATGGCAGTGAAAATGAAAGGTATTGAGGAGGCCAGCCAAAATATCTACATTGAACCCATGAAAAATGGAGCCCGAAATGCCCCAATATCCATTCGAAAGTGCCTAGTGTACCTGGTGTTAATTGCTTCCTGGCCTTTCCTCTCAGAATGGACTTTTACATTTCATATCCTGTTCACTTGGAAGTTCAGTGTTTTAACCCATTCCATAGCACGGAAGTGGATTCATTTTCATTTTCTTTTTTGGGCTTCACCCAAGACAGTTCAATTAACCTCTGAGCATAGATTTGACAATTCTGACTTTGCGTCTGTTCATTTTCCTGGATTTCATCTTCTACTGGGCTTTTGGTCAGAACAGGACGGTATCATGAAGATTTCATTTATTTCCTAAATCAAATCAATCAGTGGGAGTATGTGCATGAGTTTCTTCTTTTGAAGTAATTTTTAAAGGAACTGAAGAAAGATTTTTTTCCTTGTTAATGTACCTTTTCTGCTGTAGATTCACCTTGCCTACATTTTCTGTTTGTCTTGTTTCTCTACAGACAGAAAAGAAAAAAGTAAGCAAGCAAATTAGTCCAAGGCCTTTGGACCACTCTTTTATGTAGATGGTTTGTTCCCCCAGAGCATTTTGAAACTGCACTACTGCCCTTCCCTGTGTTTAATGAGACCTGTGGGCAAACACATGATTCAGTGGAAACTAAGAGGCAGAGTTTAAATATGCTCCGATGACAGCTGGCTTACTTGTGCGAGCTGTTGCAAAAGGACTTCACTAATGGTTCAAGCAGATGGACAGAAGGAAGAAAGCTGAATGTTAGAATGTGTGAGAGGCCAAAGGTCAAGGTGAATGAGCCTGGTGATTTCCTGAGGTCTGTGGGTGTTTTGTGTTGCAGCCTAAATTGAGGGTTGTTTTTAATTTGATGCATTTTTCTAAACTTTAAGTAGGTTCATTAAACCAAAAAAGAAAAAAAAAGCCTCAGCTCTTCATTTAGTTCTCAATTAAGTTTTGGCTTTTACCTTTTAGGATAATATAGAATTTACTTGCAAAATAAGATTTATAATACGATTTGAAGGTTAAGTTCAACATGGTTTATTTAACAGATATTTTTTTGTAAAACATGATCCCCTCGTTGAGTTTTTTTTTTTTAATACCAACAATGTACATATACTATATCCTTTTTTAACTTAAAAATAATTTTTCTGCTGGGGCAGGGGAATTACAAAACAGCTTAAATATATTGCATAAAGAATAATTGCCATTTGGTTCTTTCTAGAAAATCCTACTTTCCAGATACTTGCTGAGATTTAGATTAAAAATCCAATGTCATTTTTCTATTTCTTCTGATTCTGTAACTCTTATATCTTTCAGCTTCAATCAAGTTCTATCGAAACCAAGACATTAACTAACTTTTAGTTTGACAATCAAGCCCTTTAAAGGAGGCCATAAATTTAAAAGGAAGATTGTTTTTGTTCCAGAAGAGATTATTTTGAAAGTTAAAATATATGTACTCCTTATGGAAAGAAACCAAGTAAAGCTTTGTTGCAAAAGGTACCTTCTACACTGCTCTGGTTCGGGAGAATGGAGCAGGAAGAAGCGGGGAGAGGCTGTCTTCCAGCTGCCTGGGTTCTGGGGCTTTCTTCCCACAGGGGATGCCATTGGTACTGGAAGTTGCCTCGGGGTCAAGTATTTATTTACTTAAAGATAACATTTTAATGATATGAAACTCCAAATTTAAGGGTGTGTAAAATATTAACACAGCAATTAGATGTATTGTTTATCACCCTGATTTCCAGTCCTTTTCAGACTGAAATTCATTTGGGAGCCATAAAAAAACTGCCAGGACTGGCCATTAAAAAAAATGACCTCAAATCACAATTAGCAGCTCTTTATTTGCAGTTTTCATATATACATGGAGGTACTGTTTGCATTTCTACTTCAGGAGTAATTCACTATGATCAACTACATTTTTAAAAGGAGTGTACAAGTAGAGGCTGAGGCCATTTAAAAGCAAACACATTCAAAATTCAAAGTTACATGCTGTACTTTCCATAGGTGGTTAATTTTTCTTATACTTTGGTTTTTGGTGATCTGCTGGGTGAGATCTTTGAAGGTTATAATTCATTATTGAGGGGTTCTTCAAATAATGGGAAAAGCCTAAAAAAAAAAAACCTAGAAAAACAAAATATAACACCTGCAGAAAGAAAGAATACTGGTAGACATTTCTTCATCATCATGTTTTCAGCAAAAAAATTGACTAGAAAAATTTTAAAAATCTATATTAGGTAAGATACAGGCACATAAAGAGAAAAATGTCAATCCCACTGATTTAATAAATTTTCCTATATAGCTCTAACTTCATCACCACTTTTATGAACAAAAAGTCACGGGAGACTTGATTGAGGAACTAAGAAATTAAAGGAAGAAAAAAAGTCAGCAAACTTGACTTGATTAGGGAAACGTGACTTATTTTTTTAATATAATTAAAATGTTTTTAGTACGTAATACAATTATATACATATTACATACTATAGAGTATATGTGTATACTAATGCATGTTAATATAACACATATACTGACATTAGTATATAATAAAATACACGCTTTCAACTACTGTCTAGTCATTGTGGGTGAATTTTACAGCAATTTCTAGTTGTTATCTTTGAACACTTTTTCAATACACGTACCCAGAAACATTTCCTTTTAGTTGCAGTGTGACTGTGAGGAAAGACGGCTGCAGCAGAGAATGGGCAGCCGGCTTGGCAACAGACAGGTACGGATCCACTCTGAGCTTGGTCCCCGACTGCTTTTGTGAGCTTGGGCAAACTTGTCAACCTCTCTGAGTTATTCATAAAATAGGGCTGATACCCATCTCTTAGGGCGGCTGGGAGGTTTAAGTGAGATAAGTCATGTAGAGCAAGAAGCTCTGTTCAGCAAATGTTAGTGTCCCTCCTCTTTAGGTCACCTGAAGAAACACTCATTCAGATAACGTGCCATGCTAAATGCCTTATGTGTATTTGTCTTGTCGCTCTTGAAAACGAAACCCCAGACTTATGAGGCAGGTTCTCCAATCATTGTTGTTCTGTGCAGAGGAAATGGAGGCACAGCAAACAGCTAGTAAGTGACTTAAATCTGGGTCTACTTGATTCTAAAGCCGGCATTCTTAACCATCTAAAATGCTGTGGAAAGAGATGGCCAGCTGAGAATAGAGAAGAAATCGATTAATAGTGACATAGGGGAATCGATGGGTAAGAGAACAGAAGGATCCAACATTTTTGTAACGTAATCTATGCATAACGAACCCTGTTTAGAAATGACAGTGAAGAGAAAAAAATATATACTGTGAATTCTTGGCCATAGTACATAGATACAAAACAGAAAATGTCATCAAAAAGGGAGTGGTCAGGGTCCACATGGAAAAATGTCTGTTGGTGAATCGGCTATAATGGAGCTATTATAATGCTGGCATGCTGGTATTATGAAGCATTTTTCTCTATTATATACTATATTAGTCAGGCAAAGCTAGGCTGTGGTGCAATAACAAAGAGTCCCTAAATCTCAATGGCTTGGTACAGCACAGGTTTTATTTCTTGTTTGCTCAAAGTCTACTGCAAGTCTGATTGTCTTGTCAGGGCCACTGTCCTCCATGTGGTCACCCAGGAATCTAGTTATATCAGTCTCAGGGCTCTATCACTTCAATGTGAAATCTGCATATGATTGCTGCCATAGAGTGAGAAAATATGGAAGAACTTTCCTGGACAAGTTAATTTTTGTACTCCTAACCCATCAACCAGATCTAGGTACATACTCTGCCTAATTGCACGGGGAGCAGGACAGTATACTGTAACTACCATCAATCTGCTTCTTGTATCCTTAAGACTGTCAGTAGGCTGTTTGTTTTCATACTGTGGCTTTTGTGACTATTCAGCTGAAATAATTTCTATAAACTAAAACTCCCTCCTCTCGTAGAACAGTGTCACTTTTATTTCAGCCACTTCTGATTAAGACACATTCAAATACTTCAAATGATTTAAGTGGCAGATGTTATCTAGAAGTGATTTCGAAATCCATACTCAACTGCTCTTCAATCAGCAGGGATTATGTAATGTTCGCTCTGCTGTTTCGAGCAGTAGAATGGATTACAGTTCCAAATCTGAATAACAGAAAAACAGAATAAACACAGAAGAGTTGCTCTTTCATTCTGCCACAGTTGGTGGGTGGAACCTAGTCTATGTTGGAGACTGTTCATCTGTCCTGAGCATCAGACTGAGTAGTGGATGGTGGTGGGGTGCGAGGGTATGACAACTTCAGGGCACACACGTGCTCAGGGCTTTTCCACAAGGCCAATGGGAACAGCGAATAGTCAAAGCTGTGGTTTCCACTCTCCCCATATTTGAACAATAGCAACTTACCTGTGGCTCAATAGGTAACAAGAGCAAGTAATTCCAGCCCAAGTAAACAGCGTTTCAGTCATCCAGAAAGCAAAACCATCTCACCATCACGGTAGAAGATAAAACACTTTTTATAAAGAAACATGCAGATGTATGTTGGTCAGGATTTTTTTATTTCATTTTTTTGAGCTGGAGTCTCAGTCTTGCCGCCCAGGCTGGAGTGCAGCGGCATGTTCACGGCCACTGCAGCCTCAGCCTGCTGGACACAGGTGATCCTTCCACCCCAGCCTTCCAAGTAGCTGGCACTACAGGCACGTGCCACCACACCTGGCTAGGTCAGGATTTTAAAAGCAATTGCTGTCCATGGAGTTCCTTGGGAGATTATTCTATCACTAACTGAGAAAGCAGAATTTATTTCTCTGTTATAAACATAGTGAAATGACAGGCACAGAAGAGCGTAGTGAAAACTTTCTAGTGGTTTAAGTGAATTGTATTCCTTGGCCTTGGATTTTCTTGTTTGTTTGTTTGGTTTTGGGCTTTTTTTTTTTTTTTTTTTTGAGTTGGAGTCTCACTCCGTCGCCCAGGCTGGAGTACAGTGGCACGCTGACGGCGACCCCAGCGTCGACCTGCTGGGCTCTGGCGAGCCTTCTGCCTTAGCCTTCCAAGTAGCCAGAACCACAGGCATGCCACTCCCGGCTAATTTTTGATTTATTGTAGAGACGAGGTCTTGCCAATTTGCCCAGGCTGGTCTCGAACCCGCAAGCTCAGGCAATCTACTCGCTTCAGCCTCCCAAAGTGCTGGAATTACAGGCTAAGCCACCAAACCCGGCCTGGATTTTTTTTTTTTTAAACAAGTAAAGTGTTGCATTTATTGAAAGTAGTAAGTGGACCACAGGTTATTTCAAAACTGTCAGCCAAGCACGTTTATTGAGCACTCAATCGCTATGATACACAAATGTGAAAATAAAGAAACAGATAAATCAATCAATAAATTATCAAAACCAAACAAACTATACTTAAGGCTTTTACTTTTGGTTTCATTTGTTGGCATCTAAGTCTACACTTTGGAGATTTTTGTCTGCGACAGTTTCACTTCTAAAATGTTTTCTTCCTAACACATACCTAGTAAAAAACAGTTCCATCATAAAACCCATTTGGGAATTATAATTTCCTGATTCCGTAGTTTGTGGTGGAGCTCTGAAATTAACATGGCGGAAAATTTTTCCAAGTGATTCCCATACACACCTGCTTTGGAAATCACGAATTTAGGGTGCTTCACAATAGGTGACATTTGGGGTCTAAGAGAGATACAAATATGCTAACACTGTGGCCTCTGTTTCCAGGGCTTCTGCTTCTCACCTGCCATGCAGGATGCTTGGGTTAAAGCTTTGGTCAGCATGAACTGCAGTTCGCATCCTTGGTTCTTCCATTTCCTAGCTGTATGATCTTGGGAAGGTTTTAAATTCTGAGCTCCGGTTGCAGTTGCCTTGTCTGATAAGGGAGCTAAAGTGACCTGCTTGGTGGCACTAGGGAGTATTTGCAGAAAAGCATCCCGTTGGGTGCCTGGGACTTGGTAGGCCCTCGGTTTCTGTCTCAGAGTAAAAGTCAAAAGGGCCCCATAGCCAGTGTCCTTGTTTCCCTCGCCCCTAACCTCGTCTGTTAGTTTCCCTTCAGCAGGCTTCACATGGGGCCCTCCTCTGTTCCTCAAACCCTCCCTGGACACCCAGCCCTGCCCCTGCACCCATAGGTGCTTCTACCTGGAGTACGCTTTCCTCAGCTTCCTGCAGGTCTCCTCCCCACCTTCCTTCCTGGCCCTGGCCTGAAGCAGGCCGGCTATTCTCTCACCTTCCTGGATTAACTTGAAACCGTTCTTTTGTTCTCGATTCCTTTTCCTGAACTTTTCACCACTCACTCTACTCTTATGTCTTATTAATGGAGCTTGTTCATTCTCTCTTCTCTACCACTGGAATGTGAGCTTCAGGAGGGCAGAGGTGTTTGTTTTTGTGATTTTTTTCCTAATTTCTAACAGTGATAGCAGTGACTGGCAGACAGCAGGTGTTTAGCAAATGTTTATTGAACGAATTATTGTAATAGTGGGTCAATCCCAGTAGGGGAGTATCATTCATTACCAGGCCAGAGAAATCCTGGGCCGGGTCTGCTCTAGTTTTGTTTCAGATTGCCCTGTGTTTCAGACCTGAGTATTATCTGGGGTGAGCAAAATCATCACCCCTAGGGGATATTTAGAAGTGGAGTGACTCAGGATTGTTCTAGATACTACTTCCTTTCATGTGTCTCCATCGGGAATCACCCCTCGAGACCAAGGTGCTACTTGGTCTACTCTTTGCGGAAGGAGAACTGGGATCATAGTTTGAAAGAACAAATTCAGAGATACTCTGGGACCTCTGTTTGGGGATGCTTGATGACCAGTGATATTTGATTGATGATCCTAATCCACACCCCTCACGGGTAAAATTTCTGTTGTTTTCCTGAGGCTCACCCGAGCGAACTTTTCCAGCTCCGATGGACCCACGAAGGGGAACATCTCTTCGGTCTCCTCTCCGGCCTCCTCTATGCTGCAGACAAAAGCACACAAATTCTTTAGCCTTTGTTGTGCTCAGGGAAAGGGTCTCCCCCTCTTTCTCTGCAGAAAGGGATACCCAGACAGGGCACTGCCCCTATCTTCTCATTTTCCCACTTAAAAAAAAAAGTGTTTTCCAAATGTAGTTAAAAGAGATCTGGGAATTATCATTGATGACAGAAACGTCAGCTTTGTGAGAAAATGTCGGTTTTGCCAGATGCTTCTGGTCTTGGCTGCCTAATCCAATTGCTCTCTCAACAGCTGCAACCCCTTCGTGGGACCCCACACCTCCGCCCACGTGCTGTCTCTATCAGCTGGAGCCCAATTGGTGCCTGCTGCAGGCACTAAAATTTAGGCAAATAAAATAGCAGGGGTGAATCAGGAACAAGACCAGTAAAAAGAACCTTCCTCCATGCCTCTCAATTATAGTATCACAATTTCACTCCTAAATGCTCTGGGAAGGCCGAGTCAATGATCTGAAGGATAATTTGGTTTCAGTTGGCGAGTCTCACGATGTTGCTGAAAAAAGGAAGAGAACTTATATTAGTAAAAGGTGTATTGCTACAGATTGTGCCATGCAAAATTAGATTCAATATATTTTACTTAATTCTCCCACGCTCTGTGAGCACTGAAGTCCGTTTTACAGATAAAGAAACTCTGGCTCAGAGAAGTCAGCTAAGTTGCCCCAAATCATGTGTTAGTAAGTGGAAGATTCTAGATCTTTACACAGGCCTGATTGATTATGAAGCCTGGGCTGTTACTGGCATATCATGCTGTTCTGCCCTCACATGGACTGAGACCTTATGGGGTCCTAACAAGCATGCTTGCCCTCACCCTGATCCCACATTCTTTTGTGTATTCCAAACATCCTGAACTTACAATATTCAGATAGTCAGATAAATGCTGTCATTGAAAGCAGCCATGATGGAAGCTTGTATACTTGTAAGGGTCTGACTTTTGCAAACTCTAAATCTTGAGAATTTTCATGCCTTGAGAGGGCATGGTGGTATAAATTCCACAGTCTCCACAAAGCTGGACCAAAACAGGCTTGCTGGACATCAGTAAGGCTCAGTCACTGGTTATGCGATTGGCTCTTCTCTGCAAGCTAGCTGAAAAGATTCAAATCCAAGCTTCAGAATAAGTGGACACTATTACATCAGGAATGCTGACGATTGGTCGTGTGTAAATGTTAAATCCAACGAACTGCCTATTGTACCGGATCGGAACTTGGCTAGGACTTCTCTTTAGAACCCGTCTTGGAGTTAATATCAATGGTATCAAAGAGGCTTGGGAGAGACTAACTTCCCAGGCTTGAATCCTTGGCTGTGCCACCTCCCAGCTGTGTGACCTTCGGCTTTCTTTCCACTCTCTGGGCCTCAGGTCCCTCGACTTGAAAATAGTGAGGAGGCTGGGCTCTGTGGCTCAGCCTGTCATCCCAGCACTTTGGGAGGCCGAGGTGAGTGGATTGCCTGAGCCCGCGGGATTGAGACCCACCTGGGCAATTTGACGAGACCTCATCTCTATGACAAATCAAAAACTAGCCGGGCATGGTAGCGCGCGCCTGTAGTTCTAGCTACTCGGAAGGCTGAGGCGGAAGGATCGCCGGGGCCCAGCGGGTGGACGTTGCGGTGGCCGGGAGCGGCCACTGCACTCCAGTCTGGGCGACAGAATGAGACTCCAACTCCAACTCCAAAAAAAAAAAAAAAAAATAGTGAGGATGTGACCTGCATCACGGGGCTGAGGGCAGGGATTTCAAAAAATTGTGAGTATCAAATGCTTAGAACAGTGTCCCTTAGTAGGGATTCAAGTGCTAGCTATTTTTGTGATGTACGGCAGTGCAAATTTTATTAATAAAATTCATTTATTTACTACCCCATTGGATTTTGCCCAACACCGTGTTCCTCAGTTTAATTACCTTTTTCATCAGAATCTGGGCTGTGCCCAAACTGGGGCTTCATCCATTTACAAATTTCAAACTTATCCTCAAAGGAAGAGGCCTTTCCATTTGCAAGGAAAGGCCTTGGCTCAGTTTCTGGAAGCAGCAATGTAGACGAATGTAGAGTGTCCAACATGATTGTTTTTAAAGGGACAACCTTCAGTTTGCATGTGTGAGTTCTTCAGTGTTGGTTTAAAATCAATTATGCTACTTCATAG
This sequence comes from Cephalopachus bancanus, assembly GCA_027257055.1. Lineage (NCBI taxonomy): Eukaryota > Metazoa > Chordata > Mammalia > Primates > Tarsiidae > Cephalopachus > Cephalopachus bancanus. Next base: position 1,999,802 of record JAPVLO010000140.1, read on the forward strand.
TTATTCCTCATAGAGGATGATAGCTTTGGTTTATTTAATAAGATTTCCAACTCCATTTGTGATTTCATAAACATATTGAGATCTGTCCAACATGCTACACGGTTCTTGGAATTAAACACAAACTCCAAAGCGTTTGAAGTTCACACCATCTGTAACTGCTGTCAGAGACTCCAGGAGTTGAATCTCGTCCTTACATTTGATACCAGCTGAAAGAGACACCTTTTTCTAGGTAGCATGTATGCAACGGGACTTACAGTTCTGAGAAACTATTTTAAACTTTCTCCATCCTTAGTTTACTCTAGCACAGAAGTAAAAGAATTAGGCAGAAACAAGATGGTTATTTTTTTTTCATATGGAAGTTTCATGTTTTCACAGAATTTGTATTAATAATTAAAGTTTCTTCAAATGTTATGTAAAAGTTTGAAATTCTATAGGATGTTTAATGATATTCATTTACTCAGATAGGCTGTGTTAATATGTCATAATTTTATAATTGAAAGTTATTCACTGGCATGACTGATTTTGTTTATTCTACAAGGCTCTTTCCTCTGAAAGAAGGAAGGTGGAAGAATGTAGATATGGCAAATTATTGCTCTCTCTCTCTCTATATATATATTTTTGGTTATACTACTCAAACTTCAAAAGAAGAAATTTGCGTTTGACATCTTCTGGTTTCTTATTTTGATTCCCTGTTCCATGTCTCGGCCCCTCCTCCTTTGCCCCTTTCATTATATCTTGACTTTCTCTCTTTGTCTTTGAGCTCTACCTATCTCTTTAATTTCCCATTAGGTAGGAGATGTAGTCATCCTGATATTTCATTACTCCCCTCCTCCGCTTCCAGTGCCTAGAATGGAACAGTGCCTCCAAAACTCATGGGTGTCCAATAATTATTTCTGGAATCACGTTAAACTATTTCTCAATATACTGTTCACAAATAATATAAGCTAAGTGTGTTCACCCTTGGGGTGGTAGTGGGAGTTGTTGACAAACTCTTGCTTTCGGACTATTTTCTTTTGAAGTGAGAATTACTAGAGACAAAAATGTCTAATAAGGAGGAATGAATTCTGTTAGCAGAACCTCAGACTTAGTGGTGGGCCTGTGAGGAGGAAGCATGCAGGTCTAGACAGAGGAGTCCTCTCTTGAATTTTCTCCATCAAACCATGAGTGTGCAGTGCAACACACGAGGGGAGAGGGAGAGGGAGAGGAGAGGAGAGGGAGAGGAGAGGGAGAGGGAGAGGGAGAGGGAGAGGGAGAGGGAGAGGGAGAGGGAGAGGGAGAGGGAGAGGGAGAGGGAGAGGAGAGGAGAGGGGGAGGGAGAGGGAGAGGGAGAGGGAGAGGGAGAGGGAGAGGGAGAGGGAGAGGGAGAGGGAGAGGGAGAGGGAGAGGGAGAGGGAGAGGGAGAGGGAGAGAGAGGGAGAGGGAGAGGGAGAGGGAGAGGGAGAGGGAGAGGAGAGGGAGAGGGAGAGGGAGAGGGAGAGGAGAGGGAGAGGGAGAGTTGCTTGCATTCTCTGCTAACAAATAAAAGCATTTCCATTGCTGAGACTTTAAGAATGCTTATGTACTTCTCAAAGCTCTATTTCATTTGCTAGAACAAACCAGTGAGTCCAGAAGTTGGCTTCCTACAGTGATTGAAAATGAAAAAATATCGAAATAGCTTGATTTCTGTATGGAAGCGATGGAATTTAAAGAGTGTTGGTTTAGTCTTAGCCGCATGAAGAGGGTTAGTATAGTCTTTTCTGTTTGTTTTATTTTGTTTTTAGGCAATTAAGACTATTAAAAATATTAATTCTATATAATTCTCCTTAATATTATGTCACATGAATGTAACTAAAGCTTTCAGGTATGGTAGAAAGGCAGTGCAAATGTTTTCCAGCATAGCGATAAAAATCTGGCTGTTAAATTTAATTGTACGTACATATTTTAGCATAAATAATAAGAAACATCAGCCCCAGAAGGAATAAGAACTTATTTTGAAAATAAAGCCTAATGATTATTTTAGGTTTTATTGATACGGAAGGTTTTCCAAAGTAACATTATTAAGAGAATGATTCTGTTCTGCTTCTCTTTAAATGAGGTTACAAAAAAGTGTCCACATCATGGTATATAATGTCCTTCTATTACAGCCTTATTTTCTTGTCAATATTTTTACTTTGAGCCAAATCTTTTGATGTGACAGAAGCTTCAAATTAAATAATGGACAGTGTTTTTCATTTTCTTACTTTAATATGACACACACATTTCCAGCTCTAAAATGATTGCCAAGAAAATGCTTAATTCCCTAAATTGACTGTTCAAAGTACTACAGTGGCTTGGACTCTCAAATCACATCCATGGTTAAAGTTCACCTTGCAGTGCATTTGAAGTCAGTGCTTCGTGTTGAAAAATAAAAACTGTGAAACTTTTGGTGTTTCAAGTTTTCCGACCCCAAGTTAGTTGTTTTCCTTTAATACTAGAAGAATTAAAGACATTAAAAATCAGCTGTTAGCACATGCAATTGTGGCCTCCCATCTCTCCTTTTTCTGGAAACGAAAGGAATGTTGAAAGAGTTCCTACTTTATAATGTAGGAGGTGGCCAAGCATTTACAACTCTATATACTCCTCCAGTTGGATTCTTCTAAACCTCAGACCTGGCCAGCAGGTTTCTCCCAGACGATTTTCATTTTCATAACATTCACATCCAATAAACTGCACAAAACATAGTGTGAGAGAAAAAAGGGGGACAGGAAATGGCTCTGTTGCATGGTTATTACATCCTATTGCCTGTGGGTTGCTTGTTATGAGTTTTAACTATGTAAATATGACGTATATGACATCAGAATTTAATCTTAAAGCTTCTATGTGGGAGATAGAGTGTGACTTTATTGTTAGGGCTAAAATCAACTGGGTGTTGACAGGTCTCAAAAGTCACTGAGTACAAGCTTAAAAAGAAAAATCTCAGACTGATAAGCTGTTCTTTGATTGACAACTTCAGGTCTGACTGCCACTATTGAAAACAGTTGGCTGAAAGTTTTTTTTAGGGGAGTGTTATTTCATAAGAAACTATACTGGGAAATATAGGAAGATTTATAAGCTGATATAGTACAAAATCCAAAGAAAAACAGGTGTGAGGTTTAGTAAATCTGGAAACTAGGAGAAAGGACACTGTCTATGAATGATTTAATTAATATTGTAAAAGGACTTTACCAAAAGAATGCTGACTCAAGCAGAAAAATAAAACATTTCTGCCCACTAGCTTTGGGTTTCAACAAATCATTTGTCAACAGCTTGTGGTGAAACAATCTAGAAGGAGGTAGGAGGAAGGAATAAAACGCACAAGCAAAAGATTACAATGGAAAATAAATGTAGGAGGAAACAGAATAGGGTCTTTTTTTCCTCTTTCTGGTAGAGTAGAAGCAATTCTGGCACTGTAAAATCCATTATGGAAACAATAAAATAAATGCATTCTAAAGTAGCCATCATTGGTTGATTGAAATGTTATGATTGTTATACATGCCATATCTTATCAAATATTATCCATAAGGAAGTATTCAATTCCTCTAGTGCCAATTATTCTACTATTGTGCATCATAAACTTTTATGGCTTGTTATGGAATGTCATTTGGCTAACTATTTTTCCCTTCAAATATTGCATCATCAGATTCAGATGGAAAACATATTCTAATGTGGCAAAGTGTTAAAGAAATTTAATACTCTAGGGCTAAATGAAACTGCTATGGTTCATCTCCTGGATAAGAACAACAATTTATGATTGCAATATTCATTTCCTGAGGTGAGCACAAGCAAAAATCTCATCTGAAACCTAAAACCTAGATGTTCGCCTTTGGTAGTTTCCTCATTTAACTCACTGATGTCGTACACTAAGGCCACTGGTAAGATAACATCTGGGGAGAGTTCACTTTTTGAGCTTCCCTAATTACTTTTACAGGGGTCTCCTGGCATAATTACATCAGCTAGGACTAGACCACAGAGTCTATGAGATCATCTTTCACTTTGAACATATTGTCTAAAATGTCAAAATAATCTATTTGGTTTGTTCTGATCATGAAAATTGATGAACAGTTTGGCATTTTAATTCACAGAGGCATCCACTCAAATCTAGGTTCTAGAACAGTGCCCATGCCACATGGAGAAATCATGAAATTATAAACTTAGCACGTGTATGTCTTTAAGACCAAGGAACTCAGAGGTGATTCGACAGCTGTCTTTAAAGAGAATGACAAAAGCAATGGCCAAGAACCATAGTTTTTCTTCTTCCACAGCTGTCTTTAAAGAGAATGACAAATAACAATGGCCAAGAACCATAGTTTTTCTTCTTCCAAGAGCTAAATGTCTACGTTATAAATTTTCGTATAGTAAACATAAAAAAGTGAACTTACAGGGAAACCCACCTGAGTCCTATCTGTGTGGATCAGGTGTAATGGAGGACACATTTAGAGGACAATATTTTGAGTTTTTAATGCAAATTTCTTTTCTGAAAAATAAACCACTTTTATTTAAATATTCTGGAATATTCTAGAATTCATAAAAATTCTAAGCTGCAGGGTAAAATGCTTAGATAAATATCTGAGAAGTTAATTATTTGTCCATCTGAGACTTTACAGAATCAGGAGCAAATTTTGCTTAAAGTAAGAATTTGCAGCACTGGCAGCCACCATGGGCAACCCATGGCTGGGAGAAAATGAGACAGCAACAGAGAGGAACACATTGCGAGTTTTCATACAAAAAGCCTTCTTATCTTGCATAAACTCATCTCCTCTGACCACTAAACCAGATCAGGTACAGAGTTGAAAGAAGCTTTGGCCCTGTTAAGATTCAGGAGTTAGAGTTCCACTTTCGTGGAGAAAGTGCTCCTTGTGAGGTAATCAGCCGTCTTGGGAGCCATGAACAAAATAAGGAGAGCCATTTTAGGTAATGGCTGAAAAGACAAAATGAAATAAAATGACAAGACTTGAGGCAGGCTCTGTGGCATAGAATTAGAACCCAAACCTGTCATAGGCTTTCAAGAAGTGAGGCCCACGTGGAGGCAGCCTGGAGTGAGACGGATGAAAGCAAAAAGGAAGGAAAGAAACCCAGCCCCTTTTGGAAGAAGCTGTGTCTTCCATTCTTGGCATGCCGTGCCTCCTTCAGTTATTTCTCCCATCTTCTGACACTCTGATGCTCTATTTGAAATCCCTTAGCATTCCTCCTAAGTCTTTTTCAATTGATCGTAAAAAAATCCTCAGAAATTTCTCATTTATCAGGCCGAAAGAGAAGAAAAAAGCACTCTTCTCTACAAAACAGCCATGGCATATTATTTTGGATTGCTGGAATTTGCTTTCAGGAGAATGAACCCATTGTTGTCTTTCCTCTGAGTGCTGACAGTGTTTTCATCCCTGCATACTACAAGTAGATGTGAACTCTGGGTGAAGAATGCCTATTCCAGTGAGATGCTAGGTATACATGAGTGCCTTCTCATTTGCTGTTCTCTAACTCAGAGCAGAGGAGTTGAGCAGGCAGGGAGGAAGATGCGGGAAAAGAAACGTGTTCTCACTAATGCCTCACGTAGGAGTATTGCACCGGATACCTTACATACTTGGCATAATCTCACTTCATCCGCTCACAACGTGGAACTGTAGATACTTAAAACCCTCCTTTAACAGATGAGGAAACAAGTGAAGAGCTCACATAGCTGGCAAGAACTCGGTCTGACTTCAATTTTGTGCTTCTTCTATGACAATCAGCCACGAGCTCCCATGAAATCTTTCTCAAATAGTCTAACAACTCTTTCTTTGAAATGTTGAGTGTTTAACTAGGAAAGGTATTTTGAAAGTCAAAAGAAAGCCCTTTTCCTGTCAGGTGATCACGCAGACAACTTCTCTGTTGAAAGACTACACAAGGAGTAGCCAGCCTGTCATGCCGCAAGATCAGCTGGAGAGATTCGGAGAAACAAAAACATGTGAGAGAAGTAAGGCAGAGAGCAGTATGAATTTCACATGCACTTCGAGCAGTGGGTTCTCAGTGGGCTGGAGCAGCAATTCTGGGCACCAACAGTTTGCCAGGGTTTGCAGATCCAATCATGTGTCAAGGACATGGCTTACAGCATGACTGAGGAGGGGGTTTGGCACCCACCTAGGCGAAATCCCAGGTGATTTTCTTAACGGTGGTCAAGGATCATATGGCCATGTTCTCTTCTTCACCACTGAGTGTGAAGGGTTCTTCTTGTCTCCCAGGAACCACTGACCTTTTTGGCCGAAGGTGTGACTTCTGGAAAGAAGCACTGCCGGCTGATAAAGTAAGGAGACAAAGGCGCAGACAAGCAAAAGCAGCCACATCAGTCTGGTGATGAACGAGTTAACAGGTGTCAAAACCAACTGACCTTTACCTCCATGGGTGATAACTAGAAAACCATTTGGTGACTGGCTCGTTCCTCAAACTTCTGGGAAAGAGAATGGTGTTAGAGGTGAGAGAATGAGGTGGCATCAGGGAGGTGGAAAAGGACAGGATTTGTCGGAAGGACAAGACTCTATGCAGCTGGAACGGAGGATTAAAGGGGGAACGGGCAGCAGAATTTTTATCATCACAATAAACCAATGGCATAATAAAGTACCTAAGGTGTTTTGCTCAGCATCGTCCAAGATGACAGAGCCAGAGACCCTCTCTTCTAGGAGCTGATAAAGAAAGAGTGCACTGACGCCGAACATAATCATAGCTCTGTGTGTGTGTGTGTGTGTGTGTGTGTGTGTGTGTGTGTGTGTGGGGGGTGGGGGACTGGCATTGTTAAAACGCACAAAGGGCTTTACATGTACCGTCTTATTTAATTCTCACACAACTTTATGTATTGCATGTAATATTATTTTCCTATTTGATTTATGCAGACACCCAGGCTTGGAGAGGCAGATAAACTACCCAGGACAAAAGCTAATGTTGAAGAACTCAGAACTCCGAATTAGAGCCCAGGTCTACTGGATTCCAGAGACTGCGGCCATCACTGAGAGGTGACACTGCTGCTTCTCACACCCGCTGTTCGGTGGGTAGATGCAGTTGGGCTTCACTTCATTATGCTATACTGTGGCTCTCAGAGGCTACTGTGTTTCTTTTCTTTTCTTTTTTTTTTTGAGTCGGAGTCTCACTCTGTCGCCCAGACTGGAGTGCAGTGGCCGCTCCCAGCCACTGCAGCCTCCACCTGCTGGGCTCCAGTGATCCTTCCGCCTCAGCCTTCCGAGTAGCCGGAATTACAGGCATGCGCCACCACGCCCGGCTGATTTTTTTTATTTATTGTAGAGATGAGGTCTTGCTGCCCAGGCGGGTCTCGAACCCGCGGGCTCAGGCAACCCACTCCCCTCAGCCTCCCAAAGGCGCGGGATTACAGGCTGAGCCACCGAGCCCGGCGCTGCTGTGTTTCTTTAAAAGAACATTGTGAACTTAGTAGACAACAAATACATCATTCAATCATTCGCAACTGAATATTGACCATATGCTTAGCACTGAGCTAGGTCGTTTAGTTTAATTAAAGATGCAGGCATTAATCAAATATTTCCATTTGAGTGTGTTGGCTGAGTTTGGTGTTCTCATGTGAAACGCAAAGTCTGTGATTCTTGAGCATAATTATGGAATGAAAATCTTGTTTGCCTTATCATTTTCCTGTTTTCAAAGCAGAAGGATTGCTTCTCAGAAGTAAAGTCTACACAGAACAGTCTTTTTTCCAAATTGATAGTTAAGTGTCCTTGCTATAGTCAGGATCCTGAACTTTAATCATTAGGTAGATACTGAAACCCTTTGGATATGTGTGTGTTGTGTGTGTGTGTGGGAGGGTTTCATGGAGGGTGTCACATAATTGAGAATAATATTAGAGAGACTGGCTCAGGTGGGGGAGCTGAATGAAACACCAAATCAAAGGCAAGACATCAAGTGTGCGCAGTATTGTATGAATCAAAGAGGCGCCAGATGACATGACTGTGGTTTTAGTTGTGAAAATGAAGAGGGAAGGAAACATTTTAGGAATCATGGGGAAAACTGCTTAGGAGAAGAAGAAAAACATAATGTTAAGAGTTTGAATTTTAAACAGGAAGATAATTATAAAACTAAACATTCAATGAAACTATAAAAATACGGTGATTTTCTCAATGCATATTGAATCTCACAGGATTTACCAAAAGTTAGACACTATTTTTTCTTTAATATACTATATGCATGACCTATCAAAACTGTTCAGTCATTATTTGTAGATTTTTTTTTCTCTAAGGCTTGCAGTAAATTAAAACTTAGGCTTCAGTGAAGACTAATTAATGTACTTACAGGTAGAATCCTTACACAGCCTTAATTTTTATACTTTTAGCTTAGCATCTCTGCCTGTAGGAAATTCATTTTCTTTTCTATTTGATTGAAAGATTGTAACGACCTTCCTTCCAAATTTACAATAAGATCAAAATGGCATTTTATTTGCCCATCTGGAGATCAGCAAATGCATGAAGCTTGTCGTGTGGAGGCCATCTGTGGTGAATGGAGACACACATGGAAACTTAATCCTTGAACTTCTTTTTCTGCTTTCTCTTTTGCTTGCCTGAGTTGAAGGCAATTCAGGTCTGTCGCTTGTGATACAAACTGTAGGCCAGGACATGCTGCTGCCTTTTAATGTCAGAAACACTTTCACTTGCCCAACTGTGAACATCTCTCTGCAAAGGTCTCAAGAGTGAAAAATTCTTGGCACTGCCTTTTCCCAACATCGTGGCACAAATTGAGGGTCACAGTCAGAGCTCTCCCTAATGGGCTGTCGCTTGGGCTGTGCATATAACAAGGGAAGAATCCTGGGAAATCATATCCAGTTCTTTTTCTTTGAAGGTATCTATGGTGTCATTAAGCAATTCTGAATGTCACAAACATAGAGAAAACACTTTCTCACTTGGTGTTTTTTTAACTTTATTCCTAACGTGTTTCCATTTCAAGTTGAAGAAAATACTCTGCGTTAAAAATAGTTTCAAAATCATGTTATTAATGGGGTAGGACAAATAAAACACAGGGGATTGTGCTTCCCAGAAACATTTTGGATGTGGATAAAATTGTTCAGACTGTAGTTTCTGTCCTATTTAGCTTATATGCAGGTGTAATTTCATGTCTGTAAATATCACAAGTCAGCATGTGACCTGGACTGGCTTGCTGCTAAAACCCAATGTACAGTTGTGAGCAAGAAAGCCATAGAGTCCTTGTCTGCAAACAGTATGCATCACACTTTCTCATGGATGCACCGTAGACTTCCACAAACCAGACTTGTTTGCCATTAAAGGCAACAGAATTCCTTCTTAAGAAGAATTTCAAGTCGTACAAATGAGCCACGAAGGAAGGCTCATTGCCTGTCTTTCATTACAGTATTCTCTTACCGGCAACTTTCCCCACTGTCTGCTTTTGTTTCAATATCGACCTACTGTTTACAAAAAAATTCTAAGTTGAATGTAAAAAAAAAAATTAAAAATCTCATCGTGCCTTGTCTTGTTCTTCAATTCTCCTTGCGTTCCTTTTCAACATTTCTGTACATGGTGCTCCCTTTGAGGCAGGGTAGCTAGCACAGGTTAGACATCCACAGATACATTTCCCAAAGGTAGGTTTTAGGAAGCACACAGAGACTTTTAAAACTACATCTTACTGCAGGCCAAGCTGGCAGCCTACCCTGCCCCCTTGGCAAATCAAAAGAAAACCCATCAGGTAGAATAGCCCCACCTTTCAGTTTACAAGCACCAAAAAACCCTTCGGGTTCCCTGTTGAAAGTAAAGGGCTCAACCCCATCCCTTAACTGATCAAACCAAAGAAATGATAATGAGACACCGCTCCTCTTCCCATCAGAGCCAAAGAAGGCAGCTGTTGCTCCACCCTCATTAGCATATCAACAACACGCATCTATATCTAGCTTGTGGTTGAGAGCAGAAGCTCAGTTGTTCTTCTTTGAGAAACTTGCCCATGGCAGGTGTTTCTGCTATGAGTATTTCTTTTCCTTCTTCTCTTTTCCTCACTAATAAACTTTGAAAACTTTGCTGGCTGCTCTAGAATTCATTTTGGAAACGAGCCAAAAAATCCACACGTTTTGCACTGCGCCGCACCCAATCACCGTCTCTTACACTCTTAGCTCAAATGCTACTCACCTCTCCCGTTGGTGATTAGAACTTCTTCCTTGAGGGGATCTTGCCCTTGATATAAACAGCCTCTAAAAGTTCTCAACACTACTCGGTGTTAGGTAAAAAAATATATATCTCAGCAGGGCCTCCAAAATGTTAGGTCAGACTGCTGGAGTTGGGTTGTGCGATCTGGTGTCACGTGAAAGATGCAAAGACTTGCACATAAGTTAGATAAGAAAATATAGTTTATAAAGTAAACTAGAGAGAGAGAGAGAGAGAGAGAGATATTGATTCACTCACCTCCCCAAGGTAGGAGAGGGGGCCAAAGCTTGGGAAACACGGCGGCATCCATAGCTCAAAGAGCATACGTCAACACCAGAGTCTAGTGAAGCAATGGTGGCTGGCTACTTGAGGTCAAATACATTTAAACATTCCCCTTTGATGGGGGCAGGTCGTTAAGGTGATTGGGTGGTTGTCTGCGCCATGTCATCATGAAGGGGCAGGTACATATAGGTACTGATGTCAGAAGACGGACAACAGGCAGATGAGTGAGTGAGTCACGTAGTTGCTGCCCTGGTGATGGGGTCTGTCTTTCATTGCATTGAGGGTTACAAAGGGCTGATTAGATTAACCTGGGTCTTACGAGTAGCGGCACATACTTGAAATGGAAAAGCTAATTAGTACAAAATAAGCTGGGGAGGGGGTTGTAAAACAATTATTAGTAGCTACCTCTGAGAAACCAGTTCTGTCCTTGGCTAGTGATTAGAGGGTAAATTAAAGTGAACTGCTCGAAAAACATGACATTGCTAGGCAGTGTTAAAACGACTGCTTATTGGGTCCTTTCATGTCCCCCTCTTGTTATTTAAAAAATATTCTTATTTGTACTGGAGAACAGGGATGGAGTTCTGTAGCTGCTTCCTGCCGGATAGGGCTGGGTGTAGAGATGTCCCGACCTGTCTAGAGCAAGAGGACAGGATGAGAGGAGCCTATGGAGCTGTTAGATATCTTTAGTATCTTATATTATTAGCAATCATATTATTATAATAAAGGCCACTGTGGCTGCTGTTGCAACATACTGAGGCTGTGATGTCTGGTAAGATGTATTTACAGTTATGCCAGTGGACTCAACCCTACTACAGGAGTCCAGGCAAGTTTTACTGTTGCACCAGTGAATTCCTGGGTCCATCCGTGGATGACCCTACAGCTTGTCTTCAGGTTTCTTTGGATTTTGTGATAAAAATGTACAGACATTTATGAGGGGTTTGCTAAGAGAATTAAACACGGAAATACAGCTACTTTGAGAAAGTCTGAAGAAAAAAATGGAAAGCATTAGTTGGGAGATATGCAGTTACGTCGTAGTTTAAATTGTAGGAAAGATGATGAACAAGGAAATTTAAAACAAGTAGCATGGGCAAGAGAACACTGTCCCTTTTGTTTTTTTATGAGAGGTCGGATATACCTTCACAATGACTGATCTCTTAAAGGGTGGATCCCCGTAACCTCCACTATGGGGATGGGAGATGGGCCTCTCTCCACTTTTGATGAGAGGAGTTGGAGGAAGGGCGGTATTGGCCTTCTACCTTGACAGGGGACTATTACCTTAAAGTTAAACAAAAATAATTAGTAATACTTTGAAACAAAAAGCCATTTTGTTATCCATCCTACGTTGGATTAGTAATCCTTATGCCCGGAAGGAGATTTTAAAGTTGAGAAACACGATAGCTGATTATAAACCACTGTGAGTGAAACAAAATTACCTGGTCCGCAGGCAGTTCAGGATGGATCTTACCCCATCCTAGAGAGACTGAACTGAGAGCCTGAAGAGTTTAAATATCAAAGGTTTTAAGTGCATAATGTTATAACACAGGCCACTGTCAAAGTTACTTATTTAGCCAAAGTGATAGTCCAAAGATTTTGAAAAGAAAAACAACATTGTCTTTTAAAAGTAAAAACAAAACAAAACAAAACTTCACTTTTTGTAAAAAGATGGTGGGGGAGCTAACTGAATTTCTCATCCTTGGCCCCTCTGTTGTGTATAGGAGAAATTATTTTGGAAATTGTTAATCAAGAGGCTCATGTTTTTGTCTCTGAGTAGTATTTTGGCCTAGCATTAGTGTAATTGATATTAAAAGTCAATTCATAGAAGTAACTAGATTTTTATAAACTTGATTGTTCACAGAATTACTTTTACACTTTTCTTTTCACAAATGTTCCACATACCATCTTCAACACACTCAGACCATTTTTCAACATGCTTGAACCTTCTATTTTTGTCCTATACCTTCCTTCCTTCAAATAACCAGCCATTTTATCATAGGACAAAAATGTACCATACAAGATCCTTTCCTATTCAAAATTATTCTCTTTCCTTTATATCTTTCTTTACCAAAAAAACATACGTGTATACCAACAACTTTCTGTACATTTTTGCTTTCTTTCTTTTACTGTTTTATAGACAACTTTTTATATTTATACTTTGAATTAACCTTTAGTAACTTTTTATTAAGATAAGGCTATATGATTTCAACATGGATGGCCAGGACCAAACAGCTGACACCTCTGTTAATTCAGATATTAATTTGGGTTTCAGCACCCTAATATTCACCTGGGGGGTGGCTGGGGTGATGGTGAGTCATGCCAGGAGCTTTAGCAGATTTCCAGGCCTCCATAATGGCCACCATTTCTGAGCCAGGTGTTCACTCCTCTCTTCAAAGGAGAGTGCACCTGCTTGCCAAGGGCTCTCTGGCCTGCACAGTGGACAAGGTCCTGGAGGTTTAGGCCTTTTTGGGGCAACTATGCTTCTAGTGCCCTGCTTCAGACTGTACCCATAGCAATGGACACCATCCCTCTAGCAGGTTTGTTCTTACCAGGTTTCTGATGGGCACTTGGGGTTTTGTCGCTAATGGTGACTGCCAGTTGGGATGTCTCTTTGGCCCTCTGGTCCTGGTGACCTTCATGTTGGCACCCTGTTGTTTCTCTGATGTCTTGGCTGAAAAAAAAAAAAACTTTACAAGTTCTTCTTTAATTGGCTGTACATATAAAGTTTTGCTATGTCTCTGTCTGTAATGGTTTGACGTAAAACCCTTTAGAGTGAACAGACCATGTGGATGTGAAATGGTCTATTCCTATTTATTTTTAATTAAGAACAGCCAAATTTGTTAAAACCCTTTATAAATCATAAAATCACCGTCTTAGTTGTGCAGTGTGGACAATTAGGTGGGAGTGATTAGTTCCCATGCTCACTGTGCCCACAGAGTACCCGGTATTTTGTCCGTCCAGCAGAAGAAGAACGGGGCTTAGTAAAGTGACTTAACTTTCTTTTAGGAAAACTTTAGCAAGCCTGACATAACCAATGTTTCAACACATGGTAAAGTTGGAATTAAGATTTTACTAGAGCACTTGAAAGTTTGGTTTGGAAAAGCAGATTAAAATAACTGACTATTTTTCTGTTAGTCAACAGGGTTAGTACGTGATCCCTTTTCTTTTGTCCAGGAGGTGGATGGATAGTTCCAGTTTGGATCTAATTTGAGAGAGATTTATCATAGCAAAAGGAACATGGGCCTTAATATCTTTTTGTCTGGGCCACCTCCCTGAGGGGAGACCGGTTAAGCCATGGTGAAAACCTGAAAGGGCTTCCCAAGAACACGTGAGAGAGAAGTGTGTGTGTGTGTGTGTGTGTGTGTGTGTGTGTGTGTGTGTGTGTGTGTGTGTGGTGGGGGGAAGAGTGGAGGAGGCAACACAGGTGGCTGCCGCCAGGGGGTGATCAGGCAGTGAGGGGGGGACAGGAAGGTAGGTGGCGAGGGTCTGTCGCCGTGGCCATTGGCGCCAGTGCCAATGGAGGAAAAGGAGGAGGGCGAGAAGGAAGAGCAGGAGGGGAAACTGAGGGAGGGTTGTGTGGCAGACAGGAGAAGTTAAGCCAGCTAGGTCAGCGTCTGAGTTGTCAGAGGGAAAACAGGAAGGAAATAAAGTAACGTAAGGAGTCAAGAGTAGGCGACAGGAAGGACAGGGATTCCGGCAGCACCATTTTGCAAACCCTGGACCACTGGCTCTCCTGGGGGCAATGGAGGTCAAGTTGAGGGAGCGTGTCAGAAGCAAGATACCCACCGTGGGCCCATCTCTGGGTCGCCTGGCTGGCATCAAGGAGACACTCAGGGCAGTCGCTCCTCTCCAATGAGAGGGTCTTGAGACATTTTAGAACAAATTTCAATGGAGAGGCGCCCTTAGCCACCTGTCTTGGGCTTCCCATGAGGAGTAATCCTAGAAGGGGGAGAGATTGGTGTTAAGAATGGTCCATGAAAGGTCAAAGGAGAGAGAATACAAAGGACCCCGGGCCTCAGCAAAAAAAAAAAAAAAGAAAGAAAGAAAGAAAGAAAGAAAGAAAGACAGAAAAAAGTCCATGCCCTCAGCCAGCATCCCAGGAAGAGGGTTGGTGGAATTAGCTTGCGTGTGTGGGTCCTGAGTGAGAGAAAGCATCCCCTGTCTCCGCAACCCACCGGAGAAAGCATCCTGCCATAGAGGGCCCCAGGCCCCAATGCTAGGGCTGCTCTGACCTGGGTATTTGGGAGACATGGCCAAGATTCCTGCAGAGGTCCCAGGGCCCCAGTAACATGCTCCGAAATGGACTTAGAGAGAGAGAGAGAGTGGTCTCTCACAGCTGTTCCTGGATTCCTTCCTGACCAGATAAGTACTAGACTCATCAGTGAAGATTTAGTTTTATCCCAGTCAAGGCGGAGGCAATAGGGAGGGGTCCATTCAATATAGCTCATAGCAGGAGATAAGATTAAGAGCAAATAGCAGAGAAAGGATCCAAGCACCTCACCGCTCTCCACAGAGAGACCAGGTTGGAAAAGGGGAGAGAGAGAGAGAGAGAGAGTGGCAAGTCTTGGTTGGACCACCAAAAAGTTAGGTTAAAAAAAAAAAATATATATATATATATATTCCAACGGGGCCTCCAGAATGTTAGGTCAGACCCACCGGGGATGGGGGTGTCTGGTGTGTACAATCTGGTGTCTCAAAAGATGCAAAGAATTGCACAGAAGTTAGATTAGAAAATATGGTTAATTTAGAAAATAAATGAGAGAGAGAGAGAGAGAGGAGATTCACCTCTCCAAGGTAGGAGAGGGGACGAAAAGCTTGGAAAACATGGCGGCAGCTGTTGTTCAAAAAGCACATGGCCACCCCAGAGTCCAGTAAAGCAATGGCAGCTGACATTGAGGTCGAATACTTTGAAACATGCCCCTTTGATGGGGGCAGGTCATGGAGGAGGCTGGGTGGTGGCGGTGGTCCACTCCACCTCATCACCAAGGGGCAGGTGCCCACAGGTACTGAGGTCAGCTGACAGGCAGCAGGCAGATGGGTGGGTTAGTCACATGATTGCTGCCAAGGTGATGGGGTCTATCTGTGTCCTGGAGGTCACAAAGGGCCCATGAGTTTAGCCAGGGTCTTATGGGTGGAGGCATGTGTTGGAAATGGAGAAGCCAATTAATACAGAACAAGCTAGGGAGGAGGTCGTAAACAATTACCTGTAGCTACCTCTGAGAAAACGGTTCTGTCCTTGGCTAGGGATTACAGAGTAAATTGAGGTAAACTTCTCGAAAAATATGACAACTAGGCAGTGTTAAAATGACTGCTTTTTGGCCATTTATTAATTTCATTATAAATGAATAATATTGGCCAATATTAATTTCATGTTATGTCCCTTCACTTGGTCTTTCACTTCCCAAACTGTGTGATTTTGATTTTTGTACGTGTTATGAAAAAAATGCAGTGGTAATGGCAATAGCAATTTATTTTTTACTATTTTTTTTAAAGTTGTGCTCTTAGTAATAGCAAAAATTGAAAACAATGTAAACATTGAACCATAGGGTACTGGATAAATGGATTATGTTGTATAAACGTAAATGAGTCTGCAGCAACCACTAAGAAAACCACTAAAAATTAGTTTTGAAGAGTAGTTCAGGATTTAAAACATGTTCACAATAAATTAAGGGGGAAGAGTGGGTTAGAAAATAGTATATGAGGCTTCACCACATTTTTGCAATAAGAAATTTACACTTTTATGGAGAAAAATACTGTAACTACATACATCAAAATTTTTTCGTATGGCTATCTCTGAGTGATAGAATTATAGGTGATTTTATTTTCTTCCTTAAGCTTTTTCTGTATTTTTCTAATATACTACAATGAAAGTTATTTAATTTTAAAGCAAGAAAAAAGTATTTTAGAAAATGGGCTCAATATGGCATTTAGATAGTGCTTACTTTCCATTATGCCAAAGCATTGATCTAAACACAGACTTAAAAACTTAGCCGGAATGGTGTCACACCTCTAAAGCAAGGAGCTGATGAGAATTCCCTATTATGTGTAGCAAATGAGCCGGACACTCAGAGTTCTAGGATACTTTCTGCTGTTGGAAACCAGTTGGTGATTTGATGACATTTCTAGAATTAGGAGCCCGTATCACGTGGCTTCTGTTCTGCATTAGGCCCCGGGGCTGAATCGTTCTTAGAGATCACGCTCAAAGGCATTAGCGTCTCTGTGAAAATCCTGCGGCCAAGCTCACCTCTTTGGGCTTCTTCGAAGTCCCACCTGCGTCCCCGTCTTCGTTCAGCATCCCTCCTGTCGGGTGATCTCGTGCCAGCCTCAGAGCCTCCTCACAAGCCATGACACACTGCCAGAAGCGTCTTCCTGTCCCGCGAACGTACGCGAAGACATCTCCGAGCTCTGAGCCACGGCCGCGGGGTTCCTCTTCGCCCCGCTTGAAGCCCAACCCGGCCTGGGAAAAAGGGGTGGGAAAGGCGGTGTGCGGAACCTTCAGGGAGGAGCGCCCGAGGCGGCGCGGAGAACCCCCGGGAACCCCCCCCCGCGAGGCGAGAGCGCAGGGCAGGAGGGAGAGGGCCAGAGGGGCAGGCAGGGCGCCCGGGCACCGGAGAAGGCAGGCAGGGCTGGGGTGACCCTGCACGTGCCCCGCTGAAAAGATGGCACTCAAAGACGGGGCACTCCCCGCCCCGCCCTGGTAACCTTGGTCCTCTGCAGGCCGCTGGGGCTTACACGCAGACCGACGGATTCTGACCAACTCCAAGACCCAGCCGAGAACTAACACTGAATGGACGGAGATTGAGTTTCTTCCGTCAATGAGAATGGGAATGGGGTTTGGAATAAAAATGA
Source organism: Cephalopachus bancanus (assembly GCA_027257055.1). Classification (NCBI taxonomy): domain Eukaryota; kingdom Metazoa; phylum Chordata; class Mammalia; order Primates; family Tarsiidae; genus Cephalopachus; species Cephalopachus bancanus. The sequence continues at coordinate 2,017,051 of JAPVLO010000140.1, forward strand.
GGTGAGTTATGGAAAACACATTTCATATACATACACACACATATGTATATGTATACATGGCACATGTGATTATTTTTACATGCATAGAATGTGTAACGGTATTTGGGGAATCCATTATCATTTCTATGTGTCGGTAAAATTTCAAGTCCGCTCTTCTAGCAACTTTGAAATCTGCAATATACTGTTGCTAACTATAGGCGCCCTAGACTGTCATGGAACATTAGAATTCATTTCTTCTATCTAACTGTAAATTTGTACCCGTTCATAACCTCTTCATTTCCCCCTCGCATTCTTATACCCTTGCCAGCCTCTGGCATCTATCATTCCATTCTCTGACCATGAGATCAAGTTTTTTAGCTTCCAAATAAGAGTGAGAACATGCAGTTATGCCTTTCTGTGCCTGGGTTATTTCACTTAATGTAATGACCTCCAGTTTTATTCATATTTTTGCAAGTGACACCATTAATTCTTTTTAATGGCCAAATAATATCCCATTGTGTATATATAGCACATTTTCTTTATCCATTCATCCACTGATGAACATTTCGGTTGATTCCATGCTTTTGCTCTTGTGCTGTGATGTGAGTGCCGGTATCCCTTTGATAACTAATTTCTTTTCCCTTGGATAGATTACCAGCATTGGGACTGCTGAATTGTATGGCAGTCCTATTTTTAGTGTTTTGAAAAATCTTCATACCGTTTTCCATAGTGGCTGTATTAACTTGCATTTCCAAAACAATGGATGAGTTCCCTTTCCTCTACATCCTTGCCATCATCTGTTATATTTTTTGTCTTTTTAACGTTAGCCATTCTAACATGAGTAATATGATGTCTAATCAAAGTTTTGATGTGCATTTCCCTGATAATTAATGATGTTGAGCATTTTTTAATATACCTGTTGGCCATTTGTATGTCTTCTTTTGAGAACTGTCTGTTAATGTCTTTTGCTCACTTTTTGTTTTTGTTTTTTGAGTCAGAGTTTCACTCTGTTGCCCAGGCAGGAGTGCAGAGAAACTTTCACTGCAGCCTCAACCTGCTGGGTTCAGGCAATCCTTCCACCTCAACCTCTCGAGTAGCTGGGATTACAGGTGCATGCCACCATGCCCAGATAATTTTTTGATTTATTGTAGAGATGAGGTCTCGCCAAGTTGCCCAGGCTGGTCTCGAACCCCTGGGCTCAGTAAATCCTCTTGCCTCTGCTTCTCAAAGTGCTGGGATTACAGGCGTGAGCCACTGTGCTTGGCTTTGGACCACTTTTTAATGGGATTTTAAAAAACTGCGTTGTTTGAGTTCCATGGGTATTCTGGTTATTAGTTCCTTGTCAGATGAATAGCTTGCAAATATTTTCTCCCATTCAACTTGTTGTCTCTTCACACTGTTAATTGTTTCCTTTGCTGTGCAGAAGTTTTTTAGTTTAATGTAGTCCCATTTGTCTATTTTTGTTTAATTGTCTGTACTTTTGAAGTCTTAGCCATAAAATTCTTGCCTAGACCAATGTCCTGAAGAGCTTTCCCTATGTTTTCTTCTAGCAGTTTTTGTAAATTTGGGCCTTACATTTAAATCTTTGCTCCATCTTGAGTTAATATTTGTATATGTTCCAGTTTCATTCATCTGTGTGTGGATATCCATTTTCCCCAGCACCATTTATTTAAGGAAGTGTCTTTTCCCTAATGTACATCCTTAACACTATTGTTGAATATCAGTTAACTGTAAATATGTGGATTTATTTCCTGGTTCTCTATACTGTTCCATCGGCCTCTTTGTCTATTTTTATGCCAATACCAGAGTGTTCTGGTTATGATAGCCTTGTAATGTATTTTGAAGTCAGGTATTGTGATGTGTCCAGCTTTGTTCTTTTGTTCAGGATTGTTTGGCTATTCTGGCTCTTTTCTTGTTCCATATGAATTTCAGGATTTTTTTTTCTATTTCTGTGAAAAATGATGTTGGTATTTTGATAGGGATTACATTAAATCTGTATATTGGTTTGGGCAGTATGGTCATTTTAATGATATTAATTCTATAAAGCCATGATTATAGAATCTCTTACCATTTGTTTGTGTCCTCTTCAATTTTAAAAAATCTGTGTTTTGTAGTTTTCCTTGTAGAGATCTTTCACCTTCTTGGCTAAATTTATTTCCAGTTAGTTTATATTTTTTTAGCTATTGCAAATGGGATTGTCTCCTTGATTTCTTTCTTTTTTTTTTGGCTATTTCATAATTGGCATATAGAAATACTACTGATTTTTGCATGTTGCTTTTGTATTCTGCTACTTCATCGAATTTACTTATGAACTCTAAGAGCTTTATGCTGGACTCTTTTTTTTTCTAAATATAACAATGTCATCTACAAAGGGAGGTAATTTGATTTCCTCTTCTCCAATTTGTATGCCTTTTATTTCTCTCTTGTGCTTAACTGCTCTGGGTAGAACTTCCAGTGCTATGTTGAACAAGAGTAATGGACACGGACAACCTTGTCTTGTTTGAGTTCTTAGAGAAAAGGATTTCAACTTCTCCCCTTTTAGTATGATGTTAGCTGGTGGCTTTTCATACATGGTCTTTATTTTGTTGAGGTATGTTTGTCTATGCCTAGTTTTTTGAGAGTTTTTATCATGAAGATATTTTGAATTTTATCAAATGCTTTCTCTGTGTCTATTGAGATGATCATATAATTTTTGTTCTTGATTCTGTTGATGTGGTATGCTACATTTATTGATTTATGTATGTGAAATCATCCTTTCATCTATGGTATAAATCCCACTTAATAATGGTATATTATATTTTGATGTACTGTTGGATTCGGTTTGCTCATATTTTTGTTGAGGATTTTTGCAGCTATATTCATTAGGGACATTGACCTGATTTTATATAGTGTTTTTATCTAACTTTGGTATGAGGGTAATTGGCCTCAGTATAATTTGGAAGTATGTCTTCCTCTTCAATTTTTTGGAAGATTTCAAGAATGATTGTCATTAATTCCTGAACTGTTGGGAGCCAACATCTATAGCTACATGGCTGAGGCCTGTAAAGGCCCATCTGGAAGATCGCCTCTGACACAGGATATCAGTTATACCTATAATATTGGCGTGTGATTAGTGACCAGTGTGCATACATGGCAGTAAAACTTATAAGTAAAATCTCTATACACCTGATGGGAAGTTGCACAGCAGAATGACCTTGTCCCTTCTAAGTCTTACTTCTTTCTAGATATTTTTTAACTTCTATTTCCTGGTAGACTGGTGAGTCAGCTCTTGTTCCCAAAGGCAGTTTCTCCTAGGATTAAGATTAGAAACTAAATTATCATAATAGTTTTATTGCCCTGTCTCTAGCCAGGCAGGACGTTTTTCTAGTTTCGTTACATGCCGAAACTCTGTTTGCTTCAGCCCGTGGCCATTGCCATAGTAACTGTGCAGTCCATTATCCAAGAGTGTGACAGACACTATTTGATTTTCAGAATAGACTTGTTCGGATAAAACATTCATTTAAGATGATATAATTTCCATCGGAAAGATTTAAACAGTAATAAGCATTCGTAGAAAACTTTTAGGTTTTGTTTAAGCTTTTTAAGTTTCCTTTTCTCATATTATGACTTTAGTTCCTGTTCCTGTAGGCCAATTTTAAGATCCTTTGATTAGTATACCGAAACTTTCCCAACGGTGTAGTTTTTGCTTCTAATATGACAATAGGAAATTTTACACGTAGCCATGTATTAATATACTAGGAAAAAAGATTTAAGTTTTGGGTTAAAGTCGTAGTTTTATTAGAAGAGAATGAGAATTATAGTGTTATGATTCTAAAATCATACGTCAATGATAATTATAAGATTTAATGATAAGGTATTAGCTTAATGAGATATAGCATAGTATTAAAGCCCAAACACTAGATCATGAAACTCATATAAGTCATGGTAAGGAATAAGTTTTGAATTAATTGTTATAGAATTACAGGCCACTATGTTGAATCGTAATAGGTTAATGGAATAAATAAAAATTAAGTCATTTAAGTAAACTTATAGATTATAGTATAATGTTAAGTTGATAATATCAAACGTTAAAAAATATTAGGAGTCAGTGAACTTGGATTGAACCTAGAGTTAACTAAGAAAGTTTTTGTATTAATCAGGGTTTAGGACAAAGAGTATAATATGAATGATTTGTTGAACACTATGGAAGACACTTTTGAACGAATTATATTGAAATTGTGCACCTGTGACCTTGATGTGAGATTTGTGAGGCACACCAGGCATCATGGAGTTCAAACTGTCTGCTTGGAGCTTGCAAGTCTCGTGATGGTCTTGTGATGCATAGTTTGTAAATCGCAATATACATCATGGAGTTTGTACGCCCCCAGCAAGTGATTATCACACTGCTGGAGGGTATGAAAAATGGTATATAAGTTGGAAGGAGTCCGAATAAAATTTGGCTTCAGTCCTGATCAGACTGTTCCCAGAAGAACTGCCTCAGAGTGGTCTCTTCTCTCCGTCCGGATTCTCTGGAGTGGGTCCTAACCCTACCCTTGGTCGGGGCTGGAACCCCGGCATTGAACCGTTCAGTAGAATTAACCCATGAAGCCATTTGGTCCGGAGCTTTTCTTTGTTGGGAGGTTTTTGATTACTGATTGAATCTCCTTACTTCTTATTGCTTTGTTCAGATTTTCTATTTCTTCATAATTCAGTCTTGGTAGGTTGTATATTTTTAGGAACTTTTCATGTTTTATAGGTTGTCCAATTTCTGGCATATAATTGTTCATGGTAGTCTCTTATAATCCTTTGTATTTCTGTGGTATCAGTCCTAAGGTCTCCTCTTTCATTTATGATTTTATTTATTTGAGTTCTTTCTTTTTGTTGGTTAGTTTAGCTAAAGGTTTGTTAAATTTTAGCTTTTCAGAAGGATTATCTCCCATGGTGACTTGCACATACTACATACTGTACGAAAATGTGTGGGTTGATTAAAAAATGTAATAGGAAAGCAAACTTTATATTTCTGTTATTACAACTGCCTGATTTCTTTTAAGTTGATCTTTTCTATCATTTTTCTAGTCTCTATTTTATTCATATTTGCACTGCTCTTAATTATTTTCTTCCTTCTGCTAACTATTGGCATTTTTTTCTGATTTTTTTAGTTTTTTGAGGTGATACATTATATTGTTCAAGATCTTTTTTCCTCAGTGTAGTAATTTAACATTATGAATTTGGCTTTTAGAACTGTTTTTGCTGAATCCCATGCATTTTAGTATTGTAATTATCTTTTGAGAATGCTCAACTTTTATCCTTTCCTTTGTGATAGATACATTTTTTTTCCCAACTACTTATGGTGTGTTCTCATGTATAACAACTTTTTACAACTCACTTAAGTCAGTTGCATATTTTTTAAAATTTGTGTTGCTGCCTAGCAGACAAGTTCAAACTCTGTTTAAGTTTTAAATTGTGTTTAAGTTTTAAGTTAACTTAACTCAGTTACATATTTTTAAAAAATTTGCATTGCCGCCTAGCAGATAGAATGTTTGTTGCTGCCTAGCAGACAAGTTCAAACTATGTTTAAGTTTTCCCACCAACTTCACCCTGCACCAACTGCCTAGGCTCTGCTCACATATGCCAATATTGTCTTCACCACCATTGTACCTGTTTTCCCCCTTCCATTTGCCACAGCTAAGGTGAGGTTGACCCCCCCCACCAAATCATGAGGAGTCTGTGGGGAAACCACTTGAAATTTATGTTGACTTTCTGTTTAAATGTTAACCTAGACATGTAAAATGATAACAGTAGTGTCACAGAATCTATATAGATTACTATTGAAAAAAATGATTAGGTTGATTTCTCAAATATTGATTTGCTTCTGAGCAGTTGTTTCTGCATAAAAAGTTACATGAAAATGGAACCAACCTTGAATATGGTGCTGGAGTTTGTTCAGCATTATGGCCATGACCAAAGCCTCTCTGTAAAGTGTCTCATCATTTCCTCCATTTTTTCCCCATCCATTAGTCTCCTACTCAGCCTTCAAGACTCAACTTTGACCCTAATTCCTTCTAAAGTCTTCCATTACTGCCTCAACTGCGAGTGCTCTGGTGTCTCCTCTCATCTCCCAGTTAACTATTCTTTCAAAAATACTTACTGAGCAAATGTTTATCAAATGTTGTGTTTGTTATAAAGCCATAAAAAAATAGACATTCTTGCTTTCTCTGAGCATATAGTCAACTGAGATAAGCTACGTGAGGAAAAAGTAAAGGATACTAATTTGTTTCCTGATGGCTGAGGCTGATGAAGAGGGAGGGGACGAGGAGCCGTGGGTTTCAGGTGTAGGGAACAGTGTGGTTCCCGGCGGCCTCAAACTGGCAAGAACTCAGAGCATTCCAGGAATAGAGAACAGCCCAATGTATGTGGAGCGGAACAAGTAGGGGAGGAAGCACAGAAGGACGAGGCTGAGGGGAAGAGCAGGGCAGGTTAAGCAGGGCTAAGTCGGCTGCATTAAGAATGGCCAACTTTATCTTGAAAGCAGTGGGAGGTCTTTAGCCAGCTTCAAGCAGGGCTGTGACAGAGTATGTTTGGACTTTATAAAAAATCTCTTTGACTCTTGTGAGGAGAATAGATTGCCGGAGCCAAGGGAAGATAGAGGAAGACCAGAGAGGTGGTCTCGTCACTAGTCAAAGTAGGTGATTTTGGTGGCTGGTGGTGCCAAGGAGGTGGCGGTGGAGATGAAGACATGTGGACGCACTTGAAGCGTAACTGGTTATTTGCGTCACTCATTTGGCCTGTTGCTCTGAAACATAAAAGTGCTGTGTGTCCCTTTCTCACTTCTACCTTCCTTCCCAAAGGCAGGGTTCTGGTTATATCTTTTCTCTCTCATGGTGACTTGAACATGTTGGACACGGTATGAAGATTTGTGGGTTGATTTTAAAACGTCACAGGGAAACAGACTGTCTATTTCTGCTCTTACAAGTGCCTGGTTTCTTTTAAATCTAAGCTTGATTTCTTGTAGGATTAAGCAGTCCTAACTTTCTCATGGCCTCCTCCCCATCCTCACCTGTACCTCTTTCCCCCGGCAACCCTTAAAACATGACTTGAGAGAAAGGAAAATCAAATTAAACCCGGTAGCTGCTAAATATATAGATAAATCTCCATTACTCTTTCTGTACATGGTAAAGATATATTTATTTAAACTCTCTAAGGATATAAGAATGCTTTCTTTTTTTTAGGCATTCTTCTAGAAAACCCCAAAGAGAAGACCACATCAAAAGTAAAGCACAGAGCATTATCTACTTGCTCCATTTTTTTTTTCTGTAGCAAGCGAGGGTGGAACTCTTGCCTCAGAAGTTGTTCCCACAAGAGCACCTGCTGGGGCAAGGTTTGTGAGAACGGGCAACCTTTGCTTGGTACAACCTGGGAAGCGCCCAAATGTCCTCCTCTCTGAAAGTTCTCCTCGCCAACCTGCCGGGCTACCAGGTCCCTGGAGTTCTGCAGTCAACCCTCCTTTGGGCTGGGGCCCTGAGTGGGTTATTGTAGCACACACACTTGCCAACATCCCAAGGTTTGCTGCAGTCGGGGGGACCTTGTAAAACTCTCTGTGTTGCTCGGCTCCAGTTTTTCCCCACAAAAACAGGGCCGTGCTACATGAAATCTCGGGTCCCTCTGAATGCTGACCTTTGTAATTGTATTTTATTACTGTCCTGCCATATATTAGTCTAGCGAAGTGACTTTAGATATCCAGGTAGATTCTGAGGGAAAGTCCTAGAGCATGGGACACGGCATGGAGCACAGCTGCCTCCTCCCTCGCCACTGTCCGTCGGTGCTTTTGTCCCCACAGACATTTCAGGGGATAGATCCCTGCTTTGCCTAATCACTCAGATAATTCTCAGCATCAATACGTTTTTCTTAGTCATGCTGTGTGGGATGTTCAGGTATAATAAAGCCTCAAAAAGGGATGGGGCTTTCTAAATATAGGCTGGCAGAAAGGTGGAATCGTTTTTATTTCAAGGCTCCAGACAGAAGTAAATGAACAAATAAAACCCAGGAGGGAACTGGGCTCTACTATGGCCTCAGCAGGCTGAGCTCCTGGTAGGCATGGCCTTTCTGATTCTCCTCTTAATCCCTGGCACCCAGCACAGCCTGGCAGGCCAAAAGCACACTGCCAGTGTTTACCAAATGAATGGAAGACGCATTCCAGCAGAGTGGGAGTTCTTCTATGTGCACACTCCGCCTTGCGTGGGGAACAGTCTCAGCTAGGCTTTAAAGGTAACACCTTCTTAAGGTGGAGAGTGAGGGTGTAGAGGGAGGGGATGTCACCACCTTAGGTTTCCCAAAAGCTGGTCTCAGTCTTGATCTGACCCTAGGAATTATACTCACGCAGTGTGGCATGCTGATTGAAATGCACCCTTGTCAGTGGGAGTTCTCGCAAACAAGACTCCAAAGCAGATGAAAATGGAATGCGCTGTTTTTCTTCTTGTGATTGTCTGACCCTCTAGAAAATCCCAAAGCCTTGATTTTGAGCATTAGCTCTGCCCAGGTGCAGTCTGGTCTTTCATCCCCATTAAAATCCACCAAGGGGACTTGTAAGGTGCCGCAGAAATAATGGAGATGTAAGGTGGACTGTACACATCTGGAGGGCTGTTAATGAATGGGGAAAAGGGGATGGTTGCCTGGCAACCCCGAGTAAGTGCAAATTAATCCATTTTTATTTGATGTCAGGGGGGCAGTCCAAGCCATCCACTCTGTTGGGACAGAATGAAAGCTGATGATGCTCTTGAGGAATCTTAGGATTTGTGTTTAATTTTAATGTCACCCTCATCGCTATGCTTGGCAATTACCCTACTGGCAAAAAATTGCAAAGGGCTGACTCACTATAGACCTGTATTTGTAGCGGTTATTATAACCTATGAATCCTTACAAAATGTTGGTGAGGCATGCCAGTCAAGTTCTGTTGCCCAGCGTGAAGCTTGTGAAGACAGAGTTTCATGTTAAGTTACTCTTCTAGTGGTTGGCCAGAATCAAGACAGAATTGTCATGTGGCTCCTTTTAATTGTGCCCTGTCTATACAGGCAGTAGCAGTCTTATGGTCACATGGTGTTCTGACTTTATCTGAAGATAATTTATAAGCGATGTTTGTTTTAATTCAATAAAAATCTGTTTTTGTTAAATTCCATTGCATTTTTGCTACAAGGAATTTTTGTTCCTAAAAAATACAGTGGAGCAAAATTATGGTTACACTTGATTTGTAAGGAAAAACTGATAGTTACAGGCTGAGCTTAACATCTCTGTGTTGTATACATTTTTATTGAGAAAGGATATTATTAATACCTTTATATTGCTACACCTAAATTAAGTTTTTAAAGGAAGCATTGATGAACACAGCTAATTCTGGGGAGTTATATTTTGTCTGGAGTTGTCATATTTCATGGCATAGTGCAAAGTATACAGACTTGGGTGGCTAATGTTCTGTGTTGTCATTTCTTAACCATTCTAAGTCTCAGTGTAAAATGAGAGAATTTGCCTTGATAAACAAAAAATTCCTACCCAGGTTTAAATTCGATGACATCATGATTATGTTTAAACTGAGATTAGGGAATAATTATATCTTAGAACTAACAGAATTAAGTACATGCATGTGTACACTAATAGAGTCTTATTTGTTCAAATGTTCTCCTTTTGGTATTTTTTTTCATTGGTGGTTTCTATTTATTAAAGACAGCCTGGAGGTCCTTAACCCCAACTTGATTTTTTTTTCTAATTCAAACACTGCTTGGCTTTGGTTTTTTTGATTTCGACAACCTGACCAGTCCTGCCTCCTTACTCCATGCCCCCACCTTCCTCAAAAGCTTGAGAAGTAGACCTGTGTATTATGACAAGACATGTAGGAAAACACTTTTCAACGTGGACCTGAATATACTTTTCCTGGCTAGAGATTTTTCCCATCAGAGTAATGAAGCATTTAACATAGTTTTTCTAATTCCTCTATTGTTATCATGGTTTAAAAACAAGAATGCTTGTTTCCAGATGTCTCGCTTGACAGTACCCAGGAACACATGGGAATATTTTGTAGTGGCTGACGGAGTGGGTTGGAGAAAAATAAAAAACAGATGGACTCAGATTAACCCTCTCTGTTCCTGGTTTGGGCTTCTCAACGGATTCTCGTCATGGGATTTTTCTCTCCCAATTTCACCTCACAGGCCAATTACAAGCTTGACAACGAATCCAAAGAAACCACCGAGTACTGGTCCAAACACCCTGTGTGAAAAGTCATGTTGCATCGTATGCTTCCTGGTGCTGGGCAGCATTTAGTATCAGTTGATCTCTAGATGGCAAGAGAGAGATTTGACTAAAACCTGAAAACGGACTCTTTGACCGACCACTTTTGCTGTTCATTAATTATAGGGAGAGTGAGTACTCAAAGATTCTTTGAGTAAATTCACAATACTTCCTGTTAGCCAGAATTTGAGCTCTGAATCTCTGTGGTCTTTTTATTCTGTGTAGAACTATGGTGGACCATATAGGAGCACCCTGTTCCCCACTTTTTTGCATAAGGTCTAAAGATAGATCAAGTGGATTTCTTGACCCCATTCCTTTGGGTCTATATCCTGATCTCAACCTTCTGGATCTTGTTACTCTGATTATGATTAGGAATAGATTCCTTCCGCAGAGAAATGACCCTTGGGTGTCCCTTCTTTGGACATCAGAGGTTTCCAGCAGCATTTCTGAGGAAAGGGGGCCTCTACTTCCACCTAGGAGACGGTTCAAGCCTGTCTTCCACCATGAACCTCATAGGTGTGTCGTAGGTTGGGTTCCCTCTGCACAGACCCTAAGATGGGGATTCTTATTAAGTGATTTGTTGATGGAATACTCTTCTGAATAAATGAAAAGAGTAGTGAGGAAAGCAGGGTAGGCTTGGAAGAAAACTCTGTGAGGAAGTTGTCTAGCCTGGAAGCTAACTTCAGCCTGGTTTAATGGGGAAGCCAAAGGACACAAAGAGTACTGAAGAGATGTTCTAGATTTGAGGCAAGAGACCAGTCTGGTCTTTGGTACCTCCAGGTCAGCCAGTCTTTAGCCACTGACTGTCCCTAAAAAGGGGTAGGGTGCTCTCCTGGTCCTGTTTGTTCAAGACAATTCCCTGGAGAAAGGGAAAGCTGTGTGCCCTTTGCAGAAAACATAGTGGCCAGAGCACAGGCATACCAATCAAGGCAATCTTGGCAGGGCACTACGGATGAGAAGAGAGACAAGAAAGTCATCCCCAAGTTACTACAATGCAAGAAGGAAAGAGGATTTAGCTTCCCTCTTTTACCCCAAATTCTACTCTTTACAATGAAATGATCTTGACATACATCAGAGCTGCTGCTTCTTGAGAGTAGAGATAGTGGGAAGGGAAAATCTGGAACGATCCCCAGGGATTAGAGTATGTTCTGTATTTGGACCCAAAGCCTTCTACACAGCATCTCTCTGGCAATATAGAATCACAGCATGCTTTGATAGTTGTCAAGTTCGTTTTTAACATGGAGAATGGTGATGTCTTTGCGACTTTGTCTACTTACATTTAGTTATATCATTTTTGTCTGTAAACCTTGAGATTGCTTCTATTCTTCTCAGCTTGAGTCTAATAACAACTTTCTAAAAAGTGCGTATCGCATTACTTCATGGTTTCTATTTCATAGATTGTTAGCGTTTTATCTTATAATAGTTGGACAATCATAGAATCTTCGAGCTTAAATATTAGTTTATAAAATGTCTAATTTTAAAAATGAGATTCTAAAGCTCCAAAGTTTAAACTGTTCAGGTCATAGAACTAACTTGTCCCAGAGGAACAGATAACCTGGAAGAAAACTGGATTTGTGCTACTGTTGGTGTTTTGTAATGCTTTTACTCATTGGGTTTTTGTTCCCCCAGTATTCTTTGCTTTTTTTTTTTTTTTTTTGAGTCGGAGTCTCACTCCGTCGCCCAGACTGGAGTGCAGTGGCCGCTCCCGGCCCCCGCACTGTTCGAGCCCGCAGCCTCGACCTGCCGGGCTCCGGCGATCCTTCCGCCTCAGCCTTCCGAGTAGCCGGAATTACAGGCACGCGCGACCACGCCCGGCTGATTTTTGGATTGACTGTAGAGATGAGGTCTCCCTGCCCAGGCAGGTCTCGAACCCGTGGACTCAGGCCATCCACTCACCTCAGCCTCCCAAAGGCGCGGGATGACAGGCTGAGCCACCGAGCTCGGCTCAGTATTCTTTTCTTACCGATGATGAACGTGAAGTCACCACTTTTTGATAATATTATTCACAAGCCTCTTAGGAAGAAGAGAGTTTTCAGTAGCCTCCTTGTAACAAAGGAACATCCCTCCTCCTTTCTTCTTTCTTCTTATTATAATCCATTTTTGGGGGCTGAAGAAAAATGATGATACCATGTCTACCATGGATGGTGAGGGTCATTGTGTTTTAAGTGGCCTTGTATCACCACGTCTCAGTTTCTCTTGATTCCCTTCTTCTCATAAATGAATGTCAAGTAGGTTTTGGCTTGGAGCAGGCTATGCGTCTTGCTCCTTTTTAGCACATAAGTCATTATTGCATTTCATTTTATGCCGTGTGTCTGGCCAGAGGCTGCTGAGTACCTAAGTCTGAGATTCTGGCATAAAGAAAACAGAAGTTTTGCTTGGAGTTCAACTTTATGTTGCATTTTTCAACCCAACTTTTGTCAGAATTCATCACTGTGGGATTTGAGGCATGGGCAAAATCAAATAAGAAAGCCATACTTTTTGTTCTTATTTTATGTGTATAATTACTTTGTTTTTGTGGAAGAAGAGGTGGAAGAAGGGATGATTTGCTGTGGAAGAAGGGATGATTTGCTGGGTAAGGTTAAGAAATTCCCATGTCATCTGATTAAATGTTATCAAATAATATCAAAATCACTCCTAGTGTTATTATGGTAGTGTTTTAGCTGGTGTAAATTTCAGTTCAGAAGCATTGAAGTCTAAAAGTTGTATCGTTTAAAGTAATTAAAGTTTAAAAGTGTTGAAGTTTAGAATTTAGGTAATAGATACCCTGATCCAGAATGAATTATGATGACTAGAACAATAAATGTTTGTAGATTAATTCAATTAATGAATGTGTGAAAGGCACTAACGCATAATAGATTAAGTCTTAATCTCCTCAGGATTCAATAGATTCAAATATTGATCTTCTGCTTACTAGATGTATAACCTTGGGCAAATAACTTTCTTTTTGACTCAATATGACTAGCTATAAAATACAGAAAACTATAGTATTTACAGGATCATTGTGAAAACGAAATATAGGCATTTAGCGTAAATGTTAGCTATCATTATTATGATTCTGAGAGTTTTTCACTTCTCTCAGGCACTGGCCTCTATGTCATAATTTTCTATATGATCACATGCTTTGAGGAGAGTTCTTGATCAAGGTACAAACAGAGAATCATGAATGTCACCACTATTAGTTCTGGGGCATGGCAGCTTTCGCAGTTGTGCAGGTGCCATTCTTTTTCGAGAACTGTCAGAACAATTTACTCCTCTGCGACCGGGGTTAAGTAACTGCTTGGCAAATATGTCTGACTTCGGAGGTTCACTGGTTTCCTGAGTCTACCCCTTTATGATAAGGGTTGGTCCTCTTTGTCATTTCTGAAACAAGAAGAGTTGTGAGTTGTCTAAGTTCATTTTGAGTAAGTTTGTCTTTGTGGCATTGCTGCCTCCAATCACTGAATGCGTGTAGCAGTCTATGCTCTAAGGACTCCAAAATACCACATTTAGTTTGCACAAAAAGTCATTATTGAAACTTTTGTGTAGATTTTGGAAGAAAAGGGAACTCCAACCAATTCTGCATATAGAACTGTGGCTGTTAAGTTAAACACAGCCTACAGAGGCTGTTAAATTAATATACAGTATGTTTGCTAAATGGTAATTTATTACTATTTTAAAAAAGTTTGAGTCATCAAATCATATAAATTAATACATTAAAGTCACTGAAAATGTCTTGAGCAAAGGATTTTCTCCCAAAGCAATATAAACAGACTTCAAATGATGATGACATTATTGCTAAGTGTCATCTTTTCCAGCCTAATAAATGTTTTTAAGTAGCACTTCAAAAAATTTCATAAGTCTAGGTCTACAAAAATAATAACACTAGACTTTAAAAATGAGATGTAATGAAGTGGTCACTACCCAAAAAGTTCATATTGAAACATACTTTCTTTTATTGTTTAAAAATGTTATTATTCAAAAACTCTCTTGTTTAGGAACATTTTCAGAGGCTACCAAGAACTCTAGATGCCAAATTTTGAAATCGGACAAATCTGGGTTTAGATTCAGTGAAAGAAAATACTTTTTTGCTTTCTTCTCAGTTTTTCAAATTAAATGAAACAAGCCCTCAGACTCTCAATATTTGTAATTAATACTTTGATTTGTAATCAGATGTCTCTTTGGAGATAATCAGTGAAAGTTTATAGACCGTGTAACGACAATATTAGGGGGCCCTGTTCCAGTCCATGGCCTTTTTGCTCTCAGAGGCAGTCCCCATGCATCCTCTGGAGTTGGACTGATGTGGAGGCTGCCTTTTCCAGGCTCCTGTGTCTTCTGCATTTGACCAATGGGAGGCATTGGTTAGATATTGGGTGGTCTTCATTTATACTTTTTACAATGTTTGTGGGAAGGATATCCTTGGGGAGAAAGAGAGAGAGAGAGAGAGAGAGAATAAATAAATGAATATTAAAACTAATTGTATTTTTAAGTAATTTTAGCTCAAGTATTTACTTAATGTGCATTTCCTTGTTAGTCTGTAGCCATCAGGAGAACAAGGATCATGTCCCTGGTGCTAATGAATTCACCCAGTGCCTGACACAATGTCTGGCAAATGGTAGAGACTCAATAAATATTGCTGAATGGATGATTGAATAATGAATAACAATTGACTGGAGGTCTTTTACCTAGTTTCCAATAGTGCTGGGATTAATAATCCATGTCTGTTCAACTTCAACTTCATGAACTTGTTATTAAATTACACTGTCAGATAACCATAAGATAAATTTTGTAAGACTTATGTTAAAAAGTAAGAAATTCATTTCATATTCAATAAGGCAGTCACATATCTTTTCTATTCAACTTAAATAGCAAGTTTATTGTCATGGGTGTGGCTAACATGTAGGATTGTTTCTACTGATTGACCCACATGCCACCCTAGAGAGAATATGGTATGTGCCTCAATGATGTACTAACAAAAACCCTATTTATTAGGCAAACCTTTCAGCAACTATAAAGAACAAATTGTCCCTTCTTTAAAGCAATTGATATATAGTAGAAAAATCTATGCATATTTAAAGGATAACAATGTAATCAGGTATTTTTATCTAGCAAAACCAAATGGATTGAAGAACAGAAAAGCTACTAACTTTTCACTGTTATTCCCAAAAGTATTGGCAGAAGAGAGAACTCAAAGGACCCTACTCAAAGGAACAAAATATTCTGACTAAAGTGTCAAGAGTTATCTTTTAAAATATGTTACTGAGATGTTACAAAAGAAATGAACAGGTCATGTCTTTAAACAAAGAGAAAGCAGAAACTCTGGGAGTTAAAAAAAAAAAAACAGAAAGAAAAAAACCCACAAAAGCTTCTTTAATGCTAAATTCTAGCAATTCAGAGTTTCAACCTTGACATAGTATTAAGGTGGATGTTCTGTGAAAGCATCTCTATACTAGGGATTTACACTGAACTCACGTCAGCAGTTGTCCATGGAGCCAGGGACACAGAAAAAAAGAACAAAAAGAAAGTTTCAAAGCAGTATGCTTAGTCTGATTGGAATTTTCTTTATGAAATACATATTACGGGCAAGGAATATGCCAAAATATTCATCCCTACATAGGGAGGTTGTGATATTTATTTTCTCTTTATATTATTGTAAAATTTCCCAGGTTTCTGCAATAAATGTATGGTGCTTTGAAAACTAAAAATATAGATGCTGAGAACTTTTAGTGTTCTGCTTGGAATGGAGAAAACTGGAGAAAGGGTAGGTCCCACTCATAGAACCAGAAAACAAAAAGTAAGCCCAGATCAACTGCAAATTCACAATTCTTCTTGACCCATCAGAAAACTGAGCACACAGAGACTTCAATGAGAGATGGAACATGAATGCTTGTTTATCTGGGGCAGACACAGCTGGACACTGGTAAGAAGACATTAGCTAAAGTTATTAAATTAGTAGAGGCAAAATGTGGGCTAGATTATCGAAATCTTTGGGGGAGGATAATACAAAGGGAATTTTCATCTACTTCCAGACAGTTCACAACAGAGCTCACCAGGTTCTCTCAGAAAAGAGTGGCAAGAGTCCTGAGAAAGGGTTCTTCATGGCACAGGCCTGGGGCAGGAAGAAAAGTCGTCACTGCAGAAAAGGCGTAAAACATCATACAAATCCTTCTTTCTGGGAAAAAAAAGCCTTAAACTATGTATGTGTGGGAAGAAGTGTAGCAAGCACTGACATCCTCAGGGAACTACTGAAAAATCCATTGCAGTTGGAGATACATGAACAGAAAATAAAACAAAACAGCAACAACAACAAATAAAACTTCTTGCCCTGTGGGAGAGGTGGGATTCAAGTCCTTGGGCCCAGAACTGCATTGGGAGAGAAGCACTGAAAAGGTCTCCTCCCAAGACACAAGGACACAGTGCCTGAGACTGAGGCTTAATCACATCAACAGAGGAAACTTCCTACCACCAAACTGACAAATGTGGAGTAAGAAGAAACAGAGGCATACTGAAGTTACAAAAGTACATAGAGAGAGACTGTTTCTCAAGTTGCAGTGCAAATGTACAACAAACTGAGAGTTGAGCACATTGAAAAAAACAACCCAAGCAAACAAAAACCCTAGTAAATCAGCATCCACATGTGCATAAAAGACAAACGAACAACAAAAAAACAAGCAAAAAAATCCCCCAAGACATCACTTGAAGAATTTGAAGCCTGTGGCCACTTAAGGAAACGATAGCAACAACAAACCTCACAACCTATCTAACTCCTTCATCGATGATCACATCTCCCCCAAATTAAAGACCTAGCACAAGAAAAGTATGCTTATTTTCAGGCATAAAAACTATTTACTTTGGTTTTTACTAACCTACACAAGATGGCTGGTTTTAAATAAAAACTTACAAGACATATGAAAAAATTAGAGAAAGAAATGCATTGACAAAAGCAATAAAAAACCATAGCAAATATGACACAGATGTTGAAACTACCAGACAGAGAATTTAAAATAGTTTTAATACAATTTAATAAAATATGTTGAAGTCTCTAATGAAAAAGGTGGGAAACATGTAAGAACTGGTGGGGGAGTTTAAGCAAATAATTGGAAATGATAAAAAAAAATCAAATAGAAACACTGAAGTAAAAAAAAAACAACTTAGTACCAGAGATGAAGAATGCCTTCGATGAACTCATCAGTGGAATCAACACAGCTGAGAAGGGACTCTGAAAATTTGATTATAGACTGATAGAAATGTTTTATTTAATTTAATTAATTTATTTATTTTTCAGTTGGAGTCTCACTCTGTTGCCGAGACTGGAGTGCAGGGGCCGCTCCCGGCCACTGCAGCCTCGCCTGTTGGGCTCCGGTGATCCTTCCGCCTCAGCCTTCCGAGTAGCCGCAATTACAGGCGCGCTACTATGCCTGGCTGATATTTTGATTCATTGTAGCGATGAGGTCTCGCTGCCCAGGTGGGTCTCGAACCCGCGGGCTCAGGCAATCCACTCACCTCAGCCTCCCAAAGGCACGGGATTACATACAGGCTGAGACACCGTGCCTGGCAGAAATGTTTTAAATTGAAACACAGAGCTGGGCTTGGTGGCTTAGCCTGTAATCCCATTCAAGTTCTATGAAAATACCAACCAATCTAATATATGTGTCATTAGAATCCCTAAAGAAGAAGAAAAGAGATTTTAAAAAAAGCAGAATAAATATTTGAGAAAATATACAAGGGGAGACCCCAAAATCCCAGAATTTATTTATAAAAAAATTGTGTATTTATTCTTACATGTTTAAACTTCATTCACTTCAGAGTATTCTCTGTTTGATGCAATACACCGAGATGCTTTTTCCACCACTCAAAACAGTTTTTTTTGAGTCAGAGTCTAACTTTGTTACCCAGACTAGTGTGCAATGACATGCTCACCGCAGCCTCAACCATCCAAGTATCTGGAACTACATGTACATGCCATGTCTGGCAAACTTTTTGATTTATTGTAGAGACAAAGTCTCACCAAGTTTCCTAGGCTATTCTCAAGGCCCTGGGCTCAGGCAATCCTCTCACTTCCACCTCCAAAATTGCTGGGATTATAGGCACTGCACCTGGCTCAAAATAGTTTTTGAACTCATCAATTTTGATGCCATTTAGTTCTTCTGATGTTTTCTTTTCATCTCTTCCACACTGGCAAAATGTTTCACTTTGAGGATTTTTTTTTTTTTCATTTGGAGAAACAGAAAAAAGTGCTCAGGGCAAGATTGGATGAATAGGGAGGGTAAAACATGCGGCTCATGCTGTTTTTGGTCAAAAACTGCTGAACACTCAGTACAGTGTGGGCAAGTGTGCTCATAAGTCACCCATCTTGAAATGGACAAATGCATTGAACAAATCTCCAAAAAAAAAAAAAAAAATCACTGAAGCTGAATGAAGTCTCTTACAACGCTAGCTGGTACATTAATGTCAATGGGTTCCTAGAACACTTACCTAGCAGGGGATGTCTGTAATACAAGGGTCCCACCCTCCAATAAATAATTTGGATGTCTTTAGGTCCCCCCTCATATATGAAGAAATAATGGCCAAATATTTTACAAGAGAATCAAGCTATATTCATTTGGGGAGCCATTACTGACCCTACCACAAACACCAAAGTACCAACAGATAAGTCTAAGAAGCTCAGAGAATATCAAGTGGGATCAAAAAACAAAAAAAGAAATTTAGGTTCATGTCATAGAAACCAAAAGACGATGAAGAAATAGCCAGAAAGGAAAAAAAAAAAAAATGACACATTCCATATAGAGGAACACTTCTGAGAATTTTGGCAGACTTCTTGTCAGGACCATGCAAGCCAGAAAACAATGGAGTGACAACTTTAAAGTGCTGAAACAAAAAAAGAAAAAGAAAAAGAAAGACTTTCTCACACAAACAAAAACAGAGAGAATTCGTTGCCAACAGACTTGCATTATAAGAAAAAGAAAAGTTGAAGGAAATTAGGCAGAACGAGTGACATGTCAGGCAGTGACTTGAATGCACGTAAGCAATGAAGAGTGCTGAAATGGAAAGAGATAAAACCAAAGCTAAATTTATTTTTTCTGAC
This sequence comes from Cephalopachus bancanus, assembly GCA_027257055.1. Lineage (NCBI taxonomy): Eukaryota > Metazoa > Chordata > Mammalia > Primates > Tarsiidae > Cephalopachus > Cephalopachus bancanus. The sequence goes on from JAPVLO010000140.1 coordinate 2,036,345, forward strand.
TTTTGTACTTGTTCTTGAGCTAACTGTTTATGGTGAAAATAGTAGCACGTGTTTGTATGTAATAGTAATATGTATGACAACAGTTCACAAAAGAGGGGGGACAGACTTGGGAGTATACAACTGTAAGGTCCTTACCCTACATGTGAAGTGTGGCGTAATATTATGTGTAGATAGATTCTTACCAGTTAAAAATGCGGACCCAGAAATTAAATCGGTTGGTCTCCAGGTGGAGCTAGATAACATCAACCTCCAATGTATCTTCTTCTCCCTGCTCCACCCTGAGTATCCATCTGGTCCTTTTACAAGGTTTGTTTTATATTTCCTCTTATTTTATGGCACACAGCAATAGTTCTGTCCAAATTTCAACTGATCATAGACTTTAAAACCATGTTGCTACTTAGAAGACCCAAATAATGTGGGATGTTAGGAAGCAGTTTCCAGTTAGTAAAATAAATGCGACACCCTCACAGGGAGACTTATAGCTTTGAGAGAGCCAACCCTGGCCTTTCTGGGACCCATGGGATGAGGCCTACAAGAAGCAACATTCAGTGGGCTGGGAGGCTGGTAAGGGAAGCTTTGGGGACAGTTAGGGATGAGATGGAGAGTGCGAATGATGGTAGACGGCCTTTAACCTCTGCTGTCAAAGATCTGGGCTCTTCTGCTACTTCCGTTGTGGCCACATGGCTGTCATTATGAAAATAACGAAAAAAAACCATAAAATATAATAAATAAGAGGGTTGGGGAAATAAATATGTACTCAAATAAGAAAATTAGGATAGAATGTTACCATGAATGAAAATAGGAATAAGATAAAACTAAGAAATGAGCATAAAACAGAAATTTAAAATATCTTATTAAAAATCTTAATAGAGACTAAAATTTTAACAATAATAATGACATACATATTTGAAAAAAAGATCAGAACCAGTAATGTAAAAATAAAAATAAAATAAATGAAAGGCTAAGATAAAAGGCTACAACCAGAGAAAAGCCAAAGGTATGAAAGAATGAGGAAGTGAGGTTGCAAAGAGACATTAAGAACTGGAAACAGAAAAAAATATGACTGGGGAAATCGATGAAACTGTTTTTAGACAAAGAACAAGACTAATCAAGAAATGGAGACAAGAGGCAAATCTGTAACATCAGGAAATATATAAAGAATATGTTATCACAGGCAGAGGAGATCAGACAAATTATGGACTACTGGGTAAACTGTACAAGTATTGACAGTCTATATTATTATTTTGCACTACTGCATGTCATGCCTTTTGCCGCAAATGTTAATTCTCTTCCGTGATCTCTTTGCCTTTCTCTTCCCTTCAGGTTCTGTTCATCTTTACTGTTTGGGCTTAAATGGCGCTTCCTCCCCATTTTAAATGCTGGACCCTCACCAGCGTCTGAGTTTGCAAACCACAGAAGTGACATTCCTGATGTTATTCAGTGATATTAGACATCCCAAACTCTTAATATGTTCATTGTTAGTTCACAGCTTGACACATGACCTGCATATATTTACATGGATATTGTTACTGGAGAGCAGAGTAGCTATTTGCACTGGCTCTAGAGTCTAACTACCCTAGTTAGAATTTCAGCTCTACGGCTCTCTGTCTTGGCACCAAGGTTTTCCATTTTATAAATGGGGGATCAAATTAATACTTAACTCAGTAGATTGTTGTAGGAAAAAAGTGAAATGATACATATAAAATACTTAGCCCAGTCCTTGGAACGGAGTGAACGAGTTTACTAGTTAGCCCTGAATTATTTTAGGGCTTTGGGAGTGGCTGTAATTTTAAGCATCTAAGAGGATGTAGCATGTTCAGATATTTCTTTTTGAGCTGATTTATAAGCCTGCCTTTTAGCACCACTATCTGAGCTATCATGATGTAATACCAGCAAACCACTTGGGTGTGCCAAAATAAATGGTTAAGAGAGCTTGGTCAGATGGTTCTATGAACTATAAGTTAGCACAAAGCCAGTGGGAGATCTTGGAGTATTTTTTTGTGGTATTTGCAATGCTTCAGCTCATGCTAGCTGTTCTGAGTATATTTGAGTCAGCAAAATGCTCTTCACATCTCAGAAAATGAAGAGAGGTTAGATAATTCCATTACATCTTTAAGTTTATCATCTCTTTTCCTGAGAAGGTGATCTTTACTGGGCCCCATTAAAAGTATTTTAGAAGCACGTGATTTTGATAATAACTACCACGTCTTTGAATAATACCAACAGAATGCCCATTTCACATGTGAGAAAACTGAGTTTTAAAGAGATTACAATCGGTTTTCCAAGGTCAAATAGCTAGTAAGTGGCAGAGCCAGGACATCAGTCCACATTGGGCTGACTCCAGATCAGCTTTGACTAGGCACGACATTCATGGCTGCTAATGCAGTCTGCGTAAATTTGGATTTCAGTCCTGTTTGTTACTGGAGACCTTTGCTGCTCAACTCGACTTTCTAGATTATCCTGTCCTTGGTAAGACGATATAAATTATGGTATATACAACCAAATGCGCAATACATATTAAACAACTATATATGATTTTCGAGGTGAAAACTTCTCAACTTTCACACCAATGTCCCTGTCCTAGTCCTGGCAACTTTAGAATGACCCAGTTACTGGCAGTGGTCTTGCAGAGAGGATTTGAAAAAAGTTCCTGTGTCCTGTCAACAAACACATTGGTGGAACAGGAACCGAAAAAGCCTGCCATTAAAGTTTCAAATGAATTCCAAGGTCAGAAAAAAAAGTTGCTGTTTTGGAATTCATAAAGTAACAGAACAGTTGTGTTATAGTAAGGATGTATCCAGGTCTAAGCCTGGGTTTAAGAAGCAGCAGAGGAAGTTAGGTTGAAGACAACCAGGGCCAGATACCCAGTTACTAGTCAGGGAACACAAAGGGGAGAAAGAGATTGTTAGAAAGGCGCTAGGAAATGCAATTTCACAATGGGTTTGAATTCCGAGATCAGCTATAGAGAGAAAAACCCATCACCTATGAGCATAATTGACCAAAACTTTAAACAAACCAGAATCCGAGGTGTCCTTCCATGCTGAGGTGGGTGTGAGGGAGGATGTGGGTTGGTGATTGAAGTTCAACAATGACTGGAGGCCCAGAAAAACCTTGGATCCAAGCATAAGGCTTAAGGACAGCAAGTCAGTCCCAGGGGACTGAGGTTCCCTGTGGTGGAAAGACGGGCAGACATAGTGGGAATGAGGCTGCCAGGAAAAAAGAGACAGGGCATGAGACTCATAGCTCTGAATCCTGGGAGATTAGGCAAGACTCTGTTACTAAGGGAGAGTAATTGTAATCGTAGTAATAATGAAGCAGTTAAGTTCCGTAGGCACTTGGTGTCTCCTGTGTGCTGTGGACCCTGGACAGTGCTAAGTCCTGTATGGGGATACTCGCCTTTAATCTTCACAACCAGCCTGTGGGGATATACTGACACTGTTCCAACTTACAAAGGGGGGGCTGAGGCCCAGTGAAAGGGAGGTTCTATAATATAACTTGACAATAGCTTGGTAACTATTCGCCCCAGTGCTGGTGCTGGGGGTATGGCCCGTCTGGCTGCCCACCAAGTGGGGGGCTGAGGTGGGGTCCCTGCAGAAGCAGGGACTTAAGGTGAAGGTCTGGTGCCGGCCCTCAGACAGGCTCAGGAGAAACCCTCAACTGTGGGGCTGGAACGGGTCTATGGGTTAGGAGGATTGGCTGAGGGAAACTTAGAGGCTCAGCAATCTCACCCTTGTAGCCATCCCATGTCAGACTTCTCTGTTCCTCTGGTAAAACATATTGATTCGATTAAAACAAGTTGCACTTGAATTCAGTTTTGGGTTTGAAGGTGAACACAAAATACTTTAAAATTTTAGTCGGATATTAGCAACAGATTCTTTTAAATATCTTTTAAGTTTTCTTCATGATTGCAGTTTATATTTCTAATATTTTTATTTTTAATCATAACATTTCTGTGATGTAGGGAACAGACATGATTACCTTGTTTCAGAAAGAGGAGTTGAGCCACATGGAAATGCAATGACTTATATTTGCCCAAATCCCAGAGCTATAAGTTGTAACATTAAATTCAAGATGATTCAAACGTTGCATATTTATTTCTTCCAAAGGTCATTATAAAAGTTTGTGTGTTGTTTCTAAATCTTCATTATGTGGAGGTGAGTATTTTTCTCCTTTTCTCTTGTTTTCTCTCTTTAAAAAAATTTCTTCTAGAATAATCCATATTCAAAACAGTGACCTGTTTTGATATCCAATTTTGGGGAGCATTTGCTTTCTAGAGTATAATGTTCTAAAATGTATACACTCAATTATTTAAATAGCTAGTTATAAATATGAAACATAGTCAAGCTACCTAAGTAACAAGACAGGGAGAAAATCCAATTGATATAAGCTCCCCTATTTTCAAGTGTTAAATGGCTATTTCATATAACCTTTGTTACAATCACTGCCATTATATCACTAGCACTTCTTTATAACACTTTTAAAAAACTTGCCTGTTTCCAAGAATGGTATTATAAATATATTTCTTTATTCTACTCTCATTATAACAAGAGAAGGTCAGTGGTCTAAAGGGTGGTTTCCTATTATGAGAGGAATAAAAACTGAAATCAATAAATCTCCAGATCATAAATGTTGCTACAGTCTGGCAAGGTTGAGAAAATTATGAGCTGAGCCTCATGATGTCTGGATATTGTAGCTTGTAAATTTCTACATACATATGTATATGGTTATATATATACATGCGGCTGGGCCCTTCCTAGAATTTACTCACTAATGTGATGGAATTTTATTCAGTATTGGTAGAATATATCCAGTAAAAAAATGAAGATATGGCACTTACTTATTTAGGAAAATGTTCCTATGATTACAAAGTCACATTTTCTCCCTTTGACTTCATTACTTTGATCAGGAAATTCAAATAGGAAATTATTTGCTTCCATTATTTAATAAATTACAAACATTGATATTAATTGGCAAACCTTTACCTCTGTTACAAATGTTCACAGAGTGGTGATAATTCTAATGGCTGTACCAAAATAAGAGATCATAAGAAACATAATACATTGGCTCAATTGAAGACAATATATAATGAATTATCATGTAGTCCAGCATGAATTTTTAGGCAGTGATGTCTAGTGATTAAGGGCAAGGATGCTGAAGCCAGATTGTCCATGTTCAATTTCTGCCTCTGCCACTTAAAAGCTATGTGATATTGGGTAAGACTCCCAACCTCTCTGTGTTTCATTTTCTTCATCTATAAACTGGTGGTAGTAAAAGTTTCTATTCAGAGAGGTGTTGTGGGAATGAAGTGTATATGTGTGTGTGTGTGTGTGTGTGTGTGTGTGTGTGTGTGTGTGTGTATAGAGAGAGAGTGTATGGCTTATATTTGTAGCAAGCATTACTGTGTAGGTGACACTTCTCTATCCCTTGACTATAATACTATCTTACTCTATAGTCCATTAATTGATATTCAAATGGCTAATTCTAATTCCTAAAAATTAAAGGTTGAATGTGGTCAAAATTATTTGCTTAAATAGGCAGGTAAAGTAGCGCATTAAGCAATAAGAGAACAAACTCTTCTATCTAGACACAAGTCATGCCTCATGAGTTCTGAGTATGGAAGGCTTTCATGTAAATATTTTTTAAAAAAGACATTGGAAACACCCTCCATAATTAAGTTGTGATCTTTGCAGACATTATTATGCATATGCCAAGTTGTACCTACCAATATTAAAAAATGGGAAAGGGTAGAGGGATCCTTTATAATACCCTCAATAAAATTTACTGTAACTATATTCCAAGTAATGGGAGAATATTTCACATGTTGTGAGAAATACACAGTGGCTTCTTTGATTTGGAAATGACTAATGACAATTTTCAATATTTCTGCTTCTTACCCAATCTTCTCCCTTAGCCTCACCTATCCTAATTTCCATTAGGTCAGACTATCATGGCTAACTGACTCGGTCTCTTAAAGGCCTGCAGGGGCTGCTCAAATGTTGCAATTCCTATTGTATCAGTTTTAGAAAGTGGGAGAAGAAAGTAGGGTTTAAAACAGGAGCATAAAAACTGGAAATAGCCATTTGGTCCCCAGGGATTTGTCTCCATTATCCACTAAGTGATTTGCTCTAGAATTTACAAGCAGCATTATCTGCAAACCATTATCTGGGACACCAAAAGTGATCAATTTTGCAAAGATTGCTAAAGACATAGGTGCTCAACCCCTTAAAACTAGAACGCACCTTCTATGATCATGTGCGAGTCCAAATATTACGAGGATTCATAGGAATCTGCAGTGTTATTACAACTCTCTTCCCCTCCCCCACACATTCGTTATGAATATCATTTCCTACACCCTCATTCATGTGTCTAATCACTGTTTTCCCAAATGCGTGGAGGAAAGCTCCTCATTCATTTTTGATAAGTCTGGGCTGTGGTCACTGAAACCCAGAGGCCAGCTACAGCCAAGAAGGCCAGGGCAGGGACTGCACACTGAGGCATGCCCTGACCAACTATGCCCTTTCCGTGCAAGCAGCAGGCAGCAGGGCGCTATAACAGAAGACAGCATTAGATGGTAGGCAAGTGGCCCAGAAATTGAACATGTAGGCTTCTGAGGTCTGGAGACACATGAGGAGCCTGGTAGAACGATAATTCAGGTGCCAGTTGGAAAAGTTGAGGAATGGATCCAAATTAGGCAACAGACCAAGTGCAAGCAGAAGTTAGAGGTCAAAGCAATACTACAGCAGGTCTTTCTCTTTCAGCCCCCTCACTCTCTCATTTCAATGGATGACAGATACACTCCTGTGCTTTGGTTCTTTCCCCTGTTTGCTCCTCCTTTTCTGGTGTGAAAAATACATCTTCTGTGAGACAATGTGGTTGGCAAGTGGGAGTGGGCAGACAACCTCTCAAGGGGACTTTTTCAGAAGATTATCCATTTTCATAAATTATTCTCAAATTGCTCTATCCATTTCAAGGAGTGAAGAGTCACTTGGGAATGTATTTGATCATCAATAATTTTTTTCTGGTGCTTTGTGTTTAGAATGAATAAAAGTTAACAGAAATTTTATTGAGGCTGACAGTCTACGACGAACTTCAGTGTACTGCAAGCCGAGCTGGCAAAACTCTCTTTAACAGGAAAGAGAAATGGGACAATGGAGCCAGCCTATCATATCACTTCTCAGTGGCAGTCCTCATGGGAGAGGCTTTGTCAAAACCTGTTTGTCATTGCTTCGGGCGCTTTGATGATTTTCTTTCTTAGCTTTGGGCTCCAGGAATATTTTCAAGATACAGCTTAACTCTACTACATAACATCTGCTATGGGGTTTCAAAACCACAAAGCAAGCACATTTAATGATTCAAAGTTCACAGCTTTATCAACAGCAACAACTGTTCACAATCAGAGTCAACATGCCATCACCACATGTTATTGACGTGATTGTAAACGGTGTTGATGATTACCACATTCACATGGTACCTTCCCCAGTGATCTGTTTTCAGACGCTAATTACTGAATCCTCTCTGGACCGGTGTGAAGAAATACTATAGCGCTCTAGTTGGTTGGTTTTACAGGCAGGCGTGTTAAATGACTCTGCTAACTTTCTCCACTCACCACCCTTGTTATCTTTCAACTCTCTCCATCGCTTCCACCCCATGTGCTTCCTGAAACTAGAGTATTTAATGTTGACAGAAAAGGCACATGCAATGTGACAGTTCAGATGCAGCATTTCTGAAATGTGTATTCACAGTATAATGAGATGCTTTGTGCAAAGACTTGTTAAACAAGCGTGGAGATAATGCATCCTACATCCTCCTTGGAGATCCATAACTAACATGACCAAATTAAAGGCTTTGAGTGTTTCTACAGCCTGGGTCTCTTTTCGGTTGATGTGTTTCACTTGAAGTTGGGATTTCAAGAAAAGGATAAAAGGATTAAAAAGTGGTTAAGTGGGAAGGGTAAGGAAAGAGTGGGTAGATGATGATTGTGTTTGAAATGCCAGGCAGACACAAGGGAGATGCAAAGAATCAAATGAAATCCACCTGTTCTCAAAAGCTTAAAGCAATTAGTAATTCATTGGAAAATATGACAGCTTCACACAGGGAAGAGATTTGTCATGTACCTCTGACTCTGATAACTAATTAGCTGAATGGCATCGACTAAGTCATTTCATCTCTTTAGGACTCCTTTTTCGTATCTGTGACTAAGAAAAGGCTGCATTCTTATTTGTTTAAGGTTTATTCAAAAATACGCTGAAAGTATCTTAAGTATTCTGTCATGGTCTGGTATAATCTTTATCCTTAAATAGAAGCAGGTAATGGTCTCATGGATAAAACAAATTATAAAGTTAAAATTTTTAAAAAGGCATCTTAAAAGAGCATGGTTTTGGCATTTCCCATAGGACTCCATCATGGTATAATAAGATGCTCTTATTATCTTATTTGTCACAGTCTAGTCTGTGATCCTCAAACTTGCAGCCCGAGAGTGTTGCTTGTGGCCTACTTTTAGGAGCACACTCAAATTTACAAAACTTATCAAGATAGCTGTATGAACAAGGCACTAACTTATTATTTTACCACAAGATCAATAAGCATCGCTCACAGTTTTGTTAGTGTATTATCTCCTGACAGCATAGTGGAGGAAAGCCATGTTATCTTTAGAAGAGGTCTTAGGGTCTGTGGAATCAGAGAACAAGGGGTTTATTTGGTGACTCAAATGTTGGTAGCAAGGGACTCTGATGACCTCAAAAGGGTAAAAGTACTCTTGAGATTGGCTAAAGGTCAAATCCTAGAGCCAGCAACGCCCCCTCCTCCCTGGATATGCACCTCTGTAAGTCTCCCTTCGGAGATTTCCAGGCTGATCAGTCACTGTGAATCTCTATTTCTTCTTTCTTTACGCATATAAATCCCTGTAATGAATTATTATTCTCACTCTGGTCTGGGAGACGATCTCTTTTCTTTAAAGTCTTTAAACAAAAAATCTCTAAGAGCTTCCATTGTTTTTGGGTCTTACAGTTTAACTTTCAGAAGGCAACTCTGCCACCCTCCTTTATAGCCAAAATCTTTGTGGGAGAGGGCCTTCATTCTTACCCTCAGGTATCAGCCAGGCAAAAGCCTATTTTTGCTACATAGCAAAAGTAGAAAGAAAGTAACTGAAGGACTATATACACCTGAGTCAAATTATTTACTTGTCTCCTGCTTAAGTGTGACCGGCTTTGCTTCAAGTCTGGCACACAAGTTTAAACATAGTGTTTAACAAATGTCAAACTGAAAAAGCAAGCAAAAACACAATGCAAGTAAACTTATTTGTATTTTGAAGCAGGGGTTTGAAGGCTAAAAGGATAAATTCTTTGCTTGACTCTGTTAAACATCATCAGAGAATAGAAGCAAATAAGATATTTTCTGTTATCATTAAACCTACTCTAACAAATAATTCTAAGGAATAAATGAAATAATGTGCTACATATTAAAGTGCCTTATAACATGTAAGATGTTTTTCAAGTATACGATGTCACTGTGGTTATTAAATTGGTTGTAGCTTATTTAATATTTTGCTACTTTAAAAAAGTTGTAAACGGTAAGAAAAATCACTTTGTGTGAAACCAGTCCAAGGCTGAACATTCAAGACCATTATAATCCAATGTACAGTTAGTTGGAATATAAAATCAATGCTATGACCTGAGTTGGTCTTTCTGGTAAACTCTTAACAGTTGGGTGAAAACAAGTGAACTACGTTGTCTGTGGGCGGCCTTGTTATGAGACTGTGATGAATGTGGCTGTTAAACATTTAGGCAAAAAAGATTTGCAGCTTTCAGTGCCACAGGGAGCAGCTTTCTCTGTGTCCTTACCCAGTCAAGTGATACAAAGCAAACTTAGCTGCTGAATAATTTCTTGTAATTGTACCCTGGAGAGCTGAAATATACAGGAAGGAGGTCTTTTGTGTACAAGTACCCATTTTAAAAACTACAATGGAAAATGAATACATCTGTTGGTGGACGCTTACCTGCAATTATCTTTAGTTGAAATTTCCAAATGTTGAACATAATGAAAATTCCCTGGACAGAAAAATGTCCCTGGTTAGCCTCAGTAGCTACTCGTTACTTTCTAAATGTTCTTACCAGGCAAACTGAGCAAAAAGAAACCCCTTTTATGAAAATATTACCTGCAAAGCACAGGGGCAGGTTGACTGGCCTATTGCAGGCCGTAATTCCTCCAAAGAGCCTTGTGATTTTGTGTGGGGGTTGGGGGGGTGGGGGGAAGGCTGGAATTTCACTCTCTCACCTGCTTGAACCCTTCATAGGCATGGGGTGATTTGGTGTCAATCTCCTAAACTGGAATTAATTGGTGAGGGAGACAGTTTCAGGTGGACAATTAGGATTTTCATTCTCAGGAGAGGTGTTAAATATTTTACACCAAACGTTACACATATATCATGCTTTACAACCCCTCATTAGCCCACACAATAGACCAGGGGAGAGCTCCAAAGCATCGCCCTCATGTGATAGCTGAGGGGGAACTAGGTAGGAAAGAGGCTGCCCGTACCACACTGTGTCACAGGTAGAAGCAGAGCTAACGAGTTGTGCTGCTCATGAGCTGAGAGCAAAAGGCTTTAAAAACTGACTGAGTGCTGAAGTGCTCACAGAGAGCGGGTTCTGTAGGTCCTCCTCTCTTCCAACTCCTTCCCTGAATGCTTTGTTGGCGCCTCTCCCAGTCGCTGTGTAGAGTTGGTCTCTCTGTGAAACTTCCAGGGAACACCTCCGGTCTCACTGCCCATCTGGCATGGTGTCCCAAGTTGGATGCCAAGGTTCTTTGCTTACCTTCCTTTTTGCTCTTTTGCTGGTTCTACCTTTAGGAGACTGCAGGACTCTCCTCATGCAATATACTCTGGGTCCCTTTTGGCCCATTGCCTCATCATTTATGACTGTATTTCTTCTTAATTTTTTTTGTATGGAACATCTTATTTTATTTTATTTTTATAATCAATATTTTTTATTTTGATATTGTGGGGTACAGTTAAGGGTTAGGAATACAAATATGCTTCGTTCAGGCACCCTTGTTGACAAGGGGTGTCTCCCCGTCCCCAGACAGATATTCACTACTGTTAATCCCATCTCCCTTCCCCTCTACCCCCATATTTTACCACCACTGTCAGTCCTTTTCTTATGGTATTACGTTGGATGTTCAAGGTCCGCTATCTGAGTGAGAACATGTGATACTCAGATCTTTGTTTCTGTGAGAAGTCACTCAGTATTATTGACTCTAGTTCCATCCAGGTTGCTGCAAAGTTCATGATTTTGTTCTTTTTTTATGGCTGTGTAGTATTCCATCGTGTATATGTACCACATTTTTTAATCCAGTCCTCTTTTGATGGACAGCATGGTTGCTTCCACGTTCTTGCTATTGTGAATAATGCTGCAATAAACATACGTGTGAACAAAACCTGAAACCCACAGGCCATAAGAGGTAAGACAGACAAGTGGGACCTCATTAAACTGACAAGCTTCTGCAAAGTCAAAGAAACCATCAAGAGAGCAGGGAGACAGCCCACAGACTGGGAAAAAGTATTTGCCAACTCCAGGTCCGACAAAGGCTTAACATCTTGGATCTACAAATAACTCAAATGTGCTGAAAAGAAAAAACAAACAACCCCATTATAAAGTGGGCAAAAGATATGAACAGACACTTCTCAAAGGAGGACATCCGAGCAGCCAACAGACACATGAAGAAATGTTCAACCTCACTAACCATCAGGGAGATGCCAATCAAAACCACACTGAGATACCACCTAACTCCAGTCAGAATGGCAATTATCAATAACTCAAAAAATAACAGTTGCTGGAGAGGGTGTGGTGAAAAGGGAACACTTCTACACTGTTGGTGGAAGTGCAAACCAGTGCAACCTCTGTGGAAAACAGTATGGCGATTCCTAAAAGCTCTAAATATTGACCTCCCATATGACCCCGCAATCCCCCTACTGGGAATATACCCTGAAGAACTCAAATCACTCTTCTTAATTTCTATAGTTAACAGTCTTCTGTTTCCCTGACTTCTCTCCACAGAAATCTTCAGTAGTTTTGGAGGAACTGTCTGGAGGAATAAGTCCTATGACCCTGCCTTGCAGACATTGTCTTTTGCATACATTTCTCTCACTCTCATATCATTGCCATTCGAAAAGTTGATCTTAGAGTTGATACTTCAAATAAATGCTCACAAGATATTGATTAAGCAACTTAAATGTACAACTAGAGAATGGCTAACTTTAGTATTCCTCAATTCAATGCAATATTGTAAGTGATCATAATAAAGATAGTAGAGAAACATGAAAAAGTAATTTTGATAAAATGTTAAGTGAAAAACACAAATGCAAAGTGTTATGTTTACTATGTTTCGATTAATTCACATGTCTATGAACAAAGACTGAAATGAAACACGTGAAGCCAAAATATAGATCATTTGGGTGGTGAGATTATTGGAACTTCCAAATGTAAAATATTTTTGTAATGCTATCATACTCTTTTTTATAAGAATCCTCAGTTTTGACCCAGTTTTGGATTTATCCCTCTTCTCCCCTTTCCAGATTATTATTATCTTTAGTAACATGGCTTTCTCAAACTTTTGATTGAGATTATTTTCTTTCAGTTCACAATTTGGAAGCTTTCCATCTCTGAAAATGATGATCAGGATACAAGATGAATTGCCATAAAGGAAAAGTTATTAGTTTAAATTTAGAAATACAACTTCTAGTGAGTTTTCAGTTTTTAACAATTCAGACTAAAACAATTTTTAAGTTCACTTTTCAAATTTAAAACTTTCCCAAACTAGAACGAAGTGTTTCTCTTCACTGTCTTTTTCTCTGTATAGCACACTATATACTCTGTAAGTTTAAAAGAGCCCAGAAACATCAGAAAGCAGGCAGTACCACCCTCTCGTAAAATTATGTTCTATGAGTTTCACCCTTGGGTTTTATTTGTATGGTATGTGTGGATTAGATGTTGTTCAAAGTAGATGTTTAAAACACAAATGTTCCAGTTTGGGGAACTGTAAAAGAAAAACAGCTTCCTTAGACGAAACTAATGTTTTGCTTTCCTTCAGGAGAAAAGTAGACTAAAATGCTTCAGAACTGCTTTTGTCCAGTTGTTCTTTTGCTGTTGTCATGTACTTTCCTCCTGAGTTGCCTTCTCGGAGCCTACGGTTCGGTGCCTGGAAGTATGCGCTGAGGGTGCCCCTTGGGTTCGGTCCAGCTTCTCCAGAAAACCACAGCCGTCTCTTGCTAACAGCTCTGCATTTTGTGTCTCTCCGGCTGAAGGCGAGGCTCGGAAACTCAGGTGAGGGGTCTGATGCAGAGCATCAAGCGGCTTGGTTGTCTCTAAGCAGAAGATAGGGAGGTTTATTTAAGGCTGCCGAGAGCCCTGAGATTTTAGACCTGGATCCCATCTTGTTGGATTGTTAATTCTGAGAGTGCAAGAGTGGCTCAAACCATGAGTCCAGTGCCTCAGTGCCAGAGCTAAACCTGTCCTGAGCTGAGAATGGAATGGTTCAACGTTGCATGCAGGTTATTAAAGATTCTGCTTACTTTACAATGGTCTGTTAACAGCTCTAATGTCTTTAACATGTGCAGGCTATTGACTTTTAAGTAACATTTTATTGAAGTAACTGCCGCGCTTATTAGCCTGTAAGATTTACGCTTCATTTTCAGTCCTGAATCTGGGGGAGACCTGAACCTTCCCTTAGATGGTAAGGTGGGAGCACCCTGAGATATGAGACGCTCAGTGTGACCAGGAACACGTGTGGTGCAGCAGGGTTAGGAAGAGAAGCAGCGTGTCCCCTAGGATTTGCAGGGAGCTAAAAGGTCATAGAGAAACAGCCACATCTTAATTAATGGAACTGAAATCTGGAGTAGAAGATATTTGCAGATGTGGCCAGTTTGAACAGCTCATGTCGTGGTTGTACCGTTTTATAGTGTCAGGTGGATAGTTAATTTCAATGAGTGCAAAATTCTACATACATGAACATACAGAGAGCCATCAGGACTGACACCTGAATGTAATATGCTGGTTTTACTTAGGCATTTTGGAAGAATCAAAGTTTGCCCACACTGTGCTAACTGCTGTTAGCTCTTGAAAACACATAGAATAATGCAATTACATGTATAAACCACTGTGCACGGAGTAAGTCCACATGCAGATTTACTAATCTACAACAAAACAAAACAACAAAACTGAGGATTAGTTGGCATTCACCTGACCCCAGGATTTTTGAATTTATCAAGTAATTGCAGGATATAAAAGGAAACTTCAATGTGTTTGAAATCAAATTTGATTTTGTGTTAAATGCGTTAAAATATGTTTGTGAATGTCAGAATATCTGTATTGTTTTTCTTTTATTTTTCTGGCTGAGGAAAACGGTTCTCTGGTTAACAAACGTGAGTTTATTTAATAAAGTAATCTTCCCACGTAACTGCCTACTAGTGAGCTCGTGTGACAGGGGAGGAAATGAAATCTTCCAGTGACTCCACCAAGGAGCACAGAGTGGAGAGCGAGAATCCGTTCGTGAGGGCGGGTGGGAACAAACTTTCACAAAGCTCTGACATTTTGTGGTCTATGGAAAACTTGATGTCTCTCATCTCGCTTTTCAGACCGTGGCTTCGAAATCAGCTGAAGAGCACAAGCGCAAGGCATGGTTTCCTCATAACCTTTCTGGACCAGAGATGAAGTATTATTGAACGTTTGTGGGCAAACTGAAAGCCAGATAAGAGCCTGCCTCTAAAGCTGGGCCAGTACTCTTTCTTTTACTTTTTTGACATCTTCTCTCCCTTTTTGAGAAATTCCATCACCCAGGCTTGATGGAAGAGCACTGTCTGTCACAGCTGCAGGGTTTAAATTACCAGCTGAATCTCAGCTGCAGAGACTCTGAGAAATGTACTAATATATTCGCAACAGGAGGAAGGTGCCAACAGAAACAGATCCTGAACCGGTTCCCAAACAGGATGGCAGAAAGTGTCCACCCAGACCACACACATTTCAGTGGCATTGGGTGGGGGTCTGCAACATACACTTGTTTTGTTTCACCCTCCTATCAGTAGACCAGGACCTCTTGGGGCGGGGCAGATGCAGGTCACTCTTGCCACTTAATTAAATTTCGCATTTAGCTCAGTGACTCAGGATCTGTGTTGGTAAAGGGTCTATATTTCTTCCAAGGAGTTCAGTCTCCAAGGGATGTTTCCTTTATGAAAAAAATAAGCAGAGTGGGTGAGGGAGACAGGGGCAGTGTGCAGATAAGAGAGTTGAGTTTTTGTTCTGACATTGCAAACTGCGTATATATATCATCTGTGCATAAATTACATATACATCTTTCAATTTTTTATTTTAAAGCAATTTTTAAAGTTATGTGGATGCCATTTAACATAAAGCACTATGCTAAAGCCTGGAAAGTCAATACAAATTTAATAAAATTAGTTTCTGGACTGCTGGTTTCTGGATGTAGAATCTTTTTAAGAGGCTGTGAAATCACTGAAGCAAGCATGAGGTGGGAACATTTTTTTAAATATTCAGATTATATTTCCTGAAAACTCTTGATTCTACCCAGAGCAAGGGAGGCCAAGTGCTTCCTAAAATGACTTAAAGAGATCTCGAATCTAGCTGCTTGCCTAAAGTCTAAGCATTGCAGGCACAGAAATGGAATGCTAAGTGCTTGAAAACATCTGTAGTGTCTTACTTAACTGCTGATTAATTGTAGATATACCCCATGTGAAAACAATTGATAGAAGGTTGAAAAAGATTGGTGATTATAAATTCCAAACATTTTAAGACCTCTCTCTGAGTTTTTTTTCAAGCTTGGTTAAGGCTTTAGTACCAACACCTTTAATAAAATCAAGGTGGCAGACCATGAAAACATTTCCTTCGGAACCACAAGCAAATCTGATACTACTGTTGAAAGATGCCTGCGGCACGTGTGCACGTGTTCCGCAGGGTGACGGCTATGGCGGTGCTGGGAGTGTGCAGGCGCCCTGCATCCTGCCTGGGGGCTGCATGTTTCCCCAGGATGACTGCAGGGCTCTGACGTCTTACACCACCTACCAAAAAGAAACTGCGGAGCAAATCCCGTGCAGATCACAAGAAAGAGAGCTGTATCCAAGGGCGGATTTATTTTCTCATGAAAGTCAGACTTTTTTTCCTGATTTTACATAAAATGTGGTTTCATCAACTGATACTTGTGCAGCACGAGGAAGGCTGAAACAGGACCATGAAGTTATTTCACACGGAGGTTCGCAGCTCACACTTTTCATCCACCATCCAACTCAGACTCTGAAAGCGCAAGCAGGCGATTTCACAGCTGACTTAAACATTGATTGTTAAATAGCATCACGTTTCCAGACTTCCAAATAATGTATTTCAAAAAACAACAAGAAGTAATGCTGTAACTCCCTGGATGGGAATCGGAATAATAAAACTCAAGTCATTTCAGGGACCTGAGAGATTTCTAGTTAGCAATGCTAGTGTTATCTAAGAAAAGAATAGGTTCTGATCTGTGTCCATTATCATACGCGTCCTTGTTTTTATTGGCGAATACGAGACTCAAAAATTAGAGCGTATTTATTTCATAACGTTGTGATCAGTGTTTATTTCTGAGCTTATTCTTTTTCATTTGTTTTCTATCATGTTGTGATAGCTTTCTGGAAAAGTCCCTCTATGTAATAAGGGTTTAAAATACTGCACTCCAGGGATTTCAGAATACCAAATATTTGGATATTTCCCAAAGCATGATTACTTTAGAGAAGGAACTGAGGCCTGATGTTGCACAAGCAAAAACAAAGTGATTGCAGTAGGGGAAAGATGGTAGGCTTCTTGAGAAAGTGACCAGGTTTCTATTTTGCTGCTTTAAATTAGTCTAAAAAGACTGTGGAGCCATTTGTTCTCATATGATAAGAAAAATATTTTTTTCATAACATTTATTGTGGCAAAATTTAGTCAAATTGTACAATATAGGCTATACCTAAAAAAGAAATGAATTATATGCAGATACAAATGGCATCTGAACAGAAATAAAAACAGTTCTCTTTACAGTGATGTTTATTTTTTAAATGTTGAACAGTCAAAATGCGGTCGCTTATTTATAGAGTCTGCATTGCGCTTCAAAACTGTCATGTAATGTGAACTACTGTCTGTTCACAGACCTTCTTCCGCCCCTTCCTGTCTCATGCTACTTAATAGCATATTATGCAATTCTAATGGAAGGTTGGCTCTCCATGGTTTAGATATTGTGTCCAATTAAAACTGCCCTAATTTAAAGTAACAGTATACTAAACCAATCCCACTATAGATGGCTAACTTTGTTAATAAAATTATGCATTATGATCACTTGTCAATCAAATTCTGTAAGCATCTTGTCAAAATTATAACGACATACTTAGTTTTCCATAAAATCATATGTTGTCTGTTACTATTTACAGTTACAACAGGTGCTTTTAATGAAAAAAAATCTGCTGTTTATAGTCATCATCTAATTTGAAGGTTATTTTAAAAATCAATTTGGTCGTGTATATGTATGTACATTTGTGTTTGTGTGTTTGTTAGACCATGTTCTCTGTATGTAAGAAAAAGGCATTCCATAGAATTCATCTAAAAACTTAACATATTTATTGGTTTTAAGTTCAAAATAGATGAGAATGATTTGGGGTATCGGAAGAAAACAACTAAAAATAATTTCTTACAGACCATCATAATTATGACAATTCCTTTTTAAACAAATTTATTTGCATTGTTAGTCATATTAAGGCAATTACATGAGTCTCTCTAGAGATTGGAGCTTTATGAAGACTTAATGACTATGCAGATTGCAATGTGTTCTTTACCATTTCAACACCCAGCTCTTAATTTAAAAAAGACATTCGCTTTCTCAACCCTCCATGGTTTTTAAAATCACAGTCTGTGTGGCTTTCAGCAGTAACCATAGCAAACACACTCACAACATAAATCTGTAGAAAGCGTTATTATTGTTTTCAAAGCATTTTCACACGCGTAACCTTGAGAGGGAGGTAGAGTGCTGACGCCTAGTCTCCAATGAGGACGCTAAGAGAGAAAGTCAAGTGGCAGATCCTCAATCTTAGAAGCTGAGCTAGAGGTGTAATTCAAGTTTTGGGACACCGAACTCAGATTTTGTGATTTTAAAGATCACTAAACAGATGAACATGTGCCAGTTCTCCAAAGGTTTAAGGAATCTTTGTAGCAAGCAATAGTACATGAATTTTAATATCCTTCTTCCAGGTATTTAATCCCAACTGCATATTTGAATGCGTATGAACAGAGAAGAATCATTCACACAGACCGAACCTAAAAACTCTTTTAAAGATGGGGCATAGCTTGGAGTAGGGGTGGGTGGGATTGGAATCACGATGTGTTTGGACTTATTGGAGCGAAGTCAGAGTGACCCCAGATTTTTGGAAGCCACGCGCTCTGAGTTTTATCCCACTCTGCAAGGCTCTGGTCAAGTTTAAATGCTAGTTGTACACTAATATCTCTGCCTCTGGACCAAGCTGTTCAGTTTCTCTCAGCCTTAGTTTCCTTATCTCGAAAATGGGGATAATAATACCTCCGCCATAGGCATTTTTACGAGGATTAAGTGAGCAAATATGAGTAAAGCAGTTGAACAATGTATTAGTTTTCTACGTCTACCCTGACACATTGTCTCAAACTGGACGACCTAAAACAACACAACTGTATTCCCTCACCGATCTGAGGCCAGAAGTGTGAAATTAAGGTGTCTGTAGGGCTGCGCTCCCTCCGAAGTCTCCAGAGGAGGAAACTTGTCTTGCATCTTCCAGCTTCTGGTGGTTCCAGGTGTTCCTTGGTTTGTGGCTACACGACGCCAATTCCTGCCTCTCTCTATAGGTGACCTTCTCCTCTGTTTCCAGCCTTCTCCCTCTGCTTTCCACTTATAAGAAAACTTGTCACTGAATTTAGGACCCACACGGATAATCTAGCATCACCTCGAGATCCTTAATCGCATCTGCAAAGATTCTTTTTTTCCAAATAAGAAAGGTCCCAATCCCAGGTTCTGAGGATTAAGACATGAGCGTATCTTTTGGAGGGGGGTCACCATTCGACCCGCTATACACGGAGCTGGGACCAACCCTGTGACCCCTCTTCTATTATCCTTAATTCAGACCAAAAAAATGTGGTCAGCAGTAGAGTGATTAGCTCAGTAGTTCCTGGTTCTGACTGCACATTGGAATCACCTGGAATCACCTGGGGCATCTTTTAACTACTCAATACCCACCTGGGTTGCATTACAGGCGAATTGAATCAGAATCTCTAAGGGTGGAACACAAACGTCTGTTTTTAAAGCTCCCCAGCTGATTCCAATGTGCAGTCAAGGTTAGGCACTGTGGTTCAGGAACAAACGGAGGCCAGTCCAGAGAGGTCCTGGGTTTTCTGGATTAAACCAGAATCTTTGGGTTTCACCTGTTCAACAAACCGAGTTTCCTGGGGTGTAGACACAGAAATGTGTTGTTTTGCCAGGCCTCCTACGCAAATCATGTCTCTGGACTCCCACACACCATTTCCCTCTGTGCTTTGCACCAACTCTCATCGTCTGGAGGAGTGGAATTCAATAGAAGAATTTAAGGCAGGACTTGATGGGAAATCTAGAAGGCACATCGAGCTCCAATCCCAGTGACATTGTTTCTAGAGGGGGATCAATATGCGCATAGCATTTTGTCTCCAGAGCTAAATTAAGTTAGGGCCCTGGGCAGGATTAGGGACCCTGTATTGCTGAACAAATTCTTTTCTAAAGTTCCTAAACACATCTTTCTAATAAACGCACCATACTGTTTTCTGCAAGAGCCTTTAGGGTGTTATGTAGAAGAGGTGATGTTTGCCATGTTGGTCTGCTCCGAGTGTAGGCTAATTCTTCTTTCAGTTGTTTTATTTCAACCTCCATGGCTTATAGGTTTCCTTTCACATCTAAACTCCAGAGGAAACTTGGTATTGTGCCACATGACCCAGGAAGACAGTCTATATCACAATCAAACACTCCCACTCACTGGGTACCGGGTCCATTACCTGGGGGAGAGAAGGCTTGCTGGAAGCCCAAACCTCACCTGCACACAAATTACTTATGTAGTAAATCCTCACATGTATCCCATACCTCACGACTCTTTAGACTCTTTAAACAACAACAACAAATTACCACCAGCATTTGAAGTTGAAACACAATGGGTCCTTGTTGACATGCAAGTTACATTTAAAGCACTTCTCTTTTCTACTCAGTTTGGCTTTTCGGTCATCAAATGCAGGTGTTCAAGAGGTCTCCTTAGCAATCTCTTCAGTCCTGATCACCTCACCTTTGTCCTCTCTGAAAATGTGATCCCAGAAGC
The DNA here is from genome assembly GCA_027257055.1 of Cephalopachus bancanus. Classification (NCBI taxonomy): domain Eukaryota; kingdom Metazoa; phylum Chordata; class Mammalia; order Primates; family Tarsiidae; genus Cephalopachus; species Cephalopachus bancanus. Next base: position 2,056,710 of record JAPVLO010000140.1, read on the forward strand.
CAATGCAAGACCTTCTTTTACAGTGAAGAATGCATAGTTGAGGCCGGGCTCGGTGGCTCAGCCTGTAATCTCGCGCTTTGGGAGACCGAGGTGAGTGGATTGCCTGAGGCCGTGGGTTCGAGACCCGCCTGGGAAACTTGGTGAGACCTCATCTCTACAACAAATCAAAAAATCAGCCGGGCATGGTAGCGCGCGCCTGTAATTCCAGCTACTCGGAAGGCTGAGGCGGAAGGATCGCCGGAGCCCAGCAGGTCGAGGCTGCGGTGGCCGGGAGCGGCCACTGCACTCCAGTCTGGGCGACAGAGTGAGACTCCAACTCAAAAAAAAACAAAAACAAAAGAAGAATGCATAGTTGATAGAGCAGACTAGGAAGCCTATCTGAGGGTTACTTATTTTCAAAATACAGCCTTCGGTCAAAGCAGCAACATTCCAAATGATAGCACTTAGGGTCTAATTTGGAGACATATTTTCAGATAACAGAATGATGGCCCAATGTCTTGAGATCACACATCATGGCTGCCGACCTACTCTTCCTACTTATTAGAAGGCATTTTTATTGCGTCCACGGAACACTCTGGTTATTAGCTATCCACATGCACCCTGACATCTATAGCCCAAGGATCTCGTAGAGTAAGCTGGAATTAAGAACACTGAACTTGGCTTGGGAAGGCTCTGGCTCCTTGGATACTTGAGTCCGTTGGCCAGGAGAAAGAGGCGGGCGTGTATGACCTCTCTTAAAATTCCACCTTGGGGAAGATGGGCTGCCCCTTCCATGCAGCATTGAAAGATCAGCAGATAAAAACATGCACAATGATTCCATTTATACTTACAAAGATAGAAAAACCATATTCTGAAAACAACAAGAGAATGAACATCACAGAAGTCAGGATAAAGGTTATCTGGGGAAGGAGGTAACAGTGAAGATGAGGTGTTGGAGGACTGGTCAAGCAAAACAATGCTTTGTTTCTTTTTTTTTTTTTTTTTTTTGAGTTGGAGTCTCACTCTGTCGCCCAGACTGGAGTGCAGTGGCCGCTCCCGGCCGCCGCAGCCTCGACCTGCTGGGCTCCGGCGATCCTTCCACCTCAGCCTTCCAAGTAGCTGGAATTACAGGCATGCGCTACCACGCCCGGCTGGTTTTTTGATTTATTGTAGAGATGAGGTCTCGCTGCCCAGGCGGGTCTCGAACCCGCGGGCTCAGGCAATCCACTCACCTCAGCCTCCCAAAGGCGCGGGATTACAGGCTGAGCCACCGAGCCCGGCTGCTTTGTTTCTTAATAGATGGTTACATGCAAGTTTATTTCATCGTTGTTCTCTACACAGTAAATATTTATATATTATTTCGTATGAATGATGTATTCTGTAATTTAAAAAAAAGACAGCAGGATCATGGTAGGCTATGAGGTATAAAAAAGGCATTTTTTATTTTATTGATTTCATATCATCTTTTACCTCAACAGTGTGCTTGATTTGTACAGTTATAAGTCACTTGTTAAAAGACAGTTTTTTATTCAATTGTTAAATGACAGTTCCATGAACATGTTGACAAGTTTTCATAAAAATAAGGGGAAGTCCTCTTCAGGGGTGGAGCAGAGCAGAACAAACAGTGGCTCTGCTCTTTAAAAATACTTTCTTTGTCGGGCTGGGTGGCTCAGCCTGTCATCCCGCGCCTTTGGGAGGCTGAGGTGAGTGGATGGCCTGAGCCCGTGGGCTCGAGACCCACCTGGGCAACTTGGTGAGACCTCATCTCTACAGTAAATCAAAAATCAGCCGGGCGTGGTAGCGCGTGCCTGTCATTCCGGCTACTCGGAAGGCCGAGGCGGAAGGACCGCCGGAGCCCGGCAGGTCGAGGCTGCGGTGGCCGGGAGCGGCCACTGCCCTCCAATCCGGGCGACAGAGTGAGACTCCAACTCAAAAAAAATAAAAATAAATAAATAAATAAAAATACTTGCTTCATTATCATCACTCTACCTGAAAACGAGAAGCCCTGAGAGATAAGTAAAGTGGCAGTTCTGTTGACAGAAAAGAGTCACTAGAAGAGAGGGGTGACTGGGCAGAAGAGCGCCATTGCACTAGTCTTCCTGTCCAATTTTCCAAGTGCTGTTCCTGGGAAGCTTCCCAATTTTTGACTTTTTCTTTACAAAATTTATTTCTCCTGTCCCTAATGTTGCTGGTTTTCACCCCAGTTGTGCCTGCAAAAGTCATTTGTGAATTTGGCTAGAAGATTTTTGGAAGAAAGAGGATATGTGGCTCCAGAAATGCTGGGCAGGGCTCCTGAATCGGACTTTGTCCCAATTCTTTTCCTTGGGAATTGCCTGAAGAAATATGCCTCTACCAGGGCTTGTTTGTAAATGGACTTTTTCCATTGTGTGTGGGAGTCTTGAGGATTTATTAATATTGAAAAGGTAACAACAACTTGCACATTTTCAAAAGTTGCTGCAAAAAATAGCTTTGAGAGTTAGTGTTACTGGTTCACTTCTAGTCTGCTAATGTGGGTACGAAAGTGACAAGGAGAATTTAAATTACATTAGCCTATGTCACCCTAAAAGCTTTTTTGGGGGGAACGAACTCAGGAAAGGTAATGTTCTTACTTTATAGAAAATAAATCACTAGGATAAAAATAGAAGAAATGTGTAACCGAAAAAAGAAAGGACTTTAATCCATGCAGGAATTTAATTGCCACTTCACAGTGGCTTGCTTTTGTCCCCAATTTCCTAATCCTATTTTGCGTTCCTAATTTCCTCAGTTTCACGGCCCAAACACGCACATTCCGGCTTCACACTGCAAACGTTTAACGGCACTGACTCTTCCCGTTTACCGGTTTTGGCCGTTTGGGCGGCCTCGACGGTCTCTTGCAAAGCAGCGACGTAGCGAGAGACCCCATGAGCACCGAGGGCGGGGATGCAAGCGGGCGTTAGACGCGGATCTTTGGGAGAGCGCATTCTGCAGCCCGGGCTCACCGGGCTCTCTCGGTCGGGGCCGTGTTGCCTGTTGACTCAGGGCCCCGTGCGTTCTCCCTGCTGTCGGGCGGGGCGGGAGGGCGGCTGACGGCCGGAGCGCGGAGGACTCCCGGGGCTGCCGCGGCGGCCAGGGGGCGGCGCTCCGGGGCCCGGCTCGGCGGGCCGCGGGGCGGGCTGGGCGCGGCGCTCGCGCGGGCGGGGCCTTCTCGCGCGCCCGGGGGCGGGGGCCGTCCGGCCTCGAAGCGGGGCCGCGACCCGGCCCCGCCGGCCGGGCCTCCGGGCCTCGAAGCCCGTGGGGCCCGCGGGACGACCTCGGCCCTCGCCGGCCTGGGCCCCCCTGCGGGCACGAGCCGGGGCAGGCGGGGGTGGGGGCGGGGGGGGGCCGGGGGCCGCAGGGTCAGACCGTCTCCGGGTCTGAACTGCTTTTCCCGGAAGCGTCTTAGACCCCCGAAGCCCGTTTAAAACCCCCAGGAGCCCGCTTTTAAGCTTCCGAATAAATGATGCCATCCAGTCGCTTTAAAACCCAAGGCCTCCGGGTGATTTAAAGTTCTGCAAGTCAGAGTCGGTGTCCGTGTTTTTCATGATGAGAAAGAAAGGCGACTCGATTTGAAAGAAACGGAGGCTTCAAGCTAGCGTCTTTGTTTGAGTTTCGCGTCGTGAACTGTGCCCTGTGCAAAGCGTGAAAGAGATGCGAGGTTTTGGAATAAGCTACCAAGTAAACTTCATTCCCCCAAATAATTCCAATCATTTTTATTGTTTAACCGGGCAGATATATTGCTCTCTGCAAAGGGGGGGGGGAAAGAGAGCACTCCGTTTTCAAAGGGAAATAAGCGCAGAAGATAAAGTTCACAGCTACAAAAATACATATGATTCATTTAAAAATAAAGCCGTCTTAAAGACGGTGGTCTGGTAAACCGTCAGCATCTTCCATTGCCAACAAGAAAATCTCCTCCCATATGAACCATATCTAACATTTTTCATCTTATTTGTTTCACATAATATTCTATCATGAGTACTTTCCCAGCTTATTAAATGTTCTTAGAAAACCTGATTACTGATGACTTGTTATAATTTTTAAAAACAATCTGCTTAATAATCATTGTGCAGGCTATCTTCTATTTTTCTAAATAATTATTTAATAATTATTATTAATAAAATTGTTCTGGAGATCCACTATGTTCATAAATTCTTGTCAAACAACTCTTTACATTTTTAAAGAAAGTTTTCTCTTAATATGAAAATAATATGTCTAGTCTTCGGAAAAATTTTTTAAAAAAGAAACCAGTCTTTGTGCAGAAGTAGATAAATATAAGCATTTATGATATAAAATCGATTGACATAGAAAAGCATTTTTGGGTGGGAGAGGGTTTTAAACTCCCTAATAAGAGTAAACGAATACCAGATCTATTTGGATTAATTTTGGCATGCTAAATTTCTAGAAATATAAAAGCCACCTCCAGAGTTTTTTTGCTGGCATCTCAATGTCAGGTTTGCATACTCAACAGATCTGAAATAGTAAGACAGATTTAATATTTAAATGCTGATATTTCATATTATTTTCTACAGAAACATTAGAGTTGGAAAAGAAAACCAAGAGCTACGCTGGAAGGAACTTGGAAGCCACTAACCCTGAGACCCTGCTCGTCTTCACAAGGAGCCGATCAGCGAGGAGGTGGGCATCCCGCTTGCCCAGATTTTCGCTGTCTGCTTGCATCGAAATATCATACGAGCCCCATAACCACGTACAACTGTTTTGTATCTGTACAAAGAAAACATAAAAACATGCCATTCTTTTTGAGAGGGGCATGTATTTAGTTTTGTGCGTGGAGAACATAAAGCCTGTTAAAAACAGAAGACGTTTGTCTATAATCTCAGAATCATGAGTGAAAACTCGGAGAGAAAGGGTTATGCTTGGACATAGAGTTAAACATGCGGTGTCTGTTTGAAATTCTCCTGCTAGATTTGCTATATTTGGGTATGAACTTTTTTTGGAGATTTTCAAGCACAATCTCTTTTTCTTCGGCTTTCTGTTTACTCACAACATAGTCATAACATCCTAGTAAAGAATAGAACTTTTCTCTAAAAAAAATTTGCCAGTAAGGAAATAGAAGAGAATTTTCAAAATGTGAAACTGTTAAAACTAAAAAATACAGTTTAACGCAGATTATTTCAAAACTCTACAACTATTTTCATTGACCCAAATTTTATCTGTAGCTTTTCCCCACAACTGTTGCTTAAGCAGCTTTTAAATAAAACAGATAGTCACTTGGAAAACTGAAATGCTACACTGCCCCTTCAAAAAAAGGCACTCCTGCAATAGAACAGTTTTTAAGTGTTCTATATTAAAAAGAACAAGACTCCTTTAAGGGAGCTCTTCCTACTTGAACAACAAGAACTAGAAAAGTAGTCTGCCCTTGGGCTTTCCTTTCACTATCATGACCAAAGGAAAGCACACAAAGAGAACTTATCTAAGCTTCTAGAGGGCATGACCACGATGAAGAATTTTTTTTTCTTTTTTTTTTTTTTAAAGTATCCAAGCCAGAGCCTGGTGCAGGTGGGTGTTTTACAAACAGAATTTGCCTGGCGGAATGAGAAGCACCGTGGAAGTCTGATTCTCCTGCTTTCCATCTGTGGATGTCTGTCATTTGGGGACAATGACCAGCGCTATATTTTCTTAACCCACTATGGACAGAGAACGTGTTTGGATTGGATTGTGTGACATCCCCTTCTCTATCGGACAGGCCCAAGAGGGGGAGGGGAGGGCTTTGACTTTTCAAGGATGGGTCTAATGCGTTCAGCTGTTATCACACTTGGCTGACTGCAGTCACTCGTTTTATGGTTTCTTTTCCAGCTGCTCCAAAAATTCATTGCAGTGTCCTCTAGGTTTATTTTTAATATCCTGTAATTCAAAGATCTAAGACAGAAGAGTTGAAATAGAAATCCACGTCCCGATTCCTCCCACTTTTTTCCCCCCTCTTGGGGAAGAAGGGATTTAGGATTTGGACACATTCCTCAAAATCCTTTCTGGAGAAATGTGTCCTATTCTGTAGGGACGGGGCCAGCTTGCAGCACATTGCATTCATTCACGGGCTTATTCAGTTGATAGAGGAGTTGGGGAACCCTTCTATGTAAATACACGCAAAAAATTTTTAAATCCAAAAAATTAGTTCTTCAGAGCATTTAGGATTAAAATATTTCTTTTTTGTGAGTAGTAGGAGAACAGAAGTACTCTGTTGACATCTCAGGATTTCTAGATTCCCCGAATAAAGCCTTTGCGCTGAGCTCTGTTGCTCTCAATGTATTTAGTGGAGTGTGAGAGGGTACATACAGCTCTACAAACTGCCAAGCGCTTCCATGTGGAGGAGAAGGAGAAGGCGGGGGAACCCCACACATGCTGTCTCTGAAAAGATCTTGGTTTACACTTTAAAATCAACTTATTTCAGGGGACGCATACACTATCAACTTTCTTTGTTTTATCCTGCTAGCGCTGTCCTTTGAAGAGGTGAATCTGAGAAATGAGAATTATAGGCTGCCATTCTTACATTTTCCACCATGTAGCAGTGGCTCCTTTCCGTCATTCTGAAGTCCTTTAAAAGTCCATATGGGGGGGGTTGTGGAGGACTTGTCTGTAAAGGGCTCAGATTCTTGATTTCAGTGAGGGGTAGTTTTACTGTCCGCTGTCACCACAGCTGTCAGCAGGATGCTTTAAACATCCTAATTGTCACCAGGGATCGGATTGTTCCTTAACTAATTGTTTAGATCAGCTAATCTACATCCATCATCCACAAAGGGCAGGCAGCCCCCAGCATCCTGTAATTTGGATAAAACTCCTATTCTGGGTCTAAACACAATTGTTTGGGTGACCAAGGGTCAGAGAGGCCAAAAAGCCTACCTATGGGTGGAACAAGGGTGAGGATTGTGAACTGAGGACTGGACAAGTCTCCACGCTGACAAGCCCAGACCACCTGCACGTGTTCAACTCAGACAACTGCAAAGCAGTGGAAGATGACATGCCGTGGTTGGCAATATGCTACGAACCCGCAAAGAGCCGATGCCAAGATCACTGGCTGTATCGGCTCTCGTGTCTGCACTCGCGTGGGCTTCAGAGGTACGCTTAATGAAACAAATGTGCTGTACATTTGCAAGCCTTTCTTGAATTAGACTTCTGAAAACGTGTCAACAGCAGTGCTGTGTGCATTATATATGCAATACGCACATTTTGTATTAGAATGCAGCTTTCATTCTAAGAGCTTCTGCTTTCTAAGTTAGCTTTCCAAAATACTTGGTGGATTCATTACTTTAGACTGTGGGGTAGTTTTTCTTGCATTCATCTGCTCATTCTTCCACTCAACAAACATTTATTTCAAGCCCACACGAGCCGGGCAAGAAAGTTTTCATGCCTTAGAAATGCAGTCTGTTTAGCAACGAGCCATCCCCTTACGTTCATGTATTCTTATCTTAAAGTGCTTTCAAAAGAACGAATGAATTGATTTAAAAGCAAAATAAAATAAATTAAAAGCAACTAGGTCTTTTGCTGAGCGGAAGTGACTTGGCAGAGAAAGACAAATCTGTAACAAGTGATAAACAAACAAATGCAGGCTTTCCAAAAGTGAAATGCAACCATTCACTAAGATGCTTTAAGAAAAGAGATCCAGGCACTTCTTAAAAATGAACGTTTGGAAAATCTTCCACACTCCATGGCCCTCATTCAGACTTAATATAAATCCTATTGATTCTACTGTAAAGAATCCGATTTATTTTGTTTAGGCTGGTCTCTCCCTCACTTGCTTGGGTTTTTCTTTTAAGATCATTGTGAGCCTGTTAATACCTTACAGAACCAGGGTGCTACGGAGCAGACTCTGGAAAAATATTTAAAATAAGAACAATTGCTGTAAATAATAATGGCCAGCATTTGTTGTGGTCTATCTATTTAGCAGGCGTTATTGTAAGTATTTTGCAGATATTAATTCATTTAACCATCACAGCAACCCTATTATGTAGGTACTTTTATTATTCCCCTTTTGGGGGAAAACTGATTCACAGAGAGGTTAATCAATTTACACAAGACCACAGATTAGCACAGAACAGTATGCGAACTTGGGAAGCTCTTTTTTGAAATGGGAGTGAAGGGGAAGCCATGGTGGGGAGGGCTTGTTCCACTGAGGCAGATGGACACAGAGCACAGACGTCTTCAGATGCTGGCGGCTTCTGTAAAACTGGATTGGAGAGAAACAGGGCCTGGCTGGGGCCGAGGAGAATCAGCCATAGGAACGCCAGGGCGGCGACAGGAAGTGACCATCAGCCATGGTCCGGCTTCCAGCACTTAGCAACTTGATTTTGTCACTTTCATCTATTACAGAGACCAAAAGAACTTAGCAACTCTGTAGACCACTTTTTTCCCCGTACTACTGACTCTCCTCATTTTAAAAATAGCATTATTTTCTGGTTACAAAAGTGATATGTATTTATTGTAGAAAATGTAAACACACACATACATATGCCCAAAGGAAAAGAGAAAATTAATACATTTCTAACTCTAGGACCCGGAGATAACTATTTTCAACATTTGCCATATATCATTTCAGACTTTTAAAATAAGAAAATGGACTCACCATGTACCTAGGGTTTTGCCATTTCCTTCTCCCACCCACAGCTTAGCTCAATGTAGTAAAATATTTTTCATGTTTTTATACATCACCATTTTAGTGACTGCATCTAACTGAATCTACTTATGTAAAAAGTCTTCTGTTGATAGGAGATGCTTTCTTTCCCCTGTCTGAGGTTCTCTCTTTGTTATAATTTCATGCAAACTAACTCATTAAATCAGAGTGTGTACATAAATGCACACACACATAAAATGATTCTCCTATTGCCAAATGCTCTCCATAGATTGTACTATTTTATCACCTGGTAGCATGGGATGAGAAAGCCGTTTCTCCCCCTACCCCACCCCAGAGGAACAGAGGTTCTTGTATTTCCAACTTTTGATGTACAAGCTTTCACAGAAAGAACAAAGCCACACTTCAGAGGGGAGGCGGTCACCTCTGCTTGCCACCAACAGGTGGCGATGACCGCCTCTGGAATTGCGTCACTTGCGCTTCACCAACTAACTGGAAGCAGAGTTCCAGAAGTGAACTTTTAAAAATCACTGTCAGCTTTGTAAATAAAAGTCACGTTTCTTGTTGGGGCTTACATTTCTTTGGTTACTAAGAAAACAGAACAGTCTTTCATGTGTTCTCTTTTTGTCTTTTTATCAATTGTCTTCTCACTTCTATGGCCCCTTCTTTTTCTACTGGGGTACACATCATTTTCACATTATTTCTAAATGACCTTCTTGTATAAGGCTATTAATCTCCACTTGGTGAATATTATCGCAGGTTTTCATTTGGCTTTTAATTAACAGATTTTTAAAAACTTGGATAAGGAAGATGTACAGAAATTTTAAATATTTACGTAGTCATTTCCATTTTATTCCTTATGATTCATTTGTTTGTTTACATGCTTGAAAAGGCCTTCTTGACCTCAAGGCCGAAAAAACAGTCTTCTACCTTTTCTTTAAGTACCCAACTTTTTGATACATGTGATATTTATTTCAGTGTAGGGTGGTGGGTAGAAATGTAACATTATTTTTCCCCAAAGAGCTAACCAATTGTTTTTGTGTCATTTAAAAATAACCCCACCTTTCTGTAATCACGAGAAACACCAACCTCACACTATAATAAGGTCTTATGTCTACTGAAACCCATTTCAGGCTTTCCCATTCTGTTCCTCTGGAATAGATTTAATTACTAGAACCACCCCGTTTCGGTAATACACCTTAATATATTGGCATGCTGGTCCACCTCACAACTTTTTTCTCTTTTGTTTTTACTCTTTTAAAATATTTTATTGAATTTGATTTTTAAATGACTACATTCACACATGCGTCTCATAACGAATTAAACGGCAGAGCAGGGTGTGTACATAAAGTTCATAACGCCCCCCTCTGTCTGCCAATCCCACTCGCCTGTGAAAACAAGGCTCAGGGATGGAGGGATGAATTTTTCCATTTTTGCCTGCATTCTTAGGGCCAAATAACAATAAGCGATAGTAGTGAGGATGTGTATCAAGTGCAAGTCTGGTTCTAAGCACCCCACGTGAATGACGCCATTTGCTTTTTATAACAAACGTATGAGGTAGAGATATTCTTGTCACCATCAATACACAGGTGAGTAAACTGGGTGGCTGGCAACCTAAACGATTTCCCCAAGTCACATGCTGTGGCGCGTAAGTGGTGGAAGCTGGATTAAATGCAAGCAGGCCCGCCGTGGAGCCTGAGTTCTGAATCACTCGTTAGTTTCTCTTTCTTTCCTCCTTCCTTCTCCTTCTTTTTCTCTATGAATAACATAGGCTGATACTACGCATATTTCTTTGAAACCTGCCTTCTTTTGCTAAATTATATCCTAGTCTTTCTAGGTTAATGCACATAGACACATCATTTTTTCATGTATCAGCATATTCGAAAGCTACGTCGTATTCTCTAGTGTGGCATTACCTAATTCAACAATCAGTGTCCTTCTGATAGACTTTTAGGTTTTTCTTGTTTTCTGTGCACCATCCAACAATGTTGCTGTTAGCATTTTTGTACACAAATTCTTTCATACCACTAATTTTATTTTTGGCAAATAGTTTTCAGAAGTGAGGTTGCAGCCGGGCTCGGTGGCTCAGCCTGTCATCCCGCACCTTTGGGAGGCTGAGGTGAGTGGATGGCCTGAGCCCGCGGGTTCGAGACCCGCCTGGGCAGCGAGACCTCATCTCTACAATAAATCAAAAAATCAGCCGGGCGTGGTAGCGCGCGCCTGTAGTTCCGGCTACTGGGAAGGCTGAGGCGGAAGGATCGCCGGAGACCAGCAGGTCGAGGCTGCGGTGGCCGGGAGCGGCCGCTGCACTCCAGTCTGGGCGACAGAGTGAGACTCCAACTCAAAAAAAAAAAAAAGTAGATACCACCAGCTTCTATCTTTCTCAACGAGTATGTCAATGAATGCTCCCGCATATGAAATGTTCTCACAAACCTGCCTTTTGCTCTTTCATCTTTCTTGAAGCTCCAACGTGTGTCCAACAGCAGACCTGGGTCCTGCTCTCCAAGGGTGACAGTTCTGGCTCACTTTAGACATCACTTCTCTTTCTCCATTCCTCAGAAGAACCACAACCAAACACAACAGAGTGTACCCCAAGGGGAGCAACTAAAGTTGAACACAAGATATCTCTTCTCTCTTTTCATTTTTTTTGAGTTGGATTCTCACTCTACCACCCAGGCTGGAGTGCCATGTCACGTTCACGGCCAATGCAGCCTTGACCTGCCGGGCTCCAGCGATCCTTCCGCCTCAGCCTTCCAAGTAGCTGGAACTACAGGCATGCGCCACCATGCCTGACGGATTATTTGATTTATTGTAGAAATGTCTCACCAAGTCGCCCAGGCTGGTCTTGAACACGTGGGCTCAGGCAAGCCTCTCCCCTCGGCCTCCCAAAGTGCTGGGATTATAGGCATGAGCCACCACGCCCAGCAAGACATCTCCTCTTTATTTTATTTATTTATAAAAATTGTGTATTTATTCTTACATGTTGAAACTTCAGTTACTTTCAAAGTACTCTCCATTTGATGCAGGATACCTATTGAGATGTTTTTTCCCCCGCCCAAAACAGTTTCTCAACTGGTCAACTTTAGCACCTTTTAGTTCTTCTGTCATTTTTTGTTTCACCTCTTCCACATCAGCAAAATCTTTCTTTTTGAGGAGTTTTTTCATCAGGGAAACAAACAAACAATTGCTTGGGGCGAGATTCGGTGTACAGGGAGGGTGGGACGCAGAAGTCATGCTGTTTTTGGTGAAAAACTGCTGAACACTCAGTGTGGTGTGGGCAGTTGCACTCGTAAATCGCCCATCCTGAAATGGGCAAATGAGTGGAAATGATATCCACAAAAGTAGTCACTGAAGCATAACACAGCCTTTCACAATAATATTAGTTGCTGCACTGATGCTGATGGGTTCCTAGCACGCTTACCTGGAGGGGGAGGCCTGTATGTACTTCAAGGGGTCCACCCTCCAAAAAATGATTACATTTTTTTAGTCTCTCCTCATATACCACAGTTAAGTTATTTACCTACTAGTTACTTGGATCCAAGTTTTGGCAATTATAAATAAAGCTTCTATAAACATCCATGTGCAGGTTTTTATGTGGATATAATATTTCAGTTCCTACAAGTAAATATCAAGGAGCACAACTGCTGGTCCGGATGGGGAAATTAGGTTTAGCTTTGTAAAAAACCGTCAAATTGTCTTCCAAAGTGACTGTACCCTTTTGCATTCCCTTCAGCAACGAATGATAGTTCTTGTTGCTCCAATCTTTGTCAGCGTTTGGTATTGTCAGCGTTCTGAATTTTGACCATTCTAATAGGTGTGTAGTGGTATCTCATTGTTATTTTACTTTACATTTATCTGGCGATGTACCACGTGGAGAATTTTTTTCATACACTTATTTTCCATCTGTATATCTTCTTTGGTGAATGTCTGTTGAGGTCTTTGGCCCATTTGTTAATAGGGTTGTTTTCTTATTATTCACTTTTAAGAGTTCTTCTTGTATTGGGTAACAGTCTTTCATCAGATGTGTAAACTAGGCTTCGTCAAAACTAAAAACTTCTCTGTAAAAAACGCTGTCAAGAAAATAAGAAACGAAGCTACGTGCTGGGAGAAAATATTTGCAAAGGACACATCGGTTGAAAGACATCTCTTCTTAACCTGGCTTTGCCTTCTACACTGCTGCCCACACAATCCTCCCTCCACGTGGACCACCCTGCTTCCCAAGGGTCCTCTGCCACATTTCCAGGACCTCTGATCTCACACGCTCCAGGAAAAACTCTTCAAATGAGGGACAGTTTTTCTGTTTCTTGTCTCTTCGTCCAGATTCTACTTCAAGAGTCTCCTGGCGACAACAAGAAGAACGTCAGCAGCAAACATGGACCACGGCTTATTTCCTCCCTCCCTCCCTGCCTTCCTTCTTCTGTATCTCCCTTAGTCCCTTCTTTTCTTTTAAAAGGGAGGAACGTGTCTTTCCAAAGATCATTCTGAATACTTTATAGAGATTCAGTTCCAACAGCAATCTTTTAAAGATTTTTTTCTCTCTCATTTGATCAATTTCCCAAGATTGTACTAATAAAAGCGGGTACAGACTGGGATATAAAATGTCATCTCCCAAAGCTTGGTCCACTTCATGATCTCAGAGTATAATATTTACTCGGACTTGGCTAATGATCTTATTAATTAATGATGACTCATCTAAACTGTTCGTGTAAAATCTTAGAGAGTGAGTAGGTTTCACCTCTCCTTTACAAAGAGATGAAGATGAGGCCATTTTGCTTTACTTCGTTTGGTGGGGGTTGGGCGTGGGAAAGCCTCTTATCCCACAGAGAGTTGGCCCATCTGGATAGACTGTACTCATCTTTTGAGATCCAAATCGTAGGTCACTGCTTTACGTATGCTTCCGGTACTTTGGTTGTCTGGCCCTCTGCGCTCCCATCTCACGATTCCTTCTTTTATCTTGGCTCTTGCCACAGAGTGTTGTCCTTTGATTTGTCTCTCTCCCTCCTCAGTTACAAATATCCGAAGGCAGGAATGTTTCGCAATCGCCTTTGAACCTGAGAACCTATAATCTGCTTGGCATGTAACTCTACGACAAATGTTGAGTGGATGGTGGATGGCAGCATGGATGGACAGATATTCATTATGATCCCTAACCACTCCATGAAGCTAACTTTGAGGCTACTCCAATGGAACAGCTTTGATTGGGCTCTCTTTGTATGTTTCTTTATGGTATCACATCAAAGAATTTTTAAAAAGTGCTAAAAGACTAGTGCACTGACAGCGGGAGCCCAGCCTCCGCTGTGCAAGGGAATCTACCGCGTCTTCCCTCCTGAGATGTCCTGCATCACTGGCTCCATGTAGGATCAGCCAGTTGAGACTTGCCAAGGCTTTTATTCGTGAGGCTGTTCCTCCAAGCACCACTGATTTGGAGGACCAAGCCTTGAAAGAAGTTAAACTAAGCCTTGGAAAACGATTGGACAGTCTAGACATGAAGAATGGAGAATTAAGCATCTTTACATGGAGAATGACTTTTCTCTGCCAAGAAGTAAGTGCGCTTTGATCTCAGCACTTCAGGTATTTCCGTTCGCATCAACTTCTCTTCATACTGAGAAAGACGTCGTGGCTTCGTGGTGAAGACCATGCACTCTCAAGCCAGACCCCTTGGGCTTGAATCCCAGTTTTCTACCTTGGGAAAGACATTTCACCCAGCTGGCTAAGTTGCACAACTTCAGGGGGTGCCATTCTCGTAGAAGCCAGCATGGGATGTTGTAGGGAGGGCCGTTTAGACCGTTTAAACCCAGCAGTAGCATTCGTCAAATAAGCAAATATGATCACTCTTGTCTTCCAGCGTCTGTATCAGTAGATGTTATTCACGCCATCTCGAAGGTGGGTACCTTGTGTTCCAAGAAGGTTGAGTGTTCCAATTCGAAGTTACACAGGAAGTCAGAAACAGGCTACCGACTTCCCATTTCCAGATTCCTAAGCTGGGTATTTATTTCCACTTTCACTGTTATGAGCACTCCCTCTCCAGGGCTGTGTGATTTGTTTTCTTTATTTTTATATTTATTTATTTGGGGGTTGGAATCTCATTTTGTCAACCAGGCTGAAGTTCAGTGTCACGACCATGACTCCCAAAGCCCCAATCTGCTGGGCTCAGGCAGTTCTTCCCCCTTATTCTTCTAAGTAGCTGGAACGACAGGCCTGTGCCACCACTCCCGGCTAATTCTTAGATTTTTTTGTGGAGACGAGATCTTGCTATGTTGCCTAGGCTGGTCTTGAACTCCTATGCTCAGATAAAACTCTCGCTTTGGCCACTGCACTTGGCCTGGAAATGGCTTTACATACTTGATATACGACAGGAATTCCCAATGACCCATTCCCAAATAAAATCAACTACTACCACAGCAAAATACCAACTTAAAAAAAAAGTTGTTCCGGCTACAAGTTCATTTAACAAAATAATCCCCTCCAATTTGACTGAGGTGGCTGATTACATCTATGACTAAAACTGCCTCTAAACTGGAATTTGGTTGCGGATTCAGCCCTAGCCTTGGCTTTCCTGTACTAGGGGCAGAACACTCCCTCTATAGGTGTGGCCTCCCGGTCTGTGAGTCTTCCATGTCACCTGTTCTCCAGACCTTTGGCCCGAGATCTGCCAGTCTCTGCAACACAAGGTGGCAGGCACCATCTCAGGGGCCAGGTGGAGATAACCACGTAAATACTGGGTCCCCTCGTTGGTAAGGTACCAGTAGAAACGTCTCCAGGCAAACTATTCCTTCATGTAACCTCAAGACTGGAGAGACTGCATGGCCCTCATGATGTGAGGGCTGTTGTGCATATTCTTGTCATTACTGAATTATAAATCCCTTGAGGGCAAGGACTGTGCCTTATGCATCTTTGCATTCCACCCAAGGACTCACAATAGTGTGTCATAGATAGTAGATGCCCAATAGAGGTTTGCTCTATAAAATAAATAGCAGATGATTATCTAAAAAAGAATTCACAATTCCATTATCTTCTGTTCTCAGTTTAAGAACAGAATCTGGCTGACCCAATAAAGAGGGCATTTTTATTACAGGGCAGTATTTTATTTTATTTTATTTTATTTTATTTTATTTATTTTCCTCTTTTAACTTTTATTTTAAAATTGTGGGGTACAATTCAGGGTTAGGTATATAGATATTCACTGTGCAGTTACCCCTGTTGATGAGGTGTGCCCCCCTTCCCCAGGCAGATATTGACGACTGCCAAGCCCACCTCCCCACCCAAGGCCGTCTTTTAAGGGCTAGTAGAGCAATTTCTGCATTCAGTTAGTGTAGGCTGTGAACTCTGGTCGCCTCTCAATGTTTTGAAATTTTGAGCTGATGTTCCTAAAAAAAAACTAAATCCAGTTTGGAGGCTAATGCAAAGTCCAGCTGTCATTTGGAGAAACGTTTGCATTACTTAAGCCGCAGAATTGGCCAAAGAGAGGACAGCCTGGTAATTTGGGAAAAGAAGGGGTGCACTCTTGCTGAAAAATAAAAAGTATCTCATTGTTATGATAAATGAGTCTTATCTTCAATTCCTGAGTCTTATCTGAAGCCTACCATATTAAATTATCAAGGTAAGTAAAAGCTAAATTCGTCTCTCAGAATAATAGCTGGTGTTAGAATGAGTTATTCTATCATGCATTTCAGTCAACATTTTAATAATTCAAGTTCTTCTAAATTAAGATCTGCAAATATTCAAATGACACTTTTGTATCCATAAGGCTATATTTTCACAGTCATATTTTAATAAGGAACTACTTTTGACTAACTGATTTGTTTCATAGATAAAATCATTTGATCATAAAAGAATGAGTAAATATAATACTACCTTTGAGATTAAAATGTTTATCTTTCTTAATTAAGAATATCACACATACATTAAAATGCCCAAATGCATTAAGATACTTCTGACAGCTGCCTTTCTGAGTGCATTTGTGGCTGCAAAGGTTTTCACATTTCTTCTTTTTACATCAATGTGTTTCCCATACAAGTCAGTAGATATCCACTATAGGCAGTCATCGACTCTTGCAATTTCTCTTTAATGCTAAGTCTTACAAGCTGTTGGGAATAAATAATCATGCCTATTTCTTGGCATGGAGTGTCCATTCATTCACCAAATATTCAATTTCACTTCTATGATTAGCAGATTTTCTTTGTGAGTAAAAAGGTAGCTTCCATGTCTCCTCAACTTCAGCTGCATCCCAGCTGTGTTTATTAAACAGAGATTTCACATTGTCTGGCCTTTTGTTTTCTGTTCCATCATTTTCTCCATCTGGCTTTCTCCTCCATAACCTAGTGAACATATCCATATTTTTACTGACAGTAGTTTTTTTTTTTTTTATGTCTTTCCCTGATGATAGCAGTTAACATTCCTTTAAAATCTTACATTTCACCTCTGTTCCCCTGTTCACATTTCAACTATGTGCAATTGGGTGATTTGAAACAATTTTAGCAGCTTTTCACTCAAATATAATCCCTTACGACTTGTGATGGTTTTGAATTCTTGGCAACCATTTTCTATGCCACTAAGAGTCCCTGTAAAGGAAGGATTGCTAGGAATTACAAGCACAGAGGCAGTGCCTTAAAGAACAAAGAAGACACATTTTACTTTAAGAAGAATAAAATGGAATTTTACAGTCACTTGCCAAGATTTTGCTACTTTTCCAGGTGGAAACAGGATGGTGGTAGAGAAAACATACCCTAATGTTTAAGAAGAAATGGAGCCTGGGAACTTTCCTGGGTTGAGCAGTCTTCTTCTTGTAAATGCAAAGATACTAATTTCCCCATTTTTCTGCCACCATCAGTAAAATGTTTGCAATTCTATTTTCTTTTAAGCTTTCCCAATTTGGAGGATAAATCAAATTCTCTCTTTTTATATCACCCTGAAATTCAAGTTTAATCATAGGTAATGAAATAACTTTGCTTCATTTGTGCAAGCAAGATAGGCTTACACAAAATATTAGAGAATTTTAAGATTATTTGTTAATTTCCAATTTTTCAGAATCGAACAATATTTCTTTAAAAGTTGTTGAATAGAAAACGGCTATTTGTGAAAAGTTATATGAGCAAATTTATTCCAAAAAATAATTTCAAATTTAATCATGTAATTTGTTTTTATTTTTACATTTGTAAATCACATACAATTATAATGGCCTTTAGTGTAGTGGTTAAGAGACTGAAGCCAGATGGTCTGGGTTCAAACCAGCTCTGCTCTTGGTTGCTTGATTTTGGACAAATTATCCAACCTTTATATGCCTCATTTGTTTCTTCTGAAAATGGATCTGGCAACGGTCCCTACCTTATAGGGTTGATTTAAAGAATAAATCAGTAAACCAAGGTTAAGATCTTAGAACAATATCTGGCACAGAGTAATTTTCTGTCATTGTAAGCTGTTATCAGAAGTTACAGTTATAACATCTATCCTCCTGGCTGCTTTGGTTATATCGGTCAAGGGTTAGTGGACATATATATTGACCCAACCAAAGAAACTTTCTATTCTGCTTCAAGATGCATTTGCTACATACAAACTATGTGCTCATCATTGCGAGATGGAGACAAATAACTAACTTATCTAGAAACTAAACAAAACTTTGGGTAGCAATAGATTTTCTGAATAATAGGAAATAAAGAAATAGGAAAATAAGAAACAGGACGAATGATAAAAGTGTGTTTTTGTAATCCCCAAACAAAACAACTAAATTATCCCAAGCACGAAAGAAATGAAACAAAGATCATGCTCACCACACTGTTATTAGTTTGGTTCATGATACGATCAAAAGCAGCACTCTGACTGGTAACATGAGAGGTGAGCTGTTTTGAAGAAAGGCAACACGTCAGAGAGGTAGAACAACATGCAACAGAGAAACTTGGGTGGGGTAAGGGGAATGAATACTCTGTTGGTGGAGAGCCTTGTCTGGACAGCCTTCTTTGACTTGAGGTTAAAACTCTCTCTGACAACTCTGACCTGTTTCCTCATTGACCTTCAGCCTTAAACACTGTGTCTGTTGGTAAATGACTCTCCCTGCCTCCTCTGTGCCCTCTTTTAGAGGAAGGGGACATGCCCAATGGCAAGAAGTAGGACCAGCAAACAGACTTGTTGATGAAAACTATTGTACAGTGAGCAGAGGAGCAAAGAGCTAGGTAGGAAGAGGAAGGAAAGAAGCTTCCTTGGTCATAAAGATCTCTTAGTAAGGTAAGTGCCATGGGACCCCATCTCTGGTTTCCATTTATTCATCTCTGCAGCATATTATTTGCACTTGTTGGGTCTCAGTTTTCTCATATGTAAAATGTATATATTTAATCAGGAATCCCAAAACTATTCGGCATTCTTGTTTCTGAAAATCCATCTTTAGATAGTTAGCATTATTGCGTTAATGGTTGGCCCCTAGTTGTTAAGAGAAGGTCTAATGATCTTCTGTTCATTTACTTTGGAAAAAATGCTGAAGGCTGGCTCCCCCAGATATTGCCAGAACAATCTGTGGAGAAGAGAAAGCTTAGTTTATTGCTTGCCATGTTAGGATAGCACTACCTCAGTCTCACTAGCATCTCAGAGGGGTAAGAGCAAAGGTGGGATCTTTGTAGACATTTTGAAGACAGACGTAAGGTAAGCCTTTTAGCGTGGGGAGTGGAATTTGATTAGGATTGGTTCAGGATTGTGATATAGGTGTGGTGGATACAGCAAGGTAAGGATTTTGAGTCAAGAGGGTCAAAGTGTCAGTTTGCCGAACAGTCTTCCAGAGGCTTCTCACTGGGCTATCACCATAGGCTCTTTGTCTAAGCCCTACTTTTCTCCTTCTCAGTGGCTAACCTGATTTTCTACTTTACTGGGGCCAGGTCACTTGGTATAAGTTCCTTACTTTTTTCTCCACCGAAAGTCCTTGATTTTATCCGTTCTTTCCTCTTCTCTTAGAGAAAACATGCGTTGCTCCTCTTCTGACTCTCGCGTGGTCGTGATCTTTTCTTCCTAGCCATGAGTTCATTTATTATCAGCTCTTGCTCACTTGCTGACCCTCTCACTCCTCACTGATTCCTTTCCCTTGGCCCTCAAACATAATTATGTGCCTTTAAGTATGAATAGTATCGACCAGACTTCAAGCCACGGTCTCCTGTTCTTTCCCTTCTGCCTGGGCTTCTGTCCCTCGCTTCCTTGACAGCTCCTTACAGCCTTGAAAAAAGCAAAGCTCTCTCGTGACCCCAAAGCCTCTTACTCCACAACCCTTCTGTTCTCCGCCAAGATTTTAGAAAGTATAGCGAACACTGCTTGTTTCCACTTTCTCACTCCCATTTTCTTTTCATTTCACTGTAATCTAGCTGCCTTGGAAAGATTACAGACGATTTTTTAAGTACTGATGACCGTTCCATCTTCACTGAAAAATGAGTTTCTTTAGCTTCTGACAGGACCTTTTCCTGGTTCTGACTTCCAAGCTCTCTCTGTCTCTCAAATCGATTCTTCCCCGTTCATCTGCTCCTTAAGTGCTACCATTATTTGAAATTCTGCCCTTGGTTACTTGCTTGCATCCAACTCTCTGGTCCCATAGCGCGACGTCACCCTTTGGCATGGCTTGCATGAGCACTTATCCGTGGGTGATTTCTCAGTTTAAAGTTTCCAGCACAGCCTTCTCCTTAGTTTCTCCTTTTTGAAACCCGACTGGCTTGGATCAAACATACTGTTTCCAAAATGAATTTGTTGTACCTTTGATGAAAGCTCTTTTCTGTGTTTGAGTCTATTGAAGGAACCACTCCCCAATTTGTCCGGTGTTTCCCCATCTTCCAGATGGCAAGTATCACCCCCAGCACTGGTTAAACAATTGGATTACCAGGCCCCTGGCCTAGAATTTCCAAAGCAGCTGTCCACGGCTGGGAAGCACCGATAGGACTGAGAGTCATTCTTGCCCTCTTCGTCCACTTCACTCATCTGGTTATTGAGATCTGCCCGTTGTGTCAACAAAATAACTCTCAGACCACAGTGCTCCTCTCCGTCGCTACTGTTTCTGCTTTAGTTCTGGCCTTTGTGAACAGTTTAGTGCCTTTGGTTTAATCTCCTGTCATCCCATCCCCACCAATCTCCCGGAGAAGACATGTAGAAATGCCCTTCTCGTGTTTCTCCCCAGGTAGAAGTCTTCAAGGATCCTTACTGCAGGCAGAACGAAGCCCAAGTCTTTAGTCAAATCCTCAATGATTACTCTCTGTGTATTCTCTTAACTGGATGTTCTATTTTCATTTTACTGAATATCCACAAGTTTGATCAGGCCATATTCTTTCTCACCCATGCTGCCTCTTCCTGAAATACAATTCTGCGTTCTGGTCTCTTTTTTCTGTCAGACCAGTGATCCTTGAGACCCAACTAAAATAAATTAGAGCAGGCTTACTTGGAACATGGTACGCACACAGTGATTTTCGTATGACAACTCGTTATGGACTTCTTCGTTAGTATCATCCTAGATACAACTTTCCAGGTCCTTGCCAAAGGAGCAGTGTTGGACTGTAGAGATAACTGTAGCTCAAATTTTAGCCTTAGGCTTGAGTTAAATTCTCATTATTTCCATTTAATGACTGTATTATTTTGGGAAAGCTCTTTAAATTGTCTAAGCCTCTAGTGCAAACATGGGGATGATAAGTGTGAGGATTAAATATCAGAGTGGGAGCATCGTGTTGGGTCTACTTCCTGCCACAGTCGGGGCTCCAGCATCTTCGTGTGGGGTGATAACATAAAGCCCAGATCTGAAATCTTTTGAGAATGAAATATGGAGTTATTAATAATTTTTCCAGGAAGCAGGTGTAAACCAGGGTGCCCCATGACAAAGGGTCCCCGTTATCCTACATACAGAAGGGACTTTGGGCCCAACATCTCATTGGAAGGGGGATGGGAGCTGCTGGAGTTGCCTTTAAATTTTGTTGGAAATTATGGTATTTTTACCTGTCTATTTTGGAGTGAGGTTGGTAGACTGAAGACCCCCTTTGCGCCATCATTTTCTGGCACATGGTAAAGGCACTGGGACATAGTAGGTGTGCAATATGTGCTCAGTCTTCAGGGTGATTAACCCAGGAACTTGCCCTGGCCACACCTGTTTCTGTTTTCACTTCAAGTCTACCCTTTTGGGTGCTGCTACATTCTCCCCTGCTTCAGACCTAGCCTTTCTCCCTCTTAGTCTCTCTGGGTTGAACATCTGGACGCCGGCTTTTTTGCAGGGCATATTTGTTGTTCTTCAGGGAATGGAAAGGGAGCCCCACCCACTCTGTCCTCTGGGTTGAACAATCTAGCTGAGGCTGTTTCTTTCTTTTTTTCTTTATTTTAAAGATATGGGGTACAATTGTTCGTTATGCAGCTACTCTTGTTGATGAGGTGTGCCCTTCCCTCCCCTGGCAGTTTCCTACTACTGCCAATCCCTTTCTTGTAGTATTATGATAATTGTTCAAGGTCCTCTTATGAGTGAGATCATATGGTACTCTGTTCTTTGTTTCTGTGATAGATCACTGAGTATGATAGATTCTAAATCCATCCACGTTGCTGCGAAATCCATATGTTTGTCCTTCTTTATGGCTGCATAATACTCCATTGTGCATATGTACCACATTTTTTTATCCAGTCCAGCTTCGAGGGGCAGCATGTTTTTGCTATTGGGAATAGAGCTGCAACAAACATGCACGTGCAGGGATCTTTTTGGTAGAATGACTTGAGTTCCTCTGGGTATATTCCCAAAAGCGGGATTGGTGGGTCATATGGAAGGTCAATTTCTAGTTCTTTCAGAAATCGCCACGCTGTCTTCCAGAGAGGCTGCACTAGTCTGCATTCCCACCAGCAGTGTAGAAGCGTTCCTTTTTCTCTGCATCCTCGCCAGCATCGGTTGTTGTGTGTTTTACGAATGATGGCCATTCTTACTGGGGGTAGGTGGTATCTCAGTGTGGTTTTGATTTGCATTTCTCGGATGGTGAGTGAGGCTGAGCCCTCTTTCAGGTGTCTGTGGTCTGCCCGTGCATCTTCTTTTGCGAAGTGTCTATTTCTTTCTCGTTTTCTTGGCCGTCGCTAAGCGGGGGAGTGTCCATTCTACAGATCTGGCTGTTAGGGTTTCCTCTCACCTAGCAGGCACGCGTTTGGGGATACTGACAAAGGGACTGAACCCCCTGCAATTTCCATGGCATTCACACATGGTGGAAATTCACTGGGCTCTCTTGGCACTTTCTAACACCAGGGAGCATTCGGGCTCCGTCACTCACAGACCAGCTTCACATACATGCTGGCGCAGTGGAAAAATAAATCACGGTACTCCCAGTCTAGTCATCCCCAATCTTTTTTTTTGAGAGGAGCAGGGGAGCTGGGAGATCCTTGCTTCTCCGTAACACGCCCCTGCTCTAAATGAGGGTCCCTCCTCACGTGCTTTCACAAGACCCCGTGCTTCCCTGTAACCCGCTCCTCTCTCCTTAGCATGATGTATTGTAGCTATGCCTTTCCTTGTCTCTCTCTCACTCAGCTCTAAACTTCTTGAAGGCAAAACATATTTCTTATTTATCTTTTCATCTCCAGAATGTGGCACAGTGCCCGGCATGTGTGGAGTCTCAAGAAATGTTTAAATAAATGATTTAATTATTCCATGCAAATAACTCTAAGAAGTGTGTTCTTGGTCACACCTCAAAGCAGCACTCTGGTGAGCTAAGCCGCTCTCCTATAATCCAGGAAACGTCATTAGCATGGTGAAAAAGCGAAGTTGGCTTTGGCCTCCTTTATTTTTGTCCCAACCCGTGTTTTGCACCTGAGCCTCAGCTTGCAGGAAGCCCAGTCGGGAGCACACCTGCGAAGGAGAGGCTCTGGAAGAACAGTGCCAGGGCAGCCAAGCCTCTGGGCCTCCCGCTTGCCTTGAGGGGAGGACAAGGACGCAGAGGCCCCTCTTTTCCAGCAGGCCCTGCAACTCTCGAGACTTGGGGGAAGCCATGACGCCTCCCGCGGGCCGGACTGACCCAGCTGGAGAGTGACTCAGTCGCCGGAAACCCGCTTATGAAGTGCTGTGTTGGCTTTAATTCGGAAAGACCGCATTTTCTATTTAATTCCCAAGTCACATTGTGAGTCACTGCAAGTGACCAGGGCTGGGTTCCCATCAGACGTTTTGCAAAGACTGTTCAATGACTTATGCAAGTTTGGGCCATTGCTTTTTTTTTTTTTTTTTTACTAGCTATGTGTGTATAGTCATTCACACACACCACGTGCCACTTTATTATTTTAGTCATTTCTCGGGTCTGTGTGCTCACGCAAACTGTCTTTGTGCTATTTTTCAGTCGCCCAACCGGGGGCCAGGGAGTGTCTGATGGAGCGAATGCAGTCACGGCCCTCGAGGGGCAAGCGGTCCTGGCGGGCGGGGACGGAGGAGCCAAGGGAGTGACCCGTGACCCCGAGGCCGGGGTGGACACACGCCCCGGCTGCTGCCGCGCCCCAAGGAGTGGAGCCAGCCGGCCACCCTGCGGGGGCGGCGAGCGGGCTGCCAGGGCAGACGTGGCGCCAGGGAGCGCCAGGCCCAAGAGCCGCGCGAGGGAGCCCGTCGGACGAGCGCCAGGTCGCGCGAAGGGCGTGAGGGTCCGCCGAGCGTGTCTAGAGCGGCTGGTCCCGGGCGGGGGTGGCAGGGCGGGGCTCGACGCGGGCCTCTCCGGGTTGGAGGCTCACTGAGGACTCCCCAGCAGACTCGCAGAAACGTCCGGCCCTGTGCCCGAGGGGTGGCGGGCTGGAGGAAGACAGGCCCGCTCGGATGGAGCGGGAGGGGCCGGAGCCCAGTCCTGGGTGCTGGGTGACGGCGTGACGGTGACGCCGCTCGGCGGTCCAGGCACCGGCAACTCGCGCTCGCATCTCAGCTCTGCGGCGCGGCTCGCCCGGCCTCGCTGCGCCTCTGCTCCTTCGTAGGATGGCGGCAATGAAAAGATGTACTTCCCCGGGTGGTTGCGAGGATCAGATGCGTGCATAAGCGTAACGGACTTGGAATCGCGCCCGACTCTCAGAAAGTGCTGCGGGCGTAGGCCGGGCGCGGTGGCGCAGCCTGTCGTCCCGGCTCTTTGGGAGGCCGAGGCGAGCGGATGGCCTGCGCCCGCGGGTTCGAGACCCGCCCCGGCAACTTGGCGAGCCCTCGTCTCTGCGAGAAATCAAAAGATTAGCCGGGCGTGGCCGCGCGCGCCTGTGGTTCCGGCTCCTCCGAAGGCGGAGGCGGGAGGACCGCCGGGGCCCGGCGGGTCGAGGCTGCGGGGGCCGGGAGCGGCCGCTGCCCTCCGGTCTGGGCGACAGAGGGAGACTCCGACTCAAAAAAAAAAAGAAAAAAGCAAAAGAAAGAAAGTACTGTGGGAGTGTTGACCACTTTTATCACGAGAAAGGTTCTTCCATGAGGAAAGAGGTCGGGTTCAGCACCAGACACGTTGACACTGAGAATCCAAGTGAAGAGGCTCCGTAGGAAACTGGCTGGGTATGTTCGCCCAAAGGCCCAGGGAAGGGCTCGGCTGCAGTTGGAGGTATCTGCAGCAGAGATTCCTCCAAGGCTCTCCAGCATCTTCCGGAACCGGCTGGGAAGGGGCAGACGCCATGCTTATTAAGGGTCCGCCTCTCACCTCCTGCTTGCAGGCTCCTTTTTTTCCTGGAAGAATTTGGATCTCGTAGTGGTGATTTCTCCATCTGGATCTCGTCACTGGAAGGATTTCGGGAAGAGGCATTGGCAGGCCAGTACTTGCAGGACTGAAAGAAGTGATGCCGGCAGAGGTCGAGAAGTGTTCCTGAAGGTTAGCCTGGAAGTGGGAAAGCCAGCTCTGGAAAATGAAGATATGAGGTGGCAGGGGCAGGACCGGTGTCACTTGAGGAGACGCCCGCTGGCTGCGTGGAGAGGTCAGAACCATGCGCGAAGCAAGGGAAGCCTGAGGCACAGCTTGTGTCCGTGGGGAGGCCGAGGTTAGCAACGCCCGCTGTAAGTCCTGGGCTTTCCGGACCAAGGCTGGGACGCAGATCAGGGCAGATGTTTGAAACTACAACTGTGGTAAAGTCGAGGACAGGTGGCAGGCGTCACCGTGGCCCTCCTTCCTGGAATGTGTAGTGCCTCGAGCTACGTTCAGGTGTTGGGTAAGACGGCCAGGCGAGTCTCGGGGAGATGTTGCAGGCCAGTTGTAAGCAGGGTGATCGGAGAAAGAGGTGACAGACACAAGAAGTGACATTTAAGATGGATTTGACAATCAGTGACTGAGTTAGCTCGGGACTGCCTCTGATCCCCCTCTCCCCAGCCCACACCTCGGGGGGCCTCGTGGCATGTCCCGGGGTCCTTGCGTCTTCAGGAGTGATTCTGAGCAGTGGGGCTGGAGGAGAGAACGCAAACAATTCTATACACTTCTTCTAAACAGTCTGTGGGGGGTCGATTTAGCTCCTTTAACAAGAACTAAATTCATCAGCAAAACACGAATTAAACCATCCACCCAAACACCGGGTCTTAGAAGAAATGAGCACAGCTAACTCACACCCCCCAAGTAATGGAGGCCGGATTCTGAGTAGATTCTGACCAGACTCCATATGCATTTATATCCGTGTTTCTAGGGATGCAAGTAATCCATACACTTCCTGCAGCTGATGCTATAGCATTAGGTATATAAATAGTGTCTCTATGGGGCCGCTTTAAGGTAAAAGGAACCCTTTTTCCTCCCCGAACAGCTATACTGCTGGCCAAAGAATCTTCTCTCTCTCCTTCTCTCCGCGGCCCCCCACAACTGCAGTCACTTAAAAGTTAAAGTCTTTTTCGAATGGAAAAGTGTGTTGCCCAAGTACTTTTCCTCTAGTTTTCCACCATTGAAGCGCTTGAAGCTAGCAAAGGTGAGGGCGGTATCGGCTTGGATCATCCTGGGCTCTGATACGCGATATCTTGCTGAGGACATTTTCTCATGGGTCTACCTTCCCCAAAGAAATACCATTTTCTTTCTTACCAGCGTATCTGAAGAAACCAGTAACAACTTTTTATGTGCCTCTCTGGGCTCTGGAACAAGCATTCAATGGAGAGCTTCTTAATTGGTAAGCGTTCAGATCCGAGCATGTCACCTGGGCCACTGAGGCCACCAAGTCTTGGTAGCGCAATTCTTTGCAAATAAACAAAGCTTGAAGTTCCTGGGGAAAAATGCAGCTTACACAGCACTTAGGAGCACTCAAAGGGCCTCTGTTCCCTCTCCATACTAATGTGGTTTCACAAGAAGACCAGGATTATTTTATTGCCCCAGGATGCCAGGAAATTTTCATTTGGCTCTCTCAGATCTTGGGGATAAAAGTGGGACAGTAAGGAAAAGAATTCCCTTTGCTGTCTTAGATTTCTGTTCTCCAGGAAAATATGTTATGTTTTCTAAGATCAGATACTCTGTCGTTTATTTTTTAGCTTTGGTGACTGTATTGTTTTACATCCCCCAGTTCCCATTTTTTTTTCAAAGGCATATCTCTCTCTCTGCTTCTTCCTGTTTTGGATGGTTTCATGGGATTCCACTTTTGGCTAAAACACAGGTAGTGTCTTTCACACACCGTAAGCTTATTTACTGCATGCTTCCTCAACTTCATGGGAATGAAGAACCCAAGTATTTCCTAGCGAGAACCTATATTCACAATGGAAAGGTAGCAAAGCAAGTATAGTTTCTAGTACACCCTAAAACAGTTCCAATGAGAAGTTTTTGTTTCTTTGTCTTTTGAGTTGAGGTCTCACTCTGTTGTCAGGCTGGAATGCAGTGACGCGATCACAACTCACTGCAGCCTCCTCCTCCGGGACTCGGGGGCTCCCTCTGCCTCAGCCTCCTGAGTAGCTGAGACCATGGGCGCATGCCACCATGCCTGGCTAGTTTTTGGATTTTTTGTAGAGATGAGGTCTTGCTATGTTGTCCAGGCTGATCTCGAATGGCTGAGCTCAAATAATCCTCCCACCCCAGCCTCTCAAAGTGCTGGAATTACAGGTATGAGCCACTATAATACTAGAAGATTTTGAGGCGGGGGCTGAAGATTGAACTAATCCATTTGATAGCTTATGAGCCAGTGCTTCCCGGACTAGCCTTCCTAACACTGCACTTCTCTTTGTTTCTATCAGCCTTACTGTGCTTAATTTTTCTTCATAGCACTCAGCACCTAGCACAGTATTTGTTTATTTATTTCTCTGTCTCTCACCACTAGAGTGGAAACTGTATAAAATCAAGGGTTGGATTCTATCTCTGCTGCGCCTCTGCCACTCATGAACTACAGGACAAATGAATAAATGGCCCTAGGGTAGGGAGGAGGAGCATATTTGTGTGTTTAAAGAAAACGAAATGCTGGCTTTAAACCTTAAGTCAGTTTCCAAAAACTCTAGTCTTCCATTTAAGTTCTTGTTTTGAATAACTCTAACTCAGCCTTGTAATAAACTATTTCATCAATTCCATAAGCACCGAGAAAGAAAAAGCTTGACCCTTACTCGAATTACTGAAGTGAGAGAAGTCTCTCTCTGTGTCTCCTTCTCCCTCTTTCACAGAGAGCTCTAGTGTTCAGACTCTCACACACAAGGATGTGGTTCTCTGTTCTTTTTATATTCTGGCAGGCACCAGGTGCTTAGCTTTGTTTCCAAAGTTTTCTTGTAATTCTGCAAGAGCATTTGGCTTGGGAACTTGATCTATTAAACGGTCTTCCAAAGTACATCAGCATTTGGCAAAATCAGAATCCAAAGCTCGTTGCCACTTGTGAAATTCGAAATGCTATAAACATTTCCAAAATGAAAAAGAAAAATATAACATTGCTACTTTGAATCCATTTGGGAAGCAAATGGGGGCACACATATGAATCATGACAAAACTAACATATATACATGTTATGTCGATGTTAATTATTTGTATAAGTTCACTATAAGCATAAGTAAGTAAATAAATAAACAAATAAATAAATTCACATACTTTTCCTTCTAAGTTATCAGGTATTTCTCCTCCTCTTCAACTCTGTCCTCCAAATGCCCAACTGAAAAATTCGCTCGCACATTGAATAAACAAGTTCTAGATGGGATATGGATAATAAATCTTATTAGAAAGGAAATTTATGCTAACCCGATTTCCTCCCTGAATTGCTCTCAAAGCTTTTTTTTTTTTAATAGGCTTCGGACCATAAATTTAATAAATTGCTTTCTTGACTTTAAAAATTTGCTCCCCAAATATTTGAATGTTATTGGTTCTCTATCATGTGCCAGGCAACTCCATAGATATTGCCCAGCTTGTTGCTCACAACTGAGGCAGACACTACTTCCCAAGTGAGGGATTCTGAAATTCGGAGACGTCAAGTTATACACGCCAAGTCACACAGATCCGGAATTCAAACCCAGGACATCTTGACTTTCAATCCCATGCCTCTTCCCCACTTATGTGTATTAAACCTGGCATCTGAATTCCTCCATAGTCACCTGTTTCTTTCTTATCCTCCTGAGGGTTGGAGCAGCTCCACAACTTGAAAACCTAAAGTAGTTGAGATGGTACTGAACTGGGGAAGGGGCTGTTTTTTGTAGGGCTTGGGTTTCTTACCTGCAGAACGAACAAGGAAGGTTTCAAGGTGTCTTTCAGGCCTAATATTCTATGATAATACAATGACCCTAATTGGAATCAATTAAAATAAAATATAACTTAAGAAATGCAAGCGGCTTAGTGCTAGGAATTATACTCCACATTCTTAAATTATTCAAAAGGGAGAAACATGCAAAAACAATAAGTTCCAAAAAGTATTCATATAAAGTATAGTTATAAATTTAAATCTGGATTAAACTTTCAAAAATTTAATTCCTCCTGAGTTGGGACCGTTGCAGCTATAAAATGCCTTCTCAAAATAAATGGCTGACTAGATTCCTCTGATTTTCACTGAGTCCTGAGTGGCACAGAGAAACCCCCAGGTCTGGCTTTAGAAAAGGTGGTAAACACAGTTGCCCCAAGAAGGAGCATGTCATGCCCGAGCTGACACATGGCCCAGACATCCTCAGACACAGGCGTTGCTCTGGCATCTGGGGCCCAAAGCCCACAAGGCCACCCTCCTGGCGCCATTTTATTCTCTAAGTTCTGACAAGCAAGCAACTGCCCTTCCCCTCAGCTCCTGACACTTCTCCACAGGTGAAGGTATTGCGCCTTATTTAAAACGAAAAGGCCTTCTCCAGTGCCTTCCTGGTGATTAATCTATGGCAAAAAGCAGGTTTCATACCAGAGTCTCATTTTCACACAGCCTCATGTTCTCTGAGCCGCTAACCTGAAGTTTTGCTTCTCCCTTTGAATGGTCTTGATTATTTTTAATGTCCTTTGCCCTGTTCTATAAATCACATTGGTGCTTTCTTTCTTTTAATCATGCTTATATACATCAGAATGTTTTCCACTAAATATAGACATATTCTTTACAGCTTTCTTAAAGTACTAACAATCTCTTACAGTGCTAGTACCCTAACAGTTAATAGCATTATGTTCAGCCAAGTTAAAAAAAAAAAGGTTGAAACACATTTTCAACTACATTTGTTTTGAGAATGTTACTATTTTTGCTAGTGGAACTTTTATGTTTGAGGAGGGTAGAGGGAAAAAAAAATCTCAGCAGACTTTTACCATAAACATAGCTTTGAAGAGATAATGTGTAATATAAGGCATCAGAAAAACAGAAGGCCCATTTTATTGGCAAGATGTATAAATTAGATTTTGGATTTGCCAAGACAACCCTGACATTGTGAAATCTGACATTCAAGATTGCTAAGATCTCAAGGTACTACTCAGGTTATTTAAAGATAATCTTCATTTTCAAAAAGTGTCCACCCAAACTGTATTTTTTATCCAGAAATTCTGCTATCTAAACATTCTAGAGACATGAAAATGAAAATCATCTCCATAAAGCACTCTTTTTTTTGTAGGGGGATGTCAAAATTTCAGGGGAAAATGTTACTTAAAATCTTTATCAAAGCGAACAAAACTCTATATTGAAAATCCCCATGCGTTTGACATGAAAGTCAGTTCATACTCTATGTATTTTAATACAATGACCTTAAGCTAGAATGTAACATTTATCTCATCATTGTTGGAAGAAATAAGTCCAGAAGAAAAGTCAGACTCTTTCATTAGACAGATGAGAATATCTGAGACAAAAATCCTATCTGCTGAACAGAGCCTGCACTTTCTAATGTAGCTGGTAAAGTAAAACCACATACAAAAACACAATAGTGAACACGTTAAATATTTTAATAATCGTTTCACTTTTAAACTGCAATCAGCGAAGACGTCATTCACACAAACAACTCAGTGTGTGCTCATACACACACACGTACACACCCACACACACACGTACACACCCACGCACACCCACATCCCTGCTGACCTTGCCAGATTCGCCTACGGTCTAGGAGGGCAAGATTTTCATCAGGTTATGGAATTAAGTCTCACTTTACTTTCTCATGTTAAGCATTTATTCTGACATATGCTTTTTTTCCCTTCCAACCTTGTTGGATTTTTTTTTTTATTCCATTTTTATAGGACAGCTTTGACTCTGCACTAAACCATGCCACTAACACGTTACTTAATCTAACTGGCACATTGTAAAATTTTACACATGCGCTCATCCAGATAATTACACAATTAATTTTCACTTAGTTCAGCTGAAACGGGGATAATGAAATTTCCACTGGTGTACTGTTACATCCAGGGGCCAAGGGTCAGTTTCCTGTTTGGATAAGGGTGAGTTTAAAGAGGATTTCTGACAGTCTCCTTACTTCAACTGGTTCTAAAAACATTGCAATGGAATTTCAATTTACAGCTCAGTTCAATGAAAGGAGCAGATGTTGGGAGTGTGCCACCACCCCGTGAGAGCCGCCTTCCACGCAGGTGTGCGCCGGGAGCCATCAGCCCTTGCTTTGAAGACATGTCTCTTCTGCCTTCCATTCTTTGGTGGAAAAGTGGCTGACAGACACTTGGCAGCCATTTTCCCCTCAAGATTTGGACATCTGCTGAGCCGCCATGTGATAGTACAGCGAAGGTCTCGGTTCCCACCACCTTGAATGCTCAAGTAAAACAGTAGAAGCCCAGTGACTAACTTGTCCTTGTGTTTCCAGGACACTTGAAATCATATTCTTGTGACTGGTCTCCCCGATGCAAAAGTAGCCCAAGATCTAAGGTTTTCCTGATGGTAAAAGTGGAGACCTTTTACCTTGAAATAAAGCATAAGTCTTAATCTTTCCTTGATAGTTTGCTAGTTTTGCCATAATTTCAAGGTTTAAATGTCTTATTCCTAGAATGAACTGGGCATTTTATAGACAGCAGTGCAAGATGCTCAAACAAAAGATTATAGATATCTTAGCTAATCCATTTCCTTTCCTTAAAATGTTTTTTTCACGGAAGAACCAGACATCCTGTGAAGACTTTACATATGGCTGAAAGAGGAACTGGGTTCTAACATGAATCAGCTTTGTGTTAAATCACTTTGTATGCAAAATGT
This sequence comes from Cephalopachus bancanus, assembly GCA_027257055.1. NCBI lineage: Eukaryota > Metazoa > Chordata > Mammalia > Primates > Tarsiidae > Cephalopachus > Cephalopachus bancanus. The sequence continues at coordinate 2,088,742 of JAPVLO010000140.1, forward strand.
TCATTGTCTGATGGGTGATAAAAATGCCTGAACGGAGCCACATCTGCTAATTAATAAAGCTTCTGTGGACGCCCTGTTTTGATGTCAATTCCTGACTAGGTTAACATGAAGGGTGTATTAAACTCAAATGCCTTTAACATTGCCATGAGAAGGATGAGGTTCAGATGTTTACCTATATAAATGATAAAGAAAATTGCTAAGAACTGTAGAAAATACAATATTCAACTTAATAACGAAGTATGTTTTGCTTTCTTCTAACTGCATTGGGAAACTCATATGTTAAAACTCAAGAAAAAGAGGCTTTATCTTTTTTAATTTTTTTGAATCAGAGTCTCACTCTGTCGCCCAGGCTGGAGTGCAGTGGCATGCTCACGGCCACCCCAGCGTCAATCTGCTGGGCCCAGGCGATTCTTCCACCTCAGCCTTCCAAGTAGCCGGAACTACAGGAGCGCGCTACCACACCCGGCTAATTTTTTGATTTATTGTAGAGATAAGGTCTCACCAAGTTGCCCAGGCGGGTCTCGAACTCGCGGGCTCAGGCAATCCTCTCACCTCGGCCTCCCAAAGTGCTAGGGTTACAGGTTTGAGCCACCGCTCCCGGCCCGTACTCCCATCCTTTTAAGAAAAGGACCATAACACCTTGGTCGTGTTGAGTGTCCATAAGAACAGAGCGAGCTTATTTCTGGAAAATAGTAAGGGTGCAGACCTGTCTTCCTTTTCAGGGGGAAAAAAGCTTTTCCCTTAGTGACCTTGAAGCATCCATTCGATTAGTATGAGACTTATCCTTCTGCTGAACAAGTCACAGCTTGGGCATGAGAAGGGGTCCCTGAGGAGCAGCTGTTGAAGGATGGAGTACTCTGGCAACTTCTCATTTGAGGATAAGGAAGGAGATTTTAATGACTTTTTTAAAGGGGTACAGAACATAAACATGCCATAGGACACATTTTTACATAAAGTAAAGAACTTGTTTCTTGAAAGTTCTTTTGGAATTGTCATGTTGTTTTTAGTTAACTCTAGTTGTGTAACAACAGTTTGAAATAGAACTAAAGAGGAAATGAATGATGTTGATACCTGTGCTCCACCTCCCACCATCATCCCCTGCTCATGTGCTTTGCATTTTATTGTCACCTCTCTAGTAAAGCTGGGGTCAAACTTGAGCTTAGCTGGCTCTACAGTGAGGAAGTCCACAGGCCAACAAAAGTCATTATTCCCCCAACAGACCATGATTCTTAGCCGTTCTGTTCTAACGACCAGTGCTTCTCTCCCTCTACCACCTACCTCTAAGATTCATGCATCTACGGAGCTTATTTCTCTTTCCATTGGCAAGCCAAACCTAATCATATTCACCTTCGTGTCCTGCCTAGACCTCAATTTATAACGCGTCTTCCTGGCAAGATCTGTCCAGATTTTCAACTGTTTGACACCCCTGCTTTTCATCAGTGAGCATTCTCGAGCACCAGAATTTTCCCCTTCTTTGTTCCCTAAATTCATTGAATTTTCGGAGATCACACCACACATTCAGTTTCTATTGACATTCTGTACTGTTAGCCAAGGTCTTCTGGGAATTGAGACAAGGGGGAAAACATCACGTATAAATGAACAGTGTTTTAGGTCTCTGTTCTTTATACATTACTGAAAACTGGGTGATGGATTTGCAAGCCCCATGGCCTTTATCTGTCGCTTCTTAATAGAATCACCACATTGCTTCCATATGTTCAGTTGTTACACCTCCTCTTTTTCATCTTGGCCCTTCTCTGTGCTCTGTGACTGAGTATCTAGTGACTTTCCAACAGAATGTCGGGAGCCCTGCTCAGTATCGCCATGTTGTATACGTTTCTCTCTGTTTGGGATGGTACCAGCTCACGAATAAAAATGACTCTGCTGAATGAAAGCATACCTCCAATTTTTCTCTTTTTAAATTTTTTGTCTTCACAACATGAAAACGTTGGTTCAATCAGTTTGTTCATTTCAACCAAAGGGGGCGATCGGTTTTGGTTTTTTATTAAGCCATCCAATTCCTGGAAAGTCATCATAGGCATCCGGTCCACATGAGGTTCTCTTCCTCCTTTTAGAAACCTCACTTGTGTTCCCTTAAAATTAATGTCCACCTGGAACCTCAGGATATCATTTTATTTGGGAATTGGGTTGTTGCCAATGTAATTAGTTAAGGATCATGATGAGATTGTGCTGGATTAAGGTAGGCCCTAAATCCGATGAGGTTGTCCTTATAAGAGGGAAGGGGCACAGAGAAAAAGATGATATGAACATGGAGGCAGACTGGAGTGATACACGTACATGTCTAGGAATACTAAGGCTTGCATGAGACAGTTGGAGAAACTCAGGGCCTTGAGAATAAACCAACCCTTCTGACATCCTGATTTCAGACTTCTGGTCTCCAGAACTGTGAACGAATAAATTTCTGTTGTTTCAAGCTACGCTGATTGTGGTAATTAGTTATGGCAGCTACAAGAAACTCCCTCTATCCTTCCTCCCTCTCTGTATCTGACCAGTCAACTCTGTTCCTCTTCTCATTTTGTTTCTTCTCTACTCAGAGTGCTTCTGCAATATTGTTCCCATATCTAAAGCCACATTTTAAAAGAAGGGTAAGGGAGGTTACTTAGAGAAGGATTAGGAGTCTGGATGGGAAAGCAGGTTACGGGAGACAAGAGAACTGCATATACATTTTAAAAAAGTCATTGCCGTGTGAAGGCGAAAATCACAATCTCATGTTATAATTTAGGTAATACATATTGAAAAAATTTGCTAACGGTTGATACTGTTGGTTATGATTGATTCAGAATATTATATCAGAACCTGCAAGGGCTAGATAGTTTCTAAAATGTTGTAAGTAGAGCTTCTTTATTTTTACAAAACTTTTCATCAGTGAAGTAAATTTTGACAAGAAATCATGAATCATGAAATACTCTTGCTGGAGCCAAATAAACAGAGATGAGATGGCCATTGGTCAGGTAGCAAGACTATCTACAAATGGCTCAGGTGTCAATTAGCTGAGTGATCTTGAGCAAGTGATCTAAACTCTCCAAACCTGTGTCCCAGTATGAAAACAAAACATAAATGTCAGACATTTGGGGTGGTTGCTGTGAAGATATAAAAGTACTTCCTGAGCCAGAAAGCAAGATAGAAACAAAAGGGACTAAAGTTGTTTCGTTAACTCTACATTTAAATAATTTTGCATGATCTCACTTTCCCAAGGTCTTTTAGGAACTAATATCACTGTCTGCTGCCTTTCTTGCTAGAGAATGCAGAGGTGCTCATAGAATCCTGTGGGGTCTCTACTAATGCCTCAGTAGCCTGCTCTACTGAGCAGAGCAACTTTATTCCAAGGTCTTTCATGTGACCTTTCTGTACGGTTGATTCTAAGGATACTGCAAGTGGAATTTTTTTCTATCTTCGGACAAGACCACTACTGTGAACTAGCATTGTTCATTCATTTATTGGCTTTTGTATTTCTGTTTTTATCACATTTCAAAAATGATACACTAATCCATCATTATTCTTCTTATTACTTTACCTTTTTTTGTTCAATATGTTGTCTAGGTGTAAAAAGACTTGTTTTTTATGTTCTTATCAAATATCCTCATTTCTTTATGTTTTCAGGTTTGGTTGTAAAAAATGGACACTTGAAATTCAAGATGCTTTATGCTTTGGTCTATAGTACTCCAAATTATGTTTTTTCTGTTGTCTTTTTCAGAATTTATAATTAATGCCTAAACAAAGTCTCTACAATCAAATGAAAGTTAATTTTTCATTAATGTTATAAAATTGGAGGAGATAAATCAACTTTCCATTTTTGTTTAAGAATATGCATTTTCAAGCTTGGAACTGTATAAATGCCTAGACTTCTTTTCATTTTTAACATTTAACTAATTCTTTCAATTCAGTTTCTTGACTAGAAATTCCCAGTAAGAAACTCCCTAAGACTTAATAATAATTAACCTCAGAGGGACCAGTTTGCCCATGCTTTAGGAATAGAAACTTTGTAATGCCTTTTTCTATCACTCTCCTACAAAAAGGGGGTCTTTCACATTTCAAATATTGGTTTTTGCTGTTTCTACACATGGCAAATTAATTTGGCTTTTATAATGAGGTGGAATGTTTCAAATCTAAATTAACACCTTTGGCTTTACTTTGTGAGAAGACCTACTCATTACTCTCTAGTAACTTAATGGCTGTGCTATTCTATGAACCAAAATAGTTTAATGTAATCTGACATTTATGACTTCCACATAATATCAACTGCTGAAGTTTGAAAAAGGTTTCTATTCAGAAAAAAACTCAAACTAATAAGCATGCACCCAATATTAAAATCGGGTCAGAGATCCTTTTCACTTTCATTACATATAATTTATGCCACTTGAATGTAGTTTAATAAGGTCGTAAAAATGCCAGTTGTGGTATCTCATAATACTTTTTATAAACTGGTTTTACAGTCTCTCCTTTGTTTCAAAGTTCAAAGTGACAATTGAAATGCATAGGTTGCTTAAGGATTCTTAAAGTTTCTCCTGAAAAAACTGAATGGTAAATATGTAAATTATACATACATATATAATACAGAGCACTTATGAAAATGTATATAGCATCTACTTATAGATAGGTGGGGAGATATGCTATTTATTTAAGAAACATTTTTAAAACGTAGAACAATTTTTCAGAATCTTAGTGATGACTAAAAAACATTTTTTAATGCATTCAAGTGCCTACAAGTTGATACTTTTCAGTTAAACAAACACACAAAACATAATGCATGCAAAGGCTAATTGTATATTATTTCTCTGGTCCTACCCTCTTGTTAAGATGAAATTAGAAATTCTCAACACTTAATCCTCACTTGGCCAGTGTCAAACAATGCTCCGAGGTGCGGGTACAATAGTGGCATTGTCAGCTTCCCATGATTTCATTTGGTCTCTGACCACTGCCTCACTTCCTGGCTGAAGTAAACAGGGCTTTGAGAGCACTTCCCCTAAGTCATTTCAGGGAAGATAAATTAAATAATGGTCGCAATGTAATATTGTGATAGTGCTAAAATATTGCCTTCAAGTTTCAACTTGGAGCACAAGTTTCCAATAATATATAATTTTTCATTTGCTAGCTCAAACTTTGGGTTTTATTAAATTCTACAGCTGTACTCAGTATTTATGTATTTGGTGACCAACCTTGATGTATTGCAATAGTACAGAGCTAAGACCTTTATATAAGAATACAAAAAGTTTCCAAAATCACGATGGAATCAAACGCGGATATTCAACACAATTTGTTAAACACCAATTGAGCAAAAGCATGAGCAAGTGTTTCAGTTTTTCAGCCAACTTTATTTTTCTTTTCAGGATTCCACACTCAATCTTTATTGAGGCAGTCTCTTTGGAAATGACCATTCCTTGAGTCTTGGACCCTTAGACCCGGTTCCCCGTTGCCTTATCTCTGGCATTGGCGAGGGGTGTCGCCCTCTGTGCTACCATATAGAACTTCTTGAAGACCACCTTGCTGGCCGGGCTCGGTGGCTCAGTCTGTACACTCAGAACTTTGGGAGGCTGAGGCGAGTGGATTGTCTGAGCCCCAGGGTTCGAGACCAGCCCGGGCAGACCTCGTCTCTACAGTAAATCAAAAATGAGCCGAACTGGGTGTGGTGGTGCACGCCTGTAGTTCTGGCTACTTGGAAGACCGCAGTGGAAGGATCGCTGGAGCCCAGCTGGGGTGCTCACTGCGCTCCTTCATCTCCTCCATGTGGCCCGCAAGCAGGGCCTTCGGCGGGGCCATGGGCTCGGGCGCCGCTGGAAAGTCTATAGGGCAGAACTTCCAGGGATCAAAGGCCACTCCACCCTGGCAGTTGCGGTCGGGCTGAATAGGGGGCTCTTGGCGTGCTGCCAGCCGAAGTGCACAGTGTTCAGCCAAAGGCATGTCCCAGACCGGGACTCTTCCAGAGTGCGTGTGTTGCCAACAGTGAATTGATCAGCCTCACGTGCCCTGCTATAGTCCAAGAGCAGAGACTTGTTGGGGCTTAAGTTAAGTAATGTGGAGCTGACCTTTTCGAATCTTCTTTGGGGTGGCAGACCCTGTTTGAGGAAGATGGTAGCTGGAGACTGACTGACTTATCTGCAGGACCGGCCTTCCTGGGCACCCTTCCTGTATTCCTCATGCCCTCCTGGAGGTTGGGACTCCAAGGCCTCGCTGTGAATTCACCAGGATCGCAGGTAATGATGGCATCTCTCTGCCCCTCCCTCTTGGGATGGAGCGGGTACTTGAGGCATTCACCTGGAACTCTGAGCACACTGAGGGAGGAGGAGGGGCCCTTTTCCTTCCAGGGGAACCTGGTGAGCAGGGAAAGATGTCCTGGTGGGGGAAGTTAAGGTGTGTTTGAATCTTTGGCTTTGAAGGTTGTAAACTGAGGCCCAGTTCCCATTCGGGGTCAAGTGCTGGTTGTCAGGCCCAAACTTCTCCAATCACTGCTGCTCTCTGCTGTCCACCAGCACAGATTCTGAGGCCATGTGAACCACCAGGGCATCAACCACGGGGGCATTGGCCTTTCTTTGTGACCTCTTTCAAAAGGATGGCTTTCTCACAGATTGTTGAATGAATCCTTCATCCGGACATTCTATCACAGCAAAAGCAAGATCAGGATCTGGATAAGTACATATCTCTTTAGGAAAAATCTCTCTTTCTTAGTAAATGATGCTTTTCCCATCCTTGACGGCAACCATGACAGGAGTGATGGCAGTCATCCCTACTGGGGGGCCCAGTTCCTTTTCTCTGGACACCAAGAAGCTTTCTTCCCTGAAGTGAAGCTTACAGATGAAGGCCATGACCAAGGAACGGTCCCTGCCATCTATTGTCTGCCTAACTCCATGAGAAAAGTGCCGCTTATTTGAGTCAATCAGATCTGAAGGCTGCTCTGGACTGAGCCTGCTGAGAGGTCTTTCTGGAGTCTGTGATGGCTGGTGTTCTCCATAGCTCTGTTCACAGGTCAGATGTCGTGGTTTTATCCTTGTATGGTGGCAAACACGGGGCTGTGCAGCAAGGTCAATTCCTTTCAATAGGCCAGGAAGCATTTTGATTGCTGCTTGGTATCTTCCAAGGTCCAGAAAGGACACACTTCGGCAGCCCCGTTTCCTTCAAAGTAAGAATCACTCCACACAATGGCCCGACGTTACCCAAATGTATTCTTGTCAGCAACATGTTGTCCAGGCCAGCCGCCTTCAGCTTGTGCTCCTGCCTCAGTCACTGAAAACGGTCTCCAGAGTTGAAGAGAGAACCTCTGTCTGTGAGCCTGGGTCTCTGCCCCTCCACTTTGCATGGCAGATCCAGCCCGTCAGCCTAAGCCCACATTAAGCCTGGTATTCACTTCATGAAATGACTTGGAGAGAGTTCCATCTTTCTCAGTTGCCTGGAATACTTTCAGTAGATAGGTATCCACGCCTTCTTGTATGTTTTGTAGAATTCTGCTGGAATGCCATCTGGTCTAGGGCGTTTTTTTTTTTTTTTTGTAGGTAGTTTTCGTATGATGTAGTCGATGTCCTGGGTTGTCATTGGTCTATTGAGGATCTCAATTTCTTCTTGGGGAGGTTGTGTGGTGGCAGAGAGCCCTCCATTTCCTTTAGGTTTTCAATTCTGTTTCCATACAAGTGTACGTAGTAATTTCTGATAATCTTCTAGATCAGTTGTGACTTTATCTTTTGCATTTCTGATTGTGTTTATTTGGGCTTTTTCTCTCTTTTTCTTGGTCAGTCTAGCTAGGGATCCATCAGTTTTGTTTATCCTTTCAAAGAACCAGCATTTTGGTTATGTTGTGTTTTTTTTGTATTATATTTTTGTCTTCCATGTCCTGAATTTGGGCTTTTATTTTGGTGATCTGGATTCTTCCGCTGAAGTTAGGCTTTCAGTGTCCTTGCTTTCCCAGCTTCCTTAGGTGATTTTTTAGGCTGTTAACTTGTGATCTTTCCATTTTCTTCATGAGTGTTCATAGAGATATGAATTCCCCTCTTAGTATTGCTTTCATGGCATCCCAGATATTTTAGTAAGATGTTTCTTCATTTTCATTTGTTTGCAGGAATCTTTTAATTTCTGCTTTGATTTCTGTGTTGACCCAGGAGTTGTTTAGCATCATGCTGTTTAGTGTCCATGTCATTGTGGGTTTTGGAGGATCTTTGTTAGTGTTGATATTTATTTTTATTCCACTGTGGTCACAGAAGGTGCATGACAGAATTTCAATCTTATGGAATTTGTTTATGCTTGGTTTATGGCCAAGGATGTGGTTAATCTTAGAAGTACATTTCATGTGGTGAGGAGTAGAATGTATATTCTGTGGTTGTTGGCGGGGAGTGTTCTGTAGGTATCAGTTAAGTCCATTTGGACAAGCATCACGTTGAGGTTCCTGATCTCCTCGCTGATTTTTTTGTCTTGATGATCTGTTTAGATTGTTAGTGGGGTATGTAAGTCCCCAGCTATGATAGTATTGGAATCAATATCTTTTTTTAGCTTACCTAGAAGATGCTTTATAAAAGTTGGTGCTCCTATGTTGGGTGCATATATGCTTAAGATATTTCTTGCTGATGGATTGAAACTTTTATCATTATGTAGTGACATTTGATACCTAAACTGGGAAAAGACCCAATAAAGAAAGAGAACTACAGGTCAATATACTTGATGAGCATAGATGCTAAAATTCTCAACAAGATTCTAACAAACCAGATCCAACAACACATATCAAAAATCATCTACCATGAATAAATAGGCTTGATCCCTGGGATGCAGGACTGGTTCAACATCCACAAGACCATAAACATAAATTAACTACATCAACAGATGAGAAAACAAAAACCACATGATTATATCATTAGACATGGAAAAAACTCGCGATAAAATCCAGCACCCTTTCTTGATAAAAACCCTTGAGCATCCAGGCATAGATGGAACATACCTGAAAATAGTAAGAGCCATCTACAAGAAACCCACAGTCAATGTACTGCTAAACAGACAGAAATTGGAACCATTTCCCCTGAAAACTGGAACAAGACAAGGATGCCCACTCTCAACCCTCCTGTTCAATATAGTATTGGAAGTCCCAGCTAGACCAGTCAGTCAAGAGAAAGAAATCAGAGGTATCCAAATAGGAAAAGAGGAAGTTAAGTGATCCCTCTTTGCAGACAACATGATTCTAGACCTCAAAAACCCAAGATAATATGTCGAAAATCTCCTTGCACTGATAAAGGACTTTGGCAAAGTTTCAGGGTATAAAATAAATTAACAAAAGAAGATCGCATTCCTATACATCAACATCAAACAAATAGAAACTCAAATAAAAAGCACAATCCCATTCAAAATAGCCACACACACACAAATGAAATACCTTGGCATCTTCCCAACCAGAGAAGTAAAAGACCTTTACAATGAAAACTACAAAACACTGCTCAAAGAAATCAAAGATGACACAAACCAATGGAAAAATATTACATGCTCATGGTTTGGAAAAATCAGCATTGTTAGGATGGCCATCCTAACAGCAATCTACAGATTTAATGCAATAACCATTAAATTACCAGCATCATTCTTTTCAGACCTGGAAATGATAATACAGAAGTTCCTATGGAACTATAAATGACCACGAATAACCAAAACAATCCTCAGCAAAAAACAAAACAAAGCAAAACAAAACAAAAAAACAAAGTGGGAGGTATTACACTCCCAGACATTAAACTTTATTATAAAGCTATAATAATCAAAACAGCCTGGTGTTGGTACAAGAATCAGCATATAGACCAATGGATCAGGATAGAGATACTGGAAGCAAAACTTCAATTTCTCAACCAACTCATCTTTGACAAAGCCACCTCCACAAACCAATGGGGAGAGGAAAGCCTAGTCAGTAAATGGTGCTGGGAAAACTGACTGACCACATGGAGAATAGTAAAACAAGACCCCTACCTATCACTATACATAAAAATTAACTCCAAATGGATCAAAGACCTAGATGTAAAACCTCAAACTATAAGAACCTTAGAAAATGCAGGAGACACCTTATGGAAATTGGATTTGGCAACCAATTCCTGATTAAAATCCCAAGTGCCCAAAAGATAAGTGGGACCTTATAGAACTGACAAACTTCTGCAAAGCCAAAGAAACCATCAAGAGAACAGGGAGACAGCCCACAGAAGGGGTAAAAAATGCCAATTGTATATCTGACAAAGGTCTAACATCCAGGATCTTTAAGAAACTCAAACGTGCCAAAAAGAAAAATACAACGCTATTACAAAGTGGGCAAAAGATATGAATAGGCACTTCACTAAAGAAGACATACGAGCAGCCAACAGATACATGAAAAAATGCTCAGCCTCACTAGTCATCAAAGAAATGCAAATGAAAACCACACTGAGACACCACCTAACTCCAGTCAGGATGGCCATTATCAATAACTCAAAAAACAACAGATGCTGGAGAGGATGGGGGGAAAAGGGAACACTTCTACACTGTTGGTGGGAGTGTAAACTAGTACAGCCTCTGTGGAAAACTGTTTGAGAATTCCGAAAAGATCTAAAAATCTACCTTCACACATCCCTGCAATCCCCCTACTGGGAATATACCCGGAGGAACTCTAGTCACTCTATGAAGACAAGTCTCTCTATGAAAAACCCACACACACATGTTTATTGCAGCATTATTCACAATAGCAAATACATGGACCCAATCGTGCTTTCCATTGGAAGAGAGCTGGATAAAAAAAATGTGGTACCTATAATGATAGAACATCCTGCTGCCATAAGGAAGGACAAAACTATGAACTTCGCAGCAACTTGGATGGTCTTAGAGGCTATAATACTGAGTGATCTATCACGGAAACAAAGAACTGAGTACCGCATGTTCTTACTCATAAGCGGACCCTGAATAATTATCATAATACTGTAAGAGAGGAAACTGCCAGGGAGAGAGAGGTACACCTCATCAACAAGAGTATGTGCACAGTGAGCATTTGTATACCTAACCCTGAGTTGTACCCCACATCTTTAAAATAAAAAGTAAAAAAAAAGAACCCTAGTATTCACACAGCTTGCTCTATCTTTCTGAAGACTTTCATGGATGTCTTTCTATTTTCAGTTAAGATAATTCTCCAGAAAGACCACTATTCCATGCTTAACAACTCTATAGATGTTTCAATGACATTGATGCTTGGCGAAGAGGGAGTTATTCTGTGGAAATGTGTATCTCATTCCGCTAACAACAATAACAAAGAAAGAGTACAGTATTTACATTTTTCTTGTCAGGGAGAAGAACACAAGTGTGGGCAGTCAGAAGATCTGGGTTTAGTTCTGGTCTTGTACTTGCAAATTTTGTGATCTTGGGCATGGAACTTAAGCTCTTTGGACTTTTATCTCCCCATCTGTTAAATGAGAATAATCACAGCATTCTGTTAAATTAAAATCAAAACAGGATACTGGAGTACATATCATAAACACAACACATCATCATTATCCTTATTATTAGAGGGATATGGCATATAAAGCAGTGGGTGTACCTCCCTCATTTTCTGCAGGATTCAATAAAGATCTGACTTCTTAAGTCAGACACTGTTGCTTTTTGAATAGATCAGTGCTAGCATCCGGAAAAGACTCTGGCACTTTTGGGGCACAGGGACAAAAGTGACTGGAGGGAATAATCAGGAAATTATCAGAGTTTGGGGCCAAAAAGGTAGGAACTCGGTTTTGAGAAGAGAGGTGGCAACTGGTGAACACTGGTTCCAGGGAAGGATCAGGGCTGCAAACAGCACATTATGATTGGATGGCTTTAAGAACAGGACAGCTATTTTCATTGGCCCAGTATGCAAACACAGTCTTCTCCAACCCAAGTGGCCTGCCCTTGAGTTTGGATTTAAGACACAGTCCTGATTTCATAGCAGTACTAGGCTTGAACTTGAAGGGCGGGAACATATATTCCCCAACTTCATATAAACTTTTGGTTTATATGCAGTCAACTCGTCTCCTGGTAAGGAGTATAGAGAAACCTAGTAAATTTTCATGGGAAAACACATTTTGAGTTACTAGTTGAAACCAATACGTATATGAAATATATGATGTGTATTAAATACAAACCATCCGTGCATATAAATGCTATAGTTAAAAGGGAAGTTTCGCTTGATCCTTGATCCTTCACTTGACACAAAGGAAACGACTTTGTATCATTTCAGATATGGCTTTCATTTTTATTTGTAACAACAGTCTTCATATTTGAAGCCATCATCACGCTCAGTGTTTTATTTCCCAGTCTCATTCTTTCCTTCTTTTCCTCTGCTACAGACACTAGAGAGACAGAAACTGGGGCCTGAACCTCACTGGATGCCCCTCTCTGCATTATGAAGATGTGTGATCACCGCAGTATTAGGATGTGGTTCACTGTTGCCACCACCACGTTGAATTGCCGGCTAGGGTCTTCAGAATGGCTTTCAAAAGTGGTACCTAAAGGCAGACGGATCGTCATCAAGATGCAATCACAGCAACATCATCAGAGGCCCTCCGCCAGATTATGATGTGACTTTCTGGAAGACTGAAGCACATGCAACGCTCAAGAGAGGAAATGTCATTAGACATATATGTTGACAGCGGCATAGGAGGAATTATGGTAAATATTGAGAGGGTGGGATTGTAGTAAAGCTAAATCTATGGTCCAATCTAAATGTATGGTTCTTGAAGACTTACTTTGCATCACAAGAACTTAACAAGAAGGAAGCAACCTTTATGATTAGTGACCAGTGAAATAACTTCAGGCTACATTCCATTAGACCTTGGTGCCCGTTGCAACTCCCTCTTAGGGTAGGAATTTCAGAAGACTTAGTCACTTGAGGTGAAAACTGTCTGAAATCAGTAATTTCCCAGTTCCAGGTTCAAAGAACTTAGTGCTTGGTCTTCAAGGTAACATGTTTGGGTTGCTCCGTCAGTAATTATCAGGTTCCTGTGGAAGATGTGTTAAAAACATACGCGGCACATTGGCTGCTGATATCCCGGCAACCTTCAGGCTCCAAATGTCACAATACTAAAGAAGAATGTTTTGAGGAAGAGTCATAAGTTCCATCCCAGATATCAGAAACTTGAAGAAAAGCAGGTTTCTCCCTGTATGCCACCCAGATTTTTCCCTGCCTGACTCTGTTTGAGAGCATCATTTGAACCCAAGGTTAAAGAGGAAGAGGAAAGAAAATGTGCCTGATCAAGCATTTGAACTCAGAAGTGAGTTTTAGTTCATTTATAGTTTGGAGGGCAGTACAGCACAATTTAAACAGTTCTGGATTTAGAGCTGTTTAGATCCAGGGATATGTAGGTCAAATTCAAGCTTCGACTTTGGTTGGATGATACTCTGGCATGACGATCTCTCAGAGCCTTAATTATTTTATCTGCAAGGTGGAAAAATAGTCCATGAATTACTAAGATATACTGTATATAATGTGTCCAGTAGAGCAGTTGGTTCAGGTAAATTTTCAGTCATTTGTAACCACTGTTGTCTTCAGGGACTGAATTGTTCCATGTTTCTTACAGGGTGCAAGGAAAAGTCTGCCCCAGCAACTGCACTTAGCTTCCTCCTCACATAAAATTCTCTTTTTCAGTTATTCAAATCATGTTAATTATGTAAGTATTTCCTTCTTGCATCTTTCAAAACCCATTGTCAGAATTCTCAGATATTATTGAAATCCCAAGCACTGATGGAAACTTACACCCAAACATTTTCTTTTAGTTATAACAGACTTGGCTAAATCTTGTGATATTCTGGGAAAAAAATGTTAAAACTCAATCATGAGAAAATGACATAGACAACTAATCTAATCTGTTTTTCTTCCCTACAGGAAATATTGACACAATGTCCATTCTTCATTGTATAAGATTACTCTCTGTCTTTAAAAGATTTCCAGTTGTTTGAAGTCAAATTAAAGGTAGGCAGAATAAAAGGCATTATCTAAAACATCTGAGCTTGAATTTGAAACACAATCCTGAGTACATATTTACACAATGTTTTAGGATAACAGACTCAGAATTTTCCAGTTGACAGTCCCTTAAAGATAAAGAAATATTTATTTATGTTTGTTAGTGCAAAGGCTTGCTGTAAAATTATCCACTAAATCAAAAGGCTTATAAAACAATGCTTTGTTTATGGTCTACCATAGCAAAGGGACATTTCATGCCCTTAATAAATGGATGGGCCCTGAGGGGACTTCAGTGACAATCTCATGATAGCTGAGCATCTCTTGTCAAGTCAAAGGATACTTAGCAAGTCATCTCCTCATTGAGTCTTGAGAATCTATTTTTAAGTAGAATTTGGTCTCATACTCTTTTTTATTAAATCGCTAAAATAGTCATACTTAGTGGAAGAGAAATTAAAAGGGTTTTGTAAGCTTAAGGTCTAATAGTAGAAGCAGTATACTGTCTGCAAAGAAAACCACCAACTTTGTGTCTCCCATCTCTGTTCATATGTGACACTCCTCCCTTCAAAGGATGGAGACTCTTCCCTCTCCTCTTGCATCTGGGTTGTCCTTGATCAATGCAGCAAAGGTGACTCTGTGCTATTTCTAGACCTAGACCTTAAGAGGCCTGATATCTTTTTCTGTTTCTTACTTGAAAGCCTTGTAAGAAGTTGGGGTTTCTGAATGAATAATGAGAACCCATTTGGAGAGAGAGAAGCCAGGAGGAGAAGAAAAGAAACACCACACTTGATAACCACCGCCAAAGTCCCAGACATGTATTAGTGAGGCAGATTGGCTGCTGCAGCCTAGATGAGTTCTCAAATGACCCACGTAGCTCACAGTTACGTGTTAGCACACAGAAAGGAAATTTTGTTTGTTTAAGCACCAATTTGTATACAGCAAAAGAACAATGAATATAACGTACTGTCAGTATCAGAGAATGGAGGGTAGACATTCTTGAAATGGAACTTTGTAAATTGCAGTCTGAAATGCAGTAAGCCCAGCAATGTCAAGGATCAATAACTCGGGCTATTTTCCAGGGAAATAATTACTTGATTGAGTTATGACGGCCTTCTTCTCAGTGTGACTTGAAGTGTTAGTCACATCTCTAACTTTCGCTGCCGCAATTTCTTGTGACTGAGATTGCCAACCAGGGACTCCTTTAGTAGCAGGTCTATTCCTCAATTCAGTTTAAACAATGTATAAACAGCAAACATATAGCTCTACTGAGCGTCCCCACACTGTTGTGCTAATAATTAAGCTGAAGAGATACTGTGTTCCAGCAGGTTGGCTGGAGAAGCTTGGCCAAGATTTCAATTCACTCAAAGAAGTACAGCTCTTATGTAAATAATACTAAGTGCCCTATCATGTGCACACAACCGAGAATGTTTTATGTATTAGAAACAAATTCAGGGCATGGTATCTACTCAGTTGAGAGGTAGTGGGAGTCTGAATCGGGGTCATGATAGTGAAGGGAAAGAAGGAAGGATAATGACACAGAATTTGGCTACTTTTAATGTATGGCGGGTGACAGATTGAAAGGGAGGAGCTAGAAGAGATTCTAATATCCAAATCTAAAATGAATGTTGTGTAACACATTGTTTTCTCTTTTGTGGGAATACTAACAGGGCTTTAGCAAACCAGCTTTTATGGGTATAAAAATTCCTTTTGCGTTCAGCCTGCCATGAACTCCTACAATCTACAACCACAGATTCTCTTAAAAGTGATTTTAAAAGTATTTTCATTGGACTACCAGGTATATATACCAATTCAGATGACAAGAAATATAAATTTATATTTTAAGCTGATCCCATGAAACCCAAACGAAAACAAAACAAAAATCCAAGAGAGAGTTCATTAAACCCATCAGGATGATGGCTTAATACTGCAATTTCTCAGGGATTAAGAGCACATCCAAATTCACCACTGACCAATGCCTTATGACTTCCAGCAACAACTTTCCTTGAAAAGTTCACATCGCAGAATGTTTCAAAGAAACATTTCTTCGAAGAGTAGCAGGTGCTCTAGTAATTTTTTAGGACTTCCAGTCCCTGTCAAAATGCCTAAGGGATTTATTATTATTTTTTTCTCTTGGGCTAAGTCTAGGGTAAAACATTTGGTTCAGTTTAGGGAAAATGTTCAAATTCACTGGCTGTTAGGCATATTCTCTGGGGACATCCCACATTTTCTCTCTCTTCCTCACTCTGGAGGGTTCAAACATTTTATGCCATGTAAAAAATAGCCACTGCCAATGTGGGTTCCATAACCACTCTGGGTACCTCTGTCTTGCCTCACAGCCACACTTCTTCACATCCTTATAACACATTTGTTTCCTCATGAACCCCAAGTTGGTTTCCATGCCCACTACTTACCTAAAGTTACTTGTACTACGGCTTCCAATGATCCCTGTATTGTCAAATCCAACGGACAATTTTGGTTCTCCTATTTTTAAACTCGTTGTCAACTTTCGTTGTTGACCTCTTCCTTGAATACCTTTTTCACGTGACTGCTGTCGTGGACTGAATGTTTTGGCTCCTTCCAAATTCATATATTGAAGGGTATAACCCTCAGTGTGATGCTTGGAGACTGAGCCTGTGAGAGGTAATTAGAGTTAGATGAGACCATAGTGTGGAGCCTTCATGATGGGATTAGTACTCCCAGGAGAAGAGTCCACAGCTGGCTTGCTCCACCTCTCTCCACGTGCTAAGAAGAGACCACATGAATACACAGTAAGTCGGCTGCTTAAAGCCAAGAGAAGAGTTCTCAGAATAAAACCTATCTTGCCAGCACCTTCATCTTGGACACCTCAGCCTCCAGAACTGTGAAAAAATCAATTTCTGTTGTTTGAGTTACCCAGCCTGTGGTATTTTGTTATGGCTGCCTGAGCTGACTACATGGCTGTTCTAACACCACACTTTCCTACTTTGCTGGTTTCTCTGCTCAGGCTATTTTGGGACCCCTCATATTACACCTTAATTTATTTGTCTTATTTATTTAGAGACATTCATGCTCTATGGCCCTGACAACTCACTGTAACCTCAAACTCCTGGACTCAAGTGATCCTCCAACCTCAGCCTCCCAAGTGGCTGGAACTACAGGAACACACCACCACGTCCAACTGTTTATTTATTTATTTATTTGTTTGTTTATTTATTTATTGGGGCCAGAGTCTTGATATGTTGTCCAGATTGGCCTCAAACTACTGGCCTCAAGTAATCCTCCTACCTTGTCCTTCCAAAATACTGGGCCCTATACCTTAATTTTAAATATGGAAGGGCTTTAAGCTTCTATTTTTGAACTTTTTCTAACCCTGTTTTCACTTTTTAGAAGATTTCTTCCTTTGTCATGATTTTTGTGTGCGTGCCATCTACATGGAGTCCTGCAGACTGTGCACACAGCTCCCGTGAGCAACCTCCACATAGACGATTAAGGACTTGCAAACTGATAGCCCTGTTCATGTGGTGGTAATCTATACAGCCAAACTGGTTTTCCACGCAGTTGCTCCTGTGGAGTCCAAGGTTATCTTTGATACCCCCCCTTCTGTCACTCTCCGCGTCTGATCTATTCCCCAAATCAATTTTCCACTCCCGCCCCGAGCAAATTTCGGTGGCTTAGCGTGATGAAACTGACTTGCGGCTTCTGTAGCTCTCTCTCTCTGAGACGACTCTCAGAACAGTGGCTCAGAGTCCGAGGCTCCTTCCACGCTGTGGACTGGCCGTATTCAACACGTGGCATCCAAGGTCACTGTCGAAGGGGGAAAAGAATGAAGGATTTCACGTGGGAGAATTTTATGGGACTGGTCTGGAAGTGCTGTGCGGGACTTTTATACACATATTCCACTGGTCAGGAACCAGTCACATGACTCCACCTACCTTCAAAGAAGACTGGGGAAAGTAGTTCAGTCATGTGTCCAAGAAATGGAGAAGAAGCATGTGAATTGGTGACCGGGAGCTTTCCCTTTCATGACAGGTTTTGGCAGTTCTGTCTTCAAAACAGCTCTTTCATTCATTTCTTTCTTAATTGCCAACAAGTGAATCCAAATCCATATCCTCTCACATCTGAAATGCTACAAGAGCTTTCTAGAATTCTCCATTTCCGCGATCACTCTCTGATATCCATTCCCCCCACCTCAAGCAGACCAAGTAATCTTACACATGTATATCAACTTGTCAACTCCTTGCTCCCATTTAAACCTTTCAATGCTTGCCCATTCTCTTAGGAAAGACCAAAAAACCCTCAAGAGGGTCCAAGAGGTCACACATGATCTGCCCATGAACCCCCTCAGCCAACTTACTGCTCTCTCCCTTGGCCTACTATCCATGCTACCGCCACTCCTACACAGGGCTGTTGGGTCAGATCTTCCTTCCTCTGGAATGCTTTTTACATTTTTCTTAGTCTTGGCCTTGCCCTGTTACTCATCCTTCAAGTCCCAGTTTAAATGCTACTCCCTCAGGGCTGCTGTCTTCCCTTCCCTAGCCCTTCCTCACCCTCATTCCCCAACAAAAGACCGGGCTTCCTGTGATTCCCTTTTATAACATCCCTTGCTATTGCAAATTAAATATTTGTCTTTAATCTAACTGCCTCACTGGACTGCACTGTCCGTAAGGATAGGAAACGCATCTCACACCAGCATCACCAGCATGTAGCCTGACACCTAGCAGCAGTGGTGTGCTGGGCCTAGTTGTACTGGCTCATGAGAGATGACGGTTAAATTCCCGGGAATCTTGTAAGCTAGTTGTCAGCCACTATTAAAAATTAAACACTACAGTAACTTACAATAAAATACATTATATTTAAAACAAAGGTAATAAGTATTAAAAAGTCATCATTTCCTCATTATGTCACTAAATTTTAAAAATCTATGGCTTTGAGGTTATGTCTACAGTATCCGTAGGTAGAAAAATACTATATGATGGTGTGCTATGCATATCTCTCCTAATTTTGTGTTCAATGACTTCATGTTGGTAGCTTGAAGTTGGTCATGTAGAACTATGTAACCCCAGAAAAATGAACACATATTATAAATCAGGCTTCCCTTCCACTTCCACCCATCTAGATTTTAAGCTTTTCTAACACATCCCTATATAACAGGTACTTTAAAACTGTATGTTGAATGAATAAAAGAATGACAAGTGTGAGACTGTTGGCTTTCCTCCATTGTCATTGCATAAATGGATATCAACCCCTGACTTACTATAACCTTGCCAACCATCTAAAAAATGCAAATTACCGGCCGGGCTTGGTGGCACAGCCTGTCATCCCACGCTTTGGGAGGCCGAGGTGAGTGGATTGCCTGAGCCCGCGAGTTTGAGACCTGCCCGGGCAACCTGGGGAGACCTCATCTCCACAATAAATCAAAAAATTAGCCGGGCGTAGTAGCATGCTTGTAGTTCCAGCTACTCGGAAGGCTGAGACGGAAGGATCGCCGGAGCCCAGCAGGTCGAGGCTGCGGTGGCTGGGAGTGGCCACTGCACTCCAGTCTGGGTGACAGTGAGACTCCAACTCGAAAAAAAAAAAAAAGCAAATTACCACAAACTTACCAATACTGTGAATAATTCAGATACAAATAAATCAGATGTCTCTAATCCATTTAGAAAGTTTAGGCAGCATTGTCATTTTTGCCTGAATCACACAGGTAGTTTCCGTGGTTCTCCATTTATTTTGTATGTAGACCAGCCCCGGTTCTAGCATTTAAGGGTCATTATGGCAGCATTTTCCAAGCATCTTGCCCTGTTGCTGCGTTTTCCCGTTACTCTTACCAGTCTGTCAGAGGTCAATGAAACTGATCAGAAAACATGCACGCACAATCGTTTTGTGTCATGTGGGATCTGCATGAGCATGTGAGTCAAATGGGCAATTTTAATGAGACAAAAGTACTCTCAACAGTCCCACATTAATTCAAAATATTTTCTCCAGATCTTGGTGGGATCTGGAGGTAGTGAAATCAGAGCTCTCAGTATGACCGAGCTTAGTAGATCTCTGGTATCTTTTGAATCCAGTAGCATTTTGTACACACAGTAGAATAGTGCTTCTCTTGTGGTTTTTGCCATAATTGGCTTTAAATTGGTGTTATCTACCTGTTGTTTTGTTTACTTGGCCAGATAGTAATTCACTCAAGTGAAGGAAGCTCTTATTTTATACCTTTGTCCCCCAAAAGCCCAGATGGAGCCTCGCACATATCAAGTGCCCAAATGATGTTTACTAAAGTAGGAACATCTATCTCCTTTGTCCTCTGCTAGCTCTTCAAAGTGTTTTCACAGAACTGGAAAACTTCAAAAGTTTACACTTTTCTCAGATTGGCTATTGGATTGGCAAATAATGAAGAATGTCTAGGAAATATAAATGAGCAAACATTATGGCCAAAATACAAGGAACTTAAAATTTTTTTAGATAGTTTTGTCTTAAAATTAATTGGATGATGGAATCTGTAACTCCATGGATGTTTTATCTTTGTCACGAAAGTAAAAGAATATTTAGCATTGCCTCAATTTTTTTTACTGACTGTGGCTGCCGCTTTAATGTGTTTGGCAGCTGAAATATGGTAGATAAAATGAATCACTAACAGTGGAGGAATTCAGAAAACAATTGGCATTTGCTTAAAATAGAGATGCTTCTTTTTCAGATTCTTTCACATTTTCAGGATTCACAGAACAAGCAAACTGGGATTTTCACTGTTGAAGTTTACAAAACCTTAAAAAATTATTTTACCTTCACAGAATCTTTATAAACCTGCCCTGATATATACCTATTTTGTATGTGATTCAGGGTGTGGGGAATGCCCTGCCTGGTCCATTTTGCTGACAGAAGCAACGCATCACGTCAGCATAGAAAGAAGTGAAGCTTTATGGTGCCCCGCTGTTGTATTTATTCTGCACGAGTGTCTGCTGACCAAGCCTGGTCCTGTTGGGTTTAGGCATCAGCTCTGATCATCTATCCGACTCCATGTGCTGCCAAAGGCAGGTCATGGGACGAGATGTTATTTGCAGGGGAAACTGGGAGCAGCTATCAGGGTCAGGCTGGGGTAAGGCTGACCCACGCTCACTGCACGGACCGCACTGAAGCGTGGGCATACTCTGCCTGCTCCCTCCTGGCCCTGCGGCCACTGGCAACTCTTGGTCGGGCCACTGGCCACAGTCTTCTGGGGGAGTCTTACGCATCCTTTCCAGTCTTAGTGACTAATGGTGAGCTAGGCATATTTAATGTGATAAAAATTAACCTAGATGCTGAACCGAAAGAACTAAAAGCAAAAAATAACAATGGAAGTGCCAGACTCCAGAATTATCTCAGTGAAGAAATCTCAGACATTCACCTGTGGAAGAGTAGTTTGAGATAAATTCCCTTAAAACCAAATTTACAAATAAAGGGAATATTTAATATGACAGTTAAAACCAAATAGGGTGTGAACAGCAGTTATGGACACAAAATCTAGATTGCATATAAGAATACAATATAGAAAATAGACTTTAAAAATAGTTATATAATTATCTTTTTGCTTCTCATTTTATTATTTTTGTTGGATTTTTAAAATTAAATATGGGAATAAAAATTAATGGAAAAAATCTTTCAAAACCCATCAGAAGCTTTATGATAAAGTAGTTTTAAATCTTTTTGGAGTAAGAAGTGAGAGAAGATGATTCTTTAATATGTGAGAAAATTTTTTACTCTGCTGTAACTTAAAGATATGCTGATAAACACCTATCTCATGATGCATATTTGGCACAAATATACTAAATAGTAATTTTTAGTTTAGTTGTAGAACAGAAATTTGATTATACTCTGGTGTTTAGGTGGTAAGCCTAATGGCATTCCTACTATTATCGTTTCCTATAACGATAATGTATAGCGTGTTTTATTTCCCTTCATCTTCAGTATTCATGGTGCATATTAGGATAGAAGAGATTTAGTATTTTCTTTTTAAAAAGTCTAACTTTCTTTTTTTTCATTTTATTTATTTATTTATTTTTTTGAGTCGGAGCCTCACTCGGTCGCCCAGACTGGAGTGCAGCGTCCGCTCCCGGCCGCCGCAGCCTCGACCCGCTGGGCTCCGGCGATCCTCCCGCCTCAGCCTTCCGAGTAGCCGGAATCACAGGCGCGCGCCGCCACGCCCGGCTGATTTTTGGATTTATTGTGGAGAGGAGGTCTCGCTGCCCAGGCGGGTCTCGAACCCGCGGGCTCAGGCCATCCGCTCCCCTCGGCCTCCCACAGGCGCGGGATGGCAGGCTGAGCCGCCCTCTCATCCCCCTCTCACCCCCCCCCTTTTGGAGTCTCCAGGGTCTATAATTTCATTCCGAATGTCCACGTGTACCCATCGTTTAGGTCCCATGTGTGGGTGAGAACAAGGGGTATTTGACTTCCTGTTTCTGAGTTATTTCCCGGAGGACAGTGGCCTCCAGTTCCATCCACGCTGCTGCAAAACACATGATTTCATTCTTTTTATGACCGAGTAGTAGTCCATGGTGTGTGTGTGTGTGTGTGTGTGTGTGCGCACATATATCACACTTTCTTTATCCAGTCCTCCATTGATGGATACATAGATTGAGTCCACACCTTTGCGTCTGTGGCTAGTGCTGTGATAAACATGAAGGTGGCTATTTTTGGGGGTACAATGATTCCTTTCCCTTTGGGTATATGCCCAGGAATGGGATTGCTGGATTGAATGGTAGTTCTCTTTTTAGTTCTTTGAGAAAGCCTCAGACTGTTTTCAAGGCTGAGCTAATTTAATTTAGAACAACAGCAAAGTTCCCTCTTCTCTGCATCCTTGCCAACGTTTGTTGTTTTTAGACTTTGAACAATAGCTATGATGACTGGTATAAGATGGTATCTCTTTGCAGTTTTAATTTGCATTTCTCCAATGATTAGTGAAGAGCATTTTTTTTCCATACATTTTTAAGGCTGCTCGCTTTTGAAAAATATCTGTTCATGTCCTTTGCCTACTCTTTATATTAGCCCATTGTCAGATGTATAGTTAGCAAATATTTTTTTCATTCTAGGTTATCTGTTGACTCTGTTGGTTGCTTCTTTTGCTGTGCAGAAGCTTTTTAGTTTAATTAAATCCCATTTGTCTACTTTTGTTTTTGTTGTTTTTGCTTTTGAGGACTTTGTAATAAATCCTTTGCCTAGGCCAATGTCCAGAAGAGTTTTTCCTAAGTTTTCTTCTAGGATTTTTATAGTTTCGGGTCTTACATTTAAGTCTTTAATTCATCTTGAGTTAATTTTTGTGTATGGTGAGAGAGAGGGATCCAGTTTCATTCCCCTGCACATGGCTAGCCAACATTTCCCAGGGTTTTTTTTTTTTTCCTGACTTTGTTAAAGATCAGTTGTTTGTAGGTATGTATTTCTGTGTTCTCTATTTTGTTCCCTTTATGTATATGTCTATTTTTATACTAGTACCATGCTTTTTTGTTGTTGTTGCTATAGTTGAGTAGTATAATTTGAAGTCAGGTTTTATGATGCTTTGTTCTTTTTTTCTTGGAATTGTTTTGGATATTCGGACTTTAGATTTAATATAAATTTTGGGACTTTTCCATCATTCCGTGAAAAATAAAATTAGTAGAAATTGCATTAATCTGTACATTCTTTGGGCAATATGGTCATTTTAATGATATTAATTCTTCGAATCCATGAGCATGGGATGTTTTTCCATTTGTTTGTGTCATCTACAATTTCTTTCTCCAGTGATGTAGTTCTCCTTATTGCGTTCACCTTCTTGGTTAAATATATTCCTGTTTTTTTTTTCTTTTGTAGCAATTGTAAATGGGATTGCCTTCTTAATTTGATCCTCAGTTAGCTTGCTATTGGTGTAGAAATACTACTGATTTCTGTACGTTAATTTTGTAACTAGAGATTTTATTAAATTTATGTATCAATTCTAAGCATTTTTTAGTTGAGTCTTTAGAATTTTCTTCATATAAGGTTATTTAATCAGCAAATAAGGATTTTTGTCTTAATTGACTTCCTCTTTTCCAATTTGGATGACTTTTATTTTTTTCTATTGCCTGATTGCTCTGATGAGAACTTCCAGCACCATGTTGAATAAGAGTACTGAAAAACCAACTTTTCGTCTTGTTGATCATTTGTATATATATGTTTTGGTGTCTGTTTCATTTAGTTTTGCTCTAATCTTTGTTATTTCTTTTCTTTTACTAACTTTGAGTTTGATTTGTTCTTTTTTTTTCTAGTTCCTTGAGGTGCGACATTAACAGTCTATTTATCTTTCTACTTTTTTGATGTAGGCATTTAATACTAGATCATTTCCTCTTAGCACTACTTTTGCTGTATCTCACATGTTTTCATACATTATGTTTTCATTTTCATTGGTTTAACATTTAAAAAAATTTTGTCTTAATTTCTTTGTTGACCCAATGATTGTTCAGGAGCATGCTGCTTAATTTCTATGTATTTCTATAATTTCCAAAGTTCATCTAGGTATTGATTTCTAGCTTTATTCCATTGTGATTTGAGAAGATACTTGATATGATTTCAATTCTTAAAAATTTGTTAAGACTTGTTTTGTGACTTGCATGTGGTCTATCTTGGAGAATGTTTTGTGTGCTGAAAAAAAAGTATGTATATTCTGTATTTGTAGGTTAGAATGTTCTGCAAATAACTATTAAATGTATTTGGTCTAAAGTCCAATATTTCCTTGTTAATATTCTTTCTTGTTCTGTCTAGTACTGTGAGTCAGGTGTTAAAGTCTCCCCTCTATTACTGTATTGCTGTCTATCTTTTTCTTTAGGTCTAGTAATAACTCTTGTGAATTTGGATGCTCCAATGTTGGGTGCATATATATTTAGAATTGTATATATATAAATTATATATATATGATATGATTGTTACCTCCTTTTGCTGAATTGATCCTTTTATTACTACATAATTACCTTCTTTGTCTTTTTTTTTTGTATTGTTTTTGATTTAAAGTCTGTTTTACTTGATATATGTATAGTTGCTCCTGCTTGCTTTTGCTTTACGTTTGTGTGGAACATCTTTTTCCATTTTTTAACTTTCAGCTTATATGTGTTTTTATGGGTAAGGTGAGTTTCTTGTAGGCAGCATATCATTAGTTCATTTTTTTTCCATTCTGCCAATCTGTATCTTTTTTTTTTTTTTTTTTTTTGAGTTGGAGTCTCACTTTGTCGCCCAGACTGGAGTGCCGTGGCCGCTCCCGGCCACCGCAGCCTCGCCTGCTGGGCTCTGGCGATCCTTCCACCTCAGCCTTCCAAGTAGCTGGAGTTACAGGCATGCGCTACCACGCCCGGCTGATTTTTTGATTTATTGTAGAGATGAGGTCTCGCTGCCCAGGCGGGTCTCGAACCCGCGGGCTCAGGCAATCCACTCACCTCAGCCTCCCAAAGGCGCAGGATTACAGGCTGAGCCACCGAGCCCGGCTCAATCTGTATCTTTTAAGTGAAACATTTAATCTATTTATATTCAAAGTTAATATACTAATATGTGAGGGTTTGGTTCTATCACACTGCTAGTTGTTTTCAAGTTGCTTTATATACACTTTGTTTTTCTTTTCTCTTTTTTTCCTCTGTGGTTTGATGAAATTCTGTTGTGTTGTCTTTTAATTTCTTTCTTTTTCTCCTTTGTGTCACTTTTTAAACACAAACTGTGAGTTTTATATTTCCATGTGTTTTCATGATGGTGAATATTAACTTTTCATTTTCATGTTTATGACCCCTTTGAGTATTTCCTGCAGGGCCAGTCTAGTGGTGACAAATTCCATCAGCATTCACTTGTCTGGGAAAGAATTTATTTGTCCTTCATTCATGAAACTTATTCTGGCAGTATACAAAATTCTTAACTGACAGCATTCTCTTTCAACACTTTGAAATGCCATCTCATTCTTTTTTGGCCTGTATAATTTCTACTGAAAAGTATTCTGATAATATGTTAAGATTTCCTTTATAGGTGATTAGACATTTTCTCTTGCTAATTTTAAAATTATTTCTTTATTTTGGCTTTATGCATTCTGGATATAATATGCCATGGTGAGATCCTTTATGCAGTGTATTTTGCCTCAGGATTGCTGGGCCTTCTGTATTTGCATATCTAACTCTCTTGATAAGCTTAAGAAATTTTCATTGATTATTTCCTTAAATATGTTTTCTAAACTTTTTGGTCTCTTTTCCTCCACAGAAAAACTGATAATTTGTAAGATTGGTCATTTTACATGGTTTCATATGTATTGAAGTCTTTGTTCATTCTTTTTTACTTATTTTTTCCTTATTTTTGTCTCATTGGATTATTTCAAAAATCTTGCCTTCTAATTCTGAGATTCTTTCTTCAGCTAGGTCTCTTCTAATATCTAGGCTTTCAAATGTATTTGGTATTTCCTTTAATTATTTTTTAATTCTAGAATTTATACTTGGTATTTGTTTTAAGACATCCATCTTCTTGGTAAATTTCTTATTCATATTCTGCATTGACTTTTTAAAATGTTATTTGTATTGGCTTTTAGATTTCTCTTGAGTAGCTCACTGAGCTTCTTTAAGAATAATATTTTGAATTATTTGTCTGGCATTTCAGGGAATTGTTTTCTATTGGGATCTAGTGCTAGACAGTTGTTGTGGTCCTTGGGTAGTGATATTTCCCTGTTTTTCATGTTTCCTGTGTCATTTTGTCAATTTCTGTGTATCTGGTATAGCAGTGATGGCAGCAGTGGAGTGAATGTGCCCGTTTTGGGGTGTCAGAGCACCCTGGAGGGCTGATTCTTGGAGCACCAGGTGGCTTGCTTAGAAGCTAGTAGAGGGGGAGGTAAGCCAGGAACATGAGTGAGTTCTCAGGCCCCTGGGAAGCTGGTATCATGTGGGTGATGGCAGTAACAAAGGTGGAACAGCCCACTGGGACCCATGCTGGAAGCTGTGGTCTGGCTGGAAGCTGTGGTGGGTTGAGTGATCTAGTCTACAGTCTCACAAACACCTATCATGGGAAAGTGTGTATTGTCCTAAGTGTGCTTAGGAGACCTTGGTCTCCCCCACCCCACCCCTCCTCAAGCTGGGTGGTGGCTACAGCCCCACTGCCTCAAACTCAGCCTGAGGGTGTGGCATAACCCAGCATTAAACTCCCAAAATGATGTCAGCTGTGGGCTTGTGACCAGAGAGAGTGGGCCTCAGGTGAGCAGCATGGACAAGAAGCTGTGAAGAATGCAGTCCCCTCAAGTCTTAGTCTCACAGAAGCTGACAAAAGGGCGTTGGGTATTGTCTGAGGTATGAGAGGACAGCCTGACTCCTATGTCCTTCAATACAGGTTGGTGTCTGGAGCCACGTGAAGTCCAACTTGTCCTGAAAGTGGGGCACAGCTGGTGTTAAACTCACAAAATGGCGCCTTGGCCTTACAACCAGGGATGGTGGAGCTCCTCCCAGGCAGGCAACCTGGGCAAGAAGCTCTGGGGAGACCACTGCAGAATGTGAGTATTATCTTAGAAGTGCATAGGTTAGCCTGGTCTTCCTATCACACCTTGGTTGGGCAGTGACTGAAATCATGCCAGTTCAATCTCAGTACAAGGGGCCCAGACTAACATTAAACTCTCAAAATGGCTCCTTGGGCCTGGGACCAGAGAGGGCAGGGCACCTCCCAGCATGGACAAAAAGCAATGGAGAGTACTGTCCACCTTCATCTCAGTCTCACAGCAACCCACTGCATGGCAGTGGATATTACTCTAGATATGCTTAGAATAGCTTGGTTTCCTTGTATGTCCTTGGCAGGGTGATGGCAGCAGCTATGTTAGCCTTAGCTCAGGACAAGGGTGGGGCACAGCTCGGCATTAAACTTTCAAAGTGGCACATGGAATCTGGGGCCACGGAGGTCTCTTCTAGGAAAGAAGCATACGCAAAAAGGTGTTTGAGTGTGGTCCAGTCACATTTCAGTCTCAAAAGCAGGATGCAGCAGGGAGGCAGGGACCCTCTCAGGGTTGCATGGAAACACCTGTTCTCCCCTCTCCATCCTTGGGTCAGCCCAATGGCAGCAGCCATGTCTGTAGATCCCCATTATATAGGCTCTCAAGATGGCTCCCTGCAGAAGCTGCTCCAGCCTCAGATGACTGTGGGATTTTGTGTAGGCTCCTTTTCTGGAGCAATGTCTCTGTGCAGTCTTTAGGCAGTTCCATATGTCAGGTCCGAAGCCCTAGTATTTCAAGTGTTTCTTCTAGAGCGAAGATCATAAAAGCTCATCTCAGAGCCCTGGAAATTTCTCTCTCAGCTTCCCCATGGCTGGGAGCCTCTCTTAGCTCCCAGTGGGTTCCTGGCTGGGCTTATTTACAGTCCCTCTCCTTACTTACTTCTGGTGCTTCCCATCTCTTGTCTGGTGGATCCTAGCGTTCTCTCCTAGACGACGTTTTCAGAATGTATCTGCTTATTATGATGACTCCTTCCTGTGGAGGAGGCACGTACGACCTGCGTGTAGTCAGCCATCTTGATCCCCTGGTATTCTTCAATCTGCAGTCAAGTTTCTAACACAAAAGGAGAATGGCAGTGTCCCTAAATCGTAAAAATGGGTTGTCCCTAGGCAGAGTACTCTCTCCTTTCTTCTCCCCTCTCACGTTGCTCTCCCTCACGGTTTGGAAGAAACCCTGTGCTCCATTTGACCAGCGAGAAGGGAACACACTCGTCATAGATTAGTCACCCATTATGTTCCAAGTTATAATTATGACTAGTGTTCCAAAAAACCTTTCATATAAGCACGTAATACTTTATTTATTCCATTTGGTAATTCTTCACAATAGACTCTTATTTTCTTTATATTTATGGATGAGGGAATTGAATCTCAGAGAGGCTAAATAACTTGCTGAAAGCCATACAGCTGAATTTGAGCAGGTTTTTCTGTCTGCAATGTCCATGCTCTTCATTCTACATCACACCACGCTGCAGGCAAGTGGCTCTTTCCTGTTAGAGACTACAAACAGATATTCATCCACCCCCAGAAGAGTCACTCTGCTGACTTGTTAAGGACTACGTTTAATAATTCTATTTTGTGTTGGAGGAAACCCATCTACCTTGGGAAAGATAGAAACTGGCGGGGAACTGTCTCTGTGGTGGTGTTCACGGTCTCCCCCCTGGCACAGGTAAAGGTATCATGCTATCTTCCCTTTGTGGTATCAAGTGACAAAACCTACTCTCTGTGTAGGAAGGAGCTCTGGGGGTCTGAAGGCATTTACTGCAGATGACTGCTCTGTAATTACCCTGCATGGACTTTACTATTTCTGATGGTAGCCAGAATGTCTTCACTAGTTCCCTCTCACTTTTGAATGAGGCTATAAGTCCGACTGGTGAGTAGAGTTTGTCTTCTACCAATAAACGAACCCCAGTCTCACATTTAGGCTCTCACATTCAGGTCCCGGTGCCAGAAAGTCTAACTCTGTTGTTAAACTTTCGACTCTTGAGGAGAAAAGAAGTGAGTGGGGAAAAAAAGACACGCAGCCATGATTTCAGCAACTATCTGCCGTCTTGAAGACACAGAAACTGGCCGAGGAGGCCAGATATGAATACTGCATGGATTTCCAATAAAAACAGGAATGCTAAGACATCACCTTTGCCCTGCATTTAGTGCTCAAAAGATAAAGTATGGACTACAACACTGAATATGGCTGGACCACATCCAGGCTGAGACCAACACCACAGCTATGAGCTGAAGTTTGCCATCAGCAGCCAAATTTGGGAAGGCTTGGAGATAAATTTAGGATCAAACTTTTGGTGGGTGGTGTCGGTCAGGGACAGGGTTGAAATTCTCAAATATGAGTTCCTGCTGAGACTTGATGAGGAATACCATTTTCTGGAGAAAATGTCGAGAATAGGTCTTGCATATCTATAAATAACTCTACAAAGTCCAGTTCTATGTAGCTCCTTTAAACCATGAGGCATTTCCCCAACCACACAGCTGTTACCTTCTCACAAACAGGCCTTCAGACTGCTGACATTGCTTACTGACCTAAATTTCTTGTTGTAATATACAATGTTTCTCTGGCTTGGAACTTAGTCTTTTTTCTGTCGTCATAGCAGGAACTCCATCTTCTGGAGTCACTTCTGTCGTTCTCTAGGTGGGATCTGGTCACTCACTGTCCCAGGCTCCAAAAGGTGTCTGAGGAAGCCAGCCCAGGCAGTCATATTCCAAGTGGAACTGAATTGTGTCAACTTGGGCAAGTTAATCATCTCTCCAGGACTCAGTTTCTTCATTTGTCAATAAAGCTTGAGATAGATGATAAAACACCTTTCAAGTATAATTTGTTATAATTCTCACATATAATTAAAGTTCATGTTGAAACTTCTGGGTTTCCTCAGAGGGAGGGGCTCTGGGGGTACAAATTTTGACTTAACCTATAAGTGCAAATATTTTTTCAGGTTTTCTTCTCTACCCAAAAGATCCTTGAGGTTTACAGTGAGTTAACACCAGGCCAGAGAGGTAAGCTGTAAATTATTTAGTTGGCTAAAATCAACTGTAGTCAGTTATTTCAAGACTTGCTCAATTTTAGTGCTTGAAAAACATCAACACCTCCATTATGTTGTTAGGACTGATGGGAGGAAAAAGCACAGTAGACTCTCTTCTAAAGAGATCAAGCTTGGGAGGTAGGAGGGCGCTCAGTGAGCTGTCACACAGAGAGTGTTTTAATAAAACAGGTAGAAGAAGGTCTTTGAAAAGGAAGTGTTGATTGCAAAGCGTGTATAGAGGAATTTAAAAAATAAAGCAGACCCTATGTGGCTAAATGATTAGCAATGTTATTTGAGAACTAGAAACTTAAAGACTGGCATGAAGAACTTTATTCATGCTAATCTATTCATCAGTTAGCTCTATCTAGAAGTTGTGTCAAATACATTTTGGATGGACTGTGAGAAATTTACACAGAAACAGTGCTACTGTGACTTTGCCAATAAATTGTGTATTTCACCATGTGCTCATGATTTTTTTTCCAAAAAAGAATACGTTGTGACCTCAATAAACTTTTATATGTCAAAATAATGAAACAGAACCTTATTTTCTGGTGCCAACTTTCTATAAAATCACTCTTTAAAAAATATTAATCTCATTGCAGCATGTAGAATTTTATACACACCTTCAGAATAGGTCTGGCACTATACATCTTTATAAAATGAAAAGACTTGGAATAGATTCAAGATTCAAATGCCAAGGTTTGTATCTGTACCTTTCACTTCTTATTTTTTTTTTAAATATAAGTAGCATATGCTTATTACTATACTACATAACACTGTCACATCTGAGGTAATATCAGTTGGCTGATATTGCTTCTTTGTGACATTTTCCACAGTAGAAATTTTTATGGATCTGTGATATGAAAGACAGCAAATAGGTATTCATTTCCTTTTATTCAGCAAACGTTTCTGTGGCCCTAAAACTAACCAAGTTTAATATCATTGCATTTAAACAAATGTAAATGTTAACCTTTACACTGGTTGATTTGTTTTTAGCATGGTGTCCTGTTAGGAGATAAGAGCTAAGGCTGCTATTGAACTTGGGTTCGAGTCTCAGCTCTGTTTGTTACTAGCTGTGTGATCTTGGGTGCATTATTTAACCCCCTTGTGCTTGGATTTTTTTCAGTTCTACAAAAAGGTAATAATGACACCTACATCATAGATTCTTATGAGTCGATATTTGTGAATATTTGTGAATTAGCACAAAGCCAATGCTGTAAGTCCTTTTTGTGATTGTTATTATCCTTAAGTGCATATAAAGAGATGCAGAGAGAAAAAGAAAACTTGTATTCTGCAGGGGAAAAAAAGAACAACTTGACAGAGAAGAAGAATACAGTCCCAGATAGTAAATGAATATTTGAATCATTTAACTGTTTGCAGATAACTTAAAGTCTTCAAGATCAGGATTTTTCTGACTGATAATTTTAGGTCACAAATGTACCATTTCAAGGCAAAAAGAAATAGAGAGTAGGAAAATAACGTCAGTGGGAATGGTGGAGTAAGACTCTCCAAAGAGCTGCTCCCTCATAAAGCAAGGAAAATATTGACAAAAATTACCAGAATCAACTTTTTCAACACTCTGGAAATTAACCAAAGACTTTCAACAATCCAAGGAAAATTTATTTAGAAAAAAAAGTCACCCATCTCTGGGTATAAACCCCAGGCTTAGTGATGTTTGAATTTGTCTTATTCCCATCAATCTTTCCCCGACTCTGTGCTAGCCATGAAAAGCAACTCTCTCTCAATAGTAGCCAACCAGTCACTGGAGTAACAAATAACAGGTTTGGAGCTTCTAAAAAACATCAGTCTCTAAGTATTGTCACTGTTTAGCCTGTCTGGTTGTTCCCTGGAAACTCTAACTCAAAAGACTTGCCTTTACTCAGTAAAACAGCCTTTTCTCTGGAAGAATCTGTCAAAAACAGTCAGCAACAATTGTTTGATATTGCAGCTGCTTGAGGTAGTGATAAGAAATGGAGCAGACAAGAAGCTGAACAAAAACATACACAGAAAAATTGGGAAATGCGTTGTCTATAGGGGGATTTGAATATGTTTGACTATTCCCGGGACTCTACATATTCCCATGTACATATATAGGCCATGAACATATGTAGGACTGTGCACATGTTCAGAAAAGATCTGAGAAAGTCCTAAACTCTCACCTCAGTCTGATGTGAGGTGCCATGCAAGCAGAAAGTGAAAACAAAGGCAGAGTGGCAACCTGCCGACTTGAGGATTGAAGGTGTTCGTCAAAACACACACTGAACCCTTTGTCAAAGGCTTCTTGATTTCAGGTATTTGAAGTAATCTCTGTCCCATTATTTGTTGACCATTAGCCTATCTGAGTGGAGAATTCACTGGCCGCAAATGAAAGAGAATACGGACTTTACAGAATACATTCAGGAAATTCACTAGATAAAAAAATAGCAGTAGCAGCAACAACAACAATGGAAACAACAAATAACACAGTGCATCCTATGGAGTGGAAGCCAGATCTCCAGAGTTTCTGCGTTATTTAAAATGTCCTGTTTTCAACAAAAACTACAAATGCAAGAAAATTAGAAAAAGTAGCAAATACTAGAAAAGAGACAGTCAATAGAAACTTTCCCCTAGATGCTGGATTTAATAGGCAAATATTTTAAAATCAAGTATCATAAATATGTTGAAGAACCAAATAAAATTATGTCAAAAATAAAAAAAAGAAAGAAAAAAGAAAAAGAAAACATGAGAGTGGTGACTCACCAAATTAGAGAACACCAATAAACAGAAAGAAATGAAAACAAATCAAGTTGAAATTGTGGAGTTGAAAAGAACAATAACTCAAGTGAGAAAAATAATAGAAGAGTTGAAAAGCAGATGGGAGCTGGTAGAAGAAAGAATCAATGAACATAAAGATAGTTAATTGAGATGATCAAATCTGAGTAACAGAAAGAAGAAAAAAGGGAAAAAAAATTCCATGGTGAGCCATTGAACATCATTTATTAGACACCATCAAGCATACCGAACACATAATGGCAATTCCAGAAAGATAGGAGAGAAGTAAAGGGGAGAAAGAATATTTGAAGAAATAATGGTTAAAAAAACTTCAAATGGGATGTCAAATATTAATCTGCACATCCAAGAAGCTGACTGAATTCCAAGTGCAATAAGCTCAGACATAGATACTAGATGCATCATAATCCAATTGTTGAAAGCCAGAAACAAAGAGTGATTCTTGAAAACAACAAAAGAGAAGTGACTCAATGTGTGTAGGGGATCCTCAGTGAGATTAACAGGCGATTTCTTGCCAGAAACAATGAAGGCCACAAGGCAATGAAATGACAGATTCAAACTGTTGAAAGAAAAAGACTGTTATCCAAGAGTTTTACATCCAGCAACAGGTATTTTTCAAAAACGGAAGGAAAAGTTAACAGAGTCAAGACAAATAAAAACTAAGAAAAACCATTGCTAGCAGATTTGATTGGCAGAAAATACTAAAAGAGGTCCTTCAAGCTGGTATGAAAGGATAATGGAGAGTAACTTGAATTCACATGAAGAAATAAAGAGCACCAATAAATGTAATTATATAGATAAATATAAATAGCAAATAAATGTATTTTTTGTTTGTAACTCTTATTTTTCTGCTATCTGATTAACCACAGTTACACACAAAAAAACTAAAGATATAGCAAAATAATGACAAGGAAATAAAAAATGGTAAATTAGAAAATATATATTTAAGGCAAAAAAAGCAGTAATAAAGACATGAGGAACAAAAAAGACACAGGACATATGTAGAAAACAAATTGCAAATGGCAGATATAAATCCTATCTTATCATTTATCACATTGATTGAAGTTAATGAGTCAATAAAAAAGCAAAGATTGGCAGAATAAATTTAAAAAGTGACCCAACTCTATGCCATCTAAAAAAAAAAGAGTTTGGGATTCAAAGATACAAATAGATTGAAAGTAAAAGGATAGTAACATTTATATTATGCGAATAGTAACCCAGACACATCTATGGTGGATATACTAATAAATACAAAATACAGTATAAGTCAAAAATTGTTACTTAAGACAAGAATAGTTTATAATGATAAAATACAATCCATCAAACAAGAATTAATATTTATAAAAGTATATGCCCCTAACAGAAGAGTTCTCAAATTTTTAAAGTAAAATCAGTCTAAGTTTGAGGGAGAAATGGACAACTCACAATAGGATTTGAAGAATTTAATCCCTTGCTTTTAATAATAGATAAAATGACTAGACAAAGTATCATCAAGAAAATAGAAGACTTGGACAATCCTATAAATCAATTAAGCATAACCAGCATCTAAAAATTATTGTACCCAACAGCAACAAAATACATATTTTTCTCAAGTGCACATGAAACATTTCCCAGGATAGATTATATGTTAGACCATAAAACAAGTCTTAATAAAGCAAAAATAATTGAAATAATAAAAATATGTACTCTGACCACATGAAATGAAATTAGAAATCAATAACAGAAAGAAATTTGGAAATTCACAAATATGAAAATTAAACAACACACTCTTAAATGACTAAGTCAAAAGAAATCACAAGGAATTTGGAAACTACTGAATTAAAATGAAAGCACAACTTGTGGGATATAGCTAAAAGAGTGCTCTATTAAAGGGAATGTATAGCTGTAAATATCTATATTTTAAAAAAGAAAAACTTTCCATTTGTAACCTAATCTTCCACCTTAAAAAATTAGAAAAAGAGGGTAAACAAAAGCAAAACCAAGAAGAAAATAAAATGATCAAGATTTGGCAGAAATAAATAAAATAAAGAATTGAAAGATTAAAAAAATGAAACTAAAAATTAGTTCTTTGAAAATACCAACAAATTTGATTAAGCTTCAGCTATATTGACCAGGAAATAAGAGGATTCAAATTACTAAAATCATGCATGAAAAAGGGAACATTACTACCACCCTACAGAGCTAAAAATAACTATAAGGAAATACTATAAACAATTATATGTTTACAAATTAGACAACATAGATGAAATGAATAAACGTCAAGAAATAGATATATATATTACTGAAACTGACTCAAGAAAAAAAATAGAAAATCTGAAGTCATATAATAAGCTAAGAGAGTGACACTTCCCATAAAGAAAACCTACAGTAATCAAAACACTGTGGTACTGAGATAAAGATAAGTGTACAGAACAATAGAACAGAAATTAATGTACAGAATTAAACATTTACTTTTAAGATCAGTTAATTTTCAACAAGGGTGACAAGTCAATGTTAGGAAATTCTTCCATTGAAAATGATTCAAAAGAATTGTCTTATTAACAAATGCCATGGAGACAACTGACTATCCATATGCCAAAAAACAATAATAATAATTTAGATCACTCACACAATATACAGAATCAATATAAAATGGCTTATTTTAACTTAAAATATACTTCATAATAAGGTCTATTATTATTAGAATGTAAGACCCAGGACTAAATCTTTTTTATATTGGAATAAACAATGGTTTTTTTAGACATCAAAATAAGAAGCAGCAAAAGAAGAAAAACTATAGTTTATCAAAATTAAAGACTTTTTCCCTGATAATTTCACCATTAAGATAGTGAAAAGGCAATTCATGAATAAGAAAAGATATTTTCAAATCATATATCTGATGAAGAACTTGTATCTAAAATGCATAAAGAATTCTTACAACTCAACCATAAGACAAATTACCCAATTAAAATATAGGAAAAACCTTAATATACTTTTCTCCCCAAAAGACATATGAATAAATAATAAGCACAAGAAAAAATGCTTTACGTTGGTGAAAGGCAAATAAAAACAACAATGTGACATCACTTTACACGAATTAGGGTGATTATACTCAAACAGACAAATAAGTATCAAAGAGGATGTGAGGAAGTTGGAACCCTCATATATTATTGGTGGGTTGTAAAATGGTGCATCGTTTTGGAAAAAAGATAGGCAGTTTTAAAAAAGTTAAACAGTGACCCAGATATAGTCCCACATAAATATAGTCAACTGATCTTCGACAAAGGACCAAGGATAGTACAAAAGCCAAAAGACAGTCTTTTCAACAAATGGTGCTAGAACAGCTGGACATCCACATGCAAAATAGTGAATCTAGACACAGACCTTATATCCTTCACACAAAATTAACTCAAAAAATGGATCACAGATCTAAATGTAAAACTCAAAAGCATAACATTTCTAGAAAGTAACATTTCAAAAATTCTAGATGATGTTGAATTTGATGATGACTTGTTAAATAAAACCAAAAATTCATGAAGAAAGAATTGATATCCTGGACTTCACTAATAAATGACACTTTTATGCTCTGAAAAAGACACTGTGAGGAGAATAGAAAGACAAACCGCAGATTGAGAGAAAACATTTGCAAGACATAGCTGATAAAGGACTGTTATCCAAAATGTATAAAGGACTCTCAAAAGTCAACAATAAGAAAACAAAAAACTCAAGGAATGGACCAAAGACCCTAACAGACACTTCACCACGGAAGATACCCAACGACAAATAATCATACGAAAAGATGCTCCACGTCATATATTATCAGGGAAATGCAAATTAAGACAATGAGATTCCATTGCTCAGTTATTAGAATGGCCAAAATTTAAAGTACTGACAAACCCAACATTGGTGAGGAAAAGACACTCTCATTCATTTCTGGTGGGAAGGCAAAATGGCCACTTTGAAGGATAGTTTGGCATTTTCTTACAAATAAAACTTGCTCTTAACATACACTCCCAGCAATTGTGCTCCTTAGTATTTACACAAAGAAGATGAAAACGTATGTCCACACAAAATCCTACACAAGGCTGTTTATAGAAGCTTATTCATAATTGCTAAAACTAGAAAGCAACTGAGATGTCCTTCAGTAGATGAATGGATAAATAACTGTGGTACATCCAGACAACAGAATAGTATTTAGCACTAAGAAGAAATGTGCTATCTAGCGCGAAAAAACATGGAGGAACCTTGAATAAATAATAACAAGTGAAAGAAGCCAGTTTTAAAAGGCTTCTTTATACTTGAGATCATGAAGTATGAAAAAGTGAAACTATGGAGACAGTAAAAAGTGATTGCCAGGGTTTACGAGGGAGGCCGGAATGACAGGCAGAGCATGGAGCATTCTGAGGGCAGTGAAACTACTCTGTGTGATATTGGCATGGTAGATACATGTTAGTAGGTAGTTGTTCAAATCCATAGAATGCATAACACCAAGAGTAAACCCTAGTGTAAGCCATCGACTCTGGATGATCACGATGTGTCATGTGGGCTCATCATTTGCAACAGATGGACCACTCTGGTGGAGGATGTTGGTCACGGGGGAGGCTATGCCCATGTGGGGGCAAAGAGGGTGCGAGTCTTTGTACCTTCCGTTCAGTTTTGTCGTGAATCTAAAACTGCTCTAAAAATAAAATCCATATAAAAAAGTTAAACCAGTATTATTATATGACTCAACAGTTCCACTCCTAGGTATATACCCAAGAGAAAAGAGAACATGTCTGCACAAAAACTTGTACATGAAAGTTCACAGCAGCACTATTCCAAATAGCCAACGTGTGGAAACAAACAAAATGTCACTCAGTTAATTAGTGGATGAACAAGGTTTAGTGAATTCATAAAATGGTCCATTATTCAGTCATAAGGATGGACTGATACATGCTGCA
Organism: Cephalopachus bancanus; assembly: GCA_027257055.1. NCBI lineage: Eukaryota > Metazoa > Chordata > Mammalia > Primates > Tarsiidae > Cephalopachus > Cephalopachus bancanus. Next base: position 2,126,799 of record JAPVLO010000140.1, read on the forward strand.
ACATAGATGTACCTTAGAAACACTTAATTGAAAAGGCCACACATTGTCTGATTTCATTTGTGTGATGTATCCAGGACAGGTAAATCCACAGACACAGAAAGATGTTTATTAATTGCCAGGCACTGGGACTAGGAGAGGGGACTTGATAACTGCTAACAAGTAGAGGCTTTCTTTTTAGGGTGCTAAAAAGATTCGTAAATTAGATTGTAATGACAGTGGCACAACTCTGTGAATATGGCAACAAGCGCTGGATCATATACTTTAGAGGGTTGACTAAACAAGTGCTGAGAAGGTGCCTGGCATTGCCTGGCAAATATTAATTGCTCAGCGAACATTAGTTGTTAGTGTTATCATTAACTGGTATAGACGATAATATCATTAAGAGTGGAATCAAAAAGACATAAGTTACTAAATTCTCTCTAGAGGGAATAATTGTGAGTATTTAACTGGCCCTGAATGTGGGTCTCTGGAAGAGTGACCAGTGCCTGTGCCACGTGGAACCAGAAGGCAAATAGTGCCATGCCGGCTGTACTTGTCCAGTGCTGACCACTTCCTGAATTACTCAGGTGACGCAAGAGTCATCACTAAACAGATAAAACCCTGATGCTGCACCCCTGGTGAGAATCACACAGAGCTGCACTTGTGAGAAGCAGCTTGATTACAAAGTAACGCTTTCTTTTCTGAATATCTGTCATTGTGACTTTCAGTCAGGACTCATGGGGAAGGCCACTGATTTATTTCTCTTTCGTGGGCATCCATAACAGCCTGGCCTCTCAATGAAAACTGCGCTCAGCTGTCCTGGAGGGTGATGGCATGTCTTTCTGAGGTATATCCGCGGGGAAATTCCTCATGGGGTACCCAGGCTATATTTTAAATCAGACCGGTTCAAACATACCACTGAAATTGGTGCAAATTTGTCCAACTGTTTACAAAAGTTTAAAGCAACTGCTTTATATTTTTAGAAAGTCTCCCCTTTAAATTGGATAGGACAGTCAACAAGGAAGCCGCCATGGAAGAAACTTTCGTGTACGTTGGTGGCGTCTAGCGTCCAGATGAGTGTACTCAGAGCAAAACATGAACAGCCAGGATGAAGAAATAGGCTTTTTTTGTGTGGGGATGAATAAAGGAGAGAAAAGAAGAAAACCTTGGCAGAAGAAGAGTAGATGCTAGGCCAAACAGAAAGAGCTTCTTGAATGGCCAAGGAGGAAAGAATCTGGGAGGAGAAACAGAAGAATTTAGGCTACTGGGTGTTATTTACATAATATGACTTCCCTTCTCACCTTCATAATTTCTCTCCACGTGCAAGCAAAGTCACAGATACGGAGAAATCACTTTGCTGCCTTTTGCACAAGTCCCTTGAATGTTTGTGGCCATTGAGGACAAGGAAGTTATGGGTGAAACCACTTTCTCCCAGCATCAGCCCCCCTTAAAAAGGAAATGTCAAAGCTTTTGGCAGAGAAACTGGCATTTCACAATGCAGCCTATTTGCGGGTGTTTCTCTACCACTGTGATTATTAATATGTCTGCTTCCTCTAAGGCTTAAAATTAGAGCACCAGGCCCACGTTTGTTTACAGTTCAGCATGTGTAGGGCCTGAGCCCCACAGCACGTCCAACAGGAAGCGTGTGTGCAGGCCATCGCCACTCTCTGCCGAGATGTTCTCTCTCTCCGAGAGCATCATCCGTGAAGTGTTTAGACAGGAAAACCCAGAAAAATGAGCACAGCGTCAACGTTGCCAGGAATTCAGAAACGGAGATATCTGGAAGCGATAAAAACTGCGATTGATAAAAGCTCCCCTTGTTAAATTCAGGCCACACATACTCTACAGAAAATATAGCACTTAGGAAGTGATTTGTGTTGATAAAACCTGATGGAGTTGTTTTTCCAAATGTCTCCTCCCTGCTGGGAATTTCCCACTTTGGCAGCCTCCCGTGGGCCTCCCCAGTTGCTCGTCTCCTTCCATGACCTGACCTGGTGTTGTTTATACGGCTGTTTACACATTTCTTCACAGCCTTGGCGAAGGGTCTTTAATGACTTTCACTCCTGGCAGCGCTTTGCTCGAGGCAGAGCTCCAAAGTCTGCCAGTGTTGTGTTTATTTGTGCGGCGCCCCCCCAGCTTTCCCCAAACCCCTCAGAGAGGGGCCGGGAAAGCATGCTGCAGGTTGGGAGATGAGTTGTCAGGCTTGGGCTGAAATGGTTAGCAGTGAAGTCTGGAGAGGCCTTTCAACCATCAGAAACGGTTCTCCTGTTCTGGGGAGGCCCCCGGAGAGGCCTGCACGTTAACGTTTTGAGCCTGCTTGAAGAAGGAGCCTGTTAAGTTCCCACTGCCAGGATTCGCTCGCTGTGGGATTGACTCTCAGTCCGTTGTCCTTCTTGGGCCTTGGGTCCCTCATCTGCGAGAATAAACGACGGAGTGAGACGGGGCCTGCCAAGGGTCAGTCACCGCACACAGGCTGAGCGCAGCGATTCCTATGTGACTCCACACAAGTGGCTCACATTGACTCTAGATTCGGAAAGATGAAAATTTCTTCCTGCAGGTGTCTTGAAAAACCACTAATATGATGGGAAGAGCATCTGACTTTGCGCCTAGATTGCTGTTTTAGAGTGTATGGTCACATTCTATATTCAGGTCATGAAAATACAAGTCAGATCTAGATGATCCAGTGTGCTGTTTTAACCTAGATCCAGATCTTCCTTTCTGATTTCTAGAGACTACTCTAAAGTAATGAAGAAGCCACGGATTCCTCATAAAACAAAGAGGCAGAGTCAAGAAAGACCAGCGCATCTGAGTGGGCAGAGAAAGAATGGGAAGAAGAGGAACTCAGTGTCTGACAGCCTGGGTTCCACATGTACATAACAGGGCGGTGCCCTAACTTCTGCGGCATTCACACAGGACCAGGGCACTGTTGAAATCAGCTGCATCCACACTAGCAAATCTCTGGTACTAAAGAACCTTGCTCACAAAGAAGTAGAAATAAAGATATCAAAACTGGGACCGTTTGGCATTAAAGCAATATCAAAGTTTCCTGATTTTGGAGCAAAAACCGCATGACCTTTCAAAACATGGTCATTGGTTATTGTGACAGATGGATTTATATCTTTGAAAGACTTAGATATGGGGTACAATTCAGGGTTAGGTATACAAATGGTCATTATGTAGGTAAAGTTTGGGCCTCACTTTGGTCCCCGCTTTAACTGGTTTGAAATCAGGTACCCTTATTGATGAGGTGTGCCCCACTGCCTACCTTGGATGTTTGCCACTACTGACAATCCCTTTCTTATTATATTATGACAACTGTGACCCAGTACTATTCTGAACACAAAGTTCAAGGCAAATTAATGTAAATGTGGAGATCTCTCCTTTCCATATGGCCATTACTACGGGGATATTCCCTCTGACATTGTCTTTCCAAACCCCTCAAGTTCTCATGCTAGCTGACCTTGGCCTAAGGTTTTAGAATGATGACTTGAAGGTTGCTAGCAATATCCTTTCTCATGGACTTCCATTTTAGTGCCCAGAACATATTTATTGAACTTCTACCATTGTATTAGTCCTGGGGATACCAAAATGAAAAAAAAGATAGGGTGATAGTATATCTCTTTCTTCAGAAGCTCAAAATCTAAAGATGGGATACTAGATAATATTGCAGTGCAACAAAACTGTCATAGAAGGGAGTGAATACAACCATTAGTTTTTTGCCTTGATGAATCTCTCTCTCTCTCTCTCTCTTTTTTTTTTACAACAATTAGGGAACACAAGCTCACAGCATGCTAAATGTTAGACCTCATCATGTATCCTTGGGCTCTTTGTCCACACAAATAATGTAAGTAGCTCCTTTAAAAGACTTTCCGGCTGGTGTTTTTTTACAGTATTACCTGAGTAGATGATCCTTCCTGTCCTGGAGTCTTTCAGTTCCCGAAACCCCTCTCTTCCAGTGATCTTGTCTCTACCCTACCTTACTCTCTGGATCATTGCCAACCTTGTCATTACCAAAAGCTTCAACCCCTTTATATCCTCTTCTGAGAAGGACTTATCAATGCTATGGACCACAGACTATTGCATATATTCCAGATTTCTCTTCCCTTATTCCAACTGGGAATTTAGTATTATTATTATTTTGCAGGTCAATTGTCCTTGCCTTACCATTGCATGTTGGATGTGTATTTGTGACTAGATGGGGTGGAAGTGGCAGACACTATGTCCTTTTGTTCAAAGGTCTATGGTCCCCAAGAGGCTGCATTAAGATGTAACTGAGAGGACTGCGCAGTGTACTCTAAGAGTGGGAGAAAAAGTGGAATGGATACATATCTTTAACTTTACTGTTATGGTAAGTTGGAGAAAGACTAGTTGTTAGGAGAAAAATAAACTAAAAAAGTGAGGACGAGTTTTGGAGGAGATGTAATGGTTGTTGGGTGGCTAGAAAGATTTCACTAAATTCAGATTAAAAATATAAGAGAAAATGCTGATACAGGAGAAGAATTCATGAGGTCTAACACTCAATGAATGAGAGTTTTGGAAGATAATTGACGAACTGGAGAGGGTTAGTTCGAGGTTATTTTCTTCATCTGTTTTCCACGACCTTTACTTTGCCAAGGAAAAAAGGAATCTAATTTCTGTGTAACAACCATCTCCAAGTTACTCCAAGTCCATTCACTGTCACTCCAACAGAAAAGCTTTTATATTCTTTCTAAATATTTCAACTTCCCTGCAAAACTACTAGTGCCTTATCAGGCAAGAAGTCAGGGCTGTAAGATTTAAGGGCTATCCCACTGCCCTAGGGAGGACAGGCCAGTGAGACTTTTATCTTTCAGTTGAAGCTACTCCCTCTCTCTGACAAGTATGTGTGACTCTGTATTTCATACCCATCATCAGCAAGCAGTGGACCTTTCAGTGGCATCAGATTAAAGGATGAATGTGTCCGTGTGTTTCTCGTTGCGCTTGAACACCCAAAAGCAATATGTAAGATCAAAATTATCTCACTAGTTCCTTAACTCTGAGTGTATGAAATCAGACAACAGCTATTTATTATGCACTGTGGTCAGAAACAGAATCCAGTTTTAGCTATATAATTGAAAAGGCCCTCTGCGTTCAATCCCTGCGGCAGCTCTAAGAGACAGGCTCTAAGGTTTTGTCCATTTTACAGATGATGTAGCTGAGGACTGGCAACTGTCAGGAACTTGTCCAAGGTTTCAAGAGGTCTCAGTGGGTGCATGTCTCATTCCAAAGGCCCTGATCTTACCCATTTCCTATTAGGGTTTACAGGAGATTCAAGACAAGTCTCTTTTATCCTCTCTTCCAATCTTCTTTATTATTAGTATATTTTTAGTGTTTGTTATCAGTTAATGCATTAGTATATTTTTCTTCAAGCTTTATTGTGCTAAGTAGCCGTGACACAGAAATGTTGTCCTCGCCCTCAAGTGACTCCTAGTTTAGTGGTAGAAGCAATCAGGGGTGCAGATAAATTAGAGTGTAGCCTAATCGGTGTTTTGATGAGAGCCAGCTTCTTGGGCCTGTCACTTGTGCAGTCATGCCGGGCCCTGCGCTTGGGAGGACCACATGCTTGGTATAATGCTTTATTGCTGCTATTTAAAAATTCTCGATCATTTTGAACACGGAGGCCTACCTTTTCATTTTGCCCTGGGTCCCACAAACTAAGTAGCAGGTCTTGGTTTGACACAAGAGGGTTGGAAAAAGTTCTGCCTGAGTTTAATCTTGAAGCCTAAGAAGGAGTTAGGCAGAAACAAAAAAGGGGACTTGGAGTAGGAAGCCCCACCTCATGGCAGGCTGAGGGCCCAGCAGGTACTGAGACAGAGCCCAGTCTGGAGAGAGAAACTGAGGAAACTCACGAGACCCATGGCTTTTCCTTTCAGGAGAGAGGACTTAGACACTGGGGTGGCCTGGGGAAGGTGAGGGAGCTCTTCTGCACAGTCCACTGGATGATGCTGACTGTGAAAGTGTGCTAGCAGGAACCCACTGCAGGACCCACACCCCGTCCTAAGGCAGAAGCTGTGTTGGCGACATGAGGCTGTCCGTCAGGTTCTTGGACACCAGTATCAAAAACCTAGAATGAAGGAGACAGGAGGTCCGGTTGCCCACAGCTCCTGAGGAGAGTGTGCAGGGAGGGCACCGAGCTTACCCTGAAAGCCAGCACTGCCCTTTAAGACAAAGAAACGGGAAGCTAACTACCGAGCAGGTCCTGAGGAATGACATTAGTTAACAGTTCTATACTGTTTATAGATGAGGACACCAAGGTATAGAGAGGTTAAACAGCTTTCCAGCATCACACAGCAAGTGTGGAAGAAGCAGGATTTGGACCCAAGTTGTCTGTTTCTGGGGTTTACACTTGTAGCCACTCCAGTGTGTTGAATACCCGCAGTTTTAAAATCTTGAAGTCCCAATGGCTTAGGAAGATGAAGATCCCTAACATGGACTAACAGGCCTCATCTTTCCTGTGTGCTCTTCCCTTGAGATGATGGATTCCATGCGTCTTTGTGCTTGGAGCAGGCGGCCACCGCAGTATAGCCTAACCCCCCGGCACGTCTCAGAATGTGATGTGGATGACCCTCCTGTTGTTTTCAGCCACCGGGTATTGAGGCTAGTTCATCAAGTAGCAATGGACAGTCGGAACAGGACTTTTTCCTGCTGTTCCTTATGTCTGCGTTGCTCTTTCCTTCCTCTCCTTCTGCACAACCTTCCTACACAAACTGAGCTATCAAAGAAGCTTTCCTAACTGCATCTCCAAGCCCCCTCCGCTCGTGCTAGCTCACGTTGCTTGGTTATATGCTCTCAGAGACCGTATTTCTTTCCTTTAAGAGCAGAGGTCAGCAACATTTTTCTGTAAAGGGTTAGGTAGTAAATATTTTCAGCCCTGAGGGCCATATGGTCTGGGTTGCAACCCTCATCAGAACTCTCTCAGCATATTCGAATCACAGAGAGTGGTTCTGAAGCTTCCAAAGCTCAGGCTCAGATCATTTAAGCCACATTCAAAGCCCAGATCGTTTAAACCACAAAGTCTGGAGAGGTGGAACATAGCTATCAGGTGAATCCAGGGTGCAAAAAGCTCTGGAAATCACTGCTGCTGAATCTTGTTTCAGTTTGTCATTATACATTTGAGCGTGCTTGCCGTGTTAGTGTACCTGACCTTTGTCCAAGCACAGGCCCAAGGAGAGCTACTTTACTTGGGGGTATACATGCTGTGGCTGATCAGTGTTCGGTTCATGGCTTGCTTCACATGTATTCATTAAGCAACCAAGGGAATAATAAATATTGGTTGAATTAATTTGTTAAGCCTCCCTCAACCCTCATATCTTTAGGAATTTTCCATTTCTTCTATAATTCTTTTTTTTTTTTTTTTTTTGAGTTGGAGTCTCAGTCGCCCAGACTGGAGTGCAGTGGCCGCTCCCGGCCACCGCAGCCTCGACCCACTGGGCCCCGGCGATCCCTCTGCTCAGCCTTCCAAGTGGCTGGGACTACAGGCGCGCGCTACCACGCCCGGCTGATTTTTTGATGTATTGTAGAGACGAGGTCTCACCAAGTTGCCCAGGTGGCTCTCGAACCCGCGGGCTCAGGCCATCCACTCGCCTCAGCCTCCCAAAGCGCGGGATGACAGGCTGAGCCACCGAGCCCGGCTTCTTCTCTAATTCTATTCATGCATCGTTCTCCCATTTTCCCAGGGTCACTCCTAGAGGCTCATCTTCGAGGCTCCTTGTTTTCCTCTCAAATTCCACGAGCCACTAAATCTCAGCCATTTACCTGCGCCACGTCAGTCGCAGCCACCCTTCCGTTCGCCTCTCACCTGAGTTCACTCCTGTCTTCACCAATTTTCTCCTGGGTGATGACGATGATGATGATGAAGAAGATGAAGAAGATGATGATTCTCCTTGTCCTTGTCCTTCTTCCTTCCCCCTCTCCCCTCTCTTTCTCCGCCTCCTTCCTCCTCCTCTTCCTCTCCTGCTCCCCCTACTTCCTCTTTCTCTCCCCTTCCACCCTCCCTCTCCCTCATCCATTCTGCGTGAGATTCTCCTCCTCCTCCTCCTCCTCCTCCCCCCCGCTCCCTCCCCTCTCAAAGCACCCCCGCCCCCCGAGTCTCATCCACTCTGGAGTAGAATGACATGGGCTGACATTTGGTGGCAGAAAGATTTGAATTTGGTTTCTGATCCAGACACTGAGACATTCTTGGGTAAGTCACCAGCCTTTCTGAGCCTTAGTTTCTTTCTTGAAATCCTATGGTTAAAACATTCTGTGGAGGCTTGGCATACCACATGGAAGATGCTGAGCAATCTTTGTACCACAAGAGAGGCATCAGTCATGGCCACTGCAGTTTTATCTGTGCCCTTGTCTCATTTGGTTTCCCTAAGAGACCCTGCCTCGCCACTAGAATGTGAATGCCACAAGGGCAGAAAATTGGATCTGCCTTGCTTTGTCCTGTGTCCCCAGGTCACTGTTAAAACCACCATCGCTTGGCGTTTTGGGGCCTGTCTGATTTGATTCTAGTCTGCTTTTCTTGATGGATCTCCCTCACGCTTTATCCGTAGCCTGTGTTTCAGTCAAACTGAACGTCTTGTTCTTCTCTTACACTTCCTCCATTTCCCTGTCTTTCAGTGCCTGTACCGTTTGTCCCGCTACCTCCACTGGACTCTGATTCCTCTCAGCTGAAACTGTGCTCGTCTATTCCAGCCCAGCTCACCAGCTTCAGTCTTCATCAAGCCTTTTCGGATTGTCCCACAGCTCTTCTGATGTCATTGCTGAGAGTCCCCCTTTTACAGCCTTATAGGTCTTGTGCTAACATTATTGGTTTCTGTAATTGGTATAATATGTATTATCCGATGACTTTTGTGGGTAGAGAAAATGACTACTTGAATTTCGTGTCCTTGGCACATGGCCTGGAGCATAAAGCCTCTTCAGCAAATCTTGGAATACACTTTTTGAGTGAATGAATGTATGCCAGTTTCCTCAGTCGGAGCTGAGAGGATGACCTTAAAAGGAAGAATCCTGGCCAGAAACTGTGTGCAGTTTTGGGGGTGACTCAAAGCTGTCGTTCTAAGTTGAAACTGGATTCCTCTAGTGCCAGTGGCAGAAACAAACTGTGTGGAGAACAAATGCGCCTTGTTTGTGAATGGAGTTTGCCGGATAAACTTGCTCATCTCTCGTATGTGTTTTCCAGCTGGAGCTCATAGGCAGTTTCCCAAGAGTTCAACCTTCAGCGTGCTGGGAAGTGCCCCCTGCAGATGAAGCCTTGCCCCGTTAGTGCTTAACAAACCTCTAGATTAGGTTACAATGTGGAGCTTCCCCGTGCTGCTGGGGGGGGGGCGCTGCCTGTAAAAGGTGCAACCACAAAGATGCCTATTCCATTTCTTGCCTCCTACTGAGAGTTACTGCAGGCGCTTCTCAACATACCTATCAAAATGGTCTGTAGATTCCTTACTTTGCCTTAGTTCTGGATAAGTGGTGATATGCCTGCCCAAGCACTGGGTTATACTGACCTCTATACTTCCACATTACAAACTCAAACTCAGTTAAAATAAACTAAACCGAACAGGTTCTGTGGCTCAGAACAGTAACAGTGGGCCAATAGTTAAAGATTAGCAACATTTGACCGAGATCAAAGTTTAGCAGTTCTTCTTGTCACGCTCTGGGAATTAAGACCGATCTAATAAAGAACTGTTAGCCAAAATATGTACAGAGCTCTTAAAGCTCAACAATAAGAAAACAAACAATCCAATTATAAACAGCTCCAAGACCTTTACAGACAACGCACCGAAGAAGATGGACAAATGGCAAATAAGCATCTGACAATATGCTCCACATCACATATCATCAGGCAAATGCAAATGAATATAACAATGAGGAGCCACTACACACCTATTAGAATGGCCAAAATCCAGAACACTGGCAATTCCAGATGTTGGCGAGGAAGAGTGACTCTCATTAACTGCCAGTGGGAATGCAGAATGGTGCAGCCACTTTGAAGGACAGTTTGTTGTTTTCTCATAAAACTAAAAATGCTCTTACCATGAGATCCAGTAATTGCATTGTATGGCTGGACAGTGGATATTCCCTATAATTTTCTAAGATTAAGTTACCAGGCAACACCCCAAACAGAAGAAATACCTGGTTGGATACTGGCTATAGAATTAGCTTTTGCACAACCTAAGGTGACCGGCCATTCTGGTTTGCCTGGGAAGGAAGAGTTTCTCAGGATGAAGGATGGTCAGTGCTAGTCCTAGGAAAACTGGGAAGAGTTGATCGGCCTAACAATAGGTGTTGGCTTGACAAAGTTACATAAGAAAGCTTTTGCTTAGACACCAAAAATGTGCCAGAATGTGTGCTTGAACACAATGGGTCAATTCTGTATAGATTTTCTTAGGTATATTTACATCTGTGTCTCATCTCCATATTTCATTTTTATATCCACACATTGTTGAACCAAATGAAATTGTCAATATTCAACTGTTTTGACAAAAAAAAAACCCTGCTTTTTTATATGACTCTATTTCTATCAGCATTTATTTCATAGACTCTGGATTGGACACGTTACAGGCATCTATTTAATTATCCTAACAGCCTTTGGAGATTAAGTGTTACTACATTATCTGGTAAGAACAAAGAAGCTAAGAGGTTAACTTAACCATGACTTGCAGCGGTAATGATCAATTAGATGCTGTATTTTCATTGCTCCCTGGAACCAAGCAGCTCCAGTCTTTATCGCATTCATTTTACAGATAAATAAGAAGAAGTGCAGAGAGGTTATGCAGAGTGCTCAAGACCGCGTCATTCTCCAAAGAGGATTGCCTTACTTCATGGTTTCCTTCGTAAGTCCAGTTTTCTTTCTACGAATATGCTAGCTTTAGAAATGACCATGATCTTCATGCACTTAAATACAGTCATTTTCCCCATATTTGATAACAGAAAATTTCAAACACATACAAAATTAAAAAGAACCATATAGCAAACATCCATATTTTCATGGCCTAGCCTCTGTCATCAACTTGTTAGCATTTTGCCATATTTACTTTATCACATGTCTATCTAACCATCAGGACTTCTTACTTTTGGATGCACTTGCATACAGCAATGCCCTTCACCTGTAAGCATTTAAGCATGCATATAAAAACTAGAATCTAATATTGGCTTATAGGCACATTTATGGGAAAAATTTATATCAAATTACACACTTAGATATTAAATACACTGTTTAATGACTTCTGACAGGTACATACACCTGTACAATAACCAAGATATTCTTTTTTTAATTTTTTTAAATTTTTTGAGTTGGAGTCTCACTCTGTCGCCCAGACTGGAGTGCAGTGGCCGCTCCCGACCTGCTGGGCTCCGGCGATCCTTCCGCCTCAGCCTTCCAAGTAGCCGGAATTACAGGCATGTGCTACCACGCCCGGCTGATTTTTTGATTTATTGTAGAGATGAGGTCTTGCTGCCCAGATTACAGGCTGAGCCACCGAGCCCGGCTTAACCAAGATATTCTTATCAGGATATGGAATATTTCCCTGTCCCCATGATGTTCCAACACACGTTCGTTGGTCTTCTACATCCTCTACTTCTACCTGCAGAGGAGAATGATGCTTTGATTGCGTTCATCATAGATTATTTTTTGTCTCTTTAAGAGCTTCATATACAAGTAAGTGGAATTAAACAGTAAGGAATTTTTGTGTGATACTTCTTTCATCCAATATAAATTTTTGGAGACTTAGTTATGTTTTTACATAAATCGGTAGTTCATTATTCTTATTGTTTTCATTTTTTATTATTGCATTGAGTATGGAACAATTTGTTTAACCATTTGCCTGTTGATGGACAGGAGACTGGGTTGTAGATGTTTCCATGTTTTTACTCTTATAGCTGCAATAAATATTATTTTACAAGTCTTTGTGTAGATACACGTTTTCATTTCTCTTGAGTAAAAACCGAGAATTAGAACTGTTTAATCACAGGTAGTTACATATTTTCTTCTATAAAAAATTACTAGATCTTTTGCCAAAGAGATTGTACCATTTTACACTTTCACCAGTCATGTGTGAGAGCTCTTGTTGCCCCGTGTCTTCACCAACATTTGGTTTTGTCAGTTTTTGATGCGACCTAGTTGCTGTGTGTCAGTATCTCATTTTAATTTGCATTTTCATGATGGTTACTGATCTGAAAATTTTTCCATGTGCCTATTGGTCATTCATATATTTTTCTTTGTTAAGTGACTATTCAAGTGATTGGCCTATTTTAAATTTTATTATTATCATCATTGAGCATGAATTCTCAATGGTGGAAATATTCTCAAGTGGGTGAAAATGGATTCTTGAAGGGGGTGGGTAAAAAACTTAAGTATTACAAAGGTTTGCCACTGTCCAAAGGGCCAGAGTATGCAAAAATATTTACAGTATATTTATATAGTATACTTGTAGTGTTAACATTTAATTGAAAGAGATGATTAGGGAAAACATGTCTAAAGAGACTTCTTAGGAGAGTTGTGATTACAATTCGGTTGAGAAATGTTGTGGTTGAGTTGTACAAATTTTTCATATATTCTGAATATAAGTCCTTTCTCAACTAGGTCTTTAACAAGTTATTTTCTACAATGGAATATGACAAAGCAGCTAAAGTGCCTGAATAATTTCTTATATCCATCTCAATAACTATGAAGTTATGAGAAAAGTGAGTCTGTAGCAATGTATGTGGGCTGATATACCTTATCTAAAGATTAAGTGTGCTGAACAAGACTGTACATGTAATTATATCTGTATTGGTTTATTTATCCCTGCCTACTTCTTTGTACTTAGCTCCTTCATAAGTCAGCTCATTGAAATAGTTGTGTTTCCTACTGGTACCTTAGCTAATACATGGATGGAATGGGAAAACAAAAGTAATTCAGTAGTACCATAAATGGTCAGATCAGTTAAAATATATTACTTAATTTATGCAATGTAAATAAAATAAACCACGTATAAAAAAACAAGCCACTTTCTCTCAATCAGTGCATTGTCTATTAATTTTCTTTATTGTGTCTTGATAAGCAAAATTTTAAAATTTGAGGAAAGTCTATACAAAAATGTTAGTACTTTCTATAACCTATCTAACCAATCTTTGCCTATCCTCAGATGGTGAAGATTTTCATATTTATGCACATTTTCCAAATTTTTTTCTGTTAATGATTTCCAATTTCATTCCATGTGGTAGGAGAAAATACTTGGTATGGTGTTAATCCTGTAAATTTACTGAGGCTTATTTTATAGCCTAACATTTGATTTATCCTGGAGAATGTTCCATGTGCACTTGAGAAAAATATGCATTCTTTTTTTGTTATTTAGATGCCTATTAGGTTTAGATTGTTGTTTAAGTTTCTATTTTTTTAATGAACTGTCTTGTTGTCCCATTCATTGTTGAAATTGAGGTATTGACACTTCCAATATTACTAGCAAATTTTCCAGCTGTCCCTTCAATTCTGCCCCATTTTGCTTCATATATTTTATGTCTCTAGTGTTAGATGCACGTTTACAATCGTACATTTCATGATGACTTGACTCTTGCATCATTATAAAATGTCCGTCTTTGTCACTAATAACAATTTTGTCTTAAATAATTTTTTTCTGATATGGTTGTAACCATTGCAGCTCTTTTTAGGTTACTGTTTGGGTGATACACATTTGACCATCGTTTTATTTTCAGTTCATTTTTGTTTTTGAAAATATGTCTCTGTAGACAACATACAGTTGGATGATGGAATTTAAAAAATCTATCCTACCAGTCTTTGCTTTTTATTGGAGTGTTTAATTAATTTACAAAGTGTAATTATGGATAAGGTAGAAATTTCATCTATCATTTTCTTATTTTCTTTCTTTTTTTTGTTTTTTTCATTAAAAAAACCCAGATATTCTCTAGTGTACCATATTAATTCTCTGTTGCCTTTTTAATTATGCTTTAAATTTATTACATTATTACTTATGTGATGATTACGGTTTATATCTAAATTTAAATACTCTAGTTCAGATTAATACCAACTTAATCTCAATAGCATGTGAAAACTTCACTCCTACATAACTTCATTCCTGCCCTACTCCTTTGTATTGCTTTATACGTTATATGGCCACCAGCAAGGTTCATGGTCATTGCTTTTTGAAGTTATCTTTAAAATAAGATGGGATTTTTAAAAAGAGCTACAAACAGAAAAATAAATTTCATCTGTCTTTTATATTTATCTACATGGTTATCTTTTCCAGTCTTCCTTATTTCTTCACATACATTCAAATTGTTTTCTGGGGTCCTTGCATTTCAGACTGAAAGACTTTCCCAAGTATTTCTGCTAGCAACAAATTCTCTCAGTTTCATCTGAGTGTGAATTAGTTTACTTTTGAAAGGTAATTTGGCTGAATAGAGAATTATTATTTGCCAGCATTTTGACTATTTCGTCTCACCATCCTCTGGCCTTTACAGTTTCTGACTGAAAGTCAGTTATTCATTTTGCTGAGGATTGCTTGTACTTGATGAGTGGTTCTTGTCCTGCTTTCAAGATTCTTTCTTTGTCTTTCTTTCCACAGATGGATTATGATGTGTCTAAGTTTGGATGTCTTTGCGATTATCCCACTTGGAGTTTGTTGAACTTGGATGTGTAGATTGATGGTTTTCATCAATTTGGTATTGTTTTTGGCTACTATTTCCGGAAATATTCTTTTTTCTTCTTTCTCATCTCTCCTTCTGGGACTTCCATTATGCTTATATTGGTATGCTTGGTGATGTCCCACACGTCTTGGATGCTCTGAGTTATTTTTTTCATTCTGTTCCTAAGACTTTACACTCTTAAATGAGCTTTCTTCAAGTTCACACATTTTATTCTTCTGCCAACTCAAATTTTATCATTTGAGATTTAAAAAAATTTTTCGCCTCCATAATTTCTATTTGGCTTTTTAAAAAATATCTATCTCTTTATTTATATCTTTATTTGGTATGACAGTGTTTTCAATTTTTCGTTGTATTCTCAGACATGATTTTCTTTAGTTCTTTAAACATATTTAAAACAGCTGTCTTAAAATCTTCATCTGGTAAGTCCAGCTTCTGGGTTTCCTTGGGAGTGGTTTTTCCCAATGTAGGCCTATGTAAGGGTTCTCTAAAAAAACAAAATCATCAGCGTATATTATATATGTATTACACACACACACACAGTACACATGCAGTTGTGATTGCTAAATTGCTACTTTCTTTAATTTATACCAAGTTCATTTGTCTCGTGCTACTTTGTGTGCTACACTATATTTCCTTCTGTTTTTACTCTTTCACTTGTTTTTCATCTTGATTTCTGCTTTAAGAATATGACTCAGGCTTTTTGGTCTTCTCGAGACCTCCACCTTGGACTTGAGAATCATGATGCTACTGGTCACTTCTCCTTTCTGACCTTGACTACCCTGAACTAAAAGCATACTGACCATCCTGGCTCATATTTCATATCGCTTACACCCTCACATTTCTTTCTTTATTTCTTTTAGATGCCTTTAGTTCCTCCTGATTTACAAGAAGGAACTGTCACTCTCCCTCAATAATATTGATCAGAAAATACAATCTGATGCCTTCTCAATCACAGGCCCTTTTCTGTATAATATTTTCTTATTTACCTTTCCAAAATGTCTTTTTTTTCCCACAATGCTAAGATAATAGGTAAAATATTTGTATTTTCCATGTGGGAACTGCCTCATATTCATATTATTGCTGCTGAAAGACTCCCTTTTGAATTCTTTCAGTTTCCCATGGCACTGTATGTGCACAACAATTGCATACTTTAGGTATGTCTATACAAACTGAAACCCAGCAGCATATAGAGTAAAAATCCATTTCATGAACTGATTATTTTAAATTGCTAGCAAAAAATTCAAGCTAGTAAGATCTTTTTTGTCTTTACATCTGTCTCTGAATTTGAAAATGTGTCATATAACACATATCTGAGATAGTGTAGGGGCAGCCTGGGAATGGTAACTGCGTGTTCCTAAAACAACAAAGACGTCATGTAGCACTTTGGTTTAGATAAGAGAACATTTGGACTGAGAACAAGATGTAGGAAGAGGATACCAAACCTCCAACTAATTAGGGAGTTATCACTTGAAAAGTTGCATTACTCTGAGTCACTAAAATAATGGCTATCAAAGGAAACTTATGGAAGCCATCTTGCTTTCATTTCACAATCTTCTGATGACAGAAGAAGCAGTATGATTGGTAGCACATTTCTTGAAATATCCCTGTCCTTTCCATTTCAATGGCAGAATGAAAAGATTGTGAAAAAGCAAATGCTTTAGGGGAACAAAAGCATTCCAATAACTTGAAATGCCTATGATCTTAAATTCCTATCATATATTCGAAAAGGTCTTGACATTTGTTTGTCAGTACAAAGACTTTGCTAATGGTCATGGAAAATCAGAAGTTAGAGCCACAAAGAGTGAGATAAACTTTCATATGCTAATGCATCTTTTTCATTTCTGAATATGTTATGTAGGAATAAAGGATAGGTCAAATTTCATTGCCTCCTATTTAAGATACATTATGGCCATCTCCAAAGTGTAGGGTATTGATGCGTGTTTGGGGAACATAAACACTACATTCCATAAAAAGCTCACAGTATAAAATGTGAATGTACAATATGAGCATTGTGGTAACTACATCTACAAAGAAATTAAGATACTTCACAATGAAGGATGTATTTCTCGAAAGGTGGACGTATTTAGAGGTGAACGAGTGGCAATAACACAATCTAAATAAAACTGGAGGCTGAGACCCTACAATAAGTAGGGCTCAGCTTTGCCCTAATAAAGGGTTCATATAATGGGTGGTGGGAGGAAGCATCAGCCGAGGTCACGTTACAGCTACAAATCAGATATGTTCTAATTTCTACTCTAAGAGCCATGAGCAGTTCCGCGTCATTGCCACAGCCCTGATGCTGCACACTGCTCCTTCAGGACAGATCTTTCACCGCTTCTTAATTTCCCTTCTGTCTCCTGATTGTTTCCCCCACTTTGTTTTTTCTTGCTGGCCTCATTCAGCACTTTGCTTCACCTCTCCCAGTCCATTTGGTCGTTCAGATGGATATGACCGAATCCTCTTCTATAGCTGCAACACATTTTAGATGTAACTTTTTCTCATTTGGGAAAAAGAGAACGAGACGGCTCCCAAAATCGTACAGCACAGCACAATTTGAAAAGATAATGACACCAGGACAAACTTTTTTAAAAAGAAGAAAATCAATAAAAGTAAGGGAAAAGTAAAGTTTAGATTGAAACTACTAACAGCGGTCTTCAAATTTTGCCCTGAGTTTCTTAGCAATTGAAGGGGGAGGGAGTTACAAGATCCACATATTTTAGGACTTTTTAATGTATCTATAGTCAATTATTTTTATGCCGTCAAAAGTCTACAAGACTTGAAGGAGAAAGTATGAAAGCCTGAATTCTATCTCAGCTCTGCCAGTGATTCATTATTGACATTAGTTACTTAATTTTATTAGATCTCAGTTTTCTCATCTGTAAAAAAGGAATTCAACTTGAATAATTAATATAATCAGTAAGACTGTTCCCAGGTCTTACATTGTACCATCCCATTGTATAGATTTCAGTAAACATGTCCTTAAGAAAATACAACTAGAAGGAAATGTAAGTGAAGTGGAAAAACTCTTTTTTTTTTTTTTTTTTTTGAGTCGGAGTCTCACTCTGTCACCCAGACTGGAGTGCAGTGGCCACTCCCGGCCACTGCAGCCTCGACCTGCTGGGCTCCGGCGATCCTTCTGCCTCAGCCTTCTGAGTAGCCGGAACGACAGGCGCGCGCTACCATGCCGGGCTAAGTTTTTGATTTATTGTAGAGATGAGGTCTCACCAAGTTGCCCAGGCGGGTCTCGAACCCGCGGGCTCAGGCAATCCACTCAATCCACTCACCTCAGCCTCCCAAAGGTGCGGGATGACAGGCTGAGGGAAAAACTCTTACATGTCTATTTTCCTCAGTCTCTAGGTAAAAAAAAAAGTATTAAGACCGCAGGTAGTACATTATTCATCCATTACTATCTGTTTGCACATAGGAAGGACTACTAGGTTAATTCACATGAAACTGCCATTTCTGTGGTTCAAATGTGGACAAGTATTGGCAATGGTTTAACCTAATGGACGTTGCATTTAATTGAGATAATCAGGAATACTGCTACAGGAGGTGCTGACTTCAACGTTCTTGATTTGGGGCAATGAAGGAATGATAGCGGTGATAAAATGGGACAGGGGTTGGCCACTTGGACTTTGACTTTACTGTGGTCTGTCTTCCACTTTACTGTTTCTGTCTTCCGGCCACTAAATTCATACGCTGAAATCCAAAGTCCTAAGGTGATGGTATTTGGAGGTGGGGCCTTTAGGGGTGATTAGGTCACGAGGGCTCTGGGATTACGACCCATACACAAGAGGCATCAAGGAGCTCAGCCATCCCTTCTTTTATGTGTAGACACAGTGAAAAGATGATGTCTGTGAGGAAGCGGGCTTTCACCAGACAGCAAATCTGCTGGAGCCCTGATCTTGGACTTAGCCTCCAGGATTGTGAGAAATAAATTCCTTTTCTTTCTAAGCCATCCCAGTTTGTGATATTTTGTTAGAGCAGTCCAAATGGACCAAGACATATTTCTCATATTTGTCAAGTGTGGACCTCTGAAGCCAAAATGCCTGCATTCAAATCCTAGCTGTATATATTTGAGCAAATGATTTAACATCTCTGGGTGTCAGTTTCCTCATCAATAAAATTTGAATAATGACGTGATCGTACCTAAGTAGTAGGGTTGTTTTAAGGATTAAAATCCATGTAAAACAGCACACTGCCTGACAGCAGATAAGTTATTGGTAAATGTCACCTATTAGCTACCTTAGCTAGTGGGTGGACAACTCAGTAAAGTGCACAGAAAAAGTATAGACAATGACCAGCAAACTGAGATATATTGTAGAAACATCTCTTCTTGCTACTTGACAACCTTCATTATAAATGGATACAAAAACATTGCCAATTAGTCAGCAGCTTTCGGAATTTTTTAAAGTCAAAAATAAAGTTTGCATAATGATCTGCTATATGTACACCTAACTAAAACAATATTTTACAAAACAAATCTAACCTTTGCTCACGTACTTGGCACTATTCCATTCTATTTCTTCTCTTCTATTTTTTATACTAGATTTTATTTATTTTATTTTATTTTATTTTGAGTCAGCATCACACTCTGTCATCCAGGCTGGAGTACAGTGGCACGCTCAAGGCCACTTGCAGTCTTGACTTGCTGGGTTTAGGAGATCCCTCCACTTCAGCCTTCCAAGTAGCTGGAACTACAGGCATGTACCGCTATGCCTGGCTAATTTTTTAATTTATTGTAGAGAAAAGGTCTCACCAAGTTACCCAGGCTGGTCTTGAACCTCTGACTCAGGCAATCATCTCTTCAGCTTCCCAAAGTGCTGGGATTATAGACATGAGACTCTGCACCTGGCTTCTTTTTTTTTTTTTGAATATGTGGGGGTAAAATTTCGGACTATGTATACAAGTGGTCATCTTACAGGTAAAGTTTGGGCCTCCCTTTGGTCCCCACTTCGCTTGGTTTGAGATCAGGTACCCTTATTGATGCTGTGTGACCCTCTCCTCCCTCCCCTGGCAGAGTCCCCCTACTGCAGATCCCTTTCTTGTAGTGTTATGATAAATGTTCAGGATTCGCTCATGAGTGAGAACATGTGGTACTAAGCACTTTGTTTCTGTGACAGATCACTGAGTAGTATGGATTCTAAATCCATCCAAGTTGCTGTGAAGTCCATAATTTTGTCCTTCTTTATGGCTATGTAGTTTTCCATTGTGTGTATGTACCACATTTTTTTAATCCAGTACAGTTTCAATGGGCAGCATGGTTGGTTCTATGTTTTTGTTGTTGTGAATAGTGCTGCAATAAACGTGCAAGCGCATGTGTCTTTTTGGTAGAATGATTTGAGTTCCTCCAGGTACGTTCCCAGAAGGGGGTTGCTGGGTCATATGGAAGGTCAATTTCTAGTTCCTTTAGGAATTGCCACACTGTTTTCCATTCCCACCAACAACGTTCTTAACTACCAAATTGATTTTATCACCTAGCACTGAGTCTCAACCCAATATGTCACAGTTAGCTTAGAGTATAAAGAAGTGTATTCTGGTCCAGTGAAGTTAAGATAGGGCTCATGAGGCAGTGTCCAGGCAGGATAGACTGGCACTTTCCTCCAGCTCTGAAAGAGTCCATTTTAGCCCTCCAGACCCCCACCCCCTCCACCTTCCCCTAATCCCTATCTGTGCCACACCAGCCACAAGGAAAATACTAGTTATGCTTTAGCCAAATTCTAATGTGTAGATACAGGCAACTCATTTCACTTGTATCCAGACTTTAAGATAAAACCTTCCATCATCAGAGGTAGGGGTGAAGTGATAGCTTAAATATTTGTAGTTCTTGTTTTACCGGGGTTTTCAGCGTCTCACTTATCGTTGGGTTAAAAGTGCAGTCAGTGAGTGTAGCTCTTCTGGCACACTGTCTTGTAACATCTCCACCTCACACCAGTGGTAAGTGATATTTGTCAGCACACACCACATTTTTCATAGTAGCAATTTTACTTGCAACTGATGAAATACTTCACTGTCTTGCTATTTGGGTGGGACCAGAAAGATACTTTCTTGAAAACCAAAGTGCAGACAACAACGTGGGTATGGCAATCCCACAAATAAATCGTTGTTATTTGGATGGTGTGTTTCACCTTCAAGTTCTCGATGAAGATCAGTTACATCCCTTTCAAAGGATCATTTTGAAAAACACCTTAAAGGGGGCGCACAGACAAGGCATGATGCCAAGGGAGGAATAGAATCCACGGAGTGGGAAGCCACCATGATTCCTGGGCCCAGAAGGAAAAAGCAGAATTTTGAGACAAAAATCATGTCACCACGTGTTTTACTTTCCTTGTAACGGTCTCACAATATTCTTAATGCCCAAAGAAAGTACCCAGAGGTTTTTTAAAAGTCCTCGATCCAATTCCACACGTTCATTCTTAAAACTTCCAAAAATCATTTAATGGCTCCCTTCTATGCGTGAAGAA
Organism: Cephalopachus bancanus; assembly: GCA_027257055.1. Classification (NCBI taxonomy): domain Eukaryota; kingdom Metazoa; phylum Chordata; class Mammalia; order Primates; family Tarsiidae; genus Cephalopachus; species Cephalopachus bancanus. The sequence goes on from JAPVLO010000140.1 coordinate 2,147,885, forward strand.
CTTATCTGGGCTCAGTGAGGGTAGAGAAGAGAGCTGTGACACATGATCTCAGCACTGAAGGGACTGAGGAAATAGTAGGCAGCCTTTCCGAGCACTTCACACATGCCAGGCACCATACATTTTTCCTTTCTCATTAATTCTGAGTAGATACAATTATTATCTCATTTTACGGATGAAAACCCTGAAATCCAGAGAGTTCAAGAATGTATGTAAACGGACAGACCGAGGATTCAAACTCAAGCAAACTCACTCCAATGCCCACTGTCTCTATCATGACATAAAAATGGGACGAGAAACTGACCTATAAGGGGCAGTATGATGGGCTGAGCAGCCAGTGCCCAGTACCAGCTGAATAAGGACATTTCTTTTTCACTTGCTGCTCACAGACACACAACAGTCTCACGCCATTTTGGAAGATACGTAAGAAGGGTCCTGCACCAAGAACCTTCAGTGCTCCAGGTTGATAATTGTGGCCCCTCCTTGCAGACACACGAACGCAGCATTTCTCCTCACTGACGTGGGCTGCAGGGTTGGTGGGTTCTGCAGAGAAAATAGCCTCAGACTTACTTTCCAGATTAATTTCAAAATGTGTCCTTTTCCAGGACTTACTATGTTTAGAGTGTCATGTAGTCACCTTGGATATTTTTAGAGAGTATTACTTCACTCGGCTATGTCCAAAGTCCAAGAGAGGTGTCCAGTTTTTCTCCTCATTTCTATTTATAGTACCTCTGCTAGAAATGTTAAACGTCTTTCCCAGACATATAAATTTGGACTTTCAAAGAACTCATAGGGAAATACTTGTGCTCTTACTCATTGAAGCATGCCTCTGTGGATTTTTTTTTTTGAAGGCAGAATATTATGTTAGGAGACTACTATGTGCGTAATACGACGGTCCCTACAGCTTAATCAGTAGAAGTAGATACTGAAAGAATTGATCCATCTAGAGACCTTTTGAGGATAAATTTACGTTTTCTGGGTTCGAAAAGCACAGGTCTGTCGTAGATGAAATGCATTTCATGCTGATGCACCATTAGAAACACAGGACCACCACTGCCCACTCCTATTGGCCAGCAGCAGTTTGCTGGTCCGGGGTCACTCGGTTTAGAAGTACCCAAGGAGCTTGTAAAAGTGCAGATTCCTGTCACTCTGCTTGAAGTCCAAGGGACCACATTTTAAGAAATGCTGGTCTCAACAGTAGCACTGTGAGCCTTAAGAGAATCAGAAGCTAGTGTGTCTTCGGTGCATACAATTTGAGAAATTACAGAAAAATTTTATCAGTGTTTTCCAAAACCATTTTTTCAGAATAACAGTCTGAAGAGATGATCTTTAATAAGCAATTTTCAAGATCAAATAAGTTTGGGGAAACTCCATCTATTATCCTTCCTGTTAGAAGTCCCTAATTTGCATACAAAAAGCTCTGAGAAGCGCTTCAGGAAAGAAACCTGCTTTCCAAGGACTTTTCCACAGGTGTCTTGTTTTGAAATGAGATTTGCTAATTTTCCATGGAACTAGTGTTCTTTAGGTTGCAAACCAATGGCAGAATGTCTAGAGGAGATGAATTAAATTTAGAGACCCAGAGTTCCAGCTTTAATCCTCAATTCTTGAAAACCCTTGTAGAAACGTGAGAAGTCCCACAGCTTAATAGCAACACCTTATAGCCGTGTGGTTTTTAATAGCTTCACAGGCTCCTTTCCACACTTTTTCTCTTTAAAAATAAAACGCTGACTAGATTTATATGAACTAAGCGGATCGGATATTATTATCCCCATATTACAAATGAGCAAATAAACTCTTGGAGGATAAAGAGTTTGCCTAGGAATGTCACGCATCTCTACATAATTCATGACATAGTTCATCCAAGCTTTAGAGACCTGGTGGCTAGGGTCCCAACAATGTATTCGTTCACAAAAGTTTGCTACGTTTACTGATAATGTGGGGGTTTTTTTTTGGTAATGGAAATAGTGATGATACTGATTGGCCACTGTTAGAAGGAGTTGTGAATTATTTTTCTGACAGTGTTGATGAAATGGCTTGAACGCAGGTTTCCCTGCTTCATCTCTCCTGCACCCGTGGGAGTCCAGTGGTTCAGGTTACTACATATAGCTGTGGCTGGGGGTGAACTTGTATCTGGGAAATTATTTTCGTCTGTGAAACTTTATTTGGCCTTTAAAAAAATGAACTTATAAAACTGTTTCTACATTATGTCCTGATCTTATTAGTTAACATATTCCATAAATACAATCTTTTCACAAATAAAACCTATGGTCTTAGGGGGTTGTTATCCTAGTACCTTTATTCTTTAAAAGAATATTATGAATTTTCCCTACACTTTTTTATATCCTGACTTCTTTCAAGATTATTCTGTTTTAGTTCCAAGACTCATGGATTTTCCTTCAATAGCATGGTGAAGGACAGACATATTTAGATTAATATCTAAATTATAAGTCTCTATGTTTAAATACATCTGTAACAAACTATTCTAAATAGTGAGCATGCGTCTGGATGTACCTGGGAAAGTCTCCAACATCCTTAATAATATAACTAAGTGTCACATTTCTACATTTAAGGCTCTTCCTCTGCCCTCTCTCAACTATCATCTGCCATTAAATACCAACATTTGTGCCAAATTTTGTTTATGACTATAGGTAGGTGTAACTAAACACATTTCTCTAAGCCTATAGTTTGTTTATTTTTTTCAGTCAAAAAATTTACCAAGTTGTACATACTAACTTTTTTTTTTCAAAATTAAACTAGGCCTTATTTTCTTAGGCTTTTGAACTGTAAAAATATAGACATCTTTAGAAACACTCCATTCCCAACCCCAACCCTGTAATCTGTTTTGTTATAACTGATCCAGAGAAAATAAAAATGCATCATGTTTGAAGTCTACGCCATTCAAGGATAAACCGTGTCTCACTTTGAGTCATTTTATACATTCATTATATCTAGAAAAACAATTTGGATAATAAAAGTGCCAAATGTTAACTCAAGCTATAAACATACAATGACATATTTACATCATACATCAAGCTTTTCTAGATTTCTTAATGCTTCTCATCTTGCACTAAATTTCTTAACTCATTTGTACCTTGATTTATGGGGTAGATTAATTATTTTTGATTAATAAAAATTAGAACCTTTAATTGGACGCTATTTGGGTTTGGTTGCATTAAAATGAATCTACTGGTGATCAAAAATGTATTTTTAAAGGGAGTTTAGGCTAATATATCAACAAATGAGGAGCTATAAACATGATTAATATCCACATTAGACTTTCCTTATCACATTTTGCTGGCAGTTTTTATCCGGTCACAGCTGAAATTCCATTGAGTTCTTTCTCCTTTTGTATAAAATACAGATTATGTGGAGACAGCAGTCTGAGCAACTGGAGTTTCATCTTGTCTGCCCATTAATTATTAATGCTGTTTCAGTATGTCTTATCTATCACTGCTGAGAGATGGAAGGCTGTATTTTTACAGACATTTTCCAGTAAGAAAACAGGCTAAATGGTGCCTCTGCACTTGGCCATAGAGAAAGGATCAAAAGTACTTCCATTTTTTATGAAACTATTAAAAAGGAACATTCTAACTCACTAATTCTACTCCCGCACTGAAAGGTGGTGTGATTTTTTGGTGAGTAAACAAAAACTGAGAAAAGCTTATGACTCTTGACATCCTTTTCCAAATACCATGATATCATTTGTTGACATATTAGCTTCAACTCCCTTTTAAAATACACTTTTTGATCAGTAGATTCATTTAATGCAATCAAACTCAAATGGGGTCCAGTTAATTTTTTCTAATTTTTATTGATTAAAAATAATCTGTCCCATAAATTAAGGCACAATCTGAATATTGGAGATTACGCACTGCACAGATTGTACTGATACATCCATATGAGTAGAATTTAGCTTTAGGTCTCAACTGCTTGAATAGGGAACTTAAGTCTTTCTGTAGAGCTACAGGAAGTTGTGACTTAGAGTCCAGACTGCAGCAGAAGGCACACTAGCCAGGTGACCTTGTTCAAGGGACTTTGCTAACTCTCAATCCCCTCATCTAGAGAACGCATGAGGATACTTATTCTGCAAGGTAGTAAAAAGGGGAAAAAATGAAACGACATTTAAAGCAGGGTCTAAACAACGGTAGTATACCTTGAAATTTGATTGCTTTTGTTTGTTTGTCTGCTAAAGTCCATGACGTGTTCAACCCTAATTTTCAACAGGAAATAAAATAAAAACAGAAAAGTTGATTCAAAGAGTATTTCAACAACTTAAACTTATTTTATGCCAGGGGTTGGGAGAGGGTAAAGTGGAAAACACGTAAGTTAGAATTCCAAGACTAGGATTTTCATTTAATTAATAATAGAAAAGTAAGCCTGACTTATTAAGTAGAATAGGATTTGAGATATCAAGACACTTTTTCGTGTGATCGCCTAATGATCATAAATAGATCACCTTAAATTTTCTCCTACGTTCAATTTCTCCTTTATTAAATGTATTGAGGAAGCACTTCTTATTAGTGAATGTGTGGATCATCTCAGAGCACATGAGAACACATGCACACACTTGCATTTCTCTGCATATTACATATAAAATAATAGCAATTTTCAGATTACAGAAAGTGTGGCGGAGATCACTAATTGTCTCCAGCGTCCCCATATCCAGGGTTCATCCTTTAGTTAGAGAACACCCACCCTCAAGTTCTAGTGGGGCTCATAGCCACCTAGCCTTTCTAGGCCTCCTCACAGACAGGTGTGACCAGGTGACTCAGTTGTTGCCATTTAAATGGGAGCAAAAGTGGTGTGTTATGTGACTTCTGAATCACGTCCTTAGAAAGAAAGCTGCTTGTCCTCCGTGTCTCTTTCCCACTTCCCACAGGCTGGGTTTGGAACAGTGATGCTACTTCAAACATGAACAAAGATACAATCCCAGGAATTTGCAGAGTAACAACACAGGAGGGACCTGGTTCCCTGGAGTACCTTGAGGAAAAGAGGCACCTACTCCATGGACTGTAACATGGGGAAAAAGGAATTTCTACGATGTTTGAGCCACTTCATTTGTATTTGTATTGTTTTGTTTTGTCTTTGCAGTAACTTGTTCTTTAGCCCTGGCTAACACGGTCACATCCAGCCTAGGAGAGGGCCTTTGCTGTGGATGACTAATGGATATTTTCAGCTTCAAAGACTCAAACTGCTTAAAGGTACAAGTATCTCTGATCTATAATGGTGACTTGAAACAGAATGAATTTAATCAGGCAAACAACAAAATATGATTTTCAAAAGAAAAATCTGTGGTATTTATTTATCCTTTTTCTTTTATTGTTAGGGGCACAAAGAGATGAAGGAAAAACAACTGAAGACCATTCAGATAGAGATTGCTTGCTGATTCTGTCCTGGCTTTTGTGATGAGAATATCTTCAGAGACTCTGGGACAGAAGGCAATACTCCCAAGTCTAAGATACATGGCAGTTTCTTGATAACAAAAATCACTTAAGAGTTTTTATATAAATCTCTAGTTCCTTGTTTCACACACATTACTTCACAGATGACTCTAATTATTTTTTGCTCACAGTGATACAATATTAGTGAAACAATATGAGTCCACATAATAGTATTAAACATTTTAAGCTGCAATGAAAACAACATCTTTGAACTCTCTGCTTTAAACCTTATATGTGACATGCCATGATAATAATAATAGTAATGATTATATGTAGTTACGACATTATAAGAATATAAAGGTGTTTTTTTGCCTCAAAAGCATAGGACTAGTTCACTGCCTGTATCTTTAAAGTTTAAGATCATTTTTGTAGTCAGGTAATGGGTTGGTTTGGCACCAACGTATTAGTTCATCTTAGTTCCCTCTTTAATGTGCAGTTGAAAGACACTTGTTCCTCTTGCCCCAGCCAGGTGAATTCAACTGGCCCACACTTGGCTTTAGCAAAAAAAGAAAGAAAGAAAGAAAGAAAGGAAGGAAGGAAGGAAGGAAGGAAGGAAGGAAGGAAGGAAGGAAGGAAGGAAGACCAAATAATTGAACTAATCACACAAACTAAAAAGTACAAATGCAGAATTACCAATGTTATCCTTGATTTTCCTGCCGACCATCATTGTGACACTTCATAAGAACTTAAGGAAAGGAATATCGTTTGTACCTAGATCACTGGATGCACATTAAAGGTTAACTTAGTGACCAGTTCATGACTTTGTAAAAAAAAATATTACCAAAAGACAGCATACTCTTCTTATGTAACACCACTGAACAAATTATGGCCTTAGGTGTTCTGTGTTGTGTCTGTATCCTAAGAATTATTTAAGGGCAAAACTTATGTCCTATTCTTTAACTACCAAGTTATCTTCCTTCTCTGATTAAACAGATTCTTTGATAAACATAAATGATGTTCCTAAATAATGCTGAAAGTCTCAGGCAGGAGCTGATTGAACTGTTGGTGAATTCTGGTTACAATTTTTTTTCATCTGTAACATCTGAATTAGTTTCATGGGTGACGTGATAGTCGACCTCTGAAATGTGGTGGTGAGAGATCTGGCTCAGTGACAGGAAGCCAGAACCAGGAAATGAGGGAACATAACAACCTAGAGAATAATGGCTGAAGGAAGAACATTAATACTAAATAATGAAGAAGAATGTAAACAGATAAGAGACTCAGAGAGCCCCGGACCTTTAAAAGACTGAAAGAGGAATGGCAAAGATAAAAAATGATAAGACCTGTCAGGAAGAACAAAGTCAACGTGTGTACATTATTCAGTTTAAGGAATTAGAGTCACAAGGTCAAGTGCGGGTAACATTAAATATGAAGAATGGGGAATAAAATAAGTAAAAAGCAAGCTAGTTTCATAAATCAATTCCAGAGCAACTTGGCTGGGGGAGGTGAGAGGAGAGAGGGGGATAACCCATTGGAGCCTGTTGAAATGTCAAGATATATTGCCAATTACGACGTATCAGTGTGTTCATGCAAAACCCCAGCGCGCGGGGCCATAAAACAGTGCATGCCATTGACCGGTGGGGATCACATAATTTTCACTTTGAAGTACATTTAAACAAAGCCAAAGAAAACAAAAGAGCAAACACCGGCATTTGTAGCCAGGGGAACACACACACTGGAAGGCAGGTGAAAAGAAAGAACGCACGAGCTGTTCTCTCAGCCCATCATCCCAGGATGGCCTCTGAGCCCATTTCTGCTGCTTTGGCTGCATAGCCAACACCAGGGAAGAAGCTGCTATAAAAGACAGGCAGAAAGGGGAGGGCTGGAAGGAAGGTTCCAGCAAGGGCCGGTACACTGAGGCTGAGGGCCAGCGCGCCTGCTCTTTGTGCGCTCCCGCTGGGAACCGCACAGGCGGGAGAACCAGGGACGGGCCCCTTGGGGCAGAAGGAGACAGCCCGAGTCGGCCACTAACAACAGACTACAGCCCAAAGTAAACAGTGTGCCGGACACATGGGGGTCGCAGGAAGAGTGGTGATGAATAAGCCTGTATCCAGGCGAGGATTTCAAACAGGAGGAGGCCAAGCCAGGATGAAAATGATTCAGTGCCCTCAGAACCGACTCATGGGAGGCCCAGGACGTGAAGAAAACAAAGAAGAAGTGTCCACACTTCTCAAAGCATTTGACAAAGGGTCGGAGGATGCACAGTGAGAACGAATTGTTGGAACGGGGCAAGGAAAGCAAAGAGGCTGTCGGTGGTATGGCAAGAAGAAATCCAGGGATACAAGGGTCGTGCTCTAACACCTAGATGAGTCCACTCTCACGTGGTCAGCACAAATTAACCTTACAGCCCAGGACAGCGTGGATTCGATCCAAGGGAATGCTGGCAGTTTGGTTCGCACCGGTTGCTGGTGATTTTGCAATCCTCACCGTTAACAGGCTCTTTCTCCCTTTAGGCAGGGCTGACCCCAGCAGGTATGCACTGGTGGAGCCTTGTCAGGTATGTGTCCATGCCATCCTGTTTGAGTGCGTTGAGTGCTACATGTTTTGATGATATCCCTACCTTCAAGTATTTCTTGATAATATTCGAAATTCATTTGAACTAAACTTTTTTTTTTGAGTTGGAGTCTCACTCGGTCACCCAGACTAGAGTGCAGTGGCCGCTCCCGGCCACCGCAGCCTCGACCTGCTGGGCTCCGGCTATCCTTCCACCTCAGCCTTCCAAGCAGCCGGAATTACAGGCATGTGCTACCACGCCCGGCTGATATTTTGATTGATTGTAGAGATGAGGTCTCGCTGCCCAGGCGGGTCTCGAACCCAGGGGCTCAGGCAATCCACTCACCTCAGCCTCCCAAAGGCGCGGGATTACAGGCTGAGCCACCGAGCCCGGCTGAACTAAACTTTTAATGATGACATAATGGACACCTGTGTCTTGGGAGAAGCCATTCTAATTCCGTTATCTCTTTTCTTGATCCTGCCCAGTCTTTCCCAATCACTCCTTGTATCACGTCTCTGAATGGCTAGAGAGAGTGAAGATTTGCACCCACTTGTGAGTTAATTGTAATTGTAAGTTAACATGGTGCATGTGTGAGGGGGTAAAACCCAAAACGGACATTGGCTGTGTTAAGTCACTGAGGTTTTGGGATGGATTTATTCCCGCAGTGCATAACCCAGTTTATGCTCATTGACACTGTCACCCAAACTAATATTGTATAATGTGTACTCTAAGTCTAGACTACAGCCGTCAGCATTTTATTTACAAAGAAATATTTATAGGATTAGCAACACATTTGCTACTTTATCCACATTATAGATAAACTAGATCAGATAATATAGTTGTCCCAATCCATGTTTTATAAAAGAAAAGTTCAGATTATGCATCACTCTGTCAGCCCATGGGTACATGTGTGTAGTTATGCCCACACACATTCATGCACGCGCGCGCACACACACACACACACACACACACACACACACACACACACATATCTCAAAAGTGGCTATTTTATATGTGAAAATTTGACCTAATTTTGCATGTAAAAATAAGGTATTTTGTTTCAATTCTATACTGTGTAACCACAGTATAGAATATATAAGCATGTGTAAATTTTGCTAAAAGTTCCGAAAATGTTTCTTTACAGAAACCCTGCAGAGTTCAATTTGGCCAATGTTAGGTCTGGAGAAGCAGACAAAAAAAAAAAAAAAAAGCACGGGGATGGCCAAAGCCTGCTTGTTCAGGGAAGCCAGTGGGTATGCATGGACTGTAGGTATGTGTGCTGTGAGCACCCCCAAAATGGAAGATTACCCCTGTATTTGGACACAACCTGTCTCAGGTAAACACATTTTTACCCCATACTGTTTACACTAGTGTTTATTTTGATATGGTGTTTCAGAGTTTTTTAAAAAAAGAAAGTATGACTTCAATCTTGATCATGCCAGTCTGTTGGTGCTAGAGCAAAACAGCTCAGAATGTGATACCCTAAAGCCTGATAGCAGGATTCGAAGTGCAGAGAAATTGCAGTGGCACCAAGGGTTTTATATTCTTCGACTAAGATTTTTGCTCCAGATTCTAACATCTTGCCAGCTTTACGCTTTTACCTGGATCACTAAGACACATGGAGTTATGTACTTAGCTTATTTAATAGTGCCTTGCAACAGAATACATGCAATAATTAAATTAATGTTGCTATATGAATAAATGAATAAAAATGACAAAAAATTGTACCAGGAAATCTCTGAAACCTAGCAAAATTGTTCATAGAATCCTCCCAGAATTTTATAATTGGAAGGGTCTGTAGAGAAGTCTGGTTTAGTCTCCCACAACATCCTTTCCATGGATGCATCCAACCTCCCAAAATATCTCCAGTGTCAGGGAGCGCACCACTTTACAGGACAGCCTTTTCTGCTTATAATGCTGCTTATAATGAGCTCTGACCCTAACACACATCTGCTTTCTGTAACCTGCAAGCCACAGATAGACTTAAATACCAATTTGGTGTTGAGTTTTATCCTCAAGCATTTCACCAGTTTCCCTTCTCTGGGGGCCCAAGGCCCTATTCTGAGGCATGACTGGCTTCTCCCAGCACTCCCCATTAGAATTTCCTCTTCTCACCTTCTTCAACCTCCAGTCAAATACATATGTCTGGAATTCTATTTGAAGAAACTCTAATAAGCAATCTGTACACTTTAACATAAACTTCCAGGGGAGATTGTTTGGCCCAGAGGGTTGTTTCCTGATGTTAACCTACGTGCCTTAATGTTAAGAGGGGAGAGATCTGAAGGTCAGATGGAACCCTCTTTGGCCCTCAGGACTTACTACTCGGTACCTCTGTTTTGCACGTTTGTATGGAGTTGGTTCTTTTTATCTTGCTTTGTCCTGACCTTCCATTAGGTTGAAGACTGGAGCATTTTGTTCCTTGCTTAGCTCCAAATTCTCAGGCATTTATTTTTGAACATATTAAATCTCCAGAGAGGACCTTTAAAAAATTATCAGCAAAAGAAACAATGCAGGAGATATACTTCCAGAATTTAAACTTTATTATAAGGTTACAATCATCAAAACAGCCTGGTATTGGTATAAGAATAGGCATATAGACCAATGAAACAGGTTAGAGATTCCAGAAGCAAAACCTCAATTTCTCAACCTACTCATCTTCGACAAAGTTTCCACTGACAACCACTGGGGAGAAGAGAACTTATTCAGCAAATGGTTCTGTGAAAACTGGCTGACTACATGCAGAAGATTAAAACAAGACCCCTTTCTATCACCATGAACAGAATCAACTCTAAATGAATCAAAGACCTAAACGTGAAACCCCAAACTGTTAGAATCTTAGAAAATGCAGGAGACAACCTTATGGAAATTGGAACTGGCAACCAATTTCTTATCAGAACCCCAAATGCTCATGCCATAAGAGATAAGATTGACAAATGGGACCTCATCAAACTGACAAACTTCTGCAAAGTAAAAGAAATTATCAAGAGAGTGGGAAGACAGTCAATTGAATGGGAAAAATATTTGCCAACTGTATATCTGACAAAGTGCTAACACCTAGGATCTGCAAGGAACTCAAATGTGCCAAAAAGAAAAAGCCAAACAGCCCTATTCGAAAGTTGGAAACGATATGAACAGACACTTCTCAAAAGAAGACATGTGAGCAGCTCACAGATACATGAAAAAAATGCTCAATTTCACTAATTATCAAAGAAATGCAAAGTAAAATCACACTGAGATACCGCCTAACTCCAGTCAGGATGGTCATGATCAAGAACTCAAAAAATTACAGATGCTGGAGATGCGGGAAAACGGTACACTTCTACACTGTTGGAGGGAGTGTAAACTAGTACAACCTCCATGGAAAGCAGTGTGGTAATTCCTAAAAGATTTAAAAATGAACCTTCCTCGAGACCCACCTGGGCAACTTGGCGAGACCTCATCTCTACAATAAACCAAAAAAGCAGCCGGGCCTGGTAGCGCGTGTCTGTAGTTCCAGCTACTCGGAAGGCTGAGGCGGAAGGATCGCCGGAGCCCAGCAGTTCGAGGCTGCGGTGGCCGGGAGCGGCCGCTGCACTCCAGTCTGGGCGACAGAGTGAGACTCCAACTCAAAAAAAAAAAAAAAAGGAAAGAAAAGAAAAATGAACCTTCCTTACCCAGCAATACCCCTTCTGGGAATATATTCAGAGGAAGTCAAATCACTCTATTAAAAAGATACCTGCACTTGCATGTTTATTGCAGCAGTATTCGCTATAGCAAAAACACGGAACCAGCTGTGTTGCCCGTCAAAAGTAGTGGACTAGATAAAAAAATGTGGTTCATATACACAATGGGATATTACACAGCCATAAAGACAGACCAAATTATGAACTTCACAGCAACTTGGATGGATTTAGAGTCTATCATACTCGGTGATCTATTACAGAAATAAAGAACTGAGTACAGCGTGTTCTCACTCATAAGTGGATCCTGAACAATTATTATAATACTGCAAGAAAGGGATTGGCAGTAGTGGGAAACTGCCAGCAGAGAGGAGGCACACTTCATCAGTGGGGATACCCGATCTCAAGCCAGGCCAAGTGGGGACCAAAGGGAGGCCCAAACTTTGCCTGTACCATGACCATTTGTCTATCTAATCCTGAATGGTACCCCACACCCTTAAAATAAAAAAGGTGTTTCTTCTTATTAAATATTAAGACCATAAAACAGAAAATGATTTTTCTGAGTTTGGAAAAGTGCACAACAGCTACATCGTAAACCTGTGAGTGTATGTGAGGGTGGAGGGTGTTTCCTGTAAACAGCAGTTGCAATGGAGTTTCAGTGGAACGAGGCTGGGCTTTGGAGTTAGGCAGTCCAAGGCTCCAGTCCTAGTGTGTGTACTTTTGAGAAAGTCACTTATTTAAGTCTCAGGTTCCTTATCTGTGCAGTGGGTCTAATGATGCTATGTTCTAGGATGCTTTTGAAACTCAAATATTCCTGGCACATAGAGGGCGCCCAGTCAGTATTTATTTCCTCTTCCCATCCCAGAGGAATTCTTGTGAGAACACTTCTCACTAATTATTACTAATTCTCTTTAAAAAATAGATCTTCATTCTCCAATCCATTAAGCTACAACGAGACGTGTAAACACTTACTTTACCAGATATAAGTATATAACCTGTACTTTGCGGAGCTGGAAAGGGCTTTCCTCCAAAATCTGTCCCGAGTCAGCGTGGCTGAGCACGTGTCTTGTTAACCATAGGAAGGTGACCATGCCTCTACCAGGCACGATGCCACCACACCACTCAGGCTTGACTCAAACTATGACAACTCTGACTTAGGAGTCTGATTGACCTTTAGGTAAAAGTCAGATTCGGTGCAGTATCACCCTTGAGACACTTTGCAGCCAGCTGAGTTCATTCCACGACTAAACCACGTGAAAACCGCGGAAGTCACTGCAGCAACCCAGGAGTCTTCTTTTACCAAGAGATCAGTATTCCAAAGGAGGGTCGTGGAATATTAGGCCAGTTCCAGTGCAGAATTGTTCTCTTCACTCCTGCCTTTACTTATGCTACTTAATGTGTTTGACCTCTAAAATACTCTCCCATCTTGACTCAACAGGAATAACTTTTCAAAAGCCCACCTAAGATTAATTGAGTCCATCAAAGAGCTGGCATCTTCAAAATTACTCTTCTAGCCAGCAGATTGCTCTGCAGGGGTTGAGTTGGGTTTGTGAGTGGATGTTTCATTTACTTGTGTCACTTTTTATTAGTCTTGTTTCCTTAAATACAATAGACTGGATATTCCATGAGGTAAAAGGAGCGTTTTTGGGCTACCTTTGTAAGTTTCCTTGATGCTCAACAATTTATATATATATATATATCATACATATCTATCTATACACACATATATTCATATGAGGGGGAGATTTTAAAAGGTAATTATTTTTTGAAGGGTGGGTTTTTTGTCGTATAGACTTCCCTTGCTGGGTAAGTGTTCTAGGATCGCATCAGGATCAGTACACCAGCTGGTGTTGTGAGAGGCGGCGTTTAGGCTTTAGCGAATTTTTTTTGGAGATTCTTTCAGCATGCTTGCCCATTTCATGATGGATGATTCGTGAGCACACTTGTCCACACCACGCTGAGTGCTCAGCAGTTCTTCACCGAAGCAGCACGGCCCTCGTGCCCCGCCCTCCTTGTTTGCCTGACCTCACCGAGTGACTGCGCCCTGCCCGTGGAAAGACGCCCTCAGAAAGAAAGGACTTGCTGATGTGGAAGAGGTGAAACACAAAATGGCAGAAGCACGAAAAGGCATCCAAATTGATGAGTTCAAAAACTGCTTTGAGCTGTGGAAAAGCATCTCAGTGTGTGTATTGTATCAAATGGAGAGTGCTTCGCAGGTGACAAGTTTAAACATGTACACATAAATACATAATTTGGTATAAATAAATTGTGTTTTGAGGGGTTCCCCTCGTATGCACAATAAGATTAATTTACTGACTCTCACAGAATTATTTGCCAATTTCTTATTTAAAATCCTGCCCAGGGTTTCTTTATTTTTTCACTTATTCATCCATTTGTTTATTCAATAAATAATTATTAAATGCCCATTAAGGTCTAGACCTTTGGGGAAACATAAGTGAATACTACAAATTATTCCCTCAAGAGATTCCAGTTTTGCTGGGAGAGAGAAATAATTGTGGCATACAATGATAAGGAATACACGAACCACAGTGGCATAAAGGGGCCAGTTATTAACTGTGTAAAAGAATCAGAAAAAAGGTATAGAGAGGGCAGCCCTGGGAAAGAGTTTTCATTTATGAATGTGAATTCTTCATAAGAGAATTATCAGAAGGTTACATTTCAGGTAGAGAGGACAGTGCCTACAGTAATGAATTGACCTTCATAAGTGAAGACTTTCCTAGGGCCACCCTCTCTACAACTTTTTTCTTACTCTTTTACACAGAATGGGAACCCCTTTAACTCCCTCTACTAGACCCACAGCCACAGGAGAACAAGAGCACTGTGTTATGTTTACTCTTGTATCCCAGCATTCAGATCCATGCTGGCTTACAGAAAGTAACCAGTAACTATTTATTGAATAATTTAATGATTAATAACCACATCAAAACATCTGAGGCAAAAACTGAGAGACCTAAGGGAGAAATAGATGGAACCATAGTTGGAGGCTTTAACACCCTGTGTCAAAAATGGACAGATTCAGCAGGCAGAAATTAAGGAAGGACATAGTTGAACTCACCAGCACCATCAATCAGCAAGATATAATCGGCAACCGTAGGCTACTTCATCCAACAACAGCAGATTACACAAGCTTCTCAAATTCACATGAATACTCACCAAGGTAGATCACATTCTAAGCCATAAAATACACCTTAACACATTTAAAAGAATAGAAGTCAGACAATGTCTGCTCTCAGACCACAATGGAATCAAACTAGAAACAAACTACAGGAGGCAAATGAATGAATTCATGAATAAACTTGAGTCAAGATCAGACAATTTTGGAGAAGTTTCCTTTTTTATTCAGCAGAAATTTGGGTCTGTCTGCTAGAAATATCTTTGAATTTCACTTTATCTTTAGCAGGTAGCAAATCTGTTTTTTGTCCCTTTTCAATTCCCTGCTTAATTGCCAAATAAAGGGTATTTGGTAATTTCCCATCTGTCCTATAGGTCCTGGCTATTGTGAGTAAAAGAGCTCAGTCCTTGAGGGAGCTGGTTTTGGTGTCTACTTTATTCATTTTTTTTCTTCCCATGCCGCCATTAAAAGTCAGACTTGTGGTAAGAGAGCAATTAACCTTTAGTGACTCTGTCCCATTTTTCCTTGACACAATGTTTGTTCCTTTATTTTCTTTTTGTCCAAACGAACACTCTTAATTACTTCAGATAATACAAAGTGGAGTCACTAGGGCCAAGATCTTAAGCCACAGAGGTTGCTCTTACCATAGCTACTTTTAGAAGTAGTTAAGTAGATTTGATAAAAATTGTAAAGATTGTCAAAAGCATTTGAGTCAGATTGTAGTCTGAGCTGCTAAACTGCCAACTCAACAGCTTGTAGGGGTTGGAAAGTGAGGAAAATGGAATAAATCCAGTGATTAGAAGTCCCCAGATGTCCCCTCCATGACATGAAACATCTTTGGGTTAAGAGGAAAGAGTCTTTGGGACTGGCTGTGGTTGTCCAAAGCTTATCTTCATCTTTGCTGCTTCTGCTTCTATCTCACGCTGTTCCCCACCCCACTCCCAGCTTCTTTACTTTTCTAACCTCAAGTCATTGTCTTTGATCTTTTCTTTTCCCATTGATGATTTACCTCAAGTTCATCAACCCTATTTAGGCCAACTTGGTCCCCAACTATGGGTTTCGTCACCTAGTAGATACTCACCAATCCAAGCTAGGTATCCTTGCAATTTGTCTACAAGTTCTGGTCAATATCTAGTATGTTTGGCACTCATAAACCCTGAAAACCAACAAACATATTAAACACAAGACTTCACAAATATTCTGTTGCTCAAACTAATGGTAACTGATAGACGTCTGACTAGTCCTGTGGCAAGATCTGGAGAAGAAGGTAGTAGTCAAAGTCAGTCATATCTTTTCAAAGTCCCTGACAGAATGCTCTTTGTTAATCAAGAAGGCGGTTAGTCTCCATTCTCCATTCTCCTTTATCTCTGAAGCACTTGAATCACTTTACTTTTTGCACATATTTCTCTTTTAAGACTACCTAAAGATAAATACCTGTGACTTCCTATTTGAATATAACCCCTTCTTAGTAACTACAAAAGTAGTGGGAAACTTTGACTATTTCTGCATACTTTCTAGAATACTGTTAAGTTCCCTTAATACCAACCTGTAAAATCACCAATCTATACACTTTGACTTGTCAGCTCAAAAGTGGGCACAGGTTTTTCTCTACTACCTGTTGCTGTCAATTGGTCACAGTTTTGGAGGAAACATGGTGGGGTAGAGGTGCAGTCAATGATACAGACTTTGTCTTTAGAAAAAGCTTATCTGTACCCTTCTGAAGGAGTTTACAATCATGTGTTTTTTAGGACATTAATCAACTAAAGTAACCATTGAATACAATTTTTCTTTCTCAGGCCATTATCCTAAGACATTATAGAAAATGTGGAGTTTACAAAAAGGAAGAGGAAGGGGAGGAGGAAAGGGAGAAAAAGAAGAAAATAACAGTTTAAAAAAAATTACCACCCAGGAGACAGTTGTTAACATTTTGGTATACTACTTTCTAGTCGCTTTCCAGGCTGTATGTATTTATATATATAAAATGTTTCTTTTCAGAAGACAGAATTTTTTTGCACAAATTGTTTTATACTCTGCTTTTTTCACTTACCAATGTGCTATGTATATCTTTCCAGGTCAGCAAACATTTTTTTGTAAAGAGCCAGATAGTAAATATTTTCAGTTTTTCAGGCCATGTGGTCTCTGTCACGACGACTCAGCTCTGCTGTGTATCACAAAAGCAGCCATGGACAATACATAAATGAATAAGTATAGCCATGTTCCAATAAAACTTTATTTACAAAAGCCGATGAGTGTAATTTAACCACGGGATCATGGTTTGCCAACTCTAGTCCTAAGTCTTGGGAAGCATCATTTGAAATGACCTCACCAGCCTCCAATCCAGACAGAAGCCCATAGGTTATCACTTGAGTGATGTTGCTACCTTCATTCTTGCTCCCTTGCTTGTCTTGCCTCCCATCCTTGTTTATTGACCCAGGCTTGGGTTAATTACCTGCTTCCTTTGCAGATACCTTTTACTGTCTTCTCTGCTTTCTTCACTTCTGCTGAATGTCAGCTGTGGTCAAAGAATGTTAAAAAGAGGAAAGAACAGGAAGGTGCTCCCCAACACTCATTTGACTGCTCCCATTTCCCACATTGCCTTTGCACATTTTTCCAAGCTCTGCTTCCTCGTTGAATCAGATGTTAACTATCTTGACTTTCTTTGCAGATGGCCTTGTCCCACCTCTTTCACAGAGGCCTGAGATTATGTAATGTGTAAGTCCTCAACCTTTCCCTCCCCTGAACAACTATGTATTAATGGTATTTTTATACACACTATTGATCTATTCTTCAAATTCGTAGACCAGACTGTGGCAATAGTCCCTTCCCTTGTGCCAACTTTATAATCCTTCAGCACTTAGCATCCTTTTATTTCATCTTTCACCACTCACCCTAATTTTCTCTATCTAAAAGCTCATTCTCATCCTAATAATCAGGTAACCAAACAAATAAAACCCTTGACAAAGTAAGAGGAAGCACTACCTTATCCCCTCATTATGCCAAACTTCTAGGTCTTTCCACCACTCCTGCTTCCATACCTCTCACTTATTCCCAGCAGTTGGCTCCCACCATCATCCACCTATCAGGAGTGCTCCTTCAAAAGGATTCAATAATCTTTTCTCATCATGTTTTTCCTCTCATATAAGCACCTTCTTAATGCTTTATTCCTTCTTGAGCTTCAAGGTGCCTGTATTCCCATCTCTCTAAATTCTGTTCTTTTTTTTTCTTCTCATTTTAGGATTCCTCTACTCATTTCCACTCCCTGGTTGAAGTTGTTTTCAAAAGCTCTTGTGTCTCCCCCCATTATATTCAATCACAGTCTTTCTGTTCTCAGGAAGCAATGACCTCTGGTCTGTTTCTCTAGTTCACCACTTTTATGTTCTTCTGTAACTCACAGCACATGAAACAATCCTGCATGCCTAGCAACTAACTTACTATTAATTTTCCAGATTTATCTTTCTTCTGAGTTTCTATACCCCTTGTTACTGCTACTATTAGTACTACCAACACGACTATTATTCACTAAGTAATGACTTGTGCAGTTAGATGCCTTATAAGCATTATCTCAATTATTCCTCACAATGTAGGCTGCAATAATTACCTCATTTTATAGATAGGAAGTTCAGCTAGTTAAGAAAACTTGTTCAAATAACTTAAACTAGTAGTAGAGCTGGGATTTTTACTTAGCTCTATCTGGCTTTAGAGTCTGGTTCAATTGTCTACTGTGGCATGACAACTTACCTCAAAATTTAGTGACTTAAAAAACAGTGATTTGGATTGGACTTCTAGAATGGAGAAATCAAGAGCTCATAGGATCCTACTGCCAGCAAAATAACTCAACTGGTGGTAGTTATAAAAAATAATCACTTAATGTCTCTGGGAATTGTCCCATGGGCATATAGCAAAATGGAGACATCTTTATTCAAGAAAATATACTAAATCTCAGTAAGAATAGTCTTTGGCATTTGGGTCATGATCGTTTCCTTCCCTTACCCAGGTTCTTGTTATCAAAACTCTTCCCAAGGCACTCTACTCAAGACAGGTGCTGCCAAAAATATAGGGGCTTCTCCTTCCTATCTCAACTTCCAGTTTGGTTTCACTTTGGGAAGGATGGGCTGGTAGTGTTTCTCATCTGCCTACCCAGTTCCGTGTTGTCAAAGCCCTAATTTAGGCAGGTGCAGTCAAGAAGATGGATCTCCTCTCCTTTTCTCAGTGATCACTTGTAGGGCAGAATCTGTTTTCCAAATATAGAAAGCCAGTAGTACCGGGACTTAAATGGCTCCTAGCCCAGTTTGTCATGCCAAGGAAGCATAACTGAGAAAACCCAGGGCTGTCACCTGCCAGTGGTCACTTGTCTAGTGAGGGTGTCACTCTGGGAAAAGCTGATCTTCACCAATAGCTCCAGTATGGTGGTAGAAGAGCTCAGCTTAGAAGAAAAGGAAGACCATAAGGACAAGGATCTCTGCAGTACTATCAAAGAGATTGGGATTTATTTGAGAATAGCATGAGAGAATTTCATGCATTGTCTTAAAAATAACAGAGATTTGGTGGTGACCAATGAAGAGGAGGCTGTTAGTTCTTTGATAACAGCAAAATGGCAGAGCAACTAAAAGTTTAATAAAGAGGACCAGAGACGGTGACAGTCAAGAAAAGCACTCCTGGGTTCATATTTAACAGTGAGACTTGGGAAACCTATGTGTATTTGTTAGGCAATACTCACATAGGACCAATGAGAGCAGGATGTGGTACACATTTGAAAGCATTATCCAAAGCTCACATTGATTTAGCCATGCAGGGCAAAAGCCTCTGGTGCAAGGGGCTCAAATACAACTTCTGATTAAATACAGGTTGAACAATAAGCTACTGTGAAACAAGGACAAATACTAGGAAGCCAGATTTAAAAATAAAATCACAGTCATCCTTGGCACTCTGGAAGACTGTATGTATGCCCATACATTCTCAGAAGTTATAAGGAAGGAACAGTTTAAGCTAGTAATCTCTGGCAAAGCAGGGTACAAATATGTAAATTCCCCAAATATTAATAGCAGCTTTCAAGCCATACACATATACAATAATAAAAGGTAAAAATTGAATTAGGTGAGGGATTTATTCACAACATTTTACTAATAAGTGGTTAATGTCAACTCAGGGGCAACCTCTAGGCCAAATTAAAAGACAAAACAAAGAAATGAACAAAAACCCAATAAAATAACAGGCTGCACAAAATTAGTTCAGATAAGATATTAAGCAAATAACCAAAATGACCAAACAACAACAATGATCTAATGAGAAAGAGAGAGACTCATTTTCCAGAGTTGCTATAATAGATTATCTGAAATGTCAAACTTTCAACAAAAATTATGAGACATGCAAATAAGTAGGAAAGTTTGACTCATACTCAGGGAAAATAATATACAGACAGTAGAAACTACTTTTAAGAGAGCCCAGATAGTGAACTTAGAAGACAAAGACCTCAAAGTAGCTATTATATGTTTAAAGAAATAAACAAATTGTGATTAAATCATAAAAGGAAGGTATGATGGTACAGTTTTATAAAATATAGAATAGCAATAACAGAAGAACTTATTAAAGGAACAAAATAGAAACTCTGAAGTTGAAAAGTGCAATAATGATAAATAAATAAATAAAGTGAATAGTTTACTAGTGGGGTCTAAAAAACATATTTCAGCTAGTGGAAGAAGATATCAGAAAACTTAAGGATAAGTCAATAGAGATTATGTAAGCTGAAACAGAGAAAAAAGAATGTATAAAAATAAGCAGAACTCAAAACATTGTGGAAATACATTAGGCACAACAAAATACATGTGATAGGAGTATCGGAAATAGGGAGAGAAAGAAAGGAAAAGAAACATTATTTAAAGAAATAATTGCTGATTTCCAAATTTGATGAAAAACATTTGTCCATACAAGAAAGAAGCTTAATGAACTCCCAAGATAAAAGCAAAGAAATGCACACCCATAAAAACCATAGCAAAAATATTTAGAGTCAAAGATTAAAAACAACATATTGAAAGCTGTAGGGAAAAAATAATGTAACACATATTAGTGAACTTCAATAAGAATAACAGCCAACTTCTCAAGAAAAGCAATGCAGGCTGGAAGGAAGTGGAGTGATATATTCTAAGGGTTGAAAGAAAAAGAATGTCAACTGAAAATCTGATATCAAGCAAACTACCTTTTAAAGAGAGGTGAAATAAAAATATTCCAAGATTTAAAAAATTGAGATAACTCATTTCTAGCAGACCTCCCTTACAAAAGATACTTAATTTCTTCAGACTGAAAGCAAGTAACACCCGACCATAGTTTATATCCATATGAAAAAAAGAGTGCTACTAAAAGTAATTTGGTATATAATTGTGAAATGCAGAATAATTAAATATTTCTTTTCTTCTTTTAACTGATATAAAACATAAAGCAATGCATAAACTGTATTGCTAGGTTCATAACATAAGAAAGTGTAATATATGAGACAATAACAACACAAACAAGAAAGATGGGAACAAAGCTGTGTTAGAGTAAGGAAATAGCATCAGATGGTAGCTCAAATCCACAGAAAGAAAGAGAACCAGAAAGAGTAAATAAGATAGTTACTATAGTAAACTTTGTAAATATATACCTGTTCCTTTTAATCTTTGCTTTCAACTGCTTTAAAAGACACAAGATTATATGAAGCAATAATTATATCAGTGTTTTGCTGAGTCTATAATATGAAATCCTAATAAGCATTATAGTTAATAGCATAAAAAGAGAAGGGCATAGAATAGCACAAAATGAGAAAGTAGTTAAATGGAAGAGAGAAAACACCATATGAAAGTAAAGTTTCTATATTTCATTGGAACTAAGGCAGTATAAATCTGAAGCAGATCTGGTAGTTGTATATTATAAGTTCTAGATCAAAATGTAAAACGTTTGTGCCTTTAATTATACTATTAAGAGAGTTAAATAGACATAATATTTTCAAATTATATTTCTGATAATAATCTTGAATTCAGGCTATATATAAAAAAATAAAAGAAGATGGACTTGCAGCAACTTGAATGGATTTGGAATTGATTGGATTTGGATGGACTCAGTGATTTATCACAGAAACAAAGAACTTAGTTTCACATGTTCTCACTCATAAGGTGACCTTGAACAATGATAATACTATAAGAAAGTGATTGGCAGTAGTGGAGAACTATCAGGGGAGGGGGGTGGGATTGGCAGTTGAGGGGAAGTTAGGGGAGGGAGGGGCACACCTCATCAACAAGGGTACTTGCATGGTTAGTGTTTGTATACCTAACCCTGAATTGTACCTCACAACTTTATAATAAATAAATCAATTAATTAAAAAAAGAAGATGGATCTCCTCTCTTCTAAAAGCAACTCATACAACTCAACAATAACAAGACAAACAACTCAACCAAAAAATGGTCAAAGTGTATGAATACATGTCTCTAAATAAGATATACAAATGGATTATAGATACAATACATGCTAAAGGCATTATCCATGAGAAAATGCAACTTGTGACTATAATGACATATCACTTTACATCCACTAAGATGGCTATAGTCAAAAGTATAAGTAATAAAAAATGTTGGCAAGAATGTGGAGAAATTAGTACCTCATACATTGAGGGAATGTAAATGATAAAGGCATTCAGAGAATTGTTTGGCAGTTTTTCAAAATGTTCAACATAAAGTTGTCATATGATCCAACAACTCCATTCCTAGGTGTATACCTACCTAAAATCAAAATTTTTGTCATATCAAAGCTTGTACATTAATGTTCATAGAAGTATTAGTCATAATAGTCAAAAAGTAGAAACAATGTCCATCAACTGATGAGTGGATACATAAAATGTAATATATAATACTTATATATAAATGTAATATTATTATGTAACAAAATAAAAGAAGTACTTATACCTACTTCAGCATAAATGAGCTTGGACAACATTATGCTAAGTGATAGACTCCAGTCACACATTACATATTATATAATTCATTTAGATCATATGTCTAGAATCTATTGGGTGTGTAAGTAGATAAGCAGCTGCAGAGGACTGGAGTTGCATGAACATGGGGAGTGCTAATGACATTTCTTTTCAGTAGAACAAAACTGTTCTAAAATTAAATTGTGCTGTTGAGCACGCAACCCTGAATTTACTAAAAGTAATTAAGTTATATACTTTATATGAATGAATTGTATGGTATGTGAATTACACCTGAATAAGTTGTTTTAAAATGAGTTAAGATTTTATAAGATCCTATAAATTGACTGGGCTCAGCTGGATTGTTCTTCTGCTCCACTCAGCATCAGTTGAAGATTTTTATGAAGCTCAATTCATCTGGGAGCTTACGTTATGATGGAGCATACAAAATAGCCATACACACATGACTGACTGGCAGTTGGTTCTAGCTGTTGGCCCAGCACTTCTCAGGTCTCTTCCCCGTGGCCTCTTTCCCCCAGTAGTCTAGATCAGTTTCCTTACAGAGTAGTGACTAGGTTTCAAAAGAGCAGATGAATAGGAGGCAGGTTCCTTCTGTTATTTTCTACTGCCAAAAACAAGTCCAGCCCAGATTCAAGGGGAAATGAAATAGATGTCATGTCGTAATGGGAGTAAGAGGATGCGTTTATAGAGATGGGAAGAACTTGTGGTGGCTGTCTTTGAGATAACCTCCCACAGAGGTCTCAACCACTAAGCAGCAACTAGTGCAGGCTATCAGAGAAGGCCAGATGAAAGGATTAACATCTCAGTGAAAGCCAGTAATGACACGTGACATTCTTATATCTAAGGATTCTTGTTCTGGTAATTTTCTCTGCTACTTTTGCAACCAGACTTCAGGGTATAGGAATAGTTCTGCTGTTCTGCAATCATGCTAGGACACGGGAAATTCTGTGAGCTGGTCTAAGACTTTTTCTTTTCTAGGATCTTTCTACAACACTTGAGAAAGGAGCTCTCTGCTGTAGGATCCCAAAACTATCTGAGGATTTTTACATCGATGTTCATAAGGCATCTTGGCCTGTAGTTCTCTTTTTTTTTGTTGAATCTTTACCTCATTTGGGTATCAGTGTGGTGTTAGCTTTGTAAAATGATTTGGAGAGAATTCCATCTTTCTCAGTTCAGCCCCTCCTTGTATGTTTTGTAGAATTCTGCTGGAAAGCCATCTGATCCAGGGCTTTTTTTTTTTTTTGTAGGTAGTTTTTGTATGACAGAGTCAATTTCCTGGGTTGTTATTAGTCTGTTTACTGTCTCAATGTCTTCTCGTTTCACCCTGGGGAGGTTGTGTGATGTCAGAAAGTCCTCCATTTCATTTAGGTTATCTAGTTTGTTTCCATACAGGTGTGCATAGTAATCTCTGAGAATCTTTTGTATTTCTCAAGGTCAGTGGTGAATTGATCTTTTGTATTTCTGATTGTGTTTATTTGGGCTTTTTCTTGGTCATTCTGGCTAGGGGTTCATTAATCTTGTTAATTCTTTCAAAGAACCAGTTTTTTGTTTTGTCGATGTTTTCTTTGATATTTTTGTCTTCTATGTCCTGTATTGGGCTCTTATTTTGGTGATCTGGATTCTTATGCTAAAGTTGGGGTTTTGGTGGTCTTCTCTTTTCAGTTCTCTTTGGTGTTGCAGTTCTATTCACAATAGCAAAAACATGGAACCGACCATGTTGCCCATCAAAGTTGGATTGGATTTAAAAAATGTGGTACATATACACAATGGAATATTATGCAGCCATAAAGGATGGACATATGAACTTTGCAGCAACATGGATGGATTTAGAGTCGATCATACTCAGTTATCTATCACAGAAGCAAAGAACAGAGTACCATATGTTCTCACTCATAAGCAGACCTTGAAAAATTATCATAATACTATAAGAAAGGGATTGGCAATAGTGGGAAACTGCTAGGGGAGAGAGGGTGGGATTGGCAGTTGAGGGAAACTGCCAGGGGATGGAGGGGCACACCCATCAACAAATGTTTGCCTGTATACTAAACATTTGTATACCTAACCTTGAATTATACCCCATATCTTTAAAATAAAAATTAAAAAAAACTTATCTGAGCTGGGCTCAGTGGCTCAGCCTGTAATCCCGTGCCTTGGGAGACTGAGGTGAGTGGATTGCCTGAGCCCGAGGGTTTGAGACCCGCCTGGGCAACTTGGCGAGACCTCATCTCTACCATAAATCAAAAAATCAGCTGGGCGTAGTAGCGCATGCCTGTAATTCCGGCTACTTGGAAGGCTGAGGCGGGAGGATCGCCGGAGCCCAGCAGGTCGAGGCTGCGGTGGCCGGGAGCGGCCACTGCACTCCAGTCTGGGTGACAGAGTGAGACTCCAACTCAAAAAAACCCCAAAAACCAAAAAACAAAAACTTATCTGAAAATAACATCATCTCCTATCAACTAGTGAAAAAGAGACATTCAGAAGATAATAGTCAAGGAATCTCTAATCCCTTGGTGTGAAATTTCATCAATCTCCTTTTAAAATGATTTATGATTACATAGGATTCCTTATGTTGGCTAGACTCAGTTGGGATTTTGACAATCTGTAGTTAATATGGTGGTGCACCGCCTCAGATTCTCCCTTCATGGCAGGGCATGCATATTTTTCCCATGTGCTGAGGATGTTGATGGGTCATAACTGCAACCACCTCCAGGAATTACCCAGCTGAAGATTGCTCAGTCGCTTGATGATAGGATAAAGGAAAAGAACAGCAAGGAGTTCGCCATGACTAAAGGGATGTACCGAGAGTTTGAGCCATGCCAAGAAGCCACGGTTTTATCCTCTAGGCCACTGAGAATCACTGAATGATTTTAAGCAGGAAAGTGGCAAGACCACACCTGTCTTGTGTGATGGTGCGAAATACAAACTGAGTGGCGCTGGTGGAGATAAAAGTAAAAGCGGTCAGAATGGCAACAAAGACTTAATCTATAGCATTTCCCATGAGCTGGCTAGAAATATATGATTCAAATTACATTTCTAAATTATTGTTTAGGGGATTTAGTAATCAATTGAATGTATGGCTTGAAAGAAGTAGTCAATGGTCTCAGACAGTGGTGTGAACAATCAGTTCTCTGAAAATAAAAATGTGCATATATATCATTACATAAGTTTATGATAAATTTTATTGATTTACAGTATGGGTAGTATATAGTTTGCAGATATTAAAAAATGCAAATTTGTATTGTAAATTTCATAGCCAGCTGATTTGCACAGAATGCTTGCGTTAAATTTTGCTGAACTCTTGTATCTATAGCCAACCTCTAGTTGCAATTCAAACATGATTTGACAAATAAAGTTGCATCCTAATCTGGTAACACTGCATGCCATAAAATTATTTTCAATAAATACGACAGGCAGTGTGCTGTCCAACTATTTCTGGCTCCCATACAAGTAATATTCATTAAACTGAAGCCTCTTTCAGCATCAGTACTAACCATGACTCGCTTTTAAATGTAACTTGCATTATTAGCATTTTCTCCATCACTTTCTTAAGCCTCACCAACCACAAAGCAAACATCAAACCCCTATTTATAGCATTTGCCAATTTTCATGGTGGAATTGCTCCCACTATGGCTGATTTTAAGCTACCTATGACATGCTATTAAACAGGGAATTGGAAAGAAATGTACATCGGCACCCCATTATATAGTGTTTCTAACATATAGGTGCAATATAAGCTCAAGAGTATGGGGGAAAAAGTAAAAATCATTAGGAAATGATAACTTTAAGGATTTATTATTTTGGCTTTAATATAATTTATTAAATTATAGTTTCATATGATTTAATTTTTAATAATGACTGTGTTTAACAACTGGCTTGCAAAATTTTTTTTTTTTTTTTTTTGAGTTGGAGTCTTACTCTGTTGCCCAGACTGGAGTGCAGCCTCGACCTGCTGGGCTCCGGCATTCCTTCTGCTCAGCCTTCCCAGTAGCTGGAATTACAAGCGCGCGCTACCACGCCCGGCTGATTTTTTGATTTATTGTAGAGATGAGGTCTGGCTGCCCAGGCGGGTCTCGAACCCGCGGGCTCAGGCCATCCGCTCCCCTCAGCCTCCCAAAGGCGCGGGATGACGGGCTGAGCCACTGAGCCCAGCAACTGGCTTGCAAAATTCTGCATATCTAAAAATTTGTGAGCTGGTAGAAGCCAGCTCCAGCATGCCGTTGTCCCAGGTCGTTTGGCTTGGGTGACAGCTGAAAATAAAGAGGAAAAGATGTGCACTTTGGGTTAGATTTAAGTACAACATCAGAAAAGCCAAGTTAATTTTAAAAATAAGTGTAGGAGTATTGGATTCAGCTCTTATATCAATGCTAACCCCAACAAAAATTAGTCGCTTTTACAAAGCAGTGTCCCTCTCAGGTAAAAGAATTCAGCAAGAGGCTGCCCCGGATGGTATGGTACCGACATGGTACTAAAGGCCCAAGTTCCCTTTTTCTTTACGTTTTGCCACTTCATGGTTCAAGTTAGGGCTGCCTGAGCTCCAGTTAGCATATCCGCTTTCCAACCAGCACAGAGGAGGAAGTAGGTTAAAAAAAAAAACACAAAAAAAACCCCAGATCCCAAAGTTTAAGATAGTTTTAGGAGGTGGCAGGCGTATTTCTGTTTAAATATCATTGACCAAAACATCGTCACATGGCACTTGTAGATCATGTAAGACTAGAGAATACAGTCTTTTTGCTAGATGGCAATGCCCGGTTATGTATGAAGGTTCATATTACTAAGGATAAAGCAATGAATGAATATTTAGAAGCTATTTACAGTCTCGTCCTCAAAGTCTTAAGCCCACGCTCCCATTTTTCTTGTCTTTGTGTACCAATGGCAATGCGAAGAAAACAGTTTACCTTGAAATAACCAAACCCATTCAGAGAACAATATTTTAGCAACTAACGTATGTCCTGCTCTAGTCCAACCTGGCATGCCATCATCCTACCTGGCATGGGCTGTGCCCCAAATAGACTGGAGACATTTTCTCCTCATTATCACCTTGTTAAGCTGCATGTCTCAACCCCCTGCCTCTGAGGCATGTTCTGGGATCTTAACGAGGTGATAATGAGGAGAAAAATGATGTGGCAGTCCTTGGTCTGGTCTAGTCTTCTTAGTTCAGAGGAGACCAGAGCTTTAATTAAAAATACTTTGCTTTGATATAAAACTTTCAGAAGACATATATTTTTGAGGTATATGAATAGAAAGCAACAAGGAGAAACGGGTGTTTCTGCTAATGTGTATCTGGAAGATGTCTTTTTTCCAGTACTCCAACAAAGAGAGGTATATTCTTTGGAAGAAATGAAGAATTATCAAAAAAATGAACGAAACTGAATAGGTAAGGAGAGGAGAAACAGACTTGAAAAAGAATTCCACATTTTACAGATAGAATATTTAGATTTTCCCTCCATGTTTATCTGATCATTTGGTGCTCTGTGGATATAATCTGAATAGAAAAGTGTTTTATGACATCTATACATTTGGACCATTAGTGCTGCTTCAACTTATTATACAAGCCAGATAATTCATTTAAAATGTAAAGGGTTTATATATTATTTGAGGGGTATACCTCATAGTGATTAATTTGGAGAGCTTGCTGTATTTCCTCAATATGTAGATGTGGATTACCTGCTAAAAATAAAGGATATAAATAACTTCAAACTTTTTATCATTAAAAATTATTGAGTTTGCCACAGATAGTTTTATAGAGGCTTAGAACTGCAAGTGCTATCTTAGAGTATCTTTCTGCATGTCAATACAACTGCACATTAGAATCAGCTTCAGAGCTTTAAAAAAATGCCAAATCCTGAGCCCTTGGACAAGAGACTTTGATTTAATATATTTAAACTGGAGCCTTCTATAACTTAAGTTTCCTATATGATCCTAATGCACAATTAGGGTTAAAAGCAACTAATCTATCTAGTCTCAGCTTCTAATCTTACAAAGAGGGAACCAGAATTCAGAGAAATTAAATTCTTTAACCAAGTAGATTTAGTAGATTTCTTTTTCTTTTTTCTTTCCTTCCTTCCTTCCTTCCTTCCCTCCTTTCTTCCTTTCCTTTGAATTGGAGTCTCACTCTTGTTGCCCAGGCTGGAGTGCAGTGGCACACTCATGGCCACTAGAGCCTTGACCTGCTGGGCTTAGGTGATCCTTCTGCCTCAGCTTTCCAAGTAGCTGGAACTACAGATGCACACCACCATGCCTGGCTAGTTTTTGTGATTTATTAGAGACAAGTTCTCACCAAGTTGCCCAGGCTGGTCTCGAACCCCTGGGCTCAGGCAATCCTCTCATCTTGGCCTCCCAAAGTGCTGGGATTGTAGGCTGGGCCACCACGTCCAGCCAATTTAGTAGACTTCTATGTCTAGAATTCAGTCCTCCTATTCAAGTACTTAAAAAAATATTCTGAGAACCAAATATAATTGGTATAGCACAGTGCTTCTGTATCCAAATTTTATCATTTACTAGTTTTTTTTTTTTTGGTTGTTGTTGTTATTTAATCTGTTAAAAATCATGTTATAGCCATCACCAAGTATGACAATGCATGGTACAAATTCATAGTTCTGTTGCTTAAAATCTCCAGTCTTCTGTTCTTTCTCCATTAATTTAGAATTCCTGCTAAGAGATTCTGATTTTTCAAAAGAAGTTTTGCTTCAAAGTCTTGTTTCTAAAGTCTTGACTTCAGAAACACTGTTATTTAATAAAACTCTTTATACATGATTCCAGAAACCTAAGAAAAAATTGACGAATAAATAATAAGTGAAACGATTGTAATACCTCAAAATCGTGAAATAAGGAGAAAAATCAAAACAGTCTTAGAAGGTAGGTGTATCTACTTTTGAACAGGTAAACATCAATGTTTGATCTACACTATCTATAATACTTTCTTGTTTTTTTGCTTGTACTTCTAAACTAGAAATGACCCACTTTAGTCCGCTTTTTTACTATCCACAAATGAGTTCAAAATCAACCCGCTTCATCAGCATTAAAGAAGGCCACTGACCACTTCTGCTTGATGGGGAAATATAACAGTAAATGCCTGCAATTTAAATTATCTTTCTTCTCAAGGGGTCAAAACACTTTTCTAACTTTTAGGTGTTCTCAACGACATAATGTTAAAAATAAGAAAGAAACTATTGCCACCGTGTTACATAGTGACACTGAGGGCTCCTCTACACATAAAGCAAAGTGTTGGATCACAGCCCGAAGACCGATCAGCACCGTTTCCAGTGGCCGTCTATCTTCATGACAAATTCTGACCACCCAACGGCCCATTTGGTTGTGGTAAGCACAGAGGGAGGAAGAAAAATGGCTGAAACTCACCATGCTGACACACTGTCGTGCCACAGTCCATTTGTTCATTTGTGCTTACAGTCTGAAGCAAATGGAGTTTGAGGAACTTTCCCAAGGCTGATTCTTCCTAAATAACAGATTCCCTTTGAACCCATCTATTTGACCATGTCAGACAGTTTATTCAACTTTTATTATGAGAAAGTCAAAACACCTTTACCTGCTCTTGTTGTCTGATCAGTGCCTCAGTGACACCTCAGTGTCACATAATCACTCTTCTTTAAACACTCTCATTAAGGGAAAAATAAAACCCAGGACAGTGCTTTTCTGTCTGAACTAAGCTATTTATCAATAGGAAACTGCCAAGAGTGTTATGGATGAAATATTTTGCTGGCATCTGATCTTACTTTTTTATTAACTTAATTTCCAGTTTTCTAAATGTTGATCAAAACGTAAGAAAGAGGAGTTCTGCAGCTTTGTTGCCATTGACAGGTGTAAGTTGGAGATCACATGTGTATTCAACTCCAGTTTGTCTTTATTCGTGAAGAAACAGGAGAAAGGATTATTTTGAGTACTAAAGGATCAAAGAAATGTTTATTTTTTAAAAATAATCATTTTTTTCTTATGAAGATGCTATGTTACTTTTTATCCCCTGAGCTTTCTTCAGTCAACTCTGAAGAAAGAAGTTTAAAAATCACATCCTGGGTGGCAAAGAAAGGCTTAAAAATTAAGGAAAGGCTTAAAAATTATTTCAGGATAATACACATTAATGATCCATGAACCTCCATGGAACATTTATGACTCTAACTATGTTTTATACTTTAAAGCCAGATTTAAAAAAATACATATAAAAGAGTTTTGACAGCTACAGAATCAGTATGAATGATCTATTTAGAGTCTAGAGAAAGTTTGTTCTTTCAGAAACACATTCCTGTCAAAATGAGTTCACTATCATGTCTCATCAAGCACAAAAAGAAAATTACAAGATTTAATTAAAACAAATATTCAGATTTCTAGATAGCCAATTACCCTAATAGGTAGAGTTCTCTAATGAATGGATATAGGAAGCTGGAGTCTATACTAACAAATTAGAGTACTGTATAAGTTTCTTCCGTAAATCTATAACCTGACAGGTTATTTTGTTGTTTAAGAGATTGGGACCAAACAGACAGTCCCGTCAGTAAACAATGGTGAAACCCTGCACATAATGTTACCCTTTTAACATCATCTTAAATATAAAAAAGGATGTATAACTGGCACTCGAGGTGGTTTCAGAGATTTAATTTCTAGTCCAAAATCAGTCGCCAAAGAGATGTGTGACCCCAGGCAAATTATTTCATCTCTCTTGGCCTCAGACTTCTCATCTATAGGATACTTGAGTTGCACCAAAGGACTTTTAAAGTCTCTTCGAGTTCTGTGAGTTTCAGACTCAGGAGGAGAAAGTGGGGATGACAGATTCCCTACAGCCGAAGGCTCAGAGTTTTATAACAGAACCAAGCCGGGATCATCCGCCCCTTGCCTCTAATGATGGCCTTTCTTCCCATGTGACCTCCTGCATGCCATCAGGAAATAAAGTGTGGAAGAAAGCAAGCCCCCTGTTGCATGCAGAAAACAGATCTGCCAGTGGTGAAGGGTTAGGTTAAGTGGAGCCTTTGCTGGTGATATCAGATTATATTTTAATTAGACGTCAAGTTCTAAGACCATGAAGCTGACCTGATAAAGAGCAGGCTATTAATGGCCCCAATTACATAGCCCCAAGCATCTCTTAATTTATGGACTGATAATCTCCTGGTAATTCTCTGGATGCTGCCAGAGCGTCCACATTCCCACTCCTCGCCTGCTTCACATGGATTCGTTCTCAGAGTTTCTTTCCCCATTACAGCCCGCCTAGGTCATTTAGAGCAGCCTCCTTGCCTCACAGCCAGATCGCCGGCCTCAGCTCATCTGCAGCAGAGCGCCTACAGTGGAAGTGTGGCCAATTAGTCACACGTTTGGTGTTCTAATTAGGCGAGGCTTGGACTTTGGAAAATGTGCTGTTGATTTAGGTACTTCCTCAAACAATGCTAAATTGTGTTATGTGAAATTCAATTAGTCTTTTTCTAAACGTTTCCACATCTGTTCTTCTTTAAGCATAAAGTGATGAGGAGAGAAAGAGAAGTGAAAAGCCAGAGTCTCCACTGGTGAAATATGTTAGGCCTTAGGGACCAGCCCTTTCCCCAGCTTTTGACCCTGAACAGTGATATACAGGAAGGAACAAAGTTGGAGAGCTATCATGGTGAAGCCCTTTTAAATAAATCATTATAGAAGAAATACTGCAACCGCACAGGAATGTAATCTCGTAGGATGACCATAAACTCAGCTTTGTTTGAAAATGGGTGGCGGGGGGAGGAACCATTGAGAAGCAAATGATTATAAATTCTATCTTAAAGGTAGTATCCATGGTCATTTTAGTTATATCTTTTACAGTCTGTAAAAAAAAATCCTTTGGTTTAATATTTCATGTCCAGGTCCAGCGCAATGGGATTTTGTCCACCCCTGTCTGTTGCAAATTTTCATATAAAATTGGGAACAGCCTGAAGTTCCAAGAAGACACCTGGGGCTTAAAAAGGAGACAATGAACGTGAGGATGGAGAGGAAGGAGTTTTCATTTGCTCCAAAACGTTTTGTGGTTGCCATTCGTGTCACTGCTGGCAGCCGCACGACGGCAGGCTGCTTTGATCCTCCCAGCCCGGCCCCAAGCTGTTCCTACTCCAAGACCCCGCTCCCCTATTTGCTAGAGATACTGTGTCGTTGCTTCTCAGTGCCTCTTAATCCCTTCACCCTCCCAACAGCACGCTTAACAGCACATCCATCGTGTGTTTTCATGTTTTATCACGGTTGGTAGATCCAGCTGATTTTGCCAGCAGGCCCAATGGCAATATCTTTTACCAAAGTGGCATGGCTCAAAACCGCAGGCGTCCAAAGGTGAAGGTGTACATGCATTTGATCCTGGTTCCTGTTATCACCTTTTCAGTGGCTAACATTTCAAGACCTTATCTGTGGCTGGCAGGCCATGTTTCAGTTTTGTCAGAGCCCGGATGTAGACTGTGTGGTTTTCTGATGATATATCTTCATAAGATTTGTGAAATACTAAAGATGGAGTTGTCAACACTATTTTATGGCACCTCAGTGCACGTCAGAAAATAAAAACATCTTCAGAAGTGATAGCATTATTTTGACTGATGACATGCTCTTTTAAGACAAAGGCTTATTTAAATGAAAAATTTCAAGAAGGAAAATAAGCCATTCCCCATAAGCCAGGGGATTTATCTGGTGTCTGTAGCTCTCACGAAGAAGAGAAAGAAAGATTTGGGGGTTGCAGTTTTCATGAACTAAAAAGCACCCTGAACTTGACTACTCTATTTTAAATTTAAGCGTCCACTCACTAGGAATGTACTTCTCTGAAAACAAACAATACGTATTATTAGAATATAATTTAAAAATGAATAAAAGATGTAAACAATTTAATACATTCAAATTAAATAAAATGTAACCTCTATGGCTTTCAGAATCATGTTGCAATTCTGTGTAAGAGAAGTAACAGCAATGATAAAAATAAATTACTCTTTTTTACTATAGAAGATAACTGTGTTATCTAAGTTTTTGATAATATTGTCTAAAATCTAGTTTTGCAGAAATATCGGATGGTAATAGTCCAATATCTCTTACTGTATTATTCACATAAGGATTATTTGTCAATATTGCAACCCGCATAACCATTGTTGAATGGAAGTTTTTCTTTAGTCTCTCAAGTTGTTTTTATGGCTCGTTTGTGACTTGGTAAAGTTGTATGAACTGAGAGACAATATGAACTCCTCAGAGCAACATTATTTGATTTTTAAAGATCGTTATTAAAAAATAAAACAAATCTAGATAATGATTATCTGGATGTTGATAAAGCAGGGCAGGTAAGCCTGGTTAATTTGCCTTAAATTTAGGCTGAATCAGATCACCCATCATAGTCCAATTCCTGTTCGTGCAGAACGTGTCCTCCCTGGCTGTTCTAAATGAAACTAGCCCATATCATCTTGCTTCCTATTGGCAATCCCCAGGCCATTCTTTAATTAAAAAAGGCATCAGACTCACACCCATGTTCTGTGATCATATCTGCCGTAATTAGTACGTGTTAAATAACATGTAGTCATTAGTTATCACAAGCACAGATTCAAAATCATTCTTCTCTTCTAAAATGCCAGTCCTGGGGAAAAGTGGCATTTTAATGTTGTGTCCTAACTTCATGCACCAGAGACCGAACGTCCTAAATAGCACTCTTTGGGTTATTAGCTCCACATAACAGTGACACGTTTTGGGAGAGGTGAGGGAAGCAGAACTGCAGGTATGGGCACTTGCAGGTTGCCTTGGCCTTTGGAGAGCTGTGCCTGCTCAGCTGAGGGCCATCCTGTTTTCCTTATTTCCATGGGTTGGCCTTCAGGGTCAGTTTTCAAACGTGCAACCTAAGCTTGTTTACCTCTTGCCGACTCTGGGATGGCCTTGGGCTAGGCCAGGTCTGTCTCAGGGGTTATCTTTTCTTGTGATAGGCGTGATGTAATGCATGTTTTTCTTTATTAGCAGACATTTTAATGGCGTGTGTGTGTGTGTGTGTGTGTGTGTGCGTGCGTGTGTGTGTGTGTGTGTGTGTGTAGTGGCATGATCAAGGCTCACTGTAGCCTTGACCTTTTGGGCTCAAGCAATCCTTCTGCCTCAGCCTCCCTAATAGCTGAGATTATAGACATGTACCACCATGCCTGGTTAATTAAAAAAATTTTTTTTGTTGAGGTAAGATCTCACTATGTTGTCCAGGCTGGTCTTGAACTCCTGGGCTCAGGCAATCCTCTCATCTCAGCCTCCCAAAGTGATGGGATTACAGACGTGAGCCACTGTGCCTCATCTTAATTGTTAATTATACTAAGAAACAATATACGTTGCTTTGTGCCATTCATAAATAATCTCTTAAATCTAATATTTCTAGTTTTACAACGTAAAGTTTCTTCACTACTCTCTGAAATTCTTAGTTTTTAAAAAAAAGTTTTAATTGCCATTTTTTCCTTGCCTTATTTGCTTGGTTTGGAAAATGAGCTCTTTGAGGAGAAGAAGCACTTTCCATATATTTATATTTCCTTGTGCCATAATTTGCTTAACACACATCTCTATTGATTTGGTTTGACTTGTGACCTTAAGTGTTACTGAGTTTGCTCCACACCACGATGGCCACATCCCCAGTTGCTAGGGCCACCCAGAAGGGAATCCCAGACCCAAATACCCCCCGTTTCTTTTGCCATCTGTCAAAATGCTGATGCTACCAATGATTTTCTTGTGTTATTTACATTTGGGTTCCTGGATGGCTGGGATATCATAGATGGATTGGCCTGCCTCGATACACTCAGAAAGAGAGAAGTGAACAGAATTAAAGCAAAGAATAGCACTGGTGATAAAAAAAAAAGTGTATTGGTTGATTAAGGTAAAATGATTCATCCAGAAACAGCTAAAGCCATAAACAAGAGTTAACAAATGAAACTCAAGACAAGAGAAGTCGCACACAGCACAGAATTAAGTTCTGGACCCTGAGCAATGGGTAAGATGTGCACACACGGAGAGGGTTACAGACGGCACTTCTGACAAGTAGACTGACGTGCACTGAGGCACAAAGGAGGGTGGTTGTCCTCTCATCTGACTCGTTGCCCCTTCTCTGTCTCCTGACTTCTCCTCTTTGTGACCTCCGAAGGCTCAAGCTTCAGACCTCCTCTCTTCTTCACTTTACATAGCCACATCCCATTAGTGATTCCATGGAGGTCCACTGATTTAAACGCCATTTATATACTGCTAACTCCCTCATTTTTAGAGCCAACCCAGAGCGCTCTCCTGACTTGGACACCCAATGGTGGCGGCGGCAGCAGCTGCTGCTGCTGCTGCTGCTGCTTCTTCTTCTTCTTCCTCTTCCTCCTCCTCTTCCTTTTCCTCCTCCTCCTCCTCTTCCTCCTCCTCCTCTTCCTCCTCCTCCTCTTCTTCTTTTTTAGAGTTATCCTCTTGCTGTCACCCAGGCTGGAGCGTGGTGGCTCAATCACAGTCAGTTGTTTATGTAACATATATCTTTGTGTATCTAATAGTATCTTTAAGCGATACAAAATAGGCCCCCAAACTGAGCTTTTGATTTCCCACCATCTACCTCTAAAAGTTGCTCCCCAAGTCATTTAGTGGAAATTCCGTTCTTTCAGTCTCTCAGATTAAAAAACAAAAAATCTTGGAGTCGTGTCTACCTTCTCTTTTTCTCTCTTATCCTGCATCTAACCCATCAGCAATTCGCCCTTTCCTCTTTCAAAATATATCCAGAATCTGAGCATGTCTCATCACTACAGCTGTCACCATCCTGAGCTACCACCATCACCTTTTGTTTGGGATTATTATAACATCATAATTGATCTCTTTATGCTCGATCTTACTGTAGGGTACTCTCACCCTGAACTCAGACTTCCTCTTAGGGTGACCATCAGGTCGTATTCCATTTTTGCTCAAACTCTCCCATGGCTTTCTAGCTCTTTCATCAGAATAGCCTAGTTCCTTCCCATGGCCTCCTTGACTCTACCTGAGTTCACCTCTCCCGTCATTTCTTCACTAGTCTTCTATCATTTCCTTCTTGTGCACTTCATCCCAGCTGTTCTCACTGGCTTCCATGCTCTCCTAGAAAATACCAAGCACATTCCCACCGCAAGGCCTTGGCATGGGCTTTCCCCTTCCTCGTCTGTCTATCAGTATGGCTTGGTCTCTGCTGAAGTATCGTCTCCTCAGGGTCTTCCTTGACCCTCATGCATAAAATGCCTCCCAGTGCTTTATTTACCATCATACCCCTTATCACCCCCTGTCCTGTGAAATATTTATTTGTTTGCTTCTCCCCACTAGAGTCTAAACTCCTTAAGGGCATGAGCTTCATCCATGTTGTTCACTGTTATCTTCAGCGCTTAATCAATATCTGTTGAATGAATGAATGCATAATGATGACGAACAGACAGGCTTTGAGGCAGACAAAAGAAATGGCACTGCAGAGTGCTGGGGCATGAAGGTGGGAAGTTAGAATGGACTTAGATGGTGGCAAAAATTTGCCATTAGAGGGAAGACTTTACTGTATAAGTAAGATGTAGCTGTTATAACTTTTTGAGCAGTAATCTATATGATGCATATAAAATTTGAGGGTGAGCAATCTATGGATGCTATGTTAAGTGGATTTTGAAGTTTACAGGAAACTCTCTTAGTAATCCAGACTTTCGCCCCCGTGGCATAGATGTAGGCATTCGATGAAACTAACTATAAGTTGAAATGTACTTATCATTTCAAAGAATCATACAACTTACAACAGGAGAAGAATGTCTGAGTCATTGGTATTGGGTTAAGTCCCATGCTGTAGGTTTGGACAGCATCCACTTGACCACAGACATCCAGAGTGTGATGTAAAAAAAATCTAATTGAACTCTCTGGAGGGATTATCTCTCTGGTGTTTCAAACAGCTGCATTTCTAGAAACAAGAGAGTCAATTTTCCAATTTCCTTCTAAACAATTGCCTTAGGTCAGTTGGATGGCATTTCTCACCTGTGCTCAGCAGAAAAATCAAAGTTTTCTGGGATAAAAGGTGTGACCCTCCAGAGAAGAGGAGTGGAATGCGTGAACAGCTATGAGAACTCATGACGGCTTCACCTGGTTGACAACTCCACTGAAAAAGCTGTCAACAGAGATATAGGTCAACGGGTATCACAGTCCTTGAGCAAAAAGGTGACGAGAAGAAAGCACGCTCCGGGGATTCCCTGGGCCTGTTTTTTTTTTGGTGTTTCCATGTTTTACTGAAGCGTCTGATTTATTCTTTTTTTTTTGAGTTGGAGTCTCACTCTGTTGCCCAGACTGGAGTGCAGTGGCCGCTCCTGGCCACCGCAGCCTCGACCTGCTGGGCTCCAGCGACCCTTCCGCCTCAGCCTTCCGAGTAGCCAGAATTACAGGCGTGCGCTACCACGCCCGGCTGATTTTTTGATTATTGTAGAGATGAGGTCTCGCCAAGTTGCCCGGGCGGCTCTCGAACCCGCGGGCTCAGGCAATCCACACTCACCTCAGCCTCCCAAAAGCGCGGGATTACAGGCTGAGCCACCAAGCCCGGCTTTGATTTATTCTTATAAAGTGCTCTCTTTGTAAGCTCAACCCAAGAATCTGAGATTTATTCATCTTTGACAACAAAGATTGTATATCTGCTTTCTTGAAGATCTAAAATTTCTCCAGTGTGGGAGTGACTTTCCTGACATGAGCTTTTAATTGCGTGTAAATCAGCTGTAGGCAGTTTGGTTGCTGTTTTGCTGTTGTTCTGTTAGAAAGAGGTTCTCATCCAAAGAAGATGCATCTTGAGTAGATAAAAAAGCATTGAATATTTTAATGATCATATAATTCATATTTTTTACAGGGTCAGAAAACTCCTGCGACTCTGACACTGAGTATTCGAATACTGTCCTCTTCCTGAGTGACCCCATCCCGATCCACAGAATTAGCAGGTCAGCTCGTTGGTCACTGCAAAACGCTTGGAAAATGTCTGGAAGGGTGCCATCATTAGTTTCCTATGAAGCAGTGATTTTCAACGTGAATGATGCAAAAATGACAAAAGGGAGGACTGCGTGGGCTGTATAGAACACACGCAACTCAACACAGACCTTAACATGTTTAAGACACCTTTGCCTTGAACAGTTTGGAATGTGGGGAAATCTAGGTTGCTCTAAAAATGAAATCGTTACGTAACATACGAGCTCTCAACCACAGTCTCAACAGATTCTAATGTTTATGATCTAATGCCAGCTTGCTGCCAGTGTCAGCACAATGGCGCTCCACCTCCTGCCTTGGGAAGTGGGACTCAAGAGGAAAGTGCATTTCATCGTGAGATGGTGGGGGGAGAGACGGGGGGGAGGGTAAGTGCGGAGGGACACTGATGCTGACAAGAGCCCAGATCGGGCGGTAGAAGATCCAAGATAAAGATAAAGATCCTATTCTGCGGGTGTTGCATGAGCTTCTCAACGCAGTTAAAAGTTAGGACGCAGTTGCCTGTCTGCAGAAGAGTGATGAGTGGTAATCATGCTTGTCTTTCTTACAGCAACAGGATTGTGAGGATGTCCAAACAACAGCATGTGAATGGAAGGGCTTCATCAATTATAAAACACTATGTGAAATGGTCATGATTAGTTTTCTGTAGATGACCATTGTATTTAGTTTGAATTAATTTAATGTAATAGGTGTAAACCAACTTAGACACAAGAAACCTGTGCAAAATAATCTCAAACTCCTGGGATTCCCCCAACATATGACCCCTGGAATCTTGCTACCTTCCCAAGCGCACTCTAGAAAATGTAAGGGATGTGATCTGTAGACAATACTTACATTGCTTTTGCCTTAGTTAAATGTCCAGTGAGCAAGCAAACATGCAAGGGCCTGCTATGTGCTGACCCGGAATCAGAGCCTAGGAATAGAACAATGAACAAAACAGAGATGGTCCCTGCTCTCATGAACTTGCATTTGAGTGGAGAAAAGAGATCACCAAAGAATCATTAAAGTTGCAACTAACTGTGGTCAGTGCAAAGAAAGACAAACATATGGTATAATATCTCTTGATAGGAAAACCTGCCCCAGTTAGATCGATTGGAAGGCTTCCCTGAGGAAGGGACCAATCAGCTGAGAGCTGAAGTTCAAGTGGGAGATGATAATTAGGTGGATGGGAGGAATAGAGAGAATCTTCTTTTCAACGGCCTTATGTAGGGAAGGAGGTCAGCTCGTTTAAGAACCATGTGATTGAACAGTAAAAAATGACTGATATTCAGTTGTTTTTGACTTACAAAGGGGCAGTTGATATAGTTCAATTTAATAAAAGTATGTTAATGTGGCCAGAGGACAGAAAACTACAGTGGACTTGGCTTAGGACGATGCTGGGGTGGTAGGAAGGGGCCACTCACTGAGGGCTTTGTAAGTCCTGCTCAGGCCCTTGGTTTTGGTCCCAGTAGCAGTGGGAAGCCTGTAAAGATCTGCACTTGGTGAAAATGACTCTGGCTACAGTGTAGGTGATGAAACAGCAGGGGTTATACCTCCCCAGCGATACTGCAATCACCCAGGAAAGAACGGATTGTGTAGTCTCACTGCTCAAAAACCGTGCTGCAGACCAGACATGTCGACATCACTAAGAGCCTGTTAGCCATAAAGACCTGATGAATCAGAATACGCATTTTATGAAGCTCAGGTGGTTCATTCATATGCATAGTAAAGATCAGGTTTAGAGCACACTGGAGGTGGATACACAGATGGAAAGGAGTAGATTCAAAAGATATTTAGAGGGTAAAGTCACAGGTATTGGTGATAGATCAGATACAGGAAAGGGTGAAAGAGGAGGGGACAAAATGAATCCCACATTTCTGACTCACTCAACTGGGTGGAATGGGGAACTCGCTCCAGAATAGGCACACGGGAAGAGGAGCAGGTTTAGAGATAATGATCATGAGCTGAGTATTGAGCTGGCTGAGTTTAAAGTAATTTTAAAGCATTCGAGTACAGAATTTGATGCAACACTTGGATATATGGGTCTAAGTTCTGAGATGATATATGGGCTAGAATTATAAATGTGAGTCATGGGTAGAGGTAAAAGTTAGCCATGAAAGACGAGGAGATTAAGTCAGAGCCAACAGTGAGAAGTGTCCTAAGACAAGAGAGAAAATCCTCAGAAGGCTGCTATGCACACCACTATACAAGCAACGCTGTTCAGCAACCTTGAATTAAGGAACTGAGAGATCTTCAGATAGGCTGGAGCAGAGTGCAGTGGTGATATGGTGAGAAATGAAACAGAAAGAGAGGCTGGCGCTAGATCATGCTAGGTTCCAGAGGTCTTCTTGAAGACTTCTTAGTTAGCCAAGCGACAGTGAGAACATTGGCATAAAGAGGCAATATAACCAGCATTACTTTCAAAGGGTTACTAAGGCTGCTTGTTGCATAAAGGCCTAGAGGGGCCGTGCGTTGTCTCCTGAGGGAAGAGTCGTTGCACTTAGGCACATGATGCTCTAGAACCTTCTGTTGGCTCCTGAGCCACGACTTTCCACTTTCACAGTTCTACTGTCGTTGTCTATACCATTATCCACATGGAAAGGAGATGGCAAACCTTTTCTATCAATGTTGTCCTTTGTTTTTAGGTCTTGAAATATCACTGCCTCTGACTTAGACTTCCTACAGAAATTCCATGAGATGGAAGAAAATTTTAATTTCATATGGTAGCACTTTCAGTATATATCTGGTTTATCTGAAAAGCTTGAGACTTTACTTTTCAGAGTAAATATATTAGAGTATAATTCCAAAATCAGAGATAAACAGATCCCAGTCACTTAGTTTTCTCTAAGTTAATTCAACGAACAAAATAGGTTTGGACTACTTTGGTTAAGAAAATCAAATTTTCAACATTTACTTTAAATAGTTCTATTAAACTCAAATATCTCAGGGCTCTAAAAAATAAATGAAAATGCCCTTATATTTATAACACATGTATTATATCATACATGGTTCTAAATTTCTTTATTAACATTTACCATGTACTACTGTGAGTCAGTCACTAACTCAAATGGGTAGCCTTGTTCTAACCTTTAGTAAATAACTTCCACAGTCAGGTGTCAAGTAGGTATATTAGTCTACCCCACAAAGGCCCAGAACACAGACCAACTCTACCTTTAGTCTATAACTTTCATCTCCAATGTAACAGCAGCATCAATTACAAATCCCTCTCCCAGTCTTTCCAGATACCAAAATCGTTAGAAGTATCTCTTCCAAATTACCTACTTCTATTTATGTTTCTTCATTCTATCAAATCTGTTGTTGCTCACCGGGGATGTAATCTGGCTGTTTGAACCTGGCACAGAATTCTTTACAGGAACATTCAATCACTTATCCAAATAGGTGTTTGATTTTACCTGAAATATTTTTTTAAAAAAATTAAAAGAAAAGGAATGACATGAGGTCTGTGGCCTTGCTCAGGACTGGGAGTAATCTCTTGTATGTCATAACTTTTCATTCTCAAAGTATGTTATTCTTAGCAGGCTACTCATTTTTTTTTCATTTAGCTAAAATGTGAGAGCATGTCTTCCTGCTTGGTGTACTGTAGTTCCTGAGCAGTCTAACTATCCGATGCAGAAGTGACAGGGAAATGGCAAACCCTGCATTCATGATGTAATCGTTAAGAGTTCAGATTTCGGAGCCAGAATGCGAACATTTATAAGCCATGTGACTTCGGGCAAAATATTTGCCTGTGCCTCGTTCCTCCATATGTAAAATGGGAAAACAGGGTTGTTATGAATAGCAAGGGAGTTAATATTTATAAGGCACTTAGAAGAGTGACCGGCTTGTTAAATAAAAGCTTTAATTTCTTATTTCAATGGTTTTATGGGGTACATACGGTTTGGGGTTACATGAATGCTTTGATAGAGGTGAAGAAGTCTGGGCTTTAAATATACCCACCACCCCAGCGGTGTACATTGTTTCCGATAGATGATGTTTTATCTTCCCTCCCTCTTCCCCATCTGAGTTTCCAATGTCCATTATACTATTGTATATGCCTTTTCAGACGCTTAAAACAGCTTTAATTTTGATCTGTTTCATATAACCACAGATCTTCAAAAGGCATTGTTAACTGCTCAGAAATAGAACCTTTCCATCTCCTGAGGTTGCTATCTACCCGTGACCTTTATAGAGCTATAAATGAAGTTTAGAAAGATATGGGAAGGTTCTATAGCCTCAACAAGATTAGAAAGCATTATCTCTAGACTCCAGGAAAAATTCCAGAGGAATTATGACTGATTTGGGTTTGGACTGGCACTTAGATTCGCTCACTTGAATGTTTTCTCAAATATGGGAGTATAGAGATGTCTGTAGTCAAATTTTTCTGGCTGTACACAGTATCATGTCCATGCACTCTTTATTTAGATGCCACAATTACATAAATACACACACAACCTTCTTTCCCAACGGTATTGTATGGTGTGCAGAAATTTTGAAAACAACTTTTCTGCCAGGTTACCACAATGTCCCTTTTATTTTCCACTGAGGTCTGGGAAATTCAACAAAGGAACATGCTAGAAATGTGTGTCAA
This sequence comes from Cephalopachus bancanus, assembly GCA_027257055.1. NCBI lineage: Eukaryota > Metazoa > Chordata > Mammalia > Primates > Tarsiidae > Cephalopachus > Cephalopachus bancanus. Next base: position 2,191,048 of record JAPVLO010000140.1, read on the forward strand.
AAGTAGCTTGTCTTCAGTCAGCCCGCCTTTCATGATCTTTTTCAAAGACTGCATGTCAGTTTCTCCTGAATCTTCTAAGGCATACTACCTTATTGTGGAGGACCATGGCCTTCAGGTGAAAATAGACTTGGTAGGTAGTTCATGCTTGAGGTCATTTTTGAAATAAAATGGCCCCAAAGAGGACTACATTTATTGCAGAGGAATTAGAGGATTGTCATATGAAGGAAGATTTCAATACACAAGAAACAATAATTTCTTGTTCCACAGTGATGAGGTACTTTGACAAGTTCAAAATGGATGTGTTTAGAAAGAGTTTTGAAATGTTTCCTAACTATCCATTGTCGAGGCCTGCAACAAAATTCTCAGGAATAACAATTTCTTCGGTTCATGAAACCTTAACCAATTTTAGGACTCTTTGAGGAACTCCTTCAACCTCAAGTTTAAACATTTAAGAAGTAACATGTCAGCTTTAAACGAAATATCAAACATGTTCCAAACTCATTCACTTCATCAGTTTAGTCTACAAATGTTCAAAGTATTCACTTGGGTTTTTCCATTTGCTTTACTTTCATGGTTTATGTCTTATCGCTGTTCTAGTCTCTGTCTTTCAAACATTTTTTCATTTACAAAACTAAGGCCAAGTCTACATTGGCAAATTGATGTTGAAAAGTAAGGTCTTAGATAAGTTCAAAAGAAAAATATTTTCTAGTTACTAGATTTTACATATTATTGATAGGTACTCTCTAATTTTCTAAGTTCTCAACTGTATATTCATGTTTTGACCCAGATTTCACTTGACCGAACTTGTCCTAAGTCATCATACATTATGACAAACTCTGCCCCATTTAGAATTCCTTATGCTAACTAAGATTCTCTTGTATTTTCAGTAGATGAATAAATTTTATGTCTTATTTGAACTGCACTATTTACACAAAGGTATTTATGTAGAATCCTGACTTTTTTCCAACAATCTTACTTTTTTATTTTTAAAAAAAGCATGCCTACTTACCACTATATCATCATGGATTAAAAATGTAATAACAATGTAAAAATGTAAATATGAAGAATCATTCCCAGTATATCCTAAACCATTAGGTAATGATTACATTTTTAAGCTTTGTGTTAGATATACCTCAGGATAACAAGCTTCTCCAGTTTACTCCCCCTCCCCTTTACTTTTAAAATCATTGCTCCTATTACATGCTTTTGAAAATGGAACTAAAGATGCATCTTTATTTTAACTTCTAAATTATAAACTAAAATTCTATCATTTCGCCTTTATTTCAGTGAATTCTAGCTTCCACAGGAGAAAGAGAAAAATAGGCCCTGAAATCCAGAGGTTTGCCTGGCAGTCCCAACTTGGCCTTGGCTTTTTCCTGTTCAACATAATATCAAAAATATCAACACCAGCCAAGGCACCCTGTATCTGTTGTAAATCAAGACAAAAAAAGGAGACCACTTCTTGATCTGCCATGAACACAGACAAAACAAAAATGGATATTTTCAAACCACCAACATGACCAAATGTCCCCCTCTGCAGTGCGTGAGTATGTGTCGCTTCTTTCCCAATTACAGCCTTGCTCTCTCTAGTCCTCCCTCCTGTTAGATAAAACTTATCAAGATACTGCATTATGGGAATACCCCTACTTTCTGATATTATCCGTCGACTCCAGAGCAAAGTCCTGCTTCAGATGCATCATGCCCTCTTCCTGGGATGCCTCCATTCCCGTGGCGTGCATTCTTCTTCCCAGCAACAAGGCTCGACCTATGCAACTCTAGGGGTGTCTCTGGTGGTCTTCGGCTGGAGCGCATTAACACATGCAATACTTTAGCTCTAAAACATATTTCGCTTCATGTAGGAAATAATTTCCAGCAGTTATACTGTGTGAAGAAATTCCTAAGCCTGGATTGGGATTCTTTGAATGAATTCATGATAGTTGAATGAAAACTTGTGTTTCTTGTAACTCTTTATGAAAAAGAGAACCAGGTCCTTTGAGGAGTCCATCGTTTTTCCCTTTACTGAGATCTCTGTGGAATGTTCCCCATAGATATGTGGGCCAAGATGAGGAGGAGGGGGAGAGTGAGTCCACATGGACTCGTTGGAAGTCTGAAGTCGCCTCCAACATTCTTTAGGAGAGAAAGGATTGGCTCGGTTGTCCACGTGGCCACCAACCTCATGTGACAGTTTGTGTAGGGCGAGGGGGCGGTGGGATTTCATCCTGCCGAATCTGGCTTCTAGTAGACACACGGGGAAAATCGGCTGCCTCCCTTCCCCCGCCCTCCCCCTTCTCTTCCCTCCCTCTCTCCCTCCCGCTTCCCTTTCTCCTTTCCCTCCCTCCCCCCTCTGTCCCTTCCTTCCTCCCTTCTCTCCTCCCTTCCTCCATTTTTTCTCCTTTCCTCTCCCTCCCCACTTCCTGCCCCCTTCCTTTCCTCTATGTGCCTTCATAGTGCAGGGGAGGAATGCTCATAAAACACTCTAAAATTTTGCCTTCCAGAAAAAAAATACCCATTTCATAAAATCAGGACACAAAGCATGTACAAAAGGAGCATCGCAATATACAAATGGAGCGATTTGGTAGCAGAGTAGCTGGATGACCTTTCACCCTCTGAAAGCACATTTTATATGTCGAAATATTTCCAATGGATTTATTTCGCAACCGCTAACAAAAAGAAATCTCCAGTCTACTAAAACTGGCCTCCCGGGCTTGGGTCCCCTCCTTTCTCCAGCAAACGCATGGCTCCGTTACCCTTTGAGTGGTACAAATTGTTTTAAAGTGCAAACCCAGGTGATAGGATTCAAAGTCAAAGAACATGATGCTGTTTGTTCCTTCTTTGCAGCCTGGACTACTCGCTCTTTACGAACACCTTGCTGCTGCACTTTAGATAAGAGTGCTGGGCCCAGCCGGGCTCGGTGGCTCAGCCTCTAATCCCAGCACTCTGGGAGGCTGAGGTGAGTGGATGACCTGAGCCCGCGGGTTCGAGACCCACCTGGGCAACTTGGCGAGACCTCATCTCTACAATAAAATAAAAAATCAGCCGGGCGTGGTAGCGCGTGCCTGTAGTTCCAGCTGCTTGGAAGGCTGAGGCGGAAGGATTGCCAGAGTCCAGCAGTCGAGGCTGCGGTGACCGGAAGCAGCCACTGCACTCCAGTCTGGGCAACAGAGTGAGACTCCAACTGAAAAAAAAAAAAAAAAAAAGAGTGCTGGGCCCATAAAAAAGCCTTAGCAAGGCACAGAGCAGCTTCTCCCTGTCTGTGTCTTCTCAGAGGGCTCAGGTTTCATTCTGTGCCAGGAGTCATACATCACCCTCTACCGTGTGTCTCCAGAGTCAACCTAGGAAAGTGCAGAAAAACTACTGTTAACAAGGGAGTCATTACATTCAGCCTCAATTAATTATGAGTCACTCAGGAATGGTGAGCAAGGGCCACACAGATGGCCTCCGACTCCGTTCCCACCTTGGAGGAAAGAAATACTCCAAGGTGGTGCACATGGCCGCATAAGATAACATGAGGCAGGCTATTTCTGGTCTACTGGGCTTGAATTTACCATATTTGTTAACATGACATGGGGCTTATTTGCGTTAACACTGTAGGTACATTGTATTTTTTTAGGGAAAACACAAATGATCGTCACTTGGGACAGAGGTCATTTCACGGCAGTCAGTGTCAGGACCAGCAGAGTCAAGCCGGGGCCCTTTAAAATGCAATTCAGTCAAAAGAACAGGTCATGGATCGGTGAGCAGGTGATGGAAGGTGTTCGTGAGGAATTTAGATTAGCATAAAATTCAAACCAACTACCAGAAACGGGGAAGAGAGAAAGCAGGACAACCCGGAGAGCAGGAAGCCCAAGTCCCAGCCAGGTGGAGAGGAAGGCCCTGCTAGGTCCTGGGGACGATGAGCCATGTGGGAAAAGATTGTGATGCTCACTTCCTCTGTTTCCTCGGAAGCCAGGAGAGCTGGCACACACCAAGGAAATGCACTTTTGTTGAATTAAGAAATCAGTTTCATCTATGGCATCTGCGAAATATCCCGCTCTTATAGGGTGATTTTGCATAGAATTAATTCAACTCAATCAATATTTTAGAGCACCTACTAGGTGCCAGGCACTGTGATATTAGTAGATACTAGAACATGCATATGTAAGCCATGCCTCCTGTCCTAAAGGAATTGGCAGTGTAGTGTCTGAGGCGGAATGTAATGATTAGTCACTATGATGACTGTAATAACAGAAGTATGGAGACAGCGGCAGAACAAAAGAATCATTGATTGACTCTGTCAAGGAGGGGCTTCCCAGAAGCGCTTTTAAAGTATAGTTAGGAGTCTACCACGTAGACAAGGCGGAGAAAGCACAGCAGGAAGAAGGAAGGGCATGTACACAGGCAGAGAGGCCTAATCAACATAGCAAGCTCATGGAAGAGGTAGTTCAATGTTGCTGGAGAAACACTCATGAGCCAGCTCTGGAAGTGCCTTGAATGTTGATGTAAAGAGCTTGAGCTTGGGCATGGGTAGTGAGAAACCATAGCAGGACTAAAAGCAGAGAAGTGTCCGATTTGCATTTTAATAAGACAGTTTACCTAGTTGATAAAGAAAAAATTGGAGAGAGAGAAGACTAAAGATAGATCAGGAACTGAACACCAATGTCCATGCAGGAGACAGAAAGAAACAAAACTAAGACAGTGGGAATGAAATGCCCATGAAGAGGTATGAGATAACTGAGAGATGGGGTGGGTAAGACTTGGTGTTTATTGGATAAGGAGGGAGAAAAATTAAGACGAAAAATATATTTTCTTTTCAGGCTGGGGAAACTGGTTGAATATTGAATTACCAATGGCATTAAAGAAATTAGGTGAACTCGTTGGGGGAGGGGGATACAGATAATGAATTTTTTAAGGTTTTGAATTTGACTACTCACGGGACATTTAGGTGGAAAATTTTAGTAGACAATTAGGTTTTCAGGCAAAGTCTGTGTTAAAAACACAGTTTGAAGAGTTATCATGACACAGGTAAAAATTAAGGACAAGAGGGTGAATGAAACCATCTGGGAATGTATACAGATTAAGAAGAGTATTAAAGATAAATTAAACCCTGGTGAATATGTGCAGGTGGTGGGCGAAGAAAGAAGAATTAGTGAAGAAGACGAAAATGAAACGAAGAAGCGAGGTAAAAGCCAGTAGAGAGTGATAGATGCTTAGGAGATAAAGAACGTCAAAGAGAAAAGACACTATTAGAAAGACACCAGTAACTGGGATCATAGGGTTAGAAGAGAGTCCAATGTTAAGAACCATTTAGAAAGTAAGGACATGTTCATATGCATGACAATTCATTCTTTGGAGAAGTTTGACTGAGGAGGAAAACAGAAGTACAATGGTAGCAAGAGGAAGATAAAACGTCCTGGAAAATTTTTTGTTTGTTTTTGGGTGGAAGAGATGTGAACCTGTTGATAAAATGAAATCAGGCTGTAAAGAAGAAAGGAAAGAGGAAATAATGAAGCAACATTTCAGAGAAGATTGAAGGGGAGGAGATAACTGCTTTGAACAAAGGGAAGGCCAGTTTTCTTGTTTGAAACTTGTAGCAAGTAGGCGTGGGGAGCATTTAGATGCATTTCTGTTTGAGGACATCACTGCTAATATAGTTCATGCAAATTATGATTAAATCAAATAAAATCATAGTAAGACTTTAATAATTACCACAGTGTTCCTAGTGACCCATAACCATTTTCATCTTTATCAAGTTGGTCTTTTTCAAAGGAAGTCTCTTTGAGTATAAGACTGTGACTATTGGAAAGTCTTTCTCATTTTCCTTTGTCATAAACTTGCAGTATAATTGTCACATTGTAGATTCTAAAAGCAATTCACTAGTAAGTAACTTGTAAGCCAGTGGGAGCACTCATGTTTCAGATTTTTGAAGTTAATTAATTCTAGCCCTGCTAGAGTTTAATTTGCCCAATTTAGTAGCCACCATTGATTGTTGTTTGCAACGATCAGTCATTGATCATAAATCATGGAAAATTATTGAATTAGCTCACCAGTTTTCCACCTGAGTAGCAAGGTCTGGATCTCAGCGCAGGGTCCACGATCACTTGTTGATGGGAAAGCCCACTTCCTCAACATATCTATTCAAAATCTGTACAAATCACCTCTCTAATACTAGTAGAAATCACAACCGTATAACTAACCTGCAATGAAAGAAATCTGCATTATTATCAATCTGTTGAGATTGTGCTGAATCTAAAGATACATTTTAGAGAAATTAATATCTTTGCATTATTGAGCATTCTATTTAATGAACACAGTAGATTACTCTACATTTATTTATCTATTTCCCCAATGTCCTCTATGTTGTTAAATGTCCTTAAAAATGGAAGAACAATTGGATTGTTTCAAGTTTGAGCTATCATTAATAAAGTTATTATTAACGTTGTGTAAAATTCTTTGTGTGGATATCTGTTTTTATCTCCCTAGGGAAAATATCTAGGTGCAGAACTGTTGAGTGAAATGAAATAATATATGTTTCAAAATTTTAGTTTTTATGTTTAGGTCTAGGATTCCTTTCAAGTTGATATAGCTTGAATATTCGACCCCTCCAAATCTCATATTGATATGTGATCCACAGTGTTGGAAGTGGAGCCTAGTAGGAGGTGTATATGTCATGGGAGCAGATCCTTCATGAATGACTTGGTGCAGGTCTCACAATAGAGTGAGAACTCGCACCAGAAGTTGACCTAAGAGTTGGTTGTTTAAAAGAGCCTGGCACGTTCCTTCTTACTCTCGCTTCTGCTCTTGCAGAAGCTCGTGGCCCGCCTTGCTCGTGGCCCGCCTTGCTCGTGGCCCGCCTGTTCCCTCTTCTCTTTCTGTCATGATTATAAGCTTCTTGAGGCTTCACCAGACAGATGTTGGCACTACGCTTCCTGAATAATGTGCAGGAACCTCTTTTCTTTATAAATTACCCAGCCTCAGACATTCCTCTCTAGCAATGCAAAATGGACTGATACACAAGTTAATTTTTCTCGTTAGTATAAGATAAAGCTTGAAGTTCATTTTAATTATATTTCCATATGGAGATCTAAGTGTTTCAATTTCATTTGTAGAAGTCTATAACTTCCCCTTTCAAATATCTTGGCATAAAATATGTGTGGATTTGATTTGTAGTTTTTTAAAATTTAATTTAATTTAATTTAATTTTATCTTTTTCATCCCCCCTCCCTTTTTTTCCTATTTGATCTCCTTCTCTTGTCTGATTGCTTAAGTTTTATTTTAAAGATGTGGGGTACAATTCAAGATTAGGTATGCAAGTGGTCATCGTACAGGTAAAGTTTGAGCCTCCCTTTGGTCCCCACTTGCCTGGTTTGAGATCAGGTACCCTTACTGATGTTGTGTTCACTTCTACCCCAGCGGTATCCCATGACTGCCAATCCCTTTCTTATAATAGTAGGGTAATTGTTCAGGGTCCACTTATGAGTGAGGACATGTAGTACTCTGTTCTTTGTTTCTGTGATAGATCACTGAGTATGACAGGCTCTAAATCCATCCAAGTTGCTGTGAAGTCCATATGTTTGCCCTTCTTTATGGCTGCATAATACTCCATTGTGCATGCGTACCACATTTTTTTATCCAGTCCAGGTTCGATGGGGAGCACAGTTGGTTCCATGTTTTTGCTTTTGTGAATAGTGCTGCAATAAACATGCATGTGCAGGTATTGTTTTTGGAAAATGATCTGAGTTCCTTTGGGTGTATTCCCAGTAGGGGGATTGCTGGGTCATATAGCAGGTCAACGTCTAGTTCTTTTAGAAATCACCATACTGTTTTCCAGAGTTTGCACTAGTTTGCGTTCCCACCAGCAGGCTAGAAGAATTCCTTTTTTTCTGCATCTTTGCCAGCATCTGTTGTTTTTTGCTTTTATTTTATTTTATTTTTTATTTTTATTTTTTGAGTTGGAGTCTCAGTCTGTCACCCAGACTGGAGAGCAGTGGCCTCTCCCGGCCACCGCAGCCTCGACCTGTTGGGCTCCAGTGATCCTTCCGCCTCAACCTTTCAAGTAGCTGGAACTACAGGCGCGCACTACCATGCCTGGCTAATTTTTTGATTTATTGTAGAGATGTGGTCTCGCCAAGTTGCCCAGGCAGGTCTCAAACCCGCGGACTCAGGCAATCCACTCACCTCAGCCTCCCAAAGCACGGGATTACAGGCTGAGCCACCGAGCCCACCTGTTTTTTGCTTTTATTAATAATGTCCATTCTTACTGGGGTCAGGTGGTATCTCAACGTGGTTTTGATTTGCATTTCTCTGATGATGAGTGAGGCTGAGCACTTTTTCATGTGTCTGTTGGTTGCCTGTATATCTTCTTTTGAGAAGAGTCTATTCATGTGTTTTGCTCACTTTTTAATGGGGTCGTTTTTTTTTTCTTTCAGTATGTTTGAGTTCTTTGAAGGTTCTGGATGTTAGACCTTTATCAGATATACAGTTGGCAAATACTTTTTCCCATTCTGTGGGCTCTCTCCCTGCTCTCTTGATGGTTTCTTTTGCTTTGCAGAAGCTTTTCAGTCTGATGAGATCCCACTTGTACATCCTGTCTCTTATGGCACGAGCACTTGGAATTTTGATCAGGAATTGGTTGCCAGTTCCAATTTGTCTAAGGGTGTCTCCTGGATTTTCTGAGGTTCTCATAGTTTGAGGTTTTACGTTTAAACTATTTAGAGTTGATTTTTGACTTAGACCATTTAGAGTTGATTTAGAGTCAAAAACCATTTAGAGCTGATTTTTGTGTATGGTGGTAGGTAGGGGTCCTGTTTCAATCTTCTGCATGTGATCAGCCAGTTTTCCCAGCACCATTTACTGGACAAGTTCTCCTCTCCTCAGTGGTTACTGGTGGAGGCTTTGTCAAAGAGGAGTTGGTTGAGAAATTGAGGTTTTGCTTTCAGAATCTCTATCCTGTTCCATTGGTCCATATACCTATTCTTGTACCAATACCAGGGATGTTTTGATTATTGTAGTCTTATAGTAAAAATTAAGTCTGGAAGTGTGATATCCTCTGCTTTGTTTCTTTTGCTGAGGATTGTTTTGGCTATTTGTGGTTGTTTATGTTTCAATATGAATTTCTGGATTGTCATTTCCAGGTGTGAGAAAAATGATGTTGGTAATTTAATGGATATTGCCTTGAATCTGTAGATTGCCTTTGGTGGATGATGTCTTAACAGTGTTGATTCTTCCTATCCATGAACATGGACTATTTTTCCATTTGTTTGTGTCTTCTTAGATTTCTTTGAGCAGTGTTTTATAGTTTTCATTGTAAAGGTCTTTCACTTCTCTAGTTAGGTAACTCATCTTTTTGTGGCTATTGTGAACGGGATTGTGTTTTTTATTTGGTTCTCTGTCTGCTTGTTGTTGAATAAACAAGATTGCTTGTGTTTGAATAAACACAACAATATGCAACAGAATTTTGCACAATTGTTTTGTACCCCACGACTTTACTGAAGTCCTTAATCAGTGAAAGCAGGTTTCTGACATATTCTCGTGGGTTTTTGAGGTCTAGGATCATATCATCAGCAAAGAGGAATAACTTAACTTCCTCTTTTCCTACTTGGCTACCCCTGATTTCCTTCTCTTGTCTCATAGCTCTAGCTAGGACTTCCAACACAATGTTAAACAAGAGGGATGAGAGTGGGCAGCCTTGTCTTGTTCCAGTTTTCAGGGGAAATGATTCCAGTTTCTGTCCATTTAGCAATATGCTGGCTGTGGGTTTATTGTAGATGGTGCTTACTATTTTGAGATATGTTCCTTCTAGACCTAGGAAAAGATGGTAATTTAATCAAAAATTTTTCTGTATGTAATTATATAATCATGTGCTTCTTGTTTTTACATCTGTTGATGTATTTAGTTACATTTATGGTCTTGCAGATGTTGAACCAGTCCTGCATCCTGGGGATGAAGTCTATTAGGTCATGGTGGGTGATTTTTGAGATGTGTTGTTGGATCTGATTTGCTAGACTCTTGCTGAGAATTTTACATTGATATTCATTAGGGATACTGGCCTGTAGTTCTCTTTTTGTTGAATCTTTACTCGGTTTTGGTGTCAGTGTGATGTTAGCTTCGTAAAATGATTTGGATGTCAGTGTGATATTATCATCATAAAATGATTTCATACAATAATTCTCAAATGCCTGGAATACTTTCAATAGGATTGGTATCAGCTCCTCCTTGTACGTTTTGCAGAATTCTGCTAGAAAGCCATCTCGTCCAGAGCTTTTTTGCTGTAGGTAGTTTTCTTATGATGAAGTCAATTTCCTGGATTGCTATTGGTCTATTTAGTGTCTTAATATCTTCTTGTTTCAACCTTGGCAACTTGTGTAATGTCAGAAAGTCCTGCATTTCACTTAGGTTATCAAGTTTGTTTCCATACAGGTATGCATAGTAATCTCTGATCATCTTTTGTATTTCTTCAGAGTCAGGTGTGACTTGATCTTTTGCATTTCTGATTGTGTTTATTTGGGCTTTTTCTTGGCATGCTGGCTAGGGGTCCATCAATCTTGTTTATTCTTTCAAAGAACCAGCTTTCTGTTTGGTTGATTTTTTTTCCCATGATTTTTGTCTTCTGTGTCCTATATTTGGGCTTTTACTTTGGTGATCTGGATTCTTCTGCTAAAGTTAGGGTTTTGGTAGTCTTGTGTCCCCAGCTTCCTTAGGTGATTTTTTAGGGTGTTAACTTGTAATCTTTTCATTTTCTTGATGTGTGTTTGTAGAGATATAAATTTCCCTCTTAAAACTGTTTTCATGGCATCCCAGAGGTTTTGGTAAGATGTTTTCTCATTTTCATTTGTTTCCAGGAATCTTTTAATTTCTGTTTTGATTTTAGTGTTGACCCAGTAGTCATTTAGCACGATACTGTTTAGTGTCCATGACTTTGTAGGTTTTGGGAAAATTTTGTTGGTGTTGATATTTATTTTTATTCCACTGTGGTCTAAGAAAGTGCATGGCAATATTTCAATCTTATGGTATTTGTTTAAGCTTGATTTATGGCTGAAGATGTGGTCGATCTTGGAATATGTTCCATGTGGTTATGAGCAGAATATATATTCAGTGGTTGTTGGGTGGAATATTCTGTAGATATCTATTAAGTCCCTTTGGTAGAGTGTGAGGTTGAGGTTCCAGATCTCTTTGTTGTTTTTTTGCCTCGATGATCTGTCTAAGGTTGTTAGTGGGGTATTTAAGTCCTCAGCTATAGTACTGTTTGAGTCAATATCTTTATTTACTTTATTTAGTAGTTGCTTTATATATGCTGGTGCTCCTGTGTTGAGTGCATATATATTTAGGATGGATATTTCTTGTTAATGGATTGAACCTTTTAACATTATGTAGTGTCCTTTTGTATCTTTTTAAATTTTTGATAGCTTAAAGGCTGTTTTGTCTGATATAAGATCATGACTCCTGCCTTCTTTCGTGATCCATTTTCCTGGAAGCTTGTTTTTCATCCTCTAACTTTGAATCTGTGTGCATCCCTTGGGGTGAAATGTGTTTCCTGGATGCAGCAAATAATTGGGTCATGGTTTTTTATCCAGTTTGCCAGTCTATGTCTTCGCAGTGGTGCATTTAGTCTATGCTGGTTATTGAAATGTGATTGTCCCCATGATAAGGTTCTTATACAGTTTTTTCTTTGTTTTTGTTTAGCTTTTGGGCTGATGTAGGTGTGTGTTTTCAAGTTTGTAGTTGCAATGTATTTTCTGTTGACTCTCTGTTTTGCTGTTCTCTAGGGAAGTGTGTGGTCATTCTTCTCTTTGTCTTTCTCCCGTATTGAATACCTTTTTAAGCATCTCCCACAGAGTTGGTCTGCAAGTTGCATAACCTCTTAGGGATTGAATGTCTGGGAAGGATTTTAATTCTCCCTTGCTGATGAAACTGAGCTTGGCTGGATATGAAATTCTTGATTGAAATTGTTTATCTTTGAGGACTTGAATATTAGGCTCCAGACCCTTCTAGTTTGTAGTGTTTCTGCCTATAAGTCTGATGCTACTCTGATTGGTTTTCTCTGGTAAGTAGTCTGACCTCTCTCTCTTGCTGCCTTTAGGATGTTTTCTCTTGTGCCTACTTTGTGTAGATGAATTACTATGTGTCTTGGGGTTGGTCTTCTCATTTGATGTCTTGTCAGGGTGTCCTCTGCATCTCTTGTGTTTGGCTGGTCACATATCTGGTGAGATGGGGAAAGTTTTCTTGAATAATCTCATGGAATACTTGGTCTAAGTTGCTCTCCATTTCCCTTTCTTCTTCTGGGATACCAATCAGACATATGTTTGGCGTCCTGGTATAATCACACATCTCTTGTAGACTTTATTCTTTCTTTCTGAGTTTTCTTTCTCTGTTTTTTACAGATAGGGTTAATTCCATGTTTTGGTCTTCAAGTTCTGAGAGTCTTTCTTCTGCTTGATTAATTCTGCTCTCCATGCTTGTCTTCTTGTCATTTCCTGTATGAAATTTTTATGGCCAAATTCTCTGTTACAAGTTCTATAAGTGCTGCATCTTGTCTTTCTTGAGTCTTATTCACTTATTCTATCCACTCCCTAATCCCTGTTGCATTCTGGGCCAGTCATTGGTGACTTCCATTGTTTGGGCTCTCAGGTCTGATTTTTCATGCGTTTTTTCTTTGTTACACTGGAAATTAGCTGTGGTCTTCTACTGATCTTTCCTCATTTGTGACAGATCTCTTTCTTTTCTCTTTAGTTCCATTATTCAGTGGCAACGGGAGAGGTTTTCACTTCTGATGCTTGCTCAGTTCCCTATTCTTCCCTAATCAAGGCTCAATTTGTTCTATTTTTAAGCAGGGTTGTGGGTGGGAGGCTTAGCTCTCGTGTAGTTTTGAGAGTTGAATAAGATGGAGGTTGAGGAGCTAGTATTCAGAAACTACTTGAAAATCTTTATGTTTGCTGATTGTTGTATGGATTCCCTGAGACCCAGTCCCCACCATCACTCTATGTGACAATGCAATGGGTACATGCATGTACCCCCTGAGTTCAAGATACAGTAACAGCAATAAGGAAAACAGAGAAAAGTAGAATGAACTAAGATGAACACAAATTTTAAAAAGATGAAAAAAAGAACAATGAAAGCAGAAACCAAAGCAAAAACCAATTGAACACACACACATAGAGACATACACCAACACACCAAAACAAACTGGAATAACAACCAGCAAAACAAAACAAACAACAACAACAAAACCAGGAAAACTAAACACACACACACCCAACACAAAATGAAAGGAGAGAAAAATAGAAAGGAAAAAAAAGGAAAGAAAAGAAAGGAGAAAAAAATAGGAATTCAAATCAAACACTCAGACATATAATCACACATTAAACTAAAAAAAAGAGAAGAGCAAAAAACCAAGAGCATACCAACAAAAAAACTGAAAGATGAACACTCAATTGTTCACACATATACTTAAACAGAAAACAAAAGAAGAAAGAAAAAAAGGGAAAGATGCAGATCGAACCCTCACATAAACATTCATGTACAATGGAAAAATATTTAAAAAATTTAAAAACTAACAAATAGACCCAAAAAACCCCCCAAAACCTGGCAGATTCTATAATTGTTCCTCTCAGTTGCTTCTCTGCTGTCTCCTGCAGAGCTTAGGCCTCATTCACAATCTCCCCAGTGTCTGGCCCAGTGATGGAGGAGGGGACTGTGGGAGTGGGTTGGACTGCAATCCTCCTCTCCCACTCAAATATGGTCGGGAGGATCCCTCTGGTGGAGGGTGCAGGATTGTCTCTTCCCCAGGGGCTGGTGGGGGGCACCTCAGCCAGGCTTGTCCTGAGTAGAGTCCTCCTACTGTGGTTGATGTCCAGGCTGTGCCTGGGTTTGTCTCTCTCAGTCATGCCCCTGCCATGTGGGTATGATGTTCAGAGTATTGCCGGGGGTTGGGAGGGGGTGGGTCAGCCCCAGACTCACCACTGACTTCTTTGGAGGTCTTCCTCATACTTTTCTTGCTAAATCCTTTGCCTCACTGCTGAATCCGGGTAAGGGATGGGGCACCTGAGACGCAGCACTCATTCTGTCCCTCCAGAGTTTGTGCTTTCAGGGTATTCCCTCTGGTTCATGATCAACCCTTGAGTAGTTAGTCCACCGGTCACAGAGATTGGGTCTGTTGCCCTTGATGAGCAAGCCGTAGCACTTTCCTGCCCCAGTTTTAGGATGGTGGCAGGGTGCCTCTTTCACCTTCTCCATGGGGGCTCTGGCTCTGGGCTCCTTCACTGTGTTCCCTCCACTGACCTTGCTGCTAGTGTCTGGCCAGGCGCTGCAGTGGTGAGGCAGAGCCTGGAGCCAACAGTCTTTCTTGTCAGCTTCTTCCTAGGAAGGACTTAGTTGATTAAAAAAATGGCACTCCTCTTCTGTGCCCTGGGAAGTGCTAGGAACCGAGCAGAGCAGCGATGGCTCTCGTCATTCTACAAGGAGATCCCTGGCCACTTGCTCCCAAGCCCCCACTCAGTTAACCACTCACATGCCCACTTACTCACTGACGTGTATGCAAAATTTCCCATATACTGACTCACTCACACTGGGATTCACATAGTCCGACTGGCTCTGCTATCATCTTCCTCCTATCTCGGATTTGTTTGTGGACTCTATTTGTTCCATTGAGTTATGCATTTATCCTCATATCAACATCACTGTCTTCATTATAGTAGCTTCATCAAATGTCTTTAAGTCAGGTAGAGAAAATCTTCCAACTTTGCTTTTTTCAATATTCTAGGTCATTGACATTTCCAAATTTTAAAACCAGCTTGATTCTAAAAAGAAAGAAAGAAAGCCTCTAATGTTTTTCAAATTTGTGATTGTGATTGAACCCAGAAATTGATTTGGGGAAAATTGATTCTTGACAATAAGAAGTCTTCCAATCCATAGATATTATGTGCATATTGGTTATTTACTGCTGTGTAATTAATAGCCCCAAAATTTAGTGGTGTGAAATAACAAGCATTTATTATCTCATGATTTCTTTGGATCATGAATTTGGGAGGGGCTTTGAGGGATGGTTCTGGCTCAGGGTCTCTCATGAAGTCCCCTAAAGGCTTAACAAGTGGAAGAATTTTTCCACTCACATAGCTGGTTGTTGACAAGTCCCCAGTTTCTCTCTGGTTCTTGGCAGGAGGCCTCAGTTCTTTATCACATAGGCCTCTCTCTAGGCTACTTGAGTGTCCTTGTGGCATGATTCTCACAACAAGCAAGCCCACACCCTAAGGATGAAGAATTGAAATCCATCTCTTGAAGTACCCACACATTTGTACACATATTTTAAAACCACAAAGGTGTGCTTCTCCACTTATTTAGATATTTAATTTCTTTTGGTAGTGTACTATAACTTTCTTTTTTAGTTATCATCTTATTTTAAAGACGTGGGGTAAAATTCAGGATTAGGTACACAGGTGAAGTGTAGGCCTCCCACTGGTCCCCACTTCACCTGGTTTAGGATCAGGTGCACTTATTGACATCATGTGCCCCCCTTCCAACCTCCCCTGACAGTGTCCCACCACTTCCAAGCCCTTTCTTTTTCAGTGCACAGACTTTTAACATAGTTGGTTAAATTTATGTCTATGCATTTCAGAGTTTTTGTTGCTGCTATAAACTTGTTTTTCAACCTTTTCCTCCTTTTTTGCATTGTTAGGATACAAAATGATTTTTTTTAGTCGGGCTCTCATTCTGTCATTATGCAAATTATGATTAAGTCAAATAAATCATACTAAGGCATTAATAATTATCTTAGTGTGCAGAGTGGCCCATAACCATTTCCTTTTTTGGTCAGTAAAATTAGAGAGAGATTTATTAGGCAAAAATGGTAGTACACGCCAGAGAATTAGTTAGCAGGTGCAAGCATGAGAGTGGCTCAGAGCCACCCGTACCCATTTCCACCTTTATCAAGTTAGTCTTTTTCAAAAGAGGTCTCTGTGAGGATAATGCTATGGAGACTCAAAGATCTTCCTCCTCCAACCCTGGTCAAAAATGCATGGTATAATCGTCACATTGTATAGTCTAAAAGCAATTAACTACTAAATAAAATGCAAGCCATTTTATTTATCTGAAACACAGTGGGAGCACCTGTGTTTCAGATTTTGAAGTTAACTAGTTCCAGCCCTGCTAGAATTTAAATTAAATTAAACAATCATCATGGGTTGCTGTATGTAGCCCAGGTTGGAGCGCAGTGGCACGATCACAGCTCACTATAGCTTCAACCTCCTGCGCTCAAACAATCCTCCTACCCCAGCCTGGAGCAGCTGGGACTACAAACATGTGCCCCCATGCCCAGTGTTTTCATCTTTTGTAGAGACGAGGTATTGCTACGTTGCTCAGGCTGGTCTTGAACTCCTGGGCTCAAGCAGTCCTCCTGCATTGACCTCCCAAAGTGCTAGGATTACAGGTATGAGCCACCAAGCCCAGCCTGATTTTTGTATTTTGGTCTGATATTCTGTGACTATGCAAAATTCACTTAATAATGATAATAACTTTTCTGTAGGTTTCTTAGGTTTTGCTAAGTACCTAACCATGTTATCTACAAATCAATCACTTTTCTGTATTAGTCAGAATAGAGCTTTGGAAATAGAAGCCATACTGATTAGTTTAGTAAGAGTATGCGTACACTGTATATTGAAGATCTAAAAAGGAAAAAATAGAGCACCAATACACAATAGAAATAAGGATAGGAATCTAAAACAATCTAGCTCAGAGGCAGAGAGTAGAATGGTGATTACAGAGGCTAGGGGATAAGGTAATCAGCAGATAATTGTCAGAGGGTACAAAATCTCAAACTGGAGGAATGTGGTTCTTTTTTTGAGATCTATTGAACAGTGTGGTGAATATAATTACTTATAGACTACTTATTGTATATTTCAAAATTTCTAAGAGTAAATTTCAAATGGTCTTGCCACAAAAATGTTAAGTATTTGAGGTGATAGATATGTTAACTAGCTTGATTTTATTACTCCACGTTATATTCATAAATACATCATTACTTGGTTTCCCACAAATTTCTACCATTATAAGTTGTAAATTTATTTTAAAAGATACACACAAAGAAATAGCAGCTACTATACCCCAAACCAAAGGGAATTAAAAAAAAAAGATATTAGAATTAGTAAATGTAAAAGCTTAGAGTGGGACCCTAGGGCATCAAAATTCAGACCTTTGAGAAAGGAGAGCTCCTCAGTTGGTACTAAAGTCTCTGAGTTTAAGAGAAGGTTCCCCTGGGCCTTTGATCCTAGTTTCTGAGTACAAGGAGCCAGTTGACTGGTTCTGGTCTCTCTGGGGGGGGCAGGGAGACTAGTTATTTCAAAGATTGGAAAAACTGCACACTGGATTCAACTACTGTGGAATGAACTGCTACAGCCGGTGTCAAGAAAGAGTGAGACTGGGGTGCCACACTCAGGAATGAAAAGCAAACAGAAAGCTCATATAAAGCAAGCAGAAATAAGCCTGTCCCTTATCCTCCTCCGGTTTCATCTTCTCCTTCTAGAAGTATAGCATACTCTTCTCGGGATTCATTCATAGCATTTCCTTCCCCAGATTTATAGAACCCTCGATGGGCTGCATTGGCAGCATTTAACAGGTTGCCCATCGACCAAAGAGAAATGTGCAGACCCCTCAGCATCACAAGCAGAATGTATAAGAATACCATATTTATCAAGTAGCAAGACTATCGTTTTTTTTTGAGATGGAGCCTCACTCTGTCGCCCAGACTGGAGTGCAGTGGCCGCTCCCGGCCACCGCAGCCTCGACCCGCTGGGCTCCGGCGATCCTTCCGCCTCAGCCTTCCGAGTAGCCGGAACTACAGGCATGCGCTGCCACGCCCGGCTGATTTTTTGTTTTATTGTAGAGAGGAGGTCTCGCTGCCCAGGCAGGTCTCGAACCCGCGGGCTCAGGCCATCCGCTCACCTCAGCCTCCCAAGGCGCGGAATTACAGACGGAGCCACCGAGCCCAGCCAGCAAGACTATCTTAATAAATGACATAGAAACGGATTCAGAAAGAAATAGAGGTGGGGAGGGGAGTTCAACTCAGCACGATTGCTCCCCCTAGGACGTTTGTTAAAGTGGAAAGCATCTTTAAAGCAAAGTTGAGCTTCCAAAAATCTTATGAGTTAACAATCAGGGTTTAGGATCCACCAGATTCTGAGCTGAAAACACTGAATAGCCAAGAGCATGCCAAATATAGACCGACTAGTACCAACCTTGACTTACACAACTCCTGACTTATAGACACGAGCACCTATGTCAGGCAGAAAGAAGAGTGAGTCTATTGGTTGAAATATCTGCAACTTTGCATATATACTGCTGGCATTCAAATATAATTTAAGAATTGCTAAAAAATCAGGACCTTCTAACCAAAAACAACAAGAGAAAAAACCAATATAACCAAACTAAAGGTGATTCAAGTATTAGAATTATCTGACAACAACTTCAAAATAACTATTATTAACACACCAACATGACCTCTTGGGCAAAAAATAGAAAGGTAGGAGACATTGAAATGAATCCTTAAAATACTGAAAAAAAAAAGCACAACCCTTTGATCTAGAATTCTTTACTCAGAACAAATAGTCCTCAATAACGAAAGTAAAATAAAAATATTTTCAGACAAACAAAAATAAAGAATTTGTCACTAGTAAATAGACACTAAAAGAAACAATAAAAGGAGTTTTTTCACAGGAGAAAAATCATCTGATAGTAAAACACAGAATTTTTTAAAAAAGTAAAGAGCAATGAACATATTAAGTATGTGAATGAATATAAATAAATATTGGTTGAACAAATAATAATAACCTGTGGGGTCTGAGATATGTAGAATTAAAATGCATGGTAATAATAATAAGAGGAGAAAAGGGGGATAAATGGAATTCAAGTATTCTGAGGTTCTCACATTACTAGGAAGTGGTAAAAATAATGATGTGTAATAGATGATAATAAGTCAAAGTGAATGTTGTAATCTCTGTGAAGATCACTAACAGAAGAGTAAAAATGCATAACTAAAAGGTTCAGAGAAGAAAAAAGTATAGCAAAAATATGTTATTAATTCCCAAAAGGCAAGAAATTAGAAGAAAAAGAATGAAAAAGTAATGTATGCAGTAATACATATGCTAGATATCCTGATTTGAGTCTTATACTATGTATACATGTATAGAGATATCACACTGTATCCCTTCAATATGTACAATTATTATATGTCTCTATCTATACCAATAGAAATTTTTTTAAAAGCCTACAAAAAAATCTAAATATATAATTACATTAAATATAAATGACCCAAATTATTCAATTAGTAATCAAGATTATTGAGTTTTTAAAACTATACAATGCTTACAAGACAGGATAATTGAAAGTAAATGGATAAAAAAATTACATCATAAATATACTATTAATAAATCAAGTATAATTATTACTGATATTAGGCATAGTACACTTCAAGGCAAGAACATTTATTAAACATAAAAGGGACAATTCATGATGATAAAGAAATCATTCTACTTGGAATAACACAATTCTAAATCTGTGTGGTTCAGTAATATAGAAGTAAAAGAAAAAGAAAAAATGCACAGAATTTAAAAGAAAAGTTAAAAACACACATTCTTTGCTAGATATTTGACATACTTTTTCGCTAGCTAATAAAACAAGCAGATAAAAAGTCAACAGACATGTATAAGATTTGAATAAAAACTTGAGCTAATTGACATACACACAACACTACACTCAACAATAAAGAATACATTCTTTATCTGGGCACGGTGTCTCATGTCTTTAATCCCAGCACTTTGGGAGGCTGAGGCTAGAGGATTGCTTGAGCCCAGGGGTTCAAGACCAGCCTGGGCAACATGACGAGACCTTGTCTCTATAGAAATCATAAAAATTAGCTGGAAATGGTAGTGCATGCCTGTAGTTCCAGCTACCTGGAAGGCTGAAGCGGAAGGATTGCCTGAACCCAGCTGGTCGAGGCTGCAGTGGCTGCGAGCATGCCATTGCACTCCAGCCTGGGAGAGAAAGAGTGAGATTCTGACTCAAAGAAAAAAAAGAATACATTCTTTTAAGTGCACATGAGCATTTATCAAAATAGATTATCTGCTCATAAAGCAGACCTCAACACATCCAAATGACTGCAATCATTCAGAGTAGGTTCTCTGAACATAATAGAATGAAGCTATAAATAAATAGTAAAATGATAACTAGGAAACCTCTAATATCTGGGCTATTAAATAATGTATTTCTAAAAACACATAGATCCAAAAATAATTGACAATGAAAATTTTAAATATTTTCAAATAAAAGATTAATATATGTGATATTCAAAGTGGAAGAGGATTGTCAAATGAATTCTTCAAGGGAAATACATAGCCTTAAGATCATATATTAGAAAAATTTTAAAAACCAAAATAAATGATTTATGCTTTGTCACATGAAATTAGATAAAAACAGAAGTAAAATATCAAGAGAACGAAATAAGAGATAATGGAAATCAATGAAATAAAACAAAGTTAGAAGAGAAAATCTGCAAAGACAACAGTTGGCTGTTTGAAGGAATTAATGAAATTGATAAGCCTCTAGCAAGACTAATAAAAAAGAGGAAAAACAAATAATCAATAACCGGAATAGAAGGTAACATCAGTATGGACTTTGTAGACATTAAGAAAATAACAATAAATGTTTTTATATCAATACATTTTGAGCTCTTGAAGAAAATGACGTTAAAAAAAACACAATTTGCTAAAACTTTAAGAATAAAGAGTGAAACCTGCAAAATTATAGAAACAAATAGAAAATCTGATTAGCCCTCTGTAGTGCATTGATTGATGTCTCCCAGACCCCCCAAAATATATGTGCCCCTGGAACGATGCCATCTTATTTAGAAAACTAGTCTTTACAATTGGCGTTAAATTAAGGATCTCAAGATGAGATCATCCTGGATTATTTGAGTAAGCCCTAAATCCAATGACAAAGACAAGGAAGGACTGGCCCCTAGAGTCTTTGCAGGATGTGTGGCCCTGATGACGACACACTGACTTTGGACTTTCTGGCCTCCAACACTCTGAGAGAATAAATTTCTGTTGCTTAAAGTCACCACGTCTGTGGTAATTTGTGGTAGTCACAGAAAACGATTACAACCTATGTCTTTTACACTGATTGAATCTCTTAAAAATTTTCTCACAAAGAAAACTTCAGGATCAGACTGCTTCACTCGTAAACTCTTACAGATATTTCAGGAAGAAATAATACTAATATGATAATAGAGAAGGGAAATATGTCCCAAATCACTTTATAAGTCCAGCATAACTTCGATGTCAAAATGTGAGGAGGATAATCAAATATAGGGAAATAGAAACCAGTCTTTCTCATGAACATGACCACTAAAATCACAGATGAAAAATAGCATATCACTAGGATTTATTCTGTGAATACAAGGGTTATTTTAAAATGTGTATACTTAATTTACATAGAATTTTGAAATAGGCAAAATGAATCTATCGGTTCAAAAATCAAGATAGTTTTAATATGGAGGTGGGGCCTATTGACTGGAGCAGGGCCTGAGGGCCTTCTGGTGTTTTGATGATGTCCTGTTTCTTGACCTGGGTGTTGGTAACGAAAGTGTGTTCACTTTGTGAAAGTTCATCAAAATGGTTGTTTATTATTTGTGTATTTTTGTATATATATTATAAAATTTTTACATCAAAAAACTTTCATCTGTGGTTGTCAGAGTTGAGTCAGTAAAGAAGCTAAGGATTTGAGAACCCATGTAGCATTTTAATAAAACATGATGAATAAAATAAAATGTAAAACTATGAATTGAACTGGCTATTTATGACTGCACTGTAGAATGCGAAATATCAAAAGATAATCTTGGTTATTTAAATCTACAGCTCAAAGCACAGATAGGGAGATTAGACAGCTTTTATAACTGCTGTGAAAGAATCCTTCTTTCTTGTAGCTGCTTGGCTGACATTTCTAATAACGAAGGCCTTGTTAGAACAGAGGTGACCAAATTACGACACTGAATGAATGTAAAACCTCTCTATGCCTCCTATGTTAAAGTTGCAGCATTGATCTAGATCGGGCAAAACCTTGAAGACTGGTTTTAGGACATTTAAGTAGATATTGGTGAGGCTGTATAACATAAATCCTACCAGCATTCCTTGCTATTAGGAGCCGCATTTCCTCTCCTATCTGAGGACATTAGCCTCCCCTTGTCTAAAAAATATTAACATCCGCTAAGGGTGGTTTTCTTTTTCTTTTTCTTTTTCTGATTGGAGCCTCACTCTGTCGCCCAGGCTGGAGTGCAGCTGCACACTCATGGCCACACCAGCGTGGACCTGCTGGACTCTGGCGAGCCTTCCTCCTCAGCCTTCCAAGTAGCCAGAACTACAGGCACGTGCTACTATGCCTGGCTAATTTTTGACTGATTGTAGAGACAAGGTCTCGCTAAGTTGCCCGGCCTGGTCTCGAACCTGCAGGCTCAGACAATCCACTTGCCTCAGCCTCCCAAAGTGTTGGAATCAAAGGCTGAGCCACCAAGCCCAGCCAGGTAATTTTCTTGCTGGGAAAAGCAGTTCACCCTCAAGGACTCATACCACCTTTCACTGCTTTCAGATGTGTTCCAAGCCAAGAGCTTGGCTAGTTGATTGAAACCTAGAATCAGTTATTGCCTCAATTAATTAAACGACAGGTGAGATTATACAACTTCCTTGATAAACCATAGAGGAAGGAAGCCATAGATAGCATAGGGAGGCAAGAACAACTCTTCATAACATTCCAGTTGTAGAGCACTAGAAGTAATAGGTATGCAGTAAGTGTGACCAGGTCACCTACACTTTTTTTTTTTTTTTGAGTTGGAGTCTCACTCTGTCACCCAGTCCGGAGGGCAGGGGCGCGCTCCCGGCCACCGCAGCCCCGACCTGCTGGGCTCCGGCGATCCTTCCGCCTCAGCCTTCCAAGGAGCTGGAACTACAGGCGTGCGCTACCATGCCCGGCTAATTTTTTTGTGATTTATTGCAGAGATGAGGTCTCGCCAAGTGGCCCAGGCGGGTCTCGAACCCGCGGGCTCAGGCAATCCACTCAGCTCAGCCTCCCAAAGGTGCGGGATGACAGGCTGAGCCACCGAGCCCGGCAGGTCACCTACACCTTAACTCTGTTCTCTAGTGTCCTGTAGACATTCCTTTCACCAAATCTTTAAGAAGTACATTAACGAAGGGAAGACCAGCAGCCTTGAAAGGCCCTGTAGTGATTCTTCTTCTCTACAGGCTACGGACGACAGTAGTAGAGCCTGACATTGAAAAAGTTTCCCTGAATTCTGTGGAGATAACTGGATCTTTTCTTTAATGATGTCAGCAACAATTCACCACCAGACACGAGGTGTGCCATGGTTACTCTGACGGGTAGCAGGGCTAAAGAAACTATTAGAATAGTTTGACTCACACAGGGCTTTGATAGTGGTTAATTGGTCATGGGACTTACATAGGTGGGCAGCCTTTATACGTCTTGTCTGATACTAATAAGTAGTAAAGATTCTAAGTCTGGTAGATAACGTTTTGTTCTGTATCACCATAGTGGAAAACCATAATCTCCTGCAATTCTTAGACCTGTTCACAGACCCAGAACATGCTGAATGAAGAGGGGGCAGAGTTTGCTTGAGGAAGAACTCAGTTGCATTTCCAAAACTTCATGCCATGAGCTCATGCTCCTAATGTTTTCCAAAGTGAGTTGTAGCCATTCACCAGAGGGACTTGTAGTTGGAGAAATTGACATTTTCAGACTTTCAGTGAATCCTGGATGTGGGCTCTGAACTGCTAATCCTTAGATGTTCCAAGTCACAATGATCCAATCACCCTAGAGAAAGAACAACAATGGATTTTTGGCCTGGATCTGCCCAGAGGTCCTGAACTCACACCAAGTTTATTTTTTCAGTGCCTGAATGCATAACTGGATTAGACATACTCACTTCCTGCAGAATGCCCACATGGGTTCCTAGGACTGCAGAGAAATAGTTACTCTGATAAGCAGGGCCTCTAAAACTGCTGTTTCTCTATCAAACTTACTAAAAAATAAATAAATCAACACCATATATATGAAGAAATTAGTGTACCATCAGAGATTACAAAGATGCAGAGTCGGTCATTCTTATGACATCTTCATTAGGCCAGTCAGTTTGGCCTGTGCAGGAAACAGAAATATCTTGGAGAATGGCATTGAGTTATCATAAGCTTAATCAAAATGTGATTCCAATTCTAGCAGACTTCTACTTGAAATCAGCACATGTTGTGGTACCTGGTTTGCAGCAATTGATTAGGAGAAGATATTTTCTCTTTATTAATAAATTATACGAAGTACCCTTTACTTTCAACTAGCAGGCACAGCAGCACCCTCCACAGTCTCACCCAAGAACCAAGCCAGCCCTTTACTCTTTGTCATAATATCTTCATCTCTAGGGCATCCTCTGTCAAGCTATTTTGCACGACATCATGCCAGATCCCTATACTGATGGCATCATGCTGGTTGAACCTAGTGGTTGAGAATGAGTCAATATTCTAGGTACCCCGGTAAGGTGATACGGTCCAGAGAGTGAAAAATATTAAAATCTTTATGTCTATGAATTTGTCAACATTTCCTTATAATTCTCTCCATTTTGTTTTATATAGTGCAACGATATATTAGTACCCAATTCTTACATATTCCTGGTGGAGCACTCGTTGTTGTCACATGTCTCCTTTTTGCCTTACTAATGTTTCCTCCCCTCCCTCTGACTCTCCAGGGTCCTGTCCAGAGTCAGGTCTTGTAGTAGCATTCCAGACTTTTGGTCCGTGGTAATATCAGGGATAGAGTAGGTCGAGTTACCAAGCTAGCAGGATGTTTGATTCAACTTTTGTTTGTGGGATGGTGTCTAATGTGTGCTGACATTTCATCACTTGGGGCTGTTCTAAACCACTGTCCCAGGCAGTGACTAGCATTTTTTCTGTGTCCTTTCATGGAACAGAGTTGGGGAGAGACCCAAGGCTTTTGCTCTTCGCTCCCAGGCCCTGGCTTCAATCAGTGGACCTGGATCTGTCCTCTTCTCACTTGGAATAGTTTTGGTCCCTTTTTATCAACACTTGTTAAGCTTTCTTGTTTCTGAGCTTAGAACCCAGTGGGCATATGGTATCATTCCATTACTGGTCGACAGTGATACTGGTCTTATATTTGAGTCAGCCTATGCATTTTTTAGTTTCTTTCTCAAAATTTTATCTATAGTGCCATGTGTTTAGAATATCAAAACTTGAATTTATTGTGTCATCTCCACCTAACATCAGCAACCTTTAGGTTTATAATAAGATCATTAGTCTAGGAAAAATCTACTAATTTCCAAATTGTGGTGAGTACAGGGCATAATTTTATAATATAATCATGCAATGTATAATGATGTTTCAGTCAACAATGGACCATATATATGATGGTGGTCTCATAATACTATATTTTTACTTTACCTTTTCTGTGTTTATACATGTTTAGATATGCAGATTCGTACCACTGTGCTACGATTGCCAACAGTAGTTAGTACAGTAATGTGCTGTACAGATTTGTAGCCTAACATAATAGGATATACCATATAACCTAGGTGTGTAGTAGGTTAGACCATCTAGGTTAATATAAGAGTGCTCTATGATTTTCATATGATGAAATCACCTAACAGCTCACTTCTTAAGACATACCCTCATCATTGAGTGACAGAGCTCATACTACCTTTCACTGCTCTCAGATGTATTCTTTCAGAGTACGTTGTCAACTTATTCTAAGCACTTTTATATCACCAGGATGTAACAATACATGCAGAATGACTTTTATTTTTAAAATAATCCTGGAAAGAGCACATTTTGAAACAAACCATAAATCGTTTTTGCATGAAAAAAAATAGCCCAAGTGAATGAACTCTTGATAGTAGAAGTTGTTTATTGCAAATGGATTTTGGCAATGTGGAAATTCTTATGAGAAAAGTAGAATTTTTTTCCTAGTGGGAATCTTTAAGTTTTGTTCTGCTGCTTATTTTGAATGTTCCTAGACATAATTTGACCAAATAAATTGTTTAAGATCAAGTTTCCAAAGTTAATGCTTCTAAGCTATCCCTAATATGGACTAGAAGTCAAGTATTTGTTCTCTGTTATGTCAGCCAACATTATAGAATAATGGAATATAGGACTGCAACTGCAGCTTTTTAGTTCTGAGCATTTTGTTCTGAGGCTTCCTGAAACAAAGTCTCCCAAGAATAAGGATTGCTTTTCTTACATTGTCTTTTACTAGGTTGAATACCCAGCAATCACACATAAAATGCTTACTCCATGAGTGACCAAATTGACATATAACTATAAATAAAAGCTTTTTGGATATAAAAGGATAGAATTGGGTGTGACTTATTCAGATTATTAATTTGCTTCAAAAATAAATTGTGAAAATATGTGACCACAATGTAGTATGTCCTTAATACTATAGTACATGGTAAGTATTTAATGCATGTTTATTATTAAAAATATTGAAAGGTCAAGAAAAACTTACTTTAGCCTAAAATAACCCATAAATAAGTCATTTGTGATCTAGGTAGCATTATTATAAGAAATAACAAATAAATAATTAAATAAACAAATAATTCTGTACATATAACTAAATTGCTTCACCCTTCCACTCCCTACCCCCCCCTTTTTAAAGTTTCCCCTTTCAAAGAAACAGTTCCCATTGAAGTAAAATTGTTGGCTCAATCCTAAATTATTTATTAGAATAAAAGTTCCAAATGAATGCTGGCATTTGGGAACATCTTTACATTCTCTATCCTGTGATTAAGTCTGGACTTACTGAACACAAAATACAAAGATAATATAGCAAGTATCTGCTGAATTTAGGTTATAAAGAAACTCAGGAGGATATTTCAGTGGGTTCACAACCCAAATTATCTAGTCTGGTCATGCAGTCTTTCAGAGTGCCTGCATTAACCGCATAACTGTCAAATCTCCCCTTCATTTGTTGCTGTGTTAACACAGCCAACAAATGTGGAAACTTTACAGCCTCCGGATAAGAGGGTTTCACTCTTGTTCATTTATATACACCGTTGTGGAAATATCTAATTTCACCCAAGTCACAATTCGTATTTTTTATGAAAATAATATATTTATATCATGGATAATATATTTATATCATGGATTTGTTTGGGCAATAAATTAACAGAGATGACATTATGAGTACACCAAATCATTTCTTTGTCCTCCTGGATACATAGGGTGCTGTTTTGCTGAATCATGTGGTCAACTCTGGCTAATAGAAAATGGGAGTGGTGTATACCCTTCCAGGATTGGCTTTCAAAACCTCTCCCACAGTCTCTTTTCTTTCCACCATGAACTTGGACTTACCTAACCCAGATCAGTTAGTTCCAGGCAAAACTACCTGGGTTCTGAGTTATGACTTGGAGGGAAGCCCTACACCCGCTCCGCCTCTCAACTCCAGAGAATCACTCACTATAGCAGTGGATAGGAAATTCTAAAATTTAAGCCACAGATATTTGGAAGATTCATGTTTCTCAATAGCAGCTACCTGACTAATACACGTTTCATAGCCAAGCAACCTGTTCTATCTTTTGGGAAGGACAAAGGGGTTTGTGCTTTAAAGTAAAGATGCAATTTTCATGAAGTAGATTGTAAAATACTCATTTTTCCTTGAAGCAAGGTGAAACTCTCATCACTTACCTTTTAGTTCAAAACAGTAAATGTTAAATGCGAAGTCTTCTTGAGGATATTTTATGCACCAAAAAAGGCAAAAACAAAAAAACACTTTTGTGAGACTTTCTTTGGCTTTCAAATTAAGTCATTAAAGTTGAAAATCCAAAAACTAGGTATTCCTTACGTTTTTATGTTTAGCTTGCAATCTTATCATATTATTTACAAATCCAGTAAATATTCAGTAGTCACTTTAAGGAGACTTTGAAAAATGTTTACTCCTTTTAGAACTTTTAGAAATGTGGTTACTAAGTTTCTTTCTTTTACATATATTAAATGGCATACATACATTTAATATATGTTATTTCTTTTAGGGGGTCTAGCTCATTTAGTTGACTTTAACAAGACTTTCCCAAGTACTGACTTAACTCTTGTATATCTGATAATTTAAACTTATAACTATAATGAAAACTTATCCCAACGGTTCTAACATTGTACATAAATTTAATAAGATTTCAACTTAAAATTGCAGGTCTAAAGCAATAATTCATTCTGAATTGAAATTAAAAAAAAAAAAATCTGACCAGACTTCCAAGATGACAACCTGCAAGTCAAACAACTATATTTATGGTTTACCAAGCAAATTTTGGTGAGTTTCTTCTTATCCAGTTGGGGTTGTATGATGACCAGAAATGCTACAAGATTCTTGATAGTGACACTAATGGGTTTACAGC
Organism: Cephalopachus bancanus; assembly: GCA_027257055.1. NCBI lineage: Eukaryota > Metazoa > Chordata > Mammalia > Primates > Tarsiidae > Cephalopachus > Cephalopachus bancanus. The sequence goes on from JAPVLO010000140.1 coordinate 2,219,462, forward strand.
AGGGACTCCTTCGTGACTTACAGCCCTCACTAGGGATGTAGTCTTCATCCCTGGCGCACTCAGAGAAGGTCGTTGTTGACCTGATTCTTAAATTTAAATGTACTTTTACGCTTTTAAAAATTAATTTTCTTCCTGCTCATAGAATTTATACGAGGGACACATCTAGTTGAATTGTGGTTGTCTCTCGTGACTGAGAGAGTACAATCACAACCTCCAAGGCCTTTCTTGGGCAGCAGCACTCTACCAGCGGTGCCCCACAGGCCGACCCTCTCTGGTAGGGTCGGTATATGCTGGTTCGATGTATTCATGCCATCCTCAGACTGAGGATGCCGCCCTCCAGGGATACATGCGTTCGGAATTGTGTGAAGCATTGACTCTCCAGCAGTCCAGTGATCCATCAACAGAAACCACACCCTGGAGCCTCCCCACACATTTGTCTTTACCTGGAATCTGAAGGTTTGTTCAAGGTGGTTTTATGATCATCTGGTCTCAAGCGGTTGTTTTACAAAAAATAAAAACAAAGCTGACAGAGGCAATTAGCAGCTGTTCAATAACACTAGTAACTTCAATGACAAAGTCTTGGCTAGCAAAACTTGGACAGATTTAAGACGAACAGGGAATCAGGAACCACAAGACTGAAAGAGAACCTCAGAAAACTCCACCTCAGAAAGCGAACACTGTCCCGCCACTGCCATACCAGCATATACCGACCCTACCAGAGAGGGTCTGCCTGTGGGGCACCACTGGTAGAGTGCTGCTGCCCAAGAAAGGCCTTGGAGGTTGTGATTGTACTCTCTCAGTCACAAGAGACAACCACAATTCAACTAGTTGTTCGCAGCCGTGAAGACCGAGGCGCGCCCCTTGGCCTTCACTGACATTAACACTGGGCTCTACCTCTGGTGAAATTTTTGTCTGAAATGAGACCCTCGACGCTGTTCAATGACACTCATAACTTCAATGACTAAAACTTCTGATGTTCAAGATTAGTGCTCTTGAACAGGTATTGTTGCCATGAATTCACCGAAGTTTGATTTCAAGCGGAAATTTCTAAGATGAAAGTGAAGGGTTAAAAGAAAGAAAAAGAAACAGAGTTGTTACACTTTCCCAGATGACTGACACCACCAGAGATTGCTTCAAGAGGAAAAATATTCTTGAACTGTAATGACTTCAATTCTCAAGCTGAAAGTTGAGAGAGACCCCACAGTTATTAAAGTTAATAAATCAGAGAGAGAGAGAGAGAGAGAGAGAGAGAGAGAGAGAGAGCGAGAGACTCTACATGCAAATTGTCCATGTTTTGCATTTTTCTGCACACAGAACTCAAAGGGTTTCTCTCCACACTCCCTCCCCCTTCCTTTACCTCATTCACCATGGGGATCTTAAAAACAGCAAAGAGACTCATGGGGCACACAGTTCTATAAGATGTAATTATGGTACCTTATTTTTAAGAGTTTAAAAGTGCATCTTTATGGTCTTATGCAGCCACAGTAACTTTTATATGTTTGATTGACATAAACCATGCCCTGGTACAAAACATTTTCTTGAACTGTAGAAACGTGGAGATTTCTGTAGTTCCCCGGCCCTCCCCTCCCCCAAGTGATATCCTCTTTATTCTTCCTGTCCCTCCTTATTTGTTTAGTAATATTGATCAGCTGTAGTTCACAGGAGGCAGTTATTAACCCCAGAACAGCTCTTCTGGTTGTTGTAAAAGCCAAAATGAACTGAAATAAAGTGTGTGTGATTCATGGGCTAAACATGCATGTGGAATTCAGAAGGCCTGGCATTTACAGATCATTTTAAAGGTGATTTTTCATACGTGGAGGGTTACATTATCCCAGTTTGACTTTTGCTTTTTTTTTTTTTTTTAAGTGAAAGGGGTTGCTTTTCCCTCTCAGATAGAAGAGGTGTTTTGTATAGCAGATATACATACTTCTAAAGTTTTATAGGGTGACTAATACCCTACAGGGACAAACCAGGCTGTCAACTTTCCTGAGAGTTTTGGCTAGAACCCCAAATGTTGGCTAAAGGCATAAGGATAAGATTCTCATCTTAGAAAAAGACTTTCTATCCAGAGATCATAAATGCGCATGTATAGAGAGGCACATATGTTCACCTCTTCTTCCAAAATAATGGAGAGTCTAGACTCTGAGGAAAAGCAAAGTATGCTTATTATTTGACTATATTTCTGTTTTTACTAGAGATAGCCTTATTAACATTGCCAAACAAACAAATGAACGTTGACTCTTGTTCCATGAATATTGCTTTCAGGTCCTTTAAAACAAGATTGGCTACCTCACGGAGCAGCCTCCCATTCATTCATTAGGGCAGAAAGAGTTCTGAGCTGGAAAAGAAAAAGTTCTCTGACATCACACTTTAAACTAGCCATCCAGATTTCAATGACCTCTCTGTTGGTAATAAGGGCTTTAAAAAAAAAATGATTTCCAGAAAAAAAAAACCAAACAACTTTACCTCAAACCCTCCCTTCACATGTCACTGAAATACCTCGTGTGAGTGTTCACCGAAAGCAGCCTCAGTAGTTCCTCTCTCTGCAGGTTTTCCTGGTCAGATGTCTATTTCCAGTCACTGTGTGTAGCCACTAATAACTCTTCCCTTGGGTAGCTGAGGAAGCATGGAGACCTGGCTAATTTGTTTTACCTCTCCGTTTTCCCACAAGTAGACCAGGAATCGTTGCCAATTGGTCAACAAGTATTTGCTAAGTGCCCACAGAGTGAACGCGTGTACTACATTGAACGTTTTGGTCAATTTATCCTGAGAAAACATGTAGAGGGTTAGCACAGAAAACCTCAACTCCCCAGTGTCTAGATTCCTAGGACCTTTGGGTTTCTAGAAAATGAACAAATGCCTCTTTTGACGCTGGCCTGAATTTTCAGTAACTGATAAGTGATAAGGAAAAAGAACCAAGGTCCGGTTGGGTCACTTCATTATGCATAAAGGAAGGAGCCTTGTGATTGTCCTGTGGGGGTGATAAAAGACCATCTTGCACTTCTCACCGCCAGGCTTTTGTTAGTAAGAAGCAAGAATCGAAAACACAAACAGAAGAAAGCAAGGAGGAAGAATCCCGTTCAATCCCCATTTGGCTAGATAATATTTTGAAATGATGAAGAATTTGATTTTTTTCTTTTATTTGCCCCTGTCTCCTGTTACTCACCACCGTAGTCCATTTTGTGTTGCTATAAAAGAATACCTGCGAATGGGTCATTTGTGAAGAAAAAGGGCTTATTTTTCTCACGATTTTGGCATCTGGAAAAGTACAAGATTGGGCATCTGGTGAAGACCTCAGGCTGCTGCTTCCACTCATGCTGAAAGCGAAGAGGAGCTGGTGAGTGCAGAAAGAGAGGAAGTGGTGGTGCGGGGAGGGTTGCCAGGCTGTTTTTATCCACCAGCTCTTCCAGGAACTAAGAGAGTTTCTCCCTCCAGCCCTCAGGGAGGGCATTAATCTCTTCATTCCCCGCCGGAGCACCACCCAGTAGGCCTCCCTTCTAACGCCGCCACCATGGACATTCATTTCCTGCATGAGATTTGGAGGGAACAAACATCCAAACCATACCACTTACTCATAAGTTAGCAAACTCTGTGTGTGGTTTTCTTCCGGGAAGAGGAAACAGAGGAAGCCAGCAAGACTCTAGATTTGGCCAGAGGGAGAGGTCGGTGGTTCCCGGCAAGGGCACCAAGAGCTCTTTTCCGGGATAAAAGCCACAGGGAGGTAGAATAGCTCTGGGGTGCGTCTAGGCTGACGGCAGGGACTGGGTTTCTAGCTTTGCCAAAGAGTGCTGCATCTTAGGCTTGTCACAGAAGTAGACTGCTGCTAGGTTCCAGGCACTAGGGTTGACTTGCACGTAGAGATTGTCGGATACCCATGAGATCCTGGAAACTCATGCTTTCTTTCCTATTTTCCAGGCAACATGCAAGCCTTTGCAGTTCTGACGTGAGTGGGTGCCGTCATAACTGGGCTGAATTTCACTACCAGACAGGCAGTGAGGCTTAGATTCAGAAATTAATGTGATTGATAGGAAACAAAGTTCAATTTCTTGCATTCATTAAATTAGAGAATTAAATTCGAAACTTTTCCACTTACAACCATCTTATGTAAGAGATAATATAATTTCTCTTTTACCGATTGGAAACCGAAGGGAGAAACACAACCTTGCACAGATTATGCCATTAGTAAGTGGTGGCTCTGGGGTCTGGAAACAGGGAAAATAGTAGCAGAGGCCAACATTCTGCTGATCAGGGGAAAAAAACAGGATAGCAAGCACTTCTTCAAGAAAAGGCAGAAGAAATCCAGTGCTCTAAAGGATGGAAGAAGCTCTAAAGATTAAAGTGGAAATAAAGCGATACAGCGTACCAAAGGAAAAAGAGAAACTCTAAAGATTAGGAGGAAAAGTCCCAATTCATGATCAGAAGCCACCAAGGGCGTGTGTTATCCCTACTAAAGGCAACAACCAAGTAGCAGTAATTCTGTTATGAAATGTGACAGCATTGTTCTGAGACACTCGGTTAGAATCTGGATCCAACAGCAAGCCAAGACCAATAGTCAGAATCCTGGGTGCAAACTGACTGCCAGCTGCCGGCCGTCCAATAGACCTGCTTAGTAAACATAGACCATCTAATGGTGATGTGACTCAAAGCACATTGAGAGAAATGACAAAGAAACACAGAAGTGAAGCTTGAATGGAGTTTGCTTCAGCTTCGACTTACTAATTGTGGAGTAAAACATGTCTTTGGTACATTGACCACACTTCACTAGCATTAACAAGGGAAGGGGGAATTACAACTCCTTCTGGTCGCAGAAAAAGAAAAAAGAAAAAAAGGAAAAGAAAAGAAGAGAAAGAAAGAAGGAAAAGAGGGAGGAAAGGTAGGAGGGGAGAAAACATTTCTCCATCAAGTTCCAGAATTTATCTCTTTCTTCCCACAGATTACTCACTCATAACAGCTATCAGAAAAAAATTTAACTATATTTAATGAGCTCTGCTAAGAAAGTGATAGTTCTCATGCATTACTGTGCCTGTGTAAGTTAGCAAAAAGCTTTTTAAAAGCAAACTGACAAAATATATCAAAGGTTTTAAAAAATGCTCACATTCTCTGACTCAGAATTTTATTTCTTGAAATCTAGCTTAGATTTGTAAAAAAGTTGCATTCACGAAGCACTATTTATCAATTGAAAGTTGACATTTAAATACTGTGTGTTTAAACCATAGGGGCATTGTTAGGAAATTCGTTGCAGTATTTTGTTGTTAATTAAAATTACAGATACAAAGCCCATATAAATCATGGAAAATTGTTCTTCTTAGGAAGTTCAGTAAAAAATTAGAATACAATTTGTATTTATTCGTTGATTGTAAGTATTAAAGATACATGTGCACATGGGAAAAGACTAGAATAACATAAATTAGTACTGTAACATATGAAGTATTTTTATTTTGAATGAGGATAGTGTACATTATTGTTTTTTTCTTATTATCTGTTTTCAAACTTAATTATAGGTTTTTAAGGTGTTCTATCTCCTACAAGATATTTCAGTTTTGAACAGGCACTAAAGTTTAAGTCAAACTGGAATTTTAATTAAAAACTAAATTTAAAACTAAAATGAATTCAGGTAAATGTTTATTATATTTTACAGTCATTTTTATTTTAAAATATGTTACATTGGCAGAATTTAAAAGTATAATCTCAAACTATTTAATAAAATAAGTTACCCAAAATGACATTCACATGTTCCACCTAATCAAATTTTTAATGAAAGGCAAAAAAACAAAAAGAATTCTCTATTAACTGCAATTACTATGAACTGCAATTGCTATAAACACAAGAATGTATCTTGCATGTGTGTGAAAATCTGGGACTAACCACATTCATGTGTGTTTGTATTTTTATTTTTAGTATTTCCAGTATTTGCCTCACACACACAAAACTCTAAAGGAATATGGAACCCAGATCAAAACATCAAAATATTACCTGGCATCTGGATGGATATACAAAATAAAGCCTAACAAGAATTGTTCAGTCAGATTTCTTTCAAATAATGAAATTAGGAGATACATATGAAACCTGAGTTTTCAAGACCTCAAAACTGATCATTTATAAAAGTATAATATAGCCATACCTCAGAGATATTGCAGGTTTAGTTCTAGACCACTGCAATAAAGTGATTAGCACAGTAAAGTGAGTCGCATGAAATTCTGGTATCACGCTGCATGTGAGAGTTAGGTATGTATTGCACTACAGACTACTAAGTATGCAACAGCATTCTATCCGAAAAGTATACAGCCTTGAATTAAAAAATGCTTGATAGCTAAAAATGCTAACGGTTAAGTATTCAGTGAGTCAGGATCTTTTTGCTTATGGAGGGTCTTGCTTCCACGTCAGCTGTTGCTGACTGATCAGAGTGGTAGTTGCTGAAGGTTAGGGTGGTTGTGACAATTTCTTAAAATAAGACAACAGTGATGTTTGCTGTATTGATGGGCTCCTCCCTTCGCAAAAGATTTCTCTGTTGTATGGGATACTATTGATAGCATTTTACCCACAATAAAATTTTGTTCAAAATTGGAGACGGATCCTTTCAAACCCTGCCACTTGTTTTATCAATGAAGTTGATGCAATATTCTAAATTATTTGTTGTCATTTCAACAATATTCCCAGCATCTTCACCAGGAGTATACTCCTCATCAAGAAGTCACTTTCTATCTTATCGCTTATGGCATGGCCTTTTTGGGTTTTGATCAGGAATTGGTTGCCTATTCCAACTCCCATATGGATGTTTCCTGTGTTTTCTGGGATTCTTATAGTTTGCGGTTTTATGTTTAGGTCTTTGATCCGTTAGAGTTGGTTTTTGTGTATGGTGATAGGTAGGGGTCCCACTTCATTCTTCTGCCTGTGGTCAGCCAGTTTTCCCCGCATCATTTACTGATTAGGTTTTCCTCTTCTCCAGTGGCTGTTGGTGGAGGCTTTGTCAAAGATGAGTTGATTGAGAAACTGAGGTTTTACTACTGGAATCTCCATCCTGTCCCATTGGCTTGTATCCCTGTTCTGGCACCAATACCAGGCTGTTTTTATTATTGTAGCCTGATAGTAGAGTTTAAAGTCTGGAAGTGTGATACCTTCTTTGTTTTTTTTTTTTTACCAAGGATCGTTTTGGCTACTCATGGTTGTTTGTGTTTCCATATGAATTTCTGTATTGTCATTTCCAGGTCTAAGAAGAATGATTAATTATAATTATGATTAATTATAATTAATTATTAGTCATTATAATTACTGGTTAAGGATAATTAGCAATTTAATGGGTATTGCGTTGAATCTGTAGACTGCCTTTGGTAGGTTGGACATTTTAACAATGTTGATTCTTCTAACAATAGTATGGGACAAGAGGGACAAATAGACCTCATCAAACTGCAAAGCTTCTGCAAAGCCAAAGAAACCATCAAGAGAGCAGGAACACAGCCCACAGTGTGGGAAAAAATATTTGCCAACTGTATATTTGACAAAGGCCTAACATCCAGGATCTACAAGGAACTCCGACGTGCCAAAAGGAGGAAAATCAAGCAGCCCCATTAAAAAGTGGGCAAAAGATATGAATAGAAAGTTCTCAAAGGAAGGCATATGAGCAGCCAACAGATACCTGAAAAAATACTCAGCCTCATTCATCATCAAAGAAAAGCAAATCAAAACCACACTGACACACTACCTAACTCCAGTCAGGATGACCATCATCAATAGCTCAAAAAGCAACAGATGCAGGCAAGGATGTGGATAAAAGAGAACGCTTCTGCCCTGTTGGTGGGAGTATAAACTAGTGCACCCTCTGTGGAAAACAGTGTGGTGATTTCATAAGACCCAGCAATCCTCCTTCTGGGAGAATACCCTGAGGAACTCAAATTGCTCTATGAAAAAGATACCTGCACACACATTCCTGGCAGCATTATTCACAATAGTAAAAACATGGAACCAACCATGCTGCCCGTTGAAAGTAGACTGCATTAAAAAATGTGATACATATGCATAATGGAATATTATGTAGCTATAAAAAAGGACAAAATTTTGGACTTTGTAGCAACTTGGATGGCTTTAGAGTCCATCATACTCAGTGATCTATCACAGAAACAAAAAAACCGAGTGCCACATGTTCTCACTCGTAAGCGGACTCTGAACATTTACCCCAGTACTATAAAGGGATTGGCAGTAGCAGGACACTGCCGGGGGACACATAACATCAATAAGAGTACCTGATCTCAAACTAGGCAAAGTGGGGACCAAAGGGAGGCCCAAACTTTATCTGTGCAATGACCACTTATCTGCCTAATCCTGAATTATACCCCCCATCTTTAAAAGAAATAAAAAAGAAACCACTTCCTTTGCTCATTCACGAATTCCTGATCCATTTAAGTTCGATCAGGAAACTGCAGTCATTCAGTCATATCTTCAGGCTCTCCTTCTAATCCTAGTTCTCTCGCTGCTTCCACCACATCTGCAGTGACTCCGCCACTGAAATCCTGAACACTTCCAAGTCATCCACAAGAGCTGGAATTAACGTCTTCTGAACTCCTGCTAATGCTGTTACTTGAACCTCCGTCCATGAGCCACACGTGTTCTTAATGGCATCTAGAATGGTCAATCTTTAGGTCCATCAGCGAAATCACTATCTTTGGAAGCCATAGCCTTACAAAATGTTCTTCGTAAGTAATAAAACTTGGAAGTTGAAAATATTCCTTGATCCATGAACTGCAGAATGGATGTTATATGAGCAGTCATGAAAACAATATTAATTTCTCTGTCCATTTCATCAGAGCTCTTGGGTGACCAGGTACATTGTGAATGAGCAGTAATATTATGAAAGGAAACTTTTTTCTGAGTAGTCTCATTAGTGGGTTTGAAATACTCAGTAAATCGTGCTATAAACATATGTGCTATCACATTTAGTTGGTTTATTGATACAGCACAGAGTAGATTTAGTATGATTCTTAAGGGTCCTGGGATTTTCAGACTGGTAAATAAGCATTGGCTTCAACTTAAAGTCACCAACTGCATTAGCCCCTAATGAGAGCCAACCTGTCTTTGAAAACTTTGAAGCTAGACATTTACTTCTCCTCCCTAGCTATAAAACTTTTAAGTGGTAACTTCCAGTAGAAGAAGGCTGTTTCATCTACATTGAAAATCTGTTGCTTAGTGTAGCCATCTTCATCAATTCTTCAAACACTTAAACCACAGAAATTATTCTTTAATAGTACAATCCAGGTCATCAGTTAGTCCAGTGATGGGAGAATTTGACAGTGAAAGAAGTTTCCTTGGAGTTTTGAAGTCACTCTCTGAAGATAATAATTGACTTAACGTCTGCATAATACTGGTAGTGACTATTTGCATGTATACAGCTGTAGTTCACAGATTCACTACACTTTAAAACTAATGTGCTTAACATTTGAGTTTGGAGCTTTGGAGAATCTTTATCTATCCATGTTACCAAGACTAATGCTATACCCATCTGCATAGCATTTGAAAAGGATTATTTGTTTTGTAAGTTTGTAACTGATAGACATGACCTCATAATCATCTCTCTGCATGTCTACCTTCCTTCCCAATTTGAGTAATATTATTAATAAATAACCCAATTATTCACTTAGAAAGATTTTAGGAAGAGATATCTGATGGAGACTACAAAGTAAATGAAAGAATTGAGATTTTTTTTTTTTGACCAAAGAATTGGGAATGCATGTTATTGCGTGAACAATAACTCTATCTTTACTACATCACCCGAGAGTCACTCATTAATTAGGCAAGGAAAAGTGGTAATCTTAAATTCTTCAGCTATTAGTTGTTTTTCCCAGTCTCACACCTCAGATTGGCCAGGGTTCTGTCCTCAATAGAGTTTTCAATAAATAAAAGGTTCACAAAAACTGACAGGCAAGAATGTTGAGCTTATTGGCTAAATTAAGGTCTGGGTTTTATAATAATCACCCTCTCTGGGATGTTACTAGGTCTGTATTCCATTACACTGATAATTAAACATTAACTACATACATAGTTTATGTGTTTTTCGAGTGCTTTTATAGGTTGTATGTCTGTGTGTGTGTGTGTGTGTGTGTGTGTGTGTGTGTGTCTGTGTGTGTGTGTGTGTGTGTGTGTGTGTATGTGCACGCTTCCCAGATTTCATGTCCTGCTAGATAAAGGCTGTGTCTGTCTTACTAATGATACTCAGTGCTGTGAGAACTTCCACAAATAAAGACCAGATCTGGAATGGCAATCATGACAATAAAGATGATGATCTTCTACATTCTTCAAGAGTCCATAAAAACAGTCACACTAATGGAGATAGCCTAAAAATGCCTCCTCGAACAGGTGTGGAAGTTCCCTAGGGCAAATACCTGAGAGAAAAATGGTTTGCTTGCAGGGTGTGTGCATCATATTTTTATTGATATTAACAAATTATTCTTCATAGCTATTGTGTCAATATATTCATCATCTACAGAACTCATATTTCTTTATTATCTCAACAATCTTTTCTCAGATTTAAACATTTGCCAATCTGGTAAGCATGAAATGTTGTCTTATTTTATTTGCATTTTCCTGATTACTTCTCAAGTTGACCATCTAATCTTATATTATTAGCCATTTGCGTTTCTCCTTTTGTGAATTGTCCTTAAATATATATTTGACCGATTTTCCGTTAGATTTTTTTTGACTGGCCTTTTTTTTTTTCCATTGATTTTAGGAAAAATCTTTACTTATTCTTTACAATAATTTTTTGCTTTTATATTTTTCCAAATTTCTTTCTTTCTTTTTACATGTGTTGTGTTTTTATTTATTTTTTATTTACTTATTTTTTTGAGTTGGAGTCTCACTGTCACCCAGACTGGAGCGCAGTGGCCGCTCCCGGCCACCGCAGCCTCAACCTGCTGAGCTGGCGATCCTTCCGCCTAAGCCTTCCAAGTAGCTGGAACTACAGGCGCGCGCTACCACGCCCGGCTAATTTTTTTATTTATTGTAGAGATGAGGTCTCGCCAAGTTGCCCAGGCGGGTCTCGAACCCGCAGGCTCAGGCAATCCACTCACCTCAGCTTCCCAAGGCACGGGATTACAGCCTGAGCCACCGAGCCTGGCTGTGTTGTGTTTTTATAATACAGACTTAGACTTAAAGATTTAATCAATCTTTTATTGCTTTTATTTTTTGTCATATTTAAGTGATTTCTTCCTATCCAAAGCCATACATATGTTCTTATTTTTTCTCTAAAGATGTCCAAATTTTGCTTTTTCACATTTAAGTCTTTTTTCCATATCGATTAATTTTTGTGTATGCTGTGGCTTGAAGGTCTAATTTACTTTCTCCTATATCAATATTTAATTGTTCCAGCACAATTTAAGACATAGTCCATCTTTTCTCCCACGCTTTTGTAATGCCAACTCTTTCATATAGTGAGTTTCATAAAAGTGTGTTGGTTTCTTGGTTCTTTCTCAGTTCCATTGGCCTATTTGTCTTCCTGTGCACCATTACCACACACTGTTTCAATTATTATCTTGTTGTGTGATTCTTGACTCCTTTTTCTTTTTTTCTTCTCAAGTTTTATCGGTTTTTCTGTGCCCTTTATTCTTCCATATAAACATTAAAATGTCCTTTTTAAGGGGGTTCACAGAAATCTCTTTTGGAATTTTGATGAGAATTATATTAATTTATAAATAAAAAGAACAGTTGTAATGTAGATTCTTCCTGGTACACTTCGATTTATTTATTTTTTCTTGCAGTATTTTATTATTTTCTCAGTAAAGGTCTTGCACATCCTCCATTAGATACATTATGAGATACTTTGTAATTTTTGTTGCTTAAAAAACTCAATGATGAAGTCATCAATGTTGGTGATCAGTGTGAAATTCTGACATGTCAATGTGATCCAGGTCCCTGTGAATTATGCTGTGACTTGCAGTTTACAAGTCAGCAAATGTATACTACTACCCATGCTTTTTCTACAGATACTTCTGGGTCAGGCACTCTGGTTGCCCTTCAGGCCTTTCTATTTATTATAGCAATTATAGCTCCCTCCCTAGTCCCTTTCCCCATCCTTTGTGGTTAAGAGTGAGAGTCTCTGTTCATTCTAGAATTACTTCACCTCCCTCAGAGTCTCTGTTAATTCTGGAATTCTTTCATCTCCATCAACACTGACAGTCTCTGGGATGGCACTTTTATTCCAGAGACATGGTTGCATAACAATATCTCTTATTGTACAAGCTGACTTCTAGAAAGCAGGCACTAGTGAGCTTCTGAAAGATGCTGGTGTCCCTCTCACTATTGAGTTCCTTATTGTCTTTGTCAAGGGAACATCCTTTAGACCCTCCCAGAAGATACAGCCTAATGTTGGGCCCTCTGGCTGCTTGCAATAAATCTATCTAATGTAAATCTATTCTCTTCTAACAGCTATTCTGACCTCCTGCTGATTATTCTGCCAAGGCAATTCTGGCATCTTTCCCTAATGTATTAAATGCCATCATCCTGCCCCAACTTCAAGGAGCTATCCCAGCAGTGTATTAGTACTAGCTTCAGGTGTCCTTGCCAGGAAGCTGAATCCTGGGTGACAGAAACACTCATATCAATACCATCCCTCCTATCTAACCTTATAATCAGCCTCCCAACCAGGTCAACACTCTTGTAAGGGTGTTATCCCTCCCACCCATACTCTTCCTGTTGGTACATATCAAGCTTGACCCAGGCGTTTATTCGAGTACATCATGAAGCAGGAACTATTTTTCTACTACTTAAGCCATCCTTAATCCTCACCCTAGTGGTCTGGAGGGAATGAGGGGTGGGAGAAGCAGATTTAAACACACAAACATACAAACGGAAAACTCAAGCAGCATATTGCAAGGTGTCTACTTCAGGTGAGGTCTTTGCATGGTCCTCAGCTAAGAGGAAGCTGTGATCCGCTAGCAAGCAAGCAGATGCTGCTTGTGACAACCTGGAGAGTTAAGGAGAACCTGGGACTCAAAGTTCTAAAAGAATCCATGCAAATGTTCCCATTTCCACTTCTTTACTATCGAGGCCTTAACTTCAGATTGGAGAATTATTGACACTGTGCACTTATTTCATCTTTACAGATCTGTCACTCTTAAAATGACCCCTTGAACTTGACTTTGAGCACAGTCTTCTCACAGCTGCAGGAGATAATGCTGCTATGGAAGTGTTTGACTTCCTCGGAATGCCTCGAATAGGTGGTTGGCTGATCTGACTCTCTCATTATCCTTCTTCAAGGCTTTCCAAGTGGTTCACAAATGTCAGTGAACTCAAAATTCTTGCAATTACGATTGCTCCCATCTTATTCAAGTGTTAGAATTGATTAAAACGGCTACATCATTTTTGGTAATTTCCTATTCCCTTATTTAGAAATCTGTTATTTTGTACTCTGTGGCTAAAAATAACAATATTTAAAGTCTTTAAAATTTTGTTTCAGTCATTTATTTGTCCTGCCTGTGTGTACCCATGATGCCTGGTTTAATTGACTGCTTAGTTATTTTTGACTATGGGCTGCTCATTTTCTTTGAAAAAATATTGTGGTAATCTTTGAAGCCTAGGATTAAGGTTCAGTCCTGCAGGCAAGAGTCAGCTTTGCTTTTACATGGCTCCAACATCACCAGTACTTGAAAGTGTAGGATTACTTTAAAATAAATTTACAGCCTGAGGTTTTTAGATCACTAAAGTGATGTGAATATGGGCTGAAAACATGTGAGAAGAAAATTATTAACACTACTCCTTCATGACTTTTATTTTATTGCTCTATACAGGGATAAAGCCACTCTCTCTAAGGGTGACGAGGTGGAGAGATTTATTATTTTTCACATTTTCACCATGAAAGTGACATTTTAAAGTCCAGACTTAAAGGCTGAGAGTCTCCTATTAGTTTCCTTACTTTCGGGATGCCTGGTCTGTGTCTTCTGAACCTCATCTCAGGAATCAATGAAAAGAAGCTATGAGTCAACCAAATTTGAGATATAACCACAGAGTGAAAGCTGTTTCAATTCTCTTATCTCTGGGGGTTTTCATCTTAAGATAGATTTTGGCCTAATAAGTTTTAATTATATTATCAGCGTTTCTTTTTTTTTTTTTTTTAAAGAAAGCAAAATTTAAATATTTAATCTAGATTTTGGAGTTTTTTCCTTAACCAGTGGACCGATTTGAATATCTGATCAGTTACGCTACAAGATTCAAAAGTAAACAGCTAATTTACATATATCCCATACATATCGTGTGTGTGTGTGTGTGTGTGTGTGTGTGTGTGTGTGTGTGTACACGTGAGAAGTCCCATAGTCTGCTTTTTGAAAGCTGGAGAATCAGGAAAGTCAATGGCATAATTCTGTTCAAGTTCAAAGGCCCGAGAACCAAGGAAGCTAAAGGTGTAAGTGCCAAACCAAGTCCAAAGGACTGAGAATTAAGGGGCTGATAGTTAAGTCTGGGTCTAAATCCAAGGGCTCAAGAGCCAGAAGAACAGATGTCTGAGGGCAGGAAGAAATGGATGCCCCAGCTCAAATTGAGCAAATTCATCTTTCTGCTTCCTTCTTCTTGTTCGTGGGCATTCAGTGGATTGAATGACGCCCACCCACACTGAGGAAGGCCATCTGTTTTATTCAGTTCACCAATGCAATTGCTAATCTCTTCTGAAAACACCCTCATAGACACACCCAGAAATAATGTTGTACCAGCTGTCTAGGCATCCCTTGGCTGAGTCAAATCAACAGATAAAACTAACCACCATACCCAATGTCTTGTTAATCTTTACAAACATTATAAGGGATTTAGAATGTTGGAATTCTGTTCCTCTTTCTATGTTCTTCCTTGTTGTTGCTTTTAGTTTTACTTATTTACCCCTGTATTAGCTTCCTACTGATGCCATAACAAATTACCACAAACTTAGTAGCCTAAAACAATAAAAATTTATTATCTTACAGCTGCGTAGAGCAGCTCAACAGAGGTCTCGCTAGGCTAAAATATTAATGAGTGTGTCAGTAGAGCTTACTCTTTTTCTGGAGAGGCTAGAAGATAACCCATTTTCTTGCATTTTCCAGTTGCTAGAAGCCACCCATATTCCTTGGCTCATGGCTTCTTCACTCCATCTTCAAAGCTAGCTATAGCAGGTCAAGCATTTCCTACATTGTATTTCTCTCTTGCTTTTCTTCCATGATTGTGTCTTTTTCATTGCACCTTGGAGAGTGTCTGAGCTTTTAATGACTCATATGATTAGATCAGGCCCACCTAAATACGTAAGGATAATCTTTCCCTCTCAAGGACCTTCCCATTAATCATAGCTGCAAAGTCCTTTTTTGTCATGTAAGGCGGCATATTCACAGGTCCCCAGAATTGGAACATGGACATTTTCAAAGGGAAGGAGAGGGAAGTAACATTATTCTGTCCCCTGAATAACCAGTTCATCTTTCTTATTTTTTACTTTTGTCCCGGGACCCTGTAAGTCATACTACCTCTGTGTCCTTGTAATTTATGTATCTATTATTTGTAGAGACAGGATCTCACTATACTCAGCTGGTCTAAAACTCCTCAAGGGATGTTCCTGCTTTGGCCTCCCAAAGTGCTGGGATTACAGGTATGAGCCACTGTGCTTAGCTTAGTCATTATTTACTACGATTATTATTAGTTATACTCAGTGTTTACTTATATTCGCCAACATATTTTCCAAGCTCTTTGCTCATTGTTACATCTTCTTTCCCACTTTTTTGGGTTAAAAATAATCTTCCTACAGAAGCATAGCTTTTATTGTTTATTTTAGCAAGGGTCAATAAATAGTCTTTTTACCTGTTCATTGTTATATAGTATACCAGAGTACAGAATTCTAGGTTTGCTCTTCTTTGTTTCCTCAACATTATTTGGGTATTATTTAATTGGGCTGTAGTATCTATTGTTGCTCATAAGAAGTCAATTGTCAGCCCTACTATATTTCATTACACATCATCAATTTTTATGTCTATCAGCTTTTATGTCTATCAGTTTGTGTTTGATATTTCCCAAATTTACACTAATAGCTGTAAGAGTGAATTAATTTGTATTCATCTGGTTTAAGTCTCAGTATATGCCATCAAGTTGAAGACTCATATCTTTTCTCAATTTTGGAAACCTTCAAGCCCTTTTTAACTTTAAATATTGTTTGTCTTCATTGTTATAATCTTCTCCTTTCAGAAATGTTATTCTACTCTCAAGTCTTTTGTCTTTTTTCATATTTTCCATCTCTTTTACTCTCTACTTGCATCCTAAGTAATTTTCTCTTGTCTGTCTTTCAGTTTGCTAATTTTCTCTTTACTTGTGCCTAATCTCTACTACCCTAATTTCTAATGCTTCTAATTTCAGTAGGTTTTTAATTTTAAATACTAAAACTTATGTTTTAGAAATACTTTTTCCATAGCATTCTGTTCTTTCCTTATGGTTTCTATACCTTCTTTTACATGCATAGAGATGTTTTGTTTATTTTTAACCTTCACTTGATACAACTTTATGTAATGACCTCACTGGTTCAATTGTCACTTTCTATTTCTTTTTTAGATACTATTTACTCAAATCAAGAATTCTGTTGAATATTTATGGTCAATGCTGTATAATTGCTAGTTTGCCTATACATGTTCCTTTCCATCAGTTAAATGGCAGGCTTACCAAGAATTCATTATGTCCATCCTTAAAGCCAATTATTACTGTAATATTTTATCATTGGTAAACTAATGAAACATGGAAGTGAAAATAAAGCTATCTAAATAATGATGTCAGCAATATGTCAGACTAGGAGATCTCCGTCTTAACCCTCACACAAAAACAACAACAAAGTCAACAATCCATGAATACGGTGTAGCTCTGGGGAAACTCTGGGGTGCAATTAAGGGGCTTCAATGACCCAGAATAATGCAGAGACCAAGTATGGCGGCATAGAAGAGGGTAGGACCATTCGGCCTAAATCACCCCAAACCTCAGGCCAGTGCAGCACTGGAAGGAAACCTCTTGGCCACAAGCTCACCCTTTGGGGAGAGAGGGGGCTAGAAGGACCTGAGGAGTCTGTGCCAACAAGAATCTCAGCATCCCAGCTATTGTCACAAAGAAATTCTACAGTTCTCACTGAGATGTACCCCTATTACCAGAGATGCCTATAACCAGTGCCACTGTGTTTTGCAAAGCGAGTCACCATGTGTTGTCCCCGTCCTTCACTCCAGTCCTCATGAGGCTGATTTCTGCCTATATCTGGACATCTGTACTCACCACAAAACACGTGTTCACATACTGACCCTGGCACCTGCTGCAACCATGTGTGCACCCATGGTTTTGCCAGAACCTCCCCCTCCATGCCCCTAGAGCTAGTGTCCCTGTACATCCCAGGCAAAAATGTAGAATTGAAGCCACTGCCCACCTTACCCAGTAATCAGCCTCATATCCATTTACGGGAGGAGGTCTTTCACTACCTAGGTCAACCTGTGATGTTTGGAAGGGGCTACTGATTCTTCAAACATGAGGGCAACAACACAAGTCAACAAGAAACATGAAAAACCAGGAAACATGATATGACCAAAGAAATGCAATAGCAGTCTGCCTTGTAACTGGCAATTGATAGATTTTTATTTCTTCAGGGTTTGAATTGAAAATTTAAAGAATTGAAAATTTAAAGAAACTCAGTGAGTTACAAGGGAACACAGACAGATAACTCAGAGAAATCAGGAAAACAATATGTGAAAAAATTTAACAAAGAGAGAAATAATTTTAAGAAAAATATGCAGAAATTTTGTAGTTGAAAATATAACGTCTGATATAAAAATACAATACAGAGCTTCAACACTAGACGATGTAAAAAATAAAAAAGAATACATGAACACAAAGAGAAGTCATTTGAAATTATTCAGAAAGAGTAGAAAAAATGAATTTAAAAGAATGATGATGCCTATTGGATTTATGAGGCACCATGGTGACATAATACATAAATTAAAGAAACACCGGAGGAAGAAAATAAAAAGAAAGAGGGCAGAAAGCTCATTTAAAGTAATAATTGGGGGTGGTAAGATGGCGATGGCACAGGTGGGACTGTGAGATTCTCCGAAAGTGAGTTCCCATAAAGACTTACTTTCCTTCCCCCACCCCCCACCCCCGCCCACCACCAGCCGCAGAGGTCCGAGGCCTGGAGAACCTCGGTCCCATGCACGACTGGCTACCGCGGCCCTTGTGCAGCTGCTGTTCCACCCCAGGCGGTCCCAGGTCAGCCAAGTGGAGCTCCCAGCTCCCTCCCTGACTACACATTCTCACCCAGCCCCAAGCCAACCACCGCTGCCTGTGGAGGCCCTCGGATACTGCCTTGTGGAGATCTGGGTTCCCTTGTGGGCTACAGTGATTGGCTCGGCACTCAGCTGAGCCAGCTCCCTCCTGAGGTGCCCCACCAGCCCCAAGGCCACCGTGGCCCACGAAGGCCTCCAGTGCCTGTGCCTCCCGGCTCTGCGCTGCCACCCAGGCTGCAGCACCCAAAGCTGCAGCCAGTGCTCAACCCTCGGAGTTCCGGGACCCCGCCCTGGGTTCTGGGTCCCCACCCAGCCCCATCTCAAGCCGCTGTCACCCAGGGAGGCTCTAGACACCAGTCCCTCAGAGATACCACCTCCATTCCTGGCTGAAGTGCTCTGTGGAGGGCCCAAAGCCACTGCCGCAGCCCACCACTGCCCTACCCACAGAACAGACGAGTGGAGAGAAAGGACCAGTCCATTTTCTAGACAGAGAATTTGCATTGCCCAGCCCATCTATGAACGGCCTCCACCTTGGTTTCTAAGGTAACAGGAGACAAAAGGCCTCCCCTATGCTGAATCAGACACAGGCAACTCAGTCCTGTGTCAGATCTCTCAGGCAGCAAGCCAAGGGAACCAACCCAACCTATGAGTAAGTCTATCTGCCTGCCAAGGGGAGAGGCTAGAGATCAGAGCTGAAGAGACTTTAGAACTCAGGCAAGACTCCAGAGCTAGTCTGTTTTTATTTTGATTTTTTATTTTATTGTTTTGACTGTTTGTTTTGCTCACTTTTGTTTGCTTTTTGAGATAGACTACTTGTTTGTGTTGGAGAAAAGCACATCAAAAAGCATGAATTTATTGGATTGTCTTTCTGTGATTACTGGTATGCTTTAAGGAATTTTGTTTGTTTGTTTGTTTTTTACTCTTTTCTGACCTTGTGTCTCTTTTCATTCGTTAGTTGGTATGTATGTCTGTTTTCCCTCTTACTCTTCTCTCTCTCCAACTTCCTCTTGACCCCCCTTATATTCCTTATATCCATTATATTCCTTTATATATCCATTATATTCCTTTTTCTTGCCTCCTTTGGTTCCAGGGAGCAAACCTAAACCCCACTGCATGAACAGATTGTAAGGCAGTGGGAAATGGGTTCCAGTGTTACCATACACCTGTTGGTGGACACTGGGATCTGCAGATAGATTCTGAATCACAGCTTCCACCTCAATTAAACCTCAAAACTGCAAAAAGTACAGCCCCAACCTCTAGTCCAGCCTCAAAAGTGAACAAAGCCAGAGGACACTCATAAGGAAGAACAGGAGATTGAACAAAAAGAAGTAAAGGCAATCCTACATTCCCTGAAAAACAGAATTAAAGAAGGGGAGGAAAAGGGGGAGAGAAAAATCTGCACAAATGAAGAAAAACCAAAAGAAGAATGTGGGTCTCTCCCAGACCCCTGGGAGGTCAGACACTGAGAAAACTGACTTTGGAATGCAAACAATGAAGAACCCCCAGAATGACTGGTCTCAAACTACAAACCTAGATATCAAGACATTAATGGAGAGATTAAAAAGAATTGGAGAGAGACAAGAAGAAACTAGGAAGGAGTTGATAACTGAGATAACAGTGGTAAAGAATACTGTGAATGAAATAAATAACAAACTGATAAGCATGGAAAGCAGAATTAGCCAAGCAGAAGAAAGAATCTCAGAACTTCAGTACCAAAATATAGAACTAACCCAAACTGTCAAAAACAGAAAAGAAGCTTAAAAAGACATAACAAAGCCTTCAAGAGATGAGCGCTTACTTCAAAAGACCGAGCCTAAGAGCAATTGGACTTTCTGAGGCAGAAAGAGAGAGAGAGTCCACTCTGGAACAAACATTCCATGAGATTATTCAAGAACACTTCCCTCATCTCATCAGTGATGTGGAAATTCAAACACAAGAGATTCAGAGAACCCCTGCAAGACAACAAATGAGAAGATCAACTCCTACACAAATAATAATTTGCCTAAATGAAGTAGGTATAAAAGAAAAAATCCTAAAGACAGCAAGAGAAAAAGGCCAGGTTACCTGTCATGGAAGACCAATTAGAATAGCAGCAGATTTATCTACAGAAACCCTTCAGGCCAGGAGAGCTTGGAGCCTTATCTTCAAAGTTCTAAAAGATAAACAATTTCAACTAAGAATAACCTACCCAGCTAAGATAAGCTTCATCAGTGAGGGAGAATTAAAATCTTTCCCAGATATTCAATCCCTAAGAACTTACACTGCCACCAGACCACATCTCCAAGAAACACTTAAAAAAGTATTAAACACAGAAGAAAAGGAAAAAAGAACAACGTTCTTCACAAGAGTACAGGAAAAAGATTAAAAACACACATGAAACAACCCCAACACCAAAAGAAAGACAACAAACAAACAGGAACCACGACAACAACTCTATAAGAACCTTATGATAGGGATCAACTCTCACATTTCAATAATTATCCTGAATGTGAAGGACTAACTGCACCACTGAAAAGACATAGAATGGCAAAATGGATAAAATATCACCAGGCAACAATATATTACCTTCAAGAAAGGGTACTCACTAGAAAGGACACTCACAGACTCAAAGTAAGAGGATAGGATACAAATTTTCAGGCAAACAAAACAAAAAAGAAAGGAGGAGTCATGATCTTAATGTCAGACAAAATACCCTTTAAGCTATCAAAAATTTAAAAAGATACAGAAAGTCACTATATAATGATAACCAAAAGGTTCAATCCATCAACAAGAAATATCTGTCCTAAACATATATACATCCAACATAGGAGCACCAACTTTCATAAAGCAGCTTCTAGTAAACTCAAAAAAGATATTGATTCTAACACTATCATAGCTGGGGGCTTTAATACCCCACTCACAACCCTAGACAGATCATCAGGACAAAAATCAGCAATGAGATCCAGAACCTCAATGTGACTCTTGACCAAATGGATTTAAGTGAACAATCCATCCAATGACCACAGAATATACATTCTACTCAGCACCGCATGGAATGTACTCTAAGATCAACCACATACTTGGCCATAAATCAAGCATAAACAAATTTCAAAAGATCAAAATTTTGTCATGCACCTTCTTGGACCACATTGGAATAAAAATAAACATCAACACCAACAAGGTTCCCCCCAAACCCACAAAGACATGGACACTAAACAGCACGATGCTAAACAACTCCTGGGTCAATGATGAAATCAAAACAGAGATTAAAAGATACCTGGAAACAAGTGAAAATGAAGAAACATCTTACCAAAATCTCTGGGATGCCATAAAAGCTATAGTAAGAGGGGAATTCATATCTCTACAAATGCACATGAAGAAAATGGAAGGATCACAAATTAACAGCCTAACAAGCCACCTAAGGAAGCTGGAAAAGCAAGACCACCAAAACCCTAACTTCAGCAGAAGAATTCAGATCACCAAAATAAAAGCCCAAATCCAGAACATAGAAGACAAAAAGGTAATACAAAAAATTAATGAAACAAAAAGCTGGTTCTTTGAAAGGGTAAACAAGATTGATGGTCCCCTAGCTAGACTGGCCTAGAAAAAAAGAGAAAAAACCCAAATAAACACAGTCAGAAACACAAAAGATGAAATCACCTCTGACCCTGAAGAAATACAAAATATCATTAGAGACTACTATGTACACTTGTATGGAAACAAACTTGAAAACCTTAAGGAAATGGAGGACTTTCTGATATTACACAACCTGCCTATGTTGAAACAAGAAGAAATGGAGACCCTAAATAGACCAATAACAATCAAGGAAATTGACTATGTAATAAGAAAACTACCTACAAAAACAAACAAACAAACAAACAGAAAAAAAAAGCCCTGGATCACATGGCTTTCCAGCAGGATTCTATAAGACATTTAAGGAGGAGCTGATACCAATCCTACTGAAAGTATTCCAGGTGATTGAGAAAGATGGAACTCTCCCCAAATCATTTTATGAAGCCAACATTATATTGATACCCAAGCCAGGTAAAGACCCAACAAGGAAAGAGAACGACAGGCCAATATCTTTGATGAACATAGACGCTAAAATTTTCAACAAGATCCTAGCAAACCAGATTCAACAACACATCTCAAAAATCATCCATCATGACCAAGTAGGCTTCATGCCTTGAACTCAAGGCTGGTTCAACTTTGCAAGACCATAAATGTAATTAAATACCTCAACAGATGTCAAAGCAAAAACCACATGATTATATCATTAGATGCAGAAAAAACTTTTGATAAAACCCAGCATCCCTTCTTGATAAAAAAACCTTTAAACATCTAGGCAGACATGGAACATGCCTCAAAATAGTAAAAGCCATCTACAAGAAACCCACAGCCAGCATACTCCTAAACAGACAAAATTTGAAATCATTTCCCCTGAAAATGCGAACAAAACAAGGATGCCCACTCTCACCCCTCCTGTTCAATATAGTATTGGAAGTCCTGACTAGAACAAACAGAAAAGAGAAGATGATCAGGGGCATCCAAATAGGAAAAGAGGAAGTCAAGCTATCTCTCTTTGTAGACGACATGATTGTGTACCTTGAAAGCCCAAGGGAATCTGTCAAAAGCCTCCTTGCACAGATAAAGGACTTTGGCAAAGTCTCAGGGTATAAAATAAATGTGCAAAAGCCAATTGCATTTCTTTACACCAATAATAAACAAACAGAAACCCAAATAAAAAGCACAATCCCATTCACAATAACCACAAAAAAATGAAATATCTTGGGATCTTCCTAACCAGAGATGTAAAGACTTTTACAATGAAAACTACAAAACACTGCTCAAAGAAATCAAAGATGACACAAACAAGTGGAAAAATATCCCATGTTCATGGATTTGAAGAATAAACATTGTGAAGATGTCCATCTTACCTAAGGCAATCTATAGATTGAGTGCAATATCCATCAGATTGCCAGCAACATTCTTCTCAGATCCAGAAAAAACGATACAGGAATTCATGTGGAAACACAAACGACCTAGAATAGCCAGAACAATCTTCAGCAAAAATAAAAAATAAAAATAAAAATAAAAGCAGAAGGTATCACAATACCTGACTTTAAACTTTACTAGAAAGCTACAATAATCAAAGCAGCTTGGTATTGGTACAAGAACAAGCATATAGGCCAATGGAATAGAATTGAGATTTTAGAAGCAAAACCCCAATTTCTCAACCAACTCATCTTCGACAAAGCCTCCTCTACCCACCACTGGGGAGAGGAGAACCTAAATCAGTAAATGGTGCTTGGAAAAGTGGCTGACCACATGCAGAAGACTCAAATAGGACCCCTATCTCTCCCCATACACAAAAATTAACTCTAAATGGATCAGAGACCTAAATGTAAAACCTCAACCCATAAGAACCTTAGAAAATGCAGGACACACCCTTATGGAAATTGGAACTGGCATCCAATTCCGGAACAAAACCCAAAATGCATGGGCCATAAGAGATAAGATAGACAAGTGGGACCTCATTAAACGGACAAGCTTCTGCAAAGCCAAAAAAACCATCAAGAGAGCAGGGAGACAGCCCACAGACTGGGAAAAAGTATTTGCCAGCTCCACGTCTGACAAAGGCCTAACATCTAGAATCTACAAGGAACTCAAATGTGCTGAAAAGAAAAAAACAAGCAACCCCATTACAAAGTGGGCAAAACATATGAACAGACACTTCTCAAAAGAAGATATTCAAGCGGCCAACAGATACATGAAGAAATGTTCAACCTCACTAGTCATCAAGGAGATGCAAATCAAAACCACACTGAGATACCACCTAACTCCAGTCAGAATTTATCAATAACTCAAAAAATAACAGTTGCTGGAGAGGGTATGGTGAAAAGGAAACACTCCTACACTGTTGGTGGGAGTGTAAACTAGTGCAGCCTCTGTGGAAATCAGTGTGGCGATTCCTAAAAGCTCTAAAAATCGACCTACCATATGACTCCGCAATCCCCCTACTGGGAATATACTCTTAAGAACTCAAATCACTCTATAAAAAAGATACCTGCACACATATGTTTATCACAGCATTGTTCACAATAGCAAGATCATGGAACCAACCATGCTGTCATCAAAAGAGGACTGGATTAAAAAATGTGGTACGTATACACAATGGAATATTACGCAGTTGTAAAAAAGAATAAAATCATGAATTTCACAGCAACCTGGATGGAATTGGAGTTTATAATACTGAGTGATCTCTCACAGAAACAAAGATCTGAGTATCATATGTTCTCACTCATAATTGGACCCTGAACATCTATCGTAATACTATAAGAAAAGGTATGACAGTGGTGGGAAACTATGGGGGGGCAGGGAGGGGAAAGGAGGTGGGATTAATGGTAGTCAATATCTGTCTGGGGATGGGGGGGACACACCTCATCAACAAGGGTACCTGCTCAATGCATATTTGTATACCTAACCCTTAACTGTACCCCACAATTTTAAAATAAAAAATATGTTAAAAAATAAAGTAATAATTGTTGAAAAGTTTCTAAATCTTGGGAGGGAAGTTGACATGCTAATTCATACAGCTCAAAAGTCCTCAAATAAAATCTACTCAAAGAACACTACATCAAGACACGTAATCAAAAGTCAAGGACACAAAATTTTTAAAGCAATGCTAGAAAAGTGACTAGTCACCTATATTATAGTGATTTCCTATAGTTCTACTAGTAAACTTCTCTGCAGCACATTTGCAGACCAGGAGAGAATGAGATGATATATTCAGAGTTTTAGAAGAAAAAAAATCCACCAACCAGGAATTTCATGTCCAGCAAAAATTATCTTTTAAAATGGAAAGATAAAAAATTTTCACAAATAAACAAGCACTGAAGGAATTCATCATCATTAGACCTACCTTACAATAAATGCTAGAGGGTTTGAAAGAGAAACATGCTAAACAGCAGTGTGCAGCATACAAAAACGTAGATCTCAAGTATTAAGGCAAATAATAATGAAATACAGAATAATGTAATATTGTAATTATGTATATAAATTACTTTCAACTTAATATAAAGCTAAAAACATTAAAAATAACCGCATATACAAAAAATGTCTTAATGAATACACAAGTATAAAATAACTTAAACTTTGGTTTTAAAAAGTGAGAGGGGCAGTAAAAGTGTTTTATATGCAATTGAAGTCAAGCTATTGTCAACTTAAAATAGAGGATTTATAATTACTAGATATCTTATGCAAGCCTTGTAGTAACCACAAAGAAAAATCTAAAATAGATACCCAAAATATACAGAGGAAAAAAATCAGAGCAAATCATTTTTAAAAAATCAAATAACAAGGGAAGAC
Source organism: Cephalopachus bancanus (assembly GCA_027257055.1). Lineage (NCBI taxonomy): Eukaryota > Metazoa > Chordata > Mammalia > Primates > Tarsiidae > Cephalopachus > Cephalopachus bancanus. The sequence continues at coordinate 2,245,045 of JAPVLO010000140.1, forward strand.
AGTAAGAGAGGAAGTGGAAAATGAAACAGTAGCAAAACAGACAGAAAACTATTTTAAAATGATAGTAGTAAGTCCTCATTAATAATTACTTTAAATAAAAACTGATTAAACTCGTTAGGCAAATGACTTACAGTGATTAAATGGATAAAAGAATAAGATTCAGTGATTTTCTGTCTAAAAAGATTCAATTTAGATTTAAGAACACTCACAGACTGAAAGTGAAGGAATGGAAAAAGATACTCGACACAAATGGTAACCAAAAGAAAGAAGTATGACTGTATTTATATACAAATCTATATACAAAATAAAATTTAAGGAAAAAACTGTCTCTGGAGATGAAGATCATTATATAATGATAAAAGGGTCAATTCAATAGGAAGTTATAACAATTACAAATATATCTGTACCCAATATCAAATTAACCAAATATAAAACAAATATTGACATATTTGAATGGAAAAATTAAAAGCAATACTAAATAATAGGAAACTTCAACAACTTACTTTTAATAATGGATAAAACTTCCAGACAGAAACTCATTAAAGAAGCAGCTGCCTTGAAAATCAATATAGACCAAATGTAACTAACAGACATACTTTCTATACAACGGCAGAATACACATTCTTCTCAATTGCACACAGAACAATGTCTAGGACAGCACATGTTAGTCCATTAAAAAGTATTAAAAAGGCAATTAAATTAAAGATATTGAGGCTAATAAAAATACAGCATATCAAAGCTTATGGGATACAGCAAAAGAAGTACTATGAGGAAATGTTATAGCAATTAAGGCCTGCATTAATAGAAAAGAAAGATATCAAATTTAAAAACCTAAATTTACATATCAAGGAATCATAAAAGAAGAGCACATTAAGCCCACACTAAACAGAAGAAAGGGAATAATAAAGATTAGAGCAGAAACAAATCAAATACACAACGGAAAAAAAATTAACAAACTAAGAGTTGGTTTTTGAAAAAATAAACAAGATTGACAAACCCTAAGCAAGACTAAGGAGAAAGAGAGAAAACTCAAACAAAGACAATCATAAATGAAAGAAGAAACATTATAATGAATGCCTCAAAAGTAAGGTTTATAGCTGCTCTACTCACAATAGCAAAAACATGGAACAACCCCAATGCCCATCAAAAATGGCCTGGATAAAGAAAATGTGGTACATATACATGATGGAGGTTGGAGTAGACTACATGTGCAGTGGAGGTAGAGGAGGTGGGAATTCTCTGTACCTTCCTCTCAGTTTTGTTGTGAATCTGAAATGACTCTACAAAAATAATGCCTATATAATTTTTTTAAAAAGGACAAAATCATGGAATTTATAGCAAATTGGATGGAGTGAGAAACCTTCATACTTGGTGCTCTATCACAGAAACAAAGAACTGAATACCGAATGTCCTCACTCATTAGTGAGACCTGAACATTAATTAGCACAAGGGAGGAATTGGCAATCAATGGATACTGCCAGGGGAAGAAGGAATGGGAGAATGTAGCATCACAAAGGATATCTACTCTTAAACCAGAGGAAGTGAGGGCCAGTTGAATGTCCAAACTTTACCTGCACACAGCCTGCTTGTGTAGCTAATCCTGTCTTGTACCTCACATATCTGTAATGAAATAAAATTTAAAACTAAAAAAAGATCACAAGGAACTTTTATTAATATTATATGTCAACAAATTGGATAACCTGGAAGAAATGGATAGGTTTCTAAAACCATATAACCTGCCAAAACTAAATTAAGAAGAAATAGTAAGACTGAACAGACAGATAACAAACAAGATTGAATTAGTAATAATAATAATAATAATGATAATAATAAAACTCCCAACAAAGAAAAACCCAGGACAAGATGACTTTACAAGTGAATTCTGACAGACATTCAAAGGAGAATTCATACCAAAACCTCTTGAACTCCTCCAGAAGATGGAAGAAGAAGGAACACATTCAATCTTATTTTATGAGTTCAGCATCACCAAGACAGCAAAGCCAGATAAAGATACAAGAAAAGAAAACTACAGGTCAATATCTCCAAAGAATATCAATGTGAAAATAAACCTTCATTATCTCTTTTTTACAGCTTTGACTTGAAGTTTGTTTTATCTTATATAGCTACTTCTGTTTGTTTTTGGTTTCCATTTACATGGAATATTTTTCTCCATCCCTTCACATTTAGTCTGTGTGTGTCTTTACAGTCGGTGAGTTTCTTATAGGCAGCATATAGTTGGGTGCTTAAAAATAAAAACCATTCAGCCAGTCTATATATTTTAAATGAGGAATTTAATCCATTTACTTTCAAAGTTATTAAGTACGATAGGTGAGGACTTAATTCTCTTATTGACTGTTTTCTGATTGTTTTGTATATCCTTTGTTCCTTACTTCCTGTCATTGTTTATTTTTGTGGTTGGGTGGTTTTCTGTAGTGAAAGTTTTTATTTCTTTTTCTCCTTTGTATACTAGTTATACCAGTGAGTTTTACAGTTTTGCATGTATTCATTGTGATTATTAACTTTTCAACTTCAGATGTAAGAATTCCTGAGCATTTCTTGTAAAAGATCATCTCATGGTGGTAAATTCCCTGATTTTGCTTATCGGTGAACAATTGTATTTCTTCATTTCTGGAGGATAGCTTTGCTGGGTGTAATATTCATGACTGACAGTTTTTTTCTTTTAGTGCTTTAAATATGTCATCCCATTAGTTCTTGCTGAGAAATCCACTGTTAGTTTAACAAGGATTGCCCTATATGTGACTTGACACTTTTCTCTTACTGATGTTATGATTCTTTCTTTGTTATTCACTTTTGAGAATTTAACTATGAGTCCTAGGAAGAACATATTTAGATTGAATCTGTTTGAGGTTCTTTGAGCTTCCTGGACCTGGATGTTTACTTCTCTCCTAAGACTTGGGAAATTGTAGCTATTATTTTATTAAATGTGTTTTTCTCACGTTTCCCCCTTCATTTCTCCTTCCAGAATACCCAAATAGGAATATTTGTTTCCTTAATGGTATTCCACAAATATTGCAGGCATCCTTCATTCTTTTTTGTTGTTTTAAAAAAAGTCTTCAACTTTAGAAAGTCTTTCTTCTCCTTGGTCTATTCTGTTGTTGAAGCTCTTGATTGTATTTTTATTGTATTCATTGAATTCTTCAGCTCTAGGATTTCTGTTTGGTTCTTTTAATAATCTCTATCTCTGTTGAATTATCATTCAAATCATGAATTTTAATTTAAACTCCTGATTTTGTTGAAGGGCCTATCTGTACTCTCTTGTGTTTCACTGAGTCTCCTTAAGATTATTATTTTTATTTTTTCTGGCATTTTGTTTATTTCATTATTATTGGGATTTTTTATTAGAGAATCATTATTTTCCTTTAAGACATTATTTTCCTTACTTTTTCATGTTTGCTGTGTCCCTACATTGATTTCTACATATCTGGCGAAAAAGTCACCTTTAATTTTATAAAGTAGGTTTCATAAGGAAACACTTATTTGCATAACCGAGTCTCGAGTGTTTGTCTGGTGGGGTGCATTGGCCTCAGTTCCAGGTAGATGCATTAGAGTAGTCTCCATGTAGTCTCTTTAGCTGTAATTCATACTTGGGATGTTTGCAAGTGGCTAAGTGGCCTAGGCTGAGAGATTTTGTGACAGTGCCAATGGGGCTTTGTGGGGGAGAAGCTCGCCAAGGTGTTTCTCAGGCTGGGGGCACATGCATGCACACAGTGGGTCAGACAAGTTAGGGTTTGGCTTGCTAGGGTTGGGACCTTGGGGCTGTTATTCTGGTTGGGAGCACAGGCACATAATTACTCAGATGGTCTGGGGGAATGCCTGCTAGTGTGACTTAAAGGGCTATTTCTCAGGTCCGGGGCATGGAAGCACAGCTACTTGGGCAGCCTGAGGCCATGTGTGCCAGGGGTGGCTTATGGGGCTATTTCTCAGGCCTAGGATACAGGAGCAAGGTTTCACTGCCAGCCTGGGGATGTGCCAACCCAGGGTGGCCTGTGAGACTGTCTATCAGGCCCATGAAATGGCCTCATGGTTGCTCAGATGGCCTGGGAACATTTCAGTGGAGGATCGCCAGTGCGGCTACTTCATATACTCAGGAAGCAGGCACAGGGCTGCTCAGTTGACCTGAGGGCATGCCTACCGAAGGTAGACGACTGGGTTGTTTTTTGGCCCAGGACATGGGTTTCCATGCCTGGGTGCATGTTTGCTGGGGGTGGCCTACAAAGTTGCTTCTCAGATTTAGTATGTCGGTGCAAGACTGTTTAGCTGGGTTCGAGACGTGTCTGCCAGGGCAAGCCCGTGGGGCTGTTTCACAGGCACTGACTGCAGGCACGGGGCCATGGAGGAGGCCCCAGATGTGTCTAGGTGGACACTGCAGGGCTGTTTTCTAGGCCTCTCTCTCTTGCTTGGAGAAGGGTATGCAGAGACTCGGCTGGCTTAGGAGCACGTCCACTCCGGGCAGGACTGCTGGACTATTCCTCTGACCGGAAGTGGAGGGTTGGTTTCCCTGCTGTGCAGGACCACAGCCACGGCTGACCCTGGGCCCAAGTGCTGTGTGGCTGGAGTTGCGGCACTCCACAACTCTCACTCCACATGAATAATTCCAGCCACCATTTGGGGCTTGATGGAATGAAGATGGAACCCAAACCTGGCACAGTACAGTGCTACTGGTCCCTAGAACGGGATGCACTCCAGAGGTAGCTTGGGTCCCAGGATAGCACTGGGCTGCAGCAACTTTGCCAACAGAGGCTGGGTAAGGGGTGGAAGTGCACCTTGATGCTCTTCTCGGACAAGACTTCTGCATGAATTCCTGGCAGCTCTTCAAACTGGGCTGAGGGTTTGCGAGGACTGTGGGACTCTCCTGCACTAAGGACTGCAGGTGGTTGTGGTGGCCGTGAAGGCTGGTGGGGATCGCCTGCTTGCCTTTTCACCGAAACGAGACGTCCCTCCTTACTCTCCGCAGACTGACCCAGTTGTGGGAAATGGCTGCAAAGGCTGGATGACGTCACACTGCCCTCCTGAACTTCCGGCCACCATGGGTGAATCTCCCCGTGCCCACTGCTCTCTCTGCTCTGGCTTCGACATTCCCGTCAGTCTTAGCTGTGGACTCATTGCCTGATCCTGTCTTGTGGGGTAATGAGTGCCAGGTGTCATCAGGCAGCCATCTTGCTAATGTCACATCTGTATAAACAATCTTTAGTTCCAAATATGTTAAATAAGATGTACTTTGCTTTTTCGTATTTTTTATATTGTCTATCATTCTTGGGGTTATAATTCTTCTCTTTGTGGCCTCTTCTGACTCTCTCTTATGGTAGAATATTTCCCTGTGCTTGTTTGTCTTATTGTTGTTGTTTGTGGCAGTCTGATATCCCCTAAGTGGCGAAACCAATACTGCAGAGCCAGACATTTGCCTACCATGGGGTTCTAAGTATGTTATTAGTTCCAAATAAGTTTGTTTGAGTTATTTACTTGTGCTTCCTGTAACATAAGAGTGGTATGAATTCCGATCCTGAATCGACTCAAGACTCACATGGATTTCTGATACTTTTTCCATATTTCACTTCTGCTTAGGGCCCCAGTAGATAAGAAGTTTTCTGTAGTTCCTGAACTAGTGAGTGCAGTTTTTCTAGTCCCTGCTTTTCAGAAAAGGAAATCCTTTGAACCCCTATCTTTATACATGGGCTCCTTTTCCACTTTAAGAAACTGACCCTGGCCCTGCAGTCTGTGTCTAAGCCATACAACCCTGTGGGTAACCACAGACTCAGTACTACTTATTAACCAGATTTTGAGCGCTGGTTCCTGGGTATTTTCAGTTTTTCTCTATGATATTTTTCTTTCATTATATTTTATTTAACATGTGAAGGTCAGTGATGAAATATGTCAATTCAGTCTTTTATATTTCATTCTTTTTATTTTATAAATGACAAAACAAACTAAGAGGAAGCATGTTACCTGCCTAAGTTTCCAGACCATTTCCCCTGATGTGGGTTTCCTCATATCCAACTCAGAGCTTGTACTTTCTCCATTGTGTTGTGCAGTTTCTCAGTGTTTTCACAAGAGCCCTTCTTCTTTCAAACTCTTGTGTTACTTAAGCCTATCCAACGTGCCATTTCTAATATGAACAGACTAAGAAATACAAATCAGAACAGTCCTGTGAAGGGATCTAAAGATATAATGTAATTTATAGAACCTCATAAAACATTTTAAGTAAAACATTCAGTGAAGCAATATATTTTGTGGTTAAAAGAAGAAACTGAGTAAAAGAACATCAGATGCTACCTGCTGAATCCAAAGAAATATTTCAAGCAAGTTGAGGCAAATGAAAAAGGATTTTTTTTTTTTTTTTAGAGTCTCATTCTTTTGCCCAGGCTGGAGTACAGTGGCACGCTCATGGCCACCGCAGCCTCGACCTGCTGGGCTCAGGTGATCCTTCCGCCTCAGCCTTCCAAGTAGCTGGAACTACAGATACGCACCACCATGCCCAGTTAATTTTTAAAATTTATTTATTGTAGAGATGAGGTCTCGCCAGGTTGCACAGGCTGGTCTCAAATCCATAGGCTCAGGCAATCCTCTCACCTTGGCCTCCCAAAGTGCTGGGATTATAAGCGTGAGCCACTGCATCTGGCCGAAAAAGGATTTTTAAGGAACTAGATTCTCAATAGATAGAAAGAAGATAGGCAGATATCCGTAAAGTGGAAATGTTACAGAAAAAGGCTAATTAATGTCATACATTTCAGAGGCAATGAATCCTGGTCAATATACATGTTTAATAAAAAATATATTTATTATTTTTATTAAAATTGTTTAGCTCTATTAAGCAAAAAAAAAATTAACAGTGTGTGGGTAACGCACTCCTTTCACAACTGCTTGTGACGTAACATTGTTACAATGTATAGATCTGCACCAAACACCCAGCATATGACGTAACTCTTTCACAAGATTTTCTTCAAGACAATACAGTTTAGTTTTGCAACACCTTTCACAGCTACTTCTAAAAAATTGCATAAATATATTAATATAGTTTTTATGGCAAAAAGTTCATAGTTAGGCGCTTTTATTTGTGTTAATGAGAGCACTGTAGGTTGCTCTGAATGAAAATATAGGAGTCTCAGGCCTCTATGTTTTGGGGTTTATTTGTTTGGGCTTCTGCTCTGCTCTGTATTGCGGGGTTGGGAGGAGAGGGGAGATGAAGTCGAGGAGGTGGAGTGCCTCCTCTTTTAGACCATGTTTCTGGCTCCCTTTAAGGGGGCTCATAAAGGCATTTAGCCAATGGGAAGCATAGCCAGAGATGGAAAAGCAGAGGAAATATTTCTCCTCTTCTTCTCTGCCTCTGGTGATGACTCCACAGTGGCTATAGCTCCAGCTGCTGTCTCCTGTTATGATTCCATCTTTTGCCAGGTGACCTTGGTCTTGGGCAACACTAATAATCTCCTTCCTTTATGTCTTTGGCCTATGCGTGGCAATGGCTTCCTGTTATGGCTAAACTCTGATTCTCTCACCATTGCCTGTTTAATTTCTCAGCTACTTCGCCACTCATGTAATCAATTCCTACATTAAATCCCCCCATTATAAACACCAAACTCAAAATTGTTTGTTTTCTTGATTACTCTGTGACTGATACAAGGATTGAGTTGCAATATCCAAATTCTGGAATGTTTTCATTGAATGTTGAGGCCTCTCTTGAATATTTATCTGAACTCCTACTGCATTTATAGGCTGAAGACAATATTTGATTTAGCTTTTTAAAATATGCCATTTTCGCACAGGGTCACAAGGACAGGAACAGTAGACGCTGGGCACTGCTAAGGGATGGAGGGAGGGAGATGAGATAAAGGATACAAAATCACCCGTTGGGTACCATTACCTCCACTGACTGGGGCAGTGGGGAGAGCTCATCCGAAGCCCAAACCTCGCCTTCACACAACAGACTTATGAAGCAAACCTTCACGTGTACCTTACAATTCTAAAATTTAAAAATGAATAAAATACGCCATTTCTAGTTATTTAATAATTCATAAAATGCTACAGTCCTTCATTTGGATTATAACTGGGATTCAAAGCAATTAATTAGGTCGCATAGCTAGCCAAAAAACTCTAAAATTTTTGAGGTTGAGTAAAATAATATTTATTTAACTACAGAGCCTATAGCCAATGCTGTCTACGCGTACAACACATTTATTAGTGCTAAATAGTCTTGCTATCAAATAGTGGTAAATATTATTTGTTGAGTCCTTTTAGTATAAGTCGATTTAAGTCCATCTGAAGAATTAGTCACCATGTAAGCTACTACCCCTTTTCCCTACGCTAGAGGCCACTCTATAAATGACACCATGTTGTAGAACCAGCCCTATTGTATGTCTATAATACAGGGTTAGAATATATCACTGAGTTTCACAATAATTCAATGTCATTTTTTATTTTAAATTTTCTTTTTCACTTTTTTAAAAACCAGAGTTGTGAAGATAGTAAAATTAATGAACTTCAATTCTTTCTTCCTTCATGTCTTCTGCAAAATTCCTGAAGGAAATACTAATAAAAATGTGAAATCCTAAAGCCTGATCTCCAGAGCAGGAGGGAAAGAGAGAAAGAGAAGAAAAGAGAGAGAGAGAGAGAGAGAGAGAGAGAGAGAGAGGAGGGAGGGAGGAAGAAAGAAAGGGAATAACCCTTAGGTATTTAAATCATGAAGCACTGACTTTGCACACGTGTCCAGACCTAGTAAGCTTCTTTGGGTTCATCCTTTGACAGAAAAATTTTAAGGCCAGTTGCATTGGAGAATACACTTTTGGACTTTAGATTTAAATACTGTGATTTTAGCAATTCTGGGACAGAACTAAAAATCTTCCCACATTCCTATATCCAAAAGAAACAATGCTTACACAAGAAAAATGAATACTCAATGTTATCTTGGCCATTCAAAACATTTCATTTTTTAAAAATGAAAAGATTTGACGAAAGAAGCAACTCTGATGCACTGTCCATAAAGAAAAGTGTGATTATTCTGGGATGTCTCCCTAAATAATAGTACAATGAGGACGCCTCACCTTTGACTCACTGAAGCAGAGAATATTCCCTGTGGAAAAGTACATTTTAAAGCAATGAGATAACAAAATGGAGAGAGCAATCAGTTGTTTGCTCCTCTGCCATCTAGAAATAGCTGCCTGAGCAGCCACAAGAAGTAGAACCAGTCTATAAACCACAAAATGATGTAAATATTGGTCATGTCATCATATAACTTCCCAGATCAGTGACCTGAGTTAATCAGAGCACAAATTGGGCATTTGCAGATCTATGGACCTGGGTTTTCTGAACCAACTACCTTACTGTATTCCAATATACCTGGGCAGTAGCCTGGTCTCCATTTCACTCTGAAATATGTTGATAGAATCATGGATGAAATCTTCATACAAGTCAGGCTTAGCAATGCCTAGAGGAATGACCTCAGCAGATCCAAAATTCCTAGACCTAAAAATTTAACTGAGTATCATTAAGGTTTTCTTTAATTTTTTTTTTTTTTTTTAAGAATGAAGATATCAGGCCAGGCCCGGTGACTCAGTCTGTAATCCCAGCACTTTTGGAGGCTGAGGCAAGTGGATTGCCTGAAGCTGCCGGTTCAAGACCAGCCTGGCAACTTGGCAAGACCTCGTCTCTACAATAAATCAAGAATTAGCCAGACGTGGTAGCGCATGCCTGTAGTTCCAGCTCCTTGGAAGGCTAAGGTGGAAGGATCGCCGGAGCCCAGCAGGTCAATGCTGACATGGCCATGAGTGTGCCACTGCACACGAGCCTGGGCAACAGAGTGAGACTCCAACTAAAAAAAAAAAAAAAGGAATGAAGATATCATTGAGAAGAAATGTGATGTAGACTCCAAATTAAAACCCAACATTATATGGTGCCTTGACATCTATTACAATCAGAAAGGTTTTTGTCTGGCGTAATTGTAAGTTCCTTCTGATTCTTTCTAGCCCAATAGTCCTTATTAAGGAGACTTGGTACAGTTTCTGCTTATTTCTGAGTGATTGAGTTCAAGTCTCTGCCAGTCTAAGAAGTTATTCAAACAAGTCGAGCATTCTCCTACAGAAGCCAGCGAACACCTCACCTTCTTGATACCACAAATCTTGTCTCCTACAGCCCTTGGTTGTTCATTCTGTTCCTGAGTGCAACTCCCACATGACCCTGCATACAATTTGGAGTCTTCCTTCACTGGGTAGTGAGTATATGTGACTAACAAACAGCTGTTGATCTCGTCTGTCAAGTGTTGAGTGTCGTATGTTTGGCCATTCCCATAATTCTAAAGTGGAGCTCCTTCCCTTACAAACAGGATGAATAGGAAGTGATTAAAACAAGAGAGCCAAAGCGAATAGTTCTTCCAAACTGATGAAAACATCCTAGAGTTGAGATTATATTCTGGATGTGGAACTAAGTTTCTATCTGATTTAATTAACTTGCTGTCATACCTCTCAGAAGATGTTGTTATAGTTTATAAGACTAGTACTACAGCTACTAATAATACCATTTATTTATTTAAATGTCACACACATACATCATACTATTTAATTCATGCCCCAGTCTACAGCAAAGGAATCTGAGACATAGGTTAAAACAATTTGTACACAGACACAAGGTTAGTAAGTGGCAGTGTTATGATTAAGCCTTAGGGGATTTTTTTGTTTATTGTGATTGTTTGTTTTTTACCTTCAGAGCTTCTATGCTTAACCATGGAAGACTGTACTACCATCATCATTTGCTCTAATCATTATAATTGCCAGTGAAGTTCCTTAGAGCCTCCAAATCATGATTAGAACTCACTAAGTCTTGCTTAAAAACCACTACTAGGTGGCAAACCGCTTTAATTCAGTTGAATTACTGATTACTTACTATATGAAAAAATATGGGCAAATATATGGTTGTTAAATTCAATTACTGATTTCTTATTAAGTGCACTTATGTCTAAAGTTGGAAGAATATTTTAACAGTTCAAATAAGACTCCCAAGCAGAATCAATAAATACAGTAGCACGAAAGAGTGAATGTATATCTCTAGAATTCTTTGTTTAATAATGTATAAACTACCATTTAAATTTCAAAAAGTGCTCTAAAACTTACATTAAAAATAATGACAAATGAGAATATAAAAACACAAAAGCTAAAGATAAAAAGAAAGCCATTAGTGTCATATTTAGTCTCTAACATATTTCTAAGATGATTCCAATTTTAAAACACTTCCTCTAGAGACTCTTTTAAATTTCCCATCTCTGGGATTTATTTGGAATCTGAACTTTGTAACAAAGAGAACTTTTTTTCACAGAGTCAGCAATCTAGAAAACAAAGTAAATGTTATTGCTTAGATGGCCTGGTTTATTTCACATGGAACCTGGCAAATGGAGAATAAAAACTTGTGTTTTTTTCATAGATGGAAGATGCACCACGACACAGAGTGCCTGCTATATTTTTTATCCCACGTACACTTCATGTCCAGAGTCACTTTTTCCAACAGTTTCTGAAGTTGAATCTACCTTCTTTTCGTCTATCCAGTCTACAATACCTTTACCTTATTTCTTTAAGAGAAAAATGTTCAAACATTTTGTAGGACGTTGACTAATAGCCAAAATTATGTCGCGTTGCTTTTTGCTTACTTGCTGCTGGTCGGCTGGTTCTGTAGCTTCGTGACCACGTGGCTTCCAAACCACTAAGACTGTGTTGCTATTTGGATCATGGGGTTTCCTCACTTCGTGTGTAATTATGTGCAGGGAGACAATCCTTGTGTGCAGAAGTGATTTTCACAATATACAGCAAGTAGTACAACACAGGCACCCACTGTACGGAAAAGTTAATAGAGCAGGAGCCCAGGCCATTAAGTGCTTCACTGCTGTACCGTGGGGAGGTCCAAAGGGGCCCGAGGGAAGAGACAGAGCCACGCATGGGAGATTGGGCGCAGTGGGTATTTTCCATCTGGTTCAGAATTATGCCAGCATTTTAATAAGAAATATAGCTATATTTCTGGAATCTCATCCCTAAGCGTGTGTACACACACACACACACATATATAAAATACACGCACAAAATATTTGAAGTGGCTATTTAAGTATCTGGAATTTTTTCTAATAATAGTAACATTTACAAAGGAAAAGTCTCCTATTACTACAGGATCATATCTTAATTAGTTGTAAACCAGAACGCTTCAGTGAGCCACAATGTGAAATGAGGACTTAGGAAGTTTATCCAAGATGCTTTTAAAATTTAATAGAAAAAAAAAAAAACTTTGAGACGTTTTGATGTGGCTCCTTTTGGTGGGGAGAGGGGATCTTTTGGGAATAAGAAAAGTGAATTAGAAAAAAACTATCCATGTTCTTTTCTTCTTCGTCATAATTGATTCTACCTGTACATCATTTTGGGCCCAGTTTCCTACACATATTTGTAATGTGGGTTTTATTTCCATAAAATGGGAACATAATAAATATAGGGCTTTACTAACGATTGTTTTATGTGGCTGCCAATCTGCCAAGTAGCATTCTTAATTACTGCCAGGAAACTAGGCATTTTCCAAACATATGTTTTAGATTTAAGACTAATATGTCATGTCAGCCCTCTCTACTGGACTGATGGGAGCCCAGTGGGACTTCAGAGTGTCTGCTTTGGTGGGTGACTTTTTGGGGTTAGATAAAAGCAGTAATAGAAGATAGAGCAAAGCATCAAAAGTTTCTGAAAGCAAATCCTACAAAGAAATACATCAAAGGGTTATGTTTTCATTATAAACTGATATTTTTACTAGGCAAGGATAGAGATCGATCTTCCTCTAGAAGCCACGGAGTAAAAGAAACCAGACCCTAACCTACATTAATGAACCTAATTGCAAGGCTCTTGTCTCTTTGAACAACATAACCAGGAGTTTTGCCTCAAAAAAATTTTTTTAAGTATATGTGGCTTTTTCATTAGCCTGTGCAAACCTGGTATGTTCCATCAAAGAATTTATTCCATGACTTGGAAAAAAGGAAACTAAAAATAAAAAAAGATCTTGTTCAAACGAGCTGTGTTTCTGAATGTTCCCCTCAAAAACGTTTTCAAGTCTGTGGAAATACCTTTTGGGAGTTTTCCTTTGTTCACACAGCACACACTTTGCTTATGGCCCACAGTTCCCCGGTCTTGGTCAGAGAGCTAAGGTATCAGTTAAGTGTATATAGACACATGAAACAACGTATTGTTTACACAAAGCATATCTTGTCATTCTGAATTCCTGCTTTTTTATAAGGATATATTTAACATGGAATGCTACCAATTCTCCCTTTGAAAGTTCAAGTGCTATTTTCATGGATTTACATGAGGTGGCATTTTTGTATCATTTTACCAATGTCTTCATGTGACAAAGTGACTTTCATAGTGACAAAGTCAAATGCTAAAATGAATTCGGGGCGTTTGCTGGACATCAGTTTCTGTTCCATACTTAAGGCAGTCACCTTGAGAAATGGAGAGTAGCACATGCAGGGTTGACTTTTCTCCCGTAACACATCGCCTCTGTAGCCAAGACTTTAGAAATGGCATTGACGGACGTTCATGGCACAAAGGCTTTCATATTTGAAACACAAGCGCTTATATTAACAACCATAGACAACGATGCATATTTGGAACAGCAGAAGATAAAAACCACGTGCCAATACCAAATAAAACTCCTCGATTCAGCATTGTCTTTGTTTGTCTCCTACATGCTATTGTCAGTGTATTCAGCAGAGAACGGGGATTCACTGGTCTGATGAATTACATTTCTTTATTTCAAGAGCTTCGGGGGCACAAGTGGTCTGTAGTTCCATGGGTGTCTTGTAGAGTAACGAAGAAGTCTGGGCTTCCGGCGAGTCCATCACTCCCACTCGAGCACCTTGCATGCGACAGGCGAGTTTTCCTCCCTCATCGCTCCCCGCCCTCCCCGCCTCTGAGCCTGCCGTGTCCGTTGTACCCTTCTCCGGGCCTTCGGCAGACCCGTCGCTTGGCTCCCACTCCTAAGTGACAACAAGCAATGTTTGGTTTTTTGTTCCTGGGTTTCTGAACTTAGGATAACAGCCTCCGATTCTGTCCGAGTTGCTGCAAAATACGCCAGTTTGCTTTTTCTTATGGTTGCACAGCATTCATAGATATATAAATAATAAAATGTTCTCTATATCTCACATGACCCTTATCCACTGATGAGAGAATGATTTCCACATCTTAGCAATTGTGCGTTGTGCTGTAATAAACATATGAGTGTAGGTGTCTTCTCTGTGTAATGATCTCTTTGATGAATTTCATTTGATGCCTGATGCTTAAGCTTAATAAATTACCCAAGAATAAACAGTGCAGGAGGTAACTGGTGACGACGTAAGTAAGATACTGTGCTTCACACCCCTGGAGACCAGAATCATGTCAAGAAAAGTCAGGTAGAAGTTAACGTTTTGTTTCAAAATTTCCTTCTAACAACTGAGACATTAGAAAGGGTAAAATAATCCTCTGGGAATTTTTTATTTATGAAACGAAGCAATTTCAAAAATCCTTAGACAGCACTAATATGACTTCTCCCCTTCCTCTTCTTCTCCCTTTCTCTTCTTCTGCTTCATTTTAGAATTCTCTGAAATCTCTATTTAGTTAATAGAGATTAGAAAATCAGTTTACATGTTTGTACAGACGAAACCTCGCCTGTCTGACAACCTTCCCGAAGAATTTGGCAAAGTTCTGGGGGAAGGTGTGGGTTTTTTTCTCCTTGGATTCCTGCAAAGGCCAGCAGAGTACTCACTCCTCCCCTGATCCATTATTTCCATTCTTGCCTCACGACAGCATCTCTCAAGTATGTTTTTGTTAGTAGAGTTAATACCGCTCCAGACCTTACTCACGAAAAACTCTGTGATGAAAGAATGCCAGGAAACATCATATAAGGAAAATTGCATGGTTGTGCTTTTTAAGATAAGTATTCTCAGTGCAAAAGAAAATCGTCAGGAATGACCCAGATCGCTTGTCTCACTAGATGTGTCTCCCCAGGGTTCATGAACTTTTACTCAATATGTGTAGTGAATATGAGCTAAATTATTTTGTGATAAAATGTCCAGAATCAAATATTCCTTCATCCCTGCATCAACCTAGAGATAACAAGCATTTTCAGGGGGGTTTTGGCTGAATTTCAGAAAGTTCTTTTGCATTCATTTTGAAACTCTCTTCTTGTTCAACAACCACAGGTAGTTGAGGCTTGAACTGATCATCTGGATTCCATCATGTTACTTTTGTTTGTATTTGTGTATTTTGTAGCAGGCACTCTATCATAGTTGGCACAAATTTCACTTAAATTTTAAAATTTGAATTATAGTAGGAACACTACATTCTCTTCTAGTGTTGAAATTAAATTCATTTTTCGCGCTACTTAAAAATTACTCACTTTGTGATTTATTCAGTCATTTCTTCTACACAGAAAACTGTATTTTTTTAAACTGGGCTATTAATCTCTGCCTACCAAAGCCTTACCTATTGTCAGATCTCTTCCCTTCCAGGAGTCTATAATAACCTCTCCGGTCAGGGGAAGTCTCTCCCTTCCCATAGCAGCCTTCACATAATTCAGATGGCATGTGTTACACACTGTCTTGAAGGGAGTTGTATATATTGCATGTTTTATATCTGCTCAAAAAGGCCGTAAGTTGAAGAAAGGACCTCATTACTTTTGTACTTTTCATAGTACAATGCCTTGGTTCCCAACGAATGTTCACATACTTCTGTGGTTACCAAAAGGTTAGATGGTTTCTGACAACAAAGTGGTTTTTAAGACGCCCATATTAACTCTGCCATGCTCTAAAAGTCAAGACAGAGGAAAAAAAATCCTCTGACTAATACAGAAGTCAAGGTGGGTTCGCCACAGAGAAGGAGGGGGCAGAAGTGAAAACTTATGGGTCAGCTGTTCCCCCTTTTGCCTCATAGTGTTTGGACTCACACCTGACGTGTTTTTAATGTCACCAAGCACCATCCATCCTGGATGGAGATGAGTCATGAAATAAAGGTAAAAAGGGCATTTCTGCTTTTTCTTTACTTTTGGAAAAAAATTCCTTTTAAAATAGTTACTGTTTTGTATTCATTTATCAGATCTCTTACCACAACCAAAAGGGTATGTAGAACTGGGATCCCATGGGTGAATGGTTCCCAGAATTTTTAAAAATAGCAAGACTCAAAGATGCTGACTGAGAAGAGATTTTTGAACATTAAAAAGCAAACCCCCCACAAATAACTCTAAAGCTCACAGTCCTCACAACAGTGTCACCTTGCAATCTGACTTCAACACCAGCAAAATCACTCCTGAAGAGTGGCGACAAGAAGCTGCAAAGTATTCCCTGCACTGTCACCACCTGAGGGGGTAGTAAAGGCCAACCTACATCCTACTATATGTCTTCACCTAGATGGGGACATCCAATCAGAAGAGGAAACAAGGGCACAGACAGCTGAATTTTGATCGGCCAGGGCATGAAACACAGGGTGGCAGCAAATAACTAGACTGAGACAGAAAACAATGGTAGAAAGTTGAGTCTACAAATCCTATGAATCTAAAATTCAACTAAATGCAAGAAAAAACAAACTGAGGGGTTAAATTGAACACTCAGCAACCAGAAATGGTTTAGGACAATCATCTTAAATACAAAAGAAACATTTTCAGGAAAATAAAACTCTGGATATATCCCTGAAGAAGAGTGTGGCACTAGCATTCCCTAAAGTCTAAAGGACACACCAGCCTTTGTAAGAGTGGCTTGGGCAATGTCCCACCCTCCCAGGCCTATGACTGATAATGACACAACTCATTTCTAAGGCAGGCTGGATCGGAGGAGTGGGAAGACCTTCCAAAAGGCGCATTGACTCCGCGACGTTCCTGGAAATAAGAGTATATCCTTAAAGAGCACATATTTACAAGGGATACAAAAACTAATATTTATAGATCATTTTAAGACTAACAAACAAAAGAAAGACAGAGCAAATGGAAGGCAGGAGCATGGGCATGAAGAAAGAGAAGACAACTCTTAATGAGTCTTAAGGGAAGGACACCTTTTTACAACACTGATGGAAAAATCTATCGAAACACAAGAGAAGTAAAATGCCGTAAGTAATCAGCTTTATTATTTCTGTAAGAACAAAGTTAAGATCAAATAGTGCCCTTTTATGCTGAGACCCTAATTGTTTGGCATATGAATGGAAGAATTGAGAACCTACTTTTTTTCCCCCAAACCCTGTACTAGGTATTCTCTCAATTATTATCCCATTTAATCCTCACAACTATCCTGTCAGTTAGAAATTATTTTTTGAATTATATTTGTCAGAAACAGATTCATGAAGGTTGGATAAACAGCCCAAGGACACACAGCTGATAAGGAGCAGAGCCAGACTTCCAACCCAGATCTTGTGATTCCATGTTGAGTTTTTTGTTCAACAGGAAACTCATTGCTTCCCTTTTAAAAATAAATCATTGTTGCTGGCAGTATTTTGCCTTGTGGTGGACAGGTGCTTCTCAGGCTTGTCCAAAGAACTTCTGTATCCACCTGGAGACCTTTAGACTCAAACACCCAAATGGAAACTGTTTAATGACCGTCTGGGTAATTGCCCCATCACGCCCCACAACCTGGGGAAAATGAGCCTTGACTTGACTTGATCTTTAACTGTTGTTTCAGGAGAGGCCGGAAGGGAAAAGCGGCTATGTCAACGATGTTTTAACAGGATGACTCAGTTGTGAGCATTTCCCAGAAAATATTCTTCCGAGTTTAGTTTCACTAGCTTTGGAGACAACGACTCAGGCATCTCTCTGTGGTGTGTTCTCTAATTAGCAAACCCTAAAGACATCCCCTTCAGAGAGGGAGGGAAAGTAGCCTCGATTGGATTCTGAACCTCACTCCTGGGGTTGCCCTAAATGAACTTCTCAAAATGCCATCGAGCCATTACAGGAAGCTGATGAAAGGAAAAAGTGCAGGCCCTGTTCCAACAAGCTTCCCTGGAAGCCGAGTCCAGCCCTCTGACATCAGCTTTCAAAGGCTTCCAGCGTTCTCAGACACACATTTGATCCAACACCTACTTACTCCGTGACCCCCCGAGTCCCAGTCAAGTGCTGGTGGCTTGTGAGATACACAGTGTTATCACCACTCACTCTCCTAAGGCGGAGAGAACCAGAATCAGAACACGTGGGGGAAAGCGAGGACCAACGTGAAGACCAGCTTGTCGACTTTTCCACCTCGGGGAGAGCTGGGCCACACTTTTTTGCTTGTTGGTTTGTTTGTTTGGGTCGTCTAAAAACAGGCAAAACGAGCAAAACCCAGCATCTGTGTGACGGGCTTGGGGAAGAAGCTACCTCCACGCTGGCTCCGCCTCCCAGGAGCCCTCCAGCCTCTCCCGCTCCGGGACGCTCCCACGCCCCGCGCCCCCCCCCCCGACCCGGCGACTCGCAGGGAGCCGAGGGGCCAGGCCGCGAGGTCGCTGTCTTTGAGAGACGACGGGCTGGAGAGCCTGCAGGTTTCATCATCCCCGAGGCGTTTTCGACAGAGGCAGGTTCCTGATTGCCGAGGAATGTGACAGGTTTGTTTCACGCAGTTGTCAAAAGCCCTGGACGTTTTAAGAGACGGAGCGCCGAATACATTGCACCCTGGCAGGATGTGGGGGTGATGCTACGGATCATTAATTAGCAAGTATTTTTGAGTGACCCCTGTTTAGAATAATGAATACGATGCTCTAAGAAAATGCTAAAATGGTGAGCAAACCGGCCGCCCACAAGCCAGATCGCTCCAGCACTCTTTGGCGGAAGGAGGGGGCAGCTGTGAGGGTTTCAAAAATACATTTAGCTGCAAATTTTAAACAATCAGATAGTTCGCCCGAAAATACACTCTCCGGCTTCTCTTTAAACGTTCAGAGATCTGGCAACATGGGGAAGGATCACATTTCGGCTCGAAGTCAGCAAACAGCTGAAGCTGAGAATCCATTTATTATTTTATTGGTGTTATAATTATGACTTAATTGTAAGCAATAATTGCATGTAACATATATTTATGGGTCCAACTTGATATTTTGATATATGTTTATGTTGTGAATGATTAAGTCAGGTTAATTACCAAATCCATCACCTCACGTGCTTGTGTTTTTGTGGAGGAAACATTTAAAATGTACTCTTTTAGTAATTTGGAAATACATCGCGCATTATTACTTATTATAGTCACCATTCTGTGCAACAGATTGCTAATGCGCCTTCATCCTGTCTCACTGAAGTTTTGTACCCTTTGATCAACATCTCTCCATTTCCCATTCTTATCCCCCAACCTCTGGTCATTGCCATGCTACCCTCTACTCCTATGTGTTCCATCTCTTTAGATTCCAGATGTAAGCAAGAGCGTGTGGAGTTTGTCTTTTTTTTAATTTTTATTTTTAACGGATACATAATAAATTTTTGGAGTACCAGGTAACATGTTGATACATGTGTACCTTTTGTAAAACAGGGTGATTAATAAATCCATTACCTC
Organism: Cephalopachus bancanus; assembly: GCA_027257055.1. Taxonomy (NCBI): domain Eukaryota; kingdom Metazoa; phylum Chordata; class Mammalia; order Primates; family Tarsiidae; genus Cephalopachus; species Cephalopachus bancanus. The sequence goes on from JAPVLO010000140.1 coordinate 2,264,537, forward strand.
AAACATTTACTTTTTCTTATGGTAAGAACATTCAAAATCCAGCTATTTTGACATATATATTTTATTAACTATAGTAACCTTTCTGTGCAACAGAAGACCAGAACTTATTTCTCCTATCTAACTCTTTTCCATATTGATCCGCCACTTCCCCTTTCTCTCTCCAGCCTTGGGTAACCACTACTCTACCTACTTTTGTTATAAGATTAACTTTTTTAGATTCCACATATAAGATCTCACAGCAGTTTTCTTTATGCATTTGGCTTATTTTACTTTAATATAATGTCTTCCATGTGCATTGATGCTGTTGCAAATGATAGAATGTCACTCCTTTTACGGCAGAATAGTATTCCATTGTGTGTATACACCACATTTTCTTTACCCATTCATCTGTTGATGGACACTTAAGTTGATTTCATATCTTGTCTGTTGTAATACTGCAATAAACTTGGGAGTTCAGATGTATCTTTGAGATTCTTATTTCATTTCATATATATCTCCAGAAGTTGAAATGCTGGATCATATGGTAGTTCTATTTTTTTTTTATTTTTTATTTTGAGGAACCATTATACTGCTTTCCATAATGACTATACTAATTTACACTCCTACCAACAGTGTGCAACTGTTCTCTTTTCTCTACATCCGCACCAAAAATTGTTCTCTTTTTTTTCTTAATCATAGCCATTCTAACTAGAGTGATATCTTATTGTGGTTTTGACTTTCATCTTCCCTGATGATTAGTGATGTTGAGCATTTTTTATATACTTGTTGGTCATTTGTATGTCTTCTTTAGAGAAATGTCTACTTAGGTCTTTTGCCCATTTTAAAATGTGATTATTTGGGAATTTTTGTTGCTGTTGTCGTTATTGAGTTGTTTGAGTTCCTTCTGTTTGAGTTAATATTTTGAATATCAACTCCTTGTCAGATGTATGTTTTGCAAATATTGTCTCTCATTCTGCATATTGTCTCTTCAGTTTGTTGCCTGTTTCTTTTCCTGCAGCTTAACTCAGTAGGCGAAAGAGCTCTACACTGAAAACTATAAAACATCGACGAAAGATATTGCAAAGGGCACAGATAGAAAGATATCTTGTGTTCATGAATAAGAAGAATTAAAATGGCTAAAATGACCATATTTAATGTGATAGCTATCAAAATATCGACAGCATTCTTGACAATAATGGGAAGAAATCCGAAAAATGAAACCACCAACGACCCCAAAGCAGTCTTGAACAGATAGAACAAAACTGGACACAGCATACAACCTGACTTCTAAATATGGCTCAAAGCTATAGTAACCAGAACAGCACCATACTGGCACATAGGCCCATAGACCAATGGAATAGAATAGAGAGCCCGGAAATAAATTCACCCCTTTATGGCCAGTTGCTTTTTGACAAACGAACCAAAAACGTAGATTGGGGAAAGAAAAATCTCTTCAGTAAATGGTGATGGAAAAATTGGGTCGCCGCATGCTGAAAGAAGAATGAAACAAGACCATTATTGCACACCATTATGCAAAAATCAACTCTAAATAGAGTTAAGAATTAAATGTTAGGACCCAAAACTATGAAATGACTAGAAGAAAACTGAAAGGAAATGCTTCTTGACATGAGTCTGGACAAGAACTTTTGAATACAACCTCAAAAGTAAGGCCACAAGAGCAAAAATAGCAAGAGAAACAAGTAAGGCAAATTGTAATTCCAGGCCCTAAACTCTGTAAAAATCAGTAACTTAATTTGCATGAATACCTGGTAAGATGATTATAATCACATAAGGTCCCTCTGATGAAAACAAAAGTATTTGCAGCTTATAAAATAATGATAGTGAAGCGGTTTGCACATGAAAACCCTGACATCTATATAATCTCTTAATCTGTTAATTTTTAACTCAGTACCATCAGATTTCAGTTTTATTCTGATTATTGGTATTTCATACGTGTCTGTCATGTGTTGGTATTCCATAGGTTGCTTGTTGTCGAAATTAGCTGACTGATTCCAGATAAACTAGGTTCAATATTAAAAACTGTTTATCTATTAAATCAACGTAGGGGTCCAGAATAACAAAAAACTGGCTGTTCAACGTTTTCAATCAGTGTTTGATTTCCTGGGGGAGGTTGGTATTACCCACAGAAACTCAGATTGCTCTTCTTCAATTACTTCTTAAGAAGCTTTTTTAAAAAATCAGTAGATCTTCTGTAGCTTATATGATTTTTCAAAGGTGTACATAGTCACAGCTGCATGTATTGAGTGCATATTCTGTGCTAGGTATTGTTCAAAGTACTTTATATGTATTTATCACTTAATCTAACAATTCTATGAAAGAGTTATTATTGCTGATATATGTCCCATTTTGCCATATGGGAAAACCGAGGCACAGGAAGATAGGTAACTGGCTCACAGTCACACAACTAATAAATCATGAATCTGGGATTTGTACCAGGCACTTTTCCCCAGGGCCTTCCTGACCCATAGCCTCTGGATCATGACAATAGTTATTTAAAAGAATACCTTCCTTTTTGCTTTTGGTGTTTGTTCCTATTTACCATAACATGGTCTTTAATTTTCAGGGCTATGTTTGGAAATTATGTTAATACAATGACTTTTTATACCATACAATTATTCTTTATAATATTGCTCTTTGTTGCAAATATATTTGTGAGTAGGTCCCTGATTTACAGTTATCTGAGATTTATTCCAGTTTCCTCGCAACTAAAAAATGGAAAATATGGTCATCTTTGTTCTGCCGTCTTTTCTGGATCCAAGACTAGAAGATTCATATGTGCCATTCTCTAAGACTTGTGACACCTTGCTCTCCAGATGAGTCAGAGATCTCTTTTTTCCCCAACAATTTTGAGATTTCCTGAGAAACTACGTGGCCCTGAATTCCAAGCTTGCAACTCATTTTCAGACTCTGTGGTCACCTTGTAACTTATCAAATTCTTGTTGCCCGATTAACAGAACCTATAGAGAGAAAACTTTCTCCCTGGGTTGTTTTCCTGGTAGCTTGAAAACTGAAAGAAAAGGCAAGGTCAAAATGTGCTTGAAGTAACATTTGCTTCACATTTAACTCCAGAGTCCTAAATAAATTCCCAAGGATTGTACTAGCCCACGTGAGGTCAAGCCTGTTGTGAAGGAAGGAATGACAATTGACCCTTTCTTAGAGCAAAACCTCCTGCCTTCCATCCCACCAGTCAACTACAGAGTCAAGATCATGAGAGCTGACAGTTTCCACTGTAGATAAATTCCAGTCTGCCCCAAATGAGTCATGTACTTACAAAACCAAAGAGCCAGCAGAGACCTCTGGGACCATCTAGTCCAGCAGTTCCCAAAGGCTCCTCCAGCCAATCTATGTATCTCCTCCCCCTCATCTTAGTCCTGGACTATGGGCTTAGAAAAAATTTTTCAACTGAACTGAATACTTCAAACTATGTTTGCCACTATTGCTCACCTGAGATAAATACAAATACATATATGTAGTCTGAGACTCTGATCCAAGGTCTCCACCCTAAAAAGGCTTGACATAATTTTTAACCCAAAGCAAGAAACCTTGAGATTATACATGCACTCTTTTAAGAAAATTCAGAATTGCTCTTAGGACCTCATTATTGTGTTCAAGAAAGTTTAAGTGTCTGTATTTGGAAAATAATAATATATCCAGTCTTTTATTTTACTGAGGGCCATAGAGACATAGCAACCTGCCCATAACTAGACAGTGAGGTAGGCTCAAAACTATACATATTGTAGACCTCATTTCTAGCAAGCTCAGTGTGGTGCAAGCCAACTCACTGGAGAGAATATTTGCTCAAAGCTGAGATCAACTTCCCAACCTGATATGAGCTTCAATTCGATCTCAGAAAAATGAGAAACAGCATCTAAAACAAATTCGAAGGAGTCAGATTTGTCAGGTCTCAGATGACACTCTGCAAAAAGGAATGGAAATCAAGAAGTATGAGAAAAACCTGAACCTAGCTATAAACGTTCATGAAAAGTGTGTTAGATTAGGATTTAGCTGACAAAGACTAATGCAACAGGTGAGAAATGTTCAGAGTGAGTGTTCATGTCTTTACAGAGGAGGAGAACCCCAAGGAAAACAAATTACATCAGTTAAGGCTAACAGGATAGAGATAAGAGGAGCAAAAGAACCAAGAGAGATAAGGGAAACCCAAAGGGTTAAAGAGTATTAGGAGGGCAAATCTATCCGAAGGGAAAGGATGATGAGAGAGAATCAGGGCTTGCGGTAAATGAGGCAGGATACAAAATTAATCACAACTCTGAAATTTGCTGAGATGCTGAACTTGTTTTTTTTAAGTCAAATTTCTTGGTGAGGGAAAAACCCTTTTTAGATCAGAAAAAATAAATATGATGAATTTGAAAGGAATGAAGGCCTTAGAAAAAATGTAACTGAGAAAAAACAGAACAGGGTTATCCATCTGAATGAAAATGTCTTAAATCAGCCCATTTTTTTTTCTCTGTAATGGTGGTAATAACTGCAAGCGACTGATGTCTACCAGTTTCCAGATTAAACTATTTAATTGAATTAAATCTTTTTTAGTGCATTCTAGACCTGGGAACCTATAACAAACCTCTAAGGATCTTTTGATCTAGTGCTTTGAAATTTAGCCAAATAAGTAGTCACTCCCATTTTATAGATGAAGTAACAGAAGTCACAGAGATAGTAAATGTTAGAATTAAGATGAAACCCCAAGAGCTCTACACGCTCAGGCAGAGATTTCTGGTTTTCAAACTGATTGCTATTAAGAACTATATTGGCTGGGCACCGTGGCTCATACCTATAATCCCAGCACTCTGGAAGGCCAAGGCAGGAGGATCACTTATGGCCAGGAGTTCGAGGCCAGCCTTGGTAACATAGTGAGAACCTGTCTCTATAAAAAAAAAAAAAAAGAAAAATATATATTTATATTAAAAAACAAATAGAACTATCATTTATCAGGCCTTTATCATGGGCCAGATACTGACCACATGATAACATGGAATCCTCTAAACAATCTTGTGATCTTCTTTACAGAAGAAACTGAGAATGAAAGAGAAAATGCTGTCTAGAAGTCTAAAATAGATGCATCTTGTTTTAAGAAAGTTTGCTAAGTAAAAAATGACCTCTAAAAAAATAGAAGATACTTTTCTTATAAAAGATTCACATGAACAGAAACAAAGAACAGAGCACCACGTGTTCTCACTCATAAGTGGACCCTGAACAATTACCATAATACTATAAGAAAGGGATTGGCAGTAGTGGGATACTGCCAGGGTGGGGGTGGTCAGTAAGGGTACCTGATCTCAAATCAGGTAAAGTGGGGACCAAAGGGAGGCCCCAACTTTGCCTGTATGATGGCCACTTGAATACTTAATGCTGAATTGTACCCCATATCTTTAAAATAAAAGAAAATGATTCACGTGAATGCAGCTGTCATAGCATTCCTGGACTCTGTGTCCTGAATTAATTTCAATATCTTAATATCTATAGATACGAAGCTCCTTGCAATTTGATTGTTTAAAATGCTGAGGAATAAATGGACACGGTGCATCACCACACTACATTTCAAACATGAACCATAAGCCTAAATGTGATTATGCTCAACTTTTCAGAAATATATCTACTGCAAAGTAAGGCCCACCTAACAGAAACTAGAATCAGTGAAAATACGGCACTCTGGTTCTGTGGTCTCTGGGGAGAGTTTCACCTATGCTCCCCAAGCAAAGTAGGGGACCCATTTGGGGAAGAACACAGAGACGTTACTCCAGTCCACATAAAACTGGAAGTTTGCCAAAGGATTCTCTGCTACTGGCACAGATATGCGGGGATCACCTTGAAGCATAGCAGCCACTGCATCCCATTGATTAATCCATTGGTCACCTACCTGCCAGCCCGACAGTCATCAACTCCCTTCTAGTTCAGACAAACAGCAAAATATGCTTGCTGGCACTATCAAGAAATAATCTAAGTGTGGGGCAAAAATAAATGTTTATTTCTTGCCTACCTTCCTAGTGGCAAAGAGAAGAAATGATTTGACAATTTATTTCAATAAGATACCTCACCCACTAGTAAGATTCTAAATTCATCTTGACCAACAGCATATACATGTAATTATTCATACGTCCTAAGCATTTTGTTCTAAAGGAGCCACCTTAGGGTATAAGAGGGAGGGGTCTGGAGTTGAACAGATTTTTTTGTTCCAAGGGTGGCCCTGTCCTTTACTCTGTCAGGTCACCTCTCAAGCTCAAGCGTTCTCATATATAAGATGAAAACAATAATGACGCACAGTTCATGAACACCATAAAAATCAAATGATGAAAAACACACAGAATCCTTAGAAAATATTAACACAAAGTCCTTTAAGCATACTGGACAGAGGGTAAATGCATACTATACAACATAACTTATTATTATAGTCAATTATTTTAAAATTAATTCAGCAGTCCACACTAACCAGCAATCAAAGCGTGCTTTCTCCTAAGAAAATATAAATTGTCATATTTTTTCTACTAACTAAAATTATTATTTTCTTCAGTAAAGCAGGCAGATACATATCACATCTATTTTGCATATTTTTGAGAATAAAATATCACAAACCATGGAGAAAACATAAAGTATATTGCAAATACAGATCAAGACATCTAAACATCCTTTCCTTTTTCTGGGCAATCAATTGAACTAAAGCTTCATTCTTAATGTTTCCTTGGGTACAAGAGTTTCTAATGCAGACTTAGAAAGAGAATAGTTGCCCAAGCCATGCCTCTCTTGGTGTGTTATGCTGACTTGGGGGGATTTAAGGCACTAATAAGGTACTAAGTCTGATTGGTGAATAAATCATGTCTGGTATTGGGTGAGCTTCGTAGCAATCAAGAAAATATTTATTGCCGGGCTCGGTGACTCAGCCTGTAATCCCGCGCCTTTGGGAGGCTGAGATGAGTAGATTGCCTGAGTCCGCGGGTTCGAGACCCGCCTGGGCAGCGAGACCTCATCTCTACAATAAATCAAAAAAATCAGCCGGGTGTGGTAGTGCGTACCTGTAATTCCAGCTACTCGGAAGGCTGGGGCGGAAGGATTGCCGGAGCCCAGCAGGTGAGGCTGCGGTGGCCGAGAGCGGCCACTGCACTCCAGTCTGGGTGTCTGAGTGAGACTCCAAATCAAAAAAAAAAAAAAGAAAATATTTATCAAGCCTCTCTGAGGAATGGGTACAGACTTCAGGAAACTCAGCAAAAACTGTGGACTTGAAAGTTACCAACATGAGAAAATAAATGAGTATAATACAAACATAATTGCCAGGCTATAAATAAGGAACTTTACTTATTTGTCTTCATTATAAACCTTTCAAAGAAACAATATTGCCTCTAATTTAAGTGGACTTGGATATTAAAAGAAAATTCTTTTTGCCCTCTAAGATATTTTTGAGAAAGAAGCACCATGCACAATTAAACACGTATGAAATGCAGGAGTGTTTGACATTTGCCAAGTCATCTGCCAGTGAAATTCAGACACTTTCAGCCAAAATATTTAATAGCAAAGGAAGGTGAGGAATTCTGGAGAATGACTTTCAAGGAAAGAAGTTATGACAAAATGTCCAAGTTACTAGAAAATAGCAGGCTCATGGGGGAGCATTTGAAAAAAAGCATTTTCAGCTGAATGCTACCAGATGTACAAAGAAGAGCTGATACCAATTCTACTGAATGTATTCCAAGCAATCAAGAAGGAAATAATTCTCCTAGCTCATTCTATGACATCAATATCATCCTGATACCCAAAATTGGCAAAGACTCAACAAAGAAAGAAAACCATAGGCCAAGTTTTCTGATGATGAACATAGATGCAAAAATTCCCAACAAGATACTAGCAAATTGCATCCAACAGCACAATAAAAGGATCATTCATCAGGACCAGGTAGGCTTCATTCCCAGGTTGAAGGTGAGTTCAACATATTCAGATCAAAAAATGTCATCCACCACATAAACAGATGTAAAATCAAGAATCATGTGTTTATCTCAATAGATGCGGAAGAGGCATTTAATAAGATCCAACATCCCTTCTTGATCAAAACCCTCAAACACCTAGACATCAAAGGAACATTCTTCAAAATAACAAAAGCCAACTATGACAAACCCATGGCCAACATCATACTTAACTGGTGGAAGCTGGAAGCTTCCAGATCTAAGGACTAGATTAAGACAAGGATGTCCACTCTCACCACTCCTATTTAACATAATAGTGGAAGTCATAGCCCAAGCTACCAGGTAATATAAATACATTAGAGTTACCCATATGGGAAAAATGGAAGTTAAATTATCTCTCTTTGTAAGTGATATGGCTCTACACCTAGAAAATTCTAGAGATTCTGCAAAAACACTTCTATCACTGACAAATGACTTCAGTAAAGTCTCAGGATAAAAAAATCAATACACAAAAATTTGTCGCATTCCTATATACTGACAACAAGCAGGCTGAGAATAAAATAAAAAACACAATCCCACTCACAGTAGCCACACAAAAATAAACTACTTTGGTATTTATCTATCCAAAGATCCAAAAGATGTTTACAATGAGAACTACAAAGCACTCCTCAAAAAAAATTAAAGATGACACAAATAAATGGAAGAACATTCCATGGTTATGGATAAGAAGAATCAATATCATCAAGACGTTAAAATTACTTATGCAATCTACTTATTCAACACAGTCCCTGTCAAACTACTATTTTTCACAGACCCTGTAAAGGAAAAACTTAAATTCATATGGAAGCAAAAAAGAATTTGAACAGCCAAAGGAATCCTCCGCGAAAAGAACAAAGCTGATGGCATCATACTCCCAGATTTCAAACGTTACTACAAGGCTACAATAACCAAAACAGCATGGTATTGGTACAAAAATAGACACATAGATCAATGAAAAAGGAAAGAGAACCCAGAAATAAAATGACCAACCTTCAACCAACTCGTCTTTGACAGAGCAAACAAAAACCGACATTGGAGAGAGAGTACCCTATTCAGCAAATGGTGCTGTGAGAACTGGCTAACCACAAGCAGAAGAATTAAACTGGACCCCCACCTATCACCATATACAAAAATGAACAAAAAAGAGATCAAGGACTTAAAAACCTCAACCTATAAAACTATAAAATTCTTAGAAGAAGACATAGAGAACACTCTCCTGTACATTGGCCTCAGCAATGAATTCATGGCCAAGTCCTCTAAAACAAATGCAGCAAAAACTGAAATAGGCAAGTGGAACCCTATCAAACTAAAAAACTTTTGCACAGCAAAAGAAACTGTCAAGAGAGTAAGGAAGCAACTCACAGAATAAGAGAAAATATTTGCAAACTACACATCTGACAAAGACCTAACATCCAGAATCTACAAGGAACTCAAAAGAATTGACAGGAAAAACAAAGAACCCCATTAAAAAATGGGCAAAGGAAATGAACAGACATTTCTCAAAGGAAGACACAGAAACAGGCACAAACTTGAAAAAATGCTCAGCCTCACTAGTCTTCAGAGAAATGCAAATCAAAACTACATTGAGATACCTTCTCACACAGGATGACTATTATTTAAAAGTCATAGAACAAGAGATTGGTGAGGCTGCAAGTAAAGGAAACACTTGCATGCTGTTGGTGGGAATGTAAACTAGTTCAGCTCCTGTGAAAAGCAATTTGGAGATTTCTCAATGGACTAAAAATAGAGTTACCATTTGACCCAGCAATCCCACTTCGGGAATATACCCAAAGGAGCATAAATTGTTCTACCAAAAAGACACCTGCACACATATGTTCATTGCAGCACTATTCACAATAGCAAAAACATGAATCCAACCCAGATGCCCATTGATAGTGGACTGGAAAAAGAAGACGTGGCATTTATACACTATGGAATACTACACGGCCATAAACAAGAGCAAGATCATGTTCTTTGCAGCGACATGGACGCAGCTGGAGACCACCCTTCTAAGTGACTTATCACAGAGACAAAACACCGAATCATGCATGTTCTCGCTCACAAATGGGTACTAAACACTGGGCACAAGGAGGGCGCAACAGACACCAGACACTGCTAAAAGAAGGAGGGATGGAGGGAGCATAAGGGACACAAAATCACTCACTGGGGACCATGCTTACCACCGGCTGAGGCAGGAGGGGAATGTGTAGCTTTTCGGGAGTCCGAAACCAGTTTAATGTTTTGTCTACGGGCAATATGGCATCATCAGAGGATAAACTTTAGTATTAGAGAAAGATAATAAACAAGCAACCTTGGACAGGGGAGTGGGGAGACAAGGTTGTTAGAATATTTGTGAGGACGCAAGATTAGGATTTGTCCTGCCTCCAGGGCACTTCTCAAAGCCTGCTCCGTGGACTCGCTAGGCCAGTGTGAAACCTTCTGCGTCCATCTTCCATGTCTGACTCCACCACCTGTCTGTGCTTCTCCTTTGTGCCACCTGCTATGGTTTGAATGCGTGCCCTCAAATTCACATTAGAAAATTAATGTCCAATGCAACAGTGTTGGGTGATGGGGCCTCATATGAGCTGATAGGGTCATAAGGACAGAATTCCTCATGAATGGATTAATGGAGTCATGTTGGGATTGGGGCAATTATCGCGAGAGCAGGTTGTTATGAAACTAAGCTTGGGTCCTCATGCTTCTCTGTTCTACCGTGGGGTAATACAGCATTAAGGCTCTCACAAGATGCCTGTGCTTTGCTCTTGATGTCTTAGCCTCCAGATCTGTGAAAATAAATTTCTGTTGTTCAAAAATTACCTAGTCTATGATATTCTGTCACAGCAGCAGAAAATGAGCTAAAGCACCACTATTTGTGTATGACTAACTCTTACTGCTGATCAGATAGGTTTACAATTTCTTTTCCTTCAGAGTTATTCTAATGATGACAAATAGAGCCAGAATTTGGAAGCACATTCTTCAAACAGTGTACTTGCTGTTTTGTTAGTATGACAACCCACACTGTCTTCTGTCTTCGTGCCTTGTCCCTAACACATAGATTTGGTGGTTCAACCTGGCCCCAGGGGAAAATTTAAATAAGGTGGGGGATTTTGGGGGTCTAATTAAGAATTGGGTACTGTGAATTGTCCTATGTGTTTTAGTTACTAAAGACAAAAGCACAATTGCATGTGAAAAGGCAGCATAGCATCCAAATGGAGTCCTGAGAAAGTTTAGGGTAATACATAATTTTTCCTTTCAGCTTCCCAATGGGACTTTTGAATAGAGGTCTGGTTTTCAAGAAGCAACTATTTGCTGCCAGGGTTTCCATACCTCAGGCTCTTGGCTCCAGCTGTCCATCACTGACAGAAAACAAATTTCAGCAAATACTACTGTGATGCTGGGCCAGAGAGCCAACACTCCCTTCTTCTCCTCATCACTCCTGTTGAAAATGTAAGCATATGAGGGTTAGGACTTCCCTCAGAAAATGTTCTTGCCGTCCCTGTTTTCCTGCCAGCGCCGCAGCAGCTGTGTTGGTCTGGAGCCTCTGTCTTCATGTGCCGGCCCGGCTCTTGTCTCACCTCTTTGCTTTTCTGGAATGTTCTTTCTGACTCAGCCTCACCACCAAGATTGCAAGTTATCAACACGCAAATACCAGTGACTCCCCTATGAAGTAAGAGGAGATACCCCCGGCAGTCCCCGTGAGGCAAGAAAACCCTGGCATCTCATCCGTTTTCGGGGTTAGAATTTCACTGTCAAGCTCACTATCTGCCAGGCCCTCCCAGATAAACAGTGAATGGGGCTCTCTGTACATTCCTTTCATGCTCACAAATTTCAGGAGAGCCCTCTGCAGTTGAACAGCAAGTGAATTTCTGAAGCCCTGCTGCTCAGGGGTGCCTCCAGACTCCTGGCAGTAATTAGGAAAATGTTCTTTTTGTCATCTCAGCTGTAACACTCGGGGCAAATCTGTTGTCTTGTCAGCTTAAATTTGGGGCTGGGAATTTGACTCATTAATCCTGACTGGGATTTTAAAACCTTATGCACAATTCAAGCGATTTAAAATAGGATATATGTTGGGAGATTTGCGTACATATGATTCCCACGGCTAGAATCTGTAGTCTGAAACAAAATAATGTACTTATCCTTTTTGGAAGTTTAAAATGGCATTTTAAAAGGCAAACAAATTCAAGGAGTTAAAATCTCCCACCTCGTACAAGTTGACCTTAAACAACTTTCCATGACATTTTTAGTATTCTACATGGGCTTTTCCTCTTTTGTTAAGTTAAATTCTACTCTTAGAAGGTTTCCTTGTCAGCAGCAAAAATTGTTCTTTTAATTTGATCTTATATCTTGACTCTACCCCTCCCAAAGTCTCCTGCCAACGATGGGGGGCGGTTATAAATCCAGAACTGAAGTAGATATTAGCCCTCAGTGCCAGCTTCTCTCTTCAGTGTCTTCCCAGCATTTTGGTCAAGATTCTTTTCTTAAATTTTCCCAATTATTTAACCCACTGTTGTAAATCTCTTCCAACTTCCTTGACCATTGGTTTGTTTTCACCCACGTGGACATTCTTCTCCTTGGCCCTCATCTCGGCTTTACCGGAACTTTTCTTACACTGACCGTCTCTACTTGCCTTTTCTGCCCACTTCTCAGACTTCACAGGTCAACACTAGCCTCACCATCTTCATCCTCCTGCCCTAATCTCTTCTACCTGGCATCCTCTTTCTTTTTTTTTTTTGAGTTGGATTCTCACTCTGTGGCCCAGACTGGAGTGCAGTGGCTGCTCCCGGCCACCGCAGCCTCCACCTGCTGGGCTCCGGCGATCCTTCCGCCTCAGCCTTCCGAGTAGCCGGAACTACAGGCATGCGCTACCACGCCCGGCTGATTTTTTGGTTTATTGTAGAGACGAGGTCTCGCTGCCCAGGCGGGTCTCGAACCCGCGGGCTCAGGCAATCCACTCACCTCGGCCTCCCAAAGGCGCGGGATGACAGGCTGAGCCGCCGAGCCCGGCTGGCATCCTCTTTCTATTCAAGATGACTCTCCTACAGTCTCCTGCCCAGGCTGTAAACCTTTAACTTGGACTCCCATTTCTCTCACTGTTTCACCTCTAAGGTCTATCATATTTCTTTGATGCTATGTCCTCAATGTCCCTCTCCTTTCCCCTTTATTTGCACCCATATGATCTCTCTCTAGTTAGGATATCATTTTATCTCTGTCCTGTCTATTACAGGCACTTTCTGGCAGGCCTCCCCACTTCCAGGCCTTACTCCTTTGCATTTTACTTTGATGAACACAATTCATTTCCTGATGGATGGCACTGAATTTGCCTTCCTCTGCTCAAATATACTTGATGTCTCCCCATTCTCTCTGGGAAAAAAAAAGTCCGAAGTGCTTTTTCTGAAAAACGTGACCCTCTGTGATATGTTTTCTATCTATATAACACTTCATTTTTTATCCAAGTAAACCTTTTTACCTACCCTTTACTTCAATCTGAAAGAATTCCAAATACTTACAGATACGCAACCATCTCCTAGCTCTGAACTTTATATAGTCATCCCTTATTCCAAATAAAGGCCTATTTCCTTCTATGTCTGTTGGTTCCTCAATATCCAAATGCCATGAGTTAATCTTTCATTTATCAGATGAAAATTAATCCCTCCTAGTCTCTATTTTTCTCAGTACTTTGTATTTCCATTGCTGTAGCACATAGTAGGAAGGGTCTTGTATTATAGAAATGTATTTGCCCAATTAATCACATCTGACACATTGTTATCCTCAGAGGAAGGTTCTTCTTGGTATATCTTGAAAGTGACCAGTACATAGCCATGAATTTAGCAGAAAATAACATTTACAGTGAACAAATAATTCTTATGAATGTGAAAATCTCCTCATATACAAAGGTATTCTGCCTGATCATTAGGCTCCAATGTTTAAATAATGTGGTATTTCTTGCAACACGCAATTATATCTTTTTTCTCTCTTGAGTAGGATATAATGTATGAATGGGAAAAGGAGATAAAGTTATGTAAATGCCTTCAGCAATTGTGAAAGAAGTATCTAACATCTAATCTAAATCTTTTAATGTGCTTCATTCCTCTCTCAGGAGACTGAGTACTGCCCCCCTGCCAAAGATGGTCACATCCTAAACCTTACAGCATGTGAATATGTTAGATTACGTGTCAAAAGGGATTTAGCAGATGTGATTAAAGTTACTAATCAGGTGGCCTTAAAAAGGAAAATTATCCTGGGTTATCCAGCAAGTCCAATGCAATCACATGTCTCCTTAAACGCAGTAGAAGCAGTCAGTCAGAGAGATGTGGTGGAGAAAGAGGCAGGAGAGATTCAGATCTACCATAGCTGGCTTTGACGTTTAAGAAAGAGGCTGTGAGCCAAAGAATGCAACAGCCTCTGGATGCTGGGAATAACCGTCAACTGGCATCCTACATTCACAAGAAACTGAATTCGGCCAGCAATATGAATGAACATGAAAACAAATTCTCTCCTATAGTCTCCAGAAAGGAATTCATCTTTGCCAACAAGCCAACCACACCTAGTTTTTAGTCCCCTGAGATTCACAGTGGACTTCTGATCTACAGAACTCTGACACAGTACTTCTGTGTTATTTTAATTCACAGAGTTTGTGGTCATTTGTTATGACAGCAATAGAAAACTAGTATACTCTCCAAGTGGCTATTCAGACACGCTTGACCTGTGGTGGTTTGAATTGGCTACAACTAAGAATAGTGTGCAGACTCATTGAATTAGAAGTCTAAAGGCATGTTTTGCTATTTTTCATATGGAATCGTTCCAAAACATTATAAGCGATGTGGTGTATTCACTCATTCTTTTATTTAATCCTTCTTTCTACAAGCATTTCCCAAATTCCCGTTGTCTATGCTCACACTATGATTTTCCTTGAAGTTTGGAAATCTTGATTCTATTCCATCACTGGCCGTAACATAACCTGGAACATGGCAGACACCCAATACATATTTAATAAGTAAGTTTAAGTGTAACTTTGTTATCTAAATTCTACCTAAAGTTTTCAAAGACGTGTACGTAAGCTGTTTTTAAAAAATCAGTTATCATTAGCCTCATAATATTATGTGTCTATTCTGAGCCCTGACCCCTCTGTGCCTTGACTTGGTATCCATCTTTTCATTTTCCTCAAGTGAATTTCATTTTACGCAACATCTTTCTTAAATGACTATTATGATCTGATTATTTTCCTGCTCAAAATTCCCTAACAGCTCTCCACTGTCTTTTGACTAAAATTCAAGCTCCTCACGCTGGCAGGCAGAAACTCACAATTTGTCTGTCCAAGCCGTCTTCTCTCCCAGGACTTGGCAGCCTGACTATACTACCACTCCCAACACACTTGCCACTCAACTTAGGCGTCTTCCTTCCCTTAAAAACGCCTCCATGTCAAGCCTTTGTCCAATGCTACCCTATCTGTGGTACTTTCCTTTGGCTATTTCTCAGAAAAAGTCAAATATTTTCCTTCCAAAAAGCCTTTCCTAAATATACCACTCAGGTCATTTCCCTACTTCTGGGTATTTCCCCTCCTCTTGTTATAATAATCACCTGATTCCAGGTCTCAATCTTTTTTTGAGTTGGAGTCTCACTCCGTCGCCCAGACTGGAGCGCAGCGGCCGCTCCCGGCCACCGCAGCCTCGACCTGCTGGGCTCCGGGGATCCTTCTGCTCAGCCTTCCCAGTAGCTGGAACTACAGGCGCACGCTACCACGCCCGGCTGATTTTTTTTTGATTTATTGTAGAGATGAGGTCTCGCTGCCCAGGCGGGTCTCGAACCCGCGAGCTCAGGCCATCCACTCACCTCAGCCTCCCAAAGATGCGGGATGACAGGCTGAGCCACCGAGCCCGGCTCCAGATCTCAATCTGAATTCATGTTTCTTGGTATTCTTCCCCAGCTAGATCATAGAGGAAATTATTCATAATTTATGCTTTTAAAATATCTGTATCCCAGCCCTCCACTAACAATAGTGTGGGGTATGGGATAAATAACAATAATTACTAAATATAGTGTTTAATATGTTCTAAACATCCTAAGTGCTCTACAAATTATAAAACAATCCTATGAGGTACATATTATTTTTATTTTCATTTTACAGATAAGAAAAGTGAGGCACAGATACTCAGTGTTTATTGTTGTGGGAATGAAGAAATTAGGAAGGAATGCCACATTTGTGAGATGACCGGAATATAATATAGTTTATTTTCAGAGAAAATTTACACATTGGAAGTTTAAGTTTTGTTTTATTCTTACATAATGGAGGGTAACATATGTCTAACAAATAATAACAAATCAGGAAAACTATGTAACATACATCTTTTAACAGGGTTAAATACACAATCAATAGTACAAATCACAAACATGTGAGTGGATTTGGAATTGTATCCAGTACAGCAGGCTACCCATCTGAGGCTTATAAAGAGACTGAATTCCAGTTAGGTTTAGTAAAAATGTAAATTTATAATTGCTGTATATTTCTCCACAGCTCCTGAATCTTTGACTTGTGGTGCTATGAAGAGGTTTTCTGTTTTGTTAGTTGCTGGTGGTGGGGTAATATTATCTACATTGTTTCAAAAATCACTATAGCAAGGCTTTAAGGAAAGAAGGAAAACCCCTATAAACACTGAAATTTAGGAATAAAATTTAGTCCACTTCAAAACTAAGCTTTTTCACGCAAGGACTCACAAGAGCTTCACACAAGTTGTGTTAATACTAGTGAGTTTTTTTTTTTAATGAATATGTGCAAAAACTATAGGCTACAGCAGTTAACTAACTGGCTCAAAATATACAGAATTCAACTTCTGGCTCCTTGAATAATGTTTACGTTGTTGCCATCAACCAGGTGATAATTCTCAGCTCAGAACTCTTCATCGCTTATCTTGCACTTTTTAATGATTTATCCACACTGTGATTAATTTATTAGCTCCTTCCAGTTCATCAGGCGATAACAAAAATAGACTGACTCAAACCCAGTTTAAGTAAAGGTCAAGGAAATCTTAGAAATTTAGCTTTACTGAATCAAAGCAGCTGTACAAGCTTTTCCAATCAAGATGACAAAGGAGTTATCTGCAGGCCAGGGCCCCTCCTGGACACTTTCTGTTCTTATCTCCTGTGCCACTCACCAATGGGAGAAACACAAGACCTGGTGTCAGTTCCATGGCGGAACATTGTTTCCGACTAGAAATAAACAAAGACCTATTCCTTCCAGCTGGGGATACTTGACTCTCCCGATTTTTCCATGTGAGAAACAAGGCAGAAAGATCCTGCAGCTCTTCTGAAATGTCATGAGTGTTTTACTGGGATTGGCAGGTCTCCCTCCTGAAAAGAGGAATGCCAGGGCGGTGAGAGTCCCTCCTCCCCTCTCTCCTGGCGTCCCCTATCTCACTGGCAGTCACGCCAGGACCTACTGATCTTTCTCCGGCTTGCTGGACAATGTACTGCAGTGGTATTACAAAGACCAAAGTGATGTTCAACTTGCCAACATACACTTTTCTGCCAACCTTAGAAGAGTCATGAAGAAGAGAAGAAAGAATAACTGCTTGTGAACTAACGGGACCCCATTTGGCAGTGGAAACCTAGGAAGGCCTTTTCTTTAGCATAAATGGATGGTTTTCCTTTGGGGACAGATTTAGTATCCTGTGGTCCCTAAGGACTAGACAATTTGAATGTTGTGACTTTTTTTGGTTACTCTACTGGTTAGGAAGTCCATGAAGTTGAGTGTCACAAATTGGCCAAGCTGAATTCATATATTATGTGGCTTTCACTAGTCTTTCACATAATTTTGCTGCTCTGGGTATTTTCTTTGTGATGGAGACCCTTAGTGAAAACAGGCAAAATGCACTTTAGATCAAGTGGAGCCTTCTATCTTCACACTGCCCCTTCAGTCTTCTTCCAAAACAGATCTCAGAATGTGGAATATTATCAGAGCATTTCCTTCAGCTATGTGAAAAGTATGGAGCAGGGGCACAAGCAATCTCAAGACCGGCCTAGACCCCGGCATGCAACAGGGGAGAGCAGAGAAAGGCCCAGGAGAAGCTTGCGACACAAAAGCCCACATTGCCAGATGAACACATTGAGACATAGTTTCTGCCTGAAACAATAACAATCATAAATGAACTATTGTTAACACAAAAATACCAAATACTGGTAAGAGCTGTCATTTTGGTTTTCTTTAGACATGATAAATTACATTTGCAAATTAGTGTCTGATCTGAGATGACATGGAACAAATGGTAATATTTACATTCTGCACATTATCCTTGTCAGATTAAGCTGCAGTTGGCTAGCGTGGATATAAAGAGGCCTCGGGAGGCATGCCTGCTAAACCAGCATGTAAATTGTCTCTAAACCATCCACACGCCTACACATATTATCTCCTCAAACCAGTAACAGCCGTGCCATTTACACGTCAATTTTGCCCCGTTGGGGTAACTTGACCAGGAAAAAGAACTAGTGAAGAAAAATGCCTCCAAGAAAGCACTCTGTCTGGTGAGGGTGAGGACCACAAAACACATTTTATAAGACGTCGTCAAAGGCTCCCTATTTGGCCATTTTTAGAGAGGAGAGGCAGAGGAAGAGGGCGGCATTTCTGTGCCCATGGGGTAGTGTGTATACATCCTGATAGGCCATGGGTTAGCCCATTTTATCCTCACAAATTAACCTCTAAGCTAAGCATCAGTATACCCATCTTACAGATGTGGATACCGGCGTTCAAAGATGTTAACTGGTTTACTAGTACCGTGCGTGAGGGCAGGGTTAATTATTTGAACCAGGGAATCTGGCTCCGAAATTTTGGGACCTTATCCCTCCGCAGCACTGGCTTTAACTAGAAATGCCTGAATAGGAAGGAGTACAGGTCATGGAGTTTTCTGGAGAGTGTAGCCCAACGAAGAGAACATCAGGCTCCTGTTGCCCCATCTCCATGTTTTGCAGAAATGTGGTGCAGGAGGAGGGGTAGGGGGAATCGCTGTTAGGCTTAAGTTTTTTCACAGAATACAGAGCTGATGACAAACTTAACTCGCCATTTTCATCGTGAAAACTGGAAATGAGGCTCAGGGCATCCCTGTGAAGGTGGCTGGTTTTGGCTTCATCTTAGTTCTTAGTCTTTAAAACGAAACCTCACAAATATGATATGCAAGTTGGCATGAGAAAAAGAGGTTTTTGGAGGAAAGAGGGTAACAGAAAGAACCAGAGCGATGCTGTGAGCTTGTTTCAGAAAAATGAAACCTTGTGATTTGTCGGCTGCTTTCATAAACCCAACTCGATAATCATTCGCTAAATGAAGTCATCCCTGTGTGGATCTTGTTGTGATCCAGATTTAATCCACCTAATTGGAAAAAGACATTTCGGGAAATTTAATTATGGCCCATGTACAAGATGATATCAATGAATTATTATTGTGATTAATGGCATTGCAGTTAGGTAAGAAAATGCCCATTTTTTAAAAGAGATATGTTCAATATATGTAAAGATGAAATGGCATTGGAGGTAGGATTTGTTTTCCAAAACTTCTGTAAAAAAACACAGACAATGAAAAACTCAGAAGTAAAATGGAAAAATCTTGATAATTTTGAATTTGGGTAATGGGTCTAAGAGGGTTTCCTACATAATTCTCATTACATATGTGTTTATAATGGTTCATAATTTTTTTGTTTGTTTGCTTGTTTTGAGTTGGAGTCTCACTCTGTCGCCCAGACTGGAGTGCAGTGGCCACTCTCGGCCACCGCCGCCTCGACCTGCTGGGCTGCGGCGATCCTCCCGCCTCCGCCTTCCGAGTAGCCGGAATTACAGGCGCGCGCTACCACGCCCGGCTGATTTTTTGATTTATTGTAGAGATGAGGTCTTGCTGCCCAGGCGGGTCTCGAACCCACAGGCTCAGGCAATCCACTCACCTCAGCCTCCCAAAGGCGCGGGACGACAGGCTGAGCCACCGAGCCCGGCTGGTTCATAATTTTTACAGGTATCTTGACATACAGAATGAATTCATTCAAAGACACATTTCAAAGGCTATGGTTTCAAGTGTGTTTGAATCCTGGGCCTCACCAAGTTTACTCTGCCAGAGTAATTAGTGGACAGCCCTGGGAAAGCCTGCAGCAAAATTCTGCAGCCTGTCAATATCTGGGGCTTGTTCCTAACAAGAAACCTTACGACATGAGGAAGGAAGTGCTAAAATTGCCAGTGTTAATAAGACATGTTTAACTCCGCGTTCAGGGAAAGAGGTCTGTAAACTACAGAAGAGAGTGGCATTACTATAAATCATACATTAGGGTACACCCTTGCTGTTTTAGCCAGTGCTTTCTGTGTGCCTTCTATTAGTCCAATTCCCAATCAAAGCCAGGATGCTCCTTCACTTTGCTGCTAGAGAGCTTTACACGTGCTCCACTGGAGTCACAAAAGGTACTTGGGGAAGCGGGAGGGTTGTGAGTGAGGAATGGACTTTCTAGGATGAAGGTCATACTTGTTAACCGGCTGACAGCACCCACATGACCCAGGGAGCAGCCCACATCTGGGCTACACCACGCCTGGCGTCTGGAGCCTGCTTTCCCAGGACAGAGAAAGGCTGGATAGGCAGAAGGGTGGTGCTGAGCACAGCCTGGGCCACCAACACATCATGTTTTCAAAATGTGTGAAATTCTTCAAAATTCTCACTTACAAATGGGAGCTACAGAACTGTAAAGTCATATAGAATGGCATAATGGACATTGAAAACTCAGGGGAGAAAACCAGAAAGGGGTGAAGGGATGGAATATCACCTATCGGGTACCATGTACACGAGTGGGGGTGGAGGTTACGCTTAAAGCCCAGATCTCTTCCCCACTGTACAATGCATCCATTCAGCCAAAAACCATTTCTGCCCCTTAAAGCAATCACAGTAAAAGAAAAATGAAAACATCTTTTTAGTCAAACACGCTTTTAAAATAAATTGATGCCGTACCAGTTCACTGCAGTGCCGAGAGATGATCTGTTAATATGATCATCAGCAAGATCTCAATGACATGGGCAGGAAGAAGGCGCCAGACCAGGACAGGGACTTAAGACAACGCCGTGCTTCTTAACGTGAAGTCCAGAGGTGCCACCTAAGTCAGAACCTCTTGGGATGCTTCTTAAAAATGCAACTTCCCTGACATTACCCCAAACCTGTTGCGTCAGAATATTTAGAGGCGAGACCCAGGAACGTGCATGGTAAACAAACTTCCCAGAACTTCATGCATAACGAAGCTTGAGAACTGCTGTTTATCTCCTTTGGTGTCTCCTGCATCTTTGCCACTCAGCATGCATCAGTTGCTCCCTCCCTGGGAGTTGGCCTTGAGGATGAGTCCCTGGGTTCCATCTCGTAGCTCTGTAGTACCCGTTCCCCGTACTTTTCCGTAAGTTGGACTCACAGGCTGTTACTTGACTGAATCTTTCCTCTGTTGGCTATAAGTCCCTGAATCCTGCCCCTTCTCTGAGCTTCCATGGCACCTGTTTTCCCCTAGCACAACTTATCATATTGGATTATAATTGTCCGTTTACTTCTTAGTCATTGAGTTCTCGCTGGATGGACTGCTTGGTAGGGGGTAGAAGTTCAATAATTGTTTATCAAATGAGGAGATAAATGATTTTTTTCTGATTCACACTTTCTTACTACTTAATGCTAGTTCTCTTATTCCAGGAATTACACAGCAGGTATTTTTGCAAACTTTCTCTCCTTCCTCATCCTCAGCAGAAGTATCATTGAAACATTCCTTACACACTAAGGACGAGATCAGAAGATTCCACTTTCTTTTTTTTTTTTTTTTGAGTTGGAGTCTCACTGTCGCCCAGACTGGAGTGCAGTGGCCGCTCCCGGCCACCGCAGCCTCGACCTGCTGGGCCCCGGCGATCCTTCCGCCTCAGCCTTCCAAGGACCTAGAACTACAGGCGCGCGCTACCACGCCCGGCTAGTTTTTTTGATTATTGTAGAGATGAGGTCTCGCCAAGTTGCCCAGGTGGGTCTCGAACCCGCGGGCTCAGGCAATTCACTCACCTCAGCCTCCCAAAGCACGGGATTACAGGCTAAGCCACCGAGCCCGGCTAGGTTCTATGAGACACTGTGTACATGGCCTGAATTTCTCAGAAGTTACCCATATTTTGGTGACACTGAGATTTAGTTTCCTGACGAGGTTTGGCTACTTTCCTTCATGTCATCAGGAAACAACCCACACAAAACATTATCTTTGAAAGATACTACATAGACTTGGAAATTGCAGAAGGGAAGTGTAAACATAAGATGGTTTTTAACTAAATCAAGAAATTGGAGAATTGAAAAATAGGGTTTTTTAAACCTAGTTTTTAATTATTTATGCTCCATATACTTATAAGAAAAAGAAATTGAGGTGGTTTCTGATAAAGACATTCAACGGAATCATCAAGAAACTTAAAAGATCAGGAGTCCACTTACTCTTCACGGATAACATAGATTGGCAGAATCAGGCCTGGGGGTTATTTGTAGGGAAACTGGCACAGAGCTTGGTGAGCTATCTGGAAACCCTTTCATGCTGCAGTTTGGGGGAGACGAAGGATAGTCATTTTTCCGACGTAAGGCAGACCAACTTTGAACATAACCTGTCTGAGGTCTATCTGACAGGTTCGTGAAGGTTGAATGGCTTGGATAATAATGTCTTATGAATATGAGTGGGCTTAAGAGGTTATCTGCTTCTTTTGCCAGTCTCTTTTGTCTTCCCCACGGTCTTCTCGTTCTGGCCAAGACACACCGCTCATGCATGGAACAATCGTGACTTGTTTCAACCTTCTAATGGCCTTCTGGTATCCATTAAGCCAGAAAACTTAATAGAAGGCAACTACAGAAACCAGAGGCTTTTTCCATACCCCAGCCATCTTTGCCTTGTATCTTGCCCTTCCCGTCTTGTGTGCCTATCATAAGACTCAGCTAATAAGTTTAATATCTGCCTTGAATCCAGTCTAAAGAGTCCAACTCAAAAGACATTAACAATTAATTGTTTCATTGGTCTTTGACTGGTGAGACAAAAGAAAATCCCCCTAAAGAAAATACCCTGAATTCATTTATTTAAGAAAAAATGTTTATGCCTACAGGTTTGAACTTCAGTCACCTTCAAAGTACTCTCTGTTTGATGCAATACACTTATCGAGTTTCTTTTTCTGCTGCTCAAAACAGTTTTGAATTTGTCAGTTTTGATGCCTTTTAGTGCTTCTCCCATTTTTTTGTTCCATCTCTTCCACACTGGCAAAACCTTTTCCTTTGAGGACTTTCTTCATCCAGGGAAACCCCAAAAAGTCACTCAGGGTGAGATTGGGTGTGGGTGGGTGGGGTATGGGAGTTACACCATTTGGGGTCAAAAACTGAACACTCAGTGCGCTGTGTGCAGGTACGCTTATAAATCACCCATCATGAAATGGGCAAACGCACTGAAAGAAATTCCAATTTCCAAAAATTTCACTGAAGTCAAACACAGCCTCTCATAACAACGCTAGCTGGTACATTGGTGTTGATGGATTCCTAGAACACTTACCTAGCAGAAGAAGCCTGTACTACAAGAGGCCTACACTCCAAAAAATAATTCTGTGTTTGTTCTGGGAGGGTTATATCTCATGTATGAAAAGTTCATGCTGTGCTTGTAGAGAAAAATCTTCCCAATCCAATTTTCTGTACTTGGAATTGTATCCGAATTACTGCCAATGTTTATATTCAAATCCTAAAATGTTTATGTCAGCTATCTGTATAAAATAAAATTGAGAAATATGTTGTTTTGAAACCAGAACACCCCAAAGAATATGCATACACCTTGGCAAAAGGAATGTATACATTGAGACATACCAGATGGCTCTTATCAAGGGTCTAAATTAGGGAAGACTGAATTCTTGCTATGTATCCTGATTAAATAAAAAATCATTCTTCTGAATAAAAGTTAATCATCAGAACTCTGTCCTCCATCAAAGTTACATTGCGGGGGTCCAGAGTTTGAATTGGGCAGACCCTCTTAGGGTTTTTTTGTTTGTTTGTTTTTGAAAAGGGCTAGAAGTCTTATTATGTTGCCCAGGTTAGTCTCGAACTCTGGCCTCAAGTGATTCTCCACCTTGGCCTCCCAAAGTGTCAGGATTACAGGCGTGAGTCACCATACCTGGCCCTCTCTTGAGTTTTTTTTTTTTTAATTGGTGAGCAACAATAAACAAATTTGGCTATATATATATATATTAATTTAATCCAATAAATATAATTTATTGGAGAGACAGTGGGCAGTTGAGAAAAGAATTTGAAAGGCCAGAGGATAAAACTCAGAAACAGTGTGCAATATGGCACTGACATTTAATCAGAAAGAACTACTCAATCATCCAGCAGTCATAAGTTTTCTCTACTAATTGTCAAAAATGAGCATCATTTTACCCACCATTCCCATCCTCCGTCAATTTCGTAATTTGGCTGATGATTGAGTAATCAGAGAGAAAAAAATTTGATTGGTTTAGTTCGACCATGTGACTGCCTTTGGGTTACAGGGGAAGAGAGAGCCCTGCTTTACTTCTCTACCATAAGGTCACAAAGTGGATTGGTATGCTGTTGGAAGGGCAGCAAGTGTGAGGGAATAAAAATACCAATTAATTTCATTAAAGGGTCTGGTGGGTTCTTAACCTGGACCTCCTCACTAAAGTTGTTTGGAGATTTTTGTAAATGTTTTTGTGGATGCAGTTTTCAACCCTCGAGGAAGCACAACGGCTAGAACTACTAGAAAACATTGTGTTTGAGAATGTTTTTTCCCAAAAAAACCAAGTGTCTTCAGAACAAGGAATCTTTTTTTAACATTATAAGACACTGTTCTATTTAGCATGTAAAGTTCTCCGTCTACATAAAATGGTGTAATTATACTAAGCACACAGGAAGAATTACGACCACGCAGACCCAACTGTGTCCTAGTTCTTCATAACCTCAATGATGATTACGCTGCAATCCTGAGAAAACCTGTGACAAAAACTGAGATTGAAAACTGGCTTCTGAAGTGTGACGCCTCTTATTCTGGCAGTTTTTAAAATGCTTTTCACTGTTCTGTAAAACAATTTTACTTTTAGGAAAAGGACTTCTCATTCTATCCAGAGAGAGAAAGGGAGACCCTGTATGTTGTCATTTATTATATAATCTCAATGGAAAATAGAGGTTTATTCCCAAATAAGGTATCAGTGAAATGTATTTTGAGTCAACAAGCAAAAAACACAACTTTCAACAGATTATTCAGTAAATTAATGGAGGTCAGATTGAGCAATGGTCACTATGCCTGGAAATAGAAATAATAACTGCTGTTATGAAATCGAAGGCTTGGCCTTCTCTCTCAAGGAAATGTATAAAGATCTTTGATATTAACCTGTTCATAAAGTGTATAATAGAGAGAAGACCAATGACCCATTCTTGACATTTTTATTATGTGAAACAGCTCCACGTCTGAAATACCTCATTTCAGTACTCTAATCTCAGAACACGACTTCCTGGTCTTTCTACTCTTCCTTCTGCTTACTCACCAACTCTTCTAATTATTTCATTGAGACTCTAGTCTCTTCACTTTTCCATTTTCTCTAATACATCTGCTCCCTCTGGCTCTAGAACAGTGGTTCTAAGTTGGGGCTGATTTTGCCTCTCAGAGGACATTTGATAACATCTGGAGACATTTTTTATCTTAAAGCTCAGTAAGAAATGTTTGCACTTCGTTTTCCACTTTTCTGTATTTTAGAAAAGAACATTTAAAATTTGTCCAAGGGTTAAACACAAAAGAAGCTTTGTTTTGAAATGTAGCGTTTGTTGAAATGCTGATAATTAAGTTCTCGGAGATTGGAAGATAAAGTTCATCTGGAATATGAAACAAGGCATCCAACCATCCTTCATTCCTTTGTGACTGCTTTGCTAGCAGAGACCAACCCTGGCTGAAGCCAATCACCTCCCTTCTCTGTGCATCAGTGGGCAAGCATACAGTGGTTCTTAAGGAAGTGGATAAGTTCGTTACCGCTGGCCCCCTCAGCCATCCTTCCATCGCCATTCCTGGCCAGCTCACTCTCTGTTCTCCAATGATGAATATTTCAAAACTTCTCTGCTCTCTTCAGATTTCTCCTACTTCCTTCTCACTCTCAACCACCAGATAAAAATTTCCTCAGATCCAGTGTATTGTCATCTACTTGAGTCTACAAGCAGAATGAACCCTGCAACCGCCCCTGGCCAGAATCAACAGGCCACACACAACACAATTATCTTCCATGATTTCCAGTTGAGGAGGGAGGTTGAAGGTGGCTGCATTCTGTTTCCAAACGGCCCATCATATTTTTAGATAAAAACAAATGTTTCTGCAGTGAAGTATAAAATGATCCATCATTATGTCTTTAATACCTACAAGCATCTCTAAAGAATATATGACTATCTCTAAAGATTATCTCATTTTACTTACTCGTATTTTATTGAGACATTGAGATTTATAATTTAATATGAGGTTTATGAGTCAAATCTTCTGTTCTGGAACATAAACCAATTCCTGAGAGCCCGATTTCTACTGTAGAAATGATAAAACCAAGACCTTTGTGAGGCTGGGAACCAGATCCTAGGTCTGAGAATGTCTCCAAGTTGCATGATAGCCTATAAGTCTTGACCTAAGACAGTCAATGGTCTTACGTATTTTTGTTACAGACATTAACAAGCACTTTTTCTGATTATCGCTTTCAGGAATAGTCTGATGCAGGACATCAGATTTGACTTCCTAAAGGGTAATCCCTCAACATTCCTTCTAATTAGTACTGATTACCGCCTGCAAGGAGAGCACAGATGTTATGTATTTCATTGTATTTGTTATTTCCAGTGGAGAAGATTGATGGCTTCCCTTCTGAGTGTCGATCTGAAGTCAAAAAGAGGAGGTTGAAAGTACTTAAAGTTTCAGGTTTGTGCACATCATAGCCTCACTGACTTGCCTGCAAGATCCTTTCAAAGTGAAATCCTGTTTCTCAGTCAATGCCTGATTTCAGTTCAGATTCATCTCTCTGGACTAGTTCTTCCAGACAGTTCTCCCTGTAACACTCTCCTATGGTCCTTGGTGCTGCATTTCAGTGCTGTAATGAGTGACTTTCTTGCTGGGGAAGAATTGGGATTATATTTAGACCATTCTTGTAGCTTCAGAATGTAGTATAACTGTGGATCAATATGTTTGCTGAATAAACAAATGGAGTATAACGTAGCTCAGCACAGGAGACAAAGGGGTAATCAAAATGAATTTTTTTTTTTTTGGAGTTGGAGTCCCACTCTGTCGCCCAGACTGGAGTGCAGCGGCCGCTCCCGGCCACCGCAGCCTCGACCTGCTGGGCTCCGGCGATCCTTCCACCTCAGCCTTCTGAGTAGCCGGAATTACAGGCGCGCGCTACCACGTCCGGCTAATTTTTTTAAATTTTATCGTAGAGATGAGGTCTCGCTGCCCAGGCGGGTCTCGAACCCACGGGCTCAGGCAATCCACTCACCTCAGCCTCCCAAAGGCGCGGGATTACAGGCTGAGCCATCGAGTCCGGCTCAAAATGAATTTTTGAAGTATTTTTATAATTTGATTTTAGGGTAGAATTAAGGATCTAAGGAACATAACTCTGGTTCTGTGTTGAAGGTAAATAAAAATAAAAGTACCATCACCATATGTAAGGTGCTTACGTGTGTAAAAGTACCACTACCATATGTCTAATCAAGTCAGTTCTATCAGTTTCACTGTGACTGACTCATTTAGTGAGAACAGCATGTTTATGTATGTTTGTATGTATGTATTCATTTATTTTTTGAGTTGGTGTCTCACTC
Source organism: Cephalopachus bancanus (assembly GCA_027257055.1). Taxonomy (NCBI): domain Eukaryota; kingdom Metazoa; phylum Chordata; class Mammalia; order Primates; family Tarsiidae; genus Cephalopachus; species Cephalopachus bancanus. The sequence goes on from JAPVLO010000140.1 coordinate 2,292,296, forward strand.
TGTCACCCACACTGGAGTGCAGTGGCCGCTCCCGGTTGTACTAGGTCCATTTAGCTGAGCTGGAACTAGACATCCCCAAATTCCTACCCTAACAGTTCCTAATTAAGGCACAGACACAAGAGAAATTTGCAGGAGATTTGGAAGACGAAAGCAAGGCAGGTATTACATCCTGAAGGTTGGTGTAGAGCTTGCACCTGTTGTCACCGGTGTGCTTGCTCACCTTGTCATCACAGGGAAGCAGCCAGGGCCAGTTTCTCCTGCAGCATCTCCTCGTCCAGTTTCTCCAAGGCCTGGGCCTGCTGCATCTGCAGCTGCATGGCAAAGAGCACCGGCTTCTTCAGCAAGTATCCAGGTATGAAGGTTGGAGGGTGTTGTGGTCTGAATGTTTGCATCTTCCCAAAACTCATATGCTGAAATCCTAACCCCAAGGAGATGGTGTTATGTGAACCAGTCACCTTCCAAAGGCCCCATCTCCTAATATCACCGCATTCGTAATTAGGTTTCAACTTGTACATTTAGGGGGCGCACAAACATTCAGACCATTAGCACATGTTTTTGAAAATCAAAGTAATTGCTAATCGGGAGTCAGCAGTGTCACACTAATCTTATGAAGGACTCATAGGACTGCAGCATTTATATAAAATAGCCATTTCAATTTGTAATGATTAGTTGGTCCATTCATATGGAACCAGTCTCTACTCAATCCAGATGGGACTTAGAGTAGCCCAGTGTGGTATAGTGTAGTACAGCATGTCATTGAGACTAAAAATAGAAAATACAGTACATCTGAAGAACTTTTAAGTACTTAAAAGCGGAGGAAAATAATTGCATAAGCCAATAAACTTGAATACGCTAATAAAAGACTTTCTGGAAATTAAGTCAGGTGATTTGAACTTTGTCTTATTTTCCTATTCTAAAATCACTCAAATGTGAATTGGCAAAATCAGAGTCACTCAGTAAAAGATTCAGTAATCACCCTTCTCTGCCCTCATAGTCTATAGAGAGGATTTTTCTGAAAATTAAAGGTAAAATAAAACAAAGAACAAAGCCAGCCGCTTGATGGGCACCTTTGAATCTCAATCTTGAACTGCCCTCTCTCTCCTTGAGAGAAATGTGTCCTCACCTAGGAGGAGCTCACTGATTCCCGTCATGTCCAATTTCATTTTCTACTCCAATTTCCACTGTTGTTAGTCACCCCCCTCTACTCCCTTTCCTTGAGACATGGGACTGGTAACTTTCTGTTAACAAAGTGACTTCCCCATAGTAGATGCCAAGAAACAACTTCTATGATGAAGAGGATCTCATGCCGACATGGGCATCGTTCTACTTTCCCCCCATGATGAAGGAATGCCGTATATCAGATAGAGCTTGAGACTTGAAATTCTTTCTAGATCTAGCACTTCAATTTGCATGAACTCTTTTCTCAGGGGCTCTGTTTTTTCCTCCTCCTGAGTGAATTCCAAACATTATTTGCAGCTCAGAGAACAGAGTCCTCCTATAAAGTCCACCACGGTAGACTTCAATAGAGAGCTGGTATTATAGTTTTCTTTGCCTGGCTGGATTGACACCTGCCAGGACTGAATGAATGTCTGCCATCAGCTGAGATATGCAGAGCAGTATGGTACCACCTGTATACCAGACTGAGGTCAGGTGCTGATCTGCTTCCTGCCTTCCTTCCCAGGCAATCAGCAAGTCTGATTCTGCTTTCAGTTAGAGTTTTGACTAACCGTTGCAATTGGCTCTTAAGAAGCATCTGGCTGTATCTACCAGGCACCTGCTAGCACTGATTTACTCACCTCTCCAGTATGTTAGGTAAGATTTTGCAAAGTTTATCACAAGGCACTCTACTATTGGGCCTAAATTCTTTAGGAAGAGTTGAAACAGTTTCCGAGAGAAGAGGCCTTTTGTAGATCAGAACAACCAAAAGTTAAACTCCTGCAGCCAAAAGAACCCCCAAGCAATATTAGCTTCAGTAGCTATCAAAGAAAAACCCTGAGAAAAATCAGTTCCAGAAAAAGGAGAGTGTCTGGAGTGTATCTGGAATAGTCCCAGGTAATTTCACATTAGTATGACGCCCTGAAATATTATTATTAATCAAACCAAACCCTTCCAGCTTGGAATTTGTTTATTTTCACGCACAGTGATAACACAGAGGGATCTTATGGTGATATGAGATGTTGTACATGAATGACAGCTGTCATGCCAGCTCTGAGGATGTCAGATAATTAGGCCCAAAGGACTTGTTAGTTTGCCTCATCTTGGGTAGTGAAAATATCAGTAACTGTGTCCAAGAGAGGTCTGAATACCAGAGCTTTATGAAAAAGATTAGTTAATTTTTCCCCTGTTACTTTTTTTTCACACAAAAAATACCTTAGTACATAAGTTACAAGGACCTCTGGCTGATAAGTGATTTATACTAAAAACACTGAACATAGTCAGGAGAAAGCAATTCCTGCTATTTCCCCAGCTTGGAACTTGGACCCACTCCAGGCATTTCTGTCTGAACCAGGCCCAAGCAACCCCATCTGGGGTATTAGCAAACCGATGAGATCTTCTGCTTTGTAAAAATCGTATAGCCTTACCAAAGTACAAGCAGATTGGTTTTATCTTTTAGGTCTCTGAACAGAATACTTATTTATTTTCTAATTTAGTTGAAAACTTAAGGCTTTTCCCCCACTTCTATACATTTCAAAAGTGGTAGAAAATGTGTTTTCATATAACTTCTAGCATTACACCCCAACTACTGCTGCCAGGATTGATGAAATCTTTCTGAAATAAACTGGTGCTGTTTGATTGGATGCCTGACTAGCTTGGGCCATGATGGCAGATGCAATCAACAATCTTTCCAGTAATGCTTGCACACAGAATACTTGCAGAATACCCTGTGAGGATTTGTCCTTGAGTGGGAATCCATATGAGCCCCAAATGCTCCCCACATCTTTGAATACTCAGGAATCAATATATTTTGCCTGAAATGAAGGAAGAAGATTTACCGGTTAGATCGCCCATTCCTGGTTTATATTCCCAAAATTACAAGGCTGGAAGTTCAACAGGTCATTTTGTCCATCTTTCTGTCTCTGGCAGTTTCTTCATCTCTGCAGTGCTAGGTGGGTGGTCTAAAAGGATGAAGAAATGAAAGATTTCCACCCTACCTTGGCAAAGTCCTTGAACCTTTCCCTTTTCCCACAAAACGTTCTTCTTTACGACCTTCTAATTCCCGTTAAGACCTATTTTCTTCTCTCCCGTTTTCGTAGGCTCTAGAGAACACTGCCAACCAGGGAATATGTTTTATTTTCACTTTTTCCCCAGAGCAGAGTCTTATTCACTGCCATGCATAAAGACTTGCATTAGTCTGTTCAGGCTGCTATGGCAAAATAGATTGTTCTCATAAACAAGGGGCCCTCATGACCTAATCATTTTCTAAAGTCCTCACATCTTAGCACTTTTTACCTCGGGGGTCGGGTTTCAACAGATGAATTTAGAGGGAAGGACACATGCGTTCAGATCATAGCATGGCCATACCAAAAGGCAGTTTTTTTTTCTGGTGCCTACTCTGTGACTGAAATCAACTTGGAATTGTCTGTTTTATATCTCAAGTTAGTCTTCCTCTGACCACACACACCCCAAGTTCCATAAATAATAAAGTAGCATCGATAAGACACAGAGGCATTCGTAACTTAAAATTGTTTATGCAATTTTTTTGGCACCCAGTACATGACTAAGTTCAAGCAAAAATTAAGACCAGTAATATGTGTTGTGGGAGGTGGAAGTCCTGATTTGAAGTAATATGTGTTTATTATTTATTAAATGGGATAATAAAGAAAAGTATACAAACATCTAAAAAATAAAAGCATCCACCCACTACACAGATGTAACCAATAATATTTTATATTTATTTACAGATTTTATAATTTTATCAACTTTATTTCTGCAAACTTTCCTGCTAAGTGAAAAGTCATTAAATTACAAAAATATTTCCATCAATTTTCATGGGAAAAATGATATGTTCCACCCCGGTCTTAGATACCAAAGAATTTTTGCAGATAGCAGAATATATCAAACGAATAATTAAATGAGTTTCTATAAATAACAGTAATTTTAAAGTAAATAAATATAATTTTAATATAAAATATAATGTAGTAAAAGTCTATTATACTCGCCAAAGGAAAAAGAGAAGCCTTGACTGTGGGTGAATAGCTGGAAAGGAAGGACAAGGAAGCCACTTTCTAGAAGGTGGTGAGATTCAGTGATCAACTTTGAGACAGGCAGCCTTCTTTCTCATGGTTGTCTTGCAGTCGGACTTCATGTTTTGATGCACACAAAATCATCCCAAATTTTAATGGCTTAAAATGCGAAACATATATTATTTTCGTGATGCTGGAGGCCACCTGGGCTGGTTTTTGTAATCCTGACCAGCTTGACTGATCTCTCTTATTAGCTAGACTCGACTGGAACCAGTTGCTCTAGGACAGTGATGGGTAATCTCTTTCTATAAAGTGCCAGATGGTAAATACTTTAGGCTTTGTAGACCATGTTTCCTCAGTTTCCAGCAACTCAATTCTGCTTTTGATGTATGAAAGTATCCATGTACCATATGTACACAAATGTGTGTAACTGTGTTCCTTGCCTACCCCGGGCCTAAGATGCCCTCACTGGTGCATTTGACAATTGGTAGGTAGGTGGGTCTAGAAAGGAGGTTCTCAGGCTTGAGCATGTATTAGGATTACCTCGAGAGTGCCTTAACACAGATTACTGAGACTCACATTCAAAGTTTTCAATTTGGTAGGACTGGTGTGAGACTGAAGAATTAGCATTTGTAGCAAAAGTTCATAGGTGATGCTGCTGCTGGTGATCTGAGGACCATACTTTTACAACCGTTGGTCTAGAGCATATCAGCTAGGATGGCTTATCTCTGCTCCATGTGTCTCTTGTCTTCCAGGAAGTGGCCTGGGTGTCTTTACCCTGGTAGTCTCAGGATTCCAAAGAGCAGCAGTAAAACAGTAAGCCCCAAAGCACAGTGCTTCTCAAGCCTCTTTTTTTTTTTTTTGCTATCTTTCCCATTAGCCAAAGCAGATCATGTAGCCAGGCTATGTCAGTGTGGAAGGAGAACAGCCACAGGTGTGGATAAAGAAGTTTGAAAAAACTACCCCTTCACACTAAAAAAAAAAAAAAAAAAAAGTTACAGCACAGAAATATATCTTTAGAACAAAATACATGCTAAGCACAAGAGCACTTGAAAACACATGGAAACGGCCTGCACATAGGGGATGGGAGAGTCATAGAAAAGACTACATTTTTATCCTTTTCACTGTATGGAAGTTTGCAAAGTAAAACACTCTGGGTTCACTCAAATGGGACACACAATTCAAGCTTATCCTATATGATCGTCCCTTATTAGACATTGCTGTTATCAAATAAGTTGATGAATAGATCTTTGCCTGAAATGTGATGCTGATATGTGACTTCTTCTTTCCTGTGTATTTCATTGGGTTTGGGAGTGAAAGAGTTATACGGAGGCAAAAATTTGACTGTAAAGTGGAAAAGTGATAGAACTTCTCAAAAGTTGTTTATGAAAGGTTGACCAGCAGTTATCATGCAAGGTAACTATGTATGTTAAATATTCTCATAATTTCTAATGAAAAATGAAAGAAATGAGTTTTATGTATGTTAAACTTGCAAAATGCGCGTTCTAAAGGTGAAAAATGAAATTAATGATCCTGAAACACCTTCCAGTGGGGTCTGGAATGGAAACGTGGGATTGAACACTGAGGTGTCCTCCTTGTGATAGGAAGGACCAACATATGGCTCTCCTCGCCCAGCTCCATAGACGTGTGATATCTTGACATTAATTTACATAAGATGTCTTACAATGGTTTTATTTTTTAGACATCTACCTCTAAGTGAAAGATTAAAGCTAAAATGAATGATATCAAATCCAAATGGCTTACGATATGCCTAGCATTGTGTTGTATAAGACACAGAAGTATTTATACATTTCAGTATAAGCTGAAGCACATTGAACATTTTTGCACTTGAGTTTACTTTATTGGGATTAGAAAATTTGGTTTTGTTTACATGATAGTGTGGTTCCAAAACTGGTGACAGATTGTATGAAGAGTATCCTCTCCTAAACTAAGCTTAGAGTCAAAATAGAAATTAAAAAACAAAATATGCTATCTATACGGAGACTCTGAAAGCCACTATTTATGGCTCTGAGCACTGTGTTACATCCAGAATAGAAAAGGTATTAACCCTAATATTAAGGGGCTTATGTTTATGAGACCACAAAAGCAGCAGGTTGGAAGATAACATGGTGAACAATAAATTCCCCAACCTTCCCCTTAGGTAAATGGAAATGATCTCATTAAGAAATGGAGATGATCTCGTTAACTGGGTCTAGATACTGAGGTGGGTCTTATTTAAGCTACTACCTGGAGATGATTGTTGGTTTCATGGAGAAGAAAAGGGCAATACAAAGTCGCCCCTGGATCGTAAGCACTGAGTTGGCGCTTCTCTTTCCCAATAATTGCCCTCTGCAACTTTTCTCACTGACGGGTATGGCTGCTATCGTCTGTCCTTTCTGTCCTATGAGGTGCATAACCTCCTATTTTGGATTGAATGCTTGTGACTTCTTTCTAAAATCTGTATGTTGAAGCTCTAAGACTCAATGTGATGACAGTTGGAGCTGGGTCCTTGGGAGGTAATTCGTTTGGATGAGGTCATGAGGGAGGGGGCCCCATGATGAACTTAGTGTCCTTATAGAAAGAGGAAGAAAGACCAGAGCATGTGCTTGCACTCTCTCTGTCTCTCTCTCTCTCTCTCTCTCTGTCTCTCTCTCTCTCTCTCTCCTTCCCCCCATGTGAGAGAAGCTAGAAGGAATCCAGCAATCCAGGAAGAATCTACAATCCAGGAAGAAGGCCTTCACTAGAGAATCAAATCCGTTGTCACTTTGGTCTTCTTGGCATCCAGAACTATGAGAATCAACTCCTGTTGTTTAAGCCACCCAGACTATGGTATTTTGTTATCGCAGCCTGACCTAAGACAGTTCCAGACCCTTTGAAAGTTTCCAGAGAGATTGTCAAAAAAGGTAGTCCCAGCCAAGTTGTTTTGGAATAAGCTTCTTAGTCAAAGGCCAGAGAATAGCATTGGTTCACCCGGTTTCTCTCCCCTCGCCAAGTGACAAAAATAACCTCATCCTAGCATCACTACTGTCACCAACATCCTCTCTGGGCTACTCCTTTCCCATAATACCTTAGGCCATTACACATGGCACACTGTGGTCCAGCTTGTCAACAAATCACATTTAACACCAGGAGCATAGACTTCCTTCTGTTTTGAAAAAAATGCTGAAATGCATGTTGGTGAGAAGGCTGAGGGGCAGTGCTTTGAGAAGCTTTTCATAGAAGACGTGCGTCCTCGTAAAGGGGTATTATGGTGCAGGATTTTTTTTAAATGGCATTTTCTGATCATCAGAGATAAAACATGTTCTGTCCTAATCCTTCATTTTGATATGCCCTGAACTTTCAGTACCTGGCTTCTATGCTTTCTTCTTACAAGGTATTTACTAACAGAGAGTATTTGGCACAGGGGATACATTAGGAGATGGAGTCCTGCAATGGGAATTTATGGGAGATCAGAGCTTGCAACTTGTTTTTTCACCAAGCCGAGAGACTTGTTAACTGCTTTGGGTGTCTCCGGGGTGTCATCAATTAATTGAACTCTGGCCTTGCCGAAGTTGATTGATATGCAGGTGATTGAAGCGGTGGCTGTGTCTCGATATTAATTACCTTTCCTGAAAACACCAGCTTTGCCAACCCCTCCAGAGAGATGTCATGGTGAAAGAAATGGAGGAGTTGCTCTTTCATGGATCATGTGTTCCCTACTCATCACTTGGGAGGTGGCACTTGTCAAGAACAAAATAGAAAAAGATGTAGGAAGAAAGTAATTTTAATGCCGAAGCACTGTTAGAAGACATCATTAACCCCTGTTCCCCATGACACTGCTTTATTTAGGACGACAGTTCTCATGGGTTCAGCTGGAGCCTGCATGTGTGGAGGTGTTGAAGTTATACCATTTTGGCCACTAACTTCTTGTAATAACAGGCCATCACCTTTTAAGCATCTTCTGTGTACAGGGTACATGCATGGGCAGACTCCACACATTTGCTTAAAAATTCCTCCCAACATCCCCATTTCACCGATAAGCAAATCAAACTGATGTTCAGAGACATCAGGAGCTAGGAAGGCAGAGCTAAGACTAAACTGACAAAACGGGTGCAGTGGCTCACGCCTGTAATCCCAGCACTTTGGGAGGTGGAGATAAGAGGACTGCCAGAGCTCAGGGGTTCCAGACCAGCCTGGGCAACTTGATGGGACCTCATCTCTACAACAAGTTCAAAAAATCAGTCAAGCATGGTGGCATGTACCTGTAGCTCCAGCTACCTGGAAAGTTGAGGCGGAAGAATTACCTGAACCCAGAAAGTCAAGGCTGCGGTAGCTGTGATTGTGATTGTGCATTCCAGCCTAGGTGACAGAGTGAGACTCTGACTCAAAAATAAATAAGTAAATAAATACAGACTTACATATGCCTCTGTTGAAAGTCAAGGGGAAGTCCTTGAAAGTTTGTTTTATTGCTCCACGACTTCACCTTAAAAATATGTATAGAAAGGGACAAGAGAAAGAGGTAGAAGATGATATGGAGACCTCCATGCATTATTTTTTTTTTGACAAATTGTCCCAAAGGAGAATTTTATAAAATACAGAGAAAGATACTCAAATGTGGGTCTGTGAGTGTAGATATACGGTTTCCTCCCTTACAAAATGCAAAAACCTCTCAAGACAATGGGAAAATGAATCTAGGGGAAATGGTCATGGTTTTTGACCTGCTCTATGGAATATACACAGCTACATTATTATCTAAACAAGGACATAGAGAGGCATCACTGAGGAAGCAGGGGAAGGCTGCATTAGTTTCTTTATTTATATGAGAAATTTTGAATCTATGATTTCAGGATGGCTAAAGTACTGTGTTTTTATCTAAAATAAAAAGAATTTGCATCATATGAGAGCTTATCTTCTGTCTTTTTCCCCTGCCAAATGACCTCTGCCTTTGAGGGTGACACACACATTTCTTTTGAGAGCTCTGGAGATTGCAAGCAACAACCTTCACACTGTGGGTGAACGACTTTCAGGAGCAGAGAGATAGGCTGTATAGGCAGAAGCCATGCTTTGTCTGCCCTGGCCTGAGACTTTGGGTCCAGCCCAGAAGAGGGATGTTTGAATATAGGTAGGCAGCCCGTGTATGAAGTGAATGATTCTACTCAAAGAGCTGAGGATAATAGTAGAGCATTTCTTTTAAGGAAGCTGACTTTCTTCTTCTTCTTTTTTTTTTTTTTTTGTTTTTTGAGTTGGAGTCTCACTCTGTCACCCAGACTGGAGTGCAGTGGCCACTCCCGGCCACCGCAGCCTCGACCTGCTGGGCTCCGGCGATCCTTCCGCCTCAGCCTTCCAAGTCGCTGGAACTACAGGCACGCGCTACCACGCCTGGCTAGTTTTTGATCGATTGTAGAGATGAGGTCTCACCAAGTTGCCCAGGCGGGTCTCGAACCCGCAGGCTCAGGCAATCCACTCACCTCGGCCTCCCAAAGTGCTGGGATGACAGGCTGAGCCACCAAGCCCGGCCCTGGCTTTCTTCTAAGGAGCTTTAAGGAAGTGGTGTCTAATGGGGAGGGTGGACTCTCAGCACTCAACTCTGTGGGCTTCCCCCAACCCCGTTTCCATCACTTGCTAACTGTGGGAATCAGAATAAGCCATTTAATCTCTCCATGCCTGGCTCTTCTTATTTCCAAAACAAACATAATAATTAAAGAATTATTGTGAGGATTAAATAAAGCATATTCTATAAAGCATTTGAACCAGTGCCTGGCCCTCAGTGAATGCTGGCTATCATTAACCCTGTTAAAGAATTCAAGGCATATCTGTGTTCCTTTTCAATATTTTCTCTTTTATTTCCCCAAAGGTGTTTTCTCTTTCCACTCTTTAATCATCACCCAACATGCCCCCATTCACCCTCACATCCTGGATAGGTATATTTGACTATTATGATATTATCCATTTAGACTTGGTCCCAAATTAAGAACAAAATATTAATCCAAGCCAAAATGGATCATGTGGAGTGTCACAGTCTTTTTTTAAGTCATGTCAGAGCCAATACTTTATGTTCTTTTTTAAACAAGCACATTACAGTTCTCCTCTAATGCTGGATATATGTTAAGGGTTTGGTGTATTAAGCCAACATTGTTTAAGGTGCATAATCAACTAACACCTTACACAAAACCTTTGTTATCTGCTTTTCCCTCAAGTCTGCACCGTATTTCAGTGTCTGGCAGTACTCTGAAGATGACACTGTGAGACACCGTGTCTTGCCCCAGTGATGGATGGGTAGGTGGCGGGTAACCCAAAGTGGAATTTACTTTTCCAAGTTTGTAATGTTCAAAGTAGACGTGTTAGGTCATCTGGCAGAAACGTGGAATGCAGTGACAGAAATAACCACATGATCTGTAACAAGAAGCCACAGGACAAACTTAGAAAAATGAAATAACTACCCTTTTCTCTCCTTATGTAATAAAATCCTGCATAAAGCTTTACTTCCATTTGTGTTCAATGTATTACTTTCCAAAAGGCACTTAAGGAATCCTAGAAAAAAAATCCATAACATCCTCAATGTTCAACTATTCTAGCTATTTTTATGGCATTTGTATAAGAAAGAAAAAATAATTGGTTTAATAATCCCAAAAATATATATTTGAGAGAAGAAGGGTCCCTATTGCCATGGTAACAAATAATGCTTCCTTGCTTGTGGTATTGTCCAGTGGGTTTTTGAAACAATTATTTTTTCAATTCTTAACTTTATATTAATACTTACTGTTGGACAATGAGGAGAATGACTTGGTGAAATCCCAACAGACAAGGGAAAATATAAAATTGTACATAAAGTAAAAAAACAGCTCTTCACTCAAAAATGACAAGCTCCCTACAAATATGTACTTTTTTGAAGCAGAATGGTCATTATGGCTTATCATTAATATCTGTTGAATCAGACGATGCCTGTAAAAGTTATCTGTAACAGTGAGGCGTGGATAGTGGTTAGCAGGAAGGAATAGGAGTTGTATTACAGTCCACACAACATGCCCCTGGATCCTTTTAGAATTGAAGAGACATCGCATGTTGGGATTTAACTATAGAGAAATGATCATCTGAAATTTCTGAGCCCTCAAGAAAATCTGATGGTGCCTAAGGTAAGAGCAGTGACTGAGTATCCCTGGTGTTTGAGGTTGAGTGAAACTCCACGTTGTATTTCTTACGTTGGGAATAAAACTCCTTTTACGAATCTCTCCATTGTAAACCTTCCGTGACTTAAAATCCAGTCTTCTCAGAGCCTAGTTTTGTTTTTGACCGTAAGGACCCAAATCCATCTTCCCATTAGCTATCATTTGATTACTTATTCAGCCAACCATTCCTTTCTCCCATTTATCAGCACTGAAAATAACACGGAATCGCGGTTCAAATTCCATCTCCACCCCGAGGTGGGGCTGGATATTGACTCTAAGGTTAAAGCTTCTGCTTAACAGTTAAATGGGGATAAAAAGTAGTTGCCCTAAGTCTCCTATGAGAATTAAGAGAAGCCTGCAATCCCAGCACTCCGGGAGGCCGAGGCGAGAGGACTGTCTGAGACCGGGAGTTAGAGACAAGCCTGGGCAACACGGAGAGACCTCATCTCTACAATAAACAAAATCACTAGCTGGGCGCAGTGGCATGTGCCTGTTGTCCCAGCTACTTGAATGGCTGAGGCGGAAGGATCGCTTGGGCCCGGCAGGTAGAGGCTGCCGTAGCCGCGATGATGACACTGCGTTCCAGATTGGGCGACAGAGTGAGACTCTGACTCAAAAAAGTAAAGAGAGAGAGACAGAGAGAGAGAAAGAGAGGGAGCAAATTAAGCAAAATTAGGCACTGGATGCAATGACACAAAACTTGTTTTCAATGAATATTAGCTGCATAGTCACAACGGTCTGGAAACAAAGATTCGGTTGTGTCCTGCTTCATGTCTTAAAATTTCCTTCTCAACTAAAAGAAAAGATTCTTGTGGTCAAAGGCTCACTTTCAACTTTACTCGTCTTTAATTTTAAAACACGGTCTCTATTAGACATGAAGACATTCCCCGGGCTATGGAGGAGGGTATGCAGAGGCTACAAAGATTGACTGAGCCTGGGTGCCCACCCTGGGACTTGCTCAGTCTAGAAAGGATATAAGACAAGTACTCAAAGATCATCAGGATAAAGCAGTGTAGAGAAATGCAAAGCATGTTAGGTGATCCAAAGACAAAGACGTCAATTCTGGGATGGCTCAGGAAAGATTTAAGAAGGTGGAGGCTTTACTCTTTTTAATTTGGGAGGGTGGGCATGGAAGGTTGTAATATCTGACAAGAAGTAGCTGGGCTCGGTGACTCAGCCTGTCATCCCAGCACTTTGAGAGAGCGAGGCAAGTGGATTGCTGGAGCCTGCAGGTTCGAGACTACCCCGGGCAACTTGGTGAGACCTCATCTCTACAACAAACAAAAATTCCTTGGTCGTGGTTAGCTCGCGCCTGTAGTTCCCGCTACTTGGAAGGCTGAGGCAGAAGGCTCGCCAGAGCCCAGCAGGTCGACGCTGGTGTGGCCGTGAGTGTGCCACTGCACTCCAGCCTGGGCGACAGAAGTGAGACTCCAACTCAAAAAAAAAGAAAAAGACAAGGAGTAGGGGGCAGGGAAGAACTCCAGAAAGCAAGGGACAGCAGGAGATCATCGCGCGGGCTTGGGGAAGATGGAGCTGTCTTGTTTGCCTGGATTCATCCAGAGGCAAGCAGTGACAGGAGTGAATGGGAAGAGACCACAATTTGAGCTGACCACACCTGCAGGCCTCATTTAAACCACGTCTGAAAGAAACCTCTGAGGAAAGAACTGTAGAGGTCTTTCCACGTCTGACATTTTTTATTCTAAGTGGCACAGCAAAACAAGCATTTGACAAGGTAACAATGTGTTATACTTGTGTTAGGGTTTCCCTGCCCCTTCTCTGCATCTTTTACCAGGACGCTGCAACACAGCTCCACCCCTCCCCATTAAAATCCACTTCTTCACATCTGCCATTCACATTACAGCCTAAATGAACTCCACAAAATCCAAGCATTCTAAATTCGGCCTTCCATGCCATCATGAAGGTATACCTGTCAAGGTAGAAGGAGAGAATATGGTCTGTATTTGCTCATCAGCTTTATGTATTTTGAATACTTAGGCATATGGCATACGTGCCTCCATCTGGAGTCTTGTCAAAACCTTAGAAATGTTACAGGTTGGCTTACCACTGCAGAAAGGCTTGGAAGAACTGATCCTGGAATAAAAGCAGCCTGGCCTTTGCCTCAGTCCGATGTTCCCAACTTGCTTCTCTTTTCTTACTTTAATTTTTTCATTTTAAAGATCTGGGGTATAATTCAGGGTTAGGTATACAAACGTTTATTACGCATGGACTCTTGTTGATGAGGTGCGTCCCTCCCCCCGGGGCAGATTCCCGCTACTGCCAATCCTGCCCCCGCCCTCCCTGGCAGTTTCCCACCACTGCCAGTCCTTTTCTTCCAGTATCATGATAAGTGTTCAAGGTCCGCTTATAAGTGAGAACATGTGGTACTTGGTTCTTTGTTCTCTGTGGTAGGTCACTCAGTATTATAGATTCTAAGTCCATCCAGGTTGCTGCGAGGTTCATAATTTTGTCCTTCTTTATGGCTGTGTAATATTCCATAAAACCACACTGAGATACCATCTTGCTTCTTATCAGGCCGGCTGCTGTGTTTCGGGAGCCAAAGGGCAGCACAGCTTCACAGAGGCTGGTTCCCTTTGGGTGGAACAGAAATTAGTGTTTTTTCTTCGTTCTATCCACACAATATACACTGGGCCCTCAATAACCCAACACTGAGTTATAATTGTCATAGTCAAGCTGAGAGCCCATTGAGCATCACAGCCACGATGAGTTTCTGGCAAACAGTGGCATTGCTGACACCCGTAATGAGGTGGAAAGGGAGGAAGTTTCCACGAAACTTTTATCGACATATTTTCTGTTCTCAGTATGTCTTGCCTTACTACATACCTTTATTTTTATAGGAAAAGAATTATGTTGAAGTCATGAGCTTGATTGTACCCAATAAATGAAATTTCTGGGCTATTTCCCGGATGGTTACAAGGTGAAGTATAAGAATGCAGGTTCTTGGAAAACACTCAAATGAGTTTGGCAGGTTACTATCTGAAAGATGGCCTCAAGTTTAAGAAATCACTGCCTCTCCCTCCTCACTACAAGACAACCGATTTCACGAGGGGGAAAAAATGAAAGCACAGTTCCACTACAGGGCAGGAAACGAAGAATTGCTTTTTAGCAGAAATGATGTGGGGAATTCTTTGTGTTGGCAGCATGCAATTTCCCAAAATAGATGCTGGCCAGAACCAGTTTAACTATTTGGGGAAAAATATGTGGCGTTTTTACTTACCCAGAGTGGTCAATGAAGACTTTCCAAGGCTGCCGAAAAAAAATGCCAAAGAGGTCCTCTCAAGGCTGTGAGGTCTGTTCGTCTTGTTATGACTATGAAATTGACACATATTTACAAAAGGGTATTTGAAAATTTGCTTTTTTCAAATTATTAGAAAAATAAAAAGAATGCCTTTACAGGTATTGTGCTTCACTTGAACAATTTGATAATCTTCATTATGTTGAATTATTTGATTTAACCTTCCAGATATCTGTAGGAACTTGATATATTTCATCTACTCCCTTTTCTTTCTTCAAAACAAGTAGTTTCTTAATGTTTCTACTATCAACATTAACCCAGAAGCTATATGTGAAGCAGGGAATCTATTGTAGTGATCCATCTCTTTCTTTACATTGTCAATCTTTAAGTGAAACAAATTGATTTTTTTAAAAAAGTAATGTGCTGTCACTTTCTCCCAAAAAAGGCACATATTGAGTACCACAAACATTAAATAATTTAGTTTATAAAGTTATCTATACACACGCACACATGCCTGGATTCTCTTGTGTTTTATTTATTTACTTATTTATTTGTTTGTTTGTTTATTTATTTTTGAGTTGGAATCTCACTCTGTCACCTAGGCTGGAGTGCAATACACACTCACGACCACACCAGCATGGACATGCTGGGCTCTGGCGATCCTTCCGCCTCAGTCTTTCAAGTAGCCAGAACTACAAGCGCGCACTACCATGCCCTGTTAATTTTTGATTTACTGTAGAGACGAGGTCTTGCCAAGTTGCCCGGGCTGGTCTTGAACCTGCAGGCTCCGGCAATCCACTCAGCTTGGCCACCCAAAGTGCTGGGATTACAGGTTGAGTCACCCAGCCTGGCCTCTCGTGTTTCAAAAGTGTATTAGTGAAACCAGGAATCCTGTCTTTGCAGTTTATGGACAAGCTAATTGTCTGAGGGGTCAACTAATATGCGGTCCGACTTCACAAACACCTTGCTAGAACCACAGGCCTCACTCATTTACTGTTGGAATAGAGAAGTTTATTCGTTAATACAAAGTAGGTGCGGGTGAAGTCTGAAAATTTTAAAACCATTAGATATTGCTAATGTAATTATCAAAACTTCTTAACTTACAAGAAAATGAACTCAATGATTCAAAGACGGGACAGCACTAAAAATTACAGTTTAAAAATATGTGAAGCATTCACCCTGAAAATGGATTTTAAAGAAGAATTTTAAAAAGCAAAATAGCTGGGATCGGTGGCTCAGCCTGTAATCCCCTGCCTTGGGAGGTGAGGTGAGTGAATTGCCTGAGCCCATGGGTTCGAGACCCACCTGGGCACCTTGGCGAGACCTCATCTCTACAATAAATAAAAAAATCAGCTGGGCGTGGTAGCGCACACCTGTAATTCTGGCTACTCGGAAGGCTGAGGTGGGAGGATCGCCGGAGCCCAGCAGGTCGAGGCTGCGGTGGCCTGGCCGGGAGTGGCCACTGCACTCCAGTCTGGGCGACAGAGTGAGACTCCAACTCAAAAAATAAAAAAATAAAAAAATAACCTGTAAAAATATACAAAGTCAAAATGGTGGTTAATTGCCCACTATTCTGGTCTTTGCCAGAAAAATACCCTTCTTGATATTTAAAAAGGTTGAAATTCAATTATCTTTCAGAATTTCTAAGTGATATTTCTAGGGAATGAAACAATAGAAAACCTTCATATGTATCTTTTTTAATTGCAAGAAGCAAAAAGTATTGACCTTGAGTTTGACTTTTAAGAACAATCTCACTACTGATGTGCCAGCATTTACCAGGTAATTTGGAAGCTTGGAAACAAATCACCCTTTGATTTTTGGTGAAATGTTCACTCCCCAGCCTGTCAACATACTCCTCATGAGATAGGGCTCTTTTATTCCCACATTCAGACTTTGTCTCAGCACGAAACATCTTGCATGGCCCAGGGATTTTCGAGGAATCCTGGGGACTGTGAGTGCAGGCATGTTTAAGTATGATCCTGAGCACAGGAGCTTTCAGTTTAGTCTTTTGTGCAGAGATAATGGTTTACGTTAGATTGATTACATGCAGACTGAGAAGTGTATCTTGTGCAGCAGCTCTCAGGCATGCTGAAAGATAAAAATCCCATTTGCTGCATTTTATATTGGTGGTCTCCGACGCGGCTCACGCAGACCTGCATCGTCCTTGTAAATCACAGATATAATGAGGGCCAGATAGCAACTCACTTAACTGTTGAATGAAGTAAGTGTTTCTTTACTTTAGACTGAAGGATGGCATATTTGTTATCTAAAACCTTGTGATATCAGGTTGAAGGAAGTGTTTCAGTTATGTCTCCGAACTCGACTGGATAGTTGGATAGTTTTGTGAACATGCTTGGTGTTCCACAGCAAGTTTCAAGGGAAGCTTGAGTTATTCGCTTTCATTTAATTTTTATAATGATCTCCCTGGAGGGCCTTTAGTACTAAAGACGAACTGCTTTCCAACTTCTTTCTCTCTCGTTTTTGCCACCAACCCGCTGGGCAAAGAACAAAGGCAACCTCTTGGTGGCTAATCAACATAATTCTTTAACTGGAGGCTTGGTTCTCGGATGGAAAAGCAATATAATTCCAGGAAGCAAGAACAAATCCAGACCCAATAATCCTGCCTGAGTGGAACATAAGCCTCACGAGTGAAAGCACCTTTGCTTCTAACATTTCATTAATCCCGGTTTTATAGGCAGCAGTTTATTTTATGTCTAATAGAGCTATTTCCCAGTGTTTTATAATATGATGCATTTCAATATCTACAAGATGAGTGGTAATTCCAGTTTTATAAGTGGGGAAACAGGAGCATGGAGGGATTATGAGAACCTTGGTGTGAGAGTCACCAGCAGAGTGTATTTCTATCTATGCCATAAACACACACACACACACACACACACACACACACACACACACGTACATATTAATGCACTTGAATACACACATACACACTCCCATGTACATGAATGCATATATTTGTACACACACAGGCACACACATACACTTTAAGATACAAACACACACATGCACTCTTATACGCATCCACACTTGCACACATCCATACTCACCAACATGAAAACCTAAAAGAAAGAAGCCCTCTGAATTATACTAGTTAAAGGAAAAATAATCTGACCTGTAAAAATTGTATAACAATGCTGTTTTAATTTTTTCAATTTGGACACATTCAGTAATTCCAATAGGCCAAAACAAATGATGTATTTAATAAGTTTATTGCTTGGCAGAACTATTTAAGGGATTTGTTTTAATGAAGCCTGAAACTTATTTTGAATAATCATCGTTAAGCACTAAAAATTCAAGAAGCAGCTCCTGAGCTAAGAGCTTGGCGTATAGTCGCCATTGAATACATGTCCTGAATTTGTTTCAAATGTCCGTTGAAAAATATTACAGACTTCAGAGCAAACATAATAGTCTGAATACATATCCTCTCCTGAAAACCCATTAAAACAAGAGCAGAACAAAATAAATAAAAAATCCACTCTAACACGCAGGGACAAAGAAATCCCTAGAACAGGTGAAAGCAAACAAAGACCTTCACAAAAACTGAAGAAGGACGTTAGAAAGAAGAGTGAACACCGATGCAACACAGTGAAGAAAACCTTGTGCCTGCAGGAAGTCATCAAGACATAAGTGATTCCTGCCTCCGAACTGGGGAAAGGCCCAGGAATTGGAGATTCAAGGTATCTAGGAAAGCCAAGGTCAGGGGAAGAAGTAAAAGCAGCATGACTGGTTAAGAGTCTACAGGAGGAGCAGTTAGATCTTCCATTGTCCAGGAAGGTGGAAGTCTGGAAAGCCTCTGGCTTGGAAGACAGACATCTAAACAGACAAAAGTAAACAGGAGGCAACAGAGCAATGGAGGGAACTGAGACCATTGTAAAACACTAATATCTACAGATGAGATATGGCAGCCTTGGAAAAATAGAATAAAATAATAAAGACCGATCAGTGAAGGATAAGGTCACTGAATTTTAAAATATATTAAAATAAAGGTTTAAGTAGAAGAGCTGCAAGGTAAGGTTGAGGAAATACCCCCAAATTCAAAAGCTAAAGAGGTGGAGAACAGAAAGCATAAGATAAGAAAATTAGAGACTTTCTTCAGGAGGGTGGTTATGTGACGAATAAGAGATCCAGAAAGAACATGGAAAAACTAGAGGAAGTTGTAGAAAGTAAATAATATTTTTAAAATACAAGAATTTTTCTCCAAACTGAAGGAAGTGATCTTCAGATTTGAAAGAGCCTCCCAAGATCCAAGAACAATCAGTGAGAAAGATTCATATTCAGGCATATTTTCATGAAATATTGGAACAACCAGGTGTTGCGAAAAGATACTAAAAATTTCCAGAGAGACAAAACTATATTGAACAGACAAAAAAAAAAAAGTAAACAGACACAAATGAAAACATGTTTCATACAAAAAAGCGGACACGGAATGATACCAGGCTTCATAGAAGAAACTTATGTAGCCATAAGACAACAGAAATGCTTTCAAAGTCTGAAGTGAAAAATGATCTTCAACCTAGATTTATATACACAGCTAGGCTATTTTAAAAATTTTATTTCATTTTAGACTCAGTACACGTTTGTTACATGAGCATATTATTTACTGGTGGGGATTGGGCTTCTGGTGTATTCATTACCCAAATGGGTGATTTTTCAAACTTCACCCCCTTCCCACCGTCTCCCGTTTTGGAGTCCCAGTGTCTATTATTGCCATCTTTGTGTCCAACACAGCCAAACTATTAATCAAGTGAGAGTACAGAAGAGGGACACAAAGTTTAAAAAAAATTATCTCCCTTACACCCTTTCTTGGGAGACTCTAATGATGAGAATAACAAACCCTCACATAAAACTCATGATTTTCTAGGCCCTGTTCTAAGCATTTTATATGCAGTGACTAATTGGATCCTTACAGAATTCCTATGAAGCAAATAATATTATGAAGAAGTTGAAGAGCAAAGAGGTTTCTTGGTCATCCCAATTAGGAATGGGTAAATGGGAGAGGAACGCTGGCGGCCAAAAGCCAGGGCCAGTGTGCTTATTGCCTGGTTACCCTGCCCTCTGAAACGCTAGGGTAGTTAGGAAGGGTCATCAAAATACACTCTGTGGCTCAGCTGTGAGTCACATTCACGCGGGCATAATAACAGAAAACTTGAAAATGGATTCGATAAAAGTTACAGAACTATTTTTGTGTGGATACGTGAGCCAGCGAGATGCGGTGGGGGGTGTTGGGAGTAACTAGAGATGAGTTTTCATCTTCCATTGCATGAAGGGAATAGCTACTATCTGAAAATGAAAAATCAAGCTCTGCCAAGCACATAGAAGGGACTCAGTAAATGTTTGTGAGCGAATAAATGAACGCTCCTGGTCTTTATCTCACATCTTCATTTGCACGTCTACATGGCACTATAATAGAAAGAATGGAAAAAATAATTTGTATCTACCTCACATGTACTATGTATGTCATGAAGAAATGTTTAGGTAAAAAATAGCCCCAAGCCTGTAATCCCAGCACTTTGGGAGGTTGAGGCGAGAGAACTGCCGGAGCCTGCCAGTTCGAGGCCAGCCTGGGCAACATGGTGAGACCTTGTATCTACAATAAAATAAAACAAAAAAATTAGCTGGGCGTGGTAGCACACACCTGTCATTCTGGCTATTTAAAAAGCAGAGGCAGAAGGATCGCCTGAGCCCAGCAGGTCGACGCTGGGGTGGCCGTGAACGTGTCACTGAACCCCAGCCTGGGTGATGGAGTGAGATTCCAACTCAAAAAAAAAAAATAGTAAATTTGCAGAACAACTTGTTACTACAATTTCATTTTTAAAAGAATAGCACATACATATGTGTGTGTGTTATTTTCAAACATAGAATTATGTTTGTACAATAAAATATCTGCAGAGATTAGACTCTTACGATGCCATCATTGGAGAGTGGAGTTGGGGGCAAAGGAAGTTTTTACTGGATATGCTGTTGTAATTTCTAAAATCTTACAATGAGCATTTACTTTCCTAATATGAAGTCACGTCCTGTGCAGCAACATGAATGGAGCTGGAGATCATCGTCCTGAGTAAATTGACTCAGAAACAGAAAAACAAACTCTGCGTGTTCTCACTCATATGTGGGAGCTAAATGAGTTCAAGGATGAAAATAACATACCAGAGACACCAGTGAGGGAGAAGGGAGAAGGGTCCTTCGAGTTCAGAAACTATCTGTGGGCGCAGCGTCCACTCCCTGGGGATGGGTCCCCTGAGACCCAAGCCCAACATTCCACGCTAGGTCCATGCGACAATGCACGTGCACTCCTGAACCTAAAATGAAAAACTTAAAATATAATGATAAAAACAAAAGGTTGAAAAAAATTAAAGATGGAAAATGTATTTAAAAGGTCACCACTCATATTTTAAATTTTTTTATTTTTAAGGGTTAAGATGTTTATGTTTTTTGTGTTCTGTAATACCTCGAGTTGATTTTACCATTGCCTCAGTCGACTATGAAAGTCTGTTCATCTTCTGCTGAGACTAGATTAAGTGAAGGCAAGCTGCTGCCCTCGGGGAAACCACTCGGGTCGAGACCCTGAAAATTGTGGGTTGAGGTTGAACTGATGGGCTTCTGGGCACAAAGCCTGGGACACTGGGGAGTTGCTTTACTAGCAGCCACCCACCCAACAAAACCTCGACACGCCCACCTTTCCCTGGCTTCCAAGCCAATAGCGGTCAGGTGGGAGGGTGCCGAGCAAGAAAGACAGTCAATCCTGAGTGATCTCTCTGTTTGGCCTCCTCTGGTGCCAGTGTCCGATGTGCAAAGGCAACCAAAGGGGGTTCCCTGCCCAGAAACTTTTCCAAGCATTCTCAGACGCACACTCCCCTCAGGTGGTCCCCAGCCTTTTTGGCACGAGGAACCGATTGCGGGGAAGACAGTCTTTCCATGGACGGGTGGGGTGGGGCATGGGGATGGGGCCGGGGGTCGTCAGACAGGAGATTCGCCCAAGGAGCGCAGCCTAGATCCCCCACGCGCTCAGTTCGCCCCAGGGTTCGCGCTCCGGTGACAACCCGCCGCGACTGCCCACTGGACGACAGGGGCAGAGCTCTGGCTGTCCACCGCTCCCTCCTGCTGTGAGGTCCGGCTCCCAGCAGGCCAAGGACCGACACTGGTCTGCGGTCCCAGGGTTGGAGACCCCTGATCTAAAACGTCCTGGGTGGGCTCCTTCTCGAAAGAAGCGTTTCGCAGGGAGGAACAAGAATGTTCAAGGCTCTAGACGTCTCACTTCCTACATTTGTTTTTTATTGTGTTCATTCCAATGCTGAGGTCGATTTTACTCAGTCCTGTCCTATCCCCAAAAATGTAATGAAAGGGGCAAAGGTAAAGCCGGGAGGCTTGCCCTTCATGCCCATGTTGTGTTGGGGTGAGGGTGGTTTGGGGGTTCTGTTGAGGCAGTGTCTTGATCGAGGCATATGCACGCACAGAGGGAGGAGGTGAAAGCAACACGTATCCTTTCATGGGAACAGCTTCACGTAAACAGAGTTTCTCATCCTCGTTATGCCAAGGCTGGAATAATAAATACAGATAGGAGGTAGACTCAGACTTCAAATAATTCGTTGAAACTGTGTTCACAGACTCGGCCTGTTTCTATTTGTGCAGTTGTTAGCCATAAGGACGGTTGTAACCCTTGCTGGGCCTCGGACAAGTGTCTTGCCAATCACTCCTCACATCATCCCGGGCTGGGTGACTAAAATTAGTTGACATTGCCCAAGTGTCCAAACTAGGATCGATTGTCTCAAGGTTCAGGGCAGACCCTTGAGTTTGATTGGCAGTTCAAAATGGCAGCTATCTGGTCCGGAGGGCAAAGGGTGTGCTGTGTCTGTATCTGATGATATAAACAGCACTGCGAAGAAAAGAACCGGGAAGCCAGAATAAAAATAAACGGAAAAAATACCACAACAACCAAAAAGGTCATTGCTCAAATTTAAGCAGGTGAGATATTTAATAAAACCGTCTTTCTTAAGTTTTGTACTAATAATTCTTGTATTGTTGTGAACAAAATAATTAAAAATGCAACAAAATTACGTTTGCTTCTTAAGTTTTTCTTGTCAGTTCTTTTGTAAATAATCTAAGGTGTATGATTTAGAAGGCTGGGCCTACCAACACCCAAGTTTTGTTGAAAAAGTTATTTATTGAGTAAATCATGTTTCAAATAAATAATGATAAACTCCCACATACAGATTTGTTGTTAATAGCCAAGTGCTTTGAAACTAGGTGGGGCAGGGTTTATGAATGTGTTTTATCCTTAAATCTTTTTCAAAAACTCAAATACGTGTTTCTATTCCCTGCAGACTTGGGCTTCCGCATCTCTTGTTCTTTCTTTAACCCACTCCACTTGGGGTTTAATTCCTAACTCGTCACTAAAATTGCTTTGGTCAAGGTCACAAATGAACCACATCTTGCCAAAGCTGACATTAGTCTGCCTTCCCTTAGCCCCCGATAGTATCAGATGAAGCTCATCACTCTATCCTGTTAAAAACCTTTTGTACCGTAACTTTCCAGGACACTGAGATTGCTGGAATTTCCACTGACCCCAGTCTTTTTGGCTAGCATTTTCTCCTTTCTCATCACTCTTAATTTGAGAATTTCCCAGGGATTTGGGAGTAGGCTTTCCGCCTACTCTCTGAATTGTCTTCCATAGGTGTTTCCACTCAGACCATGCCTCTCAATAGTATGTCTAAACTGATAACTGATTCTCAATCGTATGTTCATTTTGGCCTATCTCTTTAGCTTTAGATTCTTGTTTCCAACAACTACATGACAACTCTAGTCTAATTTTCACTGCATGCTTAACATGGACCAAACAGAACTATAACTCTCATTCTTCTTCCCCAATTCACTGTCTCCAAGCCTTCTCCACCTTGGCAATGGCATCGCTGTCCATCTAAAGCTCAGGCTGGAAATGCAGGAATAGTCCTTGATTCTTTCTTTTCACTCACATCTCACCTCCAGTCCATCTACCAGTCCTGTTAGCTATGCTTCTAACAGATAGCTCGATTCGGACCACTTTTCACTCTCTTCACAGGTACCACTTTTGCTCAAGTCAATTCCATCTTTTGCCCCAGCATCCTGGTCCCAGCTAACTGTCTCCATCCTTGCCCCTACTGTCCCTCCTTCATGTAGAGGCCAGGAAAACTCCTGGGACACGAACCAGACCTTGACACCCCTGCCCAAGGTTTTCCAAAACCTTTATCTGCAACCAGAATAAAATTCACATTTTTAAAGATGGCTTACGAGGCTCTCCAGGATCTGGCCCTACCTACCTCTCAGCCCTTCTGTCCTCCCCAGGCACCCTGGTTTCCTTTCTGCACCTCAAACACACCAAACATGTTCTTGCTGCAGAGCCTTGAACTTGTGATCCCTTCTGCTTAGGATACTCTTCTTCCAGATCTGGGCCACAACAGGTCTCCTGTGGGTTGTTAAGAGGGTCACATGAGTTAGTATATGAAAAGCAGTTAGAACGGTTCCAGGTATATACACATAACTGTTCTTGTTTTGTTAGTCTTCTCCTTCAAGTATCGAATAAAAAAATCATCTGAGATGGCCCCAATGAATTCAGCCCTAACCTACTTGCAGGTCCTCTCTGCTGTATTTTCTTGGTTTCCCCCCCCATATCTAAATTTGACTTTATCGAAATGATATCTTATGTATAAGGCCTGTCTCCCCTACTAGAAAGTAAGCTCCCTGCAAGCAGGAGCTCTACCTGCCTCATTCATGGCTCTATCATCATTGCCCAAGAAGCACTTGACATGGAGGCTCTCAATACATGACTGCGGAAACACTTTGCAAGTGGAAGAATCAATCCACCTGGTTTGTTAACTAAAAGGTGAGGTTGTTTTTTACTGAACAAGTTAAACACATTTCAAAGTGTACAATTAAAAATGGAGAGCTTTCCTCTGTCTGGCCCCATTCCTAGCCAGTGGCCCTATGTGAATTTCTTTTCAGTATCCTCAGATTTGCCCTGGACTTGCCTTCTTCTTCCATGGTACAGTACCAACATTGGCCTTTTATATTTTCTAATTGAAAAAACTTTTGAGAAACAAACACACATCTTTCAATAACCAGTTCTTTCATTGTTTGGGACAGTGTTGCAATTTCCAAATTGTGACGTCAACTGCACACAAAAACTGCCTTTTATAGGGGAATAAAAAAGGGGTGGAGAAACATGGGTCCTCCTTCTTGAGGCTGTATCTTTCTTGGAGTCAGCAAGCTCCCCAAACTGAGTTCCGTTCAGCTTCGTGGCTCCTGCCAGCGTGAGGTCTTACACTCACATGTGACTTCTCCTAAGCTAATAATGAACTATGTGACGGAGACCACAAAGACAAGGCAGTGAGGGAAAATAGAACTCTCCGATGAGCACATGCTCCTAGAATCTGCGAAGTAGAATGGCAGTCTTAGTGCAGCTCTGTTGTCTATTGCAAAATAATCCCTTGTCAACATCTTACCACATTGAAGAGAATCATTGGGTAATTTTCTATATAGCATTTGTCAAGCATATTAACTTTAAAGACACTTTTCTTGGCTGGGCATGGTGCCTCAGCCTATAATCACGTGCTTTGGGAGGCCGAGGTGAGTGGACTGCCTGAGTTCGCGGGTTCGAGACCCGCCTGGGCAACTTGACGAGACCACATCTCTACAGTAAATCAAAAATTAGCCAGGTGTGGTAGCATGTGCCTGTAGTTCCAGCTACTTGGAAGGCTGGGGCGGAAGGATCTCTGGAGTCCAGCAGGGGAGGTTGCAGTGGCTGGGAGCATGCCACTGCCCTCCAGTCTGGGCGACAGAGTGAGACTCCAGCTTAAAACAAAAACAAAAACACTTTTCTTTTAAGCTATTATTGGGGAAAATATTATTCACAACATTTTTAGGTGAACAATTCCTAACTACTCACCAGATACACTGAGGTATAAGTATGTTTGGTCCCATTTTTATCTTTAGTCTGTTTCATAATGGAGAGGAGACGCCATGTTTTATTCTTCCTTGATGTAGTTAAGTTTCACACAAGCTGCAGTACCTTAAGGAGGGTGAACTACTCAGCAGTTCCATCTGCTCTCTTTTATGCACTCTACTCTTTTGAACTGATTCAGAAATGCCAAGAGAATTACATAGCCTCTTCCCAGATTCCAACCTTTTTACTTCAAATCTGGTTCACCACATAGGACTGATGTCTAGGCTACCTAGAACGGGCCTACAAAAAGCCTGAAGTCCTTAGATAAACATGCTACAAGATTTGGGGTATTACTATTAAAATTGCTTGAGCTTGACTTACAGTTATTCCACAAGCAGCCACAGATCTGTGTTTCCTTGAATAAAAGTTTCAATTTCTAGAAAAAAATTCTGTATTGTTCTCCTCATTGAACTCTCAGAGCACAAGAAATTCTAAAGCAGAAAAGTCTCAATCATGCTTTTTAGTCAAAGGATATTATCAAATAACTTCAATTTAAGAAGTCTTGCTGATTAGCTATAAGGACCCCCAAAACGGAATTTATTTATTAAAAATTATGTGCTTATTCTTACATGTTTAAACTTCAGTCACCTTCAAAATAGTCTTCGTTTGATGCAATACACCTATCTAGACACTTTTCCACTACTCAAAACATTTTTGAACTTGTCAATTTTGAGGCCTTTTAGTGCTTCTGCCATTATTTGTTTCACCTCTTCCACATCAGCAAAATGTTTCCTTTTGAGGACTTCTTTCATCTGGGGAAACAAAAAATGTCACTTGGGGTGAGATCAGGTGAATTGGGAGGGTGAGGCCCAGGGGTCATACTCTTTGGGTACAAAAACTGCTGAGAGCCGGGCTCGGGGGCTCAGCCTGTAATCCCAGCACTTTGGGAAGCCGAGGTGAGTGTATGGCCTGAGCCTGAGGGTTCGAGACCCGCCCAGGCAGCTTGGTGAGACCTCATCTCCACAATAAATCAAAAAACAAGCTGGGCGTGGTAGTGCGTGCCTATGGTTCCAGCTACTCAGAAGGCTGAGGCGGAAGGATCGCCGGAGCCCAGCAGGTCGAGGCTGCGGTGGCCAGGAGCGGCACTGCACTCCAGTCTGGGCGACAGAGTGAGACTCCAACTCAAAAAAAAAACAAAAACTGCTGAGGACTCAGTGCAGGGTGGGCAGGCTGTTCACGTAAACCAGGCATCATGAAATGGGCAAATGCGCTGAAAGAATCTCCAAAAAAAATTCACTGACTCTTAGCACAGCCTCTCACAACAATGCTAGCTGGTACACCGACGGGTTCCTAGAACAATTACCTAGTGGAGGAAGCCTGTACTATGAGGGGCCTTCCTCCAAAACATAATTCCTGCTTTGGGGGGTACCCCCCTTCCATGGCAAACATTGTGCAAGGATCTGCGACTAGAAAGAGTTCAAATTTTGACAGGTGAAAAAATGCACGCCCTACCTGTAACTGTGATCAGCATGACGCGTGCTGGCCTGACAGTAGGAACAAACCTGAAGAGACAATTCTGACTAGAGTGGCATGGAACAGTATTGGAAATGACTATTGATCGATCATTCGTTCAACAACGATTTATTGAACACACCTTGTACCCTGAGCTGAGGTTCACAGGATAACGGTACTTGAGCTGAGCAGGAATCAGCAGAACTTGAGAGGGATGTTCCCAGTTGAGAAACCAGCACGTGTGATGCACAAAAGCCACTGACATGTTTTGAAAGTTTTGAGTGTTCTGAACCAAGACTATGTGCTAGAACCCAGACTGTGGCTGGGAGAACCACAAAGAAAGTGCAGGAATGTTGGGTGGGTCTACATGATTTTGAGCCTGGAAGGCCTGGCCAGAGAGTCTGGAATTAACTTCAGTGCAGGAGTCACTAAAGGTACTTTGCCTTTTGACCCCCCATCAGCCCCAACCTGTTTTGTTTCACCTGCTAGGCTCCGACAGACATTTGAGAGATATTTCTGAGATAAACTGAGAAAAGCAATCGGTCTCGGTGGTTGAAGGGTACGGGGGAGTGAGGGAGGAGAAGCGGATTCAGCCCCAGATAGATGGGTATAAAGGAAGGAGTGAGGGGGAAGGGGTAGCTACAGGAGGTGTCAGCTACAGGAGGTAGCAATTGGAGACACAACTTCCGGAGGTAGGGAGCATGGGAGAAGAAAGGGTTTGGTGAGTAAGACCATTAGTCCCTTTGGACATGCTGAGTTAGCCTATTATTATATTGATTTATCTACTGGTGAAATTAGAAGAAAAAACATCTTATAAGCCTTTAAAAACAAATAGACTTTCCATTAACCGGTCTCTTAATTCTCTTTTATTCTGCCAAAAAATAGTCTTTGATTCAAAACACATAAATGTTCTGTGAGCATAACGAGATGTCATTTTTATCAAATTTACATTTGAAGTGTCACAAGGCATTTTTATTCTTCCTGTCATTATTTATGTAAAGGAAAGTATTGCCAAAAACAAAGGCAAAGGAAATTAGCTTTTCTAGTTAATGTCATAGAATATGAAACATTTTTACTTGGATGGAGTGAATCAGAGGATTTCTGAAAAACCCTACAGAGTTAATTTCATCTTGCTAGAGAGGGCTGTAGAGCAAAATATTAAGAGGCTGATTTTTTTTTCCCTTAGCAAAGAAAAGTGCCAAGATAAATGAGTTTTAACCTTGAAATTAGAAGCAGCTTGCTTGTGGAGAGTTCACGGGTTATTCCCCGTTACGAAATGTCCCCTTTCCATCTTCCTCCACCATTCACTCAAAGTACTGGAAGGTCCATCCCTAACCACACCAGGTTCATCGCGCGATCACAGATTATTCCAGCACATACCCACCTCTTCCTTCCTAAACTCTTTCTTAGCACTCTCCTCTTCCCTTAATGACTTCATTTGTCTTCCTTTCACTCCTTTACAAAGCAATAAGTTCACTCAAAACAAAAACAAAAACAACAAAACAAACAAACAAAAGAAACTATGATTCTCCTATGGTCCACAGCATACTATGCACACACTAAGTGCATCATAAATACTTTTACCTTGTTGAGAGATGAAATTAAGGGGTAATAAAGTGCAGGCTCTGGATCCACACCGATCCCAGCTCCTTCACTTGCTAGCTGTGGAAACATGGGCAAGTTATTCAATCCCTCTCAACCTTACCATTTGTAAAATGATAGTTCCTGTGTCATAGGGTTGTTGTGACTATTAAAAGTCAGTCAACTCGTAGAACACACGGAGTGGCTGGCATAGAGTAAATTCTCAACAAGTTTTTGCTATTATCATCATAAATCCAGGCTCTGACGCAAGTTGTCTAACCCAGGGTAAATTATTGCATCTTCCTATGCCTCAGTTGTTTTTTCTAGAAAATAGAGATGATAGTAGTATCTACCCTATAGGGTTTTTCAGTAGTTAAATGAGATGATGCATGTAAAGTGATCTTTGAATAATGCCTGTAACAAAGAAGGTGCTAAAAATATATTAGCTATTATCGTTTACTATCAATTATTTTATAAATGCTAAAGAGAGAAGAGAGTAAGTGTGTTGGGATAAGGAAAAAGCAATCAATATTTCTGACATTGGGTAGAAATAATCTCCAACAAATTTCTCATGCACTTTTAATAACTTCTTTGCCAAGGAGGAACTAACACATTCTACAATAAATCAAAAACTAGTACCACGTGGACAGCTCAATTCGGCAAAGTGGTAGAAACTCAGTGATTTACTATACCCTAATCAGAATTATTTGGACAAAGACAAAGCTGAGAATTATCTTTACAAACATATGAGAGAAGATTTGCTAAGCAAATTAATAGAATAGGCAATAGTTTTGAAATGTTTACTTATTTTTTGAAAATAAATTGTTTTTCAGTACTTTAGAAATGCCCATTTATGCATAGGAATTTAATATGCTAATTTCAAACTACCAGTTTTTCAAAGTCTATTATTTATAAATATATTTACAATCGAGTTTTAGTGACCATGCATCTTAAAAAAAAATAAAGTGTAATTTGTTTTAATTTAAGAAACATAAGCATTAGAGATATTTTTCAAGTAATTATATTAATTTTAATTCAACATAAAACCATTTTAAAACCAACTATGCGTCAAGTTCTTTTAAAATATTATTTCATTTAGTGTAACAATATTTTTGCCAATATGTATTATTATTCCATGGCTACCAGAGGTTAATAGGGGTTAAATAATTCGCCTTGGTCACCCAGATCTAAACTCAGGCCTGTCTATTCTAAAATCCATATCTATTTCTATTTTATGCAGCATTGAGAAGACATTTTTTCCAAAAATGCGCTGCCCTACAAATATGCATGAGTCTAATATAATAAATAACCTGGCCACCCACTTAATTTAGCATAGTCATGTGTTGCTTAATGACAGAGCCAAATTCTGATAGATGCATAGTTAGGCGACTTCATCATTTTGCTCACATCATCATGTATACTAACATGAATATTTTTTTTCACACGGAAAAACCAAATGTTCCAGCACCATTCATGAATATTAATAATCTCCCCTACTTAATCTGCAATGCCAATATCAGGTGTCATATATCAAATTTCTATCACCATCATCTTATGGGACCATCATCATATATGTGGTCCATCATTGACCGAAACATTGTTATGTGGTCCATGACTGTATTTGCCTTCAATTGATTCCTGACTGTTTCAAAATATTAAATGTATCCTCATAAGGCAACAATTCTCCTCTCTAGACTACATGCAAAGAACAGACTGTCTGTGTTCATAGGATATATCACAAAAATATTATGCCGAGTAGAAAGAATCCAGGCACAAGAGAATGAAAGAGATGTTCCAGTTATAGGAAGTTTTAGAACAGACAAGACCAATCTTTAGTGATGTCAATCAGATAAAAATTTGCTGGAGATAGGGTGGGGGTTGATGGGAAATGGATTGATTACAGAGGGGAATGAGAGAACTTTCTGGGGTGAAAAATGTGTTCTATATATTAATTGGGGTTGTAGTCACAAAAGTACACACAGTTGTCAAAACTTATAAACAGTGGATCAGAATGTAGAAAAATTTTTAAATGAAACCAAAAAGAAGGATATATACATATATATATACACAATATAACACATCAGTTTCTAATTTCATAGCCATCTAATAAGTGTTAATGGTCAACATGGGTTAAAAAACAAGATTAGTGATTTTAATATTAAAAGATAGAACTTAAGATAATAAAACACATAAGGTAAAACATAGCATTATAGACTACAAAACCAAATTAATAATATAAAATATATTTATGGAAAAGATAGCAAATATACATGGGGTGCCAAAAAAATGTATACACGTTTTAGGTGATATTATCTGTGAATTACTTCTTGAAGGTGAATTAAACTACGGTGTGACGCCCGCTCAACCGTGCTTCTGCCATTTTCTTTTACTGTCCTGCCTGTCACATGATGACGCTAGCATTTACTTGATTAATATCATCGGAGTAAACGTCATACTTAAAATGTGTATACATTTTTTGGCTCCCCTGTATACATACATGTATGTGTATATATTTAAAAGATGCAACTATGGAAATTAATTAATAATCTCAGAATCAGACAGATCAAGCAAATAAAGAAAAAGATATGAGTAGCATCACCAATAAGATAAACAACTAATAAATAGAAAAAACTTGTTCTTTTTGAGAACGAAATAGTCACAAAATGGAATTAGGAAACATGTGAAGCTTGAATAAATGAAGCAAAGTTGAGTTCTTAGAGACTGTATTCTTTGACACTAAGGCAGCAAAATTAGAAATCAATAATAGAAATTCACACAGGGCTAACAACAGTTATATACCAGTTTCTGAGAAGAAACGCAGTTATAATTAAACATTAATCAGGTTGTACTTTGACCCACTTCATTGTTACTGAAAGTCACACAGCACTATATACTGACCACTCGCATCCTTATTGTTCCTGTTGAAAGGATTTCTGGTGTTAGAAACATAAGACTTCTGTTTGTGAATTAATTTGCATCCCTATTGTTCCTATACATAAGATCTCTCATGGTAGAATCCTAAAACTTTTGTTTTAGAATTGCTTGAGATGATTTTCAGATTCCAAATTCTAGTAGAAGCCAGAATGGCAACCATTTTGAAGACCTCACAGAAGAACTGACTCAGTCCGAGAACACAGCTTCTTCATCCTGTCCCCTGACTTCATGCTGCTGTCTTCAGCCGATCACAATCTCCACACCTTGGTCCACTATTGTCCAAACTCTTAAAAATCCCTAACCCCAAATTCCTCAGGGAGTCGTATTTGAGGTATCCTCTTCTCTTGTATGGCTGCCTTATGATGAAATCTCTTTCTCTGCTGCATTCCAGTGTCTTGGTGTATTGACTTACTGTGCCTCATTCAACAAACCTGTTATGGTTACGAAAAACGTCACTAAAATAGTCCCACATATTCAGAAACTTAGAGAAAGTGTAACATAAATCTTAGGTTAGAAAGAACGTTGCAAAGAAAATATGCAATAAGGAGAATTAAATGACAAGAAATTATTACATATCAAAATTTATGAGAAACAGATTCAAGGAAATTTAAACATTCCAATGCTTTTATCATTAAATGAGAAAGACCGAAAACAATAAGCTTAAACTTCAACATGGAAGCCAGGAAAAGAGCAAAAATGTAAACCATCCCCTAAAAAGTCACTCCACCAAAAGAAATCAAGAAGGAAGAACATAAAAAGCAAAAACAACAATCAATTAAATAAGCAACAACAATAAAGGATTAACAAAACTAAAACCAGTTCTTAAATAGGTTAGGATGATAAACTTCTGATAAGACTGACCAATATCTAAAAGACAAAAAAAAGTAAACAAACAAATGCATAACAAAAGAGAGAAGTAAACTATAAATAGAGATTTTAAAATCATAAAAGAATGTTTAAGCAACTATGTATGTTTAAGTTAAATAAATATGAAAGTTGGGCAATCCTCTTTCAGGTTCCCTCCCACTGTGCAGCTGGGAGCTTTCCAATCTTCTAATAAATTCCAACTTACTCAAAAAAAAAAAGTTCAAGAAAAATGGGACACATTTCTGAAAAACTATATTAAATGTCATAATTGGCACAAAAAGACATTTAAAAATTAAATGGACCAATAATATCTACAGAAATGAAAATAATAAAAAAGTTATCTCCCCACCTCTAATAGAACCCTATACCCAGTTCATTTAAGAGATGAGGTTTGCCAAATTGTAAAAACAGGAAATCCTTATTTTATACAAATTATTGTAAAAAAAATAAAAAATAAGGAAAGAAAAGGAAATCTGTCAGATTTATCTTGTGAAACCATAAAATTTACTTAAAAACTAAATTCATATTTCAAAACAGGATAAGGGCAAATCAAGAGGAGAAAACATAGCCCTATTTAAATTGTGAACTTAGGTATAAGAATTCTAAGTAAAATGTTAGAAAACTAAATACACCAGGATATTAAAAAGAAATCTCAGAATTTACAATTTAACATGAGAAACTCTATCAGGACAGTTGGTATATTACTGGAAGAAAAAAGAAGAAATCACATAATTATTTTAATAGATGCAAAAGTATTCAATAAAGTTCACCATATATTTATAGTTTAAAAAATACTTTCAAATACAAGAATAAAAGGGAATGTCCTTAGCATGACAAAGGCAATCACCCAAAGCAGTAGAACAACAGTTTCAGTGTCATTGAAGCCAAGATCAAGATAATGATATCTGTTATTTGCTATAAAACATAGAAATCAAAAAAGTTCTAGTAAATACAATAAGATAAAAAAATTCATTTCTTCTGTATCCACCCCCAAATTACCTAACTTACAGTAGGTCCTCCAAAAATGCTCTGAACATTTTGAAACATGAAGAGCAACTGATTTTTACAGTGTACACCTGATTTAGACTACTAATTTATTGCATCCACTTGACAAATTGTAAACCAAAGACTCATTGAGCATGGACAGGGTTCAGTCTCTTCTGGGAAACAGGGTCTCTGGAAGGAGATTATTTTGTCAATGCAACAAAGCTTGTGCAGCACATATACCTAAATAAGAATGAAATTTATACATGTCTAATGAGCCACTAAAAATCAGTAGAATGGGCTGGGGTTTTAAATGTTTGTTGAATGTAAGAGAGCACTAAACTAGGAGTTGGAAAATCTGGGCTCACACCCCATGTTACTTCTTCAAGCAGTGTAACCTGGGGCAGATCATGTCATCTCTCTAGGCTCAGGTTTAAGTTTAACATACGCATATGACACCTACATTCACATTTCTTCTCACCATTCAATTCTTTAAAATATCATGCAAGTTAATATATCTAATAATTGATATTATAGCGTTTGTGAAATAATTTTATATAAATGTCTCATTTTAGTCCTTAAAACTTTACTGTGAGATGGATGTTTTTCCTATTTTTCTATAGCTTATTTCCCACTAGATTGCAAGTTCCGAAGGAGCCTGAATTTTATTTTCTTGTGTGTCACCGTATCCCCAGAACGTACTGTTGATACGCTACCTAACACACTGTGAGCACTTAAATTAAACCAGAAATTTAAAATTAAAGCTCAGCGATAGTGTGACTAACTCTAGCTTGGACCCAAGGGAAAAGCTTTTTTTACTTGGCTTATTATAGTACAAAATAAGATAATGACTAATGCTTGACATGATGAACTTGAAAACAAAACTGTCTCATTTGTTCCATCTGAAACTGATTTGGACACTCTACAACCAAACAGCAAGTAGATCATGCTAGAGGATCTATTAAAGTTCTTTCATGAAATCACTTTGGGAAATACACATTGAAAAACTAATGTTTATCTGGACATTTTCCTCTTAGAATATATTTAGAAGACATAGTTCCCAAGCTTAACAAACAAAGGCCATCACTTTTAATAGTGGTTTGGAAGTTTAGAGGATTATTGAAAACAAATACTCTGCATTTTCCCTTAGACAAGAACAACTAGAGATGAGTAGCAAAGTCTGAAAGCAGAGGCTGAGCGAAGAAATTGGCATCCATGGGAAATGTCCTTAAGCAATTGGGAAGAAACAGATCTCACACCCAGCAAGGGAAAATTGCTGAAGGACTTTTAATTTTAAATTTAAAAGCAACTTAATTAATAAGAATAATGTATCAGTAAAATAAAGCTAGGACTTGTTTTCCAAAGTTTCCTTGAAAGGAAAAGGAGGAAACCAGAATAAAAGGTGGTGGATAGTGAACAAGATGTATACGAGTTAACCTATTTTGCCCAAACATTACATTTCTAAAAAATATTACTATAGACCTTTTCTGTGCTTATTTCATCTCTTGCCAACATATCTAATTTGTGAGAACATATTAATGAATAGTCAGATTTTTTAAAAAGAGCTTAAGTTTAAAAAACATAAAAGCGTTTATGCTTTTTCCTTTTTCAGTTCTTCTTACCTAGGGTTAGCCAAACTTCAATGACTCTTTTATCCACCTGGTGGAAATGCCTGAGATTTCAGGAATAGTGTGTGAGAGTGTGTGTGTGTGTGCGTGTGTGTGTGTGCGTGTGTGTGTGTGTGTGTGTGTGTGTGTGTGTGTGTGTGTGTGTTGGAGTCTCATTCTTGTCGCCCAGGCTGGAGTGCAGTGGCATGATCATGGCCACTGCAGCCTCAACCTGCTGGTCTTAGGTAATCCTTTCACCTCAGCCTTCCAAGTAGCTGGAACTACCACGCATGGCTAGTTTTTGTGATTTGTGGTAGAGATACCGTCTCAGCAAATTGCCCAGGCTGTTCTCGAATCCCCGGGCTCAGGTAAAACTCTTGTCTTGGCCTCCCCAAGTGCTGGGATTATAGGCCGAGCCACCACGCCTGGCCTGCAGGAATAGTTTTAAGAGGCACAGACCTTTTTAATACATAACTAGAGTAAACTTGGATCTCAGTTCATGTTTTCCTTTTTTTATTTTAAAGATGTGGGGGAAAATTCAGGATTAAGAATACAAGTGGTCATCATACAGGTAAAATCTGGGCCTCTCTTTGGCCCCACTTTGCCTGGTTTGAGATCAAGTACCATATATGATGTTGTATTTTCTCCCCAACCCTCACCCCAGCAGTATCCTGTTACTGCCAATCCCTTTTGTATAGTATTATGGTAAATGTTCAGGGTCTGCTTGTGAGTGGGAACATGTGGTACTCTGTTCTTTGTTTCTTACCTAGGGTTAGCCAAACTTCAATGACTCTTTTATCCACCTGGTGGAAATGCCTGAGATTTCAGGAATAGTGTGTGTGTGTGTGTGTGTGTTTAGTATGATCGACTCTAAATCCATCCCAGTTACTGTGAAGTCCATATGTTTGTCCTTCTTTGTGACTGCATAATATTTCATTGTGTATATGTACCACACTTTTTCAATCCAGTCCAGTTTCAATGGATAGCATGGTTGGTTCCATGTTTTTGCTATTGTGAATAGTGCGGCAATAAACATGCATGTGCAGGTATCTTTTTTGTACAATGACTTGAGTTGCTCTGGGTATACTCCCAGTAGGCGGATTGCTGGGTCATATAGCAGGTCAATGTCAAGTTTTTTTTAGAAATTGCCACACTGCTTTCTCCTGTCTTCTTTTGTGATTGACTTGCCTGAAAACTTGTTTTCCATCCTCTAACTCTGAGTCTGTGTGACCCTTGTGGTGAGATGAGTTTCCTGGATAGAGCAAATTATTGGGTCTTGGGTTTTTTTTGGAGGGGGTTTGAGTCAGAGTCTCACTATCGCCCAGGCTGGAGTGCAGTGGCATGCTCAGAGCCACCGCAGCCCCGACCTGCTGGGCTCAGGCAATCCTTCTGCCTCAGTCCTCCAAGTAGCTGGAATTACTGGTGCGTGCGAACATGCCCAGCTAATTTTTTGATTTATTGTAGAAACAAGGTCTCACCAAGTTGCCCAGGCTGATTGCGAACCCTGGGCTCCGGCAATCCTCTCACCTCAGCCTCCCAACGTACTGGGATTACAGGTTTGAGCCACCACTCCTGGCCTGGATCATGGTTTTTTTATGCCACTCTATGTCTTTGCAAGGGTGCGTTTAGTCCATTCACATTCAGGCTGATTATTGAAACTTGATTGTTTATCCCCATCATGGGATTCTTAAAATGTTTTTTCTTTCTTTGTTTTCTTTTAGCCTTTGAGTTGATATTTGTGTGTATTTTCAAGTTTACAGTCACAGTGTATTCTTTCGGTAGATTCTATGTTATGCAGTTGTCTTGGGAAGTGCATGGCCATTCTTTTTTTCCTTTCTTCTGTTCTTAATACTTTTTAAGTGTCTCCTGTTGAGCTGGTCTGGAAGCTGCATAATCTCTTAGGGATTGAATATCTGGGAAAGATTTTAATTCTCCATGGCTGATGAAGCTGAGCTTGACTGAGTTGAAATTCTTGGTTGAAATTGTTTATCTTTGAGAATTTTGAACATTGAACTCTAGTCCCTTCTAGCTTGTAGTGTTTCTGCCTATAGGTCTGCTGCTATTCTGATTGGTTTTCCCCAGTGGGTAGTCTGACCTTTCTCTCTTTCTGCCTTTAGGATTTTTTTTCTTTTGTGCCTACTTTGTGTAGGGAAATTACTTGTGTCTAGGGGGTCTTCTCATTTGATGTCTTGTGGGGGTCCTCTGTATCTCTTGTGTTTGGATGGTCACATCTCTTGTGAGATGGGGAAAGTTTTCTTGGATAACCTCCTAGAATACTTGCTCCAAGTTGTTCTCCATTTCCTTTCTTCTTCTGGGATACCAATCAGTCATATGTTTGGCCTCTTGATATAATCACACATCTCTTGGAGGCTTTGGTCTTTCTTTCTGAATTTTCTTTCTATGTTTTTTACAGATTGGATTAATTCCATGTTTTGATCTTCAAGTTCTGAGATTCTTTCTTCAGCTAAATTAATTCTGCTTTCCATGCTTGTCATCTTGTTATTTATTTCCCGGATGAAATTATTTATGGCAAAAATCTCTGTTACAAGTTCTATCAGTGTCGCATCTTGTCTTTCTCTGAATCTTATTCACTCTTTCCATCCATTCCCTAACCCCTGTTGTATTCTGGGGCCAGTCGTTGGTGACCTCCATTGTTTGGGCTCTGAGATCTGATTTTTCAGATGTCTTTCTCTTTGTAACATGGAATTACCTGTGTTCTTCCATTGACTTTTCCTCATTTGTGACAGATCTCTTTTTTTCTCTGTAGTTCCATTATTCAGTAGCAGTGGAAGAGGCTTTCGTTTCTGATGTTTGCTCAGCCCTTTATCCCTCCCTGATCAGGGCTCTGAGTTTGTTCTATTTTGAAACAGGGCTGTGGGTGGGGAACTTTACTATCTCTTGTAGTTTTGAGAGTTGAATAAGGCAGAGGATGGGGAGCTAGCATTCAGAAAGTACTGGCAAACCACAATGTTCACTGATTGTGGTATGGGTTCCCTGAGACCCATTCCCCATCACCACTCTATATGGCAATGCAATGGGTACATGTGTGTACCCACTGAGTCCAAGATATAGTAACAACAACGAGGAGAACAGAGAAAAGTAGAATGAAATAAGACAGACAAAAATTAAAAAATAAAAACAAAAAAACACAGAGCAACCAGAGTAGAAACCAAAGCAAAAAACAAACTCACCCCCCCCAAACAAACTGGAATAACACAAAGCTAAACAAAACAAACAACGACAACAACAAAAACCAGGAAAACTAAACACACACACAGGCCCAACCCAAAATGAAAGGAGAAGGAAAAGAGAGAGAGAGAAAAAGGAATTCAAATCGAACCCTCACACATGTATTCACCACACACGTCAAATTTAAAAAAGAGAAGAGCAAAAAGCCAAAACCAAAAAAACTGAAAAACACTCGCTTCTTCATGTATACATATAGACAGAAAACAAAACATGAAAGAAGAAAGGAAAAAAGAGGAAAGAGAAAAGGGGTGGGGTGGATGCAGATGGAAGCCTCACATACACATTCCTGCACAAAGGAAAAACATTAAAAACAAACAAACAGACAAACAAAAAACCCTGCCCTCTTGTGGCAGGTTCTGTGGTGGCTCCTCTCAGCTGCCCCTCTGCAGACTCCAGCAGAGCTCGGGCCCCACTCACCATCTCCCAGGGTCTGGCCCAGGGAAGGAGGAGGGGACGGTGGGGGTGGGTGGGGTTTCAGTCCTCCCCTCCCACTCTAGTACGTCAGGGTGTCCCCTCCAGTGGGGAGGTGTGGGGTTGTCTCTTCCTCAGGAACTGGCAGGGGGTGCCCCAGCCAGGCTGATCCTGGAGTGGGGTCCTCCTGTGGCAGCGGATGTCTACGCTCTGCCTGGGTTCTTCCCTCTCAGTCATGCCCCAGGCATGCGGGTCTGATGTTCAGAGGACTTCTGGGGAGGAGGGGGTGGGTGGGCCCTGGATTCACGACCGACCTCGTTGGAGGCCTTTCTCGTCCTTTTCTGGTCACGCTCTTGGTCTTGCAGCTGACTCAAGGTAGAAGGCGGGGGGGCCTGAGAGTGGGCATTTGCCCCGTCCCTCCAGAGTTTGTGCTCTGGGGATATTCCCTCTGGGTCACAATCAACCCCTGCGTGGTCACAGAGATGGGGTCAGGTCTGTCGCTGCAAGGTGAGCAAGCCTGAGCATTTTCCTGCCCAGTTTTCAAGACAGTACCAGGGTGCCCCTTTCCTCTTCTCCAGCGGGTCTCTGCCTCTGGGCCTCCTCGCTGTGCTCCCTTCGCAGCCTTTGCTGCCAGTGTCTGGCCAGGCGCTGCAGTGCTGAGGCAGAGCCTGGAGCTGGCAGTCTCTCCTGGCTGTTTCTTCTCGAGAAAGGCTTTGCTGGTTTTTTCAAAAATGGCGCCCGGCTTCTGCACCCCAGGGAGTGCTCGGGACTAAACAGAGCAGCCGTGGCACCAGTTGCTTCACCTGGAGAGCCCTGGCCACTTGCTCCCGAGTCCCTCAGTCAGCCACTCACACGGCCACTTACTCGCCCATACGCACGCAAAATTGTCCACATACTCCCACTGGGACTTGCTTAGCCGCTGGGTCCACCGATATCTTCCTGATAATCACCCGCTCATGTTTTAACAAACATTTATTAGGCAATAAATATGAGATGCTAGAACATATGGGTAAATTTTAGTGGCAGCAAACTTTTAAAATATTTAGGAATATATGATAGACTGGTGTGGCAAAAGACTCAAATGCAACTGTGAGGCACCTAGCAGATGACGTTCAATTGCTGAATTAAACGTGCTTCAATCTAATATTTGCTTTGGGTGCACATCTATCAGCATCTTAAATAAATCCATAATGCAGATTTCCAGTTTCTGAGAGAATTTAGTCCAATATACATCTTACAAAGCTCACTTGTCTACTCTTGATTGAGTTAAAACCCTGATAATTTGCTGGGCCAGTTTGAGT
This sequence comes from Cephalopachus bancanus, assembly GCA_027257055.1. Lineage (NCBI taxonomy): Eukaryota > Metazoa > Chordata > Mammalia > Primates > Tarsiidae > Cephalopachus > Cephalopachus bancanus. The sequence continues at coordinate 2,332,260 of JAPVLO010000140.1, forward strand.
GCCTGTTACAACTGATAGCAGCCAAAAATAAGAGCGTAAAAGAAAAAAACTTATGTGTTCTGATGAGCAATTTAATGAAGTATGAACATTATTCATTTTTCTTGGACACTGCTCAATTGCACCACCCCTCAGGGGAAGAAAAACCTAAATTTCATTTTATTTTGCAACAGCATAATCTAAAACACTCTAACCTGTGAACTGAAATGCCTCCTTTTAAAACCTGTTGAAAACTATGACTTTGCTGACTAGTTCAAAATAGTTGCAAATGCATAGTATATAATTTAGGACCTGAGCAAATTAAAACTATTTCCTGGCTTGCCTAAGGCCACAGAAAAGTTGTTGTCATAGGCTCTGGAGCCAGGTTGCAAGGAACTAGTGGATGCCTGTAAGCCTTTTAAAGATACATATTGTCTTTTGTTTGTTTATATAATATTCAGGGACACTGAATGAGCCAAGAGCCCACGTATAGAACTTCATCTCTTGACTAGAATACAAACACTTGATTCAGAGATGCTTTTCTCTCTTTGGACCCAACTCTGATCTTGAAATAGGAGGCACTGAGGTATATCTCTATGTGTAACTCCCCTCTTGACCTGGGAAATGAAATCCACTTTTCAAGCTGTCTGTTTAAGCAGCTTCAGGCAAACCTGTCCATTAAGAACACAGCTAGAAATATAAATAAGACTTAGACCCATGAAAATTCATTCAGGATTTTAAATTTTTATTTGAATACATATTGAGCACCTACCAGGTACCAGATGCTCGCTCTGTTCTTGGATACAATGAAGACGACAATTGAACTACTGAGTTTCTAGTCTCCTGGCCTAAAGCCTCAATTTTATTTTGCTGAGCCTGTGGACACAGACCTCAGATCCCTCCAGAGCTGCCCTGTGAAGCATGCTTTCTAAGTAATTCTTTGCGTGGCTTCCAATGGTTACATAAAAATAAAACCCTTCGATAATATGCTCTGAGAAGGATTTTGCTTATTCCATCCTATCCCTGTCCCTCTCTCTAGAACAAGAAAGGGAGGGGACATGTTAAAAGGGAAGTGTGTGGACACCCAAATAAATAAGTGTCATAGAGAAAACACCTCACAGCAAGGCATGCTGGGGAGGAAGGGCTTGGCTTAATTGTTCTCTCAAAGCAAAACAATCCCCCCTTTCAGAGCCAAATCTCTCTTCCAATTGAACACAGGAATTTGTAAACCTAGATGAATTCAGGTTCCTCCTCTGCTCTATCTTTTAATTCTATCATATAGATACATAGGTTTTGGAGCAGCAAGAAAAACTTTAAAGGCTATTTTTCAGGAATCCCCTTTATTTGCACATCTGGCTCTCTACTTCCTCTGGGGCTGCCTTCTATACAACGTAACTCCTATCTGTTACTCTAATGTCCTTGTTTCTTCTAATGAAACATAAAAGTTAAAAAGCTTGGTCTATAGAGCAGAGGAGCTCTTCGCAAAGGGGCCAAACAACACACGATCTTGAAACTGGAAACTCCCCAATCTTCTCTGCCCTGGCCCTGAAGTTAACTATTCTTTGGGCCTAGCTTCCTGGGAAGTGAATGAGGACTGAAGGAATCACAGTTGGCAAGAAAAATGTCTCTCCCTCTGAAGCTCCTGGCAGCCTATTCCGTAAAGACAGGACACTTGAAGTAAGAGCATAATCGACCCGTCAGAAACATTTTGATTTCGCTTAAATACCAGGCAAGCTGACAACCACTTTTCCCACAACTGAGCAGAACCTCCTAACATGAGAGGCACTTGAAGACGTGTTAAAATTTTTGCAGCTATTAACACATTCCGAAGAAAAATACTGCTGGAGACACAAGAAAGCCAAGGATAACAATCTTCTCTTTCCAATGAAAACGTTTAGTCTGTTTGATTAAAGAAAGATAAATGAAGGGGCAAGGGCAGACTCACCTCACATTCTGTGCTACAGTTTGGTTTGCCTTGAGACCAAATTGTCTAGCTTAGGAAAAATGCAGTCTGTCTTCAAGTCCCTGCGTTCCCCGAGGAGGGACTCTGATTAGGAACTGCCCGGCATTCCGCAGAAGATTGCAGCTGGCTCCGAAGGGCCTGCTTCTCTGGCAACCTTGGCAGGGATAGGCAGAAGGGGGAAAGAGGGACAGAGTCATAAATTTATGATTCCTGCTTCCCCTTATCCCCGTTCCAGAGGATTCAAATAGAGGTGTAGAGAGCCCTAAGAGAAGAACACGACCCCCTAGACCAGGGGACCTGGACGCGTCTCCCAGCTCTGCAGTTACTGTGGCCTTGGAAAACTCATCTGGTGTCTCTGATAAATAAATAAGAGGATGGGTCGAAAACAGTATTTTCTAATTGTGAGTTGTAGCTGTTAGCGGGACATAAAATCAATTTAATGGGCTGCAACAGGCACTTTTTAGAAAAGGAAGAGGATAGGACAGAATAAAAAAACACGCTGCATCATCACATAGTTTTCTTGTTTTCTTTTGTTTCTTTGTTTTTCCACAGAGACCAGCATTTATCGATGTTTGTCCGTGTCTCCAAATTCCCCCAGGCTTCTTGGTTTCACCTCTTGGGGGGGAAAGAAGGGCCAACAAAGGCAGTACAAACTACAGACAGTGCCACCAGACACAGAACCATAATCAGTTAGTACTGCTACGTTCTAAATAGCTTTATGAGATAATTTTTCCAGCTCACCAACTCTTTCTTTAATTTTGTCTAATCTGTTATTTTTTAACCCATCCATTAAGGTTTTTAGAAATACAACATTTATAATTTTGTACTTTTAGAAGTCAATATTTAAAAACTTTTTTTGTTATATGCTTATCTTTGTAATCACATCCTTTATTTTGTGAAATATTTCGAAATTAGCAGTTCATGGAGACTCAAATCTGTTGTTTATTCTTTCTACTGACTCTCCTTCATGGCGACCTATAGTCTGTTGTGTCTAGAAATTTTTATGTGAACTCATGGCTTGATATTTCTCTGTGGAAGTCCTACAGCTTTAACATGGAGAAACATTTTTCTGGAGAAAGTTTGCTTCTACCTGCTGGTGATTAGTGTGCAACTATAACCCAGAACTACTTGGGTTCTCCTGAAGTGTCTAAGCTCAGGACGTGAGACCCAGATTCAACTTCCTCTCACTGCCATCACCAGAGCATACTATCCTCACAACAGTGTGGCTGTTGTAACACGGCCTCAAAGCGGTCATAATTTCTCCCTCCGGTCTACACTCCTTACTGCTCTCACAACCCACTGAGAGCAGGATCTTGTACACTCCTTACTGCTCTCACAACCCACTGTTCCTACTCTCCTATTAATCTGGCTTCAGTCCTCAACCTCTAAAGACTTGATCTCAGCCATCCGTGCTCTCAGCCCAGGCCCACTGAGGCTACTGGCTGCCTTGAACCAAGGCTAGGGATGTTTAGGTCATGTGCTTCAGAAGAAGCAAACAAAGTAGAATATAAAGCAAAATCCATTAAATTGGACAAAAAGCAACTCCCTCTGCCTGAAATGTTCTCCCATCCCTACTCCATTTCTGACTCTCATCTACCTGGAAAGTACTAAACTATCTTTCAAAATTCAGCTTAAACATCACATCTAGGAGGGCTTTGATGATCACATCCTACTTGTGCCCTTACTTATTCCAGTATTATTTAGGACTGACTCCTTCCTTGCTCCTAGGTGATTTCTTTTATTTTTTTTTAATTTGTAATTCTTAGAAGTGGTAGGAAAAAATGGCTAAGGAATAACACAAATTTTAAAAACTGCTTCTATGTGCAAACAAAATTACCAAAACTATGTTAAAAAAGAATCATAGAAATATTCATTTTTTACCTATTTATTATTTCATTGACTATGCACTCGATTTCTTTTTTATAAGTTAGTAAGACTTTTTTCCAGATTTATTGGGGTATAATTGATGAATATAAATTGTATATACTAAAGATGTACAACTTAATGTTTTGATATACATATGCATTGTAAGATGACCACAAGAATCAAATTAGTTAGTACATAATTTTTTCTCAACCAAGTTGTTTTAAAACAAATTATCACCTATTCCTTGATGATCTCTCTAGATCCCACATGTATTTTTATCACAGTCTCTCCAAACTTATATTTCTGTATGGCTTTCCTAGGTTGCTAAATTTCTTGGAGACAGTGACCACTTATCTCTATTCTCAGCAGAAAGTAGAATGCTTAGTATTTATTATTCCCTTAATGTTATTAAAGTAATCGGTGAATATCAACCAAAATAATCCCTTTCCATCTAAATAAAATATACTACTGTTTGTAAGGAAGAAGTAAATATTTTGTACACCACTATTTATGATGTCTTCAAGTTGGGTGCTTCTGTTAATGTTAGACTATTGCTTGTGTATAAAAGCTCTTTAGACTGTTGTGAAAATGATAATCATGAAGTCTAAACCATAGTTGTCTGCCTAGTTCAGAGTTTTTACAAAAGAAAGCACTCAAGGAACAAAAAGTTGGTTTCTACTTCATTTAGTCTGTCCCCCTGGAATCACATTCCACCTAATTATTACTACAAAAATACCTAAACTTCTTCAACTTCTGGGACTGGGTGAGATGAATCTAAGAGTAACTTGTCAAACTCCTCAAAAAGATCAAAATGAATTCTGAGGTTCAGAATTTATTATATTTCACTTTTGGGGGCCAAACTTCCTTAATTCATTTATTATCACTCAGTTTTCTTAAATGGATACTTTTTTTTTTTTTTGGAGAAAGGAGGGAACAGAGGCTATAGTTTTCCCACAAAGCTCTTCAATAAACATTTACTGAATTGAATATAAACCATTATTCTTTTTGATTCCATCAATCTACTTCATGAAACAATTGAATTTACATATTCTATTAAAACCCATTAAAAGCTAAACCTAATAAATAAGACCCTCCAAATATATTCCATCACATTCAAAAGTGAGGGATTTGGATTTCTGATTCTGGAAAGATCCTACATTTGATGGCAACATCTCAATAAACATGGCTAATGATCATGTTTGGGTATATTTCTTTAACAATATTAGCAATTATTTTTCTTTAACAAGGTTAGCAATTATTTTTCTAGATTGAAATGTCCAAATCATTAAGAAGAAGAAACTAAATTTCATTATTTTTAAAAATAAATAATGTTGTCCAATAAATTTTTAAGTCAAACCTGGAGCAATCTTAGGCTGTGCAAAAATTTAGCAAAAATTACAACATGCAGATACAAGTCCGTTTGGGACACAGCAGCCAAATGCCTTTTGAATTCTTTGGTTCCCATTTTGATGTTCTGTAGTGGGGAGCAGACTGGTAAGCAACGGAAAGAGGCAGGTCGTGGGCATGTCACCTTTCCTGTGGATTCCCAGCAGGTATCAATGAGAAGAGGAGGAGGATGGTGACCGAGCTGCCTATCAGATGCTCTATGCATTTAAAAATTCTACAATATACCTGCACAGAGCATCTTCACAGAGCAGAATAAAACGAAATGACTTTTCTATGCCTATAGAACCAAAAGTACTGTTTCAGAATGTCAGATGAAAAACATGATAGTTCAAATAGGTGAGAAAGTCAAAGCTTGGGAGAATTAAGGTCCTGTGGACTATCAACTTTTTGATTTTCCTTATTTCATAGAGGCTTCTTGTACTCTGTAAGAATGGAAATGCTGAAAGAATCTATATGACCTTAACAACAAAGTACACATGCCTAGTTGAAATCCAGGGTGAAATCAGCTCTCTTGTATTTTTATTCTTCCTATGGAGTCCTGTCTGATTGCACGGTGAACAGCAGCACCCAGTTTCTCCCAGTGGGTAATGCATTGAGACAGTCAACCCCTACACCTTCTGTTTAAATTATTTCTCTCCACAAAGTCACAAGTCATGGACTGTGGTTTCAGCCTGCCCTGCAACTGTCTATTCAATGGGCATATGATTTTCTTGCTAGTTCCTCTTGTTAGCATTTTTTCCTGCATAATGATTGTTTCATTGTTCATAATGCAAGAGCCAATAACATAGTTGTAGGATGTTCAAAATGAACCTCTCTATTTCCATCCAATTGAACAATAGCTTCCACATACTGGATAAAACTCTGTCTCACAATAGTTTTGTATGAGAGAAAAAAGAGGCAGAGTGGAGAGTGTTGAAACAATTTCAGTGCATGAAAATACCATCAAGGGATGGTGTATGTATATATATATGTATATCAATATGTTTTTTCTAAACTAAATGTTGCTGTAGTTATATTGTCTTGCCTCCTTCTTTCTCTACTCAGTGTAAACATAAAGTGCTTGATATCCATCAGGTTGACTGGAAAGGGAAGACTAGAAATGATGACACAAATTAATTCACCTTCCTAAATTGTGGACCTATTCTAGTGAAGAATCAATCTTGGGAAATAATAGTTTTTAAAAAAATCAACCTATGGGCAAAAAGTGTGAACACTTCCTGGTAACAGCCTGTATTGCTGAATTTCCGTCTTGGTCAACATTTATAATCAAGGAGAAGAAGCTATAAAGGAAGAAATATTTTTAGATCTCAGATGTAAATGGATCATGAGGAAAGAAGGAAGAGCAAGCATTTTTGGACAAGACAAAAAGCAGCAGGAAAGTATTTCTAGCTCAATCATGTTTGGAGGAGTTAAACTTGGGAAAGAGATTGCTGATGGACTAGCATTTGGGACAGCCAGACAATCAACACGGGGTAATCTCTGGAGGCCATTTCATCCTTCATTCCATTGGAGCCCAAACCGTGTTGATGTATAAATGTACCTCGTGGTTTCCAATTGTTGTTCTCACTCAGCAATGAGCCGTGCAGCCTGGGAAACCACAGATATTTGCAACTAAGGAGGTATTTTATTTCTGCTCTCCAAGGCTATGGAGTGGAAAATGCACACGAGCACTTTATCTTTGGTCCCGTGAATCCTCATAGACCTATAACCCCCATCCTCTGAGTTTCACACTCGTTAACTTGACCTGTACATAATTCTGTTACCAAAAGTGCTTCCTGGTGTGTACAGCCTAGACCGGGTAGAAAACGAGTGGGACCTCTTCCCTCCTCACAGGTCACACGCCTCTCGTTTTTCAGGTGCCCAAAGCAGACTATTTTAAAGTGGAGCAACGAGAATCTGTGGTTAAGCTTTAACTTCCATGTGCTTTCGATTTCTCATTAAAAAGGAGAAAAATGGTCCTTCCCCCACCCACGCACACTTTTTCCTGAAATCCATATCCTTTTAATTCCTTAATTCCCAGGACTGAATCAATCCCAATCTCTTCCATCAGGGGAAAAAAACAAGACAGAGCAATGAAATGAGGGCTTCCCAACATGATTTTAACTTTCCCCAATCCTTAGAGACTTCCCTCCACTGCTTTTTTCCCAGCTGTACTTGGGAGCTGTAACAGATCCAGAGACCATTTTAGAACCTCATTTGTATCATCCTGACACTTAGGAATCCAGTTTCTGCTATAAGGATGACATCAAAGTTGGTGGGCTCAAAACATGACCTACTTTTTAAAATCCATCTGTTAGGAGTCTATAGATTTGCTTGGCTTGTTTGTTTTTGACTCTCTGCAGGCAGGGCAGCGGCAGCATTCTCACTTCCCAAGCCGACTCCCCAAATAGTAATAAGCCGAATGTTCACCTTGAAGGAGCTGACAGCCTTCTAAGTATATGCCAGGCACAAAACAAACAAACAAACAAAAACACAGTGACTTTCCTTAGTGCAAGGAGAGAGAAGGGTGAGTGCAGGAAGTGGTGCTCAGTTTAATGTATGCACATCTAGGTCATTTCCCATCCAAAAGTGACTCTGGACCAGAAAGCAGCAGTAGAAAGTAGAGCCAGTTAGCGTGCCACTCTTTTGCCCCTGTAGGGTCATGATGTTATGGTTCTTTCCAACAATGAGGTCCCTGATACCACACATCCAAAAATGAGGGATTTGGGAACTGCAAGGTGCAGTTGATACACTGTTTGGTGCAAGGCCCTTGGATTGGTGAGTAAATATTCATTGTGCCTTTTCCATTGATTTTACTCTAGCTCAGTGGCTGCACACACGTACACACGACGAAATCTCCAAGTTCCCCCAAAGTCTATCATTTCTGAATTAGAATAAAGCTACAAATGAGGGTGGAACGGAGAGAGGGTGGAAGAGAGGGAGGGACCAAAGAGTCCAGGAGGGAAGGTGGATGAGAGGGAAGGAGAAAGGTAGGGGACAGAGAAAGCAGGAAAGAGAAACAGGACGTTCATATATACCAGCTATTCGGCTAGATCATTTATCTACCTAAAAGTCGCATTCCAGATCTTATTAACATTTAGCCTCACATCATGCTGACTGCAACTCAGTTTTAATTACTGACTCAGCAGCACGTTGCAATATGGTTCAAGATTTTAGAATCTTTTCATGAAAGCCTAGCCTCCTTACATCCACGCCTCCAGTGTCCAATTCCGTAAATCAGCAATCCCAAAACTTTTTGGTATCAGGGACTGGTTTTGTGGAAGACGATTGTTCCACGGACTGGGGAAAGAGAAGGCGGTTTGGGGATGATTCAAGTGCATTATATTCATTGCACCCTTTTCTTCTATTATTCATTGCATTGCAATATATAATGAAATAATTATATAACTCACCCTAACGCAGACTCAGTGGGAGCTCTGAGCTTGTTTTTCTGCAACTAGACAGTCCCATCTGGGAATGACGGGAGACAAGGACACCTGAAGCGTGTTGCTTATGTCCAGTCTACTCTGTGATCACATTTTGGTTGTTGTCACGGCAGAAAACCCCGCTTCACCATGATTGGGTGTTGGAAAGGGAAGAAGGCTTTTCCGTGCTGATCTGACAGGAGGCAGAGCTCAGGAGGTGATGCAAGCAATGGAGAGCGGCTGTACATACAGATGAAACTGCCCGTGCTGGCGGCCGCCCACCTCCTGCTGCGTGGCCTGGTTTCTAACCATGGCCCAGGGGTTAGAGACTCCTGCTGTACAGAATCCTGCATCCCTGCAACTGACTTCACTCTCCTCTTTGTTCTTGCCACTCTTAGGCTTCAAACCTGTCAGTGGCTCTGCCTGGCCCACTCAAAAGGCTCAAAGTCCATGGCCTGACATCTAAGGCCGTCTACATTTCACTTAAATTTTCACTTTTAAGCTTATCTTTACTGTGCCTCGATTTAAATGCTCACAAAATAGCTTCTTCACCTACAGGACTGCATCTGTATTTTAAGTGAGAAGAAGAAAACAAGAAGAGAATAAGAAGAGGTGGCCCCTGCACTAGGAAAGAATATACTTTTCAAGAAATTCCTAACGGACACTGATCTATAACGTCTTGGTCTGAAATGGTTCTATAAATCACCAATAGCTGCAAGAATGTCTGGAAAGGCAAATAATTCTATCCCCAACACCTCAAGAATCGAGGTTCTGATCATAAGGAAGAAAGGAAGAATGATTATTGGGTAGGCAACTTGCAGGGTGCTAAAGAGGTTCTTGGAAAGAAGTTACAAGGTATTTCGGTAACAGAAACTACACAAATACATCAACCAACTGTGCAGGGATAAGTTTGCATAGCAGTCTATGAAGTTACATCGAATTTTGTTATAGCAAGTCAACTCTAGGTAGATGGAATATAAAATATCTCACATTAGTATTTAAGTATTTTTATAACCTTTTTGCTCTTCTTTCTGAATTCTGAAATCAAGTCATGAAATAACAAGTGGGTTAAGTCTTGATAACAATGAAAACTCTACTTTTCTTTCTAATTAAACGATCTTAGGCCCAGGATAATATTGGATATTAAAATTATTCAGTAATTTTACAAACAGTTTGAGTGCGAGCACATTAAGGTGACTGATCTTTTTGTGTTGAATCAAGAAAAAATTACAGAAATATTTATCCAGCATCATAGTCTAAAGGGAAAGAATCATGATTAAAATAAATCTGTCTCTACATAAGAATTTGCATTAAAATCGAAAATAAATGCAAGTATATGACAAATGCTTGCAATGTATAGACACGTAAGTATGTCAGTTGCTTTCAGATAGGTCAAGTATGGGGGTGAGGACGGGCAGGAGTAATTGTCTTTGTGATCCAGCAAACTTGGAATGAGTCACATTCTTTATGTCTAAGAAATCGGGTTGTTTTTTTTTTTTGCTTTCTGTTTTGTTTGTTTAATTTCCCACACACCATGGATGTATGTGTCTAAGAAATTTGATTGGCAGTTAATGCTAAACTGTTGGCTACAGAATGAAATGAAATTTTTTCATAACCACATTGAACTATGGTGAAAGTGTTCCTTAAAAAAACTAAAGAGAAGTCACTCCTGGGCTTTGCACCAGCAGAAAAACTGTCTGTCCTTCTTCCATTATATTTCCAGTGCCTACTGATTTGAGCTGATCTCACTTTTTGGTATTCTGGTACTCTTATTTTGACTTTTGCACTATCTTTGCTTTAAAACATAAGCTCCCAGGGGCCTATGTTTTTGTTTTAATTTTAGCAAGCTTCTAAGCCAACACCAAAGATAAGTGTTCCATGCCCAAATCTGAAGAAACCCAGGCACAGTCCAAGGACAGTCTTCCAATCTATACTTTGCGACGGACTCATCATGTTGGCATCAGGTAATTCATCTCTCTCATTCATTTCTGAATGAGAATAATAGCAGCCATCCGCACTTAAGCACTGCTTCCTTTGTCATTAAGTATTTGTTAAGCGTTCACAAACATGACACCAAATTGGAGCTTTGCAGGCTAAACCAGACAGATGCTGTTCCTGGCTTTCGGGAGATTTCATGATGCAAAAGACAGGTGGAGTCTGGGCGTGTACGTGCAAGGTAAGAGTGTGCAACCTTCAGTGTGCACATACCACTAAAGAACAAAGACCGAAACCACCGTCATTTTTCTAACGATGTGTGTTTGTCTGAATTCAGATCAACTCTGGCCACGGATTAAGGGAACCATATTTCCATTTCAAAAACGTTAGGCTTCACCCTAGAGAAGAACCAGATTCTGCCTCCTTCCATATTTGCACAGGGGCGTTCACCAGCATATGCCTAAAGGTATCCATGTAGCAGGTACACAAGTTGGCTCCCACAGAAGAATAACGAGCAGCCGAACATTCACTGTGCCAATGCGATGTGACCACTGACTTCACAGCATGTGATGAGCTGGGGTGGTGTTACCCACATGCATATTACCACTATGGTGGTATTCTTTATAGTAGAGTTCAACATGAGGCTAAACTGCAGTGGTTATTTCTGCCAAGGAAATACTTCCTCTGGACAGAAGAGGGCATTTAGGGAAGCGAGAACCAAGGAGGCACAGAATGGAAATTATGCCGTGTTAATATGTCTCCAGCTACGAAGGCCCAGCTGTTCCCATTAACCTTGTGTCAACTTGTATTACTAAGAGACAGTCAATTATGGGAGGTCCTATTATAATTCTTTTTAACCAAAAATAGTTGGAAGTTTTTATCTGGGGCCTAGCTGTGTTTCCCTTGTTTACCTGATCTAGGCTTTCGGTCCGCGCGTAATAAGAGGAAAGGCTGCCATTTTAGCCTCAGTGCCTCCTGATACGTGTGTTAAACTCACCACGGCCTCATTATTTATTAATGTCCATTTATTATACTTCAGTGGAGGATGGAGGCCGAAGCCACGATGGTGACAGATGTTCCAACAGATCAGCTTATATAATGAGCAGTCGAGCCAAATCTGTCGCAAGTGGTGTTTTTTAAAAAAACACGCTGACTTCAAAGAAATGAGTTGTGGCATCTGTAACAGCGACGAAGCAGTGCCAGTGGAGGCGAGCGGGTCTGCGGACGGGCGGCTCAAGTCATGCGATGACTGGAGCTCGCCGCGCAGTGACGGGAACAACATCTGGGCTGCAGCAAGCCGGCCAGGACGTTTTAAAAGAGCTCCTGTGGTGCCTCCGACTTTGATTTCACAGAGCTGCAGGGAAAGAAACAGGCCACATTCAAGAGCTCATGTGTTTTGGCTCACACGTGTTGTCCTCGGTCACTGCGGAGGGCCTCGTCCAGCTGGGGAATCCAAGGGACACTCTCGAACAGTTATTCTCTGTCCACTTGGCTGGCTCTGTGGGTTTGTGCTGCGATCTGGGCAGACAGTTCCTGCAAAGAGTGTAAAATAAGAAATAACTCTCACCAATCCATGAAAATTACACTTTTTCTTTCTCAGCAAGAAACTCTCAAGGGATGTATTTGTGCAAGAACTTGACACTGATCAGTTGGTTTTGGATACTATGCCAGTTGGAAACTAAATTGTGTGTGTGTGTGTGTGTGTGTGTGTGTGTGTGTGTAGTGAGGGGGTAAAAAGATTATGTCCTACAACTGAGATTTAAGAATATGTGCTCCCAATATTCCTGTATCCATTCTCAGTATCACCAGTATCACAGCATTCAAAATTACTTTGCCTCTGTCTTCTTTCTAGAATATTCATTTATTCAACAAATATTGCTGTGACATTGCCGTGTCCTGAGCAGAGAGAAGACCTGGCACTGACTCCCGGCTTTGCAGCCCACCAGTTCCATGAGCCTCACTTACTTCTGAGATGCTTTGGAGAGCATTTACAAGGTGCTTTAGAAACCCTAAAGTTTCACCCTGTGGGACAGCGAGGTGATAAAGAGCATGGTCTCTGGAGCCAGAACCCCTCGGTGCAAATGTTGACTTTTCCCCTCCCAGACTTTGGGTACATCATTTAGTCCCTCTTTGTTACCCAGTGTCGTGTCTGTGAGCTGGAGGCGATGATAATAGCACCTATTACAGAGTTGCTAGGAGCAAATGTGTAATGCATATGACGCACTCAGGATTTTACTTGGCACACAGAAAGCATTATGAAGTACTTGCTCTTTTAAAGCTCCCTCTCTCCTCCTCTTTTCTCCTCTCCTCTCCTCTTTTCTTCTCTTCCGCAAATGCCCACAGCAGCACATGTGTCAGAGCCCTTAGTGGAGGACTTAGTCAACTCACAACCTCAGATCAGATTCAGGGGGAGTGAGAGAGAAGGAATGGCCTAAACAACAAGAAGAAAGATAAAGAGGACATTCCCACCTCTTTGCCTGTCCTCATTTCAAGTCACAGATGCTTAACGGTGTCTGAAAATGACTACCCAAATATGCCAAGAGCAAAAGGCATTTAAAAAATAACTTTGATATGATCATAATCTTCATGAGATACTGCATTTGATTCAGTCTCTAAAAGTGACACTCACCCTGGTAGAATATTTTGGGTTCACGTGCTCCAAGAACTAACAGAATCATCCCAGTGTGGAAACTCATAAATGAGTCACTTTGGGAAGAGCATTTTTTAAAATTTTTATAAACTCAGTAACAGCAGAAACAGATCATAGCCTCCAGAAGCCACAGTGATAATCCTTCTTATCCAACCCATTTTCACTTCAGGATGGAAGATGGTGTTGGGCCCAGCAGATTTTCCTTGAAGTTTATGATGGGTCAGCTACACAGACAAGAAGTCCAGGATCCTCTTTGATATCTCTTTTTTCCCCCTTATCTAAGCCAACTCAGTGCTACTTTTTATTGGGTTTCCATTACTTCAGTGTTCTTCATGGAGTCTCAGTTCCTGTAACTGTTACAGCTGATGGTAGTTTAGTACTTTGAACATCGTTAATTAAATCATCACATCACGCAGGCCAGACATATTTCCATCAAAAGTTGCTATCTTGTCCTTCAGCCTGGAAGCTTTGGCATGGTGCCCTCTCAGAAAGCTTGGACTGCATCTGAAACCATGTGGCATAGAGAAAAACCAAAGACAGACCATCCTGAGAAAACTCGAACTGGGAATAAAGCTCTGCTTTCCAGGGACCAAGCACCAGGAGACTGGCCATACTCAGAGAGTATGTGAGTTTTGATGTTTTCCTGAGCAATTTCACTTGCTTCCACACCACCTGTTTCACTCTGACCACCCTTCCCACCAACTTCTATTATAGTGACAAATAAATCCAATACCCAATTTTGACTGTCCTCTTTCCAAAGTGCATGCAATTCTAGCATACCTGGCTTACATGACACTTATTATAAACCAGCAATTATTTTCATGTTGTAGGAAAGAAATTCATCTTTTCCCAGTGATCACCTAAAGGTTGTCTTTTTATGAGAACCCATTCTGAGTCACAACGATTAATTCCTTATAAAGATGAGTAAGCTCATTTTTTTCCTTTTACTGATGAAGTAGGATACAACTGCAGTGATGGCTATAAGGAAAGAAGTAAAGGATATTAACACTTACTAAACACCTATTACGTGTCAGTCCTATTCTGCAATTTCAATGCTCTTACATTTGTATTGTTAATGCAGGCTACCAAGCTCATAATCATGGCTACCACTTTTAAAGTACTTCCAAGTGATCCTGTGTTCCATCTCTACAAACTTGTCTTTTCAGTCCTTACTTTCTAAGGGAGAGATACCCTTTTAGTTTTAAGTCTCATGCAGGCCCTGCGATCCCAGTGGTCAAGGACTAATTCATCCCAAAATGATGATTCTGTGAGGCTTCTTGGTGTAATGGTGATCACTCTGGACTCTGGATCCACCATTGTGATGATTCTGCTTCCCAATAATTCAGAAATAAGACTATATATGCTAAAGTGTTTAACAGAATGAAATTAAGTTTCCAAATTGTAGAGCTATTTCTCTCACGGATGCTTGAGAGCTATGCTGTCCCATATGGTAGCCACTAGATGCATGTGTCTCCCAAGCACTTGAACTGTGAAGACTGGGACTGCAGAACCAGATTTTAAAACTGACTCAATCTTGATGAATTTAAGTTTAAATTTGAAAACAAAACAATGTAAAATATTTTTCTATTAAACGCAGCTTTATTGTTTTGGAAAGGCTACATTGAAAATTCAGCATCCAAATGAGATATGCTGTTAGTGTAAACAGACACAGAAGTTCAAAGAATTAGAACAAAAGAAAAGTAAAACCTTACATAAACCAGTTTTATATGAATTACATGTTGAAATAACAATATTTAGGATATATTGAGTTAAATGGATTATTAGAATTATTTTCACCTGTTTCTTTTTTTAATGTGGCCACTAGAAAATTTTTAAGTTATATATATGACTCATTTTGTATTTCTATTGGGCAGCAATACTCTGGAAAGACAATTACGAAGGAAATAGAGTCTCTTCTATGTTGAAATGCAGAGGGTAGAGAATAGATGTGTGCAGGGGGGGGGTAATAAAATACTAATTTAGCCCAGCTAACCATGTGGAAGAAAGATAATATTACCTGAGAATAAATCATGGACCCATTATTCCCCATAGGGCTGATTTTCCATTCTATTTCTATTTTATTAAAATTGACTTTGAGAAACCCTGCTCCAACCTGGGGGACGGAGAGATTCACCATCCCTAAAAAATAATAATAATAAAAAGAAGCCTTATGCTGGCTGCTTCTAGGTGATAAGATTG
Organism: Cephalopachus bancanus; assembly: GCA_027257055.1. Lineage (NCBI taxonomy): Eukaryota > Metazoa > Chordata > Mammalia > Primates > Tarsiidae > Cephalopachus > Cephalopachus bancanus. The sequence continues at coordinate 2,347,660 of JAPVLO010000140.1, forward strand.
CTTTGTGACATTGACTACTTAATATCTAAACACAGCACCCCTCTCCCCTTTAGCAATCTGGTGGAGGGGTATAGAAGATGCGTTTTTATTTATTCATTCATTTATTTATGTCTATATGACCTGAAGTTCATGTTTTTGAATAGTTCAATTTGCCATGCAAATATATTACAACAAACAAATCGAATTTCAAACATTTTTAAAAAGTGCTTAAAATGGTGTCATAAACACACAGCTTACAGCAATGGCATGAAATACACCCCTATGTGGTGTTTGTGGGGCTTGATGAGAAGGAAGAATTATGGGAAAAGTTTGTGTCAAACTGATTCTTTAAAGTGAGATCATCGATCAAAATTCACCACTGCCAAATATGCAACTTGAGAACAAAGTCCAGTGCTGCTATTAACTATGTTTTCTGGCGATTTGATGACACAGATTAAACTGCTGTAAAGAAAACTGCTGGGCATCACGTTCTCGCAACTGTCATCAACGCTTCGGCTGAGTGTCCACAGGTCATGAAGAAAAGCTGCTCAGCATTTACTGCAGGTGTCTCTCTCACTTCGCATAGTCGAGAATCTGGGCAACAGGTATATGTTCGTGACAACACCTGCAAAGCCACTGCACTGCTGTCTTAGGAAAGAAGTCTTGGAGAGATTGAAAAGCATGGTGGAGATGGGCATGGGACAATAAACTGACATGAGATACCGCATGAAATTCATTTCCATCTAACTTGGAATCACGTAGAGTTTCCACAAACATTCTGTAAAATATTTTAAATCGTTTATAATGCACCGTATTTCAAAGGACTGAGGCTATGTAACGTTTTAAATGTTTAGAAACTCTTCCTAAGGGCACCTGATCTCAATCCAGGGAAAGTGGAGGCCAAAGGGAGGCCTAAACTTTCCCTGTATGATGACCATTTATGGACCTAATCCTAAATTGCACCCCACATCTTTAAAATAATAATAATAATAAAAAAATCTTCCAAACAGAAATGTATCTTAGAATTAATAGCATGCTGGTTCAATTTTAATCACTTTTGTTGAGCTCTTTGCACTGTTGATACAACACGGATTGAGCTTAAATACCAAGTAAAATGTCTTCAAGTGGGGTACTTTAGGATATAGCATTGAAACCAAAGGCTGCTGTGCACATAGAAAGAAGGTGGGGACATAATCTTGACATTAGTGAAACTCACAGAAGCAATGACATCAATCCCACATTTTCTTACAGAGCAACAACCAATTGCTTCATAGGACCAAACAAGGAGAAGAAGCCAGCTTAGAGTGTGTTTGAGACATGTGCCAAAGGATAGCCTGTTGCATGCCAAACAGTGTGATAGACGGCAGGTGAATTTCAAAGCACTGAGACACTGGTGTGACTGATTAGGTGCTCCACAGAACTATAGGTAAGACCTTGGGTCAAGTTTATTCGGCATCATGTTTTCTTTATTAGAGGTTCAAAACATAATGACACATCTTAGATATTTAAAAATACAAAATTTAGCCAGGCTCGGTGGCTCAGCCTATAATCCCGCGCTTTGGGAGGCTGAGGTGAGTGGATTGCCTGGGCCCGTGGGTTCGAGACCCGCCCCGGCAACTTGGCGAGACGTCGTCTCTACAATACATCAAAAACTAGCTGGGCATGGTAGCGCGCGCCTGTAGTTCTGGCTCCTTGCAAGGCAGGAGGATCGCCAGAGCTCAGCAGGTCGAGGCTGCGGTGGCCAGGAGCGGCCACTGCACTCCAGTCTGGGCGACAGAGTGAGACTCCAACTCAAAAAAAAAAAAGAAAAAAATTCAAAATATAAGTAAATATATAAACAAAGCTTGTACCTTCAGTTTATTTGCAGCTGCCATGATACATTCGTAAGAGACTTTCTGCTCTTGACATTAGTGAAACTCACGGAAGCTTTCCTCCAATATAAGCGATGCTTGGATAAAATGTGTGTCTCCTTACTTATTCAAACGACTGTTTGAAAATATGAATCATTTGGTGTCTCGTAGGTGAGAAACATCAAGTACAGAAAAGATGGAATTTTCTTGTGTCCTCTTGTCCACAAACAAACCCAAAGGATCGCTCCATCTTCCTTACTGGAAGTGGCCACAGAGATTTACTAAGGAATGCAGATAGCTTGTTTTGATTTCCAGGAGAATGAAATGCTTGCAGGCTAGTTAGCAATCAAACCGGTTGCATTTGTATATCGTGAATGTGTTTTACTGCCGTACTGCGGCAATCACAATGTAAACATTTCCCATCCTTTCTTAGTGAAGCAGTACCATGATATACTTGGCTTGCAGAAATGAAGGACACGGGGAGCCGCTGCTACTCATATCGTATTAGGAGTGGCAGGGCAGTATGTCCAGGACACAAGGGTACGTTTTAAGTCTTCTGTGTGGACCCAAGACCAAACAGGTGTCCCTTCCTTCAACCACATTCTTCCTAGTATTTGCTCCCATAGCACTATCGATGACCTTTCCATGGAGAACAGTTAACACTGTGATCGTTGCACATTCATTTGAGTTATTGTTTGATTGCCAGGCTTCCGCCATTCGATTTCGTACTCTATTATGCTCTACGTGCGCAGGGAAGTTCTGTGTCTTGTCCATCACAACATTCTCCAAGTCTAGAACGATGCCTGATTCACAGTGGATGTTCAATAACTATTTGTGATGATTAATGATAAGGAAAAAAGTCTCTGCATGTTCAGTACAGATGAATCTATGATTTTCCTCATTTTTTGATCCGTGGTTGCTTGAATCCAGATGTGGAATTCATAGATATAGACATCACATTTTGTTTACTCACTCTTCTGTTGATGGACACTTGGGTCTCTTCCATTTTTTGGTCATTGTGAATAATGTTACTATGAACAAGGGTGTGCAAACATCTGCTCAAGACTCTGCTTTCAATTCTTTTGGCTATGTACCCAGAAATGAAATTGCTGGATCATAGGGCAATTTTATTTTTCATTTTTTAAGCAACGAAAGCCACACCATTTTATACAGTGGCTGCACCATTTATTTTATTTTATTTTATTTTTTAACTTTAAAGATGTGAGGTACAACTCAGGATTAGGTATACAAGCAGTCATGGTAGAGGCTGCACCATTTAACATTTCCAACAGCAGTGGACGATAGTTATAATTTCTCCCCATCCTCATCAATACTTCTTTCTAGGTTTTTGCTTTGTTTGTAATAATAACCACCCCAATGGGTATCAATGGTATCTCCTTGTGATTTTGATTTGCATTTTCCTATTGACTAGTAATGTCAAGCATCTTGCTATTTGCTTTTTGACCATTTGTATACCTTCTTTAAAGAAATGTCTGTTTAAGTCCTTTGCCTGTTTTTTAAATAAGTTTGTTTATTTTGTTGTTGTTGCTGTTGAGTTGTAGAAATTCTTTATATATTCTAGATATGAATTCCATCATACATCTAATTTGCAAGTATTTTCTCCAATCCTGTGTGTTGCTTTTTCACTCTGTTGATAGTATCCTTTAATGCCCTAAAGATTCTTAATTTGCTTAAATCCACTTTATCTGTTTTCTCTTTTGTTGCTTAGGATTATATCTTACCATACGGCAATTATTGTAAACAATTCTGGGATCAGATGGACCTGAGTTCAAATCCTGATTTTACTCCTTTTCCAACCAGGTATCTCTGGGTGGGTCAGTCCCGTATTTGCTTCATTCACTTATTTATAAAATAATGCTAAATACTACTTTCCTTGTTTAGATTTGGGAAACTAAAATAGAATTGTGGGGTCACAATAATGTTATGAGAATATTCGTCTAAATTTGTATAAATTTAGAGCTGATGGGATTTTCCTTAAAGTAATTCAGTTACAAGATCAGTGAATTTTGGCAAGAGATAAAATTTATACTCCAGAAATAAGCTGATCTGATATTGACCTTTACCCTCATTATCTCAACCCATTTTTCTCTCTTTTCAAAGAGGCCTGGAAAAAAAGAATTTTTTTTTAAGGATCTCCCTATTAGAAATAATTTCGTATAGCATTTTGAAGTTTTGTACCTGTATCTCCAGGGGAACTGACACACGAGAGGGAACGCTGATGGCTTCAGTTCCCCCTTTACAATACCTAATGGTAAACCCTGAAAATCACCAAGACTTTCCTAGGGGCTCCCCCTTCCCTCAGCTGACCATTCCTGATGGGGTGCTGTTCACTGGATGGAAATAGGCAGCAAGAAGACGAGAAGCTGTGTTGAAAGGGTGCGTTTTGGCGACTGTGCTTTCCGTGACAAGAACGTCACCCTAAGATGACACCCACTAGCTGGTGGGTCAACAGACATCCCCATGGTTTTTCTCAGAGCAAAGAAGTGCTTCTCCCAAGTGTCTCACCAAGAGGGAAAAAAATCAGCAAGGAGCACCCTCTTCCTCATTCCCTCTTCCACTCTCTTCACTTCTCCCTTCATCCCTTCCCAATCAGAATTCTTTCTCTACTTGTTATTATTGCCCTAATCTCCTTTCTTCTATGTTGCCAGACACCATGTAGGCATCAAAAGACGTAGACTGTGTCCCAGCTGGTCCCTTGATGGCTGAGTGCCGGAGACCAGCTCCAGCCGGGTTCAGAGTACCCCAAAGGTGGAGATGGCGTCGGCGATTGGGGGTAAGAAGAGAGAAAGAAAGAGACTGGACTCCAGTCTAGTGCAGAAGTGAATGAGTGTTATTGGGAATTACAACGGGTCTTTTATACACAAAGTCAGATGTGGGAGGGGCATCCCCCACCCACCAGAAACCTTAATCCATGAAAACTTAATCAATGATTGCCTTTAAACCCTTTTCATATGATAATCTTAAAATCCCATAACAAAGGGTAACCTTATCCGTGACTGACATATTCTATAAACCTTTTTCATCCTAAACTGACTGATTTATGCCAAGTTAAACAATTCTAAAGAAGCTTGAGTATTTACTTTACAAACGAAAGTGGCCCATCCCAGAATGTTTGGAATGTGGCGCAGTCCAAAGTTCACAGCGGGCTACCTGCAAGTAACCCAGCCTCATTCTTTCAGCAAAATGGCTGTCTTCTAAAACTATATTCTACAATTTACACTTCAATAAATCCTAAGATCATGACCCAGAAGCCTGTGACCAATACTAAGGCTCTTAGATGTGACACGAGTTTGAATTATAAGTTGTGTGAAAGCCAAAACTGCAGTTTGCGGAAGAATGGGAGCAATGAGCTTCTAAAGTTAGCTTGTGTTCGTCCCAGTCTCAGAGTTTTTATGTTTTGAGCTCACAGGAGCTTAATCTGGTTAGTGCTGAGTAGAAAGGGGGAGGAAACGGGGTCAATAGCTCCCAAACGCATCCTAGTGGTCTCGGGGTCAACGGCCCTTCCTGATCCCTAACGAACGGCCCTTCCTGATCCCTAACGCTCAGTGGGCCTCCGTGGCCGACTCCCAACAGCTGAGTGATTACGGGCACTTCTGTGAGTCTCAGTTTCCTCATTTGCAAAGTGAGGATACAATCATCTCACAGGATTGTTAAAAAGACTAAGTGAAATAATGTATGTGAATGGGTAGTGTGTACTACAAAACGCTGTGCAAACTCTGGTTGTTTTTTGTGCCTCAGACGAGGGAAATTCTGCATTCACTTTTCCCCCATCTCTCCCTGGGAGGCATTGTCTTCTTATGGTATTTAGGGAGGGTAAGGCAAGAGAAAGAATCATATTCACCAAACCGATTCGCTGACAACAGCAGAGGCTGAGGCGACAACGGACAAGCTTTTCTCTAGTGGGCCGCCAGGGTCACTGCACAGAGAGAACGTGCACAAGACACAGAGAATGGCGCCATCGGTGTTTCTTCAGTCCAGAGGTCAGTCACAGACCCTGTGAACGGTCTCTCTTATTCAGAACGAATAGCTGAAACAAGCCCTACCAAAGGAGGTTACAGTGTACGGAAATAAAACTCTTGTGGCCTCTGCCTGATGGAAAGGAAATGACAAGAGTCCTGGGTCATTGCTGGAAGATTGTCTCTCATCTTCACCATTCTCCTTGTTCCCTTCCCTGTCCCCCAGAGAACTTTAGTCACAAGTTCCAATTTTCCCACCACTCTTGATACATGCCTCTTGCTGTGGTTTGAAACCCCACTCCACACTCATGTTGAAATCACCAATATGGCAGTATTGAGGGGTGGTTAAATCACGAACGAGGTGATTAACTAATTGTGTGGAGGATTGGAGAACGGCTCCACACGTGTTCAGTCAACTGATTTTCCAAGAATGAGGAGCCTAATAGAGTCATGCAGCCCCACGAGGCAGTTTCCATAGAGCCATGGAATCACTCCTACTCATAACCACCCTCCAGAAGTATCATCCACAAAGGGTGAACTGGGCATGGGGGGAGCTACTCTCCCATTTCCCATTATCCATACTTCTCTTAGAATACACATTGCTTTCTGCTTTGTAGAACTTCCGGAGCTTCACTGTCCTATATGGTAGTCACTAGGTCCATGTGTCTGAATTTAAGTTTAAATTGGAATCAACTTGGTACAGAGTGACATTTATGCTGGGCACGGTGGCTCACACCTGTAACACCGATACTTTGGGAAGCCAAGGTGGAAGGATTGCTTGAGCCCAGGGGTTTGAGACCAGCCTGGACAACATCATGAGATCTTGTCTTTCCAAAAAAACTTTAGAAAAATTTGCCAGGCATGGTGGTGCACGCCTGTAGTCCAGCTACTCAGGAAGCTGAGGTGGAAGGATCACCTGAGCCCAGGAGGTTGGGGTTGTGGGGAGTCATCTTCATGCCACCGCACTCCGGCCTGGGTGGTAGAGTAGGGGTCTGAATAAAAAATAACAGCAGTGAAAGTAAAGTTTAAAACTCCAACCCTCAGAGAGACCAATCTCATTCCAGGTGCGCAGTCGTCACGTAGGCTCGTGGCTACTGTGCTGGTCAGTGCAGGTAACGCTTTTCAGCATCTGCATCCAGAAAGTCCTATTGGACAGCGCTGTTCCAGAACACTCACCCACCACTTCCACTCTCCTTCCCTGGCCTTTGGCAACTAGGTCTCCCATCGTCACCGTTCTCCTCGTCCCCTTCCCTGTCCTCCGTACAACTTTAGTCACAGGCTCCAATTTTCCCACCGCTCTTGACACACAACTCTTGATAGGGTTTGAAAGTCCACTCCAAAACTCGTGTTGAAATCACCCATATGACAGTATTGGGGGGGTGAGGCCTGTATGAGGTGATTAAATCTCATGAATGAGGTGATTAACTCATGAGTGTTCTGTTGTCATGAATGGATTAAGCCATGCATGGATTGATGGGCTATCATGAGAGGAGAACTGGTGGCCTTACAAGAAAAAGAAGAGAGACGTGAGCTGGCAAGTTTGTACACTCAGCCCCCTTGCCATGCGATGCCCCGAGATGCCTCAGAAATCATCAGAATCCCCACTGGTGAGAAAACTCTCACCACACTGTACGGAGCCCCTCAACCTTGGACTTCTCGGCCTTCAAAACAGTAAGAAATAAGTTCCTTTTCTTTGTAAATGACCCAGTGGCAGGTATTCTGTTATAATCAACAGGAAAAGGACACATATTCCTCACTTTCAACATTCACCCCAATGTGTCATGATTATGGGTCTGCATAGGTGACTCTCTGATGAGGCTCTGGAATCCTCCAAAAGAACACTCTTTTCTTGCTCATCACGACATCTTCAGCAACAAGATCTGGCACGTGGCAAGAGCTCAACAAATGCTACATGTGGGGACAAAGGAAGGATTGAACTTTAAGTAAACAAGCAAACGCATGTGTTAGAAGCTCAGGGTGTCATTTACCCTCCTCCCTCTGAAGTTCCAACAGATGCACCACACACGGAAAGCAGTAAAAAAAAAACTGTAGAAACAAAATACAGTCTTATTCATCTGGGCAGACACCTGGTGCCCCCCAAAGCAGAGCTTTGGCAAAAGCTGGGCTGGGAAACTTTGGAAGACCTCCTGCTTTCTCGAAACCTCCTTCTCCCAGTCTATGCCTATATTACCCCCGACCTGTAGGTGGCTCTTACCATTAGAATGTGGGGGGGGGAAGCCAAGCCAAAGTACTCCCATAAGTTTCAGACAAAAAAAATAGTAAAACATGCAGCGAGAAGCAACATGTGTCCCCCAGTATGGAGTGCTCCAAAGGGCTTCACCTCCGCACAGCACCAGCGACTGGACCCAGAGCCCACAGACACCCGCACAGTTTTTCTCAGAGCAAATCTTTTGTCCAAAGTTTCTTAGATCCCTACCAAGAAAGAAAACATTTTTGCCTCACAGAGCACCCTGATCTATGGGAGGTTGGAGAGATTGCTAGGTCCTTTTCTATAATTTTATTTTTACTTTTTTCCTAGATGAAATGATATCTATTGTACTATCAACTCACTAGCACAGATGTACAGCTTCTAACCTAGAAGCAACCATGTTAGTTACATAATACAGCGTTCTTTTCAGCGACCCTGGGCCCATAACTAGCAGGATAAAAATATGCCTATCTCTTGTGAAGCCCGGGCTTCGCCAACCCCCAACTCCCTCCCTGCAATCAGCAGCACCTTGGTGACTGGCCCAGAGGCCCTAGGATGTGAAACGCCGCCCTTTCCTCGCGTCATTCTGAAACTAGACTCCAGGGGGCGCCGGCCGCAGAAACCGTCAACTCCTGAGACTCCGGCCGAGCCAGGGCAAGCTCTCCAGGAGGGAGGATTTCCACGTTGCAGATCAGGCCTTCCGCGCTTAGGAGCCGCGCTCCTTTAGACGACATCGACGATGAAATGCCTGTAGTTTGGGGAGGGGAGACTGCGATGCCAGCCACGATACTCCGTTCAGGCAGAAAAAAGAAAGGAGCCTTTCCCTCCTGTCTTTTTGTGAGGACGCTTCAGTTCTCTGGGTCTCCTCTGGTCCTGCAAAGGGGTAAGGCAGCTCCCCAAGCAAAACCTCCAGACATCCCAATGCAAAGTTCATGAGTTTTCTCATTTTCATTCACGTATTTATTTGTCATCTTCCTTTATCAATCGCCTTCTCTTTGCCAGGTCCTGGTGGCAAAAAATAAAAGAGAGAGAGCTCCTTCCCTCAGGGAATCCCACGAGACCTGGGCCAGGGGACCGACCTGGAAAGCAGACGTTGAGGTAGGTTCTTCGAGAGGGTTTGCACGGAGTGCTGCGGCAACATTTTAGAGGACGAGCTTATGCCTCCCGAGGAAAGGTGGATGAGAGAAACTGAAATTTGGAAAGGCTTCACTGAGGAGAGAAGTCCCTGGAAATGAGAAGGCGGTGGGGGAAGACCTTCGGGACGGAGAGAAAAGTGATCAGGAAGACAAGGAAGCTTGCGAAATGCTTGACGGGGACTGCAAGGGGCCCGTCCCTGAACTGGCTGAATGACGTCTCCAAACTTGTAGAGACATCACCATGGCTGCCTCTGGAGGTCACATGCAACGCCTCTTTCCGACTTGACCTCTGAAGACCTCCTGGTTCTCTATGTTTAGGCTTTTGTCTCTCTACCCTCTCAGTATCTTCGAGGTAAAACTGAATAGACAACACATGTTAAAAAACATACAATTTCTAGTTGCCCTCCTTCCCACACGCCAAGGTCATCAAACTTCAAAAACAAACAAAATTAGCAGAAGCTACATGGGGGTCCACTGTGATGTTCATTCACTCTGAGTCAAACTTCCTCAAGGCAAGGGACGAGGGCTTTGTAACAGCGCGTGGGAGAAGTGACTTTTCAGATTCTCTTTACTGTTGCTGAGTGGGAGCTTCGATTTTGTTTGAAAAAATATTTTCTTAGCCGGACTCGGTGGCTCAGCCTGTCATCCCGCGCCTTTGGGAGGCTGAGGTGAGTGGATGGCCTGAGCCCGCGGGTTCGAGACCCGCCTGGGCAGCGAGACCTCATCTCTACAATAAATAAAAAAATCAGCCGGGCGTGGTAGCGCGTGCCTGTAATTCCGGCTACTCGGAAGGCTGAGGCGGAAGGATCGCCGGAGCCCGGCAGGTCGAGGCTGCGGTGGCCGGGAGCGGCCACTGCCCTCCGGTCTGGGCGACAGAGTGAGACTCCGACTCAAAAAAATAAAAATGTTTTCTTGAAATTCATTTAAGCAAATTAAGAAAAAAGGAATCTGCCAATCTCTGCAATCCATTTCACCAAATACCTTTAAGAAAAATGTGCAGGAGTTTTCCAAAACCCTAAACAAGCACAGTTTTCCTTTCCTGCTATTAATAGAGAAATATCTTATTACAGTTCTGTAAACAGAGCCAAATTGAAAAAAATGAATTTTAAATGATGTGAGGGTTTCCAAAGAAAAGCCACAAAACAAACTCAGAGTTAAGGCGATAATGCATCCCTGTTGTATCTTGGCACTGGAGCAAGCATTTCGCAATGACCATGTGGGATGTGTAACATCATAATAAGGGCGAGGGCACCAACTCACAGAAATGCCAACAGGCAATAGGATTTTCTTCCTGCCAACTGTGATATATTGCAATATGAAGGTTTTATTTTTTCCAGCAAACCAGCATTTCAGCTTTTACAAGGCATTTGGAGACACCAACAGCATCGTTCATTGCAGTATCCCAAATATCTAAAAGGGTGCCAAGGATAGAGTCAATGCCCAGTCAATATTTATTTAATTGAATAAATATTGAAAGTGACAACCATTTATATGGTAATACAAAGTTCCTAATGCTTTGGGATTCTTTTATCTGCCCTTAAGACACGGAAGACATAATTCATTTCCCTGCGAACATTTCAGTTGTGTTGGAAGGAAGTGTAATCTATCAAGTACTACTACATTTACACCTGTAAAGCATTTTTAAAGTACACTTCTGTTACTTCTACTACTACTAAGAATGTGAAAATGCAGATTTTAAAAGTTTATCAAAATGCTTTGACCCTCACACAAAAGCATATGAAACAAAAGAAAAAATAAATAAATTGACCCCCCTCAATATTAAAACCTTTTGTGCTACAGAAGACACCATCAAGAGGCTAAAAGACAGCTCACAGAAATGGAAAAAATTGCAAATCGTATATCTGTTAGGAGATTTGTATCTAGAATATATAAAGAATTCTTACACCCCAATAATTAAAAGACAACCAAATTAAAGAATGTGCAAAGGATCTGAGCAACATTTCTCCAAAACGGCCAAACAAAGCACAGAAAAAGATGTTCAACACCATTAATTATCAGGGAAATGCAAACCGAAACTACCATGAGATATCACACTCACCAGGCTGCCTCCAGTCACAAAGATTAATAGCAACAACTGTCACTGAGGATCTGGGGAAATCAGAACCCTCACACATTGCTGGTCAGCAGTGTGGAATGGTGCAACTGCTTTGGAAAACAGTCTGGCAGTTGCTTGAAAAGTTACCTCAGTCCCCTGCAACTCCACTCCTAGGTATATACCCAAGAGAAATTAAAACATGTATCCCCACAGTAACTTGTACACACATATTTATAGCAGCATTATTCATAATAGATAAACAGATAAACAACCCAAATGTCCATCAAGTGATGAAGATAAATAAATTGTGGTATCCCTATCCAATGGAATATTACTCAGCATTAAGAAGAAATTAAGTTATTGATATGTGCCACAACATGAAGGAACCTTTAAAGCATTATGCTAAGTGAAAGAAGCCAGTCATGATGGGCCATATATTGTATGATTCAATTTACATGCGATGTCCAGAATAGGCAAATCTACAAAGACAAAAAGTAGATTAGTGGTTGCCTAGGATTTGGGGAAAAGAAAGGAGGGGAGGGAAAAGGGGGGTGACCATTAATGGCTGGAGTTTTCTGCAGGATGCTGAACATGCTCTAAAATTGGTTGGGGTGATGGCTGCACAACTCTATGAATATACTTAAAATCATTCAATTGTTTATTTTAAATGGGTGAACTATATGCCATGTGAATTATATCTCTATGTAACTGCTGTTTAGAAAAATGTCTTGGCCTTATTATTAAGTTATCCTGGTGATCTGATTAATATGATTTAAAACGTGGACACAGGATTTGTGTGTTGATCCAGCATTGTATAAATTCAGTGAATTGCAGAGTAATAAACTACTTCACATTATTATGTCTGAGTCTCAGCATGAATAAAACCCTTTAAAAAAATAAGTGCAAGTGTTTTCTCAAGGTTTAAATGTATTTTAAATGGACTTGTACTGATCTCTAGATATTATAATACATGTCCCTACTTATTCCAAAATAAATTTATGCCATGCGATTAAGAGAATGAAAAGGAAATTTTGTTAATATATCGTATTGTTCAATATAAAGTAGCAAATACATGAATAAGTATAGCTTCCTTCAAATATTGACATACTAAAATTTGTCCTATATAACTAAAGTACAGTTCCATGTAAAAGATAAATTCTATCCAAGATCCAACTATTAACTTTTTAACTGCAGCAACTTAAAAAAATAAATTCTACATAATTTAATAAATTGAAAATAACCCTAGTAGTGTTGTTCTGTATAAAACTTATATATCCAAAAATAAAGACATATGTTCGAAAAGATATGTTTTATAAAACTAGTTTCCTAGTATTAAGCTAAATATTTATACACTAGGATCATATGTATTTGAAACTAAAAGGACTAGTAACAGTTCTCATCCCAGTCATAGCTTTCACATATTTGAAAACTGAGACCTTAAAAGTGATTAAGTTTTTACCCACTATTGAGAAATCTATAGTTTGAAATTAAGTTCCACAGGTCCCAAGGCAATCATGTTCTCATCATACCAAAATTTCATAGAAAGAACACTTATTATTTGAGAAATCTATCAGTGTGTATACAGATGTAAGTTTATGCATCTGTTTGAAGTTTCTATACTTGAATATATACTTTTGTTCATATCTATCACTCATAGTGTTAATTTTTAAGCTTTGAGCTCCTAGAATGCTGTACTCATATATGTCTACTTAACTACTCACATATTTAACCTTGCTCTCAACTTACCTGAGCACTTATTTTCAGAAGGGATGAACAATGAGATTAAAATGCAATAAGGTAAAACCCATTAACTCCTCGGGGAAAGCTTGGCAAAATATTCATATGGATGAGTGACTAATCTCCCATGAGGAAATTTGGTACTACGCTGCACTGTGAAATGAAGGCTTCTTTTAAAATCTCTCTAATTAAAGAGAGCATCAGGGTAGCATATACCAACTCTGCCTTGGCTCCCGAAAGCAGTTTATGAAATGATTACTCTTCATGGTTCAGGACTTCATGGGACTGTACAGAGTTTAGTTAGGGTTCTTCCTCCCTTCTCCTTCTAATCCACATCCTCCCAGAATTGCCCTGCCACAAAAATTACTCTTTTTCTCCTAATCAGATCTCCAGCTATCTCCAAAGTTGCTGTTTATCAATTTCACACTAAAACGTGAGTTACTGTTAGGCTCAAATCCGGGGGAGCGATGGAGAGCTATTCATACTTTTGAAACGAGGTTCCTTTTGCTCAAAATTTTGCTAATTGATGTAAGAAGTGAGTGTAATCCTTTCCTATAGAGGCCGCATTGTGTCCCAGCCTCCTTTGGGAGAAACTAAGGCTTCCTGACCCCTTGCATTCCAGAAATCGAGGGTCAGCAACTGGGCGCCCCACTTGTGGAAAGCTGCTGACCTCTGGGAGGGAAACGGTATGGAAGCAAGTGCTAATTTCCAAAATGTGACTGGTCTTGATAGCAGTAACCTCACCCCATCATGATGGCCCTTGGAATGTTTACTAGTCCAGGGGCATAGAAGTGATCTGTCATCACTGGTCAGTGGTGCAAGCAACTCATTCTTGTGTCCTACTAGCCTTTCTCCCTGGACCCCAGACAAAACATATCACCCCGCCCTCCTGCTTTCAAATTCAAGCTTTCATGTGTTCAACATTTGTCAAGGCCTTCACCTTCAATGACATGGTCAACACACCAAGAAATTATATTTAGCACATGAAAAATGAACAGCAGGCCCATTTCTCCCTGCCTTGTAATTGAGAGCTACAGAATTTGTCTTTGGAGTATGCATGTGTGTGCTCACTCTAGAAACAATATTTTCCAACACTTAAAATGATTACACTCCAAAATCATGAAAGGATTTAATAACACACTTTAATATAATTTTAAGCACTTTTTAATAAAATACAGATATATAATTATTATTATCAATGTATGTATGTCATTTAATACAACAATAAAAGGCTAGTCTTTGAAGTGACATGGTGGTTAATATTTACAGTAAACCCTAAAGGAAACAGCATTTGAACAATATTGTAAAATTTTACCAAAAAAAGATTAATAAAACATTCTACCTTATTGTGGTGTCATCTCAAATTACTAACAGCAAAAAGGAAAACGCTCTCTTTAATACATTTGAATACACAGCATTACATTTCATGTTTTCTCAATAGAAAACTCTCTATTCTTGAATGATACCAAGCACCAAGACTAAGATGCACTCATTCTTAAAGTCTTTTTCCCAAATGTGTGTCAAGCAGTTAACACCACACACAAACATCTGATATAGGTCTACCTAATGCAAATATTTCATGTCCCTTCATGTTCATTTTAAATTTAAAAATCAATATTAATTTGATGAACTGCTACAGAATCAAGAGGAAATTTGTCAACATCTACAAACAGAGTCAAGTCACGTCCTGTGCAAATTCAGTTCAAAGCGGATATCCCCCTAAATGGCTAACACTCCTGTGTTTCAAAATAAAGACGCAAATCAGGAGCTATACTGTTTTCCCATCTAAACCAGGGATCGGTTAAAGCAATTCTGTTGAGCAATGAAAGGAAATCCCTCTCTTCTTGCTTGGCAGGCACATGAAATGTCATGAGTCGATGCAAAGACATGGCATCTGACTTTCTCATCAGAAGGGCAATTCTCTTCACCCTGTATTCTTAGCCTTTTCTATTTACCTTATAATGTGCTAGCAAAATGACCTTTTTAAAAAAACTCTTCAACCATGTATACATTATTTTAGGAAGTTTCTTTTTAAGGGTTGTTTTTCGCTTCTTCGGCTCCAGGGTTTAAAATGCTGTTGAGATTAAAAGTTTTATAGTTCCTTTATCATAATGAGTATCTTCCTCCTTAGTCCTCCAAGAAGGCCTTTATAGTAATGGGCTTTGGCCTTTGCACTACAGTCCCCAAAAGACAGATTGCTGGAGATAACCTCCTGAAATTCCTCACAGCGTTATTTACCACCATACAGGCCTCGGACCTATCTGTTTTAGAAAAGATGCAGACAGAAGACAAGGATAAAGAAGAAAGGAGGTTTCAAACTGTAAGAATTAAAAGACAAAATAAGTAGCAAAAATGTATTTTTCCTTACTTATACACCATGAACCAGGAAGCTCAAAGCAAGATGGAAAAGAAAATCTTAAATGAAATATCAAACTATACAAAACCTTAAGGTATAGCTGACAATAGTATTAGACTCTATTTTTAAAAAACAGACATTTATCACTGGAATCAAATAATTTGAGATGAATTTCTTTTTGCCATTCTGCTCACATATATTCCCTTCCTGGTGAAAACTGGAATTTAAAAATATTTATAGAACATTCTTTAGCGCTCTATTTGAGAAAATAAATAAAATGAATACAAAATGCTGGAAATTCATTCTCTGCAGATGAATAAGCACCTCATATATGCCCAATGGAAAGTGAAAAGTATCACAAGCCTCTCCACTACCTTCCTTAAGAAAATAACAATTATTATGGGTTATGAATTGTTATAGACCCAAGGTCACATAATATTGGTGATAAATAAGAACAAGCAGGAACAAAAAAGCTAATCCTTCATGATTGCAAACACTTGAGAATTAATACTATGCCTTCCACTGGCTTTTGTATTTGGGGTTCTCACACTGTGTCCAAGAATAACAGAAATCACGAGACTCTATATGTTGGTAACTGCTGGCTATCAACACTCAAGTATGAAACTGTTTAGAGCATTTTTCTGATAAATTAAGTTATAAGTCTTCATCTGGTGAGTATCATTGCCCAGTTTTAAGCCTACTACTTTTTTAAAGAGTCTGAGAGCTTTGGCTAAACATACGACATGGCTGCCACACTCTGTGCAACTGGATGAAACAGGGGAACAAACCAAGGCTGTGAGGCTCCACATGCCATGTAGATACAGCATACATACATGCCATAGAGAATTACAATCTCTCCATGAGAATGTCAGGAAACTCAATGAGCCTTCATTTTCTATTATATGTACATTGTACAAGCTACAGATAGCTTCTTTCCATATTGCTTTAAAAAGAAGAAGAAGAAAATACATTAGACAGATCCAAAGGCAATTTAACTTCAAGGTTTCATCACACCATATGTGCAGACACTTGAGAGGATGACAGAGTTAAGCTTCCTAGGGTCCGAGAGTCAAAGAAACTCTGCTGACCCCCACCGCTCAGCAGGTGCACTCCTTCCACAGGGGGCAACATCTGTCGATCGGTCATGGTCCCACTGGGCGAGGACCCCAAGAAACTTCCTTGGGAAGAGACAATCTTCTCAGGACTGGCAGCCAGTTTGGGGGACGTGGAGAAGTTATATCCATACAAGGCACAGGGGCTGTGCAGCCTGAAGGTGTTATAAGAACCCTGGTGGGTCTGGTTGGCAGCAAAGGCATTGCTGGAGGGTGAAGGCATGATATACTGGAGCTGGGGGGACATCCCCGAAATCTGCATGGACAGGCTGGTCTGTGGGCAGCTGAAGGTGTCCCCGTCGCTGCTACCCATGGACATGTTCACGGAGGTGCCGCTGCTCACGCCCACATAGGAGGGAGTCCTGGGCGGGGCAAAGGTCTCGCCGGTCTGGTTGGTGAGCCTGTTGTAGGTCTCGGCCAAGGACGTGCTGTATCGGTTGAGGGTGAGGCCTGAACGGGCACAGGCAGAATAGTCAGCCGGGGCCAGACTGCACAGCTGGCTGGTGTTGGGCCCCAGATGGAAGGCGGGAGAGGAACAAGAAGAGCCAGACAGAAGGTGAGGGTGGGTGGCAGGAACACCATTCCCAGAACCTTGGAGCAAGGTGGAGGAGCTTGCATTGCCTACAAAAGAAGGGAGATGTCAAGGAGGACTCCACAGCCATCTTTTCCTTCCCGCTCTGCAACTGTGAGCTAGACCCAGCTCGTTACAAGGCAGGGGAGGAGAAGGTGCCGCCAAGCTGAAGAGAAGATGACGCTGAAAAGAAGCCGCTTTCAAAAGTTGATGATGTGACTGAATTCAGACTGAAATCATTTCAATCCAGATTCTGTCAATAGATACATACACATTTTTTTGAGTCAGGGTCCCACTCTGCTGTCCAGGATGGAGTGCGGTGGCATGACCATGGCTCGCCGCAGCCTCAGCCTCTTGGGCTCAAGCAGTCCTCCTACTTCAGCCTCTTGAGCATCTGGGACCACGGGCGTACAGCACCACACCCGGCTAATTTTTTTGTTGTTTTATTTTTTATTTTTGGTGGAGACCAGGTCTCCCTATGGCCTACACTGGAGATTCTGTCACTGTTTCCAAAGCAAATTATCTCCCCAGATGACAGGGCACTATCACATAGTATTTTCACATTTTCTCCCTGAGTTTTTCTTCTCAAAGTTTTCTTATTTACGATAACAAATATTAGAGTTTACCAGCAACTTTGAAAATATAAATTCCACCTTACTCTATATCTTACTAAAAGTATAACCATCACCTCTCTTCTACCCGCCTTTACCCTTTCTCTTAGCAAAGCCTGCTCTGGATCAATATATTTTCTTGCAAGAAAAGAAGTAACTTAAAGGAAAGCACTGAACTGGCGAACTCAAAGAAAATGCCTCCACCATCTCGGCAGCTTCTCACCGAAAGCTTGCCTGCATCAGTGACTGCCCCATGCTGTAAGACAATAGTGTGGCACTTCAAAAATCTAATTTCCAACAGAAAACGGGCTGTCCAGCAAATAAACAGTCCTGTGAAACTTGTAAAGTGTGGTTAGCCCTGCTTCCAATCAATAAAGTGGTGGTGGCTGACTCCCCTTCTGGATTTGCTGGCAGATTGATGTGTGCAACCTTGACAGAGCTTAAGGGGAGAGGAAAATTCCAAAGGGCTGGACAGGTTGTAAAACCTTCTAGCGGTGGTGTTTTATATAGCTTCTCAAAATAATCTAAAAGCCCCATCCAACCAATGATAATTATCTGAAACTCAGCACGGGAGGGCCTCACTGGAAGCTGGGGATAATCTTGGGCAAAGGCTTGACTGCAGAAGTGAACCGAGAATCCCGTCCAGTGAGCAGACCCGAGAGCGAACACCGTCCCTCTCTCCGCATCTCCCTCTGAGGAGGCACGCGCTCTGGGCTGACGGAAAAGATTCAGAGAGAAACCCAGGGAGGTCTGCCGGACCATCGTTTTAATTTATTTATTTTTCTTTCTTTCTTTCTTTTTTAGTCGGAGTCTCACTCTGTTGTCCAGGCTGAAGGGCAGTGGCATGATCATGGCTCACCACAGCCTTCACCTACTGGGCTCAGGCAACGCTTCCGCCTCAGCCTCCCAAGAAGCTGGGACTACCGGTGCCTGCCACCACACCTGGCTAATTTTTCCATTTTTTTGCAGAGAGGAGGTCTCGCTCTATTGCCCAGGCTGGTCTCGAACTCTTGGGCTCAAGCCATCCTCCTGCCTCAGCCTCCCAAAGTACTGGAACTACAGCCTGACCCGCTCATCATTAACCAAAAGGAGAACTCTACCCAGAGGCAATTCTGCTAAAGGAAGAGAAGAAAGAAGCCACCAGGAAAGGCTGGACTGGAGCCAGCATCAGCAATTTCCTGTGAGGTGCACCCGGCACCGGCGTCTACCAGTCCACCTCTAATTTTAATATGAAATTTAAGGATGCGGTAAAGGTCATGAAATATAGACACAGCTTCCAACATCCAAGATTTAACTCATGACTGTGGCAGCCATTTTTCCTGGTCCATCCCTATACCACACAGAAAACAGAGGCTGTAGAGGAGAATTTTGGCGATGAGGTGTCACTGCAAGTATACACAATGACTTGTGCCTTCTTAGTATCTGAGCTCTAGGCTGGAACCAGCTGCATATGTGACCCAGGAGACCTGGAGAGGTACCTTGCTTGGGAATGCCAGGGATATCTTCAAAGGTGAGAGTCCGGAGCGAAGGCCTCCAGAAGGCATACGACTCCACCAGGGCTTCCAAACCCATCCTAAAGAGAAGGGTCAGGATGGGGGTGAACAAAGGAAGTCCAGTTAGAAGCATCTTAGGAAAAAACACCAGCTTGACAGCACCCCCCGCCCTCCACGACTGGCAGGTTAGGAGCCTGCCACAGACAGGAGAAAATGTGTCACAGGAGCATGAGAGAATGGAAACCACTCAAGATGCCTGCTAACTAGCACTCCTGGGAAAACTCAGCCGACGCGAGGGGACGGAAAGCTGTCCCTTTGGGCTCAGAAGTTGAGGTGAAGGGAGTCCCTCTGGCTGCCGTGAGTCCAAGGCTCTTCTGTGATCTGGAACACAGCCGCTCTCCCTGTCCTGTCACTTCTCCCTCTGGTGAGAAAGGCACTGCAACAAAGGCATGTCCCTGTAAGGCCACCTCCCCATCTTGGAGGCATCGCTGCCCCTCACGTGGTGCCTCAGCAGCCAGCTCAGGGAGGCCCTCACCCAAAAGAATCCTCATTTCTCGCCGAGGGGCGTAATCTCCACCATGCCTAGGCTTCCAGACTGGTCTCTCCCTAAAGCAGGAGGAGATTGGGGAGGCGACCCCACAGGGCTATCCGGTATACGGAGTTAGCAAACCATCACAAATTATTTCGAACCCCAAAACACACGGAACGGATGGATACTTAAAGAGGCAGGGTATGTCGGTTAAGGACTATTTATACAACATATGCACCCAGAGGGTGCCAAAACAATGTATACGTATTTTAAGAAAGGAAAAAAGCAGTATTAAAATTATAATACTCAAACTGAATACAAGTCACGTTTGGCTTCTGCAATTATAAGAGGGGCTCAGAGTAGTTACTATCAGCATCCAGACACTTCTGATTCCGGTGAACATCTCTTAAAATGTGTATACATTTTGTGGCTTGCCCAGTATCTGAAAATCACCTCCTACAATAGGTGATGCCGTTTCCTCCCCTCATATCTAGGTCTAAGTCTTTCAGGCTCTAGGAATAAGGCCCTCCATTCACTCAGCGAGCCCCTTCTCAAGACCACCACACCTAAGGCATCACCAGTCACCCTTCAACCACCTCAGTCTTAAGCAATTAGCTAATCTAGATAACATCACACTTTTCACGAAACTGTAGAAAATGCTTGCTTCTTGGGATGTCCAATAATACTCAGACGTCTCTTGTGATTGTCAGATATTTTTAATGGCTTGACTCAAGGGTGACAGACACTTCTTGGATCCTCTGTGCCCTCAAATCAGGAACAATGAACTAAGATGAGAGGGAACCACCCCTGAGAGTCCATACCATCTACACAACATGGTGAATGCCCCGAACGCCAGTGCTAGTGATTTGTGTGGACAGGACCATCTCACACTGTTTGTCCTTCTGTTCCAAGGTTTCGCACAGAGAATCTGGTTCCTTTGAGTGTTCAGGGCAGAGTATCCATTAACGTATTGATTGATGTCCTTACTCTAGGAGAAGTATGCGTACCCGTCGTAGTGACAAAAGGACGCAGCTGTGCATGTATGGATGGGCGGGGTGTGTGTGTGTGTGCAGGATTGCATGCATGAACACTCCTTCATGCGTCCACACACGGACCCGACTCATTTCTTAAGTCAGTGGCTCCGGAGGTGCTCCTCTGGGGGTACTTCAGAGAGACGCCCACAGTCCCACGCAGGTGCCAGTGTGAGGCTGCCAAGGGGGAGAGTGGGAACAGAGGAGACCTGCACCTGCTTTGCCTCGCTACACAGAGAGGGAAGACCAGAATCTGGCTTTCCATGTGATCAAGACGTCAGAGAGAGAGAGAACTATTCAGTGTAAGGAAACTAGATTGGGGTCTGGAGGACTGTACCGGGACAGCAACTCACTAAAACTAGTTGTTCCCACTTCTTGATCTCCCTGGACTTCAGTTTCCCCTAGGGTGGGGATGAGATTCCAAGAGCTCTGAAACCCCCCCAGCTCCAAATTTGTTTCATTCTAAGTGATTTTGTTTCCCAGGCCAGACATCCTATCTATGGCCGAACTGCAAGCCAGATCCAAGAGCATGTCCCTCAATCTTTTCTGTACATTAAAGTATTGACTTCTGGGCAATCTGGCAGGCCTGGTCAGTCCCAAACCCCACATTGCCTGGGGCTGTATTTAACACTGGACTAATGAACACTGGTGCAGTTTAGCTGATTACCCTCCATTCCGTTTATACCAATACTAAATTTTTATGACTTTCTAGAAACAAGATTATTTTATATGCAAAGAATGTTAAAACGGCATTTTATTACCACAGATGAGTTTTGGAAATGGCAGTTTTAAATATCAAATATTTGATATTTTAAATATCAAATACCAAAGTGCTTACAAAGCAGTCTCGAGGAGGGTTTAGTAATATTATTAACACTGAACTTAGAAATGTATTACTACAGAGATGTGTATCACTGCCTTATCTGCTTTAGCGATGTAAACTTTATTATGCTTCAAATATAAATCCATAGACCAAATTCCTGGGGAGAAGCAATTGATCAGCACAAATGGAGAAGCCTAAGCACTAAAGAGATGTCCTAAGGGCTACATATCTACAAGTGATCTGATCTGGAGCTATTGATATTTTTCCTGAGGTTGCTGTTTCACACTGCAAGTTCCAGAAAGGATTTCAGATATTTTGCAGGAAACAGTTATAAAATATTTATTAGCCGAATCTGGGCTTTTTTTTTTTAGGGCCTTCATTTTCTCCAGTAATGGAGACTTTTCCCGTCTAGTTAAAGAAAAGATAAAAGGCACCTCCTGCAGGAGTGTAGCCAAGGTGATAATTTATACAAGATGCCTTTGAACAATTTCCACATTTTATCACCGCCCTAATTTATGGTATCAAATGGCCAAGTTTATTTAGTAAAATGGTTATGTTTTTCCTAAAGTATTTAAAGAGAAGAAATTTTTGTACCTTCCTCAGTAAAAAATTTTATAGGGTCAAACCTAAGGCCTAACTGAAGAATGAAACTATTCTCAGCACATAAATTCTCTCTCACGTAGCAAATGTCTTACAAGAGAGCTTTTAAGGGCTGAAGCTACTGATTCCTGTAAAATAGGCTGTGGAGTCATAAATAGCCAGGAAAGGACAATTATTAATTAAAGCAGATTGTTTTATAAAGTTTAAACAATCACAAATTCATGTTTATTTATCGTCTCAGTCAATTTGTTTATTTCATGTATGGGGAAAAATAAAAACATAATTTGTTTTAAAAAGCACTAACAACAGCAAAATAGAACCAAGGGTAATAGAGGAATATATTAAACTTTTTCTCATGGGCATTCTTCTTTATTAATACGTTTTTTAAAAAAATCACATTCCCCCATGCCCATGCCCCCAAAACCACTGTACCCTCCACCAAGTCTTATGTATAACTTAACTCTTTTTTTTAAAGAAAAATAATACACAGGTTAGGAATGCTTAAAGCAGACCAAATTCTTCCTTCTCCACATAAATGTATTTTGCATTTAACAATGGCAAATGTTAAAGTCAAATATTTTAAAAGAGGAGCAACAATTCATAGACATTTAATATTCCAAAGTGAGCAGTAAAGACCTTATCTATGATCAGCAAGAGAAGTAATTTCAATGAGAAAACAGTTGAAATTTTATTTCACTAGCTATGTATAGGTTTGACATGCATTATTATTATTATTATATTTTATATATATAATACTATAGTTATGATTATCTGTATTAAGATGTTACTAAAATACTTAGAGCAAAACAAAAAATCCAAATTTTAACAAAATATAAAACATATTAAAACAGAATTCATTATCTTGAGCATGTCCTTTCAAAAATTTTACAAGTTTTGGAGTCAGAGAAGAAATAGTAACAAGCACCAAGGATGCCATGCATACATACTCCAAAGCAGCCAAAGGCATGGAAAAGCCCATTTCAAAGTCAGCATTTTGAACTCACCAAACCAAACAATAGGCCTAGCAGTTTATTTTCACCAATGCCACTGATTTTTTTTCACTGGCCAAATTCAAACAGCTAAGTATCTCTTCAGTGTGCTGACAGACCTAGAACTCTTCTTGAACACTTATCATATGCACCTATCATCTCCCTTCTTGTAGAAGGTACATTCACTATTTTTTTTTTTTTTTTTTTGAGTTGGAGTCTCACTCTGTCGCCCAGACTGGAGTGCAGTGGCCGCTTCCGGCCACCGCAGCCTCGACCTGCTGTGCTCCGGCGATCCTTCCGCCTCAGCCTTCCAAGTAGCCAGAATTACAGGCATGCGCTACCACGCCTGGCTGATTTTTTGATTTATGGCAGAGATGAGGTCTCGCTGCCCAGGCGGGTCTCGAACCCACGGGCTCAGGCAATCCACTCACCTCAGCCTCCCAAAGGCGCGGGATTACAGGCTGAGCCACCAAGCCCGGCTACATTCACTATTATTATATGTCCAACATATGCTTTTTAAAAATGTTTTTCTTGTAATGTATTGCTTTAAAAATTAACTGGCAAGGTACAAGCAGTATAATCCCCAGTCATTAGCAGTGAAATCTTTGCTAGAACAATCAATAGCTTGGACTTAGTTGTGTTGTATATTCTCTAAGCCCGAGTACTGCCCTCCTGAAGTTTCAGTGAATTTTAATAGATACCTCTTCTATTTAGGAAAAAATAGCTTAAAGTAATACAAGACTTTGAAATGGATAAATATTGTTCTGCTATAATAAACATCACAAGGTGATTCCATCAAATCATTTGTCAAAGTAGATTAAGAGTCATTCCAAAGGTTTCCTTCAGCCACCTCACTGTGACCATTTACAGTTATTAAATAATGATTAGATTTGCACCCGATTTTCAGAAACACCTGAAAAAGTAAGCTTAACCAGGAGCTAATGTAACAAAATAAAAGCCAAGCAATTTTTAAATCCACATTGAAACAGACAACTAGAGACATACGATAATGTAAATATAGCAGGCAACTTTTATGTGTTAGGAATGCCTGCACACCTTCCCGCAGAGTGAAGAATTTCAGAGGGAAGCCTGCTATTAGGAAATCTTGTTTATCCACCTGCACTTAGCTGAAGGCTACTCTAGTCTCAATGCAATGCAGTTGCATAAATGGTCCTCACTGCATGTGAAGATGGCATCTCGTCTCTGCAAGCTCTCAATTGCATTCTGATAAAAAGGTTTGTTACCTATGTTGCCCAATTAATCAAGTGCAATAACTAAGGATCCCTTCCCTGCTAAAGTTTCAAATGAAATTGTCTTAAAAATAATTGGAGATTTTCAGAGTATTAGAATAATTTTGAGAATACAGTAATATCGATTGCTCAAATACTTATTTTTTAAGACAAGCAGCTTTTAAAACCATTTAAGTCAAAGCCTTACCCTCAATAGCACTTGGAGAACTTTAGTCTATTATTACTCTGTAATACTGCTAACTTTTAATTTTAGAAAATATTACACTGAACTGTACTGGAACAAAACCATATCAATGGATTTAAAAAGTCTTGGCACACAGACGAGGTGATCTGCTTTTTGATAAGAATTAATAGGATGGAATTCATTACTACAGCTCTCCCACTTAGTACAAACACCGTAAAACCAACACAGAAAAAATAAACAAGGGCGTGGCTATCAGTGGAGGCAAGACCAATTTGGAAACTAAAGAGCATCACTCTCTTGGCAATGGGGGGTAGTTTCATATTCCAG
Source organism: Cephalopachus bancanus (assembly GCA_027257055.1). NCBI lineage: Eukaryota > Metazoa > Chordata > Mammalia > Primates > Tarsiidae > Cephalopachus > Cephalopachus bancanus. The sequence continues at coordinate 2,372,480 of JAPVLO010000140.1, forward strand.
CTGGAAATCTGAGCTAACAGGAGACTCCACCATACTCCACAGACAGAACCAGTAGATAGTTGTGTCATCACCAGGGAAATTCTAAACCAGTGGTGGAGGCAGAGATGATACCCACTTGGAATACTGAAGCCCCCAGACCTGTCAGGGCAGGCTTCTTAAAGGCTCCTTCAGAAACAACATGCAGGGTGCACCTGAGGGCTTGTATCTTCATCTCAGCATCACAAATGGAAACGCACCTTAGAGCAGGTCATACCAGCACACTACAAAAATAAGCTGCCTTTGAGGCACAGCAGCGTTAACAAAGCTAAATCCTCATCAAAAAGGGTTTTAATACCATGTCAGTAAATTTAGCCAATGACCTCGTAATGGAAAAGTCACAACAAAAAATAAAATATCTTTATCACAACCAGAATGTTCTTCATGGAGACCTACCTGTTGCGTCCAGAGTCTCGAAAACCTTTGGCGAATGGATTCCTGTCGATCTTCAGGCGAGTAATCTGCAGAGTAGAAAAAATCCCATCAAATCCTACACAAACGCCAACTAAGGCTCTTAACAACAGGAATGACGGAAGAACCTCACATGATTCAAAAACTAACTATTGAGGGATTCTATACCTCGCTTCTATTCCCCAGATATTTTAATATCCTAGCAGTAAAGCTGCAATAAAACACGAGATTTTGAATTGTCTATTGATAACTTGCCCTGTGTGTTTGACAATCATCTCTTAACTGACATTCTTTTAATCCCGGGACATGGTTTAATCTATTTCCCTTGCAACCGCAGTGATGCAGAACTCACGTCCAACTTTTATTTAACAGCCATTTACATGCTTGAATGTTGTTATGCTCCTACGCAGACCTCTCTTCTTCATAATTAGGTAATAATACACACCTTCCTTTAATTTTCTGCCCCCGTGTTTTTCTTTGTCTCTCCTCTTATCTTCCTTGTGGCTCACACCTGAAGGTTTTATTCTTTTGTCTTGTATCCGTGGAGTCCTAATCTGGTCAGAAAACTACAGCCAACATCTACCCAGAGGTAACCACTACTTAAAGGTTCAAATGACATTAAATCCAATACTACATGTAGCAAAAATAATTGGTGTTTTAATTTTTTAACCTAAAAATAAAAAATTATATAGTTTTATATTTAAGGCACATGATGTGATGTTATGGAATACATATACATTGTGAAATGCTTCCTGTACATGATGTTTTCATTTTAACTGGAGTTTTTATCTGTTGACTCATAACCAGATTATTGTCCACTAGGACACCAAGATTTGCAAAGAAAATTCTTACAAATAATCTAATCATTTCCATTAATTTTTTTAAAGTTATCTCATCCCGAATTTGACACTAATAATTAACATCCCATCTGTTTATTATGAGATCTGTACTCTGCCCAGAGGAATTTACAGTCTATTTTCTAACAGGCACATCATGCTTTGCTTTCCAAATTCCTTTGCTTAATGAACTCTGCAAAGTTGATTAACAAAATTCTGATTGTACCATCTTGGCTAAGGACGAAAACTGCTGGATAACACCAGGCGAAGAAAGGCAACTTTGGAATGTCGTCTGCAGCACTCCTACAGTGCCTATGCAAGTCCCTCCAGTCAGCTGCAAACATTTAAAACACACGTGCTCCATAGGATATTGTCTCAGTATGTGGATAAAACTACATTATAAAAGATACAACGAAAAGGTTTGCTCTTTGATTTACCATGTACACCGTTCTATCATTGAAGGAATTCTTCTTTACATATCATTATAGCTCAATTTTCTGTTCAATAATGCTTAAATAACATTAAGTGATTTAAATGTTCATTTAAAATATTAATTTTAAAAGAGTATAGATGTATCTTCTCTAAATAGAGATATAACACAATTAATCTTACCATTGTTTTTATTATTAATATTACCTCATTTGTTGAGTACATATGATGTATAGCTATGCTAAGTTTTATGCATGCTACTCATTTCATTATTAGAGCAACTCTTGCTATTATTCCAATTTTGTTTTAATTTAAACTGAGGCTTCAGTAATTTTCCTAAGATCATTGGTTGCTAGCCAAAAGAAATGGATGAGGATCCTAGGTTGCAAAGCCCATGCTGTTAACCACCAGGTGAGTCTGCTTACCCATTTTCCATAGGTTCTTAGAAACAGTAACTCAAATTAAAAGGTGATTATATTTCCAGTTGTCAATTTCCCTTCTAATTTTTTCATCATCTTACTCGACTCATCAATGTTTACTAAAATTGGTGTTAGTCACCAACATGTGCCAAAAGTTCTACCGCATGAAACTTACTGCACCAATGAGGGTGAGAGAAAATACACACAGGGAACAGTCAATTTGTGTATGTGTGAGAGACAGAGATAAAGACAGAGAGAGAGAGAGAGGGAGGGAGAGAGAGAGAGAGAGAGAGAGACAGAGAGAGACAGAAAGAGAGACAGAGACAGAGAGAGACACAGAGACAGAGATGGAGATGGAGACAGAGAGAAACAGAGAGCCAGAGTACGAGAGACAGAGACAGAGAAAGACAGAGACAGAGAGAGAATGAATTGAGATTATTAAAAGGGTGCTAAGCACCTCTGCTATTTTCTCCTCATGCATTAATCCCTCTCCAAAAAATAATTTCCTGCCCCAAATACATTTTTTAATTATCTTCCTAATTATCTCTGGGCCCTCCAAAGGTTCCAGTTCGTGTTCCTTCCTAAAAGTCTCTAAGAGTGGCAACATGAGCATGACAGCAGGGCAGCTGCTGTGGAGCTTCGCAGCCCTGAAGAACGTGTGGGGTGCGACCCAAACGCCTAAGAAGCCTTGCAGCAACAGAAACCACAGCAGAGAGACTAAGCCTCACATGTTTACCTGAGATGCACACAAATGTAAAGAGAATGGAGACCTGAAACAATTCTTTTTTTGGTTGTTTGTTTTTTTGAGTTGGAGCCTCACTCTGTCGCCCAGACTGGAGTGCAGTGGCCGCTCCCGGCCACCGCAGCCTCCCCTTGCTGGGCTCCGGCGCTCCTTCCGCCTCCGCCTTCCGAGGAGCTGGAACTACAGGCGCGCTACCACGCCCGGCTAATAATTTTTTGATTTATTGTAGAGACGAGGTCTCGCTGCCCAGGCGGGTCTCGAACCCGCGGGCTCAGGCCATCCACTCACCTCAGCCTCCCAGAGGTGCGGGATTACAGGCTGAGCCACCAAGCCCGGCTCTAAAACAATTCTGACGAGCGCTGAACGTTAGAAGAAGAAAAAAAAATTCTACCACAGACCACGTCAGCCTCTATTGCATGGATATTTCCTATGAATAGGTTGGGACTGCATGGACTGCACATTGCCTCCAACTCAATTTTCTATCTACTTGACACACGCAAGCACAGCCTTAAAGAAATATATGTGGAACCGTACAGAAAAAAAAAACTTCACTTCTCCAACTATTTCTAACTTCAAGACAGTATTATTTCATAATTTCTGATCTCTCAGACTGTAAGCATGTACATCATCACCCTTCTTTCACAATTAAAGCATGTCTTAAAAAAGCCCTTTTGTTATATACACCAAAATGACTGTACTGGATACTTTGGAAGTATTTCTCCTAATTCAGTTCTAAAATAAAGTGAGCTACTGAATACCATGCTCTACAATATAATTCTTCTTTTATATGTTATGTGTCTATTTCCTAGGCAACAAACATACTTTCTAATTTTAATAATGACGTTACAATTCAGTATCTCAAAATGAAAAGTAGACTTACACTGTCAGCCATGAGACACATTCTTGTTTAAAGAAGTCACTAGAGTAGCCATACTTGGGGAATCAAGAATCAAGAATTGTCATTACTATATACATATGCTGTAGGTTTTTTAGTCTAAATATTTTTATTTTAGATGCAGGTGGTACATACGTAGGTTTGGTACACGGGTGTCTGGCATGATGGTGAGGTTTAGGCTTCCATTGAACCCGTCACCCACACAGTAAACATAGTACCCTCTAGGTAGTTCTCCAACTTTCGCCCTCTCTCTCCCTTCTCCCTTTAGGAGTCTCCAGTGACTGTTGTTCTCATCTTTATGCCTGTGCATCCCCAATGTTTAGCTCCCATTTATAAATAAGAACATGCAGTATTTGGTTTTCTGTTTCTATGTTAATTCATTTAAAGTAATGGCCTCCAGCGGCACTCATGTTGCTGCAATGGACATGATTTTGTTCTTCCTTTTGGCTGAGTAGTATTCCATAGTGTATATGACCACACACACACACACACACACACACACACACACAGACACAGACACACACAATTTGAATGTCAGATATGGCAAATACTTTAAGAGAATTCATAACATTTAGATGCAGTGAATAGGACAGCAAGCTTCCTGTTTACATCTGAAACGAAAAGTCTAAAAAGATAATTCCGAGAACAATACCTGCTGATTCTGATAGGCAGTGACAGTTGTGAAGACAGTTTCTGGAAAGGAGAAGGCCTTCACCCCGTCCCCAGATGGAACCGGCTTGATGGGGGAAAGGTCATCTCCACAGTCTTTGCGGATGACGTGGACTCGTGGTTGATATTTGTGCATAGAATGAAGAATAATCTATATCAAAGGGAAAAAAAGCCACATTTGTAGATTTTGAAAAAACCTCTGCCAATCTCAACACCACAACTAAGTATTTAAAGCATAAAACAAATTCCTGTGGGAAATTAACATTTCCAAGGATGCAAAAGTGCCAATTTAATAAAATGTATCAGAATTGGAGAGAGAGGTCTACAAAGTTATTTGCAAAATGTACATAAAACACACACAAAAATCACAATTTCAGTGAAACCCTGTATACACACGTTTTCTTCTGTTGCTGAAAATACAGAAGTTTCTGTTGCTGAAAATACAGAAATAAGTCCACAAACGTTTTATTTATAATGAGCCCAGTGGAACAGAGTCCAAACCAATAAAACTACAAATGAGACTAAAATGATTACTTAAATTGCACCACACCCATCCCCTAAAAAATACTTGCACACAAGGTTTTCTACAAAGGGAATTTTTCCCCAATCAGTGACCACATATGTCTCTTCAAGGGCAAAGGGAATTTTAAGGACACCTCAGCATCTGTTTTGTGTGTGCCCACAAACTCCCTGCTCTGCTGGGAGAGCCTGCCGTCCGTGCCGCCATCACAATGAGGCTTCCATCACTCAGACTGCTGAGAATGGAAAAGTCAGGCCTCGCAGACTCTGTTGGGGGAATCTGATAATATGTTTCAACTACCTTCTACCCAATGATTCCACTTCTGAGAATTTGTCCTAAGGAAATATTCCAAATTCTAATAAGCTTTTCATGTGCAAAGATGTGCATCACATTTTTTATAACAGTGGAAAAACTACAAACCACTTACATGTCCAGCATGAGTAGATTAGGTAAATGAAATCCACATAATGGGATACAGTGTAACTTTTTTTAATACCACATAATGAAATATTTCTTTTTAAATCTCAAATGAAAAAAAAAATGGCCTAAATTGTTTACCAGCATCACAACTACATACAGAGTAAAATGGATCCATACAAAGATATGAACAGGGATCATCTCTAGATGATGGCATTGTGGGAAAGAGGAAGAGAAATCTTTCTCTTCATATGTTCTATCTTGCCAGGGCAGTAGGTAGGCTGAAGAAATAGCCACACCCAGTGGGATTTTTCTATTCGCTGCTGGGATTCCATAGTCAGGTATTCATTAATACGTTTACTTAACAAACTTACATCTTTCCTGATATATAAGATTTAAATTCAGTTTTTTGGATGTTATGAATTTGGAGGGGAAATGTGGAAACCAAAGTCTTGGGAAAATGCAGTGCTTTACCTGTCTCATGTTTTTTTAGGACGCGGACAGTTTAATAAGCCACATTCAGAATCTTTGGACAGCCCCAACACATATAGTACTATACCTGGAGAGTATGCTTGCTGCCACCTGAGGGTGTTTGCCTTCTGGTAGCAACCAGCACTGAGGCCACGGTTTGGTTTTTTCCCCGCTAAAGCTTTTTTCCATCAGTGTAAGAAATGCATGGAGAGTCAACCTAATGATTGTGTCAACCAGACACACTTGTTGGGGAGGCAGCATGAGTTCCAGGGGAGGACAAGAGGGGACACCATCCCTCGTTATCACCTGGATACACACATCAGTCTGCAGCCTCTGGAAAGTTTTCTTTCCAGAATTCTGGAGGTTCTGGAAATTTCTAGTTGCCCTAAAGAAAATGGCAGAATTTCAGTGACTCATTCATCAGCGGCTCATGAAATCAATTTAAAGGGTCAATAGCAGAATTTGTTTAAACACATAAAATTATAAAATAAAGTAGAGAATAGGGTACACTGCTTGTAGTAAGGGTAAGTATTGTTTCACAAAACATTTTCTATTCCCTTTGTATGCTAGGTCATAACATAAAATGTATGTCTTGCCGTGAATCAGGCAAAAAGTTTGAAAAATGCAGAAGCAACATTTAACTCTAGTGAGTCTAACAATCAGCACATTCTAGACAGATTTTTAGTGACTATAGAATGCTTTAATCCCCATTTCCTTTGTATATTATCTGAGTAATATATCCACTAATCCTCACTTTAAAAGATACTATTGAAATCCAAGTTTATATTCTTGGAGGCCCAACACCTCATCGGGGTAATAATAGACCCAGTCGTAATTTTTTTTTTCAGGGCTATGATGGGAAAAAAGCGTAGTTGAGTGGAAAGCGGAGTTCTGCTCCCTGCCCTCGAACCAGAGATACTCCCCTTCCCTGTTTATGTGCAGGGCTCTGCGTGACATTTCATCTGACATATTTTAAGTCTCAAAAAACGGACATTAATATTCCAACTTAGAGATGAGAAGCCACGGTCTACACAAGCAAGAGACTTCTGAGCCCTCAGAGCTGGTCCTGGAAGCCAGCCCCTTGGACCACAACTCACCTTCTCACCAGCACATTTGTGTGCTTTCGTTATGAATTCATGCTTGTGAGCCGGCTACATCAGAAGGCCAGGCCCAGCAAAGGGAACATAAAGAAGCGTCTCCGCCCAGAGAGGCAGTTCATTCAGCCCCAACCAGTGCATCTTCAGTTGTGACCTCAACTTACCCTTTTAAATATGAACACAACACCGCAAACGACCAATGCTATAATAACTATTACATGAACTCTGCTTTTTCCTCCTCCCTCTTTATTTGTTAATGAATTTCTGTCTTTAGAAAATGATATCCACTTGATATCTTGGGGAGTAGGTGAGTTTGAGGGAGAACTCATCATCCTCTTCTCCAAGCCAAGAAACAAAATGTCAGAGGTAAGCAAATAACCATGAACAAAATGATGGCATTTATAAACTCCCAGGGAGAATTAGCAAACCATTAGAAACAAATTCCTGAGTAGAAGAAAAACTTGATAAAAGCTTCTTTTCATTAAACACACATTAAAAACAACAAACAAACAAAAATAAATGCATAGCCACTTCCAGAAGACTGAAATGGCTTGAAACAAAGCAAACAAACATTTAACTCGGTTTCTGTTGACCAGCCAATGAAAAATAGGTTATTGTTTTCTGAAGACTCTGTTCTCCCCAACAGATTTCTCCATACAGATATATATATATTGTAAGTTTACTTATCTGTTTAAATAAATACTGTATTTCAAAAATGACTTCAGGTAGGGCATATTGGGTTAGGGCATGAAAATGGCTGATATGCCTATGTCTGCACCTTAACAAGCAACTGCCAGTGGTAACCTGAGAATTATTCAAGAAAAATAAAACATTTTTATGAGAGGGGACCCCTCAGAAACCCTGAATTTATTTATAAGATAGTGTGTATTTCTTCTTACACGCTTAAACTTCAGTCACCTTCAAAGTACTCTCCATTTGATGCAATACACCTATTGAGGCGCTTTCTCCGCTTCTCAAAACAGTTTTGAACCGGTCAATTTTGATGCCTTTTAATGCTTCTGCCGTTTTTTGTTTCACCTCTTCCACATCAGCAAAACATTTCCCTTTGAGGACTTTTTTGTCCAGGGAAACAAAAACAAGTCGCTCAGGGTGAGATTCTGTGAATAGGGAGGGTAGGGCACGGGGGTCATGCTGGTTTTGGTCAAAAACCACTGAACACTCAGCACAGTACAGGCAGATGTCCTCGTAAATTACCCATCATGAAATGGGCAGACACAAAATTCACTGAAGCCAAACGTATACTCTCACAAAAACACTAGCTGGCTCTAGAACCCTTATCTAGCAGGGGGAGCTTGCACTAGCAGGGGTCTGCTCTCCAAAAAATAATTCCACTTTGGGGGGGACCCCCACATATTATCTAATATTAATAGGAACTTAGTGTATTCTCTTATCTAACAGAAATATTTTTAGGGAATGCTAAACCAGCCTCAGTTCTTCTTTAGAAGACAGCATTATTTACCTTTAATATAATGATGAGCAGTCAATAATACTTTGTTTATTAAATTTACTAGAATGGCCAGGCGCGGTGGCTCAGCCTGTAATCCCAGCACTTTGGGAGGCTGAGGCAAGAGGACTGCCTGAACCCGGGGGTTCAAGACCAGCCTGGGCAACTTGGCGAGACCTCGTCTCTACAACAAACCCAAAAACTAGCTGGGCCTGGTAGTGCACGCCTGCAGTTCCGGCTACTTGGAAGGCTGAGGTGGAAGGATCGCCGGAGCCCAGCAGGTCGAGGCTGCAGTGGCTGTGAGTGCGCTGCTACACTCCAGCCTGGGCGACAGAGTGACTCCAACCCTCAAAATAAATAAACAAAATAAATGTCGTAGAATAAGTAGAACCAGGAGAACCACTGGTCTGATAAACAAGACCACAGTGATACCGTCCATCACCAAAGCTCAAATAATTAGCTAATGTGCGTAGTCTGTGGTCTCTGTTCTGTGTTGAAGGAGAATTTTTTATTTTTCTGGCCTTGCCTATTAGCAAACAGTCACACAGAATATGTCTGCAAATGCAGAGTGCTTTCCCATGTGCAGCTAAGACACGTTTTTCCACTTCAAAGACACTAGAGTTGAGTCAAAAGAAGCATGATATTGTTTATTTCTGATCTGATGAGTAGAAAGTGCCTGAGGTTTGACAGACAGGCAGCTGCCTCTAGTCTTACAGAATAGCTCAGTAGGAAAATACTCCCTGATGACTGGAAATTTTCCAGATGACCTAAATTCTCATGATGGAGTAAGTCAATCAAAGGACCCAGAAGAAAGAGATAACAAAAACGGGGCCCCTTGCAGTTTCTGGTAATGCCAGGTACTGACTCACTTTGTTTTTTATTTTTTTGAGTCGGAGTCTCACTCTGTCGCCCAGACTGGAGTGCAGCGGCCGCTCCTGGCCCCCACAGCCTCGACCCTCTGGGCTCCGGCGATCCTTCCGCCTCAGCCTTCCGAGAAGCCAGAACTACAGGCGCGCGCTACCACGCCCGGCTGATTTTTTGATTTATTGTAGAGATGAGGTCTCGCCGCCCAGGCGGGTCTCGAACCCGCGGGCTCAGGCCATCCACTCACCTCAGCCTCCCAAAGGCGCGGGATGACAGGCTGAGCCACCGAGCCCGGCTCTGATTCACTTTAAATGGTAGAAGTCGAGGCTGTAACAACAAATCACAAGCTCCATGGCAAGATGGCTTCCTTTTGGTTTTATTCGTGATGCTGTATACAAAGCACTCCTTACACACGCGCACTTGAAAGTTCATCAACTCACTGATTCAAAGTTCTCAGACTCCAACATACTCCTGAGAAAACCAAGCGTTAGCGTGGAAATGAGTTGCCCACAAACCACATAAGTCATACCTCTGAGCCACGGCAAAGTCCTTCCACCAGGAGGACCTTCACAACTTCCCCTATACTATACATCTTACTTCCCCACCTGATTCTCAAAAACCAGTGGGAAGGCAGTGGGGACATCTGTATCGTCAAGTCCTCTGCAGCCACAAGTCCAGGCCCTCTCACAAGCCCCTGGCTGTGACTGTCTAGCTGTGTTCCCTTCCAAAGCACCCCAGGACTGTGGGCATGGGTCCTCCTGAGGTATAAGGCGAACTGTTGCCTGTTAAACATCTTCTAAGTTTTCAAGAAAAGTACCTAAGTGGTTTCCTTCAGCTGACAAATTCCAGGTGAAAACAGAAACAGGCACGTGATGGGAAGGGATTCCCTACCCAAGAGGCCTCACCCTCTGCACGTGGGTAGCCCAAGGGCCCGTCTTGGTTTATATAAAAGCATACAGCTGGCTACACATTTCCTAGGGATAAGGTGGGGTTAGAAAGTCTTAACATCATTCAAAGATTCAGTGTGGTATGGTGGGGCAGTTCTCCCCTGGACTCTCACCGACAGCCCTCTCCAAGCAATCCCTGGTCCTCGGATGGCTAAGAAGCTGTTTTGCGGGAAACCACAGTGGCACACGCCATTTCCTGTCTCACGGAGTTCTAGGTCCAGGCACGGCACGGCAAGCATTTGATTCCCGTGCGTTAAATTCATAAAGTCCTCAAGTCACTCTGTTGCACATTTGCATGTCCGTAGCAAAGTAAAACTGGGAACTGGAAGGAGAAAAAAGCTAGAAAACAACTTAGAAAGCAAAGTAGAAAGTCGCCTCTCATCGGAGTCTGCAGCTTTATGAATTAGAGATTAGTGTCACTTCCTTTAGAACTGGGGGACAGGGTTATGGGGGAAGAACCCCAACTCGAGAAGGGCAGAGGGGGAGTCCCTGAGAAGTCTCTGCACCAGCAAAGGGACTGCCGGATCAGAAAGCCCTACTATAACCATCCTGCTGTCTTCTTACACCCTGGGTCACAATCAGCAACAGAATGGGAAACAATTCCTGATCTCTACTCTTGCCTCATTTCAGGTCATCGAATGGAGTGAGTGCGTGCCACAGACACATCCTTCACGCAGCCATCGCCATCTTCCCCGGCTGGAATAAGTGGCATCTGGGGTTCTCTGAGCTGACCGTGTAACGACGTGTATACGTGTTTTCTTCTCTCCCCATCCAGGCTAGAAACTGGCTCAGGGCAGAGACCATGGCTTTGTGTGTTTTACCATGTTCCATAGAGTCTTCAGAAATATGTTTTTTTTTTTTTTAAAGTGGATAACAAAAAAGAGCACTTTGGTTCCTGTATTCTTTTCTAGTCTCAACTGATATGTGTGTATATTTTCACCATTCACAAACACATCTATCCCTGTTCCCCATATATATTAATTGCCTCCATTTATTAGACAAATACAACCTTAAAAGAAAAATGTCACCAGTAGACAACACTCTTCTCTATATTTGGTTCTTTTTTGGTATGTTTTTTATGTTCCTAATAATAAAATATTATAATTATTTAGGTTTAAGCAATTGAATTTCAATGTGCAATCTATTATTTTGTGTTTTAAACAAATGCTGTGTGATAGGCTATGCTGCAGTACCCAGATGTTTAGTCAAACACCAGTCTAGATGTTGCTGGGAAGGTGTTTTTAGGTAAGATTAACATTTAAATCAGCAGACTTTGAGAAAAGCAAATTACTCTTCATAATGTGAATGGGCCTCATCCAATCAGTTGAAGGCCTTACGTGAAAACAGGCTGAGATCTCCAAGGGAAGAGAGAATTCTGATAGCAGACTACTTTCCGACTGAAGCTGCAACATTACTACTTCCTTGGATCTCTGGACTGACCTGCAGATTTCAGACTTGCCAGCCCCACAATCTCATAAGCCAATTCCTTAAAATAGATCTTTTTCTTTCTCTCTCTCTCTCTCTCTCTCTCTCTCTCTCCCTCTCCATACACACCACACATACACACACACACACACACAATTTTATAGAGAATGGTGTTTTAAGTAAAGTACATTGGAATCAAAAAGTTTAAATCTTATAGCTTGTTACATCGATATCTAATATATGCTATTAGACACAAAGCCAGCAATTTGAGCTGAATGAGTTTTAACTGTAAAATGAGTACTGATTTAAATTATTTAGGATTTTATAACTTATATATGGTGAGATACAGTTTTTAGACTCAATTGTCTCTTTAAAAGATATATTCTTAAAGTGTAGAACTCAGAAAAGAGTAGGGTAGTTAAAGTTTTGATAACAAATAGCACCAAAGGCCCTTATTCTAAAATTTTCTATTCCCAAAAAAAAGACACCTTCATGGATGTGCTCCCACAATAACACAAAAGAAACCAGTGTATTTTCACTGAAGTCAAGTGAAAAATAATTGTTATGACTTAACTGTGTTAAATTGTGAAACTAAGGAATAAAAAGAAGGGAAACAAAGTAATGGACTGAAATATAGGATATGAAGTTGAATTCAGACAAAAAAATCTACTACGTTACTTGTTACTTCCCTGATTCTGTTTTAAATCAGAAAACGTAACAGTCAATAAACAAAAGCAACGTCAATGTGAGGTTTCACCAGATGCATCTTTAAAATCTACATACTGCTTCTGTACCACAGTGAAATGTGTACTCTAATGTTTTCATTAAGGTCAATTTCTTAAGATACTGTCTAGCAATTTGCAAACCATGTCCCATCATCACTATATTACTAGTTTATGACAGTTAGCATTGTGTTTCAAAATGCTTTCTCATAAATATGCTAGTTTTATGCCACCTCTTGGAAAAATAAACAAGTTGGTATTTCTATGATGTATGGTGTACTCTTCAAAAGGCATTTCAGTCTCAAAACCCTCTCAATAACAGAAACCTAATAAAAATGCTAGCCTTCTACAGAAGTCAGCATGCATGCAGTCAGTTATTTATTAAAATAATAATGTAGAAATCTTGCCTAGGAACAGTACTGCATAAAAATTAATTAGGTGTTAAAAATGACCGCGTTATTGGAACGGCTGAACTTTGACTTATGCATCATGTTTCAGCTGTTTTGGGAATAAAGGGGATTATCGTCGTCACGCAGTTCGACACGTCAGATGTCATGACAGAACAACTGGGAGCTGGCAGACGGGACACACAGACAGCAAGCGCCCGGGCAATTACTGAGAGGCAATGAGCCTCAGCTGGGAAGAGAGCGGGATGCTGGTAAGGCACAACAAATCGTTATCCCTGTTCATCCAGCTCCACAGGATTCACATTCGAAGTACAATATGAGCGCCTCATGGGACTTCGCACAAACGTTTGGGGGGGCGGGAAACAGTCTCTGACTGGGGTACTTTCTTTTCAACACAAACGCAGTATCTAGTTTTAACTCATTAAACGCCTCGGAGAATATTCTGGCCACAGGCACAGTCTATACAAAGCGAAACTTGATTTTGCACAGCTGACGCATATGCCGATCGACCAGAACACTGATATGATTCTCTCAGAAGTGTTCATTCCTGCCATTCAGACAGGGTCTAGATGTGGCCATGCCAGCCCAGAGAGATGCATGACAGAGGCCATCTACTCACATGGCCTTGGTCATCCAGTTCATTGTTGGTGAGCTTCAGCTTGTCGAAGCTGATCACTTGTCTCATCCAAGTCTCCCCCGAGGCAGGTGAGTCTGGGTGAATGTACACCCGAGGTGGCACAGGGGAGTCGGCATTGCCCGCCACCATCCATTTCGAGCTGTGGTACACGTACCTAGAAGGAATGACAAGACTCTCCGTCTATTTTCTCTTTGTTTTTTGGAATTTCCAACTCAGTAAAGTCCGAAACCTATCTGTACCCCCTTTTTTTTCCTAGGTCTAAAATAAGTCGATTTCTTCTTTACACCCCAAATAAGACTTCAAGTACTTTTCGAAAACTTTCTGAGGCAGCGGTGGCCTACTGACAACTCAGAGTAAGTGATGGATTGAGTCCTTAGTGAGCAATATGCACTTTCACCACCATAAACGCAAGTGTCTTAATTCTTATGAATCACACTTATTCACTTATCCACCTGCATTCTGATATTTTCATTTCTCAATTGACATGAAAAAGGTATTGGTAAGCTCACTTGTAAATAAATCGCACAAACACTTGAGACATATATTCAAGTGTTGCACTTCCTTCAAGATCACTTCTTATTTTAGGCTATGTACAGGCTGATTGGGATAGACAATATGCAGCAAGAGGAAGTTGTCAAGTTCTAGACCTTTTATTTCAATAGGAAAAAAGTCTTATCATTTGCAATTATTTTTTTCTAATGCTATGGCACTCTACACCGAGAACAAAGTGATAATCAGTTTAATTTTTAAATGTTGCATTATCATAAAAGTTAGACCTTTATCACCTCTTATATTTCCTTCTGGATCCTTGTAAGAAAATTCTTTCAAATAGTTTTCAAATATTGCCAATCAAAAAATAAACCAAACTTTGAAAATGGCAGCATATTCATTAGCATTACTTTTCTAGTTAAGAGACAAAATATTCTATGGTCTGTTTACAGATGAAATATATTGATTCTGTTAGAATACATTTAGATAACAATATTTCAAGTAAGAAATATGATCTTAATACTTAATCCTATGTTCAGATCACCACTTATTAGTGTTAATTTAAAATAAACTAAAAAACTAGAAACTACTGTATCAATGAAGAACATAAAATAAAATCATATACCTAGACCTTTTCCTTTCATGTGTGTTAAAATATACCATAACATTTAAAGAAATAATTTGCAAATAGTTTCAGAAAATTCTGCTTGTGTTGTGTACAAAATTCTTTTTAAAAGACCATGAAATATTTCCGTAACATTTCTGGTGAGGCCTTTTGTTTCAACTATGATCACGTAGTTGACCACAGTTGATTTCATCTTGAGCTCCATATGCTTCCTAATCTTTCATTTCTTTTCTTGGGGAAAAAAATGCAGTCATAAAATTAAGAATAATTTTTTTTACAACCTTCCTTTAGTAGATACGGTATAATTTTCAATAAATACGTTGCTAACTGGGTTTGTGTATTAATTTTACATTCTAATAAATGACAATCATTTTTAACTGGACCAAATACCACTCAGGCATCAGAGAAAAAGTCAAAAGAATTTTTTTTCCTAACTAGTGAAAAAGTTAGAAAATAAAATGGAAATCTTAGAAACGCATGAAATAAACTGCCTGTGGAAATGAATTAGGTTACTACCAAAATAAATGGAGGAATATGTTCTAACAAAACCTTGAAAAAGTATGCATATTGAATAGCTCAAAACTCCACACCCACTGTGCTACATGTTACACAGTCTTTGCAAAACATTCTAAACACAAATGCTAAAAACATCTTTCTTCTTGGGAAGCAATATAAGTGAAAGCAAACATATTTTACAATTTGATCTTTTAAAATCTGGCATTTTCATAAAATTTGTGAAATTTCCTTGCTTTCTGTGAGAGTAAATTAGCATCAGTTAAAGAAAATAAACTGCCCAAAACATAGAAAAGAAGTCTGGAGAAAGAAATGGGAGACAAACTTACAAGAGAAAGGAATAATTTCTAAGCTCATTAAGAACTATATCATCCTTCTTAGAACAAAACCCAATTTAGAATACGGATTTTAAGCCAAGTATTTTTAAAGAGTGAACTTCAATGCCTTCCAGCTCTGTCATACAGTAAATAATTTTAGCAAAACTCCCTAATGACCTATTTAATTAAAACAAGTAACACAACTTACACACAAAACAAATAATAAGATTGTCCTTTCCACTACCCATTTTTGTAGTATTAAATACGCCCATCTACTAATTAAAATCCGTGTACTATTGACACCATAAGATTGCTTCAAAAAAGCAACTTCCTAACTTTTGTAAAGTGATAAAAGCTAAATCATATTTCATTTAAAAACCTACCACAAAATGCTGTTCCTAAAAATAAAAAAAAAAAACAAAGATGACCAAAATTTAAAACGGCATCTTCTGATCTTCTAAACACTCAAAATTTCTTTTTTTAAATGTTAGCATTTTTAACTCTTCAGAAAAATAAAAAAATTGTCATTTAATATTGCTAATTTATTTTCTTACAGAAAAAAAGAGCAAAAGTTGGTTTGAAACTGAAGACTATGTCTCTCCAAAGTTTATGTGAGGTCTAAATAAATATGTTCTCTTTCAAAATCCAAATATCATAAAGGTTTTCTCAAAATTATTGTGTTTACTAGCAAAAAATAAAATATATAAATTTATTACCAACTTAGAGATGTCTTAATAACATAACAAATTACAAGATTTTTTTTTTACTTGTAAAAACCTTAAATAATTTTGTCAAATAAAACAAAAAAGCCTACATACATTTATGGTTTTGAACATAAGATAAATTGAATTTACATGACAATCAAAAAGAGCTGAAAGAAAATACAGTTCATTTATTATAATTTACATTTGAAACTTTACATAACATCTCCTCTCAAAATCTGAATTGAAACATAAGACAATATGGAAGACATTTATTTCGTCAACACCCAACTGGCCCCTTTTACAAGTCCTCACAATACTTAAAAACAGTTATGTATCTATGAAAAACAAAACAAAAATAAAGCTTCCACATTTGCTGCAAAAAAAGGTACCATCTGGGCTGCTGGAACCCATGGATATGGATCTGGAAATTCTACAGGTCACAAAGGCATTAGCCTGCAAAATCCTAGGGTTTTCTTATCGTCTCGTATCTCATCACTGTACCTGTATCTTTTGTTATCCACTGGCACGATATCCATGGCAATGTAATATTGTTGGTGAGGATCTAATCCAGAGATCTTCACTCTCATTGCTGGAAACATGCGCCTATTTATAAGGGAAGAAAGAAAGAGTGTTTTGGGTTTTTTTGTGTGTGATTAAAGATGGAGAATGAATCTGCAAAGAAACCTCTTGAATCTCTGTTTCTTAATATGGACAAATCCATAGCATTCACTTTGGTAATGTAATTCAAAGAGTCAGAAGACAGGACATTATCAAACAGATTTTTAAATGTAACTTCTTGCACCCTGTGTGCATGTGTTCTGTGTTTACAGAAATGTCAGTATAGCAAAAAGAATTGTACACTGAAGGAGTAACGACAGGAAAGGAAGCGCTTTATTTTTTAAACAAAACCAATAAGCAAATTTACTCTGGTGACACAACTAATAAAATGCACCCAAATGGTGGAGATAAAAATTTGAATTTCTGAAAGTGATAAAATACATATTATGATGTGAAATTTTACAAGGGTTATAAAAAACCACAAGGAGCCAATGTGCCACGCTACAGCCAAACAATATGTTCTTTATTGAGACAGGACTTCCTGTCTGCAGCATGGTAAAGGTGAAGTGCAAAAGTTGCTCTAAATTTGAAAGGTAGAGTAAAACTTCTTTATTGAAAGCAGAAACTAAACACAATGTATATTTACCAAATCATTTCTTCCCCTCCATACATGGAAAACGTTTCCTTATTTAAACATGCTTACTCAAAACTTTGCTAATTAAAACAAATGAAAATCTGCATTCATCTTGGCTTTCCAAAGATGTGTTATCAAAGGAGATGGCAAAGTCAATGAACCAATCCTTTAAAAAAGGCACAGCAGCAGAAAATACAACATCAAATTGTTGTTAGATTTTTTAAAAAATACAGCAGCTTCTTTTTTAAAAAAATTCACCTAATGATTTATGCCTAGGTCCCTTCCAGTTAATCTAATTTCTGCTAACTTAACCCTATAATACAAATTTTAGTAGTTATTTACTAACTTTCTTCTATAACAATAATACCATTAAAGACCACTTCAGAAAAATAAAGTCCATTATTCCTAACTAGGCATGAGAACAGTTTAATATGCTAGCTGTTTTAGTGTTGTTTCACTGCACCTGTAAGATAAAGAGTAAAGGTCTTTAACTACACCCTTTAAAAGACAACTGTTGCTTTGTGTTGTTGAAGACTGAATTTGGATCATTAATAAAAGCTCTGTGAAAATGTAGAAGGTAGCATATGGATTCAATAAAATATGTTTTTGTAATTTCTAATAAGTTTGGATACTTTTATGCTATCCAGGTTTTTACCATGTGTATTCCCTGAAAGAGTTGTGTGTTGCTTTTTAAAGTTTCTTTTAAGGAAGCATATTATTCATAGATTTCATTGCATTAAATGAACTGAAAACTTTAAAATGCAAATATTTCTGTGCCTTCCTCAAATTAATATGCTTCAACAAATCCATTTATTTTACTAACCGATGGACGTGAAAAATTTTTTTAAAAGCCCGATATAAGGTCTTTGTAACATTTTTAAAAAACATATTCCTCAGCACATTTAGGTTAATGAGTTGGACTCCATTCCGGAAAAGATTTAACTAGGCATTATGAATCCATAAACAGAATGATTTCAAAAATCAGTATAATTACTTTTGCAGCTATACACAATGAAGCATGCATGCTAGGTGACTCCAGTGACTTTTCCTCCCAGCATATTATCAACACGGCACAGCACGCCATATTTTCACATTGCCAGGAAACCTTTTTATAAAGAAACGACCAGAACACCTCAAATCTGAAAAAGCAAATCCTAGTTTGCTGAAGAGTCAACAGTTCCTTAGCAGGGAAAAGAGGAAGACAGGAATTTGGTTCTAGCACCGCTCGCTGGAATCTCAATAAACGTCGGCACAGAGAGGCCGACACGACCTCAGATCTGCCCCGCGACGACGCCGCGCGCGGAACCTGCGCCGCGACAGCTGTCGCACCCGCGGCGACACCGACCCTCCTCCCGGCCACGCCACCCCGCGCGGCTGGGCTGGGAGCCCGGCCGGGCCGCTCGCACCCGGGGCGCAAAGCAGCCTCCCCGGCGAGCCGCGGCCCGGCTTCCCGCACGCGCGCCGAGCGGAGCGGCCGGGGCGGGGGCGCGGGGCCGGGCGGGGGCGCGTCCGCTCGCCCTTACCTGCCCGCCTTGGTGATGATCATCTCCGTGCCGATCTCGTGGAAGCGCTTCCAGAGCTCGGCTCCCTGCAGATCCACCCGCGGGGCCTGCGGCGCGGGCAGCGGGGTCCCGGGCCGGGCCAGGGACGGCGCCGGGGACCCCCGCGGGGAGCCGCCCGAGGGGGCGGGCGGGGACGCGCCCGGCGGGAAGCCGTCCTCGCCGCCGCCTGGACAGCAAAGGGCAGAGAGGGGGACGGTGAGCGCCGCGGAGGCGAGGCCGGCCGGCCGCGCGGCGCGCGCCCTGGGGCGGGCGCGGCGGGCCCGCCTGACGCCGACCCGGCCCGGGAGAGGCGCGGGCCGCGGCCGAGGAGCCCGCCGACCGCGCGGCCCGGGTCCGGGAGGCGCGCCCGAGGGCGTCCGCGCTGGCGCGAGGGTCGGGTCCCGAGAGCGACCCGCCTCCAGCCGCGCCCGGAGCGCGCAGCCTCGCGCCCGGCGCGGGGGACTTGGGTCCCCAGAGCCCGGGCCCCACGACAGGCGTCCGCAGAGCCCGGGGCCCGCCCGGCCCGAGGATCCTCAGGCGGCGCCGCGGGCCCGCTTCCGCCAAACTCGCGGTCGCCCGGCGCCGCCGGCCCGCGGGGGAGCGGCGCGGAGAGCGAGGCCCGCGGGCCGGGCGGCCGCCGTCGACCCCGGCAGGGCCGCGGGGGACGGGCCGGCGCGCGCTCCGCGCGGCCACCGCGTCTGCAGACCCGCCGCCCTCTTCCTGGTTTGCACGAACGAGGGAGGGACTCGTTCCGGCTTCGCGGCGGGGCGCGGCCGTCGCCCCCGCGCCCCAGGCCGGCCAACGCGGGGAAGAAAAAGGAGCGGCCCGGCGGGGGCCCCGGGGCAGAGGCAGGAAGCGCCGCGCCGCGGGCCGCAGCGCGGTCCCGCGGGCGCGGCCCGGCCGTCGCCTCGGCCGTCGGGGGGCGCGCGGGCCGCCAGCCCGGGCCGGCGGCGGCGGGCGAGCGGGCCGGGAGGGCCGGCGCCGCCCGCCGGGGAGAAGCGGGGCGGGGGCGACTCACCCGCGGCGCCGCGCTCCGGCTCCGACAGCGCCGCGGCCGGCGGCGGGGGCGCGGCGCCCGCGTCCGCCTCCGCGGGGCCCGGCGCGCCCGCGCCGCCGCCGCCGCCGGCCCCGGCCCCGGGGGCCTCCGCGGCGCCCAGCCGCCGCCGCTTCTTCTGGAGCTGCTGCTGCTTCTCGGCGCCGATCAGCGCCTCCACGGAGAAGGCGTGCGCCCTGAGGCTCAGCATGCCGCCCGGCGAGCCCCTCCGCTTCTCGGCCATGCCCGCCGCCCGGCGCCCGCCGCCGCTCTCGCATAGGCCGCCCCGCCCGCCGAGGCGCGCGCTGTCGGGCTTCCCGGGCCGGCCCGCGCCCGCCGCCGGCCGACGCGGAGCGGCGCCGCCTGCTCCTCGCTCGCGTGGGTCCGGGAGCCGGGCCGCGCCCGCCGAGGGCCCCGCCGCGGCGTCTCGCGCGCGCTCACGGCCGCACGCCGGCTCGCCCGCCCCGGCCGCCTCCTCCGGCGGCTGCGAGGTCGGCCTCGACCGGCGCGCCGGCGCGGACGGACATGGGTGGAAAGACACGCCGCGGACACGAATTAGGGTTGCAATTGAAATTCGTTGCCTTGTTCTGTCGGCACTTCCAGGCAGGAGCGCGGTGGGAAGAGCCGGCGCCCCCGTGTCAATAAAGCGGCGTGGGCGGAGCCCGCGGCCCTGTCGCTCACCGGGGCGCCGGCCAACCGGGAGGCGCCGGCCGCGCGCGGCCCCGCCCCCGCCCCGCCCGGCCGCGCGGAAGCGGAGGGAAAGGCGCCGCCGTCCGGCTCGGTCGGCCCGCCCGCCGCCCGCGGAGCCCCCGTCCGGCCCGGCGTCGCGGCTCTCCTCGCCGGGACCTGGAAGGGCGGCGGCGCCTGGCCGGACACCCGGGGGCTCGTCGAGTTGGCGGAGGGGGCGCCTTCCGAGGAGCCTTCGCTGCCGCCCCGCCGCCCCCCCCGGGGCGACGACTCGGAGCTGGGGGAGGTGGGCGCCCTTCCGAGCGGCCGGGACCCGCCCCTGCGCGGCCAGGCGCCCTGCGTGTGGCGGGAGCATCCGCGGCGCCCGTCGTGGCGCTGGAGTGAGCTCGGAGGGTTCTTCTCGGGGGACAGGGGCGCCGGGATGTGGAAGCCTTTCTGTTTGGGGGTGCACAACGTGGCGTGAGCGCGCCGGGGAGCGCACACCCTTTCCGGAGCCTCCCTTTGCTTCCACACAGTGGGAGTCATCTTCGAACGGAGGTCGTGGGGTGTTCGTTCCGTCTGCCTTTCGTGGTGTGGACCCCTGGAAACCCTCTTAAGACGTCGTAAAGTGAAATCAGCTTAAAGACGCAATAAAACTCCCCACTGAAAAACTGATGTCTCTGTGGTTTGACGCAAGTTTACATTTGTCCTGCTCTTGACACGTCCCACTGTCACCTCGGGCGTTTAAGAAATCAGCTTGTTTCCTTCAGACAAGTTCAGAGCGCTTTACACGTATGTAGTTTGTGCTGTAGCTTCGACTTTTGGCCAGGATTAACAGAAAATATGTGTGGTCTAATAAGAGCGCCTCTCTGGAACAAAACCCGTGGGGCATCATCCTCGGCCTCGGGGGCAAAGTACTTCCGGCAAAGAATGTCGCCCCCTCCTCCGTTCACTTCAGTCTCCACGACCGGTGGCTGCCCCGTGACGTCTGACCCCTCTGCGCTTTCGGCCCGGTGGCTTCGCCCCCGACGCTGGTTTCCAGCGGCAGCTCGGACGCACGCGCGGCCCCCCGAGGCGGACGCCGGAGGCACGTGCACGCCTCCCCGTCCGGCCCGAGGGCCTCCAGCTCGGAGCCGATTTCGCCCCGTCCTTGCGGAGACCGCCTTGAAGTGCCCGAGAACCAGCCTCAACCGGGGGAATTTGCTCTGCGTTTGCAAAATAAAGACGCGACGACCAGTTTGGAGCTGTCCGGTCCCGACGGGCCTCCAGGCTGGGCGGTGCCCCCACGCCCACGGCGGAGCCTAAAACCTCAGCGCAACCCGGGTTCCTGAAGTCTCGCGGAAGGGGGGCGGGGGCGGGGCGGCCGGAGCGGAGTCGGGGAGGCAGACCCCGCAGGCCGTGCCTGGAGCCGAGCCCGCGGCCGCCGCGAGGACAGGGCGCCCCGTCCCGGGGCCAGGCTCTCCGCAGCCCAAAGGAAGCCAGACCCGCCGCCCTCCTTCCCTCTCCGGCGGCCTCGGAGCCTTCGAGGCGCTGCCGCGGAGGGGCGGCGTCGCCGGCGTCCTCGGGCCTGCTGGGGCTCCGAGACCGGGGCCGGCAGCGGCTCGTCCAGACATGGCCGGGGACGCCCAGGGCTTCCTGCCCAAAGCCAGCTCTGCGTCGTCTCGCGGCTCGAGCTGGGGCAGGGCGGCACGGGCCTGCAGGCCACGCCGGGGCTCCCGCAGCCCCACGCCCTCCCTCCCTGCGCCCCTTTGCCCGGCAGCGGGCCCAGAAGGGGCCGACACGCGGAGCCGCTGGGTGTCCGCAGAGCCCACACGCTGGAAAGCCCGGCCTCGCCGGCCTCGCGGCGTGGGCTAGACGTGGCCCTCGGACGGAACCAGGCGTGCGCGGGCGCGCAGGCCGGGCCGCGGGGCGCTCGCCCCTCGGTCCTGGCGCGGGCCGTGGAGAGCCGGAGCGCAGAGCCACGGGCCGCTCTCGGCCTCCGCCGCGCGTCGCTGGGCCCCGCGAGACCCGCGGACTCCGAGCCCGAGGAGCCGCGGTGGCGGAGCTGGGCTGCCCGCGACTGGCTCCTGGGAGACGGGGCGTCGCGCCCTCCCGGGCCCGAGCGGGAAGGAACCCCGCGCCGGCTGGCCGGCGGAGGCCCGCCCGCCAACCGCCGCTCGCCCTGCCAGCCGGAGCCAGGCCCTTCCCCGGGCTTTACGCGTCTGGGAGCAAAGGCGGCAGAACGGGGCGCGTCTGCGCGGGGAAAGGCCGGGCGACGTGTGCTCGCGGCGGCCTGCGCACGTGCGCACGTGAGTGCGCGCGTGTCCCGGTGTGCCTGTGTGCGTGAGCGTCCGCACCTGCGCAGGTGTGAACGCGGGGTTGGGGGCGTCTCGGCTCGAGAGTGTGTGCCTCCCGTCGCTTTAGGGGAGAAAATGTTTCCCGTTTGAGCTACCTTGAGGAAATAAACAGGCCTCCCGCGAGGACCAGCCGGACTCTATTTCAAATAAAAGTCATTCTGAGAAAAATATGATCAGTCCCGGGGATTTGGGAAGGGCAGAAGACCCTTGAGCGTCGGGATGTGGGACAGCGGAGTCCATGTCGTGCCAGAGAGCAACACTGACGGGGGGGGGACTTAAAAAAAAAAATATATATATATATATCCGGTCTCTTCTTTATTTTTCTTGGTGCAGTTTAAAATCGGACAGCCCCGAAAGATTCTTTTTAAAAACTCTTTCTCTGTCAGCGCCTGCCGTGCTGTTTCGCCCGGAGCCTGCGCACACATCACCGACATGCGTGGATGAATATCGTCTGCTCTTTCATCTTACCTGATGTATCAGACACTCGTTTTTTGGTGAACAAATGTTTTTAAATTCCAAATTTTAAAGCCCTGCACGTCAGTACTTCATTGTCTAGAAAGCCTGATTTTTGTTTGTGGGTTTTGGTTGTTCCTTGATACTTGACACGCAACAAAAGAGCTTTTAACTGGAGACTTGACGCCGGCAGGTGAGTCCCGGCGTGCAGGAGAGTCTGCTCTTGGCCCCTGAACTCGGGGCGCCTCAGGTGGCCCCGAGTCTTCGATCAGTCCAGACCCGGACTTCCTTCCCACGCGTGAAATGACGTTGCTTGTTCGCTGAAAGATGAGCTGAGCTAGAAACACGGAAACGGGAGCGGGAGGGCAGGCGAGGGCCGCGCGCGAGCCCGCGCCCGCGAGGGGCACCGACGCGGCTCCGTTCCTCGGGGGCTTCACCTGGGAGCTCCCCGGGCAGGGCCGAGCACCGGCGAGGGGGCTCCCGCTCCGCAGCCCTGCCCCCGGCCCCGGTTCTCGCCCTGCTGGTCCCCGTCCTCGGGTCAGGGGAATGCGAGCGACGGCATCGCCTGCGCACGGCTGCAAACGCTGCGGGAATCCGCGCAGGCGGCCGGGCTCGCGCCCCCGCCGGGTCTCCCCTGCGGCCGCCAACCGGGGCCCGCGAAGACGGCGGCCGCGGCCGCGCCCTCCGCCCACTCCCGTCGCCGACGTGCAGGAACAGACGTCGCCTCCCGCCCGCCGGCCGGCGACGGTCTTCGTTCGTCCGCCCCGCCGCTCGTCTCCCTCGACGCAGGCCAGCCCGCCCGAGGCCCGCGGCCGGGCGGCCCGCGCGGAGACCTGCGGGGCCCGGGTCTGCGCGCCGGGCCCGGGTCCTCGCGGTGACCGCTCCGCGCTCGGCCCTCTCCGGGGCTCGGGGGAGGCGCGCGGGCGCGGAGCGTCGGGTGGGCGTTTGCTCCCGGGGAGGCTCGGCTCGTCTCCCCTCTCCTCCCGCCTTCGAGTTCCCCGGCTCGGAGAAGGAAAGGGCGGAGCGGGCTTAGGACCCACCGAGGCGAGGCGCGGCCGGGAAGCAGCGAATCTGCGAAGCGCTCGGAAGAAAGCGCGCGCGCGGGCGAAGGCGCTTCCCGACTCACGGTCGGTCTCCAGCAGCATCTGCTCGGCCTCCACACCGGCCCACGAAGATGCCTTGCTCACGCTGGAGGGGAGAAATCGGCCTCCCCGCCTCGCTCGTGTGTTGATCCGCACGTCTCCCGCGGCCCCACAGCTAGGGGAGCAACAGGCGTGTCCGAGGAGGCCACGCTTGTCTCTACCACGAACACCCGGTAGAAATATAAGGTGGCTTGAAGGAGCGAGTGGAACTGACACCCAACCCGGAGGTCAGCGGATACCCGAAGACGGGTAGCTGGACACGACCGGTGCCAGTATTGCAGCAGATCGATTTGGGCATAAACTGAGGCCAATGAGTAGGAAAATTAAATACGATTCTCTAGTTAATGGACAGTTTGATCACAGGTGTGATTCAGAATGGTGCCTAAATTGAGATTTAGAACACACAGCGTTATATTACTTGAATTAAGTATTTCATGCTCCTTTCCCCTGTGGACAAAGGTCACCTTGAGTCTGCCGGGCTTACAACATGAAGTGAAAATGGAACTAAGTGCTCCTGCTTAGGTCCCATCTAAGAATCTCTAGGTTTGGTGTTTCACTTTTAATAAAAATTATCACACCCTCTAATCGGCTGTAAAGAAGGTCCTGTTCTTGTATTTTGCATCTGTAGATACGGTTCTTAAACCGTGGAAATGCTGCGCCCATTCATACAATCTGTCGAAAGTGTAAGCAATGAAAAGGTGGCTGG
The DNA here is from genome assembly GCA_027257055.1 of Cephalopachus bancanus. Classification (NCBI taxonomy): domain Eukaryota; kingdom Metazoa; phylum Chordata; class Mammalia; order Primates; family Tarsiidae; genus Cephalopachus; species Cephalopachus bancanus. Next base: position 2,397,606 of record JAPVLO010000140.1, read on the forward strand.
AATTTATTCATATTTTTGTACTGACAGACGAGGCATTTCAGTTTGAGCTGAAAAAGGACTTTTAACGGATTAACTTAAAGCTAGCACTGGAATTGTGCAAAAAGAAATTAGCTAGTGAAAAATAGTATTAGCACTGGGAATGAATTCTGCATTTAAACACATGAGCAAATATCCGACAAGAATCTATGACTTTTCTACATGACTTTTGCTTTGTTTTATTTTCACTTTTAATTGTGTAAACTCTTCCATGATTTAAGAAGTGCATCATGAACAATCAAGATAGACAAAAAATTACAAAGCTTAGTTTTCCCTTTTTCAATATAAAATTCTTAAACCTTATCTCATATAACAATCACGCTGAAATATGTTTCCAAACTGAGTGGAATAGCCAAATGAGAATCTTCAAGTAAAAAAACTAAAGCATAGTGTTAGTAACAAGAGGCACTCTACCAAAACATTCATATGTTTTGGAATTTCCAAATTACTACACTTCCAAATTCAGTCACATAAAGAAAAGGGAAAGAAAAAAACTATCTTAGGCCATGCATAATAGGTGACGTAAATTTAGAATAACTAGCATTTCTAGAAAGTCTTGTGCTTTTTAATGTTCACCTTTAGTCCCTGGTGCGGGCTCCTTCTCAAATTACATAAAATGTACTGTAAGAAGCACTCACTACCTGCTACAGATGTCCAGGAAAACTGAATTATGGAAGTCGGAAACATGTGGCAGTTGCCTGTTGCCCAAGGAAGGTACATATGAAAGTTATAAATTTCTTTCTTTAAGTCAGCATTGTAAACGCATTTTATAGGGTTCACAGTGTGTATTACATCTGTAGATTTAATTTTTGAAATATATGTTTTTTTAGATATTTGTGGTTTGAATTCTAAGAGAAAGAACTCATCTTGATGTATTAGAATCAAGAAGAAAAAAAAGAAAAAAACAACCCTAACAAATAAAAATAAATATGTAGAGAGGCAAACGTTTTCCTTTTATTTCCCAGCTGGTTATACTGACAAGGACATCAGGCCGTCTACTGGCAAAGGATTACTCACAACACAGGAGGTGCCCGTCAGCAGGGCATGCTGTATTTATTGAGTTCCCCATCTGAAGAAGTAGAGATATCAATCTGAGCAAAGCCAGCTTGGGGCTGATATAAAAACTACCAGATTAAGAACTGGACCACGCAAGTCTCAACACTGCACCAATTCGATTCTCTTTTGAGAAAGCTTTCAACTACTTGCAGAACTTTTTCCCACCAACATATTCTATTTAATTTTAAATATTTCATTTAACGCATTGAAAACCACGTTTTGGTTGCAACAATAATTTAATATTACATATTCAGTTTTCTTAATGGTTACCAAGTGCTATAAATACCAAGGTATCTTCCCTTACACCTTCAAAGTCATGTTAAAATAGTCTGTATAATTTTCTACATGAATTTAATTTTGTGGATTTTAAGAGTCACATCTCTCTTGTTCCATTTTGTTTGGAGAAATGCTCAAAGCAATTTTGTGAATGATCTTGGTCAAAAAATGAGTTCAAATGAATAAACACCTGTTTAAATACCCTAAAAGTGGGCAGATACCCACAGATAAGGTCGCTGTGGCTTCACTTCAAGAAAATCATTCTCGGAGTTCCACCGGAAAATCATTCCGTTTTGTTGTGCTAGAATGAAATTTATTTGGGAGAAATAATGCAAAACAATAGCAGATGCGCCCTTCCCGGGCAGAAGTTTATTTGTGTTTGTTTTGGAATTCTCCTTTGTGATTAATTGTTGAGTGGTAGCTGGTATCAGTTCTCTCTTCTTTCCCAGTTGGTGCCTTGCTGCGAGCTCGTCCTGGCCCGGCGTTTGATCACTGGGGCTACATGAGGCTGGGAGAAATCCGGCCCTTACTGTCGTGGGCTTCTGGAAAGATGCGGGAGAGGAATCCTTGCGCCACAGAGAGAACTATCTGTCCACGGAAAGGCAGAAGCAAGACAGGCCCCAGGGAGATGTGTTGTCTCCATCCTCTCCAAGGTGTAGAGGCTTTCTGAGCTCCCACTGTGCCGCCCAGATCCTTCTGTGTTCCCTTTTCATTTATAAGTACAGCTCTGTCAAAGGACCCCTACCTGACTTCACCCGAAAGTACGCTTAGTTCGGGTGTATTGATGCTTTTAAGCAACACTTGTTATTCGACATTATTTAGTAACAAAAATAGCAATAAAATGAAAAGAAGACGGTCGGTTCGGTTTCTGGGGACACCCAACCATCCCCAACAATCCCGGTGCGGCGCCCGCTGGGAAAACACCCAGGACTTCACATTTCCGATGAGGTTCGACCCCCGAAATTAAAATCCGCTTCTGGGTTTCTGAAGCTCGTATTGCTTTGGGCAATATCTGCGTTTTCTTTCATTTTGTTTTCGTTCTTACTGGTTTGGGTGCCCTTTTTTTTTTTTTTTTTTTTTAACATTGCCGAAGACAATCTGATTTACAGTTTGACTGAGAGCTGCATTTCTGTTTAGAAGGTGAAACGTCCAAGTCAGTTAGCCAAATTATTCCCCGACGGCTCCAATATTGCGCCAGAGTCCCGGAGTCAGTTATTTTTATGTCTGACTGTATTTCAAATGTGCAGGGTGATAAATAAAACCCGCCTTAAGCTACAAACTATCTCAGTGTGATGAGGAACAATTGACAAAAAATTAACCCAGCCGGAGCGTCAGGGTTCTCGCCAGCGACTGGACCATAAATCAGCCCCGCAGCGGCGGGAAGCTCCGCAGCCGCTGGGCTTGCCCGGCCGGAGCGAGTGGGGTCGGCCACGGGGCCCAGCGGGAATCCGACTGGGCTGCGGGTTCGGAACCCTCCGGGGAAGGGGCGTGTTGGGGCGAAAGGCATGGCCACGCCTAGGCAACCCCTAATTAATTCATCATCGAGAATTCTCCAGGAGTGTGCGCGTGTAAACTCAAAAAAGACTGCGGGCGAACTGGGGGGGTGTCCAGGAAAGAGTCATAGTCCCAGACCCTCTCTGCATCCCAGAGGAGCTCCTGTGATTGCTCGAGTCACTTGAGAAGGAGATTCATCTCGGCCACTGACAACGACACTCTTTTCACGAGGAATCTAGGAAAGCATCTGGGACGCTCTCCGCGGCGGCGGGGCAGCCTCTCCGGGTTTTGAACCTCCCGCGCGCTCGCTCCCCAGCGCGCACGCCCCGAACCGGGAACCGACGCCTGCCAGCCCGCGCGCCCTGCCCGGGAGGCGTGTGTGCGCGGCTGAGGGAGGGTCGCCCCGGCTGGTCCCTGCCGGCCTCGGCCACCTGTCGGAAAGCCGCGACGCCGCCCTCGGCGGCCGCGGAAGCGCGCGCCCCGTCGATGAGCGCAAAGAACCCGTGCTCTCGGTGCCAAGTGCACAGTGAGGGCGAAGAATACCTACGGCGTCTCCAGGGCGTCGGCCTGCAAAGGCCTCGCGGCCCCGCGCGCAGAGCCCGCCGAGGGCGACGCGTCCGTGCCTCCCAGCGCCGCCGGGACGGCCGCAGCCCCGGCCGCCGCGCCCCGCGCCCTCGCCCCGCGCGGCGCCCGGCCCTCCAAGGGCAACGCACGACGCCCCCGCGCCCGGAAACCTCCCCGGGCCGCCCCCCTCCCGCTCGGCCGCGCGGGGAGGCGCGTGCGGGCGCGTGGCCGTGGCGCGGCTCCGCGGGTGCGCGCGGACGGGCGGGGGCGCGTGCCGAGAGGCGGGGCGGGCGCGGGCGCGCGTGGCGCTCGGGGGGCGCGCGCGGGGACGCCGGCGGCGGGCGGGGCGCGCGCGCGGGCTCGCGTGGGGCGCCGCGGGAGCGCCGGCGCGGGAGGGCGGGGCCGGCGGGGAGGCCCTCGTCTCCCGAACACTCGCTCGCGCCTTTCTTTGCCCGCGGGGGCTCGGAGTCCGGAGCGCGCGGGTCCGCGGGCGGCCGGGCCGGCAGCCCCGGAGCCCGCGGCGCGCGAGCCCCGACTCGCTCTCGGCGTGGGGCCCGCGGGCCCGCGGACCCGCCAGCCGCCCGCCCCGCAGGCGCGCCCCGGAGGGGCCCGGCCCGGCCTCGGCCTGCGCCGCCGCGTCCGGCTCCGGGGCCCGCGAGGGCGGGGCGGCGGCGGCTCGCCCGGGAGCGACTCCGCGCGTGTTTGCCGCGCGACCGTGACCCCGGCCGGCCTCCCGTCGCCACGAGGCTCACGGTCCCCGCCGGGCGGGCCCGCGGGCGGCGGCGGACGATCCACCCGGCACCCCGGCGGGGCGCCCCGCCGCGAGCCGCTCCCGGCCGGCCGGGACGGAGGGTGGCGTGGGGGCAGGCGGGCCCCGGCCTGCGACTGCCTTCCCCGCGGAGGCGGGCTCTCGGGCGGGTCGGTTCCGTGGGGCCCACCGCGCGGGCACGGCGCCCGCGGGCACCTCGGCCGCCCGGCCTGGAGGCCCGCCGGGCGAGCGGCCTCGCCCAGCCCCTCCGCCGCCCTGCGCCCTGCCCTGGGGCGTCGGCCCTCCCCGGGCCGCGGGCGGCGGGCCTCGCCCACCCTGGGGCTCCAGCGGGACCCGGGCTGGAAGGGGCGCCCGGGCGGCGGCCCCTGCTCCCTGCGGCGGCCTCGGGGGCGGCGCCGGGCGCGCGGAGCAGCCCCGGGAAGGCGCGGCCGGCCCGCGTGTCCGGCCTCCCGGCAGGGCGGCGGGAGCAGGGGGCCGTCTGGGCAAAGCAGCGCCCGGGAATGGGGGCGACAGTCGGGGGGCGATGAGCGGGCACCTGAAGTAAAGGTGAATGCACGTGTTCTTTGTTCTCGCGCGGGAGCGACTCGCAGACTTTTCGCGGAACAAGCTCAGCGACCAACAGGCACAGACGAACGAACAAGCAAAGAGCAGCCTTCAGCCTCCCGAGCCGGGCCAGCCAACCGACGGCTCCCGTCCGTGCCCCACGCCCCGCTACCGCCCCAGCTCCCCAGACGGGGGACGAGGAGCGAGCTGCCCTTCCGTGGCCACTTGCAGTTCAGATCCCAGGGCACTTCACCCAGTCGCTCTCCTTGACTTCTCTCGTGGGTGAGGTGCTTTGGCTTTTTGTTTTGGGGTCTCCCCTCCCCCGCTTGGAAAGAAAGGCACATTTCACAAGTTTATAAGTAGGCCAGCGCTTTCCAACTGCCCCCATCTTGAATGACAGCGGACCGAAAAAATGAAAACAAAACAACCTGCCTACATGGGGTGGCAGTGGACTCTCCGCTGCATCGTTATTTCTAAGGCTTCGTTTTTTAAAAATGAAGCATTTGGGGGCAGTTACAGTTACATCAGTACATGTTGTGGAAATAGGTTTGCAGTTAGAGAAAAATTATGAGAAACAGCTGTGTGTTAATGTCTCAAAATCCACAGTGCTCAGTATGGCCAGTATCTACTTTTCATCATAATTTTTTCGTGTGCATCCACATAATGCATACTCTCTGTGTGTAATACAAGACACTTGTTTCATAAAGCAAACGATTGTCTGTGTCAGGGAGATTTGGTCCTCTCTCCCTCCCCCAATCCATGTGCAGAACAGATCAAAGCCCTGAATTACCTCTGCCTTTCCACAGACAACCAGATGGTGTCCTGATTTTTCTTCGGGTTTTTTTTTCTTCAATAGAATTCAAAGAACTAAGGAATCTGTGTGATGCCGCAGATGAAAGCCCGACCCAGGTAAATTATTTTTCTTTTTAATGTCATGCATACTTTGCCTTATTCCCCTAAAGTTTTGAGAACCCTCTTGAGGATATATATAATAAACATGTAAATGGTAAATAGAAGATTAGGACTAGGCAAAGTGAAAAGAAAACAAGAACTCCGATATGCATGTGGAATACTAGACAGTTATTGAAGAGGAACTTTAAATTTTTCCCTGAGCTTCCTAGCAGCAAGGGTAAAAAGTGAACCCTGAGCCTAATCAAAAGACAAAGAGAAGCCTTGTAAGTTCTTTATAGTAAGCAATATATTCCCTAAGGTAATGACGACGATGATGAAGATGACATTCCCTAAAGCAATGATGATAATAGCAACGCAGCACTGACATGTTTTGCATACTCCTCCATTTGGGAAACCAACTGTTTCTGCCTCGTTTCAACACACCCAGATACTTTTCTTGGGCTATTTTTACTTTGTTACGTATAAATTAAAGCTGATTCTCTTCAAAGAGGCAATTTGGTCTCTGGAAAGAACTTTGGCATCAGTCAGTCCTGAATTTAGTGCTGGCTCCTGGACTTGGAGCTCAGCTGTAACCTTTGGCAAGGTGCTTAATCTTTCTCTCCCTCTGCCTCTCCCTCTCACGCGTCCTCCTCTTCTCCCTCTCCCTCTCTCTCTCTCTCTCTCTCTCTCTCTCTCTCTCTCTCTCTCTTCTATCTGTCTCTCAGACTACGTTTTCTTTATAAAAAGCAAATAGCTTATTCCATAGGCTTATAAAGAGACTGCTTCCAGAACCTGACACCTGAAAACCATTTCAGAAGTGTTACACTATTCCTGCTGTTTTTATTGTCATCATCCAACCACAAATGTCCGTGTCCTTCCTCCTTTTCCTCAGCTGCGTAGCTTTCAAGAGCGCTTCCCCTTTGGGGCCACGGAGCAGATGGGAATGCCCAAGTATGGACTCCAAGACCCGTGAGCACCGTCAGAGAAACAAGGTCTCTGGGCTCCCCTGCTTGTCTGTAGTGGTTGAAGACCGGAGCCAGTTTCTGGGAGAGAGAAGTGGGTGTTGAGAGGATGGCCCTGCTGTCGCACCAGCGAAGGTGGGAGTGGACCCTCCCTGAGGTGGTGGCTTCGGTCCTAGTCACCAGTGCGGGAGCTCTCTGGGTCACCTTGGTACGGGGATGATTCGTGGCAGGAATTAGTTTCGGGAAAAGGAACATGTATCTGAGTGTTAATTTGGAGGAAGAGGGTAACTCTCAGGGTGTTCAGATCACTGCAGAAAGTCGGGATTCTCTTAAGTCTTAGGGGTTTGGGCAGGAACCAAGTACACGGTGGTGCTCTCTTTCCCCTCCTTCCTCACCCTGCCACTTCCCGTGTGGTGTTTCGAAACTAAGTACCTGCTAAGACCCGACAGTGGTGCTCAGTTTTTTGGAGACAGATTCTCCGTTCTGGGTCCGCCACTGAAGACCGTGCTGACAGCTGGCCTCCAGAGAGGTCTTCTCGTTGGGTCCTCTGCCTTCTTCCCTCTCTCAACTCCTCAGCATCCACTAAGCTCTCCCCCTTCTCCTCCTGCCAAAATGTGTGGGTTGATGACTGGTTAAAGGTCAGTCGAATGTAGCTAAGGCTCTATATTTGGTTTCCTAGGGTTCGTCTTGTCTTCGACAAGTGTGAAGGAAATGTGTATGTTCAACCTGTTCTAGATCGTAAGCTTCCTAAGGTCAGAAACCCCATGAAGTTTATGCAGCGATTGGCCAAACCTAGAACAGCAGATGCTTTGTTGTGGCTTGAGGTTCACCCGTGATTAAGCTCCCAAGACGCCACATGACACAGCAGGGTGAGCCAGGACTTGGAGTCAGAAGAGGTGGCCCGAGCCTTCTTGGTTCTGTCCCTGGTTCCATGAGCTTGAGTAATCACTTGGTATCTTATACCCAAAGTATTCAGACAGAATGAGCCCATATAACACCAACATGTTATGATATTGAGTCCACTTTCCAGCAGAGAGTAACCTCATCTTCCTCTGAATTGACCCTTCTGGCATTTTATTTCCCCGTTTAGACACATAACACTCTCACTTTGTATTAAAATCCCTGCAAACTATTTCCTCTATTAGACATAGGCCTCATGAGTTCAGGAAAAGTGTCTATATCTGTGTTTCCAAAAGAGCTAGCTCTGCATTTTGTACTACTGTCGTCAATAAATATTTCTGCGTGAATTAATTTTGATTCTTTATTTTAAAATCTACGAGTTTGGAATAAAGAGAGGGCAGACTAACACTGCTATTGTCTGGCAGAGACTGCTAAATTCTTAGGGAACTGGCACATTAGGCCCCTTCCCTGTCAAGTCCTGCTGTCTTGGTTCCATGTCAGCAGTCATGCTTGTGCTTGCTGTTTGAGGGGCACAGGTAGAATCATCCAGAACAAATGTCTAGCTCCTTTCTTCAGCTGATGTGAAGAATATGGAAGAAGGAAGCAGGTTTTATGATGGCAAGAGAAAGGCACATGGGGAAGATTTTTTCCCACTGATGGGGGTAGATAATGGGTATCGAACTGTGTCTTCCTAGCCTCTAGCGTCGTGGGCAGTCAGCAGGGGGGTATACTGGATCCCAGGAAAAGGGGTCAAAGAAAAAAAGAAGCCTACTCCTGTGGCTTTTTCCTTCTTTGGCCGTGTTTTCCAATTCCCTACCTCTCTCCCAGGGAATAAGAGGTGAAACAAGGAGTAAGGAGACAGCCGTACTCTGTTCAAGTGTCTGCCTAGGAATTCCTCCCCTTTAACAGATTTTACAATAGGGATGCAGGAGAAACAACTGACTGCTCTCTAGAGCCACCCTGGTGAGGGAAGAGTATGGTAATGCCCAGAAAAGGTCATTTTTTTACTGCTTCTGCCAGTGAGGTGTTTGGAGTGCAGCTCTGCTTCTTCTATCAGCCCCCTACACGCACCTGAAACTGGAGCTCCCCCAAGAAGTTCTTCATGCTGTGGCCAACCCAGAGCCCCAGTTTAGGCCTGCCACCCAGCCTTCACCCACTTCCTACCTGGAGGATTGGTCCTTCTGGAGCTTCAGCTGCGATTGCCCAGTGTCACCAAGTTGCTGAACTTCCCTGTTGCCTCTGTCACCGATACTTTCTCCACGCTCAACCCTGCTTCCCGTCGCTGGGCCTGGTACAAGCATGGGTCTTGCATGCTGGAGGCTCTGCTACAACGGTCCAGCTTCCTTGGCTTTTACTCCTGCTCCGAGTTTCCCTGCTTTTTCCTTCCCCAGCACCCCACCCCCACACAGAAGTAAAAGTTCCTTTTAGTGAGCACTTGGCCTATTCTTTCTGAAGATCCTTCCTTGACTGTCAGGCCCGAGGATGTGCAGTGGTACTTCCTTTGCCCTCTTCTTGTGGTGGTAGGAGGTCCCCATGTACCCACATGTGAGGACTGGTGTCTGTTCCCTTTCAGGCCAGTTGGGTGTCCCTGAGCACTACTGGATGCATATTCACGCCCCTCTAGTTATCCTACAACTCTTTCTATGATCGGCTTTCAGTAAATTTATCATATAAATCTTAGACTTACTTTACAAAATATCAACATTCTAAAAGTTATTTACGAGTCACGGGCTAACCACAACATGACACGATCCCTCAATAACAGTGGAATCACTCAGTGTCCGTTTTCTCGCTCAGAGCCCTGAGTGGATCTGGCGGCCCTTTTGGGCATCCTTCTCCCAACTAGTGACTCAAGGACCCAGAGGTTGGCTCCTTCTTGTAGCTATGCCACTTGGAACTTGACCTCCAAGTTTGCTGTGGAGAGGGAGGAGAGGGTATGGAGAAAGAGCCCCTGTTCTTAATTACCTCAGCCTGGAAGTGACACTGTGACTTGTGTTCACATTCTGTTGGCAAAAAGTCAAACCCAAAGCTTCATGAAGCTACAGAGGAATCTTGGGAATATGTAGCATTTCTTTGTGCCCAGGAAAAAGGAAATAAAACAATTTGCTTACTACCTGGCTTTGGCTCTGTTATAAGTTTTGAAGAAAAACTCCTCTCTTTTCTGTGTGGAAAAAACTCCAAAGCCAGTAGGCCTCTGGACTCAAATGACAGAGAAAGTAGAATCTGTTGTTTAATCAGGTGTAAAAACTCGGATAAGTACTATAGACCATTATTTGGTTTTGCTCTTATGGAACTGATTCAAGGACAAAGTTCTCTTTGAGGTCAGGGAGAATTATATTCCGTGGAATTGAAACAAGGTGTCTGGAGGAAGATGAGGATGTGAAGACTCAGTGGATATCCACTTATTGTGAAAACAGCCATATCAGTGTTAAAAGCCCTAAAGCCATCTATTACAGATTTCCATCGCCTTTTTATTACTAGAGTAGTTGCCAGTGACTTGAAACTTGGGAAAGTTTAGCCAGCAAGTTATAGTGGTATTCCACAATCCAGGAATTAATCACCTCTTTCTGGTCTTTTACTCTTAGTCCTAATACATGCTATCAGCACTCTCCCTCCCTCCTCTGTCTTGGATAACATTTTACTTGTGTCTTTAATGATTTAACAGATGTCAAACCTTGTTATTAGTTTGACAAGGGCTGACATTGCTCCAACGTCTTTGCTCAGGTCTGGTTCATTTATGAGGGGATAACAGACCACTGATGTCATTTTTGTGAGCTTTGATGGAAGTTTTAGTGTCCCAACTCCCCTGTGGAAGGAGTTTTACACTTCTAAAGTGGTTGCAGCCTTCTTGTTAAGTTCTTTTCCCAAAATACTCCCGCATTTTACCTTCTCACGAAATAGTATATTGTAATGCCGTTTGGGATAGTTGATTCGACACCAGCACAGTCAAACTTTCCAGATGATAAGTACAGCAGAGAAGAAAACTGGGAATCTTTTGATACTAGGAGAGACAACCGACATTGTGAGCTGATCTATACTGGGTCAAAGAGACTAGAAAAACATCTGTGTTGTCTGTTCTTAGAACAATTGCATTGACAGTTTTAAATATCCTAACACTATTCTCATTTCTGAACTTGCATGTGTCTTATAAGTCCTCCTATAATCTTAGAAATGGCTTGATTGGTTAATGTTGACTGACTGTATTGAAAGGACCTGAGGAAGCCTCTAGCCAGGGAAGAATTAAATGGAGAACCACTGAGTGCCAGGATACATGCTGCAAACCTCACTGAACATGGAAAAGATCTGGCCTTGACCTTCAAGAGCTTATAGCCAAATAAACTGTGTGGCAAATCAAAAATCAAGCAACTCTGTTAATAGGTCAGGGAAAGCGTGGCCTGAAGTAAACTAATGATAATACTTAAGGAAAATGCAGGTAAAATATTTGACCAATATTCTTTCAGGCAGAAATGTCAAAATGTGTGCAAGTAGGAGTCAAGGCTAAGCAAGGAGTAAGTGTGGAGAGGTGGTTTCCGGTGCCGATTCTTTCCTTACTGCCTGTATGACTTTGGGGGAAGTTCTTTAACTTTTATGAGCCTCCGTTGCCTCAAATGAAAAACGGACAGAGTCATGTAGACCCTGGCAAATGCATTAACTGATTGTGCAGATTGGATGAGACTGTATATTTGAAAGCACTTTAAAATGGTAATATGAGACGTAAAGGTAAGGCAGCGAGAGGCCCAACTCTGGCATTCCCTCTTCTCACTCTCTCCCTTCTCCTCTCACACCTGCACATCCACACGAGCTGCTGTAACTCTTCAAGGCAGTGCAAGGAAAGACACCAGCAGGAAGCAACACGTTTGGGGGAAGGTGGTGTGGGAGTATTATCTGGCGTCATAAGTTTATGTAAAAACAGTAATTTTGGTGGAGACCCGTTGTTTTCCTCCTAAAGTTTGCTTCTGGCTGCTAAAAACATTTTGTAAATAGAAACATAATTTAACTATAGGACGAGATAGCATTCAGAAGTGGCTCTAGATCAGTTGTCTGAAAATCAGTTTGCCGAATTACCAATCATAGAATAACCACCCGGTGTATATCTGTTACCAAGAAGAGGAATTTTAAGAGCCTTCTCACCAGGAGAGGGAGACGCAGGGCAGGGCACATGCCTACAAACTTAGGTAAGACCGTAAAGTGTGTTTAAAGGGAAGCTCGTCCACTTATGTCTTAAACGTGGAGTCCTGGACAAATGCTTCAGCACCCAAAATGTGAATCACATGGGAAATTGACAATGAACTAAGCAACCCTATGAAATCATCTGTGAAAACGATTGATGGAAACAATCACCAAAACTAAAATTTTGAAAAAATTCAGCAATATTTCAGTGAGTTAATCATTCAGCAAATTGGTCAGACTAGTAAAGGGTGACTGTTGATTCCATTGAGAGTGGGCTGTGTCTAAACTACTTTTCCTCTGTGTGTATGAAGGGGTGTGTGTGTGTGTGTGTGTGTGTGTGTGTTGTGTGTGTGTGTGTGTCTGTGTCTGTGTGTGATTTAGGGAAAGAAAATATACAGTGGTTGCATTTAGACTGTGGAGATTTTCAAAGCTGGGCGAGAGAAAGGGTCATAGTTTTCTACAGTTTTTGTAGTTTGGAACAGACTCTAGAATGGTGTTGAAGATAAGAGACAGAAACAGAGGCACCTGCTAGGGGAGAGTATCCCACGGCATCCAGGTGTGCAGGGACCATCCTGTGAACAATGGAATCTAGACATACAGAAGCCAATCAAATTTCAGAAGTAGCTACACTGGGTCTAGGGCTGTGATGAAGAATGGCTCTGGAGCCCAGGTGGTCAGACATGTGGCTTGAGGATATCAGTGCCAGCATCTAAGAGGACTGAAGGACCTGGCAGCTGATGCTCTAGCAGAAGTCAGGAACCCCAAGTTCTATCCCCAGCTCTTCCCTTAAATTCTTGTAGACCTTCTCAACCCCCCTAGAAAGGACTACCTTTTTAAAATTTCCAATCCATTTTAGAATGAGGCGTGACCCTGACTTACACTTGGCTTGTGCCACGTGCGACTTACCAAGTGAATTAGATCACACTCAAAGTCTGTACTCTGTTCCGTGACACAAGTACTGGTATACCGATCACAAGGGGCTGCAAAAATGTAAACTTACTGTGAATTTTTGTGTTTATTCTCAGTTTTTGATCTTATCTCTTTGTGGACCAGTAGCAGTTTACAGACTGTCATTGGAGCAGATGGTTTCTAAGGTATTTTCTTTTCTTTTTTTCTTTTTTGAGTTGGAGTCTCACTGGGTCGCCCAGACTGGAGTGCAGTGGCCGCTCCCGACCACCGCAGCCTCGCCTGCTAGACTCCGGCGATCCTTCCGCCTCAGCCTTCCGAGTAGCCGGAATTATAGGCGCGCGCTACCACGCCTGGCTGATTTTTTTGATTTATTGTAGAGATGAGGTCTCGCAGCCCAGGCGGGTCTCGAACCCGCGGGCTCAGGCCATCCGCTCACCTCAGCCTCTCAAAGGCTCGGGATGACAGGCTGAGCCACCGAGCCCGGCTTCTATGGTATTTTCTACTCTAACGCTTTCAAATGTTGATGTGGGAGGGGCACTTATCTTTCAAATACAGAGGTGATTCTTTTATAGGCTGTTGTTGGAGACTGAGACTGAGACAGCATAGTAGAGAATGGCTAAGAGAATGGAAGCTTAAAATACTGGTTAAGAGAATGCTGGTGGTCTTGGGGCCTCCGTTCCTCCCCTTCCTCCTCCGCCTCCACCTTCCCTACAATCTTTAGCTGAACTCATACATCCCAGAACGGAAATGACATTTCCCAGATTCCTTGCAACTTGGTATGGTCATGTGCTAAATTCTGGAAAACAGGATGTAAGTAGAGGTGGTGTGACCACTTCTGGGAAGCCTCTTGAAAGCGAAAGAACTGATGAATGTGGACATTTATTGCATTATTTGTTCAGCTTCCTCAATAATGGAGATCCCGTGAAGCACAGCAACAGAATGATGGGGCCTCGGTGACTTTCGCCATGGCCCAGTCTGCCAAAGCAGCCCTTTGAGGTCTGGCCATTAAGTCCGAGAACTCATCCTAGAAAACGTGCTACCTTGCTGAATATTGCTACAGTCCCCTTCAAAGTGCTCCCCCTGGGAAGCTATGCACCGATGACAGCACCTAGTCCACCCGTCAAATCCGTTTGGGGGCTCCTTTTCTGGAATGGCCATCAGAGTTGTCAGCGTGGGAATGTCAGAATTTGAATTAGAGCAATGAAACAGCATTAAATTTCTTGTTAAATGTGGAAAGAGTGGAAGTGAAATCAGGAACATGTAGTCCAAGTTTGTGGGGATAATGCCATGAGGAAAACAGCAGTGGACAAACGGATTAAACACTTTTTCTGAGGGGAGAGAAAGTGGCACTGATGGAGAGAGGTCAAGATGGCGAGTAAGGAGCAGAACTAACGAAAACACTGCAAAGTTTCATCAAGGCTGGGAAGAAAGACTGTCAGCTGACTGTGAGAAGCATAGCAGGCCAGAGAGACATTGCTAGAGAAACAAGAAAGCCTTAACTGAAAATATTGACATGAGAAAGGTGTGTGCAAAGAATGGTCCCTAGTCAGGCTCGGGGGCTCAGCCTGTCATCCCGCGCTTTGGGAGGCTGAGGTGAGTGAATTGCCTGAGCCCGCGGGTTCGAGACCCGCCTGGGAAACTTGGCGAGACCTCGTCTCTACAATCAATCAAAAAATTAGCCAGGCGTAGTAGTGCACGCCTATAGTTCCAGCTCCTTGGAAGGCTGAGGTGGAAGGATCGCCAGAGCCCAGCAGATTGAGGCTGTGGTGGCCAGGAGCGTGCCACTGCACTCCAGTCTGGGCGACAGAGTGAGACTCCAACTAAAAAAAAAAAATGGTCCCAAAGGGTCTCTTGCGTCATGACAAGGCACTAGTTCACGCAGCACTGTCTGTGAGCGAGTTTTGAGGCAGTAAACAAATAACTGCATTGGAACATCCTCCCCCCTCACCTGATCTGGCCCCCAGTGACTTTTTTCTTTACCCGAAAATAAAGGACCTATTGAAAGGAAGACACTTTGATGGCATTCAGGACTTTAAAGGGAATAGGATGACAGCTCTGATGGCTATTCCAGAAAAAGAGTTCCAAACTTGCTTTGACAAGTGGGTGAGGCACTGGAATTGTGCGTATCTTCCCAAAAGGAGAACTTTGAAGGCGACAAGGTGATATTCAGCAATGAGATACAGGCATGTTTTCAAGGGTGAGTTCGTGAACTTGACTGTCAGACCTCATAGGCTGTCTGTGTCTGAACGTATATTTAGGAAAGAAATGAGACTTCATATTTTTAAAGCCAATGTTAGTTTGGTATTCCATGTATTTGCTGAACCTGATCCTAAGTGGGATAAGGACCCATTTAAAGATATTGGTATTTGTATTAAAATATTTATTTAGATGAAACATAGCCTATTTTCCTAATCCTTAAACGGAAGATTTGATTTTTTTGCCTGACAAGCATCACCAAGAGGAGTTTCAAATATGTAGTGTCATCCCGGAGACCGGACTACACCGTGGCACGAAAGCCTGGCATTCTCACAGCTACCTGCTTGTGAGGACTGTCTCTACAAGGTTCGGCTTTTCTTGTCAGCTCCACCTCCTCCTACTTTCAGTGTGCCTATGTCTAAAAGATAGAATGACCCTCCTTTAACATTTTTCTGCTTACAAATGGCTGTAACTCTGAAAACCAAACATATTAAAACTGGGTTAAATAAACGTAAACACTATTTATTCAACACCTACGAATGTGCCAAGCACTGAGCTAGTTGGCAGGGTTACACAGGTGAATGTGTGCGACCCTTGCTTTCAAGTTGCGTGAAGTTCAGTGGGCATCGTTAGTGACCAACACCATAGTGTCGGAGCATGAAATAGGAGCTCTTACTCTTGTCTGGTGTTGAGCAGTACTGATAGGAGAGGCGTAAGGCTTCACAGAAAAGATGACATGGAGCCGGGCTCGGTGGCTCAGCCCGTCATCCCGCACCTTTGGGAGGCTGAGGTGAGGGGATGGCCTGAGCCCGCAGGTTCGAGACCCGCCTGGGCAGCGAGACCTCATCTCTAAAATAAATAAAAAAGTCAGCCGGGCTTGGTAGCGCGCGCCTGTAATTCCGGCTACTGGGAAGGCTGAGGCGGAAGGATAGCCGGAGCCCGGCAGGTCGAGGCTGCGGTGGCCGGGAGCGGCCGCTGCACTCCAGTCTGGGCCACAGAGTGAGACTCCAACTCATAAAAAGAAAAAGAAAGAAAAGATGACCTTGCAGCCGGGTCTGATGTGGGAAAGATGCTGGCAGAGGAAGACGTGTTCATGAGGTCACCCCACACAGGGACAGAGCTCGGGAGATCTGTGGGGGAGAGAGGGTGCCTGGCATGTTGAGGCACTAGAGAGTAGTCCAGGGAGGCTGGGACGTGTGGTTGGAAAGGAAAGTCACAGTATAAAGCCACATTTAGGGCTTTAAACATTTTATTTAAGAACTTGATCTTTGTGGACAGTTAGGAGAAACAATGGAAAAGCAGGCAGAAATCTCCTTCGGTCTCGCATGTACTGCGATCTGCTGCAGTGCAAATGAGAACAGGATCCCAGGCGCTGGCTGTGTGTGAGAACGGGAGACGCCTGCAAGAAGCGTTTTCGCAGAAGTAAGAAGACTTGGGGATCAGTAAGGCGGGTGGGATGAAGGAAAGGGCAGCGCCCGTTTCCACGTGGATGATGACGCTTTGATGTGGACTCAGAAAGAAAGTTTGTTGTGGCTTCAGCAAATTGGGGCATGTTGAGAAAATGACGGTAAAACTTGAAGGTTTAATGTTTCGCGGACATTTGTGCATTGCTCTTATCTGCTCCCAAGGGCGTGTTTTTCATTTTTCCCGTGGTGTCCCCAACCAACGATGCTAGACTGTGCCTGTTGCTCGTGTTAACGACAAAGCAATTCACGGATTGAAAGTTCTGGGGAGGAGATAGGGATTCGGAAGTCAGTGGTATATGTGTGATGCTTGAGGCTGTGGGGCTGGGTGATGAAATGAGCAATTAAAAGCATGAACAGAGGTAAAAACAGAATTTAGGAACCTTAGGAGATCTCGTTTAGGAAGACAGAGGAGAACTAGTAAGGATGTCTCGGAAGGGGGTGATCAGATAAAAATGTATTCAAGAAAACAAATGACAGGTTCAAGAATGAGATGTTGATGAATTCTATTAAAAGCCACTGTGGAGGCAACTAGTGACTAAAGTCAATTAATTTGGAATTAAAGTTTAATGGTGATAATCTAGAGAGCAATTTCTGTAGAATGGTGATTCTAAACCTGTAAAACAATCTGGAATGCTTGTTAAACAGAACGGTGGGCCATACCCACCTTCCATTTCCCTATTCTGATTCGGTAGGTCTGGGATATTTGCATTTTAATAAGTTTCCAGAAAACTCTGCTGTCGCGGGCCCAGGATCATACTTGGAGAATCATTGCCATAGGCCATCAAAGATAGAAAACAACTGGTTTGTTTTGAAATGAAAGAGAGATGGATTCCTAAAGGAAGAGTTGTTAGACAATAAATAAATAAAGGCGTCCATCCTACTCACTGAGACTTCATCACCTACTTTTGATGCAAGCCTTAGAATAAGTTTTTCTTAAATAGTTGAAGCTGAAGAAATTTGCCAAAACATGCATCCTCTTTTAACTTCTGGTTTTTTCCTGTATAAATAGATGTAATAGTAAAACTTATCACCACTCATTGTTTCTTAGGAGTAAGCAAAACCGTATACCAGGGATATGATAGCATTCACTTTAATGTTTGGTTCTCAAATAAATAATTATTGAACCTAAGCATATATGTTCTTTATCTAAAGGCAAAAGAGCCTTTATATAAACTCATGTGTTCAGTACTAATAATGATAATAACTGCCAATACAACTTCCTGCAGTCCTCCAAAATGAGTTTTTATAATTGGCACTCTAATGCTTTCTAGAACTTATAAATTGAGTAACTATTGCTATTTTCAGAAGCAGTGGAACTTAATAGTACATGCCACACAACTTTTTTCTTCTTTCTCTTTTAATATGTGCTGTTTAATAAATTCTGTCTCCTGAAATATTTTCCACTGGCCACTTAAAAAATAAACATCTTAATTAATCATTTAACATTTATTTTATTAATGTGATGAGTGAATATAAATTACTAAAACATGTGTGTGGAAAGACTGAAAATCTAGTTAATACAAAAAGTGAATATTTGCTAAAGAATTTAACTGGAAATCAAAATAAACACTGTCAATGTTCTTTATTGAACAAATGAAGTATTCCTTTAAGTCACATTATGTTTAAATGACTAAACGCCGCAAGAATATATAAGCAAACCAGAATATTAAGAAATTGCAGCCGGGCTCGGTGGCTCAGTTTGTAATCCCATGCTTTGGGAGGCCAAGGTGAGTGAATTGCCTGAGCCCACGGGTTCTAGACCTGCATGGGCAACTTGGCGAGACCTCATCTCTACAATAAATCAAAACTTAGCCGGGCGTGGTAGTGCGTGCCTGTAGTTCCAGCTCAAAAAAAAAAAAAATTGCATTTAAATTGTTTTTACAGATATTATAATCCCATAATTATCTTTAATGAGGCTGCAGTTATTGAAAGTGATTTTTTATGGTTATACAATAACATATTATAATTATATCTGCATCATAAGAGAAGGAAAATATTATCTGTGGTAATATTGACTTTACATGATTTTTCTGAGGGTTAAATTTGATAATATAGATAAATCTTTTTGAATACTTGGAACAGAGTATGCATAATAATAAACATCGTTATTTCTATTCTTGTTTGAAATTATGGTCATTACTGTATTAGCCTAGTTTAATCACTGGTACATCAGTTTTATCATTAGCCTCATTTTATAGATGAGGAAATTAAGCTTTATTTATTGTTAAACATTTTTTATTTTAAAATTGTGGGGTACAGTTAAGGGTTAGGTATACAAATATGCATTGTTCAGGCACCCTTGTTGATAAAGGGTGTCTCTCTGTCCCCAGACAGATATTTACTACTGTTAATCCCACCTCCCTTCCCCTCCCGCTCCCCCATAGTTTCCCGCCACTGTCAATCCTTTTCTTATAGTGTTAAGATAGATGTTCAAGGTCCACTTATGAAGGAGAACATGTGATACTCAGATCTTTGTTTCTGTGAGAGATCACTCAGTATTATAAACTCCAATTCCATCCAGGTTGCTGTGAAATTCATGATTTTGTTCTTTTTTATGGCTGCATAGTATTCCATCATGTATATGTACCACATTTTTTTAATCCAGTCCTCTTTTGATGGACAGCATGGTTGGTTCCAGGTTCTTGCTATTGTGAACAATGCTGCGATAAACATATGTGTGCAGGTATCTTTTTTATAGAGTGATTTGAGTTCCTCAGGGTATATTCTCAGTAGGGGGTTGTGGGGTCATATGGGAGGTCGATATTTAGAGCTTTTAGGAATCGTCACACTGCTTTCCACAGAGGTTGCACTAGTTTACGCTCCCACCAACAGTGTTGAAGTGTTCCCTTTTGCCACATCCTCTCCAGTATCTGTTATTTTTGGAGTTATTGATAATTGCCATTCTGACTGGAGTTAGGTGGTATCTCAGTGTAGTTTTAATTTGCATCTCCTTGATGACTGGTGAGATTGAACATTTCTTCATGTGTCTGTTGGCCACTCGTATGTCTTCTTTTGAGAAGTGTCTGTTCATATCTTTTGCCCAATTTGTAATAGGGTTGCTTGTTTTTTTCTTTTCAGCACATTTGAGTTCCTTGTAGATCCAAGATGCTAGGCCTTTGTCAGACGTGGAGTTGGCAAATACTTTTTCCCAGTCTGTGGGCTGTCTCCCTGCTCTTTTGATGGTTTCTTTGGCTTTGCAGGAGCTTGTCAGTTTAATGAGGTCCCACTTATCTATCTTATCTCTTATGGCCCATGCATTTCGGGTTTTGTTCAGGAATTGGATGTCAGTTCCAATTTCCACAAGGGTGTGTCCTGCATTTTCTAAGGTTCCAATCCTACTGAAAGTATTCCGGCGATTGAGAAAGATGGAACCCTCCTCAAATCATTTTATGAAGCTAGCATCACATTGATACCCAAACCAGGTAAAGACCCAACAAGGAAATTAAGCTTTAGTGAGGTGAATTAACATCCTAAGCAGCACAGGGTAGTAAATAGTGAAGCCAGTGTTAGAACCTGGACTCTCTAACTCCAAAGTGCCACCTCCCTTCATAACCATTACAGGATATATGTGTACAGCCTTCTTGTTTTAGTGTGTACAGTATGTATCAATCTAATAGAACTGTTAATGCCAGAAAGGATAATACTGGATATGTATCCAATGCATCTTTAATTCTAAGGGTTTAATTGCAAATCATGCTTGAAGTTAACTTGAATACAGAAATGTATCTATCTAAATGGAGATTGTAATCTTGTAAAGGGTTACCAAAACATGCCAGATAAAATGTTACACATATTTAAAATCATATGTCTGATAAAGAGTTGGTATCTAGAATACATGAAGAAACATATATTCACCGAGAAATGTGTATGTGAATGTTGATAATGGCACTATTCATAATAGTCAAAGTGTGGAAAGAACCCAAATATCAACTGATGAATGGATGAATAAATGTGGTATATCTATACCACAGTATATTATTTTGGCTTATATAAAGGTATAAAGTATTGATTAATGCTACATTATGGTTAAGCCTTGTAAACATTATGCTGGGTCAGGCTCGGTGACTCAACCTGTAATCCCAGCACTTTGGGAGGCTGAGGCAAGTGGATTGCCTGAGCCTGCGGGTTCAAGACCAGCCCAGGCAACTTGCTGAGAAAAATTAATTGGGTGTGGTAGTACCAGCTATAGTTCCAGCTACTTGGAAGACTGAGGTGGGAAGGATCACCTGAGCCCAGCAGGTCTACGCTGGGTTGGCCATGAGCATGCCACTGCACTCCAACCTGGGTGACAGAGTGAGACTCCAACTCGAAGGGAGGAAGGAAGGAAGGAAGGAAGGAAAGGAGGAAAGAAGGCATGAAGGAATGAAGGAAACATTATGCTGAGAGAAAGAAGCCAGTCACGAAATACTGCATATTACATGCTTTCTTTCTTATGAAATGTTCAGAACAGGGCGATCCATAGAAACAGAACGTAGATTAGGGTTGGAAAAGGTTGAGGGCGATGGAAGAAGATGGATTTATTTCTGGATTCTCTGTTCTGTTCCATTGTCCATGTGTCTCCTCTTGTACCAGTACCAAGATCATGCACTTTGTATGCGTAAATTGTATGATATGTGAACTATATCTCAGTAAAACTGTTTTGTCTTTTTTTGAATTGGAGTCTCACTCTGTCACTCAGACTGGAGTGCAGTGGCCGCTCCCGGCCACCGCATCCTCGACCTGCTGGGCTCCGGCGATTCTTCCGCCTCAGCCTTCCAAGTAGCTGGAATTACAGGCATGCGCTACCACACCCGGCTGATTTTTTGATTTATTGTAGCGAGGAGGTCTCGCCGCATAGGCGGGTCTCGAACTCGTGGGCTCAGGTAATCCACTCACCTCAGCCTCCCAAAGGTGCGGGATTATAGGCTGAGCCACCGAGCCCGGCTAAAACTGTTTTAAAAATAAATGTGTGCATGCACCTGTGTGTGTGTGTGTGTATGTGTGTGCGTGTACTTAAAAAGATCATTAATAAAGATAGATCCAAATAGTACCAAACATTTAATAGGTTTTTTCTTTTACATTTAAAGCATGTTTAAGGCATTATCTGCTGACTTCCAACATGGGAGAGGAAAAATTATTTCTGTCTCCTACGTCTTTCTCTCCCTCACCATTCACTTGCACATTTCCTACCGCCCCTCCTCAGAATATAGTTACATCCTAATTTTGGTTAGATCTGTGTTCAATATTTTCCTTGCTGTGCCTATGTAAATGCCATTACAGGCCGAGCCTACCTGTTAACCACATGCTAAATTCTCTTCTCAACACATTTAGACACATGACATTTTCTACCAGGTTGGCATCCCAGAATCTTGTGATCTGTTCTCATCCGTCCCTTTTTGCTCTCGAGGCACAGCTCTGGCTCTGGGACTTAGGAGGCTCCCGAGGGCTTCCTTTTTGTCGCTCTGTCCTTGGTTTTCCTGTTAGCTGGACTCAGGGTCCGCCACTTCGCAGTGTCCTTCCTTAGTATGGCTCCATAGCTTCCTGATGAGGTGTACGGGCAGAGTAAATGTGTCAGTGCTTCAATGTTTGAAAATGTATTTGTTTTACTCCTGCATAGTTTTGCTGATATTGAGTTTCAGATTGAAAATAAATTTTTTCTCCAAGTTTACAAATTACTTTAGCCATTATATCCATTATTTGTATCAATTTTCCTCACGCTTCCATGTTGCTGTAGATAAATCTGATTTTCTGATTCTTGATCCTTTGGATGTAACTTGTTGTTTCCAAGTAGAAATTCTATAATTTCTTTTTTCCCAGTGTTCTAAAGTTTTGTAGTGATGTGCCTCGCTGTAGACTTTTTTGTAATTTATTATGCTGAACATTAGATAGGCCTTTTCAATCTAAAAACTCAAATTCTTCAGCTATAAAATTTTTTCTTAAATGACTTTATAAATTTTCCCCTTAATTTCATGTCTTTTTTAAAAAAAAAAATTTTTATTGTTGGACCTGCTGAACTTATCTTTTAATTTTTTTAACTTTTTCTCTCATATTTTATTCTATTAGTCCTTATGTTCTACATTCTTTGAAATTTCCTCAATTTTACCTCCATCCCTTCTATATAATTTTCAATCTGCTACTACATTTTATTCGCCAAGAGTTTTCTTTTTTCTCTAAATATTTCTTTAAACATTTTTCTGTTTTGCCTTACAAATGCACCATCTCTATGTATAATCTCCTTGTAGAGTAATAGTTTTCATATTTGAAGATTAGATTTTAAAACTTTTCAGAAAAGAGACTGAGATAAGTTAAGCTAGAAAACATATGATTGAATTGCAGTTTCAATTGAAATATTTAACACTCTATAAATAATAAACAATATATTTCACTTATCCTATCTTCTCTACAACATTAATAGATGCTTTAAAAGTTTTCATCTCATTACACTGTTTATTCTAAGGTACTCATTTTTTAAAAATTTACTTTGGTTTACATCTTTCATAATGGAGGCTTTCCTTGGGTGTCTAGTAATTCTTGAATATTCCAGAAATCAGAGATAGTCTAATGAAACCCAAAGAAACTCTGACTTCCTGTGTGGCTGTGTGGAGGAGCCAGATAAAATATCTAGAAGTACTGGGAAGTTAACACCTCTTAGGGCAGTTTTTAACCAATGAAGACACGGTCTAGAAATGAACCAGTGAATAAATTCCTTGCTTTTCATCCTCTTTCCTCCCAAGAACAGACTTTTTAAAATTGTTATCCTTCCATGTGATCTCTGGAGAAGTACCATGTGTCCAGTTATTCAGCCTATGATTTCTTGAAATACATTTGTAGTGAATTGACAGTGCATTTGCTTTCCTTTTTTTCTGCTTCAGTCTCCCCTTGTTTCACTGGGATTGTACTCTCCAAGAACGTGGCAGCATATTATCTTTGCTTCAGGATCTGTTTTCTAGGGCAAACCTCCTCATACGTTAACGTTCATAAGAATTACCTGGGTGGGGGAACCCCTTCAGGTCCCCTCCCACTAGTGGGAGCTTCTCTGTCCTCTCAATAAATCCTGCTTACTCACAAAACAAAAACAAAAACAAGAACAAAACAAAACAAAACAAAACAAAAATACTACCAGGAGAATTCAATGAAGTGCTGACCTTGATTCAGTCCTCTTGGGCTGGGTCTTCAGAAGGTTTCTAATAAGCTCCCAAGTGATGCCAATGCAGCCAGACTATGGATCCTATGTTGAGTCACAAAGCAGTGGAAAGCACATGGTAGGGCAGTTGGTATGAGAAGTGTTGTGGTGTGAACCCCTGGTATGCTGTGGCATCACAATCATTAAAGCTTTTACGTGTGGCTAATGTGACTGAGGTGAAGGTAGACGAAGTTGCATTAGAACATGTGTCTGCATTATGGAAGCAACAATAATGATAAGGATTGTGGTGTTGGATGGCTCCTTCTGACATCATCAGAAACCCTGCCCCCCCAAAGGGCTCAAGACAGCTAAGTGTTCATCTATGCTATGCCGTGAGAGTCAGATAATATTATGGCCACTTTAGAAAACCTTTCATGTCCTGCAGCTGCATGGCTGACTGGGATGAAATTCATATAAGGTGGTAAGTCTGCAAACAAAAAAATGTGCAGCCTTGATAGTTCCTTTGTCTAAATGAGAGTTCTGGTAGGGAAAGAATTGAGATTTGGGGTGAGAACACGTGGGTGAATGTGACTGCGCGCTAGTAACTCCCAATTTCCCTGAATACCCTGGCCACTGGAAGCAAGTCGTTACCCTTTGCCTCTTCTTGTGAGGAGCATATGTAATGACCTCACCTCAAGTAGATGCCTCAGAAGATGATTCTCCTTGTTATCAAGATCGGCACCTACCATATTTCATTGTCTCAAGATAATAACCTGGGTCAGGTGTCAGCACATCCTGAGCAGAGAAGTACAAGGCCGAATAAGAAAGAACAGCTACCAACAGAACTGTAGAAACAGTGTATACATCCATACCAGCAGGAATATGGAAATACACATAGGATGGGATCTTGTGAGCATTAACTGGGGTGAGGTACAGCTATGAATGGAGTAAGAGACAATCCATGGGGATCTCACACTTGACTCGGTGTTCTGGCAAGTACATCTATTGTGATCCTAATAATTTGAAGGCTTCTTGAAATTTGGACACAGCAATAGCCTACAGTAAATAACATAGTGATACCAGAGCTTTTTTTTTGACAGAGTATTAAAGAAAGGTCAAAAGTCTCTGTGTGGTGGAAATCTTAGAATGGAATTAGTGTGTGGGACACCGGACTGTTTCTGAGAGGCAAGAGAGAAAAGTTCTGCCTCTAAAGCAATAAGGAACGCACTGATGAAGGGATCCCCCAATGTCTCTGAGAAGTTTGCCTGGGGATGCTCTCTGAAGGTCACAGAACTTGGACCCCCAATATCAGTGGGGATGTTGGAATATATAATAACAGAGGCTGGTAACAGCATTACGTATCGGAGGTAAAGGGTCATAGTTACTGTAATGGAGAGTAAGACAAGAGTGGCAATCAGTAAGCCTTGTATAGATCCATGATGATGGTTAATAGATTGTAAATTTCTTAGGACTGAGCTAGAGGGGAAGTTGACTTGGGTGTTGCTTTATTGGTATCTAAATTGATATCTGAAAAGCGGAAGGCTTATATCAGTTGCAGTCATGGAAACGTCATTCCCTTACCCAGTTTCCAGACATGGTATAGTTTACAAAGCTAGAGTCAATTGAAACAGAGACTATGCCTCTTGAAAAACAAAACAACCTGAGATGCCAACTCTTATACATACGATAAATATGTACAGGTCCTTCCCTAAAAAACTCTATGGCCAGGATAATTGTGTTCTG
The DNA here is from genome assembly GCA_027257055.1 of Cephalopachus bancanus. Taxonomy (NCBI): domain Eukaryota; kingdom Metazoa; phylum Chordata; class Mammalia; order Primates; family Tarsiidae; genus Cephalopachus; species Cephalopachus bancanus. The sequence goes on from JAPVLO010000140.1 coordinate 2,422,683, forward strand.
GCAGATGTGGAGCACCCAGAATTTGTTAAGACTGCAACATATGGTGGCTGAGCTGATACTGATAATGGGAGACCCAAACCATGCTGGTTCTCTGGGTAGAGTGGAGATTTATGGAGGTCAGATGACATATGGATTTTTAGCCCAAGTATTTCTCATTGTGGGTCCTGTGGGTTCACAGATCCACCTTGTGGTTATACTTCAAATATATTTAGCAGATGTTAGACTCTTCACACAGAAGGGCCAATTGAAAGCCCCTGAAGCTAACCCCCACTCTCCCTGATTGGGAAAAGCAAGCCAAAAGCCATACAGCATCTTGAATGGTATTGAAGAAATTAGTACTGCTACCAAACACTTAGAAGATGCAAAGTGGTGTCTGCATGTGTCTCCATTCAATTTACCCTACCAGATCTCTGCAAAAACTAGATGGATCATGGTTGATCCCAGAGGATGACTGGAAATTTAATGTGTGTGTGTGGTAGTGATTGGGGTATTGGTAGCAACATTCTCAGCTGCTGTGGCATCAACAAGATCCCGTTACTTGGGTTGCAGCTATTAGTTTGGGGAATGCTTTCCTTTGATCCCTAGCAGTAAGAAGATTCAAAAGCAATTTCACGTACATAGCAAGGATCGTATTACATCTTCCCTATCTCCTCTCACAGGTGTCAGACGTTCACTGCACTCTCTCACTGCCCATTCCTGTTACTATTCTCTTTATCCACCACAGACATTTTCCTTAATAAATAACTTGTACAGGCTTGGCATAGTGTCTCATGCCTGTAATCCCAGCACTTAGGGAGGCTGAGGCAAGAGGATTGCCTGAGCCCAGGAGTTTGATACCAGCCTGGGTAACATGGCGAGATTCATGTCTACAGTACATCAAAAAATTAGCCAGGCCATAGCTACTTGGAAGACTGAGGTGGAAGGATCCCCTGAGCCCAGCAGGTTGAGGCTGTAGTAGCCATGAATGTGCCACTGCACTCCAACCGGGGCAACAGAGTGAGATTCTGACTCAAAACCAAACAACAACAGCAACAACAAAACCCTTTTTCAAATAGTCCCATCTTGGAGTATTTGAAATTATTTCTCGGATGATAAAAATTAGTATAAGATGGAAGTAGAATTGACCCTATTTGCCATTGTTCCTAGTTATCCGTTTTTGAGATTTCTGCTTCCCCATTCTACGTCCTCAGTGCATTGCCTCCAGAAGACAAAGATCCGCTGACCTGAGAGCTGTGATTACCACCTGGCCAATTTTTATTCTATGCCTAACTGGATCAACAAAGCCTGAGATAATTATTCCTGATTGCCATGAGGACCTTGGATTATGACAACAAAACTGGGCATGGAACAACTATGTCTCATAACCAAGGTAGTCGCTGGGTTGTCTGCTGGTGACTCTGAAGTCAGTGATAAGAGTGAGTGGGCAGTTCCATCAACCATGGCAAGACAGTTGAGGGTTTGGACTTCTCTGGAATGATAGTGTGTCTAATTTCACTAGGTTGGCACAATGGCAGCCAAAGGTGAGGCAGTCTAGAATGAGGTAGAATAGGGAGAGGATAACTATTCACTGTGGTTCCAAGAGCAACTGGAGTGCCAGGGGTCATAGCTTAGATTGACAATTCTGCTGAGGTCTCTTTAGAAGATTGCTGCCTGTTGGGAGCGAATGTAGTATGCGGAGCCCATGAGCAGTGTCACCGTAGCAGGCCTTGAGTAAAGGCCCCCAGCTCGAAGGCCAGGTCTCGCTTGGTAGCTCAGCATCCTAGCCCAAGGCAAGGGATGCAGCCTGCTACACGAGATGGTGTCTCGGATGCCCACACAGCCAGGTGCACATAGTACAGATAAAGTCTTAGCTTCAACAAGATAACCGCGGAGCAGCTTGCCTTTCGGTAGCAACAAAATTTTGTTACAGCTCCCTCATAGATCTTGAATCCCTTCCAGCTTTCTTTGTGCTTGATTATAAAATAAACATGCTGAGCTAGTCCAAGGTCACTTCTCCTCCATCAGAAGAAAGCCTTTCACCCGGCCCCAGCTTTTCTTTCTGTCTTTGTGTCTGTGTCTTTCTTAATCTTTCGCCGCTCTCTCTCAGGACCCCCAAGGCAGCTGCACGGGCCGCGGCAGCTACCTATCATTATTTTGAGGGATGAGACGTATACCTATTCTCTCAGGGAGGAAGTGAAGCCTCTTGTTTTCCTGTGAAATCCGGTTATCATAGAAGAAGATCTGACAGGTGCAAGGGGTGGACTGTATTGGACCAGCTTCTGCACCAGTCCTGATTTGCTACACATTGCTATCCCTTGCTTCTCAGGTGTGGCCTTCTTCCCAGCTGGAGCAACCACAGTGATGGCTCACACCATTTCTCAGTTATGAAGCCCCAGCAGCTGATGCTTCCATTTTCGTCTCCTAATACCACCGATTGTCTCAGCTTCCCCTGAGGGGTAAGGACGGCAGTGAGAGGTAGTCGTTTCAGACAGGATCTTTGGAGACATCGTACATGACTGAGAACGAGTTCCCTTCTTTGTTTCGTTTTTCTTCCTACTCTTGCTCATCTAGGGTTGCACTAGCTAACAATGTAAGTACTTAATTTTTGCCTCAGGTTTTGTTTTTCTGGGAACCAGGCAAAGGCAGACGTGTAATGGGAAGGCTTTTGAATTTTTGTTTTCCTGTCTCTCTTCCATTTGAGAATAATATTATCAAGAGAAAAGACCATGTCTTAAATTGGAGTCAAGTATTTTGTGAAAGGGCCAGATAATAAATATTTTTGACTTTGTAGACCGTATGGTCTCTGCTGCAATCGTTCGACTCTGCTATTGTAGTGAGTGAGAAAGCAGTCACACACAATGCGTAGGCAAAGAAGCATGGCTGTATTCTGATAAAACTTTATTTACAAAGGCAGGCTATAGGCTGGATTTTGAGCACAGGCCATAGTTTGCTGACCCTTGTTTTAAGTTAAAAGCAGTATGACATAAAGGAAAGTGCTAGAATTTTGCAGGAAAATGGTTCTGGTTTTGATTCTTGATTCTGCTGCTTACTACTATATAACTGTGCGATTTCTTTTATCTTTCTGAGCTTCAGTTTTCTCATTTGTTAAAATGGGCCTTGTGACCATTTATGTTTTTGTAATAATTAAATGAGATGACAAGACCATATTTGAAAACTGTTTGGCAGACTGTAAATGCCCCATAAATTGAAGCAATTGGTTTATTTTTTTCTGAATAGTATCTAGCCTAGAAAATTTTAGGGGAACAGCAAATACTTGTTGAAGAAATAAAAGATATGAAATCAGTAAACTGCTTCTACTCATGCTGGTATTCCCTGCCTAAGTAGGTTTTCCTAACGTCTTTTCTGTCCTTAGTATGCAAATGCTGATAACCTTTGTATAAGCTGTACTTCTAATGGGAAGCCATTTTTTCCCCTATAGATCTGTCTCGTGACCCTTCAATCGTGAGAGTAAGTTTCCCAAAAGTCTGATCACTAGCGAAGTTGCTGTCCCAATATGAATCTTTGACAGATCAGATGTATTATAAAGGCGTCCTGAAGATCCTTCATCTCGTCCAGTCTTCTCTAAGTCTGAGAGAGACGGGGCTATTTTTGAGGCTTGCGCTGTACTAAATAATGAATACCAAGTGGAGTTAAAATAATCGTCGTCTATTTTAAATGTTTACAAGGAATAAAATAATGTTTTTAGCCCTCAAGGAAAATTTTATTTTAGTTCCGTTTTCACCATGGACTGTCAAAAAAGTTTGAATATGAGCCCCCTTGTGAGTGTGGGACTGAGGTAAATGGAGCTTGAGCTTCCAATCTCCTGAGCTTGATCCCGCTCACCTCATAAGACTTTTAACTTGTTGGCACTTTAAGACATTTCTCAACGACTGCTTTATGCTTCTGAGAAATAGTTCAACACTTCCATAAAGAGCACCTGGAAATATTGGTGCGTTTTGGATAACAGCTTTCATATTTCAGAATTAGATCTGATAACTTACTCTACAGAAGAATGAGAAAAACAGAAGCTCAGCTGGAAGAAATACTGTAACGTGAAGTTTAGGTTGATATGCATAACACAATGCGTAGGTAATAAGTAGTGTCATCCCACATGGGAGGATATTTTTGGAAATAAATATGACTTATTTTTATTAAGTTTAAAGAAATATTATATACATAGGCAGCAGCAAAAGTATATTCCAGTGGGAGCTTTGTAATGTGGGTTGGCATAAATTATTTCTGGAGTCCTCTCAAACTGAAATACTTCACAGTAATCTTTGGGCGTTCCCGTGCTTACAAAATTGAGCAATAAAGACTATGGGCACCATAAGCACAGAATCCTGTTTTAGACAAGGGGTTCAGAAGATGGGAAGTGCACTCATCTCCCTTGTGGCCACCTACTGTTGAGCATCCTTCTGGGAATCAGAACTCTAATTCTACCAGCTACTATTTGTAGAGCAGTATATTGTGTCAGTCATTCTGCTGTGAATGTTCACTTATGGGTAGTTCTTGTTTCTTATTTCTCACGGCGTCCGTAGTGCCAAAGACACTAGTAAGAGCTCGGTAATTACTGGTGGAATATTTTTAAATGAATATGTTGTCATACGTATCTGATCCTCACACCGATCTTGTGATACGTGCATTATAAACCCGATTCTATAGATGAGAAACTGAAGTCAAGTAGCTAGTAAATAGTGGAGCTAAGATTCTTTTTGGAATCAACTATGCTGAATGTCTGGAGGGCAGAGGACTATGGCACAGGCATATGGAATTAGCTTGATGTGTTTGGTTTGCATATAAAAGGCATATTCCGTGGACAAGCCTGTTTGTTAGACTCATCTGGGGACAGAAGGATGACTAAGTGGGTAGCTCTGATCCATCTGAACCTAAGTGCTCATGCTATTATTATTCTATAGTATCTGTTCTGTTCGAGGCACCGGGAAAGACATTTGTTTATATTGTTTATAGTTCTTATGCTGGAATGTTTTCCTGGAAACTTGAGCCAATAATTTCCTGAATAACTGGAACATGTTTAGACTGTATTTTACTTATTTGTTTTTCTGTTCTTTTTTCCTTTTTAGGTGCATGCATTCAAGGGCAGAGATCATGTCTTATCGAGAGAAACCATACAATATAATGGAAGGAACTGATGTTCTGTAGTTAAGCAGATTGTCCTATGTTACAGGCAATTAAACCGAGCATGAATCAGATGAATTAACTTGTCCAGAGTTTCACTTTTGTGAAGTGGTGGAGCCTGGGTGAGAATCTAGGTTAGTAAACTTCAGAAGATGATAATATTCCCACTTCCCCCCCTCACATCACTGAACAAATTAGAGATCAGACCGTATTAAGTTGGTTGCTCCTAATATAGTTGGATCCTTTCTGCTCTGGTCATGACACTCAGCTTGATATCTCATATTTTTATACTTTGAACCTGGGAAAAATAAATCAGGCAGTGGAAACAGGTATAAAAGAGTAACTGACATATTAGCTGCTGTGTACGAATGTTTGAACATTGCATCATTTATGTTAATGGTGCTGTAGTGCTTGGCTTCCTATATATGGTGCACTCAAATTCTGACTGTAGCTTTGATTACAGCAGCTTTTTCTTCCAAATAGTGAAATCAGGCTTGTGTGGCTTGAGGAGTAATACAAGATCTGACCTAAGATGGTTTCTGGTCAGGTTGGGATATGACTGACCCCACTGCCACGTTAGAGCCTTCTTCTCTGTGGGCACATGGCAGACAGATCTGTGGAGTCTGGTAAAGTGAAACTTAAAGCTGGAAGTGAAGAGCTATATCACCTGGAGGGACCTTCGGCTGGCGAGGCAGATGTGGGGCTGCAGAAGTACCCCAGGACCTCAGGGAGCATACCATGTCCTACAGGTCAGCCAGTAATTCTGCCGTTGATAACTCTTCTGACCTTCTGTGGACACATCTGTGGAGATGATGTGTGCCAAGAATTCCACCTGGAATAGACTGAAGGCTAGTGTTTCAGTCTGGATGCAGAATGGTGACCACAGAGACTGGTCCTTGCTGGGTGGTCTGGAGCAGGGTGTTGTTCCAGTTCAAAAGAATAAGTTGGAAAATTGCCTACATACACATTCATGAAACAGTCTAATGTGCTCTGAAGGAAATCATTCGTAAAGCACTGCATTCTAAGGCATTGGTACACTATCCAAGCATCAAAACATAATATTTAAATTTATTTTATTATTTGTTCGTTCATTCAACAAGTATTTATCTACGGCCAACCATGTGCCAGGCACCATCCTAAACTGAGGCTCAAAGATGAATGTGACACAGTTCCTGCCCTCAGAGAGCTCCAATTTCAAGGGGGCGACAGATACACTAAAGGGCGATTATAAAAGAAGGTGGGGACCAGGTGCGGTGGCTCAAGCCTGTAATCCCAGCACTTTGGGAGGCTGAGGCGAGAGGATTGCCTGAGCCCACGGATTCGAGAACAGCCTGGGCAACTTGGCAAGACCTCATCTCTACAATGAATCAAAAAAATTAGCTGGGCATGGTAGTTCGCTCCTGTTCGGGCTACTTGGAAGGCTGGGGCAGAAGGATTGCCTGAGCCCAGCAGGTCTGTCAGTGCTGGGGTGGCCGTGAGGGTGCCACTGCACTTCAACCTGGGCAATGGAGTGAGTGTCCGACTCAAAAAAAAAGGAGGTGGGATATTATTGACAATTTTAAAGCGGCAGAGGATGTTACTGGAGCACCAAGAAAGGACAACTAAACCAGTCTGGTGTGTGGATGGTTTCAGGGAGGTTTCTTGGAAAAGGTAGTTCTTGCAGTGAATCTTAAAAGAGAAACTGTATAGTATCTGGCAAAATATAGGTGGAAAACACTCCACGCAGAGGAAATTGGTGAAGTAAAGCACTAAGCAGCAATTTTTGAGGTCATGAATTTTATTGTTGGTGGAATACAGTCAAGATGAGCATAATGTGTCCATAAGGTAATCTCCCCTATCCAAAATTATAGCCATGTTGTTTTCTCTCGAGTTCTAACATAACAAAACAAAAGCCCCAAACCCCAAAGAGTTCTAATTTGGTGTGATTTGCAAGTATCCATAATTTGAGTAATAAATCAGGGCTCAAGTGATGAAACTTGAGTAGGTACTAGTCATGTCAACAAAATAACTCCCTGCTCTGTTTCTGGATAAAGAAGCTTGTGGCTTGGGAAGAAGCACCTGATTTCTGCAGGGAGAAGACTGCCAAATTGGACAGAAATGTAATTGGGACCACCACTTCTGTGTCTTTGGAATGGAGGTACTCATCTCTGACCTCTGTCCTGGTTTGTGATACTGCTTTTGATTTACTATCTTGGTCTGTGGGACAAGATTCAGAGGCTTCCATTTGGCTTTCTCCATTATGATAGCTCTTACTCCAAAGGCTGAGGACCCAATGGTGGCGGGGACGGGGAGCTCCACCAGCCTGTATGTCAATTCCAATCATAAACTAGAGAGTTGAGGAAATGACCACTGGGTCCATAGTCCTTGTAAGCCAGATATTTGTTAACCCAAACTCCGTTTATTACCTAACATCCGTACGTTCCCCCTCCAATAACCAGGCTGTGATGATGCTTTGGGTCCTGGGAATCAATGTCAACTCAAGCCCTGTGTCCTTGATATGTCTGGGTATTCCCCTTCTCCCAGGGTATCCAGTCACCTAAGCATATGGCCATTGGTTCCTTTGGGGAAAACTGGGGAAATCATTACAGCATATATTTATTGCTGGCCACAGTGTTCTGCCGTCCAGGGATCCCTTATTAAGTTAAGAGGTTTGGGAGCTGAAAATTGGCTCAACTTCAGAAACTGAGCAAGACACTTTAACTTTTAGTTGGGTGACTGTTCTCAACCTCTTGGTCTTCCATTCTTGCCCTTTTTCTGGTTGTAGAGGTTATGCAGCAACCTCGTTGGCTACGGGTCTGTTTTGCACCTTGGGGAGGTCATGTTCCGTTAGCCAGCAACACAATTCCCTATCTGTAAAGACCCTTGACTATCTCTCCAACCTTGCACATGATTATGGTAATTGCAGCATCCTGGCTTTGGAGGCTAAGGACCCCTACCTAGCCTCTATTACTTTTGGACCCAGCATCTCCATGAATATTAATGAGTGCAGCTCTGTGATCGCCTCCTCTGTGGTCTGTCCCAGCCTGCCAAGGAGAGCCTCTGTGGGCTTCTTTCTTAGTGATGCTCATGCCCCTCTCTCACCAATGCATTCTTAATGGCCGCGCTGAATGCTATATTCGCTAGGTTTTACGCAGAAAATAATTTCCTGGTCTCGTAATACATTGGTTTCGGCATACCCACTTCCCTCAGCCTTTTTATTTCTTCCTCTACCACCAGCCAGGGCAACCCAGGCATTTCCACTTCTCTCAGAATTCTCTCAGTATCTAGCTGCTATAGCAGTGAGTAGAGCATTTCCTGGGGTCTTTGCCGGGGTATTAAATATAATGCACCAAGAAAGTGTCCTCAGTAAGCCAACAAATTTTCGCTTATTTGATCTTACATTCTTGATCCCTTGATTTGTACCTTTTACCTGTCTCGGTTCAATCAGGAAACGGAAACTGCAATGTAATGTGAACATGTTTTAAATACAAGGAATGATTAAACTATGATAGGGGAGTAATTAGAAATATGCAAAAATGACCCTAAAGTGAGCCCTAAGACTGAGGAAACATAAGGAAGGAGCAACTTGGAAAGGAGGTGTCCTCCCCAAGGCTAGGGTTCTGACCTCATTGGAGTAGCTAAGATATTTGCTGTTTTTTGGGGGCCAGAGTTGGTTGGCCAATGTCAGGTGGCAGGAAACAACTCTTTGGGGTACAGGTAGCTGAGGCTGGTGGGTGGGCATGAAGAAGGTGTTGGGATGCCCTTGCCAGTGTAAGTCCTGGGGTGCACCAGTGCTGACCACAGGAAGACTGCAGCAGGGTGGTCACTAAGTTCAGCCAAGGGCTGTGAGGTCTTCAGGGGAAATCTTTGAGCTTCCATATGCATTTGTGTATGTGTACAAGAAAGCCCATGCAGCAACAGAACCACTCCATTCTTCTTTCTGACAAGATCGAGCTATCATTATAGGTGAAGAAGTGCTCTTTACCCCTCTCCAAAATGAAAGACACAGCTCCAGTAGTCTCAGGGAACTCTGCAGAATCACCATCTTCAGGGCCATCCATCTAGGCATCCTAACCTATATTGCAGGGTCCCAGGTTTTCCCAAACAGGATCCTTAGCAGACTTGCCTTGGGTGAACATTGAAGAATTGCTGGAGCTCTGAGATTCAACTTTTGGAGCTCCAGTCTATTGTTCGCCTGTGCCTGCTCTTCCACTTCAGGAGATAAGGGCCTCTTTGTAAGCTACCAAAGCCGTGTTCTGACTCACACTTACCTTTAGTTGCCCGTTCAAGACTCGCCGTTTTTCATCCTCCTTCTGTCGGGCATCAAAACAACTTACAGTGACCAGCCACTTCTGCTACTCTTATAGTTGATATTACCTGAATTTTTTCGTCTGCTAGGGTGAGTACTTTCGTTCAGACATTTCCCAGGCAACACTAGTGAAATCATTGGGAACTGGGCTGCCAACCTGTGCCAGGGACTATCTGTGCCCCTCCCGCCACTCGGGATGGCATCATCTTTGCCTTTGGGCCATGAGTAAGCCAATCTCATATGCTCATTTTACCACCTGTTTTTTTCCGGTCACCCTCATGGGTTCTTGCCTATTGAGAAGCAGATGGCGAGATGGAACGTGCCGAGTGTAGGGAACTGGGGAAGGCGATGAGAGACTTTAGATCACGATGGAGGGCTAACATCTGTGGCATGTGAGAGAGCAGGAAGGTGGATTGGAAAGGAGGAGTATTAGACGGCAGCGTGTTGCAGGAAAGCTGCTTCCAGGCCCATGTGGAGCCCTCAAGCCAGCATCGCCCATTAGAGAACCCCACATCTTGCCAGATGGGGCCTGTCTGAGCTCCCCTGTGTGCCCATTCATTGACTGGATGCAGCGTATGCGAGGTGTGGCCTCAGTGAAAACGGGTGGATCCAGAAAGACAGCAAAGGGGCCTGAGCTGTGCGTTGCTGCCTCTGGCAGTCTGCAGCATGGAACAAGTTTTCCAGCACTCACCAAGTGATTGGTTAATGGGTCAAGGCACTGAGCGTTCGAGGCAGCGGTTGCTTGGGTCTCAAGCAGCTGAAGTGGGAGGTATAAAAGATCGGGAAGAGACTGGGGCTTGGTGGGGTCCCAGGACGAACAGCGTCCTGACTCCCCCCAGCAGATGCGGGGCTAGGTCAGGAGCTGCAGCAGACAGGAGTGGTGGTTGATGAGTCTGCAAAGGTGGGCATGGGGACCTCGCCTCATCAGGATCTGGGCCTCACCAACTGAGCTGTCACTTTTAAGCAGTGATACTGAGACTCAGAATCAGGCAGACAGTAGGAAGTCAGCGGTTTAGAGTTTGGCGTCTTGAGTCAAGTATTGGATCTGAGTCATTGTTTATCTACCAGCAAAGTTGGAGTAATAATGGTGCTGATCTCAGAGGGGCCTGTGGTAAACATCAAGTAAGATCATGTACGTGAAGCTCAGCACAAACTGTGACCTATCACGGGCAAGAGATTTCCACTGTGAAATACATATCCATCCGTTAACTAAAGACTAGAACCATTTCACAACTGTAAAGATTGAGGAAATGAAGGAGTAGAAACAAAAAGATAGTCGAAGGCCAGAACATTTCACTGATCACATTCTTCTTCTAGGAGGTTTCATATTGAAAATAGATAGCTCAGTATGCCTTGGTCCAAAAGAAATGTCTTGCAATTCACTGAATTTATAGGGAGACAGCAGCGAACAAGTTGATTAAAATCTCCACAAGGGGGCTTCCATTCTTGTGAGGGTAAGGCTGTGCTCCCTCCTTTCTGCAGAAACCCCCTCTGTTTGTATTATAGAATCTCTCTGCAAAGATGGGTTCATCTGTAGAAGGGAGGCTATGGTGGGTGACAAGAAGGGTAGGAGAAAGAAACAGCATCCCTTGCAATCCCCACTGGTTCTTTATCAAAATTTTCTTCCTTCTCAGGAGACACAGTATAGTGGTTGAAAGTGTGAGCCCTGCCTTGACTTGCATTTTGCATTCACCCGCCAAAGTGCAGTTGTGTGTCCTGGGTAAGTTCTATGCTGCTCAGCATTAATTGGCCTCCCCAACCTATTCCTCACCCTTCTCCAACTTGCTCTGTAGCCTGGAGGCTGGCTTCTACGTCTGCATCGCCGAGTTCTCTGGCCCTCTGATTTAGAGTGAAGATCAGCCAGTGGGATGTGCTTTGGGAGATGCTTCAGGAGACTTTAATCAGCTTGTTCGCTGCCATCTTCCTATGCATTCAGTGAGTTGCAAGAAATGTCTTTTGGACCAAGACATACTGAGCTACCTATTTTCAATATGAAACCTCCTAGAAGAAGAATGTGATCCCAGAGAGGAAGGAGAGAGGTCAGGGTGTTTATTCTCCCAGCCATTTGTCCGCCAGGCCACAGTTAGGCAGTGACTGTGTCCTCTATCAAAGGTTTCAGCAGCTGTTGGCTGGTCTTGCAATGTTCCAGCCTGGGACAGTAAGAACTTCCTGATGGTGTTAGCCCCTTACCACTGCTTGCTGGTTTCCTTTAACTGTGCCCACAATTTTGTAAATAGTCCGTTCATTAAACTCTCTTTATTTGCCCCTTTTGAAGGTGCCATCTGTTTCCTGCTGGGATGGATTCCATCTGTTACAATTGTCTTTTATCTCTCAATCTGTTTCCTCATTTATAAAACAGGGAAAATCGTGGCATTTACATCATAACATTTTTGTGATGGTTAAGTGAGGTAATATAGGGAAAATTCTTAGCACACAGCCTAAAACATAGCAAGCATTCAATGAATATTAGTTGTCGTTCTCTTTACTGTTTTATTAGTGTGATTCTCATTTGTCATCAGGACCCAGTCATTGGAACTGGGACAAGAATGCTGAGAGCTAGGCTGTCAACCGAAACTTCAGTACAAGTCAGGATACTTGGCAACATCTAAGTGCAACCAAAGGTTGGGTCTTACTAGGACCCCTACATGATAAATCTACCTTTGCCAATATCTTGTGATTGATAAAACTAACTGCAGGTTTATTCTGATGATCATTATTTCTGAGTGCATTTATAAGCCAAAGGTTAGTGCTATTTCTGCCTATGTATCCCTTTATGCAAATCAAACTAATTAGAGAAGGAATTCTTAATCAGCAGCATGAGGTAGAGGAAAAAAATCCTTTAAAGACATACAAAGGCATTACTACAACGTAGAGAAACAAAGCTATTTCATTCTAAATACTTTACAATATATGACAGTGAAAAGAAAAAGAAACTAATACCATTTGCCTATATAATCTATGTAATTATTTTCATGATTTCACTGTGGCTTGGATCAGTTCTTTTGGCCATTTAAGAAATAATAGTCCCAATGAGCCTGAATTGCAGATTTTATCTCCATGTAAGCCTCGTAGCACAGATTAATATTCTGCTCTATGATTAAGAGCTGTACTTATAGCATTATATTCCATTTTTCAAATGCATGATGATTACCACAAGACAAATGAGAACACGGAGGGGAGTATGGTACCAATTGCTTCCCACTAGTGGCAGAAAGCTCCATGTGCATGCTTTTCTGGGAGTAGACACACAGTATTATTTTTCTGTGTAAAGGGCTAATTTTATGTGTGTCTGACTGTAATAAGTTATCGTGTAAAGAAAAAAATAATGTAACAACCATCCAAGTTCTAGTGATGCACCATTAGTGTCTGTGTTAGAGTCCTAGGGCCATAACTACCACTTGGATGGCTTGGAACTACAGAAATGTATCCTCTCACAGTTTTTAAGGCTAGCGGTGCAAAATCAAGGTGTCAGCAGGGCCAGGGTCTCCCTGGAGGTCCTAGGGGGAGACCCTTCTTTGCTGCTGGTAGTTCCCTACAGTCCTTGGCTTTCTTGACTTGTGTCAGCACAATCTCAATTTCTGACGTCATCTTCACGTGGTAATCTTCTTCTGTGTCTGTGTTTAAATCTCCTTATTCCCATAAGGATACCAATCATATTGGACATAGAACCTACCCTAATCCAGTCTCTTCTCATATCAACTTGATTACCTCTGCAAAGGTCCTTTTCCAGATATAGTCTCATTCACAGCTTCTGGGTGGACATGCATTTTTCAGGGGATGCTATTCAACTTATTATAATATTTATCACCCCAACTACTTGAGGTCTGATTCATCTCTTTGTGGTTTCTTTTAGGCTCTTGCTTTCCTTTCTTCTTTGTTATTTGATTTCCATCTTTTATTGAGCCTTTCTTATTTTCTTTCTTTTTAAAAAAAATGTTTTACTGATCCAGAGTAGGAAGATATAAGTGACATCATTTTGATGATTACACAGTGGACAGGCTTTGTTTGTGGGGCAAGTAGCTGTGTCTCCTCCTCCCACCCATCACCACCTTCGTGTGACAGGGACGCATATACTTACTTATCCCTTTGCTACGTGGTGGGCATGGGTTGATGGGGGAAAGGGATTTCAGTGAATTATGAGCCGTCAGCAGACTTCTCCAGATGGCTTGCAGTAGTCTGCAGACCTCAGTGAGATGTCCGGCCAGGTAGTTCTGTTTCTCTTGCCCACCCTACGCCTTCTGCCTTCAGAGTGTTTTCTTCCCTTGAGTTCCTCTTCATAGGACACCCTTGGCAAAGAGATGTTCTTTGGGCCCCACGTAATGCACTTTTAAAAATCCCACAATTCCTTTCCCATTTCCCAGCATATGTAATTGAACATATAGAACTGATGGACTGTTGGGCAGAGAGGAAACTAAAGCAGAGAGAAAGAATGCTCCTGCTTTTCCAACCCCTCTCTGCTCAGCCTCTTCTTAATCTGGGAGGGGCATAGAGCCTACCCTAATCCAGTATGGCCTCAGCTTAACTTGATTATCTCTGCAAAGATCCTTTTCCAAATATAGTCACATTCATGGGTTCTGGGTGGACATGCATTTTTCAGAGGACACTGTTCAATTTGTTATTGTGTCACCCTAACTACTTGAGGTCTTCCCCAAGCAAGGATTGTTCCAGGTCTGGGATGACTGCTTGGTGATGGGGATCACTGTGTTCATAGCCACCGTCACTCCTGGACTCTTTGCTGTGCCCCTGCATCTTGCTCCTGGTGCAGCAAGCGGGCCAGGTGCTGTCCCCTTCCCTCTCAAAACATATCTGCCCTTGTTGGTCGTGGCTTTAATTTCGGTACCATCTGACTAGCCAGAAGATGGCGGATGCCTAATATGAAATAGGGTTTGGGGATAAAAAGAGGCTTCATTTATTTGTTTAGATTGTGCTGAATAAAGAGTCTAAACTAGAGTCGATTGGGCAACAGTAAGTCAATTTTAAAAAACCACCTAGCACTTTGCTTTCCTTTTGCCTGATGGGGTGTGAGAGGGGCAGCAGGAATCTGAGGAGGGATGACTGTCTGAGCAGAATATGTGCATTTTGCGCCCTGAACCCAAATGTCATCTACACCCAGCAGCACGTCTAACAAGTATGCTGCAAGCATCGTCTCAAATAAGAGAGCTGGGTTTATTGACGGCCTTAACTTATTCAGGTCATTCGCTAGTTCAAGTAATTGGGAATGGGCCCATGGTATGATCCTAGGCAGGTCATTTCAAAGATGAAATTATGTTTACACTGTTTCTGAAGTATGAGAAGCATGCCTGTGAATGCAGCTTTGCACTTAATTGTTGCATTGATGTACAATAAAAGAGCATACGCATAATTTCTTAGTGTCTCTGTCTAATGTGATACCAGCTGGACACTGGATCCTAGTGCGTGAACGAGTGGGGACCCTCAAAAAATAAATATTTTTTTTGGAAAGTGGGCCTCTTGGAGTCCAGGCTTCCTCCACGAGGCAAGTGTTCTAGGAACCCATCAGCCTCAGTGGACCAGCTAGTGTTGTTATGAGGGCTGCGTTTGGTTTCTGTGAATTTGTTTGGAGATTCTTTCAGTGTGTTCGCCCATTTCATGGTGGGTGATTTGTGAGCACACCTGCCCGCGTCGCACTGAGCGTTCAGCAGTTTTTGACTCAAAACGACATGGCCCGCCCTCCCTATCCGCCTGATCTCACTCTGAGCAACTTTTTTTGGTTGTCGTTTCCCAGATGAAAAAAGCCCTCAAAAGGAAATGTTTTGCCAATGAGGAAGAGGTGAAGCAAAAAAATGGCAGAAGCACTAAAAGGCATCAAAACTGACAAATTCAAAAACTGTTCTGAGCGGTGGGACAAGCATCTTGATAGGTGTATTGCATCAAGTGGAGAGTACTTTGAAAGTGACATATTTAAATACGTAACTGTGCGTACACAATTTTTTATAAATAAATTTCAGGGGTTTTTTGGTTCCCCCTCATAATACTTCATTATTATGAGACACGACATTCTTAGTAGTATTAGTGAAATATGCTTATTCATTGATGAACCTAGAGATTATGACAATATTTCGCATCCTATGTTATTAATTGAATAGATATTGAAATCTAGTTCTTGTGTTCATTACATTTCTTGACTTTGTCCATCATTACATGTGAACATTATTATAATTATAAAGGACCTTATTTATTAAAAACCTCCTACAGGATCATTAATTAAATTTGGAATCGAATTTGGATTTGGAAATGTGGCTTATTTCGAGTTAGACCAACATGTACATTAAACTTCAGATGCCACTAAAACCATCTTAACCATCTTTCATGGCATTGTCTAAACAGAGCTAATTTTAAAATTTAGATACATAACATTTTGACATAAATTATTGTTTATTGTTTTATTTCCCAAGAATAAGAGTATAATATTTTTAAATAATCAAAATGCTATTTATATCCAATTTTAGACACTTGGTTATCCATTTAGCATTTTTATTGTTCCAAAGAAACCCATTAATATAAGGATTATTAGAAATTCGTATAAATAAAATTATTCAAGATATTTTGTCACAGATAGGGTACAGTTATTACCTGTGAGTATAACCACGGCTGACAAATGGATTTAGGTAAAAATGTTCAATAAATTGAAAAGTCAGAAGCATGTTCCTTGTGTGGCCTTTGCCCCAGAACTGGAGTGTACTCTTTGATAGGACAAACTCTTACTTGTTTTTTCCTGTCAGAACATGGATAACTTGTTGCTCCAAGGCCGTTAGTAAGAGTGCATTAGTAATCACTTATCCATCAGGCTATAAAAGGTAAAGTTGTTATATGACTTTTACTTCCATTATTTGGAAGTGTTTATTACACATATGTCCTGTGATTTATTGTACCTCTTTGTGGCATTGTCAGCGAACCTTCAGGAAACAACACGGTATAGCTTCATTTGGGATCTGAGGAAGCAAAACCTGTATCTGGGGTCCAGGGGAGTGAGCCCGATGGAAGCGAAAGCCCACAAAAATTAAATACTTATCCATGGAGACCCAGAAAATCATTAGACCCAAATACTCTGACTCCTGACACAAGCCTTCTCTTTGCTTTCATTTATGGTGCATTTACGATGCCTTCTGTGGCACCTTCTGAACATACCTTCTCAGTGTGGCTTTGGCGTGACTAGATTGATTGAGGCTGTGAAACGGACCTTGAAATGCACGCTCTACTTTGTGGTGTTAGGCACATTCAGACGTAAAATCTGAACTGCAGCCTCATGATCACATACTGACTTTAATACTTTTGGACAAGTTTAACTTAATATCACTAGAAATTCCTTGCACGGATCACGAGCAACTGGCAACCCCCAGATTCATCTTAGTTCATTACAACCTTTCATCTCTTCTAGGACATCTGAGCTGGATTCCCTCTCTGCCACCCCCCCCCCGTTTATGCTGTCTCATCTCTTAATAATTGAAAGAAATAGTTAACTCTATGAAAATGAAGGTTACAACTGAAGCAGGCAAAACAATATTCAAGGAGTGTTTGGACTGCTTTCTCTCGGCTGAACTGCTCAAGGTGAGTGGGCTGCAAAGTTCTCAACTCACTGCTGAAGAGATTGTCTGAAATCTGCCAGCCCACCCCATCCTTACTTTCGGGTCCTGTGCTACTGAGGTTCCTCTCATGGCATAAGCACTGTTCTTCCTTGTATCCATGCCTGTTTTTCTAAGACCTTTTATACAATAGCCTCAGAACTCTGGTTGCAATTAGAGTTTTGATTAGCTGTCAGTGATGTCATGGCCATGCTTATTTTAAATCCACTGTGCTAAGTTTTTTCCTTTTCTTAATGTGCTGTAGAAATTCCATTTCTTGACAGCAATAAGACACTTCAGGCAATGTGTTTCAGGGCCCATATTGCACTTCTCATGAAGTTAAGACACTTGGCCTTCAGCCTCGTGACTTATAACACAATCGGAGTTATGCAATAATCACCCAGATATATGCATGGCCTGTTGTGTTTTATTGCTTAAATGGAACCTGCCCCAGCGCCTCATCCACTGACAAGGTGGGAATATAGCCCCGAATGACTGCTCAGAATCCCACTGGGAGTCGCATTTGGTCATATCTCCTTCAGCCTTTCGGGGTTGCACTGAAACTCTGGCGACCTAACATACATTTACCACACAACAGAAACCAAACTCTCCAGCATCCCAGGTCTCACTGCCAGACTGCCTAACTTACTTTGCCAAATATCTCCCCCTCAACACATTTATTGAACTTTAAAACAGCAGAACAGCATTGAATGAAGTCCAGTAATTTTTATAGGATATATTTTAGTCACTAGACTTTGAAGACTATTCCAACATTAATTATAAAGTTTCTGTGTCTGGATAACATATTGTTAACAGTTATTTTGCAAGTGCTAATGGCAAGATGGAAGATTTCCAGTAATTTTATTGAGGAAGTGGCAATTAAAATTTTGAGCACTATAGTGTACATACAAAATAAAAATAACTTTGCAAACACTGTACTATACTTTATGACAAAAATGGAGAACTACTTTTACTTTTTCAGATACATTTGATGATTTTGCACTTCCACCTCTTTTTTGTTCAGCAAGGTTTAAGAGGGCTCTTTTTGTGTTGTTTGTTAAGGTTTAAAAGCAGCGTAAAATGCCAGAGTCCTGGGCTGGTTTGATATTGTTTAGTACACCATCATGAAATGATTTCAAGACAAGTTGTTACCCATATTCCTTTCAATAGCAAATATCACTAAAATGAGATCATTGGCTTAGTGTGACAATTTATGACTGTAGAAATGCACGAGCTGTCTTTTCGAAAGACTTTCAAGACCTCCTCCAGCATGGTTTTCCCTCCAGAGCTCCCTTGTGTGACCACCCATCTTCCAAACTCACCCTACCGCAGTCAGCCAACAGCTCTGGGTCATTAGCTTGTCAGAACCTTGGGAGCAGAATGATGGACAGCAGGAGGCAGCAGGCAGGAGGCCTGAAGGCCTGTGGACTCCAGGTCCAAGAGTCCTTCCTCTTCCCCACACTGCTTCTGATCATTCTAAATTTAGAGTGAAAAAATTTAATTACAGAATTAAGACCATTGGCATCAAGGCAAACTGACTTTCTGGCAATAGTTTAGTGCTATTGTATTTCGACAAGATCAAGCACATCCAGGATTGTACGACTTTAGATGAATGCTATTGTATTTTGACAGATAATTTAGAATAAGAGTATAGCTGCTTTGCAACTACTTGATTGCTATTTTCTTATGTAGGCATATCTTGACTGCCGTGTATCATAGGCCAAATTTTCTCTCATCCATTTGGTGAAATATTTTCTTTTAACTGAAGAGTAATCTATATTTTTGGAGTGCTTGCCAACATTGGCTAATGAAATCAACACTATCTACACAATAATATTACTGAATGAAGTTTCTTGCAAAAATATTTTCCTTAAGATTCCACTTTTCTGGGATTCATGTTATATATTTCCCTTAGTCTTTCTTTGCGGGACATTTCCTAAAAACACCCTTTTCTCTGAAAGGTCATACAAGAGCAGTGGCATCAGGGATTAACTAGGTCTTCTCTTCTCACTCAAGAACGATAAACACACAGAAACAGAAATTACCCAGCAGTTTTAATCCACTTATGCGAAATCAAAGAGATTTTTCAAGATTCTTTCAAGAGTCAATACTCAGAAAGGGAATCATTCCCATTAATGGGGTCTTCCTTTTTAGCAAATGCGTGTATGGGATTAATTCTTATATTTTCATGGTACTTTATTTACCCATTTTTATGAACTCTAAATATTAAAGAAGGTTATTACATTATTCTTTTGCTTTCTTAACTATTTTGTTTAATAACGCGTCAAGGGCCTGTGAATTTCAGTTAAATAATTTATTTCTAGAGATTCACAATCTAACCTAACTGCGATACTTCTTTAAGTTGCCATCCTATGAGAGGATTTATTATGTGTTGATTTATTCCTTCTTATGAAAAGATTCACCATTTGTTATTTATTCTTAGTAGATATTCTTGGTTCATAATCGGTGTATATATTACTTCTCCACTTTTACGTCTGTGAGGAGGTAAACATATCGTTGTCTTCTTTTTATGCTCAAAATGGTATAGTGTCTTCATCTAATTCATGCTCAACAAAATGTTCACGAGCTGGTGAAAAGCTGAAGATATGAATTTAATTCGTCACTTTTTTTTCTTCAAGAAAACTGATTCTCTTTCTTGAGTTACAAAAGCCTTGCATTTAGGAGCAAAATATTGATTATCGGTGCACCTAAATGACATTGGAAACATTTTATTTTCCAACAAATTTTTAACACTGATAAACTAATACAACGGAGCATGGAGGAGAGAGAGGGACTTCTGGATAAGAATCAATCTAAGGGGATGGATGGTACATTTTGAGTGGATTTCCGCCTCATGTCAGGTTTTTACTTTGCTAACATACTTCAAAGAATATGTACAAGATTGATATCAAAACACACAGTTTTAAAGCTAAATATAAAGCTTGTATAAACAGAATTTGGTTTGGAGAAATAAAATAGTTTCCTGTTGGCGGATAGGCCACCTGGGAACCAATTAGTAAATTCTTCGTCTAAATTATGCATTATGTCTTGAAAGCATTAGTTTCCAAAAGGTGTGCGATTTATCCCCAGAATGGACGCAACTAGTCTGCAGTTGGATGAGTATCCCTGAAAAAACCTTGGAGTAACTGCTACCTTTCAGGAATCACTGGAAAGAGCGATAGTTACCTTACTGACGCTGAAAGTTTTTGAGACTGATGCTCCAGAAATTTTGCCTCCTTCCTCTTGATACCTTTCTGCATCTTGTGGTTCTTTGGCTGTTCTATCAGAGATGAAGTAACTTTTAGGAATCACCACACGGTTTTCCCTAGAGGCTGGATTAGTTTGCACTCCCAGCAACAGTGGAGAAGCATTCCTTTCTCTCTGCCTCCTCGCCAGCGTCTGTTGTTTTTTGATTTATTAATGATGGTCCACTTTACTGGAGTTAGGTGGTGTCTCGTTGAAGTTTTGATTCGCATTTCTCTGATGATTAGTGAGGTTGAGTATTTTTTCATGTATCTGTTGGCTGCTTATATGTCTTCTTTTGAAAAACATCTATTCATATCCTTTGCCCACTTTTTAATAAGGTTGTTTGTTTTTGTTCTTTTGCTTCATTTGAGTTCCTTGTAGATCCTAGACATTAGGCCTTTGCCCGATATATAATTCACAAATATTTTTTTCCCATTCTGTGGGCCATCTCTTTAGTCTCTTGATGGTTTCTTTCGCTGTGCAAAAGCTTTTCAGTTTGATGCCAAAGGTGCCACAAGGCGCCACTTGTCTATCTTAGCTTTCATGGCATTCACTTTGGGGAATTTGGTCAAGAATTTGTTGCCTACTCCAGTGTGCATAAGGGTGTTTTCATTGACCTTCAATACAATCCAGCAATACCTCACCATAATATACCTGGAGGAACATAAATCGTTCTCCAAAAAAGACACCTGCACTCATGTATTTATTGTCGCACTATTCACCATAGTAAAAACATGGACCCAACCTTACTGCCCATCAAAAGTGGACTGGATAAAGAAAATTTGGTACATGTACACCACGGAGTATTATGCAGCCATAACAAAGAACAAAATGCAGAAAATTGGATGAAGTCGGAAACCATCACACTTAGTGATCTATCATAGAAACGAAGAACTGAATACCACATATTCTCACTCATACGTGTGACCTGAACATATTAGCACAAAGGAGGGAGCCGTAGTCACCGGGCATTGCCAGGGAGGGAGAGAGGGAGGTGGGCGTGTACCAGCACAAAGGTACTGGTCTTACGCCAGGGAAGTGAGAGCCAGTTGGAGGCCCAAACTTCACCTGCTGGCAGCCTTCCTGTGCAGGTAATCTTTACTTGTACCCCACATCTCTATAGTAAAATAAAACTTAATTTTAAAAAATGAGGTATCAAGGTTTGGACTAGATTCATTGTAGCCGATGAGAGGCAGAGTTTCTAGATTATGATGGTCTGGGCTGACAGATCTAGGTTTGATTGCTGCTTTGTTGTCTAGGTGAAGTTAGAAAATTACTTAAATTCCCTGAAGTTCAGTTTCCTTATAATGGGGGTGAAATATCAGCTTCAGAATTATTGTGAGACTTAAGTGAGAAGGTATTTGACATGTTCTTGGCATGGGGCTTTCATACATGATCGATCATGGGACGTTTGCTTTGATTTGTTTGCTTGATAATGTTGTTTGGTTTGTACTAATTCATGTCCTGAGTTCTGTTCCCTTACAGGAATGGGAGAGCATGTCCAAGACCATAGAGTGAGGGGAAAAGCAAACAAACTTGAACCTATGCACAACCTTAGGACTTCCTCATCCTAGATACAGAGCTCCCCAGTGATTGGCAGAAAAGCTATAGGATTCAAAATCTTGTGTTAGAATTGGAAATTGGAAGCCTAATGAGGGAATATAATTCAAGGACCAGTGATAAGAAAGCAACTCCAATGAGCAATAACCTAAAGTATGAGAGTGATAGTTAATATTTATTGAGTCTTCACCATAGACAAAGCACTATATAGAGTCTTTTTACTAGTGTTAAAAAGAAAAGCCTTAGACAAATTAAATTTAACAGGGTTTGACTAAACAAAGAACAATTCACGAATTGTTACTCGCCTGCTTGTTACAAGAATATAGTCTGTTTATGTATCCAGCTAGGCTACAGTTTACTATGTAGGAGAACACTTTTAAGCTGAATTTAAAATATGTAAGGAGAAAGCTTTAGGCTAAACTTAATTTTAACACCAGAAGCCATCACATCTGAACATTACGGCAATTGTGGATCTAGACACTACTGTTATCTCATTATATAGATTAGAAAAGTAAAGATCAAGTATTTGAGGAATTTACCTCCGGGCTTTCCAGGTGTAGACGGCTTCCCTGCGCCATATTGCTTCTAAACAGAATGTCAAGATAATTACAGTTTAATAACTGAAAGGACAAACTACATCTTCAGGATGTATTAAAAATAAGAGCCATCGTTTGGTTTGGTTTTGCTTTCTTTTGCTTTCATGGAAAGGACTCTTTATGCCAGTGACTCATTTGTTTTGCGAGGTTGTCAGATATCTTGGAAGAAAATATCTGAAGATGTTCTTATGAAAAGCATGCAAGCTATGATAAAGACTTCTAGATGATCAGCAAAAACTTTTCTTCTTGCTGTAAAAAACCAGACATCTCCTAGACTCTCCTACACTTGGATGCAGCCAGGTGACTGAGTTCTACCCAGTGGAATGTGAGTAGAAGTGACATGGAGCATTTCTGGGCCAGGTGTATAAAAACTTCCCATTACATATCCTCTCTCCTCCTTTTCTTCACAAGAATCGGTAGAGAGGAGCATAGCAGCCTTGACAGCCGTGTGTTAAAGCCGGGGGAGCCACAGGACCAAAATCGTCAGTATTCACAAGGGATCCTCAACTTACCAAGAATACGCATTTTGTCTGTACATGAGTGACAAATGAGTGAGCCCCACCATCAGCTTTGAATTGGGTTTAGAACATAGTTTGGCTTAGAAAATCTGGGTTGAGTTTGTTTGTTAGAGCAGTAAGAATGCCTTAACTAATTTTCCGTCTAATTAGTATCTTGTGTAGATGTATTTTCTCTCAAAATACTTTACTTATGACTATTAGTCAAAGTAGTTTGTCAGCTTTCAGTGATGTCGCCGAAAATAAGTGAAAAAAATCACATTGCGTGAATGTCTATCTGTCTGACCATGTTGTAATGTTATCATTTGCTGTTCTCTGCCATCCCTGAAGTTACTAAACGACACAAACAGGCCTGTCCAGTTTCAATTTGTCTTTTACTGAGGTCCACATATCCTGGCTGTCTCTCCATCCCCCACCACCCCCTGGCAATCCCCACTCTGCCACTGGAATTCTGCCTGAAATGAAACAGCAAAGAGGTCAAGAACTTGGAAGGATTCATATGGGAGAAACCAGGTACAGCTTGATTTAATGTTAATATTTCATATGTTCAGAGAGTGAAGTTTCAGGCTACAAGATAACAACCCATCACTTTTATGCCTTCCCATCTGTGAAAAGCTGTTCCTCAAAGCACAGTGTATGAACAACCTAGCAGCTTTTCATTTTAGGCACCATATTCTGAAAAAACTGAGATCTTTTGATGCATAACCAGACTTTGAGAATAATTTAGATCTGTGGAGTTTTAGGGCCAGACTCATAAAGAATGCAGATTTTCTCCCTGAAATATATTACTGGGGAAAGGCACAGAACACAAATCTTTAAAGTAATGAAAGCTTCGCCTCCTGCATATATAAAGCAAAGGTTACACCGTCGACTGCCAGTGAAGAAACAAGGATGCAGATTAAAGAAATGGTGAAATAGGAGTCACAGGGATAGAAGACAATTTTAGAAGGAAGTAAAATATACAGTTCGTTTAAATTTAGAGTGAATTTTTGTTTTTAACAAATTAATAATAATAATAATAATAAAGATAAACTCCACTGAGCCAAGTCCCATTGTAAAATAGCAAAGCATAAAGTAGGAGTGGATCCATATTCTCATATTTCTAACAGAACTCCTGGAATAATGAAAGGCCATAGAAGAATCAGGGAATTTTTCTCTACCTGTCTGTCTTGCTATTACTCCTCTGGCATTGTGAGAAGCATCAGCAGAAACCTTGGATCAGGGTTATCAAGCGCTATCCAGGACCAGGGACAGGTTATATCAGGTACCTAGCTTTCCATTAAGGTACCCAACAATGTCCACAGCCCTTGAAACATTGAGGAGACACTTAGGCAGTAAAAAGCCCAAGCACTACAGGTGGGATTGCTGCCTCTTTTAGTATGCTTTTGGTGCCACATTTTCCCATGGGAAAACCTCTTTCTGTGAAGTCAATATGGATAATTCTTTCATTTTGCAATTCACAGAGGAGCAACTTTTCAGAAAAGTAGCACTTTTCTGAGTTATAGCTGAATCATAACAACATACAAATTCCAAAAAGAATACAGTTAAAATGAATCATCTTTCTTCCAAAATTCATCACATTTCTCCTTGTATGAATTACAAGCTGCTACAATGCACTATTTGAGTGAATTCATAGAATATCTTTAAAAAAAAAACAAACCTCTTAAGCATAAGGAGATAGATGTCTGTGATGTTTCTTGAGTTGACAACTCACTCAGTATTAACTCAGCCTACTGTGTTCTAGGCCCTAGCTACCATAAAACCTCAATAAATATTCTAACAAAACAACACAGCTAACAGTTAGTGGGTGTGCCATGAGATTTTGTGAAGGGCTGAATAGCCACCATTTTGTTTAATCTTCACAGTAACCCTGTGAAGCGGGTAATGTTAGAATTGTTTTCTAGACAAGGTTCAGAGTGGTTGGCACAGTCATCCACCCAAGCTAGTGAAGGGCAGAGCTCCAGAGTCTGTGGTCTTAGTCACCACATGGTAAATCTCCCATGGTCTCTATCTGGGATTCTACTCTTCACTCTAGTGCGGGGACAAGTGTGCAAACAAGTCCTTGTAATGTCTTGGCAAGGTATGACACGACTCTGGAGCACAGCGGAGGGAGAGAATAACTGTGCCCAGCAGAGTGGAGAAAAGAGGTGCTGTTAAACAGCAGTTGTTGGATGGAGAATCAGGACAGACATGGCAAGCAATGGGGCATTGTGTTCAAATCCCAAAAGGCATGAGATGGGGCACTAGTGACGAGATTCTCACCATGGGGTTTAGGCGGGGAAGTTAGGGAGAGGCCAGGTGGTGAAGAGCTCTAAATGCGTAACATATTGAAGAGGTCTTTAAGCAGAAAAATTAGGCAGATTCTCTGCCCCCGACCGCCCCAAACTAGGATGTAGTGCAGCCAATGGTCAGAAAGGGACCAAGCTGAATGGTGGGCAGAATGATGATATGTGCACTTTCATTTTTCTCCTTCTGAGGATGTTTTAGTACAGAGAGCGAAAAGGAGCCATATATGCATAATATATAATGATATCTTCTGTGTCTTCAGGGCCTACTGTCAGCTGGTTTATATGTTTGAAACTTTGCACATGTTATTTTACTTAATCGTTAGAAAGTATTTTTGCAATTATGCTGCATTCATATTCCACTGATAGATTTCTGTGGGGAAAGACAATGTCCATATCATTGATGGGGAAATGGAGGTGCTGAGAGTTTTAAAAACACACAGTCAAGGAACGAGTTCCAATTAGGTTCTGAACAAGGAAAGCAGAGTTATAGGATATTTGCAACCTTCTGAATGACTTCACTGAGCTGTGTAAGTTTTTGTATGTCTGATTTTCAGGAAGTCTTATTACTGTTGTAATCACACTTAATATGCAATAAACATTGGTCAGCATGGGTTTTCAGTCTTTTCATTAAAAAAAAAGTAATTTTGCAATTAGAGTCTGTTTGTATCACATTGAATCCAAGGGAAAATACCCATGACAAGTAGCAAAACACTTAGGTTAGCAGTCATGTCCACGGCAAGTCTGAAGAGGCTTTTTGGCACTATCGCACAAACACAACTTTGGTATTGATTTCTGGAATGACACATTGACTGCTTGTCCCTCTCTGCTGCAGTTCAGCCAGCCTCCAGCCAAATTAGAACAGATTTCGTAAAACCAAACTGATTTTTCTTTTTGTATTTGCCCTCCATGTAGCACCATTTCTCATATACTTCGGGCTGACCTAAGTTTGGGAAATTTGCCAATCCATTGTCCAGACTTCTTTCCTTATTTTATAACCCATAGGATACTACTGACCAACACAGGAAAACATCTGTTATAAAGAAAGCCAAAAGCTACTAAGAACTTCATAATAGATGGTCACCCAGTCCCGTCAATAGACGCTTAAGAGCTGAATATTAAATCCAGTCAACCCAGTTATCTTTAATTAATTATACTCTTTGGGCTAAGGGTTGATGCCTTCGTTTGTCTAAATTTTTACAAGGTAAATAGGATAATTTGCCTAACAATTCTAGAGTTTGGAGTGGAGCTAGAGAGGAGGGGGTGCAGTTAGCAGATACAACACCACTCTTTTCAATCCTTAGCAGAGGTTTGAAGTTCAGCCAGAGGTCTTGGATAATAGGAG
The DNA here is from genome assembly GCA_027257055.1 of Cephalopachus bancanus. Lineage (NCBI taxonomy): Eukaryota > Metazoa > Chordata > Mammalia > Primates > Tarsiidae > Cephalopachus > Cephalopachus bancanus. The sequence goes on from JAPVLO010000140.1 coordinate 2,449,213, forward strand.
TTTTTAGAGGATATTTAGTGAGGTCCCTATTGGAACGTTATCTATATTGCAAACAACTGTACATCATCTGGTAACCACGGGCAAGTGTCAACTTGGGAAAGGCATGCTGATTAGCTTTATGGAAAGTGGAGAGGTCACAATTTGGAGGATGCCCACATACTTCAATCCCCTCAAATCCCACATGTCGGGCAGGATTACCTAGTGGAGGCGCGGAGTTAGGAAGAAAGAGAGAAGCTCTCAAGTCATCTTTGGACACCAGGAGGCTTTCACACCCTCTTCTTGGCTGGGATAGAAAAGGCGGGGGTGGGTTGTGTGGTCTCTTAAAGCTTTTACCCACTTGGCTCCTGTGCTCTGTCCTTTGCTCTCTCGGGGCGAAGATGGGACACGGGCTCTTCGTCCTGCCATGGTGAGGAAGAGTTCCCCAACAGGGACACCTGCTGCCGTCATCATGAGGAATTCTCCGTGCTTCTCGTATTTGGGTGCAACTGGCATCACTCCTGTGTAGCTGATGAGAGCTCAGTTGGCAGTTCACTTGCTTTGCCAGCCACAACATTTGCAGAAGTGGTTGGACCGCTGAAGCTGGGCTTTGGCTCTCCATTTTTCTTATTTTAGTTCTTAAAACAGATCTGTCTTGAACTCTTAACTCAGGATTTTTCAAGCTTTTGGGGATACAACCCACAGTCGAAAAAACAATAAAAATACATTTGATACATATTTACATACACACACACAACTTATACAACATTTTCACAAAATAACACTTAGCATTATTTCATGCAACTACACCATGATGTTTTTATTTTTCTATTCTGCTTTATTTTAAATAGGGTGCTGGTTATGACCTATTCAATTAGCGTTATTACCAACTCTAAGTCATGCTCTGTAGTTTATATTTTTCCCTCCGAACAATGTTTACTAGTGAAAGAAGAGAGAAAAGAAAGGGAAACATGCCAGAGTTGGCATGGGTGAAAGAAGTTTCTAATGCTCTACAGTTTGACAAGCATTATTCACAATATTTTAGCCTGATTAGATACTTGTTCATTCTTTCATTTTCACTTCTCAAAGAGAATGGAAATACCCTAAGACAAAGAGCACTCCATGAAAGCCTATAGTATTATTACACTACTACAAAAAACTACTACAAAAAACTGTACTATCTGGAGGGTCTTTGAATGTAGTCTGGGTTCTGGAATTATACTTGAGACTCACAGAATTAGAGTGCTTTCACTTAGAACCTAAGTTTTATTTATAGCAAATAGACAGCAACAAAGTTTGCCATCATTCTTGGTATTCCATCCTGTTCTCATTCAGTTCTGTTTATTGAACTTTAGATTAGGGCAAGAGAACTTTTTCATTGTTAGGAGTCTATTTTCATATAAATCTTCCATTAAAAAACATAATTTCTACGCATACTCTGTTAACCAGATTGTCTTTTTCTTGATATTTTTCATACTTAAATATATGTTTTTAACCAATTTAATAAAATCAAATTGTTGTGGAAAAAAGTAGGAAGATTCTGGAACTACTCTGAAAAAAAACAAAGAATCTTTGAAGGGAAAAAACCAATAAGCTTCTCAATAGAAATATTAGTCTGTGGGAATTAAATATCTCTACTAAAGATGATGGCTACTCAAGACATTTACTAAATATTAATGGGAACAAGATGGGAGGCTTACCAGGGGACTGAAGAGCAAAAGTGAATATGATACCGGAGGTCTTCTATAAAATAACAGAAATTCTTTGTCAGGAAGTAGTTATTAAACATCCATGAATTTTTATTTTAATAGAAGTCAGGTAGAAAATGCAGACAATAGCCTTGACACAACGAATTTTACTGTCAATCTGTATATCATTAGCACACAGACAAGAGTGAACTTTTAATCTATATTGACAGCCTTGTCCAACGAGAACGTATAAACACTGAAAAGAAAGAGACTTGGGGAGGAGTCCATTGGAGAACACAAGAGAAAATCAGCTCCCGGTTCAAGTGACAGATTCTCGTGACACCCACCACGGAGAAGCAAATGCTGAGAAACATGTCTCTCTGGAGGAGTATGCTCAAAGCGGCTCAACTGTTAAAACAAACTCCAACTCCAAACAACCCAAGAGCAGTCTTGCTGGCTGCTTTGGAGGCAGCGCCCTTTTGGAATCTCATGCAAGCTTCCCGTCGGACCTCTCTAGCGCTGCGTCTGTGTGAAGCAACGGGAAGTGGGAAGCAGAGGGTGTTCACACAGATATTGCTGGAAGGCTGCTGACCCAGCTAGAAGATTGCAATTCACTGGGAGCTCCAAGAGCTGACCCAGGATGGTATGCCAAAACAAGTCTCACGTGGGGGAATGGAACCTGGATGTCTGAGGCACTTACAATGTAAAATTCACTTGCTTTCTTTTTGTTATTGGAAGAAGGTCATAAAACTCAATTATGAGGCTTAGAAATGGAGACATACTTTTTAGCTAAAATTTTAAATAATATCACTATCATTGAGAGTTATTAAAGAACAATCACCTTTCAAAACATAAATAGACTCAAAAACTAAATGCAAATGCCTGAACATTATGAGAATATTCCAATTTTGTAGTGATAAAAACTTTAATTACTAATAACAGCAAGAGGCTATTCTCTTCAGCTTAACAGCCAAATTATTACAGACGTAATTATTATTTTTAAAGATGATCAGATTGAGTGGAGATTTAGGAACATAGGCACTCATGCTCATCCTAATGATTTATTGATGATATTTATTCTCTTTCTTCTAGCAGTTCTGCTTCTAAAAATTTGATCAAGAATATAACAATAGATGTGCTCAAACATTGATCTACAAGGATGTTCTTTGTGCCATGTTTTATAGTGGATATAGTACAAAAAAGGAAGTAGAACAAATGTTGCTTATTAAGAGGCTGATTTGGGTTATAAACTGGATCCAGTCGCTACCTTGGCCTGAGGGTTGCCATCATTTCTTACCTGAACTGCTACAATAGACCCTAACTGGTTTTGGGGCTTCCACGCTTGTCTTCTTGTACATTCTTCACACAACAGCAATACCAATCTTAAACTGTAAATCAAATCAGGAATTCTACTCCTTAAAACCTTCTGGGGCTTTCCAACACCCTTAAAATGAAATCTAAGCTCATACTATGATTTCAAAGTCCTTGCATTAAATGGCCTCAGCTACTCCTAAGCGTGTGTTCATCTTCTATGTTTTTTAAAAAATTTTATTTCATACTGAAGTGTAATTTACACACAGTGAAATGCACAGGTGTTAGTGTATAATTTGATTAGTTTTGACAAAACTCATGGTATAAAATATTTCTATCACTCCCTCCCCCAAATATTTCCATGTCCCTTCTTAGCTAATTCCTGCTCTACCCCCTAATTATGGGACAACTATTCTTAGAATTTCTATCACCATAGGTGTTTTGCCTGTACTAGAATGTTATATAAATTGAAGCATACGGTGTCTTCTCTTTTGTGTCTGGCTTTTTTTACTCTGTATAATGATTTTGAGATTTGAATCCACGTTATTGCCTGTATTGGGAATTTATTCCTGCTTATTGCTGAGTAGTACTTTAATGTATACTCTAGGTGTTTACACTCTGCCTACCTTTGACCCTGTCTTACGACACTCTTCGTGCTAGCCACTCAGCTTGAACCACACTTGTCTTTGATTTTCTCCTTGGATCATCTTCTTTTGAATCTTCAGTCTTTGCCTCTGGTGCTCCCTCTGCATGAATCCTCTTTCCCCGTCCTTTGACAGATGGTTCCTTCTTATCATTTGAGGTCTCGACTACAATGCCGCCTCCTCAGGCTTTTTGTGAACGGGTAAAGTACCTCTGCATAATTTTTCTCTATTTTCCCTTCTGTTATAACGTTTATCACATTTTCAATTTGCAATTTATTTTTCTATTACTTATTGTGTCTTCCCTTCCAGAGCATAAGTTCTCTGAAGGCAGATACACCGTCTCTGTTTTTCACTGTTTTATCCCAGCACTTAGGAGAGTGTCTGACGTATGAAAAGTGTTCAGTAATTATGGGTAAGACTATTAACTTGATTTAAATAAATAACTATTTTAATTGAAGTATTACCTTGATCAACAGTAAAATAACATTGAGGGAAAATATGTTATATTGTAAAACATACTGGTGAAAATACAGTTAGATAGGCTGCAATAACAATACACATGGTATAAACCACTTTTTGTGAAAAGTAAAAACAACTTATGTGTATAGTTAAAATATCGTTGGCTGGCATAATTTTTTTTACCTTCTATTGCACCCATTTTACATTTTCCAAAATCCGGATAATAAGTTTAATTATTTTCATAATTAAAAGTAATTTTTTTTTAATCAGCTGCCTTCATCAATCGTTCAGTGCCATGCCTGTGCCTTCTTTTGCCCGAATTGCATCAGGCAAGCATTTGCTGAGTCCAGTCTGGAAGGAGTTCATTCTGGGTGTTTCTGAGGGATATAGTAAGAAGAAGAGACATCAGGGAAAAGTTCCAAGTAAAATCTTGTCTTCTATCTAGCAAAAGAGTAACCAACCTTTGCTATGAGAGGGCAAATGGTAAATATTTTAGGCTTTGTGAGATATATGTCACTGTTGCAACTATTCAGTTCTGCCTTAGCGTGAAAGCAACCAGAGACGAAATGTGATCACATGAGTAAGGGTGTGTTCCAATAAAATTGTATTTGCAGAAACGGGTGACAGGCTAGATTTAGCTCCAACAATTATGTTTTGCTGGCATCACAATCTAGTGTAACATCTCAAGCTTCATTTGCTCCTCTTTTAAACCATTTAGTTTAAAATTAGTGGAGACTAATTATCTTGGTCCAATTGCTGGCTTCTCTACTTGCAGGCAGTATGAGTCACTGAGCATATTACTTAACCTCTATCAATGTGGTTTTCATGCCTGTAAAACAAGGCTACTACTAGCACTTGCCTCAGAAAGATTGATCTGAATTTGACTTTCTCTTCAAATAACACTGTTGAATGTATCTGCAAACTGTCCAACAGGTCTCAAGAAAACGGTTGTGTTTTATCATGTATAAAATGAAATTTTAATTCATCATTTTCCCATACATATGTGTATTATACACAAATATATATTATATATGTATGTATGTTGCCAGTGGTGTTTTCTTGAGAAGGATCGCCCTTTAGTCACAGATACTTTCTATGTTTTTGGTGTTAAAATAACCTTTCTTTTATGAAACTCTAACAACAAGGATGCTATTAACAAGCTGCCGTGTTGTCATGAGTGACATGTGCCAGGCGCTGTGCTTCGCACTTTATCTGCATTTAGCAGGTAATTTATCTCCTAGGTCTCACAAGAACCCTAGGAGACGAGTACAGCTATTACCCTCGTTGTAAAGAGACTAAAGCTGTGATGCCGAGTGGTTAAGTGTCTTCATGGTCCCACAACGATTACATGGCAGAGTTGGGCTACTAACCTAGAGTTTGACTCCCAAGGCCAAATACTATTGTTTTCTGGTAGTAGATTGCAATTGCTTCTTGTTAACACTTGTCACTGGAAAAATTTTACTTGTCTTGAAATCCCGAAGTCTGGGAACTGCTAGACCGTTAGCGCTCTCTGCTAATGTGCTACGCATGGGTCTGGACCACTGCGTCGCCCATGGAGTTAGCACAGTGGCAGACTTGGAAGGCAGATGAGGTTCTGAAATGACCACAGATCTTTCCACAAAGTCACTGGCTACAAGAACAAACAGGCCAAGGCAAGGGGTCGTGGTTTTCACGACACCATGATGAAAGTGATCACCGTGGCTTTATCTCTAGCCCCATCACAAGGACCACCCCCCGTACCATGAGAAAGCAAACCTCTCTGAGGCAACACACGCTGAGAAAATATGGCTGCAGTCCAGGAAGCTGTTTCCAGAAACCACACCCAGCCGAGAGCCCTTGCCCCAGCTGAGAAGTCTGGTTATTGTTTGGATCAGCTCCTAGAGTCCCCATGGGACTCCTCTGCTCTGCCTGATGGTAGCAACAGAGCACAGCTCTGGGAAGCTGGATCTCTCATACTTCTAAATCCCTCGCCTAATCGCAGGGCAATAGATCCTTGACAGGTGTGATGGTGTGAATACGAAAGGTTAAGTTCACTGAATTAATCTGTGTATACTCCGGGAGATTACCTTAATAAAGGCATTCTAGGGGACGCTGTTACTAGGGTTGGGGCTCGAAGGAAGTATCGAAGCCACCGACTCTGTTTCGTCAGAACAAAGAAGGACGTCTACACAAAACCACAAATAAATGAGACAAAACCCAAGCGCAATACTGGTTCTCCGGGAACATAAAAACATGAATCGCCAAACCGAACGGTGTTTATAGTGTTGGGTTCGAAACCCGCCTGGGCAACTTGGTGAGACCTCATCTCTACAATAAATCAAAAATCAGCCGGGCGTGGTAGCGCACTCCTGTAATTCCGGCTCCTCGGAAGGCTGAGGCGGAAGGATTGCCAGAGCCTAGCAGGTTGAGGCTGCGGTGGTCGGGAGCGGCCACTGCCCTCCAGTCTGGGCGACAGAGTGAGACTTCGACTCAAAAAAAAAAAAAAAAAGAAAGAAAGAAATTCTGCTATTCAATTGTCTTTCATATGTGTAGCAAAAAGGGCCTAGGTTGTACATATTTGTAAGGACAGTTCTTCAGTTTCCAGTTCTGGGCTGTCACTGAGGATTATGTCTTTTTCATTCAAATCTAGTCACGCTGTTTTTATTGCCACCTCAACAACGCACTGCTCAAAGTTATTTTACAGGGCTTTCTTTTATTCTATGCCAATAATGCATTCGTGAAGTTGTTCTTTATAATGTGTCTGTATTATTAATAATAGCTGCCATTGACCAAGCTCCTCTTGCCTATGTGTCAACCACCACTCGAAGGAATTTATACATCTTATCACATTTATTTATTATAACAACTTTATGAGGCAGGAACCATATTCCAATTTTATAGACAAAGACATGAAGTCGAGAAGTTGTAACTTTCCCAAGGTCGGAGGTCAGGAGCAAAGCTGGGATTTAAACAAAGCAGGTCTTTCTGACTCCAAGGTTCACAGCTCTTTCCATGACACCGGGGCTCTGTCTTTTCAAGCAATTATTGCACTTCTGCTTGCTACAGAGCAGCTACAGGGGTATCTTGCCACTTTCCTGGTCCACAAGTCCTGTTCAGTAGGGGGCTGGGCCACAGGACGCATTCTGGACTCCTGCTGCTCGGGTATTGGTAAGGATTCCAGTTCCAAGACCTTAGAGGTTTCTGCAAGGTAATGATAAGTAGGTGCTGGTGAAATTTATTCTTAAAATGATTTAAAGAAACACACGTTCTCGTTTTGCAGCCATGAAGAAAGTTGGGTGACAGAACTTTAGTTTGAGACCATCTTTGCTGTATGGGAAGCAGCTTGATTTGGGTACATCCTTCCTCTCCCAGCTCTCCCTGGGCAAGTCTGCTCTTATGCTAGCAGGGTTCCACTTCCAGATCTATAAAACCCAAAGAAAATGTGGATGTGTGTAGGATTCCGCTGAGCTGAATGGATATTAGTCATCTTCTGTAGCACTGATTGATTTTTCTGAGAGAGTTTGTGTATTTGCTCTTCTAGCAGATGATTTAGTTAAGTCTTGAGAATTTTTGATGATGCTATCATCATGCCAAAATGGAAGATTTTACAAGACTGGGAATGGAACCTCAAAGCAGATTTTTTGTTGGCATTTTTGAAATTTACTGCAACAAATAATTATTGAGCATGTATTATGTGTAAGACTTGCCCTGTGTGCTGGCGATAAAGCAATGAACAGGACTGATAAAAGTCCCTGTGCGTAAGAAGCCTCCGTCCTGCTGCAGGAAGACAGACAATAAACAAGTCCCACCTACAGCATGTCAGACGGCAGGAGTGCTATGGAGCAGGGGAAAGCGGGAAAGGGGAGCGACGGGGCGAAACAGGGGTCGCTGTCTGTCCAGCGTGGTCAGGGAAGGCCTCATCAGAAGAGAGACCTTTGAGCAAAAACACACAAGAGTTGAGGGAGTGAGATGTGTGGATATCGGAGGAAAGGGTACTCCAGACTCGGGGAAACAAGCCCCAGAAAGCTTGGCATATTGAGGAATGAGCAGGGTGACCAGAGAGGATCAAGTGAGCCACGAGAAAGCCGTAGGAAGTCAGGCTAGAGAGGCGGTGGTGGCATGTAGCCTGCCATGGTGTAAACTGTGGTTGTTTCTCTATACTGGGGGAGCCCCTGGAGGGCTTTATTAGAGAAGGAATTCACATAGGAACAGGATTCTCTGGCTGCTACATTGAGAATAGATATTGTAGGGGACAGAGGATAATACCAGTGTATTGATGTTCTATGCTGTGTAACAAATTACTAAAAAATTAGCATCTTAAAACAATATCCATTTATTATCTCACAGTTTCTGTGGGTCAGGAATTCAAGCACAGCCTACCTGGGTCCTCCCAAGGCTGCAGCCAAGGTGTCAGGCAGGACTGAGACTCATCTGGAAGTTCCACTTGGGAAGAGACGGCTTTCAGACTCTCTCAGGTTGTGGACAGAGTTTATATTTTTGCAGCTGTGAGGTTCACGGTAGCCATCTTCTTGAAATCTACCCACGGAGAGAGAAAGAGAGAGAGAGAAAGAAAGAGGGAGATGATCGACTTCAGAGCAAGTCTGTGAGCAACATAGTCTTATGTCACATGACGAAATCTTGAAAGTGACACCCCCTCGCTTTCTCCATAATGCATTGATTAGACACAAGCCACAAACCTCATCTTACTCAAGGGAAGAAGATTCCACACAAGTGTTGAGTTCCAGGAGGCAGGGGATCATGGAGGCTGTCTGTGGGCCACAACGGAAAACCAGTTAGGAGGCTCTCTTGTAATATAAGAATTAGGCCGAAAGAATAAAACAGACACCATTATATCATCTGTATTTCATTGGTGCTGATAATGGCTTAGACTGGACATGACTCATTAGGACATGATGAGCCAGAGACCTTCGCCAACTGACCCGGGAAGCTTTTGACCCCATTCGGTCCCCGTCTTCCCGAGTTCCTCACCATCAGGCCCATAACACCCTTGCCTGAGTGCTAGTGCGCCTCAGAGTTCTCCGGTTCATCTTGTCTGAGGCAGAACCTCCATTATTCCAGTCCTCTTCCCCGGCCAGCACTGCCCACAGCAGCCTCCTGGGGCCTGGTATGGTGCATTCCATTGAGGAGAGGGCAGGGTCCAGGGTGGGGCTCTGGGACTCTGCTAGCTCTGATAGGGAGCTGCTGTCCTCATGATGTCCTGTCTGCTTGGCCTGGAATCAGAACTCACCCAAGCTTCAGGGGCCCTTCCTTCGGACAGTGACTCTCCGTGCCTGAATGCCTGGTCAGAGTCATGCCACAGGCGTCTTCTTTGACCTCGTCTGGCAGGTTCCTTTTCTGGCTGCCCGTGCTTGATTCCAGGCCTTCTCAAGTCTAAGGTCATGCCAACCCCTCTCCTTAGAACCTGGTGTCCTACCTAAGTCCCATTTGGCGATTGCTGCACGGACCCCTGAGGACTCACAACTTCACGTTTTTCCCAGTGTCTGGCACTGTGGCCTCCCACTACCTCTCAGACCTGCTCGTCCAGCCAGCCCAAGACAAGTGTTTCTACATGAAGAGCAAAATTTTTGCATTGCTGAGATCACAGAGCCAGATATCACAGAGCCAAGGTTGCCTCATAATGCCCAGAGTGCAGATGCAAGGTTGAATAACATACTTTCGCCGAATCAATACATAGATCCTTTCTCGTTTTTCCCTTGTGTGTCTTCTGAATCCACCTTTATGCAAAACCACATCACTCTTCCCCATTTTGGCCTAAAGTTTCACTGTCAATCTGCGTGTGCTTATTTAATTTGTCACTCAGCATCACACAAAAGCATTGGTTCCAATGTTGTCGGCAGGACTATGAAGTAATCTGAATATATCTGTTCCTATCTCAGTTGGGCCAGAGTTTTTGCGAAGTCATCTGGCTTTTTTTCCCCTTACTTTCTTTTTTGGTAGACTCTTGCCTTTCCACATAAAATAAGTGGTGATTTTAGTATCTCTGGAATTTTCGTGGCATTTCTTCCACGTTCTCTTTGTTGAGGAAAAATACACGACTCTTCATTGAGCACCTCTGGTCAGGAAATCTCAGTGAGGCTGCCAGCAAGCCCATCAAGCCGGCTTGCCCGCGCCCCTCTTCCATCTGTCTTCTCAAATTCTTCACACCTTTAAAATGTCTTGAAACTGTTTTTTGGTTTTTTTTTAACTCACCTAGTCTGCAGACCTAATTGCCTCATGCCTCCACACCCAGCCTCGAATCTCAGCATACAGCCTGCTCTCTCTCAAAAAAGCTTCCCACAGCCTGCAGCTCCTTATCTTCTGTTGTCAGGAAAATCCCTCTAACCCTACCCTTTATGTTCCCCAGCCCTCAGTCTGTTATTCCCCAATCACCAATCAAACGGTTATTTGATATTCCCCATAAACACAAAGCTCAATAGAATACACTGTGCCAAAACCACCACAAGGTCTTTGTCCTGAAGACCTCACATTCTGATGTCACTCTGGCCATTATCAGCACATTAGGATAGTAACTCTGTGTCAGCTCCATGGAAGAGTGCAGTCCAAGAGAGCGGCATTGCTTCCAGATTGTTTTTTTTTTTTAAAGGGGCCGTATCAGTCATTTAGCTTGTGTGAGTCAGAATTCTCGTTCTTCACTGAATAGTCTGCACTAAGCAGACCTGGTCCTGATACACAGTGCAGCTTTCCTTTAAGTCAACCAGAGCCTCTGGCTCTGTGAGTCATCCTTTCCAGGGTTATTAAGGCTTAGATACAGTTTTGATAAAAGACGGTCTAAGTCGTTACAGTTAATTCACTTAACCCTTAGTTTGGGAGTCTAGCACCCCAGAGTTTTCTAGTCCCTGCCGTCTAAAGACTTCCCAGCAGGCGGAAGCCCTGCTGGATGCACAAGCCAGCATCCAAATAGGACTGAATTACAAAAGGGAAATTTTATCATTGATTCTTCAAGTAGCTCGAAAGAAAGGGTAAGAGAAAGGGTATGGGCTTTCAGGTCTGTCGGGCTAACGTTTGAGTCACAGATCACTATGGGCATAGTTCTTACTTTCTCTATTTCCATTCCTGTAAGTGGAATGGGAGCAATACTGCACCTCAAATGGTTCTTGATAGCCTTAAATATACAAGTTCCCTTGCAGAGTGCCAGGCACCTAGTGTCTCCCCCTTTTGAAGAGGGTGAAGGTACTCCCACAATCAGAGCCCATCTGATAGGCTGCTAATGCGGGCTCTTCACAGATGGAGGAAGCCAAAGTGCTTACCTCAGTGGCCTTGCCCGGGTGTGATATAGAACTAGAATTTTTCCTGTTGTTTTGTTTCACTCATTCTTGGCTATAGGAAGTACAGTAAAGCAGCAACACTTTAGATTAGTTTCAGGCATGCTCATAAAATATGGAAACATTCAGGAACCAGAAGAGTCTTAAATCTACCGGGGAATAATACAGAGGCACGAAAGAGATTTTAAAAAATAAAATGTATAACATAGCTTAGAAGCCACCAACAGAATCGAACCTGACTTACTCATTTTCTTTGTGTGAGATGAATCTTACCAATGATGCTCAGAAGGGCAGGAGATAGTTTCAGAGGTGGACACTTCAGGCTTTGTGAGCCAAGCCATCCTTCTCAGTTTCTCCCTCTACACCTTCATGTGTCAGGAGACTGAGAGGCTGTGGGTGTCAAAGGAATGTGTGTGTGTGTGCACGCAAGTGTGCATGTGTGTGTATGAGGCTAGGGCTGTCAGTGTTTTTCATTTCAGAATTTAAAATCTAAGAGAAGATTACTTATTCATTGCTTTATCTCATTCAACATTTAACACTTCATATGTGTTGCGCTATTGTGCTTTGTCATGTTACCTTGTAATTATGGAGAACTTCTATTCTCCAATATCTTTGGTTCACCAAATGTCATACTGCTACGTGAGCAATTTAGGAAATCACTGTTGTTTTTGTTCTCTTACTAAGAAGCAAACAAGCTGTCTTTCAAACAAACAAACACAAAGCATCACAACTGTATCTGGATCTCACTTTGGTACACAAGTATTTTTTTAGCAGGTTAGTTAAGGGCTTGTATCAGCTGGGTGGTCTTTTTATTGTATTCTCTTTTCCAAAGTTAATTGGCTATAAATCCACTTTTAAAAATCTTTCTGTATATCCTGCCTTCGCATAAGGAAAAGAAAAAAATAGCCTGTTATCTGACATTATGTCATCATTATTAAAACTAATTAGTAGTCAAACTCTATTCGTATCCCAAACTTATAAGCTCTGCTGTCACTTATAAACAGTTGCTTAAAAAGGCATCAGATTAGAAATTTGATATTAAAAAGAAAAAATTCTAAATTAATCAATCTTGGTTTTGCTGTTAAGCATCTAAATGATCTGTGAAGTTTTAGAAGACTCTGGGCATGTAAGACAGATTCCATGAAGTTTGTCACAGCTTCAGAAATTAATGATCTAACATTTTGGGAGATTCTAACTGCTTATGCGTATTTTTAGTCAACAATAAAATATAAAAGTAGTAAAAAGTTTAAAAGTAATAAAGCATTGCTATTTATATTTGAAAGAATGTACACCATTAGAATGTATAGTATTACTTACTTATTGAGGTTACAGATGACACCCATTTCTGGTTGCAGTTGTGGATCCAAATGACCACCAAGAATTGACAGGGTATCAGCACGTGCTCCCATGACGGTAAATTTTCTGCCTATGACAACCCTGCGAAAATCAAGTACGAGCCTAGTTTCTGGGGTGAGAGTGCAGAAATCTTCGAGTTGAGGGAAAAGCAGATCCATTGGGTGAAGGAGCATACTAGGAATCTCAAAGCTGTAGAACCCTTGGCTTGGGGAAGAGAGGGGTGTGATTTCAAAATAAGTAACTGAATGCGTTTTAAAGGACATTAGAAATAAAAATTTAGTGTAAATGTGAAGTCATCCTAACTTCAGCCTAATGATTTATAAATTGAGAATAAAAGTAAGAGGATTATAGAAAGAGACCATAAGAAGTTGATCCCAAATTCTACGATCACACCAGGATTGATGCTATAAACATCTATTTAGGTCCTCCTGGAGAACAAGTCACAAAAACAGTCAGTTGCTTCAACATCAAACAACTGTTACTATTAGAAAGTTCTTCCTCATATCTAACTCCATTTATCATGGTGCATGTTGAAAACCATTTTCTTTTGGTTAGTGTTTATAAGAAATAAAGTCAGCTAGATTTCAGCCACTATGGAGTGAGGAGAAAGTGCTGGAGAGAAAACTATTTAAAGCTGTTGAGGGTGCATTTCCATAAGTGTTCAATTTAACCAACTATTCTTGTCATTGTCCTTAATGTCGGATTTAAACCAAAGAATATAGCTCAAGACATAGCTGAATGTCTGACGGTCACTTCCTGCGCTTGTTTATCAGTCAGCAACTTCAAAGACTGTTCATTAAGTGATACCTTCACACGATCTATTCAATCAATGTGAACTTGTAAGTATTTAATTCCAATCACAAAATAAGAATGTCTTAACTGGAAGCATGCAATTACTCTCATGCTTAGCCCCTAATCTGAAAGAAATATGGAATAGGTATGTGCAAAGAGGGTGGGCTTGGGGTTCATAGAAGTCCTGAACTATTCTTTAACTGTGGGAGATATCATAAATCAAGGGAAAAAGGACTGTGTTTGCATTGGGGTCCTATGTTCTCCAATAGGATATATGTCTATATGCTAACCTCATCTGTGGGCAAATGCTTCACATCTGCCACTACCTCACTGGCATATTCAAAAGTGGAACAGCACTATCTGTAAAGTGTTTCAGTTCCCTCAGAAGACACCACATAAATATATGGCAAGGCGTAATTTTTATTATATAGAGCAGAAGCCAAAAACCTCTTGCTAAAGTGATCCTCTATAATTTTACACCTATTTCATGCATTAAAAAAGAAATATGTATCACATGCTTTTACTTATTTTATGATTAGCTCATCAAATTTGTGTTCTGTGGAGACAAAGCCAAAAGGCTTTTGTCTCTCAAGTCCCTTCCTCAGCCCCTAATGCTTTCCTTCTCTTCCAGCATTGCTTTAAAAAGATTTAGTCTCGCAGGCTCTCAGAAGTAAAATTAAATTCAAGCTCAATAATGACCTACATTTTTGTTAATTTCTAAAGTTTACACAGTGTTTTCATATTTGATTTTCACAAACCCTCTGTGGGGTTAGCAAGGCTGGGAATAAAATCCCCATTTTACAGTTTTGGACGTTGAGACTGAGAGAAGAAAGGCTTCATAATTTGCTTGAAATTACCAAGTCAATAAAGGCAGAACCAGGTCTTGAACCCAGGTCATCTGGCTCAATTCAATAATAAACTTTCTACTCTGCCCAGGCTGCTTGTGGTAGACAGAATTCTAAAATAACCCACCAAACACTTTCACTTTTATATAATTTTCTCTCTTGTAGTGTCTATGGAGTCTCTGAATATGATGAGATATCACACCTGAGATTATGTTACTTTATATGGCAAAAGGTATTTTGCAGATATAATTAAGGTCACAGAGCAGTTGACCTTAAAATAAGGAGATTACGTGGGTGGGCCTAGCCTAATCATATGAGTATAGAGGTCCGAGAAACAGAGGAAGCCAGAGAGATTGGAAGCATAAGAAGAATTTGATTTGAGGGAGATTTTCTGTTGCTGGCTTTAAAGGTGAAGATGTCTTCATGACAGTCTCTAGGAACTGAGAATAGACCTGTCTGACAGTCAGCAGGATAAGGAGATGCTCAGTCTTCCAACGACAAGGAATACAATTCAACCCATTACCTGAATGAATTTGGAAGCTGAATCTTCTGTGCCTCAGGATGAGAACTCAGGTTGGTCAACGATATGATTTCAGGCTTGTGCTACTATGAGAAGAGCCCAGTCATACCAAGCTGAACTTCTAACCTGTACAACTGCAACATAAATGGGCTTTTTTTTAAAAGATGCTGATCTTGTGGTAGTCTATTGCATAGTAGTAGAAAACTAATAAACTGCTGCTCATAAATATTTATTGAATGATTATTACATGTAAGTTGCTTATTTTTAAATTCTGATTAGTTTATTTTATGCCTATGTCTAGGAGGTCTCGTTTTTTTATTTGTTTGTTTGTTTTTAATGCAGCCCAAGAGTCCAAGAAGAGCAGCAGGACCCACAGTTGCTGGACCCTCACAGACTACCACCTCCAGGAGAAGGAAAAGTACAAGACAACAGCGAAGCACCCTGTGGGATAAAAAGAAATAAAATTCTAAAAAATCCCACAAAAATCTACCCCAATAGTAGCACATTATCTAACTAAAACACAACACAAAAAAATAAATAAATAAAAAGAGAAGAGTTTGTCCTCACAAATGAGGAGGAACCAGTGAAAAAACACTGACAATCCCCAAAGCCCTAATGTGGTGTCACTCACAAAAGGTCCTCCCAGACCCAAAGCAATGGAACACACCCACAACAACCTGTACTTGATGACAGACACCAAATTCAGACTATGGGTGGCAAAAACAGAACAAGAAAGCCACAAGAATATACAAACACAGATCACACAGGCAATGGAAATAGTACAGGGACTAAAAACAGAGCTGGCCAAAGTAAGAGAGGTAGGGATTGGCAGTAGTGGGACACTGCCAGGGGAGGGAGGGAGTGTGGCAGGGAGCACAGTATCAATAAGGGTGCATGATCCCAATCCAGAGGAAGTGAGTCCAATAGGAGGCCCAAACTTCACCTGTATATAGACCACTTATGTACCCAACCTTGACTCGTACCCACATCTTTAAATAAATAAATAGGTCCAATATGAACTCCTAGAAATGAAAAATTCTTATCTGGAATTTCAAAGCACAGTGACAAGCCTGAGCAGTAGAATTGACTAGGCAGAAGAAAGCATCTTAGCAATTGAGGATCGAACTATTGAACTAACCCAGTCTGACAAAAACAAAGAGACATAGCTCGAGCAGAATGAACAAAGTCTATAAGAGGATTTGGATTAGGTAAAGACAGTGAATCTACAGCTGACTGGCATCTTTAAGACAGAAAGAGAAACTAAGAACACCCTGCCATGAGCCTTCTAAAAGGTCGTCCAAGACAATTTTCCCTATCTAGCTAGAGAGGTGACTACCCAGATGCAAGAGATCCAGAGAACTCTTGTGAGGTATTACAAGAGAAGATCATCCCCAAGACACATCATAATCCATCTCCATAAGGTAAGCATGAGAAAAAAATTCCTAAAGGCAGCTAGAGAGAAGGAATAGGCCACCTATTGGGGAAGACACATTGTAATTGCAGCAGATTTCTCAGCAGAAACCCTACAAGCCAGAAGGAACCGAAGTCTCATCTTTAACATTCTTAAAGAAAAGCAGCCAAGGTGAGAAGATTGGCTGAGGCAGGAGGATTGCTTGATTCCAAGAGCTCAAGACCAGCCTAGACAACATAGCAAGACCTAATCTCTACAAAATTTTTTAAAAATGAGTTGAATGTGGTGGTGCATGACTATAGTCCCAGCTATTCAGGAGGTTGAGGCAAAACAATTGCCTAAGCCCAGGTGGTCAAGGCTGCAGCGGGCCATGATTGTACCACAGCATTCCAGCCTGGGCAACAGAGTGAGACTCTGACTCAAAAAAGAAAGATAGGTAGATGAAAAAAGAAAGGAAGGAAGAAAGAAAAAAAGAAAAAGAAAAAGGGAAGAAGGAAGAAAGCAATTATACTCAAGAATTCCTTCCCTGCAAGGCTAAGCTTCATCAAGAAGGAGAATTGAAATCCTTCTCAGACATCCAATCCCTAAGAGAATATGCCACCTCCAGAACAGTCCTTCAGGAGATGCTTAAGAAAGTTTTAAGCACAGAAACCAAACAATGGTTCCACCCATTGTACAGCACAGGTGAGCACAGGGTTAACAGACCATACAGATTAACCACAAAATCTAAAAAGCAAAGGAGCTTTTTAATAGCAATAGGACAGGAATAAAATCTCACACATAAATAACCCACTTAAACATGAATGAACTGAATGCACCACTTAAAAGACATAGAGTAGCAAATTGGATAAAGAAACATGATCCATCGGCTGCCTTCAGGAAAGCCATCTCGTTTGTAAAGGACACTCACAGGCTCAAGGTAAAGGGCTGGAGAAAGATCTTTCAAGCAAATAGAAGACAAAAAAGAGCAGGGGTAGCTATTCTTCGACAAAACCTACTTTAAACTAGTGAAAGTTTAAAAGGACACTAAATGATAAAAGACTCAATCCACCAGCAAAAAACATCCACCTTGAATATACGTGCACCCAACTGATAGGAGTACCCAGATTTATAAAAACAACTGCTATAAAACAAACAAGAAAATCTGGAACCTTAACTCAACACTCGATCATACCAAACATCTTCTCAGAACACAGTGGAATAAAAATAAATATCATTACCAGTGGGAACCCCCCAAACATACAAATACATGGAAATTAAGCAACATACTTCTGAAGAACTATGTAGTTAATACAGAAATTAAGGCAGAAATAAAAAATTCCTGGAAACAAATGAAAACAAAGATACAACATATCAAAACCTCTGGGATACCATTAAATTAGTGCTGAGAAGGAGGTTTATACATTGCATGCACATATCAAGAAAATATAGGGATCTCAAGTAAACAGCCTAATATTACACCTAAGGGAACTGGAAAGTAAAGATCAATTCAATCCTAGATTTAATATAATAAATTGAAATTATAAAATAAAGTCACAGTTGAATGAAATATAGCACAAAAAAATCTTAGAATGGATCAATCAGACAAAAAGCTGGTTCTTTGAAAGAATAAATAAGATTGACCCCAGGCCAATTGACCAGAAAAAAAAAAAAGAGAGAGAGAGACAGAAAGTCTGAACAAATACAATTAGAAACAAAAAAGGCAATATCACAACTGATCCTGATGAAATTCAAAAGATTATCAGATATAACTGCAAACATCTGCATGCAAATAAACTAGAAAATCTAGAAATGGAGTTCCTGGCATCACATAACCTCCTAACATTGAAACAGGAAGAAATTGAAACCCTAAACAGACCAACAGCGATCCAAAAAATTGACTCAAGATATAAGAAACCTCCCTGACAAAAAGGCCTTGGGCCAGATGGTTTCTCAACTGAATTCTATAAGACATACAAGGAAGAGCTGATACCAATCTTATTGAAAGTATTCCAGCAATTGAGAAAGAAGGAAATCTCCTGATACTCAAAAGTAGCAACGATCCAGCAAAGAAATAAAACTACAGGTCAACTTCCCTGATGAATATCAGTGTAAAAATTCTCAGCAAGGATCTTTCATCACAATCAGATGGGCTTCATTTCTGAGATGCCAGCCTGGTTCAACAGATGTAAACTTACAAACATGATCCATTACATGAACAGGTGTACAACCAAAAACCACATGATTATCTCATTAGATGCAAAAATAGCTTTTGATAAAATCCAACATCACTTCTTGATAAAACCCTTAAACATTTAGGCTTTGAAGTAACATTCCTCAAAACAATAGAAGCCATTTATGACAAAACTTCAGTTAACATCATACTTAGTGGGCAAAAGCAGGAAGCATTCCCCCTAAGGACTGGACCAAGAGAAGGATGCACACTCCCTCCTATTTGACATAAGGCTGGAAATCTGAGCAGGAAAAATAAATCAGGGGGATCCAAATAGGAAAAGAGGAAGTTAAGTTATTCTGCTTTGCAGATATGATTCTATACCTAGAAACCCCTAGAAAGTTTGTCAAAAACCTCCTTGCACTGAGAGTGGCTTTGGAAAAATCACAGAATACAAAATCAGTGCATACACACACACACACACACACACACACACACACACACACACACACACACACAAACAGCTGCATTCCTTTACACCAACAACAAGTAGGCTGAGAACCAAATAAATACACAATTTTACTCACAATAACCAAAAAAAAAAAATTCCTTGATATTCACCTAACCAAAGAGATGAAGGATCTTTACAATGAAAACCACAGAACACTTCTCAAAGAAACCAAGGATGACACAAACAAACAGAAAAACATCCCATGTTCATGGATTGGAAGAATCAGTACTGTTAAGATGTCCATTCTACCCAATGCAATCTACAAATTCAATGCAATTCCTATCCAATTGTCAGCATCATTTTTCACAGACCTAGAAAAGACAATACAGAAATTAAAATGGAAGTAAAAATAGAACCCAAATAGCTAAATTAATCCTCAGGAAGAGGGAGAAGGAGGCATCACACTTCCAGACTTTAAACTTTACTACAAGGCTACAGTACAAATACAGCATGGTATTGGTAGAGGAATAGACACAGGAATAGATCAATGGAAAAGGACAGAGAGTCTGGAAATAAACTCACAAACCTTCAACCAACTCATCTTTGATAAAGCCAACAAAAACATACACTGGGGAAAGAAAACTAGCAAATGGCGCTGGGAATACTGGTTCACCACATGTAAAACAATGAAAGTGGACCCGTACCTATTGCCATGTACAAAAATTAACTCAAATTGGATTCAGTACTTAAATGTAAAATCTAAAACCATAGGCGTCTTACAAGAAAACTTAGGAAACACCCTCCTGGACACTGGAGAAGGCAATGAATTCATGGCCAGGCCCTCAATGCAGCAAAAGCTAAGATTGACAGCTAGGGCCTTATCAAACTGAAAAGTTTTTACAGAGCAAAAGAAACCATCAAGAGAGTAAAGAGTCAACACATGGAATGGGAAAAAATATTTGCAAGCTATGCATATGACAAATGCCTTACATTCAGGATTTGCAAGGGACTTAAATTGACAGAAAGAAAACAACTCCATTAAAAAGTAGGCAAAGGATGTGAACAAACACTTCTCAAAAGAAAACATTCAAGCAGCCAATGAACACATGAAAAGATGCTCAGCTTCACAAATCATCAGAGAAATGCAAAGGAAAACTACAATTGGATACCACCTAACACCAGCAAGGATGACTATCATTGAAAAATGAAAAACAACCAGTATTGGAGCGGCTATTGAGAAAGGGAATGCTTCTACACTGTTGGTAGGAATGTAAGCTAGTTCAATCTTTGTGGAAAGCAATGTGGCAATTTCTCAATGAACTAAGAGTTGAGCTTCCCACCTCTGGGAATATACCCCGAGGACACCTGAACATGCATGTTCGTCACAGGACTATTCACAATAGCAAAAACATGGAATCAACCCAGATGACCATTGAAAGTGGACTGGATAAAGAAAAAGTGCTACACATATATGGTGGAATATTACACAGCCATAAAGAAGAACAAAATCATGTCCTTTGCAGTAACATGGATGCAGCTAGAGACTGTCATACTAAGTAAACTCTCACAGAAACAAAAAACTTTAATACCACATGTTCTCACTCATCAGTGGGCCCTGATCACTGGTCACATGAGCACAGAGGGGGGAGCAACAGACACCACACACTGTTGGAGGAAGGGGGGTGAGAAGAGATAGGAGGCATGCAACACCACTCTGGGTACTAGATTCACCATCAGGGGAAGCGAGGACCCGTTAGAAGCCCACACCTCACCTGCGTGCAGTTTGTTTATGGAGCAAATCCTTGCATGGACCCCACAACTATAAAATAAAAAATTGTAAAAGCATTCTAAGATTGCTGTAGTAAATTAATGCATATATCTCTTCCCTTAGGGGAATATAGAGAATTACCATCTCTGACCCCTTGAAGTGTGACGAGGTTCCTTATTTGTTGGGAGCCAGCCACGGAGGCCCACTGAGCGTTAGGGATCAGGAAGGGCCGTTGACCCCGAGACCGCTAGGATGTGTTCAGGAGCTACTGACCCCATTTCCTCCCCCTTTCTACTCAGCACTAACCAGATTAAGCTCCTGTGAGCTCAAAACATAAAAACTCTGAGACCGGGACAAACACAAGCTAACTTTAGAAGCTCATTGCTCCCATTCTTCCGCAAACTGCAGTTTTGGCTTTCACACAACTTATAATTCAAACTCATGTCACATCGAAGAGCCTTAGTATTGGTCACAGGCTTCTGGGTCATGATCTTAGGATTTATTGAAGTGTAAATTGTAGAATATAGTTTTAGAAGACAGCCATTTTGCTGAAAGAATGAGGCTGGGTTACTTGCAGGTAGCCCACTGTGAACTTTAGACTGCGCCACAATCCAAGCATTCTGGGATGGGCCACTTTCATTTGTAAAGTAAATACTTAAGCTTCTATAGAATTGTTTAACTTGGCATAAATCAATCAACTTAAGATGAAAAAGGTTAATAGAATATGTTAGTCACAGATTAGGTTATCCTTTGTTATGGGATTTTAAGATTATCATATGAAAAGGGTTTAAAGGCAATCAATCATTGATTAAGTTTTCACGGATTAAGGTTTCTGGTGGGGGGGACGCCCCTCCCACATCTGACTTTGTGTATAAAAGACCTGTTGTAATTCCCAATAAGACACACATCGCTTCTGCACTAGACCGGAGTCCAGTCTCTTTTTCTCTCTCTCTCTTTCTCTTGTCTTCCCCCCAAATGCCGACGCCATCTCCACCTTTGGGGTACCCTGAACCCAGCTGGAGCTGGTCTCCAGCACTTATTCTGACCAGTGAAAATGAGGGGAAGTGCACTACATGTCCTCCAGGACAATGGCAGAAATTGTTTGGAGATTGTCCTCTCCACACTCTCATCCTGTTGCAGCCAACCCCAACATTCTGGATGAGAAGGCAGTATCACACGATGGGAAGCCCCTGTCATCTGGGGTCGGGAACAGAACCTGCTGCCAGTCTGCTTTGGGCACACCTATCCTCACTGTCCCATTTTCCTTAAAGGCTCTGGAGCAACATGTATTACTGAGGTTCATGAACAATGACTGCCACTCTGCTATACATTACTGCCATCTTTTCTCAGGACCTTTTGCTGACTATTTTTGGGGTAAGAAAAAACAGCACTTTATTCTTACTATTTTTCCCTCCAAGTAAATCAGAAGTTGGGAAAAGGACAAAAGATATGGAGGTAAGACTGAGGAGATGAGGAGATGATCCACTGACTAAGCTACACTTACAGAGTGGCCACTACCTAGATTCTGTGAGGTCCCTCAAATACAGCTTTACTTTCCACAAGATGTCAACACCCAGGGTCAACCATTAGTATCCTAAGGAGCTGACTGGAATAAATTGTGCACCTTCAATATTTTTAAGTGTTTCTATTCTCTAGATTCGCTAGAACATATTATCCTCATTTGAGGAGAAGGAAACCAAGGCTTTAAAGGAACTATTAAGCAGGTTTTCACATTTCATGTTTCTCTGTTTTATTTCTGCAGAAAAACTAGAGAATAGGCATATATGGTAACTAAGTTAAAGAAGTAAGTTTTTCTTTATATACCAGGACCTACTCATTAGAAAACGCGGTAAAAATTTTAATTTTGTTTGCAACTAACATCATTAATCAGTTGTCCTTTTTTTTTTTTAGCAACAATATTAGATAAAATACTTCATAAGACAGTCATTAAGGTTTAAGAATTTTAAGTGAGCCAAATTGAATAAATTGGGCTCTTTAACTGTATGCAACAAGGATATTTTGAAAATAAACTTTTGTGGGGGTTAGATTCCATAAAGCTGCTAACAAGTGGAGGTCAAAGCTAGCATCTGTCAAAAATATTATTTCAAGAAGTTTTGATACAAAGCAGGGAAACTTTACATTGTGTTTCAGTTCTTGGTTTCCAGGCTTATTCCATCATCACTGTTTTTCCCATGTATTAACTAATCAGATGAATCAACTCTAGAAGTTTCTTTCGTCTATTTGTTAAGCTTTTCAAGGAGATCATTCTCAAACTGAACTAGTTAGAGAATTTTTGTAGAAACTTCAGATTTCTGTAAATCAAAATGTATTTAAACAAGTTTACTTTTCTTAAAGTATAAAAGAAAGGAAGATAATTTTTTAAATGTGGTTGGTTTTCTTCTTTCTCTTGCAAATCAGTTTTTCACATTTAACTTAATTCTGAAGGTATTACAAATTGAGTATCCTCCAAGGTGTCTGCTCTCTCTCTCTCTCTCTCTCTCTCTCTCTCATATTACAAAATCAACATCTTGAATGGAATGCATCATTTCCATGGTATAGCAATATAATTATTAATGAAATGTGAGTAAATGAGTGTAGATTGGTAATTATGAAGATCCCCCTAACTCCAACTACAGTGAACATTGGTGGTTAGGAATGCTTGGTTGGAGGGGAAATATGCCTTGGAAGGATAAAGGAAGGCTAGATTACATAAAACCAGTACCTGGAACCCTGTGAAGTTTCCATACTTCCCCTACTGACGTATTCAAGTTCTTCATCAACTTGTTAACTTCATATTAATAAGATTTTTTTCTTATATGAGCAAATTTTCTCTTCAGAAAACACATGCAGCAATGAATTCCAATCTGGCCGTGAAACAAGAGCACTGAAGGCGTGAATACACCAAGTTTTTTGTGTGCGCTTTTTCCTTTTCTCTGCAAAAGAAACAGACATTTAGTATTGCTTTATTTAAAGGCATGCCCGCCCACAAACATCTGAGAAACATCTGCAGACAAAATGCCAAAATGCATAGTCGAATTTGGACTCACACCTCACCACCCACCAAGACCCCTGTCAACTCACAATAAACACCTTTCTAGCATCTGCCCCAGAGAAAGAAACGCCACATTACCCAAAGGTCAGAGCAAACAGATGTCACTTATTGCAGACCCTAATCATATCCATATCCAAACCTTAGGAGGCCTGCAGTGAAGCTGCCTTCTGGACTAGGGGTTCCTCCAGTGGAAGATGCTTATCTCTGTGTCCTCCCTCCCTCTGACTTGAGCAAGGGGGTGTCTTAGGAGGAGTTATCTCTAGAGCTTGTCCCTGGGTCCTGCTGACAGAGTCCATGATTGAGCACCAGGGTTAGGGAAGCAGCAGGGAATTCTTCATGGTTGGCCTGCATCTTTGCAATCCACCTTGTTCTGACAGGCTTGCCATATTCCTGCAGTCTGCTCCTGCCCCAACCTCCCTGACAGTCTGCGGCAGGCAGGACCGCTCTTTTCTGTTCCCATGGTTCTTTTTCTGCATCTCTGTGTTCAATGGCATCAGTTTACGTCTCTGACCCCATGAGGCTGAGTTTCAGCTAAAGGAAGGAAAGGGAAGGAAAGAGGGGAAGGAAGGGGGGAGAAGAGAGGAAGGAAAGAGGATATGGTATTTTTGTGAACAATTTCAATACCGTATTGACAGTGCAAAGTAGTGTCTTTGTTTTTTATCGATCTTTTCTTTTTCAATTTATTTACTATTATAGAATTGTGGGTACTTAATGGATAAAGAAAATGTTAGATGCATACACAATGGACTATTATTCAGCCATAAAAATGAAGGAAATCCACAATTTGGGACAACATAGATGAACCTGGAAGACATTATGCTAAATGAAATCAGCCAGACACAGACAAATACTGTATGATTTCATATGTGGAATATAAAAATGTTACAGAAGCAGAGAGTAGAGTGGTGGTTTCCAGGGGCTAAGGGGTAAGTGAGGAGTTGTTGGTGAAAGGGTATGAATTTCCAGTTACACAATGAATACATTCTAGGGATCTAATGTACAATATGGTGACTACAGTTCATAACACTGTATTATACAGTGTTTGATAGTGAAATTTGATAGAGAATAGATCTTGTGTTCCTACCACCACACACACACACACACACACACACACACACACACACACACACACACACACACAAAGATAATATGTGAGATAATGGGTTAATTAATTTGTGTATTAGTTAACTTGATTGTGGTAATCATTTCACAATGTATACATTTATCAAGTTATCACATTGTACAACTTAAATATATATAACTTTTTTTTTTGAGTTGGCATCTCACTCTGTTGCCCAGGCTAGAGTTCAGTGGCATGCTTATGGCTACCGCAGCCTCGACTTTCTGGGCTCAGGAGATCCTTCCACCTCAATCTTACAAGTAGCTGGAACTACAGGTGTGTGCGATCACACCCAGCTTATTTTTTGACTTATTGTAGAGACGAGGTCTCACTAAGTTGCCCAGGCTGATCTTGAACCCCTGAGCTCAGACAATCCTCCCTCCTCGGCCTCCCAAAATGCTGGGATTACAGGCTTGAACCAGCTGCACCCGGCCTATTTTTCAATTATATCTCAATAAAACCGAAAAAAAATGTAATTAAAAAAGAGCAAAAAATTAAGGAACATAGCTTACTTTCCATAACAATTTTCAGCCCCAGCCTGCCTCAAATTCACACAGATACAGGTACTGTATACCTGCAGCCTGAAGGCTCAGTTTTACCCAGTTCTTGAAACAATTCTAACCACATCTGTCAGTATCTTAGGAGTTCTATTTTTTTCAGTGACTGAGGTCTGGAGGCAGTGGTACTGCAGAAGCCTAGTACTTGGTGATGCTGAAGTGATTCCACATGCTTCCTGAAGTCTTTTCATTCTTATGACTGCGTATTTCTTTTTGATGTGTTAGTGCACCAATTTTTCTCCACTCGAACTAAAGCCCTCCTCTGATTTTTAGACCATACATTGGAGCCTTCCAGCCAAGTCATCAACTTGCCTCACCTGGAGATGGAACCCTTCCCTGTGGTTGGGCTGTGCTCCATGATGCCAGCAACAGGTTCCACTTATAATCTCCTTCTACCAGGGACTGCTTTATATTATTGGCAGTTCCCACACAAACCATTCAAAGTAAATAGGATCGCCCCCTTTCGTAAACATACCACAACTCAGAATCAGAAATATCGAATGTCTTAACTCGAGCGAAATGACTTAAAAGTCGAAGAGGCACGTGTCTCTGATTCCAGAGCTCATGACCTTCCCACCACATTTCTTTGCCTCCTCTTTGGAACATGGACACCACTCACCCTCCATCCTCAAGGATATCCTCTTCCAGAGATGCCAGAGGCATTGCCTTACCTGCCATATGAGATCTGTAGACATCAATGCCACAGTGGACTGGACTTGGATCTGGACAATGAGGAGAGACGTTGATTTTGTGCCACTTAGCTCCACCAAGAACAGCCTTACTCACCTGGTAGATATTAAACTTAGTTGTAGATGGCATGAAGTTTTTATGGACATTCTACAAAGATTTAGGCTCATTCCTAAGGCTTCTTTAATAATTTTTTGTATATGAGAAAATACACGTACAAAAATGTAGGAATGTAAGGATGTGTTTTTTACAAATGTAACTATCCTATCATATTAATGTTCATTTTAAAAGGAGTTCAATTTCATTATTGAGTGAATCACTAGGTTTTACAGAAGTTAAGTTTGATATCCCTATGAGTCTGACAATATTACATAATTGCAACTGACTCTTGTTTGTTCTGAAGTGAATTGTTCATTGAAGTGTACCAAGTCTTTTTGTTTTCTTTTTTTCCCTGTCTTCTAAACTTTTCAAATAAAACCCATAAATAAAAATAATTATTGGGCATTTTTGTGGACAAAACACTAGTTTACATACAGTATACTCATTTTCCAAATATCCTTAGTAGATTTTATATCTTTGCAACTCTAAATGAGGCTCTTGAGATGTTACTTGTTATCAGAAAAATAAAATATATTCTTTTTGAATGATTTAATTTTTTAAAAAGAGATGATTAGGGGTCTCCTTGTTTGTTCAAATCCCTTCTCTCCAGATCCCTAATGACTTAAAAGTTATTTATAGGTTTGCTGGATATAAACCTATTGAACCCTTTTGTATGACCTTGTCTACATATTTTCATTATAGAGAAAGACTCATATTATGATGTATAGATAATGTAATGCTTGCTTCTGTAATAAACAACACCCAAATGTATAGTGGTCCAAATACAATAGAAGTTTATTTTTTGCTCACATGAATTCCAAAACAGATGTGTCTGATTGGCAGATGCACTTTTCTCAAGTAGTAATATAGGAACTCAGATCCTTCCATCGTGTGCCTCTATAATATTTAGCACATCCAATGTGCTCATGCATATCTATCTCAAGTCAGTAGAACACGACAAAGCACAGACAATTCTTCACGAGGACGTTTATCATTTTGGGGTCTGGCTATTTAGTGATGTCAAAATGTTCTCCCTTTTATTTTGAAGTTGTAGCAGCATTTTTTACAAATGCATCCACCCATGTTACCTAGGAACCTAATTAAACATTAAAGAAAGTCCATAAATCAGGTGTCAAGAACACACAATGAGGAAAGGAGTCTCTTCAGTGTTGGAGAAACTGGATATCTACACACAGAAGAAGGAAATTGAATTTTTATCTCATGCCACTTACATAAATCAATTCAAAATGAATTAAAGGCTTAAACATAGTAGTTGAAACTATATAACTTCTAGAAGAAAACAGGGAAAAAGTTCCTCAACATTGATCTGTACAGTAATTTTTTAAAATAGGACACCAAAAGCATAGGCATGCAAAGCAAAAATAAACAAATAGGGTTGCATCAGACTAAGAAGTTTGTGCACAGCAAAGAAGAGAATCAACAGCATGAAGAGGCGTCCCACAAAATGGGAGAAAACATTTACCAACATATATCTGATAAGGGGTCGATGTCCAAAATACATAAGGAATGGAAACAGAGAGAAAACAATCTGATATGCAAATAGGCAAAGGATCTGAATAGACGTTTCTCAAAGGAAGACATACAAATTGCCAACAGGTATATGAAAAATATGTTCAACATTACTAATCATCAGGGAAATGCAAATCAAACCACAATTAGCTATAATCTCACACCTGTTACAATAGCTATTACCAAAACAATGGATGATAATAAGTGTTGGTAAGGATGGGGAGAAAAAGGAACTCTTGAACACTGTTGGTGGAAATGTAAATTAGTACAGCCATTGTAGAAAACAGAATGGAGATTCCCTAAAATATTAAAAATAAGATTACTGTATGATCCAGCAATCCCACTTCTGGGTGTACACCCAAACGAAATGTATTCAGTACGTCAAAGAGATACCTGCGCTCCCAGGTTCACCGCAGCTCTGTTACAATAGCCAAGATGTGGAATCAGTTTTGGTGGATGAATGGATAAAGAATACTTATAATGGAATACTATTCCACCTAAAAAAAGAATCCTGTCATTTGTGACAACATAGATGAACCTGGAGGACATTAAGCTAAGTGAAATAAGCCAGGTACAGAAAGACAAATACCGTATGATATAACTTATATGTGGAATCTAAAATAATCAAAATCACATAATTAGAATGTAGAATGGTGGTTACCAGAGGTTAGGGGTAAGAGATGGTTGGTCAATGGATACAAAATTTCAGTTAGGAAAAATAAATTCAAGAGATCTAATGTAGAGCATGGTGTCTACCGTTAATAATAATGTATGCTTGAAAATTGTTAATAGAGTTAGATTAAAAATGTTCTTACCGCAAAGTATGCCAGCTGATGAATACACTAGTTAGCTTGGATTGAACCAATTCACAAAGTATACACATATCAAAACATCACTTTGTACTTTATAAATGCATACAATTTTTTATTAATCAATTAACCTAAATAAAGTTGGAGAAAAAAAGAAATATCATAAATTGGGAATACATCTTCAAGTGATTTTCTAAGCTTTAAGTTATCCCTAACAAAATTGTATAGAGTACACTGAAAAGCTGATTTTCTTTTTCTATTTTATCATACTTGATTTGGTGAATTAATATAATGTGGAAAAAATAAAATAAATAGCTACAATTTAATTCAAACATAATGATGACTTTCAAATCCCGTGACCACAATAAGGGGCTGAACTCTTAAAATTCTCTTCAAATGTCAGAAGGTTACCAGTCTTAAGCGTTAAACCGTCATCCAATAACTAAATCTTAGCATAAATGGAAAGATCAGAATTATTTTTGATAGACTATGCAATTCATGTGTATTCACATCCTTTTGTTTCTTCAGATGTATTTTACGCTTTATATTTCTTTTACTTTTGTGTGTGTATCAGCAACACTGGGATTTTTGCCAGAACTGAACTCAGCTGCTTCCCTGGGAATGTTGTCCAGTTGCTAATTTCACTACCGGAACTGTGTTCCGTCTCGTTCTGGCCTATTTCCACACATGCCTTCACTGGAATAAAGGGTCTGACAGTTCTGTGGATAATGGTAAACATATGCAGCCAGTGCTGTGCAATTCTTTTAGAGCCAGAAAGCATTAGTAGGTATTTCAGTTGCTGGCAACAAAAATATCAGTGGAAGGAACTTCATCACACACCAGAACCCACAGAAAACTACACATTGATAATTGTAATGCACAGCAGGATTTTTCTTTGATTCTTTCATCTGAACTCATTGACTAATTATAAATTAAAGTCAGACTGTTATGACAACCTAATTCCAAACTTTAAAACTACAGAGGAAAAAATCTGGATTGAGGAGGAAAGAGAGCATTTCAATTTGTTTACTCTGGATACCATTCCCATTTCAAGTTAGGCCTTTTGAGTCTTTAAGTGTATAAGAGAACTTTGACTTCCTTGAGTACTCAAGGGACAAATCACTTATTGTGATGTCATTGCCTTGCAGATTTCTCATACCACCAAGTACATTAGTCACACTGTCAATGTCAAGGAGATATAAAAGAAAAAGGTTTTTAAAAGCATATTTTTTCATATGAGAATCAGTAATGATTTCTCTTTGGATGCATTCCTCCAAAATTGTTTCCGCAGTCCTAGTGAAACTTAAGAAAACTATCTTAAAATATAGAAAGACACCCTCAGCCGGTCAACTTTGTGGAACGATATGACCAGCCTAATAAAAAAAATACTCACAGTGGTAAATAAGAACAAAAAATGAAGAATAAGAATAGGCAGTATATTATTGGCTGTATAACTTTAATCCAATTATTTTATTATTGTATTTTGATGATTACAGAAGGATATTTTCATCCAAACATGCTGCAAGTGATAATCCACCCAGGTGCTTGTCTATGGTATCGAGTTGACATAGGAGGCTCCAGTCTCCTGCCTGGTTCCTCTGCCGAATCCAGCTTAGCAGTTGCCTTCTTATTTGCTTGGAAACCCATCCGACATCCCTTACACTCTGCTCTGTTTTCCTGCCTTCTGGCTGATAAAAATTTCTTCCAATGGTTGATCATCTTGAGAATGGAAAAGAGTGGGCCAACTTTAAGGAGGCATTTTTCTACTCAGTCTCAGGAAAAAGATGAGGAACCAATCATAGCAATTCAATGTAGAGAAAATCAGGATTTTTTTTTTTTTAGACCAAGAAGAATACTTGACTGCAGTTGACTACATTATCAAAATGTTCAGTTGGCTCAATTCCCTGGAGGTGATCTAGCAGAATGTAAATAAAGAAATTGACACTCTAGACTTATTAAAGCCTTGTGATATGATGGTGTAAATGGACCAAAGCAAGTAGAACCATATGTAACCCATTCAAGTCAGCCAGTTACTCTGGATGTGCAAGTGGTGAGCCACTTTATCCTTACACAATATTGACTTCCATTAAGGTTTTTCAGTGTTGGCACTATTGACACTTGGGGGTGGGTAATTCTTGTTGGAGAAGA
Organism: Cephalopachus bancanus; assembly: GCA_027257055.1. Lineage (NCBI taxonomy): Eukaryota > Metazoa > Chordata > Mammalia > Primates > Tarsiidae > Cephalopachus > Cephalopachus bancanus. The sequence goes on from JAPVLO010000140.1 coordinate 2,479,850, forward strand.
AAGACGGTCCTGTGCATTACAGGATGTTTAGCAGCCTCCCTGGCTTCTACTCATCAGATAACAATAGTACCATCACCCAGGTTATGACAGCAAAAAATATCCCCAGACCTTGTCATATGTCTGTCATATGAAGGGCAAAAATGGCCTTGGTTGAGAACCACTGAGTTAGACAAATCTGTGTCTGGAGCTTTTGAGATCTGATTGGCCAGGCACCAGCATCTCACTTTATTGACAGTCATCCAAACTGTCAATAAACTGGTGGCCAGAAGGCTTGACTCTTGAGAATAGAGAAAAGGGCCGTGAGCTACATTGGTTGGGACCACTCATAAAACAAGCAAGCAAACAAATAATCCATGATTTGTTTCACTTCCTCTTTGTGACCTTCATGAAAAAACATAGTTTGCCCCAAATCAGAAACATTCTGTTGATAATCCGAGCTCATCATAATTATTACACACTCCATCTCTATCGAGCTATAGGTATATAGGTACAGGTATAGGTAGACAGATATAACTGGTTCCCAAAGTGCTTTCCCAGACATAAGTTTAAGCAATTCTCTCAACCACCCTGTAAAGTACAATGGGCAGGTGTTCCAGTTACTCTCATTTTATGGGCAAGGAAACTACATTTCACAGAGTTTGGGTGATTTCTTCTAGATTATACAAGAAGAGTTTGAATCAAATCCAGGACTTTTTCTATTGCTCTGTCTCCTTTAAAAATAAAGGTTAAATAGTGACAGGTGGCATATGATTACACCATAAAAATATCTAGTTATATATCCCATGAGAGGAGGAAGCTAAGTGTCTATTTCTCTGTGATGAAGAAAGAAATTCCAGTAGGTGTTACTGAGATGACCTTTGAATTGGGGGATTCAAGAGTTCACATGGAATATTTATCAGTTGGGTTATGGCAGCATGTTCTCGATGGAAATAAATAAAATAATACTTAATTCTATCTCCTTTAACATCCAGAATTTGGATCTGGTTTACGGAAATATTTTCCCGACTATGACAATACTTTAAACAACTTCTTGAACTCATTTAGCTGCCATGGATTCTATTGTTTTGTTTTTTACATCATCAGATTTTGATCAAAGGGTTCACAAAAATTAAAAAATACAAAGAGCAGAGCCTGCTGTGCATCAGCTGCTGGTAGAGAGCAGATTAAACAAATGTCAGGGTTTATCACAGGCCTGGGACTACTCATGCCAGCAGTTGCAAACAGAGCAAATCCTTAAATAATTTCAAGGCCTTATTTTGTTATCCATTATAAAAATGGAGCTGGATACACATTAGATCAGTAAGCACTCTCCGAGACATAGGACAACCTAGAGAAGATTATTTATCATGCCAGAACAAATGCTGTTTCTTCAAATGTATAATAAATATAAACAGTAAAATGAGAAATGAACTTTGTCATGAGTTCTGAAATTATTCTACTTCTGTCATACTCTATAATGATAACCAATCAGGATCATATGATCTCATCTGTAAAGGCTTTTACAACAATTTTTAAATATAGCTAAGGCAGGTTTCTTTTTTAAAAATCACTTAGACAATACAGAGAAGAAACTAGAAACCATCAATAATTTTCACTGCTAAGAAAGTATACTGGGGTGAGCAAAGTAAGATGGCAGCAGAACCAGTGGGAGTGTGGGAGTCTACAAGGGCGAGTGTTCACAAAGACAGTCTGTGTGCATGGGGGTGCACGGAGGGGTGAGTGAAAGTCTGTCTGAAAGGAGACTTGGTATCAGGCACCCAGGGCTTCCCTCGGAGGCGACTGCAACCCACCACTGCTCTGAAATCAGAGGCCCGGTGTGCAGGATCGTCTGCCATTCTCAGGGTTCTCTCAGGAGGAGGCAGCAGAGATCAGCTGCTCCTGAGCACCTAGCACCCGGCACCTGGCTCCACCCTCACCTGTGGCAGCGACCTGGGCGCTAGCAGTGGAACTGTGGTGAAGGCATTGTGAGGAAATCTGGAGCAAAGCCCTGCTAGTGCCAAGGAGACACTGACTGCCGCCATGTTCTCTGTCCTGGACTGGGCAGAGATTTGCATTGGCCCACCCCACTCTGTTCAGCCTCCAACCTGAGACCCAGAGGTGATCTCTGCATTCCTCTGGGATCAACTGTCTCTGGCCTAGAGAGAAAACGTCAAGAGCAGAGGCAGAGACAGATGCCCCACCCCCACACTGGACCAGGCATAGCCGCCTCTGATCTGCATGGAAAGCTTGGCAACAGCAGCCGCAACAGCAGATGATCTGAGGTGAGTCGGGATCTGTCCACCCTCTTCCCCTAGCAGTCCGTGGGGCATCTGACCCATGCTGAAAGCAATCGGCATGAGTTGAGAATGGAGAGGAGGGGCTGGAGACCGGAGCCTGCTCCCTACCGTGGTGGCAGCTAAAGCAGCACGGTGCGTGGGGCCCAGCAGTAAAAGTTTCTAAGAAAGGAAAGGAACCTGAAGTTCCAGAAACTTCAGGGAGAGCTCTTTGCTTTTCCCTGTTTGTGTTTATGTTTTTGTATTTGCTTTGCTTTTGTGTTTTTAGGTGTTGTGGGGTGTTTTCTTTTTAGCTTTTTTGTTTTTCTGTTTGTGTATGGGTATTTTTGAGGATGAGTGCATTATCAGGGTGTTTTTGTTTGTTAACATGCTTGTTTCATTGTGTGTTTTGTTTCTGTTTGTTTATTCATTAGTTGGGGTGCCTGTCTGGTTTCCTTCTTCTTCTCTTTCTTCATCTTCCTTTTGTCTCCCTTCTTCCTTTTTCCATTTTTTTCATTTTTTAAATCTCATTTTGTTTTCAAGGGGCGTATATATGCTTCCACTGCATGGACAGATTGTAAGGAGGAGGGAAGTGGGTTCCAGAGAGCCCACACATTAGTCAGTGGATACTGTTGTGATCTGCAGATAACTTCTGAACCACAGCTCCTCCATCATGCCTTAATCAAATCACAAAACTGCAAAAAAAAAAAACCAAAAAAAAAACGCATAGCCCTCATTCCTACCCTGGCTTCAAAATTGAACAAACCCAGAGGACATTCATAATTAAGAATAAGGGATTGAGCAAGCAGAAGTGAAAGTAACCCTCCCTATCACTGAGCAATGGAATTAAAGAGGGGAGGCAAAGAGGAAGGAAAACCAACCCCAAAGGAAGAACAAACACAGGTCCCATCCAGACTCCTAGGAAGACGGCCCCTGAGAATACACAATTCAGAACTCAAACAATGAAGAGCCCCCAGAATGACTGGTCTCAAGCCACAAACCCAGGTATTAAAATATTAATAGAGAGAATGAATAGAAATGAGGAGAGAAAAGAGGAAAGAATGAAGGAGTTGATAACTGAGGTGATGGCAATAAAGAATACAGTAAACACAATAAATAACAAAGTGACAAGTGAGGAAAATAGAATTAACCATGCAGAAGAAAGAATCTCAGAGCTTGAGGCTCAAAATGTAGAACTAATCCAAACTGTTAAAAATATAAAAAAGAAGCAATAAAAGATGGAAAAAAGTCTCTAAGAGATGTGTGAGTACATCAAGAGGTTGAACCTCTGCTTAGTTGGCATTCTGTAGGCATAGAGAGAGACAGAGCTCACTCTGGAACAAACATTCCATGAAATTATCCAAGAAAATTCCCCTCATCTCATCAGAGATGTGACCATTCAAACACAAGAGATTCAGAGAACCCCTACAAGACATCAAATGAGAAAACAAGCTCCTAGACACATAGTAATTCACTTACACTAAGTAGGCACAAAAGAAAAAAATCTTGAAGGCAGCAAGAGAGAAAGATCAGACTACCTACCTGGAAAGACCAATTAGAATAGCAGCAGACTTATCTACAGAAACACTATAGGCTAGAAGAGACAGGAATCCAATCTTCAAAGTTCTCAAAGATAAACAATTCAAACCAAGAATTTCCTACCCAAGTAAGCTAAGCTACATCAGTGATGGAGAATTACAATCCTTCCCAGACATTCAACCCCTAAGAGTTTATGCTGCCTTCAGCTCTACAAGACATGCTTAAGAAGGTATTAAGCACAGAAGAAAGAATAAAAAAGAACAAAGATGCTCTTTCCAAGAATGCAGGAAAAAGATTGAAAACACACACATATTTCAACCCCCAAATCAAAAGAAAAACAACAAACAACAAACTCTATAAGAACCTCATGACAGGGATAAACTCTCACAGCTCAATAATTAGCCTGAACATGAATGGGCTAAATGCACCACTGAAAAGACACAGAATGACACATTTGCTTAAAACACGATGCAACAATATGCTGTCTCCAGGAGACTCATCTCACCAGAATGAACACTCACATACTCAAAGTTAGAGGATGGAAAACAAATTTTCAGGTGAATGAAACACAAAAGAAAGCAAGAGTTGTGATCTTAATATCAGACAAAATGTCCTTTAAGCTATTAAAAATTTAAAAAGATACAGGAGGTCACTACATAATGATAAAGAGTTCAATCCATCAACAAGAAATATCCATCCTAAACATATATTCACCCAACATAGGAGCACCAACTTTTATAAAGCACCTTCTAGGTAAACTAAAAAAAGATATTGATTCTAACACTATCATAGTTGGGGACATAAACAACCCACTAACAACTCTAGATAGATCATCAAGGAAAAAAAATCAACAAGGAGATCTGGAACAACACCTTGATGCTTGAACAAATGGACTTAGTAGATACCTAAAGAACACTCCACCCAAAAATCACAGAATATGAATTCTACTCATCACCACATGGAATGTGCCCCAATATCAACCACATCTTTGGTCATAAATCAAGCATAAACAAATTCCATAAGATCAAAATACAGCCATGTACCTTCTCAGACCACAGTGTAATAAAAATAAATATTAACACCAACAAAGCTCTCTGAAACCCCCAAAAGACATGGATACTAAACAGCATGATGCTGAACAACACCTGGGTCAACACAGAAATCAAAGCAGAAATTAAAAGATTTTTAGAGACAAATGAATATAAAGACACATTTTACCAAAACCTCTGGGGTGCCATGAAAGCAGTACTGAGAGGGGAATTCATTTCTTTACAAGCACTCATCAAGCAAATAGAACAATCACAAGTTAAGAGCCTAGCAGATCACCTAAGGGAGCTGGAAAGACAAGACCACCAAAAACCTAACTTCAGCAGAAAAATCCAGGCCACCAAAGTAAAATCCCAAATAGAAAACATAGAAGAAAAAATACCATAGAAAAAAATCAGTGAAACAAAAAGCTGGTTCTTTGAAAGGATAAACAAGATTGATGAACCCCTTGCCAGATTGACCAAGAAAAAGAGAGAAAAGCCTCAAATAAACACAATCAGGAATGCAAAAGATCAAGTCACAACAGACCCTGAAAAAATACAAAAAATTATCAGACATTACGATGCACACCTGAATGGAAAAAAACTCGAAAAACTAAATAAAATGGAAGACTTTCTGACATCATACCACCTCCTAAGGTTGAAGCAAGAAGAAATCGATACATTAAATAGACCAGTAAAAACCCAGGAAATCAACTCCATCATAAGAAAACTACCTACAAAACAAAGTCCTGGACCAGGTGGCTTTCCAGTGAAGTTCTACAAAACATACAAGAAGGAGCTGATACCAATCCTATTGAAAGTATTCTGAGCAATCAAGAAAGATGGAACTCTCCCCAAATCATTTTATGAAGCTAACATCACACTGATACCCAAACTGGGTAAAGATTCAACAAAGTAAAAAAACTACAGGCCAATATCCCTGAAAAACATAGATGCAAAAAAAAAAAAAAAACCAAAAAAACACAAAAAGCAACATAGTTGCAACAAGGTTCTAGTCAATTGGATCCAAAGACATATCTCAAAAACTATCCATCATGACCAAGTAGGTTTCATCCCTGGAATGCAGGTCTGGTTCAACATCTGCAAGACGACCATAAGTATAATTTAAATACATCAACAGATGTAAAAGTAGGAATCACATGATTATATCATTAGAAACAGAAAAAGTTTTCAATAAAATCCAGCATCTCTTCTTGATAAAAATCCTTGAACCTAGGCATAGAGGGAATATATCTTAAAATAGTAAAACCCATCTATAATAAACCCACAGCCAACAAATTGCTAAACAGACAGAAATTGAAATCATTTCCCCTCAAAACCATAACAAGACAAGGCAGCCCACCTTCACCCTTACTGTTTAACATAGTGTTAGAAGTCCTAGCTAGAGCAATCAGCCAAGAGAATGAAATCAGGTGTATCCAACTAGGAAAAGAGGAAATCAAGTTATCCCTCTTTGCTGATGATATAATTCAATAACTTGAAAATCCAAGAGAAACCTTAGAAATCACAGGAGACACTCTTATGGGAATTGGAACTGGTAACCAATTCCTAATCAAAACCCCAAGTGCCCATGCCATAAGAGATAAGATAGACAAGTGGGACATAATCAAACTGACAAGTTCTGCAAAGGCAAAAAAACAAAAACAAAAACAAAAAACATTGAGAGAGCAAGGAGACAACCCACAGAATGGGAAAAAATATTTCCAACTGTATATCTGGCAAAGGCCTAAATCTAGGATCTACAAGGAACTCAAACATGTCAAAAAGAAAAAACAAACAGCACCATTACAGCACTATTCATATCCGGACAAAAGATATGAATAGACACTTATCAGAAGAAGACATACAAGCAGCCAACAGATACATAAAAAAAGTTCAGCCTCACTAGTCATCAAAGAAATGCAAATTAAAACCACACTGAGATACCACCTAACTCCAGTCAAAACAGCTATCATCAACAACTCAAAAAAACAACAGATGCTGGAAAGGATGCAGGGAAAAGGGAACATTTCTACACTGTTGGTGGGAGTGTAAACTAGTACAGCCTCTGTGGAAAACAGTGTGGCGATTCCTAAAAGATCTAAAAATTGATCTCCCATACGACCCCCCAATCCCCCTCCTAGGAATAAACCCAGAGGAAATAAAATCACTCAGTAAAATAGATACCTGCACACACATGTTTATTGCAGCATTATTTACAATAGCAAAAACATGGAACCAACTGTGCTGCCCATTGAAAGAGGACTGGATAAAAAATGTAGTATATATATATATACATATATAAATGTATATATATGATGTAATATTACATAGCCATAAAGAAGAACAAAATTATGAACTTGTCAGCAACTTGGATGGACTTAGAAGCTATAAGACTGAGTGATCTATCACAGAAACAAAGAACTGGGTATCACATGTTCTCACTCAAAAGCAGCCCTTGAACAACTATCAGAATACTATAAGAAAGGGATTGGCAGTAGTGGGAAAATGCCAGGGGAGGGGGGCACACCTCATCAACAAGGGCATCTGCATAATAAACATTTGTACACCTAACCCTGAAACGAACCCCACATATTTAAAATAAAAAACGTAAAAATAAGAAAAGAGAATCTGTCAAAACCTTCTTGGACTTTGGCAAAGTCTCAGGTTACAAAATAACGTACAAAAGACAGTTGCATTCTTCCAACAAACAGGCAGAGAGCCAAATAAAAAGCATAATCCCATACACAATAGCAACAGCAACAACAAAAAAGGAATACCTCTGCATCTTCCTAACCAGAGAAGTTGAAGTCCCTTGAATCAAAAGCTGCACAACACTACTGAAAGAAATCAAAGATGATACAAACGAAAAATACTCTGTGCTCATGGATTAGAAGAATCAACATTGTTAAGATGTCCATCCACCCAAGGTAATCTACAGATTTAATGCAATACCCATTAAATTACTAACATCATACTTCTCAGAACTAGAAAACGGCAAGAGAGAAATTCATATGGAAACATAAACCACCACAAATAGTCAAAACAATTCTCAGCAAAAGAAACAAAGTGGTAGTTATTACACTTCCAGACTTTGAACTTTATTATAAGGCTACAATAATCAAAACAGCCAGTATTGGTACAAGTACAGGCATATAGACCAAAGGAACAGCATAAAGATTTTGGAAGCCAATTCTTAATTTCTCAACCAACTCCTCTTCAACATAGCCTTCACTAACAACCACTAGGATGAGGAGAACTTATTTTAAATGGTGCTGGGATAAATGGCTGACCACATGCAGAATATTAAAACAAGACCCTACCTATGACCTTAAAAATCAACTCTAAGTGGATCAAAGATCTAAATGTAAAACCTCAAACCATAAGAACCTTAGAAAATGCAGGAGACATCCTTATGGAAATTGAAACTGGAAACCAATACCTGATCAAACCTTAAATGTCCATGTCATAAGATGAAAGATAACCAGGTGGGACCTCTTCAAACCGAAAAGCTTCTAAAAAGCAAAAGAAACTATCAAGAGAGGGAAGACAGCCCACAGAATGGGAAAAAATATTTTCCAACTGTATATCTGACAAAGGTATAACATCTAGAATCTACAAGGAAATCAAACTGTCGAAAAGAAAAAAAAAACAGTCCTATTAAAAAGTGGGCAAAAGACATGAATAGACACTTCTCAAAAGAAGACACATGAGCAGCCAACAGATATATTAAATAATGCTCAGCCTCACTAATCATGAAAGAAATGCAAATTAAAATCACACTCCAGTCAGAATGGCAACCATCAATAACTCAAAAAACAACAGTTGCTGGAGAGGATGCGGGGAAAAGGGAACACTTCTACACTGTTGGTGAGAGTTTAAACTAGTTCAACCTCTGTGTAAAACAGTGTGGCAATTCCTAAAAGATCTAAAAATTGACCTTCCATATGACCCAGCAATCCCCCTTCTGGGAATATATCTAGAGGAACTAGAATCACTTTATGAAAAATACACCTGCACACGCATGTTTATTGCAGCGTTATAATCAATAGTAAAAACACGGAACCAACCGTGCTGCCCATCAAAAGTGGACTGGATAGAAAAAAATGTGATACATGTATTCAATGGAATATTATGCAGCAGTAACGGACAAAACTGTGAACTTTGCTGCAACTTGGATGGATTTAGAGTCTAAATACTGAATGATCTATCACAGAAACAAAGAACTGAGTTGCACATGTTCTCACTCATAAGTGGATCCTGAACAATTTTCATAATACCAATAAAAAAAGGATTGGCAGTAGTGGAAAACTGCTGGGGTGAGGGCATACTTCATCAATAAGGGTACCTGATCTCAAGCCAGGTGAAGTGGGGACAAAATGAGGCCAAAATTTACCTGTACGATGACCATTTGTATATCTAATCCTTAATTGTGCCCCACATCCTTAAAATAAAATAAAAAGAAGCATACTGGACTGCTAACTTAAAATATTTTAGTCTAGTATGATTACAATGTATTATCATATATATTTGATTTTAAAATTATATAATGCCCGATATGTACAAAATGTAAGCCATGAGGCATAATAACAAAATGACACCCCTGAACCTACAAGTCAAAACAGGAAGTATTAAAGTTAAAGTTAAAGTAACTTGAACTTCTTCTGTGTCCTTCCCTACCATTTGCCTGCTTTGCTTCCTTGCCGCATAGCTTCTATTCCAGGGGGTCTCATTTGGGAGCACTTTTATCACTCATGGGACATTTTGCAATATCCGTACACATTTTTGGTAGTCACAACTGGGGGATGGGTGTGCTGCTGGTGGCATCTAGTGAGTAGAAACCAGGGATGCCGTTTAAACATCCAACAGTGCGTAGGACAATCCCCACAACTAAGAATTATCTGCTTTACAATGTCATTAGTGCCAAAGTTGAGAAACCCTGTTCTGATGTTGGGTTTGTGAAGACTGTGCTTTAAAAAATAGCTTTGCCACACATATTATCTCCTAAATAAAATGTTATTTACTTCTGCCAGTTTTGGAGTTTTACAATATTATAATGCTGTATGTAGTAGTCTGTGACTTGTTTTTTTTTTTTTTCCTCCTCAAGAGTTTGCTTCTATTATTCATTTATGATTTTGCCAATTTATTTTCACTGGTATATACTAGTTCATTTTGTGAATATGCCACACTTTATTTGTATCCTATTGTCAAGGAGTATTTTGTTTACTGGCCTTTGCTAATGTGAATACTGCTGCTAATAATATATTCATACATGTCTAAAGGCACCCATGTGCAAGATGTCCTATGGAGTGTGTCTCTAGGACTGAAAGTGCTAGGTTGTGTAAACCTTCAAGTTTAAAGAATAATGCAGATTTCAGTATGACTATACCAATGTGCATGTTCACCAGCAGGATAGGAGACTTAGCCTTATTTTCTCCCACATTTAGTACTTGAATGCTACTTTTTGCCACCTAGTGAATAGTAAATTGAGTATTTAAATAGTAAATAGTAATTTACATTTCCTGAATTACTAACAAGTTTTGATATCTTTTTATGTTTATTTACTGTTCATGTTTCTTCTTTTCTGAGGTTATTTTCTCTGGCATTTATTAGTATTCTTAACCTTATTTGTTAGATGAAAAAGCTTTCCCCATTGGCTTGTGCTGTTTCCTTTATTGTGTAATATGTTCTTCTACATAATTAGAGTTTGTTTCAAAGTTATACATTTTGTGTCATTGATCTGTCAATTATTTGCCAATAGCATGTGTCAATCACCAGTTCTATATTACACTTTATTATTTTGGCACTGTGAATCTGACTTTAATATTTCCTTTGCTCAAAGATTTTATAAACCATTCTCATCTCTACTTCTACTCGTAAATTAAAAATTTGATTGGTAAATAAGTAATACATTTTTAATATTTAGTCTCTTTATTGAGAAACTTGACATGCCTTTCTCTTATATCTTTCAGCTGACTTTTGTGGTTCACTTCATTAGAGTTATAGTTTTTTGTTAATTTTTTCCTAGATATTTTATGTTTTATCTCATTATAGTGAAAGGAGTTTTCACAATATCGCTCACCCAATGATAAGTGATTTTGCATATTTATCTTATGTTTCACTCCTTTGTGGAACTGTCTCCTTTTTAAAAATAATTTTTAGTTGTGACTCTTTAGTTCTAAGCCTAAAATAATTTCACATGAACATAATAGTTTTTCTTTTACCTCTAGTCATACCTTTTGTTTCCCAATGTAATCTTACTGATTTAGCCAGAACTTCAAAACTAATATTAACAATAGCAAAAGCGAGCACAACCTTGTCTGTTCTTCAGTTCCATGGGCACACTGCTAGTGCATCACCATTGACTATGGTGTTGGCTACTGGCTTAATACAGATCATTTTTTATCATGTTGCTATTTCTAGTCTCTTCCTGCTTTTCTAATTAAGAGTGGATGCAGAACAAGTATCAATTGCTTTTTCATCATTAATGATTTTGGTAAATTTCAGGACACTAAGTGTTGCAACAGCCCTGCAATGTGTCAAGTAGCACAAAATCTCGTGGTGTCAAGTAGCACAAAAGATACTACATGACAAAAGCAGATATGTGCATTTTCAACCCATTAAAGCAACACTGGGATTGCTCTGGAAACTACTTGCAGTGCTTGCGTGATCCACTTTACTAGCTTAGCTCTTACCATGTCCTTGTGCTTTTCCAGTATTGACCTTGGCTAGCCAGCATTCATGCCCTCTTTTTTCCAGCCTTACCTCTTGGTTGTGACTATTTGCTGTTGTCTAGGACTAATCCTGCATACACATGGTTTCAAACATCTTCAGCCAGAAATAACATGATGCAATAGTCCAAAATAACTCAAAGAGAGATCAAAAGGTAAGATGTAAAAGTTATTCCTATGCCATTATTTTAATTTTAAGTGCTCAATACATCTAGTTCAGTTAATCCACCCTTTACTCTTCCTTTTTTTTTTTTAGATGATGTCTTGCTATGTTTCCTATGCTGGTCTTGAATTCCTGGACTCAAGCAATCCTCTTGCCTCGGCAAAGTGCTAGGATTATATCTACCCTGAACTGAATTATAGGGGAAAAAATTGTTCACATTATATTAGAAACATTAATAAATTGAGGATACCTGTCTTGCTGTAACTCCTCTTCATTTAAATATCTATTACTTTTTAAACAAGAAATCACCTTTTTTGCAACTTCCTCTGCATAAAGTCTAATTTTTATATCTTGTGGGTCTCTAAATTTCTTCATGAGAAAAGAACCTTCCAGTCTACAAATGTCTTATACCAGATTATAGCTTTATTAGAATTTCTTTACAGTTTTGAAGACCCAGCCTATGTTTATTCATCAATTTAAAAATTTTAGCAGCCTCAGACCATGAACTAGATGTTCAAAAATGACATTTTCGGTTTGCATTTCAGCAAGTGACATTGAAAGGGAAAATTTCTTTTTATTTGCAACTGTCTACCTCACCCCAAATTAAAAATTTTAGCACCTATTCTCATTTCTTGTTTCTTCTTTCTCATTCTCTCTCTCTCTCTCTCTCTCTCCTCTCTCTCTGACACACACACACACACACACACACACACACACACACACACACACACACACCCTGCACTGACTTCAGGCTGCTTTAGACAGGAGTCGAAAGTAGGGCACATGAGTAATGCTAGGAAGTGCTGGGAGTAGAACTGCCGACGGCAAACCCTGGCTCCCTCACACACGATGTTACTTAATCACCCTGTGCCTCCTTTTTTGAGCAAAACATGGATAATAGGCCATTGATTTTGTTAAGTGTTTCTGTTTCTAATAATAGTGTTCTTTCCAGTAATTTTTGTGTATTTGGTAAATCAAATTACATAAAGTATTCACAGCATTGATCAGGATGGTAAATGCTCGGTAGACATGGTTTATTTGTATTGTCGTGCTAATCGAATTGGCTTTGAAGGAAATGAAGGTACAGGTAATCTCATCCTTCATTGTCTTTAAGACAAGTGCACAGGACTGACAAATTGTCAAGTATATATCCTAATTGTAACAGAAACACAGTTTGAGAAAAATCCTTTGAAACCATGAATGAGGATGGTATCCATTCATGTTTATGCCCACCTGGGCCACTTGGCGATACCTCATCTCTACAATAAATCAAAAACTAGCCGGGCGTGGTAGCGTGCACCTGTAGTTCCGGCTCCTTGGAAGGCTGAGGCGGAAGGATTGCCAGAGCCCGGCAGGTCGACGTTGGGGTGGCAGTGAGCATGCCACTGCCCTCTAGCCTGGGTGATGGAGTGAGACTCCAACTCAAACCCCCCCCAAAAAAAACAGGCATAAGAAGAGATATAATTCCCAGATATACCACTACTTCAAAGGAGAATATTTCTCACTGATATAACGTGGTACAAACTATACCAGAAGTAGAAGTAACAGAGGCATACTGTCAGCTTATATGAAGGCAGGGGGGCAGTTGTCTGCCACCTATAAATGATTCTTAACCACTTTCTGGATGTAAGGTCTGTTAAGGATGGCATTCAGTTCTGTGTAGCAAAGACCCAAAATATAATAGCTTGACCACTGGCTATTTCTTTCTCTCCTGTTCCAAGAGGTCTGGTAAGAGGCCAACCTGGGCTGGGACAGGTGATCCGATGGTCAGTAGTGACCCTGGCTTCTTGCTTTTGCTCTCCCATCCTTAGCATACAGTTTTCATCCTCATGGTTACAACATGGCTGCTTCACTTCCAGGCTCACATAGAAGTCCAGTCAGGAAGAAGAGGAGAGGAGAGGATATATGTGAGAGTTCTGGTTATTCAGTAGTAAGAGAATCAAAACTCTCCCAAACTGTCCTAATTCTGCTTATTTTAAAAAATTAAGTCACAGCTGTGTCACATGATCTCATGATTCCCCTTCCCCCCCATTGCAAGGGCATCTGAAAAGGTGTTTAGCTAGGCAGATTGCCACCCTCAACAAAATAGAGTGTCTGTTAGTGAAGAGGAAGGAATTTCCCCAGGTGCCTTTCTGGTCAATCTCCCACTCCTGTCCCAGAGGCACTGCTGTCTGACTCTGTTACCAAAGAATAGCTTCACTCGTTCTCGGACTTCAAATAATAAGAATCATACTCCTTTGGGTGTAGCATCTGCCACTCAGCACCATTTTTTGAGATTCATCCATGTTGCTGAATGCACTAGCAATTCATTCCCTTTTATTGCTGAGTAGTATTCCACTGTTTGGCCATACAGCAATTTTTGCTCGTTTTCCTGTTGATGGAAATTTAGGTTGTTTCCAGTTTTTGGCAAATCTGAGTAAGGCTGTATAAGCACTTCCATATAAATCTTTTTGGAGACACGCAGTTTCATTTTTCTTGGACAAATATGTAGGAGTGGAGTTGATTGGTGATAGAGTAAATGTAAGTTTGACTTTCCAAAAAACTTTCCGACAGCCATCCATATTTTATAGTTCTACCAGCGCGATGTGAGAGCTCTGGCTATTCAACATCCCCACTAACATTTGGTTTTGTCAGCCTTTTCTATTTTAACCATTCTCATGAGTGTGAAATCGCATCTATTAAAGGAATTGACATTGTAAAACTTTAAAACTTGGAACTCAGATGATTTATCCGATTCTATCAAACATGCAAAGAACTCTTGAATGTTTAGGAAAATAGAGGGTGAGAGAGCAACGCCACCCTCACTCTCAGTCCAGAGATTCCTCGTGTCACCAATTCCCAAGACTTTGGCCAGTTCTGGGGTGCTCGTCAGTTGCAATTAGGCTCCCCACTGCTGGCTTAGTAGTCCGTTTTCTCAGGTCAGCTACTTAGTCCCTACTCTTTCATCAGCTTTCCAGCTTCCTAAATTTTGTAGCTGCCATCTCATCTCCTGTTTCTCGTCTTTGTGAATTTGTCTTTAAAAGAAATCCCTTTACTGTTGTTTTTATTGGGGTTGAGGGAGGGAGTGAAATTAGATATAGTTACTCAATTCGGTCTCCCCCTTTGTTTTCTGCAGCCTCTCGGAAGCCCCTGGTAGTGGTGAAATTCGGAACTCTAGTTAGGGAGGCTGCAGAGCTCTGGAGGAAGACTGGGTTTGATGCTTCCCTGACCACATATAAGCAATGCAGTTTGGGGTGAGTTACTTACCATCTGGTGTCTCAGTCTCTTCATATGTAAAATGGAGATCACAATAGTACCTAATGCATGTGGTTATGAAGACTGGCTCACACGGAGATCACAGCTAGCACAGTGTCTAGAACACAGTAAGGTCTTCATAGGAATTAGACATCATTACTGTTATTACTCAAACCAGTGGCATGCAAAGGCAAGATGCTTTGGAGGGTAAGGAGTGGTATCTGTGAATATAACCCAAGTAGAATTTTCTAAAACATTCACAAGTCTGTATATGAAAATATATATTGCAAATCATGCTTATTAACTCTGTGCTTATTTAATCCCAAGTCTATCTTTGTAACTATGTAAAAGTAGAGATTTAGCAAACAGTATTGCGAAGGTTGCTTGTTCTATTTGTGCTTATTTCATCCAATTTTAAGTTTATCTTAATATTATATATAGATATTTAGAAAACAACACTGTAAAAAAACAGTTCAACTTAACAGTATAAAAAATATTTCAAGAAATTTAAGAGAACACAGTGCTAGTGATTTATTTGACATTTTGGCATAATTATAGGGAAATAAATATTCCATTATTCATTAAAGCAGTTATAGTAGTCAATATCTCTTAGTAGTCAACAGGAAGAAATTTTCAAAACTTTTTTCAGTAATGTGAAATAGAATATAAAATACAAAATAATAAAAGAGAAATATTATTAGTGAGATGGTAATTATATTCCCACAACATATAAACACAGCACACTCACGTACATATATGTTATTGAGTGTAGATCACTTCTAAATATCCTAAAATCGGAAAATGTAAACATATTTGTCATTAAATATCTATGCAGTCATAAGCACCAGTGTTTTGAACCACTTTAGGTAGCTAGGGAAAACATCGCATCCTTCCGTATGTATGCGTGTGGGGGGTAGTATATAGCAAGTTAACATGTCATGTGGAATGGATTCAGGTCACTTACAAGGATGAGAGGAATCTAGGTGGCTGGAGAGGAACTACACAGTGTCAGCCCTGAAGTCAGGTAGAGGAATTAGAGTGCCAAGTTCAAGAACCAGGTGTCAGAAGGCAAGTAGCCAAATCTGTGCTGAGAGTATACAAGAACAGTGCAGCTGACACCCAGACCTAAAGAACTGTCAAATGGGGACAACCAAGCACATGGGGACAAATATAAAGTTGTATTCAGCTCTGTTCAGATTACTGTATCTTGAAGATCAATGGCTTTGTTCTACAACTGTGCTTCTGCCAGTCTGAAACAGGTAGCATGGCATCTGGTGGCAGGAACCTGATGTAAACAGTATTGTCACTTGTTAATTCTGTAGTTAATGCAGGATTGTTTCCTTGCAAGAGAATTAAAGGAACAAATGTTGTAATTGTCCCACACTATAAAAATTAACGCTTGCTCTATCCAGAGTTAGGGCATCTGTGTAATTATAAAAGGCACAGCTGGTTACAAACTTGCTTATATATCACCTCATTTTATCACTGTTTACTCATGTGTAAAATGAACTGATGACTATAAAATGTTGTAAGATTACTTTCTTGGGAAATTTGGTCATTACCATTTTTGTAAGCTTCAAGCTGGTATTTCCTGCTTCATCTCTCTAGAGATTATAGGGTACTTTATATATTCCGTCCTTTCCTTAAAAAGGGAAATTCAAAACTCAAAATACTCCAGTCTTCTAAGTGTATGTTTCCCAGAGACCTGGGAAGTATGCTGGCTCTGTAACAAATAGGTTCTATTTTTGTGAAGACTCAATTCAAAACTACTTGTTACATTCTATCTTAGAGAATTGAATTTGATTCTTAGTAAAATTTTATCAAAACTAAAAGAGCATACAAACACAATCTCTGGGCAGTCTGTCCACAGACCTCAAGTTGCAGATGGTGTAGGATTGCTAACATTTCCTTGTACAGTCTGTGACTGGACTCCATAGTTACAAAAACAGAGCTAACCAAATGCATTCAACAAATGCCTGGTGTGATTAAAACAGAGTAGAGGTGACAAATTCAGTGAATTTTTTTGTTGTTGTTATTGTATCCCTTTTCGCAAAATTTACAAGAACCCTTTGACCTCTATGAAATGTCTCCTATATTCCACATCCTGTGACCACTGTCCTACTCTTTTCTCCAGATTCACTGTTTTGAAGGAATATGAAGAGATAACATTCAAGCGATCAAGCCCATGGCATGTCTCAGTACTTACTGAGCTACTCTTCGGATATCAAATGTGGGAAGCTCAGCGCTCCATGATCCTTCTGTTCTTCTGCACCTTCTTCCCAGCTTCTAGCTCTCACAGTCATTGCCAACTGACTTGCATGGGGAGGTGACGTCACATGCCACTTCTAAATGTCATTGCACTTATTAATAAAAATGTCTTGAGTGCCCATCATGTACCTGGAATTTTATCCGCACTATCTTTTCCTCTCCCAACTACACTATTAGGTGGGTGATAACAAGAATGTTGTTAACATTTATAACCCTTTTTTTAATCAGGTAACGAAATCTTTTATATACTTAATCCCAATATATCCTCACAATGAGTGCATGAGGCAGGTATTATTACTTTCATAGTTGAAACTGACGTTTGGAGAGGTTAAGCAACTTGCCCGGGGTCATGGCTTGTGGTCTGGTGGACTCAACCTACGACTGTTGGCTTTAAGGCTTCAGTTTTTCCCAGAACAGCATTCTGGGTATCTTGGATGTGTCATCCTATGAATGGACGGAGCCACAGACCAGGGCTCCCTCTAGACGCTAAACTTTTTAAGGGTCAGGACTCTCTTTGTCTCAGTTTGTGTCCTCCACTGAGCCCAGTCCTATACTTTAAGCAGCAAGATACAGAAGAAAGCACAGGAACTGAATGTCAGAATCCCGCCTTTGAATCATGGCTTTATCACTTACCAGCTGTGTGCCCTTAAAGATAATGTCTCCTTTTTTTTCTCTCCAAGAAGAGATTGCGAATAGGAAACAACCAAGTGTGGAGTTTGTCTCATGTTGCATAGCAAGCTTGGCGAAGACTGGTTGGACAGCCATGGCCGCTGTCCCCTAACATTGCCCTGGCTGTGAGTATGGTGCACAGCCTCCCTGAACCTCAGCTGTCACTTGTCGTTCGGAATAATAGCACTCACCTCATGGGCTCCATATGTTCTACGGGGCATGTTGAAACACAGATTATTGAGCCTCATTTAGCCCACTGACTCGTTGACTCAGTGACAATCTGCATTTGCATTAAGTTCCCAGGTGAGGCCAATGCTGCTGGTTCAGGGACCACACTTTGAGAATCACTGGTGTGTAAGCTAGAAGAAAGAAGGGAGAAAATACATCACCAAATACGTGGGGGAACCCCCCGAAACCAGAATGATCTTTTTGGAGGGTTAGCTCTTTGTAGTACAGACTTTCCCGCTGGGTAAATGTTCTAGGAACCCACCGGCATCAGTGCACTAGCTGGCACTGTTGTAAGAGGCTGCATTCAGCGTCAGTGAATTTTTTTTGAGATTCTTTCAAAAAATGTGCTCCTGTCGTGATGAGTGATTTCTGAGTGCACCAACCCACACCTCACTGACCGTTCAGCAATTTTTAACCAAAAACAGCACGATCCCCGGGCCCCACCTCTCCGCCGGATCTCACCCCAAGCAACTTTTTGTTGTTGTTCTAGAATGGAAAAAGTCCTCCAATGGAAACATTTTGCCAATGTGGAAGAGATGAAACAAAAAAATTACGGAAGCACTAAAAGGCATCCAAATCGATGAGTTCGAAAACCGTTTCGAGTGGTGGAATAGCGTCTCAGAAGATGTAGTGCATTAAACTGAGAGGACTTTGGAGGAGACTAAAGTTTAAACATGTAAGAATAAATGCGCGTACTTAGATGCTTAGAAGTATATAATCTGACTTTAGTCTCTGTATCTAGCTACATCATTTCCCTTCCGGGGCAATCATCCCAGAACACCTTATCTTAAGGTGTAGTTTTATAGGGACCAGAGGCAACAGATAAAACAGGAAACATATTGTTTTAAAAAAATAATAAATACCCAATTTTTGATAAATAAATTCTGAGTTTTCTGAATCTCTCTTGCGTAATGGATTTTTGCTCATCACATGTCTTTAGAGTGGTCATGGGAAAGTACTTAAAAAAGAAAACAGAAAGCGTGAAACATGGTAAGTCCCCAAACAAACTGTGAGAGGCCTGAGAGTCATGTGTAAGAGGCTCAGTGATAGTTTGATAAAACTGATCCATCTGTGTCCCCGAGGTCTGACAGCAGACTGCTCTTCAGATGTCTCTTCTATAAGATGGAGATGAAAAACATGGCCTGTATTCGAGACATGGAATTGTCGTGTAAGCACCCACACGACATCCCTGTGTACCGTTAAACCTACTTCTGAAATAACTGCTGTCCCTGCATACGCCAGTGCTTCTGCTCCTTTGAATATGAGCACCACCCCGTCCGCTCTGTCTGAAGGGAATGCCATCTTCTTCCCCAACAATGCTTCTACTGTTTCCTTTGGAAGGAAATTCAACTGGTTGGCCACCAGATTCTGAGTTTTGCCTGGAGCAGCGTGAAAGGTTTTGCACGTTAAAAGCAAAACTGGCGAACCTCAGCTTTTTGACAGCTTTGTGAAGTGTGAAAAAAAAATCATATTTCTCTGGCACGGTTTTATGAGTTTTGTCTTGAGCAAAAGGGAAGCTTTGCCTGTGCAAATGAAAAAAGGGTCATGCAAGTGGCCTCAGCACTGCTAACCCCATTTGAGATCCAGTGAATCCTGAAACTGACAAATTTCACCAAAACTCTCAGATTTTCTGTGCAACCACAGAGGCGCTTTTCTTTGCGAAGGGGTCACCAACCCTGACTCTTCACTCTATCACCCTCAGCTGACAGGGCCAAGAGTACCCGTTCCAGGGATCTGCATAAAATACTGCTGGAAAGCGTAGCTGATCATGACTAATTATGACACAGGGCAGATTATTTGCAAGGATTCTTCCAGAAGGCACCATGTTTGTGTGAAAAGATTATTTGGCTAGACTGGAAACATAAATTAAGGGCCGGGAGGAAGCTCATGAGAAATAAACCCTGTCTACAAATCTGCTGTGTGGAAGCTAATGAGAGGATAAGACAGAAAATCTAACCAGAGAGGAATCTGGTCTCCTTCTGCAATTTCATCAGGCAATTTACCACACCGCTAACCAAGCATGAGCCCCAGGGCCTCTTTAAACAGCCCTCGGAGAGAGGTCTTGAGCAAGGTACCCACGTGGTCATGTGTTTTTTAACTTGCCGGTTCTTTACCATTGTAAAACCTGCTAATTTCTTTTCTTATTCCATAAGCATTCGCTTTCTTTTTTTTTTTAAATCAATATTTTTTATTATGATTTTGTGGGGTACAGTTAAGGGTTAGGTGTACAATTACGTTTCATTCAGGCACCCTGTTGATAAGAGGTGTTTCCCCATCCCCAGACAGATATTTGCTACTGTTAATCCCATCCCCCTCCCCCCCATAGTTTCCCAGTACCGTCAGTCATTTTCTTATAGTATTATATTGGAGGTTCAAGGTCCATTATATGAGTGAGAACATGTGATATTCGGATCTTTGTTTCTGTGAGAGGTCACTCAGTATTATAGACTCAGTTCCATCCAGTTTGCTGCGAAGTTCATGATTTTGTTCTTTTTTATGACTGCGGAGTATTCCATCGTGTATATGTACCACATTTTTTGAATCCAGTCCTCTTTTGATGGGCAGCATGGTTGTTTCCAGGTTCTTGCTATTGTGAACAACGCTGCAATAAACATACGTGAGCAGGTATCTTTTTTGTAGAGTGATTTGAGTTCTTCAGGGTATATTCCCAGTAGGGGGATTGCGGGGTCATATGGGAGGTCGATTTTTAGAGCTTTTAGGAATCGCCACACTGCTTTCCATTCGCTTTCATACCCAATTTTCTTTCAAGAAAAGTCTCTAAAATGGCAGAAACTTCAGGCCTTTCAAAGCCTAGATCTTTTCCTTCATACTATCCATCACTTATAAAGCTCACTGAGTTCGAAAATAAGGAGACCCAAGAAAATAACATTTCCTGGACTAGGTGACGACATTAGCCTCCTAAGGCTGCCATAACAAAAGACCACAGACTGAGTCCCTTAAACAACAGAAATGTAGTTCTCCCGGTTTGGAAGCTGGAAGTCCAGAACAGGGTGTCAGCAGGATTGGTTTCCGCTGAGTCCTCTCTCCTCGGCTTGCAGATAGTTGCTTTCTCACTACGTCCTCACGTGGTTTTTCCTCCATGCATCCACTCAGAGGGCTGCGTCTTAATCTCCCCTTCTTATAAGCACACTAGTCATAGGGGACTAGGGCCCACCATATGACTTCATTTTACCTGAATCACCTCCTTAAAGGTCCTGTCTCCATATATAGTAACTTTCTTAGGTACCAGGGTTTGGACTTCGATATACAAAATTTGGGGCGGACACAGTTCATCCCATTTCCCCCCTACCCTTTAGCCTATCAAGCACCATGTTCTCATGTGCAAAATATATTCACCCCATTCCACTAGCCCAGAAGTCTTAACTCCTTCCAGCATTAACTTCATGTTCAAAATATCACTTGTATTAGCACTAGCACTTCAGTTTTGCCTGATGGGACATTAAAGCTTGGGGGACAAGACTTTGTTTTTCCCAGCATCCAGACATCCAAGCCTGGAGCTGCCATTAGTTGCTGGCATAACTGGAGGAGGTGGGTTTAGGCACTGCGGGCAGTTAAAAGAGCAACTGACTGTTGAATAGTTCAACTCAACATTTGAAGTTGACACAATTATATTTTCCTCTAAGAATTTAATTGGCCTGGTTTATGACTCGATGCCAGCCCCAGAGGGCTGATTTCACAAGCTGGGTCATTACTGAGCCGCTACCCCACATCAGCAGGAATCTCAGACGTGCCAGTTCGTTTTCCACCAGAGGGTCTCCACATGCCCAGGAACCCCGAGGGTCCTTCATGTTTATCCAGCTTAGCCTCTACCTCCAACATCGCCGCTTTTAATGTCCAACACCCCAAACCCACAAAACTACCCCCAAAGATCAAGGAAACCAAAAGAGACTTATTGGCAAGGCAATTAAAATGGCAAATCTCACTTTGAGTTGGCTACGTGAGGCACAGAAAAGTCAGTCTCCTCAAGACTGTGGTCATTCCATACTTCTGTATTTTTTTCCCATTTCTTACCGCTTCACCTAGAGATGGGATATGCGTATGCTTGTGTGTGTGTGTGTGTGTGTGTGTGTGTGCGTGCACGCGTGCGTACGTGTGTGTGTGTGTGCGCGCGTGCGCGCGTGCGCGCATGTGTGTATGTGTGCTTATGTCTGTAAATGTCTGTGTGTGTAATGGCAGCAAGTAGATAGGGAAAAAGCACAGAAAATTATGAGGAGGTAGAACAGAGGTAGAAAAATTGCATCAGACTAGGATTTCCAGGAGACAGTGAAGCTATCTCACCATATAGACTACACACATGATAGCACATACCCATTTTTACACGCACACACATACACACATGGACACATTTGCAGCAAGGAAAAACAAAACAAACAAAATTGAAAATTTAAATGTTATAGGTTTACCATGATTCATGAATTCTAAAAAACGACACCAAACTGTAATCCACGCTTGCTATTAACTTATTTTTCTTTTTCATTTATATGGCCTTATTAGTTCATTCATTCATTCATCCCGCAAACATGTATTGAGCAGCACTCATGCACCAAGAGCCCTGCTAAGGTCAAAGAGGAGTAGAAGATGGCTCCTAACAATATCCTGCAGGGAAACATACACCTTCACACAGAGCTATTTCTCCACGTGGGTCCAGAGAGGCCTGGCAGAGCCAGAAAAGTGGGGTGGCCCACAGCTAGGTTTTGGGGAGAACAGCCAAGGGGACTTTCTAAATGCAGAGAGGCTGTCTCCGAAGATACCGCATCAGAAAGCGGGGGCTGGAGAGGGAGCGACTCGGGCGTGTAGACTGGAAGTTGAAGACAGCACACAGAGGGAAAAGAGGCGTGAAATCCTTCTAGAAATGGGGGTGACTTCTAGGCAGAAGCTTTTCCTCCCATTTGTGTTATCTTTTTACAGAGATTGCAAAACCTTAGGACTACCATAGGCAGGGCTCATCCTAAAAATAACGTCAATAACCATAAGTCACTTGAGGGCTTCTTCTGACAGAATATGAATTGGGAAGAACATCTATATTTTAGATGTGGATTATTCCACAAACTAGAGGCAAATAGAGTTGAATGCAGGTATTTCTGTCGGTTCTGTCTGTGTATGTGTTTATGACTTTTTTAAAAAGTCTACATTGCTGACACCAACTATAGTCACCAGTTAGATCTGGAAAGATAAACTTTTATCTATGTAGTGTACAGTAAGAGAGTAGAAACTCTGGACGTTGGGGAGTCACTGGGCCCCAAAAGCAAGGTAAAATGTGAAGGGTATTCTGTGGGTTCCCCCTTAACATCAGCACACATTCATAGTATCCTATATTTAGCATCACTTCAATTGAAGCGTTCTAGGTGATCCAGTAAGGTGAGTAATCTAGATTTGGGGGTAGGGGCTGAAAAGTGTCTGTAAGGCCACGCAGTGGAATAGCTGTAACTTGGAATCAATTCCAAGCACCTGTGTACTTTTTCTCGCAGAAAGTAATTTCTCTAAAGCACTTTTCTGGACACTAAGTTAAATTCAAGTGCTAATATTTATCTTAAAAGGGTCTTCTTAACCATATATGCTCCTTGCGATTTTGAACTGATCAAGCTAGAATTCAGGGATAACGCTGTAGAATAATTCTTGAAGGTCTTTCTATGCATCTGGCTCAATCTCCTTGCATTCGGGATTGGATTTTTATCTGCCCCCCTCTCCGTGACACATATTTCAGACACCCTTTCTCTTCTTCTACACAGAACATGCCAGTTCTGTCTACATACCTTTGCTTGAATGAGTCCCTCTCCTGGAATGCCCTACCCGCCTCTTCCTGAATTATCTAAAACCTACCCACTGCTGCAGGCCTGGCTCGGTTCTGCCTTGGGCCATCTGTTTTCCTTCCCTCTACTGGTACCCAAATGTACTTTCTTCCATCTGCTGACGTGGTGGCTGTACCAATCTTCCTACTGGGGTATGGGTACTCCTTTGGATGAACAAAACATTCCAAAGGATACACAGCTAAAGGTGTCTTTGAGAAAACCGTTTTTCAGGTCCTCAATTTTCAGGTGTACTCCCTTGTGGCACTGATCTGCATGAGAACTGACCTAGGATAAAGGTGTTCCTTTCTCAACCCACTGTCTCTTAGTTTACAAAAGAAAGGCACACCCCTCACCCTTATAAAACTGGAGAAATCTCCAGAGTGCCAAGGAAATGGAAATTACAATATACTGCTGTAAATGTTAAGAAAGTGAGATCGATTATAATGACTGACTTTTGTAAGTCAGATAGTTTTTCAAGTTTTTGCTTTTAATAAAATTAAGAGAGGGCTTAATTGAGTTTAGAGCATTAAAACACTTAGGTAACAAGATCATTATATGACATATACATTTAAATAAATTTTAAAACCTGAGCCATATTGTTTATACAAACTCTTTGCATGTCTATCTTATGATTTATGTAAAATCGGTTTCTTGGTGCTTCAATCTAGAAAAACAAAAAGTTGTGACAAAATTAATATTGAATTTGGTCTTAATTTGGCTATAAGTAATGGAAAAGAAACAACCTAATGAAAAAAGAAATAGTTTCTTTCATATTATTAACTTGCACATGTCTAGAAAATGTTAATTTTCACATCGAATTATTTCTAAAAGTTTAGTGTAAATTAAATTTTTGAGCATTTATGTGCTTTTTAAAGAACAATGTAGAATAAGTGTTTCAATATTTACAGAGTTATGTCTTAGGATATTAAAACTATTTAAATTTAAAATTACATACACATTTTTGTTGCAAAGAGGGATGAGATAATCGATAAGAGACATCTAAACCTGAAAACATACTACACTAGGATGGGACTCTCTGGGGCAAGTAGAGTGATAATACCGGTCAAAGGAATAGTGTAAAATTTTGACTTATTTGAATAGTTTTAACAGCTTTTTGGAGGCTAACATATATAGAACATTCATCCATTGTAACTGTACAATTACATATTTTTGATAAATTTATATGGTTGTGCAACACTCTCACAATCCAGTTTCAGACCATTCCTATCACTCTGGAATTACCCTTGAGCACATTTGCAATCTGTTTGTGTACTTTTAAAATAGACGATGATAGGTATCAAATAATTATGATATTTCGATATCATTGAATACATTTAAAAGAGTGAACATGCTAATATTCACAATGCATTGGAGATTATGCCCTATGTATCTGCATAAAACTATAATAAAAATTTTAGAGTCAACCTAAGACTATAGGAGGGGAGTTCATAGTTCATTAAAAAAAATTAGGGGTTACCCAACCAAAAATTATTGAAAACCAATAGCCTATACCATACACTAATTATACTAATTCACTTAATTATATAATCACTTACTATATAAGTCATTTATATAATCACTTAATATATGAGTGATTGTATAAATGCTCTGTAATGTTTCATATCTATTTTATAAAATAGATAAATTGTGTACTTTGATTCATTGATTGAAGTTGTTATTTTATACTTGATTTTGTTTTTAGCCAGGGGGGTTCAAAACACATTTTTCTTTCAGAAATATGCCACACCCTAGTCTATATTACAGGGAGGCAGAACAATAAAATACTTCTTCCTATATTGAAACAGGATAATTTTACAACTCAGAGGACAGTGTTATTAAATTCTTGAATGACACCTAATGTCATGTTTCTACTCTGGATATTTCATAATATTTCTGTTGGCCTTGGTCTCCTGGGATTCTCTTGGCCTTGGATAAAAACTGGGCTTTCTTTTTTTGTTCCTTCATTTTCCCTGGATAAAACTCTTAGACTTTATTGTCACAAGTAAACAACAAATGTTACTTTTTTTCTTCGATATAAGGAACATGACTCCAAATCTCACTCTTAAATGAAGTTTCATATAAATTATACACAGTATACATACTCATTCACATGAATACATATGTATGTATAAAATAGGCCTTAAAGGATAATTTTGGACTCCATTCTCACATAGAACCTTCTCTAACAGCATGAAACAATATGATATGCTTTTAAAATCAGGAATAAAACTTGCTTTTACTGTATAATAATTAAAGGTGTGTTTGCTTTATTTCCCATTGACTTGTGTACTCTCTATCCTTTTTAAAAAACAGAAGTCATTCGGTTACCAAAGAGATTGAAGTGCCAGTGTCTACGTCAGCGTGATAAAGGTCTCTAAGTGTGATTAGGGCTCCAGTCTCATGACATGTGGAATAACCTATGTAATTATATTCCCTTTAGTGCCTCAGAAAAGTCCAAGTGACTGTAATACATGCTAACTTAATCTTAGCCACAGAAAATGTGTTTCTAATTTTCAAATTCGGCAATTTTTCAATAAAAGTTGTTGTACTTCGTCTGATCTATTCTCAAAATACGGAAGTGCTTGAAGCCTGACCACCTGCAATAACAGATTACTGCTCTCTAAAATATTCCCGTACACCTACAATGTGGAGGCGCAAAGCTTTGCTAAAACAGATCTTTGCTGTTTTTTCTAAAAGAAAGAAGTGATCCCAAAGTAAAGCTGGTTTTCAGCAGCCTCTCGGCTCCCAAATCCGACCAGCATCAAAGTCTAATGAAACCTGTTTGCGGACACTGGATCCAGCCCAAGGTACACCACTGGCATGTTCTAGACCCCTTGGGACATGACTCATACAAAAAACACAGGGCTGTCATCGGACGGCTGGTGGCTCAAATAAACCAAATTTTCTTTGAAAACTGAGGCATACCAACATTTTATTAGGTGAAACTTTGGCATTTCTTATAGCCAACTTGCACATATATATTTTTATTACTTACAGCAGTTAAAAGGTATGCTACCAATCATATGCAAAACAAGAAAAGATTGCAGAGTACGTTTTTTACTGGGTGGTGGTAGGAACTACTTTATTTTTTTTTTCTTTTAAAGGAACTCCAAATAATTAGTTAGTAATAGGTGGCGTCAAAGAATGCAGCCCAGTGTTTGCGTAATTCACGAGCCCTCCGGTGCAGACTTATCCACTGCTGACTCTGTTATGCAGATCCCATCGCTAATCTTAAAGGACGACTTTTACTCCGAAGTGATTTCTTGCTCACTAAAGCCATCAACTGTGCCACACTTCACGGGATGATGACAGATAGTGTTTATAATGTGCATTTATGAGAAACAGACATGAACATACTCAAGTTCTTGGTGATCTAAAAAGAATTAAACATTAAGCTTCAAAATCCACTACTGCTTATGCACTAACTCGTCCATTAAGTCAGTTTCAAATTCCAGCAGAGGAACGTGTAATCTTCCCTTCAGTTAAATATTAGAAAATTCTTTATTTGTAAGCTTAATATATATTTATCTTTAAAATATGTTAATTGATAATCAAAGGCATACCAGAAAACAGGCATGTGTCCAATGAACAATGTATTTGCAAATTAATATTGGCTCTTAAGGGCATATTTATCACATTTTAAAATCAGTGGCAGCTAATTTTCCTTGAATGACAACTGCTTCAAGAGATTTATGTGGTGAAGCATGTACTATTGTGTATATGTTCAAATACACACACACGCACACCTTTTACTATATAGTACAAAGATTTCAACTGGTAAGCTTAGATCAGAATCTCTTAAAAGATTTACATGCACCCCAATGTTCACTTTTAATATATTGAGTTTTGTGTAAAATGAATAAAGGTTGTTGTTTTAAAACTACAAAACTGTTTCAGGTCACATATAATTATAGATAAATTCAAAAGATGTATATATACTCTTAAAATTATGTGTATCTGCATTTTAAAAAGAGCTTCTAGAAATAGTTTGAAATCTATTCTTACATGGCTTCTTTGATTATTTTAGTATCATTCTATGAAAGAGCAATACGCCTTTTTCCCTCCCAGTTCAGCAGGCAAGTAGTGGCTGGTAAAGCAGGGAAAACCAACTCACTATGTGCTACACTGTGTTTTTACTGACTGAGCACACACTAGGTCAACACAAAGGATCAAATCAATTATTTTGACTGAAATTACCTATCACTTGAGGAGATCCCTCACTTTGAACACAAGTCTGACTCATAATTTGTCAGAACAGAAATCATTTTCATTTAAAAGGGCTCGATGAGTTTCACTCGTAGACGTAGCCTCGATAAAATCTGTGAGAAAGGAAAAACAGTGATTTGGCCGTAGAATGCAAGGGAAGAAACACATCTGTAATCAATGAACAAGTAATTGCTCAAGGCTTATTACCTGCTGAGCATGGTGCTAGAACTACAAAGAATAGAAAAGAAATATAAAAAAGTGTTCCTGTCCCGAAATCGCTTACAATCTGGTTGAGAATGCATGAATGATTACAGGAATTATCCCAGGAGCAATACAAGATAGCAAGGCGATCCATGCCAAACAGTGTAGTAACACACATGTTTTATGGAAGTGGGCTTAGTACAAAGTTTTGGAAGGGCAGGACGGTGACTGTGAAAGGGAGAGAAGACAGGAGTGTCTGAGATCAACGCAGGAATTGTTCTCATTTGTGTCTACCTATGTTTGTTCCTGTTTCCTCTGCAACTTGGTCTTTTTCCTCTGAAAAGAATACTAGCTTTGACCTCACAATTTATTTTTAAATTTTGTTTTAAAAAAAATCCCCAAAATTGAAATCAAAGGCATATTGTGAACTTGGAAACCGATTTTCCACATCTTTGATAAAGGGTTGATATTGTCAGAGCAATTACCAATCAGTAAGGTCAAAGACAGCAGTAGAAAAAAGCGTGAGCCAGAGACTAACACTAGACAACTGACAAAAGAAGGATGCTTGACACATTTCAGTGCAACAGGCTACTTGACTTCATTGATAAGCACAGCAATTAAAATTAAAACCATGAAGGACCGTGTTTTTCACCAAACTGCCAAACGGTAACTAAAAATTATGACATTTGAGGATGCCAAATGTTGGGAGGAATGGGACATTTGTTCATAGACAATGGGAGGATAAATTGACGTAACAATTTTGGAAGGTGTTTCAGAAATATGCGTTAAAAGATATGACATATATAATGATCTCTGGCCCCGAAATTAGATTAGGAAGACATTTTCTTCAGGGGATAAGCATGAATATGCTCAAAGGTTTAACAGATAAGGATGGTCACAGCACTGTTCAAGCTTTTAGAAATTTGGAAATGACATAAAGGTCCAATAACTGAGAATTGTTTTTGATAATTAAAGTTTAAAATTAAAATTAATTTGTGGAATAATATTTAGTGATACAGAAATATGTCCTATATGCTAATGTACGTAACAAGCCATAAAATGCTATATGCATATATGGAATGCATTTCAAGCTTTAGAAAAAAATAAACAAAAAAAGTGGAAAGAGATATATTAATATGTAACCAGTGTAATAGTAATTCTTTGGATGGGAGGAACGCTTCCAAAGTAAAAATTTACAAAAATTAACATTATTTTTGTTAGTTGAAGAAATTTATTCACAAAATGATGCTGCAAAAATATTTTCAGACTAAAGTTGTTTGTACATATTTAAAATTATTTTATTAGGTTAGGTGCTTGCTGCATATTGTCTTCCAGAGGATTTTCCGATACTGTACATTTGCAACAGGAATTTGTGATATCATTGTTACTGCAGCTTCAGCAAGAGGAAATATTTAATATTTCTATAGGGTAATGCTAATTTGTTTTTTAAAACTATCTTTTGGGATTTCTTTTTTTAAAATGCTACATTTGTACTTGTTTTAACAAAGTGATAAGTTTAATTTTCAAAATTACAATTGGCAGATATAAAAGTGAAACATTTAAAACGTGTATAATTTTTTTAAAACTTTATAAGCATTTATTGATAGATTTAAAAGTCCTTTTCCCAAGATGTTCTTGGGTCAGGAGAAATGGAATCAGGAAGAGATTTGCTTAATGTTCTTTCTGTGTGACTTACCTCATGAGAATAGAAAGGGCAACAAAAAGCAAAACTCTAAGCTCTAACCACATTTTGCTTCATGGCTTTAAGTACAACTCACTCTTGACTAACTTAATTAACAGAAGGAATGATGGATTTAATCACAAGCAATAATAATCAAAAGCTTTCTACTATTTCCTTGTGTTCACCATGTGTTCATGGTATAATTTTTTATCAAATATGCCACATTATACCACATATATTTGCCTTTTACTATCGAAAGTAGGATGAGATCTGGGGACACATAGAGATATATAAAATATTTGAGGGAAGTCATTTTGATTTTTAAACAGTTCTGAGAGAAAGCAATATAGATTACGGATAAAAACAGATTTAATTGTGGCATGTTTCTTTGTCAGTGTGGCTCCTGATTCTAACTCGAAACCAAAAGATATTGACATGATTAACTTGCAGAATTTATTTCTTGCAGAAGAGTGAAAGTTTCCTCTCACCCATACTTATTCTGAAAATGAAAATGCTTTCCCAGACTGTTCAGTGTGGCAGTTTTTCGTTAGGGTCAATCAAACCTATGGGCCAATGTCCTTTGTCAACTAGTCAACAGTACAGCTTTTCTCAGTCATGAAAAACGAATTTTTTTTCTTTGTAGGCATTCTTGGGAAGGGAGAAGTTTTTTCTTCGACTTTAAATCATAAGTTAGAGGGACATTTCTTCCAGGAATAGAGTGATTTTGTTTGTTTCCCCCAATTTTTTCTTTTAAAAACAACAAAAATAATTTTCTGAGTTTTTTGATGGCGGGACTATGAAGGAATAACCTGAATTGTGTTTGAGCCCAGCAGGGAGAGAAACAGGAGCCTTTGCTTAGGGAGCTCTCTTTTGTGAACTAGTCATTCCAAACCCTGGTCTTGACCTTGTCACCCACTTGACCCTCTTCCAACTCATTGAGCAAGCGAAGCTCCTATTGGTGACCGTTTGGGACAAAGGACCTAGGTGGTCAGACACAAGACTGGACATTGTAAAACTTGCACTCTATAACCTGACTTGCAACTGTGATTCTGTGGAAACCTCAGTGCTCTGCCTTTTCCGATAGATCTTATACAACTGTCTTTGGGTCTCCTCCCCCTGCTGATTTCCCCTTCTCATTAAAGATTTAAGAGCAGCGAACTATGGAGAGGTGCTCATATTGCTGAAGTTTTGTTGGTTTTGTAAAACGTAGTGTGGCACACTCACCCTCCCAAGCATTACAGATAAAGCTAGAATGTCATTAACGAGACTAAATACAGTAAGGACGACGGAAAGAGCACCATTTCAGAAGTCAGGACATCTACATTCTTATATCTTTCTCTTTCATAGGCCTTATCATTAAACTAGTTATTTAAAGAAACTTCTTTGTGCCCCTGTTTCCTTCTCCAAAGGAATAAAAAAGCTGTGCTAGCCATGACCTTTCCAGGTTTAGCTGTCTGCATGTCTAACCCTGCTCACAAAACTGTGTTTAAAAATTATTTTTACTTCCCTTCTTCTGTAAGATGAAGTTTTTTAGCCAATAATATCAAATTATTACAACCTAATTTGCCACAAAACCTACCACCAAATCTGTTCATAAAAATATTCTCAAAGGCTATTTTAGAAAGCCTGTGTGCTAGTACTTTTGGCTGCTTTCTAAACAGAAAAGGCAAACAAAGTTTCTCTGAAGATAAGTAGATGCTTATTTTATCATAATATATATAACTTTTTTCCCAGAGGGCTCATATTACAAAACAAAGTACCAAGCAGTAAACACATTTACAGACATCCTAAAGTTAAAGAGAAAATAAAATCATAGTCTATGCCAGATCTCATCTGATTTTAGAAAACGAAGTCTTAAGTAGATTGTCACTACTGCCAAACAATGTAAACTTTCTATCCGCAAGCTGTTTGGCTTTTTTGTGCCTTAGAAGCAAATGATCAGATGTGGTTGTGCAAATCAAATATATTATTTCAAACCATTGAATTATACTTATGATAACATTATCGAAATGGTAATCTAATAAAAATCCAAGCTTCCATAGTCCCATCTATTTTCAGATTTTCACAAAAGCCAATCGAAATCCTACTTTCTGCTGTTTCATATTTAATTACACTGGCTGTTCATATGAAACAATTTGTCAACAGTTTATAAGCTAAAAGAAAAAGGGAAAAAATTGCGCTTTACAGATATGTTGAAATGTAATTTGTGGCTTTAAAAAATAGCTTACTTAATAAAAATTTGCAAAGGTTATAGGATGAATATTAATATGTAATGACAAAGCAAAAATTAAACATTAGAAAATTGAGGTTAAAAATTTGCTACAGATGCTTAGTTGATATAATAATTTGGATCTTTATAAACACTTTGTAAGATCAAGTAACATCTGTGTATTGTTGAAAAATCATCAGTATTTTGAAATACTTGATTTAAAGATATCAACTGGATTTAAAATTTGTTGTTTCATAATGAGACATGTTAACATTACATTTATCAATGAATAAAAGTAAGATTTGTTACATTTGAAGCATGGATATATCTACCACTTATGTTTTTTAAATGCTTAAATAATTTGAATTCTGGTCAATGGATATGATGGAGTCTATAAAATGGAGTAAAAAGTGATAAATACATTTTTGCTATTTGCTATCTCCTATTCACCTAAACAAATTTTTTCACAGATGATCTCTCTAAAAAACATGAAGTCATCATTTAAAAAATCTTAATTAGGATATATGCATAGCCAACCAAATCATAAAACTATATAATAAAACGTTATATACACTAGAGCAAGCTCTGGTCTCATTTTAAAATTTGAAAATATTTTATTTCGAAGTGGTGCACAAGTTCAATATGTAACATTTTCCCTAGTACTTGTGTCTTTCTTTTCTTAGCATATTTATATAAAATAAAGAAAGAATATATATATTCTTTCACCAGGGCCCTTATAGAAACCTCCGAAGTCCTTCCAGTTTACCCTGCTGTGCTGTATGAATACAGTCTTTTAACCTGTGTCTGAATGTGAATTTGGGAAGTCCTTCCTAAGGAAATAAATTTAGCTGATTGTTGGTTACAGTACAATAAAGCAAATAAAGAATAAGCCCAAGATAACCCAAAAGTCAAGAATATTACCAAGGAGAAAAATCTGTTGACTGTTTCTCAACGCATTTCTTGGTTTACAAGACTTAAAGAAGCTGTGAGAGGAAGCATATTGTGCCCTTGGATGTTAGATTATAAAGATATTCCAAAAGGCAAACATTCCAAAGGCATTGATCCTTCTCCAAGTTTCTCTGAAGGGGTTCCCAGTGTGCTAATGATGAAAACATGTACTGGACATTCGTTGTGGTTTCTTATAAAGACCATGTTATAGATTGTCTGAAGTTAGAGTCAGCGACTAAATCTTGCACAACTTGAGAAAGTTTTGGTATTTGGGAAAATAGCTTCAAAGCTTCACTCTTCTGGGGACTATCTGGGAACAGGAAGGGAAGAAACATGTATATACTCTTAAAATAACGTGCATCAATAAATCAACATTCACATTAAATTCTTTAACTGAGTGGTGATACATATCAGAATTTCTGTTAACTGCGGAGACACAAAGATCTTTTTTAAAAAAATATGCTACTTTAAAATCCCATACAGAAATAGGCCTGGAACTTTTTACGTACGAATTCCCCAAACTCACAGTTCTTAAGACTACTGTGGTTTTTATCTCATCTACTGTTTGAGGGTTTTCCAGGTTCAATATTGTGTGCATCAAATTACTCCATATTCCTGTATGTTTCATAGAGTCTGAAGAGACAAAATAAAATACTTTCCTTTTGATCTAAAGTGGCATTTCCTATTTAAGAACCAAGAGCCACAAGAAAGTTTTAAAGCTCCTGCAATTAATGTATTTTAAAAAGCTGTATATACAGCCTAATACTGATCACAATTTCCAGTGAAAGCTTTCCAAGTCTACTGGAAAAGGCAGAGTCAAAAGGAATGTCCATGTGCCTGCAAATAATAGCAAAACTCTACACTGTGCTATGAATAATAACCTAAGAGTTATTGAAGGCATGAGAATAACTTATAAAAAGCAATTGTAAAGAATTTTGTAAAATATTATTGCCATTCAAATGTTAAATGATGACAACAGAAGTTCTTCAGGGACTGGTAAAAAGCAAACACTATTGGAAGAGGAACTATAATGAAAAAGTAAAGAAAACAGAGCGGATATAAAGACCTCATAAATTTGAGAGAGAAAAAAAGACGATTGTGAGTGATAAAAGGAAAAGGCTTACCAATTTTATGTCCAATTCCACGAGAATAGATGGCTCGTTTTTAATTTCAAGGGATTTAAACCCAAATGGGAGAGTCACACTTAATCTCTTAAAAGTTTATAGAGACATTTTTCATACACATAACAAATATAAAATAAATATACACTAATTGAGTCTACTATTTTACAGGCCATATAATGCAATTACATTATTTTTGGAGGAACATAAAGTAACAAGGGCTCATCATTTCTGAGAATCCTAATAAATACCTACACGGGAAAAGTCTGTATAAAAGACAGAAAGATAAGATGTTCAGCCATCTTCATTATTCGCCATGAAAATCAAGATCTTTAGGGAAAAAATGCCTTTGTAATCAAGTCTTGTTTCCTAAGACCAACCCTTTACGGAAAAATGATGATGGTGAAGAATTCCCAACAAAATATATTTAATTATTCTAACTTGTGTTTTACATCTGAAGTAATTTAATCTGTAAATTACCTGCAAAACAAATAGCATGGGGCATGCTCTTTCTGAAACTGGTACGTTGAATCAAAATGAAGGATAAAGAAAAGATCCTTATGTAAATCAGACACAGGTTTTGCCAGTCCTGAAGAACGGATTCCTTACTCTTTCATTGCCCTAATTGGAACTTGTATGTTCTTAATTATTGCTGCCTGGCCCCTTAGCAAGACAAAGAAGAATAAAACATGAATGATGCTCAAACGTTCTCTGACTTAACAATAATGAACAGTCTGTTTTTAAGACTAAAATAATAGGATTGGAGTCAAAAGATATTTTGATTATCTCTGTTTCACTGAAGTGTTTTTATTCATTTTAGAGTAGTCCATCTTCCAAGAAGCAAGACTTACCTCCCATAGCTAAAGGGAGTCAGTACCTTGGAGAATTCGAGTTCATTCAGTACTTAGGCTATGTATTCAGTTTCCCCATGGTTGAGCTAGCTCGTTTTTGTCTCCTCTGTAGGGTCTGGGTTATCCTGTTTAGATTTTGTATTGACTACTATGTTAAAGGGCAGCTGCTGGATTCTCAATTCTCATATGGCATGAAGAATGAGTGATAAAAAAGGATCTAGGAGAGAGAACAAAGGAAGTAGAAGACAGTAAGGGAGAAAAAGGCAGTAATCCAAGGGATTTCCTCCTTCAATCTGCCCTGAAGAAAACATCTGCCTGGATGTTTTACGCTGAGGATGACCTGTTAACATAATCCAAAGTCAGAGGAGTGCAAAGGGGAACGATGTGCTCATACACTTTGTAAAAACTGAGAGACAAAAGCAAGTGGATAAAATTATGTTTCTCCAAAAAGAACAATATGAAAATGTTATTGTCAGAAAAAACGAAAAAAGAAAAGAAAATGGTGCATATGTTTAGACAGAAATCATAAAGAACAGGCTCAAATTTAGAGAATTTTGAGATCATCTTATCCAATGTTCTTGGACTCACTTACCCAAACCTTGGTCTAGAGTGATCTCTGAGGCTTCCTCCTGTGGAAACTTGCAGACCAGTTCAAGGAGACTACCCCAGCCCTGTCTTGCAACAGGGCTCTATGTAAGTTCACCCAGACATGGCACTGGGATTTGAGGAGTTTCCCAGAAGCAGAGATCATAGCTTCCCATGGCAGCTACTTCTGCATTTAACATCCCTTTCATCTGGATGGCTATTTTTCATAAAATAAAATAATTTAATTTAAGTGAGGAAAAACAATGAATCCATTTAATACATTATTGCT
Source organism: Cephalopachus bancanus (assembly GCA_027257055.1). Lineage (NCBI taxonomy): Eukaryota > Metazoa > Chordata > Mammalia > Primates > Tarsiidae > Cephalopachus > Cephalopachus bancanus. Next base: position 2,515,863 of record JAPVLO010000140.1, read on the forward strand.
AAGAAGAACATGGATTCCCAAACTAGGGAGAATCCATGATGAGCAGAAAGTAGCCAAAGCAATTCCAAACCTCATGCATCAGGATTCAAGCATCAGAAGAGATTCCAGGCTGCCATTAGACCAGGTAGGAGAGACAGTGACCACAGAAAATTTCATCCACCCTATGTCAATGCACCTCCTAAATTCCAAGTGCTTTTAAAAATTGACTTTATTTAACAACAGACAAACTAAAGGAAAAAAGGGAGCAGAGAAAAATGTATTATCCAGATCAGCCAGAGCATCTTTGTTGAATCAAAGGAAAATATTTGAATGACATTTACTGTTCCCTTAGTCTTTGTCTTACAAACCCCTTAGAGCTTTCTAGGGTGGAGGCTACTCTTATCATTCTTAGAAATATGCTTTAAACCTTGCAGTTTCAATTTCATTTATTGCATCTGAATTCATTCCCTCTGCTACTATTTAGGCTCCTTTTCTGTTATCATTCTTGATGAAGACAGAGACACTGGTTCTCCAAGCTTTCAAAGAGAGCACAGTTTACCCAGAACCAACAAATCAGACATTTGTCTCAAAAATATTGTCCAAATGCCCACTTTTATAGGAAAAACGGCATTTCAGGAAACAACGACCTCCTTAAACTAAGTCATTTCTTTCTTAAAATAGGTCATTTCTTCCACAGTTATTTATTAGTTAGGCACATTTACTCAAGGAAGCTACTCACGGGTCTCAGGCCAGGAGACGATCCCAGGAACACCTAAGTTTAAATGTTTGTGTTCATAGGGTAGACCCTCCATCTGTGCTCATGGAGCTAGAGTTCTCTCCTGCTTTTGAAGATTTTAAAAATATAACTGTAGTTGTTAGTCTGTGGTAGCTTCTAGGTAAAGAAAGTAGAAACTGAAACCAAAGAGGTAGAAAGGCCTTGATATGTGGGATTCCTGGTGCATTTCTAGTTGGGGAGAAGAATGGCTGACAAATTCATTCAAAGCTGAAAGAAAACACTGGGGCTCTCTGGATAATATACTTACTCGTTTTACCCATATTTTATTTTCAAATTAATATGGGACTGATATAACTGTCCAATGTAGTTATGAGAGTAATCCAAGTCCATTCATTTTTATTTATTAACCAAGAAGTTTATGACCCAGACTTGGCACCGAAGAGTCTACACTCTTGTTGGGGAGGCTAGACTTCGGCTTGAAAAACAATGAAAGAAGCATCAAAACAGAGACAGTTTAGTCAAAGGGTGTTAATGGCATTAAATTTTATTGTGTGTAATCTCTCTGGGCGTTCTTATCCAGAAAAGAACTCCTTCAACATTTCCTCTTAGATTAAAATTTATGTACCCAGAAATACTCTAGAGATGCTGTGTTCTTCTTTCGTTTCCACCACATTTAGCCTATACTGATTTACACTGGATCCAGGCCCATCTAAAAGAGTGCTCCCTTGTGCTACATTACAGACCTTCCATACAAATAATGGTTGTCAGTATTTAATGAGCCTGGACTACATGCTCAGCACTGTCCTGAAGAGTGTGCAACTAATTGCAATCCTATGCTGTAAGTACTAGGATCATTCCCATTTTGTGGATAAAAGAATTTGAGTCACAAAATTTAGTCACCTGTCCCAGTTCACAAAGCAAGTAAATGGTGGAAGTCAGAGCCAACCTAGACAGACTGACTCCCAAGCCCATTAGTTTAATCATAACACTGTATTGTTGACATTTTTGTAATGAAGATAGAGTTAGTTGTTTGAAATAGTTTCTAAGGGATGAAGTAGATGGATACAGAGTGAGTTTTACCATATCTGATTATTTATTTTGATTCAAGCATCAAAATGCCAGGCATTGGGTTAGACGCTGGGGACAGAACATAACAAAATCCGGTTACTGTGACTTGTAAAGCCTTATCTAATCCTCACAGCAGGAATGAGAATGTCAAGGAGGGCAAATGCAATACTGTATGACAGGAAAGTTTGCAGTAGTGATGGAGTTTCTACCTGGGCATTGGGTTCAGACACCACAACTAAAGATAAGTGGAGCAGTCTTTTCTCCTACAGGCAGACATACTACACCTTGCAATAATGTAAGTACTTCTGGAAGATTAGAACTCTCCATCTTTCCTAAGCTTGCTAATTATTCCAGAGCTAAAATATAGCCCTGTAGAATGTTTCAGGCTTATATAAAAGTTAATTTAGTGAGTCATAAAAAAGAAGCAACATCTGTATTCAGTCAACTTAGTCAAAATTTACTGAAAGTATGAGAATATTAGGAAAGTCTATTAATGATGAATAATCATGCTCAGCATAATAAAGACTCATTAGCGAAAAGATTGGGGGTCGGCGGTGGAGAAGTGAGTTGAAGATTAAAGTCAAACCAAAGCATGGATGGGTTGTTGCTGCAGGATTAGGGGGGTCTTTGGTATCATAAGTAAAGAAAAGTAGTGCACGTTAGTTCATGGAAAGACAGTGAAAACAAAATTGTCCCTTATGTCATCTAATTTTGAAATTTTTTATTATTTATAACCGTTTAGAGATTTATAAGAAGAAAAAGGCAATGGAGAAATTATGAATCATTAGGATGTAATGATGAGTTTCAAAGACCACTCCTAATGAAAAGCAGAATTTTTCAAAAATAAAAAAAACCCAAACCCATATTTCTGTTTAAAATCTATAATGATGTCCTGATTCTTTTGAAGTCCACTGAACTACAATATGTGCTTATATTGACTCTTGAATTATGATTTAAATTTGTGCTATATTTAGGAGGTAAAATATTTATTGTCTTACATGAAGAAATTTAATTATGGAAAATTGAGGAAAGATAGAAGATTGAAAGCACAAAATAGTAGTCATTAAAATTACACTGCATTGTTTTATAAAAAAAGAAACATGCACATCATTTCATATATTCTTGGATAAAATACATGTGAGCAAAATACCCCAAAATGTTAACAGAGCTATTTCTGCAATGTGGGGGCATATTTTTTCTTTTCTCTTGAGTTTTCAAAGTTTCTACAGTAAGTTAGTACTACTTTTATAATTATTCTAGAAAAGGGTGATGCAATTTTAATATAGACCTGCATCTATGTTCTTGAAGAGATGGAGTAGATGATAGTAAGTTAAATACCTATAAGAAACCCAAATTATTAGCAGTGTATAGCCAGCGTTTACAAAGAACAAATCAAACCAAACAAACTTAATAGCTTCTTTTTGGCTTGAACTGCAAGATTCAGCAGATGTTACATTGGAATTTTAGTAAAGGACATCATATGGTCTCCTGAGGTTTCACTGACAAAATGAATTTAAATCTATTTGGATCAGAGAAACTGCAATTGGTTGAAAAACAAGGCTGAAAGTCTGTAAACAAAAGGAAATAATGACCTGATCAAGGAAGATGCTAATGAAAGAGCCAGCCTAGCATCAATCAACAATAAGCCCTAGGGAATAAAGGCATAGCTAGGTAGCACATGGAGTGTATAAGACAGGAAAAAGGCACTGGTGGGAAGCAAAAATGGCAACGGGGAGGAGAAAGGAAGGATTATTAAGCACCTGCTTTATGCAGAGTATTGTGCTAGAGTCTTTCATGTGTTGGTCTCTTTTACTATGTACACAATAACCCTCCAAGACAGGAATTCATTCTAATCAACAGATGAATGAATTAAGAATAGCAAAAGACGCTAAACAAAACAAATAACAAAACACTAACTCATTTATTTGATTAAATGTGATCTGAAAAACAAAACTTATCAATAGTGGGTACCTAGTAAGCAGAAAAAAACAGAAATTACCCTGCTGAACATTGACAGAAGTGCGCCATATCAGGTGAAAGGAAAAACAAGACTTTGTTTTTCTTTTGTGGTGTGTGTGTGTGTGTGTGTGTGTGTGTGTGTGTGTGTGTAGGCTCCACTTAATAACAAGGAAGACACAAGGACAGTTAGTTAGCTCCTTTCTCTAAAAGTATGGTGAAATTATAACTGGAGTGTTATTTCTTATTATGAAAGATTTATTTTAGCAAAGAGAATAAGGTACATAAAAATCCTAAGGTATGTCTGTGGAGAGCCTGATGAAATGTTGGCAGGGATGAGATATCCGAAAAACATAAGCACTTGGGGAAGATCATGGTGCCTGATCTAAACAGGATAAGTAGGATAAAAGTAAAGGAAGGAAAAAAAAAATAGGTCAAATATCAATAAAAGAACTTTCCAATAGTAGAAACTATCAAAACCAGAAGATTTGCTCCCAATGGAGATTCATGATTTTGGAAGATCTAATACTTCACTGAGTAAACATGAAAGAATAACTAAACGGGAACAGTTCTCAATTTTATGCTTCTATAGATTCATTTGTAAACAAACTCTTGAGCAATGATGCCTCATTTATTCATCAGCGCGAGGGAATAAACTGCTCCATGGAAGTCAGTTCCCCAGATAATGCAAGCCTTGCCACAGTCGCAGATTTTTCCTTAATTTCAACCTCTTTCATGGAAAATAATTTAAATTGCATTACTCAGCTCCTCGGCTTCTGAAACATTCCAATTCAGGATGATGATACGGGGCGGAACCACTGTATATGGACAGGTCTTGGAACATGGAGTTAGGACAAGCCAAGTTCCCATCTCGGTTCGGGCAGGAAGTGGCTATGATCTTAAAGGTCAGTTATCCCTCTGGTCCGTAATCGTTAAAAGTATCTATCTGCAAATAAAGTCAGAAAGGAAAAATGGTCTCATTCACACATGCAAGTGTTTTTCTTTCTTTTTTTCTCTCTATTTATTGTTGAGATGTGGGACACAAGTCAGGATCAAGTGAAGCTCTGGCCTCCAACTGGCCTTCGCTTCCCCTGGTTTAGGATCAGGTTCCCTTGGTGATGCCACGTGCTCCCCCCACCTCCCGTGGCAGTGCCCCTCAACTGCTGATCCCTCCCTTGTAGCATCGTGATAAATGTTCAGGACCCACTTATGAGTGAGAACGTGTGGTATTCGATTCTTTGTTTTGGTGATAGATCACTGACTATGATGAACTAAGTGTTTTTCTATGATCAGTCTTGAGAAGCTGAGTAAGTGGGTAAAGGGGATTTTAGCATCCTAAAGCCATATCATAACAAGACAACCAGAATGTATTCACTTATTACTGGTAAAATTAAATACATGCACACTTTTTATTGACAAGTTGTTCAACTGATCCCACTTTTTTTAAGAGCTTTGCTGAGGTATAATTGATACACAATAGACCGTATAATTTAATACATTTTGACATATGTATATATGAATAAAACCATTACCACAGTCAAGATAACAAACATATCCATCAGTCCCGGAAGTGTCTTCATACTCTAGTACAATTTCTCTTCTCATTCCTCTGCCCTTTCACCAGGAAACCGCTGATTGGATTTCTGTCACTGCAGATTTGTTTACATTTTCTAGAATTTTCTGTCAGTGGAACCAAACTGTATATACGTTTTCTTGTCTGGATAGTTCACTCAATATATTATTTTGAAATTCATCTCTGTTGTTGTGTTTATCAAAAGTTCATTTCTTTTTATTGTTAAGACATCCTTGCCTTATTCCTGATTTTAGGGGAGAAGGTACTTAGTATCACATTGTAGATTTTTCATAGATGTCCTTTATTAAGATGAGAGCACTATCTTGTATCCCTAGTTTGATGAGAGCATTTTAATTTTTAGATGTAAATGGATATTAGGTTTTGTCTAATAGTGTTTCTGTGTCTACTGAAAGGATCATATGGGTTTTTTGTATTTGTTAATATTATAGATCACACTAATTGATTTTGAATGTTAAACCTACCTTGCATTTCAGGAATAACCAATACTTGGTCTGGAAGTATTATCTCTTTTCTATACTGTTGGATTATATATGCTAAAATTTTGTTAAGCATTTTTATCTTTACCTTCATTAGAAATATTGATTTGTAGTTCTCTTTCCTTGTTACGTTTTTTGTTTCACAACAAAACAAACATTTCTTTGTGATGTTGGTCTCACAGAATGCATTGGGAAGTAGTTTCTCCTCTCAAAATTTGTGGAAGTATTTGTGTAGAATTGGTATTATTTCTTGATTAAATGTTTGGAAGAATTCAGAAATAAAGTAATCTGGACCTGCGTTTTCTTTGTGGAAATGTTTTTAACTAAAAAGTAAATTTCTTTAATAGATATAGGAGCAACCAGGATATTTATTGCTTGTTATGTAAGCTTTGATAGCTTTTGTTTTTTAAGGGAATTGCCCACTTCATACAAGTTATCAAACATATTTGCATAAAGTTATCCATAGCATTCCATTAGAGTCCTTTTAATATCTATAAAATCTGTAGTATTAACAACTATCCCATTCTGAATATTGGTAATTTGTGCTTTCTTTCCCTTTTTTCTCCCATATGTCTACCTAGGGGTTTATTAACTGTATTAATGTTCTTTAAAAACTAGGGTTTGATTTAATTATTTTCTCTAGTTTGTTTTTTATTTCCTTGACTTACCCTCTGTTCTTTATTTATTTTATTTCTTCTGCCTACTTTGAGTTTAATTTTTTTTCTTGCTTTTTTCTAATTTGGGGGGACAGAAACTGAGGTCATCATTTTGAGACATTTCTTGTTATCTATTACAATCATATTGTTCTGTTTCTTATCACGCCTGAAAACTTTTTATTAGATGCCAGATCGTGTGAATTTCATCCTTTTGGATGAGGATAATTTTGGATTCCTATAATTGTTCTTGAGTCTTATTCTGGGAGGAAATTAAATGACTTGGAAAGAGTTTTAAGATTTATTAGGTGGGCTTACAGCAGAATTTACCCTGGAGCTACTTGTTCTGTACCTTTGAGGCAAGAATATTCTAAGTACTATACCTGATGTTCCATAAAGTGGACTTTTTCCCTTCTACTCATGGGAGCAGGCACTGACCCTGAATGAGTTCCAGGTACTGTTCCCTCCATTCCTTTAGGGTGGTGGTTCTTCTTCTCTGACCTTGGGCAGTTTCTTTACGTGCACTTGCTGATCAGAACCCTGCTGAATACTCCAGGACAATCCTTTGAGGATCTCTGGAATTTTCTCTGCTCTCCATTACTCTGCCCTGTGAACTGTAACCCCTCTGTCTCTCCGGATTCTTGGTTCCATTTCCTCCACTCAGGGGGCCCACTGGGTTCTGCTTTTGTGCCTGCTTCCTGCACCACAGCCTGGAAACTCAAGCGAGTAAGCCAGGGCAAGCATCGCATGATTGATTTCCTCTTCAGAGGGACCATTCGCCTTCCTTGCCTGATGTCTGATATCTCAGAAACCATAGTTTAATATATTTTGTCTGATTTTTTAATTATTTCAGGAGGGAAGGTAAATCTGGCCCTTGTTACCTCTATTGACTAGAAGAGAAAGATATAAATATACCTTTTTAAAATAATACAAACTGACCTAATAACTAGCAATCACTGGATAACAGATTTTTTGTTACTTGCATTCAGTGTCCCCTCTCTCTGGCAAGACTTTAAATACTGCCTTATTGAGCCCAAGAGTGGACTTTTGACATGCACCAGTGGAATCTGAATAGAAGTGTCATGTCTCTTCTGCACAGAAGTTTTAAAAGTCAGCCTGTAGCTTATCATACACTCTCTTACCTCTGCCACAATGACTGCCCGTGTTCCAGAGGGAGGCTGCTCTTTCAGCTCGAGTCTCTGTGTGAGGCAAAGCTTCAGATGACCCAGGGTGGACTTGACCCTTTGTGATGCAAGCCATGTAACCCAGTCTGTCTAACACATACTGTAAGGAAGGCACTGGTTCTAGTTTCCAGAGCATCGAATGACTAATTCTATCTAATCCAAAGTCTCATTCCGTGCTCATTTACCATAAGGGAGAGCAGGACTTTCTTTACTTAAGAACTATTCCCGAAGTGTCTACTACATGCCAGAACTGTGATGGGCTCTGAGACACAAAGAGAAGAACCAAAAAGATACAGAATTCACAGTCTAGGGATACCCACCCAGGCACACACTTTCACAATTAATGGAGAATACTTTAACTGGGGTGAACGACGCCACCTTGGGAGCCCCTTGTAGGCTTTCTTTGCCTAATCCGTGAAGATCAGCTCAGGCTTTCCAGGGGCGAAACAACAGGGAGGAATCTGAAGGAAACTGGGGAGTCCGTCTTCTACAGAAGGGAGATAGAAGCATTGCTAGTAGAGGGAGCAGCACGTAGAGCAGCTGAGTGACATGTGCTGGCTTTGTGCATCTGAGAACTTCTCAAGGTTCTAGAGCGCAAATAAGAAACAAAGCCAGATAGATGAACACTCCTCTCTTTGAACTACCTCACACGTTTAGTTCACTTTTACAAACAGTTATTGACTAGAGCACCTACTAGCATAAAGGCAACTGAGTTGAGACCTCTACACTCTGAAAGCAGTAGCCAAATAGGAACAATAAAGAGTTATGCTGTCCAATCTATATGCCAGTAAGGGTATAGAATATGGACGAAAACAAAGGAGGAGGCAACTCTTCCTGGCGAGAAGGAGTGGTAACAGAAAAGATTGTGCACAGGTGATGTATTAATCTGGTAAGGTGGCCATAACAAAGTATCACAGACTGGGTGACCTAAATAACAGAAATTTATTTTCTCACAGTTCTGGAAGTAGAAGTCCAAGATCAAGGTGCTGGCAGACTTGATTTCTACTGAGACCTCTCTCCATGGTCTTTTCTTGGTGCATACTCATATCTTGTCCTAATCTCCTCTTCTTATAAGGATACCAGTCATATTGGATTCGTATTCACCCATATGACCTCATCTTACTTTATTTATCCACTTCAAGGGCCTGTCCCCAGATACAGCTACAGCCTGGCGCACTAGGGATTAGGGCTTCAACGTAAGAATTTCAAGGGGCGCAATTCAACCCATAACTGGTGACACGATCAGAGCCTTGACAAATTAGTATTTTCAGGCAAACAAGGGATGAAAAGAAATCTTGGAGGAGGAAACAATGCTAGCAAAGACAATGGGGAAGGAAGTTGGAACATGTTATATAGCTCCACTAGTGAATGGAGGATGAGATGAAAATAAAGCAGTAAGTAGGACTTTGTGGGTCTAAATAAAACCTTTTGATTTTATTCTGTAGAGTAGTTGTTCTTATCTGGGGCTTGACAATAGAATCACTTGGAGACTTAAAAACACCATGTCCCAACCCCACTCCCAATCAATTCAATCTGAATCTGTAGCGGTGGTATTTTAGAAAATGTCTACCCAAGCAATGCTACCATGCAGCCAAGGGAGGAGCCACAGCTGTAGAGAGTAGAGATGGAGAAGGTAAATCCGGTTATATTTGCGTTCGGGAAGCTCATGCTGACTGCAGTGAGGAAAGAGCTGGAAGGATGTGGGCCATGGGGGCAGAGAGATCACCTCGGAGGCGCCGTTGCAAGAGATGGTGAGCTGGAATGCCATGCAGAGACGAAGTGATGGGGATGCGAAAGGAACAACATGAGATGCTCGTAGTGTCGAAGAGAAAGGACTTGATTCTTTTTTTTTTTTGAGTCGGAGTCTCAATCTGTCGCCCAGACTGGAGTGCAGTGGCCGCTCCCAGCCACCACAGCCTTGACCTGCTGGGCCCCGGCGATCCTTCCACCTCAGCCTTCCGAGTAGCCGGAGTTACAGGCACACGCTACCACACCTGCCTGATTTTTTTTTTTTTTTTGATTTATTGTAGAGATGAGGTCTCGCCAAGCTGCCCAGGCGGGTCTCGAACCCGCGGGCTCAGGCAGTCCACTCACCTCAGCCTCCCAAGGCGCGGGATGACCGGCTGAGCCACCGAGCCGGCTAAAACCGAGCCCGGCTAAGCCTTAATTCCGTGTGGGAAATGAGAAAATGGAGAAGTTTGTCAAGATTCCTGCATTTCTGACACGAGTTATTGGGGGGGTGGAATTCAGTTCATTTATAACAGCAGCAGCAACCAACGTGAAGGAGGAAGATAAAAATTTAAGGGAATAACAGCAGGCTCAATCTTGGATTTGTTGGGTTTGAGTTTCTGGCGATGAAGTACAGGAAACACTGGTGTATACAAATCTGGGCTTAGGAGAGAAATCCTAACGAGAGGCAGATGCTTGAGGACATGTGTGTGACTCACAGCCAAAGTCAGGGAAGGGGTGACATGACCAAGACCCAGGAGGAAGGAGGGTCAAGGACAGTCCCCTGGGAACAGAAATGCTTGAAGAAAACTAGGAGGTCAATGCCAGAGAGAATCGGGGGGGAACAATGAGAAAGAAGCCAGGAAAGAGGGGATCAGCAGAGGCAAATGCCACAGAAGGATGAAAAATATCAGGATTGACAAGAACCCGTTGGACTTGTTCATCAAGAGGGGATTGATGGTACCTGTTCCGCAGTTTTGGCGAGGAGATGGAGTCCTCATCTCAGCTGCATGTTGATGGCAAGTGGGTTGTGTGGGAGAGAACTCACTGAGTACAAAACATTCTTCAGTGGAGGAGCACGCAAAGCCAGGGGGTGGGTACCTTTAGCAGAACTGTGGCCACAGTGATAGACAGAAGTGGTGAGGTGAAACAAGACCTCATGTCTACAAAAATGTTTTCGAAAATCAGCTGGGCATGGTGACTCACGCACGTAGGCCCAGCTGCTCAGGAGACTGCGGCAGGAGGATCATTTAAGCCCATGGATTCTAGGCTGCAGTGAACTAGGATCACATCACTGCGTTCCAACCTAGGTGACGGAGTGAGACCCTGTCTCAATTTTTTACAAAAAGACTCAAGAAAGCATCTTGGGAATTTGCTGTTAAAATGGAGTGGAAGATGTCAGCAAATTTGGAAGCTAGGTTTATTAGCTCCACGGGAAAATCTGGGGCAAGGGCAGCAGACGACGGAGCGGCAGGTGCTCATGTAGTTCGTGGAGATGCGGGTGATACCACTGGTTGGAAGAAAGATAGAGGAGGGGCGAGGGTGCTTTGGGATGGGGGCCAGGAAGTCCTGGTGTCTAGGATGATGGGCTGTGGTCAGCCAGCTGGAGACAGGACAATGGGCTCTCGGGAGAAAATCTGGCAGGGCACGAGGGAAATAAAAAAATCGGGCTTTCGTATACATAAGCAGCTCTGAGTCGCTGCGCTGAGCAGAAAAGAAAGATGATGATGATGATGAGGGTGAGGTGGAGAGGCAGAAAAGGGTTTGATGTGAGGCCTTGTATGCTCTGGGAGCTCTTTCCTCTTGCGTCACCTTATGATTAAAGCAGGAAGGTGGCATGGCCCGATCTGCGTTTTCAAAAGCTCTGTTCGTTACCTTGTGGAGGAGGTATTGTGAGGAGTCAGGCGGTGGAGACCCGTTTCAAACGAACACGTTGCAGCCGGGCTCGGTGGCTCAGCCTGTCACCCCGCGCCTTCGGGAGGCCGAGGTGAGTGGAAGGCCTGAGCCCACGGGTTCGAGACCCGCTTGGGCAACTTGACGAAACCTCATCTCTACAATACATCAAAAAATTAGCCGGGCGTGGTAGCACGTGCCTGTAATTCCGGCTACTCGGAAGGCTGAGGCGGGAGGATCGCCGGAGTCCAGCAGGCGAGGCCGCGGTGGCCGGGAGCGGCCGCTGCACTCCAGTCTGGGCGACCGAGTGAGACTCCGACTCCAAAAAAAAAAGGAACACCTTGCATAGACCCAGGCGAGGGTCTAGAATAAATCGGCGGTGGTGTTGCGGCAGGGGAAGCAACAAACTGAGCAGACAAATGGAATTGACAGAAGCCAAACTTCTTCCTGCCAGTCATTCACCGTAAATGCTTGGCAACAAATCGTACTTAGCAGCTACGATATGTTAGTATGTCAAGATGTGGCAGAGAACAGGACGTGGAGCTCACACTGTGAGTACCAAACTAAAGCCTAGAAGGATCACCAGGAAGAAACACCTGGAGAAGCAACAGGAGGAGGGAGAGAATAAAAGGAAGAGGAGGAGGAATCAAAGCCTTTGTTTTTAAGAAACACGTGACATAATTGTCTTAATTTGATGCCCTCCATCCTGATGTAATATATATGGGAATATGCAACATTGTTTTAAAAAGTCTTTGTCTTTCAGAAATCTTCCAAATTTCTGAAGTCTATTTAAAATCAGTGTTTAGATAAGCTTTGGTTGACACGTGTTTATTATTAGTTTATTTCTGTCATTATCACTTGTGTTGCTGTTGTTCACTATGAAGTTAGTCCATGAAAATATAACCATAAACAATAGGATGATCAGAATAAAAGGGTGTTATCTTCTCAGGGGATTTCCATACACAGAAGAAACCAGAAAGCTGACTGATCTATTGGTACAGAGAACTATCTTAATTCCTGCCCTATTCAAAGACACAAAGCATAATACATCTTACTGATCACATGAATGACCAAGCACAACTGGTAAGTGACTCAGACACACATAAGACTTGAAGTAAATTTCTGCAACTTTGTAAAATAAGGAAGAAGCTAGAACACATATAAAATGAATTTTCATATAGTCTTTCTTACATCAGATACAGAAATCTATCCTTGAAGAAATATGATTAGGACTTGCAAATAATTCACAGGAGTAAGGCAACTTGAAACAGCATCCTTCTCTTAGGAGTGCAGCTGTTCTGACTCAGAAATGAAACTAAAACTTGAGCAAAATATTTGCTTGAGGAAATTCCTTCCCTTCTTCCTGATAGCCCCTCACACACACTAAAACTATGAAGGATCATTCCTCATCACAGGGAAATTTAAAGAGTAATACTAAATCTGTCTTAGAGTATGAACTCGTTTCATGTCTCACGAAATGATTGGTTCCCATTTGAAGATTTTTCCCAAAAAGGTTAGAGCACCAAGGAATATTCGCATCATCAGGAGATTCACAGACTAGGCTGAAGCTTAGAGCAGAAGAATCTTGGAGGTAATTTTTAGTTCTAACAACTGTATTATTCTGTGCTTTCCAATTCCTCGGTATTTTATGACCCAGTACATGTCTCGTAACATTTTTGAAAACAAAAAGTAATGCGTTTACCAACTATAACATGGATGGATCTCACAGACAGCATGTTTAGTGAAAGAGGCCAGACACAAGTAATATTACTATATAATTTCAATTAAATGAAGTCCCAAATCAATCAAAATGAATCTATAGTGATAGTAATCAGAAAGCGGTTGCTTGAGGCGAGGTGGAAATTGAGCAGAAGGAACCATAGGGAAATTTAATGTGGTGATGAGGATGTTCTAAATTTGGGTGGTGGTTGCACAGGCGAATGCAATTGTTTAGTAACCTTCCAACTGGAAATAAATGCCATGTATTTCATTGTATGTAAATTATGCCTAATTTTTAAAATGTACTGCTCATAAAAACGTAATTCGTGTTACAAAATTTTAAAAATATTTTATTTCATGTTACTATACAGCGTGCATTGGCTCAAAGCAGGCTATGATTTGAAAATCATATGACTAATGGCTATCTTCTAAAATTCTAAGAAGTTAGTTACTGAAATTATTTTGTTTCTTACTTACAATCTTATATCTAATGGCTATATTCTAAAATTCTAAGAAGTTAGTTACTGAAATTATTTTGTTTCTTACTTACAATCTTCTGTCTAGAATCTAACAGCAAGCAGAATGCCATATGGTCTATATAGCATTCTCTAAATGTTCACTACCTATTGATGTATTAATACAAAAAAAGAGAAAGCGTTTTTTGTTTGTTTGTTTCTAGACTTTTCATTACTTGCTTACTCAGGAAATGTTTTTTTGCTGTGAGAACCACTTTATCTTTCCACTTTGGAGGCATCTCTCTTGTAAGTTGGCAATCCGTAAGCATGCACTTAATTAAAATACTAGTCCCTGCCTGATGTGCCCAGTGAAGGCCTGGGACAGAGAGTTCTGTAACGCGTATTTTTGCAGCAAGAAAACAGGAGCAATCGCGAAAGAGAAATAAGCATTGGAGTAGTGAGACAGAATTTTTCAGACACTTCCTAACTCAGAGTGTGTTCTTATTCCATCTAAAATCAAAGAAGCACAGAACTCTTCCCAGCACTGTGCAGATGAAAGAGAGATCATTCCACCGGCTTAGGGGAGAAAGTGAGAGGGAATACTCAGTGCCTGTTCTTGCGCGGTTGCCTGCGGTCAGCTATAGGAACTGGGTACCAAAACAAAAATAACAAAGCCCTACAGGCCAGAACCCTGTGTATTTGTGGTAGAGACCGATCCTCGAAACCCCGGACATAAGACCATTGCAGCTGAGAGACCGTCTGTACAGTCAGAAACAGTTTTGCCACCAGATGAAACAGAACGAGCTAGAGCGGGGTGCGCACGTGGATAACACAGAGAGGAGTCCCACAGGTGGGACAATGCAACAGCCAAAGACACCAGTTGGAGCAGGCAGGCCATTTACTTCTATCTCATAACTGAAAGGACAGACCGAGAGCAGGAAGCCAGTTTTCGTCTTGTTCTTAAATCCCGACACAGTGATGAGAAAGTAGAGGCTCTGCTTTTGGAGAAATGCACACTTTAGGTATAATTAACTTTGCCCACTTTGTCTTTTCAGAAACAGACTTCCAGGTATCAGAGGTATCTCATAGTGGCCATGAAGCTTGCCTAGAGTAAAGGGAATGTGCAAGGCCTAAGACATCATGCATGGGGCAAGGACTGTAAAAGTCATGAAACTTGTCATTACAGAAGTTATGACCCGCTCACAGGGAGAGCAGGTGGGGATTCCATCTTCCAGTCACTTGGGCCCTGTCTACAGGGAAGCCAAGGATCCCCCGAAGCTACCCACTGGGAATGCCTAGGAGATAAGGGGAGGTGCACCCTCCAGTAGCTCTAAGGAACGTCGTTTGGGAAGGTGCAGGAGGATTAGAATCCTTGTCACGCCCTTCTCTAGGGGCTGTGATCATGTGGGCGGATATTAGTGGGTCTCTGTGTCACAGGTTCTCCAAGACACCCACAGGTGGTCGACAAGGGTGTCACGGCAGTCACGTGCAACATCTCCAAGAGAAGGATTTAAGCCAGGACTCTGGGGGGCTACGCCGCCACTCTCACCTAGGGTGTGGGCCCACTCCCTGTCTGTGGGGGTGAACTTTTCTTAAATAAATCTTTTCTTCTCTCACCTCTGTGTGTCGCAGTTCTTTGCACTGTACTCGGATCTCTGGGTTCCCGGCGCGCACCTCCGGCTGGCCAGCTCCGGCATTGCTGTGCGCCTCCCTGCACCTCTCCACCCTCACCCTGTCCCTGCCGTCCCCTAACAATAATTATACCCTAGGTTTTGATGGAGGAACCACCTGGAGGCTATTTGTTGCTATGCATAATTGATTCCATAGAGTGAGATTTTCTTCTACTTGCCCCAGCTATTTCCTCATTTGGATAATATGTTTGAACTAACATCATCACTATAGCTACTGTCCAGAAGATGACCTACTGTGATAGTCATTTGTATTTACTCTTTTGGGGCCTGGGTAAGAATGCCTTAAAAGAAAATATAGGATGGAACCAAGCGATGTGTTTGTTCAGTATGTTCTTGGCTCTCTGAGTAGAGACAAAAGGATATTGAAGGATAAGTTCATAAATATTTCTACTACAGGGCTTTCGACCATTTTTCTATTCTTATCTTGGTTAGTAGATAAAATAAACATAGTTCATAAATGGATGATGGACCTTTTCTTCACTAACACCTAACGTTGTTTTGCTAAATATGCATCTGTAAATGACTGTTTATGTTGGCCACTAAATATATGTAGAGACATGTACCCTACTGCCTGTATTCCCAAATAAAGACTAACCATCTTAAGTTGACTCAGGATAAGCAGTGTAAACAGGATGGCATATAAAGTGTGAGACAATATACAGAGGACAAAGTGTGTATGAAGGTTAACTGATTAATAAAACATGGCTGGCCTTGCTTTCGTTTATAAGAAACTTAAGACATCTATCAACATCTGTCTGAACCCAGCTCCAGTCTCTTGGACTCTGTTGTGGATAAGCTGATTAATAAAAGATGATGCCTTAGGAAGGAAGCTTAGATCTTTGTAAGCAGTGACAAAGGAAAAGGCAGGGCTGAATCTACATATGAAAGGAAATTGTAAAAGCAAACTAGTTTACCACTGTATGCCTGACTGCCACTTCCCTATAACATTTCAATCCCTTCATATTGGCTCAAGTCAGGAAAAATAAGAAGGAATTCCAAAAATTAAGTGTGGAATTAATTTACAAGACCGATCATAGGTTTTTGGTGTGTGTTTTTTTTAACTCTGAAATGTAACCCAGTTCCCTCATGCTTCCTCCTCTCAAGTGTTCTTAACTTTGCAGCTTTCTGTGTTTGTTTTTCATCTGTGTCCTTGATCTTTTAGTTTTTCCTTTCCTCTTGGCAAGCATATAGCACCAGTATTGAACAAGTGCCTCTCTTTGCCAACTGATAAACTGTTGCCTAATAAGCGTTGTCCTCATGAAAACATCAATGCCCTCTATCCCCCCTAAACAGATTCATTCTTTTAACCACCTTCAAGCTGACACATTTAAATTTTATCTAGTCATTTTGGAATTTTCTTCATTCAACATTCATGACCAGGGATTTGGAGGTAAAACTGAGACGAGTAGGCGCCCTAATGCCTACTAGAAACATCTCTGCCAAAACATCCCATTACCTCCTAGATGTCCAGGAAAACTCACAGCACAGTAAACAGGGGAAAGGGATCTAAAATTTCAGGAAAAGGCACTGTGGGTGAGGGAAGAAATTCAGAATCGTCACGTTTCTCATGAGTTGTATGACAATACATGCCTTCCTAAAGACTGACTAAAGAAGCACACCCATGCACACACACAAAAAGTTATGGGGTCAACGTGTTTCATTATTAATGGACAAATAATGAATTTAGGGAAATGTTAGACTCTTTAGATCTCACATTGTTATAGATTGTCAAAGCACTGGTTGCTCTGAGGGTATTTATTGTCTACCACTCACCTTTATGGTTGTGTTCAGAATCTAGATTAAACATCGGACAGCAGTCCCAACAGATTATCTGAGGAGGGAAAAAAGGATGGTGTGGGTGGGATTAATGCTGAGTGTGGATCCACTGAAGACCTGTCTTGCCCTTTGCCACTTGGCCAGTTGTCATCATCTAACTGGATATTCAACAGTTTTAACTGGTCTCTGTGCACTGCGAAATTACTTGGGTCAAATTCACAGTATCACAATAAACATAGAAAAGAAGCAAAGATCAGAAAAACAAATAAATGTGTTCTGATCTACTGTTAGGAACCAAGACCTGAGAATATTTTGGTGTTTTCGTTATCAGGTTGTAGGACTTGTCCCCCGAAACAAAAAATTTAATTTATATAGAAAACATTTATGTGTGTGTGTGTGTGTGTGTGTGTGTGTGTGTGTGTGTGTGTGTGTGTTTTAAAATATATATCTTTAAAAGACATAAAGAAGAGGCCGCTGAAAATCACCAGGGGGATTCTAGGAATCATGGTTGTAAACCCAACGTATAAATCATTCTAAGGAGTCAGACAACCCCAGAGCAAGTGGACGGTGGGAAGCCAGGCTGCCAACGTCTTTCATGGGGAGTTTCTGCTATTTTTGATATCCTTATTCCCTAGTTAAATGCAAGTTGTCCAAGAGTTCTCTCTTTATGGCTGTTTGTTATAATCTAAAACAGTCCTTCACACAAACCAGTTACTTGCCATGTCAATCATGACAGTATGATAGATATTAAGTAACTAATGTTCGATAATTAACATTAGCTTAGCCACTGAGGACATACTCATGTGTATGCATGTACATGTTTATACATGTGAATAGACATATGTGTGTATATGTATGTATATATGTACATGGGTATATACTCACATATGTGAGAGAGGAACTATAATGATAGTTCATATAAGTGTTACCGAAACTTAACCGTGAAGTCGAGGGGGTGCTTGCATTTAACTGCGTGATCCGTGGAGGTGTGTGCGTGTGTGTTCCTGCCTGAGCAGTTGCTGACAGGGTCGCGGGAACTGAGCCTGATAAAGCTGCAGGAGGGCTGTGCAGGCATAACCTTTACTCCACGCAGGAAAAGCCACTATAAAAAGAGAACTGGGCTGGACTAGGCAAAGCTCAAGCAGGACTGTCCGGTAATGTACAACATGTGGTGTTATTTAAGGCCGAATTCCCCGGGGCCTGGGAACGGGATTGCTGCTGGAATATTGTGATCTGATGTGATGCCTTGATGGGGTCAGAGCAAGAGACCACACTCTCATGGGTGAGAGGTCAGATTTCCCCCGAAGGGAGGGTGTTTCACTCTCAGGCATGGTGGGAAGTGTCGGATCCTAGGTCAGGATATAGGAACTCAGAAGGGGGTCTCAAGCAGAGTATCCCTTGAAGGCAGAGATGTGCCACCTCTGCGTCTGTTGGCTCCTTCATGCTGGATCAGAAGCAATTATGAACGTTCCGTGCATGTGACTGCCGAGCACTTCCAGGGTTCTCGCCCGTGTATACCACACTCTACACACATCACCTGCAACTTTGCTTATTCCCCAGGGCTCCTGAGAGGCCCTGACGGGCTTCGTCAAGGCACCATGGTGGTAGTGCACAGCGGAGCAATAGCTTAAGAATGACTTGGGCCCTTGACACAAGCTTATGGCCAAGACTAAAACAGGCAAGGTTCCCTTTGCTTAGTGAGTCAATCAATGAATGTCCAAAACATATGTCAGAAATATATGTCAGAGCTATGGAAAAAAATAAGGCAGTACCAAAGCCGAGGAGTTAGGAAGATTACTGCAGAATATATTTTACAGTACCACTTCCTAGTGTTTCTTGACCACACCTCTGCTGCTCCCTCCATTTATTCATGGGCAAAAGGAAGAAAACAATGCTTGCCTTTTCTGTTTCCCAAGGATCTGGTGAGGGTGACAAGAAAGTGATCAGTAAACCATTAAAAAGGATTCTTTCAGTATTCTCCTGCCTCAGGCCTTTTGCACTAGCTGATTCCTCTGCCCAGATTACTTTTCTTTTTTTTTTTTTTTTTTGAGTTGGAGTCTCACTCTGTCGCCCAGACTGGAGTGCAGTGGCCACTCCCGGCTGGACTCCGGCGATCCTTCTGCCTCAGCCTTCCGAGTAGCCGGAATTACAGGCATGCGCTACCACACCCGGCTGATATTTTGATTTTTTGTAGAGATGAGGTCTCGCTGCCCAGGCGGGTCTCGAACCCGCGGGCTCAGGCGATCCACTCACCTCAGCCTCCCAAAGGCGCGGGATTACGGGCTGAGCCACCGAGCCCGGCTCCAAATTACTTTTCAATCAGATATCCCAATCCAGTCGTATGCGCCCTTCCTTCCTTCAAGGGTCTGCCCAATGTCACTTGGCCAGAGAGGCCTTCTCTGGCTGCTTTGTTTAAAACAACTATCTTCCTAACCCCTCTGTTTTAGTACTGCCTTATTTTTCGTCATAGCTCTTTCCATCATCCGACGTATATTTTGGACTTTCTTTGATTGACTCAGTAAAGAAAGGAAATCTTGCTTGTTCTAGTCCTGGCCATATTGCTGTGTCTCTTACACCTGACACATAGCAGACACTTAAAATGCATTGTTGAAAGAATAACTGAAATAATTCATTGTAAAATATTATTGGAGTTGCCTAAGTCTTCACAACATAAATATACTCCAAAGTTAAAGAGAAATTATTTACTCATTTCTGGCCTTGTACAGACTACTGACAGGCCTGTGATGAAAATCAGAAATATCTCTAGGCTCACAGACATTTTCCCTGGCCTGGCTAATTTTGAAAAATCACTATAAGAGCCTCCAATATATGTTTGACTTTTTCCTCTGTTTTGCAAGACTTTAGGCCTCAAGCACAAAATTGCATCTGCAGGCAGCTACATAAGGTTCCCTATGAACAAAGATTTCCTGCAGGTCTAATAAAAAGATAACAGAAGCAGAGCATATTAAATTTCTCTTTTCATTGCCTTATTTCCTTTAGACTTGCTGCCTGAGTTTCTTCATCTTTTTCCAGATTTTTCAGAGAATCCTGGCCGCTTTAGGTGGCTTTTCTAATTCAATGCAGCGTCTGCAGAGGGTATTTTGTTTTTCAAGACAACATTCTGGGCCTTCTTAAACTTGGCTTTCCTGAAAGTTAAAAGACATTGAGCTGAAGTTCTGGTCCCTGTCACCTCTCTGATCTCATCGTCTCCCCGCGTCCCACGCTGGTTCAGCCACCCAGGCTGCCGTGAGCTCCCAGGCACAGACATAGTCTCACCTCCCAGCCTTTGCTCTGGCTGTTTCTTCTGCTCTCTGCTAACACATATATCCTTAGCTCATTCTCTCTCTTATTTTATTTTTATTTGGGGGGGTTTATTTTTTATTTTAGATTCAGGGGGTATACGTGAGTATTCGTGACATGGATATATTGTGCCGTGGTGGGGACTGGGGCTCAGGTGGCCCCTTCATTTCCTTTAAATGTCTGCTTAAATTTTACCCCCCCTACGAGGCGGGTGCTGGGCACCTTATGGAATCTTGCAAACCACCCCTCTTCCCCACAATCCACTGCCCAGTCCGCTTTTTCCACCTCCTTTTCTAATAACATTTATTATTTTCAAATTCGCTTCATAATTCAGTTTTCATTCATATTGGCTGTTTATTACTTTGTTGCTTTATACCTTCCTTCTAGAACATATGCTCTATGAGCAGAGGGACTTTTTAAGATATTTTTCCTGTTTAGCACTCCAAGGATCTAGAACAGGGCTAGTCACGTAGAAGACGGTTAATCAACGTTGCTGATTCAATGAGATTTGTATAAATTGCTGGCTTTCCTTGCCCCGATGAGAAATTTTAGGCAATCTGAAATCCTAATTCTTTGTAAAATACAAGGCCTCTAATTTGCTTCTGTTTTATTCCTAGGAACATTGTGCTGCTTGAGGAATACTTTCACTCCACAAGCATTAATTGAAAACCCACTGGGAATCGGGCAGCCATGGTACTGGGCAAAAGGGATGCAGAAATGAATAAGACATATTCCCTCACTTCAACAAGACAGACACAAATGTGAACTAATAGGTTATAATTCAGTAGCATAGGGCATTCGTGGAAACAGACTCAAAATGAAGAGCCCAGTGGGAAGAGATCAGATTCTCCACATGGGATAGGATAAGGGTATCGAGGAGGCCTTCCCAGAAGAGGTAATTTTTAAGCTAAACAAGGTTTTCTCAAGATGAAACAGACTTTCATAAACTCACCGTGTAAAAAAGATCAGTTCTAGGCAGAGGGAACAGGATTATTGAAGCCACCAAGCATGTGTTTCTACATGAAATAATATAAGATAATTGATTTCTTTGGGAAAAATAATAGCAGCAGCAATCATCATAATAATGGTCTACACACAGAGTGCTTATCACATACCAGGTAGGGGTCTAAGTCTATATATTAGCACATTTAGTTTTCTCTACAGTCCTCTGACATAGGCATATTGTGATTCCTATTTTATAAATCAGACAACTGAGACACGGAGAGATCACTGTATAAGATGATCAATACCACACAGGCTCTCAGAAAATAGGACACATTGTTTGCTTTTATTGAAGCAAAATAGCAACTAAAGCAAAATGTCTGGTCTAGCCCATGCTCAGAGGAGAGCAAGAAAGAGTATTTGGTCATTAAAGAAAAAGAGAGGCCGGGTGTGGTGGCTGAAGCCAGTAATCCCAGCACTTTGGGAGGCCGAGGAGAGAAGATTGCCTAAGCTCAGGAGTTTGAGACCAGCCTGGGCAACTAGGTGAGACCTCATCTCTACAATAAATCGAAAAATAAGCGGGGTGCGGTAGCGCATGCCTGTAGTTCCGGCTACTTGAAAGACTGCAGTGGAAGGATTGCCTGAGCCCAGCAGGTCAAGGCTGCGGTGACTGTGAGCGTGCCACTGTCCTCCAACCTGGGCAACAGAGTGAGACTCCAATTCAAAAACAAAAAAAAAAATTGGAAAAAGAGAATTTTTTTTAAATCTTTGAAAATAGTGTCATTTAAAGCAAAAACCACTGATTTTGTTGTTGTTATTGTTTTCTTAGCATATAAAGACTTTTAATGTATGTTCATAGAAAGAACAAATATTTCTTATGTAACGGGTGAGCCAAAAAAAATATGAAAAGTGGAGATAAGTATGCTTTTTAATATTTTACAGAAAGTTATATTAAAACTTTATAAAGGCCCACTGGATATTTATTTTCCCTCCTCTAGTAACAGTCTTAAATAAATATAATTACTTTTGGACAATAAAGTGCTTCAATATCGTATACCAAAAACCAATAAAAAATACCAGTCACTTGGAAATGGTCCTATTTGGAGACCGACCTGGCCCTTACAGAGTAGAGTCAGAAGGTGAAAGGTTAAAAGTACGTTCTTGATTTTAGACTGAACATAAAGTGTAGACAGTTTTGTGGGGTTTTTTTTTTTGAGCCAGAGGTAATTTTCTTTCTTCTTCTTTTCTTTATGTTAATTGGCCGCTAATGTGGACAGTCTCAATGATCCAAGTCAATTAGGACATGTTGTGTGTAACTTTTCCAAGCCGAAGGCCGCATGCCCTTGCATTTATAGGTAGTGTACTCTGGATAAAATCTCTTTGCGAGGAACAATAAAAGGCTGAATAATGGAGACCATGAGCCTAGGATTGATGTCATAAAAGAAGTTCTCAATATTTTGGCACTTCGCTTCTGATGTAAAGGATGTGTTATTCTCATTTAGGAGGCAACAGCCAAGTGGAACAAGAGAAGTGTGTGTTAATCCACTGCTGTGCTAAGTGACAGCCGAAGGCATCGGCTGCATTTCCCATCTGGGGGCGGGAGCCCCTTTGATTCACACCTCTTTTTTCCAGATTAGATCTCTGCCATATTATTTATATGGCACTACCATATTCAGTTCACACATTACAGCCTGCTGCACAGTGTAGCTGTTCTTATCCCTAAAGAGATGAATGACAGCATTTGATAATTGTGCTTGTAAAGTTATTTAATGTCTGCCAGCCACTAGGATCTTTACTTAATGAGTTCTTGCTTCTCTACCTTTCGTACTGTCAACATCTTAATTTAAAAGATAAACACGCTTCTCTTGATAGCACCGAATTCCCTACTTATATACAATGGCCTTTTCTACACAAACATTTCTAAGGATGATAGTACATTACTAATCAAAATGTTTCCATATTTTTTTATGACAAGGATTGGAAAACCATAGCCCGTGGGCCTAATCTAGCCCGCCACCTGTTTTTGTAAATGCAGTATTCCTGGAACACAGCCACGTTCATTCGTTTACTGTTATTCGTACTATCTAAGACTGCTTTCATGCTATAGTGACAGAGTTAAGTAATTGCAATCGAAGCTGTTGTTGCACACAAAGCCTAAAATGTTTACTCTCTGGCCCTTTTCAGAAAAAGCTCATCAACCTTT
Organism: Cephalopachus bancanus; assembly: GCA_027257055.1. Taxonomy (NCBI): domain Eukaryota; kingdom Metazoa; phylum Chordata; class Mammalia; order Primates; family Tarsiidae; genus Cephalopachus; species Cephalopachus bancanus. Next base: position 2,539,216 of record JAPVLO010000140.1, read on the forward strand.
GCTTTAAAAGATTCCATATTTTTGAACCTTGAACAATTATAATACTATTAGAAAGCGACTGGCAGTAGTGGGACACTGTCAGGGAAAGGGTGGGAGTGGCAGTTGAGGGGAGCTGTTAGGGGAGGGAGGGGCACACCTCAACAAGGGCACCTGCATAATCAATGTTTGTATACCTAACCCTGAATTGTACCCCCATCTTCATAATTTAAAAAAATTTACATAAAAATAAATAATAAAAAATAAAATATTGCCTATTTTCTTGTAACTTTGTAAGTAGCGTTGCATCTACCGAAGATGGATTCTAAAACAACACGATTATTAAGAATCGCCCATGTCAGGGGAGCGGGGCTGGGACTGGCAGTTGCGGGACACGGCCAGGGGAGGGAGGAGCACACCTCAGAAACAAGGGTACCCACATAATCGACACTTGTATACCTAACCCTGAATTCTGCTCCACATCTTTATAATAATAATAATAATAATAAAAGAATAGTCCAAAAAGCAAGTTTGGATAACAAAGCACAAAAAGGATCCGTTTTTGTCATCAGGGCTTAAAGATACAGTAAGGGACAGGGCTAGACAAAGGGTCCCCTTTGCAAAGGAGTTTACAAGCCAGGCTCGGTGGCTCAGCCTGTCATCCCGCGCCTTTGGGAGGCTGAGGTGAGTGGGTTGCCTGAGCCCGCGGGTTCGAGACCCGCCTGGGCAGTGAGACCTCATCTCTACAATCAATCAAAAAATCAGCCGGGCGTGGTAGCGATGCCTGTAGTTCCGGCTACTCGGGAGGCTGAGGCGGAAGGATGGCCGGAGCCCAGCAGGTCGAGGCTGCGGTGGCCGGGAGCGGCCGCTGCACTCCAGTCTGGGGACAGAGTGAGGCTCCGACTCAAAAAAAAAAAAAAAAGGAGTTTACAGTTTAGGGTGCACAACAGACAAAATAGCTAGAGTACAAGGTGATCCATCTCAAATTGGGGAAGGGCAATTTTCTGCGAAAGCAAAGCGCAAGAGCACATTCGTCCTCCAAGAAGGGCTGCTTGGAGGAAGCGACTTTTAACCACGGAAGCGAAGAGGTGAGTAACTAACTGGGACAGTCTTCGGCGCCTCTGCTGAGGGAGAGGACGGCGGGATGGAGCCAATAAGGCAACCCAAGTTGAAGAGCATGGGCAAAGTCCTAGGATAACAGAGCACAGGAAGCAGCATGCCCAGAACAGAGAGGTGGCTGCAGAAAGAGGCCAGAGGTCAGTGGAAGCCACCCGTCATCGAGCATCTTGTACTTCTGACCCCGTGGGAAGCCCTCAAAGGATTTTGGTGAGGAATAAGAGATGTCAAAACTTTTCACTTCAGAAAATATTATTCTGGCTATAAGTAAGGAGAACTTTTAGAAAGAGGAGCAGTTAGAAGTCAGCAACTGGAATCAGGGTGAGAGGTATCCGTGGCTTGCGTTAGATTAGTGGACGCTGGAATAAAGAGCAGCGGGCTTGGACTTGGAGAATTATTTCAGAGGAAGAATCGGCACACCCTGATGACTATGTGGATGTGAGAGATAAGGGAAAAGGGGAATTTAAGAGCCATTCTGAACTTTCTGTCTTGGGCAACTTGATGAATGATGGTGTCTTGCTGGAAGCCCAAACGGTGTGGGAATGTGGCAGATGACGGCTTGTGTTTGGGCACCCGAGGCTGGAGGTGTCTGTAGGATGTTCAAGTGGAACGTGCCAACAGTGGTTGGATGTTTGACTCAGAAGCTCAGGAGGGGTCGGGGCTGGAGATAAGGCACGAGGCCATTAGTGTCAGGGAGGCAGTGGAAACCTAAGGCATGAGTGGACTCAGCTAAGCAGAACAAGTAGAGTCGGAAGAAAAGACAGCATCTCAAGCAACCCCCATGTCTGGAGGAGCTTCCGGAGGAAGGAAGTCACAGATGGACTGAGAAGGGCATCCAAAGAGACAAGAGGAAAATAGGAATAGAGTAGGGACCCGGAGCAAAAGGAAGAGCCTTTTTCAAGAAGCCAAGAGAGCTCATTAGCAGAGGGATCACATAAGATAATAACTGCAAAATAACCACTGGGTTTAGCGACGATGATACTGCTGTCCTTGATAGGATCGCTTGCAGTTTGTAAGGAGGCAGTCATCTCATTATACAGATGCTCCTCGACTTGTAATGGTGTAACGTCCTAATAAACCCATCAAAAGTTGAAAATGCATTCAATACATCTAAGTTGCTGAGCATTAAAGCTTAGCTTAGCCCAACTCAAATGTACTCAGGACACTTACCTTCACCTACAGTTGAGAAAAATCAACTAATAAAAAGCTTATTTTATAACAAAGTGTTGAATATCTCATGCAATGTATTGAATACTGAAAGAAAAAAACAGAATGACTATATGGGTACTCAAAGTACAGTTTCCACAAATCACTTTAGTACCATAATAAAGTCAAAACTTGTAAGTCAAACCATCATAAGTTGGGAACCATCAGTAATAATAAAATAATAATCTTGAATGGATGTGGAACTTTACAAATTTACAAAGAACATTTAAACATAATGTCTTATTTCACTCTCACAACACCTTATTAATCAGATGTGACTTTTTTCAGTATAGATGAGGAGAGAGATTTTAAGAGAGTCAAGTAACTCTCAAGTCGAATTTTTTTTTAATAAAGATGTGGGGTATAATTCAGGGTTAGGTATACCAACGTTGATTACACAGGTATCCTCATTAATGAGGTGTGCCCCTCCCTCCCCTAGCAGTTTCCCTCAACTGCCAGTCCCACCCTCCACTTGCAGTTTCCCACTACTGCCAATCCCTTTCTTATAGTATTATGATAATTGTTCAAGGTCCGCTTGAATGAGTGAGAACTCTGTTCTTTGTTTCCGTGATGATCAACTCTAAATCGATCCAAGTTGCTGCGAAGTCCATATGCGTGTCCTTCTATGGCTGCATAATATTCCATTGTGTATATGGACAACTTTTTTTTTTACCCAGTCCAGTTTTGATGGACAGCTTGGTTGGTTCCATGTTTTTGCTACTGTGAATAGAGCTGCAACAAACATACATGTGCAGGTATCTTTTTTGTAAAATGATTGAGTTCCTCCAGGTATATTCTCAATAGGGGAATTGCTGGGTCATATGGAAGGTCAGTTTCTAGTTCTTTTAGAAATTGCCGCACTGTTTTCCAAAGAGGTTGCATTAGTTTACATTCCCACCAGCAGTGTAGAAGCAGTCCTTTTTCTCCACATCCTCGTCAGCATCTGTTGTTTGTTTTATTAATGATGGCCATTCTTACTGGGGTTAGGTGGTATCTCAGTGTGGTTTAGATTTGCATTTCTCTGATGATGAGTGAGGCTGAGCACTTTTTCATGTGTCTGTTGGCTGCCCACATATCTTCTTTTGAGATGTCTCTATTCATGTCTTTTGTCCACTTTTTAATGGGACTGCTTATTTTTTTTCCTTTCGCTGCATTTGAACTCCTTGTAGATCCTAGATGTTAGGTCTTTGTCAGATATACAGGAGGCAAATATTTTTTCCTGTTCTGTGGGCTGTATCTATGCTCTCTTGATGGTTTCTTTTGCTTTGCAGAAGCTTGTCAGTTTGATGAGGTCCTATTTGTCTATCTTATTTTTATGGCATGGGCACTTAGGGTTCTAATCAGGAATTGGTTGCCAGTTCCAATTTCCATAAGGGTGTCTCCTGTGTTTTCTAAGATTCTCATAGTTTGAGGTTTTACATTTAGGTCTTTGATCCATTTAAAGTTAATTTTTGTGTATGGTGATAGATAGGGGTCCTATTTCAATCTTCTGCATGTGATCAGCCAGTTTTCCCAGCACCATTTACTGAATAGGTCCTCCTCTCCCCAGTGGTTGCTGTTGGAGGCTTTGTCAAAGATGAGTTGGTTGAGGAATTGAGGCTTTGCTTCTGGAATCTCTATCCTGTTCTGTTCCTTTGGTCTATATGCCTGTTCTTGTACCACTACCAGGTTGTTTTGATTACTGTAGCCTTATAGTAAATCTTGAAGTCTGGAAGTGTGATACCTCCTACTTTGTTGTTTTTTTTTTTTTTTTTTTTGCTAAGGATTGCTTTGGTTACTCATGGTCGTTTATGTTTCCATATGAATTTCTGTGTTCTCATTTCCAGGTCTGGGAAGAATGATGTTGGTAAGTTAATGGGTATTGTGTTGAATCTGCAGATTGCCTTTGTTAGGATGGACATCTTAACAATGTTGATTCTTCCCATCCATGAGCATGGAATATTTTTCCATTTGTTTGTGTCTTCTTGGACTTCTTTGAGCAGTGTTTGGTAGATCTCATTGTAAAGGTCTTTCACTTCTCTGGTTAGGAAGATGCCAAGGTATTTCATTTTCTCCATGGCTATTTGAATGGGATTGTGCTTTTAATTTGGGTCTCTGCCTGCTTTGTTGTTGGTGTATAGTAATGAAACTGTCTTTTGCACATTTATTTTGTACCCTGAGACTTTACCGAAGTCCTTTATCATTGCAACAGGTTTCTGACAGATTCTCTTGGATTTTTAAGGTATAGGACCATATTTTCAGCAAAGAAGGATAACTTGACTTCCCCTTTTCCTATTTGAATACCCCTGATTTCCTTCTTTTGTCTATTTGCCCTAGCTAGGACTTCCACCACAATGTTGAACAAGACGGGTGTAAGTGAGCAGCCTTGTCTTGTTCCAGTTTTCAGGGAAAATGTTTCCAGTTTCTGTCCATTTAGCAATATGTTAGCTGTGGGTTTATCATAAATGGCACTTACTATTTTGAGGTATGATCCTTTTATACCTAGGTGTTTGCAGATTTTTATCAAGAAGGAATACTTTTGTATCAAAAACTTTTTCTGCATCTAATGATATAATCATGTGGTTCTTGTTTTTACGTCTGTTGATGTATTTAATTACATTTACAGTCTTGTGAATGTTGAACTAGCCCTGCATCCTGGGGATGAAGCCTACTTGGTCATGGTGGATGATTTTTGAGATGTGTTTTTGGATCCAATTTGCTAGCATTTTGTTGAGGATTTTTGCTTCTATGTTCATAAGGGATATTGGCCTGTAGATCTCCTTTTTTGTTGGATCTTTACCCGGTTTGGTATAGGTGTGATGTTAACTTCGTACAATGATTCAGGGAGAATTCCATCTTCCTCATTATCCTGGGATACTTTCAGTAGGATTGGTATCAGCTCCTCCTTGTATGTTTGTTAGAATTCTGCTGGAAAGTCATTCCGTGCAGGGCTTTTTTTCTTTTTGTAGGTAGTTTTCATATGACAGAGTCAATTTCCTGGGTTGTTATTGATCCATTTAGTGTCTCAATGTCCTCTTGTTTCAACCTGGGGAGGCTGTGTGATGCCAGAAAGTCCTCCATTTCATTTAGGTTATCAAGTTAGTTTCCACATAGGTGAAAAATAATCTCCGATAATGTTTTGTATTTCTTCAGGATCAGTTGTGATTTGATCTTTTGTATTTCTGATTGTGTTTATTTGGGGTTTTTTCTCTCTTTTTCTTGGTCATTCTGGTTGGGGTCCATCAATCTTGTTCACTCTTTCAAATTATCGGCTTTTTGTTTTGTTGACATTTTCTATGGTATTTTTGTCTTCTATGTCCTGTATTTAGGCTCTTATTTTGGTGGTTTGGGTTCTTCTACTAAAGTTGGGATTTTGGTGGTCTTCTCTTTCCAGCTCCTTTAGATGATTTGTTAGGCTCTCCACCTGTGATCTTTCCATTTTCCTGATGTGTGCTCATAGAGACATAAATTTCCCTCTTAAAACTGTTTTCATAGCATCCCAGAGGTTTTGGGAAGATGTTTCTTCATTTTCATTTGTTTCCAGGAATCTTAATTTCTGCTTTGATTTCAGTGTTGATGCAGTAGTTGTTCATCATCATACTGTTTAGTGTTCATGTCTTTGTAGGCTTTGGGGAAATTTTGTTGGTGTTGACGTTTATTGTTATTCCACTGTGGTCTGAAAATGTGCATGGCAATTTTTCAACCTTATGGAGTTTGTTTATGCTTGATTTATGACCAAGGATGTGATTGATCTTAGAGTACATTCCATGTGGTTACGAGTAGAATGTATATTCTGTGGTTGTTGGGTGGAATAATCCCTAGGTATCTCTTAGGTCCATTTGGTTGAGTGTCAAGTTTAGGGTTTGGATCTCCTTGTTGATTTTTTGCCTCGATAATCTATCTAAGGCTGTCAGTGGGGTATTCAAGGCCCCTACTATAACAGTGTTAGAGTCAATACCTCTTTTTAGTTTACTTAGTAGTTGCCTTAGTTTACTAAGTTGCCTTAGTAGTTGCCTATAGTAGTAGCTGGTGCTACTGTGTTGGGTGTATATATGTTTAGAATGGATATTTCTTGTTGATGAATTGAACATTTTATCATTATGCGGTGTCTTTTTGTATCTTTTTAAATTTTTGACAGCTTAAAGGTTGTTTTGTCTGGCATTAACATTGTGACTCTTGCCTTCTTTTCTGATCCATTTGCCTGGAAACTCATTTTCCATCCTTTAACTTTGAGTCTATATGCATACCTTGTGGTGAGATGAGTTTCCTGGATGCAGCAAACTGAATGTATCATGGTTTCTTATCCGGTTTGCCATTCTGTATCTTTTCAGTGGTACATTTAGTCCATTCACATTCAAGCTGATTATTGAAATGTGATTATTTATCCCTGTCATGAGGTTCTTATAAAGTTTTTTCTTTGTTTGCTTGTTTTCTTTTGGCTTTAGGGTTGATGTATGTGTACGTTTTCAAGTTTCTTGTGGCACTGTATTCTCTGTTGATTCTGTGCTCTGCTGTTCTCTTGGGAAGTGTGTAGACATCCTTTTTTTTCTTTCTTCTGTGCTTAATACCTTTTAAGTGTCTCCTATAGAGCTGGTCTAGAAGCTGCATAATCTCTTAGAGATTGGATACTTGGGAAGGGTTTTAATTCTCCATCACTGATGAAGCTGAGCTTGACTGGGCAGAAAATTCTTGGTTGAAATTGTTTATCTTTGAGGACTTTGAATATGGAATTCCAGCCCCTTCTTGCTTGTAGTGTTTCTGTCAATAGGTCTGCTGCTATTCTGATTGGGTTTCCCCAGTAGGTAGACTGATCTTTCTCTCTTGCTGCCTTTAGGAATTTTTCTTTAGTGCCTACTTTGTGTAGGCGAATTACTATGTGTCTTGGGGTTGGTCTTCTCATTTGATTTCTTGTGGGGTTTCCCTTTATCTCTTGTGCTTGGCTGGCCACATGTCTGGTGAGATGGGAAAAGTTTTCTTGGATTACCTTCTGGAATACTTGCTCCAAGTTGTTCTCTATTTCCCTTTCTTCTCCTGGGATACCAATCAGGTGCAGGTTCAGCCTCTTGATATAATCACACATCTCTTGTAGGCTTTGTTCTTTCTTTCTGAGTCTTCTTTCTGTTTTTTACAGATTTGGTAAATTCCATGTTCTGGTCTTCAAGTTCTGAGATTCTTTCTTCAGTTAGGTTAATTCTGCCTTCCATGCTAGTCATCTTGCTATTTATTTCCTGGATGAAATTTTTTCTCACCAAAATCTTTGTTTCGGGTTCTTTCAATGTTGCATCTTGTCTTTCTTGAGTTTTACTCACTCTTTCCATCCATTCCCTAATCCTTGTCATATTCTGGGGCCAGTCATTGGTGACTTCCATTGTTTAGGTCTGATTTTTCAGGAATTTTCTCTTTGCTGCACTTGAGGTTACTTGTGGTCTTCCTTTGGTTTTTCCTTATTTGTGACAGATCTTTTTGTTTTCTCTTTAGTTCTGTTATTTCATTGTCAGTGGGAGAGGCTTTCCATTCTGATGTTTACTCAGGCCTCTTTTCTTCCCTGATTGGGGTTCTAGATTTGTTCTATTTTGAAATAGGATGGTGGGAGGGAAGCTTTGCTGTCTCTTGTAGTTTTTGAAAGTCAAATAAAGTAGGGGATGGGGCACTAGGATTCAGAAACTACTTTTAAATTACAATGTTTGCTGATTGTGATATGTGTTCCCTGAGACCCACTCCCCACCACCATTCTATATGATGATGCAATGCAGAAACCAATGCAAAAAACAATTGAACACACACACACACAGACATGCACACACTCTCCAAAACAAAATGGAATAACAACAAAGTGAAACAAAACAAACAACAGAAAATCAAGAAAACTGAACACACACACACACACACACACACACACACACACACACACACACCTAGCACAAAGTGAATGGAGAAGAAAAACAGAAAGACCAGGGGGAAATAAAAAAGGAATTCAGACTGAACATTCACACATATATTGACACACACCTTAAACTATAAAAAAATTTTTTAAAACAGAACAAAAGAGAAAAAAAAAACCAACAACAACAAAACTGAAAGATGAACACTCAGTCATTCACATATACACATAAACAGAAAACAACAAACAAAAGAAGAAACAGAAAAGCAAAACAAAAAAAATGGGGGTATGCAGATCAAACGCCTACATACACATTCATGCGCAAAGGAAAAATATTTTTTAAATAGATGAACAAACAAACAGGCAAAAAAAATTTTTTAATTTAAAAATTCTTTTAAAACATGCCCTCTGTGGCAGGCTCTGTAATTGTTCCTCTAACCAGGTCTCTCCTGCAGAGCCACCTGTTTCACTCTCTCCTCAGTGTCCAAAGCAGGGAAGAGGAGGGGCATTGGAGGTGGGTGAGGCTGCAGTCCTCCTCTCCCACTCTTGTATGGTCAGGGAGATCTCCTCTGGTCGGAAGGAGTGGGATTGTCTCTTCCCCAGGTATGTCCTTGTGGGGAGGTCCCAGCCAGGCCTGTCCTGGAATGGAGTTCTCCTATTGCGTCTGATGCCCAGGCTCTGCCTGGGTTTGTCCCTCTCAGTTGTGGCCCAGCTGCGTGGGTCTGATGTTCAGAGGACTGCTGGGGGGGAAGTTGGGTCAGCCCTGGACTCATCACTGATCTCTTTGGAGTTCTTCCTCTTCCTTTTCTGGCCACACCTTTGTCCCACAGCTGGATCAAGGTAGGGGGTGGGTCATTTGGGACTCAGCACTCATCAGATCCCTCCGAAGTTTGTGCTCTCAGGATCTTCCCTCTTGATCACAGTCAATCCCCGAAGAGTTGATCCACCCGTCCCAGAGATTGGGTCTGCTGCTCCGTGGTGAGCGAGTGGGAGCACTGTCCTGCCCCGCCTTCAAGATGGTGGCAGGGTGACTCTCTTGCCCTCTTTAGTGGGACTCAGCCTCTGGACCCCCTCCGCAGCCCCCACGGCCAGTGCCCTGCCAGGTGCGGAAGTGGTGAGGCAAAGCCTGGAGCTGGCAGTCTCTTCTGCTGCGGTGGTGAGGCAGGCGGAGCCTGGGCAGTAGTCTCTCCCTGCCAATTCTTCACAGGAAAACTTTTGTCGGTTTACGAAACAAATGGCGCCCGACTTCTGCAACCTGGGAAGAACCAGGGACCAAGCAGAGACGTTGCCGCACCAGCTGTTTCGCCAGGGCCCTGACCACTTGCTCACAAGTCCCCGCTGAGTCAGTCTCACCCAGCTTTTTTCTTCCAGGAAGGGTTTTGTTGATTTAAAAAAAAAATAGTGCTCAGCTTCTGCATCCTGGGAATCGCTAGGGTCCAAGCCCGACAGCTGCAGCACCAGTTGCTGCACCAGGAGAGCCCTGGCCGCTGGCTCCCTAGCCCTCATTCAGACAGCCACTCACACACCCACTCACTCACCAACACGTACACAAATCTTCCACACACTCATTCACTCACACCGGGACTCGCGTAGTCCACCTGGCTCGGTCGCCATCTTCTCTGCCCGCCCCCCACCCAAGTTGAAATTTTTCATCAAGAGGACAATTAGAGAAAGTGCTCGTTGAGCATTTTTCACTATATAATTATAATAAGATGTGGACTTTTATGAACACCTATTATGTGCAAGATATTGTGCTAAGCACTTCTCTTTGCACAAGATTGCAATGTAGGTTTTATTAACTCAAGTTAAGGCAGGTCCAGAGAAGAGAGGTAACTTTTCCAGGTTCACACAGCTAGATAATGGCAGAATGGGACTTTGAACGTGGATCTGGTGGATATTGAAGTGTGTATTCCTTCCACTATCAAAGCCTGCTTCACCCACTATTCGCATTTTCTGACAAATATCACTTTAAAGAAATTCTTCATAAATAGCATGAACTCTTGAAAACATTCACATACATCCAATTTTTAAAACGGAATTATTTTCCTCCTTGTTTATACGTGGTAATTTAAGAGATGTGCCCTCCATTGGAAGAAAATACTTTTAAAATATTATATGTAGTTCCACAGAAATTGTATACTGAAGGTAAAATAGCTTTCTAATAAAATATTAACCACAAAATTCCATAAGGCAAATGCTGTACTGGAGAGAGTGCTGGGTTCCATAAATAGAGGTGATAAGGAAAAGAGAAAGGTTGCCTTTTTGAGGAAACTTCCAGGGAAAAGTTTGCTGCTAAGATGGTGACTTGGACAAAGCTGCATCTCTTTTCTCCACTCGACAAGTATTTTCTGGATATCTTAGTCCTAGTTGTGAAGTTGCAAGAACCTAGCATTTCATTTCCACCACATTGATAGTAAAAACACACTATGTTATTGATGAAATACATACATTTATTCTAACAGGCTAAAGAGTTGGAGTAACAGTGAGAAATTTAAAATAAGTTAGGACCCACATGGTGGGTGCGTAGGGTTCATTGCATAGTTATTTAATTTTTCTGCATGTTCAAATTTTTTTCTAAAAGTTTTTAATAAAAATATTAGAAAGAAAGTAAAAAGCACAAGAGCACCAGGAATGTAATAAGCTCCAGATCCAGGGAAGAAAGTTTATGAATATAGCTGAAATACCCACCCTCTCAGAAAGAACTCACTAATGTCTTCATTCAAACTATTAATATTAAGTTTTTTTAAGGAGAAAACTTAGATCCAAATAGAACCAAAATAGAGTTTATTTCTTTGTTTATCTCCATAGCAAAGTTATCAAAGTTTTCACATTTCTCTAATTTTATTTTTATTACCAGTTGAGTTCCATGATCAAGAAATCATAAAAAGTATGGCACTGGTTTATAGATGTTTTAGAATATAAATTGAATTTACAGTTTTTAAATGAGTTATTATATAAGCTAATTATCAAACAGATTTTTTTATTTTATTTTTAATTCAGGAAGTGAGGTAATCTTATAGCCTAAAGTTTAGAGAAAAGAGAAAATAAAGAAAAATCAAATCCTCCTCTCTAAATATAATGCTTATAATTATAATTTTTTTCTGGCCTTTTTGTTTTCTAAAAATACTTTCAGATGGTTGTGTACATTGAGGCTTAGATCCTGCTTTTTTCAGTTAATTTTACATATTGAGTGTTTCTCTATGTCTACATATTTAACATATTAAAGATTGCATAACCTTTTACTATTTATTATAAACAGTGCTATGATGAATCTTTCACTGTATGGCTTGTTTTATATTTTGGATTGGATTGCTGGAAGTGGAATTACTTGGTCAAAGAGCACAAGATTTCAATGATTATGAAATCTCATGTATTAATAAGTTGCTTTCCAAAAGTGTCGTATGAATTTGTATTGTAACTGTTATATTAAAATGTTAACTTCGCCAGCATTGAGTACCATAACTTTTCAGTGTTTGAAAATTTAACACTGCAAACTGATTATCTTATTTTTTGCTTTTGTATTTCTATGAAATATTTTTAAACAGCCTTCTTCTGCCCACCAAGTGAGTTGACAAGCAGAAAGTACGACAGTGAATGAATTTCATGACCCTTCTGGTTCTAATTAAGTGTTTTCCCCATTGCCCATCATACCACATTAAAATTCCTGGCTCTTGTCTTCAAAGTCCTGGACCAGTTTTCGGTCTCCTTCCCCATCTTGACTGCTCTCTTCCAGTACCTCCCAAGGTTCCCTGGGAATCACCTGAGATCTTGGCAAACACACACATTAAGACTCTAAGCCTCGCTGAAGACCCCTGAGTTGGGATCTCCATGGTGGGCCTCACAGGGCCCTGATATCACCCTCTATGTTTATTCTCTCCCGGATCCCCTTGGCTTCCTTGCTTTTCCAGACTTTTATGCCAGGAATAGTCAGACTAAATTCAAAGCTCATTTAGGGTTGTATTTTCCCCAGGAAGTTTGCACAGATAAGGCAAGAAATTCATTTAATGTTTAGTACTAAAATAACAAAATACCACTAAAAGTAGGTGATGCTAATCTTTTCCGTGTGCGAATAAACAATTTTGCACTTGAACATGTATGTGTATCCGGTCCCTATTGCTGGAGAAGGGAGCAGAGCTTCCGAAGAGCGGGTGGATGGGTGCTCCTGCTCTAAGCAAACTGACTCACCCCCTAGAGGGAGAACCTGAAAACCCACGTAAAGAGAGCGGCTAGATCTGCTGAAAGCCACAAGGAGGCCAGTATTCAAGTAAACCGAGGAAGCTTATGAGGAAAGTGAGAACTTGCTGGGTCTAAGGGGTCCAACATTTTTTGAGATCCACCTAGGTGAACAGTTCCCATATTTCTGTTGTTGTGACTTGCACTTTCAGGCTGAAGAAGTAAAAAAAATAAAGACTTGTCGTACAGCATACTAATTATAATGCTAGCAACACCACATGTAGTTTTTTTGAGTAATATGTCTGGTATGCTGAACGCTTTATATCATGCATGATTTCGTTAAACGTTCATGCGCCACCCCATGAAGCAGGTACTGAGATGATTCTTACCATCCTGCCATTGATGCTCAGAAAGATTGATACAATATTCTGAAGTTACACAGCAAGTATCCTGTCCTTTGTGGCAATTTTTCCTATATAGGATTTGCTTTTTTGTTTGTTTGTTTTTGTTTTTGAGTTGGAGTCTCACTCCATCCCCCAGACTGGAGTGCAGTGGCATGCTTCTGGCCACTGCAGCCTCGACCTGCTGGGCTCCGGAGATCCTTCTGCCTCAGCCTTCCAAGTAGCTGGAACTACAGGCGCACGCTACCACGCCCGGCTCATTTTTTTTTTTTTTTTTTATCGTAGAGATGAGGTCTCGCCAAGTTGCCCAGCCAGGCGGGTCTCGAACCCTCAGGCTCAGGCAATTCACTCACCTCGGCCTCCCAAAGCGTGGAATTACAGGCTGAGCCACCGAGCCTGGCCTTCCTACGTAGGATTGCAAGCTCCCACGGGTCAGCAACCACGTCTTCTGTGGGGTTAAGAACTCACGGGAGGTAGAGCAGGAGACCAAATCAGGCAGACGTTCAACATATAAACCGAAATTCAGTGAAGGGAAAAGACTGATTAAACGGTCTCTTGGGATTCTTTATTTTTTAAAAAAAGTTTTTTTCTCAACAAACAACTATGAAGTTTTTGAAAACCCACCGTGATCCTTCGCTCCCTCTTCCTGTCCTTTCACCTCCTCCTATTCTGAACGAATACTTGGAAATTCCTCTTCCTTTTGGGTCCAGGTTTTCATTTCAATTATGAACCACCGGGCTTTTTATTTTTCCAGACAATTGGCCAATTTCTCAGAGTCAGTAAACAATATTGTTTTTATTCCATTGAGATAAGCACAGAGTTTAAACCACTAACTTGGATGCATTTTTATATAGGTCAACTCTCGGCCAAAAGGATTGAATGGCTCGATTCACACCTCTGGTGTTGATGAGCTGAGGCACATCATTGATCTAAAACGACACACATGCTCAGGTCTCAGAAGGCCCCCAGGAGACCCAGGGCTCTGTACTCACAACACACATTTCCTCAGCTTTAATTGCGTGTTTGGGCTTAGATTCTTATTTCCTATAAAAGCTTCTGTCCACACTGGATGAAAGTCAGCGAGCAACAGACCTAACTAACCCACCCTGGCCCAGCGGGCTGCTGGCAGCCCCCTCCCACCCTCCGCAGGCAGAGAACGGTTTCCTGCTCCCAGCCCACTCTCCACTGGAGAGCCTCACTTTGAGCCTGTGGGGCCAAGCCCACATTCCGAGCTCCGAAACCAGGCTGCGGGATAAAACGAGTGAGGTTTTCGTGGCCCTGCTGCCACATCAGAAACTTGCGAAGAGGAAACAACGAAGCAAGCCCACACGACTTCTACTCCTAAAGGCTTGGCAGTGTCGCCAACTTGACAGGCAGGCCAGGAGGCCCTCTGCAAGCTTTGCTTCTGCCCCTGTGCTCTCTCATGGGACCTGAGTGCTGATGAGGCCTCAAAACACAGAAGCGTCTGGATTTGTTTTCATCGGCTACGGTAAAACGTGTGGCTTCAAAGACAACGCCAACGAACATTTCTTCATATGTCTGTTGGCTGCTCGGATGTCTTCAACCTCACGAATCATCAGGGAGAAGCAAATCAAAACCACACTGAGATACCACCTAACCCCAGTCAGAATGGCAATTATCAACAACTCAAAAAGTAACAGCTGCTGGAGAGGGTGTGGCGAAAAGGGAACACTTCTACACTGTTGGTGGGAGTGTAAACTAGTGCAACCTCTGTGGAAAGCAGTGTGGCCATTCCTAAAAGCTTTCAATATCGACCTCCCATACAACCCCGCAATCCCCCTACTGGGAATATACCCTGAAGAACTCAGATCACTCTATAAAAAAGATACCTGCACATGAATGTTTATCGCAGCATTGTTCACAATAGCAAGAACCTGGAAGCAACCATGCTGCCCATCAAAAGAGGACTGGATTAAAAAAATGTGGTACATATGCACGATGGAATACTACGCAGCCATAAAAAAGAACAAAATCATGAATTTCGCAGCAACCTGGATGGAACTAGAGTCTATAATACTGAGTGACCTCTCACAGAAACAAAGGTCCGAGTATCACATGTTCTCACTCATATAATGGACCTTGAACATCCAACCTAATACTATAAGAAAATGACTGACAGTAGTGGGAAACTGTGGGGTCAGGGGAGGGACATGGGATTAATGGTAGCAAATATCTGTCTGGGGATGGGGAAGCATCTCTTATCATTAGGGTACCTGAATGAAACGTATTTGTATACCTAACCCTTAACTGTACCCCACAACATCATAATAGAATATTGATTATAAAAAATTTTTTTAAATAAAATTAAAAAAATAAATAAATAAAAACTGAAAAAAAAAAAAGAAAGAAAATGCCAATGAAACAAGAGGAAATTTTAGTCCATGAGATAATATAAAGGACCTTTTTCAGCTCCTGGGGAATCCTGCCAAGATTATTCAGAGATGCGCTGTCTTAGGTGTTTGTCAAAAGTTTCTGTTTTCCCAAATTATCTCTCTTAAAGCCTGAAACCGAAACACCTTCGCCAAATGACGAGCAGACGTTGGGCTTCCAATTCTGAAGAAATCCAAAGTGTTTCATCTCTTTCTGTTGTTACTGCTCAGAGAGACAATGGCTTACATACTGCTGTTTATTTTTCCTGCCATGTCTGGCTTAAACCCTATTTCAAGGGCAATTGATTGTTAAGCCATTGATAATGATAAAGAAAAACGATAAAGCGATTTTCTTACATTGAAAAGGAGGCCTATGGTTTGGGGAGTTAGTCAAGTTCTTGGAAGACTCACAAATATGCAGCCAGGGGCAGCCATGACCTCTTCGACTTGGCTGTCCCTTCTGTTCTTCCTGGCTCCTTATCAATTCTCGTCCTACCCTCAGTTTGGGATGGCTTTATCCCCAGTGAAGAAAACACGCCCTTCTTCCACAGACCACACTCCCCTCCCCCGTTTTCTGAACTTAGAAATAACCCAGAGTTTATCTCGATCCTCTGCATGACAGCCCATAAGAGAAAGTGGCTCTCTGGAGATTGGCCTACACATAGTAGAGTGAGAGAACAGTGCCAGAAGAATTAAATCATGCGGGCAAATCGGTGTGTTTACACATGTCACCACGCTGACCATGTCGTGTGTAGGTGGCATCCGTGAACATCACCCCGAAGTGCTTCAAACTGCCTCTAAACTTCCATTTAGAAAATAAAATGTCTTTAAACGTATTATTTTAAGTGAACTCCAAGCATTTACTTCACTTTTAAAATTTTCTCTACTTCATTATTTCATTCTGTTTTCCTTTGAATTTTGGTGCTGAAAGGACTTTAAAAGCTACTACCTTTTCCACTTTGTAAATGAGGAAACAGAGCCACCCAGCAGCATCTTGCTTGGAGTCATGGAACTTACTCATTTCAAGACTTCCACTCCAAGACTCGTTGCTTAGCAAATTTTTATTTTTTTCTGCTACACCAGAAAGACTCTTTTACTCCTCTTACAAGACATAGTATCCTTTAATTTTTAAAATAGCTTGTCCTTCGGAGTTTGGTGCTTCTAAGCCCCATTTTTTTCCAAATATCTTTTTTTCTTCGACAGTTGTATCTGTTCTATCTCCTAATGTGCTTGATATTTTCAGTCTTTTAATTCTGATTTTCCTTTTGCATTTTATCTTAATTCTCCTCCCTTCATCAACATCCATCGCTTATTTGTCTTTTTTCTTTCTTCAACATTTTCTTATATCTCATTTCCATTTTCTCTTTATTCTTTTTAAACATTTCTTCATAACCTTTACCTCTCCTTCTTCATGCCTTTTTATCTTGTCTCTATCTGTATTTTTTTCTCCATTTCTGTTTCTATCAGACGATTTTACCCCTTCCTTACTTTTAATATTTTCCTTATTTGTCCTTTTTCATCATGATCCCTTTGTCTCATTGCTCTTTCAACACAGCAGTGAAGGACGTGTGTGTGTGTGTGTGTGTGTGTGTGTGTGTGTGTGTGTGTGTGTTTACCCACACAAATTTAGAATTACTTGCTATGGGAGTGGTGAGGGCTGGGGAAGGGCAACTGAGAGAGACACCAAAGAATGTGTTCATAGAAGGAGAAACACTTTGCTTGTTTCCATCCCTTGGGATGCTAATCAAAAAGTTTCTTTTCTAATGCCCGTTTAATAAATACAAGTCATGTACATATGTTTCCCATATAAAAGTATCCTGAATCAGTATTGTATGTGTGAAATGTTTCAATTTTCCTAAAACAGTCTAAAATTTAATCCAGAGCTATTGTACAAATAGTTAAGGAGCAATGGGATTGCTTTCTGAGTTTCATTTGGACATATTTCAAGTATAATAAACACATGTTAAGATTATGTTTTAAATATCACTAAAGTGTTTATCAACTTTGTATATGGGACAACTATAAAATTACCACAGTAGCATCAGTATAAAGTTACTTGCTAAATAATATAGAGGAAAAAATCTAGATACCTAAGAATAGTATTACTTTTTAAAAATAACTTATTTTCTGGGTTCTAGACATTGATGAATTGGTTTGGTGTGTATTTCTAGCACTCTGTTTTATTAATCAGTGCAATAAAAATGAACTTGGCTGTACACAGCTTTAAGTATTTATAAGGGTTTATCCTATCTATACCATTAGAAAAAAAGTTTTCCTTTATTCCACAATCAGTTTCTTACTTAGTTTCATGGCTGAGTAATTCAGGGTTGGAAGTGAGCCCATGTATAATTGCATGCATCTAAGAATCAAAACTTGAAGATTACTGAGGACAACAATGGCAAAAAAAGAGCTTAGATAAAAAAATAATTCCCGTAATTCTATTTTTATCTGAAAATTGTAAAAACTCCCTAAATATTAAGGAATAAATAAATACACAAATAATAGTATTGCTACCTTTTAATTTCAACATTTTTGCTTAAAGTCCCAAGAAAGGATCTTTTCTCACAGACTGTTTTTCGGCCATCCTATATTGGTGAACTTGCCTGGTGTTCTCCCAAATGACCTGGGTTCAACATCTGCTCTGAGGATAGATTTTTCTGGCTCAATAATTAAAATGCAATGATCTTATTACAGTTGGAAAGATGATTTATTCGTCTTTATTACACATTGACTTTTGGCATGGTAGAAAACAGAGGAGAGATATTAAATGCAATTCCATGGGGCCGGAGATGGGTCTAATATTACCCAATATCTTCAGAACTGACTAGATCAAATTAGACGGTAATCCAGAGTCAGAGAGGCTGACTCACACTGTGAAAAGGAGGGGCCGCTGCAGAGGATCTTGAGCACTTGATGAATCAGAGGGATCAGATGGCATGAAGGAGGAATGTTGTTACACACACCTGGGGAACAGGAATAAAACAGATGCATGGTAGAAGGACGACTGGGGAAACTCCACAGAAACAAGGCGGAGAGGAAATACATGAAAAGACACACACGCAAAAGAACAGCACTGACCTGTGATGCAGAAACAGACTGACCGTGTGACTTTGCCCCATAGAGGGAATTATTTCGTCTGTACTTAGCCACTATTTTTTCAATAATAGATTAGAAAACTAAACAAGCTGTTTTTCTTCCAGCACGAGAAACATGAGAATACTGTGCGGCATTTAATTCCTCATTGTTCTTTCTTAACAGACAAATTTGCTTCTAAATTCTCCGCTTTCTTTTTTCTTTTTTTTTTTTTTGAGTTGGAGTCTCACTCTGTTGCCTCGACCTTCTGGGCTCCGGTGATCCTTCCGCCTCAGCCTTCTGAGTAGCCGGAATTACAGGCGCACGCTACCACGCCCGGCTAATTTTTTTATTTATTGTAGAGATGAGGTCTCGCCTGCCCAGGCGGGTCTCGAACCCACGGGCTCAGGCAATCCACTCTCCTCAACCTCCCAAAGGCGCGAGATTACAGGCTAAGCCACCAAGCCCAGCTAAATTCTCCGCTTTCTAATGCCAAATTCTACCTCCACACCTTTAAGTGCTTCTTCATCTTTTCACATATATGTAATTAGTTGTGTGTAACTTCTAAAGTGATTCAGTATTTCTGACCAGGGGCTGAGTGTCCACCGAAGTGGGAAGTGCAGAAGCTAGCATGGCATCATTCACAGATAAGCAATGACCTTTAACACAAGGAACAGTAAGACGCACAAGAAAAGATGACACTGAGTAGTTTAAAAATGGATTGGAGAATGGCATTCTTGACAAATTTAATGTTTACATGCTCAGTAGCTAACTCCGTCTATGTATAGTAGGAACATCTTGGAGAATATTGACCGGAGAGAGAACTATCCATATTTATTTAACAAAGGTTTCTAAATTTTTTGCTGAGGAATGATTTTGAGTCTTAGAAAACCACAATGACTTCTGCTGCTAACAACTTTAATATGAAGAGAAGAGTGTGTTCAGAAAGAAATAAAAATAGACTCACTTGTTTTTGTACCTTATAAATAATGCAATCGTGGTCATGAAAAATTAAGGAAGATAGAAAAGGGAAAAAGTCAAGAGACAGTAAGAAAGATTGAAAGGGAATGTAAGGAATTGCCTCTTAAAATCAATACATGAATAGCTTATTAGCTCACAGAGTTTCCTGGTTCTTTCCAAAAAAACGCAGATGCCACAAAACCAAGACCGAAGGAACTTCCCTCCTCAAAACAGCTTTATTTTCCGCTTTTCTGGTCTCTCTCAGCACCACCACTTTCCCCAGAATCCCAGACTAGAAATGAGCTCATCACCTTCGGCCCCTTCTTCTCCTTTGCTTCTGATACCCAACCACACCAACCCCTACGAGCTTGGCCCAAGACCACCCTGATGCCCACTGCCATCCTTTACCCCTGTGCCCCCAAGGATGACCTTACAACGCAAGGTCCTCCTTCCGGTACCTCCCAGGGACCTCTGAGCATCCATCAGTCCTCCCACCTGCAGAGGGACAGCATGTGCCTGCTGGAGTTTCTAGTAAATAGTACCTCTTTCCTCTCCTCAACTTCCCCAGTTCATCTTGAAGCAAGTCCCAGACGCAGTTTCTTGATGCACCACTTCAACCACCATGTCCTTGCTAAACATTCCACACCAGGCCCCACCAGGCTGGTCCTCTAGAGCCAGGGCTCTCTTTGCCTCCTGTGTCCTCCTCCTGTTCACCCCAAGACCTTCAGATGCTGCCTCACCCCTGTTGGGAGGCGTTCCCCAGAACTCAAGTCTTCCACCAGCTCCCTCTTCTCTGGGCTTCTTCACTCCTTTGTATTAGTGCCATTCCTGTTGGCGTTTAAACTTACATGATGTTGCGTATCTTTAGAAATTTTGTTGGTGGGCCAAGCACAGTCGTTCAGGCCTTTACCTCCAGCACTTTAGGAGGCTGAGACTGGGAGATTGCTTGAGCCCAGGAGTTCAGGACTGGCCTGGGCAACATAGCAAGACCTCATCTCTCCAAAAAGAAAGCATCAAAAAATTAGCTGGGCATGGTGGTGCGCACCTGTAATCCCAGCTGCTCAGAAGGCTGAGGTGGAAGGATCGCCTGAGCCCAGGCAGTCAAGGTCGTAATGAGCCATGGTTATGCCACCGTACTCCAGCGTGGGGATCAGAGTGAGACCTTCTCCCTCAAAAGAAGAAGTTTTATAGGTGTCAGTCAGGGACTATAAGATTATCATAATCAGTTTCCATTTCTAAAAGCATCTACCAGGACTCAATAAATGTTTATTGAATAAATAAGTCAGAAAGCAAACTACAGTTTCTTAAACATAAAAGTCAGGACTTTTTCTTTTTGGGCTTTGTGCATTTGTTAAAACAGAATTTTATTAAAATTTTATTTAAAAAGTAGGATTTTAGATTTTTTTGATGGGAAAGGCATTTATGATGCCCTTTAAATAATAATAATACAAAAGATAATTATCAATTGTTAATAGCTTACTATGTATCAGCCACTCTGCTAAATGTATACATTTATTTCATTCTTAAGCCTCCTACAAAGGAATTACTATTCTCACTTACTTTATGGATGCAAGAACCGAAACTCAAAGAGATTAAGCAACTTGCCAAATGCCACACAGCGAGCATGTCTCAGGGCTACAATTGGGAACTAATAATATATCACCGACTGTGTGGTTTAAAAAGCAGACATTTATTTCCCCACAGACTTCTAGAGACTAGAAATCTGAGATCAGGATGCCAGCATAGTCACGTTCTAGAGTGGGGACTCTCTTCCCAGCTTGCAGACTGTCGCCTTCTTGCTCTGCCTTTACGTGGCAGAGAGAGAAGAGAAAGGAAGGGAAGGCTAGGGAAGGAGGGGAGGGAAGGAGAAGGGAGGAGAAAAGAGGCTGTTCTCTTTCCCTCTTCTTTTTTTTTTGAGTTGGAGTCTCACTCCGTCGCCCAGACTGGAGGGCAGTGGCCGCTCCCGGCCACCGCAGCCTTGTCCTGCTGGGCTCCGGCAATCCTTCCGCCTCAGCCTTCTGAGTAGCTGGAACTACAGGCACATGCTACCACGCCTGGCTAAGTTTTGATTGATTGTAGAGATGAGGTCTCGCCAAGTTGCCCAGGCGGGTCTCGAACCCGCGGGCTCAGGCGATCCACTCACCTCAGCCTCCCAAGGTGCGGGATTACAGGCTGAGCCACGGAGCCCGGGTTTTTCCTCTTCTTTATAAGGCCACCACTCCTATTAGATTAGGATCCTATTCTTATGACCTCATTTAACTTTAATTGCCTTTGAAAAGCCCTATCTCCAAATACAGTCACATTGGAGGTTGGGGATTCAAGATACAAATGGGGGGGGATTTATAAAAACATTCAGTTTCAGAAACAGGGTCCAAGAAAATGTGGAATTACACTTTGGACATTACAAAATGAGGTCTTTAAAACCTGCCCTCAAAAATAGATAGTCCAGGCTGGGTGCAGCGGCTCATGCCTGTAATTCCAGCACTTTGAGATGCCTAGGTGAGAGGATTGCTTAAGCCCAGAAGTTAGAGACCAGCCTAGAAAACATAGTGAGACCTCATCTCTATCAAAATAAAATGTTTAAATTAGCTGAGACTGGTAGCACACTCCTGTAGCTCCAGACACTCAAGAGGCTGAGGTAGAAAGACCAACTGAGTCCAGGAGGTCAACACTGAGGTGAGCTGTGATTGTGCCTCTGCACTGGGTGACAGAGACAGCCTGGGTGAATATATGTAATATGATACAATTTTCAATTTCTGACTCGTCACAACTTTCAACTCCCAGCCTTAGCTTCCAATAATTCAGCATGTCAGGATAGGTCACACTAAACATCTCACCCTCAAATTCTACCTTCTCAGTCAAACAATTCCAATTTTTGAAAATAGAATAACAACCCTAAAAAGTTTCCAACTGGCACTGTTCTAGATTTCTCAGCAACTTCAAGATTTAAAGGGCTTTTTGTTTGACACTGAGGAGCACAGTTGGGCGGGGCTGCAAGACGGCCGAAATGCTCATCTCCCTAGGGTGATAACAAAACCCCACCTGGCCGGTGCTACCTGGACCCTGCTTTGTCAGTACCAAGGTTGTGGGAGAGGCAACCAAGAAGAACGTACCTAGTGCCGGGTGGCCTCAGTAATAAACCCCTAGTGTGTCAAAGGGCACACCGAGTTAATTTGCTATAAGACAGTTGAAAGTTCAGCTCCCCAGCATGCCAGAATAGGCACCAGGCTTCCCGGGGAGAACAAATCCAGTATTCATGTTCATCGTGAAAATATTGTTGGCACTCTATTTCTGCCTTAGAGAATTGAGTCCTGTTCCAAGCAGGATCCAGATGTTCCTGCATTTTTATCCCTCCCCTGCTGTCATCTCTCAGTGATTATTGGTATTTCCGAAAAGGGAGCTATTTCCGAAATTTTCATTTTCATTAAAAACACATCTTCCAAATATTTTTGTCTTTCTCCTTCTTTCTTTTTACATTTTCCTTATTTATTTTATCGTCTTTTTATTTTAATTTCCCAGTTGCAATTTGTTTGACTGCTGTTAGATTTTGGTTGACTTATTTATTTATCCTCCTCTTTACTCCAGTAGAAATCATTTATACTGGTGGTATTTTTCTGTTGTATTTTGGTCTAAATTTTTCTCTCTGCTCCTCTTTAAGACTTCTTTCCTCCTTTCTTCTCTGCATAAAATCTGCCAATATAAAGCCAACATAAAATTTTATCCTAGAAACTTTTTACTGTTGCTTTAAAAAAATTAAAATGTGCCAGGGGAGACCCCCCAAAAAAACAACCCAGAATTACTTTCTGAAGGGAAGTCTCCTTGCCGTATACTCAGAATTTGTTCCTGGATCAAATGGCCAGCCAAAGTTTTTATCTGGAAGTTTCTAGAAGGTTGCATCACAGTTTGCAGAAGAAACATCCCGAGATGTGGTGAACAGGTGACTGGTTCTTCCACCATGACAATGCCCCTGTCCAGCCCGTGCTGACTATTAAGCGGTTTTAGACCAAAGACATCATGACTCCCATGCCCCCACTCTCCCAGTTGACCTGATCTTGTCCTGAAGAACCTTTTTTTGTTTCCCCAGGTGAAAAAGTACTCAAAGGGGAGCATTTTTGCTGATGTGAAAGAGGTGTAACAAAAAAATTGACAAGTTACAAAACTGTTTTGAGCAGTGTCAAAAGAGTCTTATTAGATAGGTATATTGCATCAAACAGTGAGTGTTTTGAAAATAACTGAAGTTTAAGCTTGCAAGAATAAGTACACAATTTTTTATAAGTCAAGTCCAGTTTTGGAAGGTCCCCCCCAAGTATTTTGGAGGAACAGATGGTAAATCTCTTTATGTCCATGAAAAGTGACAGGACCATTCATTCATCTAGACTGGAGTCAGCAGCTGTAATTCTTCTCTGATAGTAACTGGTCTGGTTTCATTTCTGCTCGCACAGTCCCAGTCTATACAGATTTTTAAAAAAGGATGATATTTCCCAAGTATATATTACTTAAATGTTCATTTTTTAAAAGTGTATAATAATTACATTAAAATACTACCTGATAGTCAAGAAACTACCTCTGAAGTTGAAAATATCAAAACCTCTACTCTGCTCCAATTTTTATAATTGATAATGTTGAGACCATAAGTAAACTGATATTATCACATTTACAGGTATTTTATGGAAATGAATTTTCATGCAGTTTTTTTTTGGTTTTTTTTTTTTTTTTTTTTTTTTTGCTACATTGCCAGTTGAGCAGGACTTCTAGAGGTAACCTCCACATCTTTCGGCTGGCCATACTTAAGACCTCCCCACAAAAGTCACACATTCTTACATGTGTCAATTACTTCTGCCAGGAAACTCTTCCTCACCAGGTGTAAATGCTCATAAGATAACATCGGTCCACTTAGTTTTAATCCCAACTTCTAGGGCAATGGGGAACAGCCAGCCATTAAGAAAAACCTCTGTTTTTCTACACCACAGACTAAACCAGAACGCCTTTTATATTGTCACCCTAGAAGACCTGTGATCCAGCACTTATCCTTCAATCGTCTTTGTGTCTCTGCTGAGATCTTTTAAAGCAGTTATTTCAGACTTGTATACCATTTCAGTTTTTTGTCTGTGAAGTCACAAACTCCTTAGGACAAGGACTATGTCTTACACATTTTGGCATTGCTATAGTTCCCTAAGAAGTAGTAGTAATAAGTCAGTGTTAAGTGAATGTACTTTTTTTGACACATGCTCTTATAGAGCTCACTTTAGTGGAAACTGTTCTCTGTGTCTTACAAATATTAGCTCCACTGAATCTTGAAGTATTATTTTCATCCCTGTTTCACAGATAAGGAAATCAAGGCACAGAGAAGGTTACAAAAAAAAACAAACAACTATGCAAAGTCACTTGCAATGACATTTCTTTCTACCCTATTGCCCGTTTTCTACTTACACAGCCTGTACTCTCTTGAAGACTCTCGATTTCAATGTTTGTCTCTCCTTTTCTCTCTCTTCTCTCTGTGTTGATTGCCTTTCACATCCAGTTAATTTCTAGTATTTAGCATCTCTTTCCAGTTCACCACAGTCACAATAAATGTTGGTGTTATGCCTTTTTACCAGATGCTATTTTCCACAATTATACCTCACCTACAAATTTAATGATATACACTCAGTCTCGCCATTTAAGTGAATAACAAAAATTTTTCTTAGGGGAATATTGATCATGCTAGTTGTTGGATATATCACGCAACTTTCTACTTTATGATATGATATGATATGATATAGGATTTAGTGTTGAACCTTTTGAAAGTAAACACTTTCTCAGTAGATGTACTGTATAGCCTCACTATCCAAGCCCGCGTAGACTTCTAAAGTCCAATATCAATTTGCTGCTAGGCCACCTGCAGGCATAGAAATGTTTGCCAAGATTCTTCTTCATGCCTAGGATACAGCTTCCCTAGACAACTTCCTTCTTGTGTTCTGCCTTCCCCAGAGAGTTATCAAGATGTTGAATATCTGCACACCTCTCTGACTTTTCCAAGCTGGAGAATATCATCCTCTTGTCTT
The DNA here is from genome assembly GCA_027257055.1 of Cephalopachus bancanus. Classification (NCBI taxonomy): domain Eukaryota; kingdom Metazoa; phylum Chordata; class Mammalia; order Primates; family Tarsiidae; genus Cephalopachus; species Cephalopachus bancanus. Next base: position 2,564,414 of record JAPVLO010000140.1, read on the forward strand.
TCTTCCTATCTTTGGGCACACTCTTCTGTTCCTTTCGCTCCTAGAAACATTCATCATAATTCCTTCTGTAAGCTCAGGTGTTTACAAAAGACTGAGAGAACCAATGACAGTAAGCAAGTCTGCTCTCAGTACCAACATTTTCCTTGGGCAAGAAAACACAGAAACTGATTTTCAGAAATAGGGGAAGGGAGTGCTCACTTTGGCAACACATACATTAAAATTGAAATGATACAGAAATTAGCATGGCCCCTGCTCAAGGGTGATACGCAAATTTGTGAAGAGATCCATATCAAACTTTTGCATATCAAAAGAAACCATCGAAAGAGTAGAGAGACAACTCATGGAATGGAAAAAAAAAATTTGCAAATTATGCATTGGACAAAGGCCCTAACATCCACTATCTACAAGGAACTCAAACAAAATGAAAGGAAAAAAACAATCAACCCATTAAAAAGAGGGCAAAGAACATAAGCAGTCACTTCTCAGATGACATACAAGCAATCAACAGACATAAAAAAAATACTCAGCCTTACTAATCATCAGAGAAATGCAAATCAAAACTACAATGATATACCACTTAACTCCAGTAAGGTTGGCTATCATTAATAAGTCAAAAAAAAACAACAGGTGCTGGCACAGCTGCTGAGAAAAGGGAACACTTCTACACTGTCCGTGAAAATGTAAGCTAGTTCAGCATCTAAAAAAGCAGTGTGGTGATTCCTAAAAGAACTAAAAATTGATCTTCCATACTATCTAGCAATTCCTCTCTTGGGAATATACCTGGAGGAACATAAATAGCTCTTCAAAAAAGACACCTACACATGCATGTTTATTGCTGCACTATTCACAATAGCAAAAACTTGAAACCTATCCTGCTGCCCATCAAAATTGAACTGGATAAAGAAAATATGATACATTTACATGATGGAGTATTATACAGTCATAAAGAAGAACAAAATCATGGCCTTTGCAGCAACTTGGATACAGTTGGAGACCAGCATGCTAAGTGAATTATCACAGAAACAAAGAACTAAATACTGCATGCTCTCACTCCTAAGTGGGCCCTGATCACCAATCACACAGCACAAGGGTGGGATTAGCAGTAGCTGGGCATTGCTAAGGGAGGGAGGGAGGGAAGAAGGATGCAGATCATGTGTTAACACAAATTGACAAACCGTACCTGGTCCACTTCCAGGAGAAGTGAGGGCCACCTAGAAACCCAAACTTTGTAGTAAATCCTCATTTGTAGCCCACAACTCTAGGCTAAATTAATTAAGCATAAATAAGTCTTTCTATTTAAGGTTCCTAATGTATATATCAGTACAGTAATACATGTTGTGACATATATATATTCAACATTTTTATTAATAGTGGTACAATAAAAAATCTTGGAGTGAAAAAAAAAGAAAAAAAGGAATGGGGAAGGGAAAATACAGAGGGTGTCAAAAAATGGATAAACACATCTTAAGAAAGGAAAACATTGTATTAAAATTATAATAATATATACCAATAACAAAAGATGAATACAAGTCACACTTGGTAGATGGTTGCACTGGCCAATTCTACTCTCCTGCCTGTCACATGGTGACAGTAATTATTCATTTGATTAAAGCCATCTTTCGAGCAAATGTGTATACCTTTTTTTGGCACCATGGTATAAGAAGGAAAAAAATCTAAATTAGTATCTGAACAAATTATCTCAATATATTTAGGGACTTTCTTTTAGTTTTTTCCCAGTTTTAGTCAAAGAGAGAAGATATGTTCACCATGCAAAGATATCAACATGTGGCCCTAACAAGTGAATATTATCAATCAAATTCTCAGAAATTCAGAGAATGGGGTTTATCTGTTGTATATTGAACTTTCTGAGACTAACTAAAAGTAAATCTGGCTTATGGGGAAATTTTTCAAGAAAAAATTAGACAAGCTTAAGAAAAAAAAATATTCAGCCATTTCACTAGAGAATAATGTATGGCAAGATCTGTAGGAATGCAGGGGATTACAAATCAGACACAATCTCAAAATTGATTTTTTAAAAAGATATCCCATGATGAAGGTCAAAAGAATTAATATTGTTAAAACGACAATACTACCCAAAGCAATCTACAGATTCAATATAATCTCTATCAAAATACCAATGATGTTCTTCCCAGAAATAGAAAAAGCTCCTGAATTTGTATGGAGCCACAAGAGACCTCAAATAGCCAAAGCAATACTATACAAAAAGAAAAAAGTGAGAGGCATCATACTACCAGACTTTAAAATATACTGCAAAGCTATAGTAATCAAAATAGCATGATGATGGCATAAAAACAGATACATAGACCAATGAAGCAGAATAGAGAACCCATAAATTAATCCAATATCTATAGCCAATTGATTTTTTTTTTTTTACAAAGATGGCAAGAGCACGCATTGGGGAAAGGTTAGTCTCTTCAATAAACGGTCCTAGGAAAACTGGGTAACCATCTGCAGAAGAATGAAAACAGACTCCCCACCTCTCAGCCTATGCAAAACCAACTGGAAATGGATAAGAGACCTCAATTTAAGTCCCCAAACATAAAACTATGAGAAGAAAACATAGCAGAAATGCTTCAAGACATTGGTCAGGGGAAATATTTTATGAATATGATCTCAAAAGCACAGACAATAAAAGAAAATAAATAGGATTACATCAAACTAAAAAGCTTTGCACAACAAAGGAAGCAATCAACAGAGTGAAAAGACAACTTACAAAATGGAAAAAATATTTGCAAACTACACTTTCCACGGGGGATTAATATCCCGAACATACAAGGAACTCAAACATTTCAACAGCAAAAAAAACAAACAATCTGATTTTAAAATGGGCAAATGATCTGAATAAACATTTCTCAAAAGAAGACACAAATGGCTAACAAATATATGAAAAAATGCTCAGCATCACTAATCATTGGAGAGATGCAAATCAAAACCACAAAGAGTTTTCATTTCACTCCAGTTAGGATGGCTATTATCAAGAAGACAAAAAAAGTTTTTAAAATGCTAGTAAGGATGTAGAGAAAAGGGAACCCTTATACATTGTTAATAGGAATGTAAACTAGTACAGTCACTCCGGAGAACAGTACAGAGGTTCCTCAAAGAACTCCAAATAGAGCTACAATATAATCCAGCAATCCTACTACCTGACATTTATCCAATAGAAGGGAAATCGGTATATCAAAGAAGGACAAAATTATAGACTTCGCAGCAACTTGAATGGGTTTAGAGTCTATCATACTCAGTGATCTATCACAGAAACAAACAACTGAGTACCACGTGTTCTCACTCATAAGCAGGTCCTGAAAATTAATCACAATACGACAAGAGAGGGATTGGCAGCCGTGAGACACTGCTGGGGCAGGGCGGGAAAGGACACAGCATCACTAAGCGTACCTGGTCTTAAACCAGGGGAAGTGAGGGCCAGTGGGAGGCCCCAACTTTACCTGCATGTAGGACAACCTATGTACCTAATTCTGACTTGTAACCCACATGTTTAAAATAAAATAAAGAAAAACATACAACTGCACCTCCATGTTTACTGCAGCACTATTCACAATAACCAAGGTATAGAATCAACCTAGGAAACTAACAACAGCTGAATAGATAAAGAAAACGTAGTATATATACACAACGGAATACTATTTCAGCCATTAAAAAGAATGAAATCCTATCATCTGTGGCATCATGGATGGAACTGGAGGACATTACATTAAGCAAAACAAGCCAGGAACGGAAAGTTCAACACCACATGTTCTCATTCTTATGTAGAAGCTTAAAAAAAAAAAATGATGTCATAGAAGTAAAAAGTGGAACAGAGGATACCAGAGGCTGGGAGGGGTAGGGGGAAAGGAGGGATAGGGAAAGATGTAAAATTAAAGCTAGATAGGAGGAATGCATTCTAGTGTTCTATATCACTGTGGAATGACTATAGCTAATAACAATGTATTATATAGTTTAAAATAGCTAGAAGGAAGACGTTGATTGTTCCCTAAACTAAGATGATAGGTATGCTAATTACTCTGATCTAATCACTGTTTAGTCGATGTATCAAAACACCACGATGAACCCCATGAGTATGTATAATTATTTGTCAATTAATAAGTTTAAAATTTTAAAATGATACTTTTCCTTATGGGTAGAAAATAAAGTAACATTAAATAATGAGAAATATGAATGTAGCTATGATTTCTGCATCGCATGTATAAGAGCTGGTGTGTTTGTCATGTTGTTTTAAGCTCCAAGAGGTAAACATTTAATGAGTGCTACTCCTTGAAACTGTCCAGTCTTGGGTTCGGTCTGGAATTTCTTACTCTGGAGGTCCTGAAAAAGGTAGTACTATTTAAATTCCTCAACTTAACTCATGCTTAACTTTTCATTATACCACTACACCTGATGCTCACACTTATCCTCATCCACTTAAATACTGGGACAGTCTTAATCAAGGAGGAGGGGGTGGTGGTATAGAGGACAGCACATTATGATAGGTCACCAGCACCAAGCCCTTTTCCTTGCCTTTTGATGAACTTAAGCTTTGGATGAGTCAATGACTGAAACGCTCCAGGGCATTATAACCATTTGTTTGAGGTCTGTTTGTGATTTGTGTGCCGTATTTATTAAAGCTGATATGGAAGGTTATGCTAGGGACTTAATCCCTAGGGGTTTGGCAAATAACCACTATCATTTAACGGGGAAGGGGTGGCATGTCAGTTGTCAGCTCTAATTTCTCTTTGAGTCAAGAACCTTGTACATATTTTTCTTATTATGCCTCTTACATTCACAAGACTGTTTTACACTCCATGATGAGGGTTCTGCAAGAGTGAGAGGGCTAAAGAGGTATATTTACAGGATGTGTAAAATCCACTACTTTTGTCTGAAGAAACAACGGGATATTGAGGTTACTTTTTTTCATGAAAGTTTCCAAGGATTTGAAGCCAATTTCTTCAAAAAACTGGTATAGATTTGTGTTGCCTACTTCTTCCCTCTAAAAGGTGATGAAACTATGTATATAAGATGACTGTGACATTGTACTGAACCTAAGATGCACTGTTATTTTATATTTCTCTAAAAGGAGGAAAATTTGGCTCCAATTAAACTGACATGCTATTGTCCTATCATTAGAACTTACAAATTTGAATCTTATTTAAAAATTTCTTTAGAGTTATTTTAGACACAGATTGTATTATATATTTTACTTCTTTATTTTTGTGCCTTTCTGATGCATACTAATGTTTCAATGCTAACTCATGGTGTAATCCTTTGAAGACACTTTAAAAAGCAGTTAAACTCCAAGCAACCCCTTTATACATTACTCTGGGGAAATGATAACAGCATGAGCAGCTCTGACCAAGTTTGGATATGCGCAAGGTGAGCAATCACCTCACAAATACTACCTGCTTAACAATAATTGTAAGATGCATTCCAGTTCAAAAGGAAAATTTTGCATCTCAGAAGCAGTGAAATATAGCATTTGGGGATCAAGTATTCCTATTGCAGACGTTTTGAATGTGATCAAGTAACTCTGCATTTCCTTTAAGGGTCTCCTGCCCTTTGAATAAGATCTTGTGCCAGACATTCTCATTGAAGACATAACTCTTTATCATAAACCTTGAGTTACTTTAATAGTTGAGGGAGTACACCAGTGACTCATTGACACCCTATACCCAGCCCCCTTACATACAGATAGTCTTGGTCCAGAATGTGTATTTCATTCCATTCAGATCCACATACATAGTTTCTATGTGTTATTATAGTCTGAAGATGAAGGTGACCCTTAGATTAAGATTTTTAATCAGGCTTGTAAGTGGTTCTCAAAATCTCCTGCAAAATTTAGTGTTTGAAAGAAGCCTCAGAAATCAGTGCAAAGGGGAAGTTTAGATGCTAATGAGAGCCAAGTTGATATCAAAAATAGGAAGAAATTTGTTATTTCAGTGAAATATAAAAAAGAGAGAAATTGGAGAGGTACTCTTTGAAGTGGCATAGTCACTGGGACAATCCCAAAGGCTGGGACGGCTGAGAGGACTGCCACTGCCTGGTGGGGTTCTTAGGCCCTCTGCACAGGAAAGAGTCGATGTACTGAGACAGCGGTATTGCAATAAAGAGTTTGATCATCACAAGGCAACTGAGCAGGACAGAAGATATTTTTCAAATTCACCTCCCTGAGAATTTTTGAAAGCTAGGCTTTTTAAAGGAATAATTTGGCAGGCAGAGGGCTAGAGAATAGGAACTGCTGATTGGCTGAGGATGCAGTCATAAAGGTGTTGAAGTTGTCTTCATGTACAGAGCCATTTTTGGGGCGGAGGTCACAAGACCTGCTTGAGTCAGTTTCTTGGTATGAGCCATGGGTTTAGGGGGGATACACTGGTCTACCAGAAAGCCTAAAAAATATCTCAAAGACCAGGCTTAGACTGATATTATCTGTAGGAGCAATTGAGGAAGTTACAAATCTTGTGACTAATGGTTGTTTAATATGAAAGATATGTGGGAGGGTGATCAAAGTTGCTCATATTCTTCAACCATCCAAACTTCTGGATGCCATCAAGGAGGTCTGCATGACTTAAGGACCCATTGTCCTTTAAGAGAAAATAAGCTCATCAACCTTGTGGCCAGCTCCCTACCCCCAATCATGGGTCAGGACATGACAGAAACCATTCCCCAATCAAAATACTAACTTTGTAAACGTCATTAATTATTATGAAGGTGGTTTGAATAGAAGCTTTAGCATGTTCTTTTTGCACCCCACTGGGTTATTGTAATTCATCCTCTGGCATGTGACACCTGATTTTGGGGACTACCATCTAAGTAATGAAATTAATCTAATAAGAATCATTTGAGAAATTGAAAAACTCAGGTTCAAGAGTTTGAGTCATTTTTTTTTTTCCTCTCTCTCTCAGTGTAATGTGGTACAAAGCAAGTCGGGATGGAAGCTCTTCTGGAAGAAAACTAAATACATGTATATGTAAATATTTTAAAATGTACTATTTAATCATTCCACTAATTATGCTGATGCCCAGCTTTAGACTGAAGACATTGAGAATTCAAATATGAACAATAATTGGCAGCTGTGCGCAGGAAGGCAACTGAGGGCTGTGTGTTGCATCCTGAACCCTGAGAGCAAGGAAATGTGCCTGATATCGGATAATGATTATAAAGAGTATCCAAGAAAATAAAATAGACTGTGTTGTTTTAAGGAAAAGACTGTTATTCCCTCCGCTCAGATGCAGATAAAATTATATGGCTTAATTTACTATTTATTCAGAAAACTTTCAGGCTGCATACTCACTGTGGCAATTACAGTCGGACAAGTACTTGTATGGGATTCTATACCTCCTTTCTCCTAATCTCTGGATTCTTAGTGGACAAAAGATGCTTTCTCTAAAAAGTACACACTACCAAAATGGGGTATTGTAAATATAGTCTTTTTATGAATGCCTAATCCAGAGTCCTTCTACCTTTTGGTTTCTACTAAGGTTGGAAACCACGATTGTGATCACACAATAGTGACAACCTCAAATAATGCCTTCCCTGAAATCAGAAGTTCACTACTTTTGTTCCTCTTTTAATCATAGCACAATTCCATAAAGACTTCCTGAACTAGAAGAAACCTTTACAAATACAACATTTTCCCTTACATTTCACAAGTCAAGTTTTGGCTGAGGCCATAAGAACACCACACTGTTACACTGTAGGGTCCCTCATTTGCTATGTCAGGATGATGGTGATGATTGCTAATAAATAGTACATTCTTAGCCCAGAATGAGAGTGGACCCCTGTTGCCCCCAAAATTCCCCTCCCAATTGTATAGGGAGCAGAGGAGAAAAGAGAGAGTGGGAATAACGACCACAGTTTCAGAATTTCTCAGAATGTAATAAATGATAATATCACATTCCCACCCACATTCTGTTAGCTAGGACTTTTCATGTGGCCGTGACCTAACTGCAAGGAAAACTGTAAGATGTAGCCTTCCCACATGTCCAGAAAAGTGAAAGTGTGTCGTGAACACAGCATTGTCTCTGTCAAGTTTACCAGAGATACTTAACCTCAAGAGTAATCAGAGGGATGAAAATCCAAACAGTAAATACCACTTAATCTGTAATAGTCAACAATTAGAAAGTAAAATCATGTAAAGGTGTGTGGAAATAGGAAAAGTTATCGACTGGGGTGGATTCTGAACTCACTGTGGTGAACAGTCGCATAGCATTTAGGGCACTTGCATACCCACACACCCCAAGAGCCAGCAGCTCCATCCTCAAGGACATGTCCTGCAACAACTCTCATACAGATGGCCAAGGCTCTTTGCAGAATTATGGGTGAGAATTAAGCCAACCAAAAGGTCCATCAATAAGGAAGTGAATAAATAAAATGGAATAGGTATGCAATCAACAGAATACTATGCAGTGATCAGAAGCAATTAAATATATATGTATATGTTTGATGTAAATTCTACATAAATTTTTTAAAGCATAACAATACCGTGTGTCTTTCAAGGATATTCATTTTATAGAAACAAATGGAAGTTGAATTGCACAAGTGGGTGTCTATGAGGTGAGAGGGGAATGTGATTGTCTTAGTCCATTTTTGCTGCTATAGCAGAATATCACAGACTGAGTGATTTATAGGAAAAAGGTGTATTTGGCTGAGAGCTCCAGAGGCTGGGAAGTTTAAGCGCATGGCATCAGCATCCGGTAAGGGTTAGGGTTAGGGTTAGGGTTAGCCTGGCAGAAAGATGGAAGGCGGAAGGACAAGAGAGCAGATGCGAGAGAGCTCACTGTTCTAACAAAGTCACTCCCATGATAACTAACCCACTCCCACAATAACAACATTCATTCGTGCATTTATGAAGGTGAAGCCCTCATGATCTTAAAGGTCTTGTCTCTTCACATTGTTACCGTGGGCAATTATAATCCACCATGGGTTTTGGGTGACACATTCTAACCATAGCAAGGATGAAGAGAGAAAATTTAAAAATAAAATTAAATTAAAAAAGAGGGAGTCATGCACAGACCTACACTTATCAGTGTATCATCAACTGAAAAGTTTGATTAACAAATTTCTGGCTCTCTGAGGGGTGGCTCTGTTACCTCTATAGACACACCACAAGAATCATGAGAAAGATCTAGTTTGGGAGTTATATTGTATGATCATTTCTTCTACTTCTGAATGATATTTAGATTATATGTGTTTAGTCTTAGCTTCCACACATACTTGGAATTCTAGGCCAATAATAGATTATGAAGCAGGATTGCTGAAAGTGTTTACAGAGATCACTGGCTCCAGTCTTATTTCACAGATAAGGAAACTGAGACTCCCAAGTAGTCAGGAGGTCTCTAAGGCCTCCTTTTCGTTTTTTGGTTTCTGTTCATATGTGCCTTATATTTAACTTAATTTGAGGAATTTGCTTTCTTTTCTAAACGCTATCTTTCTTCTCTGCAGGATGGCTTTCAAATTCAGGGAAAACAGGAGGCCAAAGAGATCCAAACCAAAGCTATTTTAAGTGTAAGAATCTAGGCAGATAAATAAGAACATGTTTTTCAACTTATTTAAATCGTGCGCATCTGCATTTATTTGTTTTCAGATTTTGTAGGTTCTGTGGGTGGTAGCCCAGGAAAAAATACACACAGGCATTTGCTTTAGGACTGCACGGCATCAACAGAATTACTAAGGCAGATAGGAATGTGAAAGCAAAGATCCAACAAGGGGTCAGAATCCAGGCATACAGGCAGCCTGTCCACATGGAAGGTCCCTGATTCTCCAGCACCTCTCCCTCCTTTTAGAAGTGAACCGTCAGAAGATGTGAAGATCAGACTAGTACTTGCAACTAACTACTGCTCTGTGCTCTGGTTACAGCCATCTACTGCCAAGTTGCTGTTTGGACAACAGTTAATTATCAGCTGTCTGGACTAACTCACCGTAAACATATTACAGTGTTTCATCACTCATGTTTTATTTAATTTCACTTGTCATCAAGGTCCTTGATTGGAGTTTTGTGTTTTGGTCTGGGAGAGGTGATTTTTACTCCTGTTGAAAACTGTCATTTCATCCTTTGCTCCAGAGGCACGGGTGAGCCTCTCTCACCGAACATGGCAAAGCCTACTTCAAGAAGACTCCAGGCTAATTTTTTTTCTCATCATCATGCTAATCCTCATGCTTATATTCTCATTATAATGCTAAAGGAGGGTAAATGAGAGACACATGATGATCTTTGGGTGGTATAATCTGTCTTAAGTTAATAGCGACATTTCCAGTGTACTAGCAAGAAGACCCCAGGACCTCTACCCAAATTTCAGATGTGAGAAATTAGTGAACACCCATGTAGGTTTTGTGAACAATGAGGAAACCCTTAACGATGGGATAGTTTTCTGTGGAGATGTTTGTGTTCTGCCCGATGCCCTGTTGATTATATAGAGCGCTCACACTCGACACACAGAAACACATGCAAACGCACACAAACATGGAGATACACCAAATGATTTTCTCACTACACAGATCACAGGTCTTCTCGTCAGCTCCATAGTGAGGCCAGTGGAAAAACCTGGACTAGGTCTCAGCTCTGACACGCAGGTAAGTGGAGACAGGTGTATAAAATAACCTCCTCTGGGAGGCGTTTCTGCCAGACACACCTACGGCATGTCCTCTCTGAACATGGACAAGGTGCTTGTAAAATATGCTTTCCCCAAAGGGATGCCACACCCACAAATTCCTTCCCTGTCAGATCCTATGGGCTGTGTTCCCAGTCTGAAGGGAGGATTTTACCTTTGCCTAAATAAAGAAAAGACTTTCTATCTGAAGGTCCTTCTTGACCCAGGAGGCTCTGCAGAGTGACTTGAGGGTTTTCTTCTTCGAGGGAGAAGGGTAGGAATTAAACAATGGGACGAAAATGTCAAGTCTGTAAGTACACCGTGTCTTTAAAACATGAATTGGCCCAAAGTATTTATAATTTTCCCCCAACTCAGATATTAGGCATCAACAGCCATCATTATTATTATTGTTATTATTATTTTATTTGAGTTGGAATTTTACTCCGTCACCCAGACTGGAGTGCAGTGGCATGCTCCTGGCCACCACAGCCTCGACCTGCTGGTCTCCAGCAATCCTCCTGCCTCAGCCTTCCAAGTAGCTGGAACTACAGGCACGTGCCACCATACCTGGCTAATTTTTGATTTATTGTAGAGACAAGGTCTCGCCAAGTTGCCCAGGTGGGTCTCGAACCCGCGGGTTCAGGCAATCCTCTCGCCTCGGCCTCCCAAAGTGCTGCGATTATAGGCTGAGCCACCCAGCCCGGCCAACACCAGCATTATTTACAACTGATTCTAGCTTTCTAAGAATATTTGAAACAATCCTCAATAACTTAGCCTGGCATATGAGAGAAAGAGAAAGAACTTCAGTTGCAAAAACAGTTGATGCAGCAACACCCTGTTATCAAAGAAACAGCACGACATTACTATGTTTTTCATTTGTATGATTTTGCAAACAATATCCTATAAATATATTATTATGTTGACCAGCAAAGGTTACCATTCATTCCAGAAGTCCTGAGCAGCTACTAGGCAAAGGTGAAAAAGAAAAGAAGGTGAGTTAGATATGGTTCTTGGCCTCAGGATATTCAGGGTGTACTTTAGGGGTAGATGCATGTATGAAATATTGATATAGTAATAAAAGTACTATAAATTGTAAAATGGTCAAAGGACGTCTCTTTATAAGTATATAATTGTCCCAAATATCTGAACTGAAATATCTGCAAGAACTTGGTGAAAGAAGTATAATTTTTAGTTAAACATTTTCTTTATATTCTATTCGATTGCTTTGGGAAAGTGATATGGATGAATAATCAATATAAATATAGACACTGAAGTAGAATGTAAGCTTCATGAGGGCAAGCCTTATTCATTGACATGTTTGTATCTATCACAGGACGACAAAATCCTGCTGACACAAAATAATTTTAAGTGAAATTGTCTAGGGAGAGGGGAAGATATGGGGTGCAGAAGAAGCTGGGAGAAAGACTCCAAAAGATTATGGGGGTGGCCAGGCCGTCATGAAACGCATTGCCCAGATGGGATGGAGAGGTCTTAGCCACGTGGTGAAGGCTCTGAGTAGAGGAAGAATGGAGGTTGATTCCGGGCCCAGCAGATGAAGCTGAATTCCTCTTGACTCCTCTTCCTAAGTGAGAGTTCCGGGTGCTCAAGAAGACACACTCTGTGCTTGAGATGGAAGCCGCTGGCATCGAACTTGGGAATCAGGTCCCAAGGAAGGTAGGAAGGAAGAGCTTCTTAATTAGACAGGACCAGAGAACGAGCACGCTGGCAGGGTGTTCAACAGAGGCAGGTCTGGCTGGGGGCAGTGAAGGGAGCCAGTAGAAGCTGGTGAGGGTGTGGCAGACGGTGGACAGCTGCAGGGTTTTGGAGAGTGTGTGTCATACTGACAGGGAACTGGTGTGGCTGGAGGACGACAGCCAGAGAGGGAGGCTTGAGGAGAGCGAATCAACACAGGGCGCACTGGTGCAAAGCTGCTCCGATGATCTCTTCCTGTCAATCCCAGGGAGGGACAAGGCGAGCTGCTGCCCCAGCCAAGCTTCTAGAAGTCGGGGAAGCTGGGCCTTGTCTCCCATAAAGTGCTTAACTTTTCCCCAGATTCCTTAAGGATAAGGAATAAGGTAGCAAAATGGCCGAAGTGATACACTGCCAGACTTTGAGTCTCTGTCCTGCCGTTGTCATTATCCCCAATGAGATTAACTGGGCTCTCATGTGAATTTTGGGAAGCCATGTATTTTGGCATTAGAGAGTTTAAGGAAAGCCCCATTAGGAAAGCTTCTTAACCTCCATGAGAGACTTATCGCCATCTAGAAAATGGAGATGATAAAAGTCGAACTCTTAGGATTCTAGCAAGAATCAAATAAAATACAATGTAGTTGAATTTAGCCCAGTCTTAAACCCACAGAGGTTCTTGCACTCCTGGTCTCAGGACCTTTTAATGCCATTAAGTATTGTTGAAAACCCTAAATATTTACACTTTTGCAAATCGCTTTTACGTCTGACTAAATAGAAGAAAGCTGGGTTCTTATAGTATTTACTTCTGCGTTCAATCTGTTTTGTTATTTTGTTGTTGTTGCTTTTGTCGAGGCCCACAAAGAAAATCAAAATTCACACAGATATGTAGTTGGAAAGAGGTCTAGTATTTTCAATATCCATTACTTTTTTTTTTTTTTTTTAGTTGGAGTCTCACTCCAGGATGGAGTGCAGTAGCACACTTATGGCCACCCCAGCGTCCACCTGCTGGGCTCCAGCAATCCTTCCGCCTCAGCCTTCCAAGTAGCCAGAACTACAGGCATGCACAACCATGCCTGGCTAATTTTTGAGTTATTGTAGAGACAAGGTCTTGCCAAGTTGCTCAGGCTGGTCTCGAACCTGGGGGCTCAGGCAATCCACTCGCCTCGGCCTCCCAAAGTGCTGTGATTACAGGCTGAGCCACTGAGCCCAGGCTGGGGCAGAGTATTTTCAAGAGCTGCCAGAGGCAAGCTGGGATGTGTGGTTTCCATTTATAAGTCCTTTGGTGTGGGGTAAGGGTCTAGGTTGATTCTTCCTTGGCTAGGATTGTAGAGGTTCATGGGAGGTGTGCAAGATTTGTCTCATTCACTCACTGATTCTTCATCGAGGGTGCTCTACCAATCCCGTCCTGGGGCTGATTCTGAAGGTGAGTGGGACTTGGGAGAGTTGAGGATATTTAGGATAATTGAGAATATTCTTTGACACTACACCAAAATTTGATGTGTGGTTTCTTCAACATTGGTTACAACGTGAAATTCGAAATCATATTAATAAACCAGAAAGTCTGTTGCATTAAAATCTATTGGTCTATCTTACACTTTGAATGAATGTCTTACCCATGCGTGATTTTGCAACATTGTCATTAAGAACATTCTGGTTCATTGGGGGTATGAAGATTTTCTAAGTGTTGATACATTCTTAATACAATCATACAAATAATCGCATTTGTTAGTATCATCACGGATCTCATCAGAAAATTGTTTAAGTATTGGGAACTGTCCAGATCTCAATGGCACATACGAGTTTTTTTAAATTTTAAATTTCATTTGAAAGTGAAAACTTTATCTTTGGCAACAGTTACAGGTAAGTAGATTTTCCTCACATAACAGGCCCATTCCATTTATTTTCAAGAAAATGTCTGCCAAACAAACAAGTCTAAATAAGCATATCAGCCTCTCACTTATTATTTCAAGTAAAAAATAGTGTTTCATAAAAAAAGCAGGCCACTCAGCTCACAACTAGTCCTTTTCCTCAAGGCAGCCAACCCATTAGGGGGCGCAGCAGAAATGCCTTTCTATCTTATCACATAGAATACTGAGGAGGCATATGCTCAGTATTCTGAGGGGTTAAGGTTTAATAAATTAATACTTTTCATTGGTTCACACGGACATAATTAGGTAAAGCTAGAATTTTGTTTTATTGTGACTGTGTGATGGTAGATGATACGGTGATGAGTGAATTTTGCCCTCAGCTGCTCACACAAATTACTAGAGTGAATCCAGCGTGAGAAGCTCCCACAAAGAGACTGCTGGGGTGAGGGATATAGTCTTTATCTTGATGGTGGTGACAGTTCTACACATAAGTCAAAACTTATCAAATTGTACCCTAAAAATATGTGCCGCTTATTGTGTGCCATGCCAACCATACCTCAGTAACATTGTTTAAAGAATGGGTGAAGTTAATTTAGAAAGTACCCATTGGACCCATAAGAAAAGCCACACTTCACAGATGTAAACACATCTTCTGAAGCTTCATGTATTACGTCATTTTTAGTGTCTATGCCTTAGAATAATTATTATCTTTGGAAGTCAATACTGGTACTTCCTCAGCAGATTTTTGTCTTGTAGCTTTCATGTGGTCATTGGTATTACTATGGCCCCGTGGTGGATGGTATAAGCTGGCAAGCACACACACACACACACACACACACCACTGCAAGTTACATTCTTTTCTCTCTCTCTCTCTTTTTTTTTTTTTTTTTTTGCTTTAGTGTCTTTTCATTAATTTTAAGAATGTGAGATATAATTCAGGATTAGATATACAAATGGTCATTGTGCAGGTAAAGTTTGGGCCTCATTTTGGTCTCCATTTCACCTGGTTTGAAATCAGGTACCCTTATTGATAAAAGCATGCCCCACCTCTCTCCCCTGGCAATTTCCCACTACTACCCCCTTCTTTATAGTATTGTGGTAATTTTTCAAGGTCCGCTTATGAGTGAGAACATGTGGTACTCAGTTCTTTGTTTCTGTGATAGATCACTGAGTATGATAGACTCAAAGTCCATCCAGGTTGCTGTGAAGTTCATAGTTTTGTCCTTCTTTATGGCTGCATAATATTCCATTGTGTATATGCACCCCATTTTTTAAAAATCCAGTCCACTTTCGATGGGCAGCATGGTTGGTCCCATGTTTTTGCTATTGTGAATAATGCTGCAATAAACATGCACACGCAGGTATCTTTTTTAGAGAGTGATTTGAGTTCCTCTGGATATTTCCAGAAGGGAGATTATGAAGTCGTATGGAAGGTCAATTTTTAGATCTTTTAGGAATGATCACACTATTTCCCCCAGAGGTTGTACAAGTTTACACCCCCTCCAACAGTGTAGAAGCAGCCAACAAATACATGAAAAATGCTCAGTCTCACTAATTGTCAAAGAAATGCAGGTTAAAACCACAATGAGATACCATCTAACTCCAGTCAGGATGGCCGTCATCAATAACTCAAAAACAACAGAGAGGATGCAGGGAAAAGGAAACACTTCTAGACCATTGGTGGGAGTGTAAAGATTTTTTTTAAAAAATTTAGAATCATGGGGTACATGTAAAGATTTGTTACATAAGTATATGGCATGAAGGTGAGATTTGGGCTTCTGACAAGCCTTCCCCCTCCAGTAGTGGGCATAGTACCAAATGGGTGGTTTTGTCTCCCTTAAGTCCCCTTTCGTTCCTTTAGCGGTACCCAGTGTCTGTTGTTCCCATCCTTGTGCCTCTGTGTGTCCTGTGTTTTGTGCTCACTTATGAATGAGAACGTGAAGTATTCAGTTTTCCGTTTCTGTGGTAATTCACTTAGAACGACAACCTCCAGTTGCATCGATGTTTCTGCAAAGGACATGAATTTGTTCTTCTTTTGGCTGTGTAGTATTCCACAGAGTATATGTATCACATTTTCTTTATCCAATCCACCTTTCAAGGGCATCTGGCTCAGTGCCACATTTTTTGCTATTGTGAATAGTGCTACAGCAAACATATGAGTGCAGGTGTCTCATTGGTAGAGCAATTTGTTTTCTTTTGGGTATACTCCCAGAAATGAGATTGCTAGGTAGAATGGTAGCTCTATTTTTAATTCTTTGAGAAATCTTCAACTGCTTTCCACAAAGGGTAAACTTGCTTACATTTCCACTGACAGTGTATAAGCGTTCCCTTTTCTCCACAGCCTCACTACCATCTGTTGTTTTCTGACTTTTTAATAATGGCCATCTTGACTGGTGTAAAATTATATCTTGTTGTAATTTTAATTTGCATGTCTCTGATGATTAATGATGCTGAGCATTTTTAATATGTTTGTTGGCTGCTTGTATGTCTTCCTTTGAGAAGAGTCTGTTCATGTCCTTTTTTGGCTTTTTAATTGGGCTGTTTGTTGTTTTTTTTTTTTTCCTGTCAATTCATTTGAGTTCCTTATAGATTCTGGATGTTGGGACTTTGTCAGGTGCATAGTTTGCAATTTTTTTTTCTCATTCAGCGGGCTGTCTCTTTACTCTCTTGCTGGTTTCTTTTGCTGTGCAGAAGCTTTTTTTTTATCTTGATAAGGTTCCATTTGTCAATTTTAGATTTTGCTGCATTTGCTTTTGAGGACTTGGTCATTAATTCATTGCCTAGGTCAATATTCAGGAGGATGTTCCTTAAGTCTTCTTCTAGGATTCTTACAGTTTTAAGTTTCACATTTAAGTCCTTGATTCCTTTTGAGTTAATTTTTATATATGGAGATAGATAGGGGTCCAGTTTCATTCTTCTGCATGTGGTTAGTCAGTTTTCCCAGCACCATTTGCTAAATAGGGTTTCCTTTCCTCAATGTTTGTTTTTTCAACTACGTCAAAGATGAGTTAGTTGAAAGTCTATGGTTTTATTTCTGGGTTCTCTATCTTGTTCTCTTGGTCTCTATGTCTATTTTGTACCAGTACAATGCTGTTTTGGTTAGTATAGCTTTGTAGAAAAGTTTGAAGTCTGTGAATGTGAAGCCACCAGCTTTGTTCTTTTTGCTATGGATTGCTTTAGCTATTTGGGCTCCTTTCGGTTTCATATAAACATAAGTATTGTCTTTTCTAGGTTTGTGAAAAATGTTGCTGTAGTTTCATAGGGATTATGTTGAATCTGCGATTGTTTTAGATGGTATGGACATCTTGACAATACTGATTCTTTCAATCCATGAGCATGGGATATTCTTTGTGTTATCTTCTATTTCTTTGAGCAGCGTTTTGTAGTTTTTATTGTAAAACTCTTTCACTTCTTTGATTAGATGAACACTGAGGTTTTTGTTTTTGTTGTTGCTCTTGTGATTGGGGTCATTTTTTTCATTTGGTTTTAGCCATTGGTATATAGAAGTACAACTGGTTTTGGTGCATTGATTTTGGTATCCCAAGAGTTTAATAAAGTTGTTTTTCAGTGCAAGGAGTTTTTTGGTAGAATCTTTAGGGTTTCTAGATGTAGAATCTTATCTGTGAAGAGATAATTTAACTTTCTTTTTTCTCGTTTGAATATCTCTAATTTATTTCTCCTGTCTGATTTCTCTGGCTGGGACTTCCAGTACTATGCAGATAGGAGTGGGGAGAGTGGACATCCTTGTCTTTTTCCAGTTCTTAGGCAGAATGTTTCCAGCTTTTTCCTGTTAAGTATGATGCTGACTGTAGGTCTGTCATAGATGGCTCTTATTATTTTGAAGAATGTTCCTTCAGGGCCTAGGTGTTTGAGGGTTTTTAATCAAGAAAGGATGTTGGATTTTATCAAATGCTTTTTCTGTGTCTACTTAGATAATCATGTGGTTCTTGATTTTACATCTGCTTATGTAGTGGATTACATTTGTTGATTTGCATATGTTGAACCAGCCTTGCATCCTGGGAATGAAGCCTACCTGGTCATGATGAATGATTCTTGTCATGTGCTATTGGATGAGATTTGCTAATATTTTATCGAGACTATTTGCATTCATGTTTATCAGGGAAAATGGCCTGAAGTTTTGATATTGGCTTTATAGAATGAACAAGGGAAGAGTTCAGTGCTGGGACTTGCTAGGATCTGGAGATCTCCAGGCACTGCATGAACCCAACTGATAACTCTGTCCTAATTACAGGCAGCTTTCGTGCCTGGCTGGTGAGGGAAGGAGTGTGGGATAAGGGCCTAGGTTGATTCTTTCTTGGCTAGGACTATAGAGGTTCATGGGAAGTATGTAAAACTTTTTCCACTCTCACTGCTTCCGTCGTCAAGGGCCCTCTCCCGATCCTATGCTAGAGTATATTTTGGAGGTAGTTGGGGCTTGGAGCTGACCGTTCTCTGTGTCCAAAGGTGTGTTCATCCAGTGAACAAGGGTGTGTTCATCCATGCCTGGGTTTCCAGACAGACCTCCAAAGAGCCATCTTTGATCTCCTTTTCAGACTCTCTTGCGAGAGTGGCAGTCGTTCTGTGTCTCCAATCAGCCATTCTGGCCCTCACCCACAAATTATATTCTTACCACTTTACTTTTTCAGCACAAATTCAAATCTTACTTTTTAATTAAATATGCACTTTTGTCATAATAAGACCTACAGGTCTTACTATGAAATGAAATTCTAAACATAAAACCACGTACAGAAAACGGGCAGCTGTAGGTCACACTTAAAGAGTTGCCCACCTTAATGAGAGCATTCCGGTTAGCTCCACAGGCACAGCCTCTTGGATCTGTTCCCCACTTCACACATTTCCCTTAGACTGCATTAAGTGGTAGCTCAAGGTCTTGGGAACTCAGACACCACGAACAAGTGACTGACAGGGGCAGCAGGAATGAATACATGCCTCGCCGTCACTGAGGTCAGTCAGCTGTCCCTGGTCACTTGTGTTCTTATGCACTGTTTTAGAAGCTCAGTGCATATTGTCTAGAAAGGGAGTATGGCATATATCCTAGGACAAGCTGTGAAAAGAGGGCTTGGTTATCTAATACTAGCCAACTTTCAGATGTAACTACCTGTTAAAGTGTGAACCTAGACCTGCATGTGTGTGTTGCTAGATGATACCCTAACAGAAAGTGGAAGTGGGAGTGTAAAATGGGAGTCTTCCATAGATATCCCATTATATCCCATAGGTATTAGCTTATGTTAATACAACTATTAATCATAAGAATATATTGATAGAAAAGGAAACCAACGGATGTAATGCTAAACCAACAGACACGACAAGAGCTGTCCCAGGCAAGCTAGGGTGTGTGATTCCCATATATAAGTCTCTTTGCCAACCCTACCTTCTCTGTTTGACCTCTAAATATTGCGGTGCTCTGCTGAGCACTGGGATCCCTTGACTTCTCCCTGATTTCCCTATCTCTGAACCATATTGTGACCCACAGATCTGTATCTCTACTGCCTAAAAGTCAAGTCTTAAATACCCAACAACCTACTCACATCTCTACTTGGATGCCTAGGGCAATCACCTTATGCTGCTCTTGTTATCTGTCTCTAAGTAATTAGCCACTCCATACATGGTGGTACAAAATCACAATGATTTCATTATGTGCAAAGATTCAGTGGGTCAGGAATTTGGACAGAAAAAGCAGGATTTTTTATCTCTGTTCTGTGACATCTGCAGCCTCGGCTGGGAAGACTCATACAGCTTGGGCGACTTGAATAGCTGAAGGCCAGAATCATCTGGAGGCTTCACTCTCCTGCTTGGCACTTGGGTTGAAATGTCTAAAAGTCTGGGCTCAGCTGGCAGTGTTAACCAGAACACCTATCTGTGGCCTATCTGTGTGACTTGGGCTTCTTGTAGCATAGCAACTGGGTTCTAAGAGGGTGAGTCCCAAGCGGAACCATCCTATAGCAAGCATCCCTCTGCAAAGCTTCCTCTAGCATGTCCTTGTACGTCAGGCAGCATCACTTCCACCGACTTCTACTGGTTATAAACAAGCCTCTACTGCCAACCCAGATTCATGGAAAGGGAATTAGACTACAGCTCTTGATAAGCAATGGCAAGGTCACATTGTAGGGGAGCGTTAGGGTCACTTTGCAGCACATCAACTCCCGTACGCCCCTAATAGGGCTAAAGCAGAATTCTATTTCTAGTCTACCCATGTCCATGAATAAGAAAAACCACCTCTACCCAATTGCCCCAAACGCCAACTCTAGGAACTATGTTCGCTCCCTCTCTCTCTGTACTTCCCGCATTTAATGCCTCGTCACCAGGTCCTTCCAACTCTGCCTCCAAGCATTTCTCAAATACGTTGATTTCTCTGCATCTCTACCACGACCACCCTGGTGTGAGCCACCACCGTCTCTCACCTCAACTACTGCAATAGCCCAAGAACTGATCTCCTTATGTCCATTCTTGCGCACTACCATCTACGTGTGATACAACAGGCAGCTTAATGCATTTGAAATTCAAATTAGACCATGCAACTCCCCTGCTTAAATCCCTATAGATGGCTTCCTAAACAGTTAGAATAAAATTCAGATAGGTACCTTCCCCTGGATTTGAAACTCTTCTGTGATCTGGCCCTGGGTCCTCACTCCAGCCTCACCGGGTCACGACTGAACCCATTGTCAACTATCAAATTCCCTTGGAGCCTTTATCTTGACTGTTTCCTCTTTCTGGAACACTCTCTGCACTTTGTATACTGGCTCCTTGTCATTTAAAAGTCAGTTTAGGGAGATGGCCCCCAGACAGGGGAAAAATATTTGCCAACTGTATGTCTGACCAAGGCCTACCCTCTAGGATCGACAAGGAACTCAAACATGCTGCAAAGAAAAAAACAAACAACCCCATTACAAAGTGGGCAAAAGATAAGAACAGACACTTAAAAGAAGATGGAGCAGCCAACAGATCCAGGAAAAAATGCTCAGCCTCACTAGTCATCAATGAAATGCAAATTAAAACCACACTGAGAAACCACCTCACTCCAGTTGGAATGGCCATCATCAACAGCTTAAAAAACAACAGATGCTAGAGAAGATGCCGTGAAAAGGCAACACTTCTACACTGTTGATGGTCGGGTGAACTAACACAACCTCTGTGGAAAACAGTTTGGCAATTCCTAAAGGTTCAAAAAATCAACCTTCCATGGACCCTGCAATCCCCCTACTCAGAATATACCGAGAAACTCAAATCATTCTGTGAAAAAGATACCTGCACACATATGTTTATTGCAGCATTGTTCACAATAGCAAAAACATGAAACCAACCATGCTGCCCATCGAAAGAGGACTGGATAAAAAAATATGGCACATATACATGATGGAATATTATGCAGCCACAAAGAAGAACAAAATTATGAACTTCACGGCCACCTGGATGGACTTAGAATCTAAAATACTGAGTGACCTATCACAGAAACAAAGAACTGAGTACCATATGTTCTCACTTATAAACGGGCCTTGAACAATTATTGTAATACTATAAGAAAAGAATTGGCAGCAGTGGGGACGGGATCGGTAGTAGTGGGAATCTGCCAGGGGCAGGGGCACACCCCATCAACAAGGGCACATGCATAATGAACTGTTGTATACCTAACCCTGAATTGTACCCCACTTCTTTAAAATAAAAAAAAGTAAAAAGTAAATAAATAAAAAGTAAGTCAGTTTGAGTGTCACTTCCTCATAGCCAGTCCTCAGGGCTGCCACATTCTCTAAGTTAATTCACTAATTTAAAACTTAGTAAGATGTAGAGACGTGACAGGGAAAGTTTTAATCCGTGATAACAAATAAAAAGGCTGTGATTGCATTTATCACTGTAATGAATTGTTTCCCTATTATCTTCTCCCTTAAAATGGCAGTTCCCTAGGAACAGAGGTCTTCTATGCAGACCAGTTCCTGGAAAAGCTGCTAGCACATCATCAGAGCACAGTATCTGACTGACTGAGTGCCTGTAAGTACTCAGTAACTCACTCAGTACACAGTAAGTGATGAATGAATTCATCTTGTAATAATAACTTTATCAGCTTAAGGACCTTAATTTTCTAATAAGGGAAATGAAACCAGAATGGTCGTTTGCCCAGTGTCATAAAGATGGTTACAAACATCCTCACCGCTGAATTAGCTTAATTGCTAAAACCAAGAGTGCTGCTTTTATACCGAGAAGGAAATTTTTTAAAACTTTTCTTTTGTTGAGCATCTACTTCATATATTAGCTTAAGCTATAATATCGAGTTGTGACATTTACTAGCAGTAAGCCATGTGGGTGTGTAGGGTCTGAGATTTCTCATCAGGAGACCTCTAAGGACCCTTCTAACAATAAAGACTCTATGACACCAAACAGGGTCCCAGAGAAAGCTTGAGCAATCTCCAGAAATGAAAAGCCTCCTCCCTTACCTTTGTTCTTCTTTTATTATTCTAGGTCTTTGTTCCAGAAGGTTGATGCTTGCCACAATTTGCACATCAATGATGAATGTCCAAGACTGGAAACACATCCTGAAACAGCATTTTTCACAAACCACTCCTTGGAACACATGTGTGAACCCTCAAAAATGGATCCAATAAGATCAGAAAAGGCAAAAGCCACTCACAGGCACACTAGCATATTAAAGACTTTGAGAAACTCTTCTGAAGCCCTGCCCACATTTTTTAACACAGTTTTTTTTTTTTTTCTAATTCATAATGCTGCCTTAGAGATTTGGACACATATATAGTAAGGTGGATCCAGGTGATTCTCAGGGAAAAACTGATTCTTGGGAAATGTTTACAAGATTCAGTAAGGTGCAAGGACATGGCACTTTACTTTCTAGAACATGCTGAAAAAAACAAAGAAAGTGCTTGCCAAAATAGCCCCAACCCTTTACCCCGCACCCATCCTCCTCACAGTGTGATTTTCCCAGCTCCTTGTATGGAAGAGTGAGGTCTATGCCTCTACCTCTTCAATCTTGAATGGCCTTATGACTTGCTTTGGCCAACAGAATGAAGCAGGGGCAACTTGTGCAAGTGGTGCCTGGACCCTGTTAGGTCTTCCACGCTGCTGCTGTTTCCCTCAGAAGCCTGTCGTCACTGGGAATGAGCTGGGCTAGGGCTCTGCATGATGAGACACAATGTGGCCTGGTCTTGACCATCACTCCAGCCGATAGCCAGCCCTTCACTGGGCGTGTGAGTGGGACCAGCCAGTTCACTAAACAGCCACCAAGCCACAGATGGAATAAGCCCTGCCAAGGTGAGCTGAGCCGGCTCGGATCATCAGAACCCTCAGCTGACCTGTATATTTGTGATCATTCATTCACACATGGTAGTTGGGTTAGTCATTATGTTTTGGGGGGATTTACGACACAGCAATTTAATAATTGTTACACGGGTGAAACTCCCATTCACTTCCCGTCTTGGTCTATTTCGAGGTGCTAAATCACAGAATTCCATAGAGTAGGTAATATATGATGAACAGAAATGTATTGTCCCTCAGTGCTGGGGGCCAGAAAGTCCAATATCGAGGCATGGCTGGTGTGGCGATTCCGATTCCAGGATGGTGCCTTGAATGCTGCATTCCCTGGAGGAGAGGAGCACTTTGCCTTCACAGAGCAGAAGGCCGAAGGGCAAAGAGGCAAAAGGGGGCTGGACTCGCCCGTTTATAATGGCACGTGTCTCACCCACGAGGGCAGAACCCTCATGGCCTAATCACCTCTCAAAGTTTCCACCTTAACTCCGTTACCGTGGCAACTACATTTCAACACGAGTCTTGGTGGGACAGGACGTTCAAACCACGGCCTTCCACAGACAAGAACAGAGTCTGAGAAGCATAGCACGGTGACATATCACTAAGGCAGAGAAGAAAGCTGAGCGTAGCAAAAATTGTAAGGATTTCCAAGTCAGGAGTTAGGTCTTTTCACATTTATACCTTAACACCAAGCACCAATGCTGTGCACGGAGAGTGCTCATCAAATGTTTCTGAGAAACAAATTGTCAGCGTACCTGATCGCTAACGCTATACAAGTTAAATGAATTATGCCTCAAGGTTTGAAAAAGGACATTAACAAAGAACCCTCTTAACAATTGATATGTGGTGGGGGGGAGGGAGACCAAGTTTAAGGGAGGAAAAAAACTGCTAGAGAACTACTTCTAAAATACTGGGAAAAGAAGTAGCAAATAGAATGTGAATATGTTTACCAACTAAACCTGTTCTTTCATTCTCTGTTGTACGTCGAATAATAAATCTACTGCATGATCATGCTCCTCAAGAAAGGCAAAAACAAAATAAGCAGAAGTGATAGGATGGCAGACAGTTGGAAATAACACGTTTTCCCCATCTGAACTCATGCTTCCCGTGCTCCTGGGATCCTAGGCAGGCGGCCTTCCAGTGTGGGAACTCCTGGGATTAACATCTGTGTGAGCATGGCAACAGAAGAAGGCAGAGTGGATGAATCCCTGAATTGTTCTCACTGACACTCACGGAAATGTTTCCTCAGATGATTACAGTTCACAGGTGCACTGGCCACACACTAATTGAAAGAATTATTTTCTTAACATTCGGTGTCATCTGCAAAGGCTTTTGTGAAGAGCGTAATTGTTTCACAACCAGCTGCGAGAGCTGTTTTTATTAATTTTTTTAAAAAATCAAACAATGCCGAAGCAGGGGGTATTTGTAAAGTGTCCTCCTCCACATTCTTTTAGGGGAATAAGCAAAAAGCCACAGCCCACAGCTCTATGAGGCTGAGACCTTTGAAGACCAAAGAGTTGGGTTTTGTAAACGGTAACCACAAAAATGTGTCCTCTTCCTCTCTATTTTTATCCCGTGATAGGCTGTCTTGTGTACTGTGCGTCTGAGGGCCACCGCCAGAGTAGGCCCATGGAGAGTCCATGCACTCTCACTGCCTGATAGGGTTCATCCCAAATTTCCACTCTTGTGCTCCTTTGAATCAGAGAAGATGCCCCAGGTTCCACGATTTCTGTTCTTTGGGTGGCTGCCAGATCCATCTCCAAAGGGCTGGTTCTAATAGCTAAAAAAATCTCCTTATGGAGTCAAATATCTTATGGACAAGACTTTCCAAATTTTCCCAAAGGCAGTCTGTAAATCACTCTAAATAACTGGAACACTGTGCTGTCTTCTTTTAATGATTTGCCTTCCCTCCTCTTTAAGTTTCTCCAAGTGACAAGTGTCTTAGTATGGACTGCTAAGACAAAGTATCATAGACTCAGCAACAATTGATTTCCTAAAGTTCTGCAAACCGGAAGCCCACAGTCAGGGTGCCAGCATGACTGGGTTTGCTGAGGGCTGTCTTCTGGGTCGCAGACTCTGAACTACCTCCCAATGGTCACAACTCACATACATCACATCAGGGGGTAGACTTTAACACATGAATTCGGGGCAGGGGCAAACATGCAGCCCATTACACCAATAGCAAGGTTTTTGTTTTGTTAAAAAAAAAAAAAAGGAGAAAAAAACTACAAAAGGTACAAGTGAGAGACTGAAAGGAAAATTCTGCATGCTATCCTTCTTATTACAAGGTAGAAATCCTATCTTTTACAGCAGTGATTTAGAAAAGGATAGTGAGAATTAAGGTGGAAAGTGATAGACTGTGCTTCTATGATACAATAAGACATAGATCAGATAAACTGTTGTTTATAAGAAAGAATTGGGCTGTCTTGACTATTTGGAATCTTCAGAAATGCTTACTTTACAATCGAAATCTATGCTCTGAACGGGGTTTTGCACATATTTCCTTGAGATTACACCACTGTTATAACGTGGAACTGAAAATGTTAGCATGGTCCTCAACATGTAATCCATTCATTCTGGAACATAATTTCTTTGCCTTTTAAATTTTTTCTTTTTTTCACATTAAAATCAGCAGCAAATTAAATGCAAATGTCTAGAGAAATGAAACACTTGCACTACAAATTTACACACACCAACCAGAAAAAAAAAGAAAGTTATAGTTCTCTCGCCAATTGTAAATCCCCAGACTTCTAAATATGTACACTCAATGTATTAAAGAGCAGCTTAACCTTGCTTGGAGGACTTTGACTTATGCAATTCCCAACATATGTTTATTCTTCAAACTAGAATTGCGTTTCCATTGGGTTGAATATTAATATCCTAGTTTCTCCCAGCGCTTAAGCCACTTGTTGGAAGTACGTCTGGTGCTTTAAAAAAAATTGCCTAGTCTTTTAGATAACTAGAATCCCATACAGAAGGGTAATGCAAAATTGCAGTTAAAATGCCAGATTGCCTTTTAAAATTAAGCATAAAGAAGGAATCATACATTCAAAGTCACTTAGGGGCAAACACAGACATCGAATGCCAGTGGGTTTTGCTATCACTCATAGACACCTTTTCTGAAGGTGGTCGTCCCAGCTAGGTTATTGCAAAGTGCACCATTTGCTTAACTTGAATGCATCACCAAAATCACCACCCCCACCGCTACCACATCAGCCAGGCCTCACATCAGTCTTTCCCAAATGCTGGACATATTAGATAAAATGAGGAAATGGTATGCTTCTACTTTTTAACATTTCTCTGTAATTGCTTCACCTAATGTAGCTCTCAATCACCCACATCCTTACTGATCTTCCCAGACCAGAAACAGATGTGCAATGTCATTGTATACTCGCCATTTAATGATTAAAAACAAGAGAACTGAACAGGGCAGGGCAGGACAGGGTTGAAATTCACCCATGTAGATATTGGATTTCCCTCTGTATTCAGAGGAACTGTGTGGAAAACCCGCAGAGGGAAGGTAGAATTAGGACCAGAGTCAAAGCCGCCTTTGCCTAAGTTACTCACATAGCAGGAGAATGCAAAAGATGCTCTTGGTTCCCCAATACACGCAGCTATGTATTTCTAAATGTGTTAGGAAGACTATAATCCCAGAGTCATTTATTCGCATACATGGAAAAGAAAAAGATTCCACAGCCCAAAGGGGAATAAGTGCAGTTGACTGGGCAGCCTGAACATTACAGTATGTTTCAGTCAATCGATAAAACTCTCATTCTCAAAGTTTCAGTTACTTTGGAGGTGAGGCCGCCCCCAGAAATGTCCTGTGGAAGCCAAAGCCACAGGGAAGCTGGGGCCTGAGAGGTTAGCAGCAGGTGACCCAGATGTGCACATCTGCTGCACCCCACTCTCCGCCAGGGCTGGGCTGCAGCAGTCACTGGGGACGGCCAGCACAACAGGGAGGCAGAAGAACAAGGTAAAATGACATTGGGAGGGCTTTCTGAGTTATGAGGACATTCTTTGAAATTCCCAGGCGTTGTGAAGGGTCTTCAAAGGGATTCTCAGCTCTGGGATTTAGTGCTCTGGGCAGTGGCCCAGGTACCACAAAACCCCCATGTGTGCACGTCTCCTTTGTTACCGTGTGTAGACTCCCTCCCTGACGTCAAAGCCATGTTTGCTCAGCTTGTTGGAAACGTGTTCTTTGCAGGCCGCATTCTTTTCCTTTGCTGAGTCCGGGAAGTTTCTGCAGAGCTCGTGGCATTCAAACTACTCCCTCTGTGGAAGGGACAGGGAGGACAGTTGTTTCGTGTCCAGCATATGCTCGCCAGACAGAGCTTGATTGCCGAAGAAACCTTGGGTTTGTTTTTCGTTGCTGTTTGCCTGGCATCTAACCAGTATTGTAGTAACATGTCCACCCCTCAGCTTTGTGAATGGAAGGCTCGTTGAATAGGTGCCTGCTCCCTATTCATTGGCCCTTTGATGAAAAAATGTTCTAAGAAGCATTGCTAGTCATAGAAACATGTTCTAGCCTCAACTTAGCCCAGTATGTAGCAAATCTCTCTTTACCTTGAAAAATAACCCATGCAGGGATGGGAATGACAGTGGCCCAATGTTCTTGTGCAGAAATGGTGATGGTCATGAACTCTTTCAAGGTCTGAACAGACCCAGACACCTGCCAGAGGAGCTTTAAAAAAAAAAAATCTTGATTATTCAGTAGAACTTGTTTTAGTTATTTGGAGACGTAGTCTTTCACAGCAACATGAAGTAGGATGCCCAAACCTTCACCCTTAGTTTACTAGGTATTAGTTTCACCTTAGAGTCTGGAGAGAAGGGTCTGAGACTAACAGCCTGACCTGTTCTGTATAATGTATTGGTAAGAGTGAGGAAGTGATGTGATATGTCCATGATGTGATTAGTTTGTAACACTCATCATCTCACTATCAGAGGTGGTAGTTATTCCCATTTGACAACTGGGAAACTGAGGACAGAGATAGCTTAATGAACTCATCGAAATTCATCTAACTGGTAAGTGGTGGGGTCAAATTTAATCCCACATCGAATGAATTTAAGAGTCATTTCAACATCAGAGTGCTGAGGAAAAAGTCTCTGACACCATATACGTTACAGAAAGATCTCATGATTCCTTGGCCAGCCCCTGGCAGATCTGGTGGTGGTGTCCTTGTCACAGGTGTTGGCGTGGGAGGGAGCAGGCAACACTTCTGATCACTCGCCGTGTGACTGACTACTCCGCCCTGGTGTTCTGACACTCTTCTCCCCTGCTTACCCCTCAACATCTGTTTTGCCAGTATCAAAGGGCCAACTCTACACCAAATACTCTGCATGTCCCTTGGTTACAAAAGTAAAAGAGGAATCTCCCCAAGAAAGGAGTTGGCATTGTAGTGACAATTTTCCCTTACCTTTATGGATGGAGGAGGTGATTTAAAAAGCATTTATATGCAGAATTGAGAATTTAAAGAAACTCTCTGCACTCCTTGACAAAGCTCACTTCTTTCTATGACTCTCAGTCATTCTCAAGCTGGAGTCCCTGAAATGGTAGAGGTGTCTGTAAGTTATTTAGTTATTTAGCTCTTGGTCTCTGCGAGTTATTTAAAATATATATATATTTTTTTAGAAAGCAAGGTTTATTGAGAGGACAGAAAAGCTCCCACAGTGAGAGGGGACCTGAGAGGTTTGCCCTATTTAAAACATTTTATCAGATTCGATGGACATCACACATTTACATGAGACATGTTTTACAGGCTAATTAAAACATCAAGGTTCTTTGCGGCTTTACTAGAACTGTAGTGAAATATACATTTTATTCACTTGAATGAGAAAAATAATTATTGGTTTAAAAATACAGTGTTTTAAAAAAACCCTTTCCATAGCAGCAATGGCAGTACTGGGAGAAGGGCTGATATAATAACTCCATGGTGGAAAAAAAATTGGATGCTATTAACACTTATTGCTGCAACTCAGCACGTTCAGGAAGGCAGTTTAGGGATTAAACACCATAGTTAGAAACAAGAGATGAAAGTAATTAACCCCAGATTGCCCCCCAAGAATTTTCAGTATAAGAAATCGACCACAAGTCTTCTGATTTCAAGCCCATGATACCTCCCAGAGCACTCGAAGTCAATGAATTTGTGTGCCATGACTGTTTCCTAGAAAATGATTCACAATTCAGAGAACATGGTTACATTCTAACACTTCTTTAATTAGATTATACTCTAGTTTTTAAGAGACAAACAGAAAAGTGCCAAAGGAAACAAAATTCACCCAAATTAATTGTATATTTTTGCGAAACGTTTGTGCCTAGACCACTTACACAACTGTGCAAGCCTTCGTTCATCTGGTTGGCTACAGATAGAGAAACAATCCCTAAGGCATTTGTCAATGAATAGTGAAGCAGCAACACCATCTGATTTTCGTGATGAAAAACTGCAGCTCACAATTTGTAACTTTAATCATAGTTTGTTTAGTGTCCTGTTTCCCGTTCCTGCCCGTTGTTTTCCATATTGAAATTAAGGATCGTACATGGCCTCTGTTGCTTAGAATTTTCACTATATTTTTTGATGAAGAAATAGTGCCAAAACAACACAAAGAGAATTGGGTCCATGGGCCAAAATGACAATTATAGTTAAATGGAAAAAAAAAATGAAGGGTGAATATTTTTATTCAGTTCAGCTGTTAAGTCTTAATGCAAAGAAATAGCTTTTCACAAATCTGTAATGGACACCAATTTTTAATCTCCTCCATTATTAGCTTTTGAAACTCTTATCATGGTGTATTTTGGCAGCCGACCAAGCTTGAGATGCTCAGCTTAATAGATTTAAACTGAATTTTTAGGGTTTCCCCTCCTCTGCCATTCAAAGCATACAATTAAACCTCTCGGTGAACTGCTGATAACATTTCTCTGAGCTAAATTTGCCTTTGGATACAAAAGAAACATTCCTGGAGAATGACATAACATTGCCACCCGGCCAAAAGGAAAACTTGCGGCAGAACATTTTTTTAAATGACAAAATATATTGTTTCAGGATTATATACAGCAATGTGCTGTATTACTAACCAGATATTAGGACTGCTGGGACCGAAATAATATCCTCCATGGCCAGAGAGGGTGTGGAGCCAAGAGGAATGTCTCCGCAAGACCAGTTGTTTCAACACCAGCATGCGCAAACTCCCTAGCATAAGTCAGATAGTGATGGTTGAGTGAGAAATAGAGAACTTTAATTAAAAGATCACATGCTAATTTGTACTTATAAAATTCCTTTCTGACAGTTAGAGATAAATGAAAACACTGCCTCAATAAATACTGGCCTAAATGATCAAACCAAACAAAAATACATTCATTCAGCAAATACTTAGTAGCTATTTAAACTGTTCCTGGCACTGTGTAAGAAGTTGGGAATATAGTAACCTTATTGAATTTATTGTCTTCTGGGATACAAAGACATGAATCAACAACTCACACAAATCATCTTAAATTGCACCTGGGATGAAGAGGACGCCTGACTGGTGGAACTTAGCATGCCTTAGCTGTGTGGGTATGGATGAGCTTTCTAATTTCTCTGGGCTTCTTTCCTTATTTTCAGATGAGGTTAATGATGGTCTTGCCTCAGAGGGATGCTGTGGGGGATTACATGAGATAATCCGTGTGAGTGCACATACCGGTGTCTGTGAGTATGTTCTCAAATTGCGCTGCCTGACACGGTGCCCTCTTTTTACTTTTCTTTTTCTTTTTTTGAAACGGTATCCCTCTGTCCCCAGGCTTGAGGAACTCGAAAAGAGCAAGACTTTATTCCAGCATTGTTACTAAGAGTGAGAGACTTGAAATCACCGAATGCTTAATGCTACAGATTGACAAACGGAATCACGGGGCAAACCTTTGTTCAGGAAATGGGCAGCCTTTAAAAGTCATGTTTTGGAAGCATCTTGCATGTCTGAATGTTCACCATATGATGCTAACAACAAAAAAAAGAGGAGACAAAGCCATGTGTAAGTTTGAGTCTTTAATTTGGCGGCAAATGTCACATGCATAAAACAAATGGTGAGAGGAAAAACAAAATGTCAAAGGGTATTGTTTCTGAATGTTGGAATTATGAATGATTTTATTTGCTTTGAAGCATTTTTCAAGTTTTCTTCAAAGCATGTTGATTTTAAGAGTCAGAACAAAACATAACAATTGAAAGTTATACTAAATAAACATCATCAATCATCAATGTGGAGCAAATACAAGGTAGGACGCCAAAAAAACTGGAATTATCTTTTGGAGGGCAGGTCTCTTATAGTACACTGAAATTTGTTCCTCCGGATCAAACAGTCAACCAAAGTTTTTATCCCAGAAGTTTTGAGAAGGTTGCATCACAATTTGTGGAAGAAACATGTCGCCTTGTGGTTCTCCTGCCATGACAATGCACCTGCCCACACCGTGCTCAGTGCTCAGCAGTTTTGTTTTGTTTTGTTTTGTTTTCTTTGAGTTGGAGTCTCACTCTGTCGCCCAGACTGGAGTGCAGTGGCCGCTCTCGGCCACCGCAGCCTCGGCCCGCTGGGCTCCGGCGATCCTCCCGCCTCAGCCTTCCCAGTAGCCGGAATTCCATGCGCGCGCGACCACGCCCGGCTGATTTTTGGATTGTTGTAGAGATGAAGTCTCGCTGCCCAGGCGGGTCTCGAACCCGCGGGCTCAGGCAATCCACTCACCTCAGCCTCCCAAGGCGCGGGATTGCAGGCTGAGCCACCGAGCCCGGCTTGTTCAGCAGTTTTTTACCAAAAGTGGCATGACCCCTGTGCCCCACCCTCCCGATTCCCCTGATCATGCCTTGAATGACTTTTTTTTTTTTAGTTTCCTTGGATAAAAAAAGTCCTCAAAGGAAAACATTTTGCCAATGTGGAAGAGGTTAAAAAACAAACAAACACTAGAAGGCATCAAAACTGAGGTTCAAAAACTGTTTTCAGCCCCAGAAAAGGGGTCTCAATAGGTGTATTCATCAAATAGAGAGTACTTTGAAGATGACTGAATTTTAAATATGAAAGAATAAATAAGCCGGGCTCGGTGGCTCAGCCTGTAATCCCGTGCCTTTGGGAGGCTGAGGTGAGTGGATTGCCTGAGCCCGCGGGTTTGAGAACCGCCTGGGCAGCGAGACCTCATCTCTACAATAAATCAAAAAATCAGCCGGCCGTGGTAGCACACACCTGTAATTCCGGCTATTCGGAAGGCTGAGGTGGAGGGATCACTGGAGCCCAGCAGGTCGAGGCTGCGGTGGCCGGGAGCGGCCACTGCACTCCAGTCTGGGTGACAGAGTGAGACTCCAACTCAAAAAAAAAAAAAAAAGAAAGAATAAATATACAAATTTGGAAATTCCCTCTCATATAGTTAGGAAAACCTGGACCCACCAGTATATAAACTGTTGGCACTAATTATTCAATAGCTTGTAAAAAACTTTAATTCATATCACCAGGTCACCCCTCAACACTTATGTTAAATATAAGGTAGATGATTAAGACAGAATAAACCTTCAAGATCATTCATATAAAGCATCTGCTAGAGAGGGCTTTCAAACTGGCCCATTCTTTACAAAGTTCAGATTATAGAGTACTACAGTATATCTGAAGCCAAAGTGAATGCTTGACCAAGAATGGACACATGGGCATGTCTAAATACCTACCCTACAGCTCAACTGTTAATGCTCGCATGTAACATGTAGCATCATGCTCCTCTGAAAACATTTTAAATTGAATTGTGCATGAATTATCACTATTATTTTTAAGAAGTGGGTTGCTGAACAAAATAAAAAGGAAGGTCTTACAAAAGAAAAAGAAAGAGACACAAAGAGAAAGAACAACAACAACAAAAAACCTGAACACATTCAACCACAGTCATTTATTTATAACTGGGAAGACTAATTGGATAAATTCTAAAAGTCCAAATGCTTGAGAATCTTCTGATTTTGGCCAAGAGCAGAAAGTCAACTTCATTTTGAGGGGTGAAAGTCACTAGCTTGCAAAAGTGCAGTAACATAAGACACTGACCCACGAATGCAGGAGGGTACTGAGAAACCCATTTGTCCACCTCACAGCCTTTCTTGGGTATGGAGCCTTCTCTGGACCCAATAACCAAAGTGGCTTTTCACCTCATTCTCTATCTCTGTTTCTGCCTCATCCTCTTCCCCGTGCACCAAAAGTCCACTCTCCCTGGCTAACAGATGACTTTTCCCTTTTACTTAATATTCGACAGCACTATCAGTGAAACCCAGAAATATTTCCCAAGGGAAAAGCAGAAAAAACATCTCTCACAAATAACGTTTTCATTGTTATAATGCAGAATCACGGTGTTTACTAGAGTGAAGGAATTAATGGCCTAAGCAGCTCACTCTTTCTTATTCGATGGAGATGGGGTTGTAATTTGAAGTGAAATTATTCTGCGGATCCCAACACCAGTTCCAGCTTGTTGACTTTAATGAGGAAGTGTAACACTTGGAAATGTGTATAACACAGTGGGTGATATTTTCATGAAATCTTCAAAAACCATGGTATTTTGCTCATGTGGAATACTATGGCACTTTGCCTAGATCAGAGAACCAACAGATTAACACATTAACACTTTTAGGAAGCATGCATATAATTTGCTTTGAATGTGGTCTTTGACTTCTAGGGAGAATACCTAATGATTTCAAACTGACCCATTACTTTATAAAGCATTTCTAAAAAAAAAAAAAAGTACTGGTTGCTAAGAAACTCCTAGCATCTACATTATGGAACAAAAGCCTATATAAATCCCAGCACTTTGGGAGGCCAAGGCAAAAGGATTGGGTTTGAGGGTTTGAGACCAACCTGGGCAACTTGGCGAGACCTCGACTCTACAATAAATCAAAAACTTAACCGGGCGTGGTGGAACACGCCTGTAGTTCCAGCTACTTGGGAGGCTGAGGCAGAAGGATCCCCTGAGCCCAGCAGGTCGAGGCTGCAGTGGCCATGAGCATGCCACTGCACACCAGCCCCGGGTGACAGAGTGAGAGCCCTACTCAATAATAAATAAATTAAATAAATTCACTTTTGAACAGAAAAAGTTCAATAGAGTAAGTTCTAAAAAAATGTCCTAAACTATAAATAATTTAAAAATAGTATTAGGCTGGTCTTCAATTATACATTTCTAAAGTATGTATTATGTTTAAGTCTTGTGTATTAGGAGTGGCTCTAAATACTTAATTCATATCAATTTGCTTAACCCTCCTCTCATTTTAGAGGACAGGCAATGGAGGTACAGGGCTATTAAAAGGACTAGTCCAAAACCATACATCTGGTAACCAGAAAAGCCTGGATTTGAACCTGAGCCTGAGCAGTCTGACTGCCAGACAATGTTCATAACCACCATCCCACGCCGACGCTGTGCATGGAGCTCTAATGTTAAAGGAAGATCCTATAAGCAATAAAGATTATTATCATCATCAGCATTACATGTCTAACTTTCTCCTTTCCATTTTTTTTTTACCATCATTCAGTTAGGCTCAATCCAAACATGGTAATATGTTGCTATACACAAGAGGATTATAATTTTGCTTAATAAATGCAACGTTTTCACTACTAGTGGTAAAGTGTTAATCAGTGAGAGAGTTAATCCCTAAATTAGTGTAAAAACCCTTACAGTTCTGCTTAAAGTGTTAAAATAAAAATTTTTGTTTCCTCTTATTTCCTGCATCATTCTTCATCAGTTTCTGGTTTTATATTGACTCAAATGCCAGGTTGTAGTTAGAACTCAAAGAATCCACAATAGATAACCCACTGCATGGAGTTGGAGAAGATGAAAAAGGTTAACGGTGAGGGTTATGAGTGTGAATTTTGATGTGAAGGAAAGCAGGTAGAGAGTGCAGAGATGGACAAAGATGAGACACAGCTAAGGAAATACCCCTGCTTCACACTGACCCGCCAACACTGAAGAAAGTTCCCTGTCTAGGAAGCAAGGATTGATAGCCAAAGAGATCACTGGCTGATTTAAGCCTCCAGGTGTTACACCTATACATGAACAACGCTACTTTTACAAGAGAAGTTTTCTTTAGCCACATTTATTTTTTGGCCCTCTATACCCAAGTGGCATTTAGACAACATCACTTGTATCTGTTCTCCTCACAGATTCAAGCTGATCAGATGAAGGG
Source organism: Cephalopachus bancanus (assembly GCA_027257055.1). Taxonomy (NCBI): domain Eukaryota; kingdom Metazoa; phylum Chordata; class Mammalia; order Primates; family Tarsiidae; genus Cephalopachus; species Cephalopachus bancanus. The sequence goes on from JAPVLO010000140.1 coordinate 2,599,985, forward strand.
GACCTCAAGAATACCACTGCCAGGGAGGTCTATGATTCGGGTTAACTAAATGCATCCTGGGGTAGCAGAAGGCGGGTGGATATGATTCCTCCCAATGGGATTTTTTTCTTTCTTTCTTGTTTCTGTTTTAGCCAACAGGTTTAGTATCTCCCCACAGTCTCTCCTTCTTTTCGTTACCACCTTCTTCCCACCCATCATAGTCTACCTGGTATCTAAAGAGACCACACACTGAAGTCCACACATTGAAAATAAGAAATAAGCTAAAAATATATGTGAAACCCATACAAGGTCTGTGAACTTAACCAGACTGCACAACCCAAATTAGAACATGCAAGACTGGATACTATTTTTTTCTCTCCCCATTCCAGTTCTCAGCTTCATTGGGTCTTTTCTGAATACTTGCAGCCTGTCAACTTTCTTTGATAGATTATTAAGAATTATTGGATGAATTATTGCTGCCTCTTTTCAGTTTTTAAACAGTCAGTCTGAGCAAAGGAGAATCACTGCAGATGTGTAGATCAACCCCTTCAGAGGCTGTAAAAAACAAATTCAGAATGGAGGAGCCTGGAAGCAAGGAATCCATATAGAAGGCAATGGCAGCCCAGAGAAGAGGTGATGAACTACTGAGCTGGGACAGGATAGCAGGGGCGGGAAAGATGGGAATGTTTAAGATTAGGGTTAGTGTTTGAATACGTAGTTAAGGAAACAGAAGAAGGAGGAAAATCAGGTTCAGGGGCAAAAATAAAGATTTCATTCTCAGACAAGTTGAGTTTGGAGCCCTCATGGGTGAATGAGATAAAAAGACCCAGCAGAGAGTTGTACTAATGTGAAATTTATGGAGACATCTGGGGGCGGGTAACAGACTAAGACATCATCAACCTGCAGGTGACTGGAATGATGGGAATAGGCAGGATAACTCAGGGAGAGTTTGCAGGGAGAGAAGGAGTAGCTCGAGGACAGAACCCTAGGAAATGCCTGTGTGTGATAACATGCCAAACACAAGCTATTAATATTCAGGACTAGTCTTGCCCTTCTAAGCTCTTCCTTGTGCTTCAGGGACTGAAAGCCTACAAACTGCCTCCCTGTAACTCCCTTGATGGTCATGTTTCCATTTAGATGCTGTCAAGAGAAAGGGCTTACGTGAGACTAGTAGGCAGAAGAGGAAGAGATGTGATTCTCTGAGGGCACGTGCTCGGACATCAACAGATGGCTTTAAATGGCTTTGGGGATTTCCTAGGGGCATCTGGGCATCGGCCTGAGAATCGTTCCCTTCAGTGCCACTGACAGCGGTGTTTACTAGCTGTACTTTACTGGGATTTTGTGAAGTGACCAGCAGCTTCCTTAAACGTCAAACTTAAATTTGACTTCAGCTTCCTTAAAATGTGCTCTCCACCCACTCCAAGGGTTCTGATTTCCCATACCAAATATCTTCCTGCTTAAAATGCAGGAAGGTCTGTATTTGACACGATAAGTTCCAAATTCACGAGCAACCCTTCACTAATATAGAAAGTGTCGTGTTACAGAGCTATGGAGACAAAAACATTTTCCAGCATGTTGAGAAAAAGTAAAGACAAGAGGCACACACACAGATGGGGGTACCTTGAAGAGGGGGAGGTGAGACGTGTTCAGTGACATCTGAGAGGGGAAGTGAATCAAAATAATGGGATGGTGTGTGTCTGAGTGTGTGCCTGTGTATGTGCATGTGTGTTTTATAATGATACACCTGAGCATGTTTATAAACTCAGGCAAGAGCCAATAGAAAGGGAGAAGGTGAAGATATATAAAATAGTAGGTGTGACTGATGAAGTCAGATCCTGGACTAGATGGAAGGATTCAGGGCCAGTGTTGGATGGGCTGGCCATAGATAGGAGGGGGTGCTCTATTATTCTAAGATGATAGCAAGGAAGATGATATGAAATGAGCGGTTGCCTCTAGGAAGTAGATTCCTAGTGCAGAGGACACCTGGATTTGGCCGCCCACGCATCCTTGCCACCTGCTTTTAGTGACTAAGCCCTGATTTCCCTTTGGGAGCCACCCCACTCCATTTTCAACCCGTGTGGCTCTGGAGTAGCACATATGACTGGTCCTAACCCACTCAGCACATCACATTCCACTTTCCATAGTGATTGGTCCAGGCAGGTGTCACAAGTGGAGCTAACAGAAAATTATGGGACATTTGCTCAGGCTTCTGGTTAAGAGGCAGCTATATTGTCCTGCAGGGCTTCAAGCTCAGAGGACACAAATTACCAAGGTAGGATGAATCTTTCAGAGAAAGAAATTCAACCATAAGGAGTGGCGATGAGGTGAGAGAGACTAAGAAAAGCCAAGTCTTGATGATACAGATCAAGCCTGTACTCTGAGCTTCATTTGAAACCAGAGCTTCTCTGGACTTTTCAATTAGTATAATCAGTAAATTCCACTTTTGCCTAAGCCAGTGTGAACTGAGTTTTCTCTCATTTGCTGAAAGAGTCCTAAACCATATAGGGAGCTTGACTGCCAAAAGTGAAAGGAGAAGGATATATTTCCAAAAGTAAAAAGCAGACTGATAGCATAAACAGCAAAGGGAAGGATCTTAACCAATGATCACCCAGCTCAACCATAAAACAGTTGCATTTGGCCGAACTCAACCATGCTCATGTCAAGCCCAAGTCAATAATTTGGTTTTTTAATGTTCTCTGTGGCAAGTAAAGGAACTGATTTTTTTCATCACTTCCAATTGCCGTTGCGAAGTATGGATCACCTTTGTCTGGGCTCATATGACTCCTAACATCTGGATAAAAATTGAAAAATGTGATGTCAACCATGTGTTTTGTCAGACGCAATTACAAACCCCTAGGTAGTTAGAAAATATCTAATAATTGTTTCAGATTTCATCTGAATCATGTACACACGGAATATGTGACTCAAAACTTTCACAGAGTTAAGGAACATAATCTCTGCACCCACCATTCCTCTGTTTTACAAGTCAGTCTCCAGCCCAAATGTGATGTCAGCATCTCCCCCCATTTAATGTGTCCCCTGTGTAGTGTTTACTCAATGCAAATGCATCAAAATTTCAGCTCCATGAGCAACTGTTCATGTTGGAGTCATATGTCTTGGATTTCAACTCTGCTGCATAAAGGGCAGAAGAGTTTAGAAAATTCAGGTTGGAAGGTAAATGTAGATTTGAAAAAGCAAAATAAACCTTTTATTTTACAAGTAATGAAACTGGTGTTCAGGAAAGGTAAATAACTTGTCAGGGTCTCATTGCTAGTTGGTGGCTAAGCTGAGGCTTGAACCTATGACTTTTGATTGTTCCCATGACTACACCATGTTACCTTTACCTGTCACAACCCACTCAGAAGTACACTGTAGTTATATTACTGCTTTTCAGTGTGGAACACTTTGCAGCTTTAAGTATATTAAGAGCTACCCAAAATAGTGTCAGTTATTTTTTAAATTTTTCCCTCTAAACATTTATAGAAGTTCAGTCTTCAGAAATCTGAACAATGTTCCTTTGTGATTAAATATCTAGGCATCATAGCTTTTAACTCTCTGTTTACCCATTGTTCCTGGGATTTACTGTCCAAATATTTAATACCAACTCATGTGGCCACTACATTTAAATGGACTTATACCAGAATTATCTCACATATGTGATTCTTTTTATGTTTTTGAAGCAATAGGCAAATATGAGGGGGGACTCAAAAAACCTGGAATTTATTTTTTAAAGTGTGTATTTATTCTTACATGTTTAAACTTCATTCACCTTCAAAGTACTCCCCATTTGATGTGATACACCTATTGAGACGCTTTTTCTACTACTCAAAACAGTCTTTGAACTTGTCAAATTTGCTGCCTGTTAGTGCTCCGCCATTTTTTGGTTTCACCCCTTCCACATCACCAAAATGTTTCCCTTTGAGGTCATTTTTTCTTTTCTTTCTTTTTTTTTATTATAAAGATGTGGGGTCCCATTCAGGGTTAGGTATGCAAAGGTTGAGCATCCAGGTCCCCTTGTGGATGAGGTATGCCCCTCCCTCCCCTGGCAGTTTCTCTCAACTGCCTCTCCCACCCCCGTTACCTTGACAGTTTCCCACTACTGCCACTCGCTTTCTTATAGTATTATGATAATTGTTCAAGTCCTGCTTATGAGTGAGAACATTTGGCACTCTGTTCTTTGTTTCTGTGAGAGATCACTGAGTATGATCGACTCTAAATCCATCCAAGCTGCTGCGATGTCCATATGTTGGTCCTTCTTTATGGCTGCATAATATTCCATTGTGTATATGGACCATATATATATATTTTTTTAATCCGGTGAGGACATTTTTGATCTGGGGAAAAAAAAAGTACCTTGGAGTGAGGTTGGATAAATAGGGAGGGCGGAGTGCAAAGGTCATGCCGTTTGGGGCCAAAAACGGCTGAACACTCAGTGCGGTGTGGGCAGGTAAGTTGTCATGGTGGAAGAACCAGTCACCTGTTTGCCACAACTTGGGACGTTTCTTCCACCAATCGTAACACACCCTTCTCAAAACTTTCAGATAATACTTTGGTTGGCCATTTGAAATAATGCTTGTGAAACACATGTAAGAATAAATACACTTTTTAAAAATAAATAAATTCCGGGGTTTTGGGGGCCCCCTCAGCAGGGTGTGTGTGCGGCGCGCGCGTGTGTGTGTGTGTGTGTGTGTGTGCGTGTGTGTGTATACTATTAACTTGTGGAATGGAATGGAATACAACAATCAAACACATTTGTGGGCTGGGCACAGTGGCTCAGCCTGTAATCCCAGTACTTTGAGAGGCCCAGGTGAGAGGACTGCCTGAGCCTGGGAAGTCGAGATCAGCCTGGGCAACTTGGTGAGACCATGTCTCCACAATAAATCACAAAAACTAGCTGGGCGTGGTGCCGTGCATCTGTAGATCCAGCTACTTGAAAGGCTGAGGCAGAAGAATTGCCTAAGCCCAGCAGGCTGAGGCTGTGGTGTCCATGAGCATGCCACTGCACTGCAGCCTGGGCAACAAGAGTGTGTCTCCAAAAAAAAAAAAAACACATTTGTGCAATAGGATCTCATTTGTAAGAGCCAAGGTAGGCATATATTTATTTTATATTAGTATCTTAATATGTACTGAAATTCTATCTTCTGACTGCAAGTCTTACTTCACAGAGAGTGATCTAAGAGTGCAAAGTCATTTGTTCAAGGGAGATTATGACCCTGTGACTTCTTACACATTATTAATTCTTTCAGTCGGAGTTGTAGCACAACAAATATTCCATAACAAGAATTCCACTACTTCCCATGTTTAATTACTAGTATCATATTAAATGCTATATATTCACATACACATAGTTCTCAGCTAAAAATTCTACAAATAACTATATAATTTATTCTGAATTTCAGCAAAAAAGGTTTCACAGTTTTTTCCATGTTTTACAGTTACAATCAAGATTGAAAGTTAAAATAAGACTTACAAAGAAGGGAGTTTGACTCAAAAACCTTAAAGTCAGAACCAGTTAAAATCTCAACTCTACCACTTATTATTTATGTCATAAAGAGTATGTCACAGCCGGCTCAGTGGCTCAGCCTGTAATCCCATGCCTTGGGAGGCTGAGGTGAGTGGATTGCCTAAGCCCGTGGGTTCGAGACCCACCTGGGCAACTTGGTGAGACCTCATCTCTACAATAAATCAAAAAAGTAGCCAGGCATGGTAGTGTGCGCCTGTAGTTCCAGCTACTTGGAAGGCTGAGGCAGAAGGATCGCTGGAGCCCGGCAGGTCGAGGCTGCGGTGGCCGGGAGCGGCCACTGCACTCCAGTCTGGGTGACAGAGTGAGACTCCAACTCAAAAAAAAAAAAAAAAAGAATATGTCACTTTCAGACTTTCTAGACCCAATTTCAGAAAGACCTGCCTGGAGTAGTAAAATTAGGTTTAGTCCTGAGTAATAAAAAACCAAAAATAAGAGTGATTTAAATATGATCTTTACTCATAAAGGAAACCCTGGGAGTAAGCAATCCAGGGGTGGTAGAGTATCTCATGGAATGAAGGTTCTAGAATCTTTCTACATTGTTGTTTTTATCTTGAGTTTTACCTTAGAGTTCAGTGTGGTTACTAAATTCCAACAATCACATTTGTATTCCAACCAGCAAAAGAAAGGTGCACTACCTTCCTTAAAGTATGAAATGTGTATTAAATACATTTATTGTCAGTCGTACACAATACTTCCACTTCTGTTGGTCAGTTGCAGTCACACCTACTCCAAGAGACATTAGAAAATCAGTCTTTATCTTGGACAGTCACGAACTTAACTAAAAATCAGAAATTCTATTAAAAGGAACAAGGAGGGAATAGGATTTGGAGACCAACGCCAGTCTGCTGCACTGTTCTAGCAACATCATTGGATGGCTAAAATATTGACTTAAGACATTATAGGTAAAAGTGTATACTGTATTTAGAATGTAAGGTTTTTTTTATATATTAGCAATGAATCTGACTTCAGGCATAAAGAAAAAGATGCTTCCCTACATAGTGCTATTCCTGGGTGTTTCAGACCAACACAGATGTGACCACTGTGAGCATGCATGTGGAGAACTCCGATTAAAGACAGCCTCGCTCGGTGGCTCAGCCTGTAATCCCACGCCTTGGGAGGCTGAGGTGAGTGAATTGCCTGAGCCTGCGAGTTCGAGACCCACCTGGGCACCTTGGCGAGACCTCATCTCTACAGGAAATCAAAAAATTAGCCGGGCGTGGTAGCGCGCACCTGTAGTTCCAGCTACTCGGAAGGCTGAGGCGGAAGGATCGCCGGAGCCCAGCAGGTCGTGGCTGCGGTGGCCGGGGGCGGCCACTGCACTCCAGTCTGGGCGACAGAGTGAGACTCCGACTCAAAAAATAAAAAATAAATAAAGACAGCCTCTGACACTGACCAGGCGCCACGTGTTTGCATGGAGGCTACCGCCTCCCACAGACTGCTCCCAGCCAATGACTGACTAAGGCAGACTTGCTGAGACAGTCCCATTCCTGGGAGCATCTTCTGATGGTCAATTTTGGCTCCAGAACTCTGGACAGTTTTGCTGAAACTTCCTTAGGGCACGCCGCAGTCCCAGGACGCTCCACTCCACCTTCTCTTCCTCTTTCCTTCATTGCAGGTGAGACTTGCGTCGTGGTCAGATGACTCTCTGTCTTCTCCAGCCCCTCCCTATTTCCTCTCACACAGACACTGCCCTTAGTAGAATCCTTGCATGTTTAATCCTGTCTTGCCATCTGCTTCTGGGAGGACCTAAGTTAATCAAAGGCGATATATTATAAAGAAATATAACTCGTGTAATTTCTTGGTTGAAAAAAAGACATTTTGCCAGAACTCAGTTTTGCTAAATAAGTGTATCTTAAGGATATATGTTCAGATTTATCTCCAAAAATGTTTCATTTTCCTTATGGATTATTTTAATTATCGCAGCAACTAAATACTCTGCAACATTATTTCTTTTTTGATACAATGGCAACATTTTACTAGGCTTATAACCATAGAGTTGGTATAAATACCTCATAGCAATATTTTTACAACCCAAAATAGTATTCCTATGTTTGAAGACTATTACTACAGGCCGTTATGTTTAAACACTTTTTTTTTTCATTCATTAATAAAGTATTGTGTACCCATGGTGTGCCGGGTACAAAGTTAAACACTGGAGAGTGAAAACAGATAAAATACATCTACCCTCAAGGACCTGGCCACCTAGTCACAGAGAGACATTGCAGCAGCCCTGTTATCCACAACCCTCCCTTTGTCAGCGGGAACTCTGGGGAGGGTGCACAGACCCACCTCCCAAAGAGGCCTGCCTGCTAGCTCGTCTTGGCTGTGCTTCCCAAGGTGTTCACAGAAGTTTGCCTACACACAGAACCACTTAGATAACCTTAGAGAACAGTTGCAGAGGAGAAAAGTGCACACCTGTACTTTTTTCTTCAAACGCTTCAGAAGAGCCCATGTGGAAAAAGATCTTGAGAGAGCGGAGGATCAAGAAGAAAAAAAGTCAGAAATGAGACAATCTTATGGCAGAGAAGACAATCTAGGGTGACAGGAGGAAGCATCCGTCTACTCAGGGTCTGACACACAAAAAAGCTTGAAGAGCCATTACGCATTCACAAACGCCAGAGCAGAAAAATAAAAGTGGCGGTCAACTTGGAAGAAAACGTTGCTTGCGTTGGGTTGTCGCTGTTGTTTCCTGTCTCCCAAGAACCCTTCTGGCAGTGTTTGGAGTATTGTTCTATGGCTTGTTGCCAGCTCGTGCAATGGCAGAAAGCAGGACTGCTAGACTTCTCAGAGCTCCTCAGCTCAAAACATTTTTTTTAATTAAAAACACTTAAAAATAAATTTAATTTAGCTAATTTCAATTATTTCTGAAAAAAACTATAGTTTACATTCAATATATCAAATATGATGATTCTATGAGCAAAACAAATTGTCAAAGGCATTACTTATTTTAATGTTCCCAACAACCAACATGGCTTTAAGCTCTGTAACACTTTAGAAAATAAAATATGGCCTATATTTTAAACTTTGCCAAAATGTCTCTTTTTTATTAGCTTAATTCTTTTTACAAAAATTCTGCTATTTTAGGCCGAATCACTTATAGAAAAAGCAAGCAGTTGTGAATGCCAGGCGTTCAAGGAATAGGTATAACTGATTGAGAGGAGGCAGAATCCTTAGAAGATCTGAAGTTCCTTGAGGACAGATTCATCATATCCTGTCCCGCGGCTCCTACCACTCCTAAAACAGAGCTCGCTGCCCAAATCCTTTCAAAGTAGATGGATGGGGGGTGAACAGTTGAGTGGATAAGAAACAGGAAAAGCACAGGGAGAGCTGGAGAGCTGGGATGAGGGGATGAGGCCACCTCAGAGCACTCAGGACTGGAAAGAAACTGAAAGGACAAGCGCTAGACCCTAGGAATCCAGGGACCTTAAGGCGGTCAAGGAAACATATAGCAGATTGTCTTCGAAAGCAAACAGAAGAGGCAGCCACCTGCACTAATGAAAACTGGTTTCTGTGGCTTTCTCCGAGGAAGTAAAAACAGCTCACACAGCATTCCCAGTGGATACAGATGTCTAGGAAATGAATTACAAGTTAGCCCTGAGGGCTGTCAGGGAACTTTCATCTGCTATGACATCAACGAAGTGGGGGCACGAGGTGTGTGGACACAAATACGCGCTGGGACACTCTCCTTTGCGAGTCCCTTCTTCTCTCTGAGAAGCAACATTCCCACAGACTCGGGCTCACGGGGCGCTGGCCCTGGGCTTCCGTTTGGCTTTGTTTAATGGGATGCAGAGAGTAACTATTTGAATTCTGTGGCAAGTAGAATTCTGGCATCCGTTTCCCAGACAGGCTAGGAAGCTGGGGCACATTCAAGGCCTGGAGGCTGTGAACTCTCGAAGGCTGTGCTGTGAGGCAGGCCCCCAAGTGATGCTCAGGGGTCCTCTTCCTCGCCAGGCTGGCCCAAAGGAACCTCCACTTTCCTCAAACTTGAGCAGTTTCTTCATCCCTAACATTGTTTATCTTCATCAGCTTTGTATTCATGGTCCACGAGCTGTTCTTTCTCTTTAAAAGACCACATGTTCTCTGAAGGCAATGTCATTTGTTTCCCCTTTCTGTTGGCTCTTAGCAGATGCTCACTGTTTGCTGAATGAACTGACCGGAGGACAGACCATGGCAATGTCCACTGTCTCTACTTCCCTATAATAAACTCTCTCCTCCTGGGTTTTTGTTTTGTTTTCTCTCTCTCTTCTGAAATTTCCCTTGGGAAGATTATCCAACACTGCCAGACAGCTAAATTGAATAGCTTTGGCCTCTACCATTCTTCTGGGTCTCTCCTATATACTTTATGGCTATCTCACATTGTTTTAGGGACATCTCGCGCCTTGGGGTTTTGGACCCTTGCCTTCTTCTTGGCTTGTTCATTCTGTCTTCTCCACCTTTTCCTCTATGAATATTAGCTAGTAGCCATCCACAAAACATCAACTTCAGTTCATTTGACAAAGCTACATTGAGCGCCTACTCTAGGCCAGATGCTAGGCTCATGTTCTTAGGAGAGAATCGACTCATCTGACTGTAGTTACCACCTCCATGAGTCTGTGCAGGATCTGGGCTGCCACGGCAGGGTCAACTCTCTTTGCACAATAAATACGATGCTGTAAAGCTTCAGGCTAGCCAAAGTCAAGTACATGCGAGTCCCTAGAGTGTGTTCCTGCACTTCTGGGGGAGAGGGAAGACCATGATCAGGATTTGGAGCCGGGAATGGAGGTCTGAGCACAGTCTTGGAGTCCCGTCCCCTGCGTGATGCCTCGTGGAGGGGGAGCTGGTCACGGCTGCACAACTGCACTGAGGCTTGGTATTCTTCCGCACGTCTGAATCACGAACTTCCAGGTCGTGTCTTTTTTGTGCTCCTCTTCACGGCTCCTCCCCGACTGACACTGCACATCACTCCCCGTCCTCGTGCCATTCCTCTTACCAGAGGGGCTACCCTCCAGCCCTCTTCGCCACTCTCCAGGCTAAATCCTATTTAAACTAATTCCGCCGTAGTGGACACGTTTTTACAGCAAGTAAGGGATTTCCAAATTCCAAGGCATTGCTGACGTGACTCTTTCCTCCAAGGACATTTCCCCTTCACTGAAAGACACTGCTTGCTTTATAATTTTGCAAACCATTTCCACCGTAACTCATTCTCAGTGCACTATACCAGCCATTGCAGACATATCCCACAGAAGATGTTCAGTGTGTGTGCAGTAAACAAATAACAACAGCACGGAATCTCTGCCTTATAACGCCCTCTCCCCGCCACCCCCCTACCCCCTGGAGTAAGCCTGGAGAAAGTGGTTCAAGGCGGTAATCCCAGCACTTTGGGAGGCTGAAGCAAGAGGATTGCCTGAGGTCAGGGGTTCAAGACCAGCCTGGGCAACTTGGCGAGACCTCATCTCTACAGTAAATCAAAAAATGAGCCGGGCATGAGAGTGTGTGCCTGTAGTTTCAGCTACTCGGAAGGCTGAGGCAGAAGGATCACCGAAACCCAGCAGGTCGAAGCTGCGGTGGTCGGGAGTGGCCCCTGCACTCCAGTCTGGGCGACGGAGTGAGACTCCAACTCAATAAACAAACAAATAAAATATGAACAGGAAGTCAGTTCTTCTGCCCCACATTTCTACCTGCCTCCATTGTCGGTGCTTCCCACAGAGTGGATAGATTCTTCTTTAAAGGGTTGAAAAATGTATTCCCCCAACCGCGCAGTTTCCTAAGGCATCCATGGCCAGCTCCCCCTCCACAAGACATCACCTGTGTGGACAGGATTCCAACACGTGAGCCTCTCACTGCAGGACTGTGCTTAAGCCTCCACTCTTGGCTCCAAAACATGCCTATGGTCTTCCCCCGTCCCCCGCAGTCCAGGAACGCACTACAGGACCTCGTATGTACTCAGCTTTGGCCAGTCTGACGCTTTGCAGGCTGCGTGACACCTTCACAATTGGGTGGGCAAGAGAAAGGGGCAAAGATGGAGCCCAGCAGCACTCAAGGGTCCATAGAGAGTGTCTCTAGTTCGTTCTTAAGTGGCTTGAATTTGGCAAATCCCAACCTACCCTTTGCCAAGAACTTATTTGCCTTAATTTCTTAAACCCAAGTGAATTTAAAAGAAAATTCAGTCCGTATGTTTCTGATTCATTTACACTTAACTCATCACAAAGTTGTTGTGAAACAACCATTTGATGTCCAAGAAGCCGCTAGAAGTTCTTCCCTACGCATTTTCTCCCTTGCCAATGCTAAAAACAATTCCAATCCAGAATCTCCAACTTAAAGTTGGATCTAAACTCAGAACTCAATTTTCTGAAAGAAAACTCTTGCCTTGATAAAACATTCTTGTCAGCAAGTAGACGGTTTAAACCCACGGGAAAGAAAATTCTCTGAAGCTCCCCAAACTTCCTCTAATTCAAGGCTTTCTCCCGCCCGCTTTCCAAACTCACGTTCGAGCAAAAGCAGAATGCTGATACGCAAATGGTCATTGCACCAGGGGCCACCTCCATTGCTGCAGAAATCCCAGAGAGAACAGTCGCTCCAACATTTGCTATCAGATACTTCAGCTTGAAGTTTTTCAGGAGAATTACAATCACTTCCTCTCAGTATTGAACTTTTTAAGCCACAAGCGTCTTTGATCTCTCCAAATTCATCCACCAGTTTCTAGCATTCAAAGTAGTCCGAACATCAGCTGTAGAAGGCGAGAGCTAAAAGAAGTATCCATTTACCTCATACATAATATAATTTTAATATAAGCCAAATTCAAACTGATAGAGTTTAGGAGGAAAAGGATGTTTCAGGATGGCGGCTTCCAGCTGGTCTTTTGGTGTGGGCGCTGTGGTGTTGGTTTTAGGATCAAATACTAGCAAGGAAAACCAGGGGGGTCAGGGCAGGTCTTGCATGCTTGTTAGGGGTCTGGACACATGAGTGAATTTCGAAGCCTCGGGCATCCTGGGGCAAACAGGCAGAGCCTGCCAGGTTGGAAAGGAAAGTGGTGAGGGGGCACCCTGGGTAATTCTTGGCCGGGCATGCGCTCTGTTGGGCCCAAGTGCCACCTCAGCATCCTGGTCTTCCTGCCAGCATTCCAGCCGAACAAAGACTCTTCAGATGACGGGAGACCAAGACTGGGCCACAGAGGAAAGAGAAGTCACTCCCAAACAATTCCCTTCTTCACCCCTGGGCTCCCCGCCCCATCATTTTATTTCCTGCTTATTCTTAAATCATTCTCTTAAGCATTTTAAAACAATATTTGCATTTAATCATCTGAAAAAATATCCTTTACGGCAGCCTCGGAACTCTTTCAAATACCCTTCCATGAATCTAAACAGAACTTGAACCATTTCAAACAACTCCCTCTTGGCTCAGTTTAGTTGCCATGTGCTCCCTTCCCCCCTTATTTTAAATTGTGCAAACAATTAGGCATTTTGCAAACGGCATACATCAAGTAAAGCAAGTCAGGTTTTAATTACTTTAAAACCTTTATAATCCCTGCTGTCAGAATCAGCCCTCTCCCCCTGGGCACGTAACATCTACAATGTTGTGATATCTTCTTGGTCTGACCTAAATATCTATTTACTTAATTGAGGCAGTGCAGGGCCAATAGGTCAAAAATTAGGCATGGCTGGTTAACTAGCAAAGAGTTAAGAGGAATTGTAAAATTAAATGCATCTTTAGAGGTTTGTAACGAAGTTCACATTTGTATTTAAATACCAAATAATCTTCCAATTTTTATGCATAGTTTTCAGTTGCTGTAACAAAAACATGATGTCGTGCTCATGCTGTGAGCACAGCCCTGGGTTTCCTTGTTTACATCCACATCTGTAAACACAGTCTCATCCAGGCTTGCTTGGAAGCGAATGCCCCGTTGTTTCCTGCATTCACCTTGTTGGCAAAGGTAGAATTTCATTATTTTCCTCACTTTCTCATTCTTTCTGCACTGGCCCTTAGGTGCCTAAACTTTCCAGGGTCTGACCTCTCTTCCACCTTCCAAAATCCCAAGGTAAGTTTGCCCTCCCTTAACGCTAAGTCCTCTCAGATTTCAAAAGAAAGTTGCAAATAGACAATGGTGCTGGGGGTATTTATTATTAAGAGTCATTTAAATGCAAATGCTGTTGCTCTAGCCCTATTCCCTGCACAACATGCAGATTTCCGACTGTGTACTTGAACCTTACCTGTCTTTCCAGGCGGAGCGCCCCTCTCGCTGCTTTCACCAGAGCCACCCCGGTAACTCGGGGAAAGAGATTTTTAAAGTCGAAATTCCAGCTCCCTTAGCTGCCCCCTCACACACAAAGGAGCCCAAATCAGTGCAGTGTCCGTAAGCAGTATTTAAGCAGGTTTCATCGAATTAATCAGAGGAAGGTTGAAAGAGGGTGTCGAGGAAGAGAGACAAAGGAATGAAAACAGAAATAGATAATGATGGGAGGAATTCAAAGAAAAGGAGAGAAAAATATTGGAAAGCAGATACACAGAAGAGAACATCAAATACAGGAAACAGAAACAGGATAAGCAGTGTGAGTGGGGAGAGAAGGGGATTAAACTCAGAATGACTTTGCCAGTGTGGGTCCCAGGAACGCACTTCCCCCAGTGCACATTTTTGTTGCCAACTAATATCTCCCTTGTATTAGGGAGTTAAAACACACAGACACATGCACACACACCTACACATGTATACCTGATATGCTGTAAAAACCAGGTGGAGTCACGGAAGGTGCCCTATGGGTGAAGAAACTAGGGCCCTGCACCCCCTCCGAGGGCCGCCTCCACCTCCACCCTCATCCTAGCCCCATCCCCACCGTGGTCTGACCCCACATACACATTCCAGGTCAGAGGTCGTCTTACCTTCCTTGGCACCCGCCAGGATCAGGGCAAAGCAGTAACTCACCAATTGCCGTAACTGCTAAAATCTCAGCATCGCTAGGAGAGCGGGCACTCCCCTGGTTTCTCAGCAGAGCCCAGCAGGTCGAGAAAGTCAGGCAGTCAAAATCCACAGAACATCCTACACAGGCTCTTTCCAAGAAGCGCTGCAGCATTCAGTCCCGGATTTACATAAAACATACACTCCCTGCTCCTGTGTTCCACCGCATAGTACCTTCTGTTCGGAACTGAAAGGGCGAACGCCAACCTGGAGCTTCTTTGGTCCACCTTGAGTAGGCCTGGTCTGTGCTTAGGTCAATGCTGCATGCACAGCAATAATCATTAACTAAAAGAACAACCAGTTTCCTGCCCCCGGTGAGTTTCATTCTACTTGGTCATAAGACATTAAGATTAACATCTCAACCGGGCTCGGTGGCTCAGCCTGTAATCCCGCGCCTTTGGGAGGCTGAGGTGAGTGGATTGCCTGAGCCCGCGGGTTCGAGACCCGCCTGGGCAGCGAGACCTCATCTCTACGACAAATCAAAAAATCAGCCGGGCGTGGTAGCACACGCCTGCAATTCCGGCTACTTGGAAGGCTGAGGCGGAAGGATCGCCGGAGCCCAGCAGGTCGAGGCTGCGGTGGCCGGGAGCGGCCACTGCACTCCAGTCTGGGCGACAGAGTGAGACTCCAACTCAAAAAAATAAAAAAATTAAAAAATAAAGATTAACATCTCACCTTTTCCCCAGTAATTTGTCTTCCAACTACGGGCCCAGCCCTTCTTGTCTACGTGATTGACCACCTGGGACTTACCATACCCATCTATCTGGTTGTCAGAGGTACGAGAAAATAGACCACCACCGCGGAGTGAGCTCTATTTGTAATCTCACACAAGGATGCTTGCCTGCCCACCCCAGGGGTGTGGGGGGGAGTCTTATAAACCTTCAGACCTCAACATTCAGGGTCAACTCTTTCTTTAAGCATCTGGACCTTTTCTCCTCTCTTGGGGAGGTTGATAAACTCCTTCTCTGACCTACTTTCTGAATGAACTCCTTTTTGCTACTCTACCTTCTCAAATCTTTGCACACCCATGGCACCTACTCAGGTCACCGACCTGACAGGATCCATGTTGCCTCTCTGACAACTACTCTGAGTCCTCTCTCTGTTCCTTGAATGATAGATCTTTAAAATAAAAGAGGTAGATCCCCTCTTCTCCTTGCACTTGGCTAATGCTACTGTTTGGATTTTATCACTTCCCTGTATTCCTGACTCTATTTACGGCGGAAGACCTTTGCATAGATCATTTTTTCACGTATTTTGCCTGTTTCTAACACAGAGATCGACTTTTACATTTTATTTCATTCCTTGTCATTTTTGTTAGAATAGAGGAAAATGTGCTCCTGAGGTTTGAAAGTGGAACAAATACCTAAAATTCCATATTGTCCCTGAAGTCACAAAATCATCATTATGTATGTAGAATCTCTTTAGGGCTAAGGAAAATGCATGCATGTAGCTATCCAATTTTTAAGACAGGGCGATGCAACTGAAATGTCAAGGGACAGATGAGGTGAGCCTAACTTCTTTGAGGCAATTGGAAGCCTTCAGTCATTTTGCTGCACCTTGTAAATTTCAAGGACCCCAAAGAAACCACCAGAAAGTACACTGGTAATATGAGACCACAAAAGATCCTGGAGTGACCTCCGAACCAAAGAACCTAAATAATGTGCGACATACTTAAACATGCTTCAGTACATTTTTTGGGAAAAAAGATAGATATTCAGTATAACACACTAGCCAGAAAATCCTAGTCCCTGATCACCCATATGAAGGAAGAGGTGTCACAGAACCTTAAAATGAACGGAAAGAGGAAACCATAAGTAGAGCATCCTAAGCCCAGATCTTGCTTAGTCAGGGAAACTGAGTAAAAAATAATTGAATGGAAGAAAACTGCAGGGTAGGAAAAAGGTGAAAGGAGCTGTAGTGTAAAAAAACGAAAATGGATGAAACTGTAGGCGAGACAACCGTGGGCCCTTCTCGCGATGCCATTTGTCCTCTCTTGCAAAAAAGGCACACACACACAATACCTGGCAGTGTCATGGATTTCATAGGCCCCTAAAGAGCCCCCTGGAGATCCTTATAGTAAATAATAACATGGACATCTTTGAAGGCTACCCTAGTGTTCAACCAAGATCTTTGGGAAGAAGAAAACTTGGAGAAAAAGACAATTGTGTTATTCAGAACAAAATTGCTGCCATAGATTATTTTACTTAAGTGATGGGTGGTGAATCTGCTTTATTAAATAAAAAACTGTGCTAAACTCAGGTATGGGTAGCTCTACATTCCATTTTATGTTCTTTAGAGATAGTCTGTTGTAGATAGGTCCATTTCCCAAAGTTAAGTTTTTATATGTGAATATCATTTTAAATGTGTGATGCTCCTAACTCAATCATTTCATGTGGTAATAAAAATAATTTGTGCTTAAGTGCTCTCCCAGGACTGTGTTCCAAGTGCTGTAATTCCTTTCATTTGGCCTACAGCCTCTGTGACACTTCCCTGCTAAGAGCCTCCCATGGGTTCTATCTGGATGGTTGGATAATTTGCATTTACTTTGTGTTGAGTCAGTTCCTAGTTCCAACATTGCTGTGTCAGAGATGGAGTTAGCCGCCAAGTCAACTTGGGGGAGTGAGACTTCAACATTTCCAGCGGTTGTGCCAGACAGAGCGACCTTATGAGGGAATACATTCAAACAAAAGTAAACACTATGGGAAAACATTCAGCATCACTCATAATTAAAGAATTGTAAGTCAAAACAGCAATGAGATACTACTCTACAGTATTTTAAGAAAATAAAACACAATATTGTTCACAACGACTAGGGACACTGTGAAATGTTTTTTATCAAACTGAATATCATTTTACACAGAGAAAATAATAAAAATATCCATTCCCTTTGACCCAGCAGCTCTGTCTTGGGGAATCTTTAAAAGGGTGGGGAAGCAGAAGTTATATGTATCAGCACCACTAATACTAGTGAAAACAAGAAACATCCTAAATATTCAACAGCAAAAGACTGATTATATAATTATGAGTAGTCCATAGGGGACATTGTGATCTGTGTTGGCTATAAGAATTCTACCCCCAACTGCCATGCCAGGCCAGTGATTGGATTGTAAATGGTCAGATGACTCAATTCTGGCCAAGAAAGGAAGAGTTTTCTGAGCAGTTTTAGGGAAAGACATCTCTCTCCTAAGAAAGAAACACAGGAAGAAACCATTCATCTTCCACCTCTGCGCACGAGCAGGACAAGGACCTCAGAGCTGCCACACTCCTCCTCTGACACAGCTGAGAAGAAGTCAACACTGAGCAGTACACATTAAAGAAATGGAAAAGCCTGGGTCCTTGGTGACAACATTGATATCAAATCGCCAACCCAGAGCCTCAGCTTGCTGGTTCGTGAAATATTAAGCTTTCCCATAGCTGCAGCCAACTGGAGTTGAGTTTTTCTAATAGAATCAAAATTAACTTGATCTTGCATATGCATGATAACATTGAAGACCAATGCATACCCATGGCAAGAATTTGTCAACAATCTCAAATATAAAAGCGAAATCCCCAAAAGTTTTCCCAATATGATTATAAGCATAGAAAAATCATGACTATATATACATGCATCATGAAATATTAACAAACGGTGCCGGCAAAGAAGAAACTAAGAGTAAATTACAAAATATTTTAAAGTTGTTAACTAATAGTTAATGGTCGCTTCCTAATTTTTCTTTACATCATTTTTCAAAATGGCAAGTTCTTAGCGGTTAAGGGACACATCATCCCAATTTCAAGTACAGTTGCTGGAGTATTTTTGGTTTTATGTTAGTCGGGATCAAATGGGTTCTGCTGTTGTAACAAACAACCGTGAAATCTCAGTGCCCTAAAATAGCAAAGGTTTACATTCTGCCCAGGCTATATGTCCCCGGGAGTTTGATGGAGAGGTGGGGTCTTCATCAGAGTTACTCAGGACTGATGTCCTGATGTAACTGATGACTCAGAGTTACTCAGGACTGATGGAGCAGCCGCCCTTCCAACTGCTGATTGTCACTGTGCCAGACGTAAGGGAAAAAGAAGCACACATGCTGGATTTTAATGCTCCCTCCGTGTATTTCCACTTGCGTTTCATTCGCTGAAACAGGTCACGTGGCCACACCTTCATTCAAAGGAAGAGAGAAAATGCAACTCTCTTGTGTGCCAGGAAGTCAGAAATATCTGGCAGAAATACTTGGCAAACAGCCCTAATGACTACCACAGGGTTACGACAAACGGCTGTTGGACGCAATGCACAATATATGTGCAGAAGGTAGGCTTTCTTTTTATGGCCCAGAGGTAAGGGAGAGATGAAGTCTGAAGTCTACCCCTAGCAGAATTAGCACAGTGAGACTCAAAACAGTCCCTCCCGCGCTTTAAGTACACACTCAACGTCACACGGCAATCCATTCAGCGTGAAGTTCAAGTCTCAGCATATGGGAAATGTAGTCGAGACTTTTACATCATTCTGAAAGTGCTCCTACGAAAGACCACCAGACAGAAAGTAGATTAATAAAAATCACATAATATCTCCCTTGAAAATTCTGTACACATCACCAAAAGCAGCAAATGACGAATCTCCCCAATAGGACATACCTGACGCCTCTCCCCGCTATCTTTCTGCATGTGTTTTGGAAGTGTTTTAACATTTTAACATTCTGGTCTCAGAAACTCAGAGTCTGTGTGTCATCTCATCCTCTCGTCTTCTCTGCATAGTGGGACACTTTCTTTTGACCCCATTCTTTTACGATGTCCCCTAATTCCCTGGATCAGAAGACAATTCCCCTGGTCCCGTTGCCAAACTGTGACCCTTCCACCATTTAACTTCTGTTCTTCCTTCCTGCATCAGGCTGATAGATGTCTAAACCCTCACCCTGAATACGAGGTTCCTTCCTCCCAGTCACAGGGAGAACAGCTGGGTTCCTGCTCAAGGGATGCCATCTCTGAATGCCGTCTGGGAGCAGGCCATCCCTTGGACGGAGGTGATGGACTGGCAGTTGAGTTAGGTGGGAGAAGGTTGATTTTGCTTCCCCGTTTGGGGTCTTTTCATTGAAATAAAGTCCTCTCTCTCTCTCTCTCTCTCTCTCATGTATATATATATATATTAATATTTCCATATTAATGTACATATTAGTATTTACATACAAGGGGGACCCCCCAAAACCTGGAATTTATTTGTATAGAACTGTGTATTTTTTCTTACATGTGTAAACTTCAGTCGCCTTCAAAGTACTCTACATTTCATGCAATACACCTATTGATGCTTTTTCCACTGCTCAAAAGGGTTTTTGAACTCATCAATTTTTATACCTTTTAGTACTTCCACTGTTTTTTGTTTCACCTCTTTCACCTCGGCAAAATGGTTCCCTTTGAGGACTTTTTTTCATCTGAGGAAGCAAAAACATCTCTTGGGGTGAAATCTGGTGAAGGGGGGGAGGGGTGGCGCATGGACCATGCTGGTTTTGGCCCCAAACGGTTGAACACTCAGTGTGGTGTGGGCAGGTGTGCTCATAAACAAACCATCATGAAATGGGCAAACTCGATGAAAGAACTTCCAAAAAAATTACCGAAGCCAAATGCCGTCTCTCACGACAATGCTAACTGGTCCATCGATGCCCGTGGGCTCCTAGAACATCTACCTAGTGTGAGAAACCTGTACTACAAGGGCCTGCCCTCCAAAAAGTAATTCCAGGTCCTTTGGGTCCCCCCTCCTTCATATATTAATATACACACACTGATAATTTATATTTATTTTTTATTTTTATTTTAAACATGTGGGGTACAATTCAGGGTTAGGTACACAGTGGTCATCGTGCAGGTAAAGTTTGGGTACCCTTATTGATTCTATGTGTCCCCCCTTCCCTCCCTGGCAGTGCCGAGGTATTGCCAATCCCTTTCTTCTTTTTTAATTCAAAAGATGAGGGGTACAATTCAGCATTAGGTATACAAACATTGATGATGCAGGTGCCCTTGCTGATGAGGTGTGCCCCTCCCTCCCCTGGCAGTTTCCCTCAATTGCCAGTCCCACCCCCTCTCCCCTGACTGTTTCTCACTTCTGCCAATTCCTTTCTTATAGTATTATAATTATTCAAGGTTCACTTATGAGTGAGAACATATGGTACTCTGTTCTTTGTTTCGGTGATAGGTCACTGAGTATGATCGACTCTAAATCCATCCAAGTTGCTGCGAAGTTCATATGCTTGTCCTTCTTGATGGCTGCATAATATTCCATCGTGTATATGGACCACATTTTTTTTATCCAGTTCAGCTCCAATGGGCAACATGGTTGGTTCCATGTTTTTGCTATTGTGAATAGAGCTGCAACAAACATATGTGTGCAGTTATCTTTTTTGTAGAATGATTTGAGCTCCTCCGGGCATATTCCCAATAGGGGAATTGCCAGGTCATATGGAAGGTCAATTTCTAGTTCTTTCAGAAATTGCCACACTGTGTTCCAAAGAGGTTGCACTAGTTTGCATTCCCACCAGCAGTGTAGAAGCATTTCTTTTTCTCTGCATCCTCGCCAACATCTGTTGTCCTTTGTTTTATTAATGATGGCCATTCTTACTGGGGTCAGGTGGTATCTCAATGTGGTTTTGATTTGCAATTCTCTGATAATTAGTGAGGCTGAGCACTTTTTCATGTGTCTGTTGGTTGCCCATATATCTTCTTTTGAGAAGTGTCTATTCCTGTCTTTTACCCACTTTTTAATGGGGCTGTTTATATTTTTCCTTTTGGCATGTTTGAGTTCCTTGTAGATCCTAGATGTTAGACTTTTGTCAGATATACAGTTGGCAAATATTTGTTCCCACTCTGTGGGCTGTCTCCCTGCTCTCTTGATGGTTTCTTTTGCTTTGCAGAAGCTCGTTAGTCTGATACCAACCCTTTTCTTAGAGTATTACGATAAATGTTCAGGGTCCGCTTATGAGTTAGTACATGTAGTACTCAGACCTTTGTTTCTGTGATAGATCACTGAGTATTATAGACTCTAAATCAATCCAAGTTGCTGCAAAGTCCATAATTTTGTTTTTCTTTATGACAGCATAATATTCTATCATGTATATTAATGGTATATATATATCACAATGATGTATATTCTATCACATTTTCTGTATCCAGTCCACTTCTGACGGGCAGCACAGTTGGTTCCATGTTTTTGTTATTGTGAAAAATGCTGCAATAAACATGCATGTGCAGGTATCTTTTTCTTTCTTTCTTTCCTTTTTTTTTTTTTGAGAAGGTAGGATTTTTTTAGGGGACAGAGAAGATCCCACAGTAGGAGGGGAACCGAAGGGGTTGCCCCACAGGTGTCTTTTTCATAGAGTGATTTGTGTTCCTCTCAGTATATTCCCAGAAAGGGACTTGTTGGGTCGTATGGAAGGTTGATTTTCAGATCTTTTAGAAATCACCACACTGTTTTTCACAGAGGTTGTCTTGCTTACACTCTCATCAACAGTGTAGAAGCCTTCCCTTTTCTCTACGTCCTCTTCAGCTTCTGTTGGTTTTTGAGTTATTGATGATGGCCAACCCGACTGGAGTTAGGTGGTATCTCAGTTTGGTTTTAATTTGCATTTATTTGATGATTAGTGAGGCTGAGCATTTTTTCATGTATCTGATTGATACACTTTGGGAAGGGTAAGATAAAAAAATGTATTGAAATATAAATTGGGCAACCCTCTTTCAGGTCCCCTCCCTGCTTGGGAGCGTTTTTGTCTTAATAAACTCCTGCTTTCCCGCCTCTAAAAAAAAGAAAGAAAGATATATAAATTATTCTGATCAGTATTCCTGAGGCAGAATAATTTATATTTCAATACATTTTTTATTTCTATCTCACCCTTCCTAAAGTGTATCAACCAAGAAGCTTTAGGTTGTAAGTATGAGAAACCTTCACCTAAATAAGTAGGGTTGGTTTTTTTTTTTAAGAAAAAAATGTTTGTTTGTTTTAAGAGCAGGGCTAGTTGCAGGCCAGGCTCCCTTCATCCAGGGACTCAAATGATGTCATCCGGATGCAGCTCCTCTTCCTCTGTTTCTCCGCCCTCCCTTCTCGTTATTGGCGTGGTGTTTGGCGGGTTTTCCTTTATGAGTGCAGGATGCCAGGCGTCCCAAGGGTTACATCCAGTTCTCAGCAGCCCCATGAAAGGTCCCGCACGCCACACACTGTCCAAGTCATGTGCCTCCCCAATTAATCCGCCATCAACTGGCCTGGGGATTGGCTATGGGTGTTGGGTGAGGTCATCAGCCTCACCCCTAGCACTTCACGAGACCCAGAGGTGGGGGCGCAGGAGCGAGTTCACGTCTGCCCACCCCATGGTGGCGGAGGGAACAGGTGATATCCTGCCAAAGGAAATTCAGGGTACTCTATTATGGGAGAAGATTGAAAGGGTGCCGATAACCGGGCAGGGGCTCTCAGCCTGTCTTTCCTGGGTTCTGTGCCTTCTCCTTTCCCCCTTCGAAATGGGTCTATTTTGCTTCATTCTTGGGGTTGGGGCAAGGGCAGAAAAGAGGTGGTCTCTGTATTCGCTAACAGTGATTGTTTCATGGGCTGGTCCTTCTAAAGCCACCTTTCTGTTTTCATGGGTCTTCCTGGAGACCCAGCGAGCGGATCAGAGGAAAGCACGTTGGCTGGTGCTTTGGGTCTCAGCTCAGAGACCTCAGATCACTTCCTTAATCAAGGGAGCTGGACTGACGGTCTTCGAAGGCCCACCGTCTCTGGGTGCTGGGACAGGATGCTTGCTCCATGTCACAGAGCTGGCAGGTACCTGGCTCTCTCGATTTTAAGGGAAAGGCTCTTGCTAGTACAACCCAGGTGACATGCAATAAGAGGAAAAAGGAAAGGGCAGCGATGAAATCACCGGACCCTTGCACCGAGTGGGTGCATAAGTTCACAGCGTTTTTCACGTGCCCAATTAATGGCGAGGCTGAAGTGTACTGAAGAGAAAGCAGGTCGACGTGTGGAGGGGGGTCCTGGGGCCACGGCCTGACGGGGGCCTCTGAGGCGGAGAGGGTCTGCTTTTCGGGGATGAGAGAGAGGAGCACTGCAGGAGACCCAGAGGAGGAGAAACCAGAAGACCTGAGAGAGTTGCTGAAGCCAGACGGGGAGAGAGGATTTCTGGACGGCCGGAGGGGCGAGGAAGCAGCGAGGTGGGGGTGGGCAGCAGTGAGAGGGGCGCTCCTTTTCCTCGGGGTGGACTCGGGGGTCTCTGCTGGGCTGGCAGCTTCAGGTCCCCGGGCGGGGGTGGGTCAGGACAGACGATGAGACGCTGAGGGCAGAGTGGTGTTGAAAGGGGCCGTGACTACAGCCGAGGCCAGGCCGCTCTGACCGCCCAGCAGCTCGGGAGGGCGGGGGGCTCGGGGTGGGGAAGACGCGGAGAAACGAGGGCTGAGCTGAGAACCACAGCTGGGAGGATTCGATGAGAGCATCGGTGACACTTTGTAGAAAACTTGCCCGCAGAGCTGACCAGTGGACGGTGAATGGTGTGATGTGCTCCCTGGAAGCATGCTGGATGGAGCTGGATCTCAAAGCAGAGACAGGAAACGAGGGAAACCTCACAGAAGATCAACAGAGAGCACTCCATATGCATGTTGATCCCTCGGGACTCCCTGTGGGGACAGCAAACCCCTCAAGCGCCAGAGCCTTGTCATCCACTCTCCTTTTATCTGCCCATTCTGCTTGGCAAAGTGCTGGGTGCCCAGTGGATCTGGATTTACCAAGGGAAGGGGACCGACCCTCTAAATTAAAGGGATTAAAATGGTGACCAGATACTCTTCTTCAAGAGAAAAACATTCCTTTCCACGGACTTCCACACATCCTAAAAGGAAAGGTGGCTTGATGACGCGTGGAATGAGAAATTCCTGCATTATCCCCAAACAAAGCTGGGCAGAAAAGAAGTGACCTTTGGCAAGGAAGCTGGATCCACTGCTGAAATGTCCCGCAAAAGCACGGGCTCTCAGTGGCCTTTTCCCAGAGAAGAGAGACAGAATGGAGACGTGCCGGGGGCTGGGAGAATGGGCCAGGGGCCAGGGGCCGGGCACTGGGCCCCGGGCCGGGCTCGCCCGGGTTGCTGGCCCCAGAGCCTTGCAGCTGTGCTCTCTGCGCTGCCACCCAGTGGAAGGTGGTGGTAATGCCGAATGCTTGGGGCCTGCCAGGAAAGGAAAACTTCTGCTTCCCGACTTAAAAAAAGACACAGAAACAGAAAACAGGAGCCCGAAGAGTACCTGTCGCGCAGCGGCATCCAGCCTCCTGACAGCTGCAGGTACATCCCTTGCTGGTCCACTCTGTAGCCCCGCGGGACGAGCAGCGCGCCTCAGGCTGAGCCCAGGAGAAGCCTGACAGCCCGCTGCAGAGGACAGCAGGTGAGTCCTGGTCCCTTAGGGACGAGCCTTTGCTGTGGTTTCAGGCCTGGCAGAAGAACTCTTTTTTTTTCTTTTTTCTGGTCCTGAGCTTTGTTATCCTGCAGCCCTTTTTGGTTCAGGACTTGGTGATGACACCATCAGTGACCACTCAAGTAGACAAAACACATTCTCGTCCACTGCAGGGGAAGAGAGGTGACAAGTTAATGAGTTGCAGCCTAAGGCTCCTCTCCGTGGTATCTCCAGCTTCTACACAGGAAGCCAAATCATACCAGGAGGGCAGCGTCGTTGCTGGCAGGGCTGGTGCCTGTGGACATCACCTTGGGTGGGCGACCTGGCTCTGGTTTCACAGGAAGGTGGAGTCTCTCTCCTGCGCTTCGCTCCTCTGGTAATGTAGCTCAAAGGCACAATGGCTTGTAGGCTCAATTCTTCATTAGTCATCAGCCAAACGTGGCTCCAGGTGGCTTGTGCTCTTTGCTGCCAGGGCCACCTCCCAGCTGTAGCCTTGTTCGGTGATGGCGGAGAAAAACCCAAACAGACCTTTGGTATCTCACACAAAAGGATGAACAGATAGTTAGAGGGCTAAAGCCAGAGGTTATTCGAATTTGGGGTAGGAGATTTAGATATGTCTTCCCTGCTAAACAAAACGGTTCTATCTCTTACCTAGATGGTTTCATGAAGACAGCTTTGAAGCAGAGAACAAAGACAAAGACAGTGTAAGTTCCACATAACGTGGCCAAAAGCAGAGGTCTAACTACTGTTGTAAGAAATAACTGACCTCCATACAATTTATAAATCAAAATGATTTTTCTCTTGAGAGCCATTGAGAAAGAGTAAAACATTCAAAGTACCTCTTTTTCTTTTTTGAGTCGACAGCTCGTTCTGTCGCCCAGACTGGAGTGTAGTGGCACAATCACAGCTCATTGCAGCCATGACCCTTGGGCTCAGGCTTTATTATCTACCTGATCTTTATTGTCTACCTGCTAGCTAAGATGACAGGCCCAGCTAATCATTTGATTTTTAAAAAGAAATTTTGATTTTAAATTCTGGGGATCCAGGTGTGTATTCACGACATGGACATGTTGTGTAGTGCTGGAGACTGGGTCTCAGGTGGCCAGTTCCAACCACACCTGCAATCACATGTTCATCGCGGCACAACTCAAAATTGCAAAGATATGGAATCAACCTAAACGCCCATCAGCAGATCAGCGGATAATGAAAATGTGCTGTATATACACCATGGAATACTACACAGCCATAAGCAAAAAAGAATAAAATCATGCCCTTGCAGCAACCTGGATGGAGCTGGAGATCATCCTCCTACGTAAACCGACACAGAAGCAGAAAACCAAACACCACATGTTCTCGCTCATATGTGGGAGCTAAATGGCCACAAGCATGGAAACAGTAGACACTGGATGCACTAATAAGTGGGGAGGGGAAGGGGAGGCGAGGCTTCTGGTTTTTGTGTAGAGACAAGGTCTCGCTCTGTTGCCGAGACTGGTCTCGAACTCCTGGGCTCAAGCAGTCCTCTCACCTCTGCCTCCTAAAGAGCCGGTACTCCAGCAGTGAGCCACCGCACCTCGCTCCAAAGCACCAAACTTTCAAAAGCCCTGTTGGATTTCAAGATTCTATCACTCCCTGGATTGTTTAAATGGCCATGTAGCGCTTGGAGGCTCAGCTGCAAGATGCCATCAAAGAACCAATTGTTCTGAATAACTCTTGGTGTCTGGGCATCTCTTCCAGCAAACATTTATCTACTTCTATTTGGGTACTTGATTTCATCATGTGTTCTTCAGACATCTGCTCCCAGACTCTCTGAGACAGAGATGAAATTGCACATAAAGGTAGCAGGATCCTTGAACCCTGATCTCTTTAAAAGAGTTCGGAGAATGGCGAGTACAGCTTCTTCACTAAACCTCCTCAACTGGAGGCCGAGGAGCCACATTCCTGAATTATTCCCTGAACGCAATGCCATAGAACAAATGTACCCTTGAGCAGCTACTCTGTGAATAAGGCCCTGCTGAACTGGATGTCGTGCATCTGTCTCCTTCGAACCCTCCGCCTTGTGTGTGCACGGCACCTTCCAGTTCACAGTCACTCTCTCTCAGCAGCCAGCCACCAGGCCGCTTGCTGGAGGGCTGCTGTCAGGATTCCGCTTTGCCAACAAGACAGGGAGCATGCGAACGTCTGCCCCTTAAGCTTCAGGCAGCCTCAATCAGTAACAGGCAGATGTGGGAGTATACATACCCCAGCTCCCTTCCCCTGATGGAAACCACTCTGAGCAGTAAACTGCATTGTCTTTAGAGCTTCCCTGAGGACTGAGCCCAAGTTTCTGTAATAGCTTTTCAATGTCTACAAATTCTTTGATGGTCCTGCCTTCAAAAATGGAGCCTAATTTCCTTCTCCTTGGATGTGGACCAGACTTGATGACTCATTTTAAAGAAGAGATGAAGGAGGAGGAATTGATGCTATGTCATATAAAGAATGGCTTCTGCCTGGTGTTTTCTCTCATTCTACACACCCTGGGGAAACCAGCAGCCACGTCAGGAGGACGTTCCAGCCGTCCTGAGAGGGGTCCACATGGAGAGAAACTGCGGCCTCTTGCGAACAGCCCCACCAACTCCCCATCCTTGTGAAGGTGCCACCTTGGAAGTGAAACTTCCTGTCCCGGAAGAGCCTTCAAATGTGACTGCAGTACAGCTGACATCTTGACCGCAACCTCAAAAGAGATTTCCAGCCAGAGCCACTTAGTCAAGCCACTCACAGAATCCTGACCCACATATACTTGGAGACGTACTAAATATTCACTGTCACTTTAAGCCATAAATCTTAGGCCATTTGTTAGAGATAAATAGGCAGAGGGTGCCAAAAAATGCCTACACTTTTTAAGAAAGAAAAATTAAAATGGAAATATTCCATATATACCAATGACAAAAGATGAATACAAGTCATGTTCGACTTCTGCAATTACAAGATGCACTCAAAGTGGTTACCATCAGCGTCCAGACACTTCTGATTATGGCAAACTATTGTTTGAGCATCATTGACCAAAGTGTCTCCCTGTGTCTCTGCCCTTGCTGTTTCAATTTCTTCCCAAAGTACCGCCAGTGTAGTCAGTTTTCTGGGGTACACCACATCCTTTAAGGTGCCCCATATGAGAAGTCAAAGGGTGTTAAAGTCAGAAGAATGTGGGGGAAACTCAGCTGCATCTCTTCGTCCTCCCCATTGTCCTGGCAAATTCTCATCGCGGTAAGCTCTCACGTCTCAGTGGAAGTGTGGTGAGGCACCATCTTGTTGGAAGTAAAAGCGATCATTCCCCAAAAGTGCACAAATTGCAGGCAAAATGAATGTGCATAGGTAGCATGTCTAGGTACACTTGGCCATTGTTTGGTAGACTTCTGTGGCAAGCGTATAAACTATTCCAACACCATAGCAGAAGAAGCAGACTTGTTGTTATGTGAGGCCTCCCAGGTTTCCCCTTGAGCACATCACACATGATACCACGTGTCTCAAAGTTATCATAAATGTGTGCAATTGTTAGGTGTGTTGGAGGGTCCGTTGCATACTCACACCTCCACTGTTGTTCATACTTCCACAACGTTCTTGAATTTCAAATACCACTCCAAAATGGTCTGGCACTCCTTGGACGACAACCATGCTTCCGCCATTTTCTTTGACTGTCCTGCCTCTCGCATGGTGACGCTAGCGTTCACGTGATTAATGCCATCTGTTGTGCGAACGTCATACTTCACATTGCTACCATAATTCAATTCAACCTTGAAAAGTAATACATAAATAACATTCCGTAAAACATCATACATTTTTTTGGCACCCGGGAAACTAATAGCTTCTCTCCTTGAGACTTTGCTGAGTCCCAGACCTTGTTTTCCTTCTTCCCTTCTTCATTATGCCTCTCCATTCATTATCCTCACAGGCTGTCCCCAGGAACACTTCCTCATAAATCCCTTTGCAAAAATTGTCTCAGGGTCAAGTTCCTCCCTGGGAAATTGTTAAACCTTCTCATAAAATAATCCAAATTCAGGTCCTTTCTCGTAGCTCAAGTTCTCTTCCACTCCAACAGAATTATCTTTCCTATTTTTACCCTTTTCCTATAATAACTATGCTCAATCCCTCTCTTTACCCCCTAGACCATTGTAACACCTTTTCCTCAGCTCATGGACCACAGGACACCAGGAGGATGATGTCATGAAAGCAAGCAGAGAGTGGAAAGACCCACCCAACAGCTGCCCATGTGAACATCTTAGCACCTTGGCAGACTAGCTCTGCTCCTGCATTCCCAGAAAGACCCCTGGGAGTCACTGGTCTGGCAGCAGGGTGGAAGGGGCTTTGCTGCCTGCCTGTGGCTGCAGGCGGAGGGAGAATTCCCGAGAGCTCAGGCCACATGTGAGTAAGGTAGACATCCACATTCAGATGGAGGGCTTCTCTGGGCATTGTGCAAAGCAACCTGTGAGCCGATGTGCATTCCTCTTTACAAGGAAACTTCAAGGGAGACATGAGCTTTACAAAATCCTTGTTGTCAATTTCTACCAATGAAGAAAAAAACAAAAGCACAAATAATCTCGGGGTATTTCCAAAATGGAAACTCATGGCTATGAGAAGCAAACCTATCATAATGTGGACCATGCTGAACCATTAGAAACTGCAGGAGAATGCATACACACACAGCCAGAGACAAACAAGAGGTTCCTGGACAGCCTCTGTTCCTTGCCTCTTCCAGCTACTAGAGGCTACGGGCATTTTTGGCTCCTGGGTGCATTATTCTAATCTCTGCTTCCACCGTCACCTGTGTGATTACATTTAGGACCCACCCAGATCACTAAAGAGAATGTCCCCATCAGAGATCCTTAACGTAATCACAATGTGCGCCGTTCCTTTGGCCATACAAGGTTCCCAGGTTCCCAGGGTTAGAAAGAGCGCATTTTTAGAGGGGCTTGTTCAGCTTCCTGCATTGCCCTTCTTTGGAGCACAGGGCTATCTTCTTGGGTGTTGAGTTTTGGCCCTCCTGTGCTTTGCATGAGCAATGCCACATACAAAATAAAAAAGAGCCATCTTTCCTGGGCAGAAGAGGTTGCGATAATTGACCAGGAAAGTTGGGCCTCCTAGTTAAATAGAAGAGCGGGACTTTGGACTTTTCACCTGGATGCCTCTTGTTTTGAGCCTTGCCCAAAATAAGATCACAGCTTGTCTCCTTCAGTTTGCCAGCTGTAAGGATTGAGGCATTCATCTGGCCCCACAATGAAGAAAATATGTTTCCAGCACTTTGGAGAGATTTGACGTCACCATGCCCACATGCCCTCCTCCAGTCTCCTCAGAACCAAGGGAAGAGGGAGCTGGAGCACCTGGAGGGGCAGCCATTTCTGCCGGTGAAAACATGACAGAAAGGCTGGGAGTTGATCAGTTTGATTCATCAGAGAAATGCCCTCAGACGCATCATTATGTTCCCAGATCCACAACTGATATCCAGACCAAGAAACGTGTGAAGTCAGATGCTGGGAGCTGAAAATATCCAGACGTGTGAAAAACACAGAGCAGGAAGCCCAAACTCCCTCTGGAGATGATGAGAGAGACATTAGAACTTAAGTTTTCACACACACACACACACACACACACACACACACACACACACACACTACTGCACAAAGAGGGAAATCACCAGTGTGACAAGAACTCTGAGGTTTGAAGAGTCCCTGATGGTATGAAGGGTCCAGATACCAGCTGATAGATGTTGCCAAACAAATGAACTCTCTAGGAGAATTTTGCTCCATGAACCAAGAGACTGACTGGAAAATGTCCCTCAAGACTTGCAGGACATATCAGAGCTTTGGACTCAAGGCATCAGAAGTTTCTTTTTAACAAGTTAAAAAAAAAAAACGCACAAAAGAGATCATATGGTAAGAGGCTAGGCTCCTATTGTTTCTGGTCCGAAGTCCTAAAACTCAAGACCAAAGGAAAAAATTAAATGTGGTTTAGCACACACACACACACACACACACACACACACACACACACACACACACGTGCACTGATATTTTTACTTATATAAATCATGTCTATGGAGGATTTTCTAACTGGATTGCCTATGGTGAGAAAGCTGAGGCTATTTAAATAAGCTTCCAGGGAAGAAACTGAAGGAGACAGATGTTTAGCAAGCACGTGAGACCAGTCCGCCCCTTCACTCAAAATAATAGTCCCTCTCTTGGACTTGAATCTGTAATCAAAAGGCTTCTTGGCTACATCCGTTCCGTCTCTGCTTTACCTTTATAATCTGCAATATGCTTCCATCTTTAGAAGGATGTGAGGCTTAACAGCTAGATATGTCTTTTTACTATGATTGGCTGTTCAGTTTCTTCATGTGAAGTTCTTCATGTGACTTTGTGATATTTGAAAAGGCGAGATGCATTTCACTTCAATATCAGGACCCTGCTGACTTTAGAGCAGGAGTCCCCGACCCCCAGGCCATGGACCAGTACTGGTCCGCGGCCGGTTAGGAGCTGGGCTGCACAGCAGGAGGTGAGCAGAGGACAAGCAAGTGAAGCTTCATCTGTATTTGCAGCCACTCCTTATCGCCTGCATTATTGCCGGAGCTCCACCTCCTGTCAGATCAGCACTGAAAAAACCTACTTCCATTTCCAATATCCTATCTTTGTGAAGCAGGGTTTTCTGCAGTAACAGCAACCAAAACAAGATTACAGAAAAGACTGAACATAAGCAACACACTTTGGGTGTCACTGGTTCCCATCACCCCCAGATAGAACCATCCAGTTGCAGGAAATCAAGCTCCAGGCTCCCATTGATTCTGCATTATGGTGAACTGTATACTTATCTCACTATATTTTACAATGCAATAATAGAAATAAAGTGCACAATAAATGCAATGCATTTGAGTCATCCCAAAACCATACCCTCACCCCACCCGTCCATGGAAAAACCGTCTTCCATGAAACCAGTCCCTGCTGTCAAAAAGGTTGGGGACCTTGCATTAGAGGACATAAGCTCTTGCTCCAACAAGCTTTAGCATTCTTAGGTGGCCAGGAAAACTTCCATCCTCAATCTGTTGTGGCCGTCCAGACCACAGACTTGAAGAATCCATCAACATGTGGCTACATGTCAGCAGAAGAAAATAGGATCTCGTCTTGAATACTTAACTATTTTCCATGGAAGAGCAATGGAAGAAGGAAACTGATTTTCTTGCCTGTTTGTTTAAGTTTTTACTCTCTGTGTGGGCTTTGCATTCAGAATCTTGTTTAATCTTCACAAGACCTGGGACAGGAGTACCTTCAGATGGGTTCTCTATGAGGCTCAGAGAGATTAAGTAACCTGGTATTTATCACCCATTCCATCGATCCGATTCTAAAGTCCAAGATCTTTTCTCTTCAGCCTTTGGAGTTAAGTCAGTCTTATGAGCCCACGAGCCAGAGTATCCTCTCTGGGATGAACGTGGCATTCGAGTCACAACCAGCCATGATACTGTTTTTGTTTATTTAGAAGTGTCATGTCTAGAAGTTGCAGAAAAGACAGTGCAGCTCTAGTGGAGTCTGACTCACAGTGGGTCCTGAGTTCATAATTGCTGACCGACTGAAAATCTGTGGGATTTTCTGTGGCTGTCTCCCGTCCTCGACAGAAAACAGGACATTCTGTGGCGATTGGCATCCGCGTCCCTGCTTCAAAGTTCCCGAGTCCTTTCCGTTTCTCCTCTCTGTTGTCTCGCTTACTGCTGGGGAAACAGCCGAAGGGCGTTTGTCTCCTGTGACGCTGCCGTGGGCGGAACTGGCCTCGTGCCGTCTGAACTGGCTTAGTGCCATCTTCCACGGCACCAGCAGATGCAGGGTCCCCTGTCTAGCGCTAATATTCCTCAGGAACGTCCGGCTTTGCCATGGGAACCCACATCCCTTAAGTTCAGACCAAAGCAGTGTCTGCTACCATTTGCTCAGCATTCTTATTTTCTGAGCAGCACAGGCTATCTAGATGACATTACCTTTTACATCATCATAACATATACCTAAAAGAATCTAGCTTATACACAGACACATTTTTCTTACTAAGACACACTCGCTGCAATAAAATTTCCATTACTTCAAGGGGACGGGGCTCTTAGGTGAGCACTGCGTAAGTGGCAGCCCTCCACACTAATGCAGTATTCCTGGTACCATATGGGTTCAATTCACAGGGCAGAACAACCAGTGCGTTTGGAGCAGATAATGTATTCTTTGTACAAAGGGGAATAAGCCCCCGGTGACTGGGGAAGCTGAATCTGATGGCCAACGGTAAAACTAGTCAGATTTCCAGGTGATAACTCAAATGAGCTAAGCTTCCCAATTCTTCAGAATTAGCCACAAATCAGGCAAGAATCCACTTGTTCCAAAGACGGAGCCCTGGCAACTCACTGGGAACCGCCATGATAATCACAAACTTTGAGAAATTTAATACTCAGACAAAACTCAGAAGGATAAAATTTATACCCAATAAGAGCTAAAATTTTTTAAAAATGAGTTTTTGGCTTTGTTTTTGGAAAATGCATCTTCCATCTCAAGTTGTATCCACAGCATTATTTTTTAAATTTTAGACACTGTCGGAGATATGGATGGGAAAAGGAGATAAGAACTAATGAATTAAGCATCCAAAGCCCCTCTCTAGACCCACAGTCATACCTCCAATGCAAACAAAGATGGATCCATCATCCCCATGACCAAGAAGGAGCAATACAATAACCCTACATATTCCTAAGATCAAAAATGCAATGTATTAGCATCCCAAGGCTGTTTATTGACAACTTAGCAGGCCGGGGACAGGGGAGGGGGGAATGGAGCCACTTAGATCCTTAATTGGCAGGCCCACACTTTCCACACCACTAGAACTTCAGACAGCGGCTTCTACGCCCTTTCCACATAAAACCCTAACCACTAACATGCCTCACAAAGGCCCACGAAAATATGAACGCACTTGAATACATAGTGAACTTAATTGCTAATATTCCTTGGCAAATCAGAGACGCTATTAACAGCATCATAATGAGTATGCATAGAGACTCCCCAGTGTGACCAGATGCGCATGTAAAATAAATAAATAAACGAAAACTGCCATGCTAAATAAAGTTGTCCTGCCACCTCAGGTTACCATCTGTTTCTAGTTTTCCCCAACAGTTTTCCTGAGCCCATTTTCTCAGCTCCAAACAACCGTAGCTGGCAGGCCCTTCTGGCTATGCAACACGGACAGGCTCATGGGCGCCCGGGTCACCTCCGGCATCCCTGGGCTAAGACTTGGACGTCACCTCCACAAACAAGATCCCTGCCATCCTGCAGTGTTTTGGTCTCACGTTCCCTGTTTAAAAAAAAAATAGAGGGAGAGCAAGAAAGTAAGACGGAGAAAAAAAAAAGAAGGAAAAATTAAAACATTTTCCTGTTGGGGTAAGTCAATAATGGACAAGTGTTAGATTTGGCAATAAATTATTGTCCAGATGAAGGGAAAACAATTACAAATTAGAAACAGATTTATTCACACTCAGTGCATTAATGAAAACTTAAAAAAAAAAAGACAGAAAGAAGGAAAACTAAACTATGTGTACTGTGTGGAAAAAAATAATGGCCCAGCAGGCCTACTTTTTATTAACAACTCATCAGTAAGCAGGTTGTAATTCATAACAAAGAATTCACCCCAAGGAACACCACATGACTGTGAGCTTTTTGAGTTTCCTAAGAAAATACATATGTTGTTCCACTTGGTTTCCTTTCAATAAAACCCACCAGTTAGCACTTCATTTTCAAGCTGTTCTGACAAATCAGGTGAGTTAGCTTTGTAGAAAAAACAGAAGCCAATTTTTCAGCTGAGAATTTTAGGGAATTTTTTTTAATAACTTAAATAAATTTCCCAAAAGGCAAGGAAGCCATGATAAAGGCCATGAAACGAGTTCGTTTGGAACAGCTTGAAAGAAGCTCTGTTTTAATTCACTTCATTCATTTGTTCTGAGGAAATATCTGAGGATACATCCCTTGCTGCTAAGGTATGTGTCTGAAGGGAGAAGAAAACAAGAAACTGTATGATTTCTGTGTTTTTGTAATCCCCTGAAACGTGATTAAAGATTTCTGGAAAGCCCTCGCAGCGGCTCCACTAAGTAGAAGACTCAACAATGATAGCAGCAGGGACTTCCTTTTCCCAAATACTATGCTGAACTCAAATACCGCAACCCAATGCAATATGGCCACCATCCGTGATTCCAGCCTGGTTTCCCACAGTTCCCTTGAGGGCACCAGACAAACCAGAATTCCTGATGGAGACGTTCTGCCATTGCCTCAACAGGTAATGACCTCCTTGCTCCATGACTTCCCCGTATCTTCTAAAGTTCTCATCATCGGCCGGGCTCGGTGGCTCAGCCTGTAATCCCAGTGCTTTGGGAGGCCAAGGCCAGGGGATTGCCTGAGCTCGCGGGTTCAGGACCCGCCTGGGCAACTTGGTGAGACCTCATCTCTAGAATAAATCAAAAAAATTAGGCGGGCGTGGTAGTGCGCACCTGTAGTTCCAGCTACTCGGAAGGCTGAGGCGGAAGGATCGCCAGAGCCCAGCAGGGCGAGGCTGCCGTGGCCAGGAATGGCCACTGCACCCCAGTCTGGGCGACAGAGTGAGACTCCAACTCAAAAAATAAAAATAAAAATAAAAATAAAGTTCTCATCATCCTTCAAAATCCACTCTATGTCCAGCTTCCTCCAACGAAGTCTTCCCTAATCACCATCAATAAATATGAACTTGAAGATCTATCCAGAGCACCTCTCTCTGAATCCACATAACACCATGTTTAGTCCTCTGTCCTTCTACCTTGCATAAAATTCCATATAAAAGAGTTCTTTGAGAATTCAGCGTTAGGAGAAAGGTTGTGTGCCTTCTCAAAGGTTGTGTGGCACAGGTGGTAAACTAACAAAATATGACATCTTTTGGTTCCTTGTAGTTATGCATGGCCATGTGACTGGTCCTGGCTCATGAGCAGTAAGCAGAGGTGATACATTATCTTGTCGCTCTCTCTCCATCACACAGGCATCACAGAAGCCTAAGGCTGAACTGGTAATCCACAAGGTGGAGGTGGTCTAGATACCTGAGTCACACTGGTGCCTGTCCTGGAGAGCCGCTCAACCTACAGCCTATTTATGAGACAAGAAATAAACATGTGTGTGATAGGCCTCGGAGATTTGGAGCTAGCCTGGTCTGGTCTACCCTGGTTGATGCAGTGTGATTTTAATTTTTCTTTTTTCTTTTTTTTTTGAATTGGAGTCTCACTTTGTCGCCCAAGCTGGAGGGCAGTGGCACACTCACGGCCACCGCAACCTCGACCTGCTGGGCTCAAGCAATCCTTCTGCCTCAGCCTTCCAAGTAGCCGGAACTACAGGTGTGTGCTACCATGCCCAGCTAATTTTTGATGTATTGTAGAGATGAGGTCTCGCCAAGTTGCCTGGGCTGGTCTCAAACCCATGGGTTCAGGCAATCCGCTCGCCTCGGCCTCCCAAAGTGCTGGGATTACAGGCTGAGCCACCGAGCCCGACGGACTTAATTTTTTATATTGAGAATTGTGAACCTGACTGTGCTTCAGTTTTCATTCTGAATGGCCAGAAAGGCAAGAAACGCAGAGTTTGAAACTCAGACTCTGAATCTCTATTTTAGAATCGATGGCCACCATCATGTTTTCTCCCTTCTTAAATACGATCCCGTTTATTTTTAAATTTAGAATTTCCCACCAATGTAACACCACCTTATGGTGGGGCTTCTCCTTGTGAGGAGCCTCACATGCTTTAGGGTAAGAAATGAAACACCGGCCTGCCTGGCTTTCCTGGGCTTCGCTTCACTGAGGTTTTGATGAATTGAAGGTTTGTGGTGACTCTGCCTCAAGCACGTCTGTCAGTGTCATTCTTCCAACAACACGTGCTCACTTTAGGTCTCTGTGTCACGTTTTGGCCCTTTTCACCATATTTCAACCTTTTTCATTATTGCATCTCTTACGGTGATCCGTGACCAGTGTCTGTTGTTCACCACTGTAATTGTTTTGGAGGTGCCACAAACTGCACCTCTGTAAGACAGAAAACGCTACCGATAAATGTTGTGTGTTCTGACGGTCCTCCCACCCCCTGCCCCGACCGGCCATTTCCCCATCATTCTCTCTCTCCTCAGGCCTCCCTGTTCTCTGAGACACAATAATGTTGAAACTAGGCCAATTAATAGTCCTACAATGCCTTTAAGTGTTCAAGTGGAAGGAAGAGTTATACGCCTCTCGCTTCAAGTCAAAAGCTAGAAATGATCAAGTTTAGTGAGGAAGACACGTCCAAAGCCACGACAGGCTGAAAGCCAGGCCTTTCGCACCAGTTTGCCAAGGTGCGAATGCAAAGGAAAGTTACTGAAGGAAATTAAAAGTGCAATGCTAGTGAGCACACAAATAACAAGAAACTGGAACAGGCTTATTGCTGATATGGAGAAACTTTGAGTGGTCCAGATAAAAGATCAAACCAGCTATGATAGTTTATGAAGCCAAAGCCTAATCCAGAGCAAAGCCCTCAAGACCCTCCACGAGCCAAAAGATAAGACTTGCTGAAGGCTCAGATGATCGTTAGTACTTTAGCAATAAAGTCTTTTTAATTGAGGTATGTATGTTGTGTTTTAGACATAAAGTCATTGCACCCGACACAGGTTACAGCAGAGTGTAAACATAACTTTGATATGCACTGGGAAGCCAAAAAAGTGTGTGCCTCACTTTAATGTGATATTCACTTTATTTGGGTCTGGGACCGAACCCACAATATCTCCAAGGTATGCCTGTATACATGCATGCACATACACACAAACTTACATGGAAAGAATTAAGACAGCTGTTTATGTATATGGTTTTTTAGCTCTCAATACTAGACTGTAAGCTTCTTTTGGAAGGACTGAAATCCACCTCACATCCCTGACAGTCACTTGCACGGTACCTTTTCTAACAAATATTTCCTTAGTTAAATAATTACGAGGAGTCCAAAGGTGATGCTAATAAAACCCTTTTTGCGCAATACAAAGACACCCACTGAGAGGACAAGTGAGATCAGTAGAATTCAGCCTGAGCTGAATTCCTTTTGCCCAGGAAAAAGGCTCCATCTCATAATTTTATTCACCTGAAGGGGGCATCATTCTGTGCTTTATTCACTTAGAAGAGGCATGTTTTTATAACTTGTAGAACAAGCAGTGCTAGCTTCCACCCACTGAGAACACCAATACATCTAATTATGAAATTTAAAAATACAGCAAAAAGTTGAATCAAGTAAAAGAAAAAGTGGGGAAAAAATGCCAGAATGAAGATATAGTTACTTAAAAGAATTACATAGACATGCCAAATTCCTTTTGAGATATTCCAAAGTAGCCGGGCCCGGTGGCTCAGCCTGTAATCCCGCCCTTTGGGAGGCTGAGGTGAGTGGATTGCCTGAGCCCGTGGGTTCGAGACCCACCTGGGCAACTTGGCGAGACCTCATCTCTACAATAAATCAAGAAATTAGCCGGGCGTGGTAGCGCGCGCCTGTAGTTCCAGCTACTCGGAAGGCTGAAGTGGAAGGATCGCCGGAGCCCAGCAGGTCGAGGCTGCGGTGGCCGGGAGCGGCCACTGCACTCCAGTCTGGGTGACAGAGTGAGACTCCAACTCAAAAAAAAATCCCAAAGTCATCTTGACCTTGACCCTTAAAGAGCCTCTCTGTTGCCCTCCACCCGAAACAAAATGCAGAAAGAGAGAAACGTATGATGCTTATACCTGACCTCAGTGTCAAATGTCTGAAAAACCAAGGGCATGTTGTTCAGGGAGATGACACTACCAGAAAACCGATATTTACCACCACATGTTTCACGTGTCCAGTTTTCTGTTATTTGGTTTCATTAAAGATTGGCACCTTTTGAACCTGTCGTCCCCATTCCTCCATTCCCCTTCAGTGTACGAGGAGTACACTGTCACGCTAATGGCTGCTGAGGGGTGACCAAGGTAGGAAAGTCTTATTTGACCTGGGTGACAGTACTGCCCCAGACGCTAGCACTGCTGCTACCAGACCTCGGCACACATGAGTAAGACTCATCCAATGTCATTCTTGTTTACAGCATTTGGGAGGTATATCTGCTCCATGATTGCTGACAATAAACTTTGAGTTTTGGTTCTTGATGAGAGTTACACTAAGAGGTGCAGGGATTACTAAAAGGATTCTATTTCAAAAAGACCAGAGAAAAGACTCTAGTCCTTCTAGCCGACATTTCTCCCCTCATAATCAGGATGACCCTGCCCCTAAGGAAGAAAGACCATCCCTCCTGGGGCCCTTCATGAGATGTCACATACCTGGGAGGGCACAGTCCACCACTGCAGCCCACGTGGGAATAGACATCAGCTCCTTTTACTTCGTTGTGGAGCAGAGACCCCCTACAAATGATCCTACTGATAAAAATAAAATGGTGAGTATCACTTCCAAGGGTCGCATGGACCATGGTCTTCATTTGGCCAATTTCCTTGATCACTTCGTGATCTGCATGAGAACGAGTCAGTTCTCCCTCATCATCACATAGTGAGAGTGGAAGCAAGAGAGAGGTGTCAAGCATCTCTTAAACAATCAGCTCTGAAGTAAACTATTAGAGGGCACACTCGTTCACTACCACCGGAAGGACATCAAGCCTCATTGGGGACCCGCCCCCATGACCAAAACACCAATGCCAGGGCCATCTTCCGACACTGCGGATCACATTTCAACATGAAATTCAGAAGGAACAAGTATTTAAACCATCTCAACAGGAAAGAGCAAAAAGTAGCAGCACAGATGAGTGGGTTCAGAGGTGGCACAGAAAAGGATAAAATCAACCCTATGTGGAATATCAATGGCTCTCCCCCTCCTATAACCCAGATACTCAAATGTTTTCATTGAATTGATGAGCCACTTTCTGATAATACTTTTTTGGATCCCTACTATACCCTACATGAGTTAGGCATAGACTAAATCTTGCTTATGCTATGTGCCCTAAAATTAGATCTTGCAGCTAAAAAAAATGGTCCCCTAAAAGGAAATCAGAACAATTGGCTGACCTCTATAGACACCGGCAGTCCACTGCCTCTTACAAGCAACTAATTTCCAAGGAGGCAGGGAAAAAGGGCCAAGTGGCCAGATTGCCACATGGCCAGGAATAGCAGTACTCTGGTGGAAGCCACATAGCCTGCGTCCCAGAAGGGAAACAGCAGAAGGGCCCAGGGTCTTGGCTGGACAGGAGGGGGAAAGGCTCGGCAAGGGGAGATTGGTATGTTTTTATGTCACGGGGTAAGGAAAAGTTCATGTCACATCCCTGCTGATTCCTGTAAATAAAGATAAAAGCAAAGGTAGGATATTATCAAGTTTTAATACAGCTGCTGGAGCTTGTTACCCAGAGCTCAATCAACAGAGCTCAGAAACAGGTGGCTTTGAAAGTGAAAGCCAGATTAGGGCACCCAAAGGTGCTGATGTTAATGTGACTCAAGTCACATGTTCCATTAAACCTCTTCCAACCTGTCTCTGAAGGCTACAGCAAGACCTTGTCATGAAAACCCTCTCAGGTGTGAAGAACTTGAACCCAAAGAAAGTTGGCCCAGATCTGGCTGAAGTTACAGCTCTTCATCTTAAGCACACAAACACAGGCACAAACACACATGTACATATGCACACATACACAAAAACTCACTGGAACTCTTTTTTTCCCCCTAGAATCCC
The DNA here is from genome assembly GCA_027257055.1 of Cephalopachus bancanus. Lineage (NCBI taxonomy): Eukaryota > Metazoa > Chordata > Mammalia > Primates > Tarsiidae > Cephalopachus > Cephalopachus bancanus. The sequence goes on from JAPVLO010000140.1 coordinate 2,640,513, forward strand.
CAGACTATTAGGATATTTTAGTTGTTAAACTATTGCTTCTCTTTGCATTGCCGCTCATTCTCTAGGATCCAATTTCTTCACATTTCCTCAGACCTTTTAATTTTGTGGAGTGTGACTTTCCATAAAAAGAGCAACTGCAAAAATTGTTATGACCAATGTATTCTTTTCCAACTGGGAACTGCGGAGTTTACACACATCCATTCATAGTGTCTTACCCAGGAGCTCATATCTGCTCTAAAAATTGATGGATGGCATTCATGGAAGAGGTGAAGGTTCTCACGGGCTATGCAGTCCTGGACAAAGATTCAGAGGTGAAGGAAACTATTATTCTCCTCAAAGTGCTCCAAGTCTAGTGGGGAAGATAAGCAAGTCTACACTAATCACAGAGCATGCTGCGAGGTCAACGGAGGCTGGCATATACACAGAGGCAGGTCCCTGAAGCACGGAAAGAGGAGGTTCTGAAAAGAGAAGAAAAAAACAGTATCAGCTGGGCTCGGTGGCTCAGCCTATAATCCTGCACTTTGGGAGGCCGAGGTGAGTGGATTGCCTGAGCCCGCGGGTTCGAGACCCACCTGGGCAACTTGGCAAGACTTCATCTCTACAATAAATAAAAAAATCAGCCGGGCGTGGTAGCAGGCACCTGTAGTTCCAGCTACTTGGAATACTGAGGTGGAAGGACAGCCTGAGTCCAGCAGGTCGAGGCTGCGGTGGCCAGGAGCATGCCACTGCACTCCAGTCTGGGCGACAGAGTGAGACTCCAACTCAAAAAAAAAAACCCCAAAAACAGCATCATCATGAGTTTGGGGAACTACAAGCAGGAACAGAGAACTGAACCATATGGGGAAGCCTGGAATGTCCAGGACAGGACTTATATGCCGGTGGTGATGAGGAATAGTGAAGGCAGTAGGAACAGAGAAGAAGGAAGTTCACGGCAACCTCAGCAACAGGGCTACACGGCATGTTGCATCTAGAACGATCCTCAGCTTTCTGGCGTTGGTGTCCTCTGCCACTTTCTCATGAAGTGGGAGTGACGTGTGTCGCTATGGAGATGAGCACAGAGGGCGTTCTACCACAGGGGGCGGGAAGGTATGCTCCCTGGCGCAAGGCCGGCTCCTGGTCGGCCTTATCCCAAAGTCCCTACCTGCCAAAGAGAATGTGGCCATCTCGCTGACCTCCTGCGATGCCAAGGAGATGCTGACCTCACACTTCACTGTCTTCTGTTTCCTTCTAGGAAAGTGCATTTGTATCACAGCCCAGCTCAAGGGAGCAGCAGAGAGCATCTGAGCATGCCAATATCCAGCCTGGCTGATAGCTTTTCCACATCCAACTTAGTCAATAGACACATACTGTATGTCACTCACAGCATTTCAGGGTGGCTGATGAGATAAGAAAGGCTTGTTGTTGGTGGGACTCCCAGAACTCTGCTTGGGTTTGGTCGCTGATAGGAGGCTCTGCTAATAAATCACTTTTCCTAAGTTCTCCAAAGCTTGTTTCTCAAAGTTCACCTCCTTGGGACAAATTAATATTCGAGGTGTTCTACAGATGCTATTATAGGTGTGAGAAACCAGATTACTTGCCAGTAGTCAGTTAGGCAGGTAATGTCTGACACAGGATCAATCTTCAGAGCTACAATCTGCAGCTTCGTTTCTGTGTCTGCACAGAACAATATAGTTAAGTGCAGATGTGCAAAACCTAAGGGAAAAGTAAAATATTAAGGGGGAAAAACCTGGAGGAATGATATAAACTATATTTATCAGTTTCTGATTTTTCGGACACTTTTAATAGAGCAGAATTGTCTCTTTATCATAGCTTTGGTGCACATACTCTAGTGCAAGAAACACATTGTTAAGTGTAGAAAAATAAGAGAAAATAAATTTTATTTATTCCAGAGACAGGGTCTCACTCTGTTGTCCAGGCTGGATTGCAGGGGTGCTGTCATAGCTCGCTGTTACCTTGGACTCCTAGGCTTAAGCAGCCTTCCCACCTCAGCCTCCCAAAGCACTGGAATTACAGGTGTGAGAATACAAATTTTAAAAAGCCGAAGAAGAGAAATAAAATTACTATAATTCTCACTGTTGATATTTGCAGTGTGTGTACGTTAATGAGTGTGTTTGAACACACAGTTTTTACCGATTTGTAAAATACTATACATATTTTCTGTTCACACTAACTTATTATCAAACATCTTTCTATGGGGATAAAAATATGTCTTCAGTACTATGAATGGTTACACAGTGTCACAGCTTATGGAAATACCATAATTTCTTTAATCTACTGGACAGCTAAATTACTTTCAGTTTTCCTTTATGATAAGCAACTTTTCTCCCTCACAAATTAAATATATTTAGTTCTCAGAATTAAACACATTTTCTCTTTCTTTGTTCCTTTTTGTTAGACAATATTTCCTTTATTGCAATTCATAGGAAGTTGATCATATTTAATTAATTGCTTTATTTAAATATCCTCAATATTTTAAAAGCTCAGTAACAATTACTTTTCTGTAAAAAAAAACTTTACCTTATCTATCTTTCCCATGTTTTATTGAATAAGTTACAGTGTGAATGAATACTATGAGCAACTCGCTTATAGAATGTAACTCAACCAATGTTAGGACTATGCTGGAGACATCTTTCGAAATCACTCAAAATCTCTGATGCCTGAGAATCCATATCAGAAGTAAGAAAAGGATACAAAGAGCTGTGCAGTAGACCATTCACACTGCCAGAAAGGCACAGTTGGCTATTGAAACTCTAGGGGCAGGTCTTTGCTGGTTGGGAGGACGGGAGAATGTTTACGGAAGAGCAGTCACAGCAAAGAGCATTAGATTTCACATGCAACACAGGAGAAAGGCAACGTATTATCAAGATAAATTATATGAAAAGTTTTTAACTCGTTACACATCTTTGAAAAGTTTCAAATCCAAAACAATCTATCTTTGTTTTACTAAGATGATAGGAACCGGACCAAGGAGCATATTCGTTACCAGAAGGAAACTTGCATTCGAATTCCAGGGAGGCCTATTTCGTTCACAAAGGACAGGGAGGAAATAGAGAACTTGGGAGTTCTAGGAAACGTTCACTGGTACTGCTCTCCAATTTTTTCTCAGAGGATGCTGAGGTCTCCAGGGGCCATGAATCTCATCTAATCTCGAAGTCACACATCCTGGAACAGCCGCACCAGCTCTAGAATCCAGGGATCCACACTCCTACTCTGTGCCCCTTCTGTCACTCACAGTGGCCCTCCCAAGGGCTGCTAAGCAAATTTAGGAAGGGCAAGGACTCCCAACCCAACAGGTGCAGAAACACGAGAGGATCCTTCACCTGCCACACTGAGTTGACGAACCTTTTCCTGCAAGTCCGTGAGGCTGAGTTCATTCAACGTTCATTCATTCCACAAGTATGTACTGAGTGGCTATGATATACCCAGCACTGTGTTAAGCACTGGGGACCCAGTAGGGAACAAGCCAGACCCTTGGAAACATGCCTGCCCAGATATCAGCGTCTGCTGCTTGACTTGTGGAGGCGTAGGTGGGAGGAACCCGGTGTTGACCTTGCTCCTGGGAAAAAGAGGGGAGTTCAAATGTTCCATTGCAACCTGCCATGCTTCATGCAGATCTCCGCTCTGAGCACCGATGATCTGGAAACTACATTAAAACATGCAAATGATATTCCCATACACAGATAGAATACCATACCCTTCCGTTACCCGCCTCTCAGCCCACGTATCATCTCTCCCACAGCTCACACCCCTTCTGACTCTTTGAGATAAAGTGCTCTTCCAGCGATAGGTTGCTCGCTTGACTCTGGCCTTCAGACCGTCAGTCTGGGGTCAGTGGCTTGATCATGTTTTCTCTGTCCTTGAGATGAAACATTCTCAGAAAACTGAGGAAGCATCATAGAATACAAGAGCAGAGGGGGCCTGAGAGATTGCTTTGTTCAAATGCCCTTTTGGGACAGCTGAACAAACAGAGGCTCAGAGAAGGAAAGTGATCCGCCCAGGGTCACACAGCTGCATCTGGAGGAGCTGGAACCAGAGTCTAGGGCCTCCCGTATCCCAATCCAGTATGTGCTGCTTCACGCCACACTCCCACTCTGGAAAACGCTCGTTTTACATCTCACCTGCAGTCTCAGGTTGATGGTATTTACTGACCCCGTTTTCTGGGCTCTAATTAAGACGAAAGCCTCAGTCATCTAAAAAAGAAAAGCAGATCCGTATGAACAGCAATGAATGGACATGAACGGTGGAGCATGAACACTTGACACCAAAAGATCCTCACCTCGGGAAGCGTGCTCCTTCAACTGGCTGGTTGCTCGGACTCCGTCTCTTTTTCCTGACACTGGAAACCCCAGCTCTGGCGTCTGCGTGGACAATTCCAGCCCCAGCCTTTCCTCTAACCCCAAACTGCCTGCTCGGTGCCTCCGTGGAACGAAAGGCATCTGAAATCTGTCGTGTTCCAGCCAAAGTTCCTCCCAAACGCTGGGTCATCCTTCACTCCCTCTCTCCAATCCCACACCAGACCCATCCACCAATTCTGCTGGCTCTGCTTTCAAGACACCCCCAGAACCTGCCTCCGAGCCCTCACCCTCTGCAGCATCATCGCTCACCTAGATGACTTTTTTTTTTTGAGCTGGAGTCTCACTCAGTCACCCAGACTGGAGTGCAGTGGCCGCTCCCGGCCACCGCAGCCTCGACCCGCTGGGCTCCGATGATCCTTCCGCCTCAGCCTTCCAAGGAGCTGGAACTACAGGCACGCGCTACCATGCCTGGCTAATTTTTTGATTTGTTGTAGAGATGAGGTCTCGCCAAGTTGCCCGGGCGGGTCTCGAACCCGCGGGCTCAGGCCATCCACTCACCTCGGTCTCCCAAGGCGCGGGATGACAGGCTGAGCCACCGAGCCCGGCTCACCTCGATGATTGTAAAGCATCTGTCCTGGTCCTTCCACTGATCCTCTTACCCTCTCAAGTCTGTTCAAACAGAGCCGTCAGTGATGTCGCCTGATGTATGTCAGATTGTGTCACTGATGCCTTCCAATTCCACTACGAGTAAAAGAGAAAGATATCACGACGGCCTTGAAGGCTCCCCCCTTCCTTTCTGAACTCACCTTCTACACTCTGTTCTCTTTCCTGGAAGTCTCCTGGTCTCTTTGCTCTCCTTTGGACTTGCCAGGCCCTTTCTTGCCTCAGGGCCTTCACACGTACCCTTCTGCTTCTTGGAACGCTTGTCTCCCATACTTATGTGGTCTTTGCCCAAGTATCTGCTTCTTAATGTGTTCCCTGGCTTCCCTGTTTAAAACTTTCCTGGTCCCCAGCACTTCCCATCCCACTTAACTGCCTTAATTTATTTCTATATCAGGTAATAGACTATATCTTAGGTTGATGCATACGTTTGTAGCATTCGTTTCTGGCATGGCAACATTGTGGTGCCAGGAGTTTGTCGTTTGGAGTCATGCATCTAAATGCACCTTGCATTTTGCAGATTTGAAGAACTTTAGTGCCATTTGTGGGCTAAAGAAGAGAGAATGTCGAGTGGGGAAAAAATGAACACAAGACATTTTCTTCTGTTTGAGTTTAACAGAGGAGTAAAGGCAGGTGGGGAGGCTCGAAACATTTGTGCTGTGTCTGAGGAGAATGCCGCTGGGGACAGCAGGGCAAGAAAATGACTTTGCCATTCCAAAGAGGGCCACTTTGCCCTGAGTGATTCTGCATGTTCAGGAAGACCACTGGGCTTTGATGAAGATTGTTTAAACGCTAATCCACAATGCTCCGTGTCAGTCAACCAGAGAAATGGCAAAAGTGAAACCGAGACCAGTCAACCATGGTGCGACATTTGCATTCCATGAGCAAGCAAAAAATACTATGAACTTATGTATCAACCAAATATTTTACCTACATATTATGCTAATTCTGTTCACCCCCTCCCCCAGCTAGAATGAATATTATACAAGAACAAGGAATTTTTTTTGGTCCATATTATCCATCATGTATCCTCACCATCTTGAATAACAGTTGCTTAGAAGTAAATTAATTAGTATTTCATAATGATTGTATCCATGTCTTATGGCCAAATAATTCTAAAATTAAAATGTAGGATAAAAATAAAAGACACCTGGAACAACTATGAACCTTCCTCATGCTTGAGATCTGTTTTGAAGGTGTCGGTAATTCTCATCCACTCAAAAACCTCTCTACTCAAAAATCTACTCGAAACTCATCTACTCCCTCTCCTCCCAGAAAAAAGACCAAAAGCCTTACAAAACCTGAAAAGGTCCCATAGGATTTAATCCTCACTATAGCCGTGACCACATAGACTACTAGCTCCAGTCACACTGGCCTCCCTGCAGTTCCTCCAATGCAGCAAGCACATTCCCGCCTTAGGGCATTTGCACTGACTACTCCCTTGCCTAGAATATTTTTTCTCAAATTTAGGAACAACTAGTGCCTCACTAGTTCAATGAAGTTTTCGCTTAACTGCTAACTTCTCAGTCAGATCTGACACGGCTATCTTATCTAAAACTGTAACTCTCCACCACCAGTTCCAAAGCTCTAGACCCCCTTATTCTGTTTATGTTATTTTTTCTCTTAGTAGCACTTATTCCCTTGCATGCAACTTATTTAATTATGATGTCATTTTATATTGCCCATGTCCTGCCACTAGAAAATAAAGTCCATGAGAATAAGGATCTTTATCTGTCAACTGATATGTCCCTCAAAAAAGAGCCTGGCATGTCAAGATTTTTAAATCAAGATTCTTAGGATGAATGAACAGGGAAAGACAACATGACACAGCAGATGTGAAGATTTGCCAGCCTCTAATCTCTGCTATGCTTTGGATGATTGCAGTGGTCAAGGATTATAAAATGCCTTGACAGTCTCAGCTACAACACAATAGCCCTTACTTTCTCATTTTTGAATAGGTATGCATATAGTGTTACACTTGGTGTGTTTTTTCATCAAAAACCACCAACCAAAATGAATTTCAAGCAAATGCCCAAAAAAGAGTAAACTTTAGGCACTACTGCTTCTAAAATATTCTTGTCAGGGAGCTGTTTAAAGCAAGTATTAAGTGCTTCAAAGGTTCTAGTAATGTTCCAAAAATACAAGCATCATCCTCCTTTCCAGTGTAATAGAAGGAGATGTCTTCTATAATTTCTATAATTATATAGAAATTAACAATATCGTCAATAATTTCTATAATTAGAAATTACAAAATAGCTTAGGGATGCAGATTAGAAATTCTAAGCAATTGATGACCATGAAATTATCATAGGCTAAAACACTTAATCTTTTGAGACTAAATACAAATTTTAAAATACCAAGGTGAACAAAATAAGATCATAAATCTGCTACCTAGATTATTTTTCTACCTGCCAACAAATGCTTCTGAGAATTAGGGATGTGTGTGTGTGTGTGTGTGTGTGTGTGTGTGTGTGTGTGTGTTACATACACAAACGCAAGCATACAACATGCACACAAACACTTTCATTCTAGCAGCAAAATTAGTTTTAAAATATTAATAAAAATGTGAAGACAGCCACCAGTGATTTTTAGATAAACTGTGCTCAGTTTTTCAGCATTGAAGTCATTTGCCCATCTTTTCTACTGTAAACACCTCCAAACTGGTAAGAAGTTTGAGCTTATATCAAGAGGAAGCTCGCCTAGCAGCCAGTTAGCTTCAATATGCTTTTTTGCTAATGTCAGTGCTTCCAATGCAGCGCTTCCAAAAATCTCATGTTAGTTGCAAACTACCTCAGAGTTTTTGTTCCAAGGAAATAGTTCTGATAAAGTCATGGACACTAGGGTCCACTTTGGGGACCAAAAGAACAGGGAAGGTCTTCATAAATGTACCAATTGCGATGGCAGAACATTTCAGAATGACAAAATATAGAAGAGGGTTGGGGAAGACCACTCTCCCAATGGCCCTCAGATTACATAGAAAACTGCTCTGTTGGCCCTCTTCCTTGGAACACACGGCTTTTCCCTTTCTCTCTCACCTACCCCACAGAGTTTCTTCTCCATTTCCTCTGTGGCACAAACCTTCCTTATAACTCATCTGAGCTGTCACAACATCATCACAACTGCTCTCCCTGCCGCTAATCTCTCCACCTTCTACTTCATCTCTTAGGATTCCCTCTTTTAAAAACTCTCAGTTCATGTGCCCTATACAAGGCCCAAACACCTTAGCAAGACCCAAAATTTTCTTCACAAATATGCCTGAGTGTAGGCTCATCTCCTGACATTTTTTTCCATCACAACTCTACCCATGACCAAATCTGTATATTATATATTCCCATGCACTTTCCAGTCTCCCTGTGTTACTCTGCAGTTTTTTTCTGCCTGCAATGCCTTCCATATCTGGTCTACATAGAGCACTCAAGAGCTCAAATGCCGCCTATTCCTTGGCTACCCCACCACCCACCATGAACGCACACCTTCACACAGTATGACACAGAAACCCTCAGAGGCAACCTGGCAAAGCAGTCTGATCTTTCATCCATGTTCTCAGAGCACTTTTATGGTGCCTCTAATGTGGTGGATTGTTCCCAAAGATGGCCACCGAAGATGACCTTCGTCCCTGTATGCACAGGCCACCCCTCCAGTGCATTTCCCACTCCTTCAATCTTGGCTGGCCGTGTGAGCTTAATAGAATCCAGTGGAAGTAATCCTGTGCCAACTCTGAAGCCCTAATAGGAGCCAGACATCACAAAAAGAGGCTTGGGTCAGACTCCTGTACGACAAGAGACCATATGGAGGAGAACCAAGGGGCTTCCAGATATTTTGGCCACCCCAACTAAGGCACCAGATATGAGTGATGCCATCTTATACATTCCAAGTTTCTAGTTGAATACAGACACAAGAATGACCCCATGTGATGCCACGTGACAAAGAACTACTGGGGTGTTTCTCTGTGATAGGTAAATGAAATATTTAACATAGTGATTCATAGTTACATATTTCCGTGTCATATTCCCAGCGGTAGGCTGGATTTTTCAACGATTACTGCAGAAACAGCTCCCATGCCATGTGCCCCTCTGCTGTGGCCTTCCCATTCTACCTTGAAGAAGCAAAATCCATCTCCTTTCCCCTTGAATTTGGAGTGGCCACAGTGACCTGTTTATAACCACAGAATGGGAAAGAAGTGGCATTGCATGACCTCTGAGGTTAGTTCAAGAGATCTATTAGATTCTTCTTTGGTCTCGATACTCCCTCTTGGGCGCTCCTTTTCAGAATCCAGCCACCATGCTACAAAGAACTGAAGTTGCATGCAGAGGTCATGTGTAGATGCTCTAGTCAACAATCCCTGCCAAGCCCAGCTGATTATCCCAATCCAGGCACCAGACATGGAAGTAAAGAAACTTCCAACATCCACAAGACACAATGTAATTAAATACATCAACAGATGTAAAAACAAAAACCACATGATTATGTCATAGATGTGGTAAAAGGTTTTGATAATATCCAGCACCCCTTCTTGATAAAAACCCTCAAACAGCTAGGCATAGACAGAGCATACCTCAAACCTCAAAATAGTAAGAGCCATCTATGAGAAACCCATAGCCAACATACTGCTAAACAGACAGAAATTGGAAGCATTTCCCCTGAAAACCAGAACAAAACAAGGATGCCCACTCTCATCCCTCCTGGTCATCATAATATTGGAGGTCCTAACTAGAGCGATCAGACAAGAGAAGGAAATCAGGGGTATCTAAATAGGAAAAGAGGAAGTTAAGTTACTCTTCTTTGCAGACAACATGATTCTATACCTTGAAAACCCAAGAGACCTGTCAAAAACCTCCCTGCACTGATAATGAACTTTGGCAAAGTCTCAGGGTATAAAACAGATGTGCAAAAGACATTCACATTCCTATACACCAACAGTAAACAAACAGAAACCCAAATAAAAAGCACAATCCCACTCACAATAGCCACAAAAAATGGAAATACCTTGGCATCATCCTAACCAGAGAAGTCAAAGACCTTTACAACAAAAACACAGCCCAAAGAAATCAAAGATGACACAAACAAATGGAAAAAATTCCATGGTCATGGGTTGGAAGAATCCACCTTGTCAAGATGTCCATCCTACCCAAGGCAATCTACAGATTTGACACAATACCCATTAAATTGCCTGCAGCATTCTTCTCAGATCTGGAAACGACAATACAGGATTTCATATGGAAATATAAACTACCACAAATAGCAAAAACAGGGAAAAAAAAAAAGGCGGGAGGCATTACAGTCACAGACTTTTTTATAAAGCTACAATAATCAAAACAGTCTGGTACTGGTTCAAGAACAGGCATGTAGACCAATGGAACAGGCAAGAGATCCAGAAGCAAAACTTCAATTTCTCAACCAAGTCATCTTTGACAAAGCCTCCACCACCAACCACTGTGGAGAGGAAAACTTACTCAGTAAATGGTGCTGGGAAAACTGGCTGAGCACATGCAGAAGATTAAAATAAGACCCATACCCATCACCATACACAAAAATCAACTCTAAATGGCTCAAAGACCTAAACATAAAACCTCACAGTATAAGAATTTTAGAAAATGCAGGAGACATTCTTCTGGAACTTGGAACTGGCAACCAATTCCTGGTCAAAACTCCAAGTGCCCGTGCCATAAGAGATAAGACAGACAAGTGAGACCTCATCAAACTGACAAGTTTCTGCAAAGCCAAAGAAACATCAAGAGAGCGGGGAGACAGCCCACAGACTGGAAAAAATATCTGCCAACTGTATATCTGGCAAAGACCTAACATCTAGGATCTACAAGGAACTCAAATGTGCTGGGGGGAATAAACAAGCTCCATTACAAAGTGGGCAAAAGATATGAAGAGACACTTCTCAAAAGAAGACATATGAGCAGCCAACAGATATATGAAAAATGCTCAGGCTCACTAGTCATCAAAGAAATGCAAATTAAAACCACACTGAGGTACCACCTAACTCCAGTCAGGATGGCCATCATCAATAACTCAAAAACCAACAGATGCTGGAGAGGATACAGGAATAGGGAACACTTCTACACTGTTGGTGGGAGTGCAAACAAGTACAGTCTCTGTGGAAAACAGAGTGGCAATTCCTAAAAGATATAAAAATCAACCTCCCATACGGCCCCACAATCCCCCTACTGGGAATGTACCTGGAGGAACTCAAACTATTCTATGAAAACGATACCTGCATATGCATGTTTATGGCAGCATTGCTCACAATAGCAAAAACGTGGAACCAATCATGCTGCCCATTGAAAGAGGACTGGATTTAAAAAAAAAAAAAAAGTGGTACATATACATGATGGAATATTACACAATGATAAATTAAGACAAAATCATGAACTTCGCAGCAACTTGGACGGACTTAGACTCTATAATACTGAGATCTATCACAGAAACAAAGAACTGAGTATCACACGTTCTCACTCATAAGTGGAACTTGAACAACTATTGTAATACTATCAGAAGGGGATTGGCTGCAGTGGGAAACTGCCAGGGGAGGGGGATGGACCTCATCAATAAGGGTACCTGCATAATTAATTACCATTTGCATACTTAACCCTGAATTGTTCCCCACATATTCAACATATATATAAAGAAACTTCCAGATAATTCCCGTCCCAACCACTCTAGTATCTCCCAGCCACTGGGGTCTTCCCAGTGCGGACTCTGGATTTGTGAAGTAGAAATAAGAATCTCCACCGAGCTCTCTCCAAACGCTTGCACTACAGAATCTCAGAGCAAAATAAAGTGGTTGCTGTTTTACATCACAGAGTCTGAGGCGATTTGCTACTCGGCAATAGGTAACTGGAACACTTTCCAACCAGACTGTGGGCTCCTGAAAAGTCAGGAAAGTCTCAGTCATCATTGTGCTCCTTGTGTCTAGCAAGATAACCTGGGGAACGACGAAGGCATTCGCCATCTGTTGTAAGTAAAAGGTTGAATTTCTTCTGTCTTTGTTTTTTTTTGACGTATGTGTTAAACTTTATGGAGATTTGGACTGGAAATAGTATAAGAGACATAATCTATGGGCTAGGTTTATCATACTGTTTTTAAGATTCTTACACAAACAGCCCTTTATTTTACTTTCTTCTTTGCATGAAATTCGATGGAAGAATTTGGCCCAAGCAAACTGAAATGGAACAAAATAGAGGAAAATATTCAGTGAAAAGGAAAAGCAATTCAACTCAGTTAAGTACAGGTCATTTGCTCCCTTTTCCAATCATATTGTTTATCCTGTGTTCTTCTGTTCCATTCTACATAACGGAAAAAATTTCCAAATGTACTGTGAGCCCACAGTTTTCCTCTCTCCTACCAAATCAAAACTCAGTACTTAAAGGCTATTCAGTATAACTCTTTAATGGCCTTGGTTCCATAAAATGTCTGTGACATTAAAAGTTCTTTTTAAAAATGTATCTTAAAGATCCCAGTATGTGGTGACTGGCTTTCCCCTGGTAGCACGCTAATTTCTCCATTATCCAACTTTGTCAGAGAATGAGGTACTCAGAGTAAGTGAATTTTCCAGATAGCTTCCTCTTCTTCAGAGGACTTTACTTGGAAATCCCACAGATTCTTTCACCGCAAGGAGTTGGTCACCACCGAAGTATTCTAGACTGAATGAATAGGCCTGACCAACCCCGTAGCATCCGCAAATCATGGGTTGTAGAAGCTACCGATCTTAGATTGCATAAAGGTTAACAGCTGCACACCCAAATCCTGAGGGCTCACTGGATCAAATCCCATGAGTGATCAAGAATTCCTCCATGGAAAGCAGGAAGTATGAAGCAAAATTCACATTTAAAATTATTTAACATTATTTGTCTTGAGAGACTTGGACAGTGGAGAACTAGTTCCATAAGACCAAGGGTGCAGGCTCCTTTTACTCCTTGGCAGCCTAAGAACGGAAGAGGCAAAGCTTTCGGGTCCCAGTGATCCAGGTGAAAGTGAAGACACTATCTCTGAGTTCCCTGACATGTACAAAAGAGATTCTTCCACGTGCAGAGTTGATGGGTTTCTATATTCACCATGATTCGCTTCGTCAAGATTCTTACTGACGCCATTAAATGCTTAGTTCCCAACTTAATATTAGGTCACTTATTTATTCACATATGAATCTGTGCAGCATTTATTAATCACCCTGTGCGGCCAGGCCAAGATTAGATACTGAGAAGAGAAAAGTGAAAAAGACAAGTACTCTCATTTTAGGGAACTCATGGTTTAGTGGGGAATAGAGGCAAGTAAATAATGATTAGAATGCAGCAGGCATTGACAAACTACAGGCCTGTTGCCTGGTTTTGTATGTAAAAAATTTTATAGGAACATAGACATAGACATTTGCTTACATATTGTCTATGGCTGCTTTTAAATTATAATTGCCATACATCTAAGTTGTTCCATAAAAGACCTTGTGAGCCAGGTTCAGTGGCTCAGCCTATAATCCCGCGCCTTTGGGAGGCTGAGGTGAGTGGATTGCCTGAGCCCACGGGTTCGAGACCCGCCTGGGCAGTGAGACCTCATCTCTACAATAAACCAAAAAATTCAGCTGGGTATGGTAGCGCATGCCTGTAATTCCGGCTACTTGGAAGGCTGAGGTGGAAGCATCGCTGGAGCCCAGCAGGTCGAGGCTGCGGTGGCCAGGAACGGCCACTGCACTCCAGTCTGGGCGACAGAGTGAGACTCCGACTCAAAAAAAAAAAAAGACCTTGTGGCTCACAAAGCCAAAAATATGTACTGTCTGGCCCTTTACAGAAAAAGTTGACTGCCTGCTGCAATGTGGTGTGATGAGTGCAATAATAGGGGTATGTCCTATCCAAAGTCCATGGAGGAGAGGATAGATACCAAGGAGCACCTTCCCCAACCAGGAAGTGCTTAAGTCATGCACCAAAGAGTGGGTAGAGGACCAGCAGGGTAACAGTAAAGCCAGAGGGACAACAGGAAAAGGCTTGAGGTAAGAAAGCATAGTGCCCTTCAGAGGATGAACAGGTCCTAGAGGTAGGGAAGGGGGGGTTGTAGAACAAAGATGTGGTGGAAAATAAGGCTGAGGAGCGACGAATGTCAGGTCTCAGTAGACCTTGAGTAGGCCATACTGTCATCTGTCAGCAATGGGCATTCGCCATGCAGTTTTAAGCAGATGAGACCCCAGATATAAAGTAGGTTGAAAACAAGCGAGCAGAAAAAACAAGAGCATACTGCAATGGTCTAAGCAAAAGATAATGATGGGAAAGCAAAGGCAGTGGCCATGGGGACTGAGAGAAGGCCTCAAAGGTCTCAAGAAAACTGAACTAGCCAACATCCAAGCTTGTCATGCATATCATGAACACGCCAGGTGGCCAGGTGGCATCATCACTTCTGATGGCCAGGACCAGTAAGACTGCTTGGGTCAAATCCATCCCTGAAAGATGTGGGCCAGCACTCACCTGTGGGGCTGAGAAAAGGAATCCTTGACGAACTGTAACTCAATACTGCTCAGCAGCAGCTGGTAAAATGAGGGGTCCGAGTGACTTTGTTGTTAGTCATGGGGTCCCCTCTCCTGACTGCCTGATCTCTTGCCTGCTCTCCTTCTACTCTCTGAGACTAGCCTCAGACAGGCAGGGAGGGGCCAGGCAGCGACCAATGTAGGCTTGGAATTCAGACTGACTTTGGCCGCCATCTTGACTCACTCACTTGGTAGCTCTGTTTCCTTGGGCAAGGTATTTGCCTTTTAGAATCTCAGGGTCCTCACCCATAAAATGAGAAGAGTTAGGCAGGCCGACACAAGTAAAGTGCCTAGCACAGGGCCCGGCACACTGTCATGTTCAAAGAACGTCAACTATTGTTATTTCAGGTGGGCACAATATTCCTTCAGATCCCAACCAAAGGCATGCCTTGTATACCCCCCAAATCGGTGAAGTCCCACTTCTCTGGGTGCCTAATACAACTGTGATGATACGATTCAGTAATTAAGTTGTTTAATGTTTTGTTTTCTGGGTTTTTTTTTTAACCCAATAGAATGAAATTTCTAAGATATCAAAGATCATGCCTCTTTGGTTCAGTGCTGTGTGCCCAGGGCCAGCGCTATGGACAGCACAAAGGACACCACATGTACTTGTTGAGCAAATTGGAGAGCGGATGGGATGCGGGGAAGGGGCGAGACGAGGAGGAGAAAGAAAAACAAAGAACCTCTCCTCTGTGTTCTGCCTCTCAGTATTCCTGTTTTTAAGCCCAATTATTCAGAATTGGAGATGTAAAAAGCTGGTCCAAGGCGTTCAGACTTTCTCTCCAGCCGGGAGCAGCTTCTTGGGGCTTCATGGAGCAACACATGGTGAAAGTCTCAAAACAGCTTGATGTCCCCCGGCCTAGGCATGACGGGGAGACTCATCAGTAGGGAGTTTTGGTTACCAAGAACCAAGGGCCAAGGCAAAACTTGGTAAGGCAAGACAGCAGCTTAAAAGTGTTGGGAGCCAACATCTATAGCTACATGACTGAGGCCTGTAAAGGCCCATCTGGAAGATCGCCTCTGACATAGGATGTCAGTTATACCTATAATATTGGCGTGTGATTAGTGACCAGTGTGCATACGTTTCAGCAAAGCCTGATGGAAAGCTGCTCAGCAGAATTATCTTATATGATTCTAAGTTGTATTTCTTTCTAGATATTTTTCAAACTTCTATTCTCTGGTGAGTCAGTTCTTAAGCAGTTTCCCCTAGAGCTAAGATTAGAGACTAAATTACCATCATAGTTTTATTGCCCTGTTCCTGGCCAGGCAGAAACGATTGCTTTTGTCCCGTTACAGGCTATGCATTTCCTTGTCTTTGTTTTGTTAAATACCGAAAACTGTCTGCAGCCCAAAGCCATTAACTTGGCGACTATGCCTTTGTTTCATACTGAAACTCTGTCTGCCTCTGTTTACCTCAGCCCGAGGCCATGTGGCCATGCATTTCCTTACTCAGGAGTGTGAAAGCTACTATATGATTTCTAGAGTAGACTTGTTAGGATAAAATATAATTTATACACTTATCGTTACATTTTAGAGGATATTTGAGTAAATTTATCTTGCTGTTTTGTTTCTTTTGGCTACATTATTCAAATATAATAGTTACTAACGATTTATAAAAGAATTAATGATAAGGTATTGGCTTAATAGGATATAGCATAGTATTAAAGGTCAATCATTACAAAAATTAAAGTTTAGACATAGGAAATTCATTTAAGTCATGGTAAGGTTTTATAATTTAAGAATAAGTTTTAATTGTTATAGAATTATAGGACACTACATTAAACCATAATAGATTAATAGAATAACTGAGTCATTTAAGTAAACTTAGTATAGTGTTAAATTGATAATATTAATCGTTGAAAATATTAGAAGTCAGTAAACTTGGATTTAACTTAGAAAAGTTTTTGTATTAATCAGGGTCTGAAACAAAGAGTATAATGTGAATGATTTATTGAACATTGTGGAGAACACTTTGAACAATCTGTATTAAAATTGTATACCTGTAAATTTAATGTAAGTTTTGTGAAACACGTCATGCATCGTGGAATTGTAATTGTTTGCTTGTAACTTGCAAGTCTCGTGATGGTCTTGTGATGCGTAATTTGCATAAAGTTTGTACGCCCCCAAAATGATTGACACACTAATGGAGGGTATGGAAAAAGGTATATAAGTTGGAAGGAGTTCAAATAAAATTTGGCTTCAGTCCTGATCAGACTGTTCCCAGAAGAATGGCCTCAGAGTCATTTTCTTCTCTCCGTCTTGATCCACCGAAGCAGTCTAACCTTACCCTCATATAAGTCGGGGCTGGCAGAGACCCCGACATAAAAGGATGTCAGAAGGGGCTGTCTAGAAATTCATCCTATTTCCCTTTTTTTTTATAAGTGGCTTAATTTTTTTGGCAAAAGTTTGGTGTCTAGACATCTCAGTGGAAAGCCTTGGATTTGGCAATCTGACTTTATGGCCAATGTCACTTTACAGCAAAACACTGAGACCTACTAATGTTTAAAGTAACACAACTATTTATAACTACTTTATGGAATTCTTTCTCAAATGTATTGCCTGCGCCACAGCTGTGATAAACACAGCAAACACGTAGCACCTTCTTTTGGTGACCAGAGTCACGGTCATGAACAGTGGTGCAGTGGTGACCGCTGAGTTGTAAGTGTTGATCATTTCTCCCAGGGCCTCAGACTGCTATGCTGTGTTCCAATCTGTGATGGCTATGACTCTCCATCTTGACCTTTCCTTTGAGGTAGCTAAGAGCAGACCTTTAAAACTGCTGCTCCTGCACTAAAGTGATGTTGTTGTAGTTGATTTTGTTGTTTCTATTTCTACCAATTATGGCTGCTTTCATTTTCCCCGGTTATATCTCATGCTGCCGTTGAGTTGCCACAATTCTTCCCATTCCTCTCAACTAGTTATCTGTGGCCCTTCCAGTCTCTCAGGAAAAACTAGGAGAAAGCTAAAGCTTTCCAGAACAAGTCAGACAACCCAATATCATATGTAAAAATTAAGTCCCCATTAAGACCTAATCGTATGTAAAAATGAACTCTCTGGAGTTGGAGACATCAGTATCAACTCATGTTTAACTTAATATAACTACAAATATAACTACAAAAATAACTAAAGAAAGAGCTATAGACATGGGTTAGCATGCACACATATTTTCTTGCTCGTCCAGCTGACAGGGTCTATCAGCAATGACACATCAGTGGCAACAAGCACACCCAGCTTTCAGATTTTAGCTTCTACCACCATTCTCCAGTAAAGAACCAGGCTCCCTGGAGAAATGGCTAATTCTAGACCTGGGATGGGAAATACACTATAGGAGTCTGGAGTATCTTGTCGTACCAGACAAGCAAGAAAATGCTCAAAAATTAAAATCTGTACTAATGGGGTATGTCAAAGGGACACAGGAACCAACTGAAAGAGCTCTCAATGGTCGAACCTGGAAAAACTCAAACCACAGATTAAGCACTCAGTTATAACTCAAAGTATAAAATAAACATCCATGAGTCCATATTGATATTAACAAAAAATGACTGAATAAATAAATAATTGTGGAAGAAGAGACCAACTAAATATCCCATGCAGAAGAATCCCACACAATTTATGTAGGGACTCTGTCCTCACGGAGGTGGACCATAGTTCCCCACTCAAGCGTGGGCTGCACATCGTGGCTGCCTTCCAAAGAGAACAGAATACAAAGGTGGGGAGGAAATAACTTCACAGAGGGGAGTCTGACAAACACTGCCTGAGCCTTAGCCTGATGGCCAAGGTTAACAATGATGGGCGTGTTGACCGTGTGTACTTGATATGATGTGCTGAGGATGTCACTTTGGCTCTGCGGTCCTCCTCCCCAAACTCAAAACCCCAAACCTCAGTCTAATCATGTAAACAACATCAGATGCATTCCAATTGAGGTGCATTCTGCAAAATACCTGATCAGTACTCCCCCAGATTGTCAAAGTCTTCTAAAATAAGGAAAGTCCGAGAAACTGCTACTGTCAAGAGGAACCCAAGGAGACATGACGGCTAAATATCTCCATATAACGCAGCATCCTGGATGGGATTGTGGAACAGAAAAGGAACGCTAGGGGAGAACTAAGGGCACCTACATAAGCTTGGGCATTCATAATACTATATCAATACCAGACCTTTAATTGCAACAAATAAACCACACTAATGGAAGATGTGATAAATTGGGGTAACCGGGTATGCGTATATGGAAATTTTGTGTTATCTTTGCAATGTCTCTATAAATCTGAAACTGCTCTAAAAGAAATGGCTTGTGTATTAGAAAGTTAAGCCTCCTTAACTTTCCTTTAGAAAGTCAAGTTAGAAGGGTGAAGTAGCCCATTCCCACAGACTCTGCTGTCCTGCGGATGGGAATTTTGCACGTCTAAGAGTGGACCCAGCTCTTGAGGTTGTTGGAATTCCGACAGTGTTTCAGGGCAACACTCATATATTTAGAACATGGCCCAGGACTCAGAGACTTTTCAATGGCTCTGAGGACAATTATTTCCCTTATGCACTCTCTTCCAATTTATTCTTCCTAAAAGATATCAGGGCTCATCAAGGAAGAAAAGTCTACCAGGAAAATGACAAAACTCAGGTAACGTTAGGAAGCGGGTTGGTCGAAATTTGTTAGAAAAAGACCACTCCTTGCAGTTCTTATTTACAAGCTTCTCAAACTGGCTCCTAAACCAGTTTCCAGCTAAGAAAATGTGTTAAAGCATCAATAAAACTGTTCTAATAAGCCCTCCATAATCAAAACCTAATTGAAGCTTATTAAGAGAAAGAACACCAATTATTCCTTAAAAAGCAAAAGGAAAGAGGTCTTCGATAGACAGCAGGACCATGTGGAGCCGCTCCTTTCTCCCTGGCCTGCAGGGAGAGGAAGAGCTCCAGAGTCTTTAGGGACACATGTTCTCCAGAGACTGTCAAGTCACGACATTATACAGTTTGGCCACAGAGAGGTTGGGCTTTAGTGCGTAGAACTCTGGATAATGGGATGCAATTCTATTATTCCCCTCCCTGTTGGTCTATTGAGTCTACTACAACAAAACATTATAAACTGGAGGGGTGTCGAAAGAACAGAAATTTATTTCTCACCGTTTTGGAGGCTGAAGCGTCCAACATCAAGGTGCCAGCACATTTGGTGTCTGATGAAGGCCCGTTACCTGGTTCACAGACAGTGCCTTCTTACTATATCCTCACATGGTGGAAGGGGCCAGGCGGCTCCCTGGGACCTTTTGTACGAGGGCACCAATCTCATTCATGAGGGCTCTACCCTCATGACCTAATCATCTCCCAAGGTCCCCCCTCCTAACACCATCTCCTTGAGGAATAAGATGTCAACATATGAGTTTGGGAGGTACACACATTCAGGCAGTAGCATCCCCCTAGATCAAACTACTTCACTGCTCTCACCAACAATTTTCTCAGCCATAAAGGAAAGAGGAATGAAACTTTTATCTTTATCCACCTAAGTAGCAGGGGGTGATCATTCATAAAAACAATTTTACGATCATAAGGCTATAAACATTCTGTAATTTTTTACGGAATTCTTAGACAAGTAAATCGAGACTTTGGAGTCAGTGGGTGGGACTTCCGTTTAGCCAATTACTTGACAAACGTCACACAATCAGTGCATTTTTGACATTCACATCCTCTGGTTATTAATTGTGTGAAATATTGGTAGATCTAAGCCACTCACTGTTCTTTCCACCTTTCAAGCCCTCCTCATCTCAATCTGACGCCTCTCCCAGTACGCCTGGGCATATCGGAAGTGCTGAATTAACATTCCCAACACAAGAACAGATTAAGAAGTCTTGTGGACAGAAAATGCCCTAAAGGGAAGCACGTCTTAGGCCACCTGTGGGAGGACTGCCTGGAAAGAGTGGGAATTCCTGGCGCCTTCAATCTACACCACCTATCGGCCTCATCCACAACCTGAGATCCTTTTTATTTTATCCCTGGCTGGCGTGCAAGGCCTTGGTATTGTCCACATTCTTCTGTGCTCATGCCTCCACCCCATCCAGGGCTTCATGCTGAGTCTCACGTCAGCCACACTTTCCTAGGTCTTCAGCTCACTGGAACCCCAGGTTAACCTGCACTCCCAAAGCAAGCTCTGGTTCTTTAAAGAAAAATGACGAAGGCATTTCTCTCACCCCCACTTAATAGCAGGCCCAACCACTCCCTGTGTTGTTGTCATTTTGACTGCCCAAGCAGAGGTTTCACCCTTTCCCTCTGGTATCTTCTATAATCTGCCCATAGAAGGATTCCCTGATTCCAGTTTTCTTAGCATAACTTGACGCGGACTTAAGAGTGTTCAGCATAAAGAAATAGTCACTAGAAGAGGCTGAGGTGAGTGGATGGCCTGAGCCCGTGGGGTCGAGACCCACCTGGGCAACTCGGTGAGACCTCATCTCTACAATAAGTCAAAAAACTAGCCGGGCGTGGTAGCGCGTGCCTGTAGTTCCGGCTACTCGGAAGGCTGTGGCGGAAGGCTCGCCGGAGCCCAGCGGGTCGAGGCTGCCGTGACCGGGAATGGTCACTGCACTCCAGTCTGGGCGACAGAGTGAGACTCCAGCTCAAAAAGAAAAAGAAAAAGAAACGGAAACTGGAGTATCGTGGAAATGGGGCGCTCCCTGAGACGGCCATGTCTCAGAGGACGCAAAAGTGCTTGGGATTTAAGTCATGAGTGACTAAGTTTCAGAAGGAAGGAAGAAGTGTGGGAGCAAAGTGGGAGCTGTTAGGATAGCTCATTCCTGTAGCGTCCTTTTATTTTTAATGAAGGGAGAAAGGATCCATGCTGAGCCTGCATATGGGCAAGAATTACGGAAAACAGGAACAAATAAGGAATAGCTGTTAAGAAGAGAAGAAAGAACTGCTTGGGGACAAAGGTTAGGATTTTTCCCATCACATTTCAAGCCCCACAGAGACTGGGTATAACGGCCATGAACTCTATAATAGCACCTTTAGTCATTTGAGGAGGTTCATATTATCACGTAGACCTTAAATATTGCTACCAAATCTGTTTAACAGGACCTGTGACCCAAAAAGTTAAGCCCCACTGCTTAGACAATGATGCAACTTTTTCTGAAACCAAGCTTCTGTCTTGGAACAGAATTGCAAAACCACCTCTATCTGGATTTAAAGTAAAGTACTAGGAGGAAAAAAGTTTACATGCTCATAACTTTCCCTCATCATGGGCATTCTTTTGGTGTGTTGCCAAGCACCAATC
This sequence comes from Cephalopachus bancanus, assembly GCA_027257055.1. NCBI lineage: Eukaryota > Metazoa > Chordata > Mammalia > Primates > Tarsiidae > Cephalopachus > Cephalopachus bancanus. Next base: position 2,662,231 of record JAPVLO010000140.1, read on the forward strand.
AACTCTGGGTAGTGCCTGCATTCCAAAACAATTCTGCAAGAATATATTATTCTATGAACAATAAACTATTGTAAAGTTTCTTAGTTCCAATACCGGACCTTAAAGAACGCCACATCACTTGCTCTCTTGATTATTTTCTCATGAACCTAGAATATTTGATTTATGCTCAACTATTTCCACATCTAAAAACATTTTGGTATTTTATAATCAAGTTTTAATCTTCTAAACTAGATGATTCAGGGAAAATACTTAATCCATCAAAATAACTCCAAACCATGTGTTTTTCAAATCACCTCAAAATGGCATATAGTTTCCATCATATTTGGATTGTAAAAGGTTTTGCAATTTATGACTATTGGCTTATGTCCAGTTTCCTAAGCTGTCAATGCTATACTAATGCCATCTTCCAAAGGTCTCCTGGCAGAATTTCACAGGGATATCTGTGGGTTCAGATTAATAGGAATAACCAATACATTTATTAAGTAATTGCAATCAGTCTTCAATTCTGTTCCCAAGTGCCCTTGTAGTTCACTAAAATTCTAATTTTGAATAGGAAATAGGCTTGGTGGAAAGAAAAAGGAAACCAAAAGTATTAAATAAGTATTAAGTCAGATACTTTACATATTTTATCTCATTTAAATTCCGTGATTTCTTTATCACACGTAGAAAATCAAAGCTCGGAATTTCATAGTTTACCTAAGGGTACAGCTGGGGATTAGATTTCATCTAGGTCTGATTATTAAGCTCATAGCCTTTCTACCACTCCACTCCTATTAACAATTGTTAAAGCTAGAATGAACAACTTCAAAAGTCTATTCAAGGAGGTTTCCATTATGAGGTATGATCGCTTTTACATGTTTTTTTTTTATTTCTCTGCTAAATAAACAGGATATGTGTGAATTTTGTCCACCAAGACAATAATGGTATGGAAACATATCTTTATATATATTCTAATTATAGATACAGACATAGATAGATTCTAATAACTTTCCAGGTTTACACTGACCCTGGAAATCGAATTTTACAAAAAGAAAAAGCACATCTAATAGTACTCTAAGTAACTGAAAACAAGGAAAATTATCTCACAGTAAACGTCCCTATAAAAATGACTTTTTCCTGTGCAAGAATTTATTATTCATACTGTTGATAATAACTGCCCTTGTCTTAGTTCTATCTTTAGAATGTGCAAACAGACATTGTTGACTATAAAACAAGTGGTGTGTTCTTCTAACATCATTCCTATTTGAAGAACCAAAATAAAACTACTCCTTCAGAGAAGTCCTTTCTGGCATCTTATTTTAAAATATCTATTTGTTAAGAAACAGAGAGTTGTAATATTCAATAGAATAACTTCTCTTCTTGCATGAATATATTCTCAAGTTATTTTTAATCTTCGACTCCAAAAATGAATATTTTTTTAAATTTTAAAATGTTTACTCTCATTAAATTCTTCCAAATATTTTTCTAGGAATGCTGCAACTCTTCCTCCGTTTTCTTATTTTTAAAAATGCAGGTCTACATTTTACCTTTTAGCAAAAAGTGCAGCAAAAATGACAAAAGCCACAAGCCTAACTCAATGAACAGTATGTGCTGTAGTTGAATAAAGGTCTCGGGCCTCTGAGTTCAACAGGTAAAGGTCTCCATTTCAGAAAGTCACCTGAGCTCTCTAGAGCTCGATTCCCTTACCTTTGAAGCTGGATTTCCAGTGCTTTCCATGCAGAGTCGCCGTGAAGACCGAATGTGGGGTCAAACCTTTGGTCCCGTACGTGGCATTTCCTGTCAGGCCCTTAATGTTGATCTCGGCTCTTCATTTCTGGCAAACGAAGTCCACTCATCTGACTTGGAGATTCCAAGAGACATGGTCACGTAAGCTTTTCCATGTCATGGTCTACACTGGAGTAGCGTGGTTAAACAGACTTCTGCAGAAATAGCATTAAGGGCAGTTCTCCGGGTTCCTATGAAGGACCTGAGATTTTGCAGACAATTCCACGTTCATATAACGTGAAAAACATAAGAGGACACTGGTATTCTAAAATGTCAGAAATCTTCCTAAGTTGTTCCTCTATCTCTTCACTTGTCTATCAAGTTATTGGTGTCTTCTCTTTCGTCGGTCTATTAAATCATAGTCGCTGCGCACTAGGTTTAAGGCTTTCGGTGCAGAAAAGAATTCTGTGTCTCAGTTCTGATGTTAAAGAGCTTGGAATCTGTGGGAGAGCCAAGAACCCTGCCAATGAGACAGACTATGGTTCAAGACAGTAGAGCATTCCGTGTGAAATCAAAACATGCAAAGGAGTTCAAAGGAGAGAAATAGCTGTAGGTGGGAAAATGCAAATTTGTGACATCACCTGCCCTCCAGACTGGCTGTTTCTACCCTTCAGTTGACATGCTCTGAAAGTCAGCAAATCAAATCCAGTAGGCAGGAGGGTGTTTTGTTTCACTTGGGTTCTAGCAAATTTAAATTTAGGAAGTATGTGCAAATGTGCTCCATATTATTTTAAGATGATAGGGAGGGTAGGAGAGGATACTCCTTAGCTCTCAATGAAACTGATGTGCACACCTCCCCAAATTCCCCACCAACTCCCTGTTACAATAGTCAACATCCCCTCTCACTGTCAAATTCAGACTCACATAGTCTCAAAAAAGAAAGAAGAGACCTGCCGTGTTGCATACAAAGGATCACATACATAGTGTTAGCTTCGCTTGAATATAGTCCAAGAGAATTTGAGTCTCAAAAAAATCATTTTCTGCCATTAAAAAATACAAGCCTTCGGACTTTACTTTTTTCTCAGGTTGCTTTCCAAGAATGACTTTGAATGCCACACTATGGTTACCTGCAGTCCAGTTGTCTGGAGCACTATTTGGGAGCCTCTACAAGGGCTAGTGTCTCCTGGGCTTGCGTTGTCTCAACAAAAGATGCCTCTCGAAGGGGAAAGAAAGGGAGAGAAGAGGGTTGAGGGAAGTGGGGAGTGAGATTGTTAACCACAGGGTGGAACCACAGTTTGGACTTGTTAATAATGTCTTGATGTGTTTCTCGGTCGAGATTTCTTATTCTCTGGTGGTCTCATTACACGACTGTTGAATAACTCTAGCTGCCATTTTAGCATAACGACTGAAAGTCACCACAAGAGATATTCGATGGCAAGACAAGGAAAGGAAAGACTGACCTGGAAAAGACTGAGAGGGAAGTGGATCAGAAGACGTGCTGAGGCCTTCACTTTTAACGCGGACTGGCATGGCAATGATCGTAGCCATCACGGTGATTTCCAACGCTCATAGCCTTTTGTTTTGGATTTCTTCCCAGGAAATCACCAATGTTTAATTATTTCTGAACACTAGCAGAGAGTTACAATCATGATTTCTAGTGAGCAAAATCTGTGTACGAGACACAGGGAGAAGGACCCACCTGACCAAAGATCAGAGAGGCTGAGAGGACGGCAGAGCCAACAGGGGAAAGGGACTGGTGCTCAGCCCATGCCCTCCAGAAAGGCTTCCCAAGTAGGAAGGCTTCCCAAATATTAACCCAAATAGGTTAGTGGAGTGCCTAGTTATAAACAGAACTCATACAAAAAGAATCCTACAGCCCTATTTAGGGAAGATCATATTAAAGAAAATTAAAAAGAATAATGTGATCTACACATACACAGGTTATCAAGTAAACGTTTTCATTATTGTGTGAAATAATCAAGTCAATCATAGAAAAGTCCTTTTGAAGGGGGGACACAGGGTGAGATACAGCCTGAGTAGTGAAACTCCTGAGGCCCTTTTTCCAGGTCCATGGTGAACAACATATGTGTTTTGTCTTTTCTGATTAGTTTATGAGTCTGTGGGCAAAGCCCTGAGTACAAGCCAGGGTTTCTATGGAGAGTTGCTTCAGGCTTAAGTCTTAGATGCCATGATTCAGGGCTTGGTGACTATTCTTTGAATCATACATCCCTTTCATGAGTGGCTTCCATGTTCTAGTGGCTGCCAGATGTCCCAATCTTAGCCCCTGACTCCCTTGAGCTGTCCCCTCCTGCTAGAAGCAAACCTAAAATCTCCACTTCCGGGTTCCTGGGCGAGCTGATGGAGCCTGGTGGTGGAAGGGTAGTTACCTGCACGAACTGCTTTATTTGTCCTGCTTTCCGTGCAGCTCGGTGTTTTACAGTCTCTCCTTCCCTAACCATCTCCCCACTCCCGCCCACTGGTGTGTGTATGCTGGGAGGAGGTGGGAGGCTTGTAAAATTGAGACAAATAGAGCCCCGCATAAAGCGGTTGACCTGGGACTCTACTACTTACTAGGTGCAATTTCTAACCCTTAGGTTTTGACCAAGTCTTTCTTTCTCTCTGTCCCATGTCTGTCTAGCTCTCTATCCATTGACCATCACCACATATATTTAAGAAGCCACCAAGACTGTAATGAGTCCTTATCTCTAATTAAAGACAAGCTATCAATCACTCAGCAAATATTTCTTGAATGGCTGTTTGCCAAATGCTAGTATTTCACAGTCTTCTCTTTTACTATTGTTTTTGTTTAGACACTGACCAGATAGACACTAATAATTACAGAGTCTGAGCTCCAACTCTAATGCTAGGTATGCTAATAATCATCTACGTGACCTTATTTCTCTGGGTCTCATTTTCTTCTTGTTCAAAATAAAGAGACTGCAATACTGTTGTGGGCTGATTTGTGTCTCCCTTCCCCAAATTCATATGTTGAAGCCCTAACTCCTAGTACCTCCAAATACAGAATGAGACTGTATTTGGAGATAAGGCCTTTACAGAAGTAAATAAATTAAAATGAAACCCTTAGAGAGTGGGCCCTAATTCAATCTGACAGGTGTTCTTGTAAGAAGAAGAATTGGCCAGCCTTGGTGGCTCAGCCTGTAATCCTAGCTCTTTGGGAGACCAAGGTGAGTGGACTGCCTGAGCCCGTAGGTTTGAGACCTGCCTGGACACATTGGTGGGACCTCATCTCTACAATTATAAATCAAAAATAAATCAAAAATTAGCCGGGCGTGGTAGTGCACACCTATAGTTCTGTCTACTTGGAAGGCTGAAGCAGAAGGATCGCCAGAGCCCTGCAGGTCAATGCTGGGGTGACCATGAGTGGGCCACTGCACTCTAGTCTGGGCGACAGAGTGAGACTCCATCTCAAAAAAAAAAAAAGAAGAAGAAGAAGAGGAAATTTAGATACACAAAGAGACATGAGAGTTAGCTAAGGTAAAATAGTAAAATAAGGTCATATGGCCCTGATCTGAATTGACTGGTGTTCTTATAAGAAGATGAGTTAAGGACATAGACAAGTACAGAGAAAAGATTAAGTGAGGATACAGTGAGAAGACAGCCATCTGCAGCCAAGGAGAGAGGCCTCAGGAGACACCAAACCTGACGCCATTTTGGACTTCTGGCCTCTAGAACTGGGAGAAAAAAGAATTTCTCTCAAGTCACCCAGTTTGTGGTATTTTGTTATGGCAGCCCTAGCAAATGAATAGAGATACCCAACTAAGACCTCCTTCAGTTATATCATCTCTTCCCTCAAGGGCCGCAAAGTATACGTGTTTTAAAATGTGTTTTTCTTCTCAGTCTTCAAACCCATATTCTAATCTTTGAGTGGTATATTTATAACCAGGTGGTCACTCCTAAAAACCATCATTCTCTTATTCCTTTGTTTCAAGCCTTCCCAAATGTCACAACTACCCATCTCGGAAGAGCAGGAACTACAAGGAAACATTAGTTCTCAAACAATTCCGGGATTAACACTAGCAAACCAAGTCCTATATGATACATTGTTGAAAGTTCCTAAGGTTCTATTGCTTAGTAGTGAGACCAACCTTTAAGTACATAAACTTAAAAGTACTTGCTTCTCCATAAGCAACTACATAAAACTACTCATTCCTGAAATTTTACTTAGCTACATTTCTGGAGTGAAATTTAGGAGAGCATCGCATTCTACCTCATGCAAGGAAAAGAAAGAATGTAGGGCATGGCCCCACTGAACTTATTCCGTGAGGCTCACTTGCCCTGAAAACAAAGCAGAACCAAACCAAAACCTTGGAAACCACGTTTGATGGGGCCTTTTATTTACTTGTGGTTCTCTGATTTGCTTGACTAGGTTTGTCTCCCTCTCCGTATTTCATGGGAGTTCCACTGATGCTGCCTCAGGAATCCGAATGTAAACAAATGATACCTCAACTGTTAATACTGAGTGTCCCTTGCTGATTTCTGAACATTTGGAATAGCTGGTTTTGACGGGCTGACAAACTTCAAATAACAGCGAAAAAACCAACCGTAAGACAAAGACCTATAAATGTGAAGAAAAGGGAGGGTGGCCTGGGTGAGGGTGATAGGAGTGACATTTTTCTTTTATTAACTGCTAGACAGGAAATGAGGCTTAAAGTATTGCAGGGATGATGAGGGAGAGGGGGAAGAGGGATCGGGTATAAACGGATTGCAAAAACCCACAGAAAAGGTCAAAAGGTGGGCACTGAGAAATTGGTTTTAGCAACTGATTCTGTTACACAGGAACGGGAGCCACTAATCTGGACTCCTCTGGTCTTGACTCGTAAATATCTTAATTGGCATACTATCTCAATGAAAGCCGCCAGAAAACGTGTTTTTCTTCTCAGTCCTCAAACCTATATTCTAATCTTTGAGTGGTAAATTTATAACCTGGTGGTCACTCCTGAAACCATCACTTTCTTTTTTTTTTGAGCTGGAGTCTCACTCTGCCACCCAGACTGGAGTGCAGTGGCCGCTCCCGGCCACCGCAGCCTCGACCTGCCGGGCTCCGGCGATCCTTCCGCCTCAGCCTTCCGAGTAGCCGGAATTACAGGCACGCGCTACCACACCCAGCTAATTTTTTGATTTATTGTAGAGATGAGGTCTCACCAAGTTGCCCAGGCGGGTCTTGAACCATCACTTTCTTATTCCTTTGTTTCAAGCCTTCTCAAACGCCATGACTACCCATCTCAGAAGAGCAGGAACTACAAGGAAACATCAGCAGCAACGCTGCAACTATTAATAGCGCTTGCATGCTATTGTTATGGTCTGTCAGAACATGAGACAATCAGGAAATTTTAGAGGAAAGGGTGTCAGGAAAGGACCATGTGGGTTAGGTCACCATGGTAAGAAGACTAGCTCTATTAGCTGGTCACTTAACAACTTCCCAGAACTTGATAGCCTTGCAGTGAAATGCTTAATTTAATTTCTCCATAATCCATTCCCTCTCCTGTCCATCACACCTTTAATAACCCTACATCATATGCTCGTTAATCTTTCTACCTCTAGACCATCGAGTTTTACATTTTAATATTGGCGCTGGTCATCTTGTTAGTTTGATTTATTGTTTTCCTCTTTTGAAAAGTCCATACTCTTTTCCTAGGTACTATAAATAACAAAGCGTGGCCCGGGATTGAATAACGGAGCTGTAATTCAGGTTTGGGACTTTGCTGCCATTCTTAAAGCCTCCAGCTGCACTCCTGGGGCCAGCGGTGTCAGTCGAGGCTGGTGATTGAGTTACAGCCCTGCAGTCAGGGGCCTCCAATATTCAAAGCATTTCTACAAATGACACGTTATTAATGCTTTGAAATGAAAGTCAGAACTACAGTAGATCAGATGTTAGTTTCATGAGGATAGCTATTTTTTTTCTACTTAATGAGGTGGGAGTCATTTTTTTCTATTTCTTATAGAAATAAATCACAAGCAATAAACAGACAGCTCTTAGTAGTCAAGTTTTATTGTTGTTGTTGTTAATATTATTTTAAATATTGCACAGTATTCTTTGCAAAACACAAGCATTTTTAGAGTGTAAAAAAAAGTAAAAATAGTTAAATAAAAGACAGGAGGGGAGGGAGGAAGGAGAGAAAGAAGGAGGGAAGGGGGATTACTTGCCTGCTGTCCGAAAGTTTTAATCACCTCATAATCGAATTTTGTAATTTTAGGCAACGTTGAAGAGCCATAGATGCGAACACTTGGCAAATGATAAAGTCAAGTCACACAACTAAAGCGTAAGCCTTAAGGTGTCAAAAATAGAGCCATACATCTTGGTTATTAATGTCTCAGGAAAGCAGGCCACGGACACAGAATATTGTAAAATCCTGGGGAGCTCCTAAAGGCTATTTTTGAATACCTAAAAAATAAAAATAAAAAAACTCACAGAATGCTCCATTTTAATTTCTCAAGCATTCGATTTTTGGGGTCAAATGTTATTAGAAAAGGCTATGTCAAAATATGATGCAATTTGTTCCCATCTATAGAAAAAGACTCATAACTAAATAGCTCACCTGAAAAAGTATCCTTACCCATGGAAAGGGGTCTTTAATCACAGATCATTGAGAACCTGATGAAAGCTTTAGGCTTTTGCCTCAGGAAAAAAACAACGACATCAACAAACAACGCCCCCCTCTCCCCCCGACACACAAACATACAACTTCTCAAATATGAAATTTCACACATTTCAGGAAATGTATGACCTCAGGATATGAACCCTTACCCAATGAGGTAAACTGTGTTTAAAAAAGGAAACAAAACTTTCTCTAGGTTTTATGTAGAATACATCTAACTTGGATCAATTAAAAAATATTTAATGCTTGAAAATTAAAGTCAAATTCAATTGTCCATGGGGAGCTAAACTTATTAACTGATTGTTTTATTCTGGTGGGGGCGGGGGGCAAGGTGTCTCATTTAAAAGGACCAAAATGCTTACAGGCCCTCAGTGCCATGACGGTATTATTGATGGGAAAAGGTAACAATAATCTAAGAATCAGTGACTTTTTATTACCAGTTTTATAGTCAAATAAGTCATGGGAATAATTACTGTTATTTTCATAATCAGACAGTAGATGTAATTGAAAATACTCTTGGGGTTTCGTTCTTGTCATCAGAAACTAAACATACTTATAATAATCTAATCACGTAAGTATTTTAGACTGCAAGCCTTTGATAAGAGTCTAATATTGTAAGGTGCCCATTATCAGCTTGTTAATTCATGCTTGCATGCCCAGAGGCAGAAAGAAATGCAAATGAAACCACAATATGTTTCTTTGATGAATGTTGCCTTCTCCTCAGCTCTTCATCTGAGCTGTACTATTCTTCTTTCTTTCTCAGCTTTGAAATGTCTGTTGATGAAAATATCTTGTTTTATCTTTATTCTTTTCTGTCTTTATTGCCCTTTTTGACATACATGTGTGTACAGATTGGAGAGACTCTAAGGATGTGTGTATGCTGAAGGCAGTTTTTTTTTTTTTTTTTGTAGCCTTAATTAGTAGCATAAGAATGAAAAGCAGTCCAAGAGCAAGCAAGCAAGCCAGGGGACCACCAGGTGACCACGGGAGTGCCTTCCACATCAGTCAAGGTCTCTGAGATGCGCAGTGACAGAAGCCCTGGATGTCTTTGCTCTACTATGACTCACAGGGCAGCAGTGCCCAGGGGTTTCTTCATCAAGTTTTCCTACTTCACTTGGACTCCAGTGCATTTTAAGTTTTATTCAAGATGGGGACCTTTTTAATGGCAACGAACTCTGCCAAACCAACTATCACTGTGAATGGAGAATTCTCAGCTTAAAGCAAACTGGAAAATAATTCATTCCTGTGGCAAGAATGTGCCCATCCAGTAAATGTCAAAGATAATCTGGGCTTGCCCTGAGTGGGCCAAGTCGAATCCTCTACACTTAGCCTGATGCCGTGGCCTCCAGGGATGCCGAGTCTGTGTACCCAAATGACCCAAAGTTATTCTCCTGCCTTTTGGCATTTAAAATCCACTCTAAAAAAAAAATTACACGTAAAAAATAAAATAGAATGCAGGCAGTAAATTGGGACATTGTATCCTTGAGCCTACCATCCAAGGAAATGTTGCACATTTACCACTGTTATGAATGAGTAGCTTTGTTGAGAATGAAGAGTATCAGAATAATATCTAAAGTCTATCAAGTTTGAAGTGTTTGGTGGGCTCACGTCCCTTGAAATTTTATGGGAGTTATTTGAGACCTGTGTTTAAAGGGCATCCATCAGAATGTTTTCTTCAAAGAGACACCCCGCCCCCCCGCCAGAATTGCCTTTTGTCGTTCTATTAGTTTGAGTCAAAGTTCTCATTTTGGAGCTATCATAGGTATGGGGCATTGACCGTGTCTCTGGGCTAACTCTGGGATCATCTATAAAAGTTCTGTTGGGATTCAATCTTAGCTCACAGTGACTGAGTGCTTACTGGGTGCCAAATCCCATGTACAACATTGTTGTATGTGTTACCTTATCAAAACGTCACAAATCTGGAAAGCAATAAACTGATTGTATTATGTTCAAAGAAATCCCGAGAGAGAGTGGAAACTTTTGCCTTGGTTTGACAGAGAGGAAACAGCTTATAAGGAGAACTCCTCCATCCTCTTTTTTCCATTCATTCTTTTACCTACACTATTTCCTCCTGTACTTTGGAACATTCCAACTAGAAGATTTAATCCAGAGTGATTTTTGCCTAAAATCACAGTTTGGTGCTGGATTGCTCTAACTTCATTCGGGTTTCAAATTACCTTCTAGACTTATCTTCCTAGCAACACTGAGGTCCCCTCTCCCATTACACACATAAGAATGGTCATTAAAATACAAAATAACTATGTTAATGCGTGGCTAATTTGGTCAGAAAGTAAGAGAATCCATCAGATGTTAGAAACAAAGAAAAAGCACAAATCCACAACTCTTCAGTGTTAACTATTAATAAGTACTAGAGTCAGTATTTGCCCAGGAGATACAGGCCAACTTTTGGTGCTTTAAGCAGGGCAAGCCACAGAACACAAACACCACAGGATCCCAGGGGAACAATTTCTTCAGTGGGCGAGGCAGAATAAAATCCGCCCCATGGAAAGAGTGTCCATATATGCTTACCTCTGCCTCTTCACATTCCTAACCTCAAGCCCCACTCATAGAAAACTGGTGTAGAGGTTTAAATTTACACTGCATTGCATGGTCAAAAAGCAAGCAAACAGAAAACCCCTAAACCAAAGATGCAGTTTAAAATAACCTCAGGGCCCATCATGGTGGCTCATGCCAGTAATCCCAGCACTCTGGGAGGCGGAGGCAGGATGATGACTTGAGGCCAGGAGTTCGAGGCCATCCTGGGCAACCTAATGAGACCCCATATCTAAAATAATAATAATAACAATAATAATAATAAAATGGCTTCAGTGATAGTTTCTTCCTGTGTCCAGCAGAGGCAAGGGAAAGTCTGCTCTGGAAGTATACACTTTAGAAACAAGCAGCACAAAGGTCAAATAGGAACTCAGAGTCAAGGGCATTCTGCAGAAGAGGAAATAAACACGGTGAACATTGTAGAGCCTCGCAAACAAAGATTGCAGATATTGAGATTGCAAGGTGCAGTATGTAAAATAAAAGAAAAAAAAATTGGAAATATAATTACCAAAAAAATCTACCAAAATTGGCAGATTTGAAAAAGAATTAGATTATATTTTTTCTAAAAGTTAAATTATATATGTAGTAAGCTCTCTCTCTCTTTCTATATATATATATATATATATATATATATATAATATATATATGATGTATATAATTATATGTAATTTTTACAAGGTATATATTTGATATACATGCATTTTTAGAAGTAATATGTGATTGTGTGTGCATATGTGTGTGCATATACATACAAAATTAAGATCTCAGTAAATGGGTTAAATAGTGGATTAGGGTTAAAGTCAAGTAAAAAAGAATTTGTAAAGGTAATCCTGAAGATAATTTATAGAATCATGCATCACAAAAATAAGGAGATGAAAAATATGAACGAGAAGTTATGAGACAGAAGTTAAGAGACAACATATTTGCTCAGAGTGCCAGAAAGTAATAGAGAGAATTGAGGATGATAAATTTTCCAAACTAACTCTTAAACATTATTTCCTTAGTTTTAAGATTCTCATCAAATCCCAATCAGGATTAAAAAAATAGATGCATCTGAGTCAAAATGAATAGCACCAAAGATAAAGAGAGAATCTTTAAAAGAGTGAGAGTGGAATGTTTAGGGAGAAGCATACTGATGCCAGCAATTTAATTGGAATCACACCAAAAAGATGGATTAATGGTCAAATGGAAGGATGGATAGATGGATGGATGCATATGTATGCAAGCGTAGTAAAATGCGAATGTAGAATCTAAGTGGTGAGTACATGGATGTTCACTGGAAAGTCCTTTCAATTTTGTGGTACGTTTGAAAAAAACCATATTTGAATGTTGGATTAAAACAGCAAGAATGGAAATTAGATTGCCCAGAAAGGAATGGCGATCACTACCCTTATCTCTGTCATCTCATCAGCAGCAAAGGACGTCAAAGGAGGGGTGCTTAAAAAAATAACTGATGACCCATACTGAAATCATGTATAAAGAATGAAGATAAAACAAAAAACATTTTTAGTCAAAGAAAATCAGACTTATATGAGATTTTAAAGGATATACTTCAAGAAGAAGGAAAGTGATTCTAAGAGAGAAGTCTGGAACAACAGGAGCATGAAACGTGTCAAATGAATGGATAACTTTAAATGTTGGCAGATTGCACATTGGGTCTAATGCCTTACATATGAGGTTAAAAACAAGATTAAAATTAAAATACTGCACAATAATGACATATAAGAAGGTGGGATAAAATGGGGTTAAAGCATTCTAATATATTTTTAGTATACAAGAAAAAGATGAGAGTATTACTTGATTTTTGAATTAAGTTACATTTGGATGCTAACATTTCTAGAGAAAACTCTAAGTGAATAGAAACAGATTAGGTAATCTCTATTATTACTGAAAGGGAAAAAAATGGAATGAAGAAAAAAACAGTTCTTAGTCAACCCAAAAGAAAGAGAATTAGAAAAATAAAAATAAAACATTGTAAAACTTGATAAAGCATGACAAATAGACAAGGCAAAATAAAAATGAGGGAAATGAATATAAACATTAGTTTTCATCACCAATGCAAATGAGGTAAATGCTCCAATTAAAAGACAAGGATGCCGGGCTCGGTGGCTCAGCCTGTAATCCTGCGCCTTTGGGAGACTGAGGCGAGTGAATTGCCTGAGCCCGCGGGTTCGAGACCCGCCTGGGCAGCGAGACCTCATCTCTACAATAAATCAAAAAATCAGCCGGGCGTGGTAGCGCATGCCTGTAATTCCGGCTACTCGGAAGGATCGCTGGAGCCCAGCAGGTCGAGGCTGCGGTGGCCGGGAGCGGCCACTGCCCTCCGGTCTGGGCGGCAGAGTGAGACTCCAACTCAAAAAAAAAAAAAAAAAAAAAAAAAAGACAAGGACTACTAGACTTTTTTTTTTTTAAACAGTATGCTGTCTCCAAAGATTCTCTAAAACAAAAGCACACAGAAAATTTTTAAGTAGAAAGATGAAAAGAGATCAACCTGGCAAATGCCAATTAAAAGAAGGCAGAGTATGCTAAATTTATATTAGACAAATAGATTTTGATGAGACAGGCATTATTTGAAATAAAGATGGCCACTTCACAGTTATAAAAGTTTAGTTCACCATAGAGTTATAACAATTTCAAACTTTCATGTATCTAGAAACTGCATAACACCAAGAAAATTTTAAAAACAGTCAGAGTGAAGTGTCCAGGAAGGAGCATGCATATGTCTACAATCTACTTTGAAATACACCAGAAAGAAGATGGATTTATAGCCTAAAAATATAAAAAGCAAAACGCCTCTGCAAGGATGAAATTTTAAGGCCACTATCACAGTGGAACTTTTCAATGAGAGATTAATCAAGCAGATAACATATTTTAACATATGATGAGGGAACACTATACTTCAACAACATAAATGATATCATTGGCCCTATAGATGTGATCCTTAAAAAACGGCACCTAGCAACTGCAGGAAATACATCCTTTCCATGCACGAAGAAAAAGTCAGTAAGTAGTAGGACCAACAATTTTCGAAGACTTTCTAGCAAAAAGATCACATTTTATGACAACACAGTAAAGTTAAAAATTGCAAGCAAAATAGATACAAATACATGTATTAGGAAACTGAAACACACTTCTAAATAATACTTAGATAAAAGAAATTTTAAAATACTGAAAAGCAAATAATCATGAAAAATACTTTTTAAACTTGTTCCAGGAATCTACAAATACTTTGAAAGAAATTTAAAGTATTACAATTTGTATTAAAAAATGAAAGAAAATTGAAAATAACTGACATATGCATCCAACTTAAAAAGTTAGAAAAAGAAACACCCAATAAACCTCCCAAAACAGAAGAGTAGAAATACAAGAGCAGGTAATAATGATATATAAAAAATGACACATTAAAGAAAATCAACAGATCGAAAAATTCAGTGTTTTTTAATATGGTAAATGTATATGCCATTTGTAAGATTTATCAAGAAAAATTTAGAAAAGCCACAAGTAAAAAGTATTAAAAACTAAGAAGATCACAACACTTGTATGTAATACAGATTAAAAAGGTAACAAAATAATATCGTGAACAACTTTTTGCTGTTTTATAAAAATTGAACAAGTATTAGACCATAAAATAAATCTACAAATTTCAAAGACTCGACAGCAAATAAACTACTTAAAATATAGGTTGAAACGAAAACATTCTTTAAAAACATATAAATTAACACACTAATTCAAGAAGAAATAGAAATCCTGACTTGTCCTCTATTCATTAAAGAATACGAACCCATATTTGCCAAATCATGTATATATGTTTTCTTGTTTAAAATAATTTTCTTCTATATCACATTCCTAAATAATATTAGGCTTGTAGTAGTTGCACATTAAATAGTTAACTTAGTGTCTATTTAGGACATCTAATCCCTGGCAGTAGGGAAGTGTGTAACTGATATTGGCAGTTGGGCTTATGAGATATATTTGGATAATATCTGGGGTGACTGGTGTAAATTTAGATAAAACTGTCTTAGGCACTCCATATCTAGCACAACCTTCCCTCCCTCAAATCATAAAGCCATCCTGAGACAATTCAGTGGTAAACTTAATTTAGTTTTTGTCTCAGTTTGAAAAATAGCTTTCACCCAAGTCAGTACAGTATACTCTGGCTGACCTTAGGTGTTGGCTAACATTTTAAAAGTTTACCCTTAGAGCAATTTTTATTTTTAAAAAAAATTTGAGATGTGTGTGGTTGACATATTTAGATAGTGCTGGTCTTTGCTTCTGAATTTGTGTGGCAGCATGCCAGAAGAGCATGACCTACTCTTGGAATGTCCCAAAAGGTTGACTTGTTCTGGACTACTAGAACTAGTACTTCCTAGTAGCCAGAAAAGCAAAACAAGTAAAATATGTTATTCTGGAAGACTTGGGGTAGGATGAAGAATCAAAATAAAATGCTTCAGCATTTAATCATTGATTTGTGAAGAAAAAGGGTTGTAGACACTTCCAACGTCATAGAATTGTGCATGCTGATGTGAAAAAATTCATTGTAATGAAGAAAAGCTGAAGAAGTTGGGGGACAGAGTGTAGGCTCATAGAATTACGCTCTCTGCTGCCTTCAGCCTTTTCTATGGTGACTCGGTGACTGGGACTAGCTTCTGTACCTGTTTCCTATTGGCTCCTTATTGGTCTTCTAGAGCGTCCGTCTTCAACGTAATAAGCACAGATATCTGAATCTCAGTTATCATGGTACAATTAGACTTTAAAGAATATTAAGGGTTAAGTCACAAAGTGGCACTTTCTAAACCTGTCTACAGATTAACCTTAACTTTACATTTTTAGATAATCACAGTTCCTTTTTTATATGACAATAAAATGCCACTGTCAATTATTTTAGAAAAACAGAATATAACACTTGGAGAAACAAAAGAAAATGAAGGCATAGTTCTAAATCTTTACACACAAAAGGGAACACCAAGACTAGATGATTTTAAATGTGATTTCTACCCGATGCTGAAAGAAGATTTTTAGCAAACTTTTACATTTTTACAAACTTTCAGAGAATAAAAAAAACATTTTTCTATTTATTTTATTAAGCTAATATAACAGTGATACCAACTCTAAAGACAGAACAAGAATACAAAATTACAGGCTTATCATAAACATAAGTTCAAAGCCTAAGCAAAATATTTGTAAAGCAAATCCAAAAATGTATAAGAAACATACACTCATCTCAATACATACAGAATAAGCATTAAATAACTTTTCAAGCATTTAATAAAAACTCCTAGTAAATTAAAAATAAAAAAATAATTTTCTTAACCTACAACAAGTAAATCAGAAATAAGACAAGGTCGTTGGCTATCACTACTTCTAATCACCATTGTATCCTAGGTTCTAGCTAGAGTAGTAATGCAAAAAAAATACATTTCCTGCATTTTACGTGTATTAAAAAAGAAAAACCAAAACAGACAATATTTATAGATGATCAGAGTTTACATAACAAAACTAAAAAAATGTGTGCAAAGTTTTTTAAATTAAAGGAAAATGAATTAAATTTGCTGAGTACAAAATCAACTTTTAAAAATCAAGTCAATCAAAAAAATGAGATAAAACCATGTATCCCACAATTGACAAATATGTAAATGAGTTTTATTTACAATAACATCTCATATCAAATAATTAGGAATCAATCTAACAAAAATGTACAAAATTTTTAACTTGAGTGATAAAAACTTGAGTCTCTATTCCTATTGATTCTTGTTACACAGCAAACCATTAAACTTATGATCTAAAACAACAATCATTTTATTTTGCTAATGGATTCTGTTGATCGAGAACTCAGTAAAGGAAAAGTGAGTATGGCTTGTCACTGCTCCATGATGTCTAGGACTGGAAAGCCTGAAAGGCTGGAGTGACGGTGGGAGGAAGAATCATCTGAGGATTTGTCCACTCACACACCTGGCTCTGTCCTGGAAGGACTTAAAGTTAGGACTGCTGTGGGAAATACCTCCACGTGGTTTACCCAGGGAACCTGGTAGAATGTCACATTCATTGATCAGAGGCCTCCATTCTACAAAACCATCAGTTCTCTGTACATTGTCACATGGAGTCAATACAATTTCAGTCAAAATTATAATAAATATTGAGTGTGTGTGTATAATTCAACAAACTGGTTCTGAAATCTGAATCAATAGCAGATAAAGAGAAATAGATACACTTGAGAAAGTAAAGGAAGGTGGAAGGAATTACTTGACTAGTTATGAAGACATAAGACTAGAGCAAACGTGACCGCCTGGAATTATCTCAGGAAAATACAAGTAGTCCCATGGAATGCAAATGAGAGCCAAGGAAGAAAACCATGAATATACAGACATTTGATTTCTGCAGGGAAAAAATGCAGCACTGCAGGTCAATGGAAGAAAGATCTGGCACTGTAATAAATGTGCTTGGAACATAGCTATCCATATGGAAAGTTTGAAAAGGGACCACATGACTGACACTATACTAAAAACTAATTCCAAGACAGTTAAACACTTATTTATGAAATGCAAAACAATAAAGACTTTAGGAGATACTTTTTAAGGATTTTAGGAGGTGTATTCATGACTTCATGGTACCATAGAATTTCTTAAGATACACAAGAGCCACAAAAAAATGGTTGCTAATTTTGATTACATGAAAGTCAAGAAAGTAGTTCCTCATAGGACACTCTAAGGAAGTTAAAAAAAAAACAAACAAACAGTAATCCACAGAAGCCTAGGCAACATAGTGAGACCTCATCTCTACAAAAATCAAAGACTTAGCTGGGCCTGGTGGAGTGCACCTGTAGTCCCAGCTACTTGGGAGGCTGAGGTGGAAGGATTATCTGAGCCCAGGTGGTTGAGGCTGTGGTGAGCTGTGATTGTGACACTGCCAGGTTGGGAGACAGAGTGAGATTCCAACTAAAAAAAATAACAAAAAGTAATCCACAGAATAGGAAAAGATATTTCCAACTTCTATGAACAACAAAGGGCTTGTATTAAAAATACATAACAGCATCTATAAGTCATTAATAAGACCAACAAATAGAAAAGTGAACAAAAAACTTGAAAAGTTACTTCAAATAAGAAATTAAAGTGTTCAAAAAACATTTAAAATGACTTTGGGCTCATTTAGTAATAATACAAAAGTACAAATTAAAGACATAATGAGATATTATTTCACAGCGATCTGATTAACAAAAAATAAGGATTCTCACAATACCAGGCGCTGGCAAGAATATGTAGCACTGGAGGCTCTAATAATGAAAATCAGAAGACCTGATAGAAGATAAACCATTATAAGCACTTCAAAAAAACTGGATCACCTAGGAAAGCTGAACATGCCTATGCCTTGTGAGCAGAAGTTCTCTTCATAGATGTTACCCCAAGACATGCACAAGGATGTTCAGAGCATCACTGAAAGTCAAAACAAAACAAAAACCCACAAATGTCTATCAGCAGCATAGTATATTCACAAAATGGAGTTTTATATAGCAATAAATATGAGCAAACTGCAGTGGAACACACTAATATGAATGATACCAAGTTAATGCTGAGTAATAAAAGAAGACTTACAGAAGAATGCATACACAGAGTTCCATTTATTTAAAGTTCAAAAGCAACACAGTATTTAGGGATATACCTATGGATTCAAATGATGCCAAAAAGCAAGTGAATGATTCACTCAGGATGCAGACTACTATTGCCTTTGATGGAAAGGAAGAAGAGATTTGAGAAACACACAGGGACTTTTATTATTATTATTATTATTATTATTATTATTATTATTATTATTGAGTTGGAGTCTCACTCTGTGGCCCAGACTGGAGTGCAGCGGCAGCTCCCGGCCACCGCAGCCTCGACCTGCCGGGCTCCGGCGATCCTTCCGCCTCAGCCTTCCGAGGAGCCGGAATTACAGGTGCGCGCTACCACGCCCGGCTGATTTTTTGATTGATTGTAGAGACGAGGTCTCGCTGCCCAGGCGGGTCTCGAACCCGCGGGCTCAGGCCATCCACTCACCTCGGCCTCCCAAAGCGCGGGATGACAGGCTGAGCCTCCGAGCCCGGCCGCACAGGGACTTTTAAAGGGACCAACGATATTGCATCTTCAGATAAGTGGTGGGGAAATAGGTGTTCATGTTATTAGTCTTCTTCAGATCATAGATATATTTTATGCATGCTCTTTTTACGATGGTATATTTCACAATAAAATTTTTATATCACATTATGTACTACAGTAATTATATAAGTTTTCATCGGAGTCTGTGACCACACAGAATAGACCCCAAACAGTTCAGCAGCAAACCCTGTGGGTCCATAGTTAAAAAGATATTTGAAAGTATAGCCGCCGGGCTTGGTGACTCAGCCTGTAATCCCACGCCTTTGGGAGGCTGAGGTGAGTGGATTGCCTGAGCCCGCGGGTTCGAGACCCGCCTGGGCAGCGAGACCTCATCTCTACAATAAATAAAAAAAAATTAGCCGGGCGTGGTAGCGTGTGCCTGTAGTTCCAGCTCCTTGGAAGGCTGAGGCGGAAGGATCGCCGGAGCCCAGCAGGTCGAGGCTGCGGTGGCCGGGAGCGGCCGCTGCACTCCAGGCTGGGCGACAGTGAGACTCCAACTCAAAAAAAAAAAGAAAGTATAGCCAAGGAGATACAAGCCAGTCAATGATTTCAACAAAGTTAGAGAAACATTTCCAGGTGGTAAAAATTTCAGTAAAAACATTATTTTATATATATATATATTTGAGTTGAGTTCTCACTGTGTTGCCCAGGCTGGAGTGCAGTGGCACGATCATGGCTCACCACAACCTTGACCTCCTGGGCTCAGTTGGTCCTTCCACCTCAGCCTCTCAAGTAGCTAGGACTATAGGCACATGCCACCACACCTGGACAATTTTTTTTATTTTTATTTTTTATAGAGATGAGGTCTCACTATTTGCCTGAGCTTGTCTCAAACTCTGGCTTCAAGCTATCCTCCTGCCTTGGCCTCCAGAAGTGTTGAAATTACAGGCATGAGCCACTGTGCTCAGCCTATTTGTATGTTTTTAAAAATGCTATGGCTGTGTACAAAAATCCTGCCATCCCTGAGCATGTGCATAGCACAGGTATAGGGCCCAGAGACAGTGAACTATCTGGTAATGGTTTGAGAGCAGTGTAGTGAAAGAAAGCAAGCCATTTTTATATTCCAGTCTTGTAGGAATCTACCCTGTGTGAGCAAATTGGAAACAACAGTTATATTCATTGCAGAAATACAGCTAGTGATGACACTTTAAAAGTATGAATTTTGAGCAACTGCAGCAGTGACAGTGAGAACTGCCACAATTAGAATATTCATTTCATTATGAGGATGTGACTAAACAGGTTGCAGAGCATCATGGGACACTGAGGATCAGAAATGATGCAGAATAAGTTGAAAGAAGAGGGTGTTTTGAACAAAGACCAGGAATGGACCATTCCTTAAGCACATCTGGCTAAGTGTTCTGCTAGTTTAGAGGTGGGAAACTGGAAACAGTACCAGGTACAGCACTACAAATCACTGTTGGTTTGTTAAGTATATCTTCTCATAAGAAAATGTCTGACAGTCTTGCAACCAAGTAAAGAAACCCCTTCAGTGATTTCTATAGATGTACGTATTCAGGGTGGAGCCAACTGAGGTTTGTAATTAGAATTCTGGATAGCTATAATGGATAAACAGCAGCCTCCCTTATGGAATAGTGGCTGACCCAAACTTCTTCATACCTGGGCAGAGTTGCACATTGTTACCGTAACATTTTTTTAAAAAATAAACTCTGTCCCCAGGTAACTAATTACCTTCCCTTTGCTATTCTTTCTGCTCCTCCCCTAATGACCACTAAATCTGACAAACTTAAAACTTTGAAAGAGATCCAACTTTTTAACTCAGCCCTAGATTTTTTAGAGAAAGAGAAACTTCCAGATGTAGATCATTTATTTAAATGACAAACCCTTCCTTTAAATTGACAGGCAGCCAACTCACAATTATCCCCAATAATGGAGACTAGGTACAGCAGGCAGAACTTAATTCCACTGATGATCAAAAATGCTCATTTGCCTTCTCTTTTATCAGGTTTTCACCAGAGTTACCAGGTAGTATCTGAAATAAGTGGTTCAAATTTCATCTCTTATTTATCTTGCCATTCCTCAAGTGAGAGGACTAATAAGTCACTGGAGTCAGGCAATAGGCAAAAGAGATCCAAGAAGAATAAAATCACGTAATCCCTTAACCAGATAATCACCCTTGAGTCAATAAAGTTGAACGTGTTCTCTCCTCCATTTTAAGGTTAATTTAGAAACTGCATGTTTTTATTCTGAACACAAATACCTGGGGCGACCAGATGGTCCCACTCCACCGCTCCTGTCAACAATATGTCTATCGACATGCCCTTTACTTCCTCCTCTTCTCATCTTCTTCTTCTTTCCTTCCTTCCTCCCTCCCTCCCTCCCTCCCTTCCTTCCTTCCTTCCTTCCTTCCTTTCTTTCTTTTCCTGTTCACCACAAGCTAGCACTCTGTTCTAGGGCCTCTTTTCCCTGAATTTTTACTACAGCAGAAAACACATAAGTTCTACAGGAGCAAAAATGGGCTCCAAAGATTAGTTGAGGTTCCTGAGGAACAGGGAGCATCTCCTAGCTGCATCCTCTTCCTCCTCCCGGGGATGACATCACTCTTGCCACTTCTCCCTGGTGCCGGGGACAAGAACTAACCTCTGTTGTACCCTAGCTCTACGCCAGACATTGCTGGGTGCCCTACATCCATTCCCTGTGAAACCTTGCCTTTAGCTAAATGCAGGATCGGTTTATTATGCCTATTTCACAGTCCTCAAAGGGATTGTTTTATTCTACTATAAGCAGCAGAGACAAAATAGAAATCCAAACTTTTACTGGTTCTACCACAAAATACCGCCAGGCAGGAGATACACAGTATCTCTTACTATGTTTGATCTAAAATTTGGTTGATGTACTGTGTTTTCCATATTCATTCCCATTTACAAAGGAAATTTTAAAATAGTTAGTACATTAATATTTTTAATTCCAAAACTAAATAAAATGAAATTATAGTTTGAAGATTTTAATGGATACTGAAATAAATGTGGTTTCACTTAAAATACTTCAAGGGAATTTCAGAAAAATATAAAGATAAAAAATTTTGTGTATTACTTCCAGTTAAGGAAGTTGTATTATCCAGTTTGTTGTATTATCTCTGTCCCCTCCAAAAATTCTACTAGAATGACAATGAAGATTTGTTTTTAAGTCATAAATCCACAAGACCACAAGGGAATAAAGGAGAAGAGAAAAAAGCAACAAAATTCTTGATGTTAGAAAGCAGATAAATGAGTGCAAATAAATGAGCACATCCAAGAAGGCAAACAGCTAAAACAGCAGTCAGGAAAGGCAAGAAAAACCAGATTTATGAAGTAGTGATCGATGATCTGCATGAGATTTCCAAATACAGTAGTCTTCTCTTACCTACAGCTTCAGTTTCCCATGGTCAATAGCAGTCTGAAAATATTCAGTTAAGAATTCCATAACAAACAATTCTTAGGTTTGAAATTGCCAGTTGTTCTGAGTAGTGTGATGAAGCCTCAAGCTATCCAGCTCCGTTCTGCCCCAGTATGTGACTCCCACCATGGACCAGCGTACCCATGCCACCCATTAGTCATTCGGTAGCCGTCTCAGTTGACAGATCGACCGTCATGTTATCACAGTGCTTGTGTTCAAGTAACCCTTATTTTACTTAATAATGACCCTAAGGGGCAAGCACATTGTGCCTAATATAAAAATCAAGCTTTCTCGTTGGATGTATGTACAGGAAGACACAAAGTATGGGTAGGGCTTGGGGCTGTCCATGGTTTCAGGCATCCACTGCGTGTCTTGAGAACACAGTCCCTGCAGGTAAGGGGGAAACTATGCCACGTATTTCCATGCCAAGAGCCAGGTGCCTGCTTTTCCCTCCTACGGCAGAAAACAAAAGCTTATCTTCCAGAGGAGATAAGCCAGAGGGTCTCTGGGCTGAAAAACCCCACGCCCAATCAATGACAGGATATACTGAAAGCGGGCGGTTACATATTAGTATTAGTAAGAGCTTCTGCTCTTCAGACCTCTTGGCGTGCTGCCTTCCAGAAACCTGGATTATTTCCTCCAATAAGGTACTGAAATGTCTTTCTCTAGGCAATCTGAATATCTCAAGAAAAAAGGCCGAAAGATATTGATATTGGCTCTGCCCCATGTAACCACCCAAGCAGATTGCCCTGATTTTCAGTCCACAGTTGGCCTGAGCTACATGTAGTTTACAGTTAGCTCTCTAGTGCCCTACCCTCAAACATGAGCAGAAAGACTCGTCTCTGAAATTTTAGGAATGCCTGTCATATGAAAAACAGAGGGACCAAGTAAACAAACATCCAAAAATTCCCGTCCAAACCCTGCATGCCTGAGTCACTGCATCTTCCTGACTCTGAGCATATGTTGAATCACCGTTCCCGGGGTGAAGGGGCCTGGTGGGAATTCTTCGGAAGTAGGAGAGGTCTTTGAACCTCAGCTTGTTGATTGTGTGTGGGAAGAAACCCCAGTGAGGAACTAGAGAGTCTTCATCATTGCCTCTTAGCACAAGTGCCAGGCATGACGTTTGTCATATAGAAGACACAATAAAAATATATTGGGTGACTGTAAGAACGGCCATCATTAATAAAACAAACAACAACAGATGCCAGCGAGGATGTGGAGAAAAAGGAACGCTTCTGCGCTGCTGGTGGGAATGCAAACTTATACAACCTCTCTGGAAAACAGTTTGGAGATTTCTGAAGGAACTAGAAATTGACCTTCCGTATGACCCAGAAATTCCCCTTCTGGGAATATACCCAGAGGAACTCAAATTATTCTACAAAGAAGATACCTGTACACATATGTTTATTGCAACTCTATTCACAATAGCATAAACATGGAACCAACCATGCTGCCCATCGAAGCTAGACTGGATAAAAAAAAAATGTGGTACATATACACAATGGAATATTATGCAGCCATAAAGAATGACAAATATATGGACTCTGCAGCAACCTGGATGTATTTGGAGTCGCTCGTACTCAGTGACCTATCACAGAAACAAAGAGCAGAGTACCATATGTTCTCACTCATAAGAGGACCTCAAACAGTTATAATACTATAAAAAAGCGATTGGCAGTCGTGGGAAACTGTTGGTGGAATTGGCAGTTGATGGGGAAGGAGAAGAGCAACGAGAAAGGAAAAATTAGGAAGAAAAAGGAAAGAAAATGGGGGAAAACGTTTACCTCACGTACCAACCGTGGACACGGCTGCATCGATTGCTGAGGAAGACTCTGATCAGGCAAGTTTCTTTATTTTTTTTAATTGTCACTTTAAAGATGCGGGGTACATCTTTAAGGGTTAGGTACATACATGATCATCATACAGGTAAAGTTTGGGTACTCTTATTGATATTATGTGCCCTCCCCCCGGCGGGCAATTTTCCTTTTTTTTTGAGTTGGAGTCTCACTCTATTGCCCAGGTTGGAGTGCAGTGGCACACTCACAGTCACTGCAGCCTTGGCCCGCTGGGTTCAGGTGATCCTTCCAAGCCTCAGTCTTCCAAGTAGCTGGAACTACAGGCATGCACCACCACACCCGGCTAATTTTTGATTTATTGTAGAGATAAGATCTCGCCAGGTTGCCCAGGCTGGTCTCGAACCCATGGGCTCAAGCAATCCTTTCACCTTGGCCTCCCAAAGTACTGGGAGTATAGGCGTGAGCCACCGCGCCCAGTGGTAATTTTCTTTATAAGTGATCGCTTTCCCCTGTTGTGAGTTGTGTTCTGTCAAGACCTTCACAGAGTAGAAATTTGTTAGGCAGGACCTTCTCAAGCAGCAAAAATATGGTTCAGTTTCTTGGGGGTTTTTTGGGCAGGGGGGGCGTTGAGACAGCATTACTATCAGTGATACCTGCTCACAGGCAGATGCAGGACTTGTTTTTGTTGTTGTTTTTTAACATATATTTTTATTTTAAAATTGTGGGGTACAGTTAAGGGTTAGGTATACAAATATGTTATATATGACCTGCCTCTGCACTTGACTTTGACTTCATGGTCTTCTGCTTAAACACAAGGCAAACACAGCTGTGGGCAGGAAACGTGATACTGTAGTCCTTCCTCCGCTGGGTGAAAATGGGGAAATGGAGATCTATCAACCCGAAGGAGATAGTTCATGAGTTTAGGTGATGGACCCCAAAGTGAGAAAATAATGAAAAGATTCCCCAAAGTTTGATTTGCCTGTCACCCAGGCCAGAGAAACCTCATTCTACAGGGAGGCCACTGCCAGGATCATTGAATCGCTTTGCGAATGCTCTTTGTTTCTGTGGCAGAAACATCACTTGCTTTGTAAAGTAAGAAATATGGTTCATTTTTCTTGATGTTTGAGTAATACTGCATATTCTAAATGATGTCTAATAATCGGCCAAGCACAGTGGTTCACACCTATAATCCCAACACTTTGGGAGGCTGAGGCAGGAGGCTCGCTTGAGCCCGGGAGTTTGGACCAACCTAGGCAATATAGCAAGACCTTATCTCTACCCCAAAGCAAAAGAATTAGTGGTGGCATGCAGCTGTAGTCCCAGCTACTTGGAGGCTGAGGTGGGAGGATCGCTTGAGCCCCGGAGGCCGAGGCTGTGTAGAGTTGTGATCGTGCCACTGCACTCCAGCCTGGTGACAGTGAGACCCTGCTAGCTGGGGAGCAAAAGAACTGAAATACTGATACAGAGCACACATGAAATATCAATACAGAAAGCGCGTGCCATATCAGGAAGCAGTCAACGGTATATTTCTCAAGTTCATAAATTTTGGGGGGGTTGAGGCAGTTGAGTATCTTGAGACATTGCACGAATGAGAACATGCCCTTGGGCTTGGTTGTTGTCTCCAGGTTACCACACAGTTTACTATAAAAATAAGCATTTCACTTGCCAAAAAAGTTTGCTTCACGCTGAAGAAAAAACCATGTAATTAACCAACCAAGAAATTTATTGAATACCTGGAATGTGCAAAATGTCTGCATTGAATGCCAGAAATATTTATACCTAGCCTTCACAGGGCTAGTGATCTAACTGGAAAGGAAGGTCTACAGAAAGTCCAAATAATCATCATCACTAACATTTGCTAAGAGAATGTTCCCGGCACTAGGCTTTATATACATTCATCTCAGTTAGCCCCATTTAATTCCTACAATCACCTTGAAAATACTTCACCCCTGTAAATAAAATTGTTATTCCAGTTGAGGAAACCAAACTACAAAGAATGTAGTGATTGACCCAAAGTCACGCAGCTAAGAAACGACAGAGCTGGGAATCAAACCCCAGGCAGGTTGACTTTAGGGTCTGGCCTATAGTTCATCCTCACTCTATGACCTCTAGGTAGGATGAAATGAGCATTTTGAGTTAAAACCAAAAAAATTAAAAGATAAAGGTATAATCGAACAGTAAATTGCAACTTAAATATCTTTTTTAGTATCATTTTATTGTCAAAATGGGGAAAAAGGGAAGCTGAGACTCAGCAAGTAAAAGGGAGACTTAAGCAAAAACCTAGAGACGGGCAGGCCTTTGGAAAAGAAGGTGCCAAGCAAACCTTAGAGGCAGAAACACAGTCAGTGGGGGTTGAGAAACTGAAAGGTGGTCTAGGTAGCTAAAGCAGAGAGAGAAGGCTACCAAGTGGCACCAGCTAGCACTGGGGAGCTGACCAAGCAGGAACCAAATCAGGCCAGGTCACGTCTGTCAAAGTAAGGAGTTTGGAGCTTTTCGAATACATTTTCTCTGTATTTGAAAATACAGTCAAAACACATGATCGATGTTGTATGTTAACCCCAAACCATCTAAATGGGTTAGACGGTTTTCCAAGCATCAACTTTAGGTGTCACTGGATAACCCAGCAGGATTGGGGAGGGTGACGAAAGCAAATACAATGGGGAAGCCTTCTTTTTTAACAGTCAGAATTTTGAGTTCTGAAACAGAAGCCACGATTCCATTTATTTTGTGACCGTTTGAAGATGGAAGCTCTTCATCAGCCTTGAAAGCAAAATCTTCCCCCTGCCGCCCCCAATTGACCTGTGCCCCCGGGGCCCACACATTGCAGTCTCCCTGCGACGAAAACCCTTCATTTCCAAAACGGCCGTTCATCTTCACCATCAATGGTTACTAAGTTAATTGAGTAAGGCTCAACTGAAGCAGATCTTTTCCACGTCTTTAAACAGCCTCCCTGTTTAAGTCAAATCCCTTGGATTAGAGACTAAATTTAGCCCTTTGATTTGGACCCTGCTTCCAGGATTCCTTGGGAATGTAGGACGTGGAACAGTTTAGAGACGCCAATCCCCACTGAAACATGAAACTGACAGCCCCTCGTCTGCCTTCCCCTTTCGGTTCCCATTCCTTCTCTAGAAATGCCACTTGGAAGACCCAGGGTCTATCCTTTTATGCTGTACAGCACCCCCTGCCTCAGTAAACCCACCCCAGATTAATTGGCTCTACTACAGCCTTCACAGCTGTATACAAGATGTTGGGGAGCATAGCGGAGAGGGGTGGTGATGGTTGCCTGCACGCTGTCATTGCGTTGTAAGAACAGACTCGCCTCCTTTAGAAATGGCAAGATAATAGAATGTAATAGCAGAACCTCTTGGCAATCAATGCCATCATGGAAATAAGAGCACATCTCAGTGACAACAACAAAGACGGAATGTGAAACAACAAAGCCCTCTCTCTCTCTTGGCCCGCACTCTCAAGAGCAGCTCATTACTTTAAACTTTCCACCTTCGCTGGAAGCACAATTAGAAACATGCGTTTCCACGGGCATTAAATCCACTCACTGGCTCACTCTGCCCTCATCAGAACACTCAATGGGGCCCAATTAGCTGAATGGTCATAAACAGAGGTTTGCGACTTGAGAACACAGACGGAGAAAATTCCTGGAGCCAAAAGAGAGCGGAGAAAAACTGGCACACCCCAAATTAGTAATTACCTGAAATCTATAGAGTTCTAGTTTTGACCTGAGCCTTCTTTGCTTTTATGGACAAAAACACTGAGTTCTCCTAGAGCAGAAATAAATACCCTGTTCGGGTGGCAGAATATTTTTTTCAAATTTAGTCAACCTTTTAAAATTAGGATATCTCGCAGACTGTCTGAATCCCTCGAAAAGAAGTCAGAAAGTTCGCCCACACTGAGCCGCCTTCCTGCACGGCCACACAGCTGGAGGTGACTAGTGTCTGCCCCACTCAGGGAATATGTGTTCTGCACCACCGCTCTCCCCACCCTCCCAGCTCGCCTCCCAACTGGACCCCCTTCCCCTGTTCACACACCTACCTTGAGCCTAGAGGGGTCGACGTAGCATCACAACTGACCAGCTTGAGAAGCTACTTCATTAACCTCCCCGTGCCTCGGTCTTGTTTTGTTTTTAATAAAAAATGGGGTATTCCTATTCATTCCCTGGTTTGCTGTGAGAATTAAATGAGATAAAATATATCAGTTGTTAAGAATTGTGCCTCAGACATTTGCTAAATTGGCTCTCGATGAATTGGGTCATTTGACTTTCTTAAATTTTTCCTGGAAAATTGGCTTTCAGTGACTCCACCCGCTTCAGGCGTAGAGGCATCCTCTAAGGAGGCTGACAGAGTCGGTTAAAGAAATGGATGCAACGGAGACACAAAAAGGCAGGCTTCTCCTAGAAGCAAAGACACAGTCACAACTCTGGAAAGAGAAACAAATCTCCCTAACGCAGCACAGCCTTCACGGATGCTTTCCAGAGAGCCAACCATGCAAGAAGGAGTTGGGTGGTTGTTGCTTAGATAAAAACCTCCCAATGAAGACAACAGTTTCCCCTAAATAGTGCAAATATAGGCCCAACTTGATTATCTTTAAAACAGAATTGTGACTGATACACAATAGAAGCCAGCAAATTTAGCCATCACTGGGTCTCCGTGCTTATAGTAACCATCATCACCGCCGCCTGCCCAGAGAACATAACCCGATCGGGTTTCCCGGGGAGCAGCAGCAAACGCAGTGCAGTTTCCACCGAGAGCCAGTCTGTTATAAAGAAGCTTGGGAACAACTTTGATCCAGAACACACTGCCAATCATTTTTATCACAAAAATGCTACTGTGAGGTTATCAATAGGGTGGACACAGGGTTGAAAAGACAAAATACCAGAGACCGTAGATCAGCGTTGCCTAACCCTGACCTCCTTACTGCAGGTGAAGGTAAGGATCGGAGAAATGTGACAGAGGGGTGATGGGGGAATAGATCAGGACCAAACAAAGGGAAACAACAGCAGAGCCATGGCCCATGGGTGCCTGAGGAAAAAGGCAATTTATTTTTTAGGAGCTCTCAGGCCTTAATTCATGTCTGCCCAGGACCCTGGGGAGAATTCTGCTGTGTGAGTAAGATCTCAGCTTTGCTCCAGTAGAGGCTGTTCACCCTCTTGGGTCCATCTGCCTCAACACCATCCTTTCCCAGGGGTCTTCAGGGCCCTGCAGTAAGAGAAAGGGGTGAGAAAACACCTCATCCAAATGCACATGATGAGAGGAGTGTTTTTGTTTGTTTTTGTTCAGTTAAACATTTTCCTTTTTGCCTTAATTCATCCAGAAGATTGGTTAAGATCACACCATAGAATATCTTTGAAGATTCTCAACTAGGTTAAGAAACCGTTACTCCTCTCACGGGCAAATGGTGAGTGTTTCTCAGTTGACATAATAATGGGGCATGCTACTGGCAGTTAGAAGGCAGGGGCCAAGGATGTCAAATTTTCTATTAATACTCAGGAGATTCAGGCACAAACAAGTAATATCTAACCCGAAGTGCTGAGGGCAGCCCCACTGAAAAACATCCAATGATTCATTATTATTCCTGTTCAAATAGAGCATGAGCAAAATCTGCCCAGAAACACAACAAATTCATTTCAGTAGACTAATTAGTTCATATCTGATCCCATTCCATGCCCAAATACCACTGTTAGAAAGTAGGTTAGCTAGTTCAACCTCTATGGAAAACAGTGTGGAGATTCCTAAAAGAACTAGAAATGGACCTTCCATACGAGCCAGCGATCCCCTTTCTGGGGATACACCTGGAGGAACTTGAACCACTCTACGAAAAAAGATACCTGCACACACATGTTTATTGCAGCACTTTTCACAATAGTAAAACGATGGAACCAACCGTGTGGCCCATCAAAACTGAACTGGATTCAACACTGTGGCCCATACAGAAGATGGAACATTACACAGCCATAAAGAACAAATTATGGACTTCCCAGCAACTTGGATGGATTTAGAGTCTATCACACTCAGTAATCTAGCACAGAAACAAAGAACCAAGCACCACATGCTCTCACTCGGAAGCAGACCCTGAGCATTTGCCATAACACAGTGGGGAAGAGACTGACAATAGGGGAGCTCTGCCAGGGGAGAGGGGAGGCACGTAACATCAGTAGGGGCACCTGATCTCAAGCCGGGCGAGGTGGGGACCAAAGCCAAAGGGAGGCCCAAACTTGACCAGTACAATGACCACTTATCTAATCCTGAATTATACCCCACATCTTTCGAATAAAAAAATTTTTTGAAGTAATTTAGCTGAATTTTCCGTTGAGAAGGAATATCAGTGTTGGCAACAGCAGTCTCTATTCAAGATATCCTTCTAGAACTTCTGTCCTTTCTTTGCCGTTTCTGAAATAAGTCCACATGACCACACACTTCCTCCAAAAACTCCAATTCCTCCCTTTGCATAGAGATAAGACCAAAATCCTAGGACGTACTAGCCCCTATTCTGGGTGTCAGGAGCAGCCCTAGTGAACCAGACAGGAGAGATGCATATTCTCATCAGGACTCCATTTTGGAAAGGGGAGACAAGCAATGAACTAGTGAATAAATAACGAAAAAGGTTATTTTTAGTGATGAGAGGGGGCATGAAAGAGGGTGCTATGAGGGCTGTGGGGGGCTAGAACTCCCTCGGTGGAACAGTCAGAAACAGCGTCCCTGAGAAGGGGCCAGGGAGCTGATTCCCAGGTGACATGAAGGAACTTGCCGCGTGAAGATGTGTCGTGATGGGCAGAGCCTCTGGCAGAGAGCACAGCTAGAGCCAAAGCTTAGGGAGGGATGGAGCAGGCATGTTCCAGGAAAAGGACTTCAGTGTGGCAGAGTGAGGGGGGAAAGAGTTGGAGATCTGAGTTGGGACCAGTTCAGGAAGGTCACTGGAGAGCACCCAGAGAAACATCTAGATTTTATTCAAGGTGCAGTGGGAAGCTGTTGAGGAGTTACAAGCAGTGAAGTAACAGGATCAAATGCCCTTTTTCGAAAGAGCACCCTGGCTGCTGTGTGGAGAACGAATGGGTTGTAGAGGCCAGATTGCAGGGACACTGGCTGAAAGGCTGTTGGACAAAAATTTGGAACAACTGCTTCCTAACGTCCCTTTCAGCCCACAGAGTCTATCTTTGGTCTTACGGTTCATAAGAGGCCATGAGTACAAGACAGAGCCCAGCAGATGGAGTCTTGGTAGCTAAGGCCCTTTGGCTGGCAGGATCATTTTTCACCAAAAACATCAATTCTCTAGAGCGGCGACAAGGACCCTGCAGTTTCATAACCTCACATCCTGCAATCGTGTGGAAGCTCTGTGACCAGGAACCCAGAATAGTACTAGCAGAAGCGCTCTGAGGGTTTAAAGCCAAAAGGTCTCTACATGTGATGTTCAAAGCACAAAAATATTTCTAACTGCTAATACTGGACACAAAAGTAAAAGGTATTGATTTTTCCCTCCATTGTTATTGTTAATCAATTCGGTTTTTCCAAAAGTCTCCCTGTAACTGGAACTCTGAACGAAAAATACACTTCATGGTGTGCCCTGTCCTCTCCCCCAGTAGCAGATAACCCACATGACCAAGAAGGGGCATCTGGCAGTCATTATTGTCCTGGGATCACAGCCGCTCATAGAGGAATTAAAAAGGCTGCAAGGAAGGATATGGAAATCAATTGTTAACTCAATTTAATTATTTAATTACTGGTTTTTTTTTTTGGTTTTTGGGGGGGTTTGGTTTAAGACTCGGTTACTTTTCATAAACATTTGCATGAGGTCGGCAGCAGGTCTTTCCCTGATTAAACAGCCTAAATTTTAAATTTATGTTTCCGTCCAAATGTTTGACTGCCATGCCAGGGTTTGGCTTCCTCGGGGTAACTTCCTAAACTTAGAACCGTCTTCCTGTGGATATTTGGATATTCTGGAGGAAGACGTTCAAAGCCCTCCACCCAGGCTCCAGGAGCTCTCATCATTATAACAAAGCAGCCTTTCCCTGAGGCAAATTACCTCTCTCTTGTGGAGGGGGTCATCATTGATGCTTGCTGAATAACTGTGCTATTAGTAAGAATCCCGCGCCTTTGGGAGGCTGAGGGGAGTGGATTGCCTGAGCCCACGGGTTTGAGACCCGCCTGGGCAACTTGGCGAGACCTCATCTCTACAATAAATCAAAAAATCAGCCGGGCGTGGCAGCGCGCACCTGTAGTTCCAGCTACTTGGAAGGCTGAGGCAGAAGGATCGCCGGAGCCCAGCAGGTCGAGGCTGCGGTGGCTGGGAGCGGCCATGGCACTCCAGTCTGGGCGACAGAGTGAGACTCCAACTCAAAAAAAAAAAAAAAAAGAAAGAAAAGAAATTATGTAACGCTGACATTTACCTAAGAACACATTTTGACTTCTGCCCTAATTCAAAAATATAGGCAGGGTTTACACATAACTCACAAACAGAGCTAAATCTTGGAACAAAATAAAGTCTAGGGAAGAAGCATCTAGTCTGCTTCCTGTAGGGGCTTCCTGTTCCTGCTTCCACCCTGACACGCCTTTCTCCATATCCCCAACTCGCTCTGTAGTTACAGATGACCTTGTGATTCGTTTTTGCCACAGAGATCTAAGGAAGAATCTGCTACCAAGTTTTTACTTTCCTGATGCAGCTAGCATCACAGCCTTCCCTATCCTGCTTTCTTCCCCGTGTCCTGCGTTAAACAGGAAGGTGGATGCGGCTGCACCAGCCAGCTTGCAAACACAGAGATGCCATCCTAAAGCCTTGAGATTGTGAAGCTGCTGAACAAGGATCGGCAGCTGCTTACATCTCCACAGAATGTTCTTCCATGAAAATAAGCAGTTGCAGGATTCAACTGTGGAGCAAAAGAAGAACAAAGAGCCTGGAAGCATAATTGCCATCAAAATGGCCCCTTGGATTATACTGACATCATCAGGAAAGAATTCCTCCTCTGCCTGACTCTGCGCTAATGCTCTTCTCTGAACACAACAGAGACCTGGTCCTTACGCTTCTTACCTCAGTGGGGAAAAAGGAGGTCAAGAGCAGAATGACAGGGAACTTCAACATTGCAGTCCACAGAAGACCTGTGGAGTTGTAGAGTTGAAGGAAGACTTACCTACACTAAGATTGGGTTGACAAGTGCTTCAAAAACCATGCAACATTATAGAAATAACCGGTATGAGTGTGTGTGTGTGTGTGTGTGTGTGTGTGTGTGTGTGTGTGTGTGTGTGTGACATACGTTCTATCCTCCCTTTTAATTCTGTGACCTTACATGTAGCATCCCTAAGAAATGGGCATTCAACCTTAGTTTGAATTTTTGCAGTTCCAGAAAGTTCAGAACAGTATCAGGTGCTATAGACACATAGCTCTGATCATCAGAAATTCAAAAGTCTTCCTCACATGTTTTTCTACTTTGTGGTGCTATGTTTTCTTTCTTTTCTGCCCTTGACCTCATTCAAGTATCTGACACCAGGCCCTGGGCACCTCCGCTCCGAGCTCAGGCGGTTTTTTTCTTTTTTTCTTCAGCGAAAGCCATCAACCAGGTGGCACGCTTCAGACTTTCTTATCAACAGCACCCTTGCTAAAATCTTACATCCATAACTAAACTCAGTTACATAGTGGTTGGGCAGTCAGTGCACGGTACAGTGGGACTCGCTTCTCATCTGGCCACCTCTATCTGTAGAAGCTCAGAATGTGTTCACTTTTATTTTTTAATCACATCGTATGAGTCTTTGCCACAGGAACTGAAATAACCCTTGCACACACTTAACAAAGGGCTTAAAAACAGTGTTCAGCAGACATAGATTGTTATTGATGTCATTTTATACTGTTTTGTACACCATCATGGCCTGTTGATATTATGCTCCAAAAAAATGCTCTCAAAGTGCCATTATTCAGCAGTTGTGTTTCTGACCTTTTAATACAAATAAATATATGAGACTTCATTTTAAATTTGAGCACGTGGTTTGGGCCCTTTTTCCTAAACTGCCGTTTGAATATTTGTTCTATCCTCCTCTGCATGGGTGCTCCTTCCAGTTCTATTCTTGCCACAGATTTGACAAGCGTTCTTCAACAGTTTCGTAGCCAAGGCAGAGACAGAGCCCTGTGGTACCGCAAGAGCCACACCTCTGTTGCTTGCCATGGACCCTGATCCACCCTCTGCGGCAGCAGTGTTTCAAGCAACCGTCAGTTCGCCCAGATAGATGCTCACTTATCTCCACTCCTCCAAACTGTACCTCAGAAATTCCCCAAGGATTTGCGGAAATCCTTGTCTCCTACCTGGGAGCCCAGGCAAGTTTTTGACAGCCTGCTACATCCCCAGCCATAGGAACACTACCAGGAGTGGATCACACAACTTCTGAATAGCTTTTGGCAAATGGGTCTACCACATGAAATGAACAAAAAAATTATCAATCCAGCCATACGAAGAAGTTAAGATTGGTTTTGTAAAACTTATTTCTTTAAACTGTGATTCCTGCTATCCATTGTTTCCCGTTTTGTCTATAGGTAATCTGTTTAATTAGTCACTCCAGAACTTTTTCAGTATATTAATGTTTTTCTTGAGCCAACTGTGAGGGTTAATTTCAGGTGTCAACTTGACTGGACCACAACGTGCCCAGATATTTGGTCCAGCATTCTGGATGCTGCTGTGGGAATGTTTTGAATGAGATGAGCATTTAAATCCATGGACTGAGTAAAGGAGATTGTCCTCCGCAATGGGTGTAGCTCTCATTAAATTAGTTGAAGACCTAGAACAAAAACCTTGTGCTCCCTAGAGCACAAGGCCTTGAACTAGAACCTCAACTCTTCCTGTTTCTATACCAGCTTCTGGTTTTCAGACTCAAACAGAGACACTGGCTCTACAATATATATTGATATCTCTATATCCTTATATAATCTTTATATAATATTTACTATAAATATATACATTTATGAGTCTGAGTATATACAATACATATCAGATCATGATTTTATGATAGATATCTATTGGTTCTGTTTCCCTGGACAACCTTGACTCATACACTGTATTTTGAAAATGAAGACATTTTTCTTCTATCTCAGGTATTCTGATATCGTTTTCATTTTGTACTAGGCAAGTTTTTGCAAAAAGGAAACCAGAAAACTCAGTATCTCTGAAAGGTTATGTATAGATTTCTATGTATGGAACACAAGGATAATTTAAGAGATAAACACTGTTCAAAACAACACTAGCATATTTTATTAATTATCAGCACAATCCTAATAAGATGAGTCTACTTAAGTTGCCATGCGTTGTAAAACAACATTTTATTTTTTTATTTCAATTATTTATTTATTTTTATTATAAAGATGTGGGATACAAGTCAGGGTTAGGTCTGCAAACGTTGATTATGCAGGTGCCCTTGTTGATGAGGTTGCCCCTCCCTCCCCTGGCAGTTTCCCTCAACTGCCAATCCCACCCCCCGCCCCTGACAGTTTCCCACTGTTGCCACTCCTTTCTTATACTATTATGATACTTGTTCAAGGTCCGCTTACGAGTGAGAACCTATGGCACTCCGTTCTTTGATCTGTGATAGATCACTGAGTATGATTGACTCCAGATCCATCCAAGTTGCTGCAAGTCCATATGTTTGTCATGCTTTATGGCTGCATAATATTCCATTGTGTATATGTGCCACATTTTTTAATCCAGTCCAGCTTCGGTGGGCAACATGGTTAGTTCCATGTTTTCGCTACTGTGAATACAGCTGCAACAAACATACGTGTGTAGCTATCTTTTCTGTAGAATGATTTGAGTTCCTCTGGGTATATTCCCAATAGGGGAACTGCTGGGTCATATGGAAGGTCAATTTCTAGTTCTTTCACAAATAGCCACACTGTCTTCCAAAGAGTTTGTACTAGTTTGCATTCCCACCAGCAGTGTAGAAGCATCCTCGCCGGCATCTGTAGTTGTTTTATTAATGATGGTCATTCTTACTGGGGTTAGGTGGTATCTCAATGTGGTTTTGAGTTGCATTTCTTTGATGATGAGTGACGCTGAGCACTTTTTCATGTGTCTGTTGGCTGCCTGTATATCTTCTTCTTCTTTTCATGTCTTTTGTCCACTTTTTAAACGGGCTGTTTGTTTTTTTCCCTTTGGTGCGTTTGAGTTCCTTATAGATCCTAGATGTTAGGCCTTTGTCAGATATACAGTTGACAAATATTTTTTCCCATTCTGTGCTGTCTCCCTGCTCTCTTGATGGTTTCTTTTGCTTTGCAGAAGCTCGTTAATTTGATGAGGTCCTACTTGTCTATCTTATTTTTTAAGGTATTAGCCTTTAGGGATCTGAATAGGAATTGGTTGCCAGTTCCAATTTCCATAAGGGTGTCTCCTGCGTTTTCTAAGATTCTTATAGTTTGAGGTTCTACATTTAGGTCTTTGATCCATTTAGAGTTAATTTTTGTGTATGGTGAGAGGTAGGGGTCCTGTTTCAGTCTTCTGCATGTGGTCAGCCAGTTTTCCCAGCACCATTTGCTGAAGAGGTCCTCCTCTACCCAGTGGTTGTTGTTGGAGGCTTTGTCAAAGATGAGTTGATTGAGAAATTGAGGCTTTGCTTCCAGAATCTCTATCCTGTTCCATTGTCCTATGTGCCTGTTCTTGTACCAACACTAGGCTGTTTTGTTACTGTAGCCTTATAGTAAAGTTTGAAGTCTGGAAGTGTGATCCCTCCTGCTTTGTTTCTTTTGCTAAGGATTATTTTGGTTATTTGTGGTCATTTATGTTTCCATATGAATTTCTGTATTGTCATTTCCAGGTCTGAGAAGAATGATGTTGGTAACTTAATGAGTATTGCATTGAATCTGTGATTGCCTTTGGTAGGATGGACATTTTAACAATGTTGATTCTTCCTATCCATGAGCATGGACTATTTTTCCATTCATTTGTATCTTCTTGGATTTCTTTGAGCAGTGTTTTGTAAAGGGCTTTCACTTCTCTGGTTAGGGTATGCCGAGGTATTTCTTTTTTTTTTATGGCTATTGTGAATGGGATTGTGTTTTTTATTTGGTTCTCTGCTTATTGTTGGTGTATAGGAATGGAACTGTTTTTTGCACATTTCTTTGTACCCTGAGACTTTGCCAAAGTCCTTTATCAGTGCAAGCAGATTTTTGACAGATTCTCTTGGATTTTCAAGGTACAGGATCATATCATCAGCAAAGAGGGATAACTTGACTTCCTTTTTTCCTATTTGGATACCCCAGATTTCCTTCTCTTGCCTAATTGCTGGAGCTAGGACTTTCAACACAATGTTGAACAAGAGGGGTGAGAGTGGGAAGCCTTGTCTTGTTCCAGTTTTCAGGGAAATGTTTCCAGTTTCTGTCCATTTAAAAATATGTTAGCTTTGGGTTTATCATAGATGGCGCTTACTATTTTGAGGTATGTTCCTTCTGAATGTTTGAGGGTTTTTATCAAGAAGGTATGCTGGATTTTATCAAAAGCTTTTTCTGCATCTAATGAGATAATCATGTGGTTCTTGTTTTTATATCTGTTGATGTATTTAATGACATTTATGGTCTTGTGAATGTTGAACCAGTCCTGCATCCTGGGGATGAAGCCTACTTGGTCATGGTGGATGATTTTTGAGATGTGTTTTTGGATCCAATTTGCTAGAATCTTGTTGATGATTTTTGCATCTATGTTCATAGGGGATATTGGCCTGTAGTTCCCTTTTTTGTGTGTGTGAATTTTTTCCCCGTTTGGGCATCATTGCGATGTTAGCTTCATATAATGATTTGGGGAGGATTCCGTCTTTCTCAATTGTCTGGAATACTTTCAATAGGATTGGTATCAGTTCCTCCTTGTACATTTTGTAGAATTCTGCAGGAAAGTCATCCAGTCTAGGACTTATCTTGGTAGGTAGTTTTCTTATGACAGAGTCAATTTCCTGGGCTGTTATTGGTCTATTTAGTGTCTCAATGTCTTCTTGTTTCAACCTGGGGAGGTTGTGTGATGCCAGAAAGTCCTCCATTTCATTTAGGTTATCAAGTTTGTTTCCATGTAGGTGTACATAGTAATTTCTGTTAATCTTTTATATTTCCTCAGGGTCAGTTGTGATTTGATCTTTTTTATTTCTGATTGTGTTTATTTGGGTTTTTTCTCTCTTTTTCTTGGTCATTCTGGCCCATCAATCTTGTTAATTCTTTCAAATAACCAGCTTTTTTTGTTGTTGTTGATGTAAAACAACATTTTAAATAATCATATGTGTTGATAGAAATTTCTTATTTTTTCCCCAGCTGCTAACAAATTTTTTTTTCACAAGTGAAAGCATGTTGACCTTGCAAAATATAGGTTTTAGTTAGAAAGTCCAGGATGGATCTTTTTAGTTGGTTGCTATTTGGTCACACAGATAACAAGATTTATGAAGAGAAAATGCAGGTGCAAATATGCTTTGAGTCAGTGTTAAGATTGAGTATACTGTTGGTTCCCAAGCTCTTTAAGGCAAAGACATGTGGTAGTTTGACATGAGCACTGAGAGGAAAAATCATAATACCCAAATTCTTCAGCTATCTTCATTTCAAAATGAAGCAGCAATCGAGGAAAAATCTTTGCATACTTATAGAAAGTTTTGCTTCATTACACTGGACTTGTTTTTCTTAGATAAAAAAATAATTTAACTGCATCATTATACAATAATAGTCCTTATCCCTCATTTCTCAGAGTAAATCACAGAGTCATGAGACTCTTTGTGGTTCAGTCTGAATTGTCATTTTCCAGCTCTTAAACTGAGGAGAGGAAGATAACAACAAAAATACTTGTGTTCTCAATCTCTTCTAGTTGGTTCTTATTGTATTCAGACTAGTAAAAAATAAGTTATAAAAAGCAGAGACATGAAAGACCTTTACAATGAAAACTACAAAACACTGCTCAAAGAAATCAAAGATGACACAAACAAGTGGGAAAATATTCCATGCTCATGGGTTGGAAGAATCAACATTGTTAAGATGTCCATTCTATCTAAGGCAATCTACATATTTAGCCCAATATCCATTAAATTACCAGCAACATTCTTCTCAGACCTAGAAACAACAATACAGGAATTCAAATGAAAACACAAACAACCAAGAATAGTCAAAACAATCCTCAGCAAAAAAAAAAAAAAAAAAGCAGGAGGTATCACACTTCCAGACTTTAAACTTAATCATAAAGCTACAATAATCAAAACAGGCTGGTATTGGTACAAGAACAGACATATAGACCAATGGAATATAATCGAGATTCCCGAATAAAACCTCAATATCTCAACCAACTCATCTTCAACAAAGCCTCTACCACCAACCACTGGGGAGACAAGAACCTATTCAGTAAATGGTGCTGGGAAAACTGGCTGACCACATGCAGAAGATTAAAACAGAATCCCCTGCCATCCCCATACACAAAAATCAACTCTAAGTGGATCAGAGACCTAAATGTAAAACCTCAAACTATAAGAACCTTAAAAAATGCAGGAAACACTCTTATGGAAATTTGAACTGGCAACCAATTCCTGATCAAAACCCTGAGTGCTCATGCCATAAGAGATAAGAGAGACAAGTAGGACCTCATCAAACTGACAAGCTTCTGCAAAGCCAAAGAAACATCAAGAGAGCAAGGACACAGCCCACAGACTGGAAAAAATACCTGCCAACTGTATATCTGGCAAAGGTCTAACATCTAGGATCTACAAGGAACTCAAACGTCCTGAAGAGAAGAAAACAAACAGCCCCATTACAAATTGGGCAAAAGATATGAACAGACACTTCTCAAAAGAAGACATACGAGTGGTCAAAAGATACATGAAAAAATGCTCAGCCTCACTAGTCATCAAGGAGATGCAAATTAAAACCACACTGAGACACCACCTAACTCCAGTCAGGAAGGCCATCATCAATAACTCAAAAAATAACAGACGCTGGAGAGGATGTGGTGAAAAGGGAACACTGCTACACTGTTGGTGGGAGTGTAAACTAGTGCAACCTTTGTGGAAAGCAGTGTGGTGATTCCTAAAAGCGCTAAACATTAACCTTCCATATGACCCTGCAATCTCCCTACTGGGAATATACCCTGAATAACTCAAAACACTCTATAAAAAAGATACCTGCACACGTATGTTTATTGCAGCATTGTTCACAATAGCAAGAACATGGAACCAACTGTGCTGCCCATCAAAAGATGATTGGATTAAAAATGTGGTGCATATGCACAAGGGACTATTACGCAGCCATAAAGAATAAAATCATGAACTTCGCAGCAACCTGGATGAACTTAGAGTCTATAATACTGAGTGATCTTTCACAGAAACAGAGAACTGAGTATCACATGTTCTCACTCATAAGTGGATCTTGAACAACTATTGTAATACTATAAGAAAAGGATTGACAGTAGCGGGAAACTGCAGGGGGGGATGGGGAAGTGGGATTGGCAGTAGCGGAAATCTGCTGGGGAAGGGGGGCACACCTCATCAACAAGGGTACCTGCACAACGAATATTTGTATAGCTAACCCTGAATTGTACCCAATTTTAAAATAAAAAAATTTAAAAGTTAAAAGAAATGTTATAAAAATAATTTTATGAATAATTTTACATGTCCATGATCCACACTCAGCATATGAGGAAAACACTAGCAACAGCTACCTTATAACAAACACTTCCTAGACTATTTCATTTAATCTTTACAAAAACCCAATGAGGTAGTCACTACTACTATTTTTTTTTCTTTGTTTTTATTTTTATTTTAGAATCAGGGTGCCAGTGCATGATTTGTTACGTGGACATATTGTGTAGTGATGGAGATTGGCTCTCAGGTGGTTCATTCCCTAGATAATGAACATTGTCCTCAATAGGCAATTTCTGAATCCCAACCCCTTCTCTGCCTCCCCCTTATTGGTGTCCCTAGTGTCTATTATTTTCATCTTTGTGGCCATTTAGTCCCTGCATATAAGAACATGTGGTGTTTGATGTTCTATTTCTAAGTGAGTTCACTTACGATGATACTTTCCAATTCCATCCATGTTGCTGAAAAGGACATGATTTCATTTTCATGGCTGCCTAATATTTCTTTATATATATATGCATATTTATATATATACATATATATATAATTTTCTTTATCCAGTCAATCGTTGGTGAGCACTTAGGTTAATTCCATAATTTTACAATTTTGAATAGCGCTACAATGAATATATGAGTAAGAGGTGTCTTTTTTATATAATTGTTTTCCTTTTTCCTTTTTTATATCATTGTAGATCCCTAGTAGTGGGATTGCTAAGCCCGAACGGTATTTTGATTTTTAGTTCTTTGAGATATCTGTATATTGTTTTCCATAGAGGTTGAACTAGTTTACAATCCCACCAAAAGTGAGTGTTTCCTTTTCTCTGCAACCACACCAACATCTATTGTTCTTTGACTTTTTAATAATAGCTATTCTGACTAGAGTACGGTGATAACTCATTTTGGGTTTTGGCCACTTGAATTTTTTTTTTTTTTGCAAAGTGTCTATTCATGTCCTTTGCCGACTTTTTGATGGGGGTTTTGTTTTGCTTTGCTTTGTTTTTGTCATGTTGAGCTGTTTGAGTTACTTGTAGATTCTGAATATTAGTCCTTTGCCTGAGGCATAACTTACAAATATTTTTCTCATTCCGTAGGTTTTCTGTTCACTCTATTATTTCCTTTGCCAAGCAGAAACATTTTAGTTTAATTAAGGCCCATTTGTCTACTTTTGTTTTTGTCACAATTGGTCTTGGGGTCTTCATCATAAATTTTTTGCCTAGGCTAATGTCCAAAAGAGCATTTCCTAGGTTTTCTTCTAGGATTTTTGTAGTTTCAGGTCTTGCATTTAAGTCTGTGATCCATCTCAACTCAATTTTTTGTATATGGTGAATAGTCGGGATCTAGTTTTATTTTTCTGCATATGGCTATCCCATTTCCCAGCACCATTTATTGGATGGGGAGTCCTTTGCCATTGATTATTTTTGTTGGTGTCTTGAAGATCAATTGGTTGTAAGTATGTGACTTTATTTGGGGGTTCTCTATTTTGTTCCATTGATCTGTCTATTCTTGTACCAATACCATGCAGTTTTTGTTATTATAGCCCTGTAGTATAATTTGAAGTGAGGCAATGTGATGCCTTTGAATTTGTTCTTTTTACGTAGGACTGCTTTGGCTATTTGGGCTTTTTCATTCCATATAAACTTTAAGATTGCTTTTCCTAGTTATATAAAAAATGTTGATTTTTTATAGGGATTGCATTAAATCTGTAGATTACTTTGAGGGTAGTATGGTTACTTGAGCAATATTGATTCTTCCAAGCCATGAGCATTGGTTGTTCTTCCATTTGTTCATGTCATCTACTATTTCTTTTCTTTTTTTTTTTTATTTATCGATATTTTTTATTTTGATATTGTGGGGTACAGTTAAGGGTTAGGTATACAAATATGCTTCATTCAGGCCCCCTTGTTGATAACTGGTGTCTCCCCATCTCCAGACTACAATTTCTTTCATCAGTGTTTTGTAGTTCTCCTTGTAAAGATCTTTCACCTCTTTGGATAGGTGTATTCCTGGATATTTTATTTTATTGTGGCTATTGTAAATGGAATTGAGCATCTGACCCTGGGCTTTTCTTTTTTGGTAGGAGAGGAGATTTTATTATTACTGATTCAATGTAATTGCTTGTTATTAGTCTATTCAGAGCATGTGTTTCTTCCTGGTTCAGTATTGGGAGGTTGTATCTTTCCAGAAATCTATCATTTCCTCTAGGTTTTTCAGTTTTTTGTCATAGAGTTGCTCATAGCAGTCTCTGGTGATTTGTGTTTCTGTGGTATTTGTTGTTACATCACTTCTGTCATTTCTTATCATATTGATTTGATTCTTCGCTCTTTTTTTCTTGGTTAATCTAGCTAGTAGTCTGTTGCTTTTGTTTATCCTTTCAAAGAACCAACTTTTGGATTCACTGATTCTTTGTATTGTTTTTTGGTCTCACTCTCATTTAGTCCTGCCCTGATCTTTGTTTTTCTTTTCTTCTGCTAGCTTTGGGTTTAGATTGTTCTTGTTTTTCTAGTTCCTTGAAGTGTAAGTTTAAGTTGTTGATTTTGGAACTTTCTATCTTTTTAAAAAATTATTATTATTATATTTTTCTTTTTAATTTTTTTATTTGAAGATGTGGGGTACAATTCAGGGTTAGGTATACAAATGTTCATTATGCAGTTGATGAGGTGTGCCCTCCCTTCCCCGGGCAGATTCCCAGTACTGCCAATCCCACTTCCCTACTCCCCTTCCGGCAGTTTCCTGCTACTGCCAATCCTTTTCTTACAGTATTATGATAATTGTTCAAGGTCCACTTATGAGTGAGAACATGGGATATTCAGTTCTTTGTTTCTGTGAAATATCACTCAGTATTATAGACTCTAAGTCCATCCAGGTTGCTGCTTTTTGATGTAGTC
Source organism: Cephalopachus bancanus (assembly GCA_027257055.1). Lineage (NCBI taxonomy): Eukaryota > Metazoa > Chordata > Mammalia > Primates > Tarsiidae > Cephalopachus > Cephalopachus bancanus. Next base: position 2,705,872 of record JAPVLO010000140.1, read on the forward strand.
ATTTAATACTATAAACTTTCACCTCAGCACTGTTTTTGCTGTATCCCAGAGATTTTGATGCTGTGTCTCTATTTTCATTTGTTTCAATGAATTTTTAAATTTCTGACTTAATTTCATTGTTTACTGAAGGGCCATTCAAGAGCAAGTAGTTCAGTTTCCATGTAGTAGTGTAGTTTTGGGAATTTCTCCTAGTGTTGACATTTTATTCAACTGTGACCCAAGATGTTTGGTATACTTTTGATAGTTTTGAATTTATTAAGACTTGCTTTATAGCCAACCATATGGTCTATTTTGGAGAATGTTCCATGTGGAGATGAGAAGATTGGATATTCTGCAGTTGTTGAATAGAAAGTTCTATAGATGTCTTTCAGGGCCATAGCCTATAGTCCAGTTTAAGTTCAATATTTTCTTGTTGATTGTCTGTTTCAGTGATGCTTTTAGTGATGTCTGTGGAATGTTAAAGTTCCCACTATTATTGTATTTCTGTCAATATGTTTTCTAAGGTCAAACAGAGTTTGCTTCATGAAACTGGGTGATCTGGTGTTCAGTGCACATATGTTTAAAAGAGTTAAATCTTCTTGTTAAATTGTACCCTTTATCACTATATAGTGCCCTTCTTTATCATTTTACTGTTGTTGGTTTAAAGTATGTGTTACCTGATATAAGGATGGCTACTCCTGCTCATTTTTGCTTTCCATTCACATGATGTATCTTTTCCACCCATTTTCTTTGAGTCTGTGGCTATCTTTGGCCAGTAGGTAGTCTCTTGTAGGCACAGATGTTTGGGTCTTGTTTTTTTATCCAGTTTGCTATGCTGTATTTTTTAAGTGGGGCATTTAGGCCATTTGCATTCAAGGTTAATATTGATAGGCAAGGTTTTGTTTCTGTCATAGTGTTGTAAGCTAGCTGTCTTGGGGTTTCAAATGTATAGTTGCTTTATAGGATCTGTTAGCTTTGTACTTATGTGATCTTTTATGATAGTATCATCATTTCACTTCCATGTTTAGAACTACTTTGAGTATCTCTTGTAGAGCTGATTTAGTGGTGAAAAACTCCCTTAATGTTTGGTTTTTGGGGAAGAACTTTGTTTTCCTTTGGTTATGAAGCTTAGTGTGGCTGAATATAAAATTCTTGGCTGGCAATATCTTTTCTCCAAGGAGGTTTTAAAGAGGCCCCCATTATTTTCTTTCTTGTAGGGTTTTTGCTGAGAAGTCCACTGTTAGTCTAATGTCCTTTCCTTTATAAGTGATTTGGCATTTCTTTTTTGCTGCTCTTAGAGTGTTTTCTTTCACAATGATTTTGAAGAATCTGACAACTACAGGCCTTGGTGAAGTTCTTCTTGTGATATACCTTGCAGGAGTTCTTTGAGCTTTTTGTACATGGATGTCTAGATTATTCTCGAGACCAGGAATGTTTTCTTGAATTATTTCCTTGAATATGGTTTCCATACTTTTTACTTTAATTCTTCTCCATCAGAATGCCTATGATTTGTAGGTTTGGTCACTTTATGTAATCCTATATTTCTTGAAGTCTTTGCTCATTCTTTTTTTGTTATTTCTGTCTGATTTGGCTAATTCAAAGGACCTGTCTTCCAGCTCTGAGATTCTTTCTTTCACCTGGTCTAGCCTACTGTTAAAGTTTTGAACTATGTTTTGTATCTCTATCAATGAGTTTTTTAGTTCTGTTTTTTATTGTTGTCAATCTCTCCTTTCACTTCCCGAATCGCCCTAATTATTTCTTTGTGTTGGTTATAAGCTTTCTGACGAATCTCATTGAACTTCTTTATGATCAATATTTTGAATTTGTTATCTGCCATTTCAGGGATTTCATTTTGGTTAGGGTTCATTGTTGAAGAGTTAGCATGCCCCTTTGAAGAGGTAACACTCTGTTTTTTCATACTTTCAGAGTTGTTTCTCTGGTTCTTTCTCATCTGAATAAAGCATGGTGACTAGTCTGTATAAGTTCTTTGGATATAGCCTGTATATGTAGGCTTCCCTGAGTGTTGATTGTAGCATTCATGTACGGGATGTACATGCCCCCAGGTTGCTACTTCCTGTGGGGTTGAGTTGGTGGGAGGTCTCAGAAAGCTTATCCTGTTCCTCAGTGGTATGCACTGGTGTCAGCAGATTACTTCCAGGTCAATATGTGGCATCTGTGGGTAAGAGCTGGCTACTGCCAATGTGGATGAGTACTTACTTAATCCTTGTTTACTGGGAGAATCTCTCAGTTGTCTCAGGAAGTGAGTTATTTTTTCTCTGCTGGGCACCATTGCAGGGGCTATCTGTCCACTTTCTCCTCCCTGGGACCTGAGGAATCTTACGCTGTTCCGATAAATACCCATTTTCTTTATTAAACTGGGGTTCACTATGTTGATCTTTCCATGCTGGTTTGATATGTTTAGGTGGGTGAGGCATGCTGAAAGTCTCTAATCTGCCATCTTGGGAGAAAAAACGATTACTATCCTTATTGTATAAATGAGGAAGCTGATCCTAGGAAAGCTAAGTAACTCACCCTGGCCATGTGGTTAGTAAGTGATATAATTTATACAGTCTAATGCTAAAGCCTAATTGCCTACCTACCTTTATGTTATGTTGCTTCCTGAAGACCTGACCGAGTCACCAGGCATGACTAAGAGCTCCATAATGTTCCCAATGAGCAGAGAGAGGGGAGATAATAGGTATGCAGGGGAATCCAGAAGAAGCCATTGCGTGCCTTCATTAAGGCAGAATGACAGAAATTCTCTTGAGATTTTTTAGGTTCTAGTAGGAGCAGGGCCCACTCTCCACATTTCTGCAGGAGACATTATTATTGGAAAGTCTTGCCTACTACTTGATGCTAAGACACAGGGGGTGTCACTGAAAAAAATTGCTGTGAAATTTTTAGTCTGAAGTTGGGTTTGGTGTCAAAATTCTGTCAGTAAGGGTCCCGCTAACTGACTGTTGCTGTCACTGGATTTAGACTTACTCTACATTCAGGAGTAACATTTAGTTTGAAGGAAGTCCTGTCTACATTCTGAGGAAAATTCATTCTGAGTCCACAGACTGCACCTGCAAATACAAAATACAGTTACTCTTGGTCTTGGTATTTTTAAAAGTCTATTTCCTGCAAGAATCTATCAGCAACACACCTCACATATTCCAAATGCATATGTATATAGCTCCTCCAGCTGCAGCCGATTCTTACTGTACCTCAGTTTACCTCACACTTGGCTCATGTCACCAGCAGAAAAACCACTCCCAACTTTAATATAGAATGCTGTCAGACACAGCCTCATGATTTGTAGATGAGCTCATATGTTGCTCTCCAGCCCAAATCAGCACTTTTTCCACACATCTCATATAAGCCAGACTTTCATTTGACTTTGGCTGTGAAGAATAATTAAGATTTGGGAATGGCAGGATGTTCTTGCCAACTCAGCTACTCTTGAGGGGATTACTCAAGCAGTTAGCACAGTCCAGAGGAACAAGAGGTGTCAATCCAGCAACACTCAAAGGTGCAGTGGCTGCCTGGTCAGTGACTTTCACTCTTATTTGACCATAAGTCACAGTAAGAAATCTCATGCAATGTTATAGCAATCCAGTGCATACGTGAGTATGACTTCTGTGTTTGGATATGTCCATATGTACATGGGTATATACACATGCACGTACATATATACAAAAATTGAAACTGCACTTGCATTTGCTATTTCACTTGTCAAAATATGTCTGCCTTTTTAGAAAGGCTGGAAAACTGCCCCCAGATCATACAGCTAGTATGGGGCAGAGCCTGTATTTGAACCTGAGTCTCTCTACACGCAATACCTATGTCTTTGTGGCGGTTTCTCTTGCGACCTCCTCAACCTCCCCCAAAGCCAGGCCTCAGTCTTCCCTCTAGTTCCCCAGGCCATCATGCAGGGAAGCAGTCTCCTCTCCCAGGGCATATTTCCTGGGAATTCTTGCAGTCAGAAGCTTCCATTTTCTTGTTCCATAGAACTCTCTAGCAGAAGCACACTCATTCTCTCCTCAACTCAAACAAGTGAAATATTTGTACATTTTTATGTAAGACAGAGTCAGCTAGTTTTAATTCATACTTAACAATCCCCCAAAAACCACACACATCAAATTTTTTTTTTTTTTGAGTTGGCGTCTTACTCCGTCGCCCAGACTGGAGTCCAGTGGCCACTCCCGGCCACCACAGCCTTGACCTGCTGGGCTCCGGTGATCCTTCTGCCTCAGCCTTCCGAGGAGCTAGAACTACAGGCATGCGCTACCACGTCTGGCTGATTTTTGATTTATTGTAGAGATGAGGTCTCGCTACCCAGGAGGGTCTCGAACCCGCGGGCTCAGGCAATCCACTCACCTCAGCCTCCCCAAGCGAGGGATAGCGGGCTGAGCCACCGAGCCTGGCTACACCTGAAATTTAAGGCAGGAATGAGGCTGTGTATGTCAAGCAAGAACTTAACACAGTAAACTATGAAGTTTTATCTCAAGGTTTATTACTAGGCCTTCAAATGAACTTCAAGAAGAGTGCTCTGACAATCTTTATGAAACTTTTCTAATAATTCTTGCCTGTTGGGCAAAGTCAAGGCTAGGAGACAGTGAGCAGTATGGCAGGTGGTTCCCTGGACTACCTGTCGGGTCACCTCACACAGTGCGTGGCTTGGGTCCTGCCGTGGAACTCAGTCATCCTAGAATCAGGCCCCTCTCTGCCACTACCAGCTGTGCGACCTTGGACTTAGGGATTGAAACGCTCGTTTAGATGGAAGCTATAGTGAGGAGATGAAACCTGTGCTTTCTGCAGACAGATTAAATTTTCAGTTGTCCCACTCAAAAGGGCTCCCTTCTTTTTACCAGTGAAAAATAATTTTCTCCCGTCATTTTCATGGGTCTCCCTGAAATAAAGAGAAAGCTAAAGCCGAATGTACATGAAAGGCGGTCATGGCTTATACTGTCACAGGCTTGCCCCTCCCCCACAGCACCCTGCCAGATCACTATTTATTAAATTCTTTCATAATATCAACACACCCTGGTGGAGTCAACGTGAAACCAGCCCTTCACTTTCTCCCTGTGGCAAGAGAGGGGTTAAAATAGAATGTCGTTTCATAAGACTAAAACTTTTGTCTCAAAGAGTTTTAGATTCTAAGTGAAGAAAAAAATTAACATGTCAAAAAAAAAATGTGCTCTAGCAGAGCTGGAAGAAGCCAGCTGCATGACGCATGTCATTATGTGAATAAAGCCTGGCACAAATACTTGCTGAATGAATGAATTTACAATTTGATAGGCCAGCTAAAAGATCAATGGTTTTCAGCTGAAAAAAGTCACTGGCATCTTATGGAATAGGGAAAGAGTGGTTAGTGGAGCCTGATGGTTTCACTGGGATAAGTATATGCTTTGGGGCATTTTTTTTAAAAAGAAGCTAAAAATATTGAAGAAACTATAAATAGCTCCACCAGTTTCCATCCCCTTAATCACCTTCCCTTCACAAGCAGAGAGAGAAAGAATACGCCCATCAAAGATCACCCTAGAGAGCTTGGCAGCTCTACAAACATGGTGAGAAGGTTCTAGGTTCTTAACATTAGTGGGAGAGTATTCGGTTGCCTCTCCACACTGCTCCCAACTTTTCTGTCTGTACCTCAAGCACAGTGTTTGAATACCCTGCCCCCAAAAAGAAATGGAGAAACTTAGTTAAGCTAATAAAAAGCCCAGAAGGGCTAGTCGGTGGGGAAAGAGTCTTAAGTCTTGCTTTAAAAGGCAAGGAAAGTTGAGAGCTAGGGGGAAAGAGAGATACTATGTCATCTACAAACGAAACTCATAGAAATGGGTTAAAGGGGGGGGGACTGAGTGATAGCTTGGAAATTTGCTAATAATGAGAAGCCTATTTCCCTAGAGGCAACCCATCACATCAGAGGAGATTGGACCAGACTGAGATGCTGTTTCCTAAAAAACTGGTTCTTCCCTCAGCTCGTTTCAATGACAATGAGCATTTCGAGTTGAGTGCCAGAAGACATGAAGGGCATCTTTTATTTTCCTAAGAGGAAATTGAACCTATGTGTTGTAAGACTTCAGCATGTGTGTATGTATGAAAAATATGCGCCAAATGCTTTTGAAGAGAAACAGAAGTATTCTGCCCTTGTGACAGAGAAGTGTCCAAGAACAAAGACAGAGGTATTTCGGCATGCAATTCCTATCCTACAGGCTCTTTGTTGTGATACATTTTATGACCAACTTTAAAGACATTGACCTGTTGATCTCGTTCTGGTTTTTATTCACTACATCCTTCTTAACATAAGAAAAAGTCCCCTAGGAAAAGCAAGATTTTCATTAAAAAAAAAAAAAAAAACCCTACACAGGGCCCCAGTATCCTAACAGTCTCTCTCCTTCCATATAGAGTATTCACTGCTTTAAATGTGTAAAGAGGGAAAACGGTACCATGCAACGAACTTGAGACTATGGCAAGAGTCCCACCCATGCGTTGCCCCGTGGGTGGAATTAGAGATGTAATCCACAAAGACACCTCATGTCGCCTTACTAGATTCCCTCTGCTTGTCTGAAGGCTGAGTTATGCTAAGTCACTCTTCCAGTGAACAAAATTTCTAATTAACACTGAAAATGCATGGTAGCTAGGTTGGTGGTGAAGACAAGCCATCTCCTCATTCTTCTTAGCTGGAGCTAGATTAAACTATGAAAAGGGGACAGGATAATTGCTCACGGTGGGGCATGGTGTTTTCTCTTGTACAAACATATAATTAGGCTGTCTTAACCTCCCGGTTCAGCAATAAACACCACTTCACAGACTAATTTACAGGCAAGAGTCACAGAAGGCTGTGGAATAAACTCTCAGTGTGACGGGCCCTGCAGTTCAGTTAAAAGAAAGCAGCTTCACTATTTCAAGTCAGCAAAAATCCTTTTGCACTTACCACAAACTAAAATGAGATTGAAATAAGGGCTATGCATTCAAAACATTGAACACACCAGCTAATAAAAAATACATTTGTGACTGGTCGTAAAAATAGAGAATGTAATTGGCTATACCCTAGAAATATCTTTCACTTACAATATTTGGGAAGACAGAGGTCTCCAAAATATTGACTTTGCTAACACGTCTACATTTTTCTGTCCGCCATAATTATGTGTCAGTCAGCAACACCTCACTTTTGTAGCTGCCAACAGGCCTTGACTCAAGCGGTGGGAGGTGGGCTGGCCGTGGCCCTGCACTGGATAATATTTGCCTGGCAAATACTGTTGGCTTGGGGCGGTGAGGAGGAGGAGCTCTTATAAAAAGACAGCTCCCTCACAGCTGAATCATTCTTCCCATCTGGACCTTCAGGATAGGGGGCCTTTCTGAGGGGACGTGAGAGCTGTTCCTCAGTTGCCTACTTTGTCCACAAGCCTTCGTTAAGCCAGGAACACAGCACAGACCCAGTAGGAGAGGTCATAGAAGTAGATGTGCCCCTCTGTGGGAATTGTGTTTTCTTCTGGACAAAGTAAACCATCTAGAGACAAACAGACTGTGGTTTGATGCTGCTTGGACTTCAGGAATAATCACAGAAGGACTGAGGGCTGTGGATATATTGGACATGATTCGTGTGGTGTGCAAGCTGGAGAAAGGATGGTAGACAAAGAAACAGAAAGGAAGCCCAGAGACTGCCTGACAGTTCAGTACATGTCTTTATCCACAGCCAAATCTAAATTATTTGTGGAATATTTTCCTCTGGGTTCCCTCTCGAAGTCTGAAATAATAAGATAGGTAATTGGGTCATATTTTCTCCCAAGTCCTCTTTCTACATACAATCCTCAGTTCAGCCAAGATTTTCAAGGACAAGAACTGTGTTTTCACTATTGTAAATACATGGGATCTAGAAGTACCCATTAAAAATACTCAATTCTTGGGGAAAAGGTAGTGAATGGGTGAATGAATAAATGAATGAATGAATGAAATCTTCTCTATTGAAAGAATGAGAAATAAACACGCTAATTTTACACTTTCAAGATGCATGTAACTACAAAATTCATTGTATATGTTTTTATAAATAAAAAAATGATTGGTTAAATCAATTAAAATAAAAATGATCTAGATAAAATAATTCACATTTTTTCTAAACAAATGTTGCTAAAGAATATCTTTTAAAATGTGGTTATATTTTTAAATATTATGAGAAACAAAACAAGAAAAGTTATATTTACTTTGAAAATAAAGATTCACCTCTCAAATCCCATTTTCATGAAATAAACAGACAAACTTCAAATACCAAACAGGATCTTATTTTGATAACTTTGAACTGAGACAACTGTGCATACTTATTAGAATGTTAGTTTTAGTGAGCATTTATTTTAAATTTTGGAAATTAGCAGTGACTCAGCATTTTTAAAAGTTAAATGTTATCAAGCTTCAACTGATCTCAAATTGGCCACCCATTTTATTTTTTTGAAGCTGAAATCTCTCTCGAAATTTGAGTACTAGTCTATAAATTCCTGATGATATAGGTATTTTGTGTGACAAGAATTATAGTTGATATCTCCAAAAGAAACATAATTGTAGTTGATATTTTATAATTTTTTAAGTCAAATTCAATGGAAGCAATTCTAACTTAAGCGTTGTGTTTAACATCCTTACTATGTGTAAGGGTCCCGTTTAAAAATTAGGCTTCCTTGTCTTTTAAACCAATTGTAAATGACTGAGCAGTGGTAAGGGGGTATGGTACTGAAATTGAAATTTTTAATAAAATACGTGATTTAACAACTAAATATCTTGCATTTTCAAAGTTACTATATTCCTTTAATTATTTTAATTCCAAGTCCTACTTTGACTACAGGTCGCATTGCAATTGATGAAGTTTATCCAACAAGTAATCATCGCTACTGCAAAACACTAAGCAGTTTAAATAAGTTCCACTGTCAAAAGACCATATTTTACACATATTTTATAAATTTAGATTTTACAGAATCCAATCGGAATTTTCAAAAATTGTTCGTAAAATTTTTCTTTTGTTCTTAGGAAGAAACATCCTGAAGCAAGTTTTTGCAGTTTTTAGAGAAAGCGATTGGCAAACGAAAGACAGTACATTAAAAGGCTTTAAGAAACAAAGAAAAGCAATTTCGGCGGAATGCTCATTTTCACAAGGATATCCAAGATGAAGCCACAAGGAAGACAGAAACGGGTACCCTGGTGGTGCCCGGGCTGTGTGGCCGCACGTGGGCACGCAGGTCCAGGTTAGCAGCAGGCTCTCCATAAGACATCAGTCAGACATTTTTTAAACTGTTGCCACAAATCATTCACCTTCCCTGCTCGGGGGAAGCACAGCAACGGTTTTAAAGTTAAACACAAGCACTGCACACCCCGCAGCTACGGGGAAATGCTCTCCCCACGGGCTTCCCCAGACACCTTCCCCTGGGAGCTCCGACGGGGGCAGAGGCCAGAGCTGAAGCAAGTCACGTCGAGGGAGGGAACGGTGACCTCGACACCCACGGATCTGTCCCATTGTGCCCGAAAAGAGGAGACTCAATCAAGGTGCGGAACAACGTGCTCGTTTAATTATGAGTCTTTTAATGTCTTTTCATAATCAGTTAATAAAGACCCTGACAATAAAAGTGGGCTTAAGCGTTTAATAGGCCGGGCTGGCTTAAACCCAAACAAAGGAATTAGCGGCTCCAGGCGCTGTGCAATAACCGCTCACTGTTTGGTGCCAGGAGAAACGAAGCCCCTCGCGGGCGTTGGGGGCGCCCCCCCCCGTCGTAAACGCTTGCCACGCTGCCCCCTCGCCGGGGTGCAAGACGCAGGTCTTATGTATCACGGTGTGCGACACACCTGGCACGCGGAGCAGGAAACAACTGTTTCACTTCACTTCTGTCATCGCCTTCCCGCAGGTTTTTTTCACGTCCCCACGCGGAGGGGCGGGCTCGACCCTCTCCCCGCCAGTTCTCCGTTAACAGCTTCACAGCAGAAGGCGCCCCGGGTCCGCGTCCTCCCGCGGCGCGGCGGGCGGGGGCGCGGCGCGCGCGCGCAGCCACGGGCCTCGCCTCGGCGGTGCGCGCGCGCCGGCTCCGGCTCCGGCTCCATCGGCGCCGGCTCCGGCTCCGGCTCCATCGGCTCCGGCTCCATCGGCGCCGGCTCCGGCTCCAGCGCGCGGCGCTCTCCGGCTCCCCGGCTGGGTCACCGGGGGTCACGGCGCCTCGGACCGGCGGGGGCGAACGCGGCGTCGGGTCGGCAGCGCGAATTACCCACTTCGGCTCCCTCCGGTCGCTTTTCTTAACACGCGTTTTATGGGAGGGGGCCTTTTTGCCCGCGGGGTCGGGCCACTCCGCGCCTGCGGCCGATGAAAGGCCCTTTGGCTTTCTGGGTTCGCGGCGGCAGGCCCGTCGGACTTGGAGTCCGGCTCTGGGCGCCCTGCGAACAACTGTGCACTAATAAACCTTGAAAAGCTTGAGTTACACTAGAACCCACAAAAATTTTCAAATTAAAAAGGCATATTTAGAGGCCCCCCGCGGATGGTGACTTTATTTAGTTTAATTCCCTCTTGTGGCCAATTAGGTAGACACCCCTGCACACAGGCTCACACTCCTAGGGGAAGAAAGGGGCTGGGACTTAACTCGGGTTCTGAGAAAACAGAAAAAGGCAGTCTCTCATTCCTCCATAGACAGAAATGATTTTCCCGGCTGTTGTTCTGTAAAGAACAGGGCGGGTTAGAAATCAGTGAAAGTGTTTGCAAGACAGGTTTTTACTTGGATCTGTTTTCCGAGGCTGTGAGGTACTCTACCTACTTCCTAGTTCTGCTGTGGTGAATTGCCACATTGAAGAATTAAAGGTCCAGCTCCACCATCACAACAGAGCATATATTCCTTGAGTCTCTTCAACGATCTTCTGGTCAAAATGACTTCTAAGAAAGCTACGTTAATGGTATATTTATATTCATTACATTTGAAGGCATGCTTAATGGTAGATATATTTATTTTCTTTTAATTAAGTGATCTGCACTGCTTCTCTTCGTTTTTTATCCGATATGCATGGAGCTCATTTACCCGAATGGAACGCAGGGCGAGGCAAAAGATGCATTTGCCACAGAAATTGTTCCTAGCATCTCTCATCACTTACCGCTGCTCTTTCCACCAGAACTGCAAGGTTTGCCTCCTTCTCATCTGGTGGCGGGCTCCACATGCACCATATGAAAAAGGAGTTAATAAAATGCACGTTGGAAATATAAAACAAGGTCAGAGGCGACAGTTTGGCTGAAGGCCTTTCTTTAAGTGTGGAAAACAAAAGAACAAGATTGTTTTAGCAGTTGCAGCTGTTGGGAGAGGCGGCTTCAAGCGGAGAATGGCAGCCTGAGTCCTGCTACCTGTTTTCTGCATCCATCAGAACCACTGTTCGCTTCTTAACACAGATACCTCCTGTGCAACAGTAGGTGCCCTAAGCCTTGGAAATGCTCATTAGGAAAAAAGAAAAGCCCCCATCTTGGTTCCAAGGGAGCGGTGGGGACCCGTGGGACATAGCAGTTGGAGGCAAAGGGTCAGGCTGAAGGTGGGAGGGCTGACATGGAGACTTCGGCCCTAAAACACCCACAGTTCTGTGTCCTCCCTGCAGCCAGCAGTGATGAATGGTGTTACTGTGCTCACTGCAAAAGTCACCCAGGTTGGACAACTTTAACGGTAGGTTTTTAAAAATAAGTACTTAAGGTTCTGTGGTTGGGTCCGTCCCATGCCAACCAAACTAGAGGAAAGAAAATAACATTGTCAGCCAAGCAGTCGCTTGTTCCACAAGACCTCAACACACCACTTGACAGATTTGTTTTCTTAAGGGATAGACTGGTTACTTTGGCATTGCCTAAGAGCCACAGGCAAACAGTGAAACTCCATCAGAAAAACCTTATCACTTTAAAAGGAAGATAAAAGAGAAAACACTTAATAATGATGTCACAGGACAATGATAGGAGCCACAAATCCCTTAATCTATGAACATCAATAGTTTATTTGAGTAGTTGTGACCCAGCAAAAGAGAAGACTTTATAGTCTTGATAAAGAATTAAAAGACCAAGTCATCCAAATGGGAAATGTCAGGCTCACAGAGAGAGATGTCAGTGCGCTGACCACAGTGGATACTGTGGTGGGGGCAGGGGAACCATTAGAACCCTGAAAGCGAAAATGGGTAACAATCAAACATCATTTCCCCAAACATTAATTCTATCATCTTGGTCAAGCGACTTTTCCCCTTTAGCCTTGGTTTTCTCATTTGTGAAAAGGAAATTATCATCTCACCTTCCCAGATTGAATAGCACAATGTGTGCGATGAACTTGGCTACCACCTGGCCCATAAAAAGTGCTCGATCAAGGCTAGAACATGCGCTTTCTCTCCCTTTTCTGCCTCTAGCCAACTCTAGAAACACCCTAGCCTGAATAAACCATCACTCAGCGTGGTGCATCCAAGATCAGACTGTTGTTGTTTTAGAAAATTTTGAGTTTTTTATAGGATTTACTGACACTAAAAGTAGTAAAAGGTCTAGGCCAACGGGTCCAGAAATTTTATTCATTTAAAACTTATGTGAAGGGAGAAAGAGCCTTCCACCACACCTTCTATCGCCCTTCCATGCGACCCTCATAAAAGTCAAAGATTTCAGAAAAAAAAAAATACCCAAAAAGCTTCCTCCAGATACTCACTATTCAAAGTGTACATTCAGACAGCAGCAACAACGGCGACAGCATCATCCAGGAGCTTGTTAAAATGCACGCTCTCATCCCACACACCCACCCCACAAGACTCACCTATTGAATTAGGCTCTGCAACAATTCCCAGGTCATCCCTCTGCACATTAAAGTTGGAGGATTTTTTAAATCCTGGAACCCAGACATCAGTACTTTTTAAACCTCTCCAGATGGTTCTAAAGGTATAGCCAAGTTTCAGAGCCACTGTTCTAGTCTCATTAGTAAAATTCAACTTCAAAAAGTAGAAAAATATTTCAACAAGAAATATAGAGTAGAAAAGACTACTCTTGAACGAGATCCGTTGGCGGAAAGAAGTTATCCAATGTATGCTTGGAGGCATCTACATTTCTAAAATCCTAGTGATGGAAGAAGGAGAATTGAGATACATTTTGATACTTCCAGCTTGCCCTTATATAACTCCTGGTTAACAAATACCCAGGTGGGCAGAACATTTATTGACATAAGTCACCGTGTTTATTGATGCTGCCCATTTTCCACTGATTTTAGAACTCTGTAGGGGAGGTGCCGTAACTTTGAAAAGGCGACTTTTATAATCAAATTGTTTTACTTAAAGGTTTATGTAACAGGCTATACTATTAAACAGTAAATAAAAACCACTGATAAATCCTGGGTACGCCACAGGTAATTTGGCACATCCTTAATTATCTGGTTTATGAGCAAATTGCCACCCCAGCTTTGGTTCTCGACTTGTTCGATGCACGTGTGGGCATACCTGTCTTGTGTGGCGACTTCCGGGCAGATTCGGGGCTTGAATGACACAGCCAAACATGCTGGGGAGTGGGGCATGAGCAGGACATGCAGAAAATAAAAGGACTGAAACTTGAGTGGGAGTTTTGGCTTTTGTTTTTTGTTGGCAGTGAAGTCTTAATTTGATGTTTTTTTAGTTAGCGCTCATCAAGACATATCTTAGACCAAGGGGTCTTAAAAAGATAGCTGGTGATGGCTGACTGCATCAAGATAAATCCATCCAGTTGTTTTACTGAAGTTTGTTTGTTTGTTTGAGTTGGAGTCTCACCCTGTCGCCCAGACTGGAGTGCAGCGGCCGCTCCCTGCCACTGCAACCTCAACCTGCTGGGCTCCAGCGATCCTTCCGCCTCAGCCTTCCAAGTAGCCGGAACTACAGGCGCGCGCTACCACGCCCGGCTCATTTTTGATTTATTGTGGAGACGAGGTCTCACCAAGTTCCCCAGGTGGGTCTCGAACCCACAGGCTCAGGCAATCCACTCACCTCGGCCTCCCCAAGGCGCGGGATGACAGGCTGAGCCACCGAGCCGGCTTGAAGTTTTTTGATGAAAGCTGAACTGCCTCTCTCACATCGCTTCCACCTAGGCTGTATTCTGCTTTCCCTGCCAGCCAGAAGAGTTAGGATGGTCAGATTGCCTTCCAGCAATTAAACCTTCCACAGAGGTAAATCCTTCTCTGTGTTTTTGCATTCGAACTTAAACTAAATAGCCTTCTTCAATGGCATTCGATGGCTCCTTTCGTACTTTTATTGTTCTGCAAATGTCTGTGCTCAGTGAGTCTTCCAAATGTTTACCATCATTTCTAACCCCAGAACTCCAAGAAAACAAAAGTTTTTCTTCAGGACTTCAGAGGCTCACAACACCGTCCCATGGGATTAGCCTACTGGGCTCTCCCTGGTGACTGCACCGTGCTTCTCTTCTGCTGGTCTCATGGGAGAATCCCACTCCAGACTCATAAAAAACGTTATAGGGAAAAGAAGGCTGAGACAGACAAGAGGAGGAAAAACAGCAGGCTGTCCGGCTTCTTTGGGAGTCGGTGCTTGCTACAAAACTTTAAGAATGAGCCTGGTGAGTGTGAGAGCTCTAACCCTTTTAGTCAAGTCCCAGACCCTAGCACCCTTGGCTGCCTGGACACCAGAGGATACAACAGTGTGGCCATCTATGGACCCTCCCCGCTTCTCCAGGCTGTGGCCTCTGGCTGTTTCCACACTGCATACAAGTATTACAAACCACTGCAAACTCCTGCATCCGGTATTGATTAAACAATGTCTGGAGCTGGCAAACATTATTAATATATAGAATGCTATAGAGATTGATTGCTCTACTTTCATTTTTCTTCTTCCTGCCAGCCCCTACAGGAGAAAACCCTGCAGCTGTTCTGAATCCTATTGCCAGAGGCATATTATAGCTTGTTTTGATGTTTCACCAGCAAGTTCTGTGCTTCATACAGGGACAAGCCAAAGTGAACATCCCAAGTTCCAACTGGAGGCTGAGGCGAAATCACCCTGTCAGGTATTGTTAGTAAGTCGAGGTCATAAAAGATAATAAACTCTCTCCCATCTTTTATGACGGCACACCAAGATCAAACACTTTCCATGCCAGAGCACAAAGCCCCCAGGACCAGTTCTCCCTGACAGATGTTCATCTGCTATCTCGGTATTGACGTGTTACTTAATTTATTGATCCGCAGAGGGAAGAAAATACAAAGACCCTAGAAATCTGGTATTGTACAAGCTGCTTTCCAGGGCTCGGAGCCCTAGAAATAAAGTGGAGACTTGATGTCACATTTTAAAAGCTGTTTGAATATTGCCCTTTTTTCCCCAGAGCTTCAGAGCTTTAAGAAATGAAAAAAATTGGTCAAAGAAAAATAAGTTGGACCAAAAAAGCCCTTTTACTGTTTTTATTTGGCTTTTCCTCAATGAACAATACACTTAGCCGTGAACGACATGGTTTGTGACTCCTGATTAACTCGCTGACACTTGCCTGGCCCTCGCTAGATTGCATAGGGTGCTGAGGAATGGGGTGAAAGGAAACTTAATAGTGCAGTGCTAAGTAAAGCAGTCTTTCCTGCTCTCACCAATTCTGTACGTGACCTCCAGACTGCCCACGTTAAGACAGAACTGCCTGTATGACTCCAGGATGGCAGTCCTGTTTAGTGCCCCCGCCTGCCAAACAGAGGGCACACACCAAACGATATTTGAGGCCCTCCTCCTTGGGCTCCCACCTGGGGCCTCTCCGGTCTTACTTTCTTTTTTTTCTTTTTTTCTTTTTTTTTTTGAGTTGGAGTCTCACTCTGTCACCCAGACTGAAGTGCAGTGTCCGCTCCCGGCCACCGCAGCCTCGCCTGCTGGGCTCTGGCGATCCTTCCGCCTCAGCCTTCCAAGTAGCTGGAATTACAAGCGCGCGCTACCACGCCCGGCTGATTTTTTGATTTATTGTAGAGATGAGATCTCGCTGCCCAGGCGGGTCTCGAACCCGCGGACTCAGGCAATCCACTCACCTCAGCCTCCCAGAGGCGTGGGGTTACAGGCTGAGCCACCGAGCCCAACTGGTCGTACTTTCAACCATTTTCTTCCACCTACACGCCTCGGCCCAACTGGATTAACTACCAGTTCCTCTTCCCAATTCTGTGACTTTGTTCATGAAGTTCTTTCCCATAGCTACAAATAAAAAATCCTTTAAGTATCAGGGAAAATCAACGTCTCCCTTCCCTGACTACTTGTAGCCCTTTACTTGTATTACTCCAGAGTCTACTCATGTGTAGGGTTCTCCTTCAGACTTTAAGAAATTTCAGTAAATCAGATCTCATGCATATTTTGGCCTCACCCAACCCCTCAGTGTTATAGCATAGGTGTTTGATACCCACTGTTGAGTGAATGAAATAAAATACCCTGCTCAACTTTGAAATCCTCTGCTCCAAAGCCTTCCATGGTTTCACCTGGTCTAAGAATAAAACCCAAACCCCTTGGACTTTCATTGGAAATTCTGTAAGTTTGGCCCCTATACCTCTTTAGAACTTATCCTAAACTACCTAAACGGAAATCCCCTGGCAAAATAGTCCACTTACTGTCTCCCACTACATTCTACCACCAGCCTAGATTGAACTCTCTCCCCTTCCCACCCAGGCTTACACATCGTCGGCTGTGGGCTCCGGCGTGGCCTAATCCTTCTTAATGCAGCTTTCACAGGCAATCCCAGCCTTCATAGATCGCCAGTGTTAAACAATGGCCCACGTCTGTTTCACACATTTGCAACTAAACCTTGCAAACCTCATCACCATCATGAGCCAGTATTTAAAATTTGCATTGCTTACATTTTAAAAGCATAAATTATATTGTCTTTACCTTTAAACTCTTTGTGGTTCCTAGCATCATATCTAATTAATAATAGACAGTCATTAAATATTTTATCACTTTACTTTGAACTACACTCCAAGACAAATAATTTGTCAGTAATGAATAATCAGAACTTTTCTTTTTTCATCCATACAGAGGATTATTTTCAAAATGTAACCATCTCTCATTTAAAAAAAAAAAAAAACTAAAACATAAACATATCCCCCCCCACAGAGAACTAAAACCACAGTTCTCAATTTAATATTTACCCACACTTTGTGTGACACAATCTAATATTTTTCATTCATCTCATTTTTTAAAAAAATAGCAACCATAGCCTACTAATGATTTTGTGACCTACAAATGGGACACAAGCAACAGGCCAGTGTTGAAAAACATTGGTCTAGGCATTCCTAAATATTTCTAGCTAATGAAGAATCTCTGAAATCTTATAAGAATAGAGAAGTTTGGATTCTTTTTTTTCCTGCCGTAAATATCCAAGACTATATGATAAGACAGCAACAAGGCAAACTTAGTAGCAGCTATGATGATGCCAGTAAGGAAGTTCCAAGCTGGAGTGAAACAGCCTGAGGTGGTCTCAATAATTTGATTATTACATACTTTTAATATGTAATATAAAATGTAATTTTATATTATATAATAATCAAATTACTATATAATTATAATTATATCATAACATAGTTAATTATAATAAATAAATTTATTATAGCTATTACATAACTTGAACACTTATTGTTTCTCATTGTCTTTTGCTAACTGATTAGCAACGAGAGCATCACACTTGTGTGGTTGAGATCATGGGTCAGTTAGTTGTCCTGTATTTTATCTGTATCGCATCAAAACCCTCAGCTCTATCCGTTTCTTGCAAATGTGCATCACTGGTCACTTGGAAAGAATTGTTTTAATTTGACAAAGACAGGACTTTTATTATTGCTTTATCTTAGCAATACTTCTAAATTAGGTATGATTTTGCCACCAGAGAATATTGGACAATGTCTGGAAACATTTTTAGTCATCAAAACTGGTTGGGGAGTGGGGAGGGGTGGAGTGCTACTGACATCTAGAGGATAGAAGCCAAGGATGCTGCTAAACATCCTACAATGCCTAGGGCAACCCCCCCCCATGGCAAAGAATTGTCCAACCTAAAATGTCAATAGTACTCGTGATGATTTAAATGTGTCCCCCAAAGTTCATGCGTTGGTTACTTCATCCTCAAATTCGTACGTTAATGGCGTTTGAAAGTGGGGTCTATAGAAGGTATTTAGGGTTAAATGAGCTCATCAAGGTAGGGCCCCCATGATGGGATTAGTGGCTTTAAAAGAAGAGGAAGAGAGACTTGAACTGGGCACACAGAAGACTCTCTCTCTGACTCTCCATGTGATGCCTTTTGCCATCCAATGCACCAAGTAGGCCCTCACCAGACATGGCCCAGCCAGCCCCTTGATCTTGGACTCCGCAGCCTCTAGAACTTTAAGAAATCAATCTTTGCTTTATAAATTACTCATCCTGTGGCATTCTGTTATAGTCGCAGAAAGCAGGCTAAAACAATGCCACCATTAAGAAACCCTGTTCTTAGAATCTTTACACCTCATATTTCTTTATTTAGTCTACACAGTTTCAAAGGCCAGCTATACACACAAAAGGAGGAGGAGCTGCAACTACCACTCAGAGAGTTTGCTCCATATCATTTCTTCCTGTGGGACTCCAAACCAGCCTCTGCCAGGAATGTTGAAACCCGCCCCTGACGGTTCCCATACTCTCCCATGAACTATGCACATAGAAGGCCCAACAACTACACAGCATCACCATTTTTATCATGCACATTTCAGGACTCCCAGACCTCCATCTAATGACGGGGCACAGCTGCAGCCACCAGGAATCCATCAGGGAAATGTAGATGCTATTCCAACATCTGTAAGAAATGTAGTGCTTGGATCCCTAATTCAAAACATATCACTCAGTTGGAAACATGTCCTCTTTAAAATGCTCCTTGCGGCAAAGTCCTCAGGACATTTGTTGAGCCATTTTCCCTGTGCAAAGGTGTGTTGCTAGCTGCTGAGATATTCTCTAACTTACACACTCACCCCAAAGAAGCTAGCGATGATCTCTTACGTATATGAACACTGAGAATCCCATCTGGCACTCAAACTATGATCTCCTAGGATGCAAGCCTAGAACAGTAAGTTCTCAAATATGCTGTCTACATGACAAAGATGCTTCCTCAACAAGAGTTCTGAGATTTCCGTTACAGCTTCCCAAATGGAAGCTGTCACTCTTTTCCTTCTCTATTCTAATCCATATTCAACCACTATTTTATCATATGACTTATTTATCCAAAAGCCTTCTGTGACTTCCCTTTTCACAAGAGGA
This sequence comes from Cephalopachus bancanus, assembly GCA_027257055.1. Classification (NCBI taxonomy): domain Eukaryota; kingdom Metazoa; phylum Chordata; class Mammalia; order Primates; family Tarsiidae; genus Cephalopachus; species Cephalopachus bancanus. The sequence goes on from JAPVLO010000140.1 coordinate 2,725,036, forward strand.
CTTCAAACATGTTAGTACTTGATTTCTTTCTCTACCTGGCCTCTACCATTTTCTCCAAACTTATCTTGTGTATACATACACCCTCTTACTTAACGCTTCTGTTTGGTCGATGTAGGTTTGCCTGCTAATCCCTGCTCTTGTCCTGCCTACATACTGTTTTCTTCAACTAGAAAGCCTCCTGTGTCAGTCCGAAGTCCAGCAGAAGGCAGGAACAACAGCACTTAAAAGCTTCAACAAACTCTTTACAGAGGTGAGGTCAGTATTTAAGGAATCACAAGCGAAATCCGTTACCTGCCCTAGACTTGCACAGCAAGGGAGACAGAACATCATTACCCAAAAAAGGGCCTGTCCAACAAGAGCTATGGTCAAAGGTAGGAGACCTTTGACCTGCAGCTGCTGCCAAAGCCACAGCCAAGCAAAGAGGGATCAGAGGAAGAAATAGCCCAGCTTCTCTGTTCACCTGCCGCCGCCTAGCATTGGTTGAAGCACCAGAAATCCAGAGGGCAAGGGAGCTGGGTTAGGCAGTCCACGGAGGCTAGCCTTGCAAGGCGCAAGACAGGACAGAGAAGAGCCAGAAATGAATGTGCAAGTGTGTATACAACCAACAAATAAAACCGTCTTTTTTCTCAACCATGTCACAATCCATGTCACATCGCCATCTTCACATTCATGCACTGTCCTCCCTCTAAGCGCCTTAAAACATGCACTGGTGCTGCTCTTATTGTACTTAACGTCTTAATTTGTTCTTTTACCGCTTCCTTGTTAGCCAGTGTTTCTGTTCTACATCCTGTCCTCCTTGTCACTACTGTGAACAAGTGGGGGGGAGATTATTATCTATGGCTTTGTTTCCTCCTATGGCTAAACCAGTGCTGTGAACATTGAGATGCTCAATGAATATGGAGGAAATGAACAAAAGCCAGGAGGAAAGTTCTTTGGCGAATGATGGAAAATAATTGCTCACTGCCCAAAATTATACGTGGAAGATGGAAATGTAGTTAGAATAGAGTTATCTTTACAGCTTAAATTCTGTCAGAGAAGGTGCCAATCTCTCTGAGGCATACCACTCCCATCTCACTTTGACTTTCAATGATCCACTTCAAAAATAAAGTTAATAATTCTCAAAAATAGAGCAGGGATGTGGTCAGAGAGGATCATCCCCAGGCTCTGTTCTTGTCTCTTTCAAGCCCTGTCCAATAGACTCTGCACTGTCCTTGAGCACAGGACTGAAACTCAATGAGTATTCAGTTATAATGACATAGAAATAGAAATAGAAGAGTGTAAAAGAAATGTATTTAGAGTTCAGGGAATTGAATAATATAAATAATGTGGCTATGAAAACAAGCAGCGAGCTATTAAAAGATTCCAGTTTATCCCGATGATTATAAGAGCCTTCCAATTGTCTTCAAAGACTACCTAATCTGCTTTATCATTTTGAAAGCAAGTCTTTGTTTTTCCCGCCAGTTCACTCTTTTGCAAAAATCATAAATCATCAATGTTTGTTCTACTAACAGTGCAGTTTGGAGAAATTCAAGTAGAAATATATAAGGCATTCTATAGTCCAGTGCTTCCAGAAATATTTAGCAAATTCCGTGTAACTAAGGCTATTATTACTCAAGAGATTTTAAGTGAATAAGTTCCTTTAATAAGATTTACGTTTTGGCAGGTCTAACTGAAGAGAAAATATCACTGTGAAAAACTTCCATGAGAAAAGTGAATATTTGTATAGTCGGGGAATCAGAAGATAGAGTGCAGAGGAAGAAGTGTCAACACTGTTTGGGGTTAATTTTTTGTAATAATGTGTCTTGGGAAGAGGTCTGATAAAGGAAGGCCACGCCCGGGAATAGGATGCAAAGAAACAGTGTTTCCTGGTGCCTGGGTTAGAAAGAGCAAAGGATTGGGAAAGGAAGGACTGAGCTGAGAAGTCTGGGGAAGACGCGCATAAGCAAAAGAAAGTGGCTCAGCCTGTCATCCCGCGCCTCTGGGAGGCTGAGGTGAGTGGACTGCCTGAGCCCGCGGGTTCGAGACCCACCTGGGCAGCGAGACCTCATCTCTACAATAAATCAAAAAATCAGCCGGGCGTGGTAGCACATGCCTGTAATTCCGGCTACTCGGAAGGCTGAGGCGGAAGGATCGCCGGAGCCCAGCAGGTCGAGGCTGTGGCGGCCGGGAGCGGCCACTCCCCTCCAGTCTGGGCGACAGAGTGAGACTCCAACTCAAAAAAAAAAAAAAAAAAAAAGAAAGACTTCCTCAACGGGGCTGCCTCATGCAGTCATGAACAAGTCCTCCTAGCTCAAGATTTGATTGCCAAAGGATTATAATTTTTTTTATTGGAATTGAGTGGCTTTTTAAAATTTTGCTCAAGCTTTTTTCTACCAGGTTATAAGAAGATATGTTGAGGAATTTTTTTTTAAGTTAAGATAGGTACTTTAGGAGATGCCACCCAGAGAGCAGAGAGCTTGTCCTCTAAAACAAAACAAACAGTCCAGTGAAGAGAGTTGGTTCTTTTTTTATTTACATGGCAGTGATTCTCGCCAAAGTCCTAGCTTTCAACAAATCACATAATAATAGAGGGAAAAAAGTCCAAGGTTTCCTCTGTCATTCTTACGACGTCACCTCCAACTCAACTCTGTCCCAAGGGGGTAAAAGTGCAAATAAATGTCACAGTGAGAACGTTTTCACCCGTCTGGTCAGCTAAGATTTCCAGTAGTGTGATTTTTTGTGACCAATTTTCATAGAGTATATCTCTTAGGATTCTCTGAACTTGGAGGAATTGTGTTCTTTTCACTTAGGAATGTTTCTGATGGCTTTTGTATCTCTTTGAAATTTTTCAAAACTTTACTGGTAAGGTTATAAACCTGGAATTACATACACAGTGATCCCGAATAAGGAATGAAAACTTGGGCTATGTGTTTTGGAAGTAAATTAAGGGCACGTTTATAAATATAGCATGTCCTCAAAATATGATTTCTAGTTTCACTACAGAAGTTCTTCTTAGATCTGTGGGCTTTCCTCCTCCAACTGTGAGACCAAGAAAGTCTCACTTTTAAGTTCTGACGGCTCCTTCAAAGAAGAGTCCCAGAAGACAAATGGGTCTCTTTCCCTGACAACAGCCAAGTCTGTCCTCACACCCTCATGTATATTGAGTTCTCCTGATGTCACAGAAGAATTACTCCCTTTTTTTCTTTCTTTTCTTTTCTTCTTTTTTTTTGCCTAATACACGTGGCAGTCCTATAGGGTAGTTCCCATTTTTACCAATGAAAAAAGCAAGTCTCCGAGAAATTTGGGATTTGAGGCAGAATAAGGATCTGAACACAGATTTTTTTGACTTTAGTCCTCTCTGAACTCTACCATAAAATGTTTCATATACTAGTTCCCTGCTCATTAAGTCTAGACAATTCTAATTCACCATTAATTAAGAAAAAGATAGAGTTAAATTCTTATTTTCTTATCTATGTGGTTCTGGATTTGTCTTCCCAGAAAACCAACCCCATTTTAATTGGTGACTTGAACCACAAAGCCAACAGCCTCATAACAGAAAAGTAAACTTCTATGAGGCATATTTCTCGTATTACAAGTCCCCAGAGTGTCCTTTTGTGACAGAGAAGTGGACAGGATTACAAAGAATTCTGTTACCTTGAGTCCCCAAGTTTCTTCCTGGAATTCCAGGACGGCTCCAAGTTTTGAAAGCATTAAAAAGAGAAACGACAGGCTGAGTTGGGGAGATGGGGGAAAAGGAAAGGCCAAGGGCAACGCTTGTGTCTATTCTTCAACCCACCCACTACAGCAACTCTTCATTCCCTTCCTTCCCCCCACCCCCCGCCCGCCTCTTGCTCCTGCCGGCTGCCCTCCCGCCTCCCCCACCAACACACACATCGCAAGATGCATTCCACGGTGAGTTCTCCCAGCCCAGAGCAAAACAAATCAAGCAGAACCATATAATTTATTGCACCAAACTGGAATCACCCCCACCCACTTTTAGAAAATCTGGCTTCATTTCAGGGTAACAGCAGCTCAGCTCTGGCAGGGCTCGGTCAACGTGGGTGATCTGTGACATGTGGCAAAAATATAGAACGCATCAAATTCAATCAAAGTTCCACCCACGACGGGAAGGCCTCGCTCAACCAAGGCCTGGAGGAGCTGCTGCCGGCAGATCCCGGCTCTCAGGGGGAAGCACCCCCCTCCGAGTCCAAAGGCCCCTCTTCACTCAGAAGTCATGAAAGACCAACTGGCTGTCCCACGCCGACCAAGGAGAGGGTGGTGTCAGGAACAAACGCGTGCAGACTTAACGCATGCAGACTTAACGAATGCGGCTTCTCAAGGGAGCGAGGCGAGGGAGCGGCGGTCAAGGTGGCCACCAGGGACGGCTGACTGCACATCTCGGGCTCTCTGGGATCTGCTCGCGTTCCGCTGCAGGGGAGAGGTGCCCTCTGCTGTCGGCCAGCCACAGTGCACCAGGACGCAGTGGCCGCTGCTTCCCCGGGGAGCGTCCAAGAACTGGTGCAGTGATCAGGAATCCTGTTTCTGCCGCAGGGACCCCGGTCTGTGGTGCAGATGAGCCACGGCCAACCCCCTCCCAGGACAGCCGTGGGTCCCCTGCTTGCCCACCCCGTGCAAGTGCACATTTGAGATGCCTTGTTTTAGAGGCAGCTTCTAGGAACCTGGGGGAAGCGGGAGGACTCCGAAAATCTCTTCAGGGCCTCGCAACTATCCCTTCTGGCCAGTGACACAATTGTCTGCAAGCTGGAAGGGGAGGCAGAGACAGCCAGAGGACTTACAGCCGAGGAGAGACCAGGACCCTACAAAGTGGTCACCGAGACCCTTTGGCGGTCGCTCGAGAGCCACCACCCTCCACTTCCTGACCCCCTTATGCCGCTGATAACTGTAATCATTGCACCAACTAATGACCTGCCACCATAGGAAGCACCTTAGCCCCAACTCGGAAAGGTGCTGTCATCCCCACTTCACAGATCAGGAAATTGAGCTCACCATGAAGTCAAGTAACTTACAAAAGGCATGAAAGTACGAGAGCTGGGATTCAAACCCCGGTCAGCTTGGCTGCAAACTCCCCCCTCTTTCTGCCACACCGCACCATTGCCTCTGCTACCGAACCAGGGCTCCCCAGCCCCTGGGCCTTGGACCCGCAGCAGCAGTCCATGGCCTGTTAGGAACTGGGCTGCACGGCGGGAGGTGTGTGGCCGGCGGGCGAGAGGTGCTCCCTATGCTGTCAGACCATCACCGGCATCAGACCCTCATAGGTGCGCATACTGTGAACTGCGCTTGTGAGGGATCCAGGTTGCAGGCGCTTTATGAGACCCTGATGTCTGATGATCCCTCCCGCCCCCTACCCCTCACCTCCCCACCACCCCCGTCAGTGAAAAAGTCGTCTTCCATGAAACCAGTCCCTGATGCCAAAAAAGTTGGGGACCGCTGGATTAAACCCCACCACGGAAGGTCAGCCAGTGAAAGTCTAGCCCAGGTCCTATAAAAAATGAAAAGGATGCCATGATTGTAGGAGATGCTTTTTGCCTGTGTTGTGGCTCTCTCACTGTCTTATTTTGAAGACTTGTCCCTGGTGGCTAAATACCAAGAAAGTCCTGATTCAAGCATACCAAGGACAGTCATTGGGCTTCACACTGAGTAGAAACTGCGGGGAAATAAAAAGGACCTCGGGCTCACAGCCAGTGAGGTCTGTGCCAGGCGGGCTCGAACCCGCGGTCAGCATCCTCTCAGTCCAAGCATTCAGCTGCCACATCTCTGGCTATCATGTTCCTCTCCGACATCTCTGGCTAGTCGATTTCTCTGATTTTTCAGCTTCTTCCTTAATAAAATACTTGTGTTATTTTTATAAAGTTATTATGGGTTTTAAATAAGATGACATACTTATATGTATATGTGTGTTCATATATATATATGCATATTTTCATGTATTTGCATATATGAAATAATCAACTGTGTGAGATGCAAATGTTAGGTATTCATATAAAACCAGAGCAAACAATGAAAAGAGGTTGCTTAAAGATTTTTCACATCTAAACTCAACGATGACATATCACAAATTATCACAGAGGAGGGGCAGAGACAATGGTTGTGAAGGAATCTCTAGTATCTGTGGCTTGCCTCTCATGTGGGGGGCATAGTTTGGGGGGAAGAGGTGGGGGAGGCAGCTTCTGTAGACAGCACGTGCAACTACTGCTCCAGAGTTCCAACCTCCAGACTCCAGCGGGAGCCAGAATGCCCTGAAGACACAAGGGTGGCCTTTCTTAGGGACCTTCACTCTTACAGCCTGCATTCAACTCTAAGACCAAGAACCAACTCTCTGCTGCCATCGTCCGTGTCTCTGATCCACCTGGTCCCAAAAGCCAGGCTGTGCCAAAGGCCGAGGAGGAGTGAGGGGAACAAAAGTCACACTTCCCGCCAGCCCGACTTCTACTTGCACCGGGACCTGGCTCGGGGCTGGGTTCCATGTCTTCTGTGACCCCCGGAAACCGGAAGTAGGATGAGCTGTGGACTGCCTACAGTTCCTCACAGTTGACCCCACAGTCTGAGGAACGCACATTCCTCATTTACTGGGGAACAGACGTGCCACAAATTCAGTATATGTTTAAGAAAGATCTGAAACACTTGTGTTCTTCTCCTCCAGTTTTCTGATTTTTGTAATGAAAACTTTACATTCATAAAACAGACTTTTCTCAAAAGAGATTTTTGACAGATGACGAGGCTCCTCCTGCCTTTTAAATGATGATTCTGTCTCCCTTATGGTACTGCACTGCTTCCTCGGACATTCTGTACCCACAACAAATCTAAGGATTACCAGTACCTCCCCACTCACCTTTTGCACAAATATCTGCTGCCAGGACATCTACCCTTATGCCTGGTGAAAATGACCTTCCATCAACGAGGTTGCAGAAGAAAGAGTTTGGGCTTATCCCCTACCTCATAAAGTCACTAAGGCCTGAGTTACTCAAGTGAATTTCAGCCACAGAGGAATTCAGTTTGAGAGCTGAGTTGTTGTTCTACCAACAAGATTATACAAATGACTAAAGACAATTAGCCCTTTATCCATATGCTCCAATGAAAAAAACTACACTTTAGGAAGTATGTCGTTTGTTTTTCACGGTAGATAAGATCTTTAAAAGTTATGTTTCAATCTTACTTTAGCTATCAACTTCTAATTTGTTGTCTGTGCTTGTGTTCGTTTGTTTAATGACGGCTACAGTGAGTCCTTTTTTTACGACAGCATAACGGAGTGGTTGTGAGTTTGTTCTCTGGTATCAGACCTGTTTCTAATTCAAACTTGGTCACTGACCAGCTGTTGACTCTCGGCAAGTTGCCCAACACCTCCGAGCCTGTTAAGTGAAGATAAAAATATCAAAGTCAGATATTTATTGTGAGGATTAAAAGGAATATTAAAGTGTTAACTAGTATTTTTATATTCCCACCTAAGCTACCTGTTTGATAAGTTGGTATTTTTACCGCTTCAGTTTGGATAAGTGAAAACATCCCTGCTAGATGCTTCCTCGCATCACTTATTTGGAATTTTTGTGGTTGGTGATAGCTTTTAGATGGTATCAATCCTTATTTTCTTGAATATTTACCCAAACCCAAATTTCTATCACCAGTTGGGAGATGACACCAAATACTAAGAACATTGACTTAATGATAACCACCAGCTACATTTAATCCCCACACCAAGTAAACTTGCTGGACTCTGTCTACTGCTTGTTCATTAAACAAAGATAAAATTGTTACTGTGGTTATCTTCTCCCTGCTGCATCATTTCTTCTGTCCTGTCAGATTTCTCTTCCCTGGAATAAAATTGACTCCAAGTACCACATAGCTACAAAATAAACAAACTTACCACCAGCCCACCCCCCTCAAAAAGTAACCAACACTTTTTTTTAATGCATGAAGAGGTTAAACTGAAGCTAAAATATTTGGTAAGAGATCATTTTCCACACACTTGGGATTTTCTACAGGAAATGCCATCTAACCTCAGCTGTCAACACATCAACAAAACTGTTCCCAAACTCTAAGATAGTTTTCTCTGGCCCTCTGGAGAACACTTAGAAACCAGACTTTTTTCCATGTCAATTTTCTTCATCTGCTCATCCCTGAATCAGGTCACTTTTCCCTGGATTTCTGCCATTCTGCACTCTGCTTATCTCCCTCAATTGGGATTTTCATCTTGTGACCCCCAACTTTCCACCTCAAACACAAAATCCAGAAGTCTTGCCCCAATGACTGCCAATGCCCTCAATTCTTGTCTTCTTATCCCAAGTTGAGCTTATCTTTTTCCTTAGAAATTGAAACAACAAAATTCCAGTTTAAAAGTGGACAAGAAAACACAAATGTTGAAGCAAGGTTCAAATTACTGACCGTATAATAGCAACAATCAAGTTAACCAATAATAGAGTCAAATTTAATGAGCACCTAATATGCCCTCAAGTACTTCAGAGATACTACCCAAGGCCACACAGCTGGTAAGCAATAGGTTAGGATTCCATGCCAGAACTGTCTGATATAAGAAACTGTATGTTGAGCCGGGTTCAGTGGCTCAGCCTGTAATCCTGCGCCTTTGGGAGGCTGAGGTAAGTGGATTGTCTGAGCCCGCAGGTTCGAGATCCACCTGTGCAACTTGGCGAGACCTCATCTCTACAATAAATCAAAAAATTAGACAGGCGTGGTAGTATGCACCTGTATTTCCAGCTACTCGGAAGGCTGAGGCGGAAGGATCGCCGGAGCCCAGCAGGCGAGGCTGCGGTGGCCGGGAGCGGCCCCTGCACTCCAGTCTGGGCGACAGAGACTCCGACTCAAAAAAAAAAAGAAACTGTATGTTTAAAATATTCATCACCATGCTTGGTTCCTTAGACTTGCCAGGAAAGCTAGGGCTTCACATAGGACAGACTAACAAAGCAAGGCAAGTAACAACAAACTTATGAATACCCCATCTTTAGGTTATGAAACAGCGAGTGTGAGACAATGTCAGACTGGGACCCCTTTACTTAATGCTTTTAGACTTAGTCCTACAACCTCATTTCCTTCATGCATGTTCAGCCTTTGCTACGGTCCCTGGCAAGTGCAGCCTTTGCCCTACATACCTGTCTTCCCAACCAGACTGAGGCCCTGAAGACCAAGAACTATTTTGATTTGTCTCTACACCCCATCACTGCATTTAGGAAGAGTTCCAAGTGACAATCAATATATACTTACTGATGAGTTCAAACTGGGTCTAGGGTTTTTTTATGATGACATCTCTTCCCTGATTTTTCTCTGATTCTCATCTGTCCCTCTTGCTTCTTTGTGGTTATATCCTTTTTATCCTCTATTTTGAATGAGTTTTTAATTGCGGTGGTTCTTATCTGTTGGCTAAAAAAAAAAAAAGGCAATCCCAAAAAAGTCATCCTTTTCCCCTAAAAAGAGAATCTGAGTCATGAAACCAGATGCTTCCAGCTTCATGATTATATAAATCAATAATCTCTCCTCCAAATCTGGTATAGAATTAAAAGAAAAATTGAAAACACTTTAAACTGTATATGCAATTTTAATAACAAAATCTCAAAATGTAAAAACTAAGGGATGGGGGGGGAGTTTTCAGCTTAAGTACCATCATCCCACCATAGTGCCTGCTAAGGGGTTTGGGTTGAGAAAAAATTCTGAGACTAAGTTAAGGCTCAGTGAGAAACACCGTTAAGATGGATTAGACGATTGGAAAATGAAAAATCCAAGAGAATCTGCCAAAAACCTGCTTGCAGTTATAAAGGACTTTAGCAAAGTCTCAGGGTATGAAATAAATGTGGAAAAGAGAGTTGCATTCCTATACACCAACAACTAGCAGGTAGAGACCCAAATAAAAAACACAATCCCATTCACAATAGCCTCCCCCCAAATTAAATACCTCGGCATCTTCCTAACCAGAGAAGTGAAAGACCTTTACAATGAGAATTACAAAACACTGCTCAAAGAAATCCAAGAAGACACAAACAAATGGAAAAATATTCCATGCTCATGGATAGGAAGAATCAACATTTTTAAGATGTCCATCCTACCAAAGGCAATCTATAGATTCAATGCAATACCCATTAAGTTACCAACATCATTCTTCTCGGACCTGGAAATGACAATACAGAAATTCATATGGAAACATAAATGATCACAAATAACCAAAAACAATCCTTAGCAAAAGAAACAAAGCAGGAGGTATTCACGTCCAGACTTCAAACTTTACTATAAGGCTACAGTAACCAAAACAACCTGATATTGGCACAAGAACAGGTACATAGACCAATGGAAGAGGACAGAGATTCTGGAAGCGAAGCCTCAATTTCTCAACCAACTCATCTTTGTCAAAGCCTCCAACAAAAACCACTGGGGAGAGGAGAAACTATTCAGTCAGTGGTGCTGGGATCACATGCAGAAGATTGAAATAGGACCCCTACCTATCACCATACATAAAAACTAACTCTAAATGGATCAAAGACCTAAATGTAAAACCTCAAACTACAAGAATCTTAAAAAACGCAGGAGACACCCTTATGTAAATTGGAACTGGCAACCAATTTCTATTCATAACCCTAAATGCCCATACTTTAAGAAATAAAATAGACAAGTGGGACCTCATCAAACTAATGAGCTTCTGCAAAGCAAAAGAAACCATCAAGATTGCAGGGAGACAGCCCGCAGAATGGGAAACAATATTTGCCAACTGTATATCTGACAAAGGCCTAACATCTAGGATCTACAAGGACCTCAAATACTCCGAAAGGAAAAATACAAACAGCGCCCCTAAAAAGTGGGCAAAAGACATGAATAGACACTTCTCAAAAGAAGATATACAGGCAGCCAACAAACACATGAAAAAGTGCTCAGCCTCACTCATCAACAGAGAAATGCAAATTGAAACCACATTAAGATACCACCTAACCCCAGTAAGAATGGCCATCATTAATAAAACAAACAACAACAGATGCTAATGAAGATGTGGAGAACAAGGAACCCTTCTACACTGCTGGTGGGAATGCAAACTAGTGCAACCTCTTTGGAAGACAGTGTGGCAATTTCTGAAAGAACTAGAAATTGACCTTCCATATGACCCAGCAATCCCCCTATTGAGAATATACCCAGGGGAACTCAAATCATTCTACAAAAAAGATACCTGCACACATATGTTTGTTGCAGCTTATTCACAATAGCAAAAACACAGAACCAACCATGTTGCCCTCGAAGCTGGACTGGATTTTTTTAAATGTGGCACATATACACAATGAAATATTACATGGTCATAAAGAAGGACAAACATATGAACTTTGCAGCAACTTGGATGGATTTAGAGTCAATCATACTCAATGATCTATCACAGAAACAAAGAACAGAGTACCATATGTTCTCACTCATAAGTGAACCTTGAACAATTATAATGCTATAAAAAAGGGATTGGCAGTAGTGGGAAACTATCAGGGGAGGGAGGAGCATACTTCATCAACAAGGGTAGCTGCATAATCAACGTTTGTATACCTAACCCTGAATTCTACTCCACATCTTTATAATAAAAAATGAAAATTGGGAGATGGATGTGCAGATATCTTGTATTCGCAATCCTTGGGGTAGTTCTACAAGGAACTCAGATGACGTGAACGGAGAAAAACAAACAGCCCCACTAAAAACCAGGCAAAGGACATGAACAGACACTTCTCAAAAGATGACATACAAGCCGCCAAAGACACGTGACAAAGTGCTCAGCCTCACTAGTCATCAGAGAAATACAAATCAAAACTACAATAAGATACCACTTAACTCTAGTAAGGATGGCTATCATTAATAAATCAATAAACAACAGGTGCTGGCACTTCTGCAATGAAAAGGGAACACTTCAACACTGTTGGTGGGAATGTAAGCTAGTTTATTGTACAGTTGTGGGATATGGGACTTACTACATCAAGTAGAATTTCTCCCTTAGTGAGCCTGAATTGTATGTCTCAGAAAAGTGCCCCAATCTCAGCAAGAAGCTCTCAACCGCAAATTAAGAGGGCTTCCCAGGTTAAGCGGGCCACACTTCCCCAGTAGTAAATCAGGCACCCTCTTCCCTCCTTTCTTCCCCTAACGGTCCCCTAACAACTGCTGATCCCACCCTTGTGCTAACATGACTAGTGATCAGGGCCCACTTATGAGTGAGAACACGCGGTATTCAGTTCTTTGTTTCTGGGATGGTCTCCAACTGCGTCCAGGTTGCTGTGGAGGCCATGATTTTGTTCTTTTTTATGGCTGTGTAATACTCTATTGTGTATATGTATCACATTTTCTTTATCCAGTCTACTTTCGATGGGTGGCAGGGTTGGTTCCACATTTTAGCTATCATGAATAGTGAGACAATAAACAGGTATGTGCAGGTGTCTTTTTAGCAGAGCAATTTATGTTCCTCTGGGTATATTCCCAAGAAAGAGATTGCTGGATCATATGGAAGATCAACTTTTAGTTCTTTTAGGAATTGCCACACTGCTTTGCATTTCTATTTCTGAAGAATAGAAAAAAAATGCTATTTCTTGACTACAAAACGAGTATATCAGATAGGATTCTGGCAACAAGTTACCAAACATCCCATTCAAATCACTTTAAGCAAAAAATGATCATTTGTTGACTGGTGCAATAAAGACCAGCTCACACAACTTGAGTCAATTTTCACCCCATGTCGTCAGTGACCAACTTGTCACTCTTTACTCCTCAGTGCTATTTCTTGGTGTTGGCTTCAGTCATAGCCTCCAAGCTGATGCAAGATGCTCACTGGAGTTCTCCCTTCTCTCTTCGTAAACTCAAGCCCTAAAAGCAGAGTGTCTATGAGTCTCCCAGAAGCCCCAGAAAAGATCTCATTGACTCTTGTATCACATGCTCATCCTGGAAGCAGCCCTTGTGGCTGGTGGGTTATAAAGACTTGACTGGCTTAAGTGTAGGGCCTCCACTTATACTTCAGGCTGCTCCATTTAAGCCACACGGGATAAGGGAGGGGTAAGAATAACTCCCTAGAGGGAATGTGAGGTCGTATAAACAGGAGAGTTGACAGATGTCAGAAGTCAGGATCTGAGTTATAAAACCCACAGAGAAGTCCCAATAATCTCTTTTACCACGACCTACCAAGTCATGGTAGGTACCTAGGAAACCTTGCCACATACTCTCCAGGACGCCCACAGAAACTTGTCAGCAAGAACATGATGATTAAAATCAGCAAATACTGCCTAGCTAAGATATATTCCAGAGCCTACCCCCAGGGAAGTAAAATTTCTCCTTTAGTGAGCATGAATTATGTCTCAGAAAAGTGCCACAATCTCAGCAAGAAGTTCTAATCCACAAATTAAGAGCTATGTTGTTTTAGGCCACTGAGAAGAAACTGGGCACAAGGAGTAAACACTGAAATATGCACCGTGTCCTTCGTTAACCATTCACATGAACATCGACACTATTCTTTCACACACAAAAAAGAAAGAACGCTGTTGAAATATTCTCCAGGAGGGAAAAAAATGCACCTGGAAATTTAGGATGCACAGTTTTTAAAAGGGCTCATTAATCCTAAGTCCGAAAGCAGAAAGTCACAATTCTCCACAAAAGTCTGCTATTGTCATAAATGACCAACAAAAGTGGGTGGAAGATTTGTCTTATTAATGGAGAAATAGTCAAACAGCAATACACAGGGCTGGTGATCTTAATGGTCACTGACTTAACCAATTTTGGAAGGTTTTATAAAATGCCTCTCAGTCTCATTGTTATAAGAGGGAGGTTACAATTCTGAGAAATAGTCATCCCTGTGGCCCCCATACAAACTGTCTGTCACTTACTAAAGAAAACAGTAGAACAGCATGTTTCAGTGCAGTGGTCTCTAAATGGGACAGGATGAGTCCCAGAGGGGCTAAGATTTAAAGGTAAGGCCAGGAAAATCTCTATGAACACATAGTAGGAAGGAAGGGAACCAGAAACAATTGCAGATTACAATACAGGAAAATATTCATAGGTGAAAAACAAAAAAGGTTGATATAGGTTTTTTCCCCCCCATTGAGGTCTTGGGAGAAAAAAATACACACATACACACACGCACACAAAAGAAAATTCAACAGCTACATCTCTAATCACCTTAGGCAAACCAGTTTATCTCCAAAATCTCAATTGCTTCATCCATTTAAATTAGATTCAAACCTTACTTCTAAGAAATTACTTTATTTGTAATTGAGAAATTTGAGCTACGACTCTATTTGTCATTTGTATTACTTAAATGATTTTGGTCAGATTTGAGAGATATTCTCAAGATGGTTTTTTTTCAATCCTTCTTTTATGTATAATAATAAATACTTGATTTTGAGAATCTGGTTCTGGGTTAAAGAGAAAATGGGGAGTAGAAAAAGAAGTAGAAATAACACCAAGAAAATAAACTAATAAACATTCTGACACTTGTTTTATAACCGTAGACATGTTGGAACTTTTAAGTTTATCAGATGACCCTCAGGAGAATCCAACAAAAACATTTTCAAATAAATCTGTACCCTAGAATAGCATTAACTGAAACACACAATCCGAAGACTGCCCTATGCAATAAAACAAAGCATATCAACAGATTATCATGGGTCTTGTACCAGAGACTAGAGAAACCCACTCCATTCATGCTGCTTATCACAAAATGCTGAGGCTTTCTCTACCCTGGTGGTGTCTCTACCTTTGGTTCCACAGTAATTTGGGAAAATAAAAGCTCTAGAGACACTTCTAAGGCTGTAAACACATCTTCTCTTCCATGAAAGAAGCAGACAATTCATTTCAATTATTAAATTCTAACAAAGCTATTACTCGCCATGGCTGAGGAGGTCAAACTGGCTTTGAAATCATGACACGTCTTTAAATAAATACAATCCACAGAACAGGGACGAAAGAAAAGCCAACCGTGTCTTGGAGCGGGGCTCAGCCCTCTTGCCAAAGTCAGGCCAAGTCCCCATTCCTGACGCCTCAGGATGGGATGGAGCAGGAAGGAGAAGGTGAGACTCTGTCCTTGGGGGAAATGCTCCAGCCTCTAGCTCCAGCCTGTCCCACTCGGTGAAGGAGGCCTCTCCACCCCTCAGGGCCACCCCCCATGGAGCCCTGACCAAATGTGGAATCCTCCACCTCTGAGGGCCTTAAGCTGCTCTAACAAAAGAAAAGAATCACTCATCACAGTGCGAGTATTCAGAGTCTCAAAGTACATCCCCAAGTCATTTTTTCTCACTATTAAACAGAAAGAATATACCTGACCTTACGTAGGGTGACAATGTGCTCAACAGATACTCATCCTTTACACCTTCTGGCTTGCAAATAAGTAGACTCTGGATTAATGAAGTTCAACATAATCCACGAAAGTACTTGTATTATCTAAATGCTTGACTTTGAAGAATAAATCAAAAAGAATTAAAGTACCGTCTAACAAAAATCATACTTAATGATAATATGTAAGAGACTTAAAGTCATTTATTGATGAAATATTTAAAATGTTAAAGTCCTCGTGTTTGGGGTGGGCTTGGGAAAGTAAACTTTTTTAAATGTCCTCATGTTTACTAATAGAAACATAATTAGGATTCCATTCAGAGGTCCAGCATGAGGCAGCTAGAGTGAGTCTCTCCTGCAGAGTAAACCAAGATAGAGAGCCTTTCCTCAGCCCCCAGAGAGGAATGGATCCAGCAGCATGCCTCATAAGCCTCCAAGGGAGGGATAACAACCCCTTAGAGCACAGAAGAAAAAAATCCACTGACCTGGGCTGGAACTGGTCAAACTCGACTCCGCCCAACCACAGTTCACCACAACCTCGGGACACAGTGGGGAAGGTGAGTGACAGGATTCAGGAGTTCTGTGCGTCTGCTGTGAATTTGCAGGGTTCCCGGAGCCACATGGTACCACAGACCCTCACGGGAAACTGCCTTCCCACAGCCGTGCTTTGCTGTGGCATGGTGCAGGGAAAAAGCTGTGAGCAGCACCCGCTGCCATTTCCCAGAAACGCAAGCCTCGTGGGGAGGCACAGCTGCAAGCCTCGTGGGGAGGCACAGCTGCTTTCCAGCCAGCTTGGAAGGGAATGGGCCCCAAGTGCAAACTCTGCAGCTGCAGACAGTTCCTGGTTGAGTGGGTTGCCCAAGAACACCTTAGGCCCTGAGGCTGGGTGCAAATTGACATTCAGATCACAGAGGGCCTGAGGCCAAGGTAGGAGCTGGGTGGGATGCATTGCCCTAGCAATGGGATGGTGTGATCAGGAAGGATATAGCAGGAAGGATGAGCTATATCTCACCACACCAAGGCTATATCTCACCACACCAAGGCTATATCTCACCCCACTTTGTGAACTCTTCTGGACTGGCTCTAAACAGAAGCATTACCCTAGTGGCCCAGGACTCCCTTTTAATGCCCACTGGGACAGCTAAGAGTGCATACTTCTGAGGCGCCTCATCTCCTTTTCCCTGCAGTACTCCAGAAGGAAACTTGAAAACAGAACACTTGAGAAATCTCCAGAGCCCAGCCCTTGGCCTAGGCTGGCTGGGAACTTCCTTGGTGCAGCACTCCAGCCACCATCAAAGCCACCCACAAGCACCACCTCCTGGCCAGAGGTCAACAGTACAGCCAAAAACATTGGCTCTAATACCTCAGCTTTGGGAAAAGCCAGATCCCAAGCATCAGCTAACAACACTTTTTCAGCCACTCTGACCACTTAGGATGCCATGAGCCAGTACAGGTACACAGCACAGGGCTGCCACATCTGGAAATTGAAAACCTCACCACACCAAGGCTACATATAACCAAGGGAACCCTATGGTGCCTATGTCAGCCCCCTGCCAATCTCAAATAAGAAAAATCATCTACCTAAATGAGAAAGAACCAGAAAATAATTCTGACAATTTACTTAAAAAAAAAAAAGAGTCCTGCAATACTCACAAAAGACCACATCAACTCTGCAGCAGAGAACCTAACGCAAATGAAATTGTTGAAATTCTAGGCACATAATTCAAAAGGTTGATGATAAAATTGATCAGTGAACTTCAGGAGACAGTTGAAAACCTGCATAAAGAAATTTTTTAAATTATTCCGGTCATGGATGAAAAACTCTTCAAAGATATAGACATCTTTAAAAAAAAAAAAAAAAAAACCCAAGCTGAAATCCTGGAAATTAAAGAAGCATTTAGGGAGGTACAAAATGCAGTGGAAAGTTTTAACAGTAAACTAGAACAAGCAGAAGAAAGGATCACAACTTGAAGACAAAACTTTTGAATTAACCCCATCAGATAACAGTAAAGAAAAAAGGAATCAAGAGAATAGAACAAAGTCTCCAAGAAAAGTGAGATTATATAAAACATCCAAATCTAAGAATCATAAGTGTTCCTGAGGAAGGAGAGAAAGCAACAGGTTTGGAAAATCTATTTGAGAGAATAATGGAGGAAAACTTCCCCGGCCTTGCAAGAGATTAAAATCCAGATACAAGAACCCAAGAAAAAAACAGAAAAGTCATTGCTAAAAGGTCATTCCCCAAGACATATAATCATTAGGCTATGCAAATTTAATGTGAAGGAAAGAATTTTAAGGGATGTGAGACAAAAACATCAAATAGTGTACAAAGGTAAATCTATTAGACTAATAGCAGATTTCTTAGAAGAAACCTGACAAGCCACAAAGGATTGGGAACTAGAAAAACACAAATAAGCCAAGGATTTTGTATCCTTCATCCTTCATAAGTGAAGAAGATATGAAGTCTTTTTCAGACAAGCAAATATGGAGGGAATTTGTCACCACTAGACCAGCTCAACAAGAAATATTCAAAGGAGTCCTAAATACTGAAACAAAAGGTCAAAATACACCAGTAGAAAAAAATGAAAATCATAAAGCTCACAGGCTTTATAAAACACCAACACAATAGCTAAAAAATAAATTAAAAAGCAACCAGATAACAACCAGTATGATGAATAGAATAGTACCTTACATATCATTATTTACTTTCAGCATAAATGTTCTCAATGCCCCACTAAAAAAATTTACACTGGAAGAATGGATTTTAAAAATGCAACCCGAATATCTACTGCCTTCAAGAGACCCTCTTAACTCACAAAGAATCCTATAGACTCAAGGTAATGGAGGAAAGAAAAATATTGCAAATGGAAAACAAAAATAAGCAGAAGTCACCATACTCATATCAGATAAAACATACTTTAACAACAGTAAAAAAAAAAAGACAAAGATGGCTATGATATAATGATAAAGGGATTAATCCAACAAGAAGATATAACAATTTTGAATATATATAGGTGTTTAACATCAGAGATCCCAGCTTTATAAAACAAATTCTACTAGACCTACAAAAAGAGACAGCAATACTATAATAGTGGGAGACTCCAACACTCCATTGATAGCAATAGATAGATTATCAAGGCAGAAAGTCAACAAAGAAACATTGTAGTTAAACAGAACTCCCAAGGAAATGGAGCTAATGGACATCTACAGAACACTCCATCCCCAAACTACAGAACACACAATTTTCTCACCAGCACATGGAACATTCTCCAAGATAGACAATATGACGGGTTACCAATCAAGTCTCAATAAATTTTTTTAAAAAATCAAAATCATTTCAAGCATTTTCTCAGACCACAGTGGAATGAAACTAGAAATTAACTCCAAGAAGAACTCACAAAACCAAACAAAGATATGGAAGTTAAACAGTTTGTTCCTGAATGATCCTGGAGTCAACAGTGAAATCAAGATGGATATTAAAAGTTTGTAAAATGAATAAAACAAATTATAAAAACCTCTGGGACACAGCCAAAATCTTCTGATCTTCTTCTTCTATGATCAGAAGAAAATTGATAGTGCTTATGGCCTACATTAAAATTGATAGTGCTTATGGCCTACATTAATAAGACTGAAAGATCCCATATCTACAACCTAACATCACACCACAAGCAATTAGAAAAACACAAATAAACCAAACCTGAAGCTAGAAGAAAAACAGAAATAACAATGATTGGCCAGGCACAGTGTCTCATGCCTGGGATGAGCAGCACTTTGGGAGACTGAGGTGAGAGGATTGTCTGAGCCCAGGGGTTCGAGACCAGCCTGGGCAACTTGGCAAGACCTCAACTCTACAATAAATCAAAAAATTAGCCTGGCATAGTGGCACATGCCTGTAGTTCCAGCTACTTGGAAGGCCAAGGACAAAGGATTGCCTGAGCCCAGCAGGTCAAGGCTATAGTGGCCGTGAGTGTGCCACTGCACTCCAGCCTGGGTGACAGAGTGAGACTCTGACTCCAAAAAAAAAGAAAAGAAAGAAAGAAAGTAATAACAAAGATCAGAGCAGAACTAAATGAAATTTAAATTTAAAAATTACAAAGGATCAATGAAACAAAAGGTTTTTTTTTTTGTAAAGGTAAACAAAACTGATAGACCACTAGCTAGAATAATTAAGAAATTAGAAGACTCAAATTAGCTCAATCAGAAATGAAAAAGGAGATATTACAACTGATACAAAAGAAACTCAAAAGATTGTCCAAGATTATTATGATATGCATATCTTCATGCAAACAAACTAGACAATCTAAAGGAAATAGAAAATCCTTGAAACTGTACAATCCCCAACATTGAATCAGGAAGAAATAGAAACCCTAAACAGACCAATAAGGAGTAATGAGATTGAAACAGTAATTAGAAGTCTCCCAACAACAGCAATAAAAAAGTCCAGGACCTTATGGACTCACAGCTGAATTCTACCTCACCTTCAAAGAAGGGCCGGTACCAACTTTACTGAAGCTATTCCACAAAATTGAAGAGGAGAGAATCCTCCCTAACTCACTCTACAAGGCCAGTATCACTCTGATATCACAGCCAGGAAAAGGCACAACAACAAAAGAATACTAAAGACCAATATCCCTTATGATCATAGATATTAGCACACCCAATTCAACAGCACATAAAAGAATAATAATAATAATACACCTCAACCAAGTGGATGTTAGCCCAGGGATGCCAGGTCGTTCAATATAAGCGAGTCAATAAATGTGATTCACTATATAAACAGAATTAAACGCGAAAACCATATGATCATTTCCATAGAGGTAGAAAAAGCATTTGATAAAATCCAGCATCTTTTCCTCTATGTCTTTTTAAAATAGACATAGAGGAAACATTCCTCAAAATAATAAAAATTATATATGATATATTCACAGCCAATGTCATCCTGAATGAAGAAAAGTTGAACACAATCCCCCTCAGAACTGGAACGAGGCAAGGATGCTCACTTTCACCACCACTGTTCAACATACTATTGTAAGTCCTAGCCAGGGCAATCAAGTGAGAAAAAATATAAAGCGTATCCAAACTGGAAAAGATAGAATCAAACTATCTCTGTAATGCTGATGATATGATCTTACACATAGAGAACCCTGAAGACTCCTCCAAAAGGCTCCTGGACATGATAAATGAATTCAGTAAAGTTTCAGGATACAAAACACACACAAATCAGTAGTGCTGTTTTGCACCGATAGCAACCAAGTTGAAAATTAAATCAAATCAAGAACTCAATTCCACTTACAATAGCCACCAAAAGGCTAAAATACCTAGGAATATATTTAGCCAAGGAGGTGAAAGAGCTCTACAGAGAAAGCTACTTTGATGAAATTGCAGAGGACACAAATAGAGAAACACCCCATGCAAATGGATTGGAAGAGTCAACATTATTAAAATGACCATATTATCCAAAGTAATCTACAGATTCAATGCAATTTCTATCAAACGACCAATGTCATTATTCACAGAATTAGAAAAAACAATCCTAAAACTCATTGGAACCAAAAAAGAGCCACAATAGCCAAAGTGATCCTAAGCAAAAAGAACAAAGCTGAAGGCATCACATTACCTGACTTCAAGTTATACTACAAGGCTATAGTTACCAAACCAGCATGGTATTGGTATAAGTGTAGACACAAAGACCCATGGAACAGAATAGAGAATCCAGAAATAAACCCAAGTTCCTACAACCAACTAATTTTTGACAATGCAAACAAAAATATGCACTGGGAAAATTAGACAGCTACATTCAGAAAAATGAAACTTGATCTCTCTCTCTCCCCATATACACAAATTAACTCCAGATGAATTAAAGACTTAGATTTCAGACCTAAAAATCATAAAAATCTTAGAAAAAAACCTAGGAAAAACCCTTATGAACATCAACCTAGGCAAAGAATTTATGGCTAACCCCCGCCCCAAACAAATGCAACTAAAACAAAAATAAATAAGTGGGACTAAATTAAACTAAAAATCTTCTGCGTGGCAAAATAAATAATCAATGGAGCAAACAGGCAACCTTCAGAATGGGAGAAGATATTCACAAACTGTACATCTGACAAAGGACTAATATCCAGAATCTATAAAGAACTCAAATAAATCAGCAAGAAAAAAGCAAATTACTCCATTACAAAGTGAGCAAACATCATAAATAGACATCTCTCAAAAGAAGATACACAAATGGCCCACAAACATGAGAAAATGCTCAAAACCACTCATCATCAGGGAAATGCAAATTAAGACCACAGTGAGATATCACCTTATACCAGTCAGAATGACCAATATTAAAAAATTAAAAAACAGTAGATGCTGGCATGGATGCAGAGAAAAGGGAACACTTATACATTGTCAGAGGTAATGTAAATTAGTACAACCGTACAATCTTTATGGAAAGTGGTATATAAATTACTCAAATAACTAAAAGTAGATCTACCATTTGATCCAGCAATCTTACTACTAGGTATCTACTCTAATAAACAGGTTGTTATAAAAAAAGAAACTGTACCCGCATGTTCACTGCAGCACAATTCACAATTGCAAAGGTGTAAATTCAACCTAAATGCCCATCAGCAAGTTAATGGATAATTAAAATGTGGTGTATACACACCATGGAATACTACTCAGCCATAAAAAAATGAAATCATGTCCTTTGCAGCAACCTGACTGGAGCTGGAGATCATCGCCCTAAGCAAACTGACTCAGAAAACCAAACACCACATGTTCTCACTCATATGTGGGAGCTGAATGGTAAAGAGGGGAAAAATAGACACTGGGGACACAAATAAGGGGGAGAGGAGAAAGGATGGCTAGGGTCCAGAGGCTACCTACGGGGCACAATATTTGCGATCTGGGGAATGGGCTATCTGAGACCCAATCCTCAACTCTACACAACATGTCTAGGTAACAAATACGTATGTGTACCCCCTGAATCTGAAACTTGAAAAAAAATGAAAAAAAAATGTGTAATTAATTGTTTAAAAGCAAATTCAGCTTTGAAGAGGTGTTGAGCAAATGATAACAATCTTGTAAATGTAATGAAAGCTTTTAGGTAGAGAATTGAAGTGAATAGATCATCTCCCAATATGATTTTCAGAATAACTGAGATGTACACTGAACATAGAATCTTGTCTGGCTCACCACCCATGGATCCATACCAGGGAGTGTCTGACACCAATACAAACATCACAAAGTATCCTGGTGAAGCTTTTCAGCATTTTGCTTCTCAGAAATGGATCTTGTTTGGTCTTGTAGAAACCTCCTCCTCTAAGTTCATTACATTATAAATGGATTTCAAAAGGAAGACATGAAAGTTTATTGAACTTTATTCACACACACTCATTCAACAAGTATTCACTGAAGATCTTAGACCCTGGGTGGGGACACCAAGCTGAATGAGACTCTCCCTACACACCAAGAGCCTGCAATATTGAAGGGCAGAGATACAGACCTGTTAGTGCCCATCCCTTCCCCTCCATCTCTTCCTTTTCCTGGGTAATGCCCTGGATAATTCAATCATCTCCAGGACTTCATGGGACGGGCTGGGAAGGGGCAAAGGGTACTTTGGAGGGAAAGATAAAGTGATGCAATTTCCCGCTTCTCATTTTCGTCCCATTTGGAGTTTGGTGGTTCATCTCCACGGAAGGTGCCTTCAGCTGAGAAGGACTAAGAGTAGCTCAGAGTGGCTGCCAGCTCAGGCCATGGAAGAGCTTGACGTGTTCAGGGTAAAGGAGGTGAAGTCCTTCATAACCTCTGGCCCCGACCTCATCTCTCCAGCCTTGCATCTCGCTTAGGGTGTTACAGCTACTCACTCGACTCTGAAAACACCGCGGTTTGCTTTCATTCAAGTTATCTCCTTCTGATTTATTCCTGCTTGTTGAAGTCTCACTCACTTTTCAAGGGCCATCTTCAGTGCTTCCATCCCCATGAAATATTGCTTGATCTTTGCCCCCGACTTCACTCACTCTCACATAAATTTTTACTCCTCTGAGTCCTCATAACTGAGTTTGTGTCAACCCAAAGGAATTTATTATGCTCCAACTTGTGTTATCACAAGAGGGACTTCTTCCCCCATTCTCCTTAGGCTGTGAAATGCTTGAGAACAAGTCTGTGTTGGCTTTGTCTTTCCGTCAGTAAACAAAGCAAAGACCAGGCTGGTCTGCATTTTGAAATGCATTTATTTAACTGACATTTATTGAACATAAACTATGTGCCAGATACTGGACTAGGAATTCAACTGTGAATAAACTGTTTATCTGCCACTACTCTAGTACCCAAATAGTCAATGATTAATTCATACCTAATAAATTAATCATTTATCCTAAACTCAAAAATGTCTCTTTAACCCCCTTTTTTCTCCTGTTCCATTTTCTCCTTTAATTTCATTCCCCTAAGTAGTAACTAAAGGCTTCCTATCTATGGGGGAAAAAAAGACTAAAAATGAAGACAGAGATTTAATAAAATAGATACTTGATACTTTGAGCACTTCAATTGGTGGTTAAGGAGCATGTTTTTTCAATTGGTGGTTAAGGAGAATGCTTGTTTCTTATGGTTTGACATTTACGAGTCCCTAAAGGCAGGGAAGGTGTATTCCCCAGTGCCTTGTAAAATGGTAAGACTTTTTCTAAACAAATGATGCTTACCTTATAATGAAAATAATAGTGACAATAAATGAGTAGCCTTTGTTGGAGATTTCCCCATAGACAGAGAATAATGAGACATCTAAAATCATGAAACTGCTAATATCTTATGATGACCAGGTTGGTGTTAATGCCAGAGAGGTGAAAGGCTGCAGAAAGGAAGACATCTTCCAAGGTGAATAAATTTCCTCGCTGCTTCTTCTTAGCATCACTTTTCTTCCGAGGCCAGCCCCCAATTAAGTGTCAATGCTCATTAGGGCTGCATGTCCATAGCCTTTCTGAGTTATTTTCTACACTCCCAAGGCTTCAACTATCAACCCGCGACTCCTAAATCCATGTGTTTAGACCTCACTCCGTCTGGGCTCCAGATTCATGTGTCCAACTGATACTCACATTTCCACCTGGATAGCCCATGGGTCCAGAAATTTCCCAAGTGAAGCGTATCGTCTCTCTCCCCGTCTTTCACTCACTCCTCCCTGCCAGCAGGACCCTTCGCAAGGGCTGCTCCCTGGGGTAGAAGGCCCTCCCCAGCTTCCACACCTGGAAACACTCTCCCATGTTCCCAGTCTCTGCTAAAGCGCAGCCTTCTTTAGGATGGTCTCCCTGGGACAGAGAGCGGAGCTAGATGGCCCTCCTCTTTATTACCAGGGACCACGTCCCAGTTTCTGTCAAAGCGCATAGTAACACTGTTTTGCGACTTTGCATTGGCTGACTAGATGGTGATCCCTTAGAGCAGTCCTGGCTGCACGTTGGAATCACCTAGGGAACTTTTACGACTACTCATACCTGGATCCCACTTCGCCACCCACCTCATTCCTGATCTAATTTTATTGGCCTGAGGTACAGCTTAGATATTGGAGTTAAAAAAAAAAAAATCTTCCCATGTGATTTTCAATCATAACTAAAATTGAACTTCCAGAACTTCTGGAATTAAGGAATGTACTTTTATCTTGATTGTCTTTGAGTGTTACACATGTCAGGTGTTGAATGAATGGACAATTGTATCATTTTTTTTTCAATTATATCATTTACATCTACTCAGACACCTGAGAAGCCATGGCATCCCAAACCCATTTCATCACCAACACCTGTCAACTGTGCTTCTGAGAGGTCACTTTTCTCTACTCTCCTGTATACACATAGAATTATTTCTTTATTTCAGGCCTTCATTTGTCTGCCAAACTATTGCACCTTCTTCCTCACTGTCTTCTTGTCCTAGAGTCCCCTGAGTTTTCCTCTAAGCCACTGTTAGCATTATCTTGCTAATAATCCAACCATGTCCCCTTCCAGCTTAAAATGGATTTTTGCTGCCTACGCTATAAAATCTAAACTATGTCAGATGAGCTTCTTCATTTTCCTCCTTCCTGCCTAGGAACTTCTACTCTTCCCTTATGTCCGTTGCAAATACCCATCCCCAGTCTCACAGGAAAAGTTATCTTGTCCCCTCTGTGCCTCCACGGTGCTCACTCTACGTCTTGTATGGGCTTTTCTATGTATATTGATATGATATTATTTGTTTAAATATCTGTGCTCCCCATATGAACACCTTGAGGGCAGAGATTTGACCTGTTGTCTTTGAATTCCTGTTGCATATCACAGGTCTAGTTGTTGCTTAAGTAAATATACGAGGATGAGAGGTTAATGAGAAGAAGAGAAAACAATGAAGCATGGTGTTTCTATTTAGAGGAAGGAGAAGCTCAAGAGGGGGTGAAGATGGAATGTTCTTTGCAGGAATCTGTCCCAGTCACAAGAAGCCCTAAGCAATGGTGTCAGTGGTTGACGTGACTGGGTCTGGTATAATTGGCCACTCACGCCCATGGCCACTCACCCCCTTTGTCCACAGCCTCCTTGTCACCCATTGCTTTCTATGCAAAATGACCCAAACGGGAGTATACATACATGACTCTGGACCATGTGATGTTCTGAGGGAAAGCTTTTGGCCTTCTTTGTCCAAGATAATGTCTGCGCATTTAAAATTAACTTGTCACTCTAAAGAAACAAGAATTTACAACTTGAATTCTTCTATTCTCACTTCCTAATTGGCCATACATCCTATGATTTTCTGTATTAACTTTGCACTGTGGGAATACTCTCTCCCTGGAAAACAGCCAGAGATGATCTAGTCACTGAAATAGTCATGATCAATCTGAACACTTGCAGATGCATGTTTTATTAGTGGGGCCTTAGAGGTTCCTGAACCAAGAAAGGGTAGATCAACTTGCCTGAGGCATTGGCAACTGGTCTACACTCACACCCCTCTCCATTGTTATAATTTTGAGACCAGTGTCTGTGATAATTACATGTTAGGTGTGAACTATACAGTCAGTGATAATTACAGGTTATTGAAGTGGTCATTTGGGTTTGATTGACAGAATGCAGGCACCTCCATGAAAAGCACAATTATTTCTTACTGTAATTTTGAGGAAACATAAGAAAGTACCTATTATAGAAACTCTGCCTTTCTGAAGATAAGAGGATCCTTTCAGAAGAATCCACCTGAAGTTATTTAGAGATGGGGTAACAGGGGAATGAGGGAGCTTCGAAAACCAAGAGTAACCATACTAAAGCCCAGCAGTTCCCAAATTCACCCAAACCAGCTCTAATTCTGCTCAAGTTTTAGAAGGAGAGGCAAACACATTCTATATTTACAATATCACAATAATGCTTTGAGAAACTCATTATTATCCTCTGAATATAACTAAGAAGTATTAGAAGCTTATTTCTTTAGCATGATCAAGCATTAATGTTTCAATGCAACAGGAAGAACACTGCCTTTCCACTAACACATATTCATTACATTCTGCTCAGACCTGTAAATACACACAAAAATATATACACACACAAACTACTTTGCTTCACCTCAATCAAGCCTGGCTTCCTATTCTCCAATAATCTTCAAAGTAATAAGAAAAACTAGAATTGTCAGGGAGAGGCAGGACTACTATCCTTAGGACTGGGTTCACATTAAATGTCCCACTAAAATACAGAGTTCTCTGTGCAGGTATATTCTGGAGGCACAATTTGAAGACCCTGGATAGAAACTGTTAACTATTCAACAATTCCAATTCCAACCTTCTCCATCATTTCTGAAAAGCAACTTTGAAGGTCACCAAATGATTCTAACATAATTCGTGGTTTTCTAATTTTAACCTAAAACTGGAAATAAGTATTATCACAGGTCTCATATAATTGTGATTCTGTAATAGCTCTACATAAGCCAGAATTACCCAAAATGTGCTTCAGAAGTTTGCACACTGCTCAGCCCTTCAAGTCGGCAACACTTGGCTAAATGTTCCTACATTCACATGGTAGAGGAAATTATTGTTCATTGGTGCTTAGCAGTTCCCATTAGAGTTTGCCACTGATTTATGAAAAACAGGATTAGCAGATCACAAAGGCCAAAATTCTTCATAGTTTATGCAAGAAAAAAA
Source organism: Cephalopachus bancanus (assembly GCA_027257055.1). Lineage (NCBI taxonomy): Eukaryota > Metazoa > Chordata > Mammalia > Primates > Tarsiidae > Cephalopachus > Cephalopachus bancanus. Next base: position 2,752,415 of record JAPVLO010000140.1, read on the forward strand.
AACCTATAAAACTACTAAGTTTGTGTCTACAAACTAGTAACTCTAAAATAAGTTATGTTCTTGCCAAAAGATGTGTAAAACACAAGAAATTATACAATAAGACATGACTTGAGCCATAAAAATAGAACACCTTGGTCAAAGTAATAAGGAGGCCTAAGACAAAAGTCCAAACCTTCCCAAAATCCAGGCAGGGTGAAAATCACTATAAGCAGCATTATTGACCTTATATTTTTTTTCCTAAGTTTCAACATTTTTCACCAAAATGAAAGTTTCTTTCTCACTTTTCACTCTGTGGTCTACTCTGGAACTACTGACACAAAGAATGACTGCCCCCCACACAGACATCCTTAGATTGATAGGCACCCATTCTCCAGATTCATCACCGAGAATTCAAAGTTCTAGAACTTTTCTTGATTTGGGGGACCTAGTGTCCTCATACATTCTTTGCAATTGCTTATACCTCAATGCCTTCAATAAGTAATCTGAGAAAGAAAAACAGAAGTCTGCTCCCCAAAACACAGGGCTCTGCCTGGTAAAGGTACAAATCTATTTCATATTAGAACTAGGAATGTAAACCATTCATGAGTCTACCAAGCATCAAAAAGAAATAGCTTTACAAGCCAGTTCATTCGTATCAAGTGATACATGAAAGACCATTTTTAAGAAGACATTTTGAAACCAAATGCAATTATAAATTCCCTAAGGATTCCAAACTTATCTGCCAGAAGTAATCTCTCTACAAATGTAGCCTCAGGGCTGGGCATGGGGCCACATGCCTGTAGTCCCATCTACTCAGGAGGCTGAGGCAGGAGGATTGCTTGAACCCAGGCGGTCGAGGCCACAGTGAGCTATAATCACACAACTGTACTCCAGCTTGGGTCACAAAGTGAGACCCCATTTAAAAAACATATAAGGTCTTTATTTTCGCTTTCTAAACCTTACTAATCGATGTGAATTCCCATGGCTGACAGCAGTAATAAGTAAATTCTTACATTTGCTAAAAGCAAATAATTAACTTCCCTCCTTTTTTCCATTCATAAACTTTAGGTTGGTGTAAAATACACAAACTGTTCCAACTATTCTGACATTTTCAATTAATTTTCAAATTAGCTTTTTCTAAAGCAAACCCAAAACAGAAAACTTTTCATTAAATGCAACTTCTCGTTCACTCTTTTAACATCCAGATCCAAACCTGATTTTATTTCTAAAATGTACACACATTTTCAGCTTCCTTCTTCCTTCTATAAATGACCAGTCTGTGTAAGGAAAATTAAGATGGCAGCAGAATTCCAGAAGGATAATTGGGGCATGGTGGTGTCTGAACAGAAGCCAACGTGATGAACACTGGACTTTTCCTCCCCTCCCATGCTCCGTCTCTCTGGAAGTCTATTTCTTCTCACTTGCTGGAAACCGTTCACAAGTGTTGGGTCTGTGGTTTTCTCCTACACCTTTTCAGTGCAGCAGGACATCAAAATACAACCTGCAAATCCAACAGAAGGGAACTGCTGCCCATGACCTGAGGCCTCTTTCATATGCAAGGATTGACTTCAATTGACTGGGGGTCCATATAAATAATATATTTCCAAACCCAAAAAAGCTTCCCCGAGCAATCATTCTTTTCTGAAAAGTTTCTATGAGGTGCCAAGAGAATTACTTTAAGAAATGTTTTTGGAAGTTTCCTGACCTCAGAATTTTTTCAAGGTGTCAATTTGGGCCGGTCCCCAATAACAGCAGTCCACAGCTTAGTCATGTTTCAGGTTTTAAAGTGTGTGGCAATTTCAAGAGCCTCCCTCACCCCCCGCTTCCTTCAAACGTATGCCAAAAGTAAACACGTTCAAGCCCATCGCTGTGCTTTCAGCTACACATTTCGCATCCCTTTCTCTCTCCTTCCTCCACCACCACCTCAAAATCCAGGCAGCAGAAGGCAGGCACGAAGAGGACCATCCAGCCTTAAAGGGACACACCACTCAAGGGATGCTTTGCCCAACGTCACAAATCTTTCAGATCCTCGACGGTCCATAAAACTTACCATTTGATCTGGCAGTGCTCTCTGGGCAGATAACCAAAAAAATTCTTTTTAAAAAAGCTGCTTTTCTCGGATGATGAAAAATAATTCCTTTAAATATATAGAAAAGAGGCAAGGATTAAGACGGCCTGTGAGAAACAGCGAGAGTGTATTTATCCCATGGAGTAAACCAAAACAGAGAATTCCTCAGCACTCAGAGGGGAAAGAGAGGAACAGAACCCACAAAGCGCCAAGGAGACAAAACCTGATCAGCCTGAGCTAAAGCTAGACAGACTCCTCTGACCCACCACACAAACCATGAGCAGCCTTCGGACACGACAGAGGAGGTGAGTGAGGGAACAGAGGGGTCCCGTGCTCCTGCCGCTGACTTTGGAGGCCCCCCAAGCCTGCAGGCCGCCAATCCCTCATCATGCTGTGCTGAACCCTACATAAAGCACCGCAAGGGAAGGAAGCCCTGAGCAGCTCCAGCAGCCCTTTCAGGAACTCAACCCTTGCTGCAGCTGCTTTCTGGTAGACCTGGGAAAGAAGGAACCCCAAGGGCAGATTCTGCCTCAACAGACATTTCTGGGCTGGGGCAGACTTCTGGGAGAAGACCCGAGGCCAGTCACACTTTTACCTTCTGAATGCAAACTTCCGAGGATAAAAGCAGGGGACTCATTGCCCTAGTCATCATACACACACCACGTAAACTCTTTTGTGTGTCCTCTGCACAACACTGCAATGTTACACCAGTTGCCAGGAACTCCCTCCCAATCCTCACTAAGGTAGCCAAAAGTATACACAGGTGGTAGCTGGAGATCACTTCCTCCAAGCCCCCTTGAACAGTCAAAACCCACATCCTGGCCCACTGCCTAGGTTGGCTGGGCACTTCTTTAAAGCAACACAGGCCAAGCAGAAAGACCGTAGCCGCTATCACAGCTGACTCTCTCCTGCTAGCACCATCTCCTTACCAGGGGTCAACAGGCACAGCCCATTATATCTGATATTACATTTCAGTTTTTGAGAAGGTCTGATCCTAGACCCCAGCTAACACCACTAAAGAAGCCGCCCTGGCCACTGAGGATGCCTTCAGCCTGTACAGGTACACAGCATAGCATCACCACTGCTGCCAACTGAGAAACTCAATCAAGAGTTAAAACTCAAACAACATCAAGGCTATATATAATCCGAGGGAACCCTACAGGGCCTCCATCCACCCCCTGCCAACCTCAAAGAAGAAAAAATCTATTCGAATGAGAAGGAACTAGAAAAATAATTGTGACGATATGAAAAAAGGGAGATCTTCAACATAACCAAAAGATCACATTAACTCCTCAGCAATGAACCCTAACTCAGATGAAACCTTTGAAATCCCAGAGATAAAAATCAAAAGATTATAAAATTGCTCAGTGAGCTCCAGGAGAAAGTTGAACACCAGCATAAAGAAATTTAAAAGAAAACAACTACTCAGGGTATGAATGGAAAACTCTTCAAAGAGATAGACACCTTTACAAAAACAAGCTAAAATTCTGGAAATAAAAGATTAATGAAGTACAAAATGCAGTGGAAAGTCTTAACAGTAGACTAGAACAAGTGGAAGAAAGGATCTTGGAACTTGAAGACAAGGCTTTTGATTTAACCCAATGACAGCAATAAAGAAAAAAGAATCAGCCGGGCTTGGTGGCTCAGCCTGTAATCCCGTGCCTTGGGAGGCTGAGGTGAGTGGATTGCCTGAGCCCAAGGGTTCAAGACCTGCCTGGGCAACTTGGCAAGACCTCATCTCTACAATAAATAAATTTTTTTTAAAAATCAGCCAGGCGTGGTAGTGCGCACTGTAGTTCCAGCTACTTGGAAGGCTGAGGCGGAAGAATCGCCGGAGCCCAGCAGGTCGAAGCTGCGGTGGCCGGGAGCGGCCACTGCACTCCAGTCTGGGTGACAGAGTGAGACTTTAACTCAAAAAAAAAAAAAAAAAAAAAAAGAAAAGAAAAAAGAATCAAGTAAATGGAACAAAGTCTTGAAGAAGTATGGAATTATGCAAAACACCCAAACCTAAATCATAGGTGTTCCTCAGAAAGAAAACAACAGGTTTGGAAAACTTATATGAAGGAATAATGAAGAAAAAGTTACCAGAGATTTAAACATCCAGATACAAGAAGCTCAAAGAACCTGTGGAAGATTCATTTCAGAAAGGTCATCCCCAAGGCATATAGTCATTGAGTTATGCAATATTAACATTAAAAATTCAAAGAACAATGAGACAAAAGCATCAAATGACTTGCAAAGGCAAACCTATCAGACTAAAAGCAGACTTCTCAACAGAACCCCTACAAGCCAGAAGGAATTATGGCCCTATCTTCAATCTCTTCAGACAGAATAATAGTCAGCCAAGGATTTGTATCCCATAGAACTAAGTTTCATAAGTGAAGGAGAAACCAAGTCTCTCAGACAAGCAAATGTTGAGGGAATTTGTCACTACTAGACTGGATCTATAAGAAATACTCAAAAAGTTCTAAATATTGAAACAAAAGGTCAAAATACATGACTAGAAAAAAACACTGAAAATCATAAAGCTCACAAGGCTTATGGAACACCAACACAATAGAGAAAATCAAAGAGCAACTAAGTAGCAATCAACATTATGGTATCATAATTATAATAATTATCCCTGAATGTCATGATTTCAATGCCCCCACTTAAAAGATACAGATTGGCAGAATGGATTTTTTATAAAAAAGCAAAATTCAAATATCTGTCGCCTTCAAGAGACCCACTTAACACACAAAGACTCAAGGTACATGGGTGGGAAAGAATATTCCATGTAAATGGAAACAAAAAATGAGTCGGAATAGTTATTTCCTTATCGGATAAAATATACTTAAAATTGACAACAGTGAAAAAAAGATGAAAAGGGTTTTATATAATGATAAAGGGAAAAATTCAAAAGATGTTATAATGATTTTAAATATATATGTGCCTAACACCAGAGCTCCCAGCTTTATAAAACAAATTCTACTGGACCTTAATAAAAAGAGAGAGAGAGAAAAAAAATAGACATCAATACAATAATAGTGGGAAACTTCAACACTCCACTGACAGCAATAGACAGATTGTCAAGGCAGAAAGTCAACAAAGAAACATTGAAGTTAAACTGGACCTTAGAGCAAGTGGAACTAACAGACATCTATAGAACATTCCACCCCAAAACTATAGAATATACATTTTCCCATCAGCACATGGAAAATTCTCTAAGATAGACCATATGACAGGTCACAAATCAATTCTCAATAAATTTTTAAAAATTGAAATTATATCAAGCACTTTCTCACACCACAATAGAAAAAAAACTAAAAATTAACTCCAAGAAGAACTCACAAAACCAATAAGCACATAAAAATTAATCTACTTCTAAATGATCTTTGGGTCAACAATGAAAACAGGATGAATACTTTAAAAGGCCTTGAAATGAATGACAGCAATGCAAGTTACCAAAGCCTTTGGGACACAGCCAAAACTGTGCTTAGAGGAAAATTTAGAGCTTAAGGCCTACATTTAAGTGACTGAAAGACCATATATTGACAACCTAACATCACACCTCAAGTAACTAAAAAAAACACACAAACAAACCAAACTCAAAGCAAACAGAAGAAAAGAAATAACAAAGATTAGATAAAAACTAAATGAAATTGAGACACCCCCAAAATACAGAGGATCATCGAAACAAAATGTTGGCTCTTTAAAAGATAAACAAAATTGATAGCCCAATAGCTAGATTAATTAAGAAACAAAGAGAGAAGATTTAGATTAGCATGATGAGAAATGAAAATGGGTACATTACAACTGGTACCACAGAAATACATCATCCGAAATCATTATGAACACCTCTATTCAAACAAACTAGACAATCTAGAGGAAACTGATAAATTCTTGGAAACACACAACCCCTAAACCTTGAATCAGGAAGAAATAGAAGCCCTGAACAGATCGATAACAAGTAGCAACACTGAAACAGTAATTAAAAGTCTCCCAACAAAAAAAGTCCAGAACCTGATGAACTCAGACAAATTCTACCAGACTTTCATTGAAGAACTGGTATCAGTTTTACTGAAGCTGTTCCACAAGATGGAAAAGAAGGAAACTCTCTGTAACTCACTCTAGGAGCCATAATCACCCTAATACCAAAGCCAGGAAAAGATACATTAAAAAAATGAATACTACAGACAAATATCCCTGATGAACATAGATGCAGAAACCCTCAACAAGAGTACTAGCAAACCAAATTCAACAGCACATAAAACAATAATCCACCACGATCAAGTAAGGTTTTTTATTTTTCATTTTATTTCCATAGCTTTATGAGATATAGTTTTTGGTTACATGGTTACATTGTGCAGAGGCCAAGAAGTCACCTTCTCACTTATTCACATTGTGCTCAATAGATGATTTTTTGTTTCTACATGCCTAATTCTATTCTCCCTTCTGAGCCTCCATTGTCCATTATGCCATTCTCTATGCCTTTGCAAAGCCATAGTTTATCTCCCACTTATAAGTGAGAACACGTGGTGTTTGAATTTATGTTCCTGTGTTAGGTCACTTAGGATGATGTTCTCCAATTCCATTTGGGTTGCAGCAAAAGATATTATTTCATTCTTTTTAATGGCTGAATAGTATATATAGATCACATTTTCATTATACAGTGAACAGTTGATGGGCATTCAGATTGATCCCACATCTCTGAAATTGTGAATGGTGCTGTAGTGGACATGCAAATGAGGTGTCTTTTTTATTTAACAACCTCTGTTCCTTTGGGCAGAAAACCTAGTAGTGGAATTGTTGGATCAAATGGTAGATCTAGTTTTAGCTCTTTGAGAAGTCTCCATAGCGATTTCCATTGAGGTTGTATTAATACACTTCCACTAACAGCGTATAAGGATTCCCTTATTACCATATCCATGTTAACATCTATTGTTTTAAAATATTTTTAATAACAGCCATTCTGACTGGTTTTAATTTGCATTTCCCTGATGATGAGTGATGTTGAATATTGTTTGATGTGTTTGTTGACCATTTGTATATCTTCCTTTGAGAAGAGTCTGTTCATGTCATTGCCCACTTTGTAATGGGGTCATTTGCTGTTTTTCTTGATAATTTGCTTCAGTTCTTTGTAGATTCTGGATATTAGTCTTTTGTCAGCTGTATAGTGTGCAAATATCTTCTCCCATTCTGTCAGTTGCCTATTTGCTCTGTTGATTTTTTCTTTTGCTGTACAAAAGTTTTTTGCAAGCGAGAGCCAGCTGCAATGGTGGCTGTGGGCTTTCTGCTTGGCCTGTGTTGCTCCAAAGAAGTGCCTAGCCAACCTAGATGATGGGCAGGGCTGTAGAGATTCTCCAAGTTGACTGGTTTGAACCTTCAAGGGAAGCACAGAGAAAAGAGCTGAAGCTCCCCACCTATGTGCACTCTTGGCTTCTTCAGTAGGGATTGGGAGAGAGTCACCAGCCACTGAGGTAATGCTGCCATGTTGTGCAGAAGCCACACTAAAATGTTTACAAGGTAAAAGGTTGCCAGGGCAATGAGTCCCACCTGGAGTCCCCACCTTAGCTCCAAGAATTCTGCTTCTGAATGTCAAACTGCAACTAGTCTCAGGGCCTCAGGTGTACTTATAGCAGCCTACCCCAGCCAGGAACTGTCTGACACCAAGGAGTGTGCCCTTGGGACAAGTCCCCTCCCAGGTCAGCTAGATAGAAGCCACCAGCAAAGGTTGAATTCCTGGGATATGCAGCTGGAGCTGCTCAGAACTTTTTATTCCTGCATCACTCCACGTGGCTTTCAGTAAAGCATGGCTGTGGGGAAGGTTCTGGAGTCCTGCAAGATTCAAGGGGCCCTCCAAGGGGCCCTCCAAGCACTTGGCAAGAGCACAGAATATTCCTTCATTACCCTTACTCACCTTCCCCAATGCACCCAAAGGCTGCTCATGGTTTGTGCCATGACCAGGTGAGTCTGTTCGACTCCAAACCAGGTCAACTTACTTTTCTATTCTATGTACTATGTGGCGATGACCACTTCCTTGATGAGTCATGGTGTGCACTGTACCTCCTCTCTGAGTGCCGAGGAAACACTATCTTGGTTCATGCCGTCAGAGGAACATGCTCTTGCTCTCTCTAGGTTGCCGTCTTAATCCCCTCTCCATCAAGTGGGTTTTATCCCAGAGATGCAAGGACGGTTCAACATACACAAGTCAATCGCATGATTCACCACATGAACAGAATTAAAAACAAAAATCAACTCCTACCTATCCCCACACACAAAAACCAACTCCGAATGGAAGAGAGACCTAAACATAACACCTCAAACAGTAAGAATCTTAGAAAATACAGGAAACACCCTTATGGAAAATGGAAAAGACAACCAATTCCCGATAAAAACCCCAATGCCCATGCCATAAGGAATGAGAGAGACAAGTAGGACCTCATCTAACTGAAAATCCTCTGCTAAGCAAAAGAAAACATTAGAGAATGGGGAGATGGGAAAAAAATATTTACCAACTGTGTATCGGACAAACACCTAACATCTAGGATCTACAAGGAACTCAAACATGACAAAAGAAAAAAATAGACAGCCCTATAAAAAAATGAGCCAAAGATATGAATAGACACTTCTCAAAAGAAGACACACAAGCAGTCAGCAGATACATAAAAAATGCTCAGCCTCACTAATCATCAAAGAAATGCAAAGCAAAACCACACTGAGATACCACCTAACTCCAGTCAGGATGGCCATCATCAATAATTCAAAAAACAACAGATACTGGAGAGGATGCAGGGAAAAGGGAACACTTCTACACCATTGGTTGGAGTGTAAACTCGTACAACCTCTGTGGAAAACAGCTTGGTGATTCCTAAAAAGCCTAAAAATCAACTTTCCAATGACCTAGCAATTAATTGCCCTTCTGGGAATATACCCGGAAGAACTCAAATCATTTTATAAAAAAGATACCTGCACATGCATGTTTATTGCAGCATTATTCACAATAGCAAAAACATGGCACCAACTGTGCTGCCCATCAAAAGTGGATTGAATAAAAAAATGTGGTTATATATACATGACGGAATATTACACAGTCATAAAGATGGGCAAAATTATGGACTTTGCAGCAACTGAGATGAATTTAGAGTCTCTAATACTCAGTTATCTATCACAGAAACAAAGAACCATGTACATGTTCTCACTCATAAGTGGAACCTGAACATTTAACATAACACTATAAGAAAGGAATTGGCAGTAGCAGGACACTACTACATAACATCACATAACATCAGTAAGGGTACCTGATCTCAAACCAGGTAAAGTGGGACCAAAGGAGGCCCAAACTTTCCTGTACAATAACCACTATCGACCTAGTCCTGAATTGTACTCCACATCTTTAAAATAAAATAAATCATATGATCATTTCAATAGACACAGAAGAAGCATTTGATAAAATCCAGCATCCCTTCATGACGTAAACACTAAGTAAAACAGGCATAGAAACAGCACTCCTCAAAATAATAAAAACCATATTCGACAAACCAATGTTATCCTGGATGGTGAAAAGTTAAACGCATTCCCCTCTGAATTGGAGCGAGGCAAGGATGTCCACTTTCACCACTCTTATTCACCACAGTAGTTCTAGCCAGAGCAACCAGGCAAGAAAAAAAAACAAACAAAAACATAATTTGAACACATTTGTGGCTGCAGCATTTACTCTGAGAAAACTCACAGATTACAGTACTAACCTTACCCTCAAAGTTTGACAAAATATCTCATTTTTATTATTACTTTTACATCACTCTAGTATATTGACGTTCTTTGTAAACAAATGACAAAATTCTACTTATAGCATTCTGTTTTTAAGTGGTATTTCCATTTTTAAAATGTAGTAATTTTTCTTTTAGTAGTTCTCATTAGGATTAGAGACAAGTTCTGTTCAGAATTAACTCTAAGGACAGTTTTTATATTTTATTTTCACATTGAAAACCAGTCAGATTGGCTTCAGTCACAAAGAGTGACTGAATGTAGCAGCAAGCTGCACTTTTTTGTTTTTTTCTAAACAGGAGATGGGGTAAATATCAGACCTGAACTCATAAAAATCCTAGAAGGGGATCTTAGAAAAACTCTTCTGGACGTTGGTCTAGCCAAAGAATTTATGTCTAAAGCTCCCAAAGCAAATGCAACAAAAACAAAAATAAATAAGTAGGGCTTAACTAAACTAAAAAGCTTCTGCACAGCAAAAGAAATAATCAACAGAGCAGACAGAATGGAAAAAGATATTTGCAAACTATACATCTGACAAAGAACTAATATCCAGAACCTACAAAGAACTGAAACAAATCAGCAAGAGAAAGAGCAAATGACCCCATTACAAAGTGGGCAACAGACGTGAACAGACAGCTCTTAAAAGAAAACATACAAATGATCAACAAACATATTTAAAAATGCTCAACATCACTCATCACTAGGAAAATGCAAATTAAAACCACAATGAAATACCGCCTTACACCAGTAAGAAAGGCCATTGTTTAAAAAATCAAAAAACAGTTGATTCTGGCACGAACGTGGTGAAAAAGGAATGCTTATACACTATTGGTGGGAGTACAAATTAGTACAAGCTCTATAGAAATCGGTATGAAGAGTTCTCAAAGAACTAAAAGTAGATCTATCATTCAATCCAGCAATCCCCCTACTAGATGTTTATCCAAAGCAGCAGACATCTTTACATACCTGCACTTGAAAGTTTATCGCAGCACAATAGCAAAGATATGGAATCAGCCTAAATGTCCACCAGCTGATCAGTGGATAATACACACAAACGCCATGGGATATTATTCAGCATTAAAAAAATGAAATAACGTCTTTGGTAGCAACTTGGATGGAATTGGAGAACATCCTAAGTGAACTAATACAGGAACAGAAAACCAAACACCGTATGTTCTAACTTGTAAGTGGGAGGTAAACTAGGGATCTGGAAAGGCATATGGAATGTCCTAATGGACACTGGAGACTCAGAAAGGGTAGGCTGGGAAGGGGTAGAGAGATGAAATATCACCTATCGAGCACAATGAGCACAGGTCGGGGTGCTGGATACATTTAAAGCACATACTTCTTTGCCAGTATACAATGCATCCATGTAACCAAAAAACTATTTGTACCCACTAAAGCTACTGAAATTGAAATTCAAAAAAATATATAGGCAAGATCAGCCTTTAAGATTCACAAGATGTTTTGCATTTTTCTTTAGTCAGTTGAGAACCTTCTTTGTTCCAGATGTCAAATCAGGGCAAAACTGAAAATAATGGGAACTGGAGGTTCTACTCTGTGGGATGAGCCAATTCTGACACAATATGAATTTCCTAAGAAAACATAAGTGTGAGTTACACTTTGTTAGAAATAGCTTAGGTTTACAGAGTAGAAAAATTGACTTAAGTGGCAAAAATGCAGTCTCTTCACCTCTACCTATGACATTCGGGTCCATCTTTAAATAGCTAATTTTTTCTGACTCCTGATCAGTAAATGAGATCCAAAATATTCCTTGAAATTTACAAGGAAATGAGGAAAAAATGATTCCTAAAACTCCTTATTTTAGCTGTTAAATCAGTACTAAAGAGAATCCATTACAGGCAAAATATTAAGGTAGGTTTCCTGGAGTATAGAAAAATGAAAAAGAGCTAACATGTTTTAATTCTAAATGACACAACAAGCAAAGCTCTACGCACTTTATGAGCATCTCATTTAATCCTCACAATAAGCGACTGAGGTTGCCAACTGTGGTTCCAGCTTCCACATAACCTGCAGAGTACTCAGAACCAAGACTATCCATGCCATCCCTCCCCAAATTCCTAATCTACAAAACTGTAGGAGATAATAAAAGGATTGTTGTTCTTTTAAGCCAATAGCTTTTGTCGTCATTTATCACGCAGAAATACATAAATGAAGAAAATGGTGGTGCCTGGAGTAGAGTAATGCTGTTAAAAAAAAAATTGAACACGTGTCATTAGTTTTGGGTCTGGGAAGTGGCTGGAAGCCAGAAGGGTCCAAAGGACACTGTGAGTGAAAGCCTAAAGGGCCTCAAGGGTAGTATTAGCAGAATCCTAAAAGTTATTGAAAGAGTTGCCAGTGAGGGCTTAAAGGAAATTAAGGAAAATGCCGTTGAAAGTTGGAGGAAAGGGAGCCTTGTTCCATAGAAGTGGAAAGTTTGGTAACACGGTCACTTGATGCAAACCTAGAAAATATAAAATTCATCTAATGAAACCTAGCAATCTAAATAAAGAGACCTCACACAGAACAATATCTCCTGAAGCCTTCAGAACCTACCGAAGCCCTCTGACTACCCTGAGGCCACCATTTTGACAGTAAACCCAAACTAGTCTGTGCAAAGCAATCCTGTAGAGAGATGCTGAGATTACATGAATCGCATCTCTCTGTATGCACTACATGTGGCAAAGACCACTTTAGTTCATTAAATCCTGTTTGACTTTCCTCCCAAGCATATAGCAAGACTATATTTTCCAGCCTCCCTCACAGAATGAAAGAAAATATTTGCAAATTAATTATATGAGAATCTCCTGCAACCCAATATCAAAAAGCAAATAATCCATTTAAAATTGATGATGATTTGATATATATATTCACGGTGTAGTGACTACCTCAACCAAATATATTAACACATTCATCACCACCCATGCTGTGAATTAGATCCCCAGAACTTGTTCATCTTATAACTGAAAGTTTGAGCTCTTTGACCAACATCTACCGATTTCCCCACTCCCCAGACCCTGCAACCACTGTTCTACTCTTACTTCTACGCGTTTAGCTTTTTAAGATTCCACATATAAGTCATACCACACAGCATTTTTTGTCTTTCTGTGCCTGACTTAGTTCACTTAGAATAACATCCTCCACGTTTGTTGCAAGTGGCCAGATCACCTTATTTTTTAAGGCTCAGTATTAGCCCATTGTGTATATGTGCCAGACTTTCTCTACCCACTCTCACTGATGGACATTTGGGTTGTTTCCATATTTTGGATATTGAAAATAATGCTGCAGTGAACATGGGGGTGCAGATATCTCTGAGATACTAGTTTCATTTTTTTTAATATGTACCTGGAAGTGCTCTTGCTAGATCTATCTTTAGCATAGTTCTATCTTTAATTTTTTGATGAATCTAAAGACTGTTTTCCATAATGGCTGTGTCAATTTAAATACTTTCCAACGGTGCCAGTAAACAAGGTCTCCCCTTTCTCCATACCCTCTCTAACATTTGCTAACTCCTGTCTTTTTGCCATCCCAACAGGTATGAAGTAAAATTTCATTATGGTTTTGATTAACATTTCTCTGATGATTACTAATGTTGAACACTTTTTCATATGCTTGTTGGCCATTTGTATGTTTTCCATGGAAAAATGTCTATCAGGTCCTTTGCATTTTTAAATGGATTATTTGCTCTTTGATATTGGGTTGTAGGCGATTCTTATATAATTAATTTGCAAATATTTTCTTTGATTCCATGGGTTGCCTTTTTATTTTGTTGATTTTGTCCCTGTGCTGGGCATAAATTTTCCAGTTCATGTAGTTCCACACATTTATTTTTGCTTTTGTTGCCTGTGCTTTTTTTGTCATATTAAAAAAAAAAAAGTCACTGCCCAGACCAATGCCAAGAAACTTTTTTGCTATGTTTCTTTCTAGTATTTTTATGGTTTCAAGTCTTACATGTAAGTTTTTAATTCATTTTTGTTAATTTTTGTATACAGCATATCTATACAGCATATGGATATCCAGTTTTCCCATCATTTATTAAAGAGATTTTTCTTTCCTCATGTGTATTCTTGGCATTCTTGTCAAATATTAACTAATACATATGTTTGGGTTTATTTCTGGATTCGCTATTCCATTCCATTGATCTATGTGTTTCTTTTTGCCAGTAACATACTATTTTGACTACTATAGCTTTGGAATATAGTTTAAAATCAGGGCGTGTAATGCCTTCAATTTTGTTCTTCTTTCTCAACACTGTTCTGTTACTTGGGGTCTTTTATGGTTCCACACAAATTTTAGCATTATTTTTTCTATTTCCCATTACAAATGTCATTGGAATTTTGACAGCAATCGAACTGAATCCATAGATCACTTGGGGCATTATGCACATTTTAACAATATGAATTCTTTGAGTCCATGAACATAGGATGTCTCCAATTATTTGTGTCATCTTCACTTTCTTTCATCAATGTTTGATAGTTTTCAGTGTACAGTTTTTCATCTTCTTGGTTAAATTTACGCCTAGGATTTGGTGTATGTGTGTCCAAAATGGGTTTTGTTTATTTATTTTTTGCATAATCTGTTGTCAATGCATACAAATGCTACTGGCTTTTATGCTGATTTTGTATCCTGCAACTTTACTGAAGTCATCTATTAGTTCTAAGTGTTTTAGTGGTATATTTCTACATGTAAGAGTTTTCTACACATAAGATCACTTACCCAAACTGAAATCATTTTACTTTTTTCTTTCTGTTTTAGAATTTCTTCTAATTCTTTTTAAGAAAAGACAATGTCTTTTATTTCTTTTTATTGCCTAATTGCCATGTTGAATAGAAATGGTAAGAGTAAGCATCCTTGTCTTGTTTATTATCTTAGAGAAAAAACTTTCAGCTTTTCACCATTGAATATGATGTAATCCATGGGCTTGTCTTGTATGGCCTTTGCTATGTTGAGATACATTCCCTCTATATACCCAATATGTTGAAAGTTTTTCATAATAAAAGAATGCTGAATTTTGTGAAATGCTTTTTTTTGCATCTGTTGCAATAAACGTATTATTTTTTTCTGACTTCTTTTTTTATGTTTTATTTTAAAGATGTGGGGTACAATTCAAGATTAGGTACATAAGTGGTCTAGGTACAGGTGAAGTTTGGGCCTCCCATTGGTACTTACTTCACCTGGTTTAGGATCAGATACACTTGGTGATGTTACATATCCCCTCCACACACACACCCCAGCAGCATCCAGTTGCAGCGTCCCATCCCTTTCTTGCAGTGTAATGATAAATGTTCAGGGTCCGTTTATGAGTGAGAACTTGGGGTATTCCGTTCTTTGTTTCTGTGGCAGATCACTGAGTATGATAGACTCTAAATCCATCCAAGTTGCTGCAAAGTTCTTAATTTTGTCCTTTATGGCTGCATAATATTCCACTGTGTCTATGTACCACATTTTTTTAATCCAGTTCACTGTTGGTGGGCAGCACAGATGGATACATGATTCTGCTATTGTGAACAGTGCTGCAATAAACATGGGTGCAGGTATGTTTTTTGTAGAATGATTTGAGTTCCTCCGGCTTTATTCCCAAGGGAGATTGCAGGGTCATATGAAAGGTCAATTTTTAGAGCTTTTAGAAATCACACACTGTTTTCCACAGAGGTCGTACTAATTTACACTCCCACCAACAGTGTAGAAGTGTTCCCTTTTCTCCATATTCTCTCCAGCATCTGTTGTTTTCTGAGTTATTAATGATGGCCATCCTGACTGGAGTTAGATGGTATCTCAGTGTGGTTTTGATGTGCATTTCTTTGACAATAGGTGAGGCTGAGAATTTTTTCATGTATCTGTTGACTGCTGTGTGTCTTCTTTTGAGAAGTGTCTATTCATGTCTCTTGCCCACTTTTTTTTTTATTGGGCTGTTTGTTTGTTTCCTGTTGGCAAGTTTGAGTTCCTTGTAGATCCTGGATGTTAGGCCTTTGTCAGATAAACAGTTGGCAAATATTTTTTCTCATTTTGCGGGCTGTCTCCCTGCTCTCTTATTTTGTTTGTTTGCTTGCAAAACCTTTTTCTGCTTTGCAAAACTTTGATCAGGTCCCACTTGTCTACCTTAACGTATGATTTTTATTCTTCATTCTGTTAAAGTGGTATATCACATTTACTGATTTGCATATGACTTGCTTTTGAAGATGATCAATGTCATGAGATGTCACATTTTTCTACCACTCCACAAAGCAAACATTAAATTTTGTTTTGGTAACTATTAGCCAAATCTCATCAAAATCAATCCTTTTCTAAGCAGGTTTATGGTAAGATAATTAAGAAAGTGAGAAATGTTGATTATTCTAGTTTTTTAAAAATTGTGATTTTTTTCAGTCAGGAAAAGACAAGCTTCTCTACCTAAAGAAAAACTTCAAGTGTCATCCGGCGTTTCTAGCAAGAATATTCTACATACACCGTAAAAGTTGTCCTTGAGTAAAAATTGAAGTCATAGGTAGCAGAACTGAGCACGTGTCTAGAAAGACCAAAAGCCTACATGCTATACTATCTGATCCAACCAGAGCTCTGAGCCACACTGGAGTCCACATCTTCCTAAACAAGATAGAAATTGCTTCCTTTATGACATACTCCTGGGTGCAGGACAGGCAACACTCTAAAGTGATGACAAGAATTTGCACTGGATGAATATTTATTTAGAATATCACTAGGAGAAATAGTTTGAACTTTAAATAATGAGTATCAGATTTCCCTTTGGAATTTAAGTGGATAGCCAGTTTTATATCTTTAACATTAAGGGTTTTTAATATACAAAACCTAGCGGACTTGTAGTTGGATATCAAAACAGCCTAACCATTAAAAGATAGATATTTCCAGAAAAGATTCCAAAAAAGAATTACTTTGAACAATAAAAAGTAGCAGAGTCGTTTTTATAACCTCAGGTATTAATGTAATCTCAACTCTTTTGAGGCTCTTACCACAAGTTTGTAGCTAATTGCATTCCATTGACCTATGTATGTAGCATAATGTTTTTTAGAGAGAAAGATAACTGTTTCCAGTTCTACCAAAGCAGTTCTCCAAGAATATATCCACAAAACACATATGTGATAAAAGATTTGTATTCAATAGATACAATAAACTCATAAAACTCAACAATAAGATAATAAACAACCCAATAAACCAGAACAAAAGATCTGGAAACCTTCCCAAAGAAGATAAACAGGTGGCACATAAGCATATTAAAAGATATCCAATATCATATGTAATTGAGGAATTACAAATTAAAGCAACTGTGGACTACTACTATATGCCTATTAGAATGGCTCAAATCCAAAAATCTGACAATACCAAATGCTGAATAGGACGCAAAAAAATAGAATCATTTGTTTATTGCAGGTGGGTATGCAAAATGACAGAGCCACTTTGGAAGACAATTCAACAGTTTCTTCTTTGTTTTTGTTGTTGTTCTTTATTTTATTTTAAAGATGTGGGATACAAGTCAGGATTAGGTATGGTTTCTTTCAAAGCAAGGCATACTCTTACCATAAGATCTGGCAATAGTCGCCCAGGAATTTACTTGATTGAGTTGAAAACACATGTCCACACAAAACCCTGAACTTGAATGTTTTTGACAACCTTATTCGTGATTGTCAAAACTTGGAAGCAATCAAGATGTCCTTTAATAGAGCAATGGATAAACAAACTATGGCAGATACATACAAGAGATTATTATTCAATTATAAACAGAAATGTGCTGTCAATGAAAATTGCTAAGTAAAAGAAGTCAGTCTGATAAGGCTACATACTGTCTGACTCCAACTATATAATATTCTGGAAAAGGCAAACATAG
This sequence comes from Cephalopachus bancanus, assembly GCA_027257055.1. Lineage (NCBI taxonomy): Eukaryota > Metazoa > Chordata > Mammalia > Primates > Tarsiidae > Cephalopachus > Cephalopachus bancanus. The sequence goes on from JAPVLO010000140.1 coordinate 2,770,045, forward strand.
AGATAGCAGAAAAGATCAGTATTTGCCAAGAGTCTGGAGAAAGTGGAAATAGATTAATAGGCAAAGCACAAGGAATTTTTAGGACAGTGAAACTATTCTGTATGATATGATAATGGCGCATTCATAACATTACACATTTGAGAAAAGCTGTAAAACAATGCAATACAAAGAGTAGAATTTAATGAACTATGGGCTTTAGGGAACAATATATCGTTATTCCTTATTAATTAATTGGAACAAATAAACCACGTGAATGCAAGACATCATAAGTGTGCAGAGGAAGAAGGCATGTGGGAATTCTGTCCCATCTGTTCAGTTTTTCTGTTCTAAAAAATAAAGTCTATTAATTAGTGGAAGGGAAAGCAAGTCAAGTGGTCTGGATTTTAAGTTAGCAGATTGTTCCCTGATGAGGTATCTAACACTTGGTCTGACTCCTTACTCTATGAAGCTAAATGTTTACTTTGTACAAGGCCTGTGATTGGGTGTAAAGGGAGCTGGAAGCCATTCGCAGACAAGTATCAAGTTAAGTCAATAGCCTACACACTGATTCTGCCGAAGCAATCTTCATGCCTGAGCACACAAATCAGGAACAAAAGGCAGGAGAAGACAGAGGAACTGGTGCCTTCATTACCCAGGGCCTTCAGGAACATCTGCACAGCATCAAGAGTGGCAACTGTGAAGGATCACCGGTTCCTCCGCAAGATAGATCTGCTTTGTGGAGTAGGGTGCCTGCAGCAATGAGTCCAATGAGCATCCCTTAGCAGCCAAGACCAGTCCCCTGGGTAGGGAACTGCCAACCTGGACAGGCAGGAAAGAGACTGACAGGTGCCTCTGTGTTTTAGGCTGATTTCCCACAATCTGAAGAAGATCTTTCCTCACACCAAGCAATTTGGGACTTAATCGGTGGGCAAAATTATCAAGGATTCTTTTGCAAAAGTGATACAGGAGGCTGCATCTCTCCATGGGCGAAAAGGCAAGTACACATTGATAAATATGTGCAACACTCATGCCCACCCACTAGGTGACATGATACGGAAAAAGACCATTTTTCTTTTGCACAGCTTACCTACAATCTGGATGTTCTGAGAAGGCTCAGATCATTCGAATTCAATGAAAACCTTGAAGTTTAGATTATCTGTTAATCAAGAAACATGTGTGTGTTCTAATTAAGCATGTTTTGTACATTACAATTAACTTAGTTTTCCAGTAGATAAAGTAACCTTTAAAAACAGGACTTAAAAACCACATCACACAGAAACAAAGAACTGGGTATCACATGTTCTCACTCATAAGTGAACCTTGCACAGTTATCGTAATGCTATAAAAAAAGGATTGACAGTAGCGGGAAACTGCGGTGGGGGGTGGTAAGGAGGCGGAACGGGCAGTAGTGGGAATCTGCCAGGGGACGGGGAGCACACCTCATCAGCAAGGGCACCTGCAAAGTAACATTTGTATACCTAACCCAGAATCGTACCCCAAACTTCAAAATAAAAATCACATCATAACTTCCATTCAAAATTTTTTTTTTACCCAAATATAATGTCTTTTTGTTTCTCCTAAAAACAAAGAGGAAAATACTTGCTGTCAAACTCTCAAAAGAAAAATTAATATAAAATTCTAATGGGTTTTCCTAGAATGCATTAAAGCTAATCTTATTGGTGTATAGAACTCCTTTCTACGCTTTAATTATTTTTATTTCTGATAAATAATAATAATCATCGTTGTTGTTGTTAACTATTTATTTCTTTGGGTTTTGGCCGAAATGTTGATAAGGTTTTTTTCATCTGGTCAGGTGGCGAGCTGTGCCCCCCAAGAGGGCTGCATTCCCGGAGCTGCACGGCCAGCTTGGGGTCCACGCGGTGTCTGAGTCGCAATGCTGTCCGGAGGTGGAACGCGACGGCACCCGAAAGCTGAGGGGTGCCCGCCGCCGTGCGTCCCCTGAGAATGCTGCCGCCTTCTTGATTCCAGGGGGTCGGTGAGCCGAGCCCCGAGAAGTGTCGGCTGCGTCGGCTGGATGGGCCAGCAGCCAGCCAGGCCCCGACAAGTGTCCGCTCGACGGGCCCGAAAGCCAGACCCCGAGAAGCGTGGGCTCGACGGGCCAGCAAGCCAGACCCCGAGGAGCGCTACAGTCCTGTGAGCTGGGCGGTCCTGCGGGGTCTCAGGAGCTCTGTGGGCCTCACGGGCTCGGCTCCGCCCTCAGCTCCATCGGCTCTGCGGGGTCGGTGGGCCGGCGAGCCAGACACCCCGGCGTGGGCAGCTCTTCGAGTTTGGGGTTATCAGGAAAATGCGCGCCTCACATGCCGTCCAGGGACCTGGAAGTGGGTGTCTTCGCGCCAGACCATGGGGCTTGCAGTCACCGGCACCTGCCCTATCTGCCAGTCAGGAGTCTAGCTTTCTCCTGTCTCGGGGTGCTCCAAGTTGTAATCTTCTTACTAATTTTTTCTTTAACAGATGTGTTCTTCACAATCAAAAAGGCAACCATGTCAGCTTTGCTAACAGCTGTTAGAAAAGTCTGCAAAATATAGCAAGTAAATTGTTGAAATATAATTACATTTTAGTGTAGCTACCATCAATCTTGAATGAGTAAGGTTTCAGCTTTAAATATTTATTGAAACATAGTATTTCATTCATATCCCAATTTTACAAAATTACATTACGAAATTGCTGTTACTACTCTTCTTGTTTTGTATGTGTATGTGTGTTTTGTTTTGTTTTTCTAACGGAGCCTGCTTTGGTTGTTTTTATAGTTAACCTTCACCAAGCATCATTTACATCCTCAACTATTTAGGCAGCCATCAATATCACCAGCAAGAAGAGAGCCACGCACAACTCCTATGTTCTAGAGAATATAAAGCGTGGCTCTTGATTCAGCAAACAGGTTAAACATCCTCACATTGCACAGCTGAACAAAACCCTAGAAACAAAAAGCCCTTATTGTATGATGATGAAACTACGCCTTGGGGACAACCTCCTGGACAAGATCTGGGATCAAAACACCTAAGTGAAAAGGAAATAAAGACGTTCTTCAGGCAGATCTTGTCTGTACGGGGCATTTGTGCTGACATGGAATGGGACCCAAGTAATAGAATGTGGCACCGATAAGCGTGGGAGGGATTTCTGCACATTTTGGTGGGTATAATGATTTGAGGAAAACTCCTATTGAGTCCAGCCTATGGCATTTGCGGGTTTACAATGTGTCTGCTCTTCCCATCCTTCCAGATTTTTTAAATGTCGTATAAAATATCTTACGATTTGGGAAAGACCATAGCTACTTATTCCCAAGGCTCCTCCTACATTGAACTGTACACAGCTCGTTCCACGATGTTGTCTTCTGCTTCCCATTTCGTTTCAGTGGAATCCAGAGGCCAGAAAGGGATTTCAAGTCATCCCGTAACTTAGCCAGAGTTTTTCTTCTTGAGTCGTGCTGGCATTCCTATAATTTGTGACCACTTTCCATAGCACACAGAACATCCTGATATGTTTGTTTGAATGGAAGAAACCCCAAAAAAGGAGAATATTGGACTTCAGAGATAAGCTGAAGATACACATTCAAACAAGTCTTGTAGAGGAAATGCCTTCTGACAAATTCCTCATTATTTTTTAAGCAAACGACTTGTTGGCACATTTAATTGCTTAATGGATGTCAAGCCTGTAAATACTCAAAACCATTTGAATGTGTTGCATATCTATGATTAGAGGAGACAGAAGTTTCTGCTGTTCTTCATGGTAAGGTTCAAGAATGAGAAGGCAGAAAAACCCACTCTGGAGATCTCATTAGCATTGCTTCACCCAACTCAGATAGCAACGCCCACTTTCTTCGTCACCATGCCGCCTCCTTACAAAACCCTGCACATCGAAAGACAGGAGCAACAGACAGGAGAACAAACATCTCTTATAAAATTCTTGATGGAGGAAAAAAAAAAACAACCTATGTCTGAAAATGTGATCTTGTTTCTAAAAGTTATATTTTACTTATCTGTTTTAAGCCCACCCTGACTGCCTCTCCTGTCTCTAGTTAAAATATGAGAAATTACCTACTGCATATATTGTCTTTTTATGCAGTGGTGAATATACAAATATGTTATGTAATTTAATGCCCTTGACAGTCCTGTGTTAGCAATCTCCATTGCCACAAATAATCAGAATTGGCTATGCCATCATTAGTGCCTCTGAAGGGTATTGCAAATTAGGAGTCTTCCTTCCGGACCATCCTTAGGGCTCTGCCCCCTATGAAAATTATACAACTGGGTGACCAAGAGAAAAAAATTAGGAGAGATTTGTTTTATTTTGTTCAGTTAGTTTATTCTTGAAAGGATAAAAAAAAAGGTGGCTTATACAATATTTGATGGCAGGAGTCTATCTTCTCCCACACAGGAGACCTTTCTCAGATATTTGGGATGTTGGCTCATTTTAATCAAATTCTATCTGCCTAAAATAGCAAAAAAGAAGAGAATACACTGCTTGATTTATCCTGGGTCCCATGCCCATGAGACACAGCCCTGAAATTATATTATATTTACACAAGATTCTGCCTGGCCACCTAGGAGTCATTTAGTGATTTTAACTGCATTATTTCCAACTTTGGCTTGATTAGAAAAAGAGAAACTCCATTTGTCTGATTAATTTCTTAATTCATATTTAGACCACTTCTCACTCATTTCTTAGTAGGTCTTCTATCTTAAATGGCAATTTTTCAACTTCAAGTCAAAGCGAGAAACAGAAAGCTGAAAGAATATTGCCCCTTTGCTTACTTTTTTTTTTCTGGAAACTCAGGGAATTTAATCCACTGTCACTCTTAAGGTGTGCATCAAGAAAAGATTCTCCTCAGTATAAAGCTGGAATACTTTAAAACACAAAGCATGAATATTGATTGGTATATGATGCTTGCTTTTCTTGATCTGTTTAGGGACTTGAAGATCATTTCTTCTAGATGAGCAATACCAAAACTGTTGGTAAGTATAAATGTCTTTGTTTAATTCATTATTAATTAAAGTAATTATTTGGAACACAGGCCGAAAGGATCTTAGAAGGCAGCATTAAGATCCCCAGCAATTTTTCCAGGTGGAGTGACACTATTTCAAAAACCAGTAACAACATTAAGAGTTGAAACACACAAGTTCTGACAATTAGGTTCACAAACCACCCTAGAAAAAGTGCTACATGCCTCCTTGCTAAATATCACTACAGTCATCTTCGAAGTATTCCCCTTGGGAAGTTATGCACTGATATCAGCGCCTAGTGTACCTGGCAAAGCAATTTGGAACTCTTTTTCTGGAATGACCATCAGAGCTGTCATTGTTATTTGTTGAGTTCTGACAAAAAAGTTTGTGAACTTGCCACCATGTGCTTACATTGGCAGCTCTGTACAAATAACTGTATTGGAACACCCTCCTTACTCGGCTGATCTGGCCCCTAATGACTTTTTTCTTTACCCAAAGATAAAGGAAGTATTGCTAGGAAGACATTTGATGACATTCAGGACATCGCAACACAGCGACAGTCTGATGGTCATTCCAGAAAGAGTTCCAAAGTTGCTTTTGAGGGTGGACTAGGCACTGGCATTGGTGCACAGTTTCCCAAGGGAAGTTCTTCGAAGTGACCATAATGATATTCAGCAATGAGGTATGTAGCACATTGTCTAGGAAGAGTTCATGAACTTAATTGTCGGAACTCGTAGATGAAAATGACACACACAGAGTCTTATCATATTGAGCTATCAAGTTATTAATTACTTTAAATGGCACCTTATTGAAACAGTTGCATGAGTGTAAGTAAAAATCTAAATTTGGCATTTTTTTTTTTTGAGTTGGAGTCTCACTCTGTCGCCCAGACTGGAGTGCAGTGGCCGCTCCCGGCCACCGCAGCCTCAACCTACTGGGCTCTGGCGATTCTTCTGCCTCAGCCTTCCAACTAGCCGGAATTACAGGCATGCGCTACCACGCCCGGCTGATTTTTTGATTTATTGTAGAGATGAGGTCTCGCTGCCCAGGCGGGTCTCGAACCCGCGGGCTCAGGCAATCCACTCACCTCAGCCTCCCAAAGGCACGGGATTACAGGCTGAGCCACCGAGCCCGGCTAAATTTGGCATTTTATAAGTACAGTTACATGTGGCATAAATATACATTCTGTTGTATGCGAAACCATTCTGTGATCTCTTTCAAAATGTTATTCTATTCCAGATAAGCATGGTAAAGTAATCATGAGATGTTCCTCATACTTAAAAATTTTTGTTGCCTTTCAAGAATGACTAGGTGAACTCAGAGCACTTCCCACTAAAGTAATAAAGCTCTGAGAATGGCCTGTACCCTCACCATTTCAAGGTCTGCAGTGAGGCTTCCAGGGGAGCCTGGAGACAGTCTGTCAGTGTTGCTGCGTGAATTCCTGAGAGTTGACAGCTTTCATGACATGCACCCCAGTCTCCAGTCTTTTCAAGCTAGTCATCCTCACTGGGAGTGATTTGACACAGGCCAATATCAAGACCAGAGATAGCAAAGTTCTGTTATTTCTAGGCTTCCCTTGTCTCCAAAAACCTTTGTGGTCCTTGAGCTAGGAACCACCAGGTCTCTCCCTCTCTCTGTCCTCCCTGGTGCCTTGGTTGTCTAAGTGAAGCCTGCAGACAGCTTTTTCCTGGTGAACCATAATTACACAAAACAGGGGCTGCCCTCTCCCCTTACGTGCAATGATAAGCCAAGGCTGCTCTACTTACTTGCTTTGTGGAAACAAATTATATAAGAAATATAGCGATCATAATAACCGATATCAATGGAGTATGATGTGTTATAAACTCTTAATCTATATTCATATTTTAATCCGTGTAAAACTCTGTGAGGTAGACAACAATATTATCCCATTTTACAGAATGGGATATCTGGTATTCCAACCCTGAAGTCAGGCAGAAAGCAAAAATGAGTAAAGTGAGCCTAAGTTCCCAAGGTAACAGAGAGTGGAGAACGGTGACCAAAGAGCAGTGTCTGGACCTACAACCAGGTATTGTTAGCCTTCATCACGGTCTACTGTCAGATAAGAAACTTTACAACATAGTGGAATACAAATAGCAAGTTATGTTATGCCAAGCATAAGCTCAGTAAATATTCCTGGAGAGCTGGTAAAAAGAAAGTGTCAAGGATTTAAAGCAATAGAATAAATGATTTCACTTAAGGACAATGCCTCACCCTGTTTTTCTGCGTCCTATCCTCATTAGGATTGCTGCTATAAAATTTTTTTTACTGAATTATCTTCAAAGACCCTCTTTATCCAAGTGTTGCTAAGAAGCATTAAAGTCACCGGAGGTGAGCTTTTTGGTCTGCCCGTTTGTAAATCTTTCAGACTTCGGACTGAGTAACACCAGGAAGTTGGAGGGTCTTTCTCAGGAGCAGTTAAGCAACCAGGATGGAAGTCCTGCCCACGTGGGCCCTGGACTGTTTGCACATCAGAAATATGGCCCCAAAATGGACGTCTGGCCCACGGAAGTAAATCACCAAGCTCCGGTGTCAGATTAGGAAGTCTGCGTGATAATCCCTTTGGATTTAGAGCTGCGTGAAACCTGGCAGTCAGGAGGACATAGTGCTGTAGAGAGCGTGTTTCCCCACTGTTAAGTTGAAGAAATTACAAAGTTATGTCACCTACATGCCAGCAAAGCTGCTGCACAGTTGTAACGTGGAAGACGTGAGGACTCTGTGAAGATCTGAAGAAGACTCTGTGACCTTGGGATCAACAGTTTATTTCACTCTCAAATCCACAGCACACAAGCATTTGATAGGAACACATTTTAGACTCCTTCGGATCAACGCTTCAAGACCCAACCTGACGTCACCTCCATGAAACCATCTCAGACACTCCTGAGCCCTCACACCAGGCAGGTTGGCAGTCAGTGCATTTTGTTTTTTCCTGCACTGGAGCCATCTCGTAGACTTGTAATCCTCTGACTCTGGGTCTGTCCTATTAGATACTGCTCTGTTCTCAACACTGCAGCACTTAGCACTCTCTTAGGGGCGTAACAGGGGCTTCCTAATTGTTTATTGGTTGGACTTTTGAATTACCTATGAATGCTAATGAAACATCAGTTCTCCATCTGTCATTAGGTACTTAAGCGGAACATTCTCATCACAGAGCACAAGTTTAACATGTGTGAAACTTGTGCTAAAATACGCCATTGCTAACAAATGGTGTCCAGGAAGTCAAATAGGATTACTTTAAGAAAGGAGATCATGTGATTAATTAACGTGCTAAAGTTCTACAAGCATTTCATCATGTTGTTGCCCAGGAAGATTCAATTGTCCATTAGAAAATAAAGATAATGGAGAAAAGTCTGTAAATTATTTTATTTTGATTAATTTTAAAACTCATCTTGGAAATTGTATTTGCACTCTTTATTCTTTTAACAAATGCTGCAAAGAACATGTCAGAATTACTGTGGTCCAAAATGCTGCAATGCCTAATCTAGAAAAGTCTAAATTAATAACATTTTATTATTTGAAGAAAGTGAGATGAACTATCATGTTTTGCTTATTTGTTTGCTTTTATCTTTTTTTTTTTTTATTTTGAGTCAGAGTCTCACCCTGTCACCCAGGCAGGAGTGCCATGGCACAATCGCAGCCTTGACTTCCTGACCTCAGGCGATCCTTTTGCCTCTGTCTCCCAAGTAGCTGAGACTACAGGCACATGCCACCATGCCTGGCTAATTTGTTGATTTTTTGTAGACAGTAGGTCTCACTATTACCTAGGATGGTCTCAAACTCTTGGGTTCAAGCTATTCCCCTGCCTCAATCACCCAAAGTACTGGGATTATACGTGTGAGTCACTGCAACCGATCGAAATATTGTTTTAATGACAAAAAATTAGTAAGGAAACGGGAAGCAAAAGGAAAAGGTAACAGATACGGTCTTTTTTTTTTTTTTTTTTTTTTTTTTTTTGAGTTGGAGTCTCATTTGGTCACCCAGGTGCAGTGACCACTCCCGGCCACCGCAGCCTCGCCTGCTGGGCTCCGGCGATCCTTCCGCTTCAGCCTTCCAAGTAGCCGGAATTACAGGCATGCACTACCATGCCCAGCTGATTTTTTGATTTATTGTAGAGATGAGGTCTCACTGCCCAGGCGGGTCTCGAACCCGCGGGCTCAGGCCATCCACTCACCTCAGCCTCGCGAAGGCGCGAGATTACAGGCTGAGCCACCGAGCCCAGCTACAGATATAGTCTTAAGGATTTTTCCTTTCACATCTTCTTCAGCCACTTTGGATTCTGCTACATTTCAGCCTAGCCTTGGAGCATCTGTTAAAGGACATTAAAAGAAGAACACACCAAGTTAGCAGACCTCCTCATTTTGTTGGTCTCAGATTAGTTACTTTTCATGCCTCACTTCTGGGAGTAAACATAACCGGAATATAGTGAGGTTTGAGGGCATTTGTTTCAGAAACCAAACTGCATTAGCTCTGACTTCCCTTTGACACATTCAACAGCAAATCTATTAAAGAAACGCCAACGATCATTGAACTTGGTTCTTATTCTTGTGCATCTAGTATTAAGATTTTCTGGAGGGGTGAAACATGATTAGACTTCACTTAAGTTGACTAAATTAATAAACCAGCTGTTGTCTTTAAAGCATGTCAGAGATTTCAGTGGAGTGGAAGAGTTGCGTGCTGTTACAGCTAATAAATTTTCAAGTTCACGTATCGCCGGGCTTCAGCTGAAATTAAACATCAGATTCACAATTATTGGGCTAAACAGAGTTGTGTATCACCTTTTGAACTATCGCCTGTGTAAGTCTAACCCAGCTGCTTCCTTACCTCTAGTTCTTGTTCTTTGTAGCATTAACATTCCGGCAGGTGTGTGGGAAGCACAAGTCCTGTGTGCCACTCACCTCAGCATGACTTGTGCATTTGGCGGATAACAGCATGGATGGCCAGTGTAGCACCTAAACCCCTGAAACGAACACCTCAATGTCCTAGCCCAGATTTCTCAGGCCTCCCTCAGCGTGCAGGCTCTCCCTGCCTGATTGCTTAAATCCCAGTCCCAATCCAAAAACATGACCCCAGGCTTACGCAGGCAACCTGCTCAGAAGTGCTGCTTCTCTCAAATATGAACACCCACTACCTCCACCTCAAAACAGCTTCTTGGCACAGCCTGGCTGAAAAGCAGCTGAAAAATATTTCCATCTAGTGCTTCAGTGGCTTAGAGGATTATCTGTGGGATAAAGAGGTTTTTTTCTTCTGTATGTGTCGGATTCAGTGACAAACTTGGTTGACAGTGATGGAAATCCTGGTTGACGGTGAGTGTGAAAGTCATTATTCCTTCCTCACAGGCTTTCTCTGTTCCCTGTGGCGTATGGCTCCTTCTCTAGGTCTTTTTACAAGAAGTCTCACAACTACAAGATGATAAAAATGTCTCTAAGGAACATTTAAACGTGGGTCACAAATTCCAAATGGATTTTGTTCTGTTTTCTTGTAAGTCTCTATAGTTTTCATACATTTCTAAACTCTCTGGCCCGGCCAGGTTTAAATGCTTGAAATCCCAAGATTCCTACCAAAGGAATGGTTTCTGCATTTATTTTGTGACCTGGACACATAAAGGCCACTAAAGCCACTCACAAAGACATATGCTTAGTGGTAAAAAGCCTGGGCTCTGAAGTCAGACTCCCTGGGTTCCAATCCCAGCTTTGCTGTTTCTTAGCTCTCTGCTCTTTGACAAGACGCTTCGCCCCCTTGCTGAAGGAGTGTGGCACACACCCTCGGACATGCATGTTCCAGGGGACAGCAGTGCTCACTGAGGAAAGCTTCCCGTGGAGAAACAACAGGCACTCTCCATCCTCCTTCATTCCATCATAGATAATTGTCAGGGATAAACAGGGCTGAAACATTGTGAGACAGCCCACGTTTGGCTTTTGTTCCTTCCAGCTCCCCCGTTTCCACCCTGCTTCAAAAATCCCCTCTTTGTTTCTCCTCCCTTCAGATCTCCAACTTAAAAATGCCAGATTCTTGCCGGGCTCAGTGGCTCAGCCTGTCATCCGCGCCTTTGGGAGGCTGAGGTGAGTGGGTTGCCTGAGCCCGCGGGTTTGAGACCCACCTGGGCAATTTGGCGAGACCTCATCTCTACAATCAAATCAAAAAATCAGCCGGGCGTGGTAGCGCGTGCCTGTCATTCCGGCTACTCGGAAGGCTGAGGCGGGAGGATCGCCGGAGCCCAGCAGGTCGAGGCTGCGGGGGCCGGGAGCGGCCGCTGCACTCCAGTCTGGGCGACAGAGCGAGACTCCGACTCAAAAAAAAAAAAAGCCGGATTCCCTAAAACTCAACTTGCCATTCATAATTTAGTATGGATACAGGTTTAACCTTTCCAGAATGTACTGTTTTGTGGATGAGGAGATGTTTAACCAAGTAAGTCGTTGCGCTGGTTAGTTCAAACAAGTGTTCTATTAGCCAGGGCCTTAACAGAGAACAGATAATATGTTCAGTTAAGATCATCAAGGCGAGATCGCTCACAAATGGGCCGAGTGGACAACGTCATGGGTGGACAAAAGGGAGCCACAAAGAGTAATGCAGGGAGATGGCGCGAATAGCAGCAGAACCGCCACCATCTCTAGGTCCAAAGGGACAGAGACGGCGCCAGAACCTGGAAGTCAAGTTACATGGCACTGACTTTCGTGAGAGGAAAGTTACCTCACGTCAAAGTGAAAAAAGTCCAAGACAACCGGAGACAAGGCCGGGAAACAGAAACCTGGGCCTCACTCACTCTCGTCGGGGCTGACCACTGACTGAGTCCAGAGGGAGTCAGAAGACTCCAGAGCCCAGCCTGACAGTCCACGTGGGTGACCTTGGGACAGAGAGCCAGCTAGAGAAGGGTGGAGAGGAGAAGCAGAAGGGAATGTGGAATACCGCCAACACAAGGGTGAGGTCACTTTGAGCAAGACCATTCTCTTCATCCTTGTTCATTCCAATCATTTCTGTTCTTCTCAACGCCCTCAGTAGTTTCAGGGGTCAGCAACTTGGCACGGAATTTCTCAAGTTTTTGTGTTCACAAAACATTCAAACTCCAAGTGTCCTCTTTCCCCCACTGTATGTCTTCTTCAAAGTTTAAAAAAGAATCTAGTTTTGATCATCGGGCAGGCAAAGCAACTTGGAAAAGCACTATTCCTTTGGCATGCACACAGAGTTTAAAACCAGCACTTCTCCTGGAAAGACATTTCTCCAGCAGTCGTATATCTCCAGGCTTTGGGTGGAAGCAAAGAAGCAAGCAGAACATAAATTTAAAGAGAAAATGAACCTGAGAGTCCGATTCAAATCTCAGGAAAAAGCGCTTTGTGTGGAATCGGAGACCGTGACTCACACTTTAGGCAGGATGTGGAAGTGGAGAAAGAGACCCAATGTGAGCATACACACCATGTAAATCCTTCTTTACTGTCAGTTCGCATCTGAAGGTCCGTTCTAAATGCCTTCTGCGAACAGCACAGACTGAAGGAACTGCACAGAAAGCAAAGAAAGAGTTGGCAGTATGCTTATTGCAGCGGCCAATGTTCTCCGTGGGCAGATAGGCCAGCAGGGAGTCCAAGAATCACAGATACGCTAAGGCAGAGGTAGACAGCCAGCCTCCCCTTTCACTGGCTGAGGGCAATCTTCTGGGCATGGGCAGGACACCCTTAGTTCAGCCCTTAGCTGAACATTCAGGGAGGTGCGGCATGGGGATGAGCTACATTAGTCCTTCTGTGGCATCGAATCCGGCCATCTATGAGTCACGGTGACAACTCATTTTCAACCCTGGAGAGCTGTTCTTTTAGGATGCATTTTTGGATTTGTTCAGCACTAAACAGAAACACAAAACTGCATTAATATAACATTACTTACAAGAAATAGAACCATTGCCAATAGGAGTTGGTCGTCTCCTCTGAGACATTTTCAGCATCTTTTTTGTTGCAAGACATAGTGCTGCAAAGGGAAAAGCATGAAGAGCCAGAGAGACAAGGCCCAGGGAGCCTCTCACCGTGGAAACACAAACTCCATGGTTACGTTCAAGAAATGCGGTCTCGGCTCCTTTTTCATCTGAGACAGAGTGGGACATTAACTAAGAAAGAATCACACATCTCATGCTGCTTCTGAGAGATGATAACATCCTCTCTGCCCAGAAGCAAAATTTCTTTTCAGCTGGTTCCTCTCCTTCCCCTGGATCAAGTGGTGAGCATGTTTTTTGATGCTTTTTGGTACACGGCTGTCCACAGTGTAGACATTCAGGATGAAGCAACTTCATCAGAAGATGGTGGCTGGTGAAATCAGCAGCGTCCCACTTAGTTTCTCTTCTGATAACTTACTCTGGTCTCCGTTTGGTATCAAAGTTCAAGGGGGGGAAAGGCCAGATTCCAGGGGCACAGGGTATTTTGGGTTGCTTTGGGGAATTTTCTGTTTCTTTTTTTTTTTTAAGTACCCAATATGAATCTTTCCTAAGATTCTGTATCTCCATATGGTGACAATAACAACCCACAATATTCATTTGAGACTTTTTTTTTTTTTTGGTGTTGGAATCTCACTCTACCGCCCAGGCTAGAGCGCAGTGGCACACTCACAGCCACCCCAGCGTCGACCTGCTGGGTTTAGGCAACCCTTTCACCTCGGGCTTCCAAGTAGCTGGAGCTACATGCATGTACTACCACACCCGGCTAATTTTTTGATTTATTGTAGAGATGAGGTCTCGCCAAGTTGCCCAGGCTGTTCTCGAACCCATGGGTTCAGGCAATCCCCTCACCTTGGCCTCCCAAAGTGCAGGGAAGATCTTTTGAGATAAGAGTGCCAAAGGTTTTATAGAAACACCATTGCTTTTGAGTTAACCTGTTGCTTCTTCTACCAGTCTTATTGGTATACAAGCTGAAGATGACTGAGTTATAATCAGGAAGCATTATTTATATTGATGTTGCTATTGTTTTTTGTTAGGATTTACCCTGTGCAAACTGAGAATGAACCAACTGGCATCACCACTATTTATACTAACTCTCAGAGGCTTCTACCCTTACTTAAAGGCCTTCATGTTCAATTTTCTGACCAAAGATGTGGAAGTCAGGTGGCAAGAATTACCTGGAGAGTTTACTAGCACAAGTTCTCTCTCAAAAAATATAATGAGAAGATGAAACTTGGAAAATTGAAAGGCATATTAACAGTGGAGCAAATAAACTTTTGAGCTCTTTTATGACTGTTTTTCTACAAGAACTTTCTGATATTCAGCCAAAACTATTCCCTTTTTCTTTCTTCTTCCTTCCCTCCTTTCTTCTCTTCCCATTCGTTCACATACTATCTTTCCATAACAGGGAAGAAGACCTTAAAATGTTAAGTGTCTACAATAGACACTCAAACCTTCACAAAACACACCTAAATTTTTGTTTGGGTAAAAGTGGTCAACTAAGTGCCAAAGTTAGAAATGATATAATAAGCAAGGCTTTGTTTCAACAGAAAAAAGCAATCTGCCCTTGGGGGAAGTAATATCAGTGAGTTAATGCATAAAACCTCAGGGTTTTTCCTCCCATTTTTTTTCTGGATTTCCCTGTAGGAGCTGAGAATTTCATGCATTCCTTACTTGAGCCTGACCTCACAGTCTGCTACAGAGGAAGCAATGAGAGACAAATGGCTGAATGAAGGAAGCCAGGAGAAATGTCTGAGTTCTCTAATGTTACAAAAACAGGTAATTAATTCTCACTTTTTCTATCTCTTATTAACCATGACCTGTGCACTTGCTTTTTTAGTTTCTCAGTACCATGGGGATAGGCTTTAACCAAACTGGAAATATCTCCTCTAATAAAGAGCCACTACAGGCTCATTGAGAACTGGTCTGTTTTTAATATTGAAAATATAAGCTGTATTTTCATAGAGATGTCCACATGGACGAATTTCCTGTTCTTGATTACACCGTGTGGTTTGGGTTCTACACTAAGCCTAGATTAAGTGATTTAATCGTTTTTGTTTTTAGAAGAAGAGAAGAAAAGTACCAAATCCCACTTCTCTTCCTACCTATATTTAAGATCATAGTATATTTAAGACATTTACAAACCACCCCTCTATTCCATAAACTTTTCTTAAAGGTCAAATACCTTAATTTAACAATTCACTCTACCGTCCAGAAAAATGTTGTCATGGAAATTTTCTTACGTTTATGAAAATTATTGTTTTTTTCTAATGTTTTGTGTTCAAGACATGAAGAAGGAGGAAACTTTGTGAGAGAGGGCACCCCCTTTGCATTTTTAAATCGACGAAAAAACCCTTTCAATGGATGATCAACAGCACGTGCTCCCCCATCTTCCACTTACTGTCATGACATTCCCTTCAGGAAAAGCCCCAAGGTGACTTGACTAAAACAGGGGACACGCTGGAGGGTCAAGTTGAGGCTGTTATTTTTGTTTCGGACATGTTGAACTGCAATAAGCAGGCACTCTGAAGGTTTTAAAGTCCAGTTCGTCTCCACCTTGCCAACACCAGGCTCAGAGTGATCACCTCCTGCCCCTGGCTTCTCCCTACTCCCTTGACACCTTGAAAACCTTGAAACCTTCAGAGAAATTCGGAGATCATACAATAAAGAAGCAGCAACACAGGAGCAGATCTGCCTGGGATTCCTCAGATGTTTCCCCTGCAGGATGCAGAAGAGCAGAAGCTGCAGATCCGTCCCCAAGAGGGTCCGCTGGCCTAGCCTGAAGCATCCTGCTCTAAGCAGGAAGTGTCATTGAACGCCAGTGTTCTATTCACATGGGATTCTATAGCCAATACTTCTTCTGTGTCTGTCTTAATATTTAAATGCTTCAAGTTAATCACCGTGGAGAAAATTGACACTTTGGGAAGACACACCATACTTTCTGTCCAGGATAGTATATACATGCTCAGTTTTAGAAGCAAGAATTCCGTGTCTGCTCTAAAGAACAGACTGGAACTCCTTACCAAGGGTTTCTCCTATTCAAGCGTTATTACTCCCTCTTCCCACAACTCGGCTTAACTGTATCATTTCACTTTCTTAAACTGACTAGAATTCTGCTAATTAAACACTTGTTTGATCCTCCTTTAAATTCTACCACTGGAAGAATTAAGCAACCCTAGATATGCTAGTGTGAAGAAATTCCATCAGATTGCTTGTTAATATCTAGACAGCATTAGCTGCCCTTGGGATATTTAATGCTAAACTTGTGATTTCAGAGAAAGGAAAAGTATAAAATTGCTTTATCCCCAGAACTCCAAGGTTAAGAGAGTTGGGAAGTAATTCATTTCTGGTGTGTGGTGGCACACAAGAAGTGATGAGGAACTGACCAACCCAGAAAGCATATCCATCTGGAAGTTCTGCTGGAGATCCTTTTGGACCCCGTAAAGGACGAAAAATCTTCTATCTCTTTCCCTCGTCCTGACCCACATGCCCCCAACCCCCATTTCCACAATCTGGAACACATGGTGATCTAACAGGCATTTTGAGTTCACTAAGGGCTAGCTGTAGGGTATTTGATTGGGCCTGTCTAAAAACTGAAATGGCATTTATAGTGTTATATGGAGAAATTAGTAAAAGTTCCAGACAACTAATTTATACATGAACTTTTGAAATGCAATGTATTCATGATGTAGATTCTGTCCAAGTAAATCAAACTGCTTTACGGTCATTTATGAAAGCTCATAAACAGTTAACAAATGTCTGAGCTGGCTGGATTCTGTGAAACAAAAGAAGCTAAATTGAGGAGCTCTTCTCGTCCTTCAAATTCCAGCACTTTTCCTCCATGGAAAGTAACCAGTGAATGTCAGGGCTCACAAGAGAGGGACAAGGGTTTCAAGACAGATGTAGAAGTCATCAACTTAGTGAGCTGAAAGGATCTCCAAAGGGTCTTATAAACTCTCACCCTCACTGCCATTAGTTCCAATAGCAGTATTAGATCCAATAGCACCTTAAACTATCCCAGAATGGAAGAAAGAGTAGAAAGCTTGTCGGGGGAGATTCCACCGTCTTCTTCAGCAACTCACACAGCTATCAAGATATGCATTTTTACGCTCATCAATTTGAGCTGGAAAAAACAATAGCTGACATTTTTGGGTTGCTTCCCATGTGCCCGGCACTGTGTTAAAGTATCCATATATGTACAGTACCATGTATGCTCATTCACCATTTAGATTCATCTCAGAATCCTCTGGAGTTCTGAGACAGCAATAAATTAAGAACGAGAATGTAAGTAGGATAATCACACAGTTAGTAAATTGAGTTAGAATTCCAGTCTCAGATAGTCTAATTCCAGACATCGTGTTCTTAACCATTCCTTTGTGCTGCCCAGGACCAGAAGGAAAAACCAGAATTCTGGCTCCCTGAGCATCCCTCCATCCCCACATGATGGCCATGCTGACCATCATCCAGTGAAACGCCACAGCGCAGTCTCAAGTCTCTGGACTCTTCCAGGGTTATGACTACACCTGCGGCCTCAGACCCCTAGTACGGAGTTGCTGGAGGTGCTGGATGGTGGGTTGACTAGATTCTGGGGCAAGAGGTCAGGATCAAAGAACTCAAGAGGACAATTGTATGCATCTCTCCTCCTTACCTCTACACACAGACAGGCACATCTCCAAATATGAAGCCTTTGCAAATACATTTTACGTTTCCAGTGGTACTGAACCAAAGTTAAGAGATGTGACTTGCCAGGGTAACAAGATACACGCAACTTAAAGTATGTTTATATTTAATTTAAGCTCTCTTTCTTCATCACAGATCTTGCCTACAGACTTCTCTAGTCACTAAAGATGAAGCAGCAATGCATACTTTTTTATTACCTTTCAATACAGATTCTCTAAATCCAAGAATTTTTTTCAAATACATCTAAAAGCTAGACTAGGTAAAAACAACTTAAGGAGCAAATACACTGAGAGTGCCTTCAGTGCATTGAGGGAACATGGTGGGGTTCACTTTTGTAAATAAGGGACTCCTCTAATGCATGCACAGTAACTCACATAAGAACCACCACATAGGCTGGGCTCGGTGTTTCAAGCCTGTCATCCCAGCACATTGAGAGGCCAAGGCAAGAGGATTGCCTGAGTCAAGGGTTTCAAGACCAGCCTGGGTAACTTGGCAAGACCTCGGCTCTACAATAAATCAAAATATCAGCTGGGCATGGTAGCATGCACCTGTATTTCCAGCTACTTGGAAGGCTGAGGCCGAAGGATTGCCTGAGCCCAGTAGATCAAGGCTGTAGTGGCCGTGAGCATGCCACTGCACTCAAGCCTGGGCGACAGAGTGAGACTCCAACTCAAAAGAAAAAACCACCACAGGGCTTGGGGCTATCCAGATGTCCTCAGTAAGCACTGAAACCCTGATGGAAACCTGTTTTAGAAGGGTCATGTTGTCATTTTCTTGTCAACCTTGATAACCATATTGCTAAAAGAGAAGTCTTTCTCTGTGGGAATTCCTTATATCTCAGTAAGAAAAACCAAGTAAAACATTTTGCAGGAGAATTTTACACCAAACTGACCACCTGAATTTTTATTTGTTGATATTATATTATATTTTATTTTATTTTGTTATAGAGATGTGGAGTACAATGTAAGTCAGGATTAGCTACACAAGCATCCTGCGTGCAAGCAAAGTTTGGACTTCCAACTGGAAGAATTGGCCTTCCATATGATCCACACAGACCAACTTTAGAAGGAAGCATGGAAACCTAGTTCATTTGGGACATGAATCTACTTTTGCATGCTCAGGTAAAGTTATTCTCCTTGACATTTCAGACTCCAGCCTAAAGATCTTAATACTGTTATTGTGAACTACATGACAAACACCATGAAATCTGGCCTTTCAGAATTTGTCATTGTCCTGGTGAACAACAGGCCTTCTTCTACCACAGCTTTGTAAGTTTTCTATTTAAAAGGTATTCATGTATTAAAAGGCACACAAAATCTTGAAGGTAAAATATCATCTTAGGATTACATTGTGACTTTTGTAAGCAGTTAAAAGCATGACACTTAAAATGTCAGAGCTACTTGTTTCATCAGAAAAAACTTTGGAGATTATTTATTTTCTTTTTTGTTGTTCATACGATCAAATGGACACCTAGCCACAAACACACACATGTCAAAAAGTACCCACCCAAGTAGAAGTCATTAAATGTTATTTGACAATATTGAAATTGGGTCTGGTATCACTTCATTCATGTTCGTATTCATGTTTAGCTTTATAAATGTGAAATTTGGATTGGAACTTTACCAGCCTAGGAGATTTTAACACGGCTTATTCTAACAGTATTCTATCACACTCTGCAGAGAGTGTTTGGTGAAGATAAGGACATTCAACAACATTATATGGTGAGGAAATTGTAGAATTTAGAATCAAAAGTTATAGTCAGGGATTCAGTTCCACCATAAAAGTAACATTTTTTTAAAAACTGTTTCCCCTTTTGAGCCTCAATTTCCCATATGTAAAATGAGAATTATAATATGTATAACTGATTGCCATTATTCCAGATAATTGTTTCTTATAAAGTCTCCATGAATACTGAATTAATAAATACTAAATTATTACTCCTAGGGGAAATAGAAGGTTAGGTTCCAGCAAATCTCTGGAACCCATTTTCATCGATTTATCAGTACAGAACCTTATTGGATGTGTGTTTCTGCTTAAAGACACATTATTTACTATTCATTGTTGACTCATAAGCATTAAACTCACAGCCAAAGGCACTGCAACTCGTGTCCGAGTACATCTTCTCTGACACCGGAATTTTTTCCATAAGACACATCACAGGCTTCAGGCACTTAGGAACATGAGACTGCTCTTCAGCACAACACTTAGGGGCCTTTCTAAGCAGCTGAAGCGCCCACAAGAAAACACAGAAATGTGGAAAGCCTGGCACTAAATACACTGAATAGAGAGTATGAGAACTAAACAAGAAAGCAGTGCTTTGCCTTTGCCTTACTCGACCTCAGCTGGAAACGAGCACAACGCCCCACTCAGACTGGACATTGCTCTACACATTTACATGTCATGACCAATCACCATGGTCACGACACATAAAACACCGTGAATATTGATCTTGGGGTTACAAATACATTTGAACAAGTGGGAAAATTTGTGAATATAGAATCCATAAATAATGAGGATCTATTGTATTTCAAATAGTTGATTAAGGATTAAATCAGTTAAAAATTAATGTGTAAGAAAATAGATGCTAAAATTCTCAACAAGATCCTAGCAAATCAGATTCAACAACACATCACAAAAATCATCCACCATGACCAAGTAGGCTTCATCCCACGAATGCAAGACAGGTTCAACATTTGTAAGACCATAAAGGTAATAACATACATCAACATACATAAAAACAAAAACCACATGATTATACCATTAGACGCAGAAAAAGCTTTTGATAAAATCCAGCACCCCCTCTTGATAAAAACCCTCGAACATCTAGGCATAGATGGAACATACCTCAAAATAGTAAGAGTCATCTATGAGAAACCCACAGTCAGCATACTACTAAACAGACAGAAATTGGAAACTTTTCCCCTGAAAACTGGAACAAGACAAGGATACCCACTCTCACCCCTCCTGTTCAACATAGTTTGGGAAGTCCTAGCTAGAGCAGTCAGAGAAGAGAAGGCAATCAGGGGTATCCAAATGGGAAAAGAGGAAGTCAAATTATCATTCTTTGCAGATGACATGAGTCTATACCTTGAAAACCCAAGAGAATCTGTCAAAAACCTCCTTGCACTGATAAAGAACTTTGGCAAAGCCTTAGGGTATAAAATAAATGTGCAAAAGACAATTGCATTTCAATACACCAACAATAAACAAACAGAAACCCAAATAAAAAGCACAATTCCATTTACAATAGCCACAAAAAGAAAGAAGTACCTTAGCATCTTCCTAACCAGAGACATGAAAGACTTTTACAATGAAAACTACAAAACACTGCTCAAACAAATCAAAGATGACACAAACAAGTGGGAAAATATTCCATGCTCATGGACTGGAAGAATCAACATTGTTAAGATGTCCATCTTACCTAAGGCAATCTACAGATTTAATGCAATGCCCATCAAATTACCAGCAACTTTCTTCTCAGACCTAGAAACAACAATACAGGAATTCACATTGAAACACAAACATCCACGAATAGCCAAAACAATCCTCAACAACAACAACAAAAAAAACAAAGCAGGAAGTATCACACTCCCAAACTTTAAGCTTTATTATAAAGCTACAATAATCAAAACAGCCTGGTATTGGTACAAGAACAGGCATATAGACCGATGGGATTGAATTGAGATTCCAGAAGCAAAACCTCAATCTCTCAACCAATCCATCTTCGACAAAGACTCCACCACCATACCCTGGGGAGGTGAGAACCTATTCAGCTGGGAAAACTGGCTGACCACATGCAGAAGATTGAAACAGGACCCCTACCTATCTCCATGCACAAAAATCCACTGTAAATGGATCAGAGACCTAAACATTAAACCTCAAACTATAAGAACCTTAGAAAATGCAGGAGACATTCTTATGGAAATTGGAACTGGTAACCAATTCCTGATCAAAACCCTAAGTGCCCATGCCGTAGAGATAAGATAGACAAGCGGGACCTCATCAAACTGACAAGCTTCTGCAAAGCCAAAGAAACCATCAAGAGAGCAGGGCGACAGCCCACAGACTGGGAAAAAGTATTTGCCAACTCCAGGTCTGACAAAGGCCTAACATCTAGGATCTACAGGGAACTCAAACGTGCTGAAAAGAAAAACACAAACAGCCCCATTACAGAGTGGGCAAAAGATGTGAACAGACAGTTCTCAAAAGAAGACATACAAGCAGCCACAGATACATGAAAAAATGTTCAGTCACACTAGTCTCAAAGAAGTGCTAATTAAAACCACACTGAGATAACACCTAACTCCAGTCAGAATGACCATCATCAAGACCTCAAAAAATAGCAGATGCTGGAGAGGATGTGGTAAAAAGGGAACACTTCTACACTGTTGGAAGTGAAAACCAGTATAGCCTCTGTGGAAAACAGCGTGGTGACTCCTAAAAGTTCTAAAAATTGACTGTCCGTATGACCCCGCAATTCCCCTACTGGGAATATACCCAGAAGAACTCAAATCATTCTATAAAAAAAGATACCTGTACATGTATGTTTATCGCAGCATTGCTCACAGTAGCACAATCATGGAACCAACTGTGCTGCTCGTCGAAAGAGGACTAGATTAAAAAAATGTGGTACATATACACGATGGAATATTATGCAGCCATAAAGAACAAAATCATGAACTTCACAGTAACCTGGATGGAATTAGAGTCTATAATATTGAGTGATTTTTCACAGAAACAAAGAACTGAGTGTCACATGTTCTCATTCATAAGTGGAGCTTAAACAACCATTGTAATACTGTAAGAAAAGAATTGACAGCAGCGGAAAACTGCAGGGGGTGAGGGGGCAGGGAAACGGGATTGACAGTAGTAGAAATCACCTGGGGAAGGGGGTGCACACCTCATCAACAAGGGCACCTGCACAATGAATATTTGTATACCTAACTCTGAATCGTACCCCACAATTTTAAAATAAAAATTTTTTAAAAAAGAAAATTCATGTGTAAATAATAAAATGTTTTTTTAAAAAATAGGCTAGGCATGGTGGCTCATGCTTATAATCCCTGCACTTTGGGAGGCCGAGGCAAGAGGATCACCTGGAGTTCAAGACTAGTCTGGGCAATATAGCACCACCCCAGCTCTACAAAAATAAATTTAAAAATTAGCTGGGGGTGGTGGCACACACCTGTAGCCCTACTACTCATGAGGCTGAGGCAGGAAGACCTCTGGAGTCCAGGAATTCAAGGTGTAGTGAGCTATGATCATGCCATTGCACTCCAGCCTGGATGACAGAGCAACACCCTGTCTGTCAAAAAAAAAGAAAAAAATTGATTTAAAAATAGAGTCTAAGCACCCTGATTGTGCTAGTCATCTTCAAATCTTTCATCACTAGTAAAGTGGCTGCAGTATCATAGATTCTCAACAAACAGTTGTGGAGTGAATGAATTATGAATGTGTCTTGTGGCTCAAGTATCTGACAATCTCCACAGGAAGCGTGGCTAAAACGCAAGGGAACTCATGCAGGGGTCCATACCAGGTACAACACCAGGTAGCAGTTTAAAAGATTCTGAACCCAACTTCTTCCTTGAGGCACTAAATTCTGGATTGCTCGGTCCTTCTCATTCTTGAACTATGACTGAACAGTCTAGGGTAACCAAGGAGCAGTTTGCCACAGTTGCTTGAGTAAGTTAAAAGTGAAGGTCACCCCTGGCAGAAACAGAGGACAGCATGGTCCTGAAAAGGACTTAAGCACCACACTCACTTTACAGGCCTCTCCACACCTCACTTCCCATGTCCTCAGTATTCCTGATCCTTTTACCAGCTGCAAATCAGTCAGAAACCAAGGTATTAGGGTCCTTTTCTATAGACTGTTAGGCTAAAAAAACTTTCCCTTCCTGACTCCCTCTTTGCTTAGTGAATCTCTTTACTGGTTTTCCATCTTTTGTTTTAAAACCATTATAAATGGAGCTTCTCTACAGCTTGGTAGTTAAAATCAGGCAGGCAGCAAATTGGCAGGCAAAGAAAGGGTTTGGATTCTAGCATCCAGGGCACATGTGCAATGAAGAACTTTTTAACTTGGAAAAGAACAGAAACTAAAGTTTGGCTCACAGCTGATTTGATCCCTAGAGAATTTTCTTATTCTTTTATCCAGAACTGTTTTTCCAGTTACAAAGTTTCCTCCTCTTCCACCCCCATCTCACCCCTCAGTTGAAATTCTGCAGGTTTTATTCCTTTGACTCTTGAGACACTTTCCTCCTTTAAAATTCCTCCTTTAAAATTAAAAAACTGAAAAATGGATACCATTCTTTATACTAAATGTCTAAAATACAATCTGTTGCATTTGTTTTACTGTCCACATTAAAAAATCTATTGCCCAGAACAATAAGTTTTGGTTTTGCTCATTTACAAGATTCAGGTTAACTAAAGATTTATTTATTCCTCCCCCTTTTTGCCTTTTCTAATCATTATCATCAAAAGGAAAAGAAACAAAATCACCAGCTACCATGTTAACAATCATTTAACTCTTTTTTTTCTGTTTTTTTGAGTTGGAGTCTCACTCTGTTGCCCAAGCTGGAGTGCAGTGGCAAGCTCATGGCTACCACAGCCTCATCCTGCTGGGCTTAGGTGATCCTTCCGCCTCAGCCTGGGACTACAGGCGCACACCACCACACCTGGCTAATTTTTGTGATTTATTGTAGGGACGAGGTCTCACCAAGCTGTTCAGGCTGGTCTCGAACCAACTTATCCTGGGCTCAGGAAATTCTCTTGCCTCAGCCTCCCAAAGTTCTGGGATTAGAGGCTGAGCCACTGGGCCCGGCTCACTTAGCCCTTTAACTGCAGAACTCCAAAGCAATATAAGACCATGTCTTCTTAAGTTTAGTGTCAAAAAAAAATACCAATACTCTCCTACTTTCCTTCATGAAAGCTTCTCTTCACTGATCTTTTGTCATTAAATCTGAAAGGAGGAGGAGGAGGAAAAGTGGAGAAAGAAAAAGAAAGAAGAGAAGGAGCAGCAAGAGAAGGAGGTGTTTGGGAGGCCGAGGTGAGTGGGTTGCCTGAGCCTGCGGGTTCGAGACCCGCCTGGACAACTCGGCGAGACCTCATCTCTACCACAAATCAAAAAAATTAGCCGGGCGTGGTGGCACACGCCTGTAGTTCCAGCTACTTGGAAGGCTGAGGCGGAAGGATCGCCGGAGCCCGGCAGGTCGAGGCTGCGGTGGCCGGAAGCAGCCACTGCACTCCAGTCTGGGAGACAGAGTGAGACTCCGACTCAAAAAAAAAAAAAAAGAGAGAGAGAGAAGGAGGTGGAGGAGAAGGAAAGGCAGATAACAAACAAGACCATCAAAAATATGCAAGTTAGAAAACAGACACATGACAAATCATTGACCTGGAAAAGGTCCAAGTGAGATGGGAAATCTATACCTGCATCCAATTTAAACTGTAGCGCACCCCAAAGTCTCAAGAATTGGACATACCAGGTATTTCTGGAAGGTGGCGTCAGGGGATGGAGCCAAAAACTAAAGGACTGGTTGAATGTTCATTTAGAAAGTGATTAATTCCCATCTCCTCCCTCACATCGTCAGTAGACTGAAATTTTATTTTCTAAAGAAAGTAAAACAGAAATGTCTGTGTTGAGGAACACCATGTTACAATTAAGGGCAAATAATACTCAATGAAATCAAGGAGATTAAGCAAAACCTTACCTATTGAATATTGAAGCTCCCAACTTTCTGTTCCTGCTTGGTTCCCATGATACTGGCAGCCAGGCATCTAGACTGAGGACTGAAGACTGCAATACCCTTCCCAGAGAACCAGCCAGCTAAGAGAAAAGACCTAAAGATTCAAACATCAGGGTTAAGGAAACAAAAAACAAAAAAAGCCTGTAGTGAAACCTTCAGTAAGATCCACCTGGGAGCCCAAAGTTCCAATTAGCCTTTCAAGGCCTTGTTCTTATATATGGCTAGGCAGAAACACAAATGAGCCAACAACTGGGGAATGCTTCTAACTTTAAAGTAAACACTCAGAGCAAACATAGAAGACAAAAGTAACAGGGAGAAAATAAAGACTACGTAGAGGAGAGAACAATACTATTATAATGATGATCAAAAGATAAGAGAGATATTACAACTATAAAACAAGAATGGGACATTATTACTATTGTTAATTTAAAAAGAAGCATTCAGAGAATAAGAAAGGAGCTCTTGGAAATTAACATCATAATGGTATAAATGAAAAGCACACTAAAAGACTAGATAGAAAAATTTGAGGAAAATATCTCAAAAAGTATATCAAGATGGAAAAAGGCAATAAAAAGATAAAATAATCTGAGAGTTCTCCTAGGAAATCTGGCATTCAAATAATATGAGAAAACAGAAGGAAAAAGATCACTGAAGAATATTTTCCAGACCTGAAAGACAGGAGTTTGCAAATTCCAAGTGCCCATCACAATGGATGAAAACAAACACACTAAAACATGCATGACATTTCAGAACACTGTGATTAAAAAGAATAACTGATTAGCATCCAAACAGTTAACATGAGTTTCCTACAAAGGATAAAGAAATTAATAGTATCAGAATTCTCTGCAGCATCACTGGAAATTTGAAGGAATTAAGGCTATGCCTTCAAAATTCTGAAAAAAATCTCCAACCTAAAATTCTATACCCAAATACCACTAGGCATGATGATCAATAGCAATTTTGGACATACAAAGCACCAGAAGACTTACTTCCCGTGTATCCTTTCTCAGGAAAACTGTTTAACAGTGGAAATTACAAATAAATTATGATATATTATGATGTAGAGAAATAGTATACACTAGCAAAACTGAAAAAATCCCAGCTACAAGCAACAGCATGGAAGAATTATGGGAACAATGTAGGGTAGAAAAAGATGACACACAGTGCAAAATTGCAGTTATGTAAGATTAATAAGCCTATATAGCTAACGCATACCATGATCCATATAGCAAATGAATACTGGAAATTTGCTAAGAGAGTAGATTTCAAGAGCTCACTTAAAAAAGAAAAAAAGAAAAGAAAAATAAATGCTAACTATGTGAGGAGACAGACATGCTAATTTGCTTCACTGCAGTAATCATTTCACTGTCTATGTACCCAGAACATCATGCTGTACACCTCAAATGCATAAAACTTTTTACGAGAAATAAATCAAATAGAATAAGCCAAGTCACAGAAGGATATATACAACATGATTCATTTATATAAAGTTCCAAAATATGCAAAATTAAATCTATTGTTAGGGAACACCGAACGTGGTGAAATTATAAAACAAAGACTGAAAACACACCGTTTACAATCATGCTCGGGGAAAGGAAGGCGATGAAATTAGAAAAACCATATGTAGGGAATTTCAAAGGGAAGAGCAACGTTCTTCTATATAAACTGGGTAGAAAAATGCTCCTGTTGGAGCTAAGATAGACACAGAGAGCTCTGCTGAATTCTTACAGTGTAATCTGCCAACGCGCTCTTCCTTTTGTAGAACAAGAGTAGAGGGCTTTAGTGAATGGTGGGACAGCTAAATACAAATGGGAGTTTGTCTTTTGTTAGGACAAGATGCAGCCCTCATGACACCTGGTCCCACGTGGTTCAGTCTTGGAGCTGTAATGCATTCATGAAGCACAGTTCAATAGCCAAAAGTAATTTAAAAGGAATTCCGTACTTCACTGTATTTCTAGAAAACCATAATGAGGATCCCAATTCGTAGTTCTCAATCACACTTACTAAATCTCCATGCTTCTCCTGTCCCCTTCCTGCAGTGGCTTCCACACCAACTATTGGGCTAACAATTAGGCTTCTCTTTGTCAGGTTGGAGGTTGGGAGAAGTCTGCTTGAACGCTACCATCTTATAAGTGTTTTGCCATCAGAAACAAATACAGAGATTGTATAAAAGACGTGGCAACAACATTTAAGGTATTGAGAAACACAGGTATGAAACTACTCACATGTGGCCTTATTTAAAATACACAAGTCAATTTTCTTATCTTCCCATCTCCAATTTAACAATAGGAGAATTAGAGACAGAGAGACAAAGGTTATGACTTCAAGTCCTACCTTTATCTAAGGATATGAAATAATAAATTTAGGGATAATGTGTGGTAAGAAGAAAAGTACAGAAGATTAATTATTATGTTTTAAATAAGAATACGACATTTAGACCTCAAACCCAGTAAGAAATGTGTACTTTTAATGCCAAGTTATAACCAAGGAACTGTTTCCATATTCCAGATGAGTGTACTGCAATTTCTTCAGCTAGCACATTTGTATTTTTGTCTGCTCTGTAGAAAAAAAAAAAAGGAGTGCCTGATTACAATTCACTATCCAGAATTTTATAGCTAGAACTTGAAGAAAACAGAGTTTCTGCCAAAATAGCTTCCTGCCCAGGTGCTGAACCAATTAACTCTTAAGCAATCAGGCAGTAAAACCAGTAATGGTGAGTTTTCTGAAGTGCTATATGTAAGGAGACAGCTCGGAAAAATAAAGATGAAAATTTGTTTTCATAACCAGGAGTGTTTAAAATCCTGAGAGACTGTTTGAATGCCTTGCTGAAAGGTATGTGACACTGCAAATTCCCAAACGTTCTGATAGTTAAAGGTCTATGCAGTCAACACTGACACCTTTTTCCCTAAATGTAAAGAAAACTATTTTATTATAATGTATAATTTGCCTGTTTATAGAGAGCCCAGTGAATGAATAAATCCACTTTTTAAATAAGTTATTTAAATGTAAAGTTGGCTACTAAAATATTTCATCCAACTAGCTAAATCAAAATAAGACTTACAGTTACAATTTCTTTTAAGAATGAAAAAGTAAGAAATTTGTAGTCAACTAGCAGCATTTTTGTAAGTCAGCTACAAAATATAAGTCACATGGGAAATAATGATAAATTCCAAACAATAACTTCATGATTACAGAAAAAAATATCCGTGAAACATGATGGTATGAAGCATATGATTCCAGAAACAAAAATTTCGGGTCTCTGTCAAAATGAAGCACCCAGCTCTGCCAGTCTCAGGAAGCATCACCAAAACATCTTGTCCTCTGCACAAATCCCAGGTTTGGTAGACATCTTACAGAAGATGGAATTGTATTACTTTGGAAAGCCTAGGTGCTGAATAAGGATGTGACTGACTGACTTCCTTCCTTCCTTCCGTCCTTCCTTCCTTCTACTGACTTTGTCAGTTTTGCCAGTAAATGGCTTCATAGCCTAGAGTAGTTACTTCCTCTGTCTGTGCACTGGGGTATCTCTCATAAGGTGCTAAAATCCATGTATTCCTTCACAGGGGATTCTGAAGACAGGGTTTTGTCACATATTATGCATGGCTCTTATTGGACAGAAGGTACAATGAAAATACAGCTCCATTAAATATTTAAAGTCCAAAGGAGAAGGTTATGATGAATGATTAAGCAAAAGGAGAAATGTCTGGAAACGCATGTCACCTCCTGCTCTACTTTTGACATTTCCATGAGAGCAAAAACAGTTTAAAAAGTCAGCAAGATGACAGTAAATCGTTGTTTGGGTGGAGGGATCAAAAGGGCAGACCTCGTGGGACAGCAGGGAGCAAGGCAGCAGAAGGACTGAAAAAGAGAAAACCGAAAGAAGAGAGAAGGGAAGCGGATGTGTTTACATGTGGGTGGCCACTATTCAATTCCAGGCACCAAACATTTATCCAGCACTCCCTCCAGCCTGGCTCTGTACTAGGAGCTGGCTTAGAACCCTGTCCTGCTTTGGGGAGGCTCAAAACACGTAATGGGGAGAAGAACTTGCAGGCAGACGCGTTGCCCTGAAGTGTGGTGAGGGGTCTTACTGAGATGGCGCAAAACGTTACAAGAGCAAAGCCTGATCCACTTTCAGGGGTTAACAGAGGTCATGAGACTAAATCAGAAACAGTCAGGCCCGTCATTTTGTTGGAACAGAAGGAGACGCTTTCAGCTCATCTTCGTTTTCATATGTTTCACACTTTCTACATAGTGCAGAAAGCTGCCCCAGCCCCTAAGTGTGAGCTTCAGGTGATGCAAATGAACCCTCCCACTCTACCCGAGGCCTCTCGGTGAGCTAATAAGTCAAATTTTGCCTTTCCTTGATGTATAGCTCCTACTTCAGAAACTGCCCACTAATTAAAATGTGTTTTAAAATTAACCTGAAGACATTGAACACATATACCCAAGGAAACCCTTCATATTAACGCTAGCTCAGCTGATTTCTCATGCTTTTTTAGAGGGAGAGAAAGGGAGTTAAGCTCCCCTTTTATAGCAGCATCAATTTCAAGAGGGCCAATCACCTTTTAAACATCCCACCTCTTAATACCGTTACCATGGTCATTTAGATTTCAACATCAGTTTTGGAAGAGACAAACAATCAGACCACAGCAGACAGGAAGAGCAGAATCAGAACCTAATCTAGAAGCAACTCTCTACACTTGTACAAAGCTTCTTTGCATTGCTAAGACAGGTGGTAAAGACTGTCACTCATTTTTGGAATATTTGGGAAAATAACCCTGGCCTCCTCTGCTTTTTGTGCCTCTTTATGCACCAGTCTGTCTCAATATGCCATGTTCCCAGCTGTCTTCAGTTTCCCAGCCACCTCCTCTCCAGGACTTTCTAGTCTCAGTGTGATATATGACCCCTGCAAGCTAGGGTGAGCTGGTATGGGAGCAAAATCAAGGGCACGAGGAAAAGGGATGGCGGGTGGTGTTGGATGTACAATAGCAATTGTTCCTCCTTCTGAGTAATTACATATACTTAAGCTTGTACATATAATTTTTTTATTATGAATAAAAAAAAAGTCCTTTCCTTCACCTTCGCTTCTTTTTTGACATATTTTAGGCACCGATGCCTCGTTTATAATGCAAAACCAATCTATTAACAATTTGCAGACAAGAATGATAGAAATTTTACTTTTTGTAAATTAGAATGGAACTTTTTCAAGAGAGTAACTAAGGCATGTTCCAGCCTCAGATTGAATTCAAAAGTTGAGTCAGTAAGCCAACAACTTTCTGAATATGTGTTGTACATAGAGAGGCACCTACACCAGCAACATTCATAGAATTTTTTTAAAATAGGCAAATAACTTAGAATCTAATAGGAAAAAGACATCAAAAGCAAATTTTCAGCATCTGCAAAAGTAAAAATGAATAAAACTTAAATGTACATATATGTATTAACACATTCATTCGATATTTATTATTTTCCCGTACTTTTATACACAGTATTCTTGGTTACACATAGAAAAAAGCAGGAATTATCCGAGCGGGGAGTAGTATATTAAAGCAGTCTCTACGCATCTTCTTGCCCAGTAATTCTCCCTTACCTCTGATATAGGAATCCAAGAGAAAAATTCCCTGACTAAATGCTATACATTGGATAGCTAAGATAATATTTTTCTAATGAAATGGCATGTACTAAATGCTCAATAAATGTTAGATTCTCTCCCATCAGTACTTGTTTTAAATTCTTTCTGTTTAACTTGATATTGCTGGCTGGTATCCAGAATGTTTGGAATGTTTACACCACTCCTACATTCTAGACATGGAAAGACTTAATTTTTTTCTTCCATGAAACTATAACCATTTTGTACAAATAAAGTATCTGGCCAGAGTTACACATGCATTCGTATCTCAATGTATTAGATTAAGAAATGATGCTTCCTGGTTATTTTGCCCACAAAGAGGGAAACAATCAAAACAAAATAAAATGAAACTACTGGGGGGAGGCCGGACTTTTGGAATAGCACAGTCAGAATCTCCATAAATCTACTCCTTCATGAAAGCTATGCAGATACTGGCAAAATCATCAAAATCATCTGCTCTAGAACTCTGGAAATTAATCAAAGGCTTACAACAATCTGTAGTGAGTGTAGTCAAGAAAAACTACAGAACCATGATAAGAAGACCAGGGAGTGTGGAGTTTTGATTTGAAGAGAAGACGGAGGCGTCATCAAACGGCAGAGAAGTCATTACAATAACACTGACGTAAATCGGGGGCCAGTAAGGGGTAGAGAATCAAACCAGCCAAATAGAGGTGGCATTAGTCTTGCCAGTGGACAAACAAGCAAGACACCTCACCCAGCCCTTTAAGCTTAGAAAGGCCTAATGATACTTCCTTCCTGTTATTTGTTTGTCTGTTTTAGTTTACTCGGCAGAGATCATATTAAGAAGACATCAGACCTGACGATTGCATGTTTGAGACAGGGTGGATTTGGGTGATGAAATTTTCACCTTGTGCCGTGAGGAACTGGTGTGTCTGGAAACGTGAACTGGGAATCCTTCACACATGGCACGATAACCCACCGCAGCAAATGAACGCCCTGACAAAGCAGGGGCTGCTGTGCCGTTCCCCAGGCCCCCTGCACTGCCACTCTCGTCCCGCTGGCCAACCTGGCTGGTGCCTTCAACTCACAGACTGCCTCCTTTTGATCTGTGAGCAGGAGATCTTTGCTTCCCCCCTGTCCGACTTGTGAATGTGAGAGAAGAGATGTGACCGGAGAAATCTTTGCCCAAACGGAAAGCAAGACAAGAGGGGACTACTCCTCCTCCCGCCTGTTGGTCGTGCGGATCAGCAGCACCCTCAGACACGGGGACACAGACCCCAGGCCGCGGTCAGCAGCTTCCCACACAGCTCTCCAGAGCTCCCTTCGCGGTCTCGCTTCGGTCGCTGAACGTGCCTGGCTTCTTGGGTTTCCCTGCCGACTCCAGCCTGTTCACCCACACCCCCACCGCAGGAGGACTGCCCTGAGATGCTCTCCCCCAACTGACCCAACTCCCTGCAGGCTACCACTAACCCAGCTCCTCTCTTGCTTGTTTCAGGTATCTGTCCAATGAGAAATCCCTCCTTCTCACCATACTCTAGCAGACCTGTTTCCCTGACTGACACCCAAGCTGAATATCCTTTATTGTCACACTATGTCAGCAACAAGCCCAACTGTCCCTGAAGCAAATGGATACCTTAAATCAGAACAGAGCTTATGTTTTCATAAAGGCAAAGGAGAATGGTATATGAACCATTTTCAACTTGTTACTACTCACAGGAGCTTTCATCTGGATCCAGAAATGTATTTTCACGTGCACCAGCCCTCACTTACTAAAGGACTTAAAGAAGAGGACCATGAAAGATAAAATGGGAAAGGGTAAATGTTATTCGATATGTCATGAAGTTTATCAACTTGGAAAACAATAAGGTCACAGAGGTCACCACCAGAGAACAAGTTAATAGAGACACAATGTTTAGAGAAAAATGTTACAGTGTTTTAATATCCAAGGCCCCAAAGACCATGCCTGTCAGAACATGGTTAAAGTGAAAACAGAGAGTAAGAAGTTGGTTTTTAGTCACTAAATGGAATGGAATATCACTAAGCTAATAGTCTCTCGCAAGTAGCAACTCACTGAAGACAGAGATACTCAGAAATAATAATCTTTCATCCTTACATCTCTAAGTTCCCAGCATCCCAGATGGTAGCATGCGCTTACGAGAAAAGGGCCCGACCCAGCCTCAGAAACTCTCAGGGCCTGCCTGAAGCTACATGTGTAAACTTCTTTGATCCTCATATATACCCTCTGGAAGTTAAACTCTTTCCATTTCCCCAAAGCAGCAAAAAAGAGGCCCCGGAATAGTGAAGCCAGGATGGCATCTCACTTGTCAATGTCATGTTTGGAATCTAATACCTTTCAGGAAAGCCAGCCAGTCTGGTCACTAGAAAAAGGTGTCAGCCAGTCAAAAAATTTCTCAAAGGGAGAAACTAAAGGGTTCTGAATTTCTCTGCTCTTAGATTCCTCTGGGGAATTAAACCAAAAAAAAAGGATTGGCAGGCAAGATGGTGACAAAACCAGTTGGAGTCTGTGAGTCTATATACGGGTGAGCGGACATCAGGACAAACCCACGTGCATGAGTGTGCAAGTGGGTGAGCAAATATCCAACTAAGGGAAGATGCAGGATCAAGCACCCAGAGCTCCCCTGCAGAAGCGGCTGCAAGTTACCACGGCTCCAAACTTGGAGCCTGCGCCTGCAGGAGCTTCTGCCGTTCTCGGGGCAACTCCCAGGAAAAGGCCGCAGAAACCAGCCACCTCTCAGCACCCAGCCCCCGGCCCACACTTCCACCTGCGGCCACAGGCCCGACACTGGCAGCAGGGACCGTGGAGAGAGCACAGGGGGAAAATCTGGAGTGAGCCATGCCGGAGGGCACGATGCAGGCCAATGCCGCTTTCTCTGTCCCCAAACTGGGCGGAGACCTGCTTGAGCTCCCCCAATTCTGGGAAACCTGCTTCCTGAGACCCAGGGGAAATCTCCACACCCCCCTGGGATAGACCATCATTTGCTCAGAGAGGATACTTCTGGGACACAATACCAGAGGCACAGATGCCCCTCCACACACACACACACACACACACACACACACACACACACACACACACACACACACTGGATGAAACACAAAGGCATGTCATCGGAGTGGGAGACCTGGCAGCAGACGAGTTGGGGGGAGTCCTGATCTGAATGACCCCTTTCTCCCAGCAGTCAGGGGAGCATCTGACCCCTGTGGAGAGCAACCTGATTGAGCTGTGCTGACAGCAGAGGGAAGGGTCTAGAGACCAGACCCTGATTTCCCCATGAAAACATGGTGCTGGGGACACACCATTTAAAAAAAAATGGAGGGGGAAAGGAACCTGAAGTTCCAGAAATGGCCACAAGAAGAAGCTCTTTTTTTTTTTTGGCTCACTCCATACATTATCTTTTGTGTGTGTCTTCTGATTTGATTTGCCCCTTTTTCTCCCTCTTTTTTTAAAACATGGGTGTATTTGAGGGAGTGTATCTTGATTTTTTATTGTTGTTTATTTTTGCTTGTTTATTTATCTGCCCATTTGCATGCCTGTCTGTTTTCCATCTTCTCCTTCTTTCTCTTTATCTTCCTTTGGTCTCCCTTCTTACTTTCTCTGTTCCCACAACCCCCTCCCCCCCACACACAACCCAGCTTCAAAACTGAATGAAGCCAGAGGATCGACCGAAGGAACTAAGGAAGAATAGGAGATTGGGCAAGCAGAAGTGAAAGCTATCCCCCCATCACTGAGTAACAGAATTAAAGGGGGGAGGGGAAAAGTCAATCACAAATGAAGAAGAATAAAAAAAAAACCCAGACTCTGGAAAGATAGCACCTGAGAATATGGACTTTGGAACACAAACAATGAAAAGCCCCCAGAACAACTGACCTCAAACTACAAATCCAGATATCAAGGTATTGGTGGAGAGGATAAACATAAATGAAGAAAGAATGAAAAAGTTGATAACTGAAGTGAGATGACAGAAATAAAGAATACAGTAAACAAAATAAATAACAAACTAACAATTATGGAAAGCAAAATTAACCAAGCAGAAGAAAGAATCTCAGAGCTTGAAGACTGGAATATGGAACTAGCCCAAAAACATGGAAAAGGTGCTTTAAAATATTGAACAAGGCCTCCCAGAGATGTGTGATTATATTTAGAGGCTGAATATATGCCTGATCAGCATTCCTGAGACAGAAAGGGAGACAGAGACCACTGTGGAACAAACATTCCATGAGGTTATCCAACAAAAGTTCCCTCATCTCATCAGAGACACAACCATCCAAACACAAGAAATTCAGAAAACCCTTGCAAAACATCAAATTAGAAGACCAACTTCTAGATGCATAGTTTGTTCACTTATTAAAAAGTAGATCTAAAGAAAAACAATCCTAAAGGCAGCAAGAGAAAAAGGTCAGACTACCTACCAGGGAAAACCAGTTAGAATAGCAGCAAACATACCTACAGGAACACTACAGGCTAGAAGAGACTAGAGTCCAATCTTCAAAGTTCTCAAAGAAAAACAATTCCACTAAAAATTTCCTATCTAGCTAAGCTAAGATTCTTCAGTGATGGAAAATAAAAATCCTTCCCAGACGTTCAATCCTGAGTTTATGCTACCTCCAGATCAGCTCTACAAGAGATACTTAAGGAGGTTTTAAGCACAGAAGAAAAAAAGAACAAATATGCTCTTCCCAAGAATACAGGAAAACAGAGAATCAGCACAGCATACATCATGACTGCATATTTGAAAACACACACATGGGGCAAGATGGTGATGGGGCAGCTGGTCTGTGAGACCCTCCACTGAGGAGAACACAAAGAGACTCTGGTTTTCTCCCCTGAGGCTGCCGATCCCATCGTCAGCAGCCTGCTCTTCACACGGAGCTCAGCCGTAGACGTTGCTGAGGCATCACCGCAGTCTGGGCAGCTACTGTGACTGACGCCGCCACCACTGCGGCAGCCATTCCACATCGCACCGTCAGTGCCTGAGGCGAGCCACAGCCAGTGCGCAGCAGCCATTACACATCGCACAGCTGGTGCCTGAGGCGATCCACGACTTCAGACCTTGAAGCCCCTGCGAGCAAGATCTGCTGAAGTCTACGACCACTGTGATGTCCTGCCAGGCCGTGGGTCTCCTCCTGTGTGCCTCTGGGCAACATCTCCCTCCCCTTAGGGGCAGGCGAGCAGCTGTGTTAAAGACCCTCTGGAGCAAGGGATAACACTACCTGCTGGCGGTTCAAGGTAATAACTCCAAAAGGGGAAAAATGGAAACCTGACAGACACAGGCCAGATCTGAGTGGTGAACGGGGCACTGGTGAACTGAGTGGTGATCTGAACTGCCCTTTAGAGCAGGCCAGGGGCAACTGACCCTAACTGTGAACAATTCTACCAGCCTGCAAAGATGGCTAGAAATCAGAGCTGAAAGGACTTTTGACTTAAACGAAAAGTCTCAGACTGTGCTTGATTGGTTCTGTTAGTCTAATGACGTGATTCTATTCCTTCTGTTTGGTTCCCCCCCTTTTTTTCTCCTTCTTTTCCCTTCTTTTCTTCTCTCTGTAAACCATATCTTTGTATAGAGGAATAACACACCAATAAGGAGGTTGGTTAGCTTGTATGTTAGCATCATTGTATGTTTTAGTTTTTTTGTATGGGAGTTAGTTAGTTTGTAGCCATGGTCTATTGTTTTTATCTGTTTCAGTTTTTGTCTCTCTTTCCATTTGTTGGTACACTCGTCTGTTTTCCCCCTTACTCCTCTCTCTTTCTCCACCCCCCTCTTCTCCCCACTGTCTGCTCCATTCTCTTCCCTCTGTTAACCTCATTTTATTTCAGGGAGTAAACCTACAGCCCCACTGCACAGACAGATTCCAAGGCAGTGGGAAGTGGGTTTCAGATTATCCATACATCTGTCGGCAAATACAAGGACCTTCAGATAGATTTTGAATCACAGCTCCCCACTTAAGTAAATCTCAAAGCTGCAAAAAGGACCACCCCCAACCTACAGTGCAACTCCCGAATTGAACAAAGTAAGAGGGCATACATAAAGATTAGGAGATTGAACAAACAGAAGTAAAAGCAATCCCTCTACCCCTGAATAACAGAATTAAAGAAGATGGTGACATGGAGGGAAGGAAAAAGTAGGGAGGGGAAAAACCACACAAATGAGGAAAAACCAAAAGAGGAATACAGGTCTCACACAGACCCCTGGGAGGTCAGACACTGAGAAAACAGACTTCAGAACACAAACAATGAAGAGCCCTCAGAATGACTGGTCACATGAAACAAACTCAGACATCAAGACATTAATAGAGAGAATTTAAAAAATTGAGGAGAGACAAGAGGAAAATAGGAAGGAGCTGATGACAGAAATAGTAGCAGTAAAGAATACTGTGATGGAAATAAATAACAAATTAATAAGCATGGAAAGCAGAATTAGCCAAGCAGAAAAAAGAATCTCAGAGCTCGAAGACCAAAACACAGAACGAACCCAAACTGTCAAAAACATAGAAAAGAAGCTCAAAAGACAGAACAAAACCTTCAAGAGATGAATGATTACTTCAAGAGACTGAACCTAAGAGAAATTGGCCTTCCTGAGACAGAGAGAGAAACAGAGGCCACACTGGAACAAACATTTCATGAAATCATTCAAGAAACTTCCCTCGTCTCATCAGTGATGCAAAAATTCAAACAAAACAGATTCAGAGAAACTCTGCAAGACAATAAATGAGAAGACAAACTCCCAGACACATAATAATTCACCTAAACAAAGTAGGCATAAAAGAAAAAAATCCTAAAGGCAGCAAGAGAAAAAGGTCAGACTACCTACCAGGGAAGACCAATTAGAATAGCAGCAGATTTATCTACAGAAACCCTCCAGGCAGAAGAGCTTGGAGCCCTATCTTCAAAGTTCTAAAAGATAAACAATTTCAACCAAGAATAGCCTACCCAGCCAAGCTAAGATTCATCAGTGAGGGAGAATTGAAATCTTTCCCAGATATCCAATCCCTAAGATTCTATGCTGCCACCAGACCACCTCTACAAGAAACACTTGGGAAAGTATTGAACACAGAAGAAATGGAAAAAAGAACAACAATGTTCTTCATAAGAGTATAGGCAAAACATTAAAAACACACATGAACCAACTCCAGAACCAAAAGAAAGACAACACACAAACAGAAAGAACAACAACTTTGTAAGAACATTATGATACAGATTAACTCTCACATTTCAATAATTAGCTTGAATGTGAATGGACTAAATGCACCACTGAAAAGACATAGAATGGCAAAATGGATAAAATATCACCAGGCAACAATTTATTGCCTTCAAGAGACTCACCTCTCTAGAAAGGACATGCACAGACTCAAAGTAAGAGGATAGGAAACAAATTTTCAGGCAAATGGAACACAAAAGAAAGGAGGAGTCAGGATCTTAATCTCAGACAAAATACACTTTAAGCTATCAAAAATCAAAAAAGATACAGAGGGCCACTGCATAATGATAAAATGTTCAATCCATCAACAAGAAATATCCATCCTAAACATATATGCACCCAACATAGGAGCATCAACTTTCATAAAGCAGCTTCTAGGTAAACTAAAAAAAGATATCGACTCCAACACCATCATAGCTGGGGACTTCACTACCCCATTCACAACCCTAGACAGATCATCAAGACAAAAAATCAGTAATGAGATCCGAAACCTCAATGTGACTCTTGACCAAATGGATTTAATTGATACCTACAGAACATTCCATCCAAAGACCACACAATATACATTCTACTCATCACCACATGAAACGTACTCGAAGATCGACCACATACTTGGCCACAAATCAAGCTTAAGCAAATTTAAAAGGACCGAAATTTTACCATGTACCTTCTCGGACCACAGTGGAATAAAAATAAACATTGACACCAACAAGGTCCCCCCAAAACCCACAAAGACATGAACACTAAACAGCAGGATGCTAAACAACTCCTGGGTCAACAATGAAATCAAAACAGAGATTAAAAGGTACCTGGAAACAAATGAAAAAGAAGAAACATCTTACCAAAATCTCTGGGACGCCATGAAAGCTGTAGTAAGAGAGGAATTTATATCCATCTCAAAAATCATCCATCAGGACCAAGTAGGCTTCATACCTGGGATGCAAGGCTGGTTCAACATTCATAAAACCATAAATGTAATTAAATACATCAATAGATGTCAAAACAAAAACCACATGATTATATCATTAGATGCAGAAAAATCTTTTGATAAAATCCAGCACCCCTTCTTGATAAAAACCCTTGAACATCTAGGCATACGGAGAACATACCTCAAAATAGTAAAAGCCATCTACGAGAAACCCACAGCCAGCATACTCCTAAATGGACAAAAATTGGAACCATTTCCCCTGAAAACTGGAACCAGACAAGGATGCCCATTCTCACCCCTCCTGTTCAATATAGTATTGGAAGTCATGGCTAGAGCAATCAGACAAGAGAAGGCAATCAGGGGTATCCAAATAGGAAAAGAGGAAGTCAAGTTATCTCTCTTTGCAGATGACATGATCGTGTACCTTGAAAACCCAAGAGAATCTGTCAAAAACCTCCTTACACTGATAAAGGAATTTGGGAAAGTCTCAGAATATAAAATAAATGTACAAAAGACAATCACATTTCTTTACACCAATAATAAACCAACAGAAACCCAAATAAAAACCACAATTCCATTCACAATAGCCACACAAAAAAAATGAAATACCTTGGCATCTTCCTAACCTGAGACATGAAAGACCTTTACAATGAAAAGTATAAAACACTGCTCAAAGAAATCAAAGATGACACAAACAAGTGGAAAAATATCCCATGCTCATGGATTGGAAGAATCAACATTGTGAAGATGTCCATCCTACCTAAGGCAATCTACAGATTTAATGCAATATCCATCAAATTGCCAGCAATATTCTTCTCAGACCTAGAAAAACAATATTGAAATTCATATGGAAACACAAACGGCCAAGAATAGCCTGAATAATCCTCAGCAAAAAAAAAAACAAAGCAGGCCGTATCACATTACCAGACTTCAAACTTTACTATAAAGCTACAATCATCAAAACAGCTTGTTATTGGTACAAAAACAGGCATATAGACCAATGGAATAGAATTGAGATTCCAGAAGCAAAACCTCAATTTCTCAACCAACTCATCTTCGACAAAGCCTCCACCACTTATCACTGGGGAGAGGAGAACCTATTCAGTAAATGGTACTGGGAAAACTGGCTGACCACATGCAGAAGACTCAAACAAGACCCCTATCTCTCCCCATACACAAAAATTAACTCTAAATGGATCAGAGACCTAAATGTAAAACCTCACACCGTAAGAACCTTAGAAAATGCAGGACACACCCTTATGGAAATCGGAACTGGCATCCAATTCCTGAACAAAACCCAAAGCCCACATGCCATAAGAGATAAGATAGACAAGTGGGACCTCATTAAACTGACAAGCTTCTGCAAAGCCAAAGAAACCATCAAGAGAGCAGGGAGACAGCCCACAGGCTGGGAAAAAGTATTTGCCAACTCCAGGTCTGACAAAGGCTTAACATCTTGGATCTACAAGGAACTCAAATGTGCTGAAAAGAAAAAAAAAAACAAACCCATTATAAAGTGGGCAAAAGATATGAACAGACACTTCTCAAAGGAGGACATCTGAGCAGCCAACAGACCCCTAAGAAATGTTCAACCTCACTAATCATCAAGGAGATGCAAATCAAAACCACACTGAGATACCACCTAACTCCAGTCAGAATGGCAATTGTCAATAACTCAAAAAATAACTGTTGCTGGAGAGGGTGTGGTGAAAAGGGAACACTCCTACACTGTTGGTGGGAGTGCAAACTGGCGCAACCTCTGTGGAAAGCAGTGTAGCGATTCCTAAAAGCTCTAAATATCAACCGCCCATATGACCCTGCAATTCCCCTTCTGGGAATATACCCTGAAGAACTCAAATCACTCTAAAAAAAGATACCTGCACACGTATGTTTATCGCAGCATTGTTCACAATAGCAAGAACCTGGAAGCAACCATGCTGTCCATCAAAAGAGGACTGGATTTTTAAAATGTGGTACATATACACGATGGAATACTATGCAGCCATAAAAAAAACAAATCATGAACTTCGCAGCAACCTGGATGGAACTAGAGTCAATGATACTGAGTGACCTCTCACAGAAACAAAGATCTGAGTATCACATGTTCTCACTCATATAGCGCACCTTAAACATCCATCATAATACTATTAAAAAAGGACTGACAGTGGTGGGAAACTATGGGGAGGAGGGGAAGGGAGGTGGGATTAACAGTAGTCAATATCTGTCTGGGGACAGGGAGACACCCCTTATCAACAAGGGTACCTGAATGAAGCATATTTGTATACCTAACCCTTAACTGTACCCCACAATATCAAAATTAAAAATATTGTTATAAAAAAAAAGAAAACACACACACATATCAATCCAAAAATCAGAAGAAAACCAACAGACAAACAAAAAAAACCAGCAGCAACAACAAAGAACTATATAAGAGCCTCATACAGGAATAAACTCTAACATCTCAATAATCAGCCTTAATGTGAATGGACTAAATGTACCACTGAAAATACATAAAATGGATAACTGGATAAAAAAGCAAAAGACTCAACAATTTACTACTGCAAGGAAACACATCTCAATACAAAGGACTTTGCAGACACAAAGTTAGAGAATGGAAAACAAATTTTCAGGTGGCTGGAACACAAAAGAAGGAAAGTGTAGCAATTGTAATATCAGACAAAACAACTTTTAAACTATAAAAAATGTTTAAACATACCAAAGGACACTACATAATGATAAAAGATTCAATCTATCAACAAGAAATACCCACCCTAAACACATATACACCCAACACAGAAGTACCAGCTTTTATAAAACAGCTACTAAGTAAACTGAAAAAAAAAATATTGACTCTAACACTATCATAGCTGGGGACTTAAATACCCCACCAACAACCTTAGATAGATCATCAAGTAAAAAAATCAGCAAGGAGATCTGGAACCTCAACTTGACTCTTAACCAAATGTAATTAATTGATACCTACAGAACATTCACCCAACACTAATGGAATACACATTCTACTCATCATCACATGGAATTTACTCCAAGATCAACCACATCTTTGGCCATAAATCAAGCATAAACAAATTTTGTATGATCAAAATACTGCCATACACCTTCTCAGACCACAGTGGAAAAAAAATAAATATCAACACCAAGAAAATTCCCCCCAAATCCACAAAGACATGGACACTAAACAGTATGATTCTGAACAACTCCTGGGTCAACACAGAAATCAAAACAGAAATTAAAATATTCCTGATTACATTGAGGGAGGGGAAAGATAAGATGGCAATGGAATAGGTTGGAATGTGAGAGTCTCCACAAAAGCAAGTGTCCATAAAGACTCTCTGCATGAGTGGGTGTGTGCCAGTGGATGAATGAAAGTCTGTCTGAGTGGACACATGGGCTCACATACCTGGGACTCTCCTCTAGAGGTGACTACAACCCACCACCATCCTGAGATTGGAGCACCTGGTGCACAGAATGAACTGCTGCTCTAGGAGCTCTCTTGAGAGGAGGCAGCAGAGAACAACTGCTCCACATCACCGGGCACATGGCCCATTCCATCACCTGTGGCAGCAGGCCAGGCACTAACAGCAGGAACTGTGGAGAAGGCAGGCCACAGAAATCTGGGATCGAGCCCCACTGCCACTGAGGAGACATTGACCTATGTGATCTCTGTTCTGGGACCAGGTAGAGATTTGCCCTGCCCTGCCCAACTCTTTCCAGCCTCCAGCCTGAGACCCAGAGGCTATCCCCACACCCCTCAGGGATTGGCCATGGGACTAAGAGAGACAGATGCCCCTCCTCCATGCTGGACCAGGCACAGACACATCAGATCAGAGTGGGAGACTTAGAAGCAGCAGCAGCAGCAGACCAGTCGGGTGAATCCAGTTCTGATTCATCCTCCTCCCACGGTAGTCTGAGGGCTGTGTGACCCACACTGAGAGTAACCCTATCAACCTGCACTGAGACTGGAGCCACTCCCCAACATGGTGGCAGCCAAAAGCAGCATCATCAAAAGCCATGGCAGCAAAGTCTGTGGCAGTGCTTGGGAAAGGAACCTGGAGTTACAGAAACAGTCATAGAACAAGATGTTTTGTTTGTTTGTTTTCTGTTTTTGTTTTTTCTTCTCTCTTTCTTTCTATTTTTGTTTGCATTTTTGTACTTATTTGTTTCTGTTATTTCAATTTTTTTTTAGATTTTCTGTGTATGGGTAATTTTTGAGGGCGAGTGCATCAACAGAGAGGTTTTTTGTTTGTTTGTATGATTGTCTATATATTTTTGGTTTTTTGTTATATCTGTCTTTGTTTCTCTATTTATTGATTAGTTGATGTGCCTGTCTGTTTTTCCCCTTCTTCTTCTCTCTCTTCACCTTCCTTTTGCCTTCCTCCTCCCTTTTCTATTCTTTTCTTTTTTCCTGTCTCATTTTAATTCCAGGTAGCAAGCATATACCCCTCACTGTATGGACAGATTGTAAGGCAATAGGAAGTGGAAATCAGAGGGCCACACACCTGTACCTGATACAGGGATAGGCAGATAGCTTCTGAATCACAGCAACCCCCTTAATTAAATCTCAAATCTGCAAAAAGCACAGCACCCCAGTCCAACTTCAAAACTGAACAAAGTCAGAAGACGTACATAAGTAAGAATAGGAGATTGAGCAATCTGAGTTAAAAGTAATCCCCCCATCACTGAACACCAGAATTAAAGAAGAAGTTTTAAAAAGGGGGGGGGGAACTTTCACAAATGAAGAAGAACCAGTGGAAGAATATGACTCTCATATAGATCCTTGGGAGAACAACTGAGAATACAGACTTTGTAACTCAAATAATGAAGAGCCTCCAAAATGAATAGTCTCAAACCACAAACCTAAATATAAAGATAGAGAAAATAAATAGAAATGATGAGATACAAGGGAAAGAATGAAGGAGTTGATAACTGAGATGAGAGCAATAAAGAATATGGTGAATGAAATAAATAACAAACTGATAAGCATGGAAAGCAGAATTAACCAAGCAGAAGAAAGAATCTCAGAGCTTAAGGACCAAAATATGAAACTAACCCAAACAGTTAAAGACATAGAAAATAAGCTTTTAAAAGATAGAACAAAGACTCTAAGAGATAAGTGATTATATCAAGAGACTGAACTAAGATTAATTGGAATCCCTGAGGCAAATAGAAAGACAGAGATCACCCTGGAACAAACATTCAACAAAATGATCCAAGAAAGCATCTCTCATCTCAACAGAGATGCAACTATTCAAACACAAGAGGTTCAGAGAACCCCTGCAAGATGTCAAATGAGAAGACCAACTCCTAGACACATAGTAATTTGCTTACACAAAGTAGGTATAAAAGAAAAAAATCCTAAA
The DNA here is from genome assembly GCA_027257055.1 of Cephalopachus bancanus. Taxonomy (NCBI): domain Eukaryota; kingdom Metazoa; phylum Chordata; class Mammalia; order Primates; family Tarsiidae; genus Cephalopachus; species Cephalopachus bancanus. The sequence goes on from JAPVLO010000140.1 coordinate 2,814,444, forward strand.
GACAGCAAGAGAAAAAGGTCAGGCTACCTTCTGGGGAAGACCTATTAGAATAGCAGCAGACTTATCTACCTACAGAAACACTCGAGGCTAGGAAAGATTGGAGTCCAATCTTCAAAGTTTTCAGAGATAAACAATTTCAACCAAGAATTACCTTCCCAGCTAAGCAAAGTTTCACCAGCCAGGGAGAATTAAAACCCTTCCCAAACATTCAATTCCCAAGAGTTTATACCACCTCTAGATCAACTCTACAAAAAACAATTAAGCATTAAACACAGAAAAAAAGGGGGAAAAAGTATGACCATGCACTTCCCAAGAATGTAGGAAAGACTGAAAACTGACAGATATATCAACCCGAAAATCAAAAGAGAGCCAACAAACATATAAACAAACAGCAGAAACAATAACAACTCTATAAGTGCTGCATGACAGGGATAAACTCTCACATCTCAATAATTAGCCTGATTGTGAATGAATTAAATACACCACTGAAAAAACATAGAATGGCAAAATGGATTATATATTATAATGCAACAATTTACTGTCTCCAGGAGACTCTTCTCACCAGAAAGAACACGCACAGACACAAAGAAAGAAGATGGAAAGCAAATTTTCAGGCAAACAGAACACAAAAGAAGGTAAGAGTTGAGATCTTAATATCAGACAAAATACCCTTTAAGATACCAAAAATTAAAAAGATATGGAAGGCACTACATAATGATGAAAGGTTCAATCCATCAGCAAGAAATATCCATCCTAAACATATATGCAACATATGAAAACCAACTTTCATAAAGCAGCTTCTAAGTAAACTAAAAAAAGATAGTGACTCTAACACTATCATAGCTGGGGACGTAAATACCCCACTCACAACCCTAGACAGATCATCAAGACAAAAAGTCAACATGGAGATCCAGAAACTCAGTGTGATGCTTAACCAAATAGACTTAATAGATACCTACAGAACGCTCCACCTAACAACCATGGAATATACATTCTACTCATCACCACATGGAATGTACTCAAGACCAAACACATCCTTGGCCATAAGTCAAGCATAAACAAATTTCATAAGATTGAAATACAATACTGCCATGCACCTTCTAAGACCACAGTGGAATACAAATAAATATTAACACCAACAAATTTCCCCTAAAACCTACAAAGATACAAACACTAAACAGCATGATGCTGAACAACTCCTGGGTCAACATAGGAATCAAAACATAAATTAATATTCCTGCAAAGGAAAATGAAGAAACATCTTACCAAAATCTCTGGGATGCCACGAAACCAATACTAACAGGGAAATTCATAATTCTACAAACACGTGAAGAAAGTGGAAAGATCACAAGTTAACATATAACAAATCACCTAAGGAAGCTAGAAAAGCAAGACCACCAAAACCCTAACATCAGCACAAGAATACAGATCTTCAAAATAAAAGCCCAAATATAGGACATAGAAGACTACAATAAAATAGAAAAATTCAAGAAGGCCAAAAGCTGTTTCTTTGAAAAGATAAACAAGATCGATGGAACCCCTAGCTAGACTGACCAAGAAAAAGCCCAAATAAAGACAATCAGAAATGCAAAAGATCAAGTCACAACCGACCCTGAAGAAATACAAAAGATTATCAGAGACACTTGTATGGAAACAAGCTTAAAAACCTAAATGAAATAGAGGACTTTCTGACATCACACAACCTCCCCAGGTTGACACAAGAAGAAATCAAGACCTTAAATAGAACAAAAACAACCCATAAAATCGACTCCATCATAAGAAATTACCTACCAAAAAAGCCCTGGACCAGACACCTTTCCAGCAGAATTCTACAAAACATACAAGGAGATGCTGATAACAATCCTAGTGAAAGTATTCCAGCAATCAAGAAAGATGGAACTCTCCCCAAATCATTATGAAGCTGACATCACATTGATACCCAAACCAGGTAAAGATGCAACAAAGAATGAGAACTACAGACCAATATCCTCAGTGAACGTAGATGCTTAAATTCTCAAGGAACTCAAACATGCTGACAAGAAAAAAAAAAAATAGTCCCATTACGAAGTGGGCAAAAGATAGGAATAAACACTTCTCAAAAGAAGTCATATGAGCAGCCAACAGGTACATGAAAAAATGCTCAGCCTTACTAGTCATCAAAGAAATTACAAATTAAAACCACAATGAGATACCACATCACTCCAGTCAGGATGGCCATTAGCAATCACTCAAAAAACAACAGATGCTGGAGAGGATGCAGGGGAAAGGGAACACTTCTACACTGTTGATAGGAAGGTAAACTAGTACAACCTCTGTGGAAAACAGTTTAGCAATTCCTAAAAGAACTAAAAATCGACCTTCCATATGACCCCACAATTCCCTTTCTGGGATACACCCAGAGGAACTCAAATCACTCTATGGAAAAGATCACTACACACTCATGTTTATTGTAGCATTATTCACAATGGCAAAAACATGGAGCCAACTGTGCTGCCCATCAAAAGAGGACTATATTTTAAAAATGGTACATATACGCAATGCAATATTATGTAGCCATAAAGAAGGACAAAATCGAGGAGAAGAAACAAGATGACTACGGCATAGGTGGACTTGTGAGATTCTCTGAATGTGAGTTCCCAAAAAGACTCTTATTTTTCTTCCCCCATCCCCCAGCCCACCACCAGCCACGCTGGTCCTAGGCCTGGGGACCTTCGGTCCCACGCAGGGCCGGATATTGTGGCCCCCTGCTGCTGCTGCTGTTCCATCGTGTACATGGGAGTCTCGGGTCCCAGCTCCCTCCCTAGCTACATCGTCTCCTGCCCAGCACCCAGCACCAAGCCGCCAGTCACTCAGGGAGGCTCTGGGCACCCACCCCTCAGAGGCACTGGTCCCATTCCTGGCTGAAGTACGCTGTGGGGGGCCCAGGGCCACTCCCACTGCTCACCACCTGCCCTTTGGAGCTTTGGACCTCTGGAGCTCTGGGTCCACCCTGGCTGAGGCACTCAGCGCATGACCCCAAGCTGGGGGACCCAGACAAGTGGAGAGAAATGAATCTGCAAAAACTGCCTTGGTCATTCTCCAGGCAAAGACTTCCATTGCCCCACCCACCTATCAACAAACCCCACCTCGGTTCCTAAGGTAACATCACGAAACAGGAGACAAAGCCCCACCCCTACACTGAATCAGACAAAAGCAACCCCCAGGCAGTCGACTAAAAAAAAAAAAAAAAAAAAAACAAACCCAAACTGTGAGTAAATCTAGCTGCCTGCAACAGAAAACAAAGAAGAGAAACCACCAGAGATCAGAGCTGAAGTGACTTCAGTCTGATCACTTATTTTGACTTATGATTTTATCATTTTGACTGTTTGTTTTGATCACCTTTGTTGTTTGCCTTCTGATTTACACTGTTCCTTGATTTTATTGGTCTGTCTCTGTGTAGCTATCAGTATTCTTTAGGGAATCTTTCTTATGTGTCTTTTTCACTTCTTTCCGGCCTTGTGTCTCTTTCTCACCTGCTAGTTGGTATGTATGTCTGTTTTCCCTCTCATTCTTCTCTCTTCCTAACTTCCTATTGACCCCCTCTTCCTCCATTATTTTCCCCTTTTATACCCCCCTTCTTAATCTAGGGACCAAGACTACATACTGCTGAACGGACAGATTGTAAGGCAGAGGGAAATAGGTTCCAGTGTGCTCATACACCTGTTCATGGATGCTAGAATCAGCATATACATTCTGAACCACAGCTTCCTTCTCAATTAAACCTCAAAACTGAAAAAAGTACAGATTGCAGCCTACACTCCAACCTCCAAAGTGAACAAAGCCAGAAGACCCCATAAGGAAGAACAGGTCATTGCAGAAGAGAAATAAAAGCAGCCCCACTTTCCCTCAAAAACAGAATTAAAGAAGGGGAGGGAAAGGGGGAGAGAGAGAAAAATCTACACAAATGAAGAAAAACCAAAAGAAGAGTATGGGTCTCTCCCAGACCCCTGGGAGGGCAGACGCTGAGAAAACTGACTTTGGAATGCAAACAATGAAGAGCCCCCAGAATGAAGGGTCTCAAACTCCAAACCTAGATATCAAGACATTAATGGAGAGATTAAAAAGAATTGAAGAGACACAAGAAGAAACTAGGAAAGAGTTGATATCTGAGATAGTAGTAATAAAGAATACTGCGAATGAAATAAATAACACACTGATAAGCATGGAAAGCAGAATTACCCAAGCAGAAGAAAGAATCTCAGAGCTTGAGGACCAAAATATAGAACTAACCCAAACTCTTAAAAACACAGAAAATAAGCTCAAAAAGACAGAACAAAACCTTCAAGAGATGAGCGTTTACTTCAAGACCTAACCTAAGAATAATTGGCCTTCCTGAGGCAGAAAGAGAGACAGAGAACACACTGGGACAAACTTTCCATGAGATCATTCAAGAAAACTTCCCTTATCTAATCAATGATGCAAAAATTCAAACACAAGAGATTCACAGAACCCCTGCAAGACAACAAATGAGAAAACCAACTCCTAGACACAAATAATTTGCCTAAACAAAGTGGGCATAAAAGAAAAAAATCCTAAAGGCAGCAAGAGAAAAAGGCCAGATCACCTACCATGGAAGACCAATCAGAAGAGCAGCAGATTTACCTACAGAAACCCTGCAGGCTAGGAGAACTTGGAGCCCTATCTTCAAAGTCCTAAAGGATAAACAATTTCAACCAAGAAAACCTACCCGGCCAAGCTAAGCTTCATCAGCGAGGGAGAATTAAAATCTTTCCGAGATACCCAATCCCTAAGAACTTATGCTGCCACCAAACCACCTCTACATGAAACACTTAAGAAAGTACTAAACACAGAAGGAAAGGAAAAAAGAACAACGTTCTTCACAAGAGTACGGGGAAAAGAATAAAATATACATGAACCAACCCCAAACCAAAAGAAAGACCAAAAAAAACCAAGTGGAAGAACAACAACTCTATAAGAACTCTATGATAGGGACGAACTCTCACATTTCAATAATTAGCCTGAATGTGAATGGACTAAACGCACGACTGAAAAGACATAGAATGGCAAAATGGATAAAATATCACCAGGCAACAATATACTGCCTTCAAGAGACCCATCTCACTAGAAAGGACACCCACAGACTCAAAGTAAGAGGATGGGAAACAAACTTTCAGGTGGACGGAATACAAAAAAAAGGAGGAGTAGCAATGTTAATTTCAGACAAAATACCCTTCAAGCTATCAAAAATTAAAAAAGATACAGAGGGCCACTACATAATGATAAAAGGCTCACTCCATCAACAAGAAATATCTATCCTAAACATATATGCACCCAACATAGGTGCGCCAACTTTCATAAAGCAACTTCTAGGAAAACTGAAGAAAGATATTGACTCTAACACCATCATAACTGGGGACTTTAATACCCCACTCACAACCCTAGACAGATCATCAGGACAAAAAATCAGCAAGGAGATCCGGAACCTCAATGTGACTCTGGACCAAATGGACTTAATTGATACCTACACAACACTCCATTCAAAGACCACAGAATACACATTCTACTCATCACCGCATGGAACATATTCTAAGATCGACTACATAATTGGCCATAAATCAATCATAAGCAAATTTAAAAGGACTGAAATTGTACCATGCACCTTCTCGGACCACAGTGGAATAAAAATAAACATTGACACCAACAAGGTCCCCCCAAAACCCACAAGACATGGACACTAAACAGCGTGATGTTAAACAACTCCTGGGTCAATGATGAAATCAAAACAGAGATCAAAAGATACCTGGAAACAAATGAAAATGAAGAAGCATCTTACCAAAATCTCTGGGATGCCTTGAAAGCTGTAGTAAGAGAGGAATTTATATCCTTACAAACACACATGAAGAAAATGGAAGGAACACAAATTAACAGTCTAACAAGCCACCTAAGGAAGCTGGAAAAGCAAGACCACAAAAACCCTAATTTCAGCAGAAGAATCCAGATCACCAAAATAAAAGCCCAAATCCAGGACATAGAAGACAAAAAGATAATACAAAAAACCAATGAAACAAAAAGCTGGTTCTTCAAAAGGATAAACAAGATCAATGGTCCCCTAGCTAGATTGACCAAGAAAAAATGAGAAAAAACCCAAATAAGCACCAGGCTCGGTGGCTCAGCCTGTAATCCCACACCTTTGGGAGGCTGAGGTGAGTGGATTGCCTGAGCCCGCGGGTTTGAGACCCACCTGGGTAGCAAGACCTCATCTCTACAATAAATAAAAAAATCAGCCAGGCGTGGTAGCGTGCACCTGTAGTTCTGGCTACTCGGAAGACTGAGGCGGAAGGATCGCTGGAGCCCAGCAGGTTGAGGCTGTGGTGGCCGGAAGCGGCCACTGCACTCCAGTCTGGGCGACAGAGTGAGACTCCAACTCAAAAAAAAAAAAAAAACCCAAATAAGCACAATCAGAAACACAAAAGATGAAGTCACATCTGACCCTGAAGAAATACAAAAGATCATTAGAGACTACTATGTACACTTGTATGGAAACAAACTTGAACACCTTAAGGAAATGGAGGACTTTCTGACATCACACAACCTACTTAGGTTGGAACAAGAAGAAATTGAGACCCTAAATAGACCAATAACAATCAAGGAAATCAACTACATAATAATAAAACTACCTACAAAAAAAAAAAAACCCAGGTCCAGATGGCTTTCCAGCAGAATTCTATAAGACATTTAAGGAGGAGCTGATACCAATCCTACTGAAGGTATTCTAGGCGATTGAAAAAGATGGAACTCTCCCCAAATCATTTTATGAAGCCAACATCACATTGATACTCAAGCCAGGTAAAGATCCAACAAAGAAAGAGAACTGCAGGCCAATATCTTTGATGAACATAGATGCTAAAATTCTCAACAAGATCCTAGCAAACCAGATTCAACAATACATCTCAAAAATCATCCATCATGACCAAGTAGGCTTCGTACCTGGGATGCAAGGCTGGTTCAACATTCATAAAACCATAAATGTAATTAAGTACATCTTCAGATGTCAAAACAAAAACCACGTGATTATATCATTAGATGCAGAAAAGGTTTTGATAAAATCCAGCACCCCTTCTTGATAAAAACCATCGAACATCTAGGCATATGGGGAGCATACCTCAAAATAGTAAAAGCCATCTACAAAACCCACAGCCAGCATACTCCTGAATGGACAAAAATGGAACCATTTCCCCTGAAAACTGGAACAAGACAAGGATGCCCACTCTCACCCCTCCTGTTCAACATAGTATTGGAAGTCCTGGCTAGAGCAATAGAGAAGAGAAGGCAATCAGGGGTATCCAAAAGAGGAAGTCAAGTTATCTCTCTTTGCAAATGATATGATTGTGTACCTTGAAAACCCAAGAGAATCTGTCAATAACCACCTTACACTGATAAAGGCCTTTGCAAAATCTCAGGATACAAAATAAATGTGCAAAAGACAATCGCATTTCTTTGCATCAATAATAAACAAACAGAAACCCAAATAAAAAACACAGTTCCATTCACAATAGCCACACAAAAAATGAAATACCTTGACATCTTCCTAACCAGGGACATGAAAGACCTTTACAATGAAAACTACAAAACACTGCTCAAAGAAATCAAAGATGACACAAACAAGTGGAAAAATATCCCATGCTCATGGATTGGAAGAATCAACATTGTGAACATGTCCATCTTACCTAAGGCAATCTACAAATTCAATGCAATACCCATCAAATTAACAGCAACATTCTTCTCAGACCTAGAAAAAACAACACAGGAATTCATATGGAAACACAAATGTCCAAGAATAGCCAGAACAATCCTCAGCAAAAAAAAAACAAAGCAGGTGGTATCACATTACCAGACTTCAAACTTTACTATAAAGCTACAATCATCAAAACAGCTTGGTATTGGTATAGGAACAGGCATATAGATCAATGGAATAGAATTGAGATTTCAGAAGCAAAACCTCAATTTCTCAACCAACTCATCTTCGACAAAGCCTCCACCACCTACCACTGGGGAGAGGAGAACCTATTCAGTAAATGGTGCTGGGAAAACTGGCTGACCACATGCAGAAGATTGAAACAGGACCCCTATCTATCCCCATGCACAAAGGTTAACTCCAAATGGATCAGAGACCTAAATGTAAAACCTCAAACCATAAGAGCCTTAGAAAATGAAGGACATACCCTCATGGAATTCGGAACTGTCATCCAATTCCTGAACAAAACCCGAAACCCACAGGTCATAAGAGATAAGATAGACAAGTGTGGCCTTATTAAACTGACAAGCTTCTGCAAAGCTAAAGAAACCATCAAAAGAGCAGGGAGACAGCCTACAGACTGGGAAACACCAGGTCTGACAAAGGCTTAACATCCTGGATCTACAAGGAACTCAAATGTGCTGTAAAGAAAAAAACAAACAACCCCATTATAAAGTGGGCAAAAGATATGAGCAGACATTTCACAAAGGAAGACAACCGAGCAGCCAACAGACACATGAAGAAATGTTCAACATCACTAATCATCAGGGAGATGCAAATCAAAACCACACTGAGATACCACCTAACTCCAGTCAGAATGGCAATTATCAACAACTCAAAAATAACAGCTGCTGGAGAGGGTGTGGCAAAAAGTGAACACTTCTACACTGCTGGTGGGAGTGTAAAGTAGTGCAACCTCTATGGAAAGCAGTGTGGCGTTTCCAAAAGGTCTAAATATCAACCTCCCATATGACCCCGCAATCTCCCTACTGGGATTATACCCTGAAGAACTCAAATCACTCTATAAAAAAGATACTTGCACACGTATGTTTATCGCAGCATTGTTCACAATAGCAAGAACCTGGAAGCAACCATGCTGCCCATCAAAAGAGGACTAGATTTTAAAAATGTGGTACATATACATGATGGAATACTACGCAGCCATAAAAAAGAACAAAATCATGAATTTCGCAGCAACCTGGATGGAACTAGAGTCTATAATACTGAGTGACCTCTCACAGAAACCCAGATCCGAGTATCACATGTTCTCACTCATATAATGGACCTTGAACATCCAACCTAATACTATAAGAAAATGACTGACGGTAGTGGGAAACTGTGGGGTCGGGGAGGGACATGGGATTAATGGTAGCAAATATCTGTCTGGGGATGGGGGAAACATCTCTTATCAACAGGGTACCTGAATGAAACCTATTTGTATACCTAACCCTTAACTGTACCCCACAACATCATAATAAAAAAAATTAATTAAAAAAATTAAAAAAGGACAAAATCATGAACTTTGCAGCAACTTGGATGGACTTAGAGTCTGTAATATGGAGTGATCTATCACAGAAACAAAGTACTGAGTACCACGTGTGTCATTCATGAGTGAACCTTGAACAATTATCATAATACCATAAGAAAGGGATTGGCAGCAGTGGGAAACTGCCAGAGGAGATGGGCAGTAGCAGGAAACTGCCAGGTGAGGTGGAGCACACAGAATAACCATAGAAATCTTGAGAAAGAACAAAGTTAGACATCATACTTTCTAATTTTAAATTATATCACAAAGCTTTTGAATCAATATAGTATGGTACTGGAATAGACCAATGAAACACAATAAAGAGCCCAGAAATAAACCCATACGTATACTGTCAAATAATTTTTGAACAGAGCACCAAAAATACACAATGGAGAAAGGATACTTTTTTCAATAAATGGTGTGAGGAAAACTGGATATCCACAAGCAGAAGAACGATTTGGGACTCTTGTCTTACACCATACTCAAAAATAAACTCAAAATAGGTTAAAGACTTAAACACAAGACCTGAAACCACAAGGTTCCTAAAAGAGAACACTGAGAAAAACTCTTTGACACTGGTCTTGGCAGTGACTTTTTGAATATGACACCAAAAGCAGAGGCAACAAAAGCAAAAATAAAGAAGTTGGATGACATCAAACTGAAAAACTTATGCACAATAGAGGGAATAATCAACAAAATGCAAAGCAACCATGGAATAAGAGAAAATATTTGCAAATTATGTCTCTCATAAAGGATAATATCCTAATCGTATAAGAATCTTCTACAACTCAACATCAAAAAGACAAATAATACATTTAAAGATGAGCAAAGGACCTGAATGGACATTTTCTCAAAGAAGACATAAAAATGGCTGAAGGAATATGAAAAGGTGCTCAACATTTCTAATCAGTAGGGAAACACAAATCAGAACCACAATAAGATATTAACTCATACCTGTTAGGTTGGCTGTTACCAAAAAGACAATAGATAAAAAGCGTTGGAGAAGTTGTGGAGAAAATGGAGCCTGGTACACATTTGCTGGGAATGTGAATCAGTAACGCCAATATGAAAAACAGTCTGCCAGTTCCTCAGAAAATTAAAGAAAGAACTACCAAAGGGCCCAGCCTTCCCACTTCTGAGTATATAACAAAAGAAAATAAACTCGGTAAGTTATTTTCTTTTGTTAGAGAGATATCTGTACTCCCTTGTTCATCCATTATTCACAATAGTCAAGACAGGGAAACACCTTAAGTGCCTATTGATAGATGAATGAAGAAAAAAATACATATGTAAATTTGTACACACAATGAATTATCATTCAGCCTTTAAAAAAGAAGAAAATATGGTCATTTGGGACAACACAGATCAACCTGGAGGACGTTGTGGGAAGTGAAATAAGCCAAATGCAAAAGGACAAATATCACCTGATACCACTAACATGAGGAACCTAAAATGGTTCAACTCCTAGAAGCAGGGTTGGGCAGAGGCAGCGGATAGGGAGTTATTAGTTCAAAGGTACAAAGTTTCAGTTATATGGGATGAATAAAATCTAGATATCTAATGTACAGTGTGGGGACTCTGGTTAATAATACTTTACCGTATACTTGAAGTTTGCTAAGAGAGTTGATCGTAAGTGTTCTCACCACACAATACACACACACACACACACACAATGGTAACCATGTGAGGGGATGAATATGTTAATTAGCTTGCCTCTAGTAATCAGTTCGCTATGTATATGTATATCAAAACATACTACTGTACATCTTAAAAATATATAATTTTTATAAAATGTAATGAAGAGTAGGGTGGCCATGAGTCTGGTTTGCCTAAAAATCCCAGCTGTCCTGGAATAACCATTGGCAGTCTCCCTTTCCAATCTCATACTCTCTCAGTTCATACAATTTTCAGTACGAGCAAGCAACTAAGAGCCAACAGTCCCGGAGAACCTTCGGACTTGCCTTCTTTCTTGCTCTTTTGCTTGTGTCCGAAACCATCCTGGATAAGTACCGCCTTTAGTCCCCACTAATATATCTACTGTCTCCCAGCATCCTTAAGGCTGCCTATCCCTCAAGGTGCCAAACAGAGCTGTGTCCCTGGGGTCTTTATTGTGCCAAAGCCATACTATATTCCTTGAAAAAGTAGTCTCCCTCCCACTCCCTGTGTGTATTGCTTGGGGCCTGAGCCATTGTCTGTGTCCTGCACCTCCCAGAGTCCCCCCCAACACAGCTTGCCACCCTCTGCAGGCCTCAGGCTTGTTTCCTTGAAGTGAACTGGGGCATACAATAGACCTTACACGGACCCTGTCCTTCCTACTTCCTTTCCTCCTCTGCCCAGGCTCCCGCCCCGACCCCCATGCCAATCAGCTAGTGTAAATATATCGCACTGTAGCATCTGCTTCACTGGCATATCAGATTCAAACACCTATTACTATGGGCTGATTGTGTTATCCAAAAAGATATGTTGAAATTCTAACCCATGATACCTGCGAATGTGACCTTATTTGGTAATAGGGTCTTTGCAGGTGGAGTCAAGTCAAAATAAGGTCATTATGGTGGATCCTAGTCCAATATGACTAGTATCCTTATAAGAGAAAGAAAAAACCATATGAAGACGGACACACAGAGAGAACACCATGTGGTGACAGAGAGAGACTGGAGTGAGGCTGCTGCCAGCCAAGAAACACCACGGATTGGCAGCCACCATGAGACGCTAAGATTAGGCAAAGAAGGATCCCACCCAGAGTCTCAGAGGGAGCACGCCCCTGCTGACACCTTGACTTTGAAATTCTTGCCTCCAGAACTGTGAGAGGATAAATTTTTGCTGTTTTAAGCCACCAGATTTACGGTAATTTGTTACAACCGCCCAAAGAAACTAACATACCTATTTCAACTGAAGTCGAGACCCTACGCCGCACCTGTTCTGAGATGGTGTAAATTCAGTCCATCCCATTAAGCTTAGTTTCTCTGACCTTGTATTTGCTAACCACGGAAAGTCAAATGGCAAGCAGAAAACCCTGCACACTCTAACCATGAAGGAGTGGACTAAGAGACGGACTTATTTTCTGCTGTTTTTTAAAAATCCGCCAACATCGCAGATGGTGTGACCACGGATGCTCAGCGCCTCATTATTCCAGGAGATAAGAAGGAACAAATGTGGAAGCAGGGCAGGGCCAGGCAGGAGTGGGGAATTGCCCATTCTGACACCTTGGGAAGGATGTGCTCCAATATTGTCTTGGTATCAGATCCAGATAAGCTGGGAGGTCTCATCTTCCTAGGGACATGTGCGCCGAGAAGCACACATTTTGCATTCACTGCCAAGGTCACCGACAAGGGCTCTGGAAGAGCTGTGTGGAGAAGTTGTACAGCACCTGCCTACATATGTTTGGCTCTGTGCCCACTCCTGGCTTCCTCTCTGATCAAAAGCACATTTGTCTGCAACTTTTTTAAGTCAGAAAAATAAAGAATCTCTCCCAGACTGTTTCCATCTTGTAAAAAACCAATTCCAGAGCATACACAAGATTTTGGTGTCATTTCAATGATGACATGCTATCAAATTTATTTTGTTCAAATGAACACAAGGAAATTCATCAGAGATCGCTCTTAATACCAGTTGCTCCAAAGTTGAGATCTCTGCTTACTTCTCTCCACTGAATTCGTGTTTTCTAAGGGAACAGAGAGCTCTCCCTGGTGTAAATCCTTTGTTCTTTTTCTTCTTTTTCTTCTTCTTCCTGCAAGTTCCTTTCTTCTCTGCTTTGCTCTCTCTTCTCTCTCAGGGTTAGCCCTTCCCCAGAATCTGATCTGTCTCCCTCCCTGACTCACTTGATCCTTCCCTCTTCTACCTTCTCCACCCTCAAGGGTCATTACCACCAGCCCAAGGTCATTCATAAATAGGACAATTTCTTCAGCACATCATGTTCCTTTGATGCACCTTTTATCCCCTCACTTCACCACCACTCAATACCCAACAGGGTCTGATCAATACATGAATCCTGGTCTTCCACTAGCCACGTAACTTTCAGCAAGTTATTTCATCTTTCTGTGCCTTGGCTTGTACAAAGAGACTTGTTCTTTTCGTTTGTAAAATAAAGAAAATAATGCCTTTTCCACAGTTGTTGCAGGAATTCAGAGACACAAGAAGAGCCTAAAACTGTGGACTCTACAACCTTTACCTCCCTCCTGCCTGCCAACCCTCCTCATCCTGTTTTCTCCCCACCCTCTGCCCTGGGTCCGGACACTGGCCATTGAGCTATATTGAGATTTTAAATCAAGGTGGGATTATCTCAAGAGTGCTTGTTTTACAGCTGTTTCTAATTGACAAACATAAGTCTTGGATACCCGATCAAGGCATTTCATCCTTGACGGGGGAGGAATGAGTGTGAACAAATGGGTCAGAGAAAGAGAGGTACCTTCTCCACCCAGGGAAAATGCCAGCCTAGCTAGCAACATGACTTCACAACACACCCTTCTTCCTCCACACTGAGTTGTCTTCTTGTGAGAGAGAGAGAGAGAGAGAAAGACAGAGGCGGAGATAGTGACAGAGACAGAAACACAGACGCAGAAGCAAAGACAGGCACACAGAGGGTCACAGTCAGTTATCCCAGGGTTCACTAGCGACTCTGACCTTGTTCTCTGCAACCCATCTCTAGGACTTTGTGGTCAGACTTTACTCAAGCATGTCCTAACTTAAGCTTCAAAAACAAGGTGATTGAAAACTACAGTCCCTCTCCTTGCCAAGTTCAAGCCTACTGGAGAAGTGAAGGGCTTCGTGGATAATTGGTGTAATAGCTATCAAAGCACTGTGTTGCATCAGGCAGATTGACCGTCTGTGAATTCCAGCTGGTGCCACCTCAGGCTTCCCCAACCCTCAGATACCCAGGTATACGCAGCCTGAGTCCTCCGTGCCATGGACTGGGACAGTCCAAACCTTCCCATGGCTTCTAAAAGTTTCTTGGTGCTTGATTCCCGAGGCCCCTTCCGATTCTGCCTTCAGTGTGGAGCACCCTGTATCGGTTTCACTCCTCACTAACTCAGTGAGAAACTCAGCCCCTTCTGGAGTTTATACAAAGAAACCCATTCTCGCAAAATGATGGAAGTGAAGCGCTTCGCTGACCTTGTGCCCGGTCAACTCTCCTGTGCAGCATCCCGTTATCCCATGCTCCTTTGCTCCCCTCCCTCCCCCCTTCTCAACAGTCCTCAAGTTTCGCTTTTGGCTGGCACTGAGGCGCTTCAGTCTCTTCTTGGAAACCTTGATGCCAGCCGGCGGGAGGGCCCCAAGAGAATGAGTCTCTGCCTAAGAGAAATGATTACTGACAATTGCTAAGAGAGCAGATGTTCTGCTAAGACACAATCATAGGACAAAGTGGCATAGGAGATGTTGTTGAGTACAGAGAGAGGGAAAGCCAGAAGTTTTAGCAGCTAGAGCTGAAGTCCAGGGGACTGTCACACACGCTGACCCAGAGCAGGACAAAGGAGAGTGGAGAAAGCGGAGCCAGCGAGGGAGGGAGAAAAGGACTGACCGAGGGAGAGGTAGAAAGGAATGTGGAGACCCACAGGCTATTAAGGGCTCCGAAAACTCAGGCAAGCCACATAGCATCCTTCTGCCCTCGTGCTTCTTATCTGCAAAACATTATCCTGCAGATGTACTGAGTCCTAATCTCACAACCTTGATAAAGATGCCAAGTGTTGAGAATGAAACCAGTTCCGGCCAGGGGCAGTGGCTCACACCTGTGATCCTAGCACTTTGGGAGGCCAAGGCGGGAGGACTGCTTAAGCCCAGAAGTAGAAGGCCAGCTTGGGAAACAGCAACACTTCATCTCTACAAAATAAAATAAAATGATCGGGGTGTGGTTGTGCATGCCTGTAGTCTCAGCTACTGGGTAGACTGAGGCGGAAGGATTGCTTGAGCCAACAAACACAAGGGTGACGGGCTCAAGTGAGGGTGAGGGGGGCCTAGCTCACACCACCGTTTCATTATCACCTCTATAATTCTGACTTCTGCTAAGCATTTACAAGATGCTAAGCAGTCAAATCAGGGAATATGTCTGCTGGTTTGGACTGACAGCCTGTTTCAGATGAGAACTAATCGAATAAATAAAATCAAAAACCAATTTGCAAAAAAAAAAGGTGAAAGAGAACACATCATTTTCTGTGTACATGGAATCTTAAAAAGGCAGGAAGCATCAGTCTTAGAGTTCCTCAAGTCCTTGGTTTCCTTGGGAAGTGAAATCTTTAGAGCTTTCTGTTTATTCCCTGCAATTTGATGACAAATGATAAAGCACAGGTTGAGCAAAGATTCTCCTCCACCTGCCTTTAGATAGAATATTAACAGAGGGCTCCATAAGACAAGGGAGGATATAGCACATGTAATTTAAAGCATCTTTCCCAGGAGTCCAGCTATTGGTGTGACCATAAATCCTCTCGGTTGTTACAGAGGGAGAGGACGGAGGAATGGAGGGAAAAGGGGGGAGGGAAGTAGTTTGATAAGTGACTCTGAGGCTTCCTGCAATAAGGCTTTTTAAAAAATCACTTTATTGAGTAATGTTTTACATACAAAATGCCATACATCTGCATTGCATACAACTTGGTGAGTTTGGAGATAAATATACACTCATGAAACCATCACCAAAATCAATGCCATCCACATAAAATTTAACTCCAAAACTTTCCTCCTACCCTCTAATTATTACTTTTGTGTGTGTGATAAGAAAAACACTTAATAGAAGCTGTACTATCTTAGCAAATTTTTAAATATAGAAAATAGTATTAACTATACTGTTCAGTAGATCTCTGGAATTTATTCATCTTGTGTAGCTGAGATGCTGTGCCTTTGACTGACATTTGCCCAGGGAGGCTTTTTATAAGTGAATTTTCAGTGTTGATTAACTGTGAACACTTACTTGAATAAAGTACTGCTTCAGAGAGGAAGAAAATTCGGGAGAAAGAGAAAGAAAAAGGATCAGATGAGTGATTATTCTTCATGTTTTATTTATCCCCACAGCATATACACATGCTACTAACACAGATAATCTAGAGTTACTTAAAAACAAAAACAGGCCAGGCTCAGTGCCTCAGCCTGTAATCCCAGCACTTTGGGAGGCCGAGGCGAGAGGATTGCTTGAGCCTGTGGGTTCAAGACCAGCCCAGGCAACTTGACGAGACCTCGTCCCTACAATAAATCAAAAAAATTAGCCAGGCATGGTAGCGCATGTCTGTAGTTCCAGCTACTTGGAAGGCTGAGGCGGAAGGATCGTCAAAGTCCAGCAGGTCGATGCTGGGTGGCCATGAGTGTACCATCGCACTCCAGCTTGGACGACAGAATGAGACTCCATCTAAAAAAAAAAAAAAATAGACCAGTGAACTTTGCTCTAAAAGAAAGGGTATCCAGTGAGAGATCTTTCTCCATCGAAAAGTGCAAGCAAAGTCCAAGAAGAGCCACAGAAAACTTCAGAACAACTCATCTCCCAATGTCTCCTTTAGCAGCATGATTTGAAGCATCAAGGCTAGAAAACACCCCTGAGGTCCTGCCAACTGCACTCATGATTACAGCAATGGAGTTGGAGTGTGCAGAGGAAGAAGGTCGAAGGGAACATACAGTCTGCTGCCAAGTTCGAGGCAGGGGCTGCCAAGAACAAACATATTCGAATTACCAGAAAATTTCATCCTGACGGAGAACTGGGTGATTTGAAGGCAGCATGCACAACCCACTCACTTTTCAAGGACTCTGTTAGCAAAGTCAGACTCATGACTGTCAGAAATGCGTTCGTCTTCATGTCAATCACAATGTAGATCGGGCTTTTGCAAGTTGATTGCACTTATTCCTAATGATGGGAGATGTTCTGAGTCTGTCAAGAGTGGCGGTCAGTAGACATTTTCTGGAAAGGGTTAGAGAGTAAGCTATTTTAGGCTTCACAAGTCATAACTGTGTCTCTGTCATAGTTATTCAATTCTGCTGTCAGAGTGCAAAAAAGGCCACATAATCATACGTATGGCCCAACATGGCTGTGTTTCAATAAATCTTTGTTTACAAGAACAGACAGCAGTCTGGATTTGGCTCACAGGCTACATACAGACAACACCTGCTTTAAGAGGCGCAATGGGTCAGCACCGGCTTTAGACAACCAGCTTGTGGCTCCCATATGTGCCTAGAATGACTGATCCACAGTTCACAGTGGGCCATGAATAAAGACGAGGACTTCTGAATTAGTGTCAGGCTCGTGAACTCACTCATATCAACTCTCAACATCACAGCCTGCGGAGGTTTCAGGATGGCTTGCCAATTCTCTAACGTGCTTCCCACGAAGAGGTAAAATCTACAGACTCTCCTCTTAACTGGGGACAGCCCCTGTGACTGCTTGAGCAATAGAATACAGGCAAAGAGACGCCGTGCTGGTGTACAGGCCTAGGCTCTGAAACCTGCAGATTCTGCTTCCCGTGTTGTGGAACACTGGCTCACAGAATCCAGCTACTGAGCCGGGAGGGATTCCAAGCAGCCCCCTCGAGCAGCCCCCACGGAAAGGAATCGAGGCTCCTGGCCAGCATCCCAGCTGAGTTCCCAGCCTGGCCCCTAGAACACATCACACAAGATCCTCCACGTACTCTATTGTCTGCTGTTTGGTTGCAAAGGATTTGGTGAAATGGTCTTGGGTCTTGGAGAATGGCAAAGCCACTAAACACAAAGGTCTGGGTCCCCGAGGAACTGAAGGAAGCAGAGACGCCTCTCTCGATCTGCACCCCGCCAACCTCCAGTGCCAGCCATCTGCCCTGGCCTGGGAACTCTGAACAAGTGTTACAGCAAAACAATGATATTTGAAAAAAGAGAAGAATTCACAGTATCTTCAAGGAAAAGTGCCAGGGTTCCATGATTGACTCACACTGTGAATCGGAGCCCCTTGCGTTCTAAAGCCTACATGATAAATATAATACGCATTGTTAATGCAGAGGAACCTACTCAGCAGTTGAGCTTACATGAAGCTGGACAGACGCACTTGGAAAATGGGGCTCTTTTCAGAGCTGGTCTTTTATGTGTGTATGTGTCGTAGTCTCACTCTGTCACCCAAGCTGGAGTGCAGTGGCATCCTCAACCTGCTGGACTCAGATGATCCTTCCACCTCAGCCTTCCAAGTAGCTGGAACTATAGGCTTGCACCACCACACCTGGCTAATTTTTTTATTTACTGTAGAGACAAGGTCTCGCCAAGTTTCCCAGGCTGGTCTTGAGCCCCTGGGCTCAGGCAATCCTCCACCTCCCAAAGTGCTGGGACTACAGGCATGAGCCATCACACCAGACCAGAGCTGGTCTTAAGGAAGGAAGACAGGCAGTCAACTCTTAGCTGTGATTGGGAGCTATTGAAGAGTTCCCCTAGCTCCCACACACATAAAGCCTGAAACTGCTCATTACCTATTCTGTTAAAGTGCTTTAATGTCCCAGTATATAAAGAAAAAATTATCTGAGAGGACTTACCTTTCAGACCCGGAGTCAGCAAACTGCGGTTTTGAGGCCAAATCCCACCTACCACCTATTTGTGTGGTCGGTGAGGGAAGAATGGTTTTCACGTGTGTAAATTAGTTGAAAAAATTCAAAAGAATCATAATATTCTGTAGCAAATGAAAATTGTGGGAAATTCACTTCCATGTCCGTGGTTTATTGGAACACGGCCATGCACCTTGGTTTAAGTTTGGTCTATAATGACTTTCTTAGGACATCGACAGAGTTCCACAGTTGCAACAGGAACTGTATGACCCACAAATCCCAGCACACTGACTATCAAGCCCTTTAGAGAAAAAGTTTGCCAACCCTTGCTTTAGACCATTGAGGTCCATTAGCCCTTTATCCTGAATTAACTTAGATTGGCCCCTCTCCTAACAAGCTCTGAGGGCACAATTTATTGTTCTGACCGTGTAGTTAGGAGGTGTGAGGTGAGGTGACTTGGATCGTTCGGGAGCTCAGGAACATGACACACCACCCAGGGAGGGAGAGACAGTGAAGGGACTCAGAGCTCAGGAAGAGTCACCATGCACCTGGCAGGAGGATGTCAAACCCACAGAAGCAGCCAGGGGGAAAAGGGAGGAGAAAAGGTAGAACACAAAAGTTGAAATGTTGTTTGAGTCAGTCCTAGCTCTCCTCCCCACAACCTGGAAACATATCCAGGGGCTGGATGTTTTTATTAAAGTAAAAACAAACTGATCAAAAAGAGTCGTGTACAAGGTTTTTCTTTTCGACTTAAAAAAAAAAGGCAAACATCTCATTTTTGCACAGGACAATGTTTTCCAGTTTTGTGAAAATTACTCATTTCACTCAACATTAGTCCAACTCCAGGCAACTGTGCTCCCAGATCTGCTCTCCCAGCCACGGGTTGACTGGTCATGCCCATGTTTCTAGCAGGGCTCTCTTCTTAGGTGCTGCTTCACGGCGAGCAGGGTCTCCTCTTGGACCTCCGTAGAGTAGAAACAACAGAAAAATCCCACAGAAACTTCAAAGGATTCCTCACTCAGGCAAGCCCCACCACATCCCCTAAGGCCTCTTTGCATTTTGCTTCAGAGGGGCATACAAGGAATTAGGATAAGCAGAAGTCTTTGTTCATGCTCCCATCTCCAACTTGACATCAGCCCAGAGCTGCAGCCTGGACAGCTGGCACAAGCTGGCACTTGGATTCAGGTAGATTAACTTCTAAGACATTTGTTCACAGTAATCTTTCTTGTCAAACAGTTGGGAAAAACTTCAAAGTAATCACTACAATTCACAAACTTTTTCTAGGAACAGTAAGAATACAGATTTGGCATCTGTGTGGATTTTAACTGCTACTAACAAAGACAAGGAAATAAACTTTTAAAGAAAAGTATCCCATCCCTACCTCCTTCCATACACATCTTCTTGTTCTTTTAGGGAACCTCCACTCCTCACTATTTCCATCACTCTTTTGCAATTTTGCTGGCCCACAGCTGCTACCTCTAGAGTGCTCAGCAATCAGCCCTGCCAAATGTGTCCTGAGAAGACTGCAAGAAGTATGTTTTTATCAAAAATTAAAAGTTAGGCTGGGCATAATGGCTCTTTGGGAGGCTACGGCAGGAGGATTGCCTCCACCCAGGAGATTAAGACCAGCCTGGGCAACTAGCAAGACCTTATCTTTACAGAAAAATTTAAAAATTAGTTGGGCATGGTGGCACACACCTGTAGTCCTAGCTACTCGGGAAGCTGAGGCAGACTGACCGCCTGAGCCCTGGAGACTGAGGCTGTAGTGAGCTGGGATTGTATCACTGCAATCCAACCTGGGTGACAGAGTGAGACCTTGACTCAAAAGCAAATAATTCTTTAAAGACCATCAGTGAGTTTAATAAGGACAATGAGGAATGCTGCCCCAAATGCCTTGGGCATTTAAAATGCTATAAATGCTTGTCCTGAGCATGAGGAGATGATCATTTGACATACAAAAACAAAGATGTACACATTATAATGAAAAAAAAAAACAGGGTTATAGGACCGCAGAGAACTTGAGGCATCATCTAGCCCAACCAGTTCATTTTTGAGATAGGGCAATTGGTAGAGTCATCTCCACATTGTCTTCCCAATTCCCAATCTGGCACTATCTCTGAAACTCCCTGTTCCTACCCAGGTATTCCTCCTGCCATCCTTAACCTCCCTAGGTCAGCTGTCTCGAGAAAAATACAAGCCAGTCAAGATTTCACCTACAAATCATGGGGATACATTTATGAATCTTTTTTGTTTTACCTAAAAATGCATTAAAATTCCTCACGGAGTGCCACAGGTGGTTTTCTTGTGGGATAGAAACAATAAGCTATCGTATTCTTCTGAGTCAGTGTGATCCACCTTAGATACTGTGAACTGAATCTCTATAGCAAACCTATGAAAATACAAAGCAAATGTACCCCAATGTATTGCTGATTGCTGCTGTTTATATACTGGCTTTTCTTAAGCATATTTCCCTAACTTCAGATCCAGTAAAGCGTCTCCACCTTATAGGGTTCAGTAGCTACCTCAAACTATAGCCTAAAATAGGTACTCATTCCAATTTCACTCACTAAACCATTTGGCCTGAAGGAAATAGGAGTGTGCCCCAGTAAAGGATTAAGTGGAGATATAATTTGGATATTTCAGATTGTACCATTATACACTATGTAAAATACACACCAAATTTTATTTCACCTGTCACCGACTTATGGTAAACCAACTAAACCATAAAATGATTCAAAGTATCAGAGAGAAGTCAACTGGGCTCTAATTAGCCAACCAGTATGGTTTAGTCCAGCTAATTGTGGTAGTTGAACTGGCACTTTACAAGCAATGTTGATCAACTGAAAAATGTGAACTATCCCAGGTTAGTATCCAATATTTTAAAAATTATGCTATTCCCATTCAAAAAATGTCTACTAATATGAAAGTTCACCACAAAGGTAGAAAAATTAAGTTGGGCTTTGAGCAAGAAAAACTGCAAGTGAATATGGAAGAAAACAACTAGTTCAGCACATGACTGTTTCCTGAGCCTTAGTAAACACCAATCTACCTCTGTCTCCTCAATTTTCAGCCCTGGCTTCCAACTATTCTCCAAGAAAAATTTTAAAAATATACACAAGAGGAGGAGATCCAAGATGGCCACCATGGAGCAGCAGACCGATGCTGCTCTCACGGAGCAAGGCAGAGAGTAGGGACCAAGCCACTGACAGATGGAGGCATCCCAAACACTTTTGGGTGGGGGAGGCACCCTGCACCCAGCAAACGTCTCTTGGAACACTTAGAGACCAGAAAATGAAGGCAGACCTGGAAATCTGGGCACCCCATCCTCCACTGCAGATCAGGCTCACACAGGAGCTGAAGCCCTGCCTGGTGAATGAGGGTGGATAAGTGTGTCTAAGACACTTTGGGTCAGTTCATCCCCTCCCAGTTGTGCACGAGTAGTTGGTCCCATGTAGGTAGAGTCCTGGTTAGAGCACAAGTAGTTGGTCCCATGTAGGGAGAGTCCTGGTCAGAGCACAGCAGTGGGCAAAAAGACCCCAAGCAGAATGGGGGGGGAGCCTATGCTAGGTCAGCAGCTGTGAGTGCAGCTTCAACCGACTCGCAGGCAGGGAAAGCCTGCCTGGAGAGCGAACCTTGTTGGCACCCAGCACATCTTCCAAACTAGATCAGGAAGAATCACCTCCAAGCCCTGCATGCCTGTAGGATGAATCCCCTTCTCCCTCTCCCATGGCAGAGAATTTGCTTCTTTTCAAGAGCAGAGTGTGAACTTAATCATGGAGGGAGTGACATGAAAAACATCTAAGACTTTCTCAGTGAGAAGTCTTCTGGGCTACAAAAAGCAAACAACAGATGAGCAGGTAGGCCCATCCCCCCACCAACTCTCTGCAGAGTGCTAGCTGCAGGGGCTACTACAGTTGAGAAACCAGCCCCAGGATGGAGCAAGGAGCAGAAGTAAATGCCCCTCCCTTTCACACTGAGTGACCTATATTGACCCACAGAAAGGGCTCAAGAAAAGAGGGTCAGTGGCTAGCTTCAGATCAGCAAAACCAAAAGGACATTACTAAGAAAAAAGAGAAGCCTGTCACAAATGAGGAAAAATCAGTGAAAAAATAAAGCCAACCCTCAGAGTACTAAAAAGACCATGCCCCAAAAAGCAGCTATCAGAGCACAAATAAAGAAAACCTTCACAAATGTCCTGCCTCAGAGAACAGTCACAGAAATCAGAAATTAGATGGCTAAAGTGACCAGAAAGACCCAAGAGAAACTAGAAGTGAAACTCACTGAAGTTGTGCAGAAAGTAAAAGTGGAGTTGACCAATTTCAGGAAAGCCTATTCTGAAATAATGGAAATTAAGAACTTCATCCTGGGTATCAAAAATAAAATAACAAACATAGGGGGCAGGATCAACCAAGCAGAAGAAAGAATCTCAGAACATTAGACTGAAAGATGGAAAGCCAGTCTGTCAAAAACATAGAAGAAAAAGAAAGGTTCGAAAAGAAAGATCAAAGCCTCTGAGAGATGTGGAACTATACCAAGAAGCCAAATCTACGCCTGATTGGTAGCCCTGAAGTAGAGAGGAAAACTGAGAACACCATGGAACAAACATTCCATGAGGTCATCCAAGAAAACTTCCCACATTTTGCTAGAGAGGCAACCATTCAAGCACAAGAGATTCAGGGAGCACCTGCAAGTTATCACATGAGAAGACCAACCCCAAGACACACAGTAACCTGCCTCCATAAAGTAAGCATGAATGAAAAAAAATCCTAAAGGCAGCAAGAGAAAAAAAATCAGTCTACCTGCTGGGGAAGACTCACCAGAATTGCTCCAGACTTATCTAAAGAAACACTATAAGCCAAAGGGCTGGTGCCCAATCTTTAATGTTCTCAAAGATAAGCAACTGCAGCCAAGAATCTCCTACCCTGCAAAGTCAAGCTTCATCAGTGATAGAAAATTAAACTCCTTCACAGACATCCAATCCCTAAGAGAAAATGCCACCTCCAAACCTATCATTCAGGAGATGCTTAAGAAGGTGTTGAACACAGAAAAAAAAAAAATGGTAACATCATCACAAAAGCACAGGCAAGCACAGAGTAAATAGAGCATACAGAGCACTCCAAAAATGAAAAGATGAACATATATAAATACAAAAATAAAAAAGAAACAAAGCAACCCTAAGAGCCTTATGACAGGGATAAACTCTCACATTTCAATAATCAATTTGAACATGAATGGACTAAATGGGCCACTAAAGAGACATAGAGTAGCAAACTGGATAAAGAAGCATGATCCAATTGTCTGCTACCTCCAGGAAACTGATCTCATGGCAAAAGACACCCACAGGCTCAAAGTTGAGGATTGGAAAACAGCCTTTCAGAACAATAGAAAACAGAAGAAAGCAGAAATAGCCTTCCTGATATCAAAGTTGACTTCAAACCATCAAAAGTTAAAAAGGACATGGCATGACAATATATAATGATAAAAGTCTCAATCCACCAGTAAGAAATATTCATCTTAAACATATGCATCCAACACAGAAGTCCTAGGTTTTATAAAACAACTACTAGGTAAGCTAAGAGAAGACCTTGACTCTCACACAATCATTATTGGAGATCTAAACACCTCACTAACTAGATAACTGGATAGATCATTAAGACAAAAAAAAAAACCAGGGGGATCCAGAACCTTAACTTGACAATCAATCAAGTGGATTCAATAGACATTTATAGAACACTCTACTTAACATCTACTGAGTATGCATTCTACTCATCAGTACATGGAACATATTCCAAGATCAATCAAATTCTCAGACAAAAAAATCAAATGTGAACAAATTTCAAAAGATCAAAATAATACCATGCATCTTCTCAAATCACAGTGGAATAAAAATAAATATCACCACCAACAAGACTCTCTCAAAGCACTCAAATACATGGACTTTAAACAACATGCTGCTGAATGACTTCTGGGTCAACACGGAAATGAAGACAGAAATAAATGAAAAAAAAGGCACATCTTACCAGAATCTCTGGGATATCATGATAGCAGGGTTAAGAGGAAAATCCATAGCATTACATGCAAACACTAAGAAAATAGAAAGGAGAGATGGGGCAGGATGGTTCCAGAACTGGTCAGAGTGTGAGTCTCTGCAAAAGTGAGTGTCCATAAAAACTGTCTGCATGAGTGGGTGTATACCAGTGGGTGAGTGAAAGTCCATCTAAGGACTACTCAAGTTTAAGCACCCAGGGCTCTTCTCCAGAGACGACTGCAATTCACTACTGCTCTGAGATTGGAGCCCCCAGCACACAGAATCATCTGCCATCCTTGGGGGTCTATTGAGAGGAGGCAGCTAAGAACAGCACCTGGCACCTGGTCCATGCCATCACCTGTAGCAGCAGGCCAGGCACTCGCAGCAGGAACCATGGAGAACGCATGGCAAGGAAATCTAGAATTGAGCCCTACCACCAGTGAGGAGATGCTGACAGCCACCATTTTCTCTGTCCCAGGGCCTGGCAGAGACCTGGGTTGCCCTGCCCAGTTCTGTCCAACCTCTAACCTGCGACCCAGAGGCTATCTCCACACCCATCTGGGATTGACCATTGGACGCAAAGAGACAGATGCACCCCACTCCATGCTGGAACAGGAATAGACACATCTGATATGACTGGGAGACTTAACAGCAGTGGCAGCAGAGAGCAAGCCAGGGGAGTCCAGATCTGATTCCTCCTCCTCCCACAGCAGTCTTCAGGGTGTCTGACCCACGCTGAGAGCAACCATATCAGCCTACACTGAGAGCAGAAGGGTTGGACTGGAGACTGGAGCAACTCCCTAATGTAGTGGCAGCCAAAAGCAGCATCAACCAAAAGTGATAGCAGTGCTTGGGAAAGGAGCCTGAAGTTCCAGAAATGGATATAGACTGAACTCATTCTTTTTTCTTTTTTTCTTACTGTTTTTGTTTACATTTTCATACTGACTTTGTTTCTGTTATTTTATTATTGTTTTTTAGATTTTCTGTTCATGTATGGGCATTTTTTGAGGGTGAGTACATCAGCAGGGGTTTTTTGTTTGTTTGTATGATTGTGTATTTGGGGTGTTTTTGTTTTTGCGTTTTCTGATTTTCTTTGTTTATTCATTAGTTGGTGTGCCTGCTGTCTTCCTTCTTCTTCTTCTTCTCTCTCCTCACCTTCCTTTCATCTCCCTCCTCCCTTTTCCCACTCTTTTCCTATTTCTTATCTCATTCTGTGCTCAGGAGGCAAGCATACACCCCCACTGCAAGAGCAAAATATAAGGCAGTGGGAAGTGAGTTCCAGGGAGCCCACACACTGTCAGTGGATACTGGGATCTACAGATCGTTTCTGAACCACAGCTCCCCGCTTAATCAAATCTCAAAACGGAATAGGGACAGCCCCCAACCCAGCCTGACTTCAAAATTGAACAAATCCAAAGGATCTACATAAGAAAGAATAGGGAATTGAGCAGAGATAAAAGCTATCCCCCCATCACTGAGCAAAAAAATTAAAGAAGGGAGGAAAAGGGGGGAGGAAAACCTTCACAAATGAAGAAGAAGCAATGGAAGAATACAGGTCTCATACAGACCTCTAGGAAGAGAAATGCTGAGAACACAGACTTTGGAACTCAAACAATGAAGAGCCCTCAGAACGACTGGTCTCAAACCACAAACCTAGATATCAAGATATTAATAGAGAGAATAAATAGTAATGAGAAGATACAAGAGGGAGGAATGAAGGAGTTTATAACTGAGATGACAGCAAAAAAGAATACAGTGAATGAAATAAATAACAAACTGATAAGCATGGAAAGCAGAATTAACCAAGCAGAAGAAAGAATCTCAGAGCTTGAGGGCCAAAATCTGGAACTAACCCAAACTATTAAAAACATAAAAAGAAGCCTAAAAAGACAGAACAAAGCCTCCAAGAGATGAATCAGGGGGCTGGGCCTAAGATTAATCGGAAATCCTGAGGCAGATATAGAGACGGAGACTACCCTGGAACAAACATTCCATGAAAATGTCCCTCAACTCATCAGAGATGTGACCATTCAAACACAAGAGATTCAGAGAACCCCTGCAAGACATCAGATGAGAAGACTACCTCCTAGACACATAGTAATTCGCCTACCCATAGTAGGTCTAAAAGAAAAAATCCTAAAGGCAGCAAGAGAAAAAGACCAGACTGCCTACTGGGGAAGACCAATCAGAATAGCAACCAACTTATCTACAGAAATGCTTCAGGCTAGGAGAGCTTGGAGTTCAATCTTCAAAGTTCTCAAAGACAAACCATTTCAACCAAGAATACCTACCCAGCTAAGCTGAGCTTCATCAGTATGGAGAATTAAAATCCTTCCCAGACTTTCAATCCCTAAGAGTTTACACTGCCTCCAGACTACCTCTACAAGAAACACTTTTAAAAGTATTAAACATAGAAGAAAGGGGAAAAAAGAACGACAACACCCTTCACAGAATGCAGGAAAAAGATTGAAAACACACATAAGTCAACCCAAAAATCAAAAGACAACAAATATATAAACAAACAACAGCAGCAACAATAACAAACTCTATAAGAACCTCATGACAGGGCTAAACTCTCACATCTCAATAATAGCCTGAATGTGAATAGACTAAATGCACCACTGAAAAAACACAGAATGGCAACATGTATAAAACATGAGGAAACAACTCATTGTCTCCAAGAGACTCATCTCACCAGAAAGGGCACTCACAGGCACAAAGTAAGAGGATGGAAAACAAAATTTAAGGTGAACAGAACACAAGAAAGCAAGAGTCACAGGCTTAAAATCAGACAAAATACCCTTTAAGCTATTAAAAATTTTGAAAGATACAGGAGGTTACTACAAAATATAAAAGGTTCAATCCATCAACAAGAAATATCCATCCTAAACATATATGCACCCAACATAGGCGCACGAACTTTCATAAAGCAGCTTCTAGGTAAATTTTAAGAAGATATTGACTCTAACACTTTTTAACTGGAGACTTAAATCCCTCACTCACAACCCTAGACAGATCATCAAGACAAAAAAATCAACAAGGAGATCCTCAACATGACACCTGACCAAATGGACTTAATTGATAACTACAGAACATTCCTTCTAACAACCACAAAAGGCGGGCTCGGTGGCTCAGCCTGTAATCCCGCGCCTTTGGGAGGCTGAGGTGAGTGAATTGCCTGAGCCCGCGGGTTCGAGACCCGCCTGGGCAGTGAGACCTCATCTCTACAATAGATCAAAAAATCAGCCGGGCGTGATAGCGCATGCCTGTAATTCCGGCTACTCGGAAGGCTGAGGCGGAAGGATCGCCGAGCCCAGCGGTCGAGGCTGCGGTGGCCGGGAGCGGCCACTGCACTCCAGTCTGGGCGACAGAGGGAGACTCCGACTCAAAAAAAAAAAAAAAAAAAAAAAAAAAAACAACCACAAAATATACATTCTACTTATCACCACATGAAATGTACTATAAGACAGACCACATCCTCAGCCATAAATCAAGCATAAACAAATTCCATAAGCCTGAAATACTGCCATGCACCTTCTCAGACCACAGTGGAATAAAAATAGATATCAGCACCAACAAATTACTACAAAACCCACAAGGACATGGATCCTAAATAACATGATGATAAACAACTCTGGGGTCAACACAGAAATCAAAAAAGAGATTAAAAGATATCTGGAAACAAATGAAAATGAAGAAATATCTTACTCAAACCTCTGGGATGCCATGAAATCAGTACTAAGAAGGGAATTCATATCTCTATGAACACACAAGAAGGAAATTAAAGATTACAAGTTAACAGCCTAATAAATCACCTAAGGAAGCTGGAAAAGCAAGACTACCAAAACCCTAACTTCAGCAGAAGAATCCCTGTCACAAAAATAAAAGCCCAAATTTGGGACATAGAAGGCAAAAATATAATACAAAAAAATCAAGTAAACTAAAAGCTGATTCTTTGAAAGGATAAGCAAGATTGATGGCCCCCTAGCTAGACTAACCAAAAAAAGAGAGAGAGAAAGCCCAAATAAACACAGTCAGAAATGCAAAAGATTAAGTCACAACTGACTGATCCCAAAGAAACTTAAAAGATTATCAGAGACTACTAAGTACACTTGTATGTTAAAAACTTGAAAACCTAAAAGAAATGGAGGACTTTATGACAGCACACAACCTCCCCAGGTTGAAACAAGAAGAAATGGAGACCCTAAATAGACCAATAACAGTCCAGGAAATAGACTATGTGAGAAGAAAACTACCTACAAAAAAAAAAAAATCCCTGACTTTCCAGCAGAATTCTACAAAACATACAAGGAGAAACTCATGCCATTGAAAGTATTCCAGGCAATTGAGAAAAATGGAACTCTCTTCAAATTACTTTATAAAGCTAACATCATAGTGATACTCAAATAAGGTAAAGATCCAACAAAGAAAGAGATCTACAGGCCAATATCCTTGATGAACATAGATGTGAAAATTCTCAACAAAACCCTAACAAACCGGATCCAACAACACATCTCACAAATCATTCATCATGACCAATAGACTTCATCCCTAGGATTCAAGTGTGGTTCAACATTCACAAGACCATAAATGTAATCAACAGTTGTAAAAACAAAAACCTCACGATTATACCATTAGATGCAGGAAAAGCTTTTGAAAAAATCCAGCACCTCTTCTTGATAAAAACCCTTGAACATCTAGGCATAGATGGAACATACCTCAAAATAGTAAGAGACATTTATGAGAAACCCACAGTCAGCATACTGCTAACCAGACAGAAATTGGAACCATTTTCCCTGAAGACTGGAACAAGACAAGGATGCCCATTCTCACCCCTCCTGTTCAAATATTTTTGGAAGTCCTAGCTAGAGAAATCAGGAGTATCCAAATAGGAAAAGAGGAAGTCAAATTATCGCTTTTTTGCAGGTACATCATTCTATACCTTAAAAACCCTGGAGGATCTGTCAAAAACCTCCTTGTACTGATAAAGGACTTTGGCAAAGTCTCAGGATATAAAATAAATGTACAAAAGACAGTTGCATTCCTATACCCCAATAATAAACAAACAGAAGCCCAAATAAAAAGTATAATCTTATTCACAATAGCCACACACACAAAAATACCTTGGCATGTTCCTAACCAAAGACATGAAAGATCTTTGCAATGGAAACTACAAAACACTGCTCAAAGAAATCAAAGATGATGCAAACAAATGGAAAAATATTCCATGCTCATGGATTGGAAGAATCAACATGGTTAAGATGTCCAACCCAAGGCGATCTACATATGTAATGCAATACCCATTAAATTACCAACAGCATTCTTTTCAGACCTAGAAACGACAATACATGAATTCATATGGAACCATAAATGACCACAAATAGCCAAAGCAATCCTCAGGAAAAAAAAAAAAAAGCAGGAGGTATCATACTCCCAGACTTTAAACTTTATTACATAGCTACAATAATCAAAACAGCCTGGTATTGGCATAAGAATAGGCATACAGAACAATGGAACAGGAGAGATTCTGGAAGTCAAACCTCAATTTCTCAACCAACTCATCGTCAGCAAAGCCTCCACCACCAACCACAAGGGAGAGGAGAAACTATTCAGTAAATGGTGCTGGGAAAACTGGGTGGCCACATGCAGATTAAAACAAGACCCCTATCTATCACCATACACAAAAATCAACTCTAAATAAATCAAATACCTAAATGTAAAACTTCAAACTATAAGAACTTTAGATAATGCAGGAGACACACTTATGGAAATTAGAACTGGCAAGCAATTCCTGGTCAAAACCCCAAGTTCCCATGCCATAAAAGATAAGATAGCCGGGCTCGGTGGCTCAGCCTGTAATCCGCGCCTTTGGGAGGCTGAGGTGAGTGGATTGCCTGAGCCCGCGGGTTCGAGACCCGCCTGGGCAGCAAGACCTCATCTCTACAATAAATCAAAAAATCAGCCGGGCGTGATAGCGCATGCCTGTAATTCTGGCTACTTGGAAGGCTGAGGCGGAAGGATCGCCGGAACCCAGCAGGTCGAGGCTGCGGTGGCTGGAAGCGGCCACTGCACTCCAGTCTGGGCGACTGAGTGAGACTCCAACTCAAAAAAAAAAGATAAGATAGACAAGTGGGACCTCATCAAACTGACAATGTTCTGCAAAGTCAAAGAAACAATCTAGAGAGCAGGGAGACAGCCCATAGACTGGGAAAAAATATTTGCCAACTCCATGTCTACAAGGAACTCAAGCATGCTGAAAAGGAAAAAAAAACAGCTCCATTACAAAGTGGGCAAAAGATATGAATAGACACTGCCCAGAAGAAGACATATGAACAGCCAACAGATACATGAAAAAATGCTCAGCCCCACTAATCATCAAAGAAATTGCAAATTAAAACCACACTGAGATACCACATCACTCCAGTCAGGATGGCCATCAACAATAACTCAAAAAACAACAGATGCTGGAGAGGATGCAGGGAAAAGGAAACACTTCTACACTGTTGGTGGGAGTGTAAACTAGTACAGCCTCTGTGGAAAACAATTTGGCGATTCCTTAAAGATCTAAAAACTGACCTTCCATACAACCCTGCAATCCCCTACTGGGAATATATTCAGAGGAACTCAAGTCATTCTATGAAAAAGATACCTGCACACATATGTTTATTGTAGCGTTGTTCACAATAGCAAAAACATGGAACCAACCGTGCTGCCTATTGAAAAAGGACTGGATTTTTAAAATGTGGTACATGTACACAATAGAATATTACACAGCCATAAAGAAGGACAAAATTATGAACTTGAATGGACTTAAAGTCTATAATACTGAGTGATCTATCACAGAAACAAAGAACTGAGTATCATATGTTCTCACTCATAAGTGGATCTTGAACAATTATCATAATACTATAAGAAAAGAATTGGCAATAGTGGGTATCTGCCGAGGGAGCAGGGGGCACACCTCATCAACAAGGGTACCTGCATAATGAACATTTGTATACCTAACCCTGAATTGTACTCCACATCTGTAAAATTAAAAATTAAAAAAAAATTAAGGGATTGACAGTAGTGGGAAACTGCCATGGGAGGGAGTTGGGGCATACCTCACCAACAAGAGTACCTACACGATGACCATTTGTATACCTAACCCTGAATTGTATACCACATCTTTAAAATTAAAAAAAAATTTTTTTTTAATGAAAACAAAGATCTCAAGTAAACAGCCTAATGTCACACCTAAGGGAACTGGGAAGACAAGATTATCTGAATCGTAACTTTAGCAGAAGAATCCAGATCACTATGATAAAATCACAATTGCAGGATATAGAAGAAAAAAACATTTAAAAAGGATCAACAAGGCAAAAAGTTGGTTCTTTGAAAGTATAAATAAGATTGATGGATCTCTGGCCAAATTGACTCAAGAAAAAGAAAGTCTAAATAAACACAATTAAAAATGCAAAAGATGAAATCACAACTGATGCTGAAGAAAGTCAAAAGATTATCAGATTACTGTGGATACCTGTGTGCAAATAAACTAGAAAACAAAAAAAAAAAAATAGAGGGCTTACTGATATCACACAGCCTCCCAAGATTAAAACAAGAAGAAATTAAAACTCTAAATAGACTAATAACAATCCAGGAAATTGATTCAGTCATAAGAAATCTCCCCCCACACGAAAAGAACTATGAACCAGATGGCTTTCCAGGTGAATTCTCTAAGACATACAAGGAAGAGCTGATACCAATCTTATTGAAAGTATTCCAGGCAATCAGGAAAGATGGAATTTTCCCCAACTCATTCTATGAAGCTAACATCATACTGATATCCAAACCTGGCAAAGAACCAATAAGGAAACAGAATTACAGGGCAATCTTCTTGAAAAACATAGATGCAAAAATCCTCACGATGATTTCAGCAAATTGGATCCAACAACACATCCCAAGGCTCGTCCACCATGACCAGATGGGCTTCATTCCTGGGATATAGGGTTTGTTCAGCAGTCACAAAACCATAAAATATAATTCAGCACATTAACAGATCTAAAAACCCAGAACCACATGATTATGTCATTAGATGCAGAAAAAGAATTTGACAAAACCCAGTATCCCTTCTTGATAAAAACCCTTGAGCACCTAGGCATAAAAGGAACATTCCTCAAAACAGTAAGAGCCATCTATGATAAGTACAGCCAATATTTTGTTCAATGTGCAGATGTTGGAAGCATTTCCCCTAGGAACAGGAACAAGACAAGGATACTCACTTTCACCCCTCCTGTTCAACTTAGTGCTAGAAGTCCTAGCCCAAGCAATCAGGCAACAGAAGGAAATTAGGGATATCCAAATAGGAAAAGAGGAAGTTAAGTTATTCCTCTTTGCCAACGATAGGATTCTATACCTTGAAAACCCTAGGGAGTCTGTCAGAAGCCTCCTCACACTGATATATGACTTGGTGAAGTCTAGGATTATAAAATCAACATGCAGTAGACAGTTGCATTTCTATACACCAATAACAAGCATGCAGATAACCAAACAAAAAGCACAATCTCATTCACAATAGCCACAAAAAACGAAATACCTTGGCATCCATCTAACCAGAGAAGTTCTTACAACAAGAACTACAAAATACTGCTCCGGGAAATCAAGGATGACACAAACAAATGGAAAAACTTTCCATACTCATGAATTGGAAGAATCAATATTGTCAAGATTTCCATTCTACCCAAGGTAATCTACAGATTCATGCAATACCCATGAAATTACCAACCTCATTTTTTTCAGACTTGAAAATGACAATACAGAAATTCATATGGAAACAGGAACAGAGCACATATAGACAAAATAAACCTCAGCAAAGGGAACAAAGCAGGAGGCATCACACTTTCAGACTTTAAACTTTACTAAAAAACTACAGTAACTAAAACAGCTTGGCATTAGGCATTAGTACAAGAGTAGGCACATAGTCCAAAGGAACAAGTCAGAGATTCCAGAAGTAAAAACACAGTCTCTCAACCAATTCAACACTGGAAAGGAGACATGTTGAGCAAATGGTGCTGAGAAAACTGGTTGACCACATGCAGAAGAATGGACCAAAGGCCAAAATGTAAAACCTCAAACTATAAGAATCCTAGAAGAAAACATAGGAATCATCCTGGAGCACATTGAAGTAAGCAACAAATTCTTAACCAAGTCCCCAAAAGCAAGTGCTACAAAAGCAAAGATAGACAGGTGGGACCTCATCAAACTGAAAATCTTGTATAGAAGAAGAAACCATTAAGCCGGGCTCGGTGGCTCAGCCTGTAATCCTGTGTTTGGGAGGCCAAGGTGAGTGGATTGCCTGAGCCCGCGGGTTCAAGACCCACCGGGGCAACTTGGTGAGACCTCATCTCTACAATAAATCAAAAATGAGCTGGGCGTGGTAGCTCACGCCTGTAGCTCTAGCAACTTGGAAGGCTGAGGCAGAAGGATCGCCGGAGCCCAGCAGGTGGAGGTTGCACTGTACTCCAGTCTGGGCGACAGAGTGAGACTCCAACTCAAAAAAAAAAAAAAAAAAAAGAAAGAAAAAGAAACCATCGAGAGAGTAAAAAGACATAGCACAGAGCACAGAACAGGAAAGAATATTTGCAAATTATGCACCTGACAAAGGCCTAAGATTCAGGATCTACAAGAAACTCAAATGAAGTGAAAGGAAAAAACAAACAGCCCCGGCACAGTGAGTCACGCCTATAATCCCAGAGCTTTGGGAAGCCAAGTTGAAAGGATTGCTTGAGCTCACGAATTCGAGACCAACCTGGGCAACTTGGCTAGACCTCGTCTCTACAATAACTCAAAAAATTAGCTGGACTTGGTGGTACATGCATGTAGTTCCAGCTACTTCGAAGGTTGAGGAGGAAGGGTCACCTAAGCCCAGCAGGTCAAGGCTGCAGTGGCCATGAGTATGTGAGTGCCACCGCACTCCAGTCTGGGTGACAGAATGAAACTCTAACTTGAAAAAAAACAAACAACCCCATTAAAAAGTGGGCAAAGGACGTGAACAGACACTTCTCAAACATGCAAGCAGTCAACAGCCACATGAAAAAATGCTCAGTGTCACTAATCATCAGAGAAATTCAAATAAAAACTACAACAAGATACCGCCTAACTCCTTTAAAGATGGCTGTCATTAATAAGTCAAAATATCAACAGATGCTAAAGTCAATGTGGAGAAAAGGGAATGCTTCTACACTATTGGTGAGAGTGAAAGCTAGTTCAACCTCTATCAACAGCAGTGTGGCGATTCTTAAAAGATCTTAATATTGACTTTTCATATGATCCATCAATCCCTCTCCTGGGCATATACCCAGAGGAACATAAATCATACCAAAAAAAGAGACATGTGTAAATGCATGTTGATTACTGCACTAGTCACAATAACAAAAACATGGAATGAAGCCTACTGCTCACCAAAAGTGGACTGGATAAAGAAAATGTGGTACATATACACAATGAAGTATCATACAGTCATAAAGAATAAAATCATGGGTTTTGCAGCAAACTGAAGGAAGTTGGAGACCATAATACTAAGTGGACTATCACAGAAACAAAGACCTAAATACTGCATGTTCTCACTCATAAGTAGGCTTTGAACATTGGTCACATTAGCACAAGGGGTGGATTGGCAGTCACCGGGCTCAGCTAGGGGAGGGAGGGAAGAAGGAGGGTGAAGGGCACATGACAACCAAAGGGGCGAGTGAGGGCCAGTTAGAAGCCCACACTTCACCTGCATGCAGCCTACATATGTAGTTAATCCTCACTTGTACCCCACATCCCTACAATGAAATGAAGTTTAAAAAAACATACATGAGCAGGCCCTAACCCAAAGCAATTAAGTCAAATATCTGTGAATGAGTCTTTGTAGTTTTATTTAAAAAAAAAAAAAAAAAGCTTTTGGGAAATTCCAACGTGCAACTCCATTTGAGAATCACTGCAGCTCCTCCAGGAACTGTCCAATGTTTAAAGCCTCCTACTGGGAGAAAGCAACCCCAAGATAGTTTACAGTGTAATTAGAGGCAGCAGTCCTAGCAGCTATGGAAAACACTTCTAGATTCTTCTTTGCTGCAGCCACCAGCCTTTCCAAGGAAGGCATCTTAAATTGTCACTCACTCCCTCTCTCAATCTGTGCATAAGTTCCTTCCCAGCCCCAGTCTCCATAAGTTCTGCTGAGGAGCTCATTATCCTACACAAGAAGAGAAAGTGCATGATACAGAATTAAGAGCCATCAAAGCCCAACAATTCCAACTACACAAATCATTAAAGCATACTCTTCTGCTTACATAGTGCCTCAGCTGAGGAATATTCAAAGTGGTCCTTAGATTGTTGGGTTTCCTCCAGGCACTATAAAGGTTGATGGAATTTTCTTCTTAGAATAGTTCTAAAAGTTCTCATAAGTAAGTCTGGGAGCCTCATTTCTAATGTTTTCCTTTCTACGGCTGAATTCATGAAAAGGCAGAGAATCCAAAATTATATTCCTTAAACCTACAATATTTTCAGTCTTTTAGACATGTTGAAGATCTGTTAACCACCAACAGCTGTGTTATATAGTGGTTTTCTTTGGATAAAATTAAAGCTATTCATCCCCCAAATCCCTCTAGCTGCTTCAAGGTGTGTTGAGTCCAAAGCATAGTTAATTTAGTGTTTGCTCCGCTGTGGCTAATTAAAATATGCTTTAGGTGGTTCAGCATATTTTCTCATGCAACTTGCTCTCTGAACTGATCAAGTTCTCTTCGTCTTTTCATTTCTGTGATTCACTCAACGATCATGTTATTTGAGAATCTATGGCACAGAGAATAATCATTGGCCAACTTCAGGTGTAATGTAGAATTCATCCTTAATTTATTCTTTTGAGGAAAGTCATGCTCAAGCATTCTTTCATTCCTTGTCCATAGAGAGCTAAGCTTTCAGCCTAAATTGTGTTAATAGTAGCTTCCCAAATGGAATTCCAGCATGCCTTCAGACTCCTGCACCACAGGGATGCAGGTGGATGAGAAAAAGTGAAATTTAAATTGAGTCGGAAACTTCTGGACATTACTTTTACTAAATAACCTTGTAGCAAACCCATCTAATGAAAATCAGATCTCATTCAGAGCAGGAAAATTTGCCTTCCTGGATGAAACTAAATTGGTCCCATAAGATCTATTACTCCAAGAGCTAAAGGTCCTGTCTACACAGCACTAAATGAAGTGGTCGATGAATTTAGCCAAAATCTCTAATAAATAACAAAATATTCTCTTAAAGTTCAAATCCTTTTAGAGAACATATTGAACAGGTTGACTCGTGTTATTAATGGGTTTCAGGCACCCTTGTTCCTTGATCAAATAAATACACTGTTAATGAATAGATATGTTTGAATGGTTTCTGTGTGTTGAGTCAGAAAGGAGATCTGTGAGATGCAGACTGGTGCAGAAGAAACAGGGGTTCCACATGACTTCTGCTTTCCATTATAGGCTATGATGCAACATAACAAATATATGTTTTGAAATTCTTGCATTTTTCTCTCTTGCTGCCAAAAAAATCAGTCTTCTCCATTTTAGTTACCAGACCTAGCCTAACAAATAGCACATAGTTGATGCTGAAAGAATATGCATGACATGAATAAACAAGTGAATAAATGAATTAATATGTTCTAAGCATACAGGATCCATTAAGCCGCGAGGCCATAGCAACAAAAACACTCTCTTAAGAGCTATTACTCCTGGTAATAGAGACTGGTTCATTTTTATGTTTTCTTCTTCTCCCTGGTGCACAGCTAGTCCCCATTTGCAGCCTCCCATGCATTCGATGTGACCCTACAGTGAGATCTAAACAATGGAGCATGAGTGGAAATGGCACAAGCTTGACCAGTTTTACTCTTAAAATCATCCGTGCTCCTCCTCTTCCTGCTGATGAGATTGAAACACCAGCTAGCGTGGAGTCCACATGCGCGTGAGGGCAGAGCCACACCATCCGGAGCCCTGAGTGACAGTGAAGACTTCTCACCATCCCAGAAGCTATATTTGTTATTGCCCCAACTTTACAGCTGAGAAAACTGACTCAGAGATGTTAACCATTGACAATAAGGGTCAGTAAGGGATCTGAACTGGAGCCATTTCTACCTCCACCATCATATTCTTTCTCAAAACACTCAAAAGCTTGAAAGAAGTTTCTCAAACACAGGCCTCGAGCCTCCCTTAGGTGACCATTCCCACACCTGGCACAAAAGCGATGGTCTCTCCCAGTAGACCATCTGCCCAAAGATCAACCGACCCTGCAAATGCATCATGACAGTTCACCGACTCAGTGATTCTCCTCCAGATCTGCCCGGCTGTTGTATCCACTCCCCAAGTAATGCCATCCCACCTGCTCATCAATAGATTTTTTGACAGTAAGATAGAGTTTATGTATTCTGTAAGGTTTTCTTCATTTGAAAAAAAAAAGCATGTATACTATAAGAAAGGGATTGACTGTAGCGGGAAACTGTGGAGAGGGGTGTGGGTGGGGAGGTGTGGTTGACAGCAGTGTAAATCTGCCTGGGGAAGGGGGGGCACACCTCATCAGCAAGGGTATCTGCACAGTGAATATTTGTATACCTAACCCTGAAATATACCCCACAACTTTAAAATAACTTTATGATTTTTAAAGTTAAAAAAGAAAAAATAAAAAAGGCATGATTAAAAAAATACTGCAGATTGTGAATGATGCTGCAATAAACATACGTGTGCAGGTATCTTTTTTATAGAGTGACTGGAGTTCTTCAGGGTATATTCCCAGTAGGGGGATTGCGAGGTCTTATGGAGGTCAATATTTAGAGCTTATAGGAATCGCTACACTGTTTTCCACAGAGGTTGCACTAGTTTGCACTCCTACAACAGTGTAGAAGTGTTCCTTTTCGCCACACCCTCTCCAGCAACTGTTATTTTTTGAGTTATTGATAATTGCCATTCTGACTGGAGTTAGGTGCTATCTCAGTGTGGTTTTGATTTGCATCTCCCTGATGATTAGTGAGGTTCAACATTTTTTTCATGTGTCTGTTGGCTGCTCAGATGTCTTCCTTTGAGAAGTGTCTGTTCATATCTTTTGCCCATTTTATAATGGGGTTGTTTGTTTTTTTCTTTTCAGCACATTTGTGTTCCTTGTAGATCCAAGATGTTAAGCCTTTGTCAGACCTGGAGTTGGCAAATACTTTTTCCCAGTCTGCAGGCTGATAGCAAGAACCTGGAAGCAACCATGCTGTCCATCAAAAGAGGACTGGATTTTAAAAATGTGGTACATATACACGATGGAATACTACGCAGCCATAAAAAAGAACAAAATCATGAATTTCACAGTCACCTGGATGGAACTAGAGTCTATAATACTGAGTGATCTCTCACAGAAACAAAGATCTGAGTATCACATGTTCTCACTCATATAGTGGACCTTGAACATCCAATGTAATGCTATAAAAAAATGACTGACAGTGGTGGGAAACTATAGAGGGGGGAGGGAGATAGGATTAACGGTAGTAAATATCTGTCTGGGGCCAGGGAGACACCTCTTATCAACAAAGGTGCCTGAACGAAGCATATTTGCATACCTAACCCTTAACTGCACCCCACAATATCATAATAAAAAACACTGATTAAAAAAAAAGAAACTATTTAAAAATGATACAAAGACATACTAAAATAAACTAATAATCAAAATGGAAAAAAAATACTGCAGAAAACCAAACACCGTATGTTCTCACTTATATGTGAGACATAATCATATAATAGACACTGGGAACATTCAAAGAGGGAAAGGAGGAAGGGTGGCGAGGATTCGAAGTTACCTCTTGGGTACACGTTCAGTCTCTGGGGAATCGGTCACCTGAAGCCCTATCCCCACAAGTACGCAATATGATCGTGTAACAAACACGTACTTGTACCCCCTTAAATCCAAAATAAAATTTTTAATTGCAGAAGGTTAGCCAAAAAAACACTGCAAGTCTGACTATTTTGCTATAAAAAAACATTTGCATTAATCTATTCAGAAACAAGAAGGCGATAACTGTCAAATTCATTTAAAGGTTATATGTAGCAATGTCCAAACATTTTTATGACATACAATAACATTTAAGGTGATAGAAATGATTTAGAAATCAGAATGTTCTCTTTAACTGAGATGTCTAATGAGCAGAAGCTTAATTCACTTATCCAATAAAACTCCCCAGGGCAGGGAAGCCTTCAAGGTGGGACACGAAACTGAGCTCCAGGGGTGCAGAGGGGTACCCACACAAGTGGATGGAACTTTAAATGGCCTTGTATAAAAGGAAGGTTATCTCCAATGTCCTTGATCATGCACAATCCACCTAGAGGAGAAACAAGTGTCTTGTCCCTGAAACTCCCCGCTTACAGAGCATGGAAACGCATCTGCATGGAGAAGACCATTAAGAGTCTTGTGCATTTCACAACATTATAGGTTATGATAGGATTTAATCTCAAGAGACTGCAGCTGACCCACGAAAGCAAAGGGCAAAGACAGCTGACCACAGGTCCCAATTCTTCTCGTGTGCCTTCCTGGACTGAAATTAATATACAAAATCTTTTCAGTGAATCGGTAAGCATGTGTCCTCTGAGAACATCAGAGCTGATAGTCATTTGGGCAAGAGCTTATCCCATATTCTGCCCTTGTCTTCTATGTTCTCCAGGGCACCTGCTGCTCTAGAGCCCCAATACTAACGGCGCAGAAACACTTTGGAGTCAAGCGACCTCTGCTGAATAAATACAGGGCCTAAACGACCATGGCCGTGAACAAATAGCTGTTTTCATCTAAATCTTTTCAATGAAACTGGGTGTGCTTAGGTTCCAAAAACGGTGGAGTTTGGGGGGGGTTGTGTTTTGTTTGTTTGGGGTTTGTTTGTTGGTTTGTTTGTTTGTTTGTTTGAGATAAAGTCTCACTATGCTGCCCAGGCTGGACTCAAACCCTCGGGCTTAAGGATCCTCCTGCCTCAGCTTCCCAAATAGCTGGGATTACAGACACACAAACAAAATGTCAACAGCTGCAAATACTGTTATTTATTATATCACTGTTTTGCAAAAATCTTTAGTTGAGACAGAAAAGTCCCCCAAAGTTATGGGCAGAACTATGGCACGGGGGTCGCAAAAGTCCGTTTGATACAGCCCTGGAACATGTTCTCTATTTGACTCTCGCCTATATGTGATAATATGGATACAGAAATGGTCAGGGGACAGGCTTTTGGTGTTAAAAGTATTTTATTTGCCATTGAAATGGATGCTTGCCTATTATTGGGGGCTATTGGGCCCTTTCCAGGATAAGTAAGGAAGAGATATTAGAGCAGAGAATGTGGTCAAAGTCTCTGTTAAGGGGACCCTCCGTGTCCAGCTCCTCTTGCCTCTCAGAGCCCTTTGGTTTCCTACACATCTACGTACGTGAAGGTTCAGGTTCAGCCAGGTGTGAAGCAGAAAGGGAATGTCTAGGAGGATCCCAAAATTCATACTCTTCTACCAGTCCCAAACTGAAAATAAGCCTCCACCCACCACTGGTTTATAAATCAACTT
This sequence comes from Cephalopachus bancanus, assembly GCA_027257055.1. NCBI lineage: Eukaryota > Metazoa > Chordata > Mammalia > Primates > Tarsiidae > Cephalopachus > Cephalopachus bancanus. The sequence continues at coordinate 2,855,815 of JAPVLO010000140.1, forward strand.
ATATGTTGTAAAGACATCAAGACCAGTTATGAGTCTCAAGGGTAACTCATGTGAGACAGGAATCACGCAAAGTCTTGGCTACACATTGTCAGTGGGGCTGTACCACCCCCAAGGGAAGGAAAACTGGTTCTTGGGAGAAGAGATGCGAAAAAATCTTGATATTATAATGGCCTGTGGTCTTTCTAAGCTCTGCCCTACCTGATAAAACAGTATTTATCAGTATTTAATTTATCTTATTAGGGAGAAATTAATTTCAATTATATTAATTAATTCATTGATATAAATCAAAATTTTCTCCATGGAAAGGCGATAATGAAGAAGAATTTGAGAAACATTGGCCTAGACCTAAAAATAGCACTAAATTTGGTTTTGTTAATGATATTTATCTTATCCATTTAATAACAGAGATCGTCTTTAGTGTTTTAGCTTCCATAATATCACATGAGCACACCTTGTACCAGTATACTTCCAGACATGCCAGGTAGTCACTGCCCTTTCTGTGATACTTAGACTTCATTGCCCAAGTGTATCAAGACCCAGGCTGTAATGGTCACTATGTCTAACAGGGAGTAGGAGCATGGAAGTTGCGAAAACTTACTCAGCTCTGTGTGCTAGGCACTGTTCACACACTGTAAACACCCAAAGCTATGGACTCCCAAAACAACTCTATGAAGCAGGTACTAATAATAGTGTCCCCATATTTTAGATAGGAAGAAATTAAATCAAGAAAAGTTAAGTGCTACGCCATGTTATGTGCAAACACCAAATGCCAGAGTCAAAGTTAAAACCCTGCTATTCTGCTAGTCTGCTAGACTACAGAGCTCACTTCCTGAAGAACTCCACACTACTGCCTTGCATTTGCTTATCTCATAGGATTATTGTAAGATATAAAAGAGATGGTGACTGACTGAACAAATCAAAATGTAAAAAATAATCAAGATCAATATTGTCAAGGTTGTAGTTCTTCTCAAACTGATCTAAAGATTCAACGCAATCTCAATCAAACCTCAGCAGGTTATTTTGCGGATATCAACAAGGAGATATTTTTTAATCTTCAAAGATATTTTATTTTGTATTTTGAATATCAGAAGCAGAAGGATGACTTAGACTAATCCCTTCATGGTAGACTATCATCACCATTTTCCACAAAGCCCCAATTTTGTTTTACTTTCATACATTTTTTTTAATCCCCAGTTCTCACTCTCCCATTTCTCCATGGCAATCATTCTAATGTGTTTGACATCTATTCTTTAGTAAGTAAGTATCCTTTTTAGGTTTGCCATGTAATATATATATTTATTTGCATAAATTAATCCATACTTTTTTCTTTTAACAAAGACTATTTTTTTACATTTATTTCAGAGTTTTAGGGTACATGTGAGGATTTGCTACATAAAATTTGCATGAAAGTGAGGTTTGGGCTTCTAACAAGCCCTCTTTCCACCTAGTAATGGGCATGGGACCCGATGGGTGATTGTGTGGCCCTTATCACCTTCAGCAGTACCCAGCATCTGTTGTTCCTGCCTTTGAGCCCAGGTGCCCAACGTTCAGTGCCCACTTGTGAGAACATGCGGTATTTAGTTTTTTTGTTTCTGTGATAGTTCATTTAGAATGATGATCATACATGTTGCTTCAAAGGACATGATTTTATTCTTCTTTATAACTTCATAATATTTCATCATGTATATGTACCATATTTTCTTTAACCAGTCCACTTTCAATGGTCATTTGGGTTGGTTCCATGTTTTTGCTATTGTGATTTGTGTGGCAATGAACATATACATGCACATGTCTTTTGGTAGAGTGATTTATGTTCCTCAGGGTATATTTCCAGGAGTGGGATTAATGGGTCAAATGGTAGCTTAATTTTTAATTCTTTGAGAAATCACCCACTGCTTTTCACCAAGGTTGAACTAGTTTACATTCCCACCAAAAGTGCAGAAGAATTTCCTTTTCTTCATAGCCTCACCAGTATTGTTGTTTTTTAACTTTTTAATGAGCCATCCTAAACAGTATGTGGTTCTATCTCATTATAGTTTTGATTTGCTTTTTTCTGATGGTTAGTGATGTTGAGCATCTTTTTTTATATTTGTTGGCTGCTTGTATGACTTCCTTTGAGAAGTGTCTGTTCACTTTTTAATGGGGTTATTAGTTTCTTTTTCTGTCAATCTGTTTGAGTTCCTTATAGATCCTGGATGTTAGGCCTTTGTTGGATGCATAGCTTGCAAATATATTTTCCCATTCTGTAAGCTGTCGATTTACTCTCTTGATGGTTTCTTTTGTTAGCTTGATAAGGTCCCTCCTGTCAATTTTAGCTTTTGTTGCATTTGCTTTCCAGGACTTGGCCATTAATCCATTGCCTCCTCTGATTTTTAGGAGGGTGTTCCCTAAGTTTTCTTCTAAGATTCTTCTGGTTTGAAGTTTCACATTTAAGTCCTTTTTCCATTTTGAGTTATTATTTTGTCTATTTGATGATAGATAAGGGTCCAGCTTCATTCTTCTGCATGTGATCAGTCAGTTTTCCCAACATCATTTGCTAAATATGGTTTACTTTTCCAATGTTTGTTTTTGTTCAGTTTTGGTTGAAAGTCTATGGTTTTATTTTCAGATTCTCTGTCCTGTTTTATTGGTCTATAAGTCTATTTTTATACTTGTACCGTGCTATCTTGGTTACTGTAGCCTTGCAGCAGTTTGAAGTCAGAAGTGTGATGCCACCAGCTTTGTTCTTTTCGCCAAGGATTGCTTTAGCTTTTCCGGTTCTTTTTTGCTTTCATATAAATATCAGTATTGTCTTTTCTAGACCTGTGAAAAAATGATGCTGGTAGTTTGAAAGGGCTTTGTTGAATCTGTAGATTGCTTGAGGTAGAATGGACATCTTAACAATATTGATTCTTCCAGTGAGATGTTCTTCCATTTGTTTGTGTCATCTTTGATATATTTGAGCAATATTTTATAGTTCTCCTTGTAAAGATCTTTTACCTCTCTGGTTAGATAAATGCCAAAGTATTTTATTTTTATGTATATACTCTTGTAAATAGGATTGTGTTTTTTATTTGGATCTCAGTCTACTTTCAACAAGTTAATTATAAAGTTTATATGGAGAGGAAAAAGATCCAGAACAGTCAACACAACATTGCAGAAGAACCAAGCTGGAGGACTAACACTACCCAACTTTAAGTCTTATAGATAATCAAAACAGGGTCTTATTAGCAAAAAATAGAAGTGTAGATCAATGAAACAATAGACAGCCCAGACACAGGCCCACATTAAATAGCCAATTGATCTTTGACAAAGAAACAAAGGCAATACAAAGAAAATAAGATAGTTGCATGGGAATCTTTCTACCTTCCACTCAAGTTTGCTATAAACCTAAAACTACTCTTTTAAAAAGTCTATTTAAAGTGAGGGGAGAAAATATCAGGATAAGCTCATAGATCAAGACTAGGAAGATGAAGAAACAAGAGTCTTTTCAATCTTCTGAGATAAAGGTGATGAGGACAGCACTTAAGAAGCAGACACAGAAATATACAAGGGGGGGACCCCCCCAAAAACAAAATTATCTTTTTGGAGAGTGGGCTCCTTGTAGTACATGCAGAATTTGTTCCTCGGAATCAAACAGTCAACCAAAGTTTTCATCTGGAAGTTTTCAGAACGGTGCATCTCAATTTGCAGAAGAAACGTCCCAAGTTGTGGCAAACAGGTGGCTGGGACTTGCACTAGGACAACGTACCTCCCCATGCCATGCTGAGTGTTCAGTAGTTTTTGACCAAAAGCAGCATGACACTTGTGCCCCATCTTCCCTATTGATCCACTCTTGCTGAGTGACTTTTTTGTTGTTGTTGATTCCCTGGATGAAAAAAGTTCTCAAAGAAAAACAATGCACTGAGGTAGAAAATGTGAAACAAAAAATGGCAGAAGCACTAAAAGGCATCAAAGTTGACACATTCCAAAACTGTTTTGAGCAGTGGAGAGAGCATCTCAACAGGTGTACTGCATCAACTGGAGAGTACTTTGAAGGTGCATATAAGAATACATACCTTTTTATAAATAAATTCCAGTTGGGGGGGGATTCCTGTTCACAAAAGCAGAACCTTCTCAACCCTCAGATAACAAGAGAATTCGGCCAGGAACACTGTTATCCAGGCATCTAGGGACCACTCACGCAAGGGCTGAGAAAATAATTGATTATCTGTATTGACCAGATGTGTTTGTGACCAAAACACTCCTGAAACCTCTCCTTGCTGTCTCCATGTCCCACCCCAGGACAAGCCCTTCTCCAGAGGCGAAGCTTCCACCTCCTCACTCATCTACAACTTCCTGAATGTGAAGTACATTTACAAAAATGTAAAGGGTGTACTAGTTAATCACTTGTTGAATTCTTATAACAATATTGGAAACAATATACATCACTTCAACACAGACAAATGGCCACAGATCACTGAGGGGACCATGGAAATGAATGTTCTAAAAGAGCCAGAAACCAGGAAGCTCTGCTTCCTGGAGTCAAATACAGGCCAAAAACCATTCTCACCTGGTAGTCTCAAACACATCACATGACTCAAATCGAAGGTGCTGCCAAAAATTGAGATCAAAAAGAGTAGGAAGAAGAAGGGGGAAGAGAGACTAGCATTTCCACGCAGGATCATAGTAAAGGCACTTAACAGCCTGACACACACTGTGGCACCTTAGAAACAAAAGGTCTCCAGGCAAACGCAAACAAACTTCTCTCCCTGCTGTGCCTGCATTTCATAACTCTTGTTGCACTTCCTAACGTGGAGCCACTCCATCTATGAGGTCATCTGTTTTCCTGGGAACTCAGTTACAGGCCTTGCCAATCACTCGAACTGCAGCTCTGGCCAGGAACGTTGTGTGAGGAAAGAAAAGCATACAGCCCTATGCTGCTCTCTCTCTAAGGTCAGTCAAAACATGTGAATCCCGTAGGATTGCCTTAAAAAAAAAAAAACTATGCATACACAGATAACAAGTTCCAAATGTTGTATTTTTAAAGGTATGTTCGTTTCAAATCATGTGTTTTTAATCTGTGACAAAACATTCTGAGTTATAATTATTCCAATTCCACGCATTATCCAAAATCCAAGAGATAACATGCAGAAGTGATGAATGTGTTATTGGTGATACGGAGTCAATCTGCTGATTCAAAACAACAGAGTTACACAGAAAGAGAAGAAACGGTGAACAACAGATCCAATTTTCATTATGCCGGCTCATTGAACAGACCAGTTTCAGGCCCTCCAGCTGCAAAGCAAAGGATCCTCACAATGCAGAAAGACTCTGGTGTTAGTCATTGATGCCTTAGAGTACATTTGAATTACTCAAACCCCATACTATTTGCATTTGAAAACGTGCCTGAAATCAGAAAATAAAAGTTTTCCTGGTAATTAAGGGAATTTGAAACCGCAATGAAAAGATAAGATACATGCAGACGAAGGAAACACCGTGAAATCCACAATATGTTTAAGAAAAAATGGTTTACCAAGGATGTTTTTAATTACACACTGTTGATAATACAGCTTTAGTGACTCCTTAGCATTAAAACTATAGTATATATTGCGGGATTTCTTTCTTTTGTCAAATCTCATTAAGCATCAAGGCTTCAAAAAAAGTTTATTTGTTTGTTGGTTTGTATTGTTCTCATTAAGTATTGCCCATTGTTCAATGCATATTTTAAAATGGAGAAAATAAAACAGTGATTACAAAGGCCTGATTTATCTGATCGTACCCCTGAGGTTTATGTTAAAGTTATGGACATGCATGAACTTCTACCTCCAACCAAATTACGGCACACTGACCAAGACAGAATCACTTCGGGTACATTTCTGAATTCCAAATTCTGAGTTCCAAATTCAGAGTTCCAAATTCTGAGTTCCAAATTCATTTCTGAATTCCAAAGGAAGGAAACAGACATTGTCAAATTAGAAAAAAGAAAAAGAAGCCTCTCGGTCAGGATCCATGAATAATAGAATGGAAGTGGATAATTGATTTGATTCAAGCAGGTCTGAACTTTGCTCTGCACCGTGGATGATCTGGCATTTTGCTATTTACAGGTGAGCTTCTGACAGGAACACTGGCACAGGGAGCCCAATCCTGTCTCTTTTTACTTTCTGTGATGACAGCCAACACCACCGCTGGGGAAAGGAAAGACAGTCGCTAAATGAAAACCCCTTATAGACTTCAATTAACTTCAAAATTGTTACAAATGTTGGTGTATTTTCAGAATGAGCTTAAAACATACCATCTCTCACAGAGTTTTGTGGAGGAAATGAGATTGATAAATGAATACTCCTTGATATGAAACCTAAAACTTCCATGAGAAAATAAACCCAATTTGGGTTGCTAATGGATATAATAACCTCAGCCTGATGGAAATCAAATTTCCAAGGAACTCTATCTATAATAAATGATTATATTATCTGGGGTAAAAAGGAAATACCCTGTGAGTACATATTCCAGAAGAAAACCACGCCATTAACTGAAGTGAGATATCTTCTCATTCTGATATGAAGTGACAGAAATGAAGACAAAATCACACCATATCTGCATGAAATACTGAACCAATTTTAGAAATTATTACAAAAAATTACTATTTCTTGTATGCATATTCATATATTTGTTGCATACTTTCAATATGCAAACTACTGTACCAGAGAATGCTATACTTCGAAGAAAAATAAGATAAAGTTATTTCTAGTCTCAATGGTATAATCACACAGACATACACATAAAAGTTACCCAAACACCCTCAGTATTTCAGACCTATTGGAAAGAGATGTCTTCTGAATGTACTACAATGTTTTCGCCGTAGAACACACACAAGCAAACACAATCTGAAGGCTCTATCCCGCGGTGGCTGCATTGGGCTCAACATTATTTAGCAGACATGCTGCACTTGGAAACAGATTTGAATAACTTGTAACGTGCCCACAGAGTCTGACTGCGGAGCTTTAGTTTCCGTAGAATTCAGTCACGTGTATGTGAAGAGTTTCTTAAATGGTGAAAAAAAAAAACAGCTCTCCTAATAAGCTAAATATTTTCTTTCTGTCGGGGAGCAGCAGTTTATGCCTGTAATCCCGGCACTTTGGGAGGCAGAGTTGGGAGAGTCACTTGAGTCTAGAAGTTCAAGACCAGCCTGACACAGTGAGAACTCCACTATACAAAAATAAAAAAAAATCAGCTGGACATGGTGCGGCATGCCTGCAGTCCCAGCTACTCAGGAGACCGAGACGGAAGGATCGCCTGAGCCCAGGAGTTCAAGGCTGCGGTGAGCCATGATTGCCCCACTGCATTCAGCCTGGGCAGCGGAGTGAGACCCCAACTCAAAAAAACAAATAAACAAAAGCAACAAAATTTCTGCACATTCTTATTTTGTTAAGAATATCTCCCGAAATGTGGTATATACACCAAGGAATGCTATTCAGCCACCCAAAAAAATGAAACAATGTAATTTGCAGCAACTTGGATGACACTGAAAAACATCATCCTAAGTGAACTAAGGCAGGAGCAGAAAACCAAACACCACCACGTGTTCTCACTTATAAGTGAGAGCTGAACCAAGGAGCTCCAAATCTGCAAAGACATGGAGAATAGGATAATGGACACCAGAGACTCAAGGGAGAGGGAAGGAAAAATCACCTATTGGGTACAACATGCACAGGTGGGAGTGATGGGTACACTTAAAGCCCAGAGTTCCTCACCACTACACAACACCATTTAACCAAAAACTATTTGTATCCACTAAGCTATTGAAATAAAGAGAAAAAATAGGCCAGGCTCAGAGGCTCAGCCTGTCATCCCAGCGCTTTGGGAGGCCGAGGTGAGTGGATTGCCTGAGCCCACAGGTTCGAAACCCGCCTGGGCAACTTGGCGAGATCTCATCTCTACAATAAATCAAAAATCAGCCGGGCGTGGTAGCGCGCGCCTGTAGTTCCAGCTACTTGGAAGGCTGAGGCGGAAGGATCACCAGATCCCAGCGGATCGAGGCTGCGGTGGCCGTGAGCATGCCACTGCACTCCAGCCTGGGCAATAGAGTGAGACTCCAACTCAAAAAAAAAAGAGAGAAAAAAATAATATCCCTATATTACCAACAGCTCAGAAGTTAATATAACCTTATATATAATTATCATCAGCTTTAAATTACAAAAACCTTGTTCAGTAAATTTCAACTTGCATAAGAATTACATGTAACTACCAAAATAGGAATAAAAATAACAGCTTTTTTCGACTGGGCGCAGTGGCTCACACCTGCAATACCAGCACTTTGGGAAACGAAGGCGAGAGGATTGCCTGAGTTCAGGGGTCCAAGACCAGCCTGGGCAACTTGGCAAGACCCTGTCTCTACAATAAATTAAAAAATTAGCCTGGCATGGTGGTGTGCACCTGTAGTTCCAGTTACTTGGAAGGCTGAGGTGGAAGGATTGCCTGAGCCCAGCAGGTCGAGGTTGCAGTGGCCATGAGCATGCCACTGCACTCCAGTCTGAGTGACAGAGTGAGACTTCAACTCAGAAAAAACCCCAGCTTTTTCCAGTTTTTACTGTGTATCAACTGCTATGTTTATGTGTCTGTTGATCTCATTTGAACATCAAAACAACTTCTTCAAGAAGATATTCTGTTTAAACCACTTTTAAACAAGTGGACACTAGTAGTCAGGGTGCTTAAATTATGTGATACTGTCTGCCCTCCAACCAAGAAATGCAAACTGGTTTTATACTTATTTGTGACTTTAAGACGCAACCCTAGCACATTTAAACAAAAAGTGAGTGCCCATGGAAAAAATCATTCTCATATTTTTTGCTAATACATGCACATGCATCCTATTTGACATAATAACACCATCACATTCTGTTCCACGTTGGAATGTTCATACCTTGATCAACCTAGAAACACGTATCTCTGGAAGTCTGATTAGAGACGACCTTCTTCCTGACATGGGCATCATCCTGTGTCCAGTCTCCTCCCGGCCTTGGACAGCCTCTTACCTAGTATTCCTGGTGTCCTTGTCCTCCAGCCTGTTCCTCGTCCTCCCTCTGGTTCTTGCAGCCACAGCCTCATGGCCAGATCAGACCAGCAGTACCCACCTTTCTGCCCATCTTCTTCTGGTGATGGTTTCTCTCCCCACACTTTCCCAGCCAAGCTGTGTGAAGGGAATCTACACTGGTTTCCTCCCATTTAATTCCCACCCCTGCGCTCTGTTTCCTGCCCTCATCTCCACGCTTTCTCGGGCTCCTTTGTGATTGCTCCATCTCCTCCTTTTTATTTCTTTTTGAGTTGGAGTCTCATTCGGTCGCCCAGACTGAAGTGCAGTGGCCGCTCCCGGCCACCGCAGCCTCGACCTGCTGGGCTCCGGAGGGCCATCCTTCCCCTCAGCCTTCCAAGTAGCTGGAACCACAGGCACGTGCTACCACACCCGGCTGATTTTTTGATTTATTGTAGAGATGAGGTCTCACCTGCCCAGGCAAGTCTCGAACCCGTGGACCCAGGCAATCCACTCACCTCGGCCTCCCAAAGGCGCGGGATTACAGGCTGAGCCACCACGCCTGACCTAGAATTGCATTTAAATATAACAGTTTTGTTAGCACATATTTGTCATATACGTTGGTCTTTTAAGATGAGTTTCTATTTTTTCAGGGGTGGGCCTGGAGAACTTTATAGCTAGTGGAATTTAGGCTAAAACTGTCAAGTAGTATTGTGAGTGTCTCGCGGGGGGCAGCTGTCGTCCTGGTTCCTGTATTGTGGTGCCTAATTCCATAGCCTGACTTTTCTATTGATGAGCTTCCACAGGCCCCTGAGTGCTCAGGATCCTGGTCTGTGCGGTAATAATAACCCTCCCTCAGTGAGCTGTTGAGGAGATAATATGAGTTAAGGTGTGTAGAGAATCAGGCCGGAGTGCGAAATCTTAACCCTCAAACTTCCCTTTTATGCAAATCCATACGCATATATGTATTTTGTGGCCACCGAGCCCGGCTGTCTCCTCCTTTTAATGGAAGTGTTTCCTCACTCCACACCCTCCCTGAGCTGGCTCCTCCACAGATGCCAGCAACAACCACCACCTCTGTCTCAAACCAGACTGCTCTGGTGAGCGTCCGACTCGCGTCCGACCTCTACAGGACACTCCATCTGTAGGCTCCCGGGCTGCTCGCACTCCTGCCTAACACCCGGCCCAACCCTGCTCTTCACGTGTTCCCGTCTCATGACCACAAGTCACCCGCATCATCCTGACCTCTAGTCACGAAATCCAGCAGATGTCTTGTCTCAAATAGTTTATGAGTCCATCTCATCCTCTCTAAACCCCTGACCCCTAAGCTATGGGTCCCCGCAGCCACTGTCACCTGGGCTATTATGACAGCCCCCTCCCGATTTCCCTGACCCGGCTCTGCCCCGGGGAATTCCATCCTCCACGCTGCCATTGGATGGTTTCGAACACATGAAGCCTGCTTATGTCATCCCCTCGCCGGGAGGCACCCAAGAGCCCACATCCCCTGCCCCGTTTCAGCTATATCCAGCACCATTTCCGGGATACGCTTGACATTTTCACAGAACCAAATGCTGCGGTCCGTCCCGAGTGGCCTTGCAGTCCCAGAGGAGATTGGAAATGGGAAATGGGTTAGGGAACAATTCCTGGGGGCAAAGAAACACACCTCTCCTCTCTCACAAAGGAAGCATGCCGTGGAATATCACACACACAGGCTTGGGCGCCAGCCTAGGTCAGCCCAAGCTAGTGTACCCTAAAAAATTAGACAACTGACCCTTTTCGCAAACTACCTGGCTCTGAAAACGACCTTTGTCTATGCCCATTTTACTGCCACATTTCTAAACACCCTGTAGGCAGGCCATGTTTTGGGACATTTCATATTCTTGCTGTCCACCAGCACACAGCAACTTTGTAAACAATAAATATCCAATAATTGCTTAGCAATGTATTTGGGCGTCATCTATTGGACATCATCTTTGTGCCACAAAATACATATATGCGTATGGATTTGCATAAAAGGGAAGTTTGAGGGTTAAGATTTCGCACTCCGGCCTGATTCTCTACACACCTTAACTCATATTATCTCCTCAACAGCCCACTGAGGGAGGGTTATTATTACCGCACAGACCAGGATCCTGAGCACTCAGGGGCCTGTGGAAGCTCATCAATAGAAAAGTCAGGCTATGGAATTAGGCACCACAATACAGGAACCAGGACGACAGCTGCCCCCTGCGAGACACTCACAATACTACTTGACAGTTTTAGCCTAAATTCCACTAGCTATAAAGTTCTCCAGGCCCACCCCTGAAAAAATAGAAACTCATCTTAAAAGACCAACATATATGACAAATATGTGCTAACAAAACTGTTATATTTAAATGCAATTCTAGGTCAGGCGTGGTGGCTCATGCCTAAATCCCAGCATTTTGGGAGGCCAAAGAGAGGATTGCCCAAGCCCGGGAATTCAAGACGAGCCTGGGCAATATGGCGAGACCTCATCTCTATAATAAATCAAAAAACCAGCGGGGTATGACGGCACACACCTGTCTAGTCCCAGCTACTTGAAAGACTGAGGTAGAAGAATCGCTTGGGCCCAACAGGTTGAGTCTGCAGTTGCTCTACTTGTGTCACTGCACTCCAGCCTGGGTGACAGAGTGAGACTGCACTCCAACCTGGGTGACTCTGACTTTAAAAAAAAAACTACTAAATATTTTGAACAAGAACTTAAGCCAAGAATTTATCCTCTTTCACATCTGACTAGCGATAGTTTATGACTATATCACGCAGAGCATGACATAGAAACATTAAGAGGGAAATATTGATTGAACCCTTCAGTAGACTCCAGGAATAAGCTTTCATTACAGTGAGATTTAGAAGGAACATAACATTTAAAGCCCCGTCGGGCTTATAAAAATGAATGGTTTCATATATATGGAAGGATAGTGATTTGAAGAACTTACACTATATACCCTCCATCTCCCACACACCCTTGTTCCCCCGGGGCCCCTGCTACCAGCCCAGACAACTGGGGTGCTCCAGTCTCATGCCCTCAGGGTCAAGTTGTTACTACAGAAATACAGAAAGTTACTGCACAGGTTGGTTTTCCTAAATATTTCACACATGGAACATTATACATATAAAATGTATATGTAAACCACAAAAGGCTTATAATAAAATAAACTCCAATGTGCCCAGCAGTCAGTGGTCCAAGCTCAGTTTCAGGGTTCCAAATACAATTTTGAATCTTTGGAGGAGACGATGGCCTTGTGAGGCATTTTGAGGCCTTATGAGGAGGGCTTACAAGCTGCGATTGCATTGTTTGAACTCTGACTTAAACAATAAGCACAGAAGCAAGTAGTAAGGTTTTAGTAAGTTTTTTAGGAATCCTTTGCGCTTTTTCTTTCCAACTTAGGTGAGGCAGAGAGGCTCTCTCAAAGAAGGGTGGTAAGAGGAAGGGTCATTTTGCCAACAAGATGTAGTGAGAATCACCAACAACATTCACAAATGTGTCTGCGGAGCTGGAATGGGCTTCAGGAAGTGCGCCCCTTGGATACTCAAAAAGATCTAGCCAGGCTTGGTGGCTCAGCCTGTCATCCCAGCGCTTTGGGAGGCCGAAGTGAGTGGATTGCCTGAGCCCGCAGGTTCGTAGACCCACCCAGGCAACTTGGCAAGACCTCATCTCTACAATCATTCAAAAATCAGCCGGGCATGGTAGCACGCGCCTGTGGTTCTAGCTCCTGGGAAGGCTGAGACAGAAGGATCGCTGGAGCCCAGCAGGTCGAGGCTGCGGTGGCCGGGGCATGCCACTGCCCTCCAGCCTGGGGACGGAGTGAGACTCCAACTTAAAAAAAAAAAAAAAGAGAGAGAGAGAGAGAAAGAGATCTGGAAACTTGCCAAGAAGGAGATGGAACTCCAGATGTGTCCATTGATACCAGCTCACCAAAGCTGCCTGGGCCAAAGGACTAGGAATGTTCATACTGTATTTGTGTATTAGTCCAGAAAACATAACGAGGATGAAGATTCATCAAACAAGTTCTATACTTTGGTTGTCTATGTACCTGTTAACGCTCTCAAAAATCTACAGATGGTCAATATGGATTAGCACTAACCACTTATCGTCAAATACATCAACTAAAGTTATAGAGCTGCCAAAAAAGTAATAAAAGTTTGTTGATTCAGACTCAGATAAAGATCCCATGAGGCAAAAGACTGGAGAATTATCGGGGCAGCAAGAGTAAGATACTCGTGACAACTTCTCAGCATCCTTGGGCCTATGTCCCCACCCCTTAGCTCCAGCAGTTACAGAAAGTCCCAGTAAATTTGGGAACCCACGAGTTTCTGTATGGAACTCTGGAGGATGGTGACATGGACTGGGAAGAGGGAAAAAAGACAGAAGGAAAGTCTCATGTGCTCTGAGCTTAACCTAAAATCACCATATTTGCTGGACATGTTCTAAGATTTTGTTTTCTTTTTTAAATTTATTTTAAAGATGTGGGGTACAATTCAGGATTAGTTATATACAGCTGGTCATTTTACAGTTAAAATTAGGGCTTCACCTAGGTCCCAAATTTTCCTGGTTTGAGACAAGGCACCCTTATGAATTCCATGTGCTCCCCCAACCCTACCCTTGGCGGTTTCCCACTACTGCCAATCCCTTTCTTATAGTATCATGATTATTGTCTGGGGTCCACTTATGAGTGAGAACATGTGGTACTCAGTTCTCGGTTTCTGTGATAGATCACTGAGCATTATAGACTCTAAATCCATCCAAGTTGTTGCAAGGTTTATCATTTTGTTCTTTTTTATGGCTGTGTAATGTTTCATCATGTATATGTTCCACGTTTTTTTTCATCCAGTCCACTTTCAATGGGCAGCACAATTGGTTCCATGTTTTTGCAATTATGAACAATGCTGCAGTAAACATGCGTGTGCAGGTATCTTTTTCATAGAGTGACTTGAGTTTCTCCAGATATATTCCCAGAAGGGAGCTTGCTGGGTTGTACGGAAGGTCAACTTTTAGGTCTTTTAGGAATCACCACACTATTCTCCACAGAGATTGCACTAGTTTCCACTCCCACCAACAGTATATAAGTGTTTCCTTTTCCTCACATCTTCTCCAGCATCTGTTGTTTTTTGAGTTATTGTTGATGGCCATCCACTGGAGTTAGGTGGTATCTAAATGTGGTTTTAATTTGCATTTCTTTGATGATGAGTGAGGTTGACCATTTTTTTATGTATCTGTTGGCTGCTCGTATGTCTTCTTTTGAGATGTGTCTATTCATATCTTTAGCCCACTCTTTTTTTTTTTTTTTTTTTTTTTTTGAGTTGGAGTCTCACCCTGTCGCCCAGACTGGAGTACAGTAGTCACTCCCGGCCCCCGCAGCCTCAGCCTGCTGGGCCCCGGCGATCCTTCCGCCTCAGCCTTCCAAGTAGCCGGAATTACAGGCACGCGCTACCACGCCCGACTAATATTTTTTTTTTTTTGATTTATTGTAGAGATGAGGTCTTGCTGCCCAGGCGAGTCTCGAACCCGCGGGCTCAAGGCAATCCATTCACCTCAGCCTCCCAAAGGCACGGGATTACAGGCTGAGCCACCGAGCCCGACTTAGCCCACTTTTTAATAGGACTGTTTGTTTTTATCTTTTCAGCACGTTTGAGTTCCTTGTATATCCTAGCTGTAAAGCCTTTGTCAGATACATAGTTGACAAATAATTTTTTCCATTCAGTGAACTGTCTCCCCACTCTCCTGATGGTTCCTTTTGCCTTGTAGAAGCTTTTCAGTTTCATGAGGTCACATTTTATCTCTTATGGCATAGGCATTTGGGGTTCTGATCAGGATTGGTTTCCAGTTCCGATTCCTATAGTGTGTTTTGTGCATCTTCTAAGATTCTTACAGTTTGAGGGTTATGTTTAGGTCTTTGATCCATTTAGAGTTTGTTTTTTTATATGGTGATAGTTAAAAGTCTTGTTTTAATATTCTGCATGTGGTCAGTCAGTTCTCCCAGTGCCATTTATTAAAGTTCTCCTCTCCCCAGTGGAGGCTTTGTCAAAAATTAGTTGGTTGAGAATTCGAGGTTTTGCTTCTATCCTGTTCCATTGGTCTATATGCCATTTTTGTACCAATACTAGGCTGTTTTGATTATTGTAGCCTTATAATAAAGTTTAAAGTCTGGAAATGTGATACCTCCCACTTTGTTTCTTTTGCTGAGAATTGTGTTGTCTATTCGTGATCATTTATGTTTCCATATGAATTCCTGTATTGTTGTTTCCAATTCTGAGAAGAATGATGCTGGTAATTTAATGGGTATTGTGTTAAATCTGTAGATTGCCTATGGCAGGATGGACATCTTAACAATGTTGATTCTTCCAATCCATGAGTATGGAATATTTTTCCATTTGCTTGTGTTATCTTTGATTTCTTTGAGGGATATTTTGTAGTTTTTGTTGTAAAGTTCTTTCACTTCTCTGGTTAGGAAGATGCCAAGGGGTGTGTGTGTGTGTGTGTGTGTGTGTGTGTGTGTGTGTGTGTGTGTGTGTGTGTCTATTGTGAATGGGATTGTGTTTTTTATTTGATTCTCTGCCTGTTTGTTTTTGCTGTATAAGAATGTGACTGTCTTTTGCATGCTGATTTTGTATGCTGAGACTTTGCCAAAGTCCTTTATCAGTACAAGAAGGTTTGTGAGAGATACCTTGGATTTTCAAGGTATAGAATCATATCATCTGCAAAGAGGGAGAATTAGACTTCCTCTTTTCCTATTTGGATACCCCTGATTTCTTTCTTTTATCAAATTGCTCTAGCTAGGACTTCCAACACTATGTTGAACAGGAGAAGCGAAAGTGGGCAGTCTTGTCTTTTTCTGGTTTTCAGGAGAAATGCCTCACTATTTTGAGGTATGTTTCCTCTATGCCTAGGTATTCAAGTGTTTTTATCAAGAAGGGATGCTGGATTTTATAGAAAGCTTTTTCTGCTTCTAATGATATAACCATGTGATTCCTATTTTTACATCTATTAATGTATTTAATTACATTAATGATCTTGCAGATGTTAGACCAGTCCAGCATCCAAGGGATGAAGCCTGATTGGTCATGGTGGATGATTTTTGAGATGTGTTGTTGGATCCGATTTGCTAGAATCTTGTTGAGTATTTTTGCATCTATGTTCATCAGGGATATTTTCTTTCTTTGTTGGATCTTTACCTCGTTTTGGTATCAGTCTGATGTTAGCTTCATAAAATGATTTGGGGAAAGTTCTGTTTTTCCCAATTGCTTGGAATACTTTCAATAGTATTGGTATCAGTTCCTCATATGTTTTGTAGAACTCTTCTGGAAAGCCTTCTGGTTCAGGACTTTTTTATAGGTAGTTTTCTTATAAAGGATTTCCTGGGTTATTATTGGTCTATTTAATGTCTCAATTTCTTCTTGCTTCAACCTTGGGAGGTTGTGTGATATCAAAAAGCCCTCCATTTCATTTAGGTTTTTGAGTTTGTTTCCAGACAGGTGTACATAACAATCTCTGATAATTTTTTTTATTTCTTCAGGGTCCTTTATGATTTGATCTTTTGTGTTTCTGATTGTTTTTTTCAGATTTTTTTCTCTTTTTTTGCTTAATCTCGCTAGGGGTCCATCAATCTTGTTTATCCTTCAAAGAACAAGCGTTTTGTCTTGTTGATTTTTTTCCTGTGATATTTTTGTCTTCTGTGTCCTGTATTTAGGCTTTTACTTTAGTAATCTGGATTCCTCTGCTGAAGTTAGGGTTTTGGTGGTCTTGCTTTTCCAGCTCCCTTAGGTGATTTGTTAGGCTGTTAACTTGTGATCTTTCCATTTTCTTCATATGTGTTCATAAAGAAATGAATTTCCCTCTCAGTACCGTTTTCATGGTATCCCAGAGGCTGTGGTAAAATGTGTCTCTATTTTCATTTGTTTGCAGAAATCTTTTAGTTTCTGCTATGATTTCCATGTTGATCCAGGAGTTGTTCAGCATCATGCTGCTTAGTGTCCATGTCTTTTTGGGATTTGTAGTGGCTTTGTTGGTGTCGATATTTATTTTTATTCCACTGTGGTCTGAGAAGGTCCATGGCAGTACTTTGATCTTATGAAATGTGTTTGTGCTTGATTTATAGACAAGGATGCAGTCAATATTGGAGTATATTCCATGTGATGATGAGTAGAATGTATATTCTGTGGTTATTGGGTGGAGAGTTCTGTAGGTATCTATTAAGTCCATTGGGTCAAGGGTCAAGTTGAGATTCCAGATTTCCTTGTTGATTTTTTGCCTCGATAATCTATCTAGGGTTGTTAGTGGGGTATTTAAGTCCCCAGCTATGATAGTGTTAGAGTCAGTATCTTTTTTTAGTTTACCTAGAAGCTGCTTTATAAAAGTTGGTGCTCCTATTTTGGGTGCATATATGTTTAGGATGGATATCTCTTGTTGGTGGAGTGAATCTTTTAACATTGTGTAGTGACCTTATGTATCTTTTTAAATGTTTGATAACTTAAAAGATATTTTGTCTGATATTAAGTTTATGACTCATGCTTTCTTTTGTATTCAATTTGCCTGAAAATTTGTTTTCCATCCTTTTACTTTGAGCCTGTGAGTGTCCATTCTAGTGAGATGAGTTTCCCGGAGACAGCATATTGTTGCAGCATGTTTTTATCCAGTTTGCCATTCTATGTCTTTTCAGTGGTGCACTTAGTCCATTCACATTCAGGCTAATTATTAAGATGTGAGTGTTTATACCTGTCATGAGGTTCTTATAGGGTTTGTTGTTTTTGTTGTTTATTTGTTTGTTAGTTTTCTTTTGATTTTCGGTTTAATATGTGTGTGTGTTTTCAATCTTTTTCCTGCATTCTTGGAAGAGTATGTTTGTTCTTTTTTTTTCTTTCTTCTATGTTTAATACTTCCTTAAGCATTTCTTGTAGAACCAGGATTTTATTTTCTACAATGAGGTGAATGGCAAATGAAGATAAGTACGAGTTATAAAAAAGTAAAGACAGTTTTTTAATACACCTAAATTTGATTAAGACATTTGCCCTTATAACATACTGAGCAGGAAAAACAAATAATTTTTCCTCTGCTCTCACACCACAATTATTATCATGGAAGACTTTTGGGACCAAATGTGTGGGTTTTCCCACACACACCAAGCAAGCAATCAATTCTGTAGTGAACACCAGATGAATATCTTCTAGTTCAGTTCAGTTCTGATGCTATCTATCTGATGATATCATATCCCACAGGTGAGAGCTCAGTCCCCAAGAACACCCCCCCTTTTGATGCCAATTCCAAGTTCTAGGTTATTTACCTGTGCTTCTAACAGACTGACCATAATACAGAGTTTCTACAATGCCCTCTTTGGATTCACTTAATTGCCAGAGAGCTCACAGAATATTGACTTACACTGACTGACTGGGTTATTATAAAGGTTATTACAGGGGATACAGATGAAGACATGCATAGGACAAGGTATGGGAGGAAAGACCCCAGAGCTTCCATGTCCTCCCTGGGTGGCCCCCTCCAGGAACCTCCACACATTCAGCTATCCTGGAAGCTCTCCAAACCCCATCCTCATGGGATTTTATGGGGGCTTCAATACATAGGCATGATTGATTACATTATTGGCCATTAGTAATCAAGTTAACCTTTAGCTCTTCTCCTTTCCTGGAGGTTGGGGCATAAGAATGGGAGTCCCAACCCTCTAATCCTACCTGGGTCTTTCTGATGACCAGCCCCAACCAAAGGTACCTAGGTGCCAGCCATCAGTAAACGTATTAGTATGCAAAAAAGGCATCACTTTTAAGATTCTAAGAATGTTAAGAGTTATATGTCAGGAAATGGGGACAAAGACCCAATATATACTTTACATTATTACAAGCATATGTTGGTAATTTTTCTAAATTTCACTATAGAGCCATATACAAACCTCTAGGGAATATTATATTGTATGATTCCTATAATAGACAGGGCTAAAGAGACAAACCAATCTAAATATCTCCACTTTTGTTCATGCAAAGCATTTATCTGAAAAAGAAACTAATAGTTGGTTTATTAACCAACTTGTCAGCACTATGGATATGGAAAATTCAAATTCTGTAGTTTTTCACACACACACACACACACACACACACACACACACACACACACACCACAAATCTTTGAAGTGCCTTCCAACCCTGGGACTCCATAATGGCTATCCCTACTCAGGAGCGCAATTAAGCATTTTGGATAAAATCTCTGAAGTTACTCAGTGGTGTTATTCCTAAAAGCGATCATAAAAAAGAGGTGAAGCCATCCTCCATTCTGAGCATTCTGGGATCTCTGTGGCCCCTTCTGGATCAGCATTATTCTTTCTACTGTTAAGACCATAAGATCCCCACCTTCTTACAAGACCGTGAAAATAAAAAGAAGTCAAGCACAGACTACACATTTCTAGCCAATCCACACCTACACAAAGAATCATGCTCACAGTATAAAACTTCAGCTACTGAATGTCAACTCTTAAATGATCTTGGCCTCCAATATATGATTTCTAGAGCCTTCAGATATTGAGATGCATATACAATTGTGTAATACTGTATACATGTTTAAATGTATTGTTCTTACAGATTTCTAGACCTCAGGTCCCCATGGCTTCACTTTGCAATACATGTGTGGCAAAGAATAAAGAGTTTGTGGGTTTTGGAATCAGAAAAATTGCGGTTGAAATCCCAAGAAGCCACTGAATTCTCGTGTTGTCTGGCAGAGAAGTAGGACTAAGAGTATGTTAAGAATTGCTTTGTTGTAAGGATGAGAAATAATGCTTGTAAAGTTTACTGAATGTATTATATGTAAAACGTATGATTAGGTCATGATAACCCTTGCTTTGAACAAAATACCTTTGCTTTCATTGGTGCTTCTCAGTTTCCATGCAACGGCTACTAATGGAAAAGGAAAGCACACACCATCCTCTGAGAAGCAGGATAAAGGTTGCAGAAGAAAATTTTCTTTGAATCCTATGATTGATCTTAAATATTCATGTAAATGTAACGATGAGCTTAATCCCAAAAAGGTTTGCCAGGTTATCCTCTGCCTCCAAAGCGCCCTCCAGGAGGAAAGACAGAGCTTGTGTTATTCTCAGTAATTCTCACAATGCTCCCATCAGGGAGTTGGTATTACCCTCCTTTCACAGGGGAGTAAAGCAAGACTCCCAGAGGTTCAGGAGGAAACCCATAAAGAGACAGCCCATACTTACTGAGGCAACCCATAGAGGCAAAAGAGGCAACTCGTACTTACTGAGTACTCTCAGATGCCAAGTAGTAACTACTACAGCAGTTTTTATAGTGTGTTATAATGCCTTGTGCTAAGTACTGTATGTGATCTCAGTTATTCTTCATATAGTCCCATCAGAAAGGTACTTTTATTCTTTCCATTCTGCTGCTGAAGAACATTGAAGTCCACAGAGGTTTGCTAACTTGCTCGAGGTTACAGAGCACATGGTGATCTGAACTTGGAGTCAGCATCACAAATTCCTTTACACCTTTTAAACATTTGACTCATATTTTATCAAAATAAATTAAATGTTAATAGAAAATTACTTATCACAACAATAAGTATAGCTGATAAATAGACGACAAAAAATAAAATAAACAAACACCATGAAAGTCAAATAATACTATAAAATTCTGGCTGGATATTGTTGTATGTTGAAAACTCTAAGCCCTGAAGTCAATGAAAATGCGGCATTAGCAAATGTTAGGGACACATTAATAACATGCAAGAACTGAGTACAATTTCATTTTGCCATTATCAGGAAAATTAGAAAGCAATTATAAAAAGGAATAACGTTCTCATTTCAATTGAACTTAATGGAATGCTGGATTGTGTAATATCTAAAATCAACCCCTACACCAGCTAAAGTTGTCTGCTAACTCTACAGTTTGAGAAAGATGATTGTTTGCCATCCAGCATTTCAAGATAAGATATACATAGATGAATAAGACCCAGCCACTGCCCTGAAGAAGCTAACACTTTTGAGAGGGTGACAGATATATAGCACAAAATTTCAATACAGTGTTGGGAGTTCTTTGACAGACATAAACACATGATGTTATGAAAGCAGAAGCAGAGGTGTTTGGGAGGAGGTGTCAAAAAATAACCCTTGCAGAGAGGATGCCTGAGCCAAGTCTTAAAAGAGAAGTAGGACCTGCCAGGCAAAGAAAAGCACTCATTAACTGCTCAACAAGGAAGATCAGTTACTCCGTCCACATGACTACACAAGGAAAGCACACATCATCAATCGCTGTGAAACCGGCATGAGAATCAATCCTAAAGAAGCGTGTCTCTGGCGCTTTTGATGAAAAGTGTAGAAGGGATCTCAGGGGGAAAGATAAAAGATCAGAGAGACCTATAGGTATAAGAACCTTGTCTCTCCACACCGTTCATCCACTCAAACTATTTTTATTGGACACAACTGAAAGAAACATTGTTGGCAAATAAAATATCTACCAGGACATTCTGGACTGCTTCACGCTGCATACATGCTCGATCTTTGACCTGTACAACACAAATCCATATTCGAGTGGTTAAGGGGCCATATAAGACGAGTGCTTGTTATGAATGAAACTTTGGTGATTACATCAGCTGTGCTAACCCAGAACAGCTGACGACCACTGCCAATATCATGAGTTCAGCAATCAGCAACATCTTTGGTACAGATGTCAGGGAAACCATTGTGCCAATTATGCTGTAATGATGAGAGTAGAGGATCTGACT
Source organism: Cephalopachus bancanus (assembly GCA_027257055.1). Taxonomy (NCBI): domain Eukaryota; kingdom Metazoa; phylum Chordata; class Mammalia; order Primates; family Tarsiidae; genus Cephalopachus; species Cephalopachus bancanus. The sequence continues at coordinate 2,877,549 of JAPVLO010000140.1, forward strand.
AGGGAATTCTCATTTCATGTCTTCTTTGAAAAAGCATCTCTTAAAAGACAGCAATATACAATATATACTGTGTGTCCTGTCACACTTTTTGGCTTGAGCTGTGCTCTCTTTGACTCTGTGGATTGTTGAACTTTCTGATCTCGGAGTTGAGATGGTATAAGCCAAAGGGTTTTGGCACACACAAAACCTGCTACATTCTTGAATGCTCAAGACAGCTTTACAATGCCTTAAGCTACAGCTGAGCAAACCTGTTTCTTACTAAGACAGTCAATGTTTTCCTACATTTTCTCTACAAAGAAAGAAACAAAAAATATCTGTCACTTGTTAAGGTTCAGTTAATCAGCGCCCATCTAAACTTAACATTCAGTTAACAGAGTGATCCTTCTGCAATCGTTTTTAGGAAAACAAGTTTAAAAATAAAGAGTAAAGGACGACCTTTTCAGGAAAATAGACAATACATTCTTGGGATCAAGGAAGACTTGGGTTCTTTTACCTCCTGGAATGGCAATGCTGTGTAAATCGTTCATTTCTTTTTTTCAGCAAACATTTACAAACACCTATGCCCCATGAGAGTCAAGGTTCAGAAATGTGAACCTCAGGCTAACCAGCATTCCCAGTCATTACATTATGCTTACTATGTTGAACTTACTCAGGTTGAAAAAACGTTCCAGATATTCTCACCAATCGTGTAGAAGGTAAGAGTGAATTTATTATCAAGCCTTAGTTATTTAGATATTGCGTTACAAGTACCTCTGTCCTCTTCCAACTATACCATTCACTAACCTTTTTGGTCGTTTCAAGACTTTTTTTACTTGAATAACTGTAAAAATCCAGGGGCATTCGGTTAAGAAAGAACTTTTAGCTTCTGACCAAAACATAGGAATGAAAACTGTAGAAGGAAGGAGGAAGAGGGAGTTGCTGCAGGACAGACCTTTGGATCATTAAGGTGATGCATCTTCACTGAGGCTGTGTAAATTTTGACCCCAAGCACACTATTGCTTCCAGAAACTGCTTCCAGTAGAAAATTTTATTGGCATTTGAAAGTCTCATGGGTGAGTACCTGAAAATATCACAGTTGGTCGAAAAACATATGTGTTTCTACTTTTTCTAACTTGCTTTGGTGTTAGCTTATAAAAACTCATAGGTGTATATTGGACTCATTAAACTGAAAGACTCGTAAGCACTGGCTCGATCAAGGCAGGGTGCTGACAGGCATTATACATGATGCAAGCTTCCCCCGCATATTCTGCCAACGTGCTTCCATTTTAATCCAAAACATTTCCAGCTTGTCAAATACTAGGCCTCCCTGGAACACATAAAACCAATCCTGCCACCTCATGCAGAGGTTCTCTGATGTGGACAAATTTCCACCGGAGACTATAAGGAACTCTCAACCACAGTCTCACATGTTACTTCATATCAATCCAAAATTCTCTCTTCAAAGCTTCTATAATATGGTAGTGACCCCAGGAATCATAGGTAGGAGAAGAATCCAAAGCATGTTGGCTTGGCAGCTGCCAAACACCAGGTTTATTCATCACTGAATGAAATCAGTGAATACTCATGACTCCACTAAAGACATTTCTTTCAAGAACCCATTGAAGGGAAATGTGTGTGTGTGTGTGTGTGTGTGTGTGTGTGTGTGTGTGTGTGTGTGTGTGTGTGTGCACGCGCGCGCATTTGTTAGAAAGGCTCAGTCTTATTGATTATATATATTATCAATTATATATTATGTAATCTTCCAGGACCTTTAAGACCAGACTGAAACTGAATGCAAAAAGATACTTTCAAATCTCCAAATTTTCTAAAAGGGCCACAGAAAGGGCTCACATAAAATATTTTACAGTTTCATGTTGGCATGTTAAGACAATTAACATCTTTGTAGCAAGATGGTAGACAGATGCATAGACGTATCGTGACTCTAATTAATCTACAAAATCAATAAGGCTGAACCTTTCTAGCAAAGCTGATGCATCAAGGAAGAGGGAGATAAGAATCAGAAATCTTATGAAAAACAGCTAGGCAGGAAATACAAAGGAAGCATGTTAAATTATGGTTGAAAATAGAATGAGTAAACTTTGTTCTAAGACATGTGTGGAGCTAGAAGCAAGACACCCAGGAAGAGTGGTTATGAGTCATAAGTAAGGGGTTTATGACAACCTGAATTATAAAAGTGCTAGTGGGGCAGTGAATTCCTCATGATGGAATGGAAACTTTTATCTAAACCTGGTAAGAGGAAGTCAGGGGGAAGAGGCAGAAGAGCTATGAATTCAGCAGAAGACCCCAAAGAGCAATAACGTAAAAGAAAACAATAATGTGCTTCCTTCAAGGAAAATGAAAGATAGAAATGCTACCCCTAAAACATCAGTTTGAATAATACCTAGAAGAGGTTCAGCGGACATTTACAAGTCCCCATATCTGAAAATGTACTCATGCATGCTGCAACCAAGTTCAAGCTCATACTACTCACTGCATGACAGCCAGTAAGTTGAGAGAAAGGTGTTGGGTCAAGGAAAGCAACTTGATTCAGAAAGCCACCACACCAAGAGGATGGCAGACTAGTGTCCCAAAGAGCCATCCTAAGTTAATACAAAGTTCAGGCTCTTTTTAAGTTAAAGGAAAGGGCAAGAAGAGATGTCAAGAGGTGACTGATGACCACAGACATGTGGGTGCCAGCGAGGGTCTGAAGAGGCTGGAGACCTTCTTTGTCCTTGGTCAGGTCATGACGTTCCTATAAATCTTTAATATGGCATTGGTTACTTGTGTGTATACTTTCCTTATCTCCTCAGGTGTTACTTTAGGGAAAGGGCCTGTTATAATATTTTCTAAAGTTGAACTATAAGCTAAATTCCTCCTATAATTAGCTTAGCCTACATGCAGAACTAAGCAGAGTCAGTTTGCTTAAAGCATATTACCATAGGGGACCAGAAGCTAAAACGGAGTTAGCCATGTTAAGCCTCTCTGCACTGTTGCAATGCCACTGATTATTTGTGCTTAGTGTGGATCAGTCTTTATGTTAGGTAACCTAAGAGACAGACGCACTAATGGAAGCATATGTAAAATACTTGGGGACCCTACAGGAAGGATTATACAGGTCAGCATTCCTAATATGAGACTCTAATATCCAAAGTATGAAATTTTTTCAGTGACAACATGATGCCACGAGTGGAAAAGTTTACACCTGACCTCATGTGATAAATTGCAGGTAAAACACACAAAGTTATTTAAGATATTGTATAACATTATCTTCAGGTATTTATGAAACATAAATCTCTTGTTTACACTTGGGTCTTATCTCCAAGACATCTCAATATGTATATGCAAATGTTTTTAAATCTGAAAAAAAAATCCAAGATTTAAAACATTTCTGGTCCCAAGCATTTTAGAAAAGGGATACTCAACCTGTACTATGCCAGGTTAATTTAGTCTTCTTCAAAAGTGGATCATGTCGAAAAGGGAAAAAACGATAATTCCAAGGAATCTGATTTCCCCAAATCTGATATCTTATTAATACACAAAGAATATACGTTCTAGATCCTGCTTCTCATGTTTGAGTACACAGTCAACTAGAAGGCTAACCTCCAAATGTGGTTATACTCCCCACTGATCTTGGCATTTAAAGGGAATGTCAACCATCTCCCTAAATGCTATTTAACATGGTGGTGATAAAGCCATTAATGAATGTCAACCATCTCTCCTAAATGCTATTTAGGGAGATGGTTGATGTTCACTAACGGCTTTATCACCACCTTGGCTGACAAGATACAGCACAATGACACTGGAATGCTCAGCAACAAACTGGGCAGAAAAAAGCCACTATAAAAAGGGGGAACAGAATTTTGTGATCTCAGTATATCAGACTAAAACCAATGTGATGTTCTTTAGGGGTACTTACGGAACAAAAACAAACATAATTGGGTTAGACAAATATTTCTTAGATATAACACCAAAAAGCAAAAAAATAATATGGAGTTCACCATAACGTAAAGAAAAAGAAAAACTTCCCTTCAAAAGACGGTGTTAAGATTTTGACAAAAACAATCCACAGACTGGGAGAAGATATTAATAAATCATATATATGATTCACTTGTGTTAGAATCTGTACAAAATTCTCAACAGAACTCAACAATAAGACAATAAATATAGTCCTGTGTCACTTAACGGCAGAGATATGGTCTGGGAAATGTGTTGTTAGCAATTTTGTTGTTGTGTAAACATCATAGAGTGTACCCACACAAGCCTAGATGGTATAACCTGCCGCATATCTAAGCTATATGGTATAGCCTATTGCTCCTAGGCAACAAGCTTGTACAGCATGTCATTATACTGAATATTGTAAGCAGTTGTCACACAGTGGTAAGTATCTGTGTATCTAAACATAGAAAAGGTACATAAAAATACCATATAAAAGGTTTAAGAAATGGTACGCCGGTATAGGGTGCTTACTATGAATAGAGCTTGCAGGACTGGAAGTTGCTCTGAGTCAGTGAGTGAGTGGTGAGAGAACGTGAAGGTTTAGGCCATTACTGGACACTCCTGCAAACTTTCAAAACACTGTAGACTTAGGCTATGCTAAATTTATTTTTAATATGCCTTTCTTTAATTATAAATTAATCTTAGCTTACTGTAACAGTAAGTACAGTAAGTATAGTGACACAATCACAGCTCACCACAGCCTCAGCCTCCTGGGCTCAAGCGATCCTTCCTCCTCAGCCTCCCAAGTAGTGGGACTACAGGCACAAGCCACCATGTCTGACTAATTTTTTTTTTTTTGTAGAGACTAGGTCTTGCTATGTTGCCTAGGCTGGTCTCCAACTCCTGGGCTCAAGCAATCCTCCCACTTCAGCCTCCCAAGTGCTGAGATTACAGGCATAAACACACACAGACTGTAGCTTTTTTACTTTATAAAATTTTTAATTTTTTTAACTTCTTAACTCTTTTGTAATAACATAGTTTAAAACTAAAGCGCACTCTCTGGTCTCAGCTGCAGAAGTGAGATGACGAAGGGAATGTCATCGTTTGGAAAGCGACACAATAAGACACAGGCTAGGCTACCACTGCAGCTCTAAGGCCTACCACCTTCAGAAGTCGACCTGTGGCAAATGGGGCTACCCGGTCAAGTGCAAGAGAAAGAATAACTGGAGTCCCAAAGCTAAAAGACGAAATTCCACTAGGACTGGTCGGATAGGGACCTAAAAATTGTATACCGCAGACTCAGGTGTGAATTCCGTGAAGGAACGACACCTAAACCCCAGAGGGCAGCTGTTGCAGCATCCAGGTCTTATTAAGAATTTCAACAATTAGTCACACAATAAATGTTCTGGTTAAAAGAACTACAAAACACTGCTCAAAGAAATCCAAGAAGACACAAACAAATGGAAAAATATTCCATGTCCATGGATAGGAAGAATCAACATTGTTAAAATGTCCATCCTACCAAAGGCAATCTCCAGATTCAACGCAATACCCACTAAGTTACCAACATCATTCTTCTCAGACCTGGAAATGAGAACACAGAAATTCATATGGAAACATAAACGACCGTGAGTAACCAAAGCAATCCTTAGCAAAAAAAACAAAGTAGGAGGTATCACACTTCCAGACTTCAAACTTTACTATAAGGCTACAGTAATCAAAACAGCCTATATGCCTATAAGAACAGACATATAGACCAATGGAACAAGATAGAGATTCCAAAAGCAAAGCCTCAATTTCTCAACCAACTCATCTTTGACAAAGCCTCCAACAACAACCACTGGGGAAAGGAGAACCTATTTAGTAAATGGTGTTGGGAAAACTGGCTGATCACATGCAGAAGATTGAAACAGGACCCCATCTATCACCATACACAAAAATTAACTCTAAATGGATCAAAGACCTAAACATAAAACCTCAAACTATAAGAATCTTAGAAAACACAGGAGACACCCTTATGGAACTTGGAACAGGTAACCAATTCCTGATCAGAGCCCTAAATACCCATACCTTAAGAAATAAGATAGACAAGTGGCACCTTATCAAACTAACAAGCTTCTGCAAAGCAAAAGAAACCATCAAGAGAGCAGGGAGACAGCCCATAGAATGGAAAAAAATATTTGTATATCTGACAAAGGCCTAACATCTAAGATCTACAAGGAACTCAAATGTGCCAAAATGAAAAAAACAAACAGTCCCATTACAAAGTGGACAAAAGACATGAATAGACACTTCTCAAAAGAAAATATATGGGCAGCTAACAGACACTAAACATCAGAGAAATGCAAATCAAAACCACATTGAGATCCACCTAACCCCAGTAAGAGTGGCCATCATTAACAAAACAAGCAACAGCAGATGCTGGCGAGGATGCAGAGAAAAAGGAACACTTCTACACTGCTGGTGGGAATGCAAACTAGTGCAACCTCTTTGGAAGACAGTGTGGTGATTTCTGAAAGAACTAGAAATTGACCTTCCATATGACCCAGCAATTCCCCTATTGGCAATATATCTGGAGGAGCTCAAATCATTCTATAAAAAAAGATACCTGCGCATACATGTTTGTTGCAGCTCTATTCACAATAGCAAAAACATGGAACCAACCATGCTGCCCATCGAAACTGGACTGTATTAAAAAGACGTGGCACATATACACAATGGAATATTATGCAGCCATAAAGAAGGACAAACATATGGACTACACAGCAACTTGGATGGATTTAGAGTCGATCATACTCAATGATCTATCACAGAAACAAAGAACAGAGTACCATATGTTCTTACTTATAAGCAGACCTTGAACAATTGTAATACTTTAAGAAAGGGATTGACAGTACTGAGGAACTGTGGGGGGGGATTGGCAGTTGAGGGGAAGGACGGAGAGGGAGGAGTACATCTCATCAACAAGGGCACCTGCATAATCAACGTTTGTATACCTAACCCTGAACTGTACCCCACATCTTTATAATAAAATGAAACTAAGGCACATTGTACAGCTGTACAAAATATTTTATTTACATCTTATTCTGTAACCCTTTTTTAATTTTAATTTGTTTTTACTTTCTTTGATAAAAACTAAGAAACAAACACACCGTTGGCCTAGGACGATACAGGGTCAAGATCACCAATGTCACTGTCTCTACCTCCACATCTTGTCCCACTGGAAGATGTTCAGGGGCAGAAACATGCATGAAGCTGTCATCTCCTGTGATAACAAAGCCTTCATCCAGAATACCTACTGAAGGAACTGCCTGAGGCTATGTTACAGTTCACTCTCTTTTTTAATAAGTAGAAGGCATACACTGTAAAATAACAATAAAAAGTATGGTACATTGAATACATAAGCCAATAACACCATCGTTTATTGTCATTATCAAATATTTTGTACTATACATAATTGCATATGCTATACTTTTGTACAACTGACAGTGCCACAAGTTCGTTGGCACCCCAAACACATGAGTGATGCATTGTCCTACAATGTCACAAGGGCTATGATGAAGACTATCCCTAGGCAATAGGAATTTTTCAGCTCCGTTATAACCTGTGGGACCACCATTGTACATGCATGTTGTCAATTGGCCAAACATTGCAATGCAACACATGACAGTAATCCAATTAAAAATGGGCAGAAGATGTGAACATATACTTTACTAAAGAAGACAGATAACTGGCAAGTAACCACATGAAAAATATTCAGCATCATTAGTCATTAAGCAAATGCAAATTAAAACCATAAAGAAGTACCGATACACATTTGTTAGAATGTCTAAAATTAAAAAGACTGACCACAACAGGCATTGGCAAAGATGTAGGTGAAATGGAGCTCTCACACACTGCTAGTGGGAGCACAAAATGCTATATCTACTTTGGAAAACTGTCTGGTATTTCTTTAAAATGTAAACATACATCTACCATGTGATCCAGCCACTCTACTCTCTAGGTGTTTATCCCAGAAAAGTGAAAGCATATGTCCGTACAAAGATTTGTACACAAATGCCCATGGAAGTTTTATTTGTAACAGTCAAAAACTGTAAACAATCCAACTGTCCATTAACAGGTAAATGTATAAAGAAATTGTGATACACACACACACACAGAAATACTGTTTAACAGTTTAAAAGAATGAACCATTGATACACACCACAGCATGCATAAATTGCAAAATTAGCTACTGAGGGATGGTCTCCAGGGTAGAAGATCGCTATCAGTCCCTGTACATATCTCACATGAGTTCCTCTGGAGCCCTCGGTTGGGTGCAGCAGTGAATTCCTGAGTGAATGGGCGTACAGTCTGAAGAATGCTGTCAGTCGCTTCACACATCCTGCTTGAATCTAATTCCTCCAGAGCCCTTGGCTGGTGTTCCAAAATATCCCTGAGTGAATGGCTATACAGTCCGACAGGGGATATTACACAAGTAGCTGAATAACCATAACAGAGCAATAGAACAGATTCCATAAGAAAGCCAGAGATAAAGGTCAAAGATAGGTTGTACCTTACTAAGAGCCGCTCAGTAACCATTTCCTTAGACTTAAAATGGAGGAAGAGATTTCTTCCAGCTGTGCAGTCATGAAGCATTGGCATTTATTCTGAGCCTTAAAAAGAATGAAGAGTTTGAACTTGTAGACATAGGTAGGGAGGCAATTAGAGGTGAGGATGTTTTTCAGAGACAGCAAATCACAAGGGGGTACCATCAATTATCGTTAAGTACAATGTTTCTCAACTTCCCTGATTATAGGAATTACTAGGGGTGCTTGTTGAAAATACAGAATCCTAACTCCACCCAAAGACCTCTGGATCAGATCCAGAGAAGAAGACAGGAATTCTGAATTATTGGCACACACATCCTGGGTGACTCTTATAGTGAAGCAACTTTGGGAAATAAAAATGTTACTTATCACACTGGACCAAAAAAAGGGGAAAAAATGAGCTATCATTTCTATAAATGTTTGGTGTGGAATAAGAAAGACTCTAATTAAGGGTTTCTAAACACTGGACTAGACTTTTATGAGAGTTGGAATCCTCATCCCTGAAAAACTTTTAAAATGGAGGAGTACAATAAATCAAAAATTAGCCAGTCGTGATAGCGCGCACATGTAGTCCCGGCTACTTGGAAGACTGAGGTGAAAGGATCCCCAGAGCCCAGCAGGTCGATGCTGGGGTGGCCGTGAACGTGCCACTGCACTCCAGCCTGGGTGATGGAATGAAACTCCAACTCAAAAAAAAAAAATGGAGGAGTCACCCTTTACCCTAGCAGAGCTGGCACTGCACAGTGGGCAGAACTATTTGGGAGTCATTTGCGAGTTGTGAGAAACTGAAATCTTCTCAAGCTCATGTGAACGAAAAGAGTCTAGTATGAAGACACAAGCGAATCTCAAAGAAGCCAAACTGCAAAACCTGAGTTGGCCTTAGGAGAACCAGAAAGTCATCACCAGGCACCTTGACCCTCGTTTTCCCTCCCTCTCTTGGGGACCAAGTGTTCTTTTATTCTATTCTCCGTGCACATATATTTAATCACCTTCGCTCCTCAGACCAGTTTCTTAACCTACTCACCGACTAGTAAGGGCAACATTATCCTCTAAGTCAACATGGCTCCTCAGATACTTCAAGTAAGTTGATGCCGTCTCTGTGCCTCCAGTGCCATGTCCCTCCAGGTGACAAGACACGATCGGTCCATCTTGAATCCCATGCCCACACCTGAGCCAAGATTTGCACTTGAGGCTAGGGGACTCCCTCCTGGCTGTGTGTAGCCTGGGAACTGAGAGGGTGTATCTGGGAGAAAATGAAGAACCTCTCACCCAAGAATAGGTCCAATGAATCTTCTGTTGCCTTAATTTTATACTTTTCTTCAAAAACAATAATGTTCTTAGTTCCAAGACGTAGAATGTCTTCTTTTAAGAAGTGCCCATCTTGGTTTCATTTTGGAACACTTATGAAAGAATCACATTTGGTAATGCCGTGAAGAAGGACTTTTAAACTATGAATGATCTGGTTGCAGAATCCTCTGAATCATCTGAACTCTTATCTAAAGAATTTCTTTGTATATACACTCAATCCATGAAGCCTTTGCTGAACTTCTTCAAACTTTTAGGATAACTCATCTCTATCATCTTAAAACCCATGCACTTCAAGATAAATTCAATATGTGTGTTTCTAATTAATATCCACTTTGCTCGTCTGAATATTGACTGAGTTATCTGATGTCCAGAGGGCTTTTAAAAAGCTGCCATGGTCCTTTCTCTTTAAACAGGAGGGCTGATTTTTATCCTCAGTACCTGGAACTTGAACCCAGTCGTTTTCTCCGCCTGAGCTTAGCGAGTCAATCCGGCCCCCAAGGAACTCATCACTAAGTGGCTCTTAGGACAGATGGTCTGAGTTTAAGCAGGAAAACCGCTCTCTTTGTCTCCTGAGGATAAGACATCCGAATGAAGAACCAAAGTGAGGTGTATTTCCACCCGGTGATTCTTTTACCATCATCAGTGGAAGTCGGAAGGAGTAGTGATCCTACGTACAATTCCTGCCTCACAACGCACACAAGAGCCCGGTACTGAAAACACCCACCCTCACGCTCCTCTGCTTCCGCCTGACACTCTTCCTTCTCGTTCTCTCCATCTTCCTCTGCAGCCTCCTCTCTGCGGCGATCTCTTCCCAGTCAGGGGCTCCCATGTAAGAATATGAACTACCTTTGCCCAATGACAGCGGAATGTGTAAGGTTCTACTTTTACCGACAGGCTCATCTTAGGATCTCCCATTATTTTGAGGCTTCAACAGAGAAATAGGCAAGGAGAAAACTCTTTCCTTATTAAAACATTACACGAAAAAATAGGCCAAGGAAATTGCACTAAAGACCTGAAGCCAAGAAGGTATTCAGGTTTTTTTTGTTTGCTTTTTAAGCTGCTTTTGTTGTTCTCTGACCTCCGAAGTTTTGAAAAGCTAACAGATGATTCGTCTCGAGCTGCCAGGTCCACCAGTTTTTCAGAGTTCTCCTCTCTTGCAATCAGGATTAGCCTTGAACACAGATATACAGACTCTCAAAACAATGTGTTTGTCACTAAGAAATAAGGCAAATTGAGATATTGTGAATGTATATTTCTGGGGGTGAATGTAAGAAGATAAGCTGAATAGCAGCTATGCCCAGTTCGAGGGCCTGAAAGGGCTCATTTAGATAAAATGTGAAGAATCAGCCTCTTTGGGCTGAAACACAAGGAGAAGCACACACCCAAACAAAAATTTGGCACCTCTAAAAGTCAAACAAATAACATACTTTTTAAAATTATTTTATTGAGATACATATAATCAACTGTTTTAACGTGTACAATTCAGAGCTTTTAGTGCAATACTTTACAGCCATCATCTTCCTCTAGTTTCAGAGCCTTTCCATCACTTTAGAAGAACACCCCCTACCGCTGAGTAATCACTCCCCGGTCTCCTTCCCCCCCCCCGTGCCCTGTCGACCACTAATTTGCTCTCTGACTCTAGAGATGTACCTATTCTGGGTTGATCAAATAAAAGAAACTTAGAAAACAATATGTGACCTTTTGTGCCTGGCTTCTTTCACATCACGTTTTCATGAAGTTTTAATAGCATGTTTTTGAAGGTCATCCTATGTGAACCACGTATCAGTACTTCTTTACTTTTTATGGCTGGATAATTATTCCATGGCATATATGTGTTGCATTTTGTTTATTCATTCATCTATTTATAGACCTAGATTTTCTACCTTTTGACTTTTACAAATAATGCTGCCATAAACATGGTACACAAGTGTCTGAGAGGTAAGAACACCACTCACGGCGAGTTCAGAAAGCATGTTTAAGGTAGCAACTTGGCATTCATTCTCCTCTGAGCTGCAAAGCATACAGTAGTATGCTCAGACCCAGTGAAAACCTGAATGTTTCCTTAGCCACACATCAAATTGGAAAACTTCAGGGGCTGGTATTGACACCTGAACACACTTAACGGGGAGCCCATTTACCCAGATAAAATCCATAGAAATAAAATTGACCACACTTCTAACAAGAAAATAGAAGAATGTGGTGGCCAACTTTGGAGATGATTGAACAGCGGTATTTGCAATCACTGATGAATTAGCATCACTAAGAAGTAAATGCTTCTGATCATGTGCCTAGAAACAGACTTGGAATGGGAGTGGGGAAAGGAATTCAGAGCCATTGTCTTTCTTTCCCCGAAACTCGGTGGTGGTTTTACTTTATTGTATTTTGGAAGGACTGCACAGCTGCAGGAACTGTGTGAGCTTTGGGGGACTGTCAAACCCTCATCCGACTTTGTGGAGAATTCTTCTGAGGTGGATTTTATTGGTTTCAGCTGGAGAATCCATCCCGCCCCCCACAAGCACAAAGCCACATGCCCACCAAGCACTGCCTCTCTTCTATGGCCCTGAAGTGATCAGAAAGCAAGAGTTCGCTGTGGGGGAACGCCAGGCTGTTCACGTGGAGTCGATTTGTGCCTCAGGTTAGTCTACAGTCTTCCACAGTCCACAAGAGATGAAGTGGGGGATAGCAACACCCCAACAGGACCAGGAGCCTGGTGAACTTTCGCTTTGCTGAGGGCACTTGTTCCGGTGTGGAATCTGTACTGCTCTTTTTGGCAGGGAGTGGGCTTGCTTTTCTAAAAACCCAGAAGAAGGCTGTTCAGACGTTCCTTTCCAAAACTTTCTGGAGCTTCAGCATCACTCACGTGTTCTGTGTCAAGCGCAATGGAGAAATACTGCTGGCACCAAACAAATCAACGAAGACTGCTTCGAGAAAGGGATGAGGCGCCAGGCGGCATCTGCTCCTGCTCCCAGGCTCAAGGCAGCCCGCCTCGAAGCACCCCCCCTCCCTGCTAGATCCGGATGCGCTGATGCTCACGGAGCTGCTCAGCTCTCCTCGGGGTCACCACGTCCACACTGGGGACCCAGCCGAGGGTTGAAAAGACACGTGGAGACCTCCTTCAGGCACAGGCTGCGAACAGAGGCAGCCACCCCTTGAGCTTTCTTTGTTCAGAAGCCAAATGTGAGCCCTTGCCGATTGCTTGGCTTTGAGGACTCGCGTTGGGGGAAACTATTGCTGGATAATACTTCCCAGGTTGGAGATAAACTCTAAATTCTTCCAGGCCCTGATGAAGGAAAAGTTCTTGAAGATAAATGAATCCAGCCAAGTAACTGTTCACTTTAGAAACACTGTGACTTTTGTTACCATTAAAACGCACTTAAAAGGGACATTTCTATAGAGGCTCCCCAGAAAGAGGGTGTGTGTGTGTGTGTGTGTGTGTGTGTGTGTGTGTGTGTGTGTGTGTGTGTGTGTGTGTGGAGAGAGAGAGAGAGAGAGAGAGAGAGAGAGAGAGAGAGAGAGAGAGAGACTGTGCGTTCTGGGATAGGAAATCAGTCAAACCCATCTGAGTGTCCAAGTTCAAGCAGAGCTCAAGATAAATATGACTTCCAATTTTAGTATACTCTTTTTTTAAAGAGTACTCTCACTGAGCTATCCAAAAAAATGGAGTTTCTAACTTTCTGTGGTAAAAGCGTATATCATAAAACTTACCATCTTAGCAATTTTTTAAATATGCAGTCTGGTGGTAGCAACTATATGCACATTGTTGCTCAACAGAGTTCTAGAACTTTTTCATCTGGAAACACTGAAACTCTGTACCCACTGAGCAACTCTCCTGTTCTCCCTCTCCCCCAGCTCCTGGGAACCACCATGCTACTTTTTGCTTCGAAAAGTTTGGAGTCTCGGACTTTTAAAACTGGAAAGAAACTGCAAGTCATCTCATCCAAACCTCCACTTTCAGCTGAGTGAACGGGCCCTGGATTATTTGAGCAACTGTCTCAAGGTTGGCTGGTAGAGCCTCTGTTACCTCTGTTTCCAGTGTAGCATCACATCAGTAGTACTATTATGATCTTAGTTGTCACCCATCATCCAAATCAATGCTGACTTCTATACAAAGAAGTAATTTTTCAGTAATTACGATTACAAACCTCAAATTTCAATTCCAGAAATATTGTGCAAATTGAGCAAGACAGTCAAAGAAAAGTTATGCCCGTCACATAATCCTCTACGCTGCTTAGCTTTAAGGTAACAATATCAAATTCTCAAAGAGAGTCTGGAATAAGTTCTGTGTTAGAAACCAGGAGAATTTTTAGCCTACGTAACTGAAAATTTTGGAGAAAGTTCAAATCCGTCTGAGTGGGAAAGGGCGCTTTAGTTTGCAATGAAGTCACAGTAAGTACAAGACTTAGGGTGAAAAAAAAAACATACTGATCACAGGGAATTCAAATACGGGAAGAAATGACCCAAGAAGACTGTGAAATGGCCTTTTCTGGAGGTCATTAGAATTTGTCCAGATTCTTATCAATGTGACATCGCTGAGGAAACCCCTGGTGTTTCCTTCCCGGCTTCAATTCTATGGCTCTCATCCACTAGGGTTTTCAGAAGCCATCCCAGTGGTCCAGCAATGGGTTGAGCAATGAATCAGGGAGATTATTGCATCCTGGTGGGAGCTTTATCTCTAGGGCAACAGAACAGAAATTGTTACCACATCCTGCACTGGGTTTCATCTTTGACCTAAGAGCCTCAAAGTCTACCTGGATGACATCTCTAGGGCCACAGAGTTGAGCCCAAAGCTGTAACACGAGGGAGGCTTAAATTGTTTTTGTAAAATCACAAGCTTGAGCTTTCCCCAGATCTCCAAAGATAAGTGGTTTAATGTGCAAAGTAAAGGAACACAGGACAGAGGAGCCACTAAGGCGTACCCAAGGCTGCTGGTGGTTTACACAGGATGCCTGAATCTGAAACTCACCTTTGGCTTTATGCCCTTGGACGTATCATCAGACCTCTGTCTATCTCAGTTTTCTTAGCTATGAAACCAGAGTAATAGTGGAAATCACCTCACATGGTTGCAGTGAAGATAAAATGGGTTAATAGATCTAAATCACTTAGCATAGTGTCTTGCCAATAGTGAGCACCCAAAAAAGATCAGCCTTTGCTGATAATCTACTTTACCTGTATGATGACCACTTATTTACCTAATTCTGAATTCTACCTCAAATCTTTCAAATAAAATAAAACAAAAAATGCAAAAAAATAACAATAACCTATTCCACAACGTGTTTCTGGTTCTTTTTAACCATTCTTTCCATCACCCTCCCTCTCCTCTTTCTTTCTTTCTTTTTTTTTTTTTTTTTTTGAGTTGGAGTCTCACTTTGTCATCCAGTCTGGAGAGCAGTGGCACACTCACAGCCACCCCCCGCATCGACCTGCTGGGCTCCAGCAATCCTTTGCCTCAGCCTTCCTAGTAACCGGATCTACAGGCACGTGCTACCATGCCCAGCTCATTTTTGATGTATTGTAGAGACGAGGTCTCACCATGTTGCCCGGGCTGGTCTCGAACCCACAGGCTCAGGCAATCCACTCGCCTCGGCCTCCCAAAGTGCTGGGATTGCAGGCTGAGCCACCGAGCCCGGCCTGTTTCTTTTCTCAACACCTTATTTTCTCCCTTCTTTTCCCTGATTACCTGCCTTGTCCCCTGCTCATTTCTATGGGCAAAATCAATCTCAAGTTTCGCGATTTGAAGGACAATCCAAGGACTCTTCTCCCATAACATAAAAGTTCCTTTACAGCACAATTAGATACTCAACCCTCCGAATGAGTGATTATCCTCTTTAACATAAAAGTCCTGGATTGTAATAATATTTAATAACAATTGAGTTATTAGTGTGATTCCTAATCACTCGGGCAAACCCTCTTGTAATTTTAGGTGTCTGAAATTGCGTTGTTTATTTATCGATTAATTATAGTCCTTCTCCCCAAAAGCTACAAAAATGGAAGTTTTCCTATCTTGTTCACCACCATTTCCTGACCCCCATAACAGAGCCTAGCATGTAGTAGATGCTCAATAAATATTTGCCAAGTGTTGAATGACTGAACTACATACTCTCCCCCAAAATATGCCATGCTGTCTATCCTCCCAAATTCCTAAATGTGCTATTTTCTCTGCACAGAATGAAAAATTATTTCCTGATATGCAGTGTTCAGTGCTACCCATTATGTGTTTCCCTGGCCCATTCTTACTAGCTCTTTGGGGTCAGCATGGGCATTTTGTCTTCCATGGGGCTTTTTGGACCTAACTAAGCCAGAGCAGCGCTTCTTCTGCTGATTCCCACAGTGCCCTGCTAGTGCCATCTCCAGCTTTACATTCCCGAACTCTTCATATACTGGCATGTCCCTCAGCGGAATGGTGTCCACTATGAAATGTGTACTGCAATAGATAATACCAAAACAGAATTCCAACAGGACTGTTGTGTGTGTGTGTGTGCGTGTGTGTCTGTGTCTGTGTGTGTGGTGTGTGTGTGTGTGTGTGTGTGTGTGTGTGTGTGCGCGCGCGCGTGCGTGTGTGAGGGTAGAGGAAGGGGTCTACTGAGCACAATCACTTTTATGGCCCCTTCCCCTGGCCATGATCTGTCCGTTTGCAAAATTCTAAATGGCTCCATGTCGGACCCTGAGAATAACACGAGAAAAGTCAAATGACCTAATATCAAATTCATGAACATCAAAGTCCCAGTTTTACCACTGTCAGGCTGTTTGTGCTGGGAACTCTTGAAAAGAATAGCAGTATTCCTCGCTGTTTCTCCACATTGGGCCCATTGTTGGAAGGCACTAGAACCTCAACTATATGCTTTGGAAGACCAAAGCCTGGGAGGTCATTGGAGCCCAGGAATTCGATATCAGCTTGGGCAGCACAGCAAGACTTCATCTCTTTTGAAAAGAAAAAACTTTTTAAAACTAGCTAAGTGCCGGGCTCGGTGGCTCAGCCTGTCATCCCGCGCCTTTGGGAGGCTGAGGTGAGTGGATTGCCTGAGCCCACGGGTTCGAGACCCGCCTGGGCAACTTGGTGAGACCTCATCTCTACAATAAATCAAAAAATCAGCTGGTTGTGGTAGTACATGCCTGTAGTTCCGGCTCCTCGGAAGGCTGAGGCGGAAGGATCGCCGGAGCCCAGCGGGTCGAGGCTGCGGTGGCCAGGAGCGGCCCCTGCACTCCAGTCTGGGCGACAGAATGAGACTACAACTCAAAAAAAGAAAAAAATAAGCCGGGCTCGGTGGCTCAGCCTGTAATCCCGCGCCTTTGGGAGGCTGAGGTGAGTGGATTGCCTGAGCCCGCGGGTTCGAGACCCGCCTGGGCAGCGAGCCCTCATCTCTACAATAAATCAAAAAAAATCAGCCGGGCGTGGTAGCGCGCGCCTGTAATTCCGGCTACTGGGAAGGCTGAGGCGGAAGGATCGCTGGTGCCCAGCAGGTCGAGGCTGCGGTGGCCGGGAGCGGCCGCTGCACTCCAGTCTGGGCGACAGAGTGAGACTCCGACTCAAAAAAAAAGAAAGAAAGAAAAAAAGAAAAACATAAAAAATAAAACTAGCTAAGCGTGGTGGCCTTCACCTGTCATTCCAGCTACTCAGGAGGCTAAGGCAAGAGGATTGCCTGAGCCCAGGAGGTCAAGACTGCAGTGAGCTATGATCACACCTGGTGATCCAGCCTGGGGGGCACAGCGAAACGCTATCTAAAAAAAAAAAAAAGGCAAATAGCCTTTACTACATTCATTAACTAAATGAATGCTCTAATTTCTACCAGTTTAACTACTTTTGGCCGTGAAATTCTGTTTCGTTTTTCCTTTTTGCAACAGATTTTTGATATTTTTGCCCCTCAATGAAGCACAATGTTTAAAAATTAATGGAGATTTATTTTTTACTTATTTATTTCCAAACTGAAACAAAGTCTCTAATACAGAAAATCCAGAAATTACAAGGCCCAGAATGGAATTCCAGACACTTCAGGAGGTTCAACTCTGATCTCAAATCAAGACTCAAGATGTTAGCCGGTGACCACACACACACACACTTTGGTCAGGCCGTTGCCCTGCATTTGACATTGACTGTGCTTTCTGGACATACTTGCTGGGGGTTAAGAAGTTTGAATGTGTGACGGAGCTAGTGGCAAGTACAGGCCAACACCAACATATTCAACCAGGGCAAGTATGGGAAGGATCTCCTTTCTGGTTCTTAACTAGCCCCCTGCCACCTGCCCCAGTGATAATCTAGTAGCTTTGAGACTTATTTCTCAAGCCGAGTCAGGCCCGGAGGACATTTTGAGAACCTCTATCTGTGGGAATATGCCCTAATGTGCTACCATGGAATAGGTAGTAAAGTGCGGTAAGGCCAACATACCCAGTTTTATTTCCAGACAATGTAGTCAAAACAGAAATAGTCGAAAGTTGACAAATTGTCTCCGCTGTACTGCAGCAATGATTTATATGTCTTGTCATCGTCCTATCGCATCCAAATGTGCAAAAGAAGAGACTGCACCGTTTCAAGACATTTAATTTTTGGTGTCAAAATTAGTCAGAGTGGGGGCCTCGGTTCCTGACAGTTAGGGACCTCACCCTGACCTATTTCTGTGCAGCACACCCTCCTTTAAAATACTCCATTCCATTGCTGAAAGAAAAAATGCATCGGAATCATTTGGGGACAAATTTAGACATGTTGGACAACAAAATACGCAGACAGCTGCTTGGGAGGCAATTAAAATGCCATTGGTGGGAAAGAGTGGCTCTGGCAGCGGCAAAGGGAAATACACGTTCTTCTTCGAGAAAACAATTCCAGCTGACAGACTCCCTCAGCAAAATGAGACGGAGGTCTTAGCATGGCTTCTGATGAGGGGCCCACCTGACCCCATTCAGGACCCGGGGAGTCAGAAATACCTCTGAAATGGAAGCAGAGAGCACGACATCCTCCTCATTCTCTAAGCCCACAGACAAGGCACAGAGAATTCCTCAGCCCTCCTCACTCTGGCGGTGCACCCCTCTGGGAACAAGTTGCAAGAGCTGACCTTGGATCTGTCTTGTGTTTGCTCATGTTTGTTTTCAGACGGTCTCACTCTGTCATCCAGGCTGGAGTGTAGTGGCATGATTATGACTTACTGCAGCCACCAGCCTCCCCATCAGCTGAGACTACAGGCGTGCATCACCACATCCAACTAATTTTTTATAGAGACGGGACCTTCCTATGTTGCCCAGGCTTGTCTTCAACTCCTGGGTTCAAGCAATCCTGCCATCTCGGTCTCCCAAAGTGTTGAGTTTGCAGGCACGAGCCACCAAGCCCAGCCCCTGGCTTTGGATCTGAAATCCTAAGTGCTTCTCTCAGTGTCCTAGAGGAGATACATTTTAGTGAAAATAAACAAGAAGTTACCTAGTGCCTGTAACACCTCCAAAAAGGCCCACGGAATAGTTTCTATGGATGCACATGCCCTCCTCATTGTACTCTGAAATTTTCCTTTGTTCTTTCATTTTGAGAAAAGGCATACACATTTATTCGATGTTTATACAAGGGGAGCGCCATAGAATAATTACTGCTGAAATGCTCAAGATATCAATTAGGCGTCCCATTTAATGATGATTTACTCCACGGTTTCACATCTTTCACCTATGAGTAAAGGAAAGTCTTATCTCAGTGCTCCTCTTTTTTATGGAAAATGCTAAACATGGGCAAAAATAGACGGACTCATATGATGAGCCTTTATTCATCATCTCGCTGAAACAATGATCAACTTCTGTTGTGTTTCATCTCCAACCTTACCCACTCCACTCCTCTCTATCAATGTTGGGTTTCTTTTTTTTGAGTTGGAGTCTCACTCTGTCGCCCAGACTGGAGTGCAGTGGCCGCTTCCGGCCACCGCAGCCTCGACCTGCTGGGCTCCGGCGATCCTTCCGCTTCAGCCTTCCGTGTAGCCGGAATTACAGGCATGCGCTACCACGCCCGGCTGATTTTTTTTTTTTTTTTTTGATTGATTGTAGAGATGAGGTCTTGCTGCCCAGGCAGGTCTCGAACCCGCGGGCTCAGGCAATCCACTCACCTCAGCCTCCCAAAGGCGCGGGATTACAGGCTGAGCCACCGAGCCCGGCTAATGCTGGGTTTCTTAAGGCAAACCCCAGACATCTGATAATCTCACCTATAAATATTTCAGTCTGTGTCTTTTTTTGTTGTTGTTGAAGGGTTTCACTCGGTTGCCCAGGCTAAAGTGCAGTGGCACAATTACGGCTCACCACAGCCTCAACCTCCTGGGCTCAGGTGAGCCTTTCTCCTTTCTAATAAGCTAAATGTGTATTCTCTGTTCTATAATATACATGTACAATAATTTCATAATAATAATACCACTATTATCAGCCTCTCAAGTAGCTGGAACTACAGGGGTGTGCCAGCACACCTGGTTTTCTTTTTTCTTTTTTTTTCCTTTTTTTTTTTTTTTTTTTTTGGTAGAACAAGGTCTCACTATGTTGCCCAGGCTGGTCTCAAACTCCTGGGCTCAAGCAATCCTCCTGCCTCAGCCTCCCAAAGTGCTGGGATTATAGGCCTGAACCACCAAGGTCAGTCTCGGTCTGTGTATTCAAAGGATAAGGTTGTTTATGTAGCTATTAACATATACTAAAATGTAAAAATAGCTCTGCAATATGATCAAATATTCTGTCAGCCATAAAACCTCCTTGATTCTCCAATGTCCATATGTTGCAATTGACATGTCTTATATCTCAGTCTATAGCACTGTGTCTGCCTCTCTCTCTCTCTCTCTCTCTCTCTCTCTCTCTCTCTCTCTCTCTCTCTCCGTCTCTATCTCTCTTTCTCATTACACACACACACACACACACACACACACACACACACACACACAATTTGTTGCTGAAGAAACCAGGCTTGATTCCTTGAATCATTTCTCACATTCTGAATTTTGCTGGTTGCTTCTGCATGATGTCATTTAACATGTTCTCCCAGCCCCCTGATTTTACCTGCAAACTATTAGAAGGGAGGCCCAAACTTCACCTGTACAATGACCACTCATGTACCTAATCCTGAGTTGTACCCCACATCTCTAGAATAAATTTTTTTTAAAAAAAAGCTATCAGGTCTAGAGGCTTAATTACATACAGAATTAATTTTGTTTTTTACAAGAATACTTCATGTGAGGTTAAGTTTGGGGATCAAGAGGCATCTTATATCTGGTCATCTCTCTTTTTTGTGATGTTAGCAGCCATTGCAAATCACCCTGAATTGTCTCATAGATTGCTACAAAATGTGGTATTCTCAATCTATTCTTTATTTCTTTGTTTTTGAGTCGGAGTCTCACTCTGTCCCCAGGCTGGAGTGCAGTGGCACCCTCGGCTACTGCACCCTCAGCCTGCAGTGCTCTGGTGATCTTTCCGCCATTGTCTTCTAAGTAGCTGGAACCACAGGTGCACACCACCACACCCAGCTAATTTTTTCTTGATTTATTGTAGAGACGAGATCTCGCCATGTTGCCCAGGCTCATCTCAAACCCGTGGGCTCCGTCAATCCTCTCACCTCCACTTCCCAAAGTGCTGGGATTACAGGTGTGCGCCACCACACCCAGCCTATTCTTTCTTTATCATGAATACTTCTTTAAAGTGTAAAGTATCACCTACTATTTGATTATTCTAAGGAATAACTTATAAAAAGAACAAGGGAAAATTCTTTGTTCTTTCTCATTACCATTTTTTAAAATAATGAGTTCGTTCTTTACCATCCTCAAAAAAAGTTTTTTGTTTGTATTTATATGCATCATTAAGAACTCGTGAATTTTCAAATATTTTGTATAATTTAATTTGTTTCACTTATTAGTCTATGATGCTCAAATTCTTAACCATTTTTAATAACCAATGAGAATCTCTTTAAGTTGGTTCTTGAGTTACAAATATTTTGTCATAATCACATAATCGTTCATAAATTTCTTGCTTTAGTTATAATAAGATGCTTCAAGCTCATCTTGTGTGTTTTCTATTGCAGACCTGGGATCAGACAGTTATTTAGAAAGTCCTAATGCCTTTCATTGGGAAATGGTATTTAGAACCCACAATGTGAGTGGTAGGGGTACTCATTGCTACTAGGTTGGTCTTTTTTTTTCCCTAGGGTATAGCATTTTTGAAAGAAAATACAGCATAAATTTATACAGATATTCTCTGTTTAAATGTAGGATCATAAGTTTTTTACTCAACTTCTTTGATTTTATATTTGTATCTTTTTACCTTAAGCAAAAAAAATCCTTGTTAGCCATAAATATTCATATAATTATTTATTCTCTTTGTTCTATAATATACATGTATAACACTTTCAGAATGACAATACCACTATTGTTAATAAGATGATGGCTATCAACAGTTTGGTTTTGTACAGATCCTTTTGTCCTTAGAGTATACGTCACTAGTGATATACCTTAAAGTCTCTTGGAATAGATCTTTTTGTGATTATATCATCAACTGGATACTTAACTGGATTTGTTTTCTTTTTATTTGATATTTTTAATTTTACAGATTTCTTTTTAAGTTTTATTTCATTTTATAACTATGCAAAATATGTACATAATTTCAAAGTCAAATCTACAGATCCATCCATAAGTTTTTAGTATCCTTCTATTTAATATTAGAATTTATATTAGAATGTGTGTGTGTGTGTGTGTGTGTGTGTGTGTGTGTGTGTAGCCTTTTCTTTGAACACTGAATATTTTGAGCACTTCTCAGTCATGCTTTGTTCACTTCACAGTACATTAACAGTGTATCCTCGTAATCACTTCATGAAAGTGTATGGATATACTCATTTGCTTTACTCTTTTGTATAGTTACATAGCACGCCTCATTCATTTGTATAACTATGTAGTACTCCAGTAAGTGACTTTACCAAATTGATTTAACCTCTGTTAATGGACACAAGTTGTTTCCAATCTTTTGGTATTACAAATATTACTTTAATAAATTGTCTTGTACATAATTCAGGAGAAATTTTGTCTTTGGCATAGACTGTGTCTTTGGGATAAGTTTCTAGAAATGAATTGCTTGGTCAAATGATAAATGCATATGTGATTTTGCTAGATATTGTCAAACTCTTGTAGCAGTTTGCATTCCCACTGGTAATTCCTGAGTACTTATTTCTCCACAAACTAATTGACAGAGCTTAATGTAAAACTTTTGAATTTTTGACAGTGTGATAGCTGAGAAGTTGTATCTTAGTGTAGTTTTAATTTATATTTCTTTTATTATAAACAAGACTATCTTTTCACATTTCTAAAGAATATTTGAATTTCTTTTGTTGTGAGTTGTCAATATCTCATTTGTTTTTCTATAGAATTGTTTTCTTATATTTAGAAGTCCTTGAAATAAGAAGATATTAGCTACTTATATGTGATAAAAACAACAAATTTTTTGCCAGTTTACCATTTTACTTTAGTTTGGAAGCAGGGGCATAAAAATAATTTTTCTTACATATTTATCAACTTATATTGCTTGTATATTTTGAGTCATGTAAATTTTTTTCTCATTCCAAAGTTATAACAGAAGTTCATCCATGTTTTCACCTGATAATTGTATAGTTTCCTTTTATATTAAATCTCAAATCCATTTAGAATTTATTCTGATGTACGATATCTTTTCCATACGGATATCCTGTTATCCTAACACTCATTTAAAAGTCTATTCATGTTTCATCAAACAAAAAGTAAAATCTGAATATAATCATGAGGAAATATCACACACACAAAAACAACTTGGGGTCATTCTCTAAAATCACTGACATGCATTTTTTTTAACAGACTTTATTTTGTTAGAGTTGTTTTAGGCTCACAGCAAAGCTGAGAGGATGTATTATATCTTCTGCCCACCACACACACACAAAGCCATCCCACACCCAAGTGAACATTTGTCACAATTGATAAAGCTTCATGGACACATCATTATTATCCAAAATCCATACTTTTTATTAGAGTTCACTTTTAGTGTTTTACAGTCCATGGGTGTGAACAAATGTATAATGACATGAATCCAACATTACGGTATTGTACAGAGTAGTTCCACTGCCTTAAAAATCCTCTGTGCCGGGCTCGGTGGCTCAGCCTGTAATCCCGCGCCTTTGGGAGGCTGAGGTGAGTGGACTGCCTGAGCCCGCGGGCTCGAGACGCACCTGGGCAGCAAGACCTCATCTCTACAATTAAAAAAAAAAATCAGCTGGGCGTGGTGGCGCATGCCTGTAATTCCAGCTACTTGGAAGGCTGAGGCGGAAGGATCGCCCAAGCCCAGCAGGTCGAGGCTGCAGTGGCCGGGAGCAGCCACTGCACTCCAGTCTGGGCGACAGAGTGAGACTCCAACTCAAATAAAAAAAAAAATCCTCTGTGCACTGCCTATCTATTCCTCCTCCTGCCCCAATCTGTAGCAACCATGATATTTTTCTGTTGCCCATCATCTTGTCTTCTCCAGAATGACATATGGTTGAATCATACAGTGTGTAGCCTTTTCAAACAGGCTTTTTTCACTTAGTAATAAGCATCTAAGTTTCCTCCATGTCTTTCATGGCTTAATAGCGCATTTCTTCTTAGTGCCGAATAATATTCCATAGTCTGGATGCATTACCTGGCCTGTATGCTTCAAAATACAGCAGTATAGCAATGGAACAAAGACAAAGAAAGACAGCTAGAGGGATATGACAACTAAAGGCAGTGTGCAGTTCCAGTTTCCATATTGTGCTGGGGGTGCAGGGGAATTGCTGTGAAAACACGTTATTGGGAGAATTGGGGGAATTGAAATATGGATCTCAGTGCTCTATCACTATTAAATGTCCTAAAGTTGATAACTGTACAAAAGCTGATACAATATTCTTGTTCTTAAGAAATACATACCAAAATATATCCAGGTAAAGAGGCCTGATGTGTATGAGGTCTGACAATTAAATTTGTGAACCACCCTAGAAAAAATGGTACATACCTCAGTTGCTGAATATCACTGTAATCATCTCTGAAGTACTCCCTTTGGGAAGCTATGCACCAACGCCAGTTCCTAGTTCACCCATTAAAGCCATTTTGGAACTCTTTCTGGAATAGCCATCAGAGTCCTTATCGCATTACCCTTGATGCCCTGGATGTCATCAAATGTCTCCCTAGCAATATTTCCTTTATCTTCATGTAAAGAAAAAAGTCACTGGGGGCCAGATCAGGTGAGTAAGGAGGGTGTTCCAATACAGTTATTTACACAGTGCAGCCAATGTATGGGCACAGTGGCAAATTCACAAACTTAATTGTCAGACCTCAACAAATAACAACAGTTCTAAGAGCTATTCCAGAAAAAGAGTTCCAAAATTGCTTTGAAGGGTAGACTAGGCACTGACATTGGAGCATAGCTTCCCAAGGGGAGGACTTCAGAGGTGATCGGAGTGATAGTCAGCAATGACGAATATAGCACTTTTTCTAGGATGGTTTGCAAACCTAATTGTCAGACCTTGTACAACTATTCTCAAATGGCTCAGAAAATGCATAAACTGTGTGTGTGTGTGTGTGTGTGTGTGTGTGTGTGTGTGTGTGAGAGAGAGAGAGAGAGAGAGAGAGAGGGAGAGAAAGTAAATGTGAGAAAATATTTAAAACTGGCAGCAAAGAGGAAACAAGATAGTGGCGGAACAGGTCGGACTATGAGAGTCTCTGCAAAAGCGAATGTCCCTAGACTCTTTGCGTGAGTGGATGTGTGCCAGTGAGTGAGTGAAAGTCCATCTGAGGGAAGACTTGGATTCATGCACCCGGGACTCTCCTCCACAGGTGACTGCAACCCACCACCACCCTGAGATTGGAGCCCTCGGTGCACAGGATCGTCGGCTGTTCCCAGGGCTATCTTGAGAAGAGGCAGCAGAGAACAGCTGCTCCTTACCACCTGACACCCGTCCATGCCATCACCTGTGGCAGCAGGCTGGGCACTAGCAGCAGAAACTGTGGAGAAGGTGTAGTGAGGAAATCTGGAGTTGAGCCTCACCACCGGTGAGGAGACACTGAGCAGCACCATCTTCTCTATCCCAGGCCTGGGCAGAGACCTGCATTGCTCTGCCAAGCTCTGGCCAGCCTCCAAACTGGGACCCATCTTCATTAGACTCGGAGAGACAGAGGTCCCTCCGTCATGCTGGAACAGGCACAGACACGTAAGATCTGAGTGGGAGATCTGACAGCAGCAACAGCAGCAGACAGGTCGAGTGAGTTCAAATATGATCCATTCTCCTCCCATAGTAGTCCATGGGGCATCTGACCCATGCTGAAAACAACCCTATCAGCCTGTACTGAGAGTGGAGGGGTTGGGCTGGAGACCAGAGCTGGCCCTAAATTCAGCAGCGGCAGGGGAAAGAGACCTGGAGTTAAGGAAATGGCCATGGAGCATTTTGTTGCTGTTTTTATTGATTTTTGATTTTGTTTTTCTTCCCTCTTTCTGTTTTTGTTTACATTTTTGTACTTGTTTTGTTTCTTTTTTTTTTTAAGATTTTTCTGCTTATGTAAGGGTATTTTGAGGGTGAGTACATCAACAGGGTTTTTTTGTTTGTGTGTGTGTATGATTGTATGGTTTTTTTTCTTTTTTTTCTGTCTTTGTTTCTCTGTTTGTTAGTTGGCACACCTGTCTGTTTTCCCTCTTTACCTTCTCTCTCCATCTTCCCTTCATCTTCCTCCTTCCTTTTTCCATTCTTTTCCTTTATCGTATCTCATTTTGCTTTCAGGAGGCAGACAAACATCCCCACTGCATGGACAGATTGTAAGGCAGTGGGAAATGTGTTCCAAAGGGCCCACATGCTTGTCAGTGGATACTGGGATCCACAGATAACTTCTGAATCACAGCTCCCTTCTTAATTAAATCTCAAAACTACAAAAAGCAGAGTCCCCCCCACCCCAGTCCAGCTACAAAAGTGGACAAAGCCAGAGGGTCTACATAAGGAAGAGCAGGAGACTGAGCAAACAAAAGGAAAGGCTATCCTCACATCACTGAACAACAGAATTAAAGAGGAGGTTTAAAAACAAAAGGGAGGAAAACCTAGACAAATGAAGAAAAACCATGAAGAAGTAAAGAACAGAATTAAAGAAGAGGTTAAAAAAAAGAGGAGGAAAACTGAGACAAATGAAGAATGTAGGTTTCATATAGACCCCTGAGAGAACAAATAAGAATACAGACTTTGGAACTCAAACAATGAAGATCTCTCAGAATGATTGGTCTCATATCATGAACCCAGATATCAAGATAATAATGGAGAGAATAAATGGAAATGGAAAGATCAAAGGAGTTAATAACTGTGATAATAACAATAAAGAATACAGTAAATGAAATAAATAACAAACTGATAATCATAGAGGGCAGAAATAGCCAAGCAGAAGAAAGACTCTCAGGGCTTGAGGACCAAAATATGGAACTAACCCAAACTGTTAAAAGCATAGAAAAGAAGCTTACAAAGACAGAACAAAACCACCAAGAGATTATAACAAGAGGCCAAACCTAAGATGAATTGGAATCCCTGAGGCAGATAGAGAGACAGAGACCACCCAAGAACAAGCATTTGATGTTATTATCCAAGAAAACTTCCCTCATCTCATCAGAGATGTGACCATTCAAACGAGATTTGGAGAACCCCTGCAAGACAACAAATGAGAAGACCAACTCTTAGACACATAGTAATTCGCCTACAGAAAGTAGGTCTAAAAGAAAAAATCCTAAAGGCAGCAAGAGAGAAAGGTCAGACTACCTACCAGGGAAGATAAATTAGAATAGCAGCAGACTTATCTACAGAAACAATTCAGCCTAGGAGAGACTGGAGTCCAATCTTCAACATTCTCAAAGGTAAACAATTTCAACCTAGAATTACATACCCAGCTAAGCTAAGTTTTATCAGCAGTGAAGAATTCAAATCCTTCCCAGACATTCAATCCCTAAGAGTTTGTGCCACCTCAGACCAGCTCTTCAAGAAAACACTTAAGAAAGTATTAAACACAGAAGAAAGAAAAAAAGTATGACAATGCCTTCCCAAGAATTCAGGAAAAAGGTTGAAAACGCACATGAATCAACCCTTAAATTAAAAAAAAAGACAACAAACAAATAAACAGCAGTAGAAACAGCAATCTCTATAAGAACCTCATGACAAGGATAAACTCTCACACATCTCAATAATTAGTCTGAATGTGAAAGGACTAAATGCACCACTGAAAAGATATAGAATGGCAAATTGGATAAAATATCATGATTCAGTAATATGTTGTCTCCAAAAGACTCATCTCACCAGAAGCACACTCACAGACTCAAAGTAAGAGAACAAAAAATAAATTTTCAGATGAACAGAACACAAAAGAAAGCAGGAATTGTGATCTTAGTATGAGACAAAATACCCTATAAGCTATCAAAAATTTAAAAAGGTACAGAAAGTCACTACATAATGATAAAAGTTTCAATACATCAACAAGAAATATTAATCCTAAACATGCATGCACCCAACACAGGAGCAACAACTTTCATAAAGCAGATTCTAGATAAACTTAAAAAAATATTGACTCTAACACTATCATAGTTGGTTAAATACCCCAATAACAACCCTACACAGATCATCAAGACAAAAATCAGCAAGGAAATCTGGTAACTCACTTGACACTTGACCAAATAGGCTTAATAGATACTTATAGAACATTCCATCCAACAACCATAAGAATATACATTCTACTCATCACCACATGGAACATATTCTAAGATCGACCACACCCTCGGCCATAAATCAAACATAAACAAATTCCATAAGATTGAAATACTGCCGTGTACATTCTCAGGCCATGGTGGAATAAAAATAAATATCAACACCAACAAAGTTCCCCCAAAACCAACAGAGACATGAACACTAAACAGCATGATGTCGAACAACTTCTGGGTCAACACAGAAATCAAACAGGAATTAAAAGTTTACTGAAAGCAAATGAAACTGAAGGAGTGTCTTATCAGAATCTCTGGGATGCCATGAAAGTAGTATTAAGAGGAGAATTCATATATCTATGAAAACACACGAAGAAAATGGAAAGATCAATAGTTAACAGCCTAACAAACAACTTAAGGAAGAACATCAAAAAACCCTAACTTCAGCAGAAGAATTCAGATCCATGAAAGCACCACTAAGAGAGGAATTCAAATCTCTACGAACACACATGAAGAAAATCGAAAGATCACAAGTCAACAGCCTAACAAATCATCTAAGGAAACTGGAAAAGCAAGACCACCAAAACTCTCACTTCCGCAGAAGAATCCAGATCACCAAAATAAAAGCCCCATTGGGGACATAGAAGACAAAAATATAAACAAAAAAAATCAATGGAAAAAAAAGATTTGTTCTTTCAAAGGATAAACAAGATTGATGGACCTCTAGCTAGACTGACCAAGAAAAAGCCCAAATAAACACAATCAGAGATGCAAATGATCAAGTAACAACTGAACCTGAAGAAATATACAAGATTAGCAGAGATTACTGTGCACACTTGTATGGAAACAACCTTGAGAACCTAAATGAAATGGAGGACTTTCTGACATCACACAACCTCCCAAGGTTGAAACAAGAAGAATTTGACCCTAAATAGACCAATAACAACCAATGAAACTGACTGTGTCATAAGAAAACTACAAAAAAAGCCATGGACCACATGGCTTTCCAGCCGAAATCTACAAAACATCCAAAAAGGAGCTGATGCCAATCCTATTGAAAATATCCCAGACAATAGAGAAAGACAGAACTCTCCCCAAATCCTTTTATGAAGCTAAAATTGCATGGATACCCAAACCAGGTAAAAATCCAACAAAAAAAGAGAATTACAGGCCAATATTGAGATGCTAAAAAAATAAAAAATAAAATCCTCAATAAGATTCTAGCAAACCAGATCCAATAACACATCTCAAAAATCATCCGCCATGAACAAGTAGGCTTCATCCCCAGGATGCAAGGCTGGCTCAACATCAGCAAGACCATAAATGCAATTAAATACATCAACAAATGTAAAAACAAAAACCACATGATTATATCATTAGAAAAAACTTTTAATAAAATCCAGCACTCCTTCTTGATAAAAACCCTCGAACATCTAGGCACAGATTGAACATACCTCAAAATAGTAAGAACCATCTAAGAGACACCCACAGCCAACATACTGCTAAACAGACAGAAATTGGAACCATTTCTCCTGAAAACTGAAACAAGACAAGGATACCCACTGTCACGTCTCCTGTTCAACACAGTTTTGGAAGTCCTAGCTAAAGCAGTCAGACAAGAGAAGGAAATCAGGGGTATCCAAATAGGAAACAGGAAATTAAGTTATCCTTCTTTTCAGATGACATGATTCTATACCTCTAAAACCAAAGAGAATCTGTCAAAATCTCCTTGCGTGAATAAAGGACTTTGGCAAAGTCTCAGGGTATAAAATAAATGTGCACAGTCGCATTCCTACAGAAACCCACATAAAAAGCACAATCCCATTCACAATAGCCACAAAAAAAGAATCTTCCTAACCAGAGAAACAAAAGACCTTTACAATGAAAACTACAAAACACTGCTCAAATAAACTAGAGATAATGCAAACAAATGGAAAAATATTCCACGTCCATGGATTGGCAGAATCACCATTGTTAAGATGTTCATCCTACCCAAGGTAATCTACAATTTTAATGCAATACCCGTTAAATTACCAGCAGCATTCTCCTCAGACCTGGAAATGACAATACAGGAATTCACATGGAAACATAAATGGCCATGAAGAGCCAAAACAATCCTCAGCAAAAAAATAAATAAAGTGGGAAGTATCACTCTCCCAGATTTCAAACTTTATGGTAAAGCTACAATAATCAAAACAGCCTGGTATTGGTAAAACAACAGGTATATAGACCAACAGAACAGGATAGAGATTCCAGACCTCAATTTCTCAACCAACTCATTTTCGACAAAGCCTCCACCATCAACCACTGAGGAAGAAGACCCTATTCAGTAATTGGTGCTGGGAAAACTGGCTGACCACATGCAGAAGATTAAAATAAGACTCCTACCTATCACCACATACAAAAATTAACTCTAAATAGATCAAAGACCAAAACATAAACCCTCAAACTATAAGAATTTTAGAAAATACAGGAGACATCCTTATGAAAAGTGGAAATAGCAACTAATTCCTGATCAAAACCCCAAGGGCCACTAGAGATAAGATAGACAAGTAGGACCTCATCAAACTGACAAGCTTCTGCAAAGCCCAAAAAAACCATCAAGAGAGTGGGGAGACAACCCACAGACTAGGAAAAAGTATTTGCCAACTGTATTCCTGACAGAGGCCTAACATCTGGGCTCTCTAAGGAACTCAGATATTCCGAAAAGAAAGAAACAAAGATCCCCATTACAAAGTGGGCAAAAGGCATGAAGAGACACTTCTCAAAAGAAGACATACGAGCAGCCAACAGATATATGGAAAAAATGCTCAGCCTCACTGGTCATCAAAGAAATGCAAATTAAAACCACACTGAGAAACCACCTAACTTCACTCAGGAAGGCCAATCATCAATAACTCAAAAAACAACAGATGCTGGAGAGAATGAGGGGAAAAGGGAATATTTCTATACGGTTGGCGGAGTGCAAACTAGTCCAACCTCTGTGGAAATCAGTGTGGCGATCCCTAAAAGGTCTAAAAATCGACCTCCCATATGACCCTGCATTCCCCCTACTGGGAATATACCTGGAGGAACGCAAATCGCTCTATGAAAAAGATACCCGTACACGCACGTTTATTGCAGCATTATTCACTATAGCAAGAACATGGAACCAACCATGCTACCCATGGAAAGAGGACTGGATAAAAAATTGTGGTCCATATACACGATGGAATACTACACAGTCATAAAGGACAAAATTATGAACTTCACAGCAGCTTGGATGGACTTAGAGTCTATAATACTGAGTGATCTATCACAGAAAACAAAGAATTGAGTACCACATGTTCTCACTCATAAGCAGACCTTCAACAATTATCAAAATACTATAAGAAAGAGATTGACAGTAGTGGGAAACTGCCAGGAGAGCAGTAGTGGAAAACTACTGGGGGCAGAGGACACCTCATCGACAAGACCTGCATAATGAACTTGTGTATACCTAATCCTGAATTGTAACCCACATCTCCAAAATAAGAATCGTTGACTGGGCTCTGTGACTCAGCCTTTAATCCCAGCACTCTGGGAGGCCGAGGCGAGTGGATTGCCTGAGCCTGTGGGTTCAAGACCAGCCCGGGCAACTTGGTGAGATCTTGTCTCGACAATAAATAAAAAATTAGCTGTAGTACCACATACCTGTAGTTCTTGGAAGGCTGAGGCGGAAGGATTGCCGGAGCCCAATGGGTCGATGCTGGGACGGCCGTGAGTGTGCCACTGCACTCCTGTCAGGGTGACAGAGCGAGACGCCACCCCAAAAAAACGAAAATAAAAAATTTTTTAATTAAAAATAAATAAACAAAACTGGCAAATCTTGGAAAGTATTGTATAGGAGTTCTTTATACTATTCTTGCAAGTTTCTTATAAGTATGAAATTATTTCAAGTTAACAAAATAAATAAAATTCTATCTTTTCCCTACAAAACTCAGATGCTGCCTGTATTGTACTCTCCGTATCCATTTGCAGTTAGATTTATTCTGTCCTACTGTCTATGAATCAACACCACACTGTTTTAATTATAGAAACTTTATAAAATGTTTAAATATCTGATAAAGTTTACCAGGAAATCCTTTTCCGGGTTTTCCTGAATATTCTTCCTGTTTGTTCATTTTTGCAGAAACATATTGTTTTTAATGGAATTACATTTACAGGTTAATTTATAATTGACATCTTTATGTTGTGTGGTCTTTCTATCCAAGAACCTGATATGCTTTCAACTTGATCAAGTCCATGTTTGTGTTTTTCAAGATGGTTTATAGCTTTTCTTATCTGTGTCTTGACACTTTCTGTTTCCTTATTTTATAAATGTGGTATTATCTTCCTTTGTGTCTTTTAATAGGTTTAAATATTCCCTTTGAGATTCCCAAATAAAAAGTTTCCCGGGCAACCCCCTGGAGTCCCCTCCCACTGTGGGAGCTTTTCTGTCCTCTCAAGAAATTCTTCTTTTAAAAAAAAGTTTGCCATCATTTTGTGACTATTCTAAGGCAGATATTTTCTAACCTGTTCTTAGTATCTTGTTATTGCTGGTTGTATTGTAAAATTCTCAAAATAAAATATACTATGATCACTTTAATTAAATATGGAAGACACAGTCTGTGGTTAGTACATAGGGAGCTAGGAACCCCTGAGTTACAAGGGTTAAACTGGTTGAAAGCACCATGTGGCAAATGACTTCTGAAATTTGCAGAAGGCTTGTATCCCCACTTCAAAAACAGAAGGAAAGCCAGGTACAGGGCTCATGCCTGTAATCCCAACACTTTGGAAGGCCGAAATTGGAGGATCGCTTGAGCTCAGGAGTTTAAGACCAGCCTAGGCAACACAGCAAGACCTCGCCTCTACAAAAATTAGCCAGAAGTGGTGGCACACGCCTGTAGTCCCAGCTACTCAGGAGGCTGAGGCAGGAGGATCACCTGAGCCCAGAAGTTTGAAGCTGCAGTGAGCCATATCATTCCACTATGCTCCAGTCTGGGTGTTATAGTGAGACCTTGACTCAAAAAAATTTTTTTAAATTAAAAATAAGGCAAGAGGAGGAGAACTGGAAAAAAAAAATTCATCCTGACAGAAGCATAAACAAAACCTTCAGTCATATTGGCGATATCAACATACCTGAAGAAAGCAGGTGTGAACTCTTTAGTTAAACACGAATAATTTGTCAAGCTTTAGTCAGATCTGTCAAGGAGGGAAAGAACTGAATTTTAAAAAGGAGTAGGTCTGATAACTAAAGAGAAACCTCCATCCTGGGGCAGACATCCATGGCCGACAAATCCTCTATGATCCTGCCTCTCAAGGTTCTACTTTCGTATCTGCCAAGCAGCTTTCAGGAAACGAAAGGGCTTGCCCGCTTCCAAGTATCCAGCCTCCTGCAGGGATGTTTCCCACCGAAAGCAAGGCAGTTCGTCTTGTGGTGTACACTCCAGTCTACAGTGAGCACGTGGGGAATATAGTCAGCAGACCCGGGTGGCCAAGCGCAAATCTGGCCCTGGCAGCCCCAAGGGCCTCCTCAGGTGCTGACTTAAACCTCACAAACTGAACGCAAGTCACACTAGACGCCTGAGGGCGATCAAAAACCACTGAATCAAATGAATGTGGTTTCATGTCTGCAATATAGGGTTGGCAAACCCCCAATTGCTTTAGCGCGGAGATGAGGAAATAGTTGACTTTTTAGACCTATAAATGGATTCCCGAGAAAGAAGCAAGGCAGGCCATGGACCCTTGAGATTCCTTAGAGGTGTAAGAGTCTAAGTCCATCTGGGTAGATTAAAAGCAACCTCTTCAGCAGGGCAGGTTAGAGCCCTGATGCAAGTGATCCAAGATTGAGCTGCCAAGAAGGAGCCCTGCTGGTAAGAGAAGGTTTTCTAAAGTCATTCCAACAAATGGCGTTTGGGCTGGATAGCACTTTAAACCTCAGTAATTAGGTGGTGGCTATTCTCTTCTGGTGGAGATTTAGAAGGATCAACGGGAGCTCCACTTCAAAGTCACGCTAATTTAAAATTATTCTCCAGAGCAGCCCTACCATGTCCCCTGGTTTTTTCCTTTCTATTCATGGGAGGAAACTCGACAGGATTAGGGCATTTGACTGCCTGCCTAGAGTCTGACATTTTACGCAGCCAAGCAAATAGGTTTGTTACTCTAAAAACTCCCTCAGACTAAAATTAATTTGAGAACAAAGTTGAAATCTGCTTCCAACTTACTCTTTACTGTTAAACTTTCACTGAAAATTTCGTCTCCACTTTTTATATGCCCAATATATTTTCTACTTTATTTCTTCTCAAGATGCTTAAGGTCAAAAACTTTAAGAGCTAGATTACAATAAATGATGCTGAAATTATATTAAACCTATAAAACCGAAGTCTGGCTAAATCTATGGCTTTGCTAAAATAAATAAGTGGTTTTATTAGCAAATTGCAAGGCATACTTAGAAAGAGTCAAGCTTTCTCTCTATTTATTAACACTGCTTTCATCTCTACGCCAGCTGCCTATTACTATGTCAACTAAAAAAAAGACATCAAATGCACTTCTAGAGCTTTATTGGGGTTCAGCAGGCATTCTCAAAATCATGAAACAGACTTCTCAGGAACCTGTGTGTCCTCAGACTTGGATATATCTGTTTCCTTCTCATGGCACCCTTTCTTCCATCTTTACTAAGAAAAATAGCAAGGAGATAGCTTTAAGATAATAAACTAGACCTTTGACCCATGGGTTTATTTTGCCAAAATAAGAGACCCAGAATAGCTAGGAAGACCCAAGTTCTACTCATTGCCCTGACACCATAGGTATTTACTACCTGATGGCTGGGTATCACTGCACTCTACCAATCTTCTATGACATCAAATGACAACATTTTTAAAAGCCTTCTATTTTGGAGGCTTTTGTGTAAACCCCTCACCACCATCACTCTACCACCACCCTTGAATCACTAAACTATGAGAGTCCTTTGACCTGCTACCTTTAATGTCAGGCAATTGGTCAACCACCAGTTTTTACTATGGCCCTACTATGGCAAAGAAGAATTCCTAACCAATGCATAGGGCGCTGTGCTGCTGTTCCTGATAATTCAAGAATAATATAATAATAATAATAATACAATAACAACCACTCCCAAAATGTTATAGTGTACACATGTTCCTCTTCCACTCTTCAATGATCTGTGATTTTTATCCTGGGTGTATGTAAGTGAATAGCACTCTCATATGTACTGGCATGCATACCTGAGAAATGTGTGGTCCTTGTGCTAAACTTTAAGAAGAAACCAGTTTTTTACATGGTAGTCAAAGAGAAAACAGCTCTCCCGATAGAGGAAACACAAGTGCAGAGCATGGAGGTGTCAGTATGAAAAACAACATCCTAAGTTGAGACATATGAAACATAGAAACATCACATATTGGGACATAGAAAAAGGTAAGACAAGAAGGTTTAGATATGAAAGACCCTGAAAGCAGTCTAAAGAGTTTGGAGCTTCTCCTAGGCAGTGGAGATACATGAAAGAGGTGAATGTAAGAGAAACACAACCAGGTTTTTATCTGGGAGGAGTCACTCTAATCGCAACATGGAAGATGGATTACAGAACTCCAAGACCAAAGGGAGGGGGTCCCAGTTAGAAGGAGGTTGCAATAACCCAGGTAAAGGGGGAATAAAGGAGAAACGTGTTCACCTTGTTCACCAATTAAGTTTTGGAACAAAAGGGAAGGGCAGAGTCAAAGATGACTGTCGGTTTTCTAGTTGGAACGACAGGGTACAGGCAGTGTCGTGTACCAAGATATAGAATACAATAAGAAGAGCAGGTTTGACTTGTGGAGAAAAATGAGCTCAATTTTGGACATACTGAATTTGAAGCAACCCCACAAAATACAAGTGCGGATTCCAGAAGGCAGTTGGATGAATCATTTTGGAGACTAGAACTGAAGCCTAGATTGAAACCATGGATTTGGGTGTCATATGCATACAGGGGACAATTTATGCCCAAAGAGTTGGTAAGATTTCTTAGGGCGTGAATAGAGAGAAAATAAGGCAGAGGATAGAGGCTGGTGCTCCCCCTACATTTTAGGGGTGAGTGTGGGAAGAGAGACCAACAAAAGTGACTTCAAACAACAAAATATCCACCAGCTGGAAGAGGACCAAGAAGTCGTGCTTTCACAAAACGGGGCCCCTGGGCTCGAATAAAGATATGACCAACCAGGTCAAGATTCACCACTAACTTGTTTCCCTACTAAATCATAAGTTCTTTGAGGTCGACAAGTTTGTCGTGGCTAGAGATCAGCACCAATAAACTGACTGCTATTTATGCATTCATTCATCCATCCATTCATCCGGTAGCTATTCAGTCCTACTATTTGAGAAACATGGTATACTAACAGACACTCAAGAAATGGTTAGTGAATGAATGACTGGATGAATAAATGAAGTCCTATAGAAGCACTCATTTCTGAAAAGCAGTCTAATAAGCAATCTATAATCACAGCATACAAACTATTTGCTAAAGGGATTCCAAGGAGGGCACTCAGTAGGGTGAATTTAAATGGGGGAAGCTAACTTTTGACAGAAGTGATGATTTGGGAGAAAAAACTATGAATGTGGATTGAATGCTAAAGAGTGAGCGACCTCCAAAAAGGAAATGTTATCGCTAGAACCTTGCTTCACAGTCTGAATCTAGCTATAGATGACAGCAAAAGGAATAGAATGTCTTTACTTAATCAGACCATGAATAATACTTCTGTTCTACTTCAAACCATAAACATACATATGCCAGATGAGGGGATTGCTGAGGACTGGGGCTCACAGTATTATTCTGAGAAAAGAAATGTTGTTATGCTTTTGAATATCTCAGATTTAATTAAAGCTTAGAAATGAAAATAGCTCTGCATTATTACTCTAGAAAAACGATGATAATACCCCCCCATGAAGAGCAAGAACATGAAAACAGCAAAATGATAAACATTACAGGCCCAGCAATCTGTCCACATTGTAAGATACAAACCTGAGAACATTTTCTTGGCATATTTGGTCTGTTTGAACTAAGAAGTGCAAGGCCTTACCAGTTTTTTTAAATTCCATTGACCCTCTTAAGAAGACCAACGAGCATTTGAATAACTAAACAGTAAATCTGGAATCACACTTAA
The DNA here is from genome assembly GCA_027257055.1 of Cephalopachus bancanus. Taxonomy (NCBI): domain Eukaryota; kingdom Metazoa; phylum Chordata; class Mammalia; order Primates; family Tarsiidae; genus Cephalopachus; species Cephalopachus bancanus. Next base: position 2,915,179 of record JAPVLO010000140.1, read on the forward strand.
TCCTAGGAAATTTTACACTGTTTGGGTGGCCTTTAACAGCAGAGATTTTTTTTTTTAAATCTTGCCTGCAGTACCTCTTTGCAAATAAATCACTCTCACAAACAGCTTTCAAAAATCAAAGCACCACCAATAGCAATGTCATTTGGCTTGCAAAAGTTTCCTTGGCCCTGGCCATATTCACTTAATCCAGGCACTTTCTAAATCTCCACCCTTGCCCATATCTCTAGTGCAAAGAAAAAAAACCTGTCATCATTTTCATCTCTTGCCCCCAACTCCTTACAAAATCAAAATAAACAAAGCTAATTGAAGGAAATAAAGACAAAGCTAGTACTAAGCTAGCATTCACCAAGATGGTTGTGCTGGTTGTTCAAAGGGTGAAATTTTTAGGCCACCTGAGCTTTCATCTTCCTCTCTAGCAATCCCATAATCTAGCAAATTAAAGGTCAGTGACTGGCTTCTAAAGAGACATCCATTCTGACATGTCAATGCCTGTGCTGTTTGTGCTTATAGACGGATAGACTGAGAGAAATAAGAGACACAGAACTTCTTTCTTGGAAACAGACAAACTGCATTCACTCTTTCCAGCACCTACGTCTTTATTCTCTTTGGGTTCATCACAGCTGTCTCTGGGCAAATATCATAGCCAAGCTGGCCCCAAACAAGATGATTGTAAGAATAACTCAACTTTTGACTTTCAGTATGAAGTTGAAGAAAATATTCTAATAAACATTGCCATAGAGTTAAAAATCGATGATACCAAAGAATGTTAGACGTGTGTTCAAGGCCTGAGGTGTGTGGACTCGCTGTACATTTGATGTGTTAATTCTTCTGATGCTGTCAAGTCACCTAACAGTTTTTCTGGCCTCTTCCGAGTGCCTCCTCTGCCACCTCATCTCCGCTCGGCCACTTTTTAGACATGTCTCTCATGCTCTGCCTAAAGTTTCAAAAAATTCATTTTCCTACTCTTTTTAATTCAGTGTTTGCAGTTCCTAAATAAGCCAGGCTACTTATCAAGACTTCCTCCATAATGAGCAACCCGCGAAAATCCTGGGAATTTGAGACTGAATGTTAATAGACGCATGAGTTCACTTCAGGCAAAAAACATGCCACAGCTCATGAACCACGGGCAAGTTCCACATGCCCCATCAACTGATCATTAGCACGAGGTTGCAGCTGGGTGGTTCTTGGGAAGCCTAAATCGGCCCAGGGCTGGGTGTGGAGCCAGAGGTATTCCCTCACCCGGTGTCTTACTGGATGAGTTCACTGGCTGGGGGACATGGGGATTCCATGAAAAGAAAGTCATCTCATTTAAGAATTTGGAAGGAGATGAGGAAAGTGTAAAGATGCATGTGGCATCCACTGCGGCCTCACCCTGGAGGATCCACCGGACTCCTGAGGGGGATAGGACCTTCTCCCTTCTTCTAAGGGAGCTCTGGGGCCGCCGCAAAGGGCGGGGAGCTCAGAGCTCCTTCCGCATGCATGCAGCAGCAGAGCAAGGGCAGGTCTCTCCCTTAATGACCTTGGGAGCAACGGACGCCGACAGAGTTTCCGCAGAAGAAAAGTAGGAGATGCTTGGGTACCAGGAGCATGGCGAGAAACGCATTCGAGCCTCCCAGAAATAACTGAGGAAGAGTAAGGGGGGAGCTCTGGTCCCACAGGATGCAAGCAGGAACTAGAAGACAGATTCTGGTTGTTCTCGTGACCTCCGCTCCCCCGTGAGCTAGTGAGGCCTGCGGGCATCACTCTGACATTTAGTCACCGGTTGACTCTGTTACAAGAAAAACCTTAGACAAATTACATTTAACATAGTTTAACCGAGCAAAAACAATTTGCGATGGGCAGTCCCAGGACCAGAGTGAGTTCAAAGAGACTCCAGCACTGCCGAGCAGTCGAAGAAGATTTATGGACAGAAAAATGAAAGTGACAGAAAGAAAATAAAAGTGAGGTCTAGAAACAGCTGGATTGGTTTCAGCTCGGCATTTGCCTTATTTGAACATGGTTTAAGCAGTTGGCCACCTTTGATTGGCTAAAATTCGGTGATTGGTACAAGAGTATGTCACAGTCTGTTGACACGTCCAGTTAGGTTGCAGTTTTCTACGTATGTTTCAGCTGAACTTAAAAATATATAAAGAGGCAGCTTTAGGCTAAACTTAATTTAACAACCCCCGGGTTAAGACGCACCGTCACTATTTCTAACAATCTCCCAGGACACAGAGATGTGGAAGGGCCTAGCACAGGCTTTTATTTTGTACAGAAAAGATCCTAAATGAAGAGCCCATTCCAACTCACTGGCCCAAATATACACTGGGAATATCAGGAGATGAAATAGCAGTGCAGCCGGGCTCAGTGGCTCAGCCTGTAATCCCACGCCTTTGGGAGGCTGAGGTGAGTGGATTGCCTGAGCCCGCGGGTTCGAGACCCGTCTGGGCAGCGAGACCTCATCTCTACAATAAATCAAAAATCAGCCGGGCATGGTAGCGCACACCTGTAATTCCGGCTACTCGGAAGGCTGAGGTGGAAGGATCTCCGGAGCCCAGCAGGTCGAGGCTGCGGTGGCCAGGAGAGGCCACTGCACTCCAGTCTGGGCGACAGAGTGAGACTCCGACTCAAAAGAAAAAAAGAAAAGAAAAGAAATAGCAGTGCTGATGTATGTGAGTCCCTTGCCATGGACTTCTGCTTTTCTGAATGTGAGTTTGGAATAAACATTCCATATGTTGGGAATACCTTGATTTTATTTTTTTTATTTTTTGGATGTGATCATCAGGGATAACTTCTCCTCCATTTAGACCAGCATATCTAAACTTTTTTCCATTATTGCACCTTTGGCAGCCTTTTGTAAAGCATTTTTTCTCCCTCACCACCTTTCCAATAACATCTTATTTTATTTTATTTGTCAGAGTCTTGCTCTGTTTCCCAGGCTGGAGTACAGTGGCACCATCATGGCTCAACCCCCTGGGCTCAGGCAATCCTTCCATCTCAACCTCCCAAGTAGCTGGGACTATAGGTGCTTGCCACCACACCTGGCTAATTTTTTTTATTTTTGTATAGATATGAGATCTCACTATATTCCCTAGGCTGATCTCAAACTCCTAGGTTCAAGCAATCCTCCCACCTCAAACTCCCGAAGTGCAGGGATCGCAGGCGTGAGCTCTCAGATACATGAGATCCAGCATAATACTGCATTTATCTGTTTATATACTGCATGTATAGCTGTTTAGGTACTGCATGTACTGCATGTATAGTTTTTTCCTACATTTAAGAAATAGTATGGTCATTTTTGTTGTTCGTTTGTTAACTGCCCACCAATAGCCAACACTAACCATCTTCTGAGAATGCAAGGTGTGGATTTCTTTTGCTTTCACAGTATCTTAAGATCCAGCTCTTAAAAAAATAAAAAAAGACCCAGCTCTGCAAGCCTTTGGCCCATGGAGCATGGAGACTAGCACATCCTCTACTGGAGTCTCAGCTGGCACACCTGCAAGGACCTGAAACATTCCATGTCACACAGCTCAGGTGGCATCCCCAAACACCATGGCTTATGATTGCTGCATCCTCAAACCAACTGGCTGCTGCTCAGTGTGCATTTCCAAACAATGTCTGCTTTTGTCTTGCTGCTAAGTCACTGAGTCCACTACTACTTATTAACATAGTTAGCTATGGTTCGAGCTTCTCTAGGAAATCATGGCCTAATCAGTTATCCACCCGCCCCCCAAGAATAGAAACATCTATTTCCCCTTTTTATACCAGACACGTTTTTAAACAACATAAGCTCTCTGAAATACGCCCTCATATAAAATTCTTAAAAACTTGCCAAATTCCAAACTCTTTTTCATAATCTATACCAACTGTCAAATCATTGGTGAAGGTGGCAGAAGTGGGAGTTCACACGAGTTTTTTCCAACTCCCCACTCACCACTCAAAGAAAGAAAACATCTACCATTTTGACGTAGGCTCTAAAAATTCTCAAAGAGTGAATTTTAAGTGGGAAGGTGTTTCCCCATTATATTAAGCAGAAGGAATCATTGCACAGGCATTTACCTCTCTGGGGGACAGTCCACACATTCAGCTTTAGTCAGTATAAAGTAGGAATATCCTAAACAGAACCTCGGTGCTACACCTTGGCACCTTCAGCCTTCATTTAGTGGTCTCACCTTCTCAGCAAGTCTCTCCAAGACGGCTGATCACATTCAATTAATCAGCTGAGAGGAGTATTAGCCTTTGCGATGGAAAGCTATGAGGTGCAAATGGTGGCCATGTGCAAGACATCCATACGACCAGCCACGCTCACTGAATGGAGAGAAAACCCTCAAGACGGAACTACTGGAAGCCTTAGGGAGCAAGCCCAAGAAGTTATGCTGTTTGTATATTTGGGTGGACCACGGGCCTCAGTGAGATCCCAGATGATACACTGATGGTTTGTGTCAACTCAGTTTTGAAACATACTATTTTCAAAATCTTTGGGGGTTCTTAATTTGCTTGTGGTACTTGTTGGTCCATCATCTTTTGATTTATAACAACGTATATTAACTTAACTCATTAAAAAGAACAAGTACCAGCCGGGCTCGGTGGCTCAGCCTGTCATCCCGCGCCTTTGGGAGGCTGAGGTGAGTGGCTTGCCTGAGCCCGCGGGTTCGAGACCCGCCTGGGCAGCGAGACCTCATCTCTACAATCAATCAAAAAAAAATCAGCCGGGCGTGGTGGCGCATGCCTGTAATTCCGGCTACCCGGAAGGCTGAGGCGGAAGGATCGCCGGAGCCCAGCAGGTCGAGGCTGCGGTGGCCGGGAGCGGCCACTGCACTCCAGTCTGGGCAACCGAGTGAGACTCCAACTCAAAAAAAAAAAAGAACAAGTACCATGCCGGGCTCGCTGGCTCAGCCTGTCATCCTGCGCCTTTGAGAGGCCGAGGTGAGTGGGTTGCCTGAGCCCGCGGGTTCGAGACCCGCCTGGGCAGCGAGACCTCATCTCTACAATAAATCAAAAAATCAGCCGGGCGTGGTAGTGCGTGCCTGTAATTCCGGCTACTCGGAAGGCTGAGGTGGAAGGATCGCCGGTGCCTAGTAGGTCGAGGCTGCGGTGGCCGGGAGCGGCCACTGCACTCCAGTCTGGGCGACCGAGTGAGATTCCAACTCAAAAAAAAAGAACAAGTACCTTAGAAAAATAAACATATCCAAACTATGCCATATTTTGACCTTCTCAACTCATCATGGCAATCTGTTAACGAATCTGAAATATCCTTTGAATGACATTAGCTCAACTTTAACTTTTAATCAACTCTTTAAGAGTTCCATAATTGCATTTTCATCAATGATTTAGCAGCCAGCAGTTTCCCTCACCCATGCTCGCTCTGGCATGTCCCTCTCTCTCTCCTCTTTTTCTTCTCTAATAAATGCTGTTTGAAATAATAATAATTTAGCATCCATGTAGTTTCAGCTACTCTGGAGACTGAGGCAGAAGATCTCTTGAGCTCAAGAGTTCAAGGCTGCTGTGAGCTATGATCAGGCCACTGCACTCCAGCCTGAGACCTTGCTTCAAAAAATGAAATGAAATAAATAATTTAGCAGCCTGACATCCACAACATGTTGGTATTCGTTGCTCTTGGAGAAGTTCTGCCTGAATGTCTCTTAGCCAAGGATGTGCCTCTGAGCAACCTGTAGAGTTGTGGGGTTTTTCTTTGCTTGGTTGGGGTTTTTTTTAGATTCAGGGGGTATCCATGCTGATTTGGTACATGGTCGTCTAGTGGTGGGAATTGGGTCTCAAATGACCCGTTCCCCAGAGAGTGAATGTTGTGCCCCACGGGTGGTTTCAGAACCCTAGGCCCCACCACTTCCTCTCTCACGGGTCCCCAGTGTCTGTTATTTCCACCTTTGTGACTGTGACTCCCACATATGAGCGAGAACATGTGGTGTTTGGTTTTCTGTTTCTGAGTCAGCTCACTTAGGACGATGATCTCCAGTTCCAACCATGTTGCTGTGAAGGACACGATTCCATTCTTTTTATGGCTGTGTAGTGTTCCATTTTATGTATCAAGTCAATGGTTGGTGGGCACTGAGGTTGGTTCCATGATTTTGCTGTAATAACATACAATAGTGCTGCAATAAACATACGATGACAGGTGTCTTTTTTCATATATTGATTTATTTTCCTTAGGGTAAATCCTTAGGAGAAGGAAAGCTCACCACTGTCGATGGGATTGCAAACTAGTTTAACCTCTATGGAAAACAGTCTGGGAATTTCTCAAAGAACTAAAACTTGAGTTACCCTTTGACTCAGCAAGCCTGTACACTGATACCCACACCTGAATGGTCCAGCTGACCACGGTCCACGGCTGCATTCTAGAATCCTTATTTTTAAATAGCTAGACCCTGGAAGGCTGAGGCGGAAGGATCGCCGGAGCCCAGCAGGTCGAGGCTGCGGTGGCCGGGAGCGGCCACTGCACTCCAGTCTGGGCGACAGAGTGAGACTCCGACTCAAAAAAAAAAAAATAGCTAGACTCCGGTGTTTGATTTGCACATTGGTTTAGGAAACAAATGCACTAGTCACTTAAAACATGATTCATTGCACGTTTTTTGTTCATTTACAACTAAAGATGTTTTATTTGTTTTTATTTACATGCAATTTTAAATTCATCCATTATGTGGAGTAAGATAAACATACTCAGAAGATGGGGTAGCCTTTTACTGAGGTGGACATCTGTGGTCGTCGTCTGTTCTGGTTAATACTGCTGCGTAGCAAACCATCCCAAAATTAGGAGTGTAAAGCAACTGTTTATTATGCTCACAGATTCTATGGGTCAGAAATTCACACAGTCTCAAATTGAACTATCAATTCAACTTACGTATCATTACCTGACATTTATTGAGGGCCTGCTGTGTTATATGTATGGTCTACTCATATTTTTCATGTATACTCTCAGCTACAAGGCTTCTCTTTAATGAGCAAATTTATTCATATGAGGTAGATAATAGATGATGCAATCTCCAAGACATAAAATAGTGATAGCTCATACACAATTGTGTCCTATCGTGCCCCTCCTTTTCTAGAACTCAGAAGCCTCCATGTTGCACAGAATGACTCACTGAGTAATCCTTGTGCTCTCTGTAGGTGACGTGCTCCGTGTACCACAGTATTTTTTCAATTTATTAGGGATTTAAGATGTTTAAAACTTTTATTAGGGTTTGGGAAGTGTATTCCTTACTAGACTGTATAGGTGTTGAGTGTTCTACCCCGTTCTATTTTTCCCAGAAGCCCCGTCTTTTTTATTGCATGAAATTCTATAATGCCTTGATTTTTAGGAAGACATATATTAAATTGTAAGAGAAACAACTGTATTGTCTCATTTAATCCTCAGCTTACCCCATTTTACAAAAGAAAACTCCGGGCATGGTTTTCATTTGAAATCAAAATCTCACATCCCTTGCATCTTCTCCCAGCCTGTATTCACCTTCTTTCTTCTGTAATGTTGGGTGAGTTTCTCGACCACTCCAAAGCCTTTTTCTAGGACTCCATACTGAGATAATTTACAAACAGAGAAATAACTCCTAATTCCACCGAAAGGAGGGGAATTGCTTGGCATTCAAATGGAGACTGACTTCTAGTATTCCGGTCAAAAGTTCACACACACACACACTCACACTCACACACACACACTCACACACACACAAAGGTCTCAAGAGAAGTTCTTAAGGCCAAAAGAAAGAAACAGAAAGACTACCAAGAAATAGATCCTGGGGGGAAAAATAATCCAACTGGCAATCTGAAACAATGTAGGCAATTTTCCCAAAGTGACTGATAACTATTGAGTTACTTTCCCCAAGGTCAACAGCAGAGTAGGAATTAGAAAGACCAACTTGGGACCCTTCTCTATTCCTTTTAAATATTGTGTTTCTGTTGCCTGGAACATTCGTATTTCTGCATCAGACTGTTCTCCTTGCTATACTTCACACCCCCTCTGGCTTCACATCAGAAGAACAAGGTCAGTATTTGTAATGGGATCAGGGTGCGATGGTGAATAATACAGATGTATATTTTACTTGGAACAAATGCAGTTCACCTTTCTTCTCTGAGTAAACTCAGATCTTGAGACAGGCTGTACTACATAAGCCTTCAAAAGGAGGCCCTTCTTGGGTATTCAAAACATATTTTATCAAACCGCAAGATCCTCTTGTTTCAAGCAAGAGGCACCCACAAAGAAAAAGACAGTGTCTGTAAGACACTTGGATTCTTTGGTTTGTTTTGGGTGGTTGTTGGTTCTTATGGGGCAAATTTTAAATGTTAACAAAAAAAACAAACTATGTTGGTGGAATTGGGTGGGGGGTGGGTTAAATGTGTGAATTCTAATAAGTTCATCTATACTGTCCTGAAATGGTATATTTTCTCATGCTCTTTGCTATGGCTTTTTAAGAGAAATTCAGAATAACTGTTTCTACATTTATTTAAAGTAGAATGTTAAGGCCAAGATGAGAACAATCAACTATAATCAGCTTTTGAAACAGAGACAGAACAAGATCGATCTTATGGTGCCCAACAGATTATCTGCCATTTGGAACGAAAGACACAGAACATAAAAGGTTCCATTGGATCCCTATTTTATTTCGTTTGCGGTGGCCACATGTGTCTGTCTAATCTTGACCACAGAAACAGAATGCTGAAAAGACTTTGCGGGTTCATGGAGTCCCCACCCATGCCTCTGGGAAGACCTCCCACAAACCCTCCAGGCACATCGGGATTGCCCTGTTTTGAAAGACCTCCGTGAAGTCTAACACAAAGTGTTCAAACACCAGCTCTCCTGCCAGCAACCTACTGGGCTTGTTGAATTTGCATTGGATCCGCCCCCGTTAATCAATCCCACCCCAGCTTTTCAGAGCAGTCTGCTTTCTCTGCTCTTCGAATGTTTCCGTGTCTGCCGAGAGCTCATGTGAGTGTGCAGTGCTATCTAGCTCTGGCCCCGAAGTCGGCGCAGACCTGTTCCCGTCTCTGCTGAGGCCAAGGCACAGGTGTGGACCTCAGGCAGCCTGAGCCCCACCCACCCCCGTGGTACCCCCACACAACCATTGGCAGTTGCCAAGGAGCCAGTGAGAGGGGAGGCAAATTCCTGAACACTCAGGAGCTTTGGAGTGTTTTATTCTTTGCAAAGAAGAAGGCTGCGTGGATCTTTTATTAGGGAGGCTGCATGTGACAACTGATTTTTAAAAAGTAGTGAATTGGTCATTATTTAGCTACTGCAACCCAGACTCCTGATCAAGCCTCCGTTTTGCAGGATCAACCTCTAACAGAATTCTTGGTCTGCTGGCTTGAAAGAGCAGAAGAGAATACTTCCTTCATTCATATGGAAGAATTTGAGGTGCTAGAAATAGTTCCAGGACCAAAGACACAGGCAGAAGAACAAGGAATGATGCTTCTCAGAAAACTGAACCGGGAACGAAGCACACACGAAGCGATGGCGGGGAATGTCTGCTTTCTTTTTTTTTTTTTCTTTTTTCTTTTTTTTTTTTTTTGAGTCGGAGTCTCAAAAAAGAGTCTCAAAGTCGGTCGCCCAGACTGGAGGGCAGCAGCCGCTCCCGGCCACCGCAGCCTCGACCCGCTGGGCTCCGGCCATCCTTCCGCCTCGGCCTTCCGAGTAGCCGGAATTACAGGCATCGCTACCACGCCCGGCTGATTTTTTGATTTGTTGCAGAAATGAGGTCTCACTGCCCAGGCGAGTCTCGAACCCGCAGGCTCAGGCAATCCACTCACCTCAGCCTCCCAAAGGCGCGGGGTAACAGGCTGAGCCACCGAGCCCGGCTAATGTCTGCTTTCTTCGTCTCCTGTGCCGTTCCACCTCAGAGTGGTCCCTGAGAACACCTTTCCCTCCATTTCCCCGGCGGCGATGGGAATCCCCAAGCTGATCATCAAATGGCCTGAGAGCCTTAGGGAGGGTCATCAGCCGTGCTGATCTAAGCGGCTTGGATCACCGCCCACCAAGTCACCTGGAGCTGGGCAAAGGGCCGACCCCCACGGTGAGAGGCCGAGTCCTGGTTGGTCAACATCAGCCAAGAAGCGGAGCAGCCTTGAGCTGAATGGAGAGTGGCCTGGGGTTACTGGTGTGACCATCCACTGCTGTCTGGAGACAGAATTCTGAGAGGAGCCCAAGACCCAGCTGCAAAGCCGGAAGGAAGGCTCAGGACCTAACGCCCCAGGCCCCTCAAATCTAGGAACGTATCCCAGAGAATTAGGTAAATTAGCTGTGTCCCAGCAGATGAAGGCATTTGCTGCTCTTGGACTTCCTGCTGGTTGGCTGCCGTCTTTTGAAGGCCGTGCGTGTGCTAAAATCAGATTTTGACCTCTAGTGTCATAATAACCAAAGCCCCCTTCATTCTTTTATGACAACCATCTTTCAGCCTCCCTTGTTTCTACGTTTCACTGAGAAATCCCAGCCAAGCTCCTACAAGCCCTGACAGCGCAGATGACCCAAAACAGACGTGTGCGTTTGGATGACGTTAAGTCAGTGTTTCAAAGCTTGGGTCAGCCTTTCTTTCAGAAAGGTGATTTTTCCCAGACTAAATGAAGACAATTTTGTGTGACAAACAGATTGCTTAAACAAACTAATTTCATATGACTTCTTTTTTAATATGTGGGATACAAATCAGGGTCAGGTATACAAATGTCCATTATGCAGGAACCCTTGTTGATGAGGTGTGCTCTCCCCGCCCCGGTCTCCTGGTAGTTTCCCACGACTGCCAATCCCTTTCTTATAGTATTACAATAGTTGTTCAAGGTCCGCTTATGAGTGAGAACATGTGCTACTCGGTTCTTTGTTTCTGTGATAGATCACTCAGCATGAAGCACTCTAAGTCCATCCAAGTTGCTACGAAGTTCTAATTTCGTTCTTCTTCATGGCTGCATGATATTCCATCATGTATATAGATCACATTTTTTTACCCAGTCCTCTTTCCATGGGCAGCATGGTTGGTTCCATGTTTTTGCTATTGTGAATAACGCTGCAATCAACATGCGTGTGCGGGTATCTTTTTCATAGAGCGATTTGCATTCCTCCAGGTATATTCCCAGTAGGGGGAATGTGGGGTCATATGGGAGGTGGATTTTTAGAGCTTTTAGGGATCGCCACACTGATTTCCACAGAGGTTGGACTAGTTTGCACTCCCGCCAACAGTGTGGAAGTGTTCCCTTTTCGCTGCACCCTCTCCAGCATCTGTTGTTTTTTGAGTTATTGATGATGGCCTTCCTGACAGGAGTTAGGTGGTGTCTCAGTGTGGTTTTAATTTGCCTTCTTTGATGACTAGTGAGGCTGAGCATTTTTTCAGGTATCTGTTGCCTGCTCGCCTGTCTTCTTCTGAGAAGTGTCTCTTCATATCTTTTGCCCACTTTGTAATGGGGCTGTTTGTCTTTTTCCTTTCGGTACGTTCGATCCTGGATGTTAGGTCTGTGCCCGATATATAGGTGGCAACTATTTTTTCCCCAGTCTGTGGGCTGCCTCCCTGCTCTCTGAAGGTTTCTTTGCTTGGCTTGACAGTTTGATGAGGTCCCACTTGTCTGCTTCACATGACTTTGAAAGAAAGCAGATAAACTGCATCCTCATCAACCTTTTCCCTTCCCGGTTTTTTGGGGGGAGTTTTTTTGTTTGCTTGTTTTCGTAGCGAGGAGGTCTCGCTCTGTTGCCCAGGCTGGCCTTGAACTCCCGGGCTCAAGCCATCCTCCCACCTCAGCCTTCCAAAACGCCGGGATGACAGGCGCGAGCCACCAGCCCAGCCCTTTCCAGATCTGCCAACGGAGCGTCCTCACCTTCAGGCTGGACCATCTTTGAGACCCAGTCCAGAGGTCACTGTCTTCGGGCACACCCCGAAGGCGTCTTGCAAAGGGTCGCAGCGCCCTCTGCCGGGCCACTTCGCAGTGGCGTTTGTGCAGCCTGGAAGTCTGGCTCTGAAGTCCTCTGAGGATGAAAGCTCTTGCAGGGAAGCCGGGAAGTGAGGTTTTGAAGGCGACGTCCTTCATTTCCTCAGCCACGCACGCTGCAGCAGAGAGAGTCTCGCATTTCTCCCGTGATTATTCCTAGCATTTAATGTAGCCAGCCACATTAGACCTGATGACATCTCGATGGCACGGCTCCCTATTACGAATGGTGTGAGACGAAACGATGCGGGGAAGGGGGCTTTCCGTTATTTCCACTCTTTCTAGCCCTCCTCCTGCCAGACCGTAGAGCAGCACCAGGGGCAAGCTTTGAGGCTGTCCCTCAGGGACCACCGTAGGAGGACGAGGACAGCCTCCTTGAGATGACAGTCCTCTGACTCTGTGCCACTTGGCTTGGAGCTCTGGAGATCAACGAAGAGGTTGAGCCTGCGATGAGAAATCTCACGACCATCCAGACACATTAGAGAGCATCCGTCCTGATCTGAAAGCGGCTGTCAACAGCCATCAAGCTCAGCCACCTCAACCAAAGGAATTCCTGTAATTCAGAAAATGAGAGACCCTTTGAGGGGCTGGGGCACATAACACAACAAAAGGTTCATCGTATTCAACAAGTATTTAGTAAATACTTACACTGTTCCAGCACCTTGTGGGTCCCAAGGCAAAGGTGAGCAAAGTAAAACAGCACTGCCCTTTTTTTGCTTTTGTCTTATTCTGTTTTGTGTTTTGTGTTTTGGCGACAGGGTCTCTCTGTCACCCAGGCTGGAGAGCAGTGGTGTTATCATAGCTCACTGCAGCCTTGAAATCCTGGGCTCAACCAGTCCTTCTGCTTCAGCCTCCCAAGAACTTAGGACTACAAGCACATGCCACCATGCCCAGCTAGTTTTTTGATTTTATTCTTGTAGAGACAAGTTCTCACGATGCTGCCCATGTTTGCCTTGAACTCCTGGCCTCAAGCAATCCTCCCGCCTGAACCTCCCAAAGTGCTGGGGTTACAGACATGAGCCACCAGGCCAAGCCAGCCTGTCCATTTGCACATGAAATTCAGGCATACATGTGCAGGTTTATTACATAGATAGGGCTTCTACTGAACGTGTCACCCAGATAGTGAACACGGTACCCGACGGATAGTTTTTCAACCCTTGTTCCCCTCCTCGCCTCCCCACTTTTGGACGTCCCCAGTGTCTGTTGTTCCCGCCTCGACGTCTGTGTGCCTAGCAACATCGACCCTTAACAAGCCCCAAAATGAATTACAAACCGTGGCCAAGGGCGTGAAGGAAGGGTCGGCAGGGCCATGGGGATATATCGTCTAGGGAAGCGGAGGCAGCTCTCCTGAGGAAGCAGCCTTAGATTTAGACAGGAGTCGCTGAGGGTCAGGGGCACAAGGATTCCAGGCCGAGCGAGGGGCGAGCGTGTGAAAGACAACGGCCAGGCAGGGAGAGGCACGTGTGCGGGTGTGACCCTGCCAGGGGCATCCATGTCCTCATGACGTTGTTTCTACAAAACTGACTGCAAATAAATAAATAAAAGCAACCTCACCTCGCCAGCAGTCGAGCAGATTTCCTGCAGCAAAACGAGTCACCGTCTTCGACGCAGGGAAACGCGAGGAGAGTGACCAGGCCTTCCACCAAGCCGGCATCCAAAAGAAGAGCAGGACCACGGCCTTCGAGGCCACGTGGACGCAGCCAAAGACCACCCTCCTCCCTGACCTCCCGCAGAAACAAAGAGCGGAGCACGGCACGCTCTCGCTCACCAGTGGGCCCTGGTCACGAGTCACACGAGCAGAAGGGTGGGCGTGGCAGACACAGGACACAGGTGGGGAGGGAAGGGAGGTTCGCGTGGCAACACAAGGGGTATCTGGCCCACTCTCGGGGAGAGAGGCCCACGAGAAGCCCGGATCCACCTGCACACAGCCTACTTATGTCGTCGGTTCCCGCAGACACCCCACAACTCCAAAATAATCTTTTTTTAAACTGGGCGTCCTTCTGGTTTGGGTCTACCTGCTGGGAGTCGTGGATTCCTCCGGGCCCTTTGCTTCATCTTTGCACATTTTAACCCTGCCCCCATGTCCCCAGTGCCAGAGATTTTCTTTCTACGGGGGGCATACACTTACCTGGAGGGTTCACCTGACCAGGCACCGGGCATTCTTCTTAGAAGTGACTCTGCTCATAAGCGGACCTTGCACCACGAGCATAGTACTCTAAGAAAGGGATTGGCAGCCGTGGGAAACTGCCAGGGGATGGGGCAGCACACCTCAACAACAAGGGTCCCTGCAAGACGAACATTTGTATACCAAACACTGGATTACACCCCACATCTTTAAAATTAAAAATTAAGCAAAAGTAGTGACTCTGTACTGAAAACTCCCAGAGTTTGATCCTAGTCTTCCTTGACACCGCCTCAGCACAGCGACCTGCAACATTATGTTATTTCTTTGTTCCTGCCATTTTAACAAATGTTCATTTAGTCTCATAATAAACCTATTCGGCAGCTACTAATATTATCTCCAAGCTGCAAATAAAGAAACCGAGGCAGCAAGAGGATAAGAAACTTTCCTGAGGTCACTCAGCCACAGTCTGAGCCTGGACAGTCAGCCTCGAGAAACCAAGAGCACCTCTCCATGCGGTCTCCTATTCGCAAGAGTAAAGAGTTGCTCAACCAACAGCCCTTTTTAAAATCTAGTTGTGACGTCTGTGTCTCAGATGTGTAGAATCCTGTCAATTCTACCACCTGACTGTATGTCCGAGCCTTCTTCTCATCTCGTGCTCCTTGGCTACTGCACCAGTCCCAGCCCTTCACCCCATCTGAGCCTGGCAGCAGCCACCATCACAGCTACTCTCTGGGCTCCAGGTTTCCTCCCCTCCTCACTACGCTCCACGTCATGCCCCAACACCCTAGAAACGAAGATCTGTTCTGTTTTAAACTTCACTATTCTACCACTGCCTACAGATGGAAATGAGCCCTCCTGAGCTGGTCCTGGTTCACCTTGCAATCCTGTTTCCACAAACTCGCTCCTCCAGCCAGCCTGGTCCACCTTCCCTCCCCACGGTCTCTCAAGGGAGACCACCCTCGTGGGCACCACCCGCCGGTCCCTCTGCTGGGAATGTCTTCCGCCCTCCTCTTCCCTCCTTCGAGGCTCAGCTCAGCTAACAGCCTCTGTGCCGGGAGCCCCCCTTGACCTCTGCATCCCCCTCCCCACATGGCATTTCCTTCCTTTGTGCTGCCTCTGAACCTCCTGCCTAAGGGGCTGGCGTCAGGGTGACTGAAGTGAGGAAAATGCCCTTGACGCAGGGGCACGTTTAAAGGGGTGCCAAAACACGCAGTGATCGAGAGAAGCATTATTTATATGATAGCAGTACATGCAGAACACGTATTCTCTTAATCATTTTGAAGCGTGTAATTCTATGGTATTCAATATACTCGGCATTGTGCACACATCAGCGCCATCCGCTTCCAGAACTTGGTCACCATCCCGAACAGAAGCTCAGAGCCCGTTAGACAGGAGCTCGCCATTCCCCGTCTCTCCAGCCCTTGGTCACCTCTCTGCTACTCTTGGTCTCTTACTCATCTAGGAACCTCATGCAAGTGGACTCATACAGTCCTCCTCTTTTTGTGACAGACCCATTTCACTCCGCATAATGGAGATAGTATTTTAATGCAATATTTTAATCATCAGAATGAGTGCCCCAAATCCATGATGAACAAAATATCAAAATTTTAGACAAAGGTAATATCACTGATTTTTTTTCCTATTTCCTTGGGTTCCAATATCTCTCAGCACTAATTCTGCTTCTATTGAAGATTTTGGTATTTTGTTTGTCATGGAATTTTTGCATTCCTTTTGATTTTTGAAAATAATGCATCGAAATATTCTTGATATTACTTAAATCATTCTACCAAGAAGATGCCCGCACACATATGTTTATTACAGCACTATTCACGATAGCAAAAACATGGAACCAACCGTGCTGCCCACCAAAACTGAACTGGATAAAAAAAAAAATGTGGTGCATATCCATGATGGAATATTACGTAGCCATAAAGAAGGACAAACATGAACTTCATAGCAATTTGGATGGATTTAGCATCTATAATACTCAGTGATCTATTATAGAAACAAAGAACTCCAGCAACTGTTATTTTTTGAGTTATTGATAATTGCCATTCTGACTGGAGTTAGGTGGTATCTCAGTGTGGTTTTGATTTGCATCTCCCTGATGATTAGTGAGGTTGAACATTTCTTCATGTGTCTGTTGGCTGCTCGGATGTCTTCCTTTGAGAAGTGTCTGTTCATATCTTTTGCCCATTTTATAATGGGGTTGTTTGTTTTTTTTCTTTTCAGCACGTTTGAGTTCCTTGTGGATCCAGGATGTTAAGCCTTTGTCAGACCTGGAGTTGGCAAATACTTTTTCCCAGTCTGTAGGCTGTCTCCCTGCGCTCTTGATGGTTTCTTTGGTTTTGCAGAAGCTTGTCAGTTTAATGAGGTCCCACTTGTCTATCTTCTCTCTTATGGCCTCTGGGTTTCGGGTTTTGTTCAGGAATTGGATGCCAGTTCCCATTTCCATGAGGGTGTGTCCTGCATTTTCTAAGGTTCTTATGGTTTGAGGTTTCACATTTAGGTCTCTGATCCATTTGGAGTTAACCTTTGTGCGTGGGGAGAGATAGGGGTCCTGTTTCAGTCTTCTGCATGTGGTCAGCCAGTTTTCCTAGCACCTTGAACATCCAATATCATACTATAAGGAAAGGACTGACAGTGGTGGGAAACTATGGGGGGAGGGGAAGGGAGATGGGATTAACGGTAGTCAATATCTGTCTGGGGACGGGGAGACACCTCTTATCAACAAGGGTGCCTGAACGGAGCATATTTGTATACCTAACCCTTAACTGTACCCCACCATATCATAATAAAAATTATTATTAAAAAGAAACAAAGAACTGAGTACCACATGCTCTCGCTCATAAGCAGACCCTGAACACTCACCATAATACTGCAAGAAGGGGGTGGGCAGTAGCAGGACCCTGCCAGGCGATGGAGGGAGAGCACATAACATCCGTAAGGATGCCTGCTCTCAAACCAGGTGAAGTGGGGACCCAAGGGAGGCCCAAACTTGACCTGTACGGTGACCAGTTGTACACCAAATCCTGAGTTGTGCCCCACCCTTTTCAAATTGAAGATAAACTAAAAATAAATAAATAGGAGAAAATATTCTCGATCTCTAGGGCCCTCCCTCGCCCTCCGCATGCAAGGCAAGTGGCTCAGGAGCCCCTCCCGGGCCCGGCCCTGGTGGTGCCAGGTCCATTCCTCCCACCGCCCCAAGTAAGCGCACAGCCAGAGGAGGAAGCCACACGCTTGTGCGCGCGCACACTGCTGCAGAGCGGTCTTCCTGTAGCCGGCACCACCCACCACGGAGACGGAAGCCCCGCTCAGACTCCAGCCACCCTGTGCACCATCACGATTCACCTTCTGTCCATCTGTCTTCCTCGCCTGTGAAGGCAGAGACTGGGTTTCTTTTCCATCTTTGCCCTCACACCACCTCGTACGGTGTTGGGCTCATAAAATTCAATAACTATTTGTTCAGTGGAAAAGTCCCTCCGCTGCTTTTCCCACCATTAATAACTATTTCAAGGTAGGTCCATGAGACTGTCTTTACCTCGTTTAGTTCCAACAACCCCTACTCCATAGAAATTCATTGTGAAGGGCTAGTAACTAGAAAGCCCTAACTTGGGCCGGCCTCTGAAAAGGACATTCCAGGGCGACCCCGTCTCCTCCTTGCCCTTGGCCTTCTAGACCAGGGACGGCCCGCTCACTGTCCCCTTGGGCTATTTTGCCCTGGAGGAGGGACACGCCTGGAGGACAGTCGCAGCAGTGCCCACTTCTGCTCTTCCAAGACTTGGATTCTACCTCCGCCTCTACTGGGCCAGAGTCCCGTCTGCTGGGCCTGGCCCTCTTGGCTGTCTCCCCCCTGGCTTACAGAGCCAGCTGCACCTCCAGCAGGAAGGCCTGGCGCCCTTTTTGGTTTCCCAGTCTTACTTCCTGTTTTGTGGCCACAGTCCTGACATTGGCTTGAAGTCTTGAGCCACAGTTTGTGGTCAGCATCCCTCGTGTTCCAGGTCCTGGCACTGATTTGCAGACTTCTCACATTTGGATTTCGTTTGGACCCATCATATCCATTGAGACTTCATTTCTCATTTGATGCCAGTAGAAAATGGGGTTTCCAAATTATTAAATGCCTAGACTTGTTCATCTGGCTCTACATTTAGAGGCCATTAAAGCGAAATCAAACATCACAACATCCAAAATCTCAGCTTCTGAATCCATCAACCACCTCGGAGCCAAACATCCCCACCCTAATGAAGGTTACTTTGCCAGTAACTAGGGTTTTGCTTGGATCTGTTTTGTGCTAGCTGTTGGATCGCTTAAATTTATAACTAGAAAATGTCTTCCTTTCACTAAGGATGCGCACAGTTGTTGAGGTTTCTTCTCTCTCCTGTCTCCCTAAATAGTCAGTTTGTATGACTGAGACCAACTGTCCAAAGAAGGGTGGCAGGGTACAGTGCCCAGGCACGATGAGATGGCGACAATTGTCCTGCAACTGCTGTATCTATCAACTTTCACAATGCTTTGAAAGAAAGTCTGAGCCGAAGTCGATCCCGGCTACTCTTTTCAGATTGATAAATGCCACAATTACCTTACAAATACAGACCAAAACTGAGAGAAGAGATGGAAGAGTTCAAGATGTAACCCCCAAACTCATTGTAAGACTATGGGAAAACAGCCAACTCATGAACTGTGGTTGTGGGAGAAATGCCCTCAAGCTTTTGTAAACGCATAGAGGTAAAAATACTGTCGCTCCTTCACGGAGTAATTCAGCATTTGATGGCACCTGGGTTTCATGGCACTGATCCAGAGAAAGACTACTAATAATGAAACCGGTTTTCATGTGTGCCTTGTGAAATGAGTTAGCTTTCTTTATCGTATAGCCATGTTGGATAACTTGAGAAAATACGCAACGATAGTACTTGTTATTATATTATTTTTTACATGTGTATACCATATTCGTTTGCTAGTGCTTCCACAGCAAGGGACTACAAACTGGTGGACTTGAAAAACAGAAAGTTACTATCTCAGAGTTCTTAAGGCTACAAGACAAAGCTCAAGGTGTTGGCGGGGTTCGTTTCTTCAGAGGGCTCTGGGGCGAGGAGCTGCTTCAGGTGCTTTCCCTTTCCCTTCAGTTGCTTTCAGCGCGTAGACAGCTGTCTTCTCTCCTCACATCATCATCATCCCTCTGTGCGTGTCTGTCTCTGTCCAAATTTCCCCTTTCTGTAAGTACACTTAGTGCGGATTAGGGACACCCTGGTGATCTCATTTGAACTTGCTTTTCTCTGGAAAGGCGCTGTTTCCAAATGAGACCACATTCGGAGGTCCTGAGGGTTTGAACTCGAACATAACTTTTGTGAGGAGGACTTGGGAGGACAGCACAGTTCCACCCACCACACATGCCATGTTGATATTCTCATACTTGACTTCACCTTAGGAAGAACTTAAGATGCCCCTCAGTATATGCTAAGATGAAAATCAGACTTAGAAAACCGGCCTGCAAAACATGTCAGCGTTTTCCATCCTCACAGAACTCTCAGCAAAGGTACCTCCCAAGGTTTGAGCCCCCCCAGACACCTGGAGGGGAGCAAAGAAGCAAACAGGCCTCTTTTGTTTCTTTCTGGTGATGGTTTTTTGAGATCTTTTACATCACGGAAGACCACGGAAAGGCTTTTAACATGCAAGTTTTATTCTCAAGTGCCTTGAGTCCTAGTACTTAAATGGTGCAACTTGTCCTTTGTTGAAACAGCAATCTTCCTCGCCCTTCTCACAGCGGATGCTAATTTTTAATCCCATTCCCGTGTCACCAAGTGGAAACCGAGCACGTAATTCGTGAAGCCCAGTGCCAAATGTGTTTAAAAATCGGGATGTTAAGACAGCAATATCAGAGCATCAAATCAAGTGCAGGACCCCTCTAAACAGTTTGTATATCCGACCCTGAAGTCAGTGTACTCGAGGTTATCAAACCAAGTAACAGCATTGCAAAATTGCAATGGTATGGTAACAGCAATGCAAAATTGCTACACTCGGTGAAAGTTTTCATGAGAGTGCAGAGCACAGTTGACAGACTCCATCGTGACCACTGAAAAGAAGAGACTGAGTTATTAGTCAAATCTAAGCCAACAATGTGGGGGGTGATGGGAGATTTAGGTCTCAGAGGCTTACCTCCTGGACATGTCACTGTCAAAGGCTAGTTGGGTGACTATCCAGTGAAACTGTTCTCCAAGCAGCCCAGGGGGCTTCCATCTTAAAAATTCATCACTTGAGAGTCCTTTGCTTCTAGCCTCAAGGATAGGAGAGAGAGGACAAGACAGCCCACCCTCTGTCAACTACCTCAGAGCAGAAGCATCATGTCATTTTTGTTCGGGCTCTCGTTGACCAGAACTCAGTCCAGTGTTCCCTACCTAATCTCATGGGAGGCTTGGAAGTACAGTTTTCTGGTATGCCCAGGAAAAGGTGATGAATTGGTAAACATCTAGCTTGACTCTGCCACTGAAACTACCGGTTTCCGTGGAAATAAAATAAATCCAGCAACTGCATATTAACAAGTGTTAACTAAATGCATGGTGATCTTTGAGAAGATGTTGAAGAAAATATATGAGTTTTCTTCCTTCAAAAAACGTAACGCTTCATGGTGGAGGCAAGACACACACATTTTTTAAAAATCAGTATCAAACAAGATGATCGTATTGTCATGGCCTATGGGACTGGGAAAATTTCATACAGAAAGTCCTACTTCAGAAGAGCGTGTCAATAAATGAAGACCACTCAAATGAGAACAAGCACAGGCTTTTTATTCAGAGCTTTAGCAAGTGAGTCAGCCACCATCACCCTGCATTTGGCAAAGATTCAAAGACAGGCAAAAGAGTGAGAAGGCTTTTATAGTGGGAGAAAGCAAAGGCCTCAGGCATGCCCTGATTGGAGGCCGTTTGCATGGGGAAGCTGCAGGTGAGCTAATCAAAGTGGAGCATCAGAGAAATGAAAATCAGAACCACACTGAGATACGACCAATGCCAGTAGGATCATTAATGAAACAAACAACAACAGATGCTGGCGAGGATGCAGAGGAAAAGGAACACTTCTACACTGCTGGTGGGAATGCAAACGAGTGCAACCTCTCTGGAAGACAGTGTGGCGATTTCTGAAAGAACCAGAAATTGACTTTCCATATGACCCAGCCATGCCCCTCTTGGGAATATACCTGGAAGAACTCAAATCGTTACAGAAAAGATACCTGCACACGTATGTTTGTTGCAGCTCTATTCACAATAGCAAAAACATGGAACCAACCATGCTGCCCAGCGAAACTGAACTGGATTTGAAAAATATGGTACGTATACACAGTGGAATATTATGCAGTCAAAAAGAAGTGCAAACATATGGACTTCAGCAACTTGAATGGATTTAGAGTCAATCATACTCAGTGATCTATCACAGAAACAAAGAACAGAGTACCATATGTTCTCACGCATAAGTGGACCTTGAGCAACAAGAAAGGGATTGGCAGTGGTGGGAAACTGTCAGGGGACAGGGGGAGGGATTGGCAGTTGAGGGAAACTGCTAGGGGAGGGAGGGGCACACCTCATCAACAAGGGTATCTGCATAATCAACATTTATATGCTTAACCCTGAATTGTACCCCACATCTTGATAATAAGTAAATAAAGTGGGGCATCCCAGATGATTAGCCAGGAGTACATGCTTGACTTTCTCCAGTTGTTTCTATCATGGCAACAGGGCAAAATTGGGGAAGCTGTTAGTTATTAATCAAGTACTGGCTATTTGGGACCAATTGTCACAGGAGTGAGTGTTTGGCTTCCTAGATTAGTTGCTAAACATAGTGGGCTGGCTTACTACAAATTCGAACTGTGGATAGTAGGTTGGCTTCCTGGAATGTTTGCTACAGATTGTGGGTCAGAGTTCTACTTTCTTATATATTCTGTTTGTGTATTTGGTCTCTCAAGAGCTTTGGAAATAAATGAGAAGGACAGCTGGGACTACAGGCAGGCACCACTGCACTGGGCTAACAGAGTGTTTTTTAAAAAGAGGAAAGAAACAGATCAGCATAGCAAGAATGAATGGTTCATGCTCATTCATTCACTTATTTAACTAATTAAGAAACATTCATTGGGTTAACAAAATCTGAAAAGATGAATAATCATCCATAAGCAAGAAATGCAAGGTCATTAGATCATTATCTTAAAAATAAAAGTCCTTGGTCAGACTCGGTGGCTCAGTCTGTAATCCCAACACTTTAGGAGGCCGAGGCAAGTGGATTGCCTGAACCCACAGGTTTCAGACCAGCCTGGGCAACTTGGTGGGACCTTGTCTCTACAAAAAATAAATTTTTAAAATTTGGATGCTGTAGCGTGCACCTGTAGTTCCAACTACTTGGAAGGCCGAGGCAGAAGGCTTGCCAGAGTCCAGCAGTTTGACACTGGGGTGACTGAGTGTGGCATTGCACTCCCGCCTGGGCAATGAAATGAGACTCTGACTTTAATAATAATGATAATAATAATTTTTTAAAGGCCTTTGGAACAATTTTTTCAGTCAGTTTTTGCATATTTCTTGAGAAATCTAAATCTCTGTGCTCCAGAAAAGTATGAAAGAACATAGCAAAACATGAAATTGGTGTTGAATTTTATCGAGTGCCTTTTTGTTGTTTACTGTTGTTCCTTTTCTCTAAACCTATTGATTGGATTTACAGTGTGAATGAAAGTCTTAATAATAAAAAAAGAAACGTTCATTGAGCATCTGCTCTCCTCCAGATGTTGTGCTTGATGCCCGTGATAGAAAAAGGAGAAAGACATGATTTGGGCCTGCAGCAGTGTTTAGCCTTTCTCAACCGGGATCTTGCAGATACCCTATAGAAAACTATTTCAGTGACTACCTTCTGTTTTCCCAAGGATAACACTAGTCCCAGAGATGCATAGGAAAGAAGTTAATTTATCACATAGAATAGTACCTTCAGGCATCGGGGTGGAATCTCTCTTTCTGAACTCCCTGTCGAAAGGAAAAGAAGGAAAAGATAAGCACATAAATGAAGAGGATCAGAGTACACCACTCTCAGAGAATGCCACTCCAAATTACTGCCACTTTGGCATACTGGTCATTTTTAACTGAAGGCAGTTGAGAAATTGCAGATACAGAAGGGCTTTCTGGTCTCCCTCCCCTTCTCCCTAGAGGTAGGGAATACATTCACTGGAAGAAAAGTGGCCTCCCTGTATGGTACCAGGAAGAGGAAACCATTCTTATCACCAAAGACAGGGGAGTCGATACTAAGATGAATCAGTTCTAACAACCCTACTAAAATAACCCTTATCTATTTTCATTAGTTTCTCCCATATACTTCTTACTCACTTTCCTATAATTTGTCATCTTTAACCCAAATATCTTTTTTCTTTGACTTGTCACATCTCCACAGTGTATCACTCTTTGTTAAAATGGTATATAAGCTCTCAGGCCTATCTGCTTCTTTGGGTCTTCATTTCTTTTATATAAAGATCTCTGTGAATGCTTTAAAAACTATTAACATCAAATAAAATTTGTATAGTTTTCTCCTGATAAACTGCCTTTTGTCAGTTTAATTCTCAAGTCCGGCTACAAACCTAAGAGGATAGAGAAAAAGTTTTTCCTCCCCAGTGTAAGCAAACGAGTGTAATGAAATATTATTGTTAAAAGCCTTTCCCTAACTTCTCTGCTACTAATACTCAACAATTGTATGCTCCCAACAACCAGCCCCACCTAGATGCAGCCATGAAAATCTAGCCAAGGGCAAAAGAAATAAGTTAGAATTGCTGTTAACTTTGGAGGAAGCAGATAGCTAATTTGCTCATACCCTGCAATGTCACTGTATTCATATGCAGTATTTACCTAGTGGTTTTCAAAACTCGATCCGTATACTCAGGTTGAATATTCCTCCTTAAAGTTGCCAAGGGGGTGATTTGTATGAGGTGAATTCCCTCTTCGTCCTTCAAGTTGACGGTCCTGAGGAGGCCATTGAACACCAAGTGGTGGCCCCCAAATGGATATTACGAAATTAATTTTTTGCCCCTTTATCAGTTGGAGAATAGTGTATGTTTGTAGGAATGTCAGAAGAATTGGGATTGTGTTAAACTTTTATGTCCAATAGACATGGAGTCTTAAAACGCATCTTATCTTCCTAGCTGAGCAATTATGGGGCTCACCCAGGAATAAGGGGCAGATTCTACTGGAGCATCAAGAATGAGTCCCCAAAAGCAATAACCAAGTAAAAAAATGTAAGAGATACGTTCATTAGAACAGCTCAGGTTGGAGAAAACATCCCAGGAAGGGAGAGCCTGTTAGGCGAGCCCAGAAGGGTGAAACAGCAAGAGGCATTCCAGAATGATAAGTGTTTTCAAGTGGCCAAGGGAAAAAGGGCTGTAGAAGTACACAAGAGCCAGATCCTCGGGGATTATGTAAGATGTTGTAAGATGTTCATCAAGAAGGCAAAGGAAGCCTACGAAAAGATTTTCAGACGGGGAATCCCATGATCAGACTTGGGTCTTGAAAAGAGGACTCTAAGGGTACCTGCATAATGAGCATTTGTATACCTAACCCTGAATTGTACCCCACATCTTAAAAATAAAAAATAAATAAATGAATTCCAAAAAAACTTTTAAATACAGAAAAGAAAAGAGGATTCTGTGCTGTGGGAAGAAGTTGTAAGTTGATAAAACTTTCATGGAGGAGAAATGTCAGGCAAAACCATGAAAGGCTTTTGAAGAGACAAGAAAAGAATTTCTTGGTGGTCAGTCTAATGCTTCCTTTGAGTTATCTTCACCATCTTCATTGTCTAAACTATTTGGCAACTCTATAATTTGTGGAAAATTGACAAGAAGGCAAATTATTTGTGTCCATTGAAATGAAAAATTAGTTATACCCAGTAGAATGTAATTGATTATTGACCCATTTTTTTATCTATTTGTAAATTCTGTTTAGTATTCATTATTGACTATATATGTATGATGTTTTTAATTCTCCTTTGAACTTATAATATATTGCTGGTTATTCATTAGTTAATGAATTAAATAACTTCTAACACACATTCATTTTATATCTGTATGAGTGACATTATAATCTTCATTTTAAAAAACTATTTATTAACAACAATTTAGCAATACGTATAAAAATTAAAAGTACATTCCCTTTGACCCAAAAATTTCACTTCCAATAACTTATCCTACAGATATATTTATAGATTTGCAAAACGACAACAAGACTGCAAACAATCTAAACATCCTTCAATAGGAGACTTGCCACTGCCTTTCAATGAAATACACACTTGTAAAAAAGAATCAGGAAGTTCTTTATCAATAAGGACAGATCTCTGAGATACATTTAGTGAAAGACGCAAGAAGCAGCACTTTTTTATAATATGCTACCCTTATGCACAACTGTAGAGGAAACCTTTGTGTTTTTGTTTGTCTGTGCTGGTGCATCCTGGGAGGATACACAAAAAACTGGTAACTGACAGCCTCTGGAAGACAACGGTGGAAGGAAAAGAGCAAACCTCTTTGCAGGTTGGCCCCTCAGATGAGTGAAGAGAGGGAAGAATCACATGACCTCCTTATTTCCAGCCTGGAGGGGAATAAGAATGAGGGTGCCAACTACAAAGATGGAGGATTAGAGGGGAGAGATTGAGATGGACTGTCCAGGTGGAGATTTCTACAGTTAGCTGAATATGTGGATGTGCAGCTAAGGAGAGAAATCTTGTTCTGAATCTAGTGAAGTTGGCAGCCCTGGGGGGAACGACCCACGTTGAACCTGAAGGGACTGACCTGCCTGAGGTTCTGCATGCCACGTGGTCACCCTCCTTCACCCCTTGCTGGACTCTCTGACATCTTGTCTAGGAGACCAACGAGAGCACAAACCTCACGAGAATAACGTAGTTTTGTAAAACTACGTGCTGAAATAGCTACATATGAAACGATATAATATTTGCAGTTTGATTCAGAAAAACGCCAAGGGGTGAAGGACAACGGGTACAGGCATAGAGGAAACAAGACAGCTTGAGTTGATCACCAGTTAGCAGGAGTGGTGGGCACCCATGGGTTTATTATGATATTCCCTCTGCTTGTATATATATGATTGAAGTTTTCTCTGATCCAAAGTTTGTAAAAATACCACCGGCCAACCCTTACCCCCAAGAAACTAAATAAATCATAAGTCCTGGAAGAAGGGATGGATAACAGTACTGTTTAAAACTTTATCAGATGATGCCATGGTATAGCTAGGATGGAGAACTGCGTGCGGTTAGTCAAATTACGGTTATCACTGCACCACCTGTCATGGCAGTATTGCTACCACTCTCTCTCTCTCTCTTCACCCAGCTTCAGTCACCTGCTTCTGAGCCTGTCTGCACATCCTTGCTGTCTCTGATGTTGCCTCCTTCAGTGGCTCATTCTGAATCCTAGAAAGGAAAGAGACAAATAGACATAGAGAGGAGACGGAAAGAAAAAATATTGTGAATTCCCGAGTGCTTATTAATGTGAATCACATGCTGTCTGTAAACAGATCACAGTGTCAACCTTTTCAGGGACAAGCCTCTCTGTGCCTTGAAGACCAAACACTGGGCTCGCTCCAACTAGCTCAGTCCCAACCACAGGATTGGAACATGTGTACCTTGGAGCACAGACCTGTTTCGAAATGCTTCCAGAAGGTGTCTAGCCATTCCAGTTTTTCCCCATCAAGAGGTCAGTTGTGTTGTGTGCTGGAAGGAACTCAGACTTGGGTTTGCAGTTCAATTTCACCCCTTATAAACTCTTGGAAAGTTGTCACTGGTCTGCTGGAAACCTACCTTACCGAACTGAGTCTAGTTTCTTCATTGGTAAAAAGGGGCAAAGCACCCTTTATAGTGCTGAGGAGCAGCATAAGAGAAAACACTTTTTAAAGTACGTGAGAAGTTACTTGTAGGATTTCAAGAATCATTCGTTCCCTCTTCTTTCCTGCTCCTTTATTCATGGTGCCACCATGAGGTCATATCAGTTCTGAAGACTTTCTGGAAACCAGCTTCTCTTAAAAAAAAAAAAAAAAAAGACCGTGGAAGAGTCAGGAAAGCACTTGCCAGATCTGAGATTAAATCCAAGCCTTGTGCCAACTCTAAGCAGGCTGTGATCTCCCCGCAGTGACCCTGGGCTACTGAACACTCACGGTTCCCTTCTCCAAGATCGACCCTCTCTTAGAGCTGCAACTCTGGAAAAGACCCACCCTTGGAGGCCAGATAGCATGGTGATTACTTTTCCCGATGTTTTAGCAACATGCTTCTAGTCACTCAATTTCATATGAGGAAAGAAAGACTCCATCCGAGGACATGGCCAGAGAACATAGGAAATCACATGTTCCCCCTTGTACCCCCTGGTCCTGGAATCCTTCTCTCTGAATCACCAGACATAAACACGTTGCCAAGTTCACCAGACCCCTGCCAAGGGTCCAGAATCCCACGTCACACTGCACCATGTGGTTTTGTACACTCACCTCTGGGTTCCCTGATGAGTAGAGTTTTTTATTGCGTCTGCTCCCTGGCATCCACTGCTCTTCCTCAGAAATCCAGTTCCCGAATTTCGATTGGAGCTGGGAGTGGACACAGGGAGAGCCAGAAAGGAAGTCATATCTTCTCCTCAGGTGAGGTGCCCAGGTGCCCGTCACGTCCCTCGGACGCTGCTCCCTGCACACTGTAAGACAGGAGAACTTAAGTAGAGTCTTCCGCTCTTGGTATAATATGCTCCTTTCTCTCTTCCTCGCTCACAAAGCACACGTGGCAGCTCCGGCGAGCACACGACAAAGAGAGAAGCAAGGCGACCACCCCCACGCCCGAACACGGCAGCCGGCAGACCTGGGACCCCAACCAGTGCCTGACTGTGTTTTCCTTGCCGGAGCCTCAGAAGAGCCTCCGTGTGCTGCTGTGCTGATCGTACATTGCTCCAGGGCTTCCGTCAGGAGAGGAGTAAGGAGGGAAGAACAGGTGCTCCCCGAGTCCCAAGCCCTGGTGTGAGGCTATGTCCACCCGGAAGAAAAGGCTCCTTTTGTTTTTTGCGTAACGATACTGCATGCACCATCATAGCCCTGCATCTCCAGATGGATGAATTCTAAAGCAATACAGCCAAAGAATCCAACCCAGTTTTCAAAAGTTTCACAGGCCGGGCGCAGTGGCTCACACCTATAATCCCAACACTTTGGGAGGCTGAGGTGAGAGGATGACCTGAGCCCACGGGTTCGAGACCCGCCTGGTCTACTTGGCGAGACCTCATCTCCACAATAAGTCTAAAAATTAGCCAGGCGTGGTGGCGCGTGCCTGTGGTTTCAGCTTCTTGGAAGGCTGGGGCAGAAGGATCACCTGAGCCCAGCAGGTCGAGGCTGGGCAACAGAGTGAGACTCCAACTCAAAAAAAAAAAGTTTCAAGATGACAAGGCCCTACCGCCACTGGTCATGCCAACTTACTTCTGCATCAATTTATGTGTCAGGTGGAGCCTGATGTCCGCTGGCCTGGGTTTGGTCATTGTTCTTTACTTTCATTTATTCAGTCAACAAATATTTATTGAAGGCTTTCTCCAAGACAGGAACAATCCTAAATGCTGTAGGGAGACAACAGTGAATAAGATAGACAAATATCCCAGCCTTCATGGTGCTCACATTTTACTGGAGGAAGACAGGCAAGAAATAAGTGAAATTAATATGTAAAACATATAGTGTGTTTGATGGTTGAAAAAAACCAACTCACGTGTACCGGCTTATCCCAGTGAAAGACTGGTTCTAGCATTTGACACACTGCCCAATTCCCCACTCATGCTGGGGCAACTGCTGAACTAGACCCAATGTCAGCCAAGAGAGCTGTGGCAAAAGCCAGGGGAAGGTAAATTCGTCTAGGAGGCGAGGAATCAAACTCGGGGCAACCAAATCAAACACAAAGTCCAGACGCAGAATCAGAGCAGGGGTGAAGAGCCAAGAGTTCAAACCTGGCAGAGAGAAGACCCAAGCAAGGGGAACTGACTCCGGGCAAAGAGGCCCATACGGTCACCTCAGAGGGCTCTGGAGCATTCTTGGATTCAGAGAGTGTCGGTGAGTCACCCCGGCCTGGAGCGCAAGAGAGAGACTCCACACCATCTTGGGAAATAGCCGCCCTTAAAGACTTCCTGGCAGCTGATTTCGTGATACCCAATGAGTCTGTCTGGGCTCTCTTTCTCCTTTCCTCTAAACCACAGTCACCCAAAATCTGTATTTTCACCTTTATGAAATAATAGTTATAGCAATTCCTTCACAGTTTCCTTATATAGAGAACTTCGTATTTCACACCTATTTGACATGATTGCGAAGTGAGCCTGGAAGGCTCCACTATTCCTACTTCACAAACGGAAAAACATGCCAGTCGCAAAGTCAACAGAGGCATTATGGCGGGCGTCTGGACCTCCTGGGCCTCACCTAACTCAGCACAGAGCGGGAGTTTAGAAATCCAAGACAACACCATGCTTACCGTATCGACAGCAAACAACATAAAACAAAACAGTGACTTTGTCTCTTCATGTATTGGCGTTTTGTCTGTGGTTTGGTTATGGTAACGGGAGGTTGACCTCTGATCAGCACCTGAAGTGTCACTACCATCTCCTCTGATTGGCAAGTTACATGCTCCCATTCTCTAACTCACCCACACCACGCAAACAGAAAGCAAAGGTGACATTCCCAACTGCTCACCGTTGCCCAAGGAAAAGACTTTCTGATCTCCTATGGAGGCAGGCTACGAGGGCTCCAGCCCAAGGACAAAATGTTCTCCTCAAACCACATCACATTAGGTTGGAAAAAACAATGCTGTCCTCTCTTTCACTGAAAAGAAAAATATACAAAAAAAAAAAAAACCAGAAACACAAGCATAAAAGCTCCATAAAATTTAGCCATCACCACGAAAACACAAATTTCAACTACAGTCACGCTTACAGTGTCTTCTTTCTCTCCATCCACACTGCTTTTTGGCTCTTTAGATTTGATTTCACCTCCACTAAAGTGTTGGGAAATTGAAGAAGAAACGGTATAATTTTCCCCAGAGTCCAGCCTCCCCCCAAAAGATGATTCTGCCACATTCCATTTGACTTGGCCATTTGGGATAAAAATTATTTAAACACATCTCTCTGATTTCATCTGAAATAGAGGTTCTTCAATTCGTCTTTTTCCAGAGTCTTTTTTTTTTTTTTCAGTTGGGGTGTCACTCTGTCACCCAGGCTGGAGTGCAGTGGTATGCTCACAGCCACCGCAGCCTCGACCTGCTGGGCTTGGGTGATCCTTCCACCTCAGCCTTCCAAGTACCTGGAGCTACAGACACAAGCCATCATGCCCGGCTAGTTTTTGATTTATTGTAGAGACGAGGTCTTGCCGTGTTGCCCAGGCTAGTTTTTCTTGAACCCCTGGGCTCAGGTGATCCTCTCCCCTCAGCCTCCCAAAGTGCTGGGATTACAGGCGTAAGCCACCACACCCGACTCCAAGTCTGTTTGGAAGAAAATTCAGACATTGTTCTTAAACACTGCAAGGCCCTAAAAAGGACAGCTTTGGTAGATCCAACCGCTCCTTGGCTTGAAGAAGGCCAAAGAGAAGGCTGTGTCATTTCAAACAACACTCTCTGTGGAACACAACTAGTCTTTCTCCCTCTCCCTCTTCCTCTCTCTCTTTTTCTTTCTCTCCAGAAAGTGGTTTTTACAAGAACTTTGAATGTATATATTTAACAAAAATTATTTTTTTTCCTAATAAAGTACTGGCACATTTAGATTTCCACAGCACAGTTCTGCTTTTATAAAGATTTTAATAACTTTTCTCTGATATGAGTCCTCAGAACTTCTGGATGAACGGTGCTGGCGTAGGACTGTTACATACGAGTTGTCCAAAGTTAACAGCTATTGGAAATTTTTATTTACTTTCTTCTTCTGTTCGATTGCACTTAATGCTATTAAAATTCTGTCTGGCAGCAGAAAAAAAGGTATAAATGTGGCCACTTAAGGAAAGCAATTTGGCCATTTGTGACAACAGCTGCCCGATACTGTATTTTATTTCACTGGAAAAGGATACAAGAAGTCTGTGGAGGCATTAAAGAAACTCAAAGCTTGGAGAGATCATAGAAATTTTCTCCTCTATTTTCTTCTGCTTAAATTACCTTTATTAGGTAATTTCTTGAGTATCAACAATATACTAGATACTTTTAAAATTATTTGAAATGGATTGATTATGGAAAAAAACATTTAAACTCTTTTGGAAGGGTTCTCGGTAAGCCTTTCAAACCATATGATCAGCTGACAGAGTGGCATTGTCATGAAGAAGAGCCCCAAGAGCAGTGGAGTCAAAGCCAAGTTCCTGAGCCTCCACCCTCTGGCCCTAGTTTCACTCTAAAAACTCCACCACCACTTGGTCTTCCCATCACAGCAAGCTGCTGCTCTCAGGATGAGACACCCTCTCGTTTTCGGTATTGGCACTGGCTCTTGGCACTGAAATACCCTACCCAACCAGTCTTCCTGGTGAGTCTTCCCCCTTAAAACTCAAACATTAGATCCAGCCGCTACATTTCTGGATAAATACCCAAGAGAATTGAAAGTAGTGACTCAAGCCAATATTTGCACACCCATATTCATAGCAGCATTATTCACAATAACTCAAAGGCGGGAGAAACCTTAGCATCCATTGACAGGTAAGTGGAAAAGCAAGATGTGGCATACGCATCCAGTCAAATATCATTCAGTAGCAAGAAGAAAGGAAATTCTGACCTCTGTAACAACATGCATGGATCTCGAGGACATTACGCTAAGTGAAATAAAAAGGCAAATATACTGGGATTCCAGACTGAGCCACTGCGCCCGGCCATATTTGCCTTTTGCCCACTGGGCAACTGGGTGAGACCTCATCTCTACAATAAATCACAAAAACATTGGCCGGCCATGGGAGTATGCATCTGTAGCTCCAGTTATTTGGAAGGCCGAGGTAGGAGGATTGCCTAAGTCCAGCAGATCATGGCTGCGGTGGCCGTGAGCATGCCACTGCACTCCAACCTGGGTGACAGAGTAAGAGTCCAGCTCCAAAAAACAAAGATAATAAATATGCTATCATTCCACTGGTATGCACTAATGTGAAGTACCTAGAACAGTCAGAGTCATAGACAGAAAGTAGAATGGTGGTTGCCAGCAGGTAGGAAGATGGAAGAATGGGATACGTTCTTTAATGAGCGCAGTTTCAATCTTGCAAGATAAAAAGAGTTGTATAGACAACTGGTGGTGATGGCAGCACGAAGATGTGAATGTACTTAATGCACTGAGCTGTACACTTAAAAATGATTAAGATGGCAAATTTTGTTACGTGTGTCTTATCACAATTTTCTTATTTTCAAAATAAAAACTTAAAATAAATAACTCAAGCATCCATATCTCTGTGAAAACCTGCCCACCTCAGCACCATGAAGAATTAGTCTTTTCTTCCTCTGACCCCTACTGCACCTAGAACCTGATTAAAATTATCTGAATGCCTTTCTCTCCTTCCAGCTGGGAGCTTCTTCAGAAACAAAATTTGGTCTTTTTCATCTGTGTCTTGTGTGGTCATCACTGGGACAGTTCACAAGCACCCAACCTTCTCCTTCTTGGCTTGTGATAGGATGACACTTCCCACTGTGAATTTCTTTGGCCAAGGAAATGTAAACAGAAATGATGTGTTTTCAGGGCAAGCGCTTTAAGAATCAATGTGCACTTGTCATATACTCTTTCCTCTCCAACAGATGGTGGCTGCCAACCATCATAGGTTTCCAAGGATCAGATGACTCAGAGTGACCCCCGATGAACATGTGGTGACAGCAAGAAATAAACCTTTGTTGTTTTACGCCACCAAGGTTTTAGAATTGTTTGTTATTACAGCTCAGCCTAACCTACCCTGAAGGATCAATTTCTGATGCATAGGGTAGTGTTATGACATGGAAATTACTTGGGAAAAAAATTGTCTTTAAAAGTAATGACTAATTGCTGGGCATGGTGCCTCACATCTGTAATCCCAGCATTTTGGGAAGCCAAGGCAGGAGGATTGCTTGGACCCAGGAGTTAAAGACCAGCCTAGGCAACAAAGTAAGACCTTATCTTTTTTTTTTTTTCTTTGAGTTGGAGTTTCACTCCGTCGGCCGGACTGGAGTGCAGTGGCCGCTCCCGGCCACCACAGCCTCGACCTGCCGGGCTTCGGCGATCCTTCCGCCTCAGCCTTCCAAGTAGCCAGAATGACAGGTACACACTACCATGCCCGGCTAATTTTTTGATTTATGGTAGAGATGAGGTCTCGCCTGCCCAGGTGGGTCTCAAACCCACGGGCTCAGGCAATCCACTCACCTCAACCTCCCAAAGGCACAGGATTACAGGCTGAGCCACCGAGCTGGCTGAGATCTTATCTTGAAAGAAAGAAGAAAGGGGGGTGGAGAGGGAGGGAGAGAGAGAGAGAAAGAGAGAGAGAGAGAGAGAAGCCAGGCATGGTGGTACACACCTGTAATCTCAGCTACTCAGGAGGCTGAGGCAGAAGGATCACTTGAACCTAGAAGGTCAAGGCTGTGGTGAGCCATGATCATGCCACTGAACTCTAGCCTGAGTGACAGATGGAAACCATGTCTCAAAAAAAAGTTACTAACTGAGTTAGCAAATAAATAATAATAAGCTATCTCCACAAGATTAAATCAAATAGACTTTACATGCATTGGTAATTCATTGAAATTTCATTTGAATTGAGGTGACCACTTTGGAGATCAAGGGCAACAAGGGAATAATGAATCTACAGCTCTATCTCCAGCTCCTTATATCATTATTTACTGTAGACACTGATCATAGCTACCACTGTTGAGTTCTTGCAGCTGTTAGAGATGGCTACAAGCTTGACCTGCATTAAATTGCAACAAGTGATCCTCCTGCCTCAGCCTCCTGAGTAGACACATAGTAATTCCCTACACAAAGTAAGCACAAAAGAAAAAATTCCTAAAGGTAGCAAGAGAGAAAGGTCAGACTACCTACCAGGGAAAACCAATCAGAATAGTAGTAGACCTACAGGCAGAAACACTACAAGCAAGAAGGGCCTGGAGTCCTATATTCAAAGTCCTCAAAGATAAACAATTTCAACCAAGAATTTCCTATCCAGTCAAGCTCAGCTTCATCAGTGATGGAGAATTAAAATTCTTCCCAAACATCCAATCCCTAAGAGATTATGAAGCATCAAGACCAGCTCTACAGGAGACACTTGAAAAGGTATTAAGCACAGAAGAAAAAAAAAAAAATGACCACACACTTCCCAAGAGAACAGCAGAGCACAGAACCAACAGAGAATATAGCACAACAAGAAACTTGAAAACACACACATACATCAACACCAAAGCCAAAAGAAAACAAAGAAAAAACTTCATAAGAATCTCATTTCAGGGATAAACAATCACATTTCAATAATCAGCCTGAATGTGAATGGACTAAATGCACCACTGAAAAGACACAGAATGGTAAACTGGATAAGATACCATGGCCCAATTATTTGTAGCATCCAGGAAACTCATTGCAACACAAGGGATGCACACAGACTCAAAGTTAAAGGATGGAAAGCAAGTTCCAGGCAAATGGATCACAAAATAAGGCAGGAGTCGTGATCTTAATGTCAGACAAAACAATCTTTAAGCTATCAAAAATTTAAAAATATGCAAAAGGGCACAACAATATGACAAAAGGTTCAATCCATTAACAACTTTTAGTTCTCATTTGAGGTTTTGTGAGGGTTCGTTGTATCTCTTGTGTTTGGGTTCACTGTATCTCTTGTGTTTGGCTAGTCACATCTCTGGTGAGATGGGAAAAGTTTTCTTGGATTATGTCTTAGAATACTTGCTCCAAGTTGTTCTCCATTTCCCTTTATTCCTCTGAGATACCAATCAGGTATAGTTTTGCCCTCTTAATATAATTGCACATCTCTTGTAGGCTTTGTTCTTTCTTTCTGAGTCTTCTTTCTATGTTTCTTACAGATCAGGTTAATTCCATGTTTGGTCTTCAAGTTCTGAGATTCTTTTTTCAGGTAGATTAATTCTGCTTTCCAAGCTTGTCATCTTGTTATTTATTTCCCGGATGAAATTTTTTATTGCCAAAAATCTCTGTTACAAGTTCTTTCAGTGTTACATCTTGTCTTTCTTGAGTCTTTTTTTTTTTTTTTTTTGAGTTGGAGTCTCACTCTGTCGCCCAGACTGGAGTGCAGTGGCCGCTCCCGGCCACTGCAGCCTCGACCTGCTGGGCCCCGGCGATCCTTCTGCCTCAGCCTTCCAAGTAGCCGGAATTACAGGCGTGCGCTACCACGCCTGACTGATTTTGTGATTTATTGTAGAGATGAGGTCTCGCGGCCCAGGCGGGTCTCGAACCCGTGGGCTCAGGCAATCCACTCACCTCAGCCTCCCAAAGGCGCAAGATTACAGGCTGAGCCACCGAGCCCAGCTTTTCTTGAGTCTTATTCATTCTTTCCATCGATTCCCTAATCTCTGTCATATTCTATCTAGGGCCAGTTGTTGATGACTTCCATTGTTTGGACACCAAGTTCTGATTTTTCATGAGTTTTCTCTTTGGCACACTTGAAATTGCCTATAGTCTTTCTTTGGTTTTTCCTCATTTGTGACAGATCTCTTGTTTTTTTTTTTTAGTTCTGTTATTCAGTGTCAGTGGGAGAGGCTTTCCCTTCTGATGTTTGCTCAGCCCTCTATTCTTCCCTGATACGGGCTCTGGATTTGTTCTATTTTGAAATAGGATAATGGATGGGAAGCTTTATTGTTTCTTGTAGGTTTTGAAAGTCAAATAAAGTAGGGGTTGGAGTGCTAGGATTCAGAAAACACTTGCAAATTACAATGTTCACTTACTGTGGTATGTGACCCCTGTGACCCGCTACTCTCCACCACTCTCTATGATGATGCAAAGCAGGAACCAACACAAAAAACAATTGAACACACACAGACATACACACACTCCCCAAAACAAACTGGAATAACAACAAAGTGAAACAAAACAAGTAACAACAACAATAAAAAAACTAGAAATTCACATTCACACATGCCTAGCACACATGTTTTTTTTCTGGAGAAGAAAAACAGAAAGACCAGGGGGATAAAAAGGAATTCAGATCAAACCCTCACATATATATTGACACACACCTTAAACTATAAAAAATGAAAATAAAAAAACAGAAGAACAGAAACAAACCAACAACAACAACAAAATTGAAAGCTGCACACTCAGTCACTCACATATACACATAAACAGAAAACAAGTAAAAGAAGAAACAGAAAAAGAAAAGAAAAAAAGAAAAAAATTGAAGGGGATGCAGATCAAACCCTCACATACACATTCATGCACAAAGGAAAAATATTTTAAAAGGAGATGAACAGATGAACTAACAAACAAACGGGCAAAAAATTTTTAAAAATTTAAAAATTTGGTTGCTTCCAGGTTCTTGCTATTGTGAACAATGCTGCAATAAACATACGTGTGCAGGTATCTTTTTTGTAGAGTGATTTGAGTTCTTCCGGATATATTCCCAGTAGGGGGATTGTGGGGTCATATGGGAGGTTGATATTTAAAGCTTTTAGGACTGACAGTAGTGGGAAACTATGCGGGGTGGGGAGAATGGGATTAACGGTAGCAAATATCTGTCTGGGGATGGGGAAGCACCTCTTATCAATAGGGTGCCTGAATGAAATGTATTTGTATACCTAACCCTTAACTGTACCCCACAACATCATTATAAAAAATATTGATAATAAAAAAAAAATTTTAAATTTGTTTAAAAATCCTGCCCTCTTGTGACACGCTCTGTCATTGCTCCTCTAACTAGGTCTCTCCAGCCGAGCCACCTCTTTCACGCTCTCCTCAGTGTCTGGAGCAGGGAAGGGGAAGGGGTGGTGGAGGTGGGTGGGGCTGTAGCCCGCCCCTCCCACTCTCGTATGGTCAGGGAGATCGCCTCCTGTGGAGAGGTATGGGATTGTCTCTCCCCCAGGTATGCACTTGTTGGGGGTTCACCAGCCAGGCCTATCCTGGAATGGAGTTCTCCTATTGCGACTGACGTCCAGCTCTGCCTGGGTTTGTCTCTCTCAGTCGTGGCCCAGCCGTGTGGGCCTGACGTTCAGAGGAATGCTGGGGAGGGGGTTTTGGGGTCAGCCCTGGACTCACCACTGATCTCTTTGGAGTTCTTCCTCATCCTTTTCTGGTCACACCTTCGGTGTCATGGCTGGATCAGGGTAGGAGGTGGGGCACCTGGAACTCAGCACTCATCAGGTCCCTCTGAAGTTTGTGCGTTCAGGATCTCCCCTCTGGGACACGATCGATCCCTGGGTAGCCGGTCCGCCCGTCACAGAGATCGGGTCTGTTGCTCTGTCGTGAGCAAGTCGGAGCACTTTCCTGCCCCGCCTTCAAGATGGGGGTGGGGTGCCTCTCTTGTCCTCTTCCGTGGGACATTGCCTCTGGACTCCCTCCACAGCACCTGCTACCAGGGCCCTGCCAGGCTCTGACGTGGTGAGGTAAAGTCTGGAGCTGGCTGTTTCTCCTGCTGCAGTGGTGAGGCAGAGCCTGGGGCAGTAGCATCTCCCCACCGTGTCTTCACAGGAAAACTTCTGTCCATTATTTTAAAATGGTACTCATCTTCTGTGACCTGGGAAGAGTCAGAGACCAAGCAGAGAAGCTGCAGCATCAGCAGAGAAGCTGCAGCAGAGAAGCTGCAGCAAGGGCCCTGGCCTCTTGCTCACGAGCCACCACTTAAGCAGTCTGTCCCAGCATTTTCTTCCCAGGAAGGGTTCTGTTGATTTAAGGGGAAAAAAATGGTGCTCAGCTTCTGCATCCTGGGAACCGCTAGGGTCCAAGTCCAACAGCTGCAGCACCAGCCACCGCTGGTGAGGGAGAGCCCTGGCCGCTAGCTCCCTAACCCTCACTGAGTCAGTCAATCACACGCCCACTTGCTCACCAGCACATACACAAAATATGCCATACTCACTCACACTGGGACTCGCAGAGTCTGACTGGCTTGGCCGTCATCTTCCTGACTCCAACCTCAAAGTTCTCAAAGATAAACAATTTCGACCGAGAATTTACCTACCCAGTTAAACTAGTGTTCATCACTGATGGAAAATTAAAATTATTCCCAGACATTCAACCCCTAAGAGTTTATGCCACCTCAGACGAGCTCTACAAGAAACACAAGAAAATATTAAACACAGAAGAAAGGGAAAAAAAGAATGACACTGCCCTTCCCAAGATTTCAGGAAAAAGATTAAAAACACACAGGAATCAACCCCAAAATCAAAAGAAAGATAACAAATAAACAAACAGCAGGAACAACAACAAATTATATAAGAACCTCATAACAAGGATAAACTCCCACATCTCAATAATTAGACTGAATGTGAATGGACTAAATGCACCACTGAAAAGACACAGAATAGCAAAATGGATAAAATACCACCGGCAACAACATATTGTCTCCAAGAGACTCATCTCACCAGAAAGGACACTCACAGACTCAAAGAGGACGGGAAGCAAAATTTCAGGCGAATGGAACACAAAAGAAAACAAGAGTTGTGATCTTAATTTCAAACAACATACCCTTTAAGCCATCAAAAATTTAAAAAGATATAGCAGATTACTACATAATGATAAATGGTTCAATTCCTCAACCAGAAATTTCCATCCTAAACACGTATGCATCCAACATAGGAGTACCAACTTTCATAAGGACATTTCTAGGTAAACTAAAAAAAATATTGACTCTAACACTATCATAGCTGAGGACTTGAATACCCCACTAACAAACCTAGACAGATCATCAAGACAAAAAATCAACAAGGAGATCCAGAACCTCAATGTGATGCTTGACCAAATGGACTTAACTGATACCTACAGAACACTTCACTCAACAACCATGGAATATACATTCTACTCATCACCACATGGAATGTACTCTAAGATTGGTCACATCCTTAGCCATAAATCAAGCATTAAAAAAATTCCATATGATTGAAATACAGCCATGTATCTTCTCAGACCACAGTGGAATAAAAATAAATATCAATACCAACAAAGTTCCCCCCAAACCCAAAGACAGACACTAAACAGCATGATGCTGAACAACTCCTGGGCCAACATGGAAATCAAAACAGAGGTTAAAGATTCCTGGAAACAAATGAAAAGGAAGAAACATCTTACCAAAATCTCTAGGATGTCATGAAGGCAATACTAAGAGAGGAATTCATATCTCTAAGAACACACATGAGCCGGGCTCAGTGGCTCAGCCTGTCATCCCGCGCCTTTGGGAGGCTGAGGTGAGTGATGGCCTGAGCCCGCAGGTTCGAGACCTGCCTGGGCAGCAAGACCTCATCTCTACAATAAATTTAAAAAAAAATCAGCTGTGCATGGTAGCGCATGCCTGTAATTCTGGCTACTTGGAAGGCTGAGGCGGAAGGATCGCAGGAGCCCAGCGGGCGAGGCTGTGGTGGCCAGGAGCGGCCACTGCACTCCAGTCTGGGCGACAGAGTGAGACTCCAACTAAAAAAAAAAAAGAACACACATGAAGATAATGGAAAGATCACAAGTTAACAGCCTAACAAATCACATAAGGAAGCTGGAAAAGCAAGACCACCAAAACCCTAACTCCAGCATAAGAATCCAGATCACCAAAATGAAAGCCCAAATTCAGGATACAAAAGACAAAAAGATAATACAAAAAAATCAATGAAACCACAAGCTGGTTCTTTGAAAGGATAAACAAGATTGATGGTCCCCTAGCTAGACTGGTCAAGAAAAAACCCAAATAAACACAACCAGAAATGCAAAATATGAAGTCACAACTGACCCTGAAGAAATACAAAAGATTATCAGATATTACCAAGTACTCCTGTATGGAAACAAACTTGAAAACTTAAATGAAATGGAGGATTTTCTGACATCACACAACCTCCCCAGGTTGAAACAAGAAAAAAATAGAGACCCTAAATAGACCATAACAACCCAGGAAATCGACTATGCCATAAGAAAACTACTTACAAAAGAAAGCCCTGGACCAGAAGGCTTTCCAGCAGAATTCTGCAAAACATACAAGGAGGAGCTTATACCAATCCTATTGAAAGTATTCCAGGCAACCGAGAAGGATGGAACTCTCCCCAAATCATTTCATGAAACTACTATTACATTGATACCCAAACCAGGTAAAGATCCAACAAAGAAAGAGAACTACAGGTCAATATCCTTGATGAACATAAATCCAAAATTCTCAATAAGATTCCAGCAAACCAGATTCAACAGCAATCTCAAAAACCATCCATCATGACAAGTAGGCTTCATCCCTAGGATGCAGGACTGGTTCAACATCCACAAGACCATAAACGTAATTAAATGCATCAGCAGTTGTAAAAACGAAAACCACATAATTATATCATTAGACACAGAAAAAGGTTTTGATAAGATCCAGCACCGCTTCTTGTTAAAAACCCTCAAACATCTAGGCATAGATGGAACATACCTCAAAATAGTAAGAGCCAACTATGAGAAACCCACAGCCAACATATTGCTAAACAGACAGAAATTAGAGCCATTTTCCCGGAAAACCAGAACAAAACAATGATGCCCACTCTCACCCCTCCTGTTCAACATAGTTTTGGAAGTCTTAGCTAGAGCAATCAGACAAGAGAAGGAAATCAGGGGTATCCAAATAGGAAAAGTAGAAGTTAAGTTATTCCTCTTTGCAGACGACATGATTCTATACCTCGAAAGCCCAAGCGAATCTGTCAAAAAACTCCTTGCATTGATAAAGGACTTTGGCAAAGTCTCAGGGTATAAAATGAATGTCCATAAGACAGTCACATTCCTATACACCAACAAAAAACAAACAGAAACCCACATAAAAAGCACAATCCCATTCACTATAGCCACAAAGAAAAACTAAATACCTTGGCATCTTCCTAACCAGAGACGTGAAAGACCTTTACAATGAAAACTACAAAGCACTGCTCAAAGAAATAAAAGTTGACACAAACAAATGGAAATATATTCCATGCTCATGGATTGGAAGAATCAACATTGTCAGGATGTCCATCCCACCCAAGGTAATCTACAGATTTAATGCAATACCTATTAAACTGCCGGCAGCATTATTCTCTGACCTGAAAATGACAATACAGGAATTTATATGGAAACATAAATGAGCACAAATAGTCAAAACAATCCTCAGAAAAAAAAAAAAAAAAAAAGCAAAGCAGGAGATATCACACTCTCAGACTTCAAACTTTATTAGAAAACTACAACAGTCAAAACAGCCTGGTTTGGTAGAAGAAAAGGCATATAGACCAATGGAATAGGATAGAGATTCCAGAAGCAAAATCTCAATTTCTCAACCAACTCATCTTCAACAAAGCCTCCACCACCAATCACTGGGAAGAGGAAAACCTATTCAGTAAACGGTGCTGGGAAAACTGGCTGACCACATGAAGAAGATCGAAACAAGACCCTTACCTATCACCATACACGAAAAATCAACTCTAAATGGGTCAAAGACCCACACGTAAGACCTCAACCTGTAAGAACCTTAGAAAATGCAGGAGACATCCTTTTGGAAATTAGAACTGGCAGCCAATTCCAGGTCAAAACCTCAAGTGCCCATGCCGTAAGAGATAAGACAGACGAGTGAAATCTTCCAGCAGTCCTTGGCATTCGCTGGCTTATAGTTGCATCACTCTTCCCTCTGCCTCTATTCTCTCAAGGCTGTCTCTATTAATCCCACTATCCAAATCTCCCTCTCCTAGCTCTTATAAAGACACCAGTTATTGGATGTAGGCCTACTCTAAACTCAGGATGATTTCATCTTCAGATTCTTTACCAATTTCATCCACAGAAATCTTACTTTCAAATAATGTCACAGCTAA
Source organism: Cephalopachus bancanus (assembly GCA_027257055.1). NCBI lineage: Eukaryota > Metazoa > Chordata > Mammalia > Primates > Tarsiidae > Cephalopachus > Cephalopachus bancanus. Next base: position 2,957,099 of record JAPVLO010000140.1, read on the forward strand.
GGTTCTGGATGAAATGAATTTTGGGGCACACTGTTTAACCTGCTCACTCTTCAAATGTGAATCCAATAAACATGAATACAAAAATAAGATGAGTCATCTACAGAGGGACTTTATTCCCGGTGAAAATGAGATGCTTCCCCCATCTCATTTAGAGAGAAGACTGCCTTCCTTGTTTTGCTCTATTCTGCTGTTTAGAGACAGGTTCTCACTCTACTGCCCAGGCTAGAGTACAGTGACATAGCTCACTGCAGCCTCGAACTCCTGAACTCAAGTGATCTTCCCAACTCACCCTCACAAGTAGCTGGGACTACAGGCATGCACCACCACGTCCAGCTAGAGAGTGTCGTCTAAATCTCAGCAAGAAAATCACAGTGTAATCTGAATAGGATCACTGTTATCCAATTATTTATAACATTTCAAGTTTTGCCAACAGAAAGATAATGATGTTTAAGGAGATCAAAGGAGAGAGATTTTGAAAACCCCATGGCAATGTTGGTAGCATCCAAGAAAGAAAATGTTCTGATTACAATTACCATTCTTAGTTACCTGGGCCAGAATTTCTCGAGCTGCAAATTAATTCTATGGGATGTTAATAGGTGCATGTACACACACACACACACACACACACACACACACAGAGAGAGAGAGAGAGAGAGAGACTTGAGTTCAACACTCACAAAGCTACAATTGTGAGGAGTAAAGTTGAGAACCTGCCCTTGCCCATGTGAGCACGCCACCGGGACAGTGGTTTGGAGGGCTACTCTAAGAAGCCAGTCATACTCTCTCTCCAATCCCTCCCTCACCCTGCAGGCACTACACATGTTCCACTTGTTTACAAAACGTATACACATTCCATGAGTTTACAAACTCTTAGTCAGAGATCAAAAATGTCAAAGTGTTTAGACTCTCTCGTTAGTGAACTGAAGAAAGCAGCTCTTTTCCTAACAAAATGTTATTTGTTCTACTATATAGTTAATTGCAGTGTACCCTTCAAATCACACAGCAAACTTTTTAAATAACTAAAAAGTCCTGAAAACTGTGTTTGAAATGTGGGCCTAATCTGAAGCATTCTGAACTTCCACTTATTTTAATATTCACTAAAGGCAAAGGGCTTTATATATGTACCTAATCTGAAGTTGGAATGCCAACCTTTTGTGCACACATGCATGAGTAAGTGTGCATGCAAACACACCCACATGCATGCACACTCACACATGCATGCAAATCACACATGCATGACAGTCACACGCATGCACACAAGCACTCGCACCCCAAAACATGTATGCACACTCACATGTACATGCAAACACACGTTTACACATACGTGCGCATTTACACGTATACACCATGCATGTGCGCACATGCATACAAACATGTGTGCACATCCACACATGCATACACACTCGCATGTACACGCTATGCATGCTAACACAAACCTGTACACTCACACACACATGCGTTCTCACACTTGCATGCAACTCACACAAATGCACTCATACATGCATGCACACTCATCCATGCATGTAAATTCTCATACACATGTATGCTACACACAAATTCACATTCATATCTGCATGCACACATATGCACGCATGCACACTCATGCAATGCACTTGCATACATGCACTCTTACACATGCGTGTGCTCACACATGCATATACACAATGCACATACACACATGCATCCACACTCACACATGCATGCACACATATGCATCCACATGCATCCACACTCACTCTTGCATGCACACATATGCACACACTCATTCACTCACACATGCACACCCAAATACATGCACACTCAAACATGCACATGCATTCACTCACATGCACAAGTATACACATGAATACTCACACATGCATGTGCACTACACATGCACATTTACTTATGCATATGCATATACACACGTTCACGCACACATTCACACTACACACATGCACACATGTGTATGTACACACACACATGCAGTTACACACATGCACATTCACATGCATACACACTGAGGTACACATGCGCACACACTCGCTCACACACATGCACAATTACAAGTGCAATGAACACTCACACATGCAGTCACACTGACACACCCACACACATGCACCACACACATATATGCACATATCCTGTACATCCTGACCGGGTGCCACACTCACCGCTTCACTGCCAGGCACACCCGTGTACAAGCAGAAAGACACAAATGGTGCGTCAGAACAGAAACCAAGGACACGAAGTAGCAAGGACAGAGAAATAGGAATGGGACGGAGGGAGACATGCTCTAAGCCCCTCCCACTTCATAAAAATCTGTCACATTAGGGGGCGCCTCCTCATTTCCAAAACGTGTTCGCCCGTCATCACAACTCAGACTCATCCCCATCACTGACCCTAAAACAGGCCCCAGCAACTTGAAGCCAATCTCCTTCATAGCAGAGACATCCTTACCCCAAGTGGTTAGTTTGCTCAAGTAAGCTGAGACCTGGGTGGGACGTGTTTCAGAAAGGTCATCGGGGCTGGGGCAGGAGGAATAGAGACATGCCCGGCACTAAATAAAAGTGTGTAGGGTGGCTGGATGAACAGACAGATGGAGGGACTCGTGAAAACAGCCCAAGGAAGACAGGAGGTTGCTTAGGCTTTCAGTGGCATAATAAAGTGGCTAATGAGTTCTGTGTTGACCAGGACTTATGGTGTTTGCTTAGGCGTAACTGTTAATTACCAAAATCATCGGCTAATGAGAACAATATGTCTTCAGTTCCACAGTGACCTCAGGTCATTGTGTCATTGTGTGTGTGTGTGTGTGTGTGTGTGTGTGTGTGTGTGTGTGCTGATGATCTGGACCTATATGGAAACGTATTACTATCAGATCTTTTTTAAGTACAGTCATGCATTACTTAACAACGGAGATACATTCCTTTCTTTTTCTAAGTTGGAGCCTCACTCTGTCACCCAGGCTGGAGTACAGTGGCATGATCCCAGCTCACTGCAGCCTCGACCTCCTGAACTCAGGCAATCCTTCTGCCTCAGCCTCCTGACTAGCTTGGACTACAGGCATGCACCACCACACCAGGCTATTTTTTATTATTATTTGTAGTAGAGATGAGGTCTTGCTATGTTGCACAGACTGGTCTCAAACTCCTGGACTCAAGCAATCCTCCTACGTCGGCTACCCTAAGGGCTGGGATTACAGGTGTGAGCCACCGCACCTGGCCAGGGATGCATTCTGAGAAACACATTGTTAGGTGATTTCATCATTGTGCAAACATCTCAGAGTGCACTTACAGAAAGCTGGATGGTCTAGCCTACTACACACCCCAGGCTATATGGTATAGCCTGTTGCTCCTGTACTCCAAATCTGCACAGCATGTTACTGTCCTGAATATTGCAGGCAATTGTAATATAGTAGTATTTGTGTATCTAAACATAGAAAAGGTACAGTAAAAACATTTTATAAACTGGGCACAGTGGCTCCTTATTGCAATCCCAGCACTTTGGGAGGCTGAGGTGAGAGAATTGTCTGAGCCCAGGATTTGAGACCAGCCTGGGCAATCTGGTGAGACCTCATTTCTGCAATAAATCAAAAAAATAATTGGCCAGGCACGATGGCATGCGCCTATAGTTCCAGCTACTTGGAAGGCTGAGGTAGAAGGATCGCCTGAGCCCAGCAGGTCGAGGCTGCGATGGCCGGGAGTGGCCACTGCACTCCAGCCTGGGTGACAGAGTGAGACTCCAACTCAAAAAAATATGTATGACATAAAAGATTTAAAAAATGATACACCTGTATAGGACACTAACTGTGAATGGAGCTTGCAGGACTGGAAGTTACTCTGGGAGAGTCAGTGAGTGAGTGGTAAGTGAATGTGACAGCCCAGGACACTAGTGTGCACCATTGTAGACTTTTTTTTTTTTTTGAGTTGGAGTCTCACTCTGTCGCCCAGACTGGAGTGCAGTGGCCGCTCCCGGCCACCGCAGCCTCGACCTGCTGGGCTCCGGCGATCCTTCCGCCTCAGCCTTCCGAGTAACCGGAACTACAGGCGCGCGCTACCACGCCCGGCTGATTTTTTGATTTATTGTAGAGATGAGGTCTCGCTGCCCAGGTGGGTCTCGAACCCACGGGCTCAGGCAATCCACTCACCTCAGCCTCCCAAAGGCGCGGGATGACAGGCTGAGCCACCAAGCCCGGCTCATTGTAGACTTTATAACACTGCACACTTAGGCTACACTCAATTTATTTGTTTAATATTTTTCTTTCTTCAAATAATAAATTAACCTGAGTTTACTGCTGACTGTAACTCTTTTACCTTATGACTTTAAAAAAAATTTTTTTTGAGTTGGAGTCTCACCCTGTTGCCCAGACTGGAGTGCAGTGGCTACTCCTTAACTTTTTTGTAATAACACTTAGCTTAAAACACAGACATACGGTACAGCTGCACAAAACTATTTTCTTTCCTATATTCTATTTTATAAGCCTTCTTTCTATCTTTTTTTTTTTTACTTTTTAAACTTTCTGTTAAGAAATGAGACACAGGGCGCAGTGGCTCACGCCTATAATCCCAGCACTTTGGGAGATGGAGGCAAGAGGATTGCCTGAGCCCAGGTGTTCGAGACCAGCCTGGGCAATTTGGTGAGACCTCATCTCTACAATAAAAATCAAAAAATTAGATGGCCATGGTGGTGCATGTCTGTTGTTTCAGCTACTTGGAAGACTGAGGTGGAAGGATCGCCGGAGCCCAACAGATCAAGGTGGTGGTGGCCGTGAGCGTGCCACTGCACTCCAGCCTGGGCGACAGTGTGAGATTCCAAATCAGAAAAGAAAAAAAGAGAGAGAAAAAATTAAGATACAAACACACACATTAGCCTAGGCCTAGCCATAGAGACTGGATCATCAATATCACTGTCTTCCACCATCACCTCTTGTCCCCCTGGAAGGTCTTCAAGGGCAATCATACGCATGGAGCTGTCATCACCTCTGATAACGGTATCTTCTTCTGTAATACCTGCCTGAGGCTGCTTTACAGTTCACTCTTTTTTTAAATAAGTAAAAATAGCACACTCTAAAATAATGATAAAAATTATAGTCATCTTGTAGGACCACTGTCATATATGCAGCCCATTGCTGACCGAAATTCTGTTGTATGGCTCATGACTATAGGTATTACTATTTGTGGATATATTTGCAAGTACATCACTCTTCCTTGGAAGATGATTAAGATTTCAGCTTCCACAAATTTTCAGAAAATTACCTCCAACTTGATGGCCTTTAATAATACTTTCATTGCTGCTTCAACTATGCAGTCAAAAAAAGAAAATACTTACATGACTGGTCCTCTTGCTATTAATTAAGCCCGGAATATTTTTAACCTTACACTCATATAAATTCAAAAAGACATTGAGTACTACGCTTCTGTACTCTTGATAGATGATATAACAGAGACTATACTGCAAGGCTGGGCATCTGAGGTTTGGGGTTCTAATTCTGGGTATGTGAGTTGGGGCAGATGTCTTAGTCTATCTGGATCTTGGTCTCCTCACTAATAGAATACTGTGCAGTGTCCTTGAATAACTTCTTAAGTTATATTAAGAAATATTTCTACCTGGCTGCAGTGGGAGCCCAGCACTTTGGGAGTTCAAGCCCAGAAGTTTGAGGCCAGCCTGGACAACAGAGTAAGATCTTGTTTCTACAAAAAATCAAAAAGTTATCTGACTGTAGTGGCATGTGCCTGTAGTCCCAGCTGCTTGGAAGACCGAGGTGGGGTGATCACCTGAGCCCAGGAGGTCGAGGCTGCAGTGAGCTGGGATTGAGCGACCGTGCTCCAGCCTGGGTGATAAAGTGAGATCCTGACGCAGGAAAAGAAAGAAAGAAAGAAAGATTTCTATGCCGCAAATAAAAAGTAGTATAACAAATACTATCTGCCTAAAGCCCAAGCTTTACAAATGTGTTGGTGGTGTGAACTAGGCTCATCACAAAAGTCCTAAACTTAGCCGTGGGTGATGGCTAGTGCCTGCAATCCCAGATACTCAGGAGGCTGAGGTGGGAGGATCACTGGAGCCCAGGAGTTTGGGGCCAGCCTGGACAACAAAGCAAAAACCCGGCTCAAAATATACCTTTTAGATTATCCAGGTGTGGTGGTGCCAGCTACTCAGGAGGCTGAGGCAGGAGGATCCTTGAACCCAGAAGTCCGAGGCTGCAGTGAGCTATGATAACATCGCCGCACATCAGTCTGGGTGACAGAGTGAGACCTTGTCTCAAAAATTTTTTTAAAAATCCTAGAGTCATGAAGGGAGGCCCCAGCCTAGGAGCAAGAACACACAGACCTATTCTCATGGCAGGCAATTACAGATACAGGATTCCAGACAGAGCTCCCCCACCGGAATTCCACTTTGGCAAGGGCAGACACCCAAGGGTCAAACAAGGGATGCTATGTGCCCACCCATTCTAAAAAGAGAAACAATGTCACTGAAGCAACTATGGCGAAGGGTTCTCCAAAGCATGTTCCACCACCTTACACCCAGCATCCTCCAGGCTATTAAAGAAAGGGCTAGATATTCCCTACGACTGGCAGAGAGGGTCCCTTGGAAGGGCGCTGTCAGAGTGCTGAGCTTCCCCCACTTGCCATGGGTGGTGGGCCGCCCTTTGACTCACTCCAAGGGAAGGTCATGGAGCATGACTCCCTGGAGTCTGCGGGGTGCAGAGACCGCCTACGGGAGAGGATCCCAGAGTGGCTCAAAGGAGCTAAGACCAAGGGAGGGCGGAGGCTTCAATGAAAGCGGGCTGACCGCCGCTGGCCCCAGGGAGGTATGTTTCTAGAGCCAGAAGGACCCCGTGGAAGATGGCAGGCTCGCGGCATCCACAAACTCCCTCGTGGAGCAGAGGTCTCCAGGAAGCCCAGACGTGTTCTCACGTCACGGGGGCGGCTGCCCCTGCCAGAGGGCGCCAACCCCAACTGCAAACTGAGCCAGACCAGAAAGACGTCTCTGTCCTCTCCTCTTCCTCCTGTCCCCACAGCACCCTGGAGATCAAGGGACAGAGCCGGGCAGAGAAGTAGAGAAGAGGCTGACACTGCAGGTTCCTGAGCCTGTCAGGTCTAAGCCAGGGAGGGGGGCAGTAAGCCTTAGCCGGAATGAGAGGCTGAAGCTTTTGTTTAGATCACACCGGATGTTTTAAGGCTTTTAAAGGGGACAATGAATTCATGCCGAAAGGTGACATCGAAAGCTATCATTTTCCCAAGAAAGTAGGAAAGGGAGATTTCCACAGTGGCCAGTGGGGGAAAAAAGCGGTGTGAGAATGCAAAATTATTTTATGATGTGTGCCCCCACAAGCCCAAATGTTACATAAATATTTTGCCATATTGACCTCAGACCCTTCTTTTTAATAAATAAAACATCACAAAGACGTAGAGGTTCCCCCTTTCCGATACCATCTACTTTCCTCTCGTTCCGGGAGCAACTTCTATCCTGACGTTCATGCGCACAGTTCCTGCCTGTGTTTTTATATCCTCATGGTATAAATATATATTTGAAAACCGTACATGGCATGTATTTGATATTTTTAGCATGATATCTACGGTCCTTTCTAACTAAAATTCTACCGTATGGTGTGACATTTCTATTTTGATAAAATGGTAATAGTGAGGGGACTTTCTCAATTCCCCCTCTCTGCACTGTGTCTCACTGACCAAGAAGGAAATGCTGCGCTCATGACACGTACACAGAGGCCCAGCTATGCTAAATTAAGGGAAGCCAAAAGTCACAGTGCAGGCACAGCTGGCGGCCATCAGAGGGCGACATCATCTAAAAGAAAGAGCGCACATGCGGGGTGGCGGCTTTGGATGATGAGGCCACTGCAGGCTTCTGACACAACTTGTAAGTGCAAGAAGGTAAAATTAGAAAACGCAGGTCTGACCTGTGAATTACCTGCCAAAGGTCACAAAGCTAGTTAACTTCTTCTGCCTCCGGGTCCAGTGCTCTGGTAGGTCTGTGAGCAACCCTGCAAATAATTCAGTAGACGTAAGACATCAAGTTGGTGTAAATCAGATCGTTAATAATGTGTCCACTTTTTACTCAACGTCTTGTGATCTCTTGTGGTGATTTTAAGTCCTCAGCATGCTCAGAAGGGCACTCCCGTCGTCATCAGGGTGATATTCAGGCTTGAGGACAGGAAATGTGCGAAGTGATAAAATCATTTAAAAGGTATAAAATAATGCTGAGGCGGTAATGTTTTTAAGCCAAAAAAGAAACTTTAAACTTGAATTCTTTACATTAGTAGCAAGCATATGTTGATAATGTTCTGTATGAAATTTTTGGAATGATGTCAACGGTGCATTCCATTGACCACCCAGTTAGGGTAGAAGAATTAGTTAGATTAGGACCGTGTACAATGAAGTGACAAAGAAAGTCCAACATCTCAGTAGCTAACATTCTAAAGCAGGGGTCAACAAATAGGCCCATAGCCTGCTTTTGTAAATAAAGTTTTATTGGCACATAGACACACCCATTTGCTTACATATAGTCCGTGGCTGCTTTTGGACTTCAGTGGCAGTTGATTTCTTCAAACCGGCCTCTTGGCCTGCAAAGCCTAAAATATATACTTCTTGACTCTTAGTCCATTTGTGCTGCTATAACAGAATACCACAGACTGTAATGTATAAAGAGAAATATGGTGGCTCACAATTCTGGAGGTCAGAAAGTCCACTATCGGGGGGGGGGGGTTTGGCCTTGTTTATTCAAGATGGCACCTCAAAATGCTGCATCCTCCAGGGGAAAGGAACTCTTCTCTTCACATAGGGAAGGCAGAAAGGCACCGAGGCAGAAAGGGGCCTCGCCTGTCCCTTCATAACTGCGTGAATCCCACCCATGCAGGTGGAGTCTTCGTGGCCTAATCGCCTCTCAAAGATCCCACCTCTCAATACTGCTACAATGGCAATTAAGTTTCAACTTGAGTTGGGAAGAGGATGAGCATTCAAACCACAGCACTGCCATCTTTTTTTTGGTTTTTTTTTTTTGAGTTGGAGTCTCACTCCGTCGCCCAGACTGGAGTGCAGCGGCCGCTCCCGGCCACCGCAGCCTTGACCTGCTGGGCTCCGGCCATCCTTCTGCCTCAGCCTTCCGAGTAGCCGGAATTACAGGCATGCGCTACCATGCCCGGCTGATTTTTTTTTTTTTTTTTTTGGGGGGGATCGGAGTCTCACTCTGTCGCCCAGACTGGAGTGCAGTGGCCGCTCCCGGTCATCGCAGCCTCACCTGCTGGGCTCCGGCGATCCTTCCGCCTCCACCTTCTGAGTAGCCGGAATTACAGGCGCGCGCTACCACGCCCGGCTAATTTTTTGATTTATTGTAGAGATGAGGTCTCACCTGCCCAGGCGGGTCTTGAACCCGCGGGCTCAGGCAATCCACTCACCTCAGCCTCCCAAAGGCGCAGGATCACAGGCTGAGCCACCAAGCCCAGCATCACTGGCGTCTTACAGAAGATGTCTGCCAACCCCTCCTCTAAAGCAAAGCTGTCCAATAAAGCTTTCTGTGATGATGAAAGCACTCGGTACCTACACCGTCCAGCACAGTTGTCACTAGCCACATGCGGCTACCGAGCCCTTGAAATGTGGCCAGCAATTGCCTTATTGGACAACAACTGCGAAACAGAATTTTTAATTTCAATGAATTTAAATGTAATAGTCACATGTGGTCAGGAGCTCCGAGGAACTAATAAGAGTCTAATGACCTTCCTCAATCTCTTGGCTTCCTACACTGCTGGGGTTGTGCATTTACAAAAGCAGGCTATGGGACAGATTTGCCTGAGGGCAGTATTTCATTGGCTCCTGCTTTATGGTGTGAAGGTACTGAGATGCTGAGCTTTCTTTGTGACTTCTGCACAAGCTACCCTATCCCAACTCAAGGAGTTCCACAATTCCCTACTTCCTTTAGAAAGACATAACTCAAAAGCCCTTCTGAGGAAAAATCCAGGAAAGCACTCCCTAACCTGGAGAGTTCTATTTCATTTCCTTGTCTCACATTCATCTCTTCTAATCTGTATTTAATGTATCACTTAGAAATACTTTGGTTGCAAGTAACAGAACACCTGATCGTGGTCTTAACAGCCGGGGCTGGTTTTTTCATGTTACTAGGAGTTTGAAAGTTGGAAGCTTCCAGCATCAGTTCAGTAGTTTGACAATGTCAGAGCCGGTATCTCTACAATTCTCTTGAACTTTCTCTTCTTGTTATGAAATGACTGCAGTCACATTTAAGGTAGAAAGAAGTGGAACTAAGTATTGCATCAAACACACCTGTCCCATTTTCTAAGAAAAATAAAGATTTCCAGAAGACACTCTGGATACAAATCCTTACTGGTGTCTGGGAACAACCAGTGCTGGGTCACACGACCGCCAGAGCTGTAAGATAGCCTGAGACAGCAGGAAACCACTGACTGATCAACAATGGTTGTCACCTGGGGCTCAGCACACTGGCCCCATAAAGGTATGGGTATCAAGTAGATAACTAACCATGTCTGCCAATTATAGCATGCCAAGCTCCAAGAGTATCCTCTGATGTTAGTTTTCTAGGATTTCATGAGCAGGCTTGTGTTCTTTGTAGACATTCCTTAATTCAAGGATTATTTGCTGATTACCTGTTGGATGTCAAGCATTGGGCCAGGTGTCAGGAAGGGGCAGAACATGAGGTTGGAAATGCTGATCTAAAATATGGAGACCTGGGCTGGGCGTGGTGGCTCACGCCTATAATCCTAGCACTTTGGCAGGGCTGAGGTGAGAGGACTGCCTGAGCCCACAGGTTTGAGACCAGCCTGGCCCACTTGATGAGACTTCATCTCTACAATAAATCAAAAAAAGTAGCCAGGCATAGTGGCGCGTGCCTGTAGTTCCAGCTACTTGGAAGGTTGAGGCGGAAGGATTGCCTGAGCCCGGCAGGTCGAGGCTGCAGTAGTCGTGTGCGTGCCACTGCACTCTAGCCTGGACAACAAAGTGAGACTCCAACTCAAAAACATAAAATAAAATAGTAAAATAAAATAAAATATGGAGACCCTATATAAACACATAAATGGGAGGGTTTATGAAACAATATAAATAATACACCAAATAAGCCACCAATTTGTATTTTTACTTGAGTCTCAGTACATTTAACCTGAAAGCTCTTCCTGAGTGACTTAGCTTACTATGACATTCACTACACATCCAAAAACACAGTTCTGCTGGGTGATTACTTTTAAATCTTCTGGTAGATACGTATCTCAGTGACTCAGATGCACAAGAAATATGCTAGAACTTTGGTTATTTTTCTACATAAATCTTCCATTTCACTGAAGTAGCAGAAACTTTGTCTCTGTGAATTTGGTGTTTTCTAAGGTTGTGCCTAAGTCCAGAGAGTGGGGAGACACCTTTTGAAGGAGGGGAACGGTTTGGCCGTTCATGGGAGCATCAGTTAAGATTGTATCCCATCAGCCTGCCAGCTTGTTGAGGACATGTCCCTCGTTCCTGACCTCGTGGTCCCTTCTGGGACAGTGCCTGGCTTGCCGGTCCCTCACCTGGTACGGTCATTCTGCACCTCTGCCCCCATGATGAGGTTCAAATGTTTCTGTGGGGGTTCTAAGGACCCTTCCAGTTCCAAAGCTAATGTGGTGACATTGTTCGGAAGTCCTGCCGCCTTCATAGGCTCTGCTAGGAAAACAGGGTACAGCCCTTTCCCTGTGTTCTCGAGTCCCGCAGTTCCAACCGAGGGCTTCACTGCCCTCTGGGACCGCAGAGGGTGGGCATGGGGCCTTCTATCAACCCAGGACTGTGTTCTTAAAGCTTCACTGTCTCTCCTCCCCCGGAAATGCTCAGCAGGTGTCTTGCGGCTGTTCGTTTTTCTACATATATTTACAAAAACATAGTCTGTCCTCGAGTATCTTACATCCAAAAACCATTCCCATTCCCCTAGACCGGAGTCATTCCCAAAAGAAAGCAAAGGAACCGTGGGGCTGTGTGAGAAGGTACGCAACATGCAGGAGGGAAAAAGAAGGCTGCCCTGTCAAATGACCCCTCCCCTGTGGGAACGGCCTCCTCACCAAAGCACAGCAGAGGGCTGTCCCTCCCTTCCACACAAGCAGCCTGCACTGCTGAGGTGCTTCCCCTTGAAATTATCCCTCGATGTCTTGTGGAAGCCATCGTGTGAGTCCACACAATGGGTTGTGGGTGAAACACACTGTAAGCAAAGGGGAAAATGAATGTGTGAATGATGTCTTGAAGGGTTGTAAGAGGCTGGCAGATTGGAGAGCTAGAGGGAAGCTTGCCGGACAGGTAGGTGATACGAGATGGCACTTGGCACGTTTAAAGAATTGGAAGTTGCTTCACAGATGGTCCGCTTTTGTTATCTGCAGTAGTTAGTTCCATAAAACCTCACCTACACTGAATTTGTGAATCCTGAACCATGGCTCCTAAGGGAAATACAGGTTCATGTTCCTGAGAATTTTCATTAATGGGTCAATCCATGCCCTTCTTTTATTTGTGTTTCTGTTTAAAGACACCTTATTTAATTTTTTTTTTTTTTTTTTTTTGAGTTGGAGTCTCATTCGGTCGCCCAGGCTGGAGTGCAGTGGCTGCTCCCGGCCACCACAGCCTCGCCCTGCTGGGCTATGGTGGTCCTTCCGCCTCAGCCTTCCAAGTAGCTGGAACTACAGGTGCACACTACCACACCCGGCTAATTTTTGATTTATTGTAGAGATGAGGTCTCACCAAGTTGCCCAGGCGAGTCTCGAACCCACAGTCTCAGGCAATCCACTCACTTCAACCTCCCAAAGGCGCGGGATTACAGGCTGAGGCACCGAGCCTGCCTATTATATATTGTTGATTTATAAACATGGAACTCACAGTCAACAGCACTGCAACTCATGTGTGGATGTTGCTTATCTGACACGTGTATTTTTTCCATAAGGCACATCCCAGCCTCCTCACACTTGGAAACATGGACAGCACTTCAGCACTGTAGTTTTTTTTGTTTGTTTGGTTGGTTTTTTTTGAGTTGGAGTCTCACTCTGTTGCCCAGACTGGAGTGCAGTGTCCGCTCCCGGCCACCGCAGCCTCGACCTGCTGGGCTCCGGCAATCCTGCCGCCTCAGCCTTCCGAGCAGCCGGAATTACAGGCATGTGCTACCACGCCCGGCTGATTTTTTGATTTATTGTAGAGATGAGGTCTCGCTGCCCAGGCGGGTCTCGAACCCACGGGCTCAGGCAATCCACTCACCTCAGCCTCCCAAAGGCGCGGGATTATAGGCTGAGCCACCGAGCCCGGCAGCACTGTAGTTTTAAACAGCAAAATCACCAAAAAAAATGCAGAAAATATGCCACTAAACAGATCTCCAAAAGGACATTTGTTTACAGCAAGAGAGCTGAATCAAGAAGGCAGAGTGTCAGCTTGTTTGACCTTGGTGGGAACATGTACATCTAGCGACTCAAATATGTCACCATTCCGTGCAGGCACATGTCCAGGAATGACAGCCAAAGCACCACAGATATTGACTTGGGGGGTTACAGATACATTGTAGCAAGTAGGAAAACTTGCAAACACAGAATCCATGAATAATAAGAGGGAACTTATTGCTGGAGCTACATGAAATGACCCTGTCCTCTGACTGCTCTCCCGCTCCCTCCTCTTCTGGAGTCTCATCTGTGGTCCTGTGTCTTCTCACAATATTCATCACCATCCACTTTGCATCCTAAATGCTTGGCGGGATTTTTTTTTTTTTTGAGTTGGAGTGTCACTCCATCACCCAGCCTGGAGTGCAGTGGCATACTCACAGCCACCCCAGCATTGACCTGCTGGGCTCTGGTGATCCTTCCACCTCAGCCTTTCAAGTAGCCAGAACTACAGGCACGTGCTACCACGCCTGGGTAATTTTTTGATTTACTGTAGAGACGAGGTCTCGCCAAGTGGCCAGGGCTGGTCTCCAACCAGTGGGCTCAGGCAATCCACTCGCCTCAGCCTCCCAAACTGCTGGGATTACAGCATGAGCCACTGAGCCTGGCAAGTAGGATTTCTTTCCTGTGTGCCTTACCTCACGGGTTCTTTGAGAGCACGGGTAAGTGGTTCCTTGTTGTGTTCACTCTGAGGACAGGAGGGATGCCTTGGCCAGAGTCAGTACCTAAAATATTTGATGAATGAATACATGAATGAATGGGAGGCTTCCTGAGGCAAAGGGTGGTGATCTTGGCCCAGGAGCTAGTGTGGCCAGCTGCTTGGGGTACAAGGCCAGAGAGGCCTCCAAGGGCCCATGTGTCAAGTGCACAAGCATGCCTTCTCTGAGGATGGGGTTATGGAAGAAGCCATTTGGGAGCAAGACAGCCAAGGGAGTCACTGACCTCAAGGAATGAATTTCCTGGTATGAACAAACTGAATACTGCTGGTAGCTGGTAAGGAGACGCTATTTTGAGTTTAGCCCTGACTCACACCTTCCAGACATACTTCGACTTTATCAAGATGCTAGAGGAGAAAGCTAAAAGAAGAAATGTCACAATACCCTTCTATGTGGCCATTAAATATCTGGCAAGTTCTGCATTTATGAAGGATATGCTGAGGGAAGCCGCAGCACAAGCAGAAGTGACAGTGGCCCATTTGGGCCACAGTGTTGAACAGCATTAGTAGCAGGGACAGAAAACTATCCAGAATGGGCCACCCTCAAAGCCTGCCGGAGAACCAGAGATGGCCTGTGGCCCCAGTGATTCCCTCAAGTTGGGGCTTAAGAAGGTCATGATGTCCCTGTGACTATTGCCCCGTCCTGATCGTCCTACCCGGCCTCAAGTTTGGAGAAGAAAGGATAACCCTGAAAACCATCATTAATCATCTAGCAACTTCTGCAGATGTTTCCATTTGACACTTGACATCACAGTGAATAAATTATAAAACTTTATAATTCCTGGGCCAAGTTATTTTTCCGGGAAAACAACTTGCCCAAAAAACTCATATGCTTTAATTTTAAGCTAAAAAAAAAAAGCCAGCTAAAACTATATCACTTTTGGAAACTGCTTTCCATTTTCAAATCTTAGCTGTGTGGTCGTAACAACTCTAGGCTTTCAATTCTTCATCTATAGCCTAAAAAGATTGGAGTGGGTGCTGTCTTAAATCACTTGTTTCTGGGATTCTGGGATTTCTGCTCTTCAAAGCTTAGAATTTTGGGTGAAGTCCAC
Source organism: Cephalopachus bancanus (assembly GCA_027257055.1). Classification (NCBI taxonomy): domain Eukaryota; kingdom Metazoa; phylum Chordata; class Mammalia; order Primates; family Tarsiidae; genus Cephalopachus; species Cephalopachus bancanus. Next base: position 2,972,256 of record JAPVLO010000140.1, read on the forward strand.
ACCACACATTTTATTTTACCTTTTATTTTTTGGAATCGGAGTCTCACTCTGTCACCCAGGCTGGAGTGCAGCGGCAGGCTCACGGCCACTGCAACCTCGACCTGCTGGGCTCAGGCGATCCTTCTTCCTTGGCCTTCCAAGTAGCAACAGGCACCCGTGCCACCATGTCCAGCTAATTTTTCTTGACTTATTGCAGAGATAAAGTCTCGCCATGTTGCCCAGGCTGGTCTTGAACCAGTGGGCTCAGGCAATCCTCTCACCTTGGCCTCCCAAAATACTGGGATTATAGGCATTAGCTGCCACCCCAGGCCCACAGCACATCTTATATACACATCCAAGTTCTGAGTCTGTAATTGCCACGGACAGATATGAAAGGACTGTCCAACAAAGTTTCCTAGAACTTAGTACTTTTTTACTCTAGAGATTTATTGAAAAATGTATTGCTATACTTTTGAAGAGAAAGACATAGAACGTGGTTGAACGGCCTGAGAGAAATCTGGATAAATAGGTAGAAAGTAATGACAGCCTAGGGAAAGACAAGACAAGGGAGGGAGCGTGCTTCCCAAAGCACGCACTCAAATGAAGCAGGCTCTGGGCAGAAAAAATCCAGAATTCCCAGCTGATTAGATTCAGCCCAATCGCTTCTCACGAAAGGATAGGTTTCCTGAGGACAGAGCAAGGGAGCAGCCAAGCCTGGACTCTGCCTTTGGCTTAGCTGGAAAGCCAGCAAGAAGGGCTGACTTAAGCGCTGCTCGTTTAACGCAGAGACCGTGGTGACTAGGGATGCCAGGAGAGAAACCAAGAATAATCATATTGACTTAGATGGATGAATGAATAACCCAATCTGTTTTTTATCAGCAAAAAAGCAAAAGATAGACACAGTAGCTGGAGAACTGTGTGCAAAGGTTCAAAATTCAGTAGGGAGGTTCACCAGCTACCTGCTGTCTCAAAAGAAATTGACCAACAAAATCAAAGTTGACCTTTTGACAGATCATGCGACAGCATACTCAAGGATGCGTCAACATGGCCACACCTCCAGAGAGGGGACTCCAAGTGACCTCCTCTCTGTAGAGTGGAGCAAAGTGGGCTGTATCAGGTCTCTATCTTATTACTAGAACACACCCAACAGATAAAGTTATGAAGCACAAGTAGGAAGAAAAAAGAAAGAAAATGATTGAAAGTTAATAGAACACAGAATAGAATCCACAGCTTGTTTTAACAAGTGAATAATATTCTTGCTGCTTAATTTTCCAAAGAATTTTAATGTGTACTTTATAAGTGAAAACGTGGAAATCAACCTTGCAGAAATTCCAGTTAAGTAACCCTATCTCCAAGACCCTCCCATTCTGAAGGGAGTTAATGAAATGACATATAGTGAGACGACTTCATTCTTTTTGGATGAGGACTTAAATTTTTTTTATTTCATGTGCAATTTGCAGTAAGGCTTTTAAATAAGTCCCTGAAATTTGTTTAAACATTTTAATGGATATATAACTATACATATTTATGGTGTATATGTGATATTCTAATTGGCATATCCATCACCTCAAATATTCATTATCTCTTTGTGTTAGAGTATTCAAGATCTGTTCTTCTAGCTATTTTGAAATATACAGTAAATGACTATTATGTTAATCCCACTGTGTTATAGAACTAGAATTCATTCCTCCTATCTAACTGTAATTCTCTACCCATTAACCAACCTGTCACTATAGAAATACAAAATTATTGGATTAAAATTCTTGAAATAAGCACGTATGCATGCTTTTCTTCCTGCAGTGAGATTTTATAGCTACCAGCAGATTATTTCAAAGGGATTCAGAATCCCAAAAAGTGTGGCAATCCCTAGTGATACAGTGAACGAGTCAGTGAACCACCATCTACAAAAGACGTTAACAAGAAGCTGAGATGACCAGGAGAGGCAATCCAGTGGATGTGAGGAAACTGTGTTTGGTAGCTAGTTGGTAGCATTTTACCAACTAGTTATCTAGTGTGGAACTACCAGGCAAATGGAATTTCAGCTCATTCCAAAAGGGCTGCTGATAGCAGAGATTTGAATGAGGACCACACTAAGGACCCAGTTTATGATTCAGGAGGACAAAATCTTGCACAAGTTAAAGTGCTGGTAAGGAGAATCTTGAGATCTTCCACTGCAGAAAAGAATGAAAGCCCTGGCAATGATTTAAACCATTTTTTTCCTACGGTCACATCGACATAAATCAAAGTATCTCTTCATAACCTTAAGATAGACACCTTTCAGGTCATCGATAAGTGACGAGATGATGGTGGTCATTTGTGTAAAAAGTGCATTGGAGGCAGGGCATGATGGCTCACACCTGTAATCCCAGCACTTGAGGAGGCCAAAACATGAGAATTGCCTGGGTCCAGGAGTTCGAGACCAGCCTGGGCAACTTGACACGACCTCGCCTCAACAGTGAATCAAAAACTTAGTCAGGCACGGTGGCGTGTGCCTGTAGTTCCAGCTTCTTGGAAGACTGAGGCTGAAGGATCGCCTGAGCCCGGTAGGTCGAGACTGCAGTGGCTGTGAGCGTACCACTGCACTCCAGCCTAGGCAACAGAGTGAGACTCCAACTCAAAAGAAATGAAATAAAAATAAATAAATAAAGTGGTTGGAGAGGGCAGGGATCCTAGCCAAGTCAAGTCCCTTCTTCATCAAGCCTGAAATTAACTATTGTTAGCACTGAGAGGAATGTTAGACATCACTGACGCCAATGGCCTTGTTTTAGTAGATGTGGAAAGAGATTAAATAAACTTTCTCAGAGTTAAAGGCGGGGCTGACCTTCCACATAAGGCTCCCGCCTCTGCGTTCTTCTAAAACTAAACTCACTTGGAAACTGCTCACAGTTGGCTTGATGATGCTTTTTCTGACAAGTAGGTGTTCAAGTCTTTTGCTTTTATTTCATCCTGTGCAATTAAGTATCATTTCAACATTTAGATTAGCTTCTCTGACAGCTTTGTTCAGAGCACTCAGTAACTGTACTAACTTGTTCTCATTCCCAGCTGCTAAGGGACATTACCAAGTACACGAGGGCATTTGTTTTTCGATCAAGAACGTTTATTCAGAATTCCAGATCTTCAGATATATTCTTATTAGTATGAGTCCCTAAGCTACTTGTCTGCCAATTATGTGCATTAGAAATGTAAATTTGGATGCATAACATTTGAATTTTTTTTTTTTGAGTTGGAGTCTCACTCCATCGCCCACACTGGAGTGCAGTTGCAATGACATGCTCACAGCCACCCCAGCGTCCACCCACTGGGCTCCAGAGATCCTTCCGCCTCAGCCTTCCAAGTAACTGGAACTACAGGCATGCGCTACCACACCCGGCTAATTTTTTAATTTATTGTAGAGACGAGGCCTCGCCATGTTGCCCAGGCTGGTTTCAAACACATGGGCTCAGGCAATCCTCTCATCTTGGCCTCCCAAAGCGCTGGGGTTACAGGCTTGAGCCACCATGACCAGCAACATTTGAATTTATTACAACACATTTAATAAGACCAAACCTTTTTTAAAATCTTCATGACACTATTAGAAATTGTGTTCCCTTTGTTCATATGCAGGGCTGCTTTCCACCTCACATCAGCAACACACAAATCTCACTTTTTCCAAGTGAAAGTAGGGTGTGTCAACTAGAAGACAAACATGACACATGACAAATGCTACACCTTTTTAAAAGAGCTTTTTTATTGCTTTTTCTCCTCCATTGAGAATGCAATTGCTACCTTCTAACAACGTGGCTTGCTGAACCAGACACCTAAATGGGGAGTACTTTGGATCAGAAGAGGACCATGTCCCCATGTTCCCAAACACTAGGAGTCAGTTCTTACATTTTTCAGGCCTGGCTCGGTGGCTGTCATCTCAGCACTTTGGGAAGAGGAGGTAAGAGGATTGCCTGAGCTCACAGGTTCGAGACCACCTTGGGCAACTTGGTGAGACCTTGTCTCTACAATACATCAAAAAATTGACTTGCAGTGGTGGCGCACACCTGTGACTCCAGCTGCCTGAAAGGCTGAGATGGAAGGATTGCCTGAGCCCAGCAGGTCGAGGCTGCAGTGGCCATGAGCATGCCACTGCCCTTTAGCATGGGTGACAGTGAGACTCCAACTCATAAAAAATAAAAATCTTACATTTTTCAACCGGAAGTTCATTAACATTCATTCAATCAGTCCGTTTTTCAGCAAATAATTACTATGCAAAATGCTTTTATTCTCATCTTAGAGCTAAAACTGGTGTCAAAGGATAAAAATGACAACAAAATTTTAGTTCCATAGAAATAAGAACTTCCCAGAATTCATAGCTTTTAAAAAAACAAATAGTCAGCCGGCCTCGGTGGCTTGGGAGGCTGAGGTGAGTGGATTGCCTGAGCCCGTGGATTCGAGACCCGCCTGGACAGGCGAGACCTCATCTCTACAATAAATCAAAAAATCACCCGGGCATGGTAGCGCGCGCCTGTAATTCCAGCTACTTGGAAGGCTGAGGCGGAAGGATCGCCGGAGCCCAGCAGGTCGAGGCTGTGGTGGCCGGGAGCGGCCACTGCACTCCAGTCTGGGCGACAGAGTGAGACTCCAACTCAAAAAAACAAACAAACAAACAAACAAAAATAGTCATAATCAGACACAAATAAATAGAAGAATATTCTGCAAAACCACCCATCTCCATTCTTCAAAAATATCCATGTCAGGAAAAAAGTAAGAAGCCGGAAACCAGTCTAGATTAAAGAAAATTAGATTAACTAGAGACTGGATTAAAGGAAATACAATATAAAATCTTTCATTGAATCCTGACTTGAATAAAGAACAGCTATAAAAGGACATTATTGGGTCAAATGGAGAAATTTGAAAGAAGACATACAGTACGTTAGGTAATAGAAATACAGGAATGTCAAATTTTCTAAGGTTAATGAGTTACTAACCTGAGGTCACTGGTGGGAAATAGGGTTAGAACTCTGGTAGTTTATCTCAAGAGTTAGCTTAACAATTTATTGTCACTAAGGTGCTTAAACAAAGACTATCAATTACCTGGTAATGATTATTAGATAAGGTGCAAGCAATGAATGAGGTAAAGTGCAGGAATGAGCTCTTCAGATTTTTTTTTTTTTTTTATTTGAGTCAAAGTCCCACTCTGTCTCCCAGGCTGGGGTGCAGTGGCACGCACACAGCTACTGCAGACTTGACCTGCTGAGCTCAGGCAATCCTCCCACTTCAGCCTTCCAAGTAGCTGGAACAACAGGCATGTGCCACCACACCCTGCTAATTTTTTGATTTATTATAGGGATGAGGACTCACCAAGTTGCCCAGGCTGGTCTCGAACCCCTGGGCTCAGGCAATCCTCTTGCCTCAGCCTCTCAAAATTCTGGGATTACAGGCATGAGCCACCGCAGAAAAATTTTAAATTTTGAAAGACCAAAAAAAAAAAAGTTGAGAACTTGTTCTATCTTAAAAATAAGAAACAAGATATGACCTCAAGCACTGAGTCAGACAATCTTTATGACCCTGTATCAGGGACTACACTGGAGAGATGAGATCACACAGCCTCAAGGGATCACACAGCCTTCAGAGTTGGTTGGGACAACTCTCATCCACAGAAACTCAAGTTTTTGCGTCAGAGTCGCAAGGTAAAGGGTTGTTCTACAAGTCAAGGAAAATAACTGATATTTGAACTAATACCCCTGATAGACAGATTATTTTCTTTCACCAAAACAACTAACGGGTCCTTTTAACACCAAATTCCTTTGGTTAGGTAAGAGCTACACAGACACCATCGGGAATCAGTGTAAAGCAATCACAGTCTGTTTAAGTTATCTTCCACCCCCCACTTTTGGACATCCCCTTTTCTTATTTTAAGTGCTGTTGAATAAAATGGATGGAAGCCCGTTGATGCGAGACTGAGCTCCTACACTAGATCCCAACAGACCAAACCAAAATAGTCACGCATGCTGAAGTTTCACAAACTGAAACTAAGTCGTTTGCCTGACCTTCAAAAAATCAGGAGACACGCCTGTCATCCCAGCACTTTGGGAGGTGGAGGCGAGAAGATTGCCCGAGTGTCTGGAGCCAGCCATGGAGGCCTGCCTGCTGACAAAGTCCAGGGGGCTGAAGATCCCGGGTCGCAAAGTGAACCTGGGCAGCTGAAACCCTTGCTTCTTCTATTTTTGTTGTTGATGCAGCCAGAAAATTCTGTACAGTCTGAAGATGGAAAACAAAATTCCACTCATTCCTCATCCCATGCACAGAAACAGGGGAATTTGCGAGAAAATTACCTTCACTTTATATGAGTTCCTCCCTAGATTTCCGTGTCCCCAACCTCCTAGTATTTGACCACATAATTGCATAATTAAGTATTGGGAAATTAAGTATATGGGAAATTAAGTATATGGGAAAGCTACCATAGGTCAGGAGGTGCTCACTTGAATGCATGTAAGGGAATTCGCTGGCCTTGCCAGGGAACTATAGATAGACACTTCAATTATCATGTGTGGGGAGACAATCGCTTGGTAGATTTTGTTCCTTCTGATTGGAGATTACTATCATTTGTGAGGTGAATGCCAATGCATTAATTATGCTTATTTGAGCTTTAAATGTGGGATTTCATGTACACCTGAATGACCATTTTTAATGTTATGTTACTTCCTGCTATTTGGATTAAGCACATATCAGATTAAAAATATAAGATTGGATTACTATAGCAGTTTAGTACTTGATGACTTTTTGAAACTTGGTCATCACTATAGAGTAGATTTAGGCAGTAGGTGTGTTCTTTTAAGTTTAAAAGGATAACAGTTAGATTAAGTGCTTTAAATAATAAAGAGCTGGCTGCTTTAGTGATCATGAGACAGATCGAGAAGGCATTGATATGTAGAAAAATGCACATAGAAATGGTCTTTTGGAAAACATCATGCATGAACTATTTGCTCTGTTTTTTGTCTTAGATAAAGTTACTGATTGTGTTTAGTTCTAAGAATTTTTTGTAAAATTACTTCCCTGTAAAAGGGTATATAAGCTCACTGTTAACTGTCAATAAACGGCATCTGTCCTGCTAATGCCAGAGTCAGTTGTCCAGTGTTTCCTTCAACACCGATGCCATTCCTTCTTTCAGGAGACCCTGAACCCCACTGGAGTGGGACTCTGGCACCTGAGCCTAAGGGTTCGAGACCAGCCTTGGCGAGACCTCATCTCTACAATAAATCAAAATCTTAGCCAGGCATAGTGTCACAGGCCTGTAGTTCCAGTTACTTGGAAGGCTGAGGTGAAAGGATCTCCAGAGCCCAGCAGTTTGACGCTGGGGAGGCCACGAGTGTGCCACTGCACTCCAGCCTGGGTGACAGAGTGAGACTCCAACTCAAAAAAAAAATCAGGTGAGAGATGACAGCCAAATCTCCAAACAGACCAGTTTTAGCCAGCATGATAAGGAGGCCTCCTCTGCTTTAATCCTTAAGAAGGTAAACTGAAATAACTTGTCAACCAGTCAACTTTATATTATGTTTCCTTGTTCCTGCTCATGCTACATGATGAAATCCTATTCTTCTGCCATGTACAATGGCATGTTTGTCTATTCTTTAGATCAGTTGTTCCCAACCTTTTTGGCATCAAGGGCTGTTTTCATGGAAGACAATTTTTCTAAGAACCGGGGGGTGGGGGAGGGATGTTTTCAGGATGATTCAAGCGCATTACATTTAGTGTGCAATTTATTTCTATTATTACATTGCAATATATAATGAAATATATAGCATCACCACCTCAGCTCCACCTCAGATCATCAGGTATTAGATTATGATAAGGAGCACACAACCTAAATCCAGTGTTCCAGTCTCTGAGGATACAAAGGTAGGATTATTGGTGTGAGATTTTTATATCCTTGAAGTCATTTTTGAGCGCACAAAAAATTTTGTGATGGTTATTACTCTATCTTTTTTTAAGAATTAATATTAAATTCATTAAAACTACAAATTCAAAAAATGTTTTTTCTTTAGGCTTTCAACTTAAAAATCCTATTATTCTATTTATAATTTGGTAAATTTTATATTGCTAAAAGAAACCTTGCTTCACATTTATTCCCATTTGTAGACACAATTTCTTAACTCCCTTAAATATTTTAAATTAAATTTACATAGGCAATAGATTCAAATTTCTGAGCTCTTCAAATGTCTACCAAACAAATGCTTCCCAAGTACTTAAACAATTTTAGTATAAATATAATTAATATCAAGTTCTTTTAAATATTAGCATGTTATTTATAAACAGCACAAATCTGAATGAAAAATTATAAATCCAAAATCAAGTGCAAGTTTAGAATTTGGGTCAGAAAGCTAGCGTGCTGAATTCTCTTAAACATTAAAACATTTTAAGTAACAAATATACACAGATTTTTTTCTACTGACTTTGATGTCAGGTGGGGATGTGGTACAAAATCCATGGGCTCTTTGACTCAACCCTAAAATAAATTTTAGAGTGGAGCAAAGTTTTAAAACAGAGTTTATTAGCAAGAAGAGAAGGAAAGAAAAAGATTCATTGCAGAAAGACCATAAGTTTCTCAAAAAAGAAAAATCAAGCCTTTGTTCTCAACTAGAAGTTATACAGAGAGAAAAATCCAAGATGGCCCATGGAGCAGAGATAGGCACTGCTCTCACCAAGCAAGACAGAGAGTAAAGACCAAGCCACTGATAGATGGAGACACCCTGAACACTTTTGGACAAGTGAAGCACCCTGCACCCAGCAAAGGTCTCTTTGAACACATAGGAACCAGAAAACAACAGAAGATGGAAATCCAAGCACCCCATGCCACACCATGTGACAGGCTTACACGGAAGCCCTGCCTGGTGAACAAGAGTGGATGAGTGTACCTAGAGGTGGATGAGTGTACCTAAAACACTTTGAGTCTGTTACTCCCTCCCAGCCATGCACAAGTTGTCTGTCCCACGTGGGAGAAGTCCTGGTCAGGGCACAGCAGAAGGCAACCAGAATCCTAGCAGAACAAGAAAAATAGCCCACACTGGGTCAGCAGTCATAAGAATGCCTCTAAAGAGCCCCCTGACAGGAAAAGCCTGCCTGTAGGGTAAACCTCACTGGTGCCCAGACTATCTTCCCAGCCAGATCGGGAAGAATCACCTCCAAGCCCTGCCTACCTACAGCGTGGATCCCTTCCACCCTCCCCAAGGCCGGGAAATCATTATTTTTTCAAAAGAAGGGTGTGAACATGAACTGGGAGGAAGACATCTGAAGGCTTTCTTAGTGGGAAGGCTTCTGAGCTACAAACTGCAGACAGCAGTTTCTACTCTCCACAGAGTGTTAGCAACAGAAGCTGCTACAGTGGAGAAACCAGGCACAGAGTGGAGTAAGTAGCAGAGGAGGATATCCTTCCTCTCTCACTGAGTGACCTACACTGAACCACAGAGATGACCTTAGAATAGAGGGTCAGTGACTCACTTCAGAGCAACACAACCAAAAGGAATTACAGCGAGGAGAGAGAGGTCTGTCACAATGAGAAAGAATCAGTGAAAAAATATAGGCAACCCTCAGAGGACTCAGGAGACAACACCTGAAAAAGCAGCTATCAAGCACAAACAATGGAAACCACCCTGAATGATCTGCCCCAGATGACAGGCACAGAAATCAGAGATTGGATGGCTAAAATGAACAGAGAGGACCAAGAGAAAATAGAAACAAAACTCAACAAAGTCATACAAGAAGTAAAAGTGGAGTTGGTCAACTTCAGAAATGACTATTCTGAAATAATGGAAATGAAGAACTTCATCCTGGAAATCAAAAACAAAGTAAAAAACAATGAAAACAAAGTAACAAGCACAAAGAGCAGGATCAACCAAGCAGAGGAAAGAATCTCAGAGCTTGAAGATGAAATTAACCCAGTCTGTCAACAAACAAAAAAAAAAAACAGAAAAAAAACTCAAAAAGAAGGAGCAAGAGCCAGGATTGGCAGCTCAGCCTGTAATCCCAGCAAGTTGGGAGGCCGAGGCGAGTGGATTGCCTGAGCCCGTGGGTTAGAGACCAGCCTGAGCAACTTGGCAAGACCTCATCTCTACAATAAATCAAAAATTAGCCAGGCATGGTAGTGCACGCCTATAGTTCTGGCTACTTAGAAGGCTGAGGTAGAAGGGTCACCAGAGCCCAGCAGGTTGACACTGGGGTAGCCATGAATATCTGCACTCCAGCCTGGGTGGCAAAAAAAAAAAGAAGAAGAAGAAGAAGGAGCAAAACCTGTGAGAGATGTGACTATGTCAAGTAGCTAAATCAATGCCTGATGGGTATCACTGAAGCAAAGCAAAACTGAAAACACCATGGAACAAACATTCCATGAGGTCATCCAAGAAAACTTCCCACATCTTGCTAGAGAAGTGATCATTTAAGTATAGGAGATTCAGAGAACCTCCGCATGGTATCACATAAGAAGACCAACCCCAAGACACATAATGATCCACCTCCACAAAGTAATCATGAAAGAAAAATTCCTAAAGGCAGCAAGAGAGAAAGATCAGACTACTTACCAGGGAAGACGCAGAAGAATCACTCCAGACTTATCTGGAGAAACAGATAAGAGTCCAATCCATTCTTTAATGTTCTTAAAGAAAAACAATTCCAGCCAAGAATTTCCTATGCCACCAGGCTAAGCATATCAGTGACAGAGAATGAATATCCTTCCCTGACATTTAATCCCTAAGAGAACATGCCACCTCCAGACCAACCCTTCAGGAGACATTTAAGAAGGTGTTGAAGCCAGACACAGTGGCATAACCCCAACACTTTGGGAAGCAGAGGTGAGAGGACTGCCTGAGCCCTTAGGTTCAAGACCAGCCTAGGCAACTTGGCAAGACCTCGTCTCCATAATAAATCAAAAAATTAGGCGGGTGTGGTGTGCCCATCTATAATTCCAGCTACTCAGAAGACTGCGATGGTAGGATCATGAGAGCCCAGAAGGTTAAGGCAATGGTGGCCATGAGCATGCCACTACACTCCAGCCTGGGCAACAGAGTGAGACTCTGAATCAAAAAAAAAAAGAAGATGTTGAACACAGGAGAAAAAGAGTATTCATACCCATCACAAAAGTACAGGCAAGCACAGAGTCAACAGAGCATACAGAGCACTCACAAAAATGAAAATACACACATATATAAATACAAAAGTGAAAAGGAAACAAGGCAACTCCCTAAGAGTCCTATGACCAGGATAAACTCTCACATTTCAATAATCAATTTGAACGTGAATAAACTAAATGCACCACTAAAGGGAAGATAGAGTGGCAAACTAGATAAAGAAGCATGATCCAACAGTCTGCTGCCTCCAGGAAACCCATCTCACTTCAAAGCACACCAACAGGCTCAAGGCTAGGGACTGGAAAATGGTCTTTCGGGCAAATGGAAAACAGAAGAAAGCAGAAATAGCTGTTTTGATATCAGACAAAGCTGACATCAAATCACCAAATGTTAAAAAGAATACAGAAGGACACTACATAATGATAAAAGGTTTAATTCACCAGAAAGAAATATCCATCCTAAACATATATGCACCCAACACAGTGTACCAGGTTTAATAAAACAACTACTAAGTAATCTAACAGAGGACATGGACTCTCACACAATCATAGTTGAGACCTAAATATCCCATGAACAGCTCTAAATAAATCATCAAGGCAAAAAATCAACAAGGAGATCTGGAAACTTAACTTGATGCTTGATTAAATGAATTTAATAGACATCTACAGAACACTGTACTCAACATCCACAGAGTATACATTCTACTCATCAAGACATGGAACATATTCATTAGTTGATCACATCCTTGGGCATAAACCAAGCATGAACAAATTTCAAAAGATCAAAATAATAACATGCATATTCTCAGATCACAGTGGAATAAAAATAAATATTGGCACCAACAAGATTCCCCCAAATACACAAAGATATGGACACTAAACATTTTGTGCTGCTGAATGACTTCTGGGTCAACATAGAAATCAAGACAGAAGTAAAAAGTTTCCTGAAAACAAATGAAAACAAGGACACATTAGAATCTCTGGGATGCCATAAAAGCAGTGTTAAAATAAAAATTCATAATATTGCACACAAACACATGAAGAAAACAGAAAAATCACAAGTAAACAGTCTAATGTCACACCTAAGGGAGCTGGAAAGACAAGATTATCTAACAAGACAAGGATGCCCACTTTCACCCCTCCTATTCAACATAGTGCTAGAAGTCCTAGCCAGAGCAATCAGGCAAGAGAAGGAAACCAGGGATATCCAAAAGTTAAGAGGAAGTTAAGCTATCCCTCTTGGCAGATGAAATGATTCTGTACCTTGGAAACTCTGGAGAGCCTGTCAAAAGGCTTCTCATACTCATAAATGACTTTGGTAAAGTCTCAGTTTACAAAATCAATGCACAAAAGACAGTTACATTTCTATACACCAGCAACAAACAAGAAGAAAACCAAATAAAAAGCACAATCCCATTCAAAATAGCCACACACAAAAATGAAATACCTTGGCATTCATTCACCTAGCCAGAAAAGTGAAAGACCTTTACAATGAGAAGTACAAAACACTGCTCAAAGGAATCAAGGATGACACAAACAAATGGAAAAACATTCCATGCTCATGGATTGGAATAAACAACATTGTCAAGATGTCCATCCTACCCAAGGCAGTCTACAGATTCAATACAATACCATCAAATTACAAACATTAATTTTTTCAGACCTGGAAATGACAATACAGAAATTCATGTGAAAACAGAAAAGAGCACAAATAGCCAAAATAATGCTCAGCAAAAGGAACAAAGTAGGAGGTATCACATTTCCAGACTTTAAACTTTATTACAAAGCTACAGTAACCAAAACAGCCTGGTATTGGTACAAGGACGGGCACATACATCAATACAACAGGACAGAGATTCCAGAAGCAAAAACATGTTTCTCAGCCAACTCATCTTAGCCAAAGCCACCAACAACAGTCACTGGGAAAGGAGACTCTACTGAACAAATAGTTCTGGGAAAACTGGCTAACCACGTGCAGAAGAATGAAACTGGACCCCTACCTATCACCATATACAAAAGTCAACTCAAAACGGATCAAAGACCTAAATGTAAAACCTCAAACTATAGGAATCCTAGAATAAAACATAGGAATCACCCTTATGCACATCAAAATAAGCAACAAATTATTGACCAAGTCCCAAAAAGCAAGTGCCATAAAAGCTACAATAGACAAGTGCAACTTTATCAAACAGAAAAGCTATTGAACAGCAAAGAAACCATCAGAAGAGTAAAGAGACAACCCACGGAATGGGAAAAAAATATTTACAAATTATGCATCTGACAAAAGTCTAACGTCCAGGATCCATAAGGAATTCAAATGAAGTGAGGAGGGGGAAACCCTTATTAAAAAAAATCAAAGGATATGAACTTCTCAAAAGAAGACATATAAGCAGCCCACAGACACATGAAAAAATGCTCAGCCTCACTAATCATCAGAGAAATGCAAATCAAAACTACAGTGAGATACCTCCTAACTCCGGTGGCTATCATTAATAAGTCAAAAAATGACTGGGCTCAGTGACTCCTGCCTGTAATCCCAGCAATTTGGGAGATGGAGGTGACAGGATTACCTGAGCTCAGGAGTTCAAGACCAGCCTGAGAAAATTGGCAAGACCTCGTCTCTACAATAAAATTAAAAATTAAAAAAAATTAGCCAGGTGTGGTGGCACATGCCTGTGGTTCTATCTACTGGGAAGGCTGAGGTGGAAGGACCACATGAGTCCAGCAGGTTGAGGCTGTGGTGGCCACGAGCATGCCACTGTACTCCATCCTGGGCAACGGAGTGAGACTCCAACTCAAAAGTAATAAGTCAAAAAGCAACAGATGCTGATGCAGGTGCAGAGAAAAGGGAACACTTCTACACTCTTGGTGGGATTTCAAGCTAGTTCAATCTCTGTGGAATGTGGTTTGGCAATTTCTCAAAGAACTAAAAATTGACCTTTTATACAATCCGGCAACTCCCCTTTTGGGAATACACCCGGAGGAAGATAAATCGTTCTACAAAAAAGACACCTGTACACGTATGTTTCTTGCCACACTAATCACAAGAGCAAAAACATGGAACCAATTCTACTGCCCATCAAAAGTGGTCTGGATAAAGAAAATGCGGTCCATAGACACAACGGAGTACTATGCAACCATTAAGAAGAACAAAATCACAGGGTGTGGTGGCTCATGCCTGTATCCCAGCACTTTGGGAGGCCGAGGTGAGAGGATTGCCTGAGCCCAGGGGTCCGAGACCAGCCTGGGCAACATGGTGAGACCCCCTCTCTACAGTAAATCAAAAAATTAGCCAGGCATGGTGACACACGCCTGTAATTCCAGCTACTTGGAAGCCTGAAACAGAAGGATTGCCTGAACCCAGGAGGTCAAGGCTGCGGTGGCCATGAGCGTGCCACTGCACTCCAGCCTAGGCGACAGAGTGAGACTCTGACTTAAAAAAAAAGGAACTTTGCAGCGAGTTGGATGGATTTAGAGTCCATCAAGCTCTATCGTAGAAACAAAGAACTGAATACCACACGTTTCCACTTATAAGTGGGTCCTGAACACGAGTCAGGTTAGCACAAGGGTGGGATCAGCAGTCACTGGGCACTGCTAGGGGAGGAAAGGCGGGAGACACTTGACAACACAGAAGGTCTTGGCTCTTTCCTGGGGGAGTGAGGGCCAGTTTGAAGCCCCAACTTGACCTGCAAGCCGTCTGCTTGTGTAGTTCATCCTCACTTGCATTCCACTCTCCTCTAGTAAAATAAAAATTTAAAAAACCTAGATACGGCTACCTAAATATTGATACGCTAATGCAGGGGGAGCACAGGTAACCACCACCCTCTCCACCTCTAATGGGGGGGGTCTTATTATCATTCCTTTGGTGTTGATCAGTTAAGGGAGGGGTTAAGTTGTTTACCTTCAATAAGGAGCCTGAAGGATTTAATTGACTATGAGTAGAAAGGTTGGGATGTCTTATTCTTATATCTGACGGGATTTTCTTTTGATTGACTGAGGGGTGGAGTAGGCCCGTAAGTTCACATTCCAGGTGGGCCTGCAGGGAAAAAAAAAAAAAAGATTGAAATGTCTGAACACTTCCTAGAACCTGCTTACAAGAAATGTGTCTGTCTATGCCTAACCTGGGCTATCTTCCCTGCCTCTCTTCAGAGTCTCCTTAACAAGGGGAGTATCCAGCAACTCTCCTTCCAGATTGCTTATCCACTTGATTCTGTGTTCACAGTAAAACATTCCCCATCTGTCAGGTTCTCTCAGCTGCTCAGGAGGCTGACATGGAAGGATCGCTTGAGCCCTGGAGGCTGTGGTGAGCTTTGATGGTGCCACTGCACTCCAGCCTGGGCAACACAGTGAGACCTTGACTCAAAAAAAAAAAAAAAAGAATGGCAGATATTATTACTCAAAATATAGTATTAACCACAAATATTCTTTGAAGCAGAAGATTAAGGCTAAGGGGAACTTGGGGATCATCTCATCCAACTCCTTTTTATCAATGTTTGAATCAAGGCCCAGCAAAACAAAGCAATTAGTCTAAAGTAACTTTCTTTTCTACTTCCCAGTATCTCACTGGGTGTATTCATTTATTCTTAGATTGCTGCAAACAATCCAAGATAACTAATACTTGAGAAATTAAAAACATGTTGAAAAAACAAAATGTTCCATGCCTGAATTGAGAATAAAAAACAGGAAAGAAAGAAGAAACTCCCCAGAGGTAGACACTTATTGGACCTATAGCTCTGGCCTAAACATTTTTTAACGCAAGGAAAATTTGACATCAAAGGAAAAATTAAGAGAGCAACATTACCCTTATTTTTGGCATGACTTTGAATCTCAGTAAATGAATTTGCTACATTAAAGCCCCAAGCCTCAATTTAATACTCAGTCAACAGACTTGTTTACAGCTGAGATTCTATTTTAAATGGTTCAATCTCAGTCACAGATCTGTAGTCTGAAATCATCCGAGCCTGCTTTTCATGTAATCTAGCCACTAACTCAATTCACTGTCTTTAAATATATGCCACAGTCCTTATGTAATTGATGTTTTAAAATTTGCACGAGTACCTGGGCTCGGTGGCTCAGCCTGTAATCCCGCGCCTTTGGGAGGCTGAGGTGAGTGGATGGCCTGAGCCCGCGGGTTTGAGACCCGCCTGGGCAGCGAGACCTCATCTCTACAATAAGTCAAAAAATAAGCTGGGCGTGGTAGCGCGCGCCTGTAATTCCGGCTACTCGGAAGGCTGAGGCGGAAGGATCGCCGGAGCCCAGCAGGCGAGGCTGCGGTGGCCAGGAGCGGCCACTGCACTCCAGTCTGGGTGACCGAGTGAGACTCCAACTCAAAAAAAAACCAACCAAACAAACAAAAAAATTCTCACTAGTTTACTGATCCATTGGTCAGTCAATTATTTGCATGCTAAACCCACGCAGAGTTTCCTGCTGTTACTTGACCCTAGTTCCACCATCTCTCCTTTCTGGGTTTCCAAACTCTCTGCCTTCCTACTGTAGACATAACTCAGTTCACTTACCAGGAAATGCCTCACTATGGGCTGTCAGTTGTAGCGACCTCACTTTTGAAAGAATGCAGAGAAAGAAGGTTTCAGAGACATGAATAAATATCTATTAAGAATGTATTATGTGCCAGGCAGTAGGCCATGCACTTCCTTGTATTATCTCATTTAAGCTCTTGGTAAAGATTTAAGAGGAAAGAAATATATATCTTATTAGGACAAGGCAATAAACTTAGCACTAGGAGGAGAAAAACAGTTTCTCCTTTCAAGGGGGCAGAACTTTGTTACTCCCAAGGTGACAAAATCCATAACACTATCTAAAACACTCGGCACTTAATCACAAGCAACCTTGCAACTTCTCTTGCAATGTCTCCCCGTGCTTGCCAGCTACACAAGTTATACCTTTCCATCATTCTTGTGCCTGTGGTTTGCCTCCAGCTCCTTTCCACAGCTCTGAGTATATGCAGTCCTCCACTGAGGAATGAACAGCGCGCAGTTAACACTGAAAGAAATTGCGATCAAAGCAGGCAAAGAGAAACTTAGTGGCGAAGACAGAAACAGCAGTCCTGGTGGAGCACTCCAATGACCTCCACGATAATTGCTTAATTGGAGTAAAGTGTACTTAATAACTTAATTCGACTACTCAAATGTATTCAGGAGTCAGCTGTAACAGTTTTTTTTTTCTTGCTACAAAGCTAAAACAACGTTTCATGCCTCAACTTAAAACAAGTTTCTCAACTCAGGTGCTGCTTTTGTGCAACTCTGAATCTAACTTCACTCATTAACTCTGTCAGTGGTATATCTAGGTCTGTTGAAACTGTAGTTTAATTTTTTAAAAGGCATTTGGAGCCGTATAAGAACGTTCATAGACTTGTTCTTGTTTCTATTCTGTAAGCCAGATCTGGTCTGATTCCAGTTCCATTACATTTTTTCTTTTCTTTTCTTTCTTTTTTTTTTTTTTTTTGTTGGAGTCTCACTCTGTTCACCCAGGCTGGAGTGTAGTGGCATGCTCATGGTCACAGAAGCCTCAACCTGCTGGGCTCAGCCAATCCTTCCGCCTCAGCCTTCCAAGTATCTGGAACTACAGGTGTGTGCCACCCCGGATAATTTTTTGATTTATTGTAAAGATGAGGTCTTGCCCATGTGGCCCGGGCTGGTCTCAAACCCATGGGCTCAGGCAACCCTACCACCTCCGCCTCCCAAAGTGCTGGGATTACAGGCGTGAGCCAAGGCACCTGGCTGTCTTTTACATTTTCTAGAGGGCATCTAGCTCCAGCCTAGAAAAGGTTAGCCACTCCTTGATTTCAGGTTAGGGGAACTGGGAGCTGTTAGATTTGAAGCACAATTAAATCTACTTATGAAAATATGTTAATAATATAATGTCATAAGTATTGCCTAGTTCTTTCATAGGTATCAAAGATTTAAAAAGAAAATTCTAAAAAGAAAATATAAACAAGAAAAATGTCCAAGAAAATGACTTATGATACCACTAACAGAAATAATAATTTTTCACATGTTGGAATACTCTTCCTGACTTTTTCCTATTTACACAGACTACGTAATCCATATGTACTAATACACACTTTTCTCATATATAAACATGTAGCATTTTTTTCATGCTAAAATATATATACCTGCATCATCTTTAAAAAAGTAAAGAAAGAAAAGAAAATTCTAGATGTGACCTTGGATTTACTGACATTGAGTTTTACTCATTTATCTTAGCCCTTAACACTTGGAATATTCCTTTTCCTGGGAGTTTTATGTGAAGGCAAGTAGAACTGTGATAAACTAGAACTGATTTTTTTCTAATACGCATTTTCTCCTGATTGCAAATGCAAAACATTCATTTGTCCATTCGCTCATTAAGCAAGTACTTATTGAGCACCTACTGTGTATCAGGCATTGTACTAGTAGAAGATACTGTCGTGAGCAACAACTGACATGTCCCTGATCTTAGGGAGCCCAGACTGAGTTATTGTTGGGAGTCGGCCACGGAGGCCCACTGAGCGTTAGGGATCAGGAAGGGCCGTTGACCCCAAGACCACTAGGCTGCGTTCGGGAGCTATTGACCCCATTTCCTCCCCCTTTCTACTCAGCACTAACCAGATTAAGCTCCTGTGAGCTCAAAACATAAAAACTCTGAGACCGGGACAAACACAAGCTAACTTTAGAAGCTCATTGCTCCCATTCTTCCACAAACTGCCGTTTTGGCTTTCACACAACTTGTAATTCAAACTCGTGTCACATCGAAGAGCCTTAGTATTGGTCACAGGCTTCTGGGTCATGATCCTAGGATTTACTGAAGGTGTAAATTGTAGAATATAGTTTTAGAAGACAGCCATTTTGCTGAAAGAATGAGGCTGGGTTACTTGCAGGTAGCCCACTGTGAACTTTGGACTGGGCCACATTCCAAACATTCTGGGCCACAGAGTGAGACTCCAACTCAAAAAAAAAAAAAAAAAAAAAAATATATATATATATATATATATATACATATATATATATATATATTTGTGTGTGTGTGTGTGTGTGTGTGTGTGTGTGTATGTGTGTGTGTGTGTAATCACTAAAAGAGCATGTGAAATCTCTACATTGAAAAAGATAGAAATAGGGGGAGTGGAGAGGCCATTGTCAACTATATATACTAGAGACACAGGGTGAGTGTCTTAAAAGTGATGAAAGAAAATAATTGTCAGTCTAGAATTTTTTTTTTTTGAGTCGGAGTGTCACTCTGTCGCCCAGGCTAGAGTGCAGTGGCACTCGCATGGCCACCACAGCCACGACCACAGGCTCAGGCAATCCTTCCGCTTCAGTCTTCCAAGTAGCTGGAACTACAGGTGTGTGCCACCACATCTGGCTAATTTTTTTATTTATTGTAGAGATGAGGGTTCACCAAGTTGCCCAGGTGGGTCTTGAACCCATGGGCTCAGGCAATCCTCTCACCTCTGCCTCCCAAAGTGCTGGGATTATAGGTGTGAGCCGCCACACGTGGCCATTCTAGAATTCTAATCCTACCTATCCAACACAAGAGAGGTGTTATGTTAAATGGACCTCAAAAGACGACAGAAAGACATCAGTGACATATTGGGGCAGGTGGGGGACAAGAGCCTGTCAATTCAAAACTCCATATTTAGTGAAACTCTCCTTCGAAAGTGAAAACAAAGTTTTTAAAAATTTTGATATACAAAACCTGAGAAAATCCATTGCCAGGAGACCTGTACCCCAAGAAATGCTAAAGGAAGTCATTCAATTTAAGGGAGTGGCACCAAATGGTAATTTGGGTCTGTAGGAAAGAATACAGATCATTGGAAATGGTAAATATATGGGTCAACAATTAATATTTTTGCATTAGTTTATTTGAAAGGCATGAGAATTTAAGGCAAAAACATAAAACTGTATTATGGCATTTAAAATGTGGGTCAAAATGTAACATTTTTGCATTAATTTATTAGAAAGACATGAGAATTGAAGGCAAAAAATATAAAACTGTGTTATGGCATTTAAGATGTGTAAGAATATAGTATTTATCAAAAAGAGCACACAAAATGGAAGGGCCAATTGGACGGATCTGTTGCAAGTTTTCTGTATTGTGTATTTGTAGGCACTCTAATGATGGTAAGTTGCAATAAATACGTATTATGTGATAATAAATGCATAGCTGTATGCAAACTGAAATCACCAGAGGCACAGATAGACAGCCAATAGAAGAATGAAGATGGAATTCTTAAAAATATTCCACACACCCAAAACGAAGAAGGAAAAGAGGAACCGAGAACAACAAGCAGAAGAGAAAACAGGCCCCAGCCCCGTGGGAGGCCCAAGTCCCACGGTAGGCCTCAGTCCAACTGTATTAATAACTGCGCTAAATGGGCACGGACTGAACACTCCTCCTAAATGGCTGAGAGAATTCGATGGAAAAGAAATCCAAACACAACCAGATGTTGTCCACAAGTGATGCACTTTGCATACACGGACACAGACAGGTTGAAAGCAAAAAAGTAAAATAGACATATCTATTAAGCATTCATCATAAACAAGCTTATATGATTACATCAGCATACAACGAAATCTACTTCAAATGAAGGTTATTACTAGAGACAAGCAGGGACATTTCTTAATGATAAGAATGAATGAAAACGGGAACAATAAAAGGGAAATGAGAAAAGAAAGCATAACAATCATGAATGTTGTGAATCCAACAGCAGCTTCAAAATACAAGATGCAAAAACTGGCAAGATTAAAGGGGGAAATAGACACATTCACCATCACAGCAAGAAAGTTTAGCATTCTTCTCTCAGTAACTGATAGGCCAAACAAGAAAAAAAATAAATCAATATGAACATAGAGTATTTGAATAAAATTCTCAAAACACTTGACCTTCCTGGCATTTATAGAAAACTATACCAACAGCTTCAGGATGCATGTTTTTTTCATAAGCACATAGAACATTCACCAAGTTATACTATATGCTAGGCCACAAAATATGTCTCTATAAAATTTAAAAGATTAAAATTGCACAGCATATATTCTCTGAAAACAATGGAATTAAATTAAAAACCAATACCAGAAACAAAGGGACCAGACATTAGTAAATTAAATAATATACCTCTAAGTGTATTATACTTCCAATAATTCATGTTCATAATAATCTACAAGTCAAAGGAGAAATCACAGAGAATACACAAAATATTATAAACTGAATGATAACGTAAATAGGACATAACAAAATTCATGGATGCTACTAAAACAGTCCTTGAAATGCCACTCAATAAGAAAAAGGAAGAATTTGCTGATGTGTGCAATAGCACAAATAAACATTACAAACATTATCCCAAGTAAAAAAAAAAAGTCAGACACAAGGGAGTACATTCTTTATGTACCCATTTATATGAAATTCCAGAACAGGCAAAACTAGCCTATGATGATAAATAAACCAAAGCAGAGCAATGGTTGCCTTGGCAGTAGAGGGGCATTGACTGGGATTTTTCTGGGGAAATGTACATGTTTTATGTTGTGGTAAAGGTGTTGGCTACACAATGACATCCATTTGTCAAAACTGTAGGGCTAAGATTCGTGCACTTCAATTATGCAACCGCTACCTTAAAAACTGTTAAAAAGTGATACCACTCTAGTGAGGGATGGAGAGGAGGTGAGGTGTACATGGACAAGAACAGGAGAGTGTCGAACACTGCTGATGCTGGGCGGCGGCACATGGGCCTCATCTCATGATTCTGTGCCCTCCCCTTTGGGAGGGTGAAGGGCGGAGGCCCGAGGAAGGCGGAAAGCCACTGCAACCTGAGGAGAAGCTGCTTTAATATCTCAGGCATGGTACTCCCACAATCAATTTGATTCCATTGATCCCAGAATAGGAGGCTGCGGTTTGCCTACGACCTCTTGGAGGACCTGACCTATCTCATCCGTGTTTTCTGCTGAGCACCAAGAACATGAAAGGATTGCTCCACCAATTAATGACCTACTGCTAAGACAGTAGGAACCCCAGTACCTGCCCCAATTTCAAATATGAAGCACTTGGGTTCCAAAGCAGTTTTTGTCTTTAAAGGCCTTCCTGGACCCCAAAATTACACCTCAAAGTGATCAGCCTCTCCCCTGGCCCAACACACCCTTCAAGTGTGAATTGTCATATTTCTGTGTTGGACTCACATGTTGAAAGCATTTTATATTAGTAGTCCGGAGCTGTAGATCCATGTCCTGACTGTGCCATCGAGAGCTGTGAGAATTCGAGCAAGTTCTTTCATTTCTCTGATCTGAATGGAAAATGAAGGCGTGAGACTAAACGATTTCCCAGCTCCCTTCAGCTCTCTGCCGGGATGCCTCTGTTTAGGGAGCAGTTTGACTTAGCAGTGTGTGATGGGCTCCTGTTCCTGCTCTTGAAGAGCTTTAGAATGGTTCTGTCCTGGAGAACAGAGCTCCTTTCAGTCCAAATGCAAATAATCGACAGGAGAATGAGAATAAATGAGCAGCTGCTGTCTATTCACCCACTGGTTTGTGGCGAAGTGCTGAGAAGGCGAGGTCACTCGGGTTTGATTCCATTGACTCCAGAATAAGAGGCTGAGGTCTGCACAGAGAAAAATCATTAGTGCACCAGTTATTTATTGATGTGTAGCAAAATACCCCCAAATCAGTGTCTTTAAGCACAGCTATTGACCATTGCCTTACTAGACTCTGGCGTGGTCATGTGCTGTTCGAGCTATGGCTGTCGCCATGTTTCCTAGCTTTGACCCCTTCCCCTACCTTGGGGAGGTGAATCTCCTTTTTCTTTCTCTCTAATTTACTTTGTAAGTAATCATATTCTCTAATCTAAAAGAATAAAATAAACACAGCTATTTTATTTGCTCACAATTCTGAGAGTCAGCACTTGACCTAGATTTGGCTAGAAGGTTCCTCTGTTGGTCTTGCCTGGAGTCACTCACACACTGCTGTCAGCCAAGAGCTCACCTGAGCTGGATAGTCTATGACAGCATAACTCGTCCGTTGCGCTGTCCACATGTCTCCAAAAATCCTGTCAAAGCGTCCTTATTTGACAGCAGCATTCCTGCAGGGCTGGGTCCCTTGAGGCATAGCCTTGAATATCGAATGATGCACTTCATTCCTGCGCATTCTGTCAGTCAAGCAAGTCACAAGGCCAGCCCAGATGCAAGGAGGAGGAGAAACAGTCGTCTCTGCCAAGTGACAGGAATTGTCAGAGTCACACTGCAAGGGGAAGTAAGTGGCAGGGATTTTGCAGTCATCTTTGTGAACAATCAGCCATACTCAGTCACGGTGTGAAGACGACACCAGCAAACGTTCATTTGAAGGATATGTATTCTTAGTGGCAAAGGCTTTGGGGTTCCTTCCTCTCCTAGGAAAAAGGAAGCATGATATAAATTTGTTGCCTTACTGGCGGGGAATACAAATTCTGTGTACACCATGGAGGGTCGTGGGTTTTCTTTGGTTTTGGTTTGCAGTGGGATTGTTGTCCTCCTTTGCTCCATGGATAGAAAGCATACTGACATGGAATGTTGACTGCATAATAATGTCTTTATAATAACAGTTACATTTCCATAAGAGAAATACCACAGGTAAGATAGGAGGATTACTGTAGATTCACCAATAGCAAATAAGATATGTATTGTTCCCTACTTGTTTTATTCCTCCTTTGTCTTCAGAAGTTTAAAAAAACTGTCAAATCATTTAAATAATTTAATGTGCCAGGCACGGTGGCTTACGCCTATAATCCCAGCACTTTGGGAGACTGAGGTAAGAGGATCACCTGAGCCCATGGGTTCAAGACCAGCCTGGGCAACTTGGCAAGACCTCATCTCTACCATAAATAGATAAATAAAAATAAGCTCGTACGGTGGCACATGCCTGTAGTTCCAGCTACTCAGAAGGCTGAGGTGGAAGGATCACCTGAGCTCAGCAGGTCGAGGCTGCAGTGGCCGTGAGCGTTCCACTGCCCTCCAACCTAAGCAACAGAGTGAGACTCTGACTCAAAATAATAATAATAATAATAATAATTTAATGTCTATTTGGTGCCAGGAACATAGTTCTTGAAAATAAAGACGACACTGACAGGTGTGTACCTCCTCTCTTCGGCCTGACCCAGTCAAACCCAGGAGGTTTGTCACTAGATCCTTGAGGTACAGGATGGTTCTTACTCTTCTTACTGTGGCAGCCTCAAGAATTACATGACAGGCTGCCTCAGCAACTCCACTTTTCAAACGAAAAATTGTGTGAGGCCCAGGCTGGTCCCGAATCTCTGGGCTCAGGCAATCCTCTCACCTCGGCCTCCCAAAATGCTAGGATTGTAGGCTTGAGCCACCATGCCTGGCTTATTGAAGAGATTTCTATGGAGATGGTTTTGCCTGGGGCCTTCCCTCATTTTATACAATGTGTAAAAATTGACCATTTTGTTTTGAACAAAGCCAGCTCTGAGTAGACTTATCACTTAAGGAAAACAGTAGTTTGACGACACAATACCTCTAAGGAAGGCCACTCCCAGAAAGGCAGTGGGAGGTGTGTAGAGGTGGGAGAAAGCTGACCAAAAAGGAGTTTACTTACCTGGCGGTGGGACCTGCAGCAGAGATGAAAAATGAGGGGTCAGCCAGGCGCGGCAGCTCACGCCTGTAATTCCAGCACTTTGGGAGGTGGAGGCAAGAGGACTGCCTGAGTCCAGGGGCTCGAGACCAGCCTGGGCAACTTGGTGAGACTTCAATTCTACAATAAATTAAAAAATTAGCCAGACATGGGGTTGCACACCTGTAGTTACTACTATCTAGAAGGCTGAGGTGGAAGGATCACCTGAGCCCTGCAAAGTCAAGGTTGTGGTGGCTGTGAGCACGTACTGCACTCCAGCCTGGGCGACAGAGTGAGAATCTGACTCAAAAAAAAAAAAAAGAAAGAAAAATGAAGAGTTGCTTATAAAACCAGCACCTTGGATACAGAGCTGTCCGGCTCTGCTGATGGAAGAGAAAGGCGGTGAGGTACCCTGGAAAGAGAACGGCCCTCCAGGTCGCGAGGAACACCGGGCCCTACAATTGATGCTGTGGGAGAAGCCGAGGGGTGAAGAAATGGTGGAGTCGGCAGCCAAATGAGGAGGGTTGCAGCTGTTGCCAGTCTGACGCTCTGCTGAAACTCAAAAGAAAGCGCTCAAAATTCTTTTTGCTATTAAAGAACAAAAAACAGGCTGGGCCTAGTGGCTCCTGCCGGTAATCTCAGCACTTTGGGAGGCCAAGGCAGGAGGATCGCTTGAGTCTCGGAGTTTGAAGACCATCCTAGGCAACGTCGCAAGACCTCACCTGCACAGAAAATACAAGAATTGGCCAGGCATGGTGATGTGTACCTGTAGTCCCAGCTACTCAGGAGGCTGAGACAGGAGGATCGCTTGAGCCCAGGTGTTGGAGGCTGCGGTGAACTGTGATCATGCCACTGCACTCCAGCCTGGAAACGGAGTGAGACCCCAACTCAAAAGTCAAACAGACAATGACAACAAAAGCACGAGAAATTAAACTTAAAATGAGCAAAAGAGTCCTGATAACTTTAATGTGATATACTTCAAATTTCTTTTAGCTTACCGAGCTGATCAAGACTATATTCATAAGCTATCATATTGAAGAGTAGCAAGGTCAGATCATAATTAAAAACATTTTATCTTTAGCCCTTCCAAATAAAACTGCATGTCTGAGGATTTCTGTCGTCCATGCCAGCTCTGGCAAGTCTCTCTATCTCTTCTCCTTTCCTTCTCTAATAAACTTTGTTTGAAATCTTTTTAAAAGAGAGAGAGAGAAATAAAAGAAATGTTATGTGCAAGACATAAGCAGTTACTTGCTTTGGGGAGGTGTGGTACATTTGCTTCTGCTGTTCCTTCTGCACAAAATGTCTTTGTCTTTTTTTTTGAGTTGGAGTCTCACTCCATCACCCAGGTTAGAGTGCAGTGGCACATTCACAGCCACCCCAGCATCGAGCGTCGACCTGCTGGGCGCCAGCCATCCTTCTGCCTCAGCCTTCCAATTAGCCAGAACTACAGGCGTGCGCGACCCCAACTGGCTAATTTTTGATTGATTGTAGAGATGAGGTCTCGCCAAGTTGCCCGGGCTGGTCTCAAACTTGCGGTCTCAGGCAATCCACTCACCTCTGCCTCCCAAAGTGCTGGGATGACAGCCTGAGCCACCGTGCCCAGCTATTTCTCTCACACATTCTTGGCTGGACTCAAATCACCAACAGAACCACCAACCTTTGGAGTTAACAGTTGAACAAGCTAACCGACTGTGCCACCAAGAGGAGTCATCTTTGTCTTCTTTTCTGCCTGACTTGTTCTTCCAATCCATTCTCCAAGTCCCCGTCCAGCATTTCCTCTCTGAAAATACACCCTAACCCAGCCAGGTGGTTGGTCATCCATTTCCAGGCTCTTCATGACCCTGGGCATATCTCCACATACACACATCACACCCGCCATTACTGTTGGTTTACGTGACCATCTCTTCTAGGACTTTGAGCCTCTGAGATTGAGAACAGATATAGTTTCTTATTAGTCTCTATAACTCTAGGCAAATTCTTGATAAACGTTTGACAAATTATGTTTAAAATGAATGAAAGAAGCAAATGGATTACAAGTCAAAGAGCCGTAGCTAGCTCGCACTAACATTCTGAAGCCCATGGTACAAGTTGAGCCCTGTCCCTCATCTCACAACACGACCCGTTCCACTTAGTTTCTGTCTCCCTCATTTTCTCTTCTTCTAACAGACTTGAAGCAAATTCAGAAATCTATGATCCATTTTTTTATGTCACCCTCAAAGGATCATAGATCAATGACTTTCTACAAAAAGAAAAATCCCTATTCTTAACTTCGCACATTTTTTAAACCAGGAGATCACATTTCATTTACATGTTTAAATTATCTCTTTTTAGACACATAGCAATGTTATCTCCTATTTTGACAACTGCCGTTGTGTTTATGTCCATTGAAATGGAACATAATTTTATTGGACTTTTGTAAGCATGCTGGTGAGACTGGTTTTAATCAAGTGCTATATTTTATCTAGGGAGGATCATGCTTAACTAAACCTTCAAATTGTAAGTCATGGCTTTACTACCAGACTGTACCTGGGCTAAGGGGTGGTGTGCTCAGGAACTCAGCCCAGTGTCTCAAGATGGCAGCCACAAAGCAGACATCATGACCACAGAATCTACACAACTGATCCTAGTTCAGACATTACCAATAAATTGGCATCGCGGGAGCTGGAATAACAAAAGAACCCAGTCAAAACAATTTTTTTAAAATTTCCAGGGATAGGATTTTGTTTAAAGTAATAATATAGTACCATGAGGAGCTAATGCCTTTGACAATCTAACAAAGAAAGTCCCAAGACTCCTTCAGGGCGAGTTTATTACATTCTTCTTTATGTCATCCTCATCAAACATGACTAGCACACTCACAGTCAATAATTTCTGATTAATATTTGCAGTTGAGATAGGATCACATGAGTCAGAAATTATGTGGCATCTAAGTCCAATAGACACAGGTAATTAAATTATAAAACTTGGAACAACGTGTGCTGGGTGCTTTAAGAAGACACACTGTCTCGTGCTCACAATCCCTTAAACGCTGTTCCCCAAAGTGCCCAGTTGGAATCTCTGGGAAGTGGCAGAGACAGTTTGGCAAAAAAGACACAGGGGCGTGGAGGGGACATCGAAAGGAGAAAGCAGCCTTCCGGTGAAAGATCAGCCCTCAGGTTCAAGGTCAGCTTCAGGCAAGCTGGCCTCAGTCAGTTGGGGTCGGAGGGAGGATCAGTGGCAGGGTGGGCCTGGGGTGCTCGACACCGCGTTCAGGTCCAGCAGAGTCCTGGTCCGGTATCCTTTGTGTACAGAGGGGTTTCCCTTCCGTGCGTTTCGGTTTATCACCCAAATCATCAATTGTCTTTTCCAGCTTGGCGACCGACCTCTCAGCAAACTCAGCCAGGGTCTCTGCCTCCTGGAGTTTATCAGGAAGAATCTTGATCTCTTCCTGTTTGTCTTCCTCTTGAGGGTACTTTTCTTCAGGCACTTCAGTTCTGGTCCGTCAGGCTGATCTGCTCATCCATCTCTCGGCAACGGGGTTCTGTCCGTTCGGCTCGCTCCTCCGTGCACGCCAAGTCTCCTTCAGTAACCACCAGCTTAGGAGCCACCTCTTCCTATTTCCTGTCTGCCTCGTCTGCAATGTGCTGAGCTTCTTTGAGTTGGATTTCCTGGAGTTCCATCTTTTCTTCATCTTTTCAGGCCCGGTTTTCAATCACCTTCAGACCTCTTTCGCTCACATCAGCAGCTTTTTCTGCTTCTTCCAGCTTTTGCAGGGCAGTGGCCAGGCCCTCCTGAGCACGGTCCAGATCCTCTTCAACCAGCTGGATCCTGGGGTTCAAGGAGGCCACCTCAGCCTCTGCCTGTTCCCAGGCTGGCCCTTCTCCCTCCTTCCCTCTGCAGGCGCATGGCTGTTTCCTCTGCAAAACGGGTCTGCTGCTGCAGAACCTGGATCGTGCACTTCACCGCCTTGCTGGTGGTGATTCCAGCCACGGTGCCCAGCCAGCGGCCGCTCGAGCTTGGTTCCTGCCGCCTCCACGTGGTGCTGCAGCTTCTCACCCCTACTTCCACCTGCTCTGCCCTGAAAAAAATTGAAGGGTGGTTTTCAAACCTCACTCATGATCTGAATTGCCTATATCATTATTTTTTATTTTATTCTATTTTTTATTTTTTGAGTAGGAGTCTCACCCTGTTGCCCAGGCAGGCCTGCAGTGGCATGATCGCATCACAGCTCCCAGAGAAGGCATGAAGGCTCTGTGTTCCTTACTCCAGACTCTGTCCTATGCATCTCTACATCTGTATCCTTTGCAATATCCTTTATGGAAAACCAGCAGACATAAACAAGTGTTTCCCTGAGTTCCGTGCGCTGCTTCCGCAAATTAATCAAATCCAAAGAGGGGACTGTGGGAGCCTCTGCTTGAAGCCAGGTGGTCAGAAGTTCCAGAAGCCAGAGTTGTGACTGGTGTTGGGGCCAGGGGACAGTCTTGGAGACGGAGCCCTCAACCTGTAGGATCTGACCCTATCTCCAAGTAGACATGTAGGAATTGAATTGGAGGACGCCCAGCTGGTGACTGCTGCTTGGTGTGTGGGGAGAAAGCGCCACATTTGGTCATGGAAATCTTTTTCAATGTTAATGATCGTTGTGGTATAAGAGCAGAGGGAAAAACACAGTTGGAGAGTTTTCCCCAAAGCAGACATACTGCTGTAGGCTACATTATGCTCTCCCATAATTCACATGTTGAAATCCTAACCTCCAATACCTCAGAATGTGACTGTAGTTCGAGACAGGGTTTTTAAAAGGCAATTAAGTTAACATGATGTCATTTAAGTGGGCCCTAATCCAATATGACTGGTGTCCTTATTAAAAAAAAAAAAAAAAAGGAAATTAGGCCAGGTGCGGTGACTCACACCTATAATCTCAGCACTTTGGGAGGCTGAGGTGAGAGAATTGCCTGAGCCCACAGGTTTGAGACCTGCCTGGACAACTTGGCGAGACCTCATCTCTCCAATAAATCAAAAATTAGTTGAGCGTGGTGGCGCACGCCTGTAGTTCCAGCTACTTGGAAGTCTGAGGCGGAAGGATCACCTGAGCTCAGCACGTTGAGGCTGTGGTGGCCATCGACATGCCACTGCACTCCAGCCTGGGTGACAGAGTGAGACTCCAATTCGAAATATTAATTAATTCCTTAATTTAAAAAGGAAATTAGGGCACAGAGCAGTACAGAAGAAAGATCATGTGAAGACAGGAAGAAGGTGACCACATACAAGCCAAGGAGAGAGGCCCCAGAAGAAACTAACCCTGCTGGCACCTTGATCATGGACTTCTAGCCACCAGAATTCTGAAAAAATAAACTTCTGTTGTTTAAGCCGCCCTGTCTGTGGCACTTTGTTCTTGTGGCAGCCCCCAGCAGACTAATAAATGTACCTCCGTGGTTGTTTTATCTACTAGCAAATCTGGATAGCAAGAAGACGTTATGAAGAGCGCCCTGTGTCATGAAGAGACATTACATTATATTTCAAAGAGAAATTGAAATGGCTAATTAGTTGTTAAGTTTCAGGTCTGTTCAACTTCAACAGGAGGAAAAGTTACTGAGAAAACGGGAAAGAGAAAAAGAGTCCCAAAGTGAAAGGGAGTAAAAAAGAGCTACTAAGACGAGGAGAAGAAGGACATTCAGGAAAATAGAAACTATAGCCCTTAAGGAATGAGCTATAACACAGTGATAATACTAGGAAACGGCCTCCCCCAGAGGAAATCAATGAAAAGTCGCGCCCAGGAACACCTTAGCCATAGGAACTTTGGCCTGAGCCTTCCCTGGCCAGAGGGAAAAGTTTTCTGTCTTTCATTCGTTTAGGCCACAACCATTTGTAGCCTTTCTCCTATGTCTTAGACACTTGGCTGTAGTCTGGTTATGCAAAGGTGATCAACACAGGAGCTGCGCTGTCTAAGAATGTCAGCCTAGGAAAAAGAGCTCTCCTTAAAAGCCTCCCTCAAGGTCCAATCCCAAGAAGACATGCTTAAGCCTCCTTCAGGAGATCTTAAGTTCTTCAATTCTTTATCTCTTTGCCGAGCTCTGTGGAGGCTAAAGCAACTCCATCTTGGATGCTACTCCGCCATGTTGACATCCGATGAACCCCTCTTCTGAGAAGACCTCTAAGGTTTTCAGTGTATCTACTGCTCCTTTTGTAAGAGCACATAGTTAACTGTAAATCCTGCACTTACATCAAAACAACCTTGATGTTATCATACTTCAATTGTTCTGTACATCCCTTCTGAACTATGTATACCCTTTCCCTTTGGTAGATAAGCCCCCCGGGTCTGCGGAGTAATAGTGCGGAGAGATCCACCATCTGGCCTCACCACCGCCCAAGACATGGACACAGCTTCTGTTCCTAAGTCTGTTTCGAATGTTTCTTTCTGAGAAACTGGATACGTCAGCCTCTCTTTTCAGCCTCTCAGCTTCCTTAGACTTTTGGGGGCAGGTTTGCACAGACCACTGCCCACTGCCAGCTACCCACTGCTGAACAAGCTCCCAGGCAGGAAATTCAGCTGATTCCGTCCCAAGCACCCAAGGAGCAGATGTGCTACCAATCACTGGGCCCCCCTGGGGCTGTGATTAGAAACCGGACTTCTCCAACACCCTGACTCTAGCACAGAGCAAGACTCATAGTAGGTGCTCAATAAATATTTCTTGAACGACTTAATTAATAGCTCAAACAATCAAATCGATCAAACCCAGGAACTCTTCTAGGGAGTCTGGTACACCTTCCCCCTCTCCTGCTCCCTAGATCCTTCCTGGAAGCAGCTTTTCCTTACTGGAGTCTCCCAGAAAAGCCTACGTAAGGTAATTCTGGGGAAACATAATTAAAAGCAAAATCTCCTCCCAGTCCAGAAAACCTCTCCACAAAGGTAAAAGAGAAAATAAAAACAATTTTATTATTGAATAAGCATAAACTAGAATGGATGTGTATCACAAACAATTCACTAAAAAGATTGCTATGGCAGAAAGATATCTTGTATAGAGTCAAATGGACAAAACCTATTACACATGCTTTCAAGATAAAATTGCTAAATTTATTGTATCTTTATGACTAGAGATAGTGTTACTATTTGAAGTCAGGAGACAGTTAAAATAAAGCCCATCTTGTCTTAGGAGAATGGGAGATAGGACCGTGTCTTCTCCGATAGTTACTTTTAAAGAAGATAGCATCTAGCCGGGCTCGGTGGCTCAGCCTGTAATCCCGCGCCTTTGGGAGGCTGAGGTGAGTGGATGGCCTGAGCCCGCGGGTTCGAGACCCGCCTGGGCAGCGAGACCTCATCTCTACAATAAATCAAAAAATCAGCCGGGCGTGGTAGCGCGCACCTGTAATTCCGGCTACTGGGAAGGCTGAGGCGGAAGGATCGCCGGAGCCCGGCAGGTCGAGGCTGCGGTGGCCGGAGCGGCCGCTGCACTCCAGTCTGGGCGACAGAGTGAGACTCCAACTCAAAACAAAAAAGAAGATGGGATCTAAGGTCCATGAGGAAACATTCTTGAGCTGTGTCAACTGAAAAATCATGAGATTAATGCATTTGGATAGAAGAAGTTTATTTCTTATAAAGGGTTGCAGCCTGCAGACTGAGCAGCCACAGGCAGTGAAGCATAGGCTCCGGCAGAAAAGAGAAGAAGGCACTTGGAGGGAGGAAAGGGTAAGACAGGAATTTAGGCCGAACAAGTTAACTAAGAATCTATACTTAACAGGTTACAGGAGGAGCTATCAATATTCACAAAAGGGACATGATGAATTTGTAGGCGGCAAACATGCATGCTACATAACGCACATTTTCACTTTGGGGTGAAGATTTAACGTTTAAATACATTTAAGTTAGGTTCCAGCCCAGGTGTGGTGGCTCACACCCCAAATCTCAGCATTTTGGGAGGCGGAGGAAGGTGGATTGCTTGAGCCAGAGAGTTCGAGACCAACCTGGGCAACAGAGCCAAATCTCATCTCTACAAAAATTTTTTAAAAATTAACCAGGAATGGTGGCACACGCCTGTAGTTCCAGCTGCTTGGAAGGCTGAGGAGGAAGAATCATCCGAGCCCAGGAGGTCGAGGCTGCCATGAGCCGTGATTGTTGTGATCATGCCACCACCCTCCAGCCTGGGCGACAGAGTGAGACCCAAATACTTCTTTAAAACTTAGCTCTCTCTGCCAAAAGATGAAATGAAGAACTCAGAGATGTTCTGTGTGCAGCCTCTGTGAACCAGCCAGAACCAGTCCAGGGTCGGTGGTATCTTACCAGGAAGGAAAGCTGGTCAGTTGTGTTAAACTGCAGAAAGGGAGGGGAGTCTGGCAAGTCCTTTCAAAACGACTGGCTTCTGTTTAACCCTGAGGAAAGAAAGTCTAGTGGCAGTTCTTGGGGGGGGGAATAACGAGGAGTGTTTGGCCTCCCGTCTCGTCATGACCAAGAACTCAATTTGTAAGACTTCCCCAGGATTCCCTTGACCAAGGTGGGATCTGTTCAGTTGCTTGGTTCAGGATTTCATTTTGATTTCTCAGTTGTAAGACTGGCAAGAACTTCATTTAACATTGACCTTCTTTCGATAAAATCCAGCACCCCTTCTTGATAAAAACCCTCTAGCATCTAGGCATAGATGGAGCATGCCTCAAAATAGTAAGAACCATCTATGAGAAAACCACAGTCAGCATACTGCTAAACCGACAGAAACTAGAACCATATCCCCTGAAAACAAAAACAAAACAAGCCTGCCCATTCTCACCTCTCCTGTTCAACATAGTTTTGGAAGTCCTAGCTAGAGTAATCAGACAAGGGAAGGAACTCAGGGGTATCCAAGTTGGAAAAGAGGAAGTTCATTTATCCTTCTTTGTAGATGACATGATTCCATACCTCAAAAACCCAAGAAAATCTATCAAAAATGTCCTTGCACTGATAAAGGACTTTGGCAAAATCTCAGGGTATAAAATAAATGTGCAAAAGACAGTCGCATTCCTATACACCAACAATAGACAAACAGAAACCCAAATTAAAAAACATTAACCTTAATAGTGGCAAGGTAGCCCAGTCCTCCTGGGTCCCCTGTGCTCATAGGAGTCTCCTTGGGACTGGCTTGCCCCTTCAACGGAAGCCTGCAGAAGCTGTCCCCAGGGACCCTGGGTGCTCTGTTAGCCAGGTCACCAGGCATGGCACTATGCTCTAAGGCCAACTCTTAGGACAGAAAGGTTAAAACTCTTCCTGAAAAGCTACTTGGTAACCCCTTGACCTCAAATTTCAGGTATCAAAGCACTTAAAGCATAGACTTTGAAACTAGACAGTCCTCTGCTAAAATCCACACTCCATCCATGTTGTCTGTTCTTGAGCTTTTTGGTTAATTTTTCCAAAGCTCAATGTCCTTGTCTATAAAATAGAGATAATAATACCTTCCACAGAGAGCACAGATGAAGTGTTATTAATGACTCATTATTATTGAAGCAAGAGAGTAAAGAGGTTTGGAGTGTAACCCTGAACCTGAATGCCTGGCTTTTATCCCACATCCACTTTACATAGACTCTCATGTCCTGTTCCTAAGTTTCCAAATAAGTAAAGTGCTTAGAAGAGTTGCTAGCCCATAGAAGAAGTTAATAAATGTTGGCTATTATTTTTTTTTTCACCTGCATCTACCTTTTGCCAAAAGGAATTGGAGAAAAAGTGTTAGAGTTATAGTCTAACTCTTTGAAGCTGTGTCTTTCATTTTTAATTAAGTAGACTCCTCTGAATTGCAAGGTCTCTAGACAAATTATTATCCAGATTAAACTCATTTAGAAGCAAATGGAAATAATTTGAAAACCTAAAGAAGCATCAAATTCTACTGCAGTAGCGGGAAGGCCTCCGGCTCTCGTCCTTATTTAGTGCCTGCGGCCCTCTTGTTGTATCTTTTTCTTTTCTTGAATTAAAAGACGTAAGCTTCGCCTTTAATTTCTATTTAATTCTTGTTTAACAACTTACATCACTTCTAAGCGCCAACTACATCCCCAGCGGGGGAGTTACTCTCAGCGCTCTTTAAATATGTAACAGTCATCATTCTTTTCTGCTAGCAGCTCGGGGGCAAAGTTCAGTGAAATAAACCACCCTTATCAATTTCACTCCAACTGATAAATTAGCATATTAGGTGAAGAATATTTTCAAAGATGCACATTGATGGGTCAAATGCAAGCCATATATTCTTGTTTTTGTTTGGTTTTGTTCAGTTGGAGTCTCACCCTGTCACCCAGACTAGAGCATAGTCACACGCTCGTGGCTACTGCAGCTGTGACCTGCTGGGCTCAGGTGACCCTTCCACCTCAGCCTTCTAGGTAGCTGGAACTACAGGCACACACCAGCACACTCAGCTAATTTTTTGATTTATTGTAAAGACAAGGTCTTGTCAAGTTGTACAGGCTGGTCCCAAACCCCTGGATTCAGGCAACCCTCTTGCCTCTGCCTCCCAAAGTGCTGGGATTATAGGCATGAGCCTCCGTGCCTGGCTTCTATGTTCTTGTTTAAACTAAATATAAATTAAGGTTCGAATGCCTTTTGTAATGTCTACTAAGACAGAAATGAACTGCTTCTCCATCTCAAAAATAAGGCACCATCCTAGAACCAATCTTGATTAAAATTATCTCCAGATTTGATTTGGACAAATAATAAGCCAAAGCATGGTGAACAGGGTGAGGGATGCAGCAGGTGGCTCGCGTATCATCTTTGGCACTATACTCCAACAGAACGCTGTTTCATTTAATCTTTCACTTTCCAGTCAGCTATGTTTGCCTCCACTTTCCAGGACTGGCATCATATAGATTTGGATCCTATATCTGCCATTTACTAGCTATGTCACATCGAGCCAACAAACTAAACTCTCTGGGTCTCAGATTTTTGTTTGATAAACTATGGATGATGATACTGTTCTTATATGGTTATTTGGGAGAATAAACATGATAGTGTGTGTATTACCGCCTGACTGGGTGCTTATGCCTGTTGCACAGAGAAGCTGATACAGTGACAGCAGTTGTGGCAACAGAAAAACAGCAGGAGGTTGGGAGCTATTTCTCAAATCCACCTCCCTGGGAACTTTAGGCTAAGGTTTTTTAAGGATAATTTGGCAGGCTGGGGGATAGGGAATGGGCCCTGCTGATTGGTTTGGTGATGAAGTAGTGAAGGTGTTGAATTGTCTTCATGGGCAGAGCCAG
Organism: Cephalopachus bancanus; assembly: GCA_027257055.1. Taxonomy (NCBI): domain Eukaryota; kingdom Metazoa; phylum Chordata; class Mammalia; order Primates; family Tarsiidae; genus Cephalopachus; species Cephalopachus bancanus. The sequence goes on from JAPVLO010000140.1 coordinate 3,008,073, forward strand.
TTTCTAGGGGTAGGGGTCCCAGGACCAGTCGAGTCAGCTCCTTGGTATGCGTCCCAGGTCTGGGTGGGATCATGGTCCACTAGAGTGCAAAGTCTGTAAAACATCTCAAACACCAATCTAAGGTTTTACAATAGAGAGGCTATCTTTAAGGCAAGCCTTCCACCATCAGCTCCCGAACCCTGGGCAGTGAGCCATTATAGAGATAGCTTAGTAGGAAGGTATGAAGGAGGTGGGATCCCTAAAGATTAAAGCTGCTCATGCCCTTCTGATGATGAAATTTTGGATGCTAACAAGGAGACCTGTAAAGCCATAGGTGCGTTGTTTAAAGGAAAATACGTTTCACCAACTTCTTAGGCAGTTTTTCTGCCCCAAGGGTCAGGGCATGAAGATAATCGCTCTCCATTGAAGTGGCTATGTGCCAACAGTCATGGAAGAAAGAAAGCAAACTTGGAAACAACAGATTTGTTAATTTCTAATCATAGCTGCAACTTTGCAGGGCTTGGGTCTCTTTCACAGCTTTTACCCCATGGTCCTATATTAAATTCATAAAGACAGTTTGATGTGTAAATCTGTGTTCTCAACCATTGTGCCCACTTTAGGTCTCCATGACCTATAGGACACAGAGTCTGCATTGGTTGCCTTCCTTCTCCCTTCCCCTCCAGTCGAAGGATCTGTTTATCAGACCCAGGTTAAATGCTATTTTCCCAATCCTGTATAAAAATAAATTCAACTCATTCTTCAAGTCCTCGCGTTATCCTGCTCCTTCCTGGTGACCTAAAAGAAAGAAGCTGGGGGAAAAATTAATATAAGTACAGAGTTTATTTGGGCCAAGTTTGAGGATTGCAACCCAGAAGCACAGATTCAAGTTGCCCTGAATATACACACTAATTAGCAACAGTTACAAGTGGATTTTTAAAGGAAAAGAAGCAGTTCCTGAGTTGCTTACCAAGAATTTACCTTAGAATAACATAAGTTATTGATCAGCTGTACATTGTTAAACTGTAGGGCTTGGGTTACTGTGTTCATGTCGCATCATTAGGTTAATTTGAAGTTATTTGTGGGAATAGCAAGTGGTTTCAAGAGATGAGTACATAGCTCCAAAGGGAAGCGATGTGCTTGCTGTCTCGTTGCAATGCCTTTCTGGGTCTGTTAATTTATTTTTAACCTTGCATTCCTCAGATAAACTTTCTTTGCTCCATTGTCCTGTTCATTCCACACAGAAACCATGTCTCCTTTTTCTGAATCTCTCTCTAGCTGTTACTTTTGTATCATTTATTGTACACATTCTAGAGCAGTCCATTTTTGCTTAGTCCCTTTTCTGTCTCGATTTCTAGATCCCTGAGAGTTTCTCTGGTCCAGTGTGGTGCCTTTAGTCACACAATATCTCCCTCTGAGTTTCTCTGAAAACAAACTCTGAGTTAAGTAGTCTATTGGGAAGATGATCCCAGGAAGAGTAAGCGGGAAAATCGAGTTATGGAAGGGGGGAGTGCCAACAGAATGTGCACTAGTGAGCTGGTGGCCACTGTGGGCAGCTGGAGCTCAGCCCTGCTGGGGACCTTCTGAGACACATCCTTCCGAATGGTCTCACCAAGGTATGCAGAAGCTGGTGTCTTTGTCCACTCACCCTCATCCGCACTGATTAAGAGTTGCCTCTGCAGTAGTGGGAAACGGCTGGGGGGTGGGATTGGCAGTAGTGAGAAACTTTTGGGGAGCACACCGCATCAACAAGGGTACCTACATAATGAATATTTGTATGCCTAACCCTGAATTGTACTCCACATCTTAAAATAAAATTTTTTTTTCAAACCTTAAAAAAAAAAGAAAAAAGAGTTACCTCTGACACATCAGTTTTCAGAAGTTATGACAGTCCGGTGCATGACTGAGCCAGCTCTTCTGTCTACAGGGGGAGAAGCAGAAAGTCATAGACAGGCAAGGCTGGAAGCTGCATGTGTGCACTAAAGCTCTCCACTGTGCCTGCGGATGAACTCAGGGCTGGGATCCACACCATCTGCTATAGAGTTTAATGTAAATCCAGTCAGTATTGAATGAATGGAAAAATAAATATTACAGACACACCGCCTATAACTTAATGCAAAGTCACCTATCCAAAAGAAGTGCACCTATTTCTTTTTACTCCACTATTCTATTTGACCCATTTAACTTACAGTGTCTGAAACTCAACTCTGTAATTTACTAGAATCGAGATCATGGGTATTTTGCTCTCTGGTTGCGTTTAGGAGACCGTCAAGGTCCCTACTTATTACTATAAAAGACAAAGGGAGCCGGGCTCGGTGACTCAGCCTGTCATCCCGCGCCTCTTGGAGGCCAAGGTGAGTGGATTGCCTGAGCCCGCGGGTTCAAGACCCGCCTGGGCAGGTGAGACCTCATCTCTACAATAAATCAAATATTAGCCAGGCGTGGTAGCGCACGCCTGTAGTTCCGGCTACTCGGAAGGCTGAGGCGGAAGGATCGCCGAAGCCCAGTGGGTCGAGGCTGCGGTGGCCGGGAGCAGCCGCTGCACTCCAGTCTGGGCAACAGAGTGAGACTCCGACTCAAAAAAAAAAAAAACAAAAACAAAAGACAAAGGGGAATGTAGAAGCTAATGGCTACCCAGAAACTGTCTCAAATGCTTCTCAAATATTCTTTACAAAATGTACAGTGACTCGACCAGGTTCAAATAGTAGTCAGCTCTCAGGCTAGAAAAACAACTTGGAAATTCTCAGGCTTCCCAAAAGCCCAATCAAGAGAGGCAAGTAATTAACCACTCACACAACTCACCTCCTGAACACTCCACCTAAATTACCATTCCATCCATGCTTCCATTGTGTTTTCTTTACTTCTACAAATACCATGAACTTATGTTTCCACAGAGCTGTTATTCCAGGAGGACCAACAACTCGGTGATTCTAAATAGCTTCTCTTCATCCTTCACTCCTTTCCCCAAACACCGTGGGTAGTGAAAGTCGAGGCCAACATGTAATATTTCTAATCAGGCTACACAGTTCACATAGGAACTCTTGGGGAAAACGTCAACCTTTACATCTTCCATTGTTCCACATTAATAATGATAAGATTAACTTCAGATCAACTAATGTAAAAAGCAAGAAGAGTCATAATATTCACAGGTGCTTATTGATTCTTACCAATTCCAATTCTCTTGTTTCGTAGCGTCTTTAACACCTTAAATTAGAGCAGAGTTTCTCAGATCAGGCTCAGAATCTTCAACGAAGCATTATAATGTGGCCGGAGCTTAGCACAGACTCCTGCTCACAATGAAGCCTTAAAAAATACAAGCAATTCTGAGAAAATTGTGTATACTCTCAAAACGTGAGAAGTATCCTCAGGATTAAACTTTTAAATTATTCCTGCCTGAACTTTCTTTCTTTACAAAAAGAAAAACAAACTTGATTATGGTGCTAAGCTTTATTCAGGCAATCTATGATCTCCTACCAGTCTTATTTGCAAATATAAAACCACCTAAGTAGTGCCCAGTCGTCTCAGTACCCAAGTCTCACAACTACCTTCAGAGAACAGAATTTTCAAAGTCACATAAAACCATGAAGTTCAGGCCAAGAGCTTACTGTGTCTTTTTGTTGGCTACATGTTTAAGAAGCAGAAGAGACAGAGAGGAGGACCTGAGAGCACAAAGGGGGAAAATAAAAACAAAAACTTGCGTACCAGATGTGGACTCAGGAAGACCTAAGGACCGTCCAAGTGCAAGTTTAGAATGATCCTTAGCAACGGGGAGTACCTTTGGAAGGGCTTCAACTAGAAGTTATGATCACTAACAAGAAACATGTTCACAGCTGCTGCAGGAAGAAAGAACAAACATTACACTGAATGGACTCAGACCCTTCCGCAAGGAATATTTTTACCCTGCAGTCTTTTTCCATTTCCTGTAGTGCAAAGGCGAAATCCTTTCTGTCCTTGCTCTCAAAGTGCTTACCATCCAGCTAGGGATTTGACTGATACACACAGGAAGAGAAAATGAGCCCCTCCAAGCAATCCCAGCCCGAGGGACTTCCGAGCTAGACTGGCCTGGAGGAAAGGGGAGGAAGCAGTTGCTCACTGAGACTTATTCCAACCACAGAGAAGACCAGTTTCCCATATTGAGCGGTTAATTGAGCTTCCATTTTTTTACCAGTGGAGCGCCCAGTGCGTCACGAGGATGCTATTTCGCCATTTGGACAGTGTAAGTGCTAAACATCTACTTGTATTTGTTATTGCTGCTATTTTTATTTGCTTCCTCCACTAGCAGTATCTTCTTAGAGGAAGAACTTGCTGGAGGATAGGGCGATGCCTGGGAGTCCCACCTGGACCTGAAATGCACTTTCCTACTATTGTAAAGAGCACTGAGGGGACACCGAATGCTTCAGGAATTAAATGTTTGCTTTTTGCCATCCAGCTACCACTATCACCGATCACATTCTTTGAGACAACATGGAAGCCAGAATTCCTGACAAGGTCCATTTTACAACTGGCAGAGGAACAAGAAACATTTAGAACTACCCCCTTTATTACTCATGTCTACCAGCAGATAATAAGAAGCAGATTGGTGAAATAAGAAAGGTGTGCTCCAGCTGGGCTCGGTGGCTCAGCCTGTAATCCCGCGCCTTTGGGAGACTGAGGTAAGTGGATTGCCTGAGCCCACGGGTTCGAGACCTGCCTGGGCAACTTGGCGAGACCTCATCTCTACAATAAATCAAAAAATCAGCTGGGTGTGGTAATGTGCACCTGTAGTTCCGGCTACTCGGAAGGCTGAGGCGGAAGGATCGCCGGATCCCCAGCAGGTCGAGGCTGCGGTGGCTGGGAGCAGCCACTGCACTCCAGTCTGGGCGACAGAGTGAGACTCCAACTCAAAAAAAAAAAAAGAAAGCTGTGCTCAGATCAAAGTCACCTTTGGAGGGGACACCTGGGGGCTGAAATCCAGGCCCCACACTGCTCTCAAGACAAACCCTGGCTCTGTGACTACAACCACAGCCTCAGCTTCCTTGGCATGAGAGAGCTTCTGGGGGCTTGCAGGAAGAAACTTTCTCTAATTCCTCTGCCCTGAGAAGGGACAGAGAATTCAGAGAACCTGACTTAAGCCTCCCAGCTGCATCATCTTGGAGGAAAGCTGTGACTTACTTAAGGAACCTTCATCTGCTCCAGTTGCTGTGTAGGAGTTCCGCCCTAGGTCAACCCGGAAGCAAAATCCACCTCCTCACTTTTCACTAGAAGAAACCCGGTCACACGAGCACATCATGATAGTGGTTGCTGGGTTGAAGATGAGTACCGGAAGCACTTCGACCTGACAACCCAGGGCCCAGCCCTACTCCGTCTTTCGCTGAGTCAGCCTCACATACAGACCCCTGTCTCCAGAAGCCACAGTCCAGCCACCATCCTGAGCACTGACACCACGCTTTTTTGCTGTTGTTTGTGTTTTTGTTTCTGAGTTGGAGGCTCTCCCGTCACCCAGGCTGGAGCGCAGTGGCATGCTCACGGCCACTGCAGTCTCGACCTGCTGGGCTCAGGCAACACTGCACCTTTGGGGAAGACAGTCCAGCCCTGTTCTCCTTGGTCTGCTTCTCTCCTGGGGACCAGTCCCTGTCCTTCCCAGCCCCTTCCAGAATTCGAGCGAATAAAATGTCTCTACACAAGTGAGCACTTGGCCCATAGTTGGCACTTACTCAATATTGGTGTAACATGTAAGGGAGTGAATGAATGCTTGAATGAACAAAGCCTAGTCATGTGCATGACCGAATCAAGCTGAATTTCAGATTGCGGTGGAATCAAGTGCCCTTGCAGAATGTATCAAAATGAACAAGTCAGCACAAGGCATCTGGCTCCCCAGCAAGCTTCCTGATCAGAGGAAATAAAAGCCTCTATGGCATAGAGGTTGCCTGCAGGCTCAAATGTTTTCCAAACAAAAGAATGTAGGCACCATGCCTGTGAAGAAAAGGCAAAGCTGAAGCCAGGAGCCAGAGAAAGTTCCTTGGTAAAGAAAACCACAGCTCCATGCCTTTGTTAAGAAGGGAGGCAATGAACAGACCGATTCCTGTCACTGGGGCAGGTCCCCTTCCTGGTTCATCAGAGCTCTACTGCCAGCCTTGCAGCAGGGCACAGAGATGTGGCCTCCGCTGTGAGTCCGCACGGTCAAGGAACAAAAGTGCCCAACTCCAAAAAGTTCCTCCTTCCTCAAGGTCGCAGGCTGACCAGAAGCAGGCAGTCCTCACACCCCCATTTGCAGCCTCCAAACACCCCCCCAACTCTCCCCACAAAGAAAAACGCCAAATATATCCATATTGCCCCATAAAAGACAGGTTTGCCAGAAAGAATAGAGTTTGACCCACCCCATGTGAAGTGTGCTTTCAAATGTTGCTCTTTCTCTGTCTGCTGGGAATGGATGAATCACATCCTCAGGAAATACAACTGACTGCATAAATCAGCACTCTGGAAAGTCTTAAAACATGAAGCTAGTTCAGTTGACTCACTAGACTGATGCAGCTTGAAGCCCTGGTACTGATTCAAGGCAGGTAACGTTGGTACCTGGGTGTTTGTCCAGGTAAAAGACAAGGCAGCTTAAGGCAGAGCCCTCACTCAGTGGGTTTGACACCCTTGCCTTTTGGTTCTTTCCTAAATAAATGAATCTTGGGGAGCATTTCTAAGGTTGGTCAATGAAGCCAAAGCAGGTAGGAACCCAGCTTTAGGAAACACAAGGCTGATGTTAATGCTTAAACCACTTTCCTTTTAATACAAAGGTATTAGGGTCCTAACCAAGCAAGGCTGTGTGTCCTTAGGGCATCTTTTATCAAGGTACCAGAAAAAGTAAAGAGATTAAGAGTTCTGAATCCAAAGATAACTTTAAAAGAGAGCACAATACAATCTTCTCATGTTCATACAATCTATCCTTGTGTTCTAGCCTTAATGGAATAATCAGGCATCACTGTGGAGGAGGTGAGTCAAGCTGGCTGACGAGGCATCAGGAAATTGGTGTGAGGCCTGTCTGTGCTATACAAATAAATATAACTACCAGACACAAGCAGGATTTTTATATAATCTTCCAAAATCGGAATGGACTCTTAGACATGACACTAACGGACAGTGAAGTGGGGTGACCATACCATCTAAGGCAGATTTCACAAACCCAGTGCTTCCCTCTGTCTTCGGTTTGTATCTGCCCAAAAAGATCGGACTGCAAACTTGGCTGAAAGGCTCTCCAAAACCAGAACACAACTAAGAGCCCGTTCGTGCTCCCAGTTGACGGAACAGAATCACAGTGTCCATCCTGATTGGGCACAGGAAACACACCAAGGTACAAGATAAAACTCCATTTGTTTCTCTAAGCTAAAACAATACATCCCTCCAGACTCCAGTTGCTAAAATATCATTCCCACCCATGTCCTTTCAGTCCAGCTCAAGCTTGTAGCTATGAATTCAAAATAAACAGAGCTGACTTGGGGAGGCACAAAGCTTTGCAGAGAAAGACAAAAGCCGGTTGCTGTTGTTACGGGGGAAACCACACACATCTTTAACTCAAATCGGAGGAAAGGTGGGGCTAAGAGTCAAGTGGTTTTAAATTCGAAAACTTCCTCTTTCTAAGGACGGGCTGCTCTTCATAAGTTAATACTTGATAAGCCTGTGCAAAGTCTAGGGTGGATGGCTGCCTTGATTCTAACCAGACGGCAAACGTCTCCTCTCCGGCCCAGTCCTGAATCTGACTTGGGGAAGTCTGGGGTGGTCCTGCCATTTGCAGACAACCCCCCATGCCCCCCCCTGCTTTCTGGCCTTCCTCTGCCTGAAACCCGCCCCCCATGCACCTTCCCCACCTGTTCTTTTCAGAAGAAGCTCCTTTTCAAGGAAGCCACCAGCCCATTCGGCCCCTTGTGTGAAAGACAAAAGCATACCTAGCAGGCTGCGGCCCCGTGGAGACCCCGAGAGGCAGGGAGCAGCCTTTGGCAAGCCAGGCGGGGCTTTCCTCCTGTGGAGGACCCATGCGCCGTGGCCCCCACCTCAGTCTCCCGCCCACCGGAGTTCACAAGCCAGTGTGTAAACCACGTGACAATTAGGCATGTCCCACATGACAATTTCTAATCTCATTCTTGCTAAAATGATAATGAAAAGGGTCTAAGAAGAAAGCCCTGAGCAGGGTCCTTCTCACTCGGACCTTATTTTTTATGTTGTTTTTCTGTTATCCTAAAACGATACCTGTTTATTGTTGAAAGTACAAAACCCTATCCTACCTTTTTTTTTTCAATTTGGGATTAAAACTGAGTCGATATTTTGAGTTTTTTTAATGTAATGGATCATATTTATTTCCCGTGACATCAAAATATTTTGCAACGCTGAAATGGCTGCATGATGTCCCCTGGCATGGAACTGGACCTGACTATGATATGTTCATTTATGCATTACCCATTGCTGCCTGTGGTTTGAGTTTTTAACCATTACCGGAAAAGGCAAGGTGTGTATAAACAGATTCTATGCCATGTAAATAAATAATACTCCCAGAAGCAGGCAGGATTTCTATTTAATTTTGCAAAGTTGGAATGAACTCTTAGATTTGAAAACGATGGGCAATGAAGTGAAGTCACAGCACCATCGGAGGCAGATTGTGCAAACCCAGTGACTTCCCTCTGTGGTTTGTATCAGCCCAAAGAGATCTGATTGCAAACGGGCGAATGGCTCTCCAAAACCAGAACATGACTGAGAGTTCGTTTGTGCTCCCAGTTGATGGACGTTTTACTTGAACACAGAAAAAACTCACACCAAGGTACAAGATGAAATCTCATCTGTTTCTCTAAGCTAAAGCAATACATCCCTCCAGCCCCCGATTGCTAAAATGTCATTCCCACCCATGCCCTTTCAGTCCAACTCCAGCTTGTGGCTATGGATTCAAAATAAACAGAGTGGATTGGAGGAGCCAGGAAGCACTGAGAGAAAAATAACACTCTCCTCCGCCCCCGGTGTAGTTTAACATGCTATTCTGAAAAAGACTAAATCTTCCAGACAAGTTGGGAGGGTGTCCCAATGCTGACATGGGGAGGCGGGGTGCCAAGGACACCTGTTGCACCTCCAGACCCCTCGCCCCTTTCCCTCTACTTCTCTGCTTGCTTAAACACTTTATGTTTCTGCTGCCGATTGACCAATGCAGATCCACCTGCATGGTCTAATCCTACGTTTGTGCATCGAGTCTTCCAGGAATGGCAGTGATAGGGTTTTTGGGGTTCTGCCTTTATCCTGCACGGGTTGATACGGCAGGCTCCCGGTCTGGAGAACAAGTGATTTCCTCCCTACTCCCCGATTCCCAAGCCCGCCAATGCTTGCCGCCTCCCAGGCAGTCCCCGCTCTACCTGAAGATGCTCCACAGATTTGCTGACTTGTTTATTTATTGTCTGCTTTCCCCATGAGAGCCCGCACATCGTCTATCATTTACTCATTACAGCACTTAGAATATTTCCAGGAACCTAGAGCTTCCATGCAAACTACCCGAATGAAGGCAGGAGGAAAGCCTCCTCACCCTTCGACCCGGAGTCATCTGTGCCCTGGGACAGAGAGGCCAGGAAAATCGGGGTTAGATCGTCAACGCAAGTCTGAACGTGTCGCTTTGCTTCTCAGAAGTCTCAGATGCTTCTGGGCTTCTAAATAGCCGTGGTGGGGATGCTATAAAATTCAACCCTCTTAACGTGGCAGGGGACGCCTGTTCCTGCTTTGGCCCCTGCGCCTGCCATGCTGATGTCACCTGTCACCTCTCCTGGGCTCACCTTTCACCTCTCCTGGGCTCACCTTTCACCCTTCAGCGCACGGAGGAGCTGCTGCTTCTCCCACACATCCCATGTCCTTCCATCTACGCCACTGCTCACGCTGTTCCCTCCACACTTTCCCTGTTCTTTTCGTCTCTGTCAGGTCCACTTATCCCGTGAGGATTCACTCAGCTCAGATCTCTTCCACCTGTCTCCCTCTCACCCCGGTGCCCAACCAGTTTTGGAACTGGCTCCAGGTCTTGGGAGAAGCTCTGGGGAACTTGAGCAACCCGGCAGGTGATCTGAGGGGGCATCCAGACAAACTGGAATTTTTTTGGAGGGTGATGCCCTTACACGAAGCACAGGCTTCTCCCACCAGGTAGGTTTTCTAGGAATCCACTGGCATCAGTGTACCAGCTAGCGTTGTTTCTTGCAAATACCATATAGTTATAACATTTAAAAAATTCATTTTAACAGTCTCTGCTTGTTCATTTGTATACTGAAATGATGCACATTTAGTGACATTTTGATAGGTTTGGATTTATGTTTACCATTTTATTATTGTATTCTGTTTGGCTCTCCTGTTTCCCATTTCTCTGTCTTCCCTTTTCTGTCTTTTTTAGGAATTATCTGAGCATCTTTTATTATACTGTTCTAATATATCTATTGTGATTTTGGCAGTATCTGTGAATGTAACTTTTTGTAGTAGTTGTTCTAAGGATTGCAAAATGCATGCTTAATTTTTCACGGTCTACTTAGAAACAGAAAATTTAACATCATAAAGTTTCCCTCACTCTTCCCTTCTTTATGTTAGAGTCGTCTTAAATATCACAGCTATATGTGCTGAAAACTTCTTCAATGTCATATTTTTGAAACACAGTTCAAAGCACTCAAGAGGAAAAGGATAGTCTGTTATATTTACCCAAACATTCACCAATTCTCTTGCTCTTTCTTCATTCTAGAGATCCAAGTTTCTCTCTAGCATTATTTCACTTCTGTCTGAATAACTCCCTGCAGTAATTTTTAATATATATAATGTTAGTAGCAACTCTAGCTATCCTTTTAAAGCAGGTCTGCTGGGTAAAAATTCTTTTAGTTTTCCTTCATCTGAATATATCTTTATATTTACTTTCATTTCTGAAAGCTATTTTCCACATATGAAATTCTGAGTTGACAATTCTTTTGTTTTAGCACTTGAAAATGTTGTCCTACTGTCTTCTGACAATGGTTTCTGATGAGAGAATATTAGTCATTCAGTCTCCTGTAGATTATACATTGTTTTTCACTGGATGTTTTGAGAATGTCTCTGTTTTTATTTAGTGTTTTCAGAAATTTGAGTATGGCGTGTTCGGGTATGTGGTTCCTTGATTTTGTCTTATTTGGGTGTTTGGTATACTTCTCAAGTATGTAGCTGTGTGTCTTCCTCAAAACATGTGAAGTTTTTTGCTGAAATTTCTTCTCATCTTTTTTTTTTTGTACCACAGTCTTTCTTCTTCCCTTCTAGAAATCTCATGACACAAATATTAAACCTGCTGTTGTTCCCTAGGACCCCCAAGTTCTGTTCTTTTTTTTTTTTTTTTTTTTTTGAGTTGGAGTCTCACTCTGTCGCCCAGACTGGAGTGCAGTGGCCGCTCCTGGCCACCACAGCCTCGCCTGCTGGGCTCCGGCAATCCTTCCACCTCAGCCTTCCAAGTAGCTGGAATTACAGGCACGCGCTACCACGCCCGGCTGATTTTTTGATTTATTGTAGAGATGAGGTCTCGCTACCCAGGAGGGTCTCGAACCCGCGGGCTCAGGCAATCCACTCACCTCAGCCTCCCAAAGGCGCGGGATTACAGGCTGAGCCACAGAGCCCGGCTGTTTTTTTTTTTTTTTTTTCCAATATTTTTTCTGTCTGTTGTTCAGATTGGGTAATTTTCATTGATGTATCATCAAGTTCACTATTTTTTTCCTCTCTTATCTTCTTTCTGCTATTGAGTCTCTCCAATGGATTTTAAATTTTGGTAAATTTTGGTAACTGTTTTTCAGTTCTAAAATTTCTGTTTGGTTCTTTATGTCTTCTATTTCTACTGTAACTTTGTTCCAAAATTGTGCATGATTGCTCCCTTGAGCATTTTTATAGCAGCCATATCAAATAATTCCAACATCAGTATTATCTCATCATTGGCATTTATTGACTGTCTTTTCCTGTGCAAGTTGAGAGTTTCATGGTTGTTTGTATGCCAAGCAATTTTGGATTGTATTTTGGGCATTTTATAAAGACAGAAGATTTATATGACCTGAAAAGAAACTAGAGTATGTATCCTGGACATTTTGAATATTATCTTATGAGATTCTGAGTCCTGTTTAAATCCCATGAGAGAATGTTGGTATTTGTGTTTTAACAAGCAATTGCCTGGCAAAGTTCAAGTCGTAAGTGTCAACTCATTATCTGGAGGCTGTGGTTGCAATGTCAGCTCAGATGTCCAAGGCTTTAAGTGCTATTTAGACCTGTCCCGTGAGTGTGTCACCCAAAGATCTGTCTGGGTCCTGAAAAGAGTCTTGTCTGTCAGCTCAGTTCTCATCCTCTTTGGAATGCTAATTCGGAGCAGACCCACCAGTGGGCAGGTTGGAGATCAGCCCAGATGTTCATAAACAGCTTTATGAGATCCTTTTCCTGTATTCTTCCCTCTCTGCTGTCTTCCCAGTTCTTTCGGGTTCCCTGGGTCTTCTTTGGCTTCGTCTGCCAGCCAAAGTCCACTCTCTTCTGTCACGGAGCTACATCTGGAACCCAGATGACAAGGGGGAGACAGAGGGCTGTGGGGTGGGACACTGGGCACGGCTTCGGGACTGAAACTCCCCGCCAGATGAACAATGAAGGCGACCCCCACTTCCCCCACAAGATTCCCCGGGGCCGTCAATAAAAGACTGGAGAGAAAGGAGAGAGGGGAAACAAACAAACCAAACAGGCAATCGCATCGCTTACTCTGAGCCAAGGGTCCTCAAACTTTTAAAACAGGGGGCCAGTTCACTGTCCCTCAGACCGTTGGAGGGGTGGACTATAGTTTAGAAAAAAAAAAAGGAATTTGTTCATAGTTGTTTTTTTTTTTAACTATAGTCCGCCCCTCCAACGGTCTGAGGGACAGTGAACTGGCCCCCTGTTTTAAAAGTTTGAGGACCTCTGCGAGCTGTAAGAGCTCTCTTTTCTGTTCCTCAAGCCAGAATTAGAGGGATTGTCTTGGCGCTCTGTTTCACAGTGCTTCCTTCTAGATGTCGACGGTGTTGAAAGGCAGTTGGAAGTGCTGGGGGAAAAGATTGTAACTCAGTGTTAGTTTGGTGTTACTGAAATTCTGCTACTCTTCCCCAAACTGTCTGCTCATGCAAGTGGAGGGACAGACGGCAGCACCAAACTCTGAAGAGACCAACCAGCCCCTTGGCAGCAGGCTGACTTTATTTAACCCTTCAGCCCTCAAAGGGGCAGCGATTCATCCTCATGACTACTCACCTTGCTTTTGTGAGTTCTAGGAACACAAACCAATCCAAATTCTGGAGAAGCAACTCCTAGAACACATGCAAAGAAGCTGGATCCAAATTGCTCGAGAGGTAAAAGGTAACGTATGCAGTGCCGCCCAGTACCCCCACCTCAGGTCTGCTGAAAGCATTGGGAATGAATGAGTCTCAGTTGCGTCCCTCTCTAGGAATTGTCCTGAAGAGGCAACAAAAAGGCCACCTTACTCAAGATCGCTCCATATCTTCAGAGTCAGCTCACATCCAGCGATTGGTCAAGATAGAATATAAAGTTGAGGCAGCATGCATGCAAAAAAAAATACCCCCCCAAAACCCCTGAAGGGCCATCTTAGTTTGAGTTCCCCATGGAACTGACAGTCTTTTGTCTGACTCTTCCTTTCTGCAGTCCTACTGCCTTCTTTCCTCCACAAGCGTTGATTGGACAGCACTCTCCAATAACCTCCTGCACACAAACTGTCCTAGAATTTGCTTTCTGGGGACAACATAAGATACTAGGTCTAAGCATGATATGTCCCTTATGAGAGGAATTGGTCTAGAAATGGGCATATGACTCAGTTCAGGTTAATATGATATGAGACTTGTTCTGGAATCTTCTGGAAAACTTTCCTGACACTAGAGAGAACCATAGGAAGACATTGTCTCTCTTTGAAACTGAATCTGAACAACAACTCCTGCAGCTTGAACTACTGCTGACAAACATATTTTGACCCCAAAACAACTAGCAACTAACCTTAGGACAAAGTTTACACTGTGATTAGCAGAACAGGTGAGATAGAAAGAGCCTGAGTCCTTAATGACACGGAGTCACAAGGTCAACGCACCCTGAAGGCCACCTTATTTTTAGACTTCTCATTATATGAGCCAGTAAATTTCTTTGTTATTTAAAACAGCCTGGGGATATCTTTTCTGCTTGTTTCTGCAGCCAAAGCATCTAACTTATACAAATATGTGTCCCACTCACTCTCACTTCCTAGACTGCTTCTGAAGGAGAGTTTTATAAAATTCAAAAGAGCTGGAGAAATTCACAACCTAGACCAAAAAATGAACTGTAAGTAAGTGCAGGTGACTGATGGTGAGTACTCTTTTCCTTTCTTCTCTTTCTTTCTCTCTATAGGGCTCCAATGGTCCTTTTTTTTTTTAAAAGGAAAGCTAGTTGAACTAATATATTTTATGTACAAAAATATAATAATTAAGACCACGGTGATATTTGCAGTTGGGTTGAGAAAAATTACCCCAAATTTTATTTTTAAGATCAAAGTACAATCTAGGCCATGAATTTGATATATAATTTGAACTTCTGAAAGCTCCCTCTGTAATAAACAGGTGAAGTCAGACACCTGGTAATTGCAAAGGGTATTTATATGCCTGTGGAGGAGGAAGAGAGATTTTCGCAAAATTACTTCAGAAAAACAAAATGCCTATAAAACAGATATAGTTTCAAACATGATTCAGTTTGTAACTTAAAAGACAAACAATCCCTTATGACAGCCCAAGAAAAAGCATTACTCACCCCACACATAGTATCTTGACTCAAACTCTGAGGGTCGAAAAACTATGATTACGGCAGATCAGAAAGAAAAGAGGTTTCAAGCAGAAACATGTTCTGCCCTTTCATAGAGAACACCACGTTTGCCATGCCTCCAGATTCAAGGACATGGCAACAGAACACTCTGCTCTGATTTTAACTAGTGTTAGAGTCTCTTGTATCTGCTGAATTGATTGTGTTCTCATCTTCCTTGACACTAGCATTTTTTTTTTTGAATTGGAGTCTCACTCCGTTGCCCAGGTTGGAGTGCAGTGCCATGCTCACCGCCACTCCAGAGTCGACCTGCTAGTCTCCAGTGATCCTTCCACCTCAGCCTTCCAAGTAGCCGGAACTACAGGCACGCACCACCACACCCAGATACTTTTTGATTTATTGTAGAGACGAGGTCTCGCCAATTTGCCCGGGCTGGTCTCGAACCCGTGGGCTCAGGCAATCCACTCGCCTTGGCCTCCCAAAGTGCCAGGATTACGGGCTGAGTCACCGAGCCCAGCCAGTATTTCAAAACTGTTTCCCCAGGCATCTACACATAAAATCTAATGACTCCATCATTGTGGATAATAGACAAAGCTCAGTAATGGATTTAGGAGAAAGGCTTTGGCCTCAGGCCTGCCCACTAACAAACTGAGTGGCACTGGGAAAATCTTTCTCTCTCTCTTTGGAACTCCATTTCCTCGTTTGCAAAATGGTCCCTTCTGCCTCCATAATTATAGATCCTGGGGAGAATAAAAGGAGCTGTCTAAGTGCCCAGCGACTTGTGGCAAGGATAAACCGTTTTTCCATCCACCCACCCACCCAACATTTTACAACTCAAAGTCTTAGCCCAACCTGCAGTCTAAAGTATGTCAGTCTATTATGGGGAAGCTGGAGAGTGAGGTGGTTTCACAAATACCCAAGAAAGAAGCAGCAAATCCTCCCCTTCCAAATCCTCAATCTCCACATGACTTTTGGTGCCTCGAGAGTTAGCCTACACCATCAGCACAGAGGGAAAAAGAACCACACACTCCCGTTCCTTTTCTACTGTGGATTTCAGAAATGACTCCAGAGGTCGTACTGCAGTGAGTATGACTGATTTGTGTAGTAAACGTAGGTTTAGGTGGTGACGCGTGGGGTCTGAATCATCACCTAATGATGCGTAGGGGCTGAATGAATAGGAGTCTTGCGGAGGCAAGTTAATGAAGGTGGGCCTTCAAATGCATACAAAGATTTCCTCTTAGTTCTTTAAGTACTAACCCCAAACATCTAGCAAGGTCTCAGGCCACAGCATCAAAGTCAACTCCATGACTCACAAGACCAGGGATGGCGGGACTAACTCAGAAATACAACCCAACACGAAAACAGTGGCAGGAATCTATGGTGTGCTTCGCAAGACATCTGACCTGGACACTTTACAGGTTCAGTGAGAAAGAACAAAGGGAAGAGGGTAACTGCTCTGGACTGAAGGCTACTAACAGAACATAGCCGGCAAGTGCATTCGATTAGCCTTGACCCTAATGACATTCCGAAAACAGGTTAAGACATTTAATTATTGACTATGCGTCGACCTTTATTGGATTAATGTCCCTTTGTATGTAGAAATGATATTGTGATTATTGGATAGGAAAATGAAAATCTCTCTGTTAGCCGGGCTCAGTGGCTCAGCCTGTAACCCCGCGCCTTTGGGAGGCTGAGGTGAGCGGATTGCCTGAGCCCACGGGTTTGAGACCGCCTGGGCAGCGAGACCTCATCTCTACAAGAAATCAAAAAATCAGCCGGGCGTGGTAGCGCATGCCTGCAATTCTGGCAACTCGAAAGGCTGAGGTGGAAGGATCGCCGGAGCCCAGCGGGTCGAGGCTGCAGGGCCGGGAGCGGCCACCGCACTCCAGTCTGGGCAACGGAGTAAGACTCCAACTCAAAAATAAAAAAGAAAATCTCTCTGTTTATGGAAAATGCAATATTTAGAATCAAATGGGAGTGATGTGTCATAATGCCTGCCTACTACTTTCAGATGGCTACAAAAGAAAAGGGAGTGTGTGTGTGTGTGTGTGTGTGTGTGTGTGTGTGTGTGTGTAGAGGTATGGCAAGATGCTAATGCATTAAATCTAGAAGAAAAGTCTACAGGTGTTAATTATTGTTGGTTTGTTTGTTTGTTTGTTTCATTGCTCTGGGGTTTAAACATTTTTTAGAAGTTTAAGAAAGGTATACCACCCAACCAGACTTGGCCAAAGATCATGTTGGGGTCCCAGGAGTCTCATGACTATATGCTTTGAGAAAGTTTCCCTCTCCCAGTCATGACTTTGTTTTATTCTCCTAGCAAAAAACATTCCTGACACTTGTCAGGGCCAACCACATAACTTTAAGTTGCTTTTAAAAGGGCGGGGGGTACCGTAGGGAAATACTGAAGCATGCTCAAATTAGCTAACTTATCAGAGTTCCCTGCAAAACCACGGTGAGATCCTGCCCAGATGTCCTTGAGTCCCTTTGACAAGTTCTTGGTCTTCATCTTACAACTTCTGTGTCCTTCTCTGGGCCTCACCTGCAACCTTCCTCAGGGAACTAACCTTGGGCTACTGGAGCCACTTCACCCAGACTCCAAACTTGGGAGAGCTTAACATCCTTCCAGAGGGATCCATAGCAAGAGCTGCCTCATCAGCCTCAGGAATTCCTTCCATTTCAGCTTAGTACCGGAAAACAAACCCTCCCTTCCTTCTTGTCATCATCCTTTCAAAGTTCAGCTGAGCTTATTCTCAAAATCAAACCACTTCCCTCCCAAACATCCTGCCATCCCACACACAGGCTTGTCACATCATCCCCCATGGTCTTGGCTGCCACGGATGAGCAGTGCTCCAGGATAAAGTTTCATAATTGCAGGCTTGCTCTTTATTGTCTCTTTCAGAAAACAGAGTCCTGTCTCTAGGTTGTCCTAAAGTTTTTTCTTATGAGGCAAACGTGTGATCACAAGGCCCGAGTGTATGGAATCTATTCTTACCATTCAGGGAGTTCTTGTGTTTCCTTCCCAAATCGTGGCTGAATTCCAGAACTAAGATGGACTGTTAATAATGTGATTTGCAGGAGGTGATCGTCAAAATATGTACTAACTGGTACAGCACAAAGGGCATCAACTAAGAGAGGGTGGGTGCAGGCAGAGGGTGGATGGAAGCAGGAGCCTTGCTATGCCAGGTTCAAACTCTTCAGTGGCTGGATTGTGGGGAGGTCTGGGGGATCCCGTGGCAGCAGAAGAGTACTCAGATGGGGCTTGTGGCAACAGTTACTTGCCAACAGTTACAGAAGTGTTTTCATATTTGACAGCCGTCACAAATGTGCCACAGTAGACCACCTGGCCATCAATTCTGGCTGTGTTTCGATGGTGAGTGTCACAGGAAAAACTTACTTGGAAGCCATGTAAAAGAGAGAAGATGAGAATGAGTGAATGAGTGAATGAATGAATGAACACAAATAGAGCAAAAAAAGATAAACACTACACACAGACACACATAGACTCTCTCTCTTTCTCTCTATCTCTCTCTCTCTCTCTCTCTCTCTCTCTCTCTCTCTCTCACTTGCATGCTTGCATAACAAGTAGAGCGCCCCACCCATGGCAACAAGAATTTGTGGTCAACTTCTATTGGCACTCAGCTTTAAAACGTCAGTTCCCCTAAGGTAATGTTTTAAGGACTTTCAGTGAAAAGGCTATTTTGGTACTTTCCCTGTTGAAGTTCCTGGCCAGTCAGCCAGGAGTTGACCTCAGGAAAATGTGAAACTTTAATCAGCAAGCAGGGAGGAAACTGGGCAAAGTCAGGAGGAGAACACTGGAGACTAACAATAATATTATTCGGGAGAACTCAAAAGTGGAAAAACGCACCACCGGGGAAGATAAACATCGAAGAACAGAGGGACCGAGGAGAGCAGAGCTTTCCCTTCTAGACTGTCTAGAAAGCCTCCCCAGTCCTTGGGCCCTGAAGCCGTCCTCAGTCAGCAGAGTTGACACGGACCAACACTGTCACCTCACCCTTGAGTCAGCGGCTTCTGTGAGCAAAGCAGCGCCGTGGGAGCAAAAGGGAAAAGAACCTTGGCTCTGGCAGACAAATTCAGTCATGTTTCCCAGTTAGAATTAGGGAGTTTTCCTTTGTTACTCACTAGTGGGCAGTTTAAAATCCAGACACAGTGAGAGATTAGGGTCGCTAACCAGAGAATGCTATGTCTGGCCTTGAGGTGGAAATATCGCTACACAATCCATGGAGAGATTTCCAACCGCCAGTCAACAGAAATGCAAACCCACACAAGTAGAGCATTCCACAACTGCACATGAGTGGAAAAGTTCACTTTTGTGACTGTCTTAGCCCACTTTGTTATAACAAAATACCTTAGGCTGGAGGGTGTATAAAAAACACAAATGTATTTCTCACAGTTCTATAGGCTAGAAGTCCAAGATCAAGGCTTTAGCAGATTTGGTGTGTGGTGGGTGAGAGTTCACTCTCTCTTTCATAGATGGCACTTTCTCTAGTGGCTCAGGCGTGTAATCCCAGCACTTTGGGAGACAGAGGCAAGAGGATGACCTGAGCCCACGGGTTCAAGACCAGTTTGGGCAATTTTTCGAGACCGCGTCAATACAATAAATCAAAAAATTGGCCATGTGTGGTGATGCACACCTGGAGTTCCAGATACTTGGAAGGCTGAGGTGGAAGAATTGCCGAGACTAACAGGTTGAGGCTGCAGTAGCCTGAGTGTGCCACTGCACTCCAGCCTGGACGACAGAGTAAGACTCTGACTAAAAAAAAAAAAAAAAATAGATGGTACCTGTTGGATGCATCCTCCCAAGGAGGAAGGGGCAAAAAAGCTCCCTCAGACCTCTTTTATAAGAGCACTAATCTCTTGCAGAGCCTTCGTGACCTATTCACCTTCTAAAGACCCTCCTTCTTAATGTTATTGCATTGGAAACTAGGGTTGGTTTTGTGGTTGTTGCCGTTGTTTTGAGTTGTAGTATCACTCTGTCACCCAGGTTGGAGTGCAGTGGCACAATCACAGCTCACCTCAACCTCGACCTCCTAGGCTCAGGCAAGCCTTCCTCCTCAGCCTCCCAAGTAGCTGGGACGATAGCGCGCACCATTACATCCGGCTAATTTTTTAATATTTTGTAGAGACAAGGTCTCACTATGTTACCTAAGCTGATCTGGAACTCCTGGGTTCAAGCAGTCCTCTCCCCTTGGCCTCCCAAAGTGCTAAGATCATAGGAATGTGCCACCATGCCCAGCCAAGACTAGGTTTTGATATATGAATTTGGAGATGAGGAAGATACAAACATTCAGATGATAGCAGTGACATTTCATCACATCATCCAGTGCATGGATCTAAGATTTGCCACTAACACAACCTGTCACTAGAATTTTCCTGATATAGTTATGATGCCAGTATGATTGGAAAAATGATATGACTTACAAAAGATTATTTCTCTTGATGACCTCAGAGACAGGAATTATACTAAATGCAGATATAAAAATAGTTATGGTGATTCTATTGGTAGACATTACTCAAACAACCAAATTCAACTGTGTCAGTAGTTGGACAACCTGGACAGAGGACAAGGAAAAACAGCTAGGGACCTAAGAGAAAAAGCCAGAGTGTTTGCACTTCTGGCCTTCTCTTTTTCTCAGGAAAGTGAAGTGAGGTCTGTCCATGCAGAAGCATATCAATTGACAAAAAGGAAGCTATAAAAAGCAAGGAAAGACAAGGAGAAGAAAGGCTTTCTAACGCGACTCCAACTTCTAGGATACGCAGAGGCTGTGCCAAGATTTACACAGAAAGGCGAATTTAATTGACTTTTGAGAAGACTCTTCTTGGCTCCTACTGACAATGAAATCATTGATTATTTTTACATTGGTGCCCTCTTATTTCTGGGGGAGTCTTTAGAGAGGAACATAATTGCTGTGATTTTTCAAGTCCTGATAAGATGTTCAGCTAAAACATAGCCATTTCCTCCTCAACATTTTAATATAGCACAAAGTACTCACAAATTCAGCAAATTTTATTTAGATAAGGGGAAACAGTAAGGCAAATTACACACTAGGAGATTAGAGAGGGTGCTTCCTACATGGGCAAATATGAGAAGCGTGAGTGAATTAATATATGCTTGAAATTTAACTCTGGCACTCAATGTGCAGTGACAATTATTAACACTTGCAGAAAAAATTTCTAGAAATATTTATTCCATTGATGGCATATTGAGAAAAATTCTACATATAATCAAAATCTGTTCTATAAATCCAATATTTCATCTTTGACTGGAAGGAACTTAAAAAAAGATGGACGAATTCTTTTAAGGAGGAATTACTCCGGGTCTCAGCAACGCTTTTTTGTTTCACTTCAAGAAATGTCGTCAGTAAAACTATCTTAGCTAATCATTCTTCAAGTCCCATCTGCCCTGGAAAGTTTTTCCCCTGACCATCCAAGAAAATGGTGATCTCTTCCTGTACAGAATTTCCATAGAACATATAGCATAGTACCCATGTGTGAAGTCATCTTTATACGTGCATGTGCTTGTTTCCCTAGCTGGTTATAAGTTCACTGAGAACAAAGCATGTTGTATTCGTCCTTTTTATTTTTTTGAGTCGGAGTCTCACTCTGTCGCCCAGACTGGAGTGCAGTGGCCGCTCCCGGCCACCGCAGCCTCCACCTGCTGGGCTCCGGCGATCCTTCCACCTCAGCCTTCCGAGTAGCTGGAACTACAGGCGCGCGCTACCACGCCCGGCTGATTTTTTTTGATTTATTATAGAGATGAGGGCTCGCCAAGTTGCCCAGGCAGGTCTCGAACCCGCAGACTCAGGCAATGTATTCGTCCTTGTATTCCCCACAGCACCCAGCGTCACGTCTGATGCAGAACAGATGTCTATTGGATAATTTGCTGACATTGCTACTGGTGCTTCCAGACACAGGCCAAGGGGGAAATTAAACGAAGAGAGAAAGGAGGAAGAAGAGGGAAGGAGGAAAGAAAAGGGGACAGAGGACGAAGAGAGCTGTGTGTGGTGAAGTCTGGTGGGATCTGAAATGCTGTTTCAGGAGTCCAGTTAGTGGCGTCAGTGGTACAGGAGACCTAATCCAGACCAAAGCAATGCCCTGATTCCAGGAGGGTCTGACGATAAAGCAACCTAAGAAACATCTAGCTGATAAAAACTTAAAGGAGTTAAATTAGTCGAAACCTTCTCACGACTGGATTTTTAAAATGTGGTACACATACAGGATGAAATATTACACAGCCATGAAGGAGGACAAAATTATGAACTTTGCAGCAACTTGGATGGACTTAGAGGCTGTAAGACTGAGTGGTCTATCACAGGAACGAAGAACCGAGTAATCGCATGTTCTCACTCACAAGCGGACCTTGAACAACTATCATAATACTGTAAGAAAGGGATTGGCAGTCGTGGAAAACTGCCAGGGGAGGGCGAGGGACGTACCTCATCAACAAGGGAACCTGCAGAGTGAACATCTTGTAGACCTAACCCTGTATTGCACCCCACATATTCAAAATAAAAAATTAAAATAAAAAAAAACCCGCTCTCAAAATTTTTCAGATTGCCAATTTCTCACGCCAAGTTTCACCAGGATGGTGACTCAGCCTCATCCAGGATATTGGTTGGATTAAGAATCAGTACTTTTTTTGAGATCAGGAAGAGCTACACCTTTGCCGAACGTGTTCCTGATGCTGAGCATCGTTGAGCTTCCTGACTGCGGTCATGGACAGGCTCTGCAAGCATGGTGCAGGGCGACACACACTCGGCGACAGCGTGAGCACTACTTGGATTTGGCCCCAGCAGGGGTTTGAAGCATGGGCAGAGACTTGGGGGTGGCCAACCCTGGGTGTCCCCTCCCCCTCAGGCTTCAACCTGGGCCTGCAGGTCATGCTGGGGCCCTGGGAAGAGTGTTCTTTGTGTCTGCGGACCACTCTTGCAGCTCTGCACAGTGAGGGTTCCCGGCACCCTTCCTTGAGACGTTCGGTCTCCTCCCCACCCCCACCTCCCTGCTGGTTCCGACTGGCGGCCAAAACCAACGCCCGTGAGCCCTGGTAGCCTGGAGTTCGCCTTTAGGCCATTACAACACTCAAGGTCCCACCCCTAGGGAGAACTCACCGTCGCTCTGTGCGCGTGCGGCACTTGCAGAAGCGCCTTCCTCCCCGAGACGCGCCTTCTCACACTGCGCCTGCGCACTGGAAACCCTCCCCCTTTCACGCCCAAATCCCCACGCCACCCTGTGCAAAACGCCGTCTAACCTGGATGCCTTTTGCCGTCGGGAGCAGTTTTTTCTGGTCCTACCGGCCCCTGCTGGACCATCCTCCCCGTCAGTAAATTCCCAGATGAAGCCCAAGTCCCCTCCGTTGTCGCTGGGTCATTTCTTCCAAGCCCTCCGGGCTTCTCGGGGTCCTTAGGAGTCAGGCTCCGGGAACGACCTGCCAGGATGTATCCGCACCTCGTGGGTTTTGAATGTCTCCCCTGCCAGAGACATGGCCGGAGTGGCTAGTTGCACAGCAGTAGGATGCAACGGTCTAGGAAACCCAGAACATTCGCCCTGTGTGTAGACGTGGCCATTTCCACGAGAAAGGTCCTTGGCCTTGCACGACGAGATCGAACGCGTTCTGGCGGACGACTTCTGGCAAGCCCCAGCTCCTGAGACGCGCAGCCCCGCGAGCTTGAATGCTGCCCAGTCCTAACCCTTGACGCTTCTCCGTGGCTACCAGATGGCCGGTCTGCCCTTGCCCGGCCCCTCCAGTGGTTTCCTGGAGTCGCTGCGCTTGGAGAAGGAAAGAATGCGCCGCTTGTTTCTTTCAGCTGATGCTAGAATGAGGGCTGGCATCACCGCCTGGTGCCCTGAGCTCAAGCCAGCACTCCGCGGGAAAACAGACAGACCAAACGGTGTTATTACGCTTGATTTTGCAGTCCAGAGGGGAGTGACCTTGTCCGCCGGTCTGCAGGGCCAACATCCTAGGCCCGATCCCCATCAGTTCCCAAACAGTCAAAGAGAGGGGGTAGGGAAGAAAAGACGGCATCAGAAGGGGGTCAGGAGCCAGCCCCACCTGTCACTGCGTCCTCAGAGAAGGGGTGGCAGTTTTACACGGTGTTCAGTGGCTCATGAAACTTGCTTTTTGTGAGCTGGAATTCATTTTTAAAGTGCAATGTTCATAAAGAGCATATGGTGTGGAAGACATCTGTAACGGAATCAAATGCTATGGCTTACAGTGTGCAATTCTCTAGAATTTTTATGTGCACATGGATCACCAGTAAGTAGATCTTGCTAAATATACAGATTGTGATTCAGTAAGCCTGGGGTGGGGCCTGAGATTCTGCATTTCTGACGGTGCTGTTGGTCTTGAGAACACACTTCCAAAGCAAGGCTCTAGGCTACATGGGCTAAGAAAAAGTATGGACTTGAAAGAACATGGCCTGTTTCCAAAACCATTCAGCTGATTTAATACCAAAATAAAACATCCTACGACAAATAGTTTAAATCACTTGCCCTTAAAATATTTACAAAAATTAATCCTTTATATGGTCATAGTTAAAAATTCATTAAATGCCAAAAATAGAAACAGTGCTGCCGGGCTCGGTGGCTCAGCCTGTAGTCCCGCGCATTGGGAGGCTGAGGTGAGTGGATTGCCTGAGCCCGCGGGTTCGAGACCCGCCTGGGCAGGCGAGACCTCATCTTTACCATAAATCAAAAAATCAGCCGGGCGTGGTAGCGCGTGCCTGTAATTCCGGCTACTCGGAAGGCTGAGGCGGAAGGATCGCCGGAGCCCAGCAGGTCGAGGCTGCGGTGGCCGGGAGCAGCCACTGCACTCCAGTCTGGGCAACGGAGTGAGACTCCAACTCAAAAAAAAAAAAAAAAAAAAGAAGCAGTGCTAATAAACTTCCTCCGATACCAGTGTGATAAAATTGTAAAATAAAAGTACCAACACACAAAATTAAGAATGAGAAACAAAAATAACTGCCAATAGGTAATTTTAATTCCTTGTTAATAAGATTGAAAATCCAGAAAAAATGTATAATTTTTGAGTATACAAATTATTAAAAGTAACTCAAGAACAGCCTAAAGAAATATGTAACTCTGAAAAATATTTTTGAAGTTGCCTGAAACTGAATATCTTTCAAAACACAAGGACTAGAGAGTTTTACAGATGTAGCATTTCAGATCTTCAAGCAATAAATATTTAAATGTTTGTTAAATTTTTCAGAGGAAAAAATGTAAAGCCTCTCAATTATTTGTACAAAATCATGTAACATTGAGTCCCAAACTTAACTGAAAACATTTTCTACTCCCTGTATAGAAAATAATATTATTAAATTATTGGGTATAAAAAGACAGCCAAAAAAGTAGGAGAAAATTATTATAAAGTTGAGAGGGACAATGAATTAAAGTATTGCTATTTTTCTAGATATTATAATGTTTGCAGTATTTCTTTTTTTTTTTTTTTTTTTTTTTTTTTTAGTTGGAGTCTCGCTCTGTCACCCAGGCTGGGATGACTGCAGACTGCCCATGGCCACCACAGTCTCAACCTGCAGGGTTCAGGCGATCCTTCCGCCTCAGCCTTCCAAGTAGATGGAACCACAAGCACGTGCTGCCACAACCAGATAGTTTTTAAATTTATTGTAGAGATGAGGTCTCGCCAAGTTGTCCAGGTTGGTCTCGAACCCATGGCCAGCATTTCTTTTAAAATTCTGTAACTTATGATGATTTTTTTCCTTTCTGAATAAATATTTCCTTTTGTACTAATTTTGTTTGCATGAGTTTGTACTCTTTTTCTTAAACTATATAATCTTCAGCTCACACAAAACCTGGATGTACCCTAGTAATAAATTGGTAGTCCAAGCAGATTCTAATAGCAACAATAATTGACACCAGTGTCAAAACAGCAGGTTGACAAATGTAACCTTACCAAGACTAAAGTACATTGATAGCTTTAGTTTAATAAAAAGTAGCATTGCTTTTAAACTGGGAAAACATAAACCATTCAATGACAGAATTGAGGCACTGGCTAATCATTTGGGAAAACAATAAGTGTGAATTCTACCTCATTGTTTAAAATAAAATAAATTTTAGTTGTTTCAACTTTTTTTTTTAATTTTTTTTTTATTTTTTTGAGTTGGAGTCTCACTCTGTCACCCAGAGTGGAGTGCAGTAGCCGCTCCCGGCCACCGCAGCCTCGACCTGCTGGGCTCCGGCGATCCTTCCGCCTCAGCCTTCCAAGTAGCCGGAATTGCAGGCATGCGCTGTCACGCCCGGCTGATTTTTTGATTTATTGTAGAGATGAGGTCTTGCTGCCCAGGCGGGTCTCGAACCCGCGGGCTCAGGCAATCCACTCACCTCAGCCTCCCAAAGGCGCGGGATGACAGGCTGAGCCACCGAGCCCGGCTGTTTCAATTATTTTAAGTGAAACTATAAAGACTCTGAAAGAAAATACAAGAGGGAAATGTATATTTTTCTAAGCGTAACATGACATCCAGAAACCAAAATGGAAAAAAATAAATTTGACTATATAAAAGCAAACATTTATTATGCCTGAAAAAAAACAAAGTAAAAGATAAAATCTTTTATAACACATATCCTTTAATAAACAAATAACACTGGCTAAAAAATAGCCAATTTACAGAAGACACACAAAAGGCAAATAAACCTATGAAAAGATGCTCAATCACCTAATAACTGAAAGAAATACAAATTAAATCACAATGACATAAGTCTATTTTCTCATTATAAAGTTGTTAAGATTTTTAAAAATACTCAATGTTTAGCTGTGGTAACAGATAACACTGTTGGTAATAGTGTAAATGGATATAACATTGGGGGAGAGGCAGCCGTGGAGTTAACTAAAAATCAAAAACTGTACTAACCTGTATGCATAGATATTCATGTGAAGGTTGTTTAGGTTGATGGAAACACTCCGCAACAGTGGAAATTATAAACAACGCAAGGATTCATTAAGAGAAGAAAATTAATTTGAATGCTTTTACGCTGTGGAGTATTAAACAGCTGTTTTTATTTTTTAATGAGATGGAATCTCTGTGTATTTATGTGGAAACATGGTCGTATGTGTTAAGTCAGAAATGAAATTCGAATGGAGATTATTCAGAGAACTAAAAGAAGGTCTGCCACCTGACCCCGCAATCCCACTACTAGGTATCCACCCTAAGGAACAGAGGTTATTATATCAAAAAGACGCCTGCACCGGCATGTTCATCGCAGCACAATTCACAATTGTAAAGATGTGGAGTCGCCCTAAATGCCCATCGAGCGATCAGTGGGTAATGAAAATGTAGTCGATATACACCATGGGAAACTGTGTAGCCATAAAAAAGAATGAAATCGTGTCCTTTGCAGCAATATGAATGGAGCTGGAAATTATCATCCTCAGCACACTGACTGCGAAACAGAAAACCAGACACCACATATTTTCACTCACATGTGGGAGCTAAATGATCACAAGGACGGAAAGAACAGACACTGGAGACACCAGTAAGAGGGCTGGGGGAAGGCGGTTTCAGGGTTAAGAGTCTGTCTTTGGGACACAACACTCACTGTCTGGGGAATGGGCCAGTTGAGACACGATCCCCACCACTACACAATCTGTCCGTGTAACAAATGTGTATGTGCACTCCCACATCTAAAAACATTGCATATAATATATACATTATATATAGTAGAAAATCAAAGGCGCATACACCGAAATGTTAACAGAGATGATTTCCAAGAGGTGAAATGACAGGTTCACGTCATCATCGGGCTTACATGTTTCTGAACCTCATTCCTAACATAAATATTTATGTGAATAAGGTGAGCATCTCGTGAATCACTCATGCTGGTTCTCTGCTCATCGGGTCTGACGCTCTTGACTGTGTGTTTTGGTTTCACAGGGCAGACGGATCCTCCATCCAGTTCCGGTTTCTATCGTTAACCGTCCTGCTGCATACGTACGTGCCGTTTTGAAATGTAAGAGTCCTTCTCTTTGAAATCATGGCAAAAGCATTGCTCTCATTTAACTTCTGACTGTATGTGTCCTGACTGACATGCTCATTCCATGTACATTCAGGATGCATGTTTGCTACGTGGACATCTTGTGTAGTGATGGGAATTGAAGTGATGGGGGAGAAGAATTCTTTTAAGTCAGGGTCTCACTCTGTTGCCCAGTGGCACAATCACAGCTAACCACAGCCTCAACCTCCTGGGCTCAGGCAATCCATCTGCCTCAGCTTCCCAAGTAGCTGGGACTACAGGTACAAGCCACCACGCCCAGCTAAGTGTTTTCTTTTTTCTTTCTTTCGGTTGTTTTTTTGTTTTTGTTTTGGTAGAGATGAGGTCTTGCTATGCTGCCTAGGCTGGTCTTGAACTGGGCTCAAGCAATTCTCTCACCTTGACCTCCCAAAGTGCTGGGACTACAGGCATGAGCCACCACACCCAACTGAGAATTTTTCTTTTAAGAGCTCCTGTATTTTTTTGTTTGGGTTTTGGTTAGAAGAGAACAACATCCAGACTGAGTATAGTTAGAACAAGACTCATAATCCAGAGATCATTGGCTCTGGAACACTTCCTGTGTATCACTAGTAGATACTTTCTGCTCTACCCCATCCATACTCTAAAGTGGTTTCCTGACCTCAAAGAAAATTGCTTGGTGCTGTGGCAAAGACAGATAGGACACGTCCTAGAGAGTAATGCTGTTGGCTACGGTTGTGAATTTAAGACAGTTTTCCAAATCTTGGACAATTTCTGTAGTCTAGGATTGACTGGAAAGAACGGGAATAAATAAGAAGAGGCATGAGTTCAGAGGAAGGCCCAGAATGGAAAAATACTAACATGTTAAGTGAGCCATTAAAGAACGTATAATACTCTCTAATATTTGGTCTAGCACAGACTTGGTCAACATCCTGAATACCATGAGGTTTCAACTCGGATGATATTTCTTCATTAAAACATAAATTAATCGTTAAAAATGAATAGCAATTAAGTATTCTGAAAGTTCCTCCCTTGGTCAACTTTGCTATAAGACATCTATTCATCAAAGCAAGTGATACGTGTATTCCCTCATTCTGCAATAGTCACATATTAGTAACTCAAAGGGGAGGGGTTGGATTAAAAATCTTCACGAAAAATTAAAGATACACAATAACATTCTAAAATCCAAACTGAACCCATGAAAAAATATTAAAATCCTGAATTATCAAGTCTAAAGAGACATTTACACATCAAACTCCTTTCTTGTTAAGATTTAAGAAATGTAATCAAGGATCAGAAAGCCATAGGACTCTTCAAAAAACAGTTAGTATGATCAAAAGTAAACAACAGACATGGAGGAGGGAGATAAATAAGGAATCTAGGATCTACAAGGAACTCAAATGCGCTGAAAAGAAAAAAACAAACAGCCCCATTACAAAGTGGGCAAAAGATATGAATAGACAGTCCTCAAAAGAAGACATACAAGCAGACAACAGATACATGAAGAAGTGTTCAACCTCACTAGTCATCAAGGAGATAGAAATTAAAACTACACTGAGATATCATCTAACTCCAGTCAGAATGGCAATCATCAATAACTCAAAAAATAGCACATGCTGGAGAGGATGTGGCAAAAAGGGAACACCTCTACATTGTTGGTGGGAGTGTAAACTAGTGCAGCCTCTGTGGAAACAGTGTGGCGATTCCTAAAAGTTCTAAAAATAGACTTTTCATATGACCCCGCAATCCCCGTACTGGGAATATACCTGGAAGAACTCAAATCACTCTATAAAAAAGATACCTGCACAGGTATGTTTACCGCAGCCTTGTTCACAATAGCAAGAACATGGAACCAACTGTGCTACCTATCACTAGAGGACTGGATAAAAAAATGTGGTACATATACACAATGGAATATTACACACCCATAAAGAAGAACAAAATCGTGAACTTCTCAGCAACCTGGATGGAATTAGAGTCCATAATACTGAGTGATCTTTCGCAGAAACAGAGAACTGAGTATCACATGTTCTCACTCATAAGTGGACCATGAACAACTGCCATAATACTATAAGAAGAGGATTGACAGTAGAGGGAAACTGTGGGAGGGAGGGGGACAGGGAGGTAGGATTGACAGTAGTCGAAATCTGCCTGGGGAAGGGGGGCACACCTCATCAACAAGGGTACCCACACAATGAATATTTGTATACCTAGCCCTAAATTGTACCTCACAGTTTTAAAATTCAAAATATTTAAAGTCAAAAAAAAAAATAAAACATAAATTAATAGTTAAAAAAATTAATAGCAATTAATTATTCTGAAAGTTCCTCCCTTGGTCACCTTTGCTGTAAGACATCTATTCATCAAAGCAAGTGATAAGAGTATTACCTAATTCTGCAATCATTACATATTAGTAAACTCACAGAAGAGGAGTTGGATTAAAAATATCCACGAAATCCAAAAACAACCACTGGGAAGAGGATGGTGCTGGATAAACTGGATGACCACATGCAGAAGATTGAAACAGGACCCCTACCTATCCACATACATAGAATTAACTCTAAATGGATGAAAGACCTAAACATAAAACCTCAAACTATAAGAATTTTAGAAAGCACAGGAGACACCCTTATAGAAATTGGAACTGGCAACCAATTCTTGATCAGAACCCTAAATGTCCATACTTTAAGAAATAAGATAGACAAGTGGGACCTCATCAAACTAACAAGCTCCTGCAAAGCAAAAGAAACCATCAAGAGAGCAGGGAGACAACCCACAGAAGGGGAAAAAATATTTGCCAACTGTATATCTGACAAAGGCCTAACATCTAGGATCTACAAGGAACTCAAATGCACCAAAAGGAAAAAAAGAAAAAAAAAAAGCCCCTTTTAAAAGTGGGTAAAAGGCATGAATAGACACTTCTCAAAAGAAGATATACGGGCAGCCAACAGACACATGAAAAAGTGCTCAGCCTCACTCATCATCAGAGAAATGTAAATCAAAACCACATTGAGATACACCACCTAACCCCTGTAAGACTGGCCATCATTAATAAAACAAAAAACAACAGATGCTGGTGAGGATGTGGAGAGAAAAGAACGCTTCTACACTGCTGGTGGGAATGCAAGCTAGTGCAACATCTCTGTAAGACAATGTGGTGATTTCTGAAAGAACTAGAAATTGACCTTCCATATGACCCAGCAATTCCCCTATTGGGACTATACCCAGAGGAACTCAAATCATTCTACAAAAATGATACCTGCAAATGTATGTTTGTTGCAACTCTATTCACAGTAGCAAAAACATGGAACCAACCATGTTGCCCATCGAAGCTGGACTGGATAAGAAAAAATGTGGTACATATACACAATGAAAAATTATGCAGCCATAAATAAGGACAAACATATGGGCTTCGCAGCAACTTGGATAGATTTGGAGTCAATTATACTCAGTGATCTATCACAGAAACAAAGAACAGAGTACCATATGTTTTCACTCATAAGCAGATCTTGAATAATTATCATAATACTATAAGAAACGGATTGGCAGTAGTGGGAAACTGTCAGGGGAGGGGAATGGGAGTGGCAGTTGAGAGAAACTGCTAGGGAGGGAGGGGCACATCTCATCAACAAGGGCACCTGCATAATCAACGTTTGAATACCTAACCCTGAATTGTACCCCACATCCTTATAATAGAAAATACATAATTAGTTAAAATTAAAAAAATAAAATTTAAAAAATATTCACAAAAAATTAAAGATACACAATAACATTCTAAAATCCAAACTGAACCCATGGAAAAATATTAAAATCCTGAATTATCAAACCTAAAGAAACATTTACACATCAAACTCCTTTCTTGTTAAGATTTAAGGAATGTAATAAAGGATCAGAAAGTCATATGACTCTTCAAAAAACAGCAAGTATGATCAAAATTAAACAACAGACATGGAAGAGGGAGATAAGTAATCAGGGAGTTTCTGTTTCTTTGCTGGACAATGTTCAACCTAACTGCTTTTTACTGCAAAAAATAGATCTTGAGAGCACTTCCAAAATGGCAGAAAAAAGCCAGTCATAGTGGCTCATACCTATAATCCCAGCACTTTGGGAGACATAGGTGGGAGGACTGCTTGAACCCAGGAGTTCAAGACTAGCCTGGGCAACACAGAGCGATCTCATCTCTATAAACAAGATTAAAATTAGTCACAAGTGGTGGTACACACCTCCAGTCCCAGCTACTCAAAAGGCTGAGGCAGGAAGATTGCATGAGCCAGGAATTCAAGGTTGCGATGAGCTATGAGCACACCACCACACTGTAACCTGGATAACAGAGAGATACTTTGTCTCTTTAAAAATTTTAAATAAATAAATAAATAAAATGGCAGAAAAGAAACTCCCAAAATCCACTCTTTCATAAAAATAAAAAGAACATGGCAAACTCTTCGGGTCTCCACCCACTGTGGGAGATTTTCTGTCCTCTTAATAAATCCTGCTTTAAAAATAAATAAATAAATAAATAACAAGAACAGGCTGGGTGTAGTGGCTCATGCCTGTAATCCCAGCACTTTGGGAGGCCAAAGCGAGAGGATCACTTCATGTCAGAAGTTTGAGACCAGCCTGGGCAACATAGCAAGATCCTATCTCGACAAACAGAATTTTTTTTTAAACAAAGAACTTTAGCAGAAAGTGATAAACCTTTCCAGAACTCTGGAAATAAACTAAATTTCACAAAAATTTAAATGTGTTTGTCTACTCAAGAAAAATATCTGCATATCTGTAAGAAAAACAAAATTTTTACTTGAGTTATTTCTATGTTAGCCTCATCAGAGGGTTCATACCAATAAGAACATTTGTTTAAAAAAAAAAAAGGAAAAGAAGCAAATAGAAATGTTGAAGGACAATAACTGAAATGAAAAATCAGTAGTGGGACTCAACAATGGATTTGGTCTGGTCAAACAATTAACAAACTTGAACATAGGTTAGCAGAGATTATTTAATCTTCATAAAAGAAAGAAAGAAATGAAGAAAAATCAAAAACCTGTGAGACACCATGAAGTGTACCAACATATATATGTAGAGCCCTAGAGAGAGAGAGATCAGAAAGAATATTTGAAGAAAGAATGCCCTAAAACTTGCCAAATTTGATGAAAACCATTAGTCTAAACATCTAACAAGTTCAACAAACTCCAAGTATGATAAGTTCAAAGAACTTTATTATTTATTTATTTATGATTTATGATACACCATAGTCAAACTGTCAAAACCACAAAGACTTGAAAGCAACAAGAAAAGTGATTCATTACATTCAAGAGATCTGCAATAAGGTTTTTGGTTTTTTTTTTAGTTGGAGTCTCAGTCTGTCGCCCAGGCTGGAGAGCAGTGGCACACTCACAGCCACCCCAGTGTCAATCTGCCGGGCTCTGGCAATCCTTCCACCTCAGCCTTCCAAGTCGACAGAACCACGACACATGCTACCACATCCATCTAATTTTTGTTTTAATTGTAGAGATGAGGTTTCATCAAGTTGCCAGGGCTGGTCTTGAACCCACAGGCTCAGGCAATCCACTCACTTCAGCCCCCCAAAGTGCTGGGTTGAGCCATAGAACCTGATCTTGCAGTAAGATTACTGACTGACTCTTCATCAGAAATTATAGAGACTGAAAAATGGTGGGATAACATTCCCACTGAAGAAAAAGAAAAAAAGAAAAAAAAAAATTTCAACCAAGGATTTTATACCTAGCACTACTATCCTTCAAAAACCTAGGAAAAATTAAAACATCTCCAGATAAACAAAAACTGAGAGAATTCATCACCAACAATTCTTTCATATAAGAAATATTGAGGAGAGTTATCCAAGTTGATACGAAAGGACACTAGACAATAGTTAGAATTCACATGAAGAAATAAAGAGCACCAATAAAGGTAACATATAAATAAATATTAAAATACAAGATAAATGTATTTTTGTTTGTAATTCTTTTTATTTTTATTTTTTGAGTTGGAGTCTCTCACTCTGTTGCCCAGGCTACACTCACGGCCACCACAGCCTTGACCTGCTGGGCTCAGGTGATCCTTCTGACTCAGCTTTCCAAGAAGCTGGAACTACAGACATGTGCCACCATGCCTGGATAATTTTTTTATTTATTGTAGAGATGAGGCCTCACCAAGTTGCCCAGGCTGGTCTCAAACCTGTGGGCTCAGGCAATCCTCTCACCTCAGCCTCCCAAGTGCTGGGATTATAGACGTGAGCCACTGTGCCTGACCTTGTTTGTAATTCCTTTCTTCACCTATCTAATTTAAAAGACAACTGCATGCAGCAATAATTAGATGATCCTATAATGTATAAAGGTGTAATTTGCATGAGAATAATAGCACAAAGAATGCAGAGATGAAACAAACTTATATAGAAACAAATTTTTTGTATATTTTTTACCTTAACTTGGTATTGATCCAGATTTTTATAAGTTGTTAATTATAATCTCCAGAATAACCAGTAGGAAAGCAACTACAAAATATAGTTAAAAATGAAAAAAGGAAGCCTGGCACAGTTGTTCATGCCTGTAATCCCAGCAGTTTGGGAGGTCAAGGTAGGAGGATTGCTTGAGCCCAGGAGTTCAAGGCCTGCCTGGGCAACATAGCGAGAAGTTGTCTCTACAAAAAACACAAAAACTTAGCCAGGTATGTTGCTGCACACTTGTAGTCCCAGCTTCTTGGGAGCCTGCGGCAGGAGGATCACCTGAGCCCAGGAATTCAAGCCTGCAGTGACCTATGATTATGCCACTGCACTCCAGCCTGCATAACAGTGAGACTACGATGCAAAAGAAAAACAAATGAATAAATAAATAAATAAACAAACAAACTGTACTTTCAAATACAGAAAAAGAAAGAAAACCATGTTGTCTTTAAGATACATACTTGATTCAAGGACAAAAAAAGTTGGCAACCAAAGGATGATGAAAGGGATATAATGCATATGCATAAAGTAACCAAAAGAGAGCTTGAGTGACTATACTAATATCAGACAAAATAGACTTTAAGAAGGACATTTTATGATGATAAAAGGATAAGACCATCAAAAATATTAAAAATTATAAACATGCATACATATAACAGCAGAATCTAAAAATACATGAAGTAAAAACTGACAGAACTGCAGCAAGATCATCAATTAAATAATAATAATTGGAGACCTCAATACTTCACTTTCAATAATGAATAACCAGGCCAAAGGTCAAGAAGGAAATAAAAGGCCTGAACAACACTAAAAATCAAGTAAGGCCCAACAGACGTCTAAATAGCACTTTGTCCAACAACAGAATATACTTTTTTTCCAAGTACACATGGAACATTCTTCAGGATAGACCATATGTCTGGCCATAAAACAAGCCTCCATAAATTAAAAAAGAATTTACATAATATAAACAGCATCAGATAAGGTGCAATAGTAGCTCATGCCTATAAATCCAGCACTTTGGGAGGTCGAGTTAGGGGGATTGCTTAAGGCCAAGAGTTCAAGACAAGCCTGTGCAAAATAGTGAGACCCTGTTTCTACAATTTTAAAATGTATGTCCTCTAACCAAAGGGGAATAAAATTAAAATGAACACATGAAGGAACTTTAAGAAATTCACAAATATGTGGAAACTGAGCAGCATACTGCTACATAAACCAATGGATCAAAGAAGAACTCTCTAGGGAAATAAGAAATTACTTTGAGATAAACGAAAATGGGGGGAAAAAACACCAAAATTCATGGACACAATGAAGACAGTGTTTAGAGGGAAATTTATAACTGTAAATGCCCATGTTTTAAAAATAGAGAACTCTACTCAACAGCAAGAAAAACAAAAATCCTTGAAATAAAGAGCAAAGGATCTAAACAGACATTTCTCAAAAGAAGACATACAAAAGGCCAACAGATATGTGAAAAAAAGTTCAATATCGCTAATCATCAGGAAAGTACAAATCAAAACCCCAATGAACGTCACCTCACACTTGTTAGAATGACTATAATAAAAAAGATGAAAAATAACAAGTGCTTAAAAACTCTCTGAAGAAAACCTAGGAGTAAATCAAAATCTTTATGACCTTAGGACCAGGCAATGCTTTCCTGGATATGACACCACTTTATAATATATTTTTTTTTTGAGTGGGAGTCTCACTCTGTCGCCCAGACTGGAGTGCAGTGGCCGCTCCCGGCCACCGCAGCCTCGACCTGCCGGGCTCCGGCGATCCTTCCGCCTCAGCCTTCCAAGTAGCTGGAACTACAGGCAGGCGCTATCACGCCCGGCTGATTTTTGATTTATTGTAGAGATGAGGTCTCGCCAAGTTGCCCAGGCGGGTCTCGAACCCGCGGGCTCAGGCAGTCCACTCACCTCAGCCTCCCAAAGGTGCGGGATTACAGGCTGAGCCACCGAGCCTGACTACCACTTTATAATATTAAAAACATTTGTGCTTCAGAGGACACTATCAAGAAAGTAACAGACAATCCACATAATGAGAGAAAATATTTGCAAATCATATATCTTACAAGGAATTTGAATTCGGAATACATAAACAACTCTTAAAACACAACAATAAAAAACAAATAACCCAATTTAAAAATAGAGGAAGACTTTAATAGCCATTTCTCCAAATAAGATATACAAATAGCCAATAAGCACATGAAAAGATGCTCAGTATCAGCAGCCATTAGAGAAATGCAAATCATAACCATAATGAGATATCACTTTATACCTACTAGTACTTTGAAAAATAGTTGGGCAATTCCTTAAAATGTTAAACACAGAATTTCTACATAACCCAGCAATTTCAGTCTTAGAGAAAACTGAAAATATATGACCACACAAAAACCTCTCCTAGACTGTTCATAACAGCATTATTCATAACAAGCAAAAACTAAGAATAATCCAAATGTTAACCAACTGATGAATGGATAAACACTATTGTATACCCATACAATGGAATATTGTTCAGCCATAAAATAAAATGAAGTACTGATACATACTACGACGAGGTGAAATCTGAAAACATTATCATTATGCCAAATGAAAGAACCAGTCATAAAAGACCACATATTATATGAATCTGTTTATATTAAATGTCCAGAATAGGGAAATCCATAAAGTCAAAAAGTAGATTCGTGTTTTCTGGGTTTAAAGAAGATAAGAGCCGGCTCAGTGGCTCAGCCTGTAATTCCGCACCTTTGGGAGGCTGAGGTGAGTGGACTGCCTGAGCCCGTGGGTTCGAGACCCGCCTGGGCAATTGGCGAGACCTCATCTCTACCATGAATCAAAAAATCTGCCAGGCGTGGCAGCGTATGCCTCTAATCCCAGCTACTTGGAAAGCTGAGGCGGAAGGATCGCCGGAGCCCAGCAGGTCAAGGCTGCGGTGGCCGGGAGCGGCCAAAGCACTCCAGTCTGGGCAACAGAGTGAGACTCCAACTCAAAAAAAAAAAGAAAAAAAAATTAATTTGATAATGCATGTTCAACTTTGTGGATATACTAGAAACAACTGAATTGTACACTTTAAAAAGGTAAATGTTGCAGGGCACGATGGTTCAAGCCTGCAATCTCATGACTTTGGGAGGCCAAGGCAAGAAGATCACCTGAGCCCAGGGGTTCGAGACCAGCCTGGGTAACATGGCGAGACCTCATCTCTACAATAAATCAAAAAATTCGCTGGGTGTGGTAGCATGAGCCTGTAGTTCCAGCTACTTGGAAGACTGAGGCAGAAGGATTGCCTGAGCCCAGAAGGTTGAGGCTGCAGTGGCCACGTGCCATTGCACTCCAGCCTGGGCAACAGAGTAAGACTCCGACTCAAAATAAATAAATAAAAATAAACAAAAAGGTTAATTTTCTGCTATGTGAATTGCATCTCAATTTATATCTCAAGTGGATTTCGAAGGACTTAGCTGACAGGCACAATACTCTGGGACAGGCTGGAGTTATAGGGTTAAGACAATAAAATCAGGTTAATCTTATATTAGTAGTTCTCATGAAAATGGGATTATGTTCCTGACCTATTTTAAAGCTTGTCAATCTGAAAGCCTGTCAGCTAAGAAAATCCAGGACTCCACAGCTTTGTAAAAACACAAAAGCCTATGGAAGCGGTACAAATGGGTTAATAACTAAAACAGTGTGATTTTTTTCACCTATCAGCAGCTCTGGGGTCTTCAGCAAGACGCTTAAACTCTCAAATCTTCAGGTGTCACTTCTGTAAAATGGAGAGGACAAAAGTGCCTACTGCGCTTCACAGAGTTGTTGAGATAATTAAATGAGATTTCACAGGTGTACACTGCCAGGCACACGGAAAAGATCTGATGGATGCTGGCTGCCCTTGAAGATCCATCTGAATTATTCTGCAAAGGGAAGGGAACAGCTTAGGCATGCTGACGCCAGTCTTCCTTACATATTAGCTGGGTGCCCTTTAATGGGAACGAGCAGGTGTTCCGCTCCCCACAGGAATGTTCCTTGAACTCAACTGCCACCTGCCACCAGTTCCACCACTTTCTGGTCAGTCATGCTGGGACAGCAGTGTTCGCCTGCTCAACTTGTCCACTGTCCTTGGAGGAAGCCTTTCTCCCAGGCCTGCCCCACTCATCACCATGTCACCCGAGGGCAATCCCCTGGGAACCTGTTTTGCAAGTTTTGGACAATGGATTATTATATTGCTTCTTCTGACAGAGAATGAGGGATTATGCCACAGAGGAACCAAGTGTCTTCCCCGAAGTCTCAAATAGTGTGCTCTTTCCAATCTGTACTGAATCTCATTCAAAAGAGATAAAAGCGTGTTAAATTTTGAGTCCACAAGACTAGAGAGCCAGACAGATCTGGATATATTGAACTAGGCAAAGAGTTTCCTTCCTCTGTCCCTTATTATCCTTGACTTTGAAATGACTAACGTGAGAATTAAATAAAACAATGAAAGTAAACATTTTCTATAGCTTAAAAAACTGTATTTATTATATGTATACTTTTCTTTGAAGCATAGATACAGATTTATAGCTATGTTTTTCTCACCAATAGTTACACTCTTCCAAATTTCTGGTTTTCTGATTTTAAAAAAATGGGGTGTTACGGAGTTAAAGGACACTTTGCTTAGAGAGGGGAATTGAAGAATCAATAATTATTAATAAAAAAACAAGAAAAAAAACTTTTCTTTGGAGCACTGGATTCCTGATACCTGTTTGCAGAATAAGTGAAATCCTGACTTTCGTACAACAGCTTTGGGGTAGCCTAACCTATAAATTTATTTTTGAATAATTGTTGAGTTTATTACACGGAGTTTAAAATTTGCTAGGCAGTTTGGCCAACATACTGTATATTCTAGCAAAGCACACTGTATCTGGCTGCTAAACCACTCATTCACCCACCACAGTGATGTAAGGTTTCTGAAACACCCCTACTTCTATTGAGAAAAAGACTAGAAACAGTTATTTGCTAATTATGTGATAGTTTAGAGAAGCGGTATTTCTTTTTAATATTGTGAAGTAGCTCACTGAAGAATTGGCAGCTTTGGGGTCTTCCTATAGCACACAACTACATGTCATCTCCTTAAAATAGTCAATTCCTTGTTTTGTTCACTATGTGCTTGGTGCTACCACAAAAAAAAATTTTTTTGAGCCGGGCTCGGTGGCTCAGCCTGTAATCCCCCGCCTTTGGGAGGCTGAGGTGAGTTGATTGCCTAAGCCCGCGGGTTCGAGACCCGCCTGGGCAGCGAGACCTCATCTCTACAATAAATCAAAAAATCAGCTGGGCATGGTGGCGCATGCCTGTAATTCCGGCTACTCGGAAGGCTGAGGTGAAAGGATCGCCGGAGGCCAGCGGGTCGAGGCCGCGGTGGCCGGGAGCGGCCCCTGCACTCCAGTCTGGGCGACAGAGTGAGACTTCAACTCAAAAAAAAAAAAAAAAAATTTTTTATTTTTGAAGTCCTTTTTAGAAATTAGACTGCCAATATTTTGGAATTGTTTTATTGATATGTAATAGTTGTACATATTTGGAAATATGTGATATTTTGTTATATGTATATAGTGTGTAATGATCAAATTAGTGTAATTGGGATATCTATTACCTCAAACATTTATCTTTTCTTTGTGTTGGAAACATGACAGATCTTCTCTTCTAGCTATTTTGAAATATACAACAAATTTTTGTCAACTCTGATTTTTGTTAACCCTACTGTACTACCGAATACTACAACTTATTCTTCTGTCTACCTGTGTTTTTGCATCCCTTAATGAACTTAGAAATAGACAGAGGGGGCCGGACTTGGTGACTCAACCTGTCATCCCACCACTTTGGGTGGCTGAGGCAAGTGAATTGCCTGAGTCCCCCGGGGTTCGAGACCAACCCAGGCAACTTGGCAAGACCTCGTCTCTACAATAAATAAAAAATTAGTCAGGTGTGGTAGTGCATACCTGTAGTTCAGGCTACTTGGAAGACTGAGGTGGAAGGATCACCAGAGCCCAGCAGGTCAATGCTGGATTGGCTGTGAGTGTGCCTCTGCACTCCAGCCGGGCCACAGAATGAGACTCCGACTCAAAAAAAAAAAAAAAGAAAAGAAAAGAAATAGAAAGGGAGGCAGGGAGGGAGGAGGGAAGAAGGGAGGGAGGGAGGTGTTGGGGGGAGGCGGGAGAGAGAGAGAAAAAAAATGCCAAAAAAATTTTCCCTGAACAGGAACACTGGTTGTTACTGTGCACTAATGGAGCTCTTGTGCGTTTTTCGTACCACCTGTTCTGCTACTTTCACGACAAAGGAGCCTCCTTGCTCCCTTCATAGACAAGCACTGATGACAGACTCCTGCTCTTATCCTAAAGGTTTTCCACAGCCACAGAGTCAACACTCGTATCAGAAGCAAGACTCTGGACTATTGCATTTTGAGAAGATTTTGACTAGAAATGCAGAAGTAGCACTTCTCTATCACTCATAAGAGAAAAAGTCTTAAAAGCTTTCGGGACTAGGAGAAGAAGTTTTACTTTTTCCGAGAGAAAATGAAAATTCATTCCTGTTTAACTGAAAAAAAAAAGATTGTCCTTTAGTTGTACTACCTGTCAATGTTTTGTAATTACAGGAACAAAATAAATCTTTTTATTTATTTGTTTATTTGAGTTGGACTCTCACTCTGTCACCCAGGCTGGAGTGCAGTGGCACACTCACGGCCACGGCAGCCTCAGCCTGCTGGGCTCAAGTGATCCTTCTGCCTCAGCCTTCCAAGTAGCTGGAATTATGGGCACATGCCACCATACCTGGTTGATTTTTTGATTTATTATAGAGATGAGGTCTCGCCAAGTTGTTCAGGCTGGTCTCGCACCCATGGGCTCAGGCAATCCTCTCACCTCGGCCTCCCAAAGTACTGGGATTACAGGTGTGAGCCACCGCACCCAGGCATAAATCTTTTTATTAAAAATGTAGAGTCACCATTATGGTTACTATTGAAAAATAACATACATGCTTTTTTGGATAAGGGACCAATTAAAAAGATTAAAAAGCAGGGATTGGCATCCTTTGAACTTAAAAAAAATATAGGCCCATGCCACAGGTCTAGGTCTCATGTTTGGTTCAGAATAAGCCATCTTAAAATAGTTCACGGAGTTTGACATTTCTTGCCAACAGTAGTATCACACAGAGTAGTTTCACTGCCCTAAAACTCCTCTGTGCTCCATATTTCAGTCTCCCCTCCCTCCCAAGCCGTTACAACCACTGAGCCTTTTACTGTCTCTATAGTGTTTTATTTTCAGAATGTATAGTTGGAATTATACAGCCTTTTCATATTTGCTTTTTTCACCTAATAATATGCATTTATGGTTCCTCCATGTCTTGATAGCTCATTACTTTTTAGTACTGAATAATATACCATTGTTTGGATGTACCACAGTTGATGTATCTATTTATCTACAAAAGAACATCTCAGTTCCTTCCAAATTTTGACAATTATAAATAAAACAGCTCATACGCAAGTTTTGTGCGAACATAGGTTTTCAGCTCATTTGAGAAAATACCAGCATGCACAATTACTGGATTTTATGGTAAGAGTAGACTTATTTTTGTAAAAAAAAAAAAAAAAGACCAAACTGT
Organism: Cephalopachus bancanus; assembly: GCA_027257055.1. Lineage (NCBI taxonomy): Eukaryota > Metazoa > Chordata > Mammalia > Primates > Tarsiidae > Cephalopachus > Cephalopachus bancanus. Next base: position 3,049,869 of record JAPVLO010000140.1, read on the forward strand.
CTTCCAGACTGGCTGTACCATTTTTCATCCCCACCAGTAATGAATAAGAACACCCATTGCTTCACATTCTCATCAGAATTTAGAGTTGTCAGTGCTCTGAATTTTGGCCATTCTAAAAGGTGTGTAGCGATATTGTGCTGTCGCTCTAATTTGCGTCTCTCTGATGACATGATGTGAAGCATCTTTTCATTTGCAAACTGCATATTTTCTTTGGAGAAGTGTTTGTTATCTCCTTTGCCCATTTTGAAAATCAGTGGTTGATTTTCTTATTGAGTTTTAAGAGTCTTTGTATATTTTGTATAATTGTCCTATATCAGATGCATCATTTGCAAATATTTTCTCCCAGTCTGTTTTTGTCTACTCTCTCTCGATAACGTATTTTAAAGAGCGGACGTTTCAGTGTAATAAAGTCCAGTTTTCAATTCTCTCTTTCATGGTTCATGCCTTGGTGTTAGACCAAAAATGTCATCATCATACACAAGGTCATGATCTCTTGTTATTTTCTAGAAGCTTTGTAGGTTTGCTTTTTGCAGTTAAGTCTATGATTTGTTTTGAGTTAATTTTTAGGAAATGTGTAAAATCTGCGACTAGATTTTTTTTTTTTTTTTTTTTTTTTGCATGTAGATGCCAAGTTGTTATAGTATCATTTGGTGAAAAGACTGCCTTTTTTCCACGATATTGCCTTTGCTCCTTTGTCAAGGATCAGTCGATATCTATGTGGGTTTATTTCTGGGCTATTTAGTTCCATTTATCTATTTTTCCATTATTTTGCCAATGTCACACTGTCTTGATCATCATAGTTTATAGTAAGTCCTGAAGCCAAGTAGTTTCAGTCTTCTGATTCTTCTCATTCAATAATGTGTTGGCTATTCTGGATCTTTGTGGTTCTCCATATAAACTTTAGAATCATTTTGTTAGCATCTACAAAATAACTTGCTGAAATTTTAATTGATTTTGCATTGAATCTATCGATCAAGTGGTGAAGAATTGACAGCTTGAAAATATTGAGTCTTCTTTTCTGTGAATATGGACTACCACTACCTTTATTTCTTCTTGGATTTATTTCTTCTTTCTTTGATTTATTTATTGTTTGTTTATTATTTTTGTAGAGGGACATGGTCTTGCTCTGTCATCCTAGCCTCCCGAGTACTTGGGAACATAAGCGTGGGCCATTCCACCCAGCTAATTTTTCTTTTTAATTTTTGTGGAGACAGGATCTCACTATGTTGTCTAGACTGGTCTCAAACTCCTGGTCTCAAGTTATTCCCTGCCTCAGTGTTCCAAAATGCTGGGATTATAAGTGTGAGTCACTGTACCCAGACACTTCTTTGATTTCTTTTATCAGAATTTTGTGGTTTCCTTGTATGGATTTGGTACATATTTTGTTAGCTTTATATACAAGTATTTCATTTTTAAGGAGGGATGGTAAATTGTATTGTGTTTTAAATTTCAAATTCCACTTGTTTATTGCTGGTATATAGGAAAAGTGATTGATTTTTGTGTACTAATCTTGTATCCTACAACCCTGCTATAGTTGCTTATTAGTTCCAGGAGTGCCTTTGTCAATTCTTTCAGATGTTCTACATAGACAATCATGTCACCTGTGAACAAAGACAGTTTTGTTTCTTCTCAGTCAGTATACTTTTTATTTCCTTGTCTTGTCTTATGGCATAGCTAGGACTTCCAGTGTAATGTTGAAAGCAGTGGTGAGAAGAAACATCTTTATCTTGTTCCTAATCTTAGTTAAAAATCCTTAAGTTTCTCATCATTAAGTATAATGTTAGCAATAGGTTATTTTGTAAGTGTTCTTTACCAAGTTGAGAGAGTTCCTCTCTATTCTGACTTTATTATGAGTGAGTGTTGGGTATTTTCCTGCATCTATTCTTGCAATTATATAATTTTTCTTCTTTAGCTTATTGATGTCATGGACTACATTAATTGATTTTTTGAATAAATGTTAAACCAGCCTTGAATACTGGGATATATCCCATTTTTTTAAGGGTGTATAATCTTTTTCATACATTTTTGGATTCTATTGGTTAGTATTTTGTTGATCCTTTTTGCTTTTTAAATGCTGGATGATACAAGTTTATATCATAAAGAAATGGTTGTGAATCCATGGTTCAACTTTAATGTCATCCAGATGGATAAAACTTTGGATTGCCTTCTGGATATTTTCAGACTTCTTTATCAAAACCTCTGAGCAAGCTGAAAATAAAAGAAAACTTCCTTAATTTGATAAAGGTACACATGAAACACCTGCAGAAAACATACTTTATATTGAAAATATTAAATCCTTTTCATCTAAGTTTGAGAACAACATAAGGCTGTCTTCTATTATAATTTCTAGTCTATATTGTACTGAAGATCTTATGTTGATAAAATATTTACCTACACCAGGTCATCTACAGGACACAAAAAGCTCAAAGCATAAGAAAGAATGGAAGGAAGGAAGGAAGGAAGGAAGGAAGGAAGGAAGGGAAGGAAGGAAGGAAGAAAAAAACAGTAAACTGTGCTAAAAAATAATTACTATCCAGGAGCAGTGACTCATGCCTATAATCCCAGAACTTTGGGAGGCCGAGGTGAGAGGATTGCCTGAGCTCATGAGTTTGAGGTCAGCCTGGGCAACTCGGGGAGACCTCGCCTCTACAATCAATCAAAAAGTCAGTTGAGCATGGTGGCAAAGTCGAAGGATCACCTGAGCCCAGCAGGCTGGGGCTGCGGTGGCCATGAGCGTGCCACTGCGCTCCAGCCTGGGTGACAGAGTGAGACTCCGACTCAAAAAAAAAAAAAAATTACTTAGCCAAAGATGAACTTGTTGATCTGTCATGGATATTAAACAAAAATTTGACTACATTGGAATTTTTTGTTGTTTTTTTTGAGTCAGAGTCACTCTGTCGCCCAGGCTGGAGTGGTGAAGTGGCAGATTTTTTTTTCTTGGATGGTCACAAGTATGACAATCCCAGTTCACAAAACATATTATTGTGACTGGAATTTTCAAGATCAAGATAGGTAGATTTCTTTCAATGAACACCACAGTTTTTTAAGCTAAATTCCAACTGAAGGCCAGGCTCATTGGCTCAGTCTATAATCCCAGCACTTTGAGAGACTGAGGTGAGAGGATTGCCTGAGTCCAGGATTCGAGACCACCCTGGGCAACATGGTGAGATCTCATCTCTACAATAAAAAAAATTAGCCAGGCATGGTGGCGCGTGCCTGTAGTTCCAGCTACTTGTAAGGCTGAAGCAGAAAGATCACCTGAGGCCAGCAGGTTGAGGCCGTAGTGGCTGTGCGCACGCCACTGCATTCTGAGGTGCGTCCATGGGCGTCAGTGGATTGTAAAAATGTCTACCACACAGAAAAGCTTAAACACCACTGAACAGAAAAGTATGCGTTAGCATAGAAAACAGTGTAGCCAGGCAGCTCGTAGTTTTTCTGAAAAGGAAGTTGCAAAATAAATCTTTGACAATGACAGCAAAAGGTCCCTCAGTGTTGGAATCTTTTATGGGCAGTCTCATGAGATCGCTTATGGTCTGCGTTTCTCATCATAGCAACTGGAAGACTATGTGCTGCTTATTCTAATGCAAATGACCTCATCTACTAGCAATGATTTAGATCGAGAAGCTGCCCACATTATAGTTTGTGATCCCGATGGGATGTAACCCCACACATGGAATCAACCATTTCTTCAGTCCTTGGTTCCTTTTAGTGAAAAATAGTATTACTGTAATAGAGGACATTAAGATGTGACAGGAGGTCACATTGTTCCTGATCTCTTTCAATGGAAGAACTAAACAGTGTGTGTGTGTGTGTGTGTGTGTGTGTGTGTGTGTGTGTGTGTGTTGGTAAAGAAATGATATTTACAATTCAGTTGGAGCAGGTCAATGTTCCTACTAAAATTATTAATTTCCTCTAAACTAATATCTTATACAATCCTTTTCTTGACAAAATTAATATAATCATTTATTTATATTTCCAATAATTTAAACTAAAAATAATACAGTATCAGCCGGGGTAGTGGCTCACGCCTATAATCTCAGGACTTTGACAGGCAGAGGTGAGAGAATTGCCTGAATCCAGGGTTTTGAGACCAGCCTGGGCAATTTGGTGAGACCTCGTCTCTACAGCAAATCAAAAAATTAGCTGGGCATGGTGGTACATGCCTGTAGTTCCAGCTATACTTGGAAGGCTGTGGTGGAAGGATCACCTGAGCCCAGCAGGTTGAGACTGTGGTAGCTATGAGCATTCCACTGCACTCCAGTCTGGGTGACAGAGTGAGACTCTGACTCAAAACAATTAATAATAATAATAATAATATACAATATCAATGCAAATATGAATTCTGAGTATAATTGAAAACTTTCTTGTAATTTCTCTTGGTTTTAGAAGGTAGTTATTTTTAATTACTAATAGAAAAATTTCTACTCTTTTGAGATAATTTTAAAATCTTAGCAGACTTGTTTTTACACAATGGATTATTTGTCATCACCCTCTGACCCATCTATAGTGATTTAGTCGTTTTTTATTTTATTTTATTTTTATTTATGGGTTTTTTTTGAGTTGGAGTTTACTCTGTCACCCAGAATGGAGTGCAGTGGCCGCTCCCGGCCACCGCAGCCTCGACCCGCTGGACTCCAGCGATCCTTCCGCCTCAGCCTTCCAAGTAGCTGGAACTACAGGCATGCACTACCACGCCCGGCTAATTTTTGACTTGTTGTAGAGATGAGGTCTTGCCAAGTTGCCCAGGCGGGTCTCAAACCCGTGGGCTCAGGCAATGTAGTTTTTTTAATTACCTTTTGAAATGTAAAAAACATTTAATGTGAAATTCCCAAATTTATCAAAAAATTTTTTTGGAAAAAAAAATATAGCACTCAAAAATGAGCATAATACTAAAGAAAGGACTGACTCCTCCTCCCTGATCCTTTCCAGAATGTAGGTTTTTGCCTTCAACAGCTTTTCAAACCCTGGCCTCTAGCCCTAGCTTCTTACCAATTCCTGGCTCATCTAGCTTCTAAGTCCTTTTCTTTTTCGGCTTGGAATTCCACTAGGAAGAGAAAAAAATAATTATTGGTTTAAAAAGAATTTAACTTATTATTTTTTTTTTTTGAGTTGGAGTCTCACTCTGTGGCCCAGACTGGAGTGCAGCGGCCGCTCCCGGCCCCCGCAGCCTCGACCTGCTGGGCCCCGGTGATCCTTCCGCCTCAGCCTTCCTAGTAGCCGGAATTACAGGCATGCGCTACCATGCCCGGCTGATTTTTTTATTTGTTGTAGAGATGGGGTCTTGCCAAGTTGCCCGGGCGGGTCTCGAACCCGCGGGCTCAGGCCTTCCACTCACCTCAGCCTCCCAAGGCGCGGGATGACAGGCTGAGCCACCGAGCCCGGCTAAGAATTTAACTTATAAAATGTCTATAATTTTATTTACAGCCATTCTGGCTAAAAATCAGCAAGCACATGAAACTACAACATCCCTGCCTGTGGTCTTCTTTCCACAGCAGTTTGTGTGGCCTGGGAGCAAGGTGGAGTGAGTGAGGGAAACTGCACAAGGACTGTGGGCTTGGTATGAGACGCTCGGAGGCCGCTTTCGTGTCCTCCTCCTTATCTGCCCTCAGATCCTGGGCTTTGCTCCAACTCTGAGCTGTTGGGGAGTACAGACATGAGCCCTCTTCTATGATTGAAAGAAAAGATCCCTCTGTGCCTTCTGCCAGCTGGCACAGCCGCCCTCCTGTCTGTCTCTCCAATATCTTCACTCCTTTAACCCAGAAGCTAATCTAAACTCCTTACACAGGTTCATGAGGCCCCAAGTGGCTTTTTAAGAAAAGCAACCTAAGTGATTCATTTTCAAGAATGGCTTCACAAAAGTTGCTTAATGTATGGCAACCCCAGAAAGTACACATTCCTGGGAAATCCCTGAACAAACAAACCCCAGAAGCACTCTGACGTCTTAACATGGTAGCTGATCATCAGCCCTTTGTTCTTTTGATTCCTGGTTCTTCTCCTTCCTCAGGACATTTGGCAGGCCTTTTTTGCAGGCAGCAAAAGAGGGAAGGGGACAGCGAGTGCCTTATAAAGGAATAATAAAACATAGGTAACGTCCAGGGAGGTAGTCCGCCCCACAGTACTCAGCCAATGAAGAAATGAGGGAAGAACTTGCGCATTCGGGAATAAATTGCTTGCTGTAACCATGCCAGGGGTACCTGTCTACCAGACACATGATCTTGCAAGACTACCCTTACAGTCTCACTTCTGCTGCATTCCGCATCTCTGTATCCATCTTTGATTTTTGGACGCAAGAGTTTGTTTCTCATAGCTTGATTGACTTACCCCTACAACCTCACACGCATGCCCCATAGAGCATATCACACAATTGTGCGATGGCTGCATCTGCCTTCAGGTATTATTTTACTAAGGCTGCCATAACAAAATACCACAAACCACTTAAAAAAAAAAAAAAAGGCCAGGCACAGTGGCTCACGCCTATAATCCCAACACTTTGGGAGGCCGAGGTGAGAGGATGGCCTGAGTCCATGGATTCAAGACCAGTCTGGGCAACTTGGCGAGATCTCATCTCTACAACAAATCAAAAAAATTCGCTGGGCATGGTGGCTCGTGCCTGTAGTTCTAGCTACTTGGAAGGCTGAGGCAGAAGGATCACCTGAGCCCAGCAAGTTGAGGCTGCAGTGGCCGTGAGCAGCGTGCCACTGCACTCCAGCCTGGGTGACAGAGTGAGACTCCTACTCAAAAATAAAAAAAAAGAGAGAGAGATTTACTGTCTCACAGTTCCAGAGGCTAGAAATTCAAGATCAAGACATCAACAAGGCTGGTTCTTCCTGAGAGCCATGATGGAGAATCTGTCTCCTGTCTCTCCCCTAGTTTCTGGTGGTCTGCTGGCAATCTTTGGCATTCCTTGGCTGATAGAAAAATCACCCCGTGTGTATCTTCACATTTGTTTCCTTCTGTCTGGGTCTGTTGTGTGCACAAATCCCCCACCCCACCCCTTTCTTGAGTAGAAGTCTCACTCTGTCACCCAGGCTGGAGTGCAGGGGCATCCTCACAGCCACCACAGCCTCAGCCTGCTGGGTTCAGATGATCCCTCTACCTCAGCCTTCCAAGAAGCTGGAACTACAGGTGTGCACCATCACACCCAGCCAATTTTTCTTGATTTAGTGTAGAGACGAGGTCTCACCAAGTTGTCCGGGCTAGTCTCGAACCCTGGACTCAGGTAATACTCTTGCCTCAGCCTCCCCAAATCCTGAGATTAGAGGCAGGAGCCACCACACCCAAGTTCTTCCTTTTTAAGGACACCAGTCATATTTGAAAAGCTCACTCCCTAATGACCTCATTTTAACTTGATTACCTCTGTACAGATTCTATTTCCAAATAAGGTCTCATTGTGAGGTAATGGGGTTAAGGTTTCAACATACCTTTTGGGTGAAACATTATAGAACACATAACACTTTGTCCTCCACTGAACAGTAAGAGCTATGGGGACAAGTCTGTCTTGTTGTCCATCAAAGCCCCAGAGCCTGACAGAATACCTGGCACATATAAGTGCTTCATAAATACTTACTGAATAAATGAGCAAGTAGGTGACCAGCCCAATTCCTTTTCCTCAAATTAAATAAAATATGAGCTGTATGCATACTGCAGTAAGCACTGAATTCAACTTTATTTGTCACTCAAGCATATTAACAATTTTGCTTGAAATTTACCCCGATTCTTTTTTTCTTTTCTTTCTTTCTTTTTTTTTTTTGAGTTGGAGTCTCACTCTGTCACCCCAGCTGGAGTGCAGTGCCATGCTCCCAGCTACCACAGCCTCGACTTGCTGGGCTCAGACGATCCTTCTGCCTCGGTCTAAGTAGCCAGAACTACAGACGTGCATTACCATGCCTGACTCTTTTTTAAATTATTGTTGAGATGAGAGCTCACCATGTTGCCCAGGCTGGTCTCGAACTCGCGGGCTCAGGCAATCCTCTCACCTCGGCCTCCCAAAGTGCTGGGATTATAGACCTGAGCCACTGCACCCAGCCAAAATCTGCCCTAATCCTAAAGCATGAGGGCCTGCATGCTTGGACAACAGACACTGATGTATGTCACAAGAATTTGGGACAAAAGTCAATTTTCACCCCAGCACACTGAGGACTTCGTTTGAAAGTAGAAAGTGATTTTTTTTTCAGATAGCTCTCACTCCATCGTCTGGTGGTATGATCATAGCTCACTGCACCATAGCTCACTGCACCGTGGGCTCAAGTGATCCGCCCTCCTTAGCCTCCTGAATTGTTAGGACTACAGACATGTGTCACCATGCCAGGCTACTTTTGTTTTATAGAGAGAGGAGGGTCTCTGTTGTCCAGGATGGCCTTAAACTCATGACCTCAAATGATCTCAGTCTTCCAAAGTACTGGGATTATGGGTACAAGCCACTACACCTGGTCACTAATTTTTTTAATTTTTTAATAGAGATAGAGATCTTGCTGTGTTGCCCAGGCTGGTCTTGAACTGATCTCAAGCAATCCTCCCATCTCAGTCTCTGAAAGTACTGAGATTACAGGCATGAGCCACTGTGCCCAGCCATTTTAAAGTTTCTCTGAAGAATAAAATATAAAGAACGAAATAATAAATAAATAAATATTTAGGATTCATGGTCAACAGAAACTGCTGGGCAAAGACAATTTTTAGATTATGTCCTAATCAGACGACAGGCTTCCAGAGTTTTTCCTTTAAGAATCACAGAAGCCCTCAAATCGATTCTCTGGTGGAAAATGGATTAAGGACTTACATTTTTTTTTTTGTTATTCTTTTCCTTCCTGGTGTTTTGGGGGAATCTAACAATGCTGTGTTTTAATCCTTTGGGCTTGGAGTTCAGCAATATGGAACTACACAATGTAGTGGCAGCAAGGGGAGTCGTGATATATATATATATATTTTTATAATCAATATTTTTAATTATGATATTGTGTTGTACAGTTAAGGGTTAGGTATACAAATATGCTTCTTTCAGGCACCCTTGTTGATAAGAGGTGTCTCCCCGTCCCCAGACAGATATTTACTATCATTAATCCCATCTCCTTCCCACCCCATATTTCCGTCATGATATTTTATTATTTTATTTTATTTTATTTTATTTTGAGTTGGAGTCTCACTCTGTGGCCCAGACTGGAGTGCAGTGGCCGCTCCCAGCCACCGCAGCCTCGACCTGCTGGGCTCTGGCGATCCTTCCGCCTCAGCCTTCCAGGTAGCCGGAATTACAGGCATGCGCTACCACGCCAGCTGCTTTTTTGATTTATTGTAGAGATGAGGTCTCGCTGCCCAGGCAGGTCTCGAACCTGCGGGCTCAGGCAATCCACTCACCTCAGCCCGTCATGATATTTTAAAAGCTGTCCACCCAGGGACAGGGAGGATCTACCCCAGGAGAACCCCAAGTCCGGGTGCCTGTGGGGGAGGGATCGTGGAACCCACATGAAGAGAGAGTCAGACTCCATGTTGCTTCTGATGGCATCTGTGGCGAGGAAGGAAGTTCAGTGTGTGAAGGGAGAGAAGTCTGGGGGGAGGGGTAGGAGGAGGAGGAGGAAGATTCTGCTGCTGCTTCTGCTGGAGGGGAGGGCACAGACCATAACAGAGAAACTACCACTTGGAACTCAGGGTGCTGGAGAAAGCGGTGTGTCTGAGCTGACTTGTACATTCTATGTGTCCTGGGTTGGCTCGAACCCAACCTAGTCTACTCCTAGTGACTTATGCAAAGGACCAATATACAATGACAGTCCTCCTGTGGCCACAAAGAGACCCCGGCAGAGTTCCAGGACAGAACTGCTCCCTGGATGTCAGAGATGCCAGGATGGCCAACAGCAGGACCTCAACATATTGAGGGAGCAGAGGGCCTTCATGTGAAATAGAGTTACAAATATACATATTTTTAAAAATCCTGTCCACCTGTGGTACTTGGAGCGATTAATTTAATATGTTGAACCTCTATTTTATTACCCATAAAAGGGGAATGATATCACAGCGTTATTCACAATAGCCAAGCTATTGCATCAACCTGAGTGTCCATTAATGGATGAATGGATGAAGAAAATGTGGTACATATACACAAGGAGTGATTATTCATCCTTAAAAAAGGAAGGAAATCCTGTCATTTGCGACAGCACGGATGAACCCGGAGGACATTATGTTAAAATAAGCCATTCACAGAAAGACAAATATGGCATGATCTCACTTATAAATGTAAACAGACAACTGAACAGAAGTAGAGAGAGGGATGGTGGTTGCCAGGGACTGTGGAGGAGGGAATTGGGAAGATATTGGCCAAAGGATACAAAATTTCAGTTAGATGGGAGGAATGAGTCAAGAAGAGATCCATAACTTGGTGACCATAATCAATAACAATGTATTGTATACTTGAAAACTGCTCACCACAAAAAGGTGGGGGTGGAGAGGAGGAACTATTAATATCTACCCCTTAATGCTTTTGTGAGGACCTGAGTATTAGAATTCAGTTGATGCTCAAAGCCTGCCTGCAAACGACTTGAACATGATTGATCTTAGACAAATTATTTATCTAGGTTACATATCACTTGGTTTTTCTCACCAATAAGATGAAATAGTAATGTAAGTCCTTTAACAATGGAAACCAAGTGTGCCAGGATGGCAATGGACAAAAAAGTCCGAACGTTTTTTTATCCCGTATTCATCTCAAAGCAGGTCTCAGATTTCTAATTCAGTCCCCCAAAATAAATCTAATCACAAAGAGAAATGGCTATTATATTGAAGACTCTGTGATGAGATATAAAATAGGTTCTCACCGCAAAAGACACTTAAATATATCATCCACTAGATAGCTCCAGTGGGTGCTGGTACGTGTTCAACAGCTGACTGTCAAAGAAAAATGTTTGTATTTATTCACACACATATTCATTGTGAATTTTACTGATGTAAAGAATTGTTATACACAACTTACAAATAATAATAAAATATGCAGTATTCTTTAGTGTGCACCCAATAGAACTAAATGGTTCTCACAGAATGTTCTCATTGATTTTGCAGAGCTTGTGTAAGTGGAGCTATATACCCATTTATTTTCCAAAATTAATAGATATGTTGTTATTAAATCTATGATTTATTATTAAATCTATGATCTATTGTTAAAGTATTTGTCACCCCACATATGTTTACATATATTTAATACAAACTGTACTCTTTAAAACCTCTTGACTAGGTGCAGTGGCTCACACCTGCAATCCAAGCACTTTGGGAGGCCAAGACGGGAGGACTGCTTGAGCCCACGAGTTTGAGATCAGCCTAGGAAACAGCAAAATCTAGTCTCCACAGAAAATCAAAAAACTAGCTGAGTGGGTGGCACATGGCTGTAGTCCCAGCTACTCAGGAGGTTGAGGCAGAAGGATCACCTGAGCCGGCCAAGAGATTGAGACTGTGGTGAGCCATGATCATACCACTGCACTCCAGCCTGGGCAAGAGGGTAAGGCTCCATCTCAAAAACAAAAATAAAATAATAAGAAAATAAAATAAAACCCCTTTCAGCTTTAGCTAAAACATGTTGTTCATCCCTGATGTGAGTGAGATCTTTCCTGAGTCAGATAAGTTTCCAAATACACACTGGGAGAATAGTTCCTCAATTGTTTTTGGTATTCCCAATGTATGGTATTGGCACTACACACTTTTAAGTTGCTTCTGCTTTACTGACATTTTCTTCCTTATTCTCTTAAGCCTAATCTACTGGTGAAACAACAAGTGAAGCCATGATTTGTACATACAGCTACCTGCCTTGGAGAAAATTCATTGTGTGTTTTCTTTCCTCATTGACTTGGGAAATTTTCCTTGGCCCTGACAACCCTGCAGCTGTTTAGCGTATGTGACCTTGTCTTATCTGCAGCGTTGTCAGCTCCAGGAGGGCTGGAATGCATCTTGGTTCTTCTTTGGTATGTTCACTCGCTGTCTCGAAAGGAGATTTTAGGTCAGGGCTACTTGAATTACACTAACGAAGCAGCTACTCTGCTTTCATCCATTGGAATTAAGTCAAAGAACATACATTAAGCATCTGGGGGGTATCAAAACCACATTAAAGTAATACTGTAGGAAGAGAGCAGAAATTTAGACAAGAGAAAGTTGACTGCTGTCTGAAGGAGTCAAAGAAACGTCATGTTCATTCAAAGAACTAAGGAAGTCTGGGCCTTGGCCTGGGGTCACACTGGAAGTGATTTGGAGAGGAGGAAAGAGGCCCAGTGGATTGTTTGAGGGACAGTGGAAGGCAAAGCTGCCTGGATAAGGTGGTCTGCAAAAGGCCAGGTTGGGAAGCTCGAACTTGGTCCAATAAATAATCGAAGGCCATTTTAGAACGACGTGCAAGCAAATGGCATGGGGATGACGGGGAAGCAGAAGCCTGGTAGCAACAAGACAGGACACTCAGAAGCTCGTGCAGTGGCCTAGATTTCTTTCTTTCTTTCTTTTTTATTTTAAAGTTGTGGGTACAATTCAGGGTTAGGTATACAAATGTTCATTATGCAGGTACCCTTGTCGATGAGGTATGCCTCCCTCTTTCTCAGGCAGATTCCCACTACTGCCAATCCCACTTCCCTGCTCCCTTCCCAGCAGTTTCCCACTACTGCCAATCCTTTTCTTATAGTATTATGACAATTGTTCAAGGTCTGCTTATGAGTGAGAACACGTGATACTCTGTTTCTGTGAAAGATAACTCAGTAATAGACTGTAAGTCCATCCAGGTTGCTGTGAAGTTCATGATTTTGTTCTTCTTTATGGCTGCATATTATTCCATCATGTATACGTACGACAGTTTTTTAATCCAGTCATCTTTTGATGGGCAGCATGGTTGGTTCCATGTTCTTGCCACTGTGAACAATGCTGTGATAAACATACGTGTGCAGGTATCTTTTTTATAGAGTGATTTGAGTTCTTACGGGTATGTTCCCAGTAGGGGGATTGTGGGGTCGTATGGAAGGTCGATTTTTAGATCTTTTAGGAATCGAGTGGCCTAGATTTTAAAAATAAGACACAGCAAATGATCAGTGCCTCAGTGATGAATCATGTTGATATCTTGTACCCTCCGGCATGATGCAATAAGAAAAGCACCTAATCTCTGTGGCATTCCTTCTAATAATCCACAACTTCAGTCTAATCATTAGAAAACATCAGACAAACCCAAACAGAGAGATGGTATACAAAACTAGTACTCTTCTAAAGTGTCAAGGTTGGCTAGGCACGGTGGCTCACGCCTATGGCCCCAACACTTTGGAAGGCCGAGGTGAGAAAGTTGCCCGAGCCTACGGGTTCAAGACCAGCCTGGACAACTTGGTGAGACCTCATCTCTACAACAAATCAAAAAATTAGCTGGACGTGGTGGCGTGTGTCTGTAGTTCCAGCTACTAGAAGGCTGAGGCAGAAGGATCGCATGAGCCCAGCAGGTCCTCGCTGGGATGGCAGTGAGCATGCCACCGCACTCCAGCCTGGGTGACAGAATGAGACTCCAACTCAGAAAAAAAAAAAATGCCAAGGTCACTGAAGATAACAGACTGAGAAACTGTTGCAGATCAGAGGCGACTAAGGACACATGAAAACTAAATGCTATGTGGTATCCCGGATTGGATTTTGGAACGGAGAAAGGACATGGATGGAATAGCCAGTGAAATCCAAATAAAATTAGGCGTGTAGGTAACCATCGTGTACCAATGTTAATTTTTGGTTTCATTGGTCATAGGGTTAGTATACCGGAATGTGGGTGAAGGGTATGTGAGAGTTCCCCATATCACCTTTTGTTGGGAGCCAACATCTATAGCTACATGGCTGAGGCCTGTAAAGGCCCATCTGGAAGATCGCCTCTGACATAGGATATCAGTTATACCTATAATATTGGCGTGTGATTGATGACCAGTGTGCATACATGGCAGTAAAACTTATAAGAAAAATCTCTATACGTCTGATGAAAGGTTATACAGCAGAATGACCTTGTCCTTTCTAAATCTTACTTCTTTCTAGATATTTTTCAAACTTCTATTCTCTGGTGAGTCAACTCTTAAGCAGTTTCCCCTAAAGCTAAGATTAGAGACTAAATTACCATCATAGTCTTATTGCCCTGTTCCTGGCCGGGCAGAAAGGATTGCTATTGTCCCATTACAGGTATACATTTCCTTGCCTTTGTGCTGTTAAATACCGAAAACTGTCTACACCCCAAAGCCATTAACTTGGCGACTATGCCTTTGTTTCATACCGACTATGCCTTTGTTTCGTAGGAAACTCTGTCTGCCTCTGTTTACCTCAGCCTGAGGCCATGTGGCCATCCATTTCCTTACTCAGGGCTGTGAAAGCTACTATATGATTTCTAGAGTAGACTTGTTAGTTAGGATAAAATATAATTTATACACTTATAGTTATGTTTTAGAGTATATTTGAGTGGACTTGTGCTTGCTGTTTTGTTTCTTTTGGTTGCATTGTTTAGATATGGTGGTTGCTATGCGATTTGTAAAAGAATTAAGGATATAGCATAGTATTTAAAGGTCAATCATTACAAAAATTAAAGTTTAGACATAGGAAATTCATTTAAGTCATGGTAAGGTTTTATAATTTAAGAATAAGTTTTAATAGTTATAGAATTACAGGACACTACATTCCATAATAAATTAAAAGAATAACTGAGTCATTTAAGTAAACTTATAGATTATAGTATAGTGTTAAATTGATACTATTAATCATTGAAAACATTAGGAGTCAGTAAACTTGGATTTAACTTAGAAAAGTTTTTGTATTAATCAGGGTCTGGAACAAAGAGTATAATGTGAATGATTTATTGAACATTGTGGAGAACACTTTGAACAATCTATAAAAATTGTATACCTGTGAATTTAATGTAAGTTTTGTGAAACACGTCATGTATCATGGAATTGTAATTGTTTGCTGGAAACTTGCAAGTCTCGTGATACGTAATTTGCATAAAGTTTGTACGCCCCCAAAGTGATTGACACACTGGAGGGTAAGGAAAAAGGTATATAAGTTGGAAGGAGTCAAAATAAAATTTGGCTTCAGTCCTGATCAGACTGTTCCCAGAAGAAACTGCCTATGAGTGGTCTCTTCTAGCGCCATCTGGATTCTCCGTTGCGGTCCCAACCCTTCCCTCCGTCGGGGCTGGTCCCCGACAACCTTTGCAACTCTTCTGTAAGTCTAAAACTGTGTTTTTTCAAGTAAAAAAAACCAAAACAAGCAAACGAAAAGCTACCAGCTCTACTGAGGAACAGGGCAAAACCCAGCAAATCACGACTTCAGAGGGCGTTTCTGGAGCAAGAGCCTCCTGCGGCCTGGGCCCCGCGCCGCCCGGACTTCAGGCTCTTCCGGGGCAAAATGATTTACCATCCCCAGCCTCAGACCCGGTGTCGTAATGACAAGACCGGCACGAAATGTCTTTTCAACAAATGATGCTGGGAAAACTGGATGTCCACACGCAAAGGAATAAATCCAGACTCTTACCTTCCACCACATACAGAAGTTAACTCTAAACGGATTAAAGACCTAAGTGTAAGAGCCTGAAGGATAAAACTCTTAGGAGAACAGGCAGGAGGAAAGCTTCATGACATTGTTCTGGGCTAGGATTTCTTGGCTGTCACACCAAAGGCACAGGCAACAAATGAAAAAAAAAAAGATAAATCGGGAGGAAAGAAAAGCTGCCCAGACAAGCAGCCGAGGGCGGGGTCGCGTCCCCACAGCTGTCCGCGTCCCCGAGGTCTCTTCGCCCCAGGCGCTGCCCACGCCCCGCCGCGGCTTCCTCCCCAAGGTTTGGGTGTGTTTGGTTTGGCTTCTCCGTTCTTTCCCCCCGTTCCAAGAGCTCCGGGTCCGCGGGGCTTGGGGCCGCGGGCGGCGCCGCACGGGGGCGAAGAGGGCTGGGCTGGGAGTGCGCCCGCCGCCCCTGCCCGCGCCCGGGGCGGCCCGCGGGGGGCTGTCCGGCCCTCGGCCCGCCCCGCCCCGAGCGTCGGCGGCCGGCGGCCCCGCTCCGGGCGGGCGTCCAGGAGACGCCCGGACGGGGCCCGCGCCGCCGAGACCCGCCGCCCTCGCGCGCGCGGCCCCGCCCCCCTCCGCGCCCTCGGGCTCGGGCCGGGCGACGTCGCGTGCGTGCTCCCGGCCCCGCCCCGCGCCCGCCCCGCCCCGCGCCCGCCCCGCCCCGCCCCGCCCCGCCCCGCCCCCGCCGCGCCGCCCGCCCGGCCCCGCCGCGCCCGGCCGCCCGGCCGGCCGCACTCGCGCCCGCCCCGCGCGCCGCGGCCATGCGTCCCCGGGCGCCGCCGCCGACGACGCCGCTGCCGCTGCTGGCGCTGGGCGCGCTGCTGTGGCGCGCGGCCGGCGCCTGGGAGCTCACGGTGCTGCACACCAACGACGTGCACAGCCGGCTGGAGCAGACCGGCGAGGACGCCAGCCGCTGCGTGGACGCCGGCCGCTGCGTGGGCGGCGCGGCGCGGCTCTTCACGCAGGTGCAGCAGGTGCGCCGCGCCGAGCCGCACGTGCTGCTGCTGGACGCCGGCGACCAGTACCAGGGCACGCTGTGGTTCACGGTGTACAAGGGCGCCGAGGTGGCGCACTTCATGAACGCGCTGCGCTACGATGCCATGGTGAGGCGGGGCGCGCGGGCGGGGCGGCGCGCGAGGCGGGCGGGAGACGCCGCGGCTGCCGGCGTGGCCGCGCCCGCGCCCGCGAGGAGACTCCCGCGCCGGGGGCCGCGAGCCCGGCTGTGCCCCCGGGAAGCCGGCCGGGTGCCTGGGAGCACGGGGGTCGTCCGGGCGTGGGGCCGGAGCTGGGCTCCCCGCGCTCCCCTTTCGAAGCTCGCGTGGCCGCTCGTTGGTTGCGAGGGAAGGCGGGGAGAAGCTGGTCAGCATCCCCCAGAAAGGGGAGACGCAGGAACGGACACGAGATCCCTTTGACCCTGGCGCTCAGCCGGCATTAGGCTCAGCTTTGGGGTGAGCTCGGCTCAGCCGCCTTCTGGGTGGCCTTGTGCGGGTGATTTGCCCCCTGGGCCTCCACCCATCCCCTGTAAAACGGTTCGTGACTGTGTTGACCTCAGAGCGTTGCCTGTGCGTACCGTGTTCTCGGTACATGTTCCGTCTTATTATTACCAAGCACGACGATGTGGGTTTACAAGAAGAAACCTCAGAGAGGGCCAGAGTGCCAAAACACTGGGGCTCAAAGAATGTCCATAAAATCATCTTGGCAGCAGAAATTTAGGAAGAGTCCAGCTGAAGAGATAACGGGCACATCAAACACGCGCAAGAGCTGGAGTCCGAGGTCCCAAGAGCTCTGTTAAAGGCACTGCCTTGTTTGCTGGACGGCGTTCTGGGAAAGGAGCAGAGGGGGGTGACACATTTATCACTCAGTACACCCAACACGTGTATATCATGGCCTGTTTTTTAAAATCAAGCCCCCACCCAAGTGTGGCCTTGTGTCCAAGCCTCAAGTGAGGCAAGACTGTGGAGAAGCGGGGGACAAGAAAACCTGACAGCTTTGGAAGAGGAGAACCAGAGAAGTCCCCAGAGAAAGTTCCAGAGAAATCTGTGGAATCCCCGGGCGGAGAAGGGAGTGGAAGGTGTGGTGGAGACTGGGATGCAGAGGCTAACGGTGCACTCCGTGTGAGAAGAACTCAGAGGTCAGCAGAGCGCGGTGCTGTGTGGCCTTTTTTTCCTCTGGAAACTTGGAGAAAGGACAGGAAAAGATGGTAAGAGAGCACAGTTGTTTGGCTTTTAGTGGGTTTTTTTTTCTCTCAACAAGAAGGTTCATATGAGAGAGAGGAGAGCAAGGGAGAAAGCTTCCTCCGCTCTGATGGTTGGTTTTGTGGTTCTCAGAGACCCTCACAGCAGCAGCAACCCCAGCAGGTCCTTCGACACTCAGCGTTCATGGGAGGTGGGGGCCCTCACCAGCACCTGGACTCAAAGAAGAATCATGGGTCTTAAGAACCAGGTGGTCTCTTTGCATTTGTATCTCCACAGCCAGCCTGGCCTAGTGTTTTGCTTGCAGTAATGACAAAATAAATATTTATAGAACTGAGTTGTCACAGGCCTGTGTCTCCACTTCTGCCCAGAAGGGTAGAACCTTACATGAGTTCGTTTTATTTCACATACAAACCACTACTTTGTAAACTTTTCTTTTTGTGACAACCTTTTCTCTACAGTTGTGTAAACCCTTTTTGACGAAAAAAAAAATGGAGAATTCCTAGTTTTCCTTAAAAGTAACTTTTTCCTCTCTCAGTCCAGTTGAGCTCCTGGTGTTAATCATCACAAGTGTTTATGACAGGCCATCTGGGGGAGGCCAGAGTGATCTGCTGCAAATTAAAATCCTCCATGAATGTGTAGAGTCCGGTTAGTTGGAGGAAATTACTTTCTTTCCGATTTTTGCTCCAAATGATGGGATCGGAGCCAGAGGAACAATGAGCTACTTGCGCAACTGGCCGGGGATAGAGAGCAGGGATCCAGTGGCGAGGCTGATGGGCGTGGTCCTGACACCATCTCCTCCGGACCTGCTCGTGCAGTTTGGGGGTTCGACAGACATGACTTGAGCCGCAGAAAATCCTGGTTCTTGTAGTGCTAAAGCATGTGGTAAAGCTCTGCTGTATTCTCTGTAAGTCTCAGAGGTTGTTCGCTGCCATTTGCTTATGCTGTAGTAACCCTCAGGGAATTTCTTGCTGTTCTGCTATAAAGTTTCCCCCACTACAGCCACCTGCCTGATTCCCAGGATGCTGGAGGTTCAGGTCAGGGTGGACCACAGTTGCGGAGGGGCATCGCCAGTTCCCTGGAAACTGGGCCTGGTTTAGAAGAGCCACATCTCAGGGCTGAGGGGTATGGGGGACAAAGAGAAGCTCCTAGAATCTAGCTTAGCCCCAGGAGTCTCCTGAAGCAGTAGCCTGCGAGGAGGTATAGGTTTTCTAGACCGGCTGGAGCTGTGAAGGCCTCAGGACCATCCCGGAGTCCCGGAGCCACTGCTAGGCAGACACCTAGGACAAGGATGGTGGAAAGTCTGGTGTCATCCAAGGCAGGAAGAAGATAACAGAGATGCCTTGATGGTATGTGCTCAGCCTGATCACTATCTCTGGGCCTCCTGTTCCTTACCTGTAAAACAGGAGTGATAACCCCCACCTTGTAGGATTGTGGTGAGTAACACATGAAGGTAATAAAAGTAAAAGCCCTAGCCTCCCACTGGCTTAGACGAAGTTCTCACCAAAGTTAGTTCCGTGGGTCCTGGGTGGAGAGGAGGGAGCGCGGGGAAGGGAAGGTCTAAGTTTTACTTCTATCAAGTTATCTGGTTGACGCAGACCCCTACCCCCTTCTCAGTCTTTCCTGAGTCCCACATCTAAACCTTTTTTTTTTTTTGAGTTGGGGCCTCACTCTATTACCCAGACTGGAGTTCAGTGGCACATTCATGACCACTGCAGCCTCAACCTGCTGGGCTCAGGCGATCCTTCCACTACAGCCTTCCAAGTAGCTGGAACTACAGGCATTTGCCACCACGCCCAGCTAACTTTTTTTTTTTTGATTTATTGTAGAGACGAGGTCTCATCATGTTGCCCAGGCTGGTCTCAAACCCCTGGACTCAGGCAGTCCTCTGGCCTCAGCCTCCCAAAGTGCTGGGATGACAAGCTTGAACTACCACCCCCGACTTAAACTCTTTTTAATATTTACTCACTGAGTGGAATTATGGAATCTCCCCACATGGGGAGAAATCTCTCCTAAAACCAAATGGACTTATTTCTGGAGGTGGGATTCTCACCGTTGGGATGGAAGTAAAGGACATAGCTTTGAGGGGATCTCTTGAGGGACCCCCAAAAGGGTGCCTCCTTTCTACCCGGCCCCTGCTTTTGAGGCAGCGGCTGCTGAACCCCACTTCCTGCCCAAAAGGCTGCAGCTGTAGCCTTAGCAAGTTGCTCACAAATGCTGGAACCAGCAGCCAGTGTGGGGACCATGACCCCTGCCTCTAACTCACCGAGGGGACAGGTTAGTCGGACAGAATGGCCCTTGAGTGGCCGTCCTCCACTTCCCACATCGCCAGCCATTCTAGGTGTCTGACGTACCGTATATGGTTGTATTTCTGTGTGTACCTACAGAAATCTGCGTGCCTGTATTTTAAAACTATGTAGCAAGTCCTGTTCCTTAATCCATTCCGGCTCTTGCTTTTGCCCTAAACTTGTTTCTGTGATCTGTTCACGTTGTCCTGGATTTGCTTGTACCTTTACAGCACTGTGCACCACACTCCGCGGTGATCTCTGCGTATTTGGCCCGTTGGCCCCCTGGCTGCTGGGCTTCGAGACGGCCTCTAGCCCCCTGCCTCCACAAATTATGCGGCTCCAAAGGGCCTTGTGAGGGTCCCACCCAAGAGCAGAATTGCTGGCCCCAGGGCGTCCATTGGCAAGGACTGTCGGTTGCTTTTCTGAATGTCTGGTGCCCTTTACTCTCCCAACCTACTCCCACCCCAAACGGGACGTGTAAATCCTCGTAACTAAACTTGTTTCTGTGATCTGTTCTATGATACGTTGTGGCATTATCCAGCTTTCCAGTAATTGTACAGTGATACCACGTTGTTGTTGCATACTCCTTGTGATATGTTTGTTGACTTTTTGGGTTTCCTCTTCCCTAGCCGCATGTTCATATCCTTTGCTCTTTTTTTCTAAACTGGGTTTACATTATATATTTTTTTATTTTCAGGAGCTCTAGGTATAATCTATAATCCATTTAGATATTGCAAATATTTTCTGATGATGTTATGTCTGTTCACTTTATCCATGGTGTCTTTCATTGAACAGAAATTCTTTAGTCAAATCAAATTAATGTTTTTTCTTTTTTTCTTTTTTTGCCTTGTGGTTTGTGCTTTTGAAAGTTTATGTAGGGCTGGGCTTGGTGGCTCAGCCTGTAATCCTGCGCCTTGGAAGGCTGAGGTGAGTGGATTGCCTGAGCCCGCGGGTTCGGGACCCGCCTGGGCAACTTGGCGAGACCTCATCTCCACGATAAATCAAAAAACATTAGCCAAGTGTGGTAGCGTGCGCCTGTAGTTCCAGCTACTTGGAAGGCCGAGGCAGAAGGATCTCCGGAGCCCAGCAGGTCGAGGCTGCGGTGGCCGGGAGCGGCCGCTGCACTCCGGTCTGGGCGACAGAGTGAGACTCTGACTTAAAAAAAAAAAATTAAAAGTTTATGAAATGGTTTGCTGAACTGAAACATCATCTCTAGCACTCCTCACCGGAAATTCAGAGATCCCTACTGTTCTCTCTGCCAGTTGAAAGCTAAGTCTGCAATCTGTGGCTATGCCACTCCTTCTCAGCATCACTGGTTCCTCATCTATAAAATAAGAGAGTTGAGCCAGCTCATCTCTGAGTTTCCACACACCTCTGAACAGCTGGAGCCCTAGGAAATGCTTTGATTCAGTGAAGGGGCAAGACAGTGTGGCAACCGTGTAGAGGCAGGAGCGTGCAGGATGGACCAGTCCAGACCAGAATGAGGTGGCAGGAAGCATGACGGAGGAGGCTGCATAAGCCTTGGAGGCCACTTGGAAGCTTGGACTCTTGTTGTCATGGGGAACCATGGGGCTTCTGAATAGAGATTGACTGTGATACACTAAAAAAATAAGTATTTGAGCTTTGCCTAGTTCCTGTCCAGAGCTCCTAAAACTTTGGGAATTTCCTAAGCAATAAAAGTGTCTCTTGTTCATAACAAACCTTTTTGATAAGACTTGGGCTTCCTCTACAAGTGGTTGTGCTTTTGTCTACTTTATTGTAACGTACTGTATAAAGTACAGAAGTACAGTATTTTTATTTCAAGTCCAGGATGTCCGGAAGCGAGTGTAAAGCAGCGGTGATGTAGCTAGTTCTGTGCTCCTGTGCTTTCCGAGGTGCCGTACCGTAAGATTAAAAATGTTTTCTTGATGACCTGTTCAGTACGTGGTGCTGGGAAAACTGGCTGACCACATGCAGAAGACTGAAACAGGACCCCTATCTCTCCCCACGCACAAAGGTTAACTCCAAATGGATCAGAGACCTAAATGTCAAACCTCAAACCATAAGAACCCTAGCAAATGAAGGACATACCCTCATGGAAATCGGAACTGGCATCCAATTCCTGAACAAAACCCGAAACCCAGAGGCCATAAGAGAGAAGATAGACAAGTGGGACCTCATTAAACTGACAAGCTTCTGCAAAGCCAAAGAAACCGTCAAGAAAGCAGGGAGACAGCCTACAGACTGGGAAAAAGTATTTGCCAACTCCAGGTCTGACAAAGGCTTAACATCCTGGATCCACAAGGAACTCAAACGTGCTGAAAAGAAAAAAAACAAACAACCCCATTATAAAATGGGCAAAAGATATGAACAGACACTTCTCAAAGGAAGACATCCGAGCAGCCAACAGACACATGAAGAAATGTTCAACCTCACTAATCATCAGGGAGATGCAAATCAAAACCACACTGAGATACCACCTAACTCCAGTCAGAATGGCAATTATCAATAACTCAAAAAATAACAGTTGCTGGAGAGGGTGTGGCGAAAAGGGAGCACTTCTACACTGTTGGTGGGAGTGTAGACTAGTACAACCTCTGTGGAAAACAGTGTGGCGATTCCTAAAAGCTCTAAATATCGACCTCCCATATGACCCTGCAGTCCCTCTACTGGGAATATATCTTGAAGAACTCCAATCACTCTATAAAAAAGATACCTGCACACGGATGTTTATCGCAGCATTGTTCACAATAGCAAGAACCTGGAAGCAACCATGCTGTCCATCAAAAGAGGACTGGATTAAAAAAATGTGGTACATATACACGATGGAATACTACGCAGCCATAAAAAAGAACAAAATCTTGAACTTCGCAGCAACCTGGATGGAACTAGAGTCTGTAATACTGAGTGACCTCTCACAGAAACAAAGATCCGAGTATCACATGTTCTCACTCATATAGTGGACCTTGAGCATCCAATGTAATCCTATAAGAAAATGACTGACAGTGGTGGGAAACTATGCGGGGGCGGGGAAGGGAGATGGGATTAAGCATAGTAAATATCTGTCTGAGGATGAGGAGACACCTCTTATCAACAAGGGTGCCTGAACAAAGCATATCAATAATAAAAATATTGATTTAAAAAAATGTTTTCTTTGTTTTTTGTTTGCTTGGTTTTTATGAATTGCTTATGTGAAAAGTATGATGAATCTGTTACAGTGCAGTACTGTTTGGTCGATTGTTTTAGTTGGGGACCTAGGCTAACTTTGTGTGACTTAGAGACAAACTGGACTTACAGATGCGCCCTCAGACCGGAACTCGTATGTAGGGAACTCATGTCATGGGGGCGACTGAATCCGTGGAGCCCGTTTCAGAAGGCAGGCAGCCAGGCAGAGGGCTAAGAGGGCCAGACTGGGGCCAAGCCCCCTCCCTCCCACTTGGATCCTGCAGACCGTGAACAGGCCGCTTCATTTCATGCGCAAGACATGCGCTGGTTGCCTCCACCCCACGGGTCAGCGTGGGGTTTAGAAGTGGTAGCAGTGCAGATGCCAGCCACTAAGTGCCGGCTGTGCTCACCTGCTTGGAGGGGTGGCTCAGGAGAGGGCGGAACCAAAAGATGACGGCGAGGGTTCAAGCACAGGGCGCCCGGTCAGCAGGCTTTGACGCTGCTGCCCGGGGGTGTGGATCCTTCTACTTAAGCTGACCCCTGACAGCTGAGACCTGCCGTTTCAAGCCCTGAAATGCCACCCAAAGCTTTTCCTGGGCTGACTGGACGTGAGTGGACTCTGCAGGGCGGTGGCCGTTAGGAGGAATGGAAAGAGATTTGGGTGGACGTGCGGACCCTCAGGCTTCACCCCCTGGCTCTTCCGCTCACCCGGCGTGTGAGATGGCCATGGTTTCCCCATCCATAACACGGAGGGATTGCGGAGGGCGGCCTGCTGCCCGTCGCTTCTCCGCACCTCAGCCCTGCCCAGCCCTCTCTCTGGCTTCTAACCTGCCAACGAAACTTGGTTTGTCTCTGCATTTAATTTTACACGCAAGTCTAAGTTTGCTTGTCGACTCTTTTCTCTTTCTTTTTCTTTCTTTCTCTTCTTTCTTTCTGGACCTAATTTTACACACGTCTGTGTTTGCTTGTCAACTCTTTTTTTCTTTTCTTTCATTACTTTCTTTCTCAATCTAACTTTACACACACGTCTAAGCTTGCTTGTCAACGCTCTCTTTTTTCTTTTTCTTTTCTTCTCCTCTCCTCTCTCTCTCTCTCTCTCTTTCTTTTTCTTTCTCTTTCTGCAGCTGTTTCCTTGTGGAAAGCTAGTTTAGCTATTCTCCCTGATACCTCCAATTGGCCTCCAGGTAAGGAAGTTCCAGGATGCTCTGTGGAATATTACTCTGTTAGGAACAGAAATGTCGGCCTAAGGAATGGAAGGATACGCCCAATTCTGAGCCTGTGGTCTTTGAGACTCATTTATTCATTCAGTCCACAGACGTTCACTCAGCACTCCCAGTGCCAGGCCCTCTGCTGAGTGCGAAAGACAGTGATCGGGACCTGCTAGGCTGAAATTGTTCAGAAGAGAGAAGAGGGGCCAGTGCTCAGTCGAGCCCTTCTTAACCACAGAGAGGGTTGGGTGAGACCAATAAGGGAGAGGGATAGCCAGGCAAAGCAAACGTGACTGGAATTCTAACACCTGTGCGTAGGGATTCTCCACCTAAGGATCTGGTCTCTAGAAGCCAGCATCAGACTCTCGTATTTACAGTCCACGCCCACATCGACAGAGAGCATGTTTCTTCTCCCCCGAAAAACTCGTCCTAAAACAAGAAGACACCTTATGAGGAGGGACCCCCCAAAAGCCCAGAATTTTTAAATTAAAATATGTATTCTTACATGTTTAAACTTCAGTCCCCTTCAAAGTACTCTCTGTTTGATGCAGTACACCTGTCGAGTCACTTTCTCCACTGCTCAAAACAGTTTTTGAATTTGTCGATTTTGATGCCGTTTAGTGCTTCTACTGGTTTTTTGTTTTACCTCTTACACATGGACAAAATGTTTCCCTTTGAGAACATTTTTCATCAGGGGAAACAAACAAAAAGTCGCTTAGTGCAAGACTAGGTGAATAGGGAGGGTGAGGCACAGGGTCAGCTGTTTTGGGTCAAAACCTGCTGAACATCAGTGTGGTGTGGACAGGTGCACTCGTCAATCACCCATCATGAAATGGGCAGACACGTCGAAAGAATCTCCAAAAAAAGTATCCACTGAAGCCAAACGCAGCCTCTCACAACAATGGTAGCTGATACACTGATGTTGATGGGTTCCTAGAACACTTACTTAATGGGGGAAGCCTACACTCCAAGGAGCCTGCCCTCAAAAAAAAATTCCATTTCGTTTTTGGAGGGTGTCCCTCTTGTATATTCTAGCGCTTACAAGGACTCTCATACTAAGGAAACTCAGAATTACGTTGCCTTCAGTAACGAAGCCCTGTTTGTGGGGAGACAGATTAGTAATGCTAGTTTGGGAAGCTTGAAAGAGATATCCTGGTGACAGTGGCACTTTCTTTTAGAAAAAGGCAATAAAAGGCTGGGCATACTGGCTCATGCTTGTAATGCCAGCTCTGTGGGAGGCAGAGGCAAGAGGATCGCTTGAGCCCAGGAGTTCAAGACCAACCTGGGTGATATAGTGAGGCCTCATCACTACAAAAAAAATCAAAAAATTAACTGGGCATGGTGGCACGCACCTGTAGTCCTAGCTACTTGGGAAACTGAGGTGAGAGAATCACCTGAGCCCGGAAAGTCAAGGCTGCGATGAACCGTGATTGTGCTAGTACATTTCAATCTGGGTGACAGAGTGAGACCCTAACTCAAAAAAAATGATGGCTCACGCCTGTAATCCCAGCACTTTGGGCGGCCGAGGCAAGAGGATTGCCTGAGCCCAGGAGTTCAAGGCCAGCCTGGGAAACTTGGAAAGACCTTGTCTCTGCAACAAATAAATAAATGAGCTGGGCATGGTGGTGCATGCCTGTAGTTCCAGCTACTTGGGAGGCTGAGGCAGGAGTGCCTGAGCCCAGTGGGTCGAGGTTGCGGTAGCCGTGAGCATGCCACTGCCCTCCAGCCTGGGCAACAGAGCGAGACTCCAACTTAGAAAATAAATAAATAAATAAAATTAAAAGGCCCCCAAAAAGTAATTGTTCCTAGAGCTCAGATTCCAGGAGTTGTGAGTGTCGGGGGGGGGTGCCTCCCCAGGCCTCAGAGACAGGAACAGCTCCACCCAGGCCAGCTGGGGGCTATGGCCTGGGCCTCTGGCTCTTCTGTTCTTTCCAGACCGAGGGGGCTGGAAGAAACCCACCTCAGGCAGGGGAAGGAGGAAGCAAAGGTAGCTTCTTGGCTCATCTTGCTCTTGTCCTAGCATCTGTGTTTTCAAAGAAGTCGCACATCATATTGGCAGCTTTTCAGACATGGCTGGCAAGCGCATCTGAACACTGTGTCGACTCCCTCCGTGTTTGTTTCAACCACAGAGCTAGAACTTGAACATTCTTTTGACCCTCTTGCTTTCTCTTTTTTTGAGTCGGAGTCTCACTCCGTCGCCCAGACTGGAGTGCCGCGGCCGCTCCCGGCCCCCGCAGCCTGGCCCCGCTGGGCTCCGGCGATCCTCCCGCCTCCGCCTTCCAAGGAGCTGGAACCACAGGCGCGCGCTACCATGCCCGGCTCATTTTTTGACTTATGGTAGAGACGAGGTCTCGCCAAGTGGCCCAGGCGGGTCTCGAACCCGCGGGCTCAGGCCGTCCGCTCGCCTCGGCCTCCCAAAGGGCTGGGATGACAGGCTGAGCCACCCGCCCGGCTGTAGACTGCACTCTTAAATCAGCTCTTCTGTCCTTCATTTCTCGCCTAACATTTCTGTGTTTTCTTCTGATGTGTATAAGCCTCTTGTCTTCCCTTGCAGCATTTTTTATTGCCTCAGCCCTCTAGTTTCCATTCCCTAGTCTAGCGCAGCCCCGTGTTTTTGACACCCAGAGACCTGAAGTGTTGCCTGCTGTTTAAAGCCAAAAACAAAGGAAAATGTTAAGGACAGCAGGAGATTTGATTGTCCTGGGATTCTGAAGATTGGAGTCCGATGTGTTGAAAGCCTTCTGCAGGTGTGTGTTAAGGTTGACGCTTGATGTGAAGAGCTTATGAAAGTCTAGCGTCTTTGAGAAACTGTGCTGACCAAGAGTAAGACCCAGAAAGCCATGTGACTCAGCAACGGAAGAAGCTATTCCGTGACTTTTTTTTTTTTTTTTTTTTTTTGAGTAGGAGTCTCACTCTGCCACCCAGGCTGGAGCGCAGTGGCTCGCTCACGGCCACCGC
This sequence comes from Cephalopachus bancanus, assembly GCA_027257055.1. Taxonomy (NCBI): domain Eukaryota; kingdom Metazoa; phylum Chordata; class Mammalia; order Primates; family Tarsiidae; genus Cephalopachus; species Cephalopachus bancanus. Next base: position 3,077,172 of record JAPVLO010000140.1, read on the forward strand.
AACCTGGACCCGCTGGGCTCGGGCAATCCTTCTGTCTCAGCCTTCCAAGTAGCTGGGACTACAGGCTTCTGCCACCACGCCCGACTAATTTTTTTATTTATTGTTGAGATGAGGTCTTGCCAAATTGCCCAGGCTGGTCTCGAACCCGTGGGCTCAGGCAGTCCTCTCACCTCGGCCTCCCGAAGTGCTGGCATTCTGTGAGTGAGCCACCGCGCCTGGCTGCCAAGTTGCTGGTTTTGATCATTAAAAATACCTTGTCATTAGGGGTGAGGGAAAATGTGTGTCTCAAGTTTGGCTTGTGATACACACGAACTCTGTTTACAGGCCAAAGACTACTTTCCCTTTGGAGATAAGCAGTGGCCTTATTTAAAAATAATTTTAGGTAATTATGAGGCAATCACATCTCCATTTATTTTCCTACTGCATTATATGATAAAAAGAATCCAGTCGTCATCTCTTGGATACCAAATTAAATAGAAGGTACCCAGTACCTCCCCAAGTTGAAGTGCAGACAGATGCACGATATATCATCATACAACTCTCCCCTTCCTCTTTCCCTGACCATAACAGATGTCAATTAATTGGTTGAGTCAGTCTTTCCCACTGAGTTTGGATTGAGCTTCAGAATCCCTCTTATCCCTATACTGCTGGGAGTTACTGTCAATCACCTAGACATGGCACTTGAGATGAGATGAGTTCCCATCCTTGCACTGAGGTAATTATAAGCCTGGCATCTGTGTATTGGTTTTTAACACCAGTAAAATGCATCTTTTGCAAGTAACACATGCTAGAGGCAATACTTTGAAATTAAGAGAAAAAAAATCCTTTGACTTTTCTCTCTTTACTGCATTTGATCCACAAGAGAACGGATGGAACCTGTGGCCGAGTTCAGCAGTCACGCAGAAACTCTGCTGCCTAGCCACTCTGGCCTCTGAGGCCACGTGCCAACTCCCATGTCTTTTCTTCCCAAAGCTCTTCCTGGGCAGAGTCGCCACTTGTAAACAAAGGCTCCGTCTTGAACGGAGTAGCAAGAACACCTCTCAGGTGGGAGCAAGAGGACTGAAACACTCGGCGTGAGGGCAGGTCAGACACGGCAGCTGGCACGGGACCCAGGATCCAGGCCTGAGCCCTGGCGCTGGCCTGCAGGACCACAGTCTGCGTGACCTGCAGGAAGAAGCACAGCTCTGTGGCCTTCCATGAAGGCCTCTCGTTATTCTGAAACGTTTTGTTTTAATCTCCCACTTCCTGATTTTCCCACTGCAGTTGATAGTTTAGAGCAATCTCTCCCCCCGGTTATTAATCAGTACACATTAATCAGTCCCTGTAATTCATTTGGAACTCATGTGTCTAACACAGGGGAAACACCTGGTAAATGTTTACAGAGTGAATGGACAGATAAATGATGGGGGTGATGGTGAGGGAGAAGAGACAGAATTAATTCCCAAGGCTGGAGTTACTGGTCCTTCAGCCCCTGGTTCACTCGCCCCTGGTGGCCTCACCTGTGTGGCCCAGGATTCTGTAAAAGTAGCATCATTTTCTATGTTTGCTGTCATGGGAACAAGAAGTCACAAAACAGTATTTCTGACCTCAGGTACCAAACCAGGAAAGAGTTCTGTTTTGAAAACCCCAGATGAATGAACGAACGCACAGGCAGCAGTGATACTTTTAGCAGGGAATGGAACCACTAAAAAGCAAGCAAGCCAAGAGTCCTGAAAGTGGAAAAGTCTCCCAGGCCAAGAGGCAGTTAGATGGGAGATGGAGCAGAAACCGCGTCTCAGCTGGGAAGCGAGCGTCCCCAGACACAGCCCGTCGTGAGGCTGTCATGGCGGCCCAGGTCGGGCAGCTCCTGATGCAGCATCGAAGGTTCATTTGTCTCGACCTGCAGCAGAATTTTCGTTCCAAGCGTAACCAGAAAATCTGGACTTTTCCCGAGGGTTGAGGTGACCCCTCCCTCCTGTCTCAGGCCTGCCTAGCTGGAAACCAAGCAAAGGGCGGAAATGCACCGGCCTGGGAGGGGCAGGTGGGGCCGAGGCCAGGGCTTCCCCCTTTTCTGTTTCAGACGACTCTGGGTGGAGCTGTCTGGAGCGACTTGGTGGTCGCTGCTCTTTCCGCCCCCCACTGTCCCTGGAGCCCCCAGCTTCTCCCTGTCTGCAGTCAGGAGTCCCCTGCCAGGCTGGCCAGCTCACACCTATAATCCCAGCACTTTGGGAGGCCAAGGTGAGAGGATGTACTGAGCCCACGGGTTCGAGACCAGCCTGGGCAACTTGGTGAGACCTCCGTCTCTTCAGTAAATCAAAAAGTTAGCCAGGCACGGTGGCGTGTGCCTGTCCTTCCAGCCACTTAGAAGGCTGAGGCTGAAGGATCACTAAACTTCACCAAAGGCACTTTCTGTAATTTAAGAGAGCTCAGCCTAGCAAAATGGTCTTCAGTCTCTCCAACATCAGAATCACAGAAATACAACGTGAGTAACGGTCTCCTCCCAGGTCCTCACCTTAGCCACTGTCTTTAAGTAGGTGAGACTGCGGTTGAGACTGCGGTGGCCTGGAGCGTGCCACTGCTCTGCAGTCTGGGTGACAGAGTGAGACTCCTACTCAAAAAAAAAAAAAAAGAAAGAATCCCCTGTGAGGCCAACCACCAACGGAGGAGGATACTTAGCCCCAGAGATCACATGCAAGACCCTGTGAGGATGCGTGTGGTCCCAGGTGTCGGAGCCAGGACACACGGCACCTACCCTCGCCCTCCCTGCACCTTCATGCCTGGCTGGCACAAAGTCCTGTCTCTTTTGTCCGTGCCCCCACCACCACCTCAGGGTCTCTCACTCCCCTGCCCTGCGCTGCCGTCCCCTCCCCCCTGCAGCATTCCAGAGTCTTCCAGCCAGTCTCTGGGCCACCAGACTCAGAGCCCCCACCCATTCACCCAGCCACCAGGCTGAGCTTTCCAAACACGCCCCGACAACCTGCAGCCCCTGGTTTAAGCCCCCAAGCCCTTCCCACCCCCCATCAAAATGAAAGGCCCTGCTCCTCAGATGCCAAAAGAACCTCCCTGGTCTCCCAGGGATGCCGTGAGCCGCATCAAAAATTTTTTTCGGGTGTCTTCAGTTTCAGGAGCACTAAATCACCCTTGGGCCATGACCTGCTTGCTACATAATTCCAGTGTGACTTCCCTGAGACACCTCCATGACATCTCCATGGGGTCTGTCTCTGTTTGGTGTGGGCACTGCACCTTGTTCACATGACTCCAGCTTGTCCCCTCCACTGTCCACACGTCAGCTGCCTTTGTATTCTCGGTGACACCAGGCAGGCTCTGGCACTGGTGCCCAGCAAATGTTTACCGAATGAAGTAATAAAACTGCTCACTCCTCCCACTCACTCCTTTAAATGGGCACCTTTTCGCTCTGTAATTCAGTGTGTGAGACTTCAAGACTTTTCAGACGAGGGCAGGCTATGAAGCAAACTTGGTAAGTAGTTAAGCAATGTCTCGGTGGTAAAGTGAGAGAAATCAAGTGGCCTGGAAACCTCGCCCCCAGCATGGCGGTTTACCGCCTGGCTCCCTCGGCACCCACTCTCCAGACGTTTTCTTGTTTTCCTTTCCCGTGTTTCCATTTGTGAGTCACCTTTGTATCCCCATTAAGGTCTTACTGGTACTTGTTTGTGAACGGAACACACTTTTTTATAGAGTAGGTTGAGCTGCTCTGTGTGCGCATAGAGAGTTTCTTTCATAGAGGATTGTCAGTTCTTTTTTTTTCTTAAGTAATGTTTTAAGCTTCCTCCTCCATAAAGACAGTGGCTAAGGTGAGGAGCTGGGAGGGGACCGTTACTTACGTTGTATTTCTGTGATTCCGATGTTGGAGAGACTGAAGACCATTTTGCTAGGCCGAGCTCTCTTAAATTACAGAAAGTGCCTGTGGTGAAGTTTAGTGTTTGTAGCAAAAAACATGCAAGATTGTCAGGGGCAAGAATTAGTGAATGAATAGGGCTAGTGAATGAACAGGCTCAGTATTAAAAAGGAAGTGTTTGGAAAGCGAAAGAACAAGAGAGAGAATGAGAGAGAGGGCATAGGGATACAACTTGGGGACGGACTCCGTAAATTTATACTAATACAAATAATAAGACTGAAGGTGGTGGCTCACACTTGTGATCCCAGCACTTTGGGAGGCCGAGGCAGGAGGATTGCTTGGGCCCAGGAGTTTAAGACCAGTTAAGATAACATAGCAAGACCTCATCTCTACAAAAAATTAGCCAGGCAGGATGACTCACACCTGTAATCCCAACTACTCAGAAGGCTAAGGCAGAAGGATTGCCTGAACCCAGAAGGTCAAGATTGCAGTGAGCTGTGATCGTGCCACTGCACTCCAGTTTGGGCTACAGAGTGAGACTCCGATTCAATCAATCAATCAGTCAATCAATTAATCAATAAAACGGTGGTTTTGTTTTGGTTTTGAGTCAGAGTCTCACTCTGTCGCCCAGGCTAGAGCACAGTGGCCCGCTCACGGCCACCGCAGCCTCAACCTCCTGGGCTCAGGCGGTCCTTCCATCTCAGCCTCTGGAATTATAGGCATGCACCACCACACTGGGCTAGTTTCTTGACATACTGTGTAGACGAGGTCTTGCCAAGTTGCCCAGGCTGGTCTCGAACATCTGGGTTCAGGCAATCCTCTCACCCACGCCTTCCAAAGTGCTGGGATTATAGGCATGAGCCACTGCACCCGGCTAAACAAAATGATTCAGGATCATGAAAATGCCTTGCCTAGGGTGCTGGCTAAACAGTAAATGGCAAGTAGCAGCTTAGTTACCAAAAATGTACCGGCACACAGGACCATCATACGGGAAATTTCAGAGAAGACCTCAGAAGGCAGAACCTGTCTGCTCTGTGAGGTGGTTCTGCCTTTTTTCGCTCTGTGTTCTTCTCTTGGGCGGTCTTATCCTGAGATCTTTTCATGTTATTAGTCAAAATAACAGAAGTGAGTAAGCCAGATCAATGTATTGAAGACATCTCCGGAGGGCCTGCTGTATGCCAGCAGTGGCGTGGGGACACAGGGGACTCGGTGAGTGGCATGAGCCTCCTGGAGAGCTTGGGAGTCACCAGGCACTCGTAAGTGCCGTCAGATCACATCAGGTGGGAGAAAGTCAAGGTGGGGAATGGAAGGATATTCCTAAAGAAGGCCAGGGCTTATAAAGGAATTTGTCGGCATTCGTTTTTGAAGGAAAAGTCGACAGAAGAAAGAGCAGACATTTGTGAGTGATTCTTCTCTTCCTCATTTATGTATTCAACAGCGGATGCCTGCTGTGCTCTGGCAGCCGCCGGGCATCAGAAGGGGCCGACTATGTGCTCCGTAGGCAGTGAGAACGCTGACAGAGCCACTCGGAGATGCCCCAGGGAGGGAGGAAGGGCATCGCGCTCAGACGGGGAGGCCAGGAAAGAGGTCTCGGGAAGTCTGTCTTCCAGGAAGATTATCCGGCTTCAGGAGCCAAAGCCATTACTGGTAGAATAAAGTAGTAAAGGCACAAAGAAGCGATAGCCTGTCCGATTCTGTCCCCTTCTTCCTTCCCACCTACCATCATTTATCTGTCATATACAGAGGGACAAAGATAAGTGAAAGCATGGGAAACTGCAAGTAGTCAGGATTTTGTTTGTTTGTTTTTTTGAGTGCTCCCTTTGCTCTAGGATTTCTGCAGTCCGTTACAGCCAAGCACAGAGGTTAAGAACTTTGGAATCAAACAGAAGTGGTTCTAGTCCCAGCTCCGCCACTTACTAATTGTGCAGCCTTCCATGGTTAATTTAGCTTCTCTGGAGCTTATATTTTCTCACCTGTGAAATGGGCATCGAAATAGTGCCATCGTCACAACACGAAACGAGATTTCCTACGCAAACTCACTTTTCATGATGCTGGCATGTGGCAAGCGCTTAGAAATGCTCGTTTTCATGACCACTTTTGCTTTATTCATTCTCTGCCTTTCCAGAGGAAACTGTGGTTTAGAAATGTGCCGGGGTAAGGCCGGGCATGGTGGCTCACACCTATAATCCCAGCACTTTGGGAGACCGAGGTGAAAGGATTGCCAGAGCCCGTGGGTTTGAGATCAGCCTGGACAACTTGGCGAGACACCATCTCTACGATGAGTCAAAAATTATCCGGGCATGGTGGCGCATGCCTGTAGTCCCAGCTACATGGAAGGCTGAGGCAGAAGGATCGCCGGAGCCCAGCAGGTCGAGGCTGCGGTGGCCAGGAACGTGCCATCTGTCCTCCAGCCTGGGTGATAGAGTGAGACTCCGAGTCAAAAAAAAGAAAAAGAAACGTGCCTGGGTGACTGCTCATGGGTCTTGGGAGGCATCCCTGCCTTGTTACTCCACACAGGAGCGGGTGGCTGTCAGAAATGAGGCTGGAGGAGGGGAAGTGGCAAGACCAGAGCTTTCAGAGCCTTGTGGGCTCCACTCAGGGTGTTGAATTCTGCAACGCCTCTGTATAGGGACTTACGGTGGATAGTGACAGGGTCAGTTCTGCATTTGAGAAAGATGGTTCTGGCAGCAAGATACAGAATGGTTTAGAGATGGGAAGAAGGTAGCTGGAGCCCCAGTGAGGCGGCAGGTGTAGGAGTCCAGGAGACCAAGGCTCGGGGTGCGCCGAGGGCACAGCAATGGGTGGACGGTCCTGGAGCCCTGAGGCGAGGGAGAGCAGACAGGGACTGGCTGCTCCAGGCTTCCTGGCTTTCTCGACTGGGTGTGAGGTGACACCTCCCGCCAAGGCAGCGAGTCAGCGGGATGCGGGGCCAGTCTGGGGACATCGGGGAGACACGTCCCCAGGGCAGTCACATCCTGATCTAGAGGTGAGGAGAAAGCCAGGGCTGGAGCTTTTTCTTATGGAGCTGAAGGTGGGAGTGGGAATGAGCTCGTTGGGTCAGCTCACCTGCTGCACTGGGCGCTGTGCTTAGGGGCTGCTTTCCCTGCGGGGAAGAGAAGTAAAAAGACAAAGGCGCTGTGGACCAGGGAACCACACTCCTGTCACCGTGGGAAGGCGGAGAAGACAAAAATAGATGGAAGCTATCACTGCAGCCATTGCCACGGCTAGAAACAGGCGGTCGCCGGTCCGCTGCAAGGTGACTGGCTGATAAGACAGATCATCTTTTGCGAAGAACTGCAGAAACATTCATTAAAAACAAAGCAACTTCACAGTTAAGCAAGAGGGCCGTGGTCATGTACCAAGAAAGACTGGTTTCACCGTAAGAAGAAACCATAACACTCCAAGACACACAAAAAACCACAATTACCCATGACTGGAAGAACCTTTAACAAGATCCGCTTTTAAGAAGGAAGTCAATCTGGTAAAAGGAAGAGGTAGAAATGGGTCGGTCGTCAGCAGCGGCGGAAAAGGCAGGTTCCGAAATTGTGGACCGATAGGGGAGGCAGGTGTGTGGGGAAGTGAAGACGTCATGCTGCCTTCTCTGCGTAGACATAGACACGCCAGGATGGGGACACACGCCCTGGAACCACAGGGAGTCGATGAGCGCCTTTGTGCCAGGGGAGGGGCCCCGGCGCTGGCGGGGGGCAGGCTGGTCGCCCAGGAACACTCCGTCTGGCCAGCGGACAGATACAAACAAAAGACCTCACCCACCGGCCGTGACAGTGGTCGACACTGGGGTGGACAGTGGGTCGAATGAGCGAGGAAGGAAGAGGGTGGGCCCGTCAGAGAACACGCAGGGCCCTCTGTCAGGTGGAGGGGTCAGCAGGCCTGTGCCCAGATGACCCTCACAGGGGGGCAGAACTGGATGTGGCCTGGAGATTCACGGGTTTGAGGGCCGAGTTGGCAGAATCGCCTGGGCGGGTCAGTGGTCAGAGGAGAGGGGCTGATGCAGGAGGCCGACGGAGGGAGCGGTGGACGGAAGGTGGCCGGCGTGGCCCACGCTTCTGCGTGGCTCCTCCATGAAGCCCTCTGCCCCCCAGGAGGGGCTGCGAGACGACAGCCGGCGGGTGGCTTGGCACCAGCAGCCGCTCACGGGCCAGGGAGGAACGGGAGAGAGCAAAGGAGGTGGCAGGAGGGCTGCCTGATGCCTGGACACGGCTCCAGGACCCCGCTCAGAACGGGTCCAGCACCTGCTGGATGTCACGTGACCCTTCGCCATGAGGGTTGTCCCCAGCTGTGGAACTGCCGGGATGGACCAAAGGGTGGCCCAGAACTGACGGGAGGAAGAAGCCCAGGTCACCCTATACAATGTGGCGATGCCGACTCCCGCACACCCTCGGGGAACCTCGTTTTCCCAGAAGAGTGAGAGAACCTGGGTGTCCTTCGGAAGAAGCAAGCCATTGGGGGACGCGGGGGGTGATGGCCAGCCCGTGAGGCCGCTGCTCTCTGTCCACCCCACAATTTGGGTTGCCTTTTCCAGGGTCCGTGGATGCTCAGTTCCCCCAGCAGACGGCGGTTTGAAAGGGTCTGCACTGTGGGCTTGTGAGAAAAAGCAGCGTGGAAAGGTGGACCAGCCCCTGCTCCGAGGACAGTGGGGCAGCGGACGGTGGGGCAGCGGACAGCTGGCCGACCCCCAGGAGACACATGCACGTTGACGGACACCACGCTCCCTCGGTGGTGTGAGACCTGGGGTGGCCGTTCTCAACCAACCTGGTGATCGGAATGTCCCCAGGCCAAGCCATGTGAGGAGGACACGAGGCCGTGAAACCCGTCCCACAGTCTGGCCAGTCTGGGGAGACACTGGGCTAACGTCATGTGATGCAGTGTTGTCGAAGGTGTGCTTTTCTTGCACTGTCCAAAGTACCTAATTGTTTTTCTCTTTTCCCTTGTCTCTAGGCACTGGGCAATCATGAATTTGATAATGGCGTGCAAGGACTGATTGATCCGCTTCTCAAAGAGGCCAAATTTCCCATTCTGAGTGCAAACATTAAAGCAAAGGGGCCGCTGGCCTCTCAAATATCAGGACTTTATTTGCCATATAAAATTCTTGCTGTTGGTGATGAAGTTGTGGGAATTGTCGGATACACGTCAAAAGAAACTCCTTTCCTCTCAAATCCAGGTATATTCTAATTTCATAGCATTTTTTACTTGAAAATAGATGCATTAGTCATGGCTTGGTCTCATATTTATGAACTACAAACGGAAGCAGGAACAACTGGGCCGATGGTATACTTAGGATGATGGTGACACAACCAATCTCGTGGATTCTAGCTAGCTGTTCCCAGCTACTTGTGTTTTTTTTTTTGCTTTGGAGTCTCACTCTGTCGCCCAGGCTGGAGTGCAGTGGCACACTCATGGCCACCCCAGTGTCGACCTACTGGGCTCCGGTGACCCTTCTGCCTCAGCCTTCCAAGTAGCCGGAACTACAGGCGCACACTACCACGCCCGGCTAATTTTTTATTTTATTGTAGAGTTGAGATCTCGCCAAGCTGCCCACGCGGGCCTCGAACCTGCGGGCTCAGGCAGTCCATTCACCTCAGCCTCCCAAAGTGCTGGGATTACAGGCTGAGCCACCTAGCCCAGCCCTCAGTTACTCCTTAAAGGCATTTCTTCTGCTGCTCAATGAACTTCTTTGGCATAACAGTACCTTTAATCCTGTGTGTTCAACAGGGAAGAGAAGACCATTTCTGTCTGGTGCTGGATGGTACAGACTCGTTGACTAGATATTTAGGGCCACGAAGCCCACCGTGGAGCCAGGAGCCCAGGGCTGGGGCTGAAACTCTGTTTACCTTCTCTCTCCTTTTCTAGTATGATTAGTACATACTAGTCCAGTTAACTCTTCTTTCTCCTTCTTCACTACTTCTCTCATTTTAATGATGTTCTTTTATCTGGCTTTCTGAGAAATCTATATGTCTGAACGGTCTTAGATAGACACGTATATGTCCTAATATAGAAATCTATCATATATATCTTCCACATATATGTCTATATATGTATGTAATATATTTACTCACATATATGATCTTAAGACAATTAAAGAAACAGTTTTGAGGCACTTTTATAGGAACATTTTTACTGAAACACTTTGGCAATGAGAACAAAAACGATGTTTTCTCCAAATTACCCAAATTAAATCTTTCCATATTTGGAAAAAAAGGGGGGGGGGACTGGGGGCTACATTATCCAGAAGCATGAAAAATTAACTGATTGAGGACAACCCAGAAAATAAATATCTATTGTTGTCGTTGTTGCTAAACAGGTCCAGGCCATCTGAAACAACAACAGAAAGGTCAGCTGTGCTCGGCCCAGAGCAGCAGGCGGTCCTGAAGCTGGCACACAGGCAAAGAGGAAGGCAGGGTGGGGTGGCTGGGGCAGATGATGAGAGGATGAGTCAGAAGCACACCTGGGGTCAGGTGGATTTGCTGAAGACCTTCCGCGGCCCCTGAGGACCGTGCAAGACACCCTGGGCCAAGGGCATTTCAGAATCAGGTCAGAGTCACAAGCTAGGACCCACGTTCCATGCGGGCGGGGCCCGAAATGGTCTCATTCACTGTCCAGGAGACTGCAGTGCCGGGCATGTGGTCACTATGGTACGTCCTCAGGAAATGTTGCCAGAATGAAAACACAAGAGCAGGAAGGTGTAGGGGACACAATCCCCAAAGAGCAGACAGTTCAGTTTTCTGGAGCATGGGTTCCACGTAGGGAAGGCTAGAAAGTTGGGTCAGGAGGCTGAACGTGGTGGCTCACCCCTGTAATCGCAGTACTTTGGGAGGCCAAGGCAGGAGGATCCCTTGAGTCCAGGAGTCCGAGACCAGCCTGGGCCACAGAGTGAGACCTCTTCTCTACAAAACGTCCGAAAAATTAGCCGAGCGTGGCGATGTGCGCCTGTAGTCCCCGTTACTCGAGAGGTTGAGGTGGATGGATTGCTTAAGCCCAGGAGGTTGAGGCTGTGGTGAGCCGTGACCGTGCCACTGCACTCCAGCCTCCCAACGGAGTGACAGAGTGAGAATCTGTGTCTTAAAAAGAAAAAAAGTTGGAGCAACACTTGAGTGTAGGGCTGAGAAGTTCGGGTGTGATTTGGAGGAAAGCACTGCCCCTTCTTTGGTAGTCACCAGGGAGGACGCAGGAGGCGGGGGTGTTGGTGGGGAGACACAAGCGCTCCAGAAATCAGCCTGCCTCGGCTGGGACTTGGCCCGCCCTTTATCGCGCTGTAGCAGAGAGGGTACCCCAGCAGCTCCTGGAAGAGAGGGGCTGGACAGGCAGGGCCTAAAGTGGGAGAGAAGGGTTGAGTGGAACAGAAGGTTTCTGGGTGCACCTTCTTCTGTTAAAACCACGGGCGCAGCAGACCCGTCGTGGGTTCTTCCTGCAAATCTCTGGCCCCTAGCCAAGCCCATTTCTCCCAAGTCCTAGTGGCCCGGGCACCCACAGAGGTATAGCTTGTGTTTCTAGTGCATTTAATTTGTTGTATCTAGGTAAGGAAACTCCTGTAATATAACTCTCCTCATGACATCCTGAAACACATCTCAAGCTCTCTGTATGTGAGATGTCTGGTCCTGTGAGGTTTATGATTTTTTTCCTTTTTTGAGTTGGGATCTCACGCTGTTGCCCAGGCTGGAGTGTAGGGGCATGATCACGATGATCACAGCTCACCACAGCCCTGATCTCCTGGGCTCAGTCGATCCATCCACCTCAGCATCCTGAGTATCTGGGATTACAGACATGCGCTACCATGCCTAGCTAATTTTTATTTTTTGGTGGAGATGAAGTTTCACTGTGTTGCCCAGGCTGGACTCAAACTCCTGAGCTCAAGCAATCCACCCTCCTCAGCCTCCCCAAGTGCTGGGATTACAGGCGTGAGCCACCACGCCCGACTGGTTTCTGATGTAGTATGAGAATCCAGTCCTTTGTTCTCAGCGGCATTTCTCTGAACTTTTTTGTTCCTTCTTGCCAGCCAAACCAAGGCAGGGAATGGTAGTCTTCTCTCAGCATTCGTTCGGTCCCCCGAATACCTGTCTGTGTGCCAGGTTCTGTTCCCGGCACCGGGGATACTGACCACAAACCCCTCTCCCCTGGAGTGTTCATGCCCAGTGGGGAATGAGTAGACGAGTGAGATGTGGGGTGTGTCGGAGGTGGTAAGAGCTGTGGGGAAGGAATTAGCAGGAGGGGAACGGCAGGTGCAGCGGGGGGAGGGTGCCCCTCGTCCTCTGAGCGGAGTGCTTGGGGGAAAGGCTGACCGAGAGGGGACACGACGCTGAGGGTTGACGGGCAGCCCTGAGCTCCTTGGGGCGACCCGCGGAAGCAGATGATCTTCCGTGTGCTCGTGACCAACGGTGGAGGCAAGGCTGCCGCAACCCCTGATTTCCCAGCGTTGCCCGTAAGCCACTGGCAGCGTCACTGGGTCCACGTGTCTGAGCACTGCTGGTGTTCGGGCCAGTCTGGGGCCTCCTTGGCTGTGACTCAGGCATGGATTCTCCTTCCTCACCATTTGCACGTGTGGCGTTGACTGAAGCGACGGACTCAAGCGATCCCTGCGGAGACCCACAGAGACTCCTAGACATCACAGTGGGCCAAGGGATGCCTTGCCTTCATCTCACTGCTCCCTGGGGAGATGAGAACTTTCCGATGCGGGCTCTGCGGACTCCTACAGGTTGGGAGTTCGTCATGAGATCTCATTCATCTTCAGCTTAGAGCCGGCTCTTAGACGTTCGCACAGGGCGTCTGGACTACCTAGAGGACTCCCCTGTCACTAGTTGTGTGTCCTGTTTAACGTAGAGCTCCATAATGCTGTAACGCTGACGTCCACTTAAAGTGAGCATGACTAAGTTCCCAGCCACCATGTTAGATTGGCATGCAAGGACTGCTTGCTGACGGGTTTAGCTGTGAAGACTGACCATCCCAAGTTTCCAACCAATGCCTTGGATTTTCTGATCCTGTTTTATACATCGTGCCAACGTGCTGAAGCATTTCTTGCATTGATATTGTGAAAGTTGAAATATGAAAAAGTATATAAAGCAAACTGGCTGGGCACAGTGGCTCATGCCTGTCATCTCAGCAATTTGGGAGGCTGAAGTGGGAGGATTCCTTGAGCCCGGGAGTTTAAGACCAGCCTGGGCAGCCTAGTGAGACCTCGTCTCTACCAAATGTCAGAAACTTAGCTGGGCGTGGTAGGGGGTGCCTGTAGTCCCAACTCCTTGGGAGGCTGAGTCGGGAGGAGGCCAAGGTGAGAGTAAACTGTGATCTCGCCGTTGCACTCCAGCCTGGATGACAGAGTGAGACCCTATCTCTAAATGAATTCGTTCATTAAAATAAAAAACAACAAACCATATCTGAAGCCTCCTCATAGTTTGAGACCGAGTTCAAGCAAAATAACAACCTTAAACGAATGCAAAATAAAGCGAATCGAACTGGATGCTCATTTAAATTTCTATTTACTTCTTAGGGGTTTTGCATTTAGTACATAAATATGTTTTGGCTTTACTAATTTAAGAGCGTCAGTAAGTTATTTAAACTTGGCATGTTAGTAGGCATGATAAGCAATAAAATAAAAATTATCGTTAATAAACGTCATTTTATTTTGCTCCTTAGGAACGGATCTAGTATTTGAAGATGAAATCACTGCATTGCAACCTGAGGTAGACAAGTTAAAAACTCTGAACGTGAACAAAATTATTGCGCTGGGACACTCTGGTTTTGAAATGGATAAACTCATCGCTCAGAAAGTGAGAGGTGTGGACGTCGTGGTGGGAGGACACTCCAACACGTTTCTTTACACAGGTAATTGCTTTGGAAGGATTACAGGGCGAGAACGTCCAGATAAGTTACTTTGCTTTCCCTTTGTAACTGTTGCTATTATGATTTTTACTGTTATTTCATGTGTAATACATAATATAATCTATAATACACTATGTATATAGTGCACATCGAACGGGGGCTCGGAGACGTTACTAAGAAGAATTCATTGGTTTCATGATCATAAGTTCATTTCATTTATTTGCATCTCATAACTGCATTTGAAACCTATATACATAGTGTCTAGATGATAAAAGGGTTACTGAGCCCCCAGCAGAAATCAGTGTGTGATAGACTCGTATCAAAAAGCAGCAAGTCACATAAAAGATGCGAAGCATAAGCAAGATCATGTAGACGGGACCTCTGTAGCTCAAGGGGACAGGATTTGGTGTGTAGGTCACCCAGGGAGCAGAAGCTGGACCTCTGGGTTCGAGTCCTCACTCCGCTGCGTGTGGGGACTGGAAGTGTCCCGGAGGCCACACAGCCGCACCGTCCCTGGAGTTCTTGCATCTCCCAGGGTCCCTCTCTTCTCCTCCCCTCTCCTCTCTCTCCCTGTCTCTCTCTCTCTCAGCTGAGTGTTAGGTAGTTTTAGTTAGAAAAACGTTGGGTTCTTTTTTCCGTTTTGAACTGACGGTGTCAGTGTCCCAAAACGTTTGCGTGTGTTTCTGTCTTTCCCCTGCCCCATCGTGCACTGACTGCACGGATCTTCGAAGGATGCTCCCAAAAAGGAAGAAGAGAGCCTGGCTGGGAACAGCTCTCCAAAATGGTTTCAAGAACTTATTTTCGATTCGAGGAGTGCATGTGCAGGTGTGTCACGTGGGCACGTGGTGTACTGGTGGAGCTTGGGCTTCCAGAGTACCTCTCCTGCCAACGGGCCCAACAGGTCATTTTTCCACCGTTGCTCCACCCCCTGCCGGTCCCTTTTGGAGTCCCAGGGCCATTATTTCCGTGTGTGTCTGTTGTTTGGCTCCCACTTACAAGGGAGAACATGGGTGTTTGGTTTTCGGTTTCTGTGTTAGTTTTCTTGGGAAAATGGCCTCCAGTTTCTCCATGTAGTTGCCAAAGGCATGATTTCATTCTTTTTTTTTTTTTGCGTTGTATTCCGTGGTGTGTGGGTACCACAGTTTTCTGTTTTCAGTCAACTGTTGATGCACACTTAGACTGGTGACATGACTTTGCTGTGTGAATAGTGCTGTGATGAACATGCAGCCACAGGTGTCTTTTGTTTGATGGCTTCTTTTCATTTGGGTAGAAAGATTGCTGGGTCAGATGGTAGTTCTATTTTTTTGCTATTTGAGAAATCTCTCTACTGTTTCTCATAGAGGGTGAGCTAGTTTATGTTCCTGCCAACAGTGTATTCATGTTCCCTTTTCTCCATATTTATGCCAACATGAACATACATGCCAACATGTTTTTTGCTGTTTTAATAATAGTCACTCTGGTGTAAGATGATATCTCATTTGTGGTTTTAATTTGCTTTTCTCTGACAATTAGTGATATTGAACATTTTTCATGTGTGTGTTGTCTGCTTGTATTGCTTTGCTTGTATTTCTTGGCTTGTCTTTCTTCTTGAGAGATGTCTGTTCACGTCCTTTGCTCGGTTTTTAATGGGATTGTTTGCTTGTTTTGAGTCAGAGTCTCACTCTGTTGCCCAAGCTGGAGTGCAGTGGCATACTCACGGTCACCCCAGCGTCGACCTGCTGGGCTCAGGCAATTCTTCCACTTCAGTCTTCCGAGCAGCTGGAGCTACAGGTGCGCACTACCACGCCTGACTAATTTTTTGATTTATTGTAGAGACGAGGTCTCACCAGGTTGCCCAGGCTGGTCTCGAACCCCTGGGCTCAGGCAGTCCTCTTGCCTCAACCTCCCAAAGTGCTGGGATTACAGGCTTGAGCCACTGTGCCTGGCCAGGTTGTTGGTTTTTATGTTGTTCCATTGTCCAGCAGTTGCAAGGAAAGCTTTGGCATGGGATCAGCCCCCCTCTCCCAAGAGGCTGTGACTTCTTCTATCCTTACGTGGACTATCAAAGGCCACCCTATTTTATAAAAGTAAAACTTAAAAACAAACCAACAGTAGAAAATACCCAGAAATGTTAAAAAGGTTGTCACTATGAAAATAATTCTTATTTTTTCATAATACTTTTGAGTATTTTCACATGCGTGCATGTTATTTTTACAATCAGAAAACAAGATACAAATTATACAAACAAAAGAACACAATAGTGGGTCCATTAACTTTGAGCAGGTTACTTAACCTCTCTGACCTGTTAGCTTAGCTTCAAAACCGGAGGTGATAACACCCGAAGTGCCGCGTTATTGTGAAAATTATGTGAGGTGTGAAAATATGTGACCGTACCTTATAAACTACAAATAGCTATACCCTGCTGTATGGTGTCGTGAAGGTTGCTTGCCAGTAAAAATATGCCCGTCAAAATGGTAACTCACAAAGTAGAGGTGGCCTTTACTTAAGAAAAGAATGCCAGGATTGTGTGCTAATTCACTTCCTCACTGGCATTTTACCTCGGGTAGACACAGGCTAAAGGGTGATTTCAGGCTGAGTTACACCCACTAGTGACTATGAAATTCATTTAGTGGGTCATGACAAAAGGGCCTTTTTTAAAAAAATAGATTAAGCAGTTACATGACTCATAAGGATGCGTATTGATTCACGGAAAGCATATGTATATAAAATGGTGAGAACAGCCCCAAGCACATATCAGGCGATCTATAATGTGACGGGGGTGATGACCGCCAGTGGACAATGGTGTGAACTTTCTTAGTGAGGGTAATCCCAGCACTTTGGGAGGCCAGAACGAGAGGATTGCCTGAGCCCAGGGGCTCAAGACCAACCTGGGCAATTTGGTGAGACCTCGTCTCTACAATATCTCAAAAAAATTAGCTGGGCGTGGTAGCGTACACCATAGTTCTGGCTACTTGGAAGGCTAAAGGGGAAGGATCACCTGAGCCCAGCAGATTGAGGCTAGGGTGGCCATGAGTGTGCCACTGCACTCCAGCCTGGGCAACAGAGTGAGACTCTGACTCAAAAAAAAAAAATTCACTTTTTATTAAGGCCGGGCATGGTGGCTCACGCCTATAATCCAGCACTTTGGGAGGCCGAGGTGAGAGGACTGCCTGAGCCCACAAGTTTGAGACCAGCCTGGGCAACTTGGCGGGACCTCATCTCTACAAGAAGTCAAAAAATTAGCCAGAAATGGTGGCGAACGCCTGTGATCCCAGCTGCTTGGAAGGCTGAGGCGGAAGGATCACCTGAGCCCAGCAGGTCGAGGCTGCGGTGGCCGTGAGTGTGCCACTGCACTCCAGCCTGGGCAACAGAGTGAGACTCTGACTCAAAAACAAACAAACAAACATTGCAACCAAACAGCTGAGAGCAACTTCAGTCACTCCAAGAGGGTTACATAGACTCAGGGTGCCATGACCATGTCCCGGGGCAGGTCACTGGGCAGTGCTGGGTGGAGGGTGGGAGTCTACCACTAACTAATGGTGGGTTTCTGTCTATGCTCAATTTCCTTCATCTGTGGGCTGAAGGTGGTAACAAGAGTTTTTTGGGGTTTTGTGTGTGTGTGTGTGTGTGTGTGTGTGTGTGTGTGTGTGTCGGAGTCTCACTCTGTCACCCAGGCTGGAGTGCGGTGGCCGCTCACGGTCACCCCAGCCTCGACCTGCTGGGCTCCGGCGATCCTCCCGCCTCAGCCTTTCAAGTAGCTGGAACTATAGGCACACGCTGCCAGCCGGCTAATTTTTTATTTATTGTAGGGACGTGGTCTCACCAAGTTGTCCTGGCTGGTCTCAAACTGTGGACTCAGGCAATCCACTGGCCTCGGCTTCCCAAAGTGCTGGGATTACAGGCTGAGCCACCGGGCCTGGCAAGAGTTCTTATTATAGCAAGAGTTTTAGTCTCAAGGGTTACTGTGACTTAATAGATCATGAATGGATGTGGGTAAATGGCCTGAGAACAGGGCCTGCTCTGTGAGCGGTTCTCTTTTTAGCTATGCACCAGCTCTGTGGAAATCCCTTCCCTGAGGCCTTTCTTAGATTTCCTGAGAGGCAGTGTCAGGACTCCAGGGCACACGGGGGGAGCTAGATGTCTCTCCTCAACCTGCTGGGCTCAGGCAATCTTTCTGCCTCAGCCTTCCAAATAGCTGGAACCATAGGTACACACCACCAAGCCTGGCTTTTTTTTTTTTGGTAGAGACAAGGCCTTGTCAAGTTTCCCAGGCTGGTCTCGAACCCCTGGTCTCAAGCAACCTTTTCGCCTCCACCTCCCAAAGTGCTGGGATTACAGGCGTGAGCCATGGCACCAGGCGCCCATTCATTCGTTAGAGTCGTGGTTTCAAACTTCTTAGGTATTTTTTTATTTTAAAGATATCTTTGCAGCATCTTAGCCAGTGCTGTTATGGAGCAACAAGTGGCCATCCACAGCCTATCAGTGAGTGCCCTGATAGCATGAAGAGGTTGGGTGACCACGTCCAGTTTCCCATTAATTTGGCAATCTTGCTGGCCGCAGCGGCTCTTATCTTTAATCTCAGCACTACGGGAGGCCAAGGCAGGAGGACCAGCGTGGGCAACATAGCAAGACCTCACCTCTACAAAATGTAAGATAAAGAACTCAGCCAAGTGTGGTGCTGTGTGCTATAGTCCCAGTTACTGAGATGAGAGGATCACGTAAGCCCAGGAGCTCAAGGCTCTGGTGAGCTGTGATTGGCCACTGCACTCCAACCTGGGCAACAGAGACCTTAACTATTTAAAAAAGAAAAACAGGCCGGTCTCAGTGGCTCAACCTGTAATCCCAATACTTTGGGAGATATGAGTGGATTGTCTGTGTCCACGGGTTCCAGACCAGTCCAGGCAACTTGGCAAGACGTTATCTCTACAATAAATAAAAAATCAGCCAGGTGTGGTAGCGTGCACCTGTAGTTCCAGCTACTCGGAAGGCTGAGGCGGGAGGATCGCCTGCGCCCCGCAGGTCGATGCCAGGGTGGCCGGGAGCGGCCACTGCACTCCAGTCTGGGCGACAGAGTGAGACTCCACCCCCCAAAAAAAGTTTGCAGCCTGTCCTTTTGTTCTTGTAATAGTACAGTCATCCCTCAATATGCATGGGGAATTGGGACATGGGTACCAGAATCCCCAGAAGCTCAAGTCCTGTATATAAAACGGTGTAGTATTTGCATATCACCTACATACCTCTTCCCATATTCTTAAATCATCTCTACTTATGATACCTAATACAAGTTAAATGCTGTGTAAGCCAGGCACAGTAGCTCACACCTGTAATCCTGGCACTTTGGAAGGCTGAGGTGAGAGGATTGCCTAAGTCCAAGGGTTTGAGACCAGCCTGGGCAACCTGGCGAAACCTCATCTCTATAATAAGTAAAAAAAAAAAATTTTTTTAATAAAATAAATGCTGTGTAAATAGTTGTTATAGTATATTTTTAGGGAATAATGACAAGAAAAAGGTTTGTACATGTTCAGTACAGACACAGCTCTTCATTTGCTTAAGAAATATTTTTTGTCCTCAAATGCAGAACCCATGGAGAACCAACTGTGTGTGTCCTTGCTAAGCAGATGAATTTAGTTAATGATTAACGACTGGATGAAAGAAAGATTTGATGATAAAAACTATAGTTTGCTTGTCTGTAAATCTTGAAGTAGATAATTATGGTCTCTGAGAAAGCTGAGTCTTAGTTCCTCATTTCATGATTGCCTACCAAGATTCAACTTGTTCTCATGAAAATTTCCCATTTTGATACTCATTGTTTTGAGGCATGAACATACAATTAAAAGTAATTCCAGAGGCATATTTACCTGTGTAAACAAGTTTTCCCAGTATTTAAAAAAAAAAACAAAACTCCATGGAATCATTGTATGGAATTAGGTTAGCATAAAATTAAAATAATGAATCTGTTAAATATAATTAGTTAATAAAATATAGTTGAAATAATACATTCATGGGAATTTTAAGTCTTACTGAGAGTCATTTCAGCTCACCCAGGACCCAACATACACACACACCTGAAATAAAACTTTCCCAAAGCAACTGGATTCCATCCTGATATTTTCTGTTCTGTTACTTAATTTTTTAATGCCAGTTACCACTCATTAGATTAACTTTATTGTTTGTAGCTAGCCCCTATTTTTAAAAAATCAGCTTTAAATAAATCATCATTGAAAGAATGCATGAACTGGTCCCCTCTGAATATTGAAAGTCATTCCCGTTCCATTTCTTTTGATCCTGACTACTGTACGCGTGCTTATAACCCTGGCGTTGCCCAATCATGCTCAGGTCCAACTGCAGAGAAGACTTCCCCGCCAAGCCTACAAAACATTAAAGTTGCATGCCTGAGGGCCACAATGCAAATGGTTTCTCTAAAAGAGTCAAATCCTAGAGTCCTGAACTGGTTCATGCACGTCGTTGCCTGTAGAGAAAAAGGTAATGACATGAGTGCAGGTTGAAATCTGTGGCAGGCAGGCCAGGAGACTCCATCTCTGTGCCATCCTTGAAGGAATTCCTCGATGCCGTCTTCCAAGATTTGAACTGAATTTTGGATTCTGCAGGTCAGTCAGGCTAGCTGTAGCCTTGGGTGAGTGGAAGCATCAGTCTCTGTGTCTGCATAGTAAAGGGGTTGGACTTGTCAATTCTGTGATCCCTCCCGTTCTAACACCCGCTTCCCTAGAAAGTTATCCATGCACTGACCCTGACTGCTTACTTTTCAAGATTTGGGGAAACTAAAAAGAAAAAAAAAATCTGGTGGAAGACCTTCAAACTTCCTGAGGCTACTGCTGTGAACTCTATCCCTCTGACTCCTCTGAGACTCAGCTCCCTGTCCCGACCTTATTCCTGCCGTCTAGTGACCGCCAAGCAGTCTCCCCCATCACCCAAGAGCTAGCACTCATTTCCCATCTTCTTCTCCACCCCAGCTCCTTCCTGGATCCTGGCAGGGTGTTCCTGTGGGGGGTTGGCCCAGTCCCTGGGGCTCCGTGTCCCTGGATTCTCCCGACCTGTGGCTGCCACCCGCCCTCCATTTCAGCAGCTTCGTCTGTGGGGC
Source organism: Cephalopachus bancanus (assembly GCA_027257055.1). Classification (NCBI taxonomy): domain Eukaryota; kingdom Metazoa; phylum Chordata; class Mammalia; order Primates; family Tarsiidae; genus Cephalopachus; species Cephalopachus bancanus. Next base: position 3,097,916 of record JAPVLO010000140.1, read on the forward strand.
CACCGACGGAGACTTGGACATCTCCAGAATGGCCACATCACCAGAACTCCACCCTCCAATTCCCTGGTCACGTCCCCCAGTCCCTAAAGCTTTCTTACCCATCCTTCCCTTCAGAGCCAGCCTCCAGCCTTAGGGAACCTCCGGCCACTTGCCTCGCTCTGCTCCCCGTCCAGAAGGTTCCGCCTCTCTCTACTTACCAGCCTGACACATGGAAGGCTGGACACGTGTCCAGAGCTGTCAAGTGAATGTTAACAAGTGCAGGCTCCTTAAAAAGTAGGATTTCTTTCCTTGACTCCTGGGTTGTTTTTTTTTAACAGAAGGACCTAATTTTCTTTTTTTTTTTTTGTTTCGGAGTCTCACTCTGTCGCCCAGGCTGGAGTGCAGCATCCGCTCCCGGCCACCGCAGCCTCGACCCGCTGGGCTCCGGCGATCCTTCTGCCTCAGCCTTCCGAGTAGCCGGAATGGCAGGCGCGCGCTACCACACCCGGATGATTTTTGATTTATTGTAGAGATGAGGTCTCGCCAAGTTGCCCAGGCGGGTCTCGAACCCGCGGGCTCAGGCAGTCCACTCACCTCAGCCTCCCAAAGGCTCGGGATGACAGGCTGAGCCACTGAGCCCGGCTTGGAAGTACCTACTAATTTTCACTGCCTTTTCATTTCCACACAAGTTTGTTAAATATAAAATGCAAACCCTTTCATTCATTTGAAGAACAGAAATGACGCTAATGACCAGAGGATTTTGCTCTTAACACAAATGGTGCTTGCAATGTGATCACACGACAGACAGACCAGAAGAGCCTGCTGCCGGGTCTCCACGCTGCTCCGGGCAGGGTCAGCGGGCTGGACGCCTCTCCAGGCCCGGCAGGCGGAAGGCTGTTGTCCAGGTTTGCAGCCATTGTTCATCTCTCCATTGAGTTCCATCCTTGCAGTTGAGAAACGTTTGAATTTAGGACAAGAAACGATCTTATTGTTGACGCATTCACATGACAGGGAAACACTCCCCCACAAAGAGCTGCTTCCTTTGGGTGTTTAAAAGGCTGGCTGACATCTGTGGTTTCGCCAGCGAGCTGGGAGGAGCAGCCAAGAGCCTGAGGTGTGGCTGGTACCTTCAGAGATGACTTCCCTTGGCATGTTTGACTGCCGTAAGCACAGGGACTGGCTTGCTCCAGTCGCCTCCCCGGGTAAGGGTCTGGCCGCCCCCTTTGCAGAGCAACGCCAGAGCCTTCTGGTGAGGGAATTCTGCGGCCACACGATGCGGATTCATCTGCGCTGTCTCCTGGGGCTGCTTTCCAAGAAGAAGGGAGACGAACCCAAACCAGAATCTAGGAGTGACTACGCAACAAACGGCAGTCAGGCAGTCAAGGTCATTCAGCGGGGTTGAATTCCAAGGACAGCGGAGGGCCCGCTGTTGTGAAATCCTAAGCCCACTCAGACCACAGGGACGTGCTCTTCCTAGGACCGAATGTGTGTGTCCTTCACTATGCTGCTTGACAGTTTTCCGCAAAGGATGGCATCTCCCCAACTTTCACCGGGAAGGGGCGTGGGGTTGTGGAAAGGGCTTTGGACTCCGACAGACCCAGTTTCCTCCTGGGTTCAGTCACTACCGGCTGCCTCACCTTGGACAAGCTACTTCACTGCTCTGAGCATCGGCTGTTTTTCAAACACGGTGACAGTGATACAGCTACGCCAGAGAGTTGTTATGGTGTTGAAATGAGATCACATATGAACAGAACAAATATGACCCTATATATAACAAATATATAGACATATGTATGTATATATAACCAATATATAGATATATTTGTCCTGTGTGTGTGTGTGAGAGAGAGAGAGAGAATGAGAACGTGTGCGCGCCTAATAGGCCATCTATCCTACTGGGTTCTGTTTCTCTGAAGAACCCTAATACAGGTATTTTACTAAACAAAATGATTTTTCCCTAAAATGTATTCTGACACCAATTTCCCCCTCATTGCTACATATATTTATATATATATATATTTATATATATATATATTTTTATATATATTTATATATTTATATATATATATATTTAATTTAAGAAACTTTATTGGTCATACTATAAGAAGTTGAAGCCGGGCTCGGTGGCTCAGCCTGTAATCCCGCGCCTTTGGGAGGCTGAGGTGAGTGGATTGCCTGAGCCTGAGGGTTCGAGACCCACCTGGGCAGCGAGACCTCATCTCTACAATAAATCAAAAAATCAGCTGGGCGTGGTAGCGCGCGCCTGTAATTCCGGCTACTCAGAAGGCTGAGGCGGAAGGATCGCCGGAGCCCAGCAGGTCAAGGCTGTGGTGGCCGGGAGCGGCCACTGCACTCCAGTCTGGGTGACAGAGTGAGACTCCAACTCAAAAAAAAAAAAAAAAAAAAAAAGAAGTTGAGACTGAATAATTTTTTTCTTCTGCGTTTTCCAGATATTTTTTTTTGAGGCTGGAGTATAATGACACGATGATGGCTCACAGCAGCCTCGACCTCCTGGGCTCAAGCAACCCTTCCGGTTCAGCCACCTGAGGAGTTGGAACTACAGGCCCATGCCGCCACACTTGGCTGATTTTGTTTTTTCTTTTTGTAGAGATGAGGTCTCACTGTGTTGCCCAGGCTGGTCTCGAATTCTGGGCTTAAGCGATCCTTCTACCTCAGTCTCCCAAAGTGTGAGATTATAGGCGTGAGCCACCACAGCTGGCCTGCATTTGCCAAGTATTTTGTAATGCTCGTATGACTTCGGTCATACAGTTTTTTAAAAACCTTCTAAACCCTACAAGCTTAACCATTAATCCTCTACTTCAACGGTTACATTTTTGTCCAGTGAAAGAAGAAGGTACTCAAAGGCGAGGACCTGCGCTAAATTCACAAATGACCAGAGGGACCTTCTCACACACTCTCAGAGGCAGGAGACCCGGCTGACGGTGGCTTAACCCCCACAGCCCACGTGTGTTTCACCCAGTTCTCTGGGCTCCGTTTGCACACGTTTCCCTCAGCCTAGAAACACCGGTGGTTGGGAACTCGAGATTGCTCACCTGTGAGAGCGTTCCCAAGGACTCTGTCAGGATCTGGAGTCAAAGCTTGGGCCTTGGTGCAGGTGACTTCCAGGCGCTCTGTGATTCGCTTACCCGCAGGGTGTGCTTGGCGACATCGCCAACCGCGTACCTGACCCGGACGGCTCGAGGGAACCAGGCGTTCCGCTCGCTGGCTACCCACAGCATTGCACGCTGCAGGAATAGATACCTTCTTCCGCTGCATGCTTATTTTCCCTTTGCAAACCAGCAGGAATATCCGTTTGGGGGGCATCTGCCTCCTTGTTAACGTCAAGCTGCTTCCGAAGGAGGGCCGTTAGTCATTGGAACTACATAGGCGTGTCAAGATGAAGATCAGTCTCCATCTACCCCATTCCCTTGGCTTCTGCGTTTTAAAAGCCACAGTGAGTCAGAAAACCGTTGTGCGGCCATGACTTTTGTTTCTGAAAAGTTGTTATATAAAAAACTCTTCTGGTCAAGCACGGTGACAGGTCTGCAATTCCAGCACTACAGGCCAAGATGGGAGGATTGCTTGAGCCCAGGTTCGAGACCAGCCTAGACCACATAGCAAGACCTTGTCTATACAAAAAGTTAGCTGGGCATGGTGGTGCGTGCCTGTGATTCCAGCTACTTGGAAGGCTGAGGCGGAAGGATCACGTGAGCCCAGCAGGTCGAGGCTGCAGTGGCCAGGCGCTCCAGTGCCACTGCACTCCAGCCTGGGCAACAGAGTGATACTTGGACTCAAAAAGAAAGAAAGAGCGAAAGGGAAGGAAACGTTCATTTGTTTTTGTTTTTAAGAAAGAAACCTCGCCGGGCTCAGTGGCTCAGCCTGTAATCCCAGCCCAGCACTTTGGGAGGCCGAGGAGAGTGGATTGCCTGAGCCCGTGAGTTCTAGACTAGCCCGGGCAACTTGGAGAATCCTCATCTCTACAATAAATCAAAAATTAGCCAGGTGTGGTAGCGCACGCCTGTAGTTCCGGCTACTCGGAAGGCTGAGGCGGAAGGATCGCCGGAGCCCAGCAGGTTGACCCTGGGGTGGCCGTGAGTGTGCCACTGCACTCCAGCCTGGGCGACGAAATGAGACTCCAACTCAAAAAGAAAGAAAAAAACCTGTTCTTTTTTTTTTTTTTGCGTCGGAGTCTCACTCTGTCGCCCAGACTGGAGTGCAGTGGCCGCTCCCGGCCACCGCAGCCTCGACCCGCTGGGCTCCGGCGATCCTTCCGCCTCAGCCTTCCGAGTAGCCGGAATCACAGGCGCGCGCTACCACGCCCGGCTGATTTTTTGATTTATTGTAGAGGTGAGGTCTCGCTGCCCAGGTGGGTGTCGAACCCGCGGGCTCAGGCCATCCACTCACCAGAAACCTGTTCTATAGTGTAAAAAATGAATAGTAAACCTGGTATCTAGAGAGATACTGAGCCCCGAGGCTGCCCAGATTCCACGTGAGGAGAAGAGGATGACAGAGAGCCAGGGGTTCACCTCCTCTTCTCTGCTCCACCTTCCACTGAGCGGCCTCAGAAGAATGAAGCCAGAACCCCAGGCCGGCCCTGCTGGCCGTGGAGACCCCAAATGGCGGACACTCACTGGACGCTGTAAATATGTGTTGAATGAATGACTGAATGTGGGATGCGCCGTTCCCACCATGGGGTTCCTTGCTCTGCTCCAGCCAGTCAGACCTGGGCACAAGCAGGAAGCCCGGACTGGATTTCATGAGGGCTTAGTGTCCAGTCCGGAAGATGGATAACCTCTTTTAGACCTCCCCCTTGCCCACTGGAAGCCAAGGGCAAGAATTTGAGCAGTAAAGCCGGGTGCAGTGGCGCACACCTGTAAGCCCAACACTTTGGGAGGCTGAGGTGGAGACTCATGTGACGTCAGGAGTGCAAGCCTGGCAACATAGCAAGACCACATCTCTGGGAAAAAAAACCTAGCCAAGTGTGGTGGCCCCTGCCTGGAGTCCCAGCCACGCAGGAGGCTAAGATGGGAGGATCCTTTGAGCCCAGGAGGTCAAGGCTGCAGTGAGCGTCCGCTGAGCCACTGCATCCAGCCTGGGCAACAGAGTGAGACCCTGTCTCAAAAAGCAGTGATTTGAGCGACAAACCGAAGCACTTGCAAAAGAGGGCAGCATAGTCTGGGCGCAGATAATAGCACGTGGCTCCTCACACGCACTGAAGGAGACGGGACGGCCCAGGCAGCACGGCCGGGTCCAGAGGTCGCCCAAGAGACGGTGGAGGGCCTCCTGGCCAGGCCGAGACTTGGAAAGCACCCCGCCTCCTGGATCCCTGCAGCTGCTCCCAGGCCAGAGGGCAGCGGGCCTGATGGCAGAGCCGGAGGAGCTGGGCGCCGGGGCCTTGAAGGCCAGGGGTCCCTGCGCGGCGCCCTGCGGGGCGGGGTGGCGGGGAGGCCTTCCGCCTGAGCACACCAGCTTCCTGCTGTGTAGACTTGCCTCGCCGCCACGAATTTCTTGTGTGTGAGCGACGGCCCGAGCTTCGAGAAGGAAAACGGAAGCCGAGCACCGTGGCTCATGCCTGTCATCCTGGGGCTTTGGGAGGCGGAGGCGAGAGGGCTGCTTGAGTCTCAGGGTTCGAGACCCGCCCGGGTAACTTGGCGAGACCGCAGCGCTACAGTCCATCAAAAAATTGGCAGGGCATGGTGGCGCACACCTGGGATTCCAGCTACTTGGAAGGCTGAGGCAGAAGGATCACTTGAGCCCAGCAGGCCGAGGCTGCGGTGGCCGGGAGCGTGCCACCACACTCCGGCCTGGGCAACAGAGAGTGAGACTCTGACTCAAAAAAAAAAAAGAACCCCTGTTGATTTAGACCGTTAGTTAAATCTTTGTTTTACAAGTTTAGGAAATACATTAGGCTCCAGGGATTACACGTTTCTCCCAGGTCTAGAAACCAGACTGAGGCTAACGCCAAACCTGTTCCCCTGTCTCCCAGCTTCCCCCCAGCTCTCTAGTTGAGAACGTAAGACCGAGGGGCCAGGAGAAGAGGCGTGCACTCAGGTATCCCTCACTTCGACAAGATTCCACCACAGGGAAAGTATAAAAACATTGTGCGGTCTATAGAAGAGTATTCACTAAGCTCTGTAAATCCAGTCATTCAACAAACATTTATTGAGCACCTACTACGTGCTAAGCAAACCCTAGAGACACAGCTGCTCCTGCCCTCAGAGAACTTAATGTTATGAACAGGCTGGGTGCAGTGGCTCATGCCTGTGACCCCAGCACTTTGAGAGGCCAGGGCAGGAGGATTGCTTGAGCCCAGGAGTGCAAGACCAGCCTGGGCAACATAGAAAGACCTCATCTCTCACAAAACAAAACAAAAACCCCCAAAATACTCTCGCTCCTGCCACGGTGACAAGTCAGCTTTCCGGAGGCAGGGGGCGGCTCTGGCGGAAGGAACGTCGGGCCCCGGCGTCCCCGCCGGAGGAGCACAGAGTGGCGGGGGACACGCGGGGCCCGGGCTCGCGGTCCCTGCCCCCCCGGGGCCGCGCGTGGAGGGGGGCCGGGGGGCCGGCTGTGGGGGAGGCAGCCAGCCGAAGGAGACCAGCTCTTGCCTCCGCTGCGTGGCGAGCGCCCCTCGTTTCGTGTTCCCCGTCCCAGGCGCTGAGACTCGTCCTCGGCGCTAACAGGCGCAACCCCGGGCCTTCCCAACTGCGTTCCCAGGGAGGCGGGGCGCTGAGGCCGGCGCACCTGTTCGCAGGGTGCGTGCTGACCCGACAGGCCTTGGACCGGATCGTCGGATTCCTGACTTTCACGATCTGTTGAAGCTCAGATGATTCCGCTGGAAGGCAGAGGGAGAAAGGCGAAACCGAGGCAGGCACGCTGCCCTCCTGGGCTTCCCGGAAACCCGCCAGCCTCCCCATCTCAGAAACTTGGTGCTTTCTCTCCCTGGAGGGCTGTCTCCGCCCCCTGGTGGGCCTTCTTGGAACTGCACCTTCTCAGGCGTCTGCGCTCAGAGGCCGGAGGGCTGGGAGGGGGGACACCCAACCCCCGGGCCCCTGAAGTGAAGCCCAGGCTCCCGGCTTGCCCAGAAGAGGACCGGCAGAGAACAGGATGAGCACGACTAGAGATCAGCCTTCCCCGCTGCCGACCACGCATCAGGTCGTCTGCCACCGCCGCAGCCGACAGCCCCCCACCACCTTTGAAGCCACACGCTGCAGACGGAGACGGAGCAAGGCTCATCCTGATCCCAGGTTGAGTGGGAGAGTGAAGGTCCTCGATTCTGTTCTCTGCCCCCGGCGGGAGCCGGCAGAGAAGACGTGAGGGTTGGCGGCAGCTGTTTCCTGCTCGTGACGCGCTGGCACGTGCAGGCCCTCCGCCCCGTGGTTCTGGCGCCGAAGGGGTCTGCCCTGGGCCGGGGCCGACGGCAGCAGAGGGCCCTTCAGGCCCCGGCTTGTCTCGGGTGGAGGGAGAAGCCCGGAAGGCACTTGGGACACAAAGGGGCCGGCCCTGGGTTTGTGTGTTGGACTCGGTGAGCGGGTTTTGGCCGCCAGCCTCCCTGAGAATGGCACGCGGCAGGCTGGGTGGGTGATAGCCAGACCGTGACCTCCCAGCTGCGTGACCCTGGGAACTGCGCCTGGGACCACCAGCCTTCTCATCTGGGAGGTGTGGAGGATGACAGGACCTGCCTCCTAGGACGCTGGAAGGACTGACGGACGAAGCCCGGGGCCCAGCTCATGGCCAACTCTCGTGACCCGTCCCCGTGTGTAGCCAGCAGGTGCTGAGGTTCTCGGGCCCTCTGTGAGCACCTGGTAGGGGGTCAAGGGCATCCGTTCCACCATCTGGTTTGAAGCAGCCCAGACTCTGCCACGTCTCCGTGGAGGTAAAATAGGAATCGGTGTGCCCCAAGGAGGGGACAGCTTTAAATAACTGAACGGTGACGAGGGACTGGAGTCCGGGCTGACACTCCCGGAGTGGCCACACTCCCTGCCCCGTGCAGGCCTGTGTCAGGGCGGTGGTGGCCTCCCTCCTCTGGAGACAGAGACCTGCACAGCGTGACTGGAGCAAGGGCTGGTGGTGTGCGTGCTGGCTAGCCCCTGGGCCAACGTGGCTCTTCTGACTCTGAGAGGGTGCAGAATTTAGCAGCAAGACCTAAGGGTCTTTCTGCATCTTGCACAAAAGATTCGAAGCTTTGGAGTGTGTGTCTGGAGTTTCTGGAGATTGCCAGACCCTGCTAAGGGAAACAGATTTATTGAGCACCTGCTGTATGCCAGGCAGCGTACTAGGGAGTGTAGACATGTGACCCTCTCAAGAGCACTGTGGAACAGGCATCGTTATTTTGCCCACTTGACAGGCAAGGAAACCTGAAGTACAGTAAAGCAAAATGGCTTAGCCGATTCACCTGGTGAGTGAGGGTGGAGCCAGGTGAGGGTGGAGGTGGGATACACCTAGACACCCCATCTTCGTGCACCCCACAGCGCCAGGCACCGTGCCCTGGACTTGGGAAGAGCCTGCTAAATCTGCTGAGTGAAGAAGGGGACGAATCATGGAAGGTCAGCCCTGTCTGGCAGCGGCCAGCGGGTCGTGCATCCAGCACTGCCCCCGGCCAGTGGCCACGAGGGCCGCCTGACCAGCTCTGGCTCTTTTGTTCCAGGCGACCCGCCCTCCAAGGAGGTGCCTGCCGGGAAGTACCCATTCCTCGTCACCTCTGACGACGGGCGGAAGGTTCCTGTGGTCCAGGCCTACGCTTTCGGCAAATACCTCGGCTACCTGAAGATTGAGTTTGACGACAAAGGAAACGTCATCACGTCACACGGGAATCCCATTCTCCTGAACAGCAGCATTCCTGAAGGTATGCGACATTCCCGGGAATGTTTTACCAACCCCCAAGCCAGATGGCCCCCGTCCTTTTTTTAAAATGTGTCAGGAGAAGACTGTAATACTGTCAAAGAATTTAGCTTCTCCCTTGAGTTTACCCCCTTCATGGACAAGGAGATTTGAAACTTAACCAAGATTACAGGCTCGGTGGCTCAGCCTGTAATCCCGCGCCTTTGGGAGGCTGAGGTGAGTGGATTGCCTGAGCCCACGGGTTCGAGACCCACCTGGGCAGGCAAGACCTCATCTCTACAATAAATTAGCCGGGCGTGGTAGCGCGCACCTGTAGTTCCAGCTACTGGAAGGCTGAGGCGGAAGGCTCGCCGGAGCCCAGCAGGTCGAAGCTGCGGTGGCCGGGAGCGGCCGCTGCACTCCCGTCTGGGCGACAGAGTGAGACTCCAACTCAAAAAAAAAAAAAAAAAAAAAAAATTCCAAAATGCCAAAAGCCCCGTCTGTTTTTTCCACATCTTCTCAGCGCCAGACCCCGGGGCATCACTGCTGCTTCTCCCTTTTTAGAAGACTCGTCCTGGCGTGCAAGAGCCACTCTCACTCCCCCACGGGAGAGATGGTTCCTGAAACAAACGGGGTCCAGTTGGGCAGGGCGGGCTCAAACTCTCCCCCACCCCTGCTGCCGCTCGGGGACAGGGGGCCTTGGGCAAGTTCCCAGTCTGTGGGGCCCCAGTTTCTGTATTTATCCAATGAGGGATCGCTTTCTTTTATGTCTGGGGCTCCCGGGAAAAATTCGTTTTTGCCTCACTCATGAAAATATAGTATGCACGGACACACTCCTGTGCCTACCTGTCCCTGACCAATCATGCAGGAGGAGGGCAGGAAGTGCCACTCCGGGGAGCCTTGGGGGCAGCACGGGCCCCTCGGTAGCCAGCGGGGCGGGGGGCCCCACAGCCCAGCAGCCCCTCAGGGCGCCCTTGCACCCACCCCTGCGCCCGTATGAGTCACTCACTGGCCCACAACGCTGTCCCAGGTGGGCCGGTGAGTGACTCCTACAGACGGGACCGGCGACAGTCAGATGTTCGGGGTGTCCTGAAATCAGTGGGCCTCCCCGACCCATCAGCAGGAAGCAAAACAGAGCTTCTCAGGAGATTGCGTGGTCAAAACCAGAACGTCCCCAACTATGGCAAAGACGATGAACTCCCAGCAGGGAAGCCAGATGGTGTTGGTTCCTTCTCCACCCCCACCCGGGGTGAGATCTGCTTTAAAACCCCAGGCTCCCTTTCTCCCTTCTTCCTTTCCTTCTTTTTATTCTAGATCCCGGCATCAAAGCAGACATAAACAAATGGAGGATAAAATTAGATAATTACTCCACCCAGGGGCTGGGGAAAATATTGTCTACCTGAATGGCTCCGCTCAGTCGTGCCGCTTTCAGGAGTGCAATATGGGCAACCTGATTTGTGATGCCATGGTATTCGCCCCCAGGGGTCGGGGGGGGGCCTCAGCCGGGGAGGGGGGGACACGAGGAGGGGCCCGCTGGGAGCGCAGAGTCGGGGGCTCTTTAAAAAACCAGGCCCAGACAGAGCTTGGGGGTTTCATGCTGAGTCCCTCGGCCAGGTGGCCACCACTTAGCTGCGTGACAAGATTGAAACCTTTTTTAGATGTCTGCATTTTGCATGTTTGCTTGCCCTTTTGTGAATGACCTGTCGGCAGACAGGCTCTACCCTGAAGGGGTCGACGTGCCAGATAAAAACCCCTCTGCTTGGCCTAACCTGGCCGGATGGTCTTTCCCTGGCCTGTCCCCCGGGGGTCCAGAGAACCTGGGCCTTTGGGGCGGGGGCCCCCCGGGACGGGCAGAGAACGAGCAAACACCGTTATCACGGGTGAGGAGTCCTGTGGCTGAGCAAGGCCACCCATGGAAAGCACCCCCCCCAATCCGCCTGTCTACATGCCGGCCGGGGTCGCTCCCCGGAGGCCACGCCGAGTGGTCTCCAGGTCAGACTCTCCGCTTCCGCGGGCTCACAGCCGCCCCCCGCGGAGGCAGGCCGCCACTGCCGTGGTCAGCGTGTGGACACAGCCACACCCAGCCAGTGTCGGCCAAGGGAAGGCCAGCCGCTGTGCTTCCCAGGCCCGCCGGCCTCGTGCAGTCAAGCTGAGAGAAGTTGTGAAAGAGTGTCCCATGTGTGAGTGTCTAAGAAAGGTCTGGAAGGGAACGCCTAGGCTGTTGGCAATGCTGACCCTCTCTGTTACAGAGGCTAACAAAAAATCTAAGAAAACTTTTGGTTTTTTGCACTCCTTTTTTTTTCCCAAAAGAGAATGTATCCATTTTGTTTCTTTTTCCTTTTTTTTTCTTTTAGACAGAGTCTTGCTCTGTCACCCAGACTGGAGAGCTGTGGCGCAGTCATAGCTCACTGCAGCCTTAAACCCTGGGCTCAAGCAATCCTCTCGCCTCAGCCTCCTGAGTAGCTGGGATACAGGTTTGCGCCCCCATGCCCAGCTAATTTTTTAAAAAGTTTCTCTAGAGACTGGGGTCTCACGCTGTTTCCCAGGCTGGTCTTGAACTCCTGGCCTCAAGCGATCCTCTAGCCTCGGCCTCCCCCAAAAGCTGGAATTACAGGGCCCATTTTGTTTCTCAAAACTAAACATATTTTTGCAAAAGTAAGAATGGATGTGATTCTTCCACTGCAGGAAGCTGTCTTTGTGTCTCCAAAACTGCCAGTTTTCGAATTGGCTGGGGACATGGACTTGGAGGCCGTGTCTCACTGGCATGAGGTCTACTGCTGAGCAGACTTCAGGGCCCCGGCCTCAGGCCACGCACCAGACAGCTTGTGCAGAAATGCGGCCGCAGGCCCCCTCGGCAGGTGGCCCAGTCCTGACACTAGGGCTACCAGCGAGAGACCATTTTGCTAAGGCCAAGTAGCCTGAGAGTACCCAGAAGGGGCTGAGAGCTCCTTGTTTCTGACACAGGACTGGTCACGATACCACATTTTTGCTTCTCAGAGCATAAACCAGTGGCGTGTTTGTTTTGAGTCACGTCTCCCTCTGTCTCTCAGGCCGGCGTGCGGTGACATGATCACAGCTCACTGCAGCCTCGCCTGCTGCGCTCAGGAGATCCTCCCCCCTCCGCCCCCTGAGGAGCTGGCACGACAGGCCCCCACCGCGCCCAGCTTATTGTTTCATCTTTTGTAGAGACAAGTCTCACTATGTTGCTGAGGCTGGTCTCAAACTCCTGGGCCCAAGCATTCCTCTCAACCCGCTGGCATCACGGGCGCGAGCCACCTCATCCCATCCATTGCCCCGTAAGGGTCAGGCCCCGTGGAGACACAGCTGAGCCTGCTCCCACGGCCTCCTCACCTCTTCCCCCAGCTCTGAGGGGAACAGGTTTGGGGGTGGACATTTTTCTCAAGAGCATAAAACCGGTTCTTACTGACAGTCGTCAAGAAATCTCTGGAAACGTCGCAGCAAGGGAGTGGCTGTGTTTCCGCAGAAGAGCTAGCAGGGTTCCCGGAGCGGCTCGCGAGGAAGAAACCCCGGATCGCTCACGGAACCCTGTGCTACTGTTGCAGATCAACAACAACCTCAGACACCCGGACGAAATGTTCTGGAACCACGTGTCCATGTGCATTTTGAACGGAGGTGGCATCCGGTCCCCCATCGACGAGCGCAACGACGGTAGGCCCGCCCGGCCCGGCCCTGGGCGCCTCGCGCTGTCTCTGGCCTGCCTCCCCGCTGGAGCTCTTGCCCTCCTCACCCACGCACAGCCCTAGCTCCGCTCTGCTCCCGGCCGTGTCCCAGAACGCCAGTCCTTTAAGCTGAGGTTAGCCGTGGCTCAGGTCCAGGACTAGCCCGAAGGACACACACGGAAGAGGCACTGGGGTTAGTGGAGGCCAAGCTTGGTAGAAGTTCCTGTCTCAGCCGGGCTCGGTGGCTCAGCCTGTCATCCGCGCTTTGGGAGGCTGAGGTGAGTGGCTCGCCAGACCCCGGGGGCTCGAGACCCGCCTGGGCAGCGAGACCTCATCTCTACAATAAAATCAAAAATGAGCCTGGCATGGTAGCACACGCCTGTGGTTCCAGCTGCTTGGAAGGCTGAGGCGGGAGGATTGCCCAAGCCCAGCAGGTCGAGGCTGCGGTGGCCGGAAGCGGCCACTGCACTCCAGTCTGGGCAACAGAGGGAGACTCCATCTAAAAAAAAAAAAAAAAGTTCCTGACTCACAAGGCTAAATAATAATCATGGGTGATTTATGCAAAATACCTCCTCAGTATCTGAAAAAAAACAACAGACAAAATCACTGGAAACAGTGTCAGAAAACATGTACCACTGAATTAAATTTTTTTTTTTTTTTGAGAGTCAGGATCTTGCTCTGTCACCAGGCCGCAATGCAGTGGCAACAATCATGGCTCACAGCAGCCTCGAACTCCTGGGTTCAAGCGCTCCTCCTGCCTCAGCCTTCCAAGTAGCTAGGTCTACGCATGTGGGCCACCAAGCCCAGCTAATTTTCTGATTTTTTTTGTAGAAACACGGCTTGCTGTGTTGCCCAGGCTGCTTTCGAACTCCTGGGCTCAAGCGATTCTCTCACTTCGGCCTCCCAAAGTGCGGGGAGGATAGGTGTGAGCCATGGCCTCCAGCCAAAACATTATTTTCGCGTCTTCTTAGAGACGTAAGATTATATGGGGTAAAATAAATCCACTAAACAGATATTCCGGACCCTCTCGCAGACCTCCCTGATAGAGTGTCAGAACCAGTCAGCCTCAGCACAAGGCCCCGACTCATCTCAAAGTCAGACAGCAGGGACGCACCACCTGTCTGGAGGACGTGAGCAACGCCAGACAACCTACTGGGCATCCAGCCCCCAGCCAGGAGATCCAAGGCTGCCCGGCCTTTTGGGGCTTGGCCACACGCGAGCGCCCTCCATCTTGCCCCGGGTGGAGGGCAGGGCCAGGGGCCTCCGGAATCCCTTCCCTCTGCATGTCAGGAACCACGGAGACGCAGCTGATGCTGCTCTCACGGCCTCCTTCTCGCCTCTTCCCCGGCTCGGAGGGAAACTGGTTCGGGGTTGACGTTTTCTCCAGGCATTTTTCTTCTTGCCTCCTCTGTGACTACCCTCAGGCATAATTACCTGGGAGAACCTGGCTGCTGTGTTGCCCTTTGGAGGCACGTTTGACCTGGTCCAGTTAAAAGGCTCCACCCTGAAGAAGGTCTTCGAGCACAGCGTGCACCGCTATGGCCAGTCCACTGGAGAGTTCCTGCAGGTGGGCGGTAAGTCATCCAGCTGCAGGCACGGCCCGTCCAAGGTGATGGGAGATTTCCTGCTGGTTGGCTCAGCCGGTTGGCTCACCAGGACCTCCGTGGCCAGGCTTGTTTGGGCTTTCTCCCACCCAGCACCAATGCATCATCTTTCAATGGCTGCGGTCTCCCAGAGCCACTGAGATTAGTTTGGGGTCCAAGCCCCAAAGCTCTGGCAGTGGGCAGAATCTGCCAAGTCTGACCGGGACATCAGATGGGCCCTCTAAACGCTAAGCAGACCAACTGCCTTGAGGTCTAGTTTCTATTACAATCTTTTTTTTTTTTTTGAGTTGGAGTCTCACTCTGTCGCCCAGGCTGGAGTGCAGTGGCTGCTCCCGGCCACCGCAGCCTCGACCCGCTGGGCTCCGGCAACCCTTCCGCCTCAGCCTTCCAAGCAGCTGGAATGACAGGCGTGTGCTACCACACCGGCTAATTTTTTTTTTAATTTATTGTAGAGATGAGGTCTCACCTGCCCAGGCGGGTCTCGAACCTGCACGCTCAGGCAATCCACTCACCTCAGCCTCGCAAAGGCGCGGGATTACAGGGTGAGCCACCGAGCCCAGCCTCTATTACAGTCTTAGCTGTTTAAGCATTCAGTATTTTCCTTAAAAAAAAAATCCTCTCTTCTCTTCCATTTGTAATTACCTGAAACCATGCCATGATGCGAAGGGGTGCTGGTTCTCGTCTCACTGTGACCTGGGGCTAGTCCACAACCGATCTGAACACGGTGAGAAGACCTGTCACGCTGCTCTCATGGACTGCAGCGGAGACCGAATGGAAGTAAATGCTTCCCAGGTTGCCGAGGGCTTCTGCAACGCTTTTACCAATAATTCCTTCCACCATCGGTGAATTAAGCTCTTAACTAATAATCTGACTTTACTTAGAAGCCATATTCTGGCCCCTTTTTGGCCTGGAGCTTGTGGCCCCCCTTGACGGGTGTGATTGCCTGCCAAATCCTCCATCTCAGCGCCTCCCAGTTGAGACCGGATGGCGCAGAAGGGAGGGGGCCCCGGGCCCGCCGCACATGGGGTGCCCCAGCCCTTTTTCGGGAAACGGGAGGGAGCCCAAAGGGAAAAAGCCGTGTTGTGATGCTCCCACAGGGTGCTGGGGGGCTCTATGCTTTGTGAAAATTGCCCGGGCAGCTGGGCTCGGTGGCTCAGCCTGTCATCCCGTGCCTTTGGGGGGCTGAGGTGAGTGGATTGCCTGAGCCCGTGGTTCGAGACCCGCCTGGGCAACTTGGTGAGACCTCATCTCTACTATAAAAAAAAAAAAACAGCCGGGCATGGTCGCGCCGCCTGTAATTCCGGGTACTCGGAAAGGGTGAGGCGGAAGGGTCGCCCGGGGCCCAGCGGGGGAGGCTGTGGTGGCCGGGGGCAGCCGCTGCACTCCAGTCTGGGCGACAGAGTGAGGCCCCCAAATCAAAAAAAAAAAAAAAAAAAAAAAAGAAAAAAAATTTCCCGATCCACTTGGTAGTCTTCAAAATTGTAAAATGCTCTCTGCCTCTCATCTGTTTCTCATTTTCTAAAGCCATCGACCCAATTACTAGACCAATTATTTCAAGATTGTAAAGGAAAAAATAATGAAAGGTGTGGTTTCTCCCCGGAGTCAATCTTCGTCCCTTCTGTTCCCCAGCTGGTTTTCCTTCCAGCGGTTCTTGAGTCTTCGGGAAGGACTCGAGGATAAAGCCAGTCGAGAAAGGGCCGCAGCCATGTCACCGCAGTTCTCTCATGAAATTTCACTCAGGCTCAAACTAAGGAAAACCATAGCCCTGTGCCCGATTCTAGATCTTGGCCAAATCTCTTTCTTAGAAGCAGAACTCTCCCTTTGGATCTGGTAAAAAGAGATGCGTTTCTTTTCTAGGAATCCATGTGGTGTACGATCTTTCCCGCAAACCGGGGGACAGAGTGGTCAAGCTAGATGTTCTTTGTACTAAGTGTCGAGTCCCCAGCTACAGCCCTCTCAGAACGGATGAGGTGTATAAGGTGATCCTCCCGAGCTTCCTGGCCAAAGGTGGAGATGGATACCAGATGATAAAAGACGAATTACTGAAACACGACTCCGGTGAGCACCAGCGCCTCCGCCCTTCCTTGTCCCAAAGGGACTCAAGAACCGCAGGCCGGGCCGAGAAGGGGAGCAGCTCCCCGGGGCCGGGGGGCAAAGCCAGATCTCACGCCTGGGCTGTGGCTCCCTCTGCTCTGCGGGTCGGCGAGCAGCAGGGCAGCCCTGAGGAACGGGTCGCACCCCCAGCCACATCCGTCTCCATCCAACCCAGGGAAAACCCATTTTCCCCCAAATCGAGCATGTTTGAAAGTGCTTTTAACGACATCTAAGCAGCTGCTGAAGTCACAAAATGCCTGTAAGTTGTGCGTTCGTAGAACAGTCCCAACTCTGGAACTGTAGCTTGGACGTGGGAAACCATCCTGTTAAATCATCTCGATTTTCTTTCTCGAAGAAGCCTTCCGTGTGAATAGGTCAGGCAGGTGTGGATGGTGGGATGGGCGCCCCCAGCACATCCACGGGGGCTGGTGGAGCAAATGATAGGAACGATCGTGCTTGACATCAGTTGATGCTCCGGCAGCAGCGAGCGTCGTCCCAGGCCAGCCTCACTTCTGGAAGCTTAGTTGAGAGCCACCTCACGGGCACAGAGTCTCCGTCTAGAACCACCCCCCTTCCTCCTCCTAGGGGGAAGCCAGGCTTCCAAGACACACGGCTTCTCAGCATCTCCAGGAAACTCAGCCTCCTCAGCCTTATCCTGGGGGGCCCGCCATTTCGGCTGCGTTCGCCAAGGAGGGCGGGGGACAGAGCCAGGCCAAAGGAGGACAGGTGCTGGCCACTTCTGTCCACTCATTGATACAGATGGAAAGGCAGGCTTCAAGGCCCCCGTGAGACAATGAGGCTGACGGCTGGGCGTCACTCAAGCCCAGACTCATGGTGTGAGAGGAAAGCAGTTCGTGCAGAAGTCTGGACCTAAGGGTTTTTAGCCCTGGCGATACATTATAATCACCCGATGAGCTTTGTTTTATTTTATTTTTTATTTTTTTATTTTTTTGAGTTGGAGTCTCACTCTGTCGCCCAGACTGGAGTGCAGTGGCCGCTCCCGGCCACTGCAACCTCGACCTGCTGGGCTCCGGCGATCCTTCTGCCTCAGCCTTCCAAGTAGCCGGAATTACAGGCATGTGCTACCATGCCCGGCTGATTTTTTTGATTTATTGTAGAGATGAGGTCTTGCTGCCCAGGGCGGTCTCGAACCCGCGGGCTCAGGCAATCCACTCACCTCAGCCTCCCAGAGGCGCGGGATTACAGGCTGAGCCACCGAACCGGCTGTTTTATTTTTTGAGTTGGAGTCTCACTCTGTCGCCCAGGCTGGTGCAGTGGCACACTCACCACCACCCCAGCCTCGACCTGCTGGGCTCCGGCGATCCTTCCACCTCAGCCTTCCGAGTAGCTGGAACTACATATGCAACTACCATGCTAATTTTTTATTTTACTGTAGAGATGAGGTCTTGCCAAGTTGCCCAGGCTGTTCTTGAACCTGCGGGCTCAGGCAATCCACTCACCTCGGCCTCCCAAAGTGCTGGAATTACACCGAGCTCCGCATGGTGAGCCTTTTAAATTAAAGACCGATGCCTTGGCCCGTGCTCTTAAGAGAATCTAATTTAATTGGGTTGGGGATAAAGTCTCCTCCAGTGATTCTAATGTGCACCCAGGGGCGAGAACCACTATGGAGAGAAGAGGTCTTTTCTCAAGTATTGAAGTGATATTTTTAAAACTGAATTCCAGCCCGGGTGCAGTGGCTCACGCCTATAATCCCAGCCGAGGTGAGAGGATTGCCTGAGCCCATGGGTTTGAGACCAGCCTGGGCAACTTGGCAAGACCTCATCTCTACAATAAATCCAAAAATTAGCCGGGCGTGATGACATGTGCCAGTTGTTCTGGCTACTTGGAAGGCTGAGGCGGAAGGATCACTGGAGCCCAGCAGGCGAGGCTGCGGTGGCCGTGAGCATGCCACTACGCTCCAGTCTGGGCGACTGAGACTCCAACTCAAAAAAATCAAAATAAAATAATAAAATAAAACGGAATTCTGTCAGGTCTCCATAGGTTTGTTGTAGCTGTAGGCAGTTAGCATTTCTTTATCACCCCACCTCGCTTTTGGAAAAGAAACCTGGTTGCCCCACCATCCAGCACGTGAGAACAGTTCTTGAGGAAGCAAACAAAAGGAAGCCACGTTTACCTCCCAACTCGTTGCTCTTGGCCGGGTCCCTAATGTCCATGCTCTGGAGTGGCTCGAAGGCTGTGACGTCAGCAGCTTCTTTCCAGAGTCATCTCAGAGCTGAGGCAACTCCACTCCCCCCCGGGTTCCCAATACAAAACCACAGGCACATTTCACACCTGGACCATGAAAAAGCAATCCAACTCTTGGCACTTATGACCACCAGTGTTCTTGTCTTCTGTGACACTTACCCTTCCTTATGAAGGGAATATTCTCCCTTTTATAATTACAAGGGATGTTAGGGTTTCCCCCTCTCTGACTGTTAGTGGGTAACTACGTTTTCTGCAGCTAAAATAACGTGTGTCCTTTCCTAGGTGACCAAGATATCAACGTGGTTTCTACATACATCTCAAAAATGAAAGTACTGTATCCAGCGGTTGAAGGCCGGATCCAGTTTTCTGCAGGAAGTTGTTGCCATGGAAGCATTTCCTTAATCTTTCTTTCATTTGGGGCAGTGATCTCTGTTTTGTACCAGTAGCCAAAAACCCTCCTCGCCATCAAGGTGTGAAACGACGTTTCTCTCGAGTCTCGCTCTGCCTTTTGGGGCCTGCTCTGCGACGGCACGGACCGTCCTCGCAGGCTCCTGGGAGCAGAAGCATAGAGCCCTGTAAAAGGAAGAGACGGACATTATCCCTCGGGGTCAGCAACCCAGCGGATCAGACCGAAAGAAACAAGCGCTAGGGCTCTGTGAGGAGAAAGCCAACTGGACTTAGTTTACATATTCAAATTGTAATCAAATTTTGCTAACAGTGTGAAGCCGTAGGTGCTTTCCTCCTTCATATCCATTTGTGATCCATCCAGCAACTTGTCTTTCCATAAAATGCTGTCGTTTACCAGGGCGTTGTAAACACATCTGATGCCCAGTTTTCTTTGGCGGGAAAGACAGATGCTGTTCTTCCCGTTTGACAGACAGAGAACCTGAAGCTCAGGAAGGGCTGGCTTGGTAAAGACGACACAGCTCAAAGCGACAGCCCCGTGACCGAGGCCAGGTCTTTGGAACTCAAGGGCGGCACTGCTGCGGCTCCGCCACGCTGCTGCTCAGAACGCTGCTTAACAGCGCCTCTCGCCCTAGCCGTCCGCAGCCCCACACCGCGAACTAGAAGCCTCTGCTCTGTTGCTGGTCTCCGCCTTTTCCCGCTGTCGCTCCCGTTCATAGCCTGTCTCAGGGGCTAAACACAGTTTGCCATGCTCTCTGGCCTCGCCCATGTGCCTTTGACGAGTCAGGGAACCAACTGCAGCAGATGACGAGAAAAGCCTACAAAAGGCAGTCAAGGGACAGGGGACAAAGGGAAGAACAAGACACCAGGACCGATTTGCATTACAGAAGAGGAAGTGCTGAAGGGCATTTAGCCGCGCGAGATAGGTACTTGCTGCAAGTAGCACAGGGCCTGACCCATGGCACTAGCTAGCGTTAATTTTATGAGCGTCCATAAGGTCTGCTGCTGTCCGCTTTCTTCTGCCGAACATGATGGCGTCATGAGAAGAGAACCTTCGAAGATGAGCTGTCATGCTAAGCCTGCATCCATCCTCTCCAGCAAGATGCCAGCAATGCACTTATTCTAGTCACACCGCAGGCACCCAGCTATGGAGAATCCAGAGTTTCAGGATACAAGAATTGATTTTAAGTGGTATGCATAAGGCGTTGGCGGTCATCTTGCCGTCAGATGTGAACGGTCATTGTAAATCATTCTCATGGCTGGATTATGAGAACTCTTGACGGGGCATGGGCCTCTCGGAGTGGGAGCTCAGGATATACCCGTCCTGATGAAATGATTTAGGCCTAAAGAACAAATGCTTGCCAAGGTGGTTGTTGGGCTGTGTGAGCCTGCTGAGCTTTGCCCAAGTCTTCAACCAGAAATGGGAGCCTTCACATTAAAAACAGTGAGCAAACAGCAGCCGGAGGCTTGGAGGGTATGATTTGTTTCTTGGTGTTTACAAATTTTAAGTCCTCGATACAAAATACACTTTTAAACTTCATGACTTTTTAAGAAAGTTTACTGAAGTAAAACAATGCCCTTGATTCTGTGCATACACCGATAGCTATAAAAGTCATGTCAATAAGATGTACAAGAAAATTAGAGAAAGGTGCATTTGGGATATATTTTTCATGCTTGGCCAGTAAAATAGGGTAAATTCTATTATAGTATAATTTTTAAAGAACATTTGCCTAAGTTTCTAAATGTGTACGAATATACTGTGCAGTGAGATGAGCAGTGACTAGGAACCACTTTGCAATTGTAGATTCAAAAAAATAAAGTTGAAGATACACTCTTTGGTCTTCAGTAGTTATTTCTCCTCCCAGTCAAACACCTGTAACTCAAGACACCTGTAACTCATGACTGAAGAAAAACTGACAGCTTTTCACTAGTGTAATTTCTCTAGACCGTAAGCCCCTTGCCATCTGATAACCTCACACCTCTGAGAAGAAAAATGTATGCAATGTTTAAGTAGGATGAAAAAAGGTAAATGACATTTTAAGGAAAACGACTACATTTTCTGACTTTGATACACAGAATCTCTTGCAGAAATGGTTTTAAGGGCTGTTCTAATTTCCTAAAAATAAAACTTTAGGAAATTTTCACTTCCAAGTTGGAACTGAATATTTTAATTAATTTATTTGAGAGGGTCATGTGCCCAAGAATCTTTCTCTAGCATACCGCTAACACAATATGTTATGCCTCAACCAATCAGACACATTGAAACCATTTGATAGCTCCCTTAAGTCTGTCTGAGACGTTGTAGCCAAATGACACAGAATGAGCAGCTTATAAACAACAGACATTTCTCACAGTTCTGGAGGCAGGAGAGTCCAAGGCCACGGCACTGGCAGACCGGGCGTCTGGCGAGGGTCTGCTTGCTGTGTCCTCACAAGGTGGAAGAGGCAAGGCAACTCTGTGGCCTCTCTGACAAGCAGCACAAGTCCCATTCTGAGCCCTCCCAAAGAAGCAGCCTCCCAATACCATCACGGTGGTGGTTAGGTTTCAACAGGGATTTTGAGGGAATACAAACGTTCAGGCCATAGCAGTAGTGGCCTTCAGCAGTTTGTCACAAAGAGTAGGCTGGGTTTCTCAGAAGAAACTTTAGGCTGCTAACTGGTCTCCCTTAGGAAAGTTGCTTCCTTGGGAAGCATGTAGTCTCATGGATGCCTAGCTTGGCAAAAAGCCATAACTGCTTGCCAAAATTAGGGAAAAAATCTCTGTAGTAGTATTAGTTTCTAGGGGGTGTCATAACGAAGTACCATAAACTGGGTGGCTTAAATGACAGCAATTGTCTCACAGTTCTAGAGGCTAGATAGAAGTCTGAAGTCAAGAGAACCCGTGGCACGCCTCTCTCCCAGCATCTAGCAGCCTCGGATGCTGGCTCACACACGGTATTCTGTCCACATCTTTACAAGGGGGACTCAAAAACAACTGGGATGATTTTTTGGAGGGTGCCCCGGGTAGTACAGGCTGCTTCTGCTAGCTGAGTGTTTTAGAAACCCACAGGCATCAGTGTACCCGCTAGCACTGTTGCGACAGGCTGAGTTTGGCTTCAGTACATTTTTTTCTTTTGGAGATTCTTTCAACGCATTTGCCCATTTCGTGATGGGTGATGTCTGAGTGCACCTGCCCACACCAAGCTGAGTGTTCAGCAGTGTTTGACGAAAATGGCATGCTCCTCATGCCCTTCCCTTGCTTTTCACTTGATCTCACCTCAAGCGACGTTTTTTGGGTTCCCTCCGGAAAAAAGTCCTCAAAGGGAAACGTTTTGCCGATGCGGAAGAGGTGAAACAAAAATGGCAGAAGTACTAAAAGGCATCGAAATTGTTGAGTTCAAAACTGTTCTGAGCAGTGGAAAATCACCTCAAAAAGTGTATTGCATCAAGCAGTGCACTTTGGTGGTGACTGAAGTTTAAGCATGCAAGAATAAATACTTTATATAACAAGATTTTATAAGTAAATTCTAAGCTTTTTGGATCCCTCCCACATATCCTCTTCCCTTTATGCCCAAATTTCCCCTTTTTGTAGGGCCATCAGTCATACCGGATTAGAGTCCACTCTATAATGACTTCATCTTTTTTTTTTTTGAGTTGGAGCCTCCCTCGGTCACCCAGACTGGCGTGCAGTGGCCGGGAGCGGCCACTGCAGCCTCGCCTGCTGGGCTCCGGCAATCCTGCCGCCTCCAAAAACCTATTTCCACATAAGCTCATACTCCCAGTTCCTGGGGGTCAGGACTGAAGCCGACATCTTTTTGAAGGGTACGTTTCTGCCCACAACAGTTCTCTGCTGGATCTACATATCATCAGCTGCAGCAGCCCTGAGGCAGCCAGCAGCTTCTGTGTCCTGTAAATCTTCCAAATGAAAAGTTTTAATTAATGTTTTTTGTGCTGACAAAATAGGACACATTTTAAGTTCCTTTAGCACCACTGTAGCAAAGCCAAAGGAGCCAGTTTTCCAAGCAGTCAAAAGGAGGAGCTTTCAGGCTCAGCGGCTCACACATAAGCTCAGCACTTTGGGAGATCGAGGCAGGAGGATTGCTTGAGCCCCGGAGTCCAAGACCAGCCTTGGTAACAACAGGGGAAAAAAGACTGGGCTCGGTGGCTCAGCCGGTAATCCCAGCACTCTGGGAAGCTGAGGCGAGTGGATTGCCTGAAACCATAGGTTTGAGACCAGCCCAGGCAACTTGGTGAGACCTGTCTTCACAATAAACCCAAAATTAGCCAGGCATGGTAGCGCGTGCCTGTAGTTCTGACTACTTGGAAGGCTGAGGTGGAAGGATTGCCAACTCAAAAAAAGAAAAAAAACTAGTTTGCCATGGTACACTCAAGAACAGATTTGATTAATTTGTAATATGTTCAAAGTGTTTGCCTGTTAGCCCAAGTTTATATAGAATTCAATCAAGTGCATGTGAAAAGATCCTTAAATGGTGACAAAAACAGCTCTCTTATGTAGCTGAATGTTTTCTTTTAAGAGTTTCTGAGCCGGGCTCGGTGGCTCAGCCTGTAATACCATGCCTCGGGAGGCTGAGGTGAGCGAATTGCCTGAGCCCGCGGGTTCGAGACCCGCCTGGGCAACTTGGCGAGCCCTCATCTCCACAATAAATCAAAAATGAGCCAGGTGTGGTAGCGCGCACCTGTAGTTCCAGCTACTTGGAAGGCTGAGGTGGAAGGATCGCCGGAGCCCAGCAGGTTGAGGCTGCGGTGGCCGGGAGCAGCCACTGCACTCCAGTCTGGGCAATGGAGTGAGACTCCAACTCAAAAAAAAAAAAGAATTTATGGCTGGGCAAAGTGGTTCATGTCCACAATCCCAGCATTTTGGGAGGTGGAGGTGACTTTGGGAGGCAGAGGTGAGAAGATTGCCTGAGCCCAGGGATTTGAGACCAGGGTGGGCAACTTGGTAAGACCTTGTATCTACAATAAATTTAAAAAAACTAGCCGGGCATGAGCACCTGCCTGTGGCTCCAGCTACTTGGAAGGCTGAAGCGGAAGGATCACTTGAGCCCAGCAGGTTGAGGCTACAACGGCTGTACCGCACTCCAACTTGGGAAACGGAGTAAAACTGGGAGCAGCGGCTCGTGCCTATCATCCCAACACTGCCCGACACTTTGGGAGGCTAAGGCGGGAGGACTGCTTGAGCCCAGCAGTTTGAGACCACCCTAAAGCAACATAGCAAGACCTCATCTCTACAAAAAACAAACGAACGAACAAAAAAGCAAACCATTAGCTAGGCACGATGGCATGCATCGGTAGTCCCAGCCACTCGGGAGTGAGGCGGAAGGGTTACCTGAGCCCCGGAGGTCAAGGCTGCGGTAAGCTGTGATCACCTCGCTGCTCTCTAGCCTGGTGACAAAGTGAGACCCTGACTCAAAAAAGAGGAAAAAAAAAAAAAGGAGGAGGAGCTTTAGACTTTTGTGATGAACTGGGAGGATCTCAAATCTCTCGTGAGTAGTATCTCTGAGGCCTCTAAGAACCTAAGTCAAAAGCCTCATGAAAAACTAGCTAGGATATGAAAATTAATTCTAGGCTGTGGCAGAAAGGGGCTGAAAGCAGTTAAAAGGATTCCTTTTGAAAATCCATCACAAGCTCTGAAAACCCACCAGACTGGTTTTGCTTGAGAAAACCAAATAGCCAAAGACTGACTGGCTTTCCTGGAAACGCAAAAGAGTGACCGATTCACAAACTTACCCAAATCCTCTTTTTGAAGTTATCAGTTTGCAACCTCTACTTGCTATGCATTTCCTGGAGACGATCAGTTCTTTGAAAATTTGATTTTGCTGAGTACAACCTTGCGAATTCCAAAGAAAATGTGTAATCGCTCAACATGACCCCCCCCAACCTAAACTAAGGTATAAGACCCCTCCCTTCTCTCCCCGAGGTGCTCAGCCTTAGAGCATTAGCTTGCTGAGTCGCCCGGTGCTAATATAATAAGATTGCCACTTCCTATAATAGCCTTGGTGCCACGGCCTCTCTGTCTTCTTGCTACATACTTGGTGCACTGGCCAGGAAAGGAGAGTTTGGAGACGGTGTGTTCCACCTTTGTCATCAGGTTACGATCCCCGGGGTGATGGGAGAGGTGATCTCACCTGGCACGCAGTGGACCTCTTGATCCGTAGGAGGGAGGCCCCTCCCTGTGCACTGAGGCTCGGACCATGAAAGCACAACAGGAACCTGAGAGGCGAGGAACTGGCATGAGGACGACCCCCGGACGGAAAGGATAGAACAGGGGCCTTTGCATAGACCTGCCAACGGATGGCAGAGGGGAGCTTGATCACCTCCCGGAGCCCACTAGTATCTTCCAGCCTGAAGGAAAGGGCTGAAAGGCAGTGGAAGGAAACACTGTCTGAAGATGAACCTGTAGGCTCCTAGGATTAGGGCGGAGGGTTGAAGAGCGCCTTGTGTGATTGCATGTAAATGAGACGGACAGCAGGAGGGTTCCACATAAAGTTAGTCTGCGTTGGGGTTGTGCCAACCTGCCAGTTGCTAAGAGGTGTCTGAAATATCTTCGCAAGGAGTACTGCTAGAGGAGGACAAAACAGATGTTTCTTATACCCCTCATTCTCTTATTTGTGTGTGTCTGTCGTTTTGAATCTGCTAAAAAGCTGGCTGAGTTATTATGCTTTGTTTAATGGGACGTGTTGTCTTTTAAAAACTTGATTAGCGCATGTTTCTTTATGTCACTTTATGTTTCCCTCCCTGTATCTGTGTGGTGTTTCTCCCAACCTATTGACACTATTGAACTTTCTGTCTTTTGTTGTCAAGGATGTGGGAAAGCTGCCTGCTGTGTATGGGAATCGCTACCGGTTATCTTGAATCCTTTCCCGGGACCACACCCTCTCCGTTCCTTAGCCTGTGTTCTCCTTCATTGTTGGGAGCCAGCCTTGGAGGGCCACATGATTGACAGGGTCCCGGTGGGCCGAAGACCCCGGGCCGCAGGGCGAGCCCGGGGAAGCTGAGGCCCTTCTGTCTCCCACCTTTGCTGTTTGATATGGCTGAAGAAATTCTGTGCAGTCATGGAAGAAGAAAATGGCATGTTTATGCGAAGTACTCACACCTAACCTGAGAATGTCATGGTTCATTTTCCCATTTGCCCACTATGCCGCTTGGCCTTTTCTAACATATGCAAGGGTTAAACTCTGAAGCACATCAAGAATACTTTCTTTCACTTGGTTATAAGTTACTAGATACTGCTTGAGTAAAAAATGATATAAGTATATTCACTCATTTGATTTAGAATTACGCAGCTTAGTGGTCAGACATAAGGTTTTTTAAAAGCACAAGTTTATGGTAAGTTCATTATGAGCTCATTATAAGTTCTAACACTTATCTAGGAGTTATGTAGATGATTTACAACACTGTCTTCACAGACTTAGGATAAAGATTAATCGTTAAGGTTTTTACTTAATTCTATAGTTAAATTTTAAGTAAATGTTTATAGAGTAGGTTTTCACTGAATTCATAATATACTAATTAGATACTTTTATGATAATTAACTAAATACAGAAAGCAACCTTGAGGGCCTGGGAAATGTCATTAAAAGCTTCTTTTGAGTTTCCTTTAGAAATAAACACTGCAGGATAAGAGAAAAGTAATGAAGACACCTGGACAAGAAAGGCGATTACAAAAGCTTTGAAGGTAGTAAAAGCCCAAAAGAGAAGAATTGCTACATGAAGAACCGTGCACCTGGGAACTTTCTTGAAGCACTTCAAGGACTGTAATTTGGGACTCTTTTGAAGAAAGTTGCTGACAGTGCTATTCTAGACATGATAATTGTTTTATCCATGTATTAATCATAATTAGTAAATGTAATATCATACAAGTTTATATAATCAATATACATATGTAAGAGGATTGACAAAAAATTATTAGGCTCTGGTTATGTTCAACAAGGTTTTTACTTTGTGTCATTAATTAGTCTTAGTGTTATAGTTTAGTGTTTTATAGCTACTTTGAAGATTGTTTTAAGTTCATAAGTTTAAGTTCACACAATGATAAAGCTGGTGCCTCAAAGATAATAATAATTGCTCCACTGCCTATCTTAAGACAAAGATGTTTTCCAGGAGGTTGCCAAGCATAAGGGGAAAACAGCCAAATCACCATTATCCTAATCTTAAAAGCTCACTGGCAATTTGCAACCATAATAATTTTAGTTGTGTTAGTTTTATTTCATTATGTTTCATTCACTTTATATGTTTATTCAGAGTAAAGATTAGTGTATGTATCTTCACAGTAAGTGACTTTCATAGTTATTCTTTAAATGCTAGCCAACTGTTGTTTGGTCAAGTTAATGGGCTTCATATTCCTACTATCACTATGTACAATTTATAGTTTTGTACTAGTGATTTTAAGGCCTTTTTAATTAGACGAGTGATGTGGAACCGAAATCAAATTAAACCTTGTATGCATGATGTTTAGTTTAAGTGAAACTCCTTTTACACTTATCTCAAGACTCATTAACTGAAAGTAGATACTGTTTTTGGCTTATTCGTTTCTTCTAAAGACCGCTAGATGGTGGTAACTTTTAAAACATATGTATGTGAAAGAATTTTCTTTGTCTTGCCCCTTTTACAAATGCTATAAAAGCTTTCTGTTAACTAATAAAGGATGTCATCTGCTCAGGAAGCAGGTGTCCGAGTATATTGATTTTGTCTTTCGCCTATCCGTCTCTCCTTCAGGAGATCTCATGACCTGGCAAAGAGGCTGGACCCCTAAACTTCATGGATTGTGAAGGAGTTCATTCTAATCCACCTGTAAAGAAACACAGAAATAGCCGGGCTCGGTGGCTCAGCCTGTAATCCCGCGCCTTTGGGAGGCTGAGGTGAGTGGATTGCCTGAGCCCGCGGGTTCGAGACCTGCCTGGGCAACTTGGCAAGACCTCATCTCTACAATAAATCAAAAAATCAGCGGGGCGTGGTAGCGCATGCCTGTAATTCCGGCTACTTGGAAGGCTGAGGCGGAAGGATCGCCGGAGCCCAGCAGGTCGAGGCTGCGGTGGCCGGGAGCGGCCACTGCACTCCAGTCTGGGCGACAGAGTGAGACTCCAACTCAAAAAAAAAAAAAAAGAAAGAAACATAGAAATGTCTCTTATATGCTACTTAGCTTTTTGTTAACTCAGTGCAAGTTGACGCTAACCCTGGAGAAAATAATTTTGTAATCTTTCTCTGGCAACTAAGGGACTGAACAGACTGTTCTTGTTTTCAAATCCTAGAAGCCAGGTTAGTTGAAAGTAAGTCTGTTTCTAAAGGTTTAGGCCTTGCCTAAGATCGTAATCAACTGCCTGTCCCTGTAAAACTGTTGGGAAGTCTCTTAGAGTCACGTAATGTATGCTAAGTCCCTACTTTAAATTGTATGCTAGATAACACTACTAATTGCCTTTTTAGCTATGCCTGACTAGCACACCTCTTACAAGACTGGTAAAGCTTTAAATGCTAAATATATTTGCAGGACTTAATAAGGCATGGGAACTGGCCATTCCCAACTGATTAAGTCACTTTGTAAGCTCAGTACTTCACCTAAGGGACAGGTCAAATACTAGGCACACTCTGTGGTGCATAGAGTGAGACCTGATCACTCACATTTAATTGTCCACATCGTACAACTAAGGCTACTGTTTAGTAATTCATAAGGGTTTTTTTTTTTTTGACAATTTTGCCTGTCCATAAATAGGAATAAGTAGAAACAGATCATTTCTGTTCTGTTGTGGTCTGTTCACTCTAAAAGGGTTTTGTACCAGGCCATTTTGTAGGCATCATTGGAAAGTCGTGGAACAGAAAGAAAAAAAAAAAAGGCTTCAAGCAGGGCTGAGGACACTCAGCTTGGAAGAAACCATTAGGGTCCCAGGGATACCTGGCATTGCTGTTTATGGCTTTATTTAGTTATTTGTTTGTTTTAGAATTCTCCTTTGAGGAATAAATTGCAAATGGTCAAAACAAATTGTGGGTTTTCAAGAAATATGACCAAGAAAATGTGTAATAATCTGTACCCTCAGACACCCCAATGGGACAGATTTTAAATAACTAAAGCAAATTAAAATTATGTGGTTTAAAATTAAAAAAAAATTTTTGTGTGCATTATTAAAATCAAATTTGAACTCACTACAAGTTAGCAGATAATGAGGTTTGGAAAGGAGCAAAACTATCTGGCAATTAAATTCACTTTGCAGACCTAAAGAAAAATGGTCAAAAGTTCTGTATGCAGAGGCATTTAAAAAATTTATTCACTACTTTGCAAACAAGATTATATCCTATGGAATATTAAATACCCAACTCCAGAGGCTTGACTCAGGACCATAAAGACCAAGCTCCCAATCATAGAAAGCTTCTGAAGTTCTTAGAAACCGAGACATTAAGGGAAAAAAAAAAAAAAAAAGAGAAGGACTCCAGGATGAGCACCAGCCAGAGCAAAGGTACACAAACCCATTGGCAGTTGCCACTAACGGCAAAGCTCCAGCCACCCAAAAGAGGCCGATGAGGAACAGCCTGCTAAGGGGATGGTATCAGCTGCTATGAATGTGGTCCATCTGGGCACTTAAAGCACAATTGTTCTTGATGGCCTAAGCCCCCAGGACCTTGTCCCACATCCGGACTAAAAGGCCACTGAAAGAGATGGTATGGCCTCTCCCGAAGGGGGGGAAAACACCTAGCTCAGTGATGGTGGCCGCTGACTGAAGGGGCGGCATGGCCCAGCCCAGCGTTCTGTCTGCCATCACTCCAGAGAATCCTCGGTCTGTATGAATGTGGCTGGGGTCCAGATTAATTTCTTGATTAATGCTGCGGCTAAGTTTTTAGCCCTTGTGCTCGTACTGAACCTCTTTCTCCTGATACCTGCTGTCTAGTGGTAGTTAAAGGTGTTCCAAAAGTTGAATGTTTCACCTAACAGTTACTAAAAGGTTATCTATTAAAAAAAAAGGAAAGCAAAAAGCAAAGGAAAAATATCAAAAGGTTGTTGGTGTACAAATAAGGTTTTAGTAAGAAAAAAAAAGGAATATAAGAGAAAAAATATTTTTTATCTAAAAAGAGATCTTATATGGTAAATTTGTCCTATAATAAAGTAAATATCTGAAAATTTTTAAAAGGGGGTAGAGAACAAAAATAAAATGGTATAAGCATGCCAAATATGGTATGAGGAAAGTTTATGAAAAAATATATATACAAAAGAAATTCTATACACAATCTAGGCATTTAATAAAGTCTTTTCTGGATGCAAGTCTTCAAATATTTTCGGATTTCTCTTCAAATTTTATATAAAATTTACTTGAGTGCCTGGTTCAAATTATAGTCTAAAGCAATCTGTCAGGCTACCATCATAGTCCAGAAATACATTAAAAACTCTAAAGGCTGGTACTTAAATAAAGCTGCAGAAATTAAAGTTTATCATTTAAGTTATGCCTTGTAGCTTCTGTGAAAAGGGTGATCAGTCACCACCTAAAATTGTCGAAATGTATGCCTGGCTTCACTTAATTGTCCTACTTCTTGAAAGGGTTTTCCCTCATTTATTCCTTTTATTAAGCCAGAATCCAGCAATTTCATGCCCACATAACGGTCATGCAAGGATTCCAGTCAGTGCCTGCAAACAATACCACTGCTGAAACAGATCTGGACGTCTCAAGTCAGACAGGGAGAGATTTTCGATCTCTGGCTAGGCAGGATGATGCCCACTGTCAGCTCTGAAGAAGTTACAGAAAACAGACCTTCACCTCTCAGCACCCCAGATGATTATGGGATCGAAAAAATCTCTAAAGAATAAATAATTGGCCGGGCTTGGTGGCTCAGCCTGTAATCCCGCGCCTTTGGGAGGCTGAGGTGAATGGATTGCCTGAGCCCGTGGGTTCGAGACCCGCCTGGGCAGCAAGACCTCATCTCTACAATAAATCAAAAAATCCACCGGGCGTGGTAGCGCATGCCTGTAATTCTGGCTACTTGGAAGGCTGAAGCGGAAGGATCGCCGGAGCCCAGCAGGTCGAGGCTGCGGTGGCCGGGAGCGGCCACTGCACTCCAGTCTGGGCGACGGAGTGAGACTCCAACTCAAAAAAAAAAAAAAATGAATAAATAATTGAAAACACAGGCTAGACATAGATAAATACTCGTTTCAAGGTATAAAGGGCTATTCTGGATATGTGTAAAGGTTGCATATGTCCAGCTCCCAACATTATGGAAAGGCACATGTACCATAGGAGTAATCCAGCCAGGATTTTTCCTTCTGCCTAACCCAAGGGAGGATGAACTAGGTATTCCCCTTTATGAAAGCCTCAAAACACGAGATGCTCAATCCCTCGACCAAGTTCCTAATATAGGAGGGACCCAGGTTTGGAAAGATGACGAATGGCCACCCCAGAGAATTATAAATACTTATGACCCAGCCACATGGGCACAAGATGGAAGTTGGGGATGCCGCATGCCTATATATATGCTAAATCACACTATCAGGTCACAAGTTGTCTTAGAAGTTATAACTAATCAAACAGCCATGGCTTTTGAGCTTCTGTTCAGCAACAAGCCCAAATGCGCACATCAAAACCGCTTATCTTTGGACGACCTGCTAGCGGAAGAAGGAGGAGTATGTGGCAAATTTAATAACTCTGACTATTGTTTGCAAATAGATGATAATAGTAAAGCTATAACTGATATAGCCACCAATGTTAGAAAGCTTGCCCATGTCCTGGCGCAAAAATGGCAAGGCATAAAAATCGGCAGTTGGTTTGTAAACATGTTCTCGGGTCTGGGAGGATTTAAGTACATTATTGGATCTGCAGTCCTATTGGTGGGATCCTGTCTTATCCTCTCTTGCATAGCCCTGATAATTATGAACGCCATTTCTAAGTCTGTGGAAACACTTGTTGAGTGAAAAACTGCGGCCCACGTGATGTTAATGCACCCAATTAAGGATGGTGCTCTTAACCCACGAGGGGTAGAGCATCAAAGTGGAGAATGGGGCAGAAAGGGGGCTGAAAGCAGTTAAAAGGATTCCTTTTGGAAATCAATCCCAAGCTCTGAAAACCCACCAGACTGGTTTTGCTTGAGAAAACCAAATAGCCAAAGACTGACTGGCTTTCCTGGAAATGCAAAAGAGTGATCAAGTCACAAATTTACCCAAATCCCCTCTTTTCACAGTTTACAACCCCTACTTGCTATGCATTTCCTGGAGACCATTTGTTCTTTGAAAATCAGATTTTGCTGAGTACAACCTTGCGAATTCCAAAGAAAATGTGTAATCACTCAACATGACCCCCCCCTTACCTAAACTAAGGTATAAGACCCCTCTCCTCTCTCCCCAGGGTGCTCAGCCTTAGAGCATTAGCTCGCTGAGTCGCGCTGGCGCTAATATAATAAAATGGCCACTTCCTATAACAGCCTAGGTGTCACGCCCTCTCTGTGTTCCCGCTACAAGGCCAGCCACGATGGCTCATGCCTGTAATCCCACCACTTTGGGAGGCAGAGGTGAGAGGATTGCCTGAGTCCAGGGGTTTGAGACCAGTCTGGGAAACTTGGTGAGACCCCATCTCTACAACTGAAAAAAAAAAATTAGCTGGGCATGGTAGTGTGTGCCTGTAGTTCCAGCTGCTTGGAAGGCTGAGGCAGAAGAATCGCCTAAGCCCAGTAGGATGACACTGGGGTGGCCACAAGCGTGCCAGCCTTTTGGCTTCCAGAGAGGAAATCAGTGCCCTCTCTCCCAAGTACCTTGAAATTCGTCCAACAAGACGTTCTGATACTGATCAATAAAAGATATGAAATAGCCCCTGTGAGTACTGAGAATTTTTTGTGTATAAACCATACGTGAAATAACGTTAAAAACAAAAAATGTTACCTTCTAGGTGTCTCAAAAACCATATTTTAACTTTCCTCTGACAACATACATTCATATGTATAATATCAGATTTTTGTTTGTTTGTTTGTTTGGTTGTTTTTTTTTGAGTTGGAGCCTCACTCTGTCACCCAGT
This sequence comes from Cephalopachus bancanus, assembly GCA_027257055.1. Taxonomy (NCBI): domain Eukaryota; kingdom Metazoa; phylum Chordata; class Mammalia; order Primates; family Tarsiidae; genus Cephalopachus; species Cephalopachus bancanus. Next base: position 3,130,674 of record JAPVLO010000140.1, read on the forward strand.
CTGGAGTGCATGGCCGCTCCCGGCCACCACAGCCTCGACCCGCTGGGCTCCGGCGATCCTTCCGCCTCAGCCTTCCGAGTAGCCAGAACTACAGGCGCGTGCTACCTCGCCCAGCTAGTTTTTTATTTAAAGTGGAGATGAGGTCTCGCCAAGTTGCCCAGGCGGGTCTCGAACCCGCGGGCTCAGGCAATCCACTCACCTTGGCTTCCCAAAGTGCTGGGATTACAGGCTGAGCCACCGAGCCCGGCCCTAACATCAGATTTTAATGAAAACCGAAAAAACAAACTATAACCTTTTTTGGTAAGACAATCATAAAATATTTGCAAACATGTAATAAAAACAGCCATATTTCAATGTATTATTTTATAAAAAAATAAATATAATAAATCAAAATATTAAGTGAGTTGATGTTTTCAATTGAATGTTGGTTTTTTTTTTCAGTTCTAAACTCCACCAATGAAGTAAAGAAATCTATACATTTGAAAGATAAACATATGCTTTGTTTTACTGGTAAAGTCACAATGCATAGACTATCAGCATGAATACAAATAGCATTCCTGAAAATGTTGCTCACTCACCACATTGTGAAACTTTCGTCTTGTGATCCCAACTAAGAAATGCTTATAGCACCTTTCCTGCTCATCTACAACACAGATGTATTATGACTCTGCTCAAGTTTTGTTCCTGGACCCTTGCCTTATTTCTCATTGAAAATCTATTTCTAGTAAAACTGAAAAGCTGGGGGCTATAAAATCAGAGGCCCCAGAAACCACTGCAGAATAAAATAGTGAAAAACCAGAAACAGAACCTCAGTAATTGCTGTTCTCTAGAACTACGGCCCAGAAACGTGGGCTGCCGGCCCCTCCAAAACCTGATCCCTGCTTGATGCTGCCCCTCCCTGTGTCCCCCGGGAAGCCCACCACAAGGGAAGTTGGTGGGGCAGCACGGTAGGGCTAACATGGAAGCGGACATCATTCACGCTGTAAGTAAGACATTCTAAAATGGATCACACGGAAACTCCAGCACCTAAATTTTATCACCTGCAATAAATTGTCATTCCTTGGAAATGAGTCAGGAGACACCAGTAGGCTCAATATCAGAACTGAGACAATCTCCACTAAGTACCTGCCGTCAGCTTAATGCCAGGAGTGACCGACAGAGACAGAGAAATGTTTAACTATGAGAAATATTAATAAATTGTCACAAATCCATATCCTTTATGAAAGATCCTGACTGTATTTCCCCTAAGACCACATCAGTATCTTAAACATTTCATCAATATGGAGTCTGAAAACAGAATAACGACAAGCACTTGGTGCCACTCAGCAGCCTCACTTGTATGCCAGGGTCCACACGGTTGCATCTCTCATACACCTACTCTCCTTTAGTTGCTCAGTGTCTTGCCACAGTTAAGCAGAATTAGATATATTTTAAAAACCTGTCTTTTGTTTTTCACCTTCCTTTCACATTTTTTTTCCTGACTTTTAATTTAGTCCTTTAAAAGGGACAAATACAGCCGGGCTCGGTGGCTCAGCCTGTCATCCCGCGCCTTTGGGAGGCTGAGGTGAGTGGATGGCCTGAGCCCGCGGGTTTGAGACCCACCTGGGCAGCGAAACCTTATCTCTACAATAAACCAAAAAATCAGCCGGGCGTGGTAGCGCGCGCCTGTGATTCCCGCTACTTGGAATTGGAAGGCTGAGGCGGAAGGATCGCCAGACCCCAGCAGGTCGAGGCTGTGGTGGCCGGGAGCGGCCCCTGCACTCCAGTCTGGGCGACAGAGTGAGACTCCAACTCAAAAAATAAATAAATAAATAAAAGGGACAAATACTTCTCTTACAGTCTATAGATTTTGTTTGCAGTGAGCTTTAAGTGACATCCAGGTTTTCTTGTTCAATCTCAATCATACTGTTATTTTTATTTTTAAAATTTATATATATATATATATATATATATATATTTTTTTTTTTTTTTTTTTTTTTTTTTTTTTTTTTAGTCGGGGGCTTACTCTATCTCCTGGGCTCAGGCAAGCCTTCTGCCTCAGCCTCCCAAGTACCTGGGAATACAAGTGAGCAGCACCCTGCCCAGTTAATTTTTTGTAGGGACGAGGTCTGGCTATGTTGCCCAGGTTGGTCTCCAACTTCTGGGTTCAAATGATCCTCCCGGCCTCCACCTCCCACAGTCCTGGGATTCCAGGTGTGAGCCATCGCGCCATGTCTAAATTTGCAGTTTTTAATCGATACACAAAAATAGTACACATGTATTTACGACGCCAATTGGGAGGTTTGGAAATACACACACGCTGCAAGAGGGCCGACTCAGGCTGACCGCCAGCACCCGTCCTGGTGCTCCTTCCTGCCTCCTCCGCGACTGCCCCTTTTGCTCTCTCTCCGCCATCTCCCTCTCCTCCTCCTCTTCCTAAAGCATCTCTTCATTCGTCTGATTCTGGAATGCGGGACTGCGAGCACGGGGCACCCGCATCCTGAGACTTGCTGCCACCACCGCCTCGTCTGCAGCAGCGGCTCGGGACCACGCCGGAGGCCAAGGTCTCCTCCACCTGCTTTCACTCTGGCAACAGCCAGAGAACAGGGCCGGGACTTCGGCCGCCGCCGCGCCCCGGCCTCCCGATCCCTTGGTGCACGCGGCCTCAACTCCACTCAACGCCTCCGCGAAAGTCCTTTTGTGTCGGCTGCCTCTCGGGTGCCGGACACCGCGGGGCCACGCACGGGAGAGAAGAGACGGGGAAGACACTTACCGCGGCAGACCGCTCACGGCCGACTGGACGAGACCGGCGGCCAAACGAACGCCCACAGACAGAAACTCCCGCTTGCATTCGTCTCCGCACTGCTCCTCCTGCTCCGCGGACGGGCCCAACCGCGACTTCGGAGGCCGTCGCGCCGCTGCCGTCCCGCGCGGCTCGGGGACGGCCACAGAGCCAGGCCGCGAGCGCCCGAGGCAGCCTGTGACCCCGGCCCGGCGAGCACCGTGTCTGGCCCGCGCATCGGCCTGTGACCCCGGCTCCGGCCGCGAGCCTCGCCCGCCGGCTTTCCTGCGAGTGCGCACGCGGAAGCAGGCAGCTCCCTCTCCTGCCGCGTGTCGTCCCGCGACTGCGCAGCTGCGGGCAGCGGCTGCTCCGCACGGGCCGGCGTCGGCGACGAGGCCAGCCGGGGACAGAGGCTGCGGCCAGACGCTGACCGGCGCCCGCAGAGAAGCCGGATGCGACGAAGAATCATAGGGTCTGCTCTTGCACTGCTAAAACAGGTCTGGCGGACGGCAGACGCGTCCCAAACGCGTTTCCCACTCCCGGGGAGGTTCCGGGGCCGCCCGTCTTCCCGGGCCGGAGCCGCTTTCGGAAAGCTCCGTCTCCGCCTGAAAGGGCCGGCCGAGGGGCTCGGGACGGCCGCCGGCAGCGGCGGCGGGCGCCTCTCTCGCGGAGAGGGGGGCGAGGCTGCCCTCGCGCGCTCCGCGGAGGAGCCGGGTCCCCCGGGCGGCGGAGGCGAGAGGCCGCACAGCCCGCCCCCGGGCCCGGCGGGGTCGCTGCCGCCCGCCGGGGTGGGGAGGCGCGGGCCGGCGGCGGAGAGGCCCGCGAGAGCCCCCGCGGCCAGGGCCTGGCGGCTCCGGCGCGCCCGAGCCCCGAGCCGCCGCGCCCGGAGTGGCGGCCGTGGCGGGCGGCCGGCGTGCGCGCAAGCCCGCGGGCCAGCAGCTCCGCCCGGCCTCGGGGCGCCCTGCGCGGGCGGGGGCCCGGCGGCGGCCACCCGCCCGGAGACCCGAGGCGGGGGTCGCCGCAGCCGCCGCCCCGCGCTTCCGCCCGCCGCAGCGCCTCGAGACGCCCTCGCCCGCGCGCGCCCTCCGCGGGCCCCGACGGAGGCCGCTCCCTCCCCGCCCCGGAGGCGGGCGGCCGCGCCGGCTCGGAGCGCGGGCGCCCCCCCGGAGACCCGCCGCCGGGCCGCTCGGCGCCCGCTGCCCGCGCGGGGCTGCTCCCGCGAGGGCGCGCCCGCCCCGGCGCCGGCCCCCGCCCTGCGCGCCGCCTGCCGCCGGCGGCCCGAGCCCGACAGCCCGCCGGCGCCCCCGCGGCTCGCGGCCCCAGCACCGCCCGCGCGACCCCGGCTGCGCGCAGGAAGCCCGTGGCGGCGCGGGCCCGCGCGGCGCGTCCGGGGACCAGGCCAGGCGCCCACGCGGAACACGCCCCGAGGGCGCCCCAGGAGCAAGGGGGAAGTCCCCGCCCCGACAGCGAGCTCCTGGAGACGGGGCGGGGCAGAAGCCTCGGCGCAGCAGCCTCGGATGGAAAGAAGCCAGAGCCAGGACTTCAGCGACACAGAGCCAGGACTTCAGACACACACACAGACACACAGACACACACACACACACGTGTTTTGTCGCCCCCACACGGCCAGGACTTCAGACACACACACACACACACACACACACACACACACGTGTTTTGTCGCCCGGACTTCAGACACACACACACACACGTGTTTTGTCGCCCCCACACGGTCACGGCCGCTCCCAAGCAACGGGCCCTATGCAGCAGCAGCCCCCACCCTTTTCAGCATCAGAGACGGGTCTCATGGGAGCCGACTTCTCCGCCGGCGGCGTGGGCGTGGGCGTGGGCGCGCGCGCGCGGAAGGGAGCGGAGAGGATCATCAGGCATTCGCTCTCACCGGAGCGGGCAGCCTAGACCCCTCGCACGCGCACTTCGCGTCGGGGCTCGCGCCGGGGAGGGTCCGACGCCCCGCGGGTCAGACCGGAGGGGAAGCGCCCGCGCGTGGCCGGCACGGGCTGCAGCCCACGGCCCAGCCCGGGGACCGGCTCCACAGAACAAGTCGGCGTGTCCCACTGGACGAATCCAGCAGATCAGAACACGGAGAGCAAAGAAACTCCCCCGATCCAAGCCCGACGGGCCACAACAACCGCGTGAGAGCCGGACGCCGACAGGCGGAGCGGCGGGAGCTGCAGCCCCGCACTGCGGCGGCCGCGAGGGCGGAGCGCGTGAGGCCGGGCCGGGCGACGCCAAGGCCTGCGCTCTCCCGAAAGCCAGCGGGGCAGGCGGCAGAAGCTCCTCGCGCCACCGCACCCCAGCCTGGGGTGCCAGAGTGCGACCCTGGCTCGAAAAAGGAAAACATCAGATGACTGACAGCTGGCAGGGTCCTTCTCCGAAAGAACCACACCGCACTCCTGAAAATGAAGGATTCACGACAGGAACTTCAAAACAGCCACAAGCCGTAACAACAGATTTGACCAAGAAGAAAAAATTCCCGAGCTCGAAGACTAGTCTCTAGAAGCAACCTAGTCAGATGAAAATAAAAAAGAATTTTTAAAAATGAACAAAGCAGCCGGGCTCGGTGGCTCAGTCTGTAATCCCGCGCTTTGGGAGGCCGAGATGAGTGGATTGCCTGAGCCCGTGGGTTCAAGACCCGCCTGGGCAACTTGGCGAGCCCTCATCTCTACAATAAATCAAAAATTAGCCGGGCGTGGTAGCTGTGCACCTGTAGTTCCAGCTACTCGGAAGGCTGAGGCGGAAGGATCGCTGGAGCCCAGCAGGTCGAGGCTGCGGTGGTCGGGAGCGGCCGCTGCACTCCAGACTGGATGACAGAGTGAGACTCCAACTCAAAAAACCCAAAAAACAAATGAACAAAGCAGGCCAGGCCTGGTGGCTCACGAGTGGATTGCCTGAGCCCACGGGTTTGAGACCAGCCCAGGCAACTTGGCAAGACCTTGTCTCCACAGTAAATAAAAAATTAGTCGGGCATAGTAGCACACACCTGTAGTCCTGGCTACTTGGAAGGTTGAGGCAGGAGGATTGCCGGAGGCAGGAGGATTGCCGGAGCCCAGCAGGTCAATGCTGGGAGTGGTCATGAGCGTTTCACTGCAATCCAGCCTGGGTGACAGAGTGAGATTCCAACTCAAAACAACAACAACAACAACAACAACAAAGCCTTCAAGAAGTATGGAATTATGTAAAGAAACAAAATCTAGCCAGGCGGGTGGCTCAGCCTGTAATCCCAGCGCTTTGGGAGGCTGAGGTGAGTGGATTGCCTGAGCCCATGGGTTCGAGACCCACCTGGGCAACTTAGCGAGACCTCATCTCTACAATAAATCAAAAAATCAACCGGGCATGGTAGCGCATGCCTGTAATTCCTGCTACTGGGAAGGCTGAGGTGGAAGGATTGCCGGAGCCCAGCAGGTCGAGGCTGCGGTGGCCGGGAGAGGCCGCTGCACTCCAGTCTGGGCGACTGGGTGAGACTCCAACTCAAAAAAAAAAAAAAAAAAACCCAAAAAACAACAACAACAACAAAAAAGAAACAAAATCTATGTCTGGTCAACATTCCTGAGAGGAGAAAATAGGAACACTCTGGAGAAAGTAGCTCTAGACATAATCCATGAAAACATCTTCCCTCTTGCTAGAGACATCACTACGCAGATACAAGAAATCCAGAGAACTCCGGAGAGATACTGTATGAGATGACCATCCACAAGGCACACTGTTGTTAGATTATCCAAGGTCAACATAAAAGAAAAAAATCTGAGTTGGAGTCTCACTCTGTCACCCAGGCTGGAGTGGAGTGGCACACTCACGGCCACCCCAGCATCAACTTGCTGTGTTCCGGCGATCCTTCGGCCTCAGCCTTCCAAGTAGCCAGAAATACAGACATGTGCTACCACACCCAGCTAATTTTTGATTTACTGTAGAGACGAGGTCTCGCCAAGTTGCCCGGGCTAGAAGAAAAAATCTTAATGCAGCTGGGGAGCGGGGAGAGAACAATGACCAAGGGAGACTAACAGACCTCTTGGTAGAAACCTTACAAATCAGAAGAAACTGGAGGCCCACTTGTAATATTCTTTTTTTTTTCTTTTTTAGAAAGGGTCTCACTCTGTTGCCCAGGCTGGAGTGCTGTGATGTGATCCTGGCTCACAACAGCCTCAACCTCTTGGGCTCACGCAATCCTTCTGCCTCAGCCTCCCAATAGCTGGGATTATTGCAATATGCCATCATGTCCAACTAATTTTTGTATAAAGTCCCCTACAAACCTTTAAGAAAGATGTGAATGTGCGTTTACTTGTCCAATCGTGTAAATTAGTTCACGTGTCTGACATACATTGTCACGTACTGTACTATAAAATTTAAAATGTTTTATTTTTATTATCTGTTTTTAGTTGGAGTCTTACCCTGTCGCTCAGGCTGGAGTGCAGTGGCATGCTCACAGCCACAGCAGACTCGACCTGCTGGGCTCAGGTGATCCTTCTGCCTCAGTCTTTTTCAGTGTCTGAAACTACAGACACGCACCACCATGCCCAGCTAATTTTTTTATTTATTGTAGAGATGAGGTCTCGCCAAGTTGCCTAGGTTAGTCTCGAACCTGTGAGTCAGGAAACCCTCTCACCTCGGCCACCCAAAGTGCTGGGATTATAGGCATAAGCACCATGCCCGGCCCAAAAACGTCTTTTGTATTTGTATTTTACATATCTGTGTGAAAAGTATAAACCTATTATAGTACAGCACATATAGCTGATTGTGTTATTTGGACTTACAAACTAACTTTGTTGGACTTACAAACAATTTGGACCACGAATGCACTCTCAGAACATGTTCATATGTAAGGGACTTGCTGTATTTTGTAGAGATGAGGTCTGTGTTCCCAGGATGATCCTGAACTCCAGGGCTCAAGTGATTCTCCCTCCTTGGCCTTCCAAATTGCTGGGAGTACAGGCAGAAGCCACCATACCAGGTCCATTAATAACATTCTGAAAGAAATGTCAGCCAAAAATTTCTTACCCTGCCAAACTAAGCTTCAAAAATAAAGGTGAAATAAAGTCCTTCCCAGACAAACAAGTGCTAAGGGAATTTCTCACCTCTAGACAAGCCCTACAAGAGATGCTTAAGAGAGTTCTAAACATAGAAACAAGAGAAGAACATTACCCACCACAGAAGCACAACCAACCGTACTGCCTACAAACCATATAAGTCACCACAAAACTGAGACCACAAAGTATCTCAACAACACTATGGCAGGAACAAACCCTTACAAATCAACAGTAACCCTGAAAGTAAATGATGTTAGTGACCCATTTAAAAGACACACAGTGGCAAACTGGATTTAAAAACCAGACCCATGCCAGGGTTGGTGGCTCAGCCTATAATCCCGCGCCTTTGGGAGGCTGAGGTGAGTGGATTGCCTGAGCCTGCGGGTTCGAGAGCCGCCTGGGCAGCGAGACCTCATCTCTACAATAAATCAAAAAATTAGCCGGGCGTGGTAGCGCAGGCCTGTAACTCCGGCTACACGGAAGGCTGAGGCGGAAGGCTGAGGCGGAAGGATCGCCGGAGCTCAGCAGATCGAGGCTGCGGTAGCTGGGAGCAGCCACTGCACTCCAGTCTGGGCAACAGAGTGAAACTCCAACTCAAAAAAAATAAAATAAAATAAAAACCAGACCCATCCTTCTGCTGTCTCTAGAAACCCATATTACCTCTAATGTCAGCCCTAGGTTTAAAGTAAAGGGATGAAGAGAGATCTGCCATGCAAACAACACAAAAAAGAGCAGGGGTCACTCGTCTTACATTGTATAAAATAGGACTTTAAGCCAGTAAAAATAAAAAAGGGCAATGAAGGGCACTACGTAACGATAAAGGACTCAACAATAAGAATTATCTGTTTTAAATATACATGCACCCAACATAGAAGCACCCAGATTTATAAAGTCAAGAGAGGACACAGACAGCCACAACATAAAAGTGAGGGACTTCAACATCCCACTAACAATTTTAGATAGATCACTGAGACAGAAAACTAATAATGAAATCCTGGACTTAAATTAGACATTTGACCAATGAGATCTAACAGATATCTATAGAACACTTCACCCAACAACTATAAAATATGCATTCTTCTCATCCGCAATAGATTGTACTCCAAGATTGATCACACATTTGGTCATAAATCAATTTTCAATAAATTCCCAAAATGACAAAATCATACCAAGCATCTTCTCCAGTTGTAGCAGAATAAAACTAGAAACCAGAAAGAATTCTCAAGAACACACAAATACATGGAAATTACACAACTTGCTCCTGGATTGGTTTTGGGGTAAACAATGAATCAAGATAGAAATTAAAAACGTATTTGAAACAAATGAGAAACATACCAAAACCTTGGGTTGCTGCCAAAGCAGTGCTGAAAGGAAAATGTATTGCACTGAATGTCCACATCATGAACACAGAAAGATCTCAAATAAACAATCTAACCTCTCATCTAAGAGAATTAGAACTGGAACAAACGAAAACCAAAGCCAGCAGAAGAAGAGAAATAACCGAAATCAGAAGAGAAATAGATAAAAGAAACCAAAAAACCAACAAAAGATCAGAGTTAAAAAGCCAGTTCTTTGAAAGAATAAACAAGACCCTCAGCCAGGTTAACAACAACAAAAAAGAGACAGAAAATCCAAATAAATACACTCAGAAATGAAAAAGGCAACATTTCAAACACAAGCACACACATGTCTAGGCCTCTACAGGGTCAGGACCACCAGCATTGCCGTCTCCACCGCCACATCTTGTCCCCCAGGAAAGTCTTCAGGGGCCAAAACAGATGTAGCATGTCGTCTTCTGGAATTCCTCCTGAAGTAGCTTCCTCAGGCTGTATTAGTTAATTTTTTTTTAATAAGTAGAAAGAGTATACACCAGCATATTAAATAGTAAACAGGTAAACCAGTAACATAGGTGTTTATTACTACATATTACACACTATGCACAATTATATGTGCTATCCCTTTATAGGTTTCGTTTATACCAACATCATCACAAATGTTGCACTATGATGCCAAAACGGCTATGCCACTAGGCAACAAGAATTTTTCAGGCCCCTCATAATTATGGAGCCAACACTGTACATGCAGCCTATCACTGACCAAAACATTGTTATGTGATGCATGACTGTGCTATTTTTTCCTATACATACATAACTATGATAAAGTTTAATATATAAATTAGACACAGTAAGAGGTTAACAATAGCTAATAATAAAATAGAACAATTATAATGATATATTGCAATAAAAGTTACACAAATATAGTCAAGTCTCTCTCACAAAATCGTATTGGGCTGGGCCTGCTGACTCACATCTGTAACCCTAGCACTTTTGGAGGACAAGGCGGGAGAACTGCTTGAGCCCAGGAGTTCAAGACCAGCCTGTGCAAAACTGGCTGTAAATGGTGGCATTCACCTTAGGTGGAAAGATCACCTAAGCCCAGGAGGCTGAGGCTGCAGCAAGTCATGATTGTGCCACCGCATTCATCTGGGTAACAAGGCAAGATTCTGACTCAAAGGAAAAAAAATCTTATTGCCTGTACTCACCTGCTTTTGGAACTCAGCTTATACTGAGGAGCGGACACCATGGAAAGAGAAGCTGCAGGTGAGGGGGCACCACTGTACGGTGGGCCAGGAAAGGGGATATTCGTTTGCTCCTTCTTCATTTAGTCAGCCATTTTTATTCTGATGCTGATTTGATATTTGTAGGCAACTTGTATGTTTATGATTATATAGTCTGCTAAGACAAACAGTGGGCAAATTACACTTCTGTGTAAACTTCTATTGTAAAAATGCATTATTTTTTAGGAAGTCAAGAAAGGACAGTTTAAATGTTTGCCACAGATCTTCTGACAATAACTAAATTACAATACCGACCTTACAATGTCTTTTATGAATTTCAAAGTATTTTCCCATCTATTTAGCTTCATGTATCCCCCCAACCAGAAACAATGACGGTTCTGTTTGTATAAACACTTTTTAAAAATGTGTTCTCCATAGGGTTCATGTACTAGAAAGCACACATATAAACAGACAGAAAGGAGTGGGCTAAGTAAAATATTTGAAATATATCGGGGAACACTTTTAAAAGATATTCAGGCCGGGCACGGTGGCTCACGCCTATAATCCCAGCATTTTCGAAGGCCAAGGTGAATGGATTGCCTGAGCCCACGGGTTCGAGACCAGCCTGGGCAGCTTGGCAAGCCCTCATCTCTACAATAAATCAACGAACTAGCTAGGCACGATGGCGCATGCCTGTAGATCCTCAGAAGGATCGCCGGAGCCCAGCAGATCAAGGCCGCCGCGGTCAGGAGCATGCCACTGCCCTCCACCTGGGTGGCCGAGTGAGACGCCAAATCAAAAAATAAATAAGTTTTTTAAAAAAGGTATCCAGAGAGTGATTATATGTGAAACAAAATCACCTTTCATGGTACAGCAGTGACAAGAACGTAAAGACTAGAGAGAACTAAGTATGAATTCTAACATTACCACGCTCTCTGGCTCCAATATCCTTGCCTGTAAGACAGAAGGAATGCTACCTCAGAGCTGCTGTAGCAGAGAAATGTGATGACGTATATAAGATGCCTGGCAAATAAGAGGGATCGTATTTTAGTTCCTTTCTCCTTTTATAATGTGTTTATTAAGTTTTATGTGTAGACTTTTATACATCATATTTTCTTTAAATAGAGTTCACCCATTGTTATGGATTTGACTGTGTCTTCCCAAAATTCTTACGCTGAAACCATAAATCCTGTACATCTGGGAGCCTTTAGGCGACAATTTAGGTTAAACAAGGTCATAACAGCTGGACCCCAATCCAACAGGATCAGTGGCTTTTTAAAGAGGAGTGGGATTTCTCTCTCTCCACATGTGCACAGAGGTCATGTGAGCACACAGAGAGAAGTCAGCATCTACAGCCCAAGAGGCCAGGCCTCAGTATGGACTCGCCTCACTGGTGACTCCATCTTGGACTTCCCAGCATCCAGAACTATGAGAAGTAAACTTGTTTTGCAGAAGTCACCCGGTCTGTGGCATTTTGTTATGGCCACCCAAGCAGACTTGATACGCCGTAACCTATTTCTCATCTGAATGAACAGAATATCACAATTTAAAGAATAGAAAGAATGCCATAAAAAGAGCCATAAAATATATATATTTTTTGAGTCGGAGTCTTACTCCGTCGCCCAGACTGGAGTGCAGTGGCCGCTCCCGGCCACCACAGCCTCGACCTGCTGGGCTCCGGCGATCCTTCCGCCTCAGCCTTCTGAGTAGCCAGAATTACAGGCATGCGCTACCACGCCGGCTAATTTTTTGATTTATTGTAGAGATGAGGTCTCACTGCCCAGGCGGATCTTGAACCTGCGGGCTCAGGCAATCCACTTACCTCAGCTGAGCATAAAATATTTTATTTTTCCAGTTTATCTCTGACACTTCAAATAATAATGTTTGAAATGCTATCAACTTACATATGAACAGTTAACTAGATTAATTATTCATCTGCCCCTGAGAAATTAGTAAATACTTATTAAGGCTTGGCATGAAACCACTGATCTACAGAAATGTATACATATTCTAGAATTTCCAAGTATTTAAAAATATAATAGAACTGCTAACAAAACCTTTTGAAAAATTTGTAACACCTAAGCACCATTTTTTTGAAGTCCTGGAAAAATTAATGAATAGTATAATCAAATGCGTTAGCTTTTATATTCAAATTATATTCAGAGTTCCTGCATTACCCAGTTTAGTGTCTGATACATGACTAAAGCTCAACATATATACATTCTGAATAAACACTAACCAAATGCAAAATGCTTGGCCTTGACAGACAAATTTGTTTGGAGAAATGCAAAGCATGATAAAGAAATGCAAGAATTCTAAACATTGTATCTTTAAACATAATCTTTTAAATTAAATTTCAGAAAATAGAATTCTATATTTTTCGTTTGAAGAGATAACAGACAACATAAACCAAAATTTTCTAGCCTAAATTGTTATATGAGCTTTGGGATCCTAGTTACACAAAAATTCAGTTAAATTTAGTGGCAACCACACAATCACAAATACCTGTAAGTAATCACTTTTCATACCCAGTAGGCCTATAACCTGTTAGTCATCCAGCAAGAATAAGAAGAAGCTGGGCTCAGTGGCTCAGCCTGTAATCCCACGCTTTGGGAGGCTGAGGTGAGTGGATTGCCTGAGCCCATGGGTTTGAGACTCGCCTGGGCAACTTGACAAGACCTCATCTCTACAATAAATCAAAAAATGAGCCGGGCGTGGTAGCGCGCGCCTGTAGTTCTAGCTACTTGGAAGACTGAGGCGGAAGGACTGCCGTAGCCCAGCAGGTTGAGGCTGCAGTGGCTGGGAGTGGCCACTGCACTTCAGTCTGGGTGACAGAATGAGACTCCAACTCAAAACAAAAACAAAAACAAAAACAAACAAAAAAGAATAAAAAGAAATCCTCTATTTATTATGAAAAATATAGGATGTTTTATTTACAGGCACATAGTTCATTATATAGAAAATGAAAAAAAGGAAAACAAATCTACTAAATTAACTTTAAATAAGAAAAATCAGATCTTATTCCTGTTTCTCCATACTAGGCATAATTATTTCAAAGTGACACAATACAAAAGGCTAGGAGGCTTATCTGTGTGCCCTAGGGAGATTATAAATTTTCTCTTTAAAAAACAGCAATAACAAGTGACATATGTTCTAATAAAATATACATGTGTGCATATATGTATATATATGTGTATAACAAGTATAAAAGGAAGCTATGAAACCCAATCACTTTTAATCATTATTACGTTTGTGTCAGTCTTTATTAAAACAAAAAAATCAAACTTTTAGACATCGAAGTACATGATATATACAAGAATATACAAAAATAAAAGGGGAAAAAAGTACATTTCTACTACACTAGCACAGCAGTAATTTCAACAGGTTATTCTATACCAAATCCAAATGTTTACATCCAGGATGTCACAGAGGTAATTTCCCTTTGTACCTAAAATAAAAAGAAATCAATTTAATAAAAGATAGTAAGATAAGGGTACATTTGTGAACTGCCTAACAGCTCTAGTGTATTGAAATTCCGACCTAAGACATACATACACTGTAAGCCAAAAGAAATCAGCTAGCATATGCAGTAAACAATATCTACATCTCAGAGATGAGAAAATGGTATCATTTAATGACAGGGCTTATAAAGTCTCAAACAGAGCGGAAGGTTTCCTGGAGTTGATTCTCATGTAAATTGAGCATAAAATGCCGTAATTGCCAACCTGGTTTAATATACACTTACTATCACAGTAACTTGAAAGCTTATGATAGATAAATAGTCCAAATATGGTTTCCTCAATTCAACAAAAGTGATATTTCATTGTGATACCACAGCCTTGAACAGTAGTTTTTTATGACCAAAAGGATTAGTCAAAAAGTAAAATAGAAAGTAATGATTAGACTTTGCTCAAAATCCTTGGGCCGGGCACAGTGGCTCATACCTGCAAGCCCAGTACTTGGGGAGGCACCAAGGCAGGAGAATCACCTGATCCTCAAGCCACAAGTTCAAGACTGGTCTGGGCAACAAAGCAAGGCCCCTGTCTCTACACAAAAAACAGAAAACTTAGCCGGGTATGTTGGTGCATGCCTGTAATCCCAGCCACTTGGGAGGCTGAAGCAGGAAGATCATTTGGCCCAGGAGATCGAGACTTTGGTGAGTCATGATCATGCCACTGCACTCCAGTCTGGGCAACAAAGTGAAACCCTGTCTCAAACTAACAAAAAACAAAAAAACCTCAAAATCCTCCCGATTTAACATGATAATAATATGACCAAAATTCATTCATTTTGTGCTCTTAGGTTTATATTAAATCACAAGTCTCTGACTTACACAGCATACAATGTTACAGATGACAACCTGAAGTGCTTGGCCCACTCTAATGCTAGGTCTTAAACTAACATCTTCTCTGGAAAGGGGTCCTATCTGCTTGGAATTAGGAAAGAATGAAATCAAAGCAGAGGCTTCAGCAACTGTCTCCCAAAATTCACTCTATTTTTGGGCATGTTGAATAAAGAAAATAAAAAAAACTATTTGTTGAGGTTGTTTGTTTTTTAAAGGATCAGAGACAAGGGTTTCCTTAACATTTACATCTCTAATTAAAATAAATGTCAGCATACCATCAAGAGAATAACAAAAAAATTACTGCTTTCCAGTTACCTTACTGAGCTCTGGAAACAGCTCCTGGATCACAATGTCCAATAAAACATAAGTCAGCTAAAGTATCAAAAAATAATAAAAATAAATTTTAAGACGTTAGACATAAAAACCATAAACATGATAAACACAAAATTTAGGACTGTGTTATCTAAATGCGGAGACAGGGAATACAGTCGACAACGTAAAACAAGCAAGCACAAAGCATCTTCAGCAGTGTCAATAACATTCTTCCCTAAATGCCTGCATGTGTTTCCATGTGGACGTTTTGTCATGCCTCATAACGCATTTTTGTGTTAAATATTCCATATGTAACAAAAACGCTAAAGAAACAAGCAGAACACAAAATTACAACTGTATGAAAATCTCAATAGAATGTATAGACTATACACATAAAAATTTTAACTGGTTATTCTCTGTGACTTGAATAACGGAACTACTGATTTTTAATTTTTTACTGTCTCATAAATTTCCTATACATTCCAAATTTTCTACAATGAGTATATATTAACTTTAAATCAAAACAATTCATAGCCAGGTGCGGTGGCTCAGCCTGTAATCCCCCGCCTTTGGGAGGCTGAGGTGAGTGGATTGCCTGAGCCCACGGGTTCGAGACCCGCCTGGGCAACTTGGCGAGACCTCATCTCTACAATAAATAAAAATGAGCCGGGCGTGGTAGCGCACGCCTGTAGTTCCAGCTACTTGGAAGGCTGAGGCGGAAGGATCACCGGAGCCCAGCAGGTTGAGGCTGCGGTGGCCAGGAGCAGCCACTACACTCCAGTCTGGGTGACAGAGTGAAACTCCAACTCAAAAAACAAACAAACAAACAAAAACAACAATTCATGTTTTTAAGAAAAAGATAACTGGCAAAAAAGGGTAGCACAAATAAAATAATTTTTGTCCATCTGAATGTTTGGATTACATTGCCTTGGTTTAGTATGGTGTCACTGGTGTCACTCACCAAACCTAGCCACCACCAGTTTATCGGCTTTAATGAATCTTACCTGCTTGTTAAGTACTGGCTGCTGTAAACCATCAAATAGAAGTCTGACGCTTTCATACTTGGTTTCCTCACCAATACATTTGACTACCAGATCTAAACAACAAAGTCACATACAAAACAATTCTACGTTATCAAGTTGCTTATAAAGCAAAATCCCCATCCTATTTTCCAGATATTAGGCAAAACTGCCAGTCATTATTTCCCAGGCCAGTTTCTGCTGGAGGCTTCTGAATAAAAGGGTTCTATGGTCAAGTTGATAAATATAGTATCATGTTCCACTTTCGGAGATTCACAATGCACAAAGCATACTGCAAGATCTGAGAAATGTTGCAGTAAAACCAATCTGCTAATACTATTATGTGATAAAGCTAACCTGGAAAATAACACATACTGTATTATCCCACTAGTGGAAAAAGCAACTAAACTCCAAAATGATGTTTCCATATTTATACATACACATACAGACATGCATTAAAAAATATATGTAAGAACACCAAACTGGAACATAAGACTACTGCTACAAAGTGGAAACAGGGTGGCTTCTACTTTTTATTCTATGTATTTTTATAGTGTACTTAACATCAGGAAAAAAATTTTAAGGTAGACTTTTCTCAATGAATATGACCATTTTATCTCTGTATTTTTTGCAAAGGTTACTATTAACCATCTTAAAGATCAATCATTTTGGGAAATACTACAAATGTTTAAACATTTAGTTAGAATCCAACAAGTTCAGATTTGTGTCTAACTACACAGTTGTTATGTACCACTCATATCACTCCTGTTACCAAAGGGAGTCAGTCCCAATTAAGATCTCCGCTGAATGTTTTCCCTAAGCAGGAAAAAAAATCATTCTTAAGTAAAGGAGGTGCTCAAATATTTGCCCTTTTTCTTCTATCATAATTCTTAGTGCTATTCATAAAAAAACTCCCACTTCAGGTCAGGCACAGTGGCTTATGCCTGTAATCCCAGCACTTTGGGAGGTGGAGAAGAGAGAACTGCCCGGGCCTAGGGTTTCAAAAACAGGCTGGGTAACTTGGCAAGACCTCATCTCTATAATAAAGTCAAAAAATGAGCCAGGCATGGTGATGCATGCCTGTAGTTTCAGCTACTTGGAAGGCTGAGGTGGAAGGATCACCTTAGCCCAGCAGGTCGAGGCCACGGTAGCTGTGATGTACCACTGCACTCCAGCCTGGGCAAGAGTGAGACTCCAACATACATACATTCATTCATTCATTCATACATACATAAATAAATCTCACTTCATCCTTAGCTCTGTACGGTAAACCTAACCCTAAAAGGCAAAGGCCAAATTCAGTTTAAAATAGGCACAGTACAGCCTAACTCCAGTCAGGAAGGCCATCATCAATAACTCAAAAAACAACAGTTGCTGGAGGGGATGCGGAGAAAAGTGAACAACACTTCTACACTGTTGGTGGGAGTTTAAACTAGTACAACCTCTGTGGAAAACAGTATGGCAATTCCTAAAAGATCTAAAAATTGATCTACCATATGACCCCACAATCCCTCTGCTAGGAATATACCCAGAGGAACCCAAATCACTCTATGAAAAAGACACCTGCACATGCATGCTCATTGCATTATTCACAATAGCAAAAACACGGAACCAACCATGCTGCCCATCGAAAGAGGACTGGATTAAAAAAAAGTGGTACATATACACGATGGAATATTATGCAGCCACAAAGAAGGAAAAAATTAGGAATTGTGCAGCAACTTGATGGACTTAAGAGTCTATCATACTCAGTGGTCTATCAGAGAAACAAAGAACAGAATACCATATGTTCTCACTCGTAAGCAGGCCTTAGACAATTATCATAATACTATAAGAAAGGGATTGGAAGCAGTGGAAAACTGCCAGGAGAGGGGGAGTTAGGATTGGTAGTTGAGGAAAACTGCCAGGGGCGGGAGGGGCACACCTCATCAACAAGGGTGCTTGCATAATGAACATTTGTATACCTGAATTGTACTCCATATCTTTAAAATAAAAAAGTTTTTTAAAAAAGAGGCACAGTAATAATCCTTGATATTGTCAAGATTTGTGGCTCAATCTGGTTCTTTGTGAATCCTTAAATTCACCAACACTACACGGAACTTTCCAATTAATATGCATGAAGCTGATGGACAAACATAAACAGTCCTTTCAGAGCCTTCAGGTGTCAGTAAAAGACGAGTAGAGGATGACAGGAAGGCATGCTGGGCTTGCTCAGGAGCTAAGTTACTCCTTCCCAAAAGGGAATCTTTCAAGCACATGTGGTTCGAATTTATGCCTCAGCAAAATAACCAATTACTACAGTCACTAGCTTTCCATGTTGTTCCTGAGCATCGAACATGAAAACGCTAAAAAGATGAGCTCTGAGAGTCTCTATATTACAAAACAGGTAAAACATGATTTCATCATTTGCCAAGATTTACTAAAAAATAGTTGATGTTCACGTCCACATTCAGACCAGGTATTTAACTTAATATTTTCATAAAGAGCAGCAGAACGATTCCACGACTAATTCTTCAATGGTGCGAATTCTCTGAGGTTCTGTGCTAAGCCCTCCTTTCTTTTCGAAATAGACTGTTTTAGAGTGGTTCACATTCCCAACAAAACTGAGCAGAAGGTGCAGAGATTCCCACACAACCTGTCAACACATGCACAGCCCCCCACTATCCACATCCCCCACAAGAGTGCGCATTTGTTATCATTCATAAACCCACAAAGGCACATCATGGTCACTGAGAGTCCGTAATTTACACAGGGGTTCACTCTTGGTTTTGTACATTCTGTGGGTTTGGACAAATATGTAATAGTACATTGTCCACCATTATAGTATCATACAGAGGAACTTCACTGCCCTAAAAATTCTCTGTGCTCCACCTATACAGCCTTCTGGAAACCACTGCTCCTTACACTGTCTTCTTGGTTTTGTCTTTTCCAGAATGTCAGTATTTGGGATCACACAGTATGTAGCCCTTTCAGCTTGGCTTCTTTCACTTGGTAATATGTTTTTCAGGTTCCTCCATGTCTTTTCATGACTTGATAGTTCATTTCTTTAAAGCACTGAATAATATTCCACTGTCTAGAAGTACCACAGTTTATTTATCCATTCATCTAATAAAGGACATCTTGGTTGCTTCCAAATTTTGGCAACTCTGAATGAAGTTGCTATAAACATTCTTCTGTAGGTTTTTGGGTAGATATATTTTCAACTCATAAATTCCTAGAAGCATGATTGCTGACCCTTATGGTAAGAGTGTGTTTAGTTTTATAAGAAACTGCCAAACTGTCTTCCAAAGTAGCTGCACAGTTTTGCATCCCCATCAGCAATGAACGAACTTTCGTGTTGCCCCACATCCTTGCCAGCAAATAGTGTGTCAGTGTTCTAGATTCTGATCATTCTGATAGGTGTGTAGTAGCTCATTATTTTCCTTTCCATTTCCCTGACGGCATATGAAGTACAGCATCTTTTCATATGCTTATCTGCAATCTGTGTATCTTTTTTGGTGAGGTACCTGTAAGATACTGAGCCAATTTTTAAATCACGTTGTGTTCTTATTGTTGAAATTTAATTTTTCTTTGTATATTTTAGGTAACAGTCCTTTATCTGTTATGCTTTCGACAAATATTTTCTCCCAGTCTGTAGCATCTCTTCTCATTTTCTTGACAATATCATTCACAAAGCAAACTTTTTAATGTCAATGAAGTAAAGCTTACCAATTTATTTTATAGCTCATGCTTTTGTTCTTGCAACTAAAAAGCCATTGCCAAACCGAAGGTCATTTACGTGTTTTTCCATGATATCCTCTTTGAGTTTTATAGTTTTGCTTTTTTATAATTAGGTCAATAATCAATTTTTGTAGGTAGATCAATAATCAAATGTGACGGGTGCAAGGTCTGTGCTTATATCACTTGTTTGCACGTGGATGTTCAGTTGTTCCAGTACCATTTGCTGAAAAGACTCCCTTTCTTAATTGTACTGCCTTTGCAACTTTGTCAAAGATCAGTTAACATTATTTATGTGGGTCTCTATGTGGGCTCTCTATACATTCCCATCCATATTCTTTTTTTTCAGTCAGAGTCTCATTCTGTCACCCAGGCTGGAGTGCAGTGGCACGATCACAGCTACAGCAGCCTTGACCTGCTGGGCTCAGGCGATCCTTCCACTTCAGCCTTCCAAGTAGCTGGGACTACAGGTGCTCACTACCACACCCAACTAACTGTGTGTGTGTGTGGAGATGAGGCCTCATCATGTTGCCCAGGCTGGTTTCGAACTCCTGAGCTCAGGCAATTTTCTTACCTCAGTCTCTCAAAGTGCTGAAATTATAGGTGTAAGCCACTGCGCCTGGCCTATTTGTGCATTCTTTTGCCAGTACCACTCTATGTTGATTACTATATCTTTATTGTATGTCTTAAAGCAAAGTAGTGGCAATCCTCTAACCCTGATCTCATTCAATATTGAGTTGGCTATTCTAAGTCTTTTTGCCCTTCCATAGAAATTTTAAAACTGGCTGAGCATGGTAGCTCATGCCTGTATAATCTCAGCACTTTGGGAGGCTGAAGCAGGAGGCCTGCTTGAGCACAGGAGTTCAAAATCAGCCTGGGCAACATAGTGAGGCCTTGTCTCTACAAGAAATAGAAAAATTAGTGGGGGGGTGTGTGCATCTGCCGTTCCAGCTACTGAGGAGGCTGAGGCGAGAGGATTGCCTGAGCCCAGGAGGTTGAGGCAATGGTGAGCTAAGATCGTGCCACTGAACTCTGGTCTGGGCAACAGAATGGGATCCCAACTGAAATACATAAATTTTGAAAATTTTGTCAATACCCACTGGATTGGGATTGCAATGAATTTACATGTCAAGTTGAGAAGAACTGACATCTTGAAAATAGTCTTTATATCCACAAATATAAAATACTTCTCTATTTACTTAATACTTTTTTATTTCTTCCATCAAAGTTTTAGTTTTTCTCATATAAATCTTGTATATATTTTGCTAGACTATCACTGAAGTAATTCACTTTTGGGGATGCTAATGCAAACAGTTTTATTTTTAATTTCAAAGTATTTGTTTGAAATTATAGGAAAAGTAACTGACTTTTGTGCATTAATCTTATATTTTACAACCCTGCTATTAGTTCCAGGAGCATTTTTGTCAATTATTTAAATAGTCTGCATAGACTACATAGACAGTCATGTCATCTATGAATCAAGACAGTTTTACTTCTTCCTTCCTAATCAGTATACTTTTTATCTCCTTTTCTTATCTTACTGCATTCACTAGGAACTCTAATACAATGTTAAAAAACATCAAAAAAAAAAAAAAGGAGAGAAAAAGAAAAGCAATAACGAGAAGGAACATCTTTGCCTTGCTTTTCTTAGTGGAAAAGCTTTAAGTTTCTCATCATTACGTATTTTCATAGATGTTCTTTATCAAGTTGAGGAAGTTCCCCTCTATTCTTAGTTTACTGAGATTTTATTAAAATCCAAGTGGCTGTTGGATTTTATCTATCTAATGCTTTTTCTGCATCTATTGTTATGATCATATGATTTTTCTTCTTTAGCCTAATAATGTGATAGACTACAGTAATTGATTTTTGAATGAATGTTGAATCAAACTCGAATACCTGGGATAAATCCTACTTGGTCATGGTATATAATTCTAACATATCTGCCGTATCGGAGTCTGGTTCTGATGCTTGCTCTTTCTCTTCAAACTGTTTTTTTGCCTGGAGCATGTCTTGTAATCTTTTCTTGACAGCTGGACATAGCGCACTGAATAAGAGGAACTGCTGGCGCTAGGCCTTCAGCAATGTGGTAAGTTGAAAGGGAAGGGAAAGGGTCTACAGTCCTATGAGGAGGTCTCAACCTTTTACCGAGTCTTTGCCTCTAAGCTGTGAACTTCACACATGCTTCTCAGGCTCCCCCACAGCCCCCTTGAGCAGGACAGGACGGCCAGAGCAGACTAGAGCTGAGTATTTCTCTTTTACCATGCAGAGTTGGCTGGAGTTGGATATTTCTCTTCCCCCGTGTCAGTTAGGCTCTGATTAAATAGTTTCTCTTGAGGACAGGCCTTGTTAAGAAGACCAGAATGCTCTGACTGATACATTTCCCTTGACTCTGCCAGAAGCACAAGAAGATTTTTCTTCAATATCCAATGTGGAAACTTGGTCAAGGCCCGGAAGGTAAAACTCACAAAAGGGTGGAGGGGTCCCCCCACGACTTGGTTCCCCTGGACCTTTTAACCTCTCAAACTTGTCGACACTAAGCCGCGAATTTGTCAGTTATAATTAATGTTTCCCCACCTCGGCACTGGCTTCCCCAGAGGTTTGAGTTCTCAGGTTCCTCTGGAGCTAGCAGTGATTTTCCATATTTGCCTACTGGTCTCTCCAATTTCAGGGGTAGCGGTTTGCCCTGTGACCTCAGCTCTGTGGCAGATCAAAGAGTTGTGTTTCAGTCTGTTCAACTTTTTACTTGTTACTGGAAAGGAGGATCAACTTCCAGCTTCTTCTGTGCCAGACCAGAAACCAGAAGTCACCCTCCTCTCTTCTTACGCTCTATTTTCGCCCTGGGCATGAGCACCCATTCACATAACACCTTACTCATCTCCAACTTTCAAACCTAGATACCCAACTGCTAATCAGCTCATTTCTCCTGAATAATTAATAGGCACTTCGCATTCAAAATGTCCTAAACCAAGTATCCACTGCTTTGACCCCTTGACATATTTTTCCTTGTATTTCTCATCACAGTAAGAGGTAATTATCACTCATTTACTTAGCGGCCCAAACCTACCAACTTTACAGGAGAGGAGACTATCCTCCTCCTTTGTGATACCTCCATAACTCGAACATCCCTCTATTATCATCCCATGTATGTTTTGTCTCTATGTCTGTCTTCTTGCTAGAATGTACTCAAGTACATTTTTTATATCCCAGCACTTTGCATAGTGCCTGGAACATGGAAAGTACTCTCAATAAATTTGGAATGAACAGTAGCATAATCATGCAGAGGAAGCATACTGGGCCCATAAATTCAGAATGAATGAATGAATCTTTTAATTTTACACACTAATGCCGTTATTCTCATGGTATCGCAGGTACAAGACTCCAACTGTTCCACAACATGTCACTTTGACCAGTCTAATTTTAAGTTATTGTTCAAAGAATACGGGTATTGAGTGAGTAGAAACAGTCTGGTTTTACAGTTCTAACATTTTAGTCTTAGTGCTAACATCTGAAATACACAAATTTTATTTAACTAGTGAGTTAATTTCAATTGATCTTTATAGTATTCTAAGGTGACAACTCACAATGAAAATTAGCTTCAATAATTACCATACACTATGACCTCAAAAAAGTGCTTATCTGTATGAAATTGAGTTATTTCTTAAATATACCTGGAATATAATTCATCATTTCTTCAAAAGTCTTTTTTGCTCCTTTTTGCTTATCTTGGAGAGAGCGAGGTTCAGTGTTTTCACAGAATATAGCATCTAAAAAAGAGTAAAATGAAGTATTTTTTTGAATTTTCACCTACCCATATACAAACTATTTCCTCATAGTAGAAATACTAGTAAGCCAACAAAAGCTTTCTTATGCTTTTTAGATTCAATTAAAATCACAGAGTACACAAAACATAAAACAAACACATGAGAAAATACAAACCTCTGAGAAGTGTTATGAGTGAGACCAAACGATGCTCCTGAAATAGCTGTTCTAGCTTACACTGGAGATAGTAGTCGGTATACACTTCCAGGGTGTTTTTAAAGAGGATTCGAGTTCCCATTAGGAGATGATGAAGCCAGTCAGGAACCTGGAAAACCACCCGTCCTGAGGAGGATCAAATGGAATACCTGACTGTTCCCGATAAACTGATATTCTGAACATTTTTCCAATATAGAAGACACAAATAACAATGATCAATATTTTATTTGTAAACACTAGCAATTCTGTAACATGATCAAGACCAACTGGGCCAGGTACGGTGTCTCATGCCTGTAATCCCAGCACTTTAGGAGGCTGAGACGACAGGACTGCCTGAGCCCAGGAGCTGGAAACCAGCCTGAGCAACCTGGTGAGACATCGTCTCTACAAGAATTAAAAAAAAATTAGCTGGTCGGGAGGCTGAGGCAGAAGGTTGGCCTGAGCCCAGCAGGTCGAGGCTGAGATAGCAGTGATCATGCCATCGCACTCCAGCCTGGGCAACAAAGTTTAAAAAAAAAAAATGCCAGATGCGGTGGGTCACCCCTGCAATCTCAGCATTTTGGGAGGCAGCAATGAGAGGACTGCCTGAGCCCATGGGTTTGAAACCAGCCTGGGCAACTTGGTGAGACCTAGTCTCTCTCTTTTTTTTTTTGAGTTGGAGTCTCACTCCGTCGCCCAGACTGGAGTGCAGTGGCCGCTCCCGGCCACCGCAGCCTCGACCTGCTGGGCTCCGGCGATCCTTCTGCCTCAGCCTTCCGAGTAGCTGGAACTACAGAGACCTAGTCTTTACAATACATTTTTAAAAATTAGCTGGACATGGTGGCACATGCCTATAGTTCCAGTTACTTGGAAGGCTGAGGGAGAAGGATCACCTGAAACCAGCAGATCAGGACGGCAGGAGCTGTGATTGTGCCACTGCACTCTAGCCTGGGCGACACAATGGAACTCTGACTCAAAAAAGACAAACAAAGACCCATTGTGTTGAATTCTTATACGAGAGGAATCTTCAACTGAAAATAGTTATAATGAGGCAATACTCAAGCTCATTATTTGCATTACAGAAGAAATAAGGCAGATGAATGAAAGTCAGGTTCTAACATAAGCCACCTAGATCTTACCTACATACATCAGGTAATCATAGACTCCTTCTACAGTCATCACCTCCATAAAATAATTCTGATTTTGCTTCCTCTCTGTATTCTCAGCACGGTTTGCATTATTCTTAAACAGATCACTGAAAAGCTAAAACAAAAGGTGAAACAATAAAGAGGTACACGGTTTATTACACTTGCTGATGATAATCAATAAGGCTAATGTGACACAAAGCCAAGGCATTTAAGCCTTTTCCAGTCAAAACAGAATATCAGAAAGGATATGCTTCCAAAGTTCCATATTTATGCCCCCAAAATGTGTAAAAAAAAGTCTCCCCCAAATATTACAAAAATCCTGCATTCATTTTAGACAATTTTTTAAACAGACAATTCATTATTCATAAAAAAATCCTTCATCTGTTTTTACATATCAAAGTAACATATAAAGATGTACAACTATACTGATAGCTAATTTTAAAATTAACATGATTTACAGATTGTAAGTCACTATTTAATTAATGGGTAGAGGTGAAAATTTGGCTTTAAGCAAAGTTTATTTGGGTAATATTCAAAGCCCAGAAAGGTCTAATCAATGTGAAAAAAGAAACAAACAAACAAACAAACAAAAAACAGAAATGAAGAATTAATCAGCCTGGACAACAAACAAGACCTCATCTCTACAAAAATTTTTTTAAAAACTGGCTGGAGGCCGGGCTCGGTGGCTCAGCCTGTAATCTCACGCTTTGGGAGGCCGAGGTGAGTGGATTGCCTGAGCCCACGGGTTTGAGAGCTGCCTGGGCAACTTGGTGAGACCTCATCTCTACAATAAATCACAAAAAAATTAGCCGGGTGTGATGTACTCGCCTGTAGTTCCAGCTCCTTGGAAGGCTGAGGCGGAAGGATCGCCAGAGCCCAGCAGGTTGAGGCTGTGGTGGCTGGGAGCGTGCCTCTGGGCGACAGAGTGAGACTCCAACTCAAAAAAAAAAAAATTGGCTGGGGGCAGTGGCTCACACCTGTAATCCCAATACTTTGGGAAGCTAAGGTTAGAGTACTGCCTGAACCCAGGAGTTTACGGCCAGCCTGGGTAGCATGGCAAGACCTTGTCTCCACACACACACAAAAATTAGTCAGGTTGGTGGTATGCACCTATAGTCTCAGTCCCAGCACCTATACTCAGAAAGCTGAGGCAGAAGGATGGCCTGAGCCCAGCAAGTTAGCTGCAGTAGCTGTGAGTGTTGTCCAGCCTGGGCGACAGAGTGAGACTTCGTCTCCACTGAGACAGAGAGAGAGAAATAGGTAAAAAAAAAAAAATGAAATGATGTAACATAGGCACTATGAAAGAAGAGGACTGCAGAGGAAAGTACATTCGGTTTTAGATGAAGATGGGCTTTTAAAAAGCTTCACAGAAAAATGCTGTGAAAACAGAAACCCAGTCAGGCATGATGGTTCACGCCTATAATCCCAGCACTGTGGGAGGCAGAGGCGAGAGAACTGAATGAGCCCACGGGTTTCAGACTAGCCTGGGCAACTTGGCGAGTCCTCATCTCCACAATAAATCAAAAAATTAGCCGGGTGTGGTAACATACGCCCGGGGTTCCAGCTACTCGGAAGGCTGAGGTAGAAGGCTCTCCTGAGCCCAGAAGGTCGAGGCTGCAGTAGTGGTTGTGAGCATGCCACTGTACTCCAGCCTGGGTGACAATGAGACTCCAACTCAAAAAAAACCCAGAAGAACAGAAACCATATCTTTTATTGGCTCGAGTGTCTGATGTACTTAATGTAGAGGATAAGTTTAAAACAATTCCTTCAACCCAAAAAACATGAAAAGGGCTCTCCCTCCTGATACATTCTCCCTACCCTTATATATGTTTAGTGTAATTTTTCATTAAAACATAGTAATACTATAGTAAGTCTGGTAAAGAGACCACCTAATAGTGCAACAATTATATTTTTGTTGATTGTCTTCTACTTTCTATATGCACAGTCGTAATCAATGAAGTTTTAAGAATATCAAGTCCTACTTTTTTCACACAGTACCATATCAAATATTTATCTTCATGTTGCTTTACAGTTTTCATAAGTATAATTTCACAGCTGCAAATTAATCATTCTTATGATGTTAGAGTTTCATGTTGTTTCCAATTTTTCATTTCTATAAACAATACTTCAATAAACATCCTCACACGTTACAGGCTCTTCTATTATTTTCTTCCAATAAATTCCTAGCATTCAGATCACAAGGTCAAAGAGAATAAACACCTTCTGAATTCTGTTACATAGTATCAAATTTCTGTCCCAAAAAGTGTTGAGCCCATTTACGTCACCAGCAAAGCAAATTTCTAGTAAATTTAATAAACTATTTCATAGATACATCCTCTATGTATTAAAATTCACATTTCAGTATAATTCTTCTTTTCTTATGTCTTCCCTGAGAAACCTTCTGAAATCCTACCCCAAAATATTTCTTTTATCGTCCATCATTTATAAAAGTACGCATATACAGTGAAGGCCCCCCCCAAAAGAGAATGTCCTAAGACACTCATATGTTTTCAAGTAGTTTTGAATTTCATAACAACCCTGAAAGGACAATTATCACTAAGACTGATGAACTGCACTTGTGTCTGTCTCTTGGGCGACAGCTTTCACTGAGGGCTGAGAGTTATCTGAAAGCCACTTAAGGTAATGCGTGAGCAGAGGGGAGGAAAAGGTGGAGGCCCATATCTGTCTTTCCTCTTAAACTTTTTTTTTAACTTTGTAATGACATTTAATGAGATTTTTGTGTTCAAAGAGATAAATGTGAAGGATCCACTCACTAAAGCAAAATGAGAAATCACAAACAAAATTAGCATAAGCCAAGTTTTTTAAGCCACTATATTCTGCAGAGCACTAGACAGGGTTAGCTTCTGCTACTTCCCACCCACACGCCTGCACCTGTGAGTGCATTTAACTACCGGAGAACCTCAAATACCAAGCAGGGTTTTTTTATGCAACAAATCTGGCTCTTGTCTTGCAGCCAATACTAAACGATTATTTAAAAAGACAGTAGACCTGGGGAGGGGACTCTAAAAATAAAAAAAAAAAACTAAACATTTTTTTAACATTCGTATAGGTTTAAGCAGATCATCAGACATCACTGAAGAAGCAGAGCTGGAAGAGAAAGTTCAGGAGAAAACGAAGAGACAGACAAGAACAGAGCAGAAACAAAGCAAGGTGAAAGACAATATGGAGGAAAGATTAAGAGAGATGAGAAACAGAACGAGAACGGAAGCGGCGATCCACAGGTAAGACAGCGAACGGGAGCAAGGCTGGCAGCCAGAGAAACGGGGCTGGGAACGCTCCCCTGGCAGCCACGCCCCTCCAGCCACACTCCTGGGCCGTTCCCTCCCCTCCCGCATCAACTCGGGACTTGGCTACAGGACTTGCTTTGAGACAAATGTCAGGCAAAACGTCGAACAGAGTCCTAGGCAGTAGTGTACCGGGGCTTGCTCCCCCCCCCACAGAATGGTGCTGCATGAGAGCCCAGGGCTGCTGGCTAAGACATGGCCCAGCCCACATCAACATTCAGAGATGTGAAAGGCTACTTTGGCCATTCAGCCCACAAAGAGCCAAGACTGCAACTCAGGTGAGACCAGCAGAAGCCAAATCCAAATTGCTGAGCCATAGAATCGTAAGCAAGTAAAATAGTTGTTTTAAGCTACCTGGCTTTAGAGTGGTTTGTGATACAATAATGTGTAACTGATACAGAAATTTGTACCTATGAGAAGGGGTTGCCATAACATAAACCTAAAATACATGGCATTAGCTTTGGAAGCCGGAGGTGAGTGGAGGCTGAAAAACTGGCAAGGAGTCCTAAAAATGACAAACAAGCTGTAACTGTAAGTTGGAAAAGCAATGAGGTATTGGACGCAGGAAAAGCATTTTCATTACTGGAAAGGGAAAACTTACATCATATGATTTGTGTTCTTTGATCACAATGTTATTAAAAGGATTCAATAACAACAATAAAGAAATAATCAGGCCATTGCTTTGTTAAACTCTACTGTCTCCATGTGGCTGTTGCAACTATAGCCGCTATGTTTTCTTAGCTTTGGCCCCCTCACTTACCTTGGGGAGGTGAACCTCTTCTCTCTCTCCTCTCTCTCTCATTTACTTTCTAAATAAACTGCTTAAAAACTTTAAAAAATAATAATAATAATCTTGGGCTGGCACTCAAGTGGCTCACACCTGTAATCCCAGCACTTTGGGTGGCCAAGACTGGAGGAATGCTGGAGCCCAGGAGCTTGAAACCAGCCTGGTCAACATAATGAGACCTCGTCTCTATAAAACAGTATTGGCCAAGCACAGTGGCTCACGCCTGTAATCCCAACACTTTGGGAGGCAGAGGCAAAGAATTGCCGGAGCCCACAGGTTCGAGACCAGCCTCGACAACATGGTAAGAACTGTCTCTACAAAAAATTTAAAAATTGCGTGGTGGCGCATGCCTGTGGTTACAGCTACTAGGAATGCTAAGGCAGAAAGATCACGTGAGGCCAGAAGGTCGAGGCTGCGGTGGCCGTGAGCATGTCACTGCACTCCAACCTATAAAAATTAACCAGACATGGTGGCATGGACCAATAGTTCCAGCTACTCAGGAAGCTTTGGTGGAAGGATCACCTGAGGCCAGGAGGTCATTAGCCAGGTGTGGTGGCATTCACCTGTAGTCCCAGCTACTTGGGAAACTGAGGTGGAAGGATCACCTGAGCCCATGAGGTCAAGGCTGCAGGGATCCAAGATGGTGCCACTGCACTTCAGCCTGGGAGATAGAGTAAGGACACAATTCAAAAAAAAGAAAAAAATCTGAAAATTCAAAAATGTTTCAAAATTTTAAGACATTTATAAATAACCCATAGGTCAAAAGAAGAAACCATAGTTAAAAATTCTTAACTGAAAACTAAAAATACCATATATTGAAATTTGTAAGCCACAGTTAAAAACAGGCTTAAAGAAAAAAAATATTTTTAGTTGCTTGTATTAGAAAAGGCTAAAACTTATTTAGTTAAGCACTAGCTCTACTTCAAATTAAAACTCTAACAGAAATAAAAGCCTGGCCAGGAGCAGTGGCTCACGTCTATAATCCCAGAATTTTGGGAAACCGAGGTGAGAGGATTGCATGAGCCCATTGGTTTGAGACCAGTCTGGGCCACTTGGCAAGACCTCATCTCTATAATAAAGCAAAAATTAGCCGGGTGTGGTGGCATGTGCCTATAATTCCAGCTACTTGGAAGGTTGGGGTGGAAGGATCATGTGAGCCCTGCAGGTAGAGGCTGCAGTAGATGTGAGCATGCCACTGCACTCCAGCCTGGGTGACAGAGTGAGACTTCAACGCAAAAGAAAGGAAGAAAGAAAGAAAAGTCCAGAAAAATACACAGAATTTTTTAAAATAACATAAATTAAAGAAATTTTTTAAAGTCTCACTGGAAAGTTCAACAAAGCCAAAAGATAAAATAGGCAAAATCTTGACAAGACTGCTCAAATAAAAAAAAAAAAAAATAGGAAGGCCAAGCATGGTGGCTGACACCCATAATCCCTGCACTTTGGGAGGCAGAGGCGAGAGGACTGCCTGAGCTCAGGGATTTGAGACCAGCCTGAGCAACATGGAAGACCTTGTCTCTACAATAAGCCAAAAAGTTAGCTGGGTGTGGTGGCACAAGCTTGTGGTTCTAGCTCCTGGAGCAGAAGAATCACCTGAGCCCAGCAGGTCAGGGTTGCGGTGGCCCTGAGTGTGCCACTGCACTCCAGCCAGGGTGACAGAGTGAGACTCCAATTCAAAGAAAGGAAAAAAAAGACACAAACCATGTTGAGAATAAAAGGAGAGATAAATACAGATGCCAGAGATAATGAAGAGGATATTTTTGACAACTTCACACCAACAAATATTCAAATTTAGATAAAGTAAAAGATTTGTCAAAAAATAGAACCTACTAAAACTGATTCATAAAGTAATAAACCTGAAGAATTTTTAATTGTTAAAAAAATCAAACTGGTTGTGAAAAAAACTTTTCTGCAAATAAATTCAAGGCTTAGATGACTCTACTAATATGTTCTATCAAATATTTAAAGAACTAATAACTCTGATTATAAAAAGCCTACCAGAAAATAGAAAAGGCTAATATAACTTTGATACCAAAACCTAACAAGGATAGAATGAGAAAGAAAAAAATGTTAACTATTTCCACTCATAAATATGAATGCAAACTTACCAAACCTTTTCAAGGATATCTGTGCAAAAAAAAAAAACTTCGCTATACTACTTAATGGTGAAACAGTAAGACAATTTCCTTTCTATAGAAGGACCTAGCTAGGAATGAAACAAAACTGCCATCAGTTGCAGGGAACTGTGTAAATCTGAAAGAATTACCAGATATATTACCAAAACTAATGCAAGCTTAACAAGATTATTGAGTAAAATGTAACTGTATTTTTGCTTACCAACAGTGAAGCTATAAAATAAAAAATATATTAAATGTACTATTCACAGTAATAACAAAAACAAAGATGAGGTGGGGTTGTCCTCTGAGCTCTCACAGCTCACCATACTGGACACTACTTTGGCACTAAACAGCTTCTGGAAGACAAGCAGTGTATCTTTATATTCCCAGTGCCTAGCACTCAATAGTAAGCACACAATAAGATGTTTGTTTAATGAATAGATGAAATATTTTATAAGCGATTAAAATTAGGTAATACTATCAAATAAACATAAATTCATTACAGCAATTAACTTTTTACTGGAAGTTGATGAATTATAACCTAAGAAAACCACTTTAAAAAATCTCCCAGCTGGGCTCAGTGGCTCAGCCTATAATCCCGTGCCTTTGGGAGGCTGAGGTGAGTGGACTGCCTGAGCCCGCGGGTTCGAGACCCACCCGGGCAACTTGGCGAGACCTCATCTCTACAATAAATCAAAAAATAGCCGGGCGTGGTAGCGTTTGCCTATAGTTCCGGCTACTCGGAAGGCTGAGGCAGAAGGATCGCCGGAGCCCAGCAGGTTGAGGCTGCGGTGGCCGGGAGCGGCCACTGCACTCTAGTCTGGGCGACAGAGTGAGACTCCAACTCAAAAAAAAAAAAAAAAAAAATCTCCCAAATACAGAAATAGTAGTTTGCAAATATAATATCTAAAGAACATTTGTCACATTATACCAAAGAACCAAGTACTTACACACAATATCCTCTATATACTGCGCAACTGATTTTCACATAAAGAAAACCTATATTCCATATCACTAGCAAAGACTCATTCTCCCTACAGTGGAAACATCATCTCAAGTAGGGCAACTTAAAACTTAATGGCTCTTTAATACAATGTGCAGTACCTTCTTGTTGTTTTCTGAAGTAGGGCTGAGAATGGTCAGTTCTGGTCTACTTGGTTTAGGCTTTGGAGATTCACAAGAATTAATGAAATTCATGATAAAAGGTTCCAAATGCTGACCTTTCTGTGGTGATACAGAGATTTTAAGAAAATAAAAAATTAAGACAAATTTTAAAATCATATAACCCATAATAATTTATCAGTATTTAAATATATTTATAACTATAATGTCATAGAATACATATAAATCAGTTATTCACCTCTTTCATTAGTTTTCCAGGAACAGACTTTATAATTTTCCCTGCAATTAAAAGTAAAACAAGATTTTTATAAAGGCATATTTCATAACTGTTCATATGACTACTTCACTAGGTATTTTTAAATACTAAATAGTTAAGTAAAACTGCAAAAAGTATTTATGATTAACCATTTCACACTCCACAGAAATTTTAATAAATACAGTATTCTAAACTATTAATAGATACCATTTGGGATTTACTTTAAAATAATTCAGTGATGTGAGAGAAGAAATAGAACAAGCCAACTGTTGATAACTTTTCAAGTGAAGAGTTTCACCAGGCATGTTGGCTCATGCCTATAATCCCAGCTCTTTGGGAGGCTGAAGCAAGAGGACTGCCTGAGCCCAGGGTTTGAGACCAGCCTGGACAACTTGGTAAGACCCTATCTCCACAATAAATTAAAAAATTAGCCAGGGGTGGTGGTAGGCTCTACCTACTTGGAAGGCTGATGCAGAAGGGACTACCTGAGCTCAGCGGGTCGAGGCTGCAGTGGCTGTGAGCATGCCCCTGCACTCCAGCCTGGGCAACAAAGTGAGACTCCTACTCAAAAATAAAAGTAAAAATAAAAAAATTAAGTGAAGAGTTTCTTAAACAAATTTTTATTTGTGTTTATTTAAAAATTTCCATAAGAAGTGTTTTCAAAAGATTTTAAACAATGGTAAATATATAATGGTACCTAAAGATAAGCAAAGGCTAGTCAAAAGAAAAAAAAAATTAAAGAATTGCTACATTAAAAAATAAATCTGAGAAATGCCAGACACAGTGGCTCATGTGTGTAACTCCAGCACTTTGAAAAGCCAAGGCTGGAGGATTGCCTGAACCCAGGAGTTCAAGACCAGCCTAGGCAACATAGTGAGACCTTGTCTCTAGAAAAAAAATCAGAAAATTAGCCAGGCATGGTGGTGCACGCCTGCAGTTCCAGCAGGTGGCAGAAAGATCGCTTGGGCCCAGGAGGGAAAGGTTACAATGAACTGTGATCGTGCCACTGCACTCTGGCCTGGGCAACAAAGTGAGACCCTGATTCAGTAAACAAATAAAATAATGAATATATAAAATTTGAGTAGTTTATATTCTCAATTTTAGATTATCAATTTCTTTTTTTTTTTTTGAGTTGGAGTTTCACTCTGTCACCTAGACTGGAGTGCAGTGGCTGCTCCTGGCTACCACAGCCTCGACCTGCTGGGCTCCAGCGATCCTTCTGTCTCGGCCTTCCAAGGAGCTGCAACTACAGGCCCGCGCTACCACGCCCAGCTACGTTTTTGATTTAGTGTAGAGATGAGGTCTGGCCAAGTTGCCCGGGTGGGTCTCAAACCCGCGGGCTTAGGCAATCCACTCACCTCAGCCTCCCAAAGCGCAGGATTACAGGCTGAGCCACCGAGCCAGGCTAGATTACCGATTTCTATGCTAATCTTATATCTGCCAAAAATTACTTCTTGATCTTATCTCCAAGTTCTCTTATCGTAAAACATCTTGAGATTTTTCTCAAGCATTTAGAATTGTTAAAAATTAATCAAAATTGACAAGTACAGCTTAAGTTTTTTTCAGTTCAACATGGAAAAAAGTGACTTATTGCAATAGCAAGAGACATTTAATAATTTTTTAAAAAATAGGTTGGATGCAGTGGCTCATGCCGGTAATCTCAGTGCTCTGGGAGGTCCAGGCAGGAGAATGACTTGAGGTCAGGAGTTCCAGACCAGTCTGGGCAACATAGTGAAATCTTGTCTCTACAAAAAATTTTTAGAAGTTGGCCCGGAATGGTGGCATTCGTCTGTAGTCCCAGCTGCTCAGGAGACTGAGGTGAGAAGATAGCTTGAGTCTCTGTGTTTGAGGCTGCAGTGAGCTACAATCATGCCACTGCACTCCAGCCTGGGTGACAGAGCAAGATCCTGTCTCTATAAATAAATTCTAAAAAATAGAAATTGTTTTCTGACATGCAAACCACCCAGTCTTCCCACTGACTATTTCTAGTTCTCATACCTCTAATAATACCTCCTTCATAGAATCTTACCAAATTACTTAAATTATGGGGTTTCATCCCATGCTCTCTTCTATAAGTCAAATTATTTGATGATTCTGATCTCAAATAAAACTCAAATCCCTCATCCGCCTGTATCTGGGCCCCTCCTGCCTTATAAAACTCCAACTGGATTCTATAAACTCAGTAAGTTCAAAATTGCTCTTAATCTATCCCCTATCCTAACAAGCAACAGTATTCATGCAGTTAGTTAAGTAGAAACTTGGATCATCATTGCATTTCTTCACCTTCAGTCAAACCTAGTCGGTAACCAGGTCTATCCAATTCTATCTCCTAAACACCACATATGACAAATATAAAATGTCCTCACATTGTTTCCCTGATAAGAAAACCCAAACACACTAAATATTTTGGTTCAACTAAATGTATTAGTTTGGGGGAATATAGAGAGAAGACAAATACCTCCTTATAATATTCAATTCATTGATTTAGTTCCACATTCTTACTTAAGATTACATTATATAAAGTACATTTAGAAATATTGCTTTTATCTCATATTATTTTTAACAATTTGAATATCTTCGCTTATATAGTTTGTTTTAAAGTTTATTTAAAAAAGAATCATGCTGCACATAATACTTTTTTTTGAGTTGGAGTCTCACTCTGTCCCAGGCTGGAGTGCACTGGCACCCTCATGGCCACCCCAGCGTTGACCTGCTGGGCTCCAGCAATCCTTCTGCCTCTGCCTTCCAAGTAGCCAGAAGTACAGGCATGCACTACCACGCCTGACTAATTTTTGATTGATTGTAGAGACAAGGTCTCTCCAAGTTGCCCGGGCTGGTCTCGAATTTGTGGGCTCAGGCAATCCACTCTCTTCAGCCTCCCAAAGAGCTGGGATTACAGGCCACCGAGCCTGGCCCATTCGATATGTTTTTAAGACTCATTCACATTGTTGCTAGTAGCTTCATGTTATAGGTATCCATTGCTATAGGTATTCAATGTTGAATCTACCACAGTTTATCTGTCCATTTAATTGCTGATGAACATTTGTGCTGTTTCTAGTTTGGGATATACAAATAATGCTGCTATGAACATTCCTAAACACGGATACAGGATTCTCCAGAGTATGTATCTGAGAGAGAAACTGCTGGGTCATTCAGTTCTTATACCAAACTATTTTTCCAAGCAGTCTTCCAACTTATGTTCCCACTAACAGTGTATAAGAGTTACTGTTGTTCCACATCTGCACCAATCCTTGGCATTTAGTGTCAGACTTTTAAAAACTTCGGTAAATATGGTGTTTATGGTGATTTGAATTTCCCTGATTATTATCACCACTGGGATTTCGTCTTTTGTGGGGTACTTTTTCTTCCACCCATTTCTCTATTGTATTGCCTGTCTTCTGACAGTTTGCCATATCTGCAAATATTTTCACTCATTCTACAGGTAAAATGTTTCCAAAATATATAGGTAAAATATTTGCTAATATTTTCTCGCACTCTACAGGTTGTCTCTTCACTCTGCTTCTTGTTTCCTTTGCTGTGTGCAAGATTTTTAATTTAATATAGCCCCTTCTGTCTATTTTTGTTTTGCAGCTTGTACTTTTGAAGTCTTAGCCATAAACCCTTTGCCTAGACTAAAGTCCTGATGCATTTCTCCTATGCTTTCTTCTAGTAGTTTTATAATTTCAGGCCCTACATTAAGTTTTTAATTCAATTTGAGTTTATTTCTTATCATGGTGACAGATACAGGTCTGGATCAATTCTTCGGCATATGTATATCCAGTTTCCCCAGCATTATTTATTAGAGAGGTTGTCCTTTCCCCAGTGTATGCTATAGCACCTTTGCCAAAAATCAGTTGGCTGTAAACATGTGGATTTATCTTCTATTTACAATCTTTTAAAATCTTTGTAGGTTTCCATATAGAATTAAAATCCACTTAAATTTGGTTATTCTGTAAGAGTTCAAAATGTATACCAATAGTCCCAGCAGATTTTCTTGAAAAGTCAGTTCCTTCCTTATTCTGCAAAGCCATGCTCACAAATCTAGTGTTCACAGACGTATAGGTCTGTTTTGGGGCCCTTTGTTTTTCCACGGGTCCACTGATTAATATAATATAGTATTGTAAATCAAGACATATGATAGCATTCTCCAATTTTGTTCTTCTTCTATAGTATATTGTTAGCCATTTGGTTCTATGCATTTTCATGTGAATTACAGACTCATCTTCAAGGCACACACATACAACATGTTTGGTCTTGATTGGGACTGCATTATATCTAGAAATCAACTTGGAAATAAATTAACATCTTTAATTTTTCAAGATCTAGACAAATGATATCTTTCTAAGAAAGGCTTCTTTGATTCCCTAAGCAGAACCAGCTGTTCTTCTTGTCAGCCAAATCTTCAAAGGTGGGTAACATATAAACTTAGAGTCATAGTGAAAGAGTATTTGAGATGGGGAAAAAAAAACAAAAACAGTAAAAACAAAGGCACTGGAGCAAAGGAATATAAGGGGTTCGATTTTGCTAAGTATAAAAGGAAGTATTAAGAGACAAAACTGATAAGAAACACTGATATCAAAGCAGCAGTAATTTTTCACAGAGTTCCAAGTTAAGGAATAAAAGTTTCCTCTGCTAGCAAAGCGAATTCAGAGACTTTCAAATGTGTTCAAGCTCCCCTACTTCAGGAAGATTAGTCCACTGTGTTGTCTAAGACCAACTGGTTGAGGAAAGGAAGAGGCTGGGAATGCAGGAGACCCGTGAGGAAACTTAGTAGAGTCCAAATACAAGGCAATGAAAATTGGAAAGGAAAGGACAAGGGAAATGAAGAGAAAGATGTGAGTTAGATGCCAAAGACATAAAACTAACAGAATCTGAAAACTAGAGGCATGTAGTAAGAGCAAGGGAAACGTTTCACACATGACTGCGAGGACTGTAGTACCATTAACAATTCAAAAAGGTTGATTTTTAAAGATGACAGGAGACCAGGTGGTGATGTCAAACTGGTTACCGGGAAAGTATAACCCAAAGTCAGACTCTGGAAATGTTTACATATCGGTAAGAACTAAAATAATAGGTTCTGCTGAGACTAGCAAGAAGGAAATTAAGGGCAGGGCCTTGAGAAACACCTACACTTAGGTGTATAGAGATGGGAAGGGTTGTGTGGAACAGAAATGGAGAACTGGAGAGGAGTGACACAGTTAAGGGAATAGCATGCATTAACAAATACCAGAAGGAGAAGAATTTCTAAAGCCAGGAATGCTGCAGAGGGAGTCAAGAAGGGTGAGGAGAGAAAAACTGTCTCAGCCTCTGGTAACAGTGAAATCACTGACAATCAACAAGTAGAACTGGGACAAAGAAGCAATTTTTAAAACCAGTGGTCTCCAAAGCAGAATGCAAGCACCCCAGGGGATTTGTGAGATAATTTTTTGGAAAAATCAGAACTATCACTTATTTAATCGAATCCTTTTTATACTTCTCCATATACTTGTATGTATGCGAAAAATGGGTATACTAATGATTATAGAAGGCAATCTATCTGGATTTCTGTCGACTTTGTTGATATTTAGACAAACTACAAAAAATAATTCATCTAAAAGTGATAGACAAAATAAGATGCTTAAGTAGTACAATACAAAAAACATGTTCTGAAACATTATCTTCAGAAAATACTAACTTCACTTATTAATCATAAAAATTATAATAATTTCTTCAGTATCCCAGAAGACTGTGCTTTGACTCTGGGCTTTATAATCGCCATAATAAAAATTAATTAATATTTTTAAAAATAGAGCAAATACAAGCTTACTAACACACCTTAATTACCTTTTAAATAATACTAGTGGGAATAAGGCAAACTACTGACTGTAAAATGGTTTTACTAATTACAAAGTTACTCTGAAACTACATATCAAGATTCTATTTATTTTTCTAAATTATTAATGAAAACTTCAAAACAAATGAAAAGCATCAAGATTCAAAGCAGAAATGTTTCCATATTGACTATCTTACATGTATATATTCCATGCAATAGTTTTATAGCCAACAATTAATTAAACTTTAAATAAAATTCATGTATAGAAATGATATTTGAGCCGGGCGCAGTGGCTCACACCTGTAATCCCAGCACTTTAGGAGGCTGAGGCGAGAGCCCAGGGGTTCAAGACCAGTCTGGGCAACTTGGTGAGACTTTGTCTCCACAGTAAATCAAAAAAATTAGTCATGTGTGATGGCACACACTTGTAGTTTTAGCTACTTGGAAGGCTAAGGCAGAAGGATCACCTAAGCCCAGCAGGTTGAGGCTGAGATGGCTGAGCACGTGTCACTGCACTCTAGCCTAGGAAACAGAGTGAGACTCCAACTCAAAAAAAAGAAAAAGAAAAAAGAAACAAAATTTATTCAGAATCCCATTAAGATTAATTCAAGTTAATTAAAAGCCAGTTTAGTTGGGCATGGTGGCTCACATCTCTAATCCCAGCACTTTGGGAGGTGGAGGCAAAGAGAACTGCCTGAGTCCAGGAGTCCAAGACCAGTTGGGCGAGACCTCATCTCTACAATCAATAAAAAAATGAGCTGTACGTGCCTGGAGTTCCAGCTACTTGGAAGACTGAGGCAGAAGGATTGTCTGAGCCCACCAGGTCAACACTGCAGCAGCTGTGAGCATACTAGTGCACTCTAGCCTGGGTAACAGAATGAGATTCCAACTCAAAAAAAAAAAAGTCAGTTTATACAAAGTTTACTTATTTGAATTACTACTACAAGCTACCTAAATATTAGGCTTTAAGGAATATTTATGATGCTTTAAAATACAAGAAATAAGCAGTTGGGTCAAAGTCAAATGTCAACACAGCTGGTCTTTTGTTTAAAAAATATTTTACGATAAATTTCAAAGGTCATATCTATTTATATATACTCTATGCTGAAAGCACACATTCATATGATTATAGTATCTCTACTTTTCTTATATTTAAATTTAGAAAAGAAAAGCAAAAATACATTGGCTAATA
This sequence comes from Cephalopachus bancanus, assembly GCA_027257055.1. Classification (NCBI taxonomy): domain Eukaryota; kingdom Metazoa; phylum Chordata; class Mammalia; order Primates; family Tarsiidae; genus Cephalopachus; species Cephalopachus bancanus. The sequence goes on from JAPVLO010000140.1 coordinate 3,170,120, forward strand.
AAGTTTTCTGTGATGAGACCATATGGCTAGAAGTGACTGCTTAAATAATCAGAATTCACAAAATGGACAGATTAAGCAAAAATAAAGCCCTTGGAGTTCACCACATGACTATACTATATAAACTATTTTTCTAAATTAATCTGAAAATGCTGCTTCTTTCTTCTCTAGTTTATTCTCTTATATTATAATTTTTTTTAACTTACCAAGATTTACATCTGGTAGTATCTTTTCAAGAAATTGTGTTTCCCCACCATTAGGGGAGAGAAAATCTGCCAGAAGTTGACTATTACTCAGTTCTGGATGCTGCAAAAGTTTCTTGAATAACCAAAAAAAGGGGGGGAAAAAACAGTTTAGAAATCTAGAAGGTTAATCAACATAATATTAAATTTTTTTAATGTTGAATTCTTAAAAGTAGTTTTACATTTAGAATAACAACAAAGCAACTACATTTATGGAGAGAATAGTAAAGGACAGTAGTTAAGATCTCAGCCTTCACAGTCAGACATGAATGGGTTTGAATTCTGGCTCCTCTATACAGTAGCCAGGTGACCCTGGAAAAGTTTCTACATTGCCTAAGAATCAGTTTTCTTACTTATAAAATGAGGATAACAACATTACCTATATAGAGCATTGTATATATAAAGCATTCAGCACAGTATCTGATACACAAGAAGCAAGATAAAACGCTGCTAATATTATTTTGCAGTTTCTCAATTACAAAATAAATTTTATAGTATAATACAGCTCCCTTGATAATTAAAGCAAGTCAGCATAAAGGGTTTAGCGGAAAGCTAAAGGTGGAAATATGAAATAGCCTGGAAAATCTGTTTTTCATTCTTGCAACACCATTTTTCTATTAAGATAAAATGAAGCCGGGCTCGGTGGCTCAGCCTGTAATCCCGCGCCTTTGGGAGGCTGAGGTGAGTGGATTGCCTGAGCCTGCGGGTTCGAGACCCGCCTGGGCAGCAAGACCTCATCTCTACAATAAATCAAAAAAATCAGCCGGGCGTGGTAGCGCACGCCTGTAGTTCCAGCTACTTGGAAGGCTGAGGCGGAAGGATCGCCGGAGCCCAGCAGGTCGAGGCTGCGGTGGCCGGGAGCGGCCACTGCACTCCAGTCTGGGCGACCGAGTGAGACTCCAACTCCAAAAAAAAAAAAAAAAAAAAAAAAAAGATAAAATGACTTTTAAATGGCAAGATTGCTGAGCACAGTGGCTCAAGCCTGTAATCCCAGCACTTTGGGAAGTGGAGACAAGAGGACTGCATGAGCCCAGGGGTTCAAGACCAACCCGGAAAACATGGCAAGACCTTGTCTCTACAATAAGTCAAAAAATTAGCTGGGCGTGGTGGCATATGCCTGTAGTTCCAGCTACTTGGAAGGTTGAGGTGAAAGGATCACCTAAGCCCAGCAGGTCAAGGCTGTGGTAGCTGTGAGTGTGCCACTGCACTCCAGCCTGGGCAACAGAATGAGACTCCAACTCAAAAAAACAAACGGCAAATTCTGTATAAGCAGAAATCTACATAAAATATCAGTATAGCAGCCTCTCACATTACCAGAAAATATTCCTTCCAGAAAATAGAATGAGACTCCAACTCAAAAAAACAAACGGCAAATTCTGTATAAGCAGAAATCTACATAAAATATCAGTATAGCAGCCTCTCACATTACCAGAAAATATTCCTTCCAGAAAATGGCACTCTAATTCCTAGAAAGTAGTTGTTTCAAATAATGGAATTAATGGTGTCAGTGGAAACACAGGTTTATGTTATACGCAAACATCCTTGTGCAAGAGCTAATAGGTATTCCATAGCTTAATTTTCACATCACCAAAAATTATATAGAAAACACTTGGGGTTAAACACATTCAACAGTTCAGATAGAGGAAATAAAATGTAAATACCCTTCATATGCTGAGCATTTTCAATTTTAAAAGTACATATTTTTGACTAGGAGGTGTCCAAATTTAACGAATCAACAATAAAAAAACTATAAAATTCCATACCTAAATTAAAGAATTTTTCTTAAAACAAATAAAAGTATCCTCTTTTGTATGTATTTAATTTTTAAAAGCTGGTCATTAATTTGGGAGAGCCTGATGGTTCAAAAAAGTAACTTTTATGCTGACTGTACCACCTATTGAAATAATATAGTACACATACAGAGAAAAATGGAATTAAATCCATGTGGTGAATGGTACAGAGTCAATTCTAGGTAACTGGAAAAATATCTACAAACTGCAAAAGAAAAGGGACTAAGAAATAAAACAGGAGGGCAGATTCCAAAGTTCAGAAAATGCTAAACACAAAAATCAAACAGAAAGCAGAACAAAAACTACCCAGTATTCTCAAAATGCACTTAACCTTCTATGCCGAAAGTTCATTTATTTTTTATGTTGTTTTTTTTTTGAGTTGGAGTCTCACTCTGTCACCTAGGCTTGAGTGCAGCGGCAAGCTCATGGCTACAGCAGCCTCCACCTTCCCCCTCAGCCTTCCAAATAGCTGGGACTACAGGTGTGTGGCACCACGCCCGACTAGTTTTTTGTTTTCTTTTTTTTTTAATTGTAGAGAGGAAGCCTTGTCAAGTTGCCCAGGCTGGTCTCTCAGGCTCAGGCAATCCTCTCACCTTCACCTCCCAAACTGATGGGATTATAGGCATGAGTCACCACACCCAGCAGCAATAGTTTATTTCTTTTTTTAACTTCCCATACCAAGTTTTAATTAGTTTTAAACTAATTAAGGATTTCCCCCCTCAAGAAAATACCTGGTATCTCATTTTCAATTGATAAACTGGGACGGAGCATACTCTTAACAAAAATTCATTCTAAAATTCAACATGGAAAACGTTTTTTAAAATCCATATGAACAGGTATTTATAAAGCAAAGCACATATGCACAAAAGAAAAAGAGACAAAGTAGAGAATGCTATGACTAACAATGTTTTAAATTAAATAATACAGTTGGTGCTATACCTGTAGATATTCCTGAAACTCTTCTCTCTTTGACTTTAAGAATTCATAATTTTTGGGGCCAATGATCCTCTTAGAAGGAAGCTGGGCATCAGGAAATGTGCCTGAAATTAGTACATAGTAAAGTTACTACTACATTCTGCTACTATTTTTAAAATCTAATTTAAAATTCACTGTAGCAAATTCAGATTCACAGCACTGTCATGTGAACATTATTCTTTAAATAATCTTCCCAAAATTAGAGAGCTTCAAGTCAGATGTCCAGAACAAAAAATTTCAGTCTACTAATATACAAAATATCACTCACTCTCAACAACCAGTTTTAGTTGGACACAGATTTTTTTAGCTTCCATACTAGTAAAATAGCTTCAAAAAAATTAACATGAGTTTTTTTGAAATTGGTGGTGTTCTATGAGACAAAATCTTACTAAAGAAGTACATACTCTCCACGAGAAAAAAAGGTAGCATTTTGTCAACGCTGTATGTGAATGTGCTTTCTCAGATAGGGTTGACTTCGGAAAGTTTAGTATCAAAAAGGAACAATAATATTAGGAACTCAACCAACTTTGGTTGATCCAGAATTTTAAAGTATGGAGATAAATTATCTTCTCTCAGCCTTAACCAAAAAAAAAAAAGTTTTCAGAGAAAGAACAAGACAAGGATGTCACGAGATTGGCAGAAATAAAGAGAAAGCTATTTGAAAACAAGTACAGACTCACACTCTAGGCAAAAATATTAAGTAGAACCTTGTATTCCTTATATTTCTATAATGATCACTCTTATCACAGGCTTTGCTCTCACTGCAGAGTAAAGGATGTTCCTTGTCCTTCTCAATACAAAATCAGCCTAAACTTGGAACATGGGACAGTCCACAGAGATTTTCTAAAATACAGATTTAGAACACATAAATAAAACTCACAAGGCTACATATAAAATGGCTGAACAGCAGGTTGACACTGGGGTGGCCGTGAGCGTGCCACTGCACTCCACCTGGGTAACGGAGTGCGACTCTAACTCAAGAAAAAGAAAAAAAGCACTCAACATAAAATGGCTGAAAATACTTCATAATTGTATCCCTGATAATAACTAAAATAAGCAAATTGTTAAGAGAGTGAGAATAATTAAAAAGGAGGCGTACTCTCCTTTTCCAAACTATCTTCCCTCAAAATAAACATGCAACTACAAGGTTTGTTTCCAAATCTAAATCCAAGAGCAAAATCAGGACTTCTGCCATAATGCATAGCAAATATGTTTAAGGAAGATGGTGGTAAAAGGATAATACAACTCTAAAATGTCCGATTTAAATTTTTTGTCAAATCAAGACAAAAATTAGACAGAGAACCTTTTCTAAAATATGGTTAAAAAAACAGCATTCAAATTTTAATTATTAAAAAGTAGTAAATGTGCACTATAAGAGTTTTTAAGATACAGATTACAGATAAGTAAAAAATAATATAAAATCAGTAAATCCCTATTATCAATAAAAGTATACATAAGTGTCACTTATATTTCTTTGGGTATAATTACTTAAAATAAAAATCAATCTGATACAACAGCTTTCAAGAATGCTATGTAATGTTTTATCCAAAAAGAACAACATACCATGAAATTCTGTTAGTTTTGATTCAAGTACATAGAATTCAAGGTATCTTCTATAGACAGACCAATGTTCAGGTTCATGCCCAACTGTAAATTGAATGAATACACACTGAGTAACAAATAATTTTATAACCCACTACTAAAAGGATGCAGTATTTAAAACATTAAGAATGGAAATTAGTAATTTATTATTTTTGGTGTCACATTATTTTTTACCCCATATTTTAATCAATTACCTAGAAAGGACCAATAAATTTCATCTACTTGTAAAGCTATCTCAAGGAAATATACTTTTTCTATGACAGATTCATATAACTATAGAAACTTTAAAAAAGTATGCAATTATGATTTTTTAAAAAACATCAACAAAATTATGTATTTCGTAGAAATTAGTAATTGATTTTAATTCACATTGTCCTGATCTAGTACAGAGTAGTACTCTCCATGAGAATATCCTGTAATTATGAAGAGGCTATATAGATCTGCATTAACACAGTGGCCACGGGTCACGTGTTGCCACTGAGCACCTGAAATGCGGCCAGTGTAACTATAACAAACCAAAATTTTATTATAATTTAATTTAATGCTAATGACTGCATGTGGCTAGTGGCTACCCAATTGGACAGGCACAGTGGCTCACATATGAATCCTAGCACTTTGGGAGGCGGAGGCAAGAAGATTGCCTGAGCCCATAGTCCATAGGTTAGAGACCAGCCTGGGCAACTCGGCAAGATCTTGTCTCTACAAAAAACCAAAAAGTCAGCTAGGTGTGGTGGTGCACACCTGTACTTCAAGTTACTTGGAAGGTTGAGGCGGAAGGATCGCTGAGCCCAGCAGGTCAATGCTGTGGTGGCCGTGAGCATGCCACTGTACTGTAGCCTGGGTGACAAAGTGAGACTTCACCAAAAAATAAAAATAAAAAAAATGAGTCAGATTGCCTATTCTAATCCAAGCCTACTTCCCCACTCTAACTATGTGGCCTTGAACAAATAACCCCGCTGTACCTTGGTTTGCTTAGATACAGAGTAACTGTGCCTGTCACATAAAATAAAACACATAAAGAACAGAGTAAGTACCCCTAAAATGTTAACTGATATTGTTAGCATCCAATGTCAGTCTAGCATAAATTTGAGAATGCAACAGATCAAGTCAATCAACATTACAGCCACTTCAAAGCTTTCTATTCAGAAAAAACCAACCTGATATGGTCACAATCTATAAAGCAAATCCTAGTTTTCATCTTCAACACTGATCTTAAAAGAGCTATATTACATTTATTCTTGGTTTTTAAAATCCTAAAACTGCTATTGTACTACCCATATCAAATCAATTTTCTCCCTCATAGGCCACGGTTTCCTAACAGCATAATTCTTTGTAGGTGTCAGCTCACTGTTGACAAAAACTGTCTTTGAAATACATGTTTTAAGCCAGGCTCGGTGGCTCAGCCTGTAATCCCGCGCCTCTGGGAGGCTGAGGTGAGTGGATTGCCTGAACCCGCGGGTTCGAGACCCGCCTGGGCAGCGAGACTTCATCTCTACAAAAAAAAAAAAAAAAAATCAGCCGGGCGTGGTAGCGCATGCCTGTAATTCCGGCTACTCAGAAGGCTGAGGTGGAAGGATCGCTGGAGCCCAGCAGGCGAGGCTGCAGTGGCCGGGAGCGGCCACTGCACTCCAGTCTGGGCGACCGAGTGAGACTCCAACTCAAAAAAACAAAAAAAACAATGAAATACATGTTTTAAGATTTTTTTTGGTTCTAATTTTATGTTTAAATAACTGATCCATAAATTAATATAATTTAAATTATTAACCTCTTAAAATGAAGCACAAAAATTAAAGACAGCAGTTCTAAAGGCAAGAGAAAAAATATACTGCCAAACAAAACTAAACTTAAAACTGAAATCAGACTGTCGACACTGACAATGGGTTGGCTGTCCACCTGCAAGAATGTGAGAGAACATTAACTACCAAGACTGAACAGCAACTACAGCAAAACTAAGCAGCACTGCCTAGGCCCAGATAGAGAGCAACACCCTGCCTGGTACTTAGTGGCGGCAGGGAAAAAAGATCACAGCTAGCTCCTCTGAGCATTCTTCCTTCCCATGCTTTATGTTCCAGAAGTAGGATCAGCTTCTAAGAAAAATTAGAAAAACGAATAGTTTTAAAAAAATAAATCAGAAGAACGATGAGCGCCGATACTCACACCACCACCGCGCTACTCCTCTCAAACCCGTTTCCTAACATTGCCACTTTCGGTCCTTCTCTCCTCATAGATAGTTCTCTCTTCCTGAGCTCAATTTTATTTTTCCGCTTATCGTTCCCAAAATGTGTATAACTTTGATTGTGCTTTCCTTACACTGACTGTTCCACCTCTTGGATAAAGCCCAGAGTGGTGACTGTTTATCCTGCTACAGAGGCTTTTCAACTCATATCCCCATTACAGTCCACACCTGAAATAGCCAAACTAAAATATGGCAAAACATGAAGAAAACTTGTAAAGTTGTGTTTAACCACATTTTTATCAATTCTACTTAGCCCACAAAATGGGTGAAGCAAAATGCTGTCTTACTTAAATTGGTATATTTACCGATGGAGTGCTATACACACGAATACTAGTCAATTACGTATAATGTCTAATGATAATGGCAACAAAACCATTAAAATAAATTACATAAAATGCCTGCCAGATGTCTAGCAGGCATCTACTCACTAAGTGTTGGCTGAATGAATTAGTAAATTGCTAACAAAGGAAAATCTAGGCGGTCCCACGCTTCCATTTAATTTTTCTGTTCTGGTCAGGCACAGGGGCTCAGGCCTATAATCCCAGCACTTTGGGAGACTGAGGTTGAGAGGACTGCCTGAGCCCAAGAGTTCAAGACCAGCCTGGGCAACTAAAGTTTGCCTCTAAAACCTAGGAAAAAAAAAAAAAGCCAGGCATTGTTGGTGCATGCCTGCAGTCCCAGCTACCTGGAAGGCTGAGCCAGAAGGATCATCTGAACCCAGCAGGTCGAGGCCGTGGTGGCCGTGATAGTGCTACTGCACTCCAGCCTGGGTGGCAGAGTGAGACTCCAACTCAGAAACAAAAACAGAAACAGACAAAAAAACCACAACAGACTCTGAACACTTACTTTCGGTTATGCAGTCCTATTTGTCAGTTAGAAATGGCAGCGAAGACAGGCTCCTTCAATGGGCCTCTTTAGAGAAAGATGCTCATAAACTTCCTACCTGCTCTTCTATCATTTCTTTCAACATCAATGCAAAACACAGGAATTCTCTCCTTCTTCTCCTTCCTTTCGGAGGAGGGATCCTCAAAAAAGTCGACATACGGGATGCTGATTCTCCAGGCAGCAAGGTTTCTGGGAGTGGTCGGTGTGCTCACAGCCTCCACTGGAGAGTCATCTTCCAGGACAACGATACCCTCTTCGATCTGGAAAAGATGACCAGAATGATTTCAGTACTTGCAGGCCTTTAGAACTGTAACACAGGAGACAGGTGTGTAACCATTATCAATTTGGTAATTTTTAAGACTTTGGGAATTAGATGATATTGAGTTTTCCACTGAAAAAGTAAATATAAAAAGTTAAAAAACAAATAAATTACTAGCATCAACTCCAGGTTTTATTACATTATCTGTATTATAAAAGTATAATAGAAAATAAAGACACTTCAGAGATTATGGAAAAAACATTTTAAATATACAAATATTTAAAAATTCAACTTTGGTAATAAAAATTAATGCAATAATTTTTCATTTAGAAAAGAAAAATGTTATAAATGATAACAGCCATTGATGGAGACTGCACAGATAAACGAGATCTGTGATATACTGCTGGTTACAAGGTATACTGGCACAATCCTTCTGGAAAGTACTCTGGCAGTATGTATCTATAAAGAGTCATAAAACAGTTTTAAACAAGTATCACCGTTTCTGAGAATTAATTCTCATAAAAATATTTATTCCATCTAACTGTAAGTACTATAGTAAAATATGTATATATACATTACTCCAAAATACTTTCTTTTAATTATGAAAAAGACACAAGTATGAACATATTAACTCCAGCATTAAATAATATAAAATTGGAAAAAGGCTCTGAATGAAATCCACCTCTACAGAATTAAGATTTTTTTTAACTTTTCACTTCTAAATACTTAACAATATGCTTTTAAGTATATAATACTAAATATTTTTAAAAACCTACAAATGAAATAACAATTATTGAAAGGCCCCAGCCAGCCATGAGGAACCCACCCCCTCCAAAGGCTAAGCCTAGGCGTGGCCCCCACCTAAAATGGCGCTCCCGCCTAAGAAGGCGCCCGGACAAACTAACATGGAGGCTCGGACAAGGCCTTCCGGGTTCTTCTTCCACAACAAAGCCCACCGTTCCCGCACCCACGAAAGCCCCTGCCAATCCCCAAAATACCTCACCTGCCGACCAATAGGTAATTGACAGGTCGCTTTAAATTTCTATAAAACCTGCCACACCCCTGCCTCCAGGCTGCAATCTGATTCTCAGGTTCTGTAGCCACCGTGCTCACCCCCATTAAATCTCTTGGCCTTAAAGGGTGTTGAGTCTCACTGCGTGCCACCGTCTTTCAATTATATTTTTTAAAAAGCTATTTTCTAGAAATATGCATACTGGAAGAAAGAAAAAACTATTTCAATTCATTAAATTGGAAGAGACCTTTAACACTTAACATATTATAAACATCTAATCACCAGACATCTTATGCACTTTATCTCTCGATCTCTCTCTCTATCTATCATCTCACTCTGTTGCCCAGGCTACAGTGCAGTGGTGCGCTCATGAAAACTGAAGTCGTGAAATGCTGGGCTCAGGTGATCCTTCTGCCTCAATTTTCTAAGTAGCTGGAATTACAGGTGCGTACCATCACACCCGGCTAACTTGTTGATGTATTTTGGAGACGAGGTCTCACTAAATTGCCCAGGCTGGTCTCAAATCTGTGGACTCAGGCAATCCTCTTACCTCCATCTCCTGAAGTGCTGGGATTACAGACATAAGACACCTCGCCTGGGCTCTTATTCATTTTCAAATTGCCAAAATGACCGGGCGTGGAAGCTCACGCCTACAATCCCAGCACTTTGGGAGGCCAAGGTTAGGGGACTGCCTGAGCCCATGGGTTCGACCAGCCTGGGCAAATTGGTAGGATCTCATCTCTACAATAAATCAAAAAACTAGCCGGGTGTGATAGCACATGCCTGTAGTTACAGCTACCTGGAAGGCTGAGGCAGAAAGATCACCTGAACCCAGTAGGTCGAGGCTGTGGTGACCGGGGGAGTGCCACTGCCCTCCAGCCTGGGCAACAGAGTGAGACTCCAACTAAAAAAAAAATAAAAAATAAAAAAATTTTTAAATGGGCAAAATACTGTGTAGATAAAACACATTCATCTTAGACACACTTTTTAAAAGGCAACAAATCAAAACTTGCAGCAGAGAATTCTGAATAACCTAGTCATGGTCAATAAACAATAGGGAGGAATTTATTTCCTGAATTCTTAACATTCTACCTTCACGCTCAGTTCTTCCCACACCTGGTACCTACTTTTCTTCTAAGGAAATCCCTTTTCTCCTCCAAAAGTCTCCTTGCTTTTTTCTGTTCTTGTCCTAAACTAGCTTTCCACAGTCCCTAATATGACTTGTACTGAGCTTACAAGGACCTATGTTAAAGTTCTGTTGAAAACTTCAAGGCCTTAAAAAACAAAGCTATAAAAACAGATAATTGACGTTAGGTTTTGTCTATTAAAGGGTAAAGTTATTTCCTCATAAAGAAACGCAGAAGAGATGTGAGGGAAACCACCACTCCAATGCTTAGAACCTTAGGTTCGAGGTAGCATTTTCCATGGTTATTACAACTGTATTTTTGTTACTGAATCTGGCTTCTGAAAGGGGAAAGGAGATTATAAAATGATAGAGAAAGTATTTAACAAACTGACTAAAAGTCCAAAAAAAGTGAGATATTCTTAAATAAAAAGCACCTTAAAATCAATCTAAGAAACAAAAGGAGAGAACAAAAGTTTCAGCAGTATGAAAATATCAATGAGCAACAAAGGACAAAGTTTTACAACTTATTACTGTTACCATTTAAATGGTGTTTCTATCAACAAAGTCTAATGAAAACAACTCTAGGGTAATATTTTTCTAAGATTTCCCAGGGCTTTAAAAAATGTTATTTGAAGCCGGGCTCGGTGGCTCAGCCTGTAATCCCGCGCCTTTGGGAGGCTGAGGTGAGTGGATTGCCTGAGCCTGCGGGTTCGAGACCCGCCTGGGCAGAGAGACCTCATCTCTACAATAAATCAAAAAATCAGCCGGGCGTGGTAGCGCGCGCCTGTAATTCCAGCTACTCGGAAGGCTGAGGCGGAAGGATCGCCGGAGCCCAGCGGGTCGAGGATGTGGTGGCCGGGAGCGGCCACTGCACTCCAGTCTGGGCGACAGAGTGAGACTCCAACTCAAAAAAAAAAAAAAAAAAATGTTATTTGAAAATAAGTAAACATTGTCATGAAAATGTCAATAAAGGAAAACCATGCACTTTTTTTCCTCAAATTGTTCTTTCCACAAAAAGGATGGGCATTACGGAAGACAGAAATAAAAAGCAAGACCCCCCCTGTTTCCTTAAAAAAGGTTAATGCTTCTTATCATCTTTTCCTGTATGGAGATAACCACCAACTTACCAATGGCCATATTATGCTCCAGAATTTTGTTTGTAAATCAGTTCTGAACATGGACAGAAATGCCCTTTCAGACAGACTGACCCAATCTTGTACACTGGGCTTTGGTTCCCAGGACAGCATACATAATATGCCCATTTAATCCGTAACTTGCAATCACATAGTTATGAGAAGTGAAGGTATTTTAATAGCATACTCACTAAGTGCAGGCACTGTTATCAGCGCTTCACATACCTTACTTGTTTGACCTTCCTCACAACATTCCTATCTAAGATAGATATTATTATCTGCATTTCACAGGTGAGGAAACAAAAATCACAATAAAATTAAGCAATTACCCCAGGGTCACACAGCCAGCAGGCATTACTGCCAAATGAACACAACAAGGCTTCCAAACAGCTTAAGTCCCCATTTTGGGTCACAAGCCACTTTATTCCTGGCAACTTCTCTTTCCCTTCAACTTCCTAAACAAGACAAAGCAGGTTCTCCAAGGCCCCACACCTCAGAACTGGTACAGTGCCTACTAAGCGGCACCATCCCAGGTCACCACTCCTTCTTTTCGAGAGTATTATAGTTTCCCTTCTTCTCCTACTTTCTATTATTGTCTTTACTTCCAAACAAGAATTTCCTTCTTCCTTGGACCACCACAAAACAGAGTAAGTTCTCTCAACTTTATAAGAAAGTCTCCTATTCCTAAAGCAAAAGTACAGCTTGCACTTCAGGCAATTTGGGAAGGCAAGAAATAAAAAGTCCATCTTCCCCCATAAAAACTATGTTTTAAAAGTTCATAATACTAGCCAGGTACAGTGGCTCATGCCTGTAATCCCAGCACTTTGGGAGGAAGAGGTAGGAAGACTGATTGAGCTCAGGAGTTCAAGACCAGCCTAGGCACCATACAAGACCTTGTCTCTACAAAAAATTTAAAAAATTAAAAATAAGCCAGGCATGGTGGTGTGCGCCCATATTCCAAGCTACACAGGAGGCTGAGGCAGGAGGGTCATTTGAGTCTGGGAGATCAAGGCTGCAGTGAGCCATGAACATGCCACTGCATTCCAGCCTGGGTGACAGTGAGACCCTGATACACACACAAAAATGAAAATAATAAAAATAAAAGACTATAATAAGTGAATATTTTTGTTACAGTATCAAGTAGGGAGAAAACAGGATAGCAAACTATATATATAATATAGGCTAGTGTTAGGTCACAAATCCCAGTGTGTACCTGGCTTGTGATCTGGTGCCATACACAAGATGCAGAGAATTGCACAGACTGGAAAATACGTTTATTTAGAAAGTAAATGAGAGAGAGAGAGAGAGAGAAGATTCACCTTCCCACGGTAGGGGAGAGGGTCAAAGCTAAGTAAACAGGGCAGCCATAGCTCAAAGAACACATGGCCTGGCCGGTGCTTAACAGAACAATGGCGACAGCTGGTTGAAGTCGAATGCCTTTAACATCTTCCCTTTGATGAGGATAGGTCCTCAGGTGACTGGGTGGGGGGTCTACTTTGCAGCGAAAGCAGAGCAGGACAGCAGGCAGATGGGTGGGTGAGTCACATGATGCTGCCATGTTGATGGGGCTGAGGCAGAAAGGGCCGATGAGGTTAACTTGTTTACAACACAGGCCGAGGGGTTAGAAAGCAACTGCCAATAGCAACCTCTGAGAAACAGAGCAAACTGAACCGGTAAAAAGAGTAAAGCGAACTGCTAGAGAAACATGACAGAAGTAGGAAGTGTTAAAACGGCTGCTCATTGGGTATACTGACTACATGGTATATCCTTTCATCTAGCCTACAGGAGTGAGAACAGAAAGGTATTGCTTTAAAAAGAAAATCACCAGCCGGGCTCGGTGGCTCAGCCTGTAATCCCGCGCCTTTGGGAGGCTGAGGTGAGTGGATTGCCTGAGCCCGAGGGTTTGAGACCCGCCTGGGCAGCGAGACCTCATCTCTACAATAAATCAAAAAAATCAGCTGGGCATGATAGCGTATGCCTGTAATTCCGGCTACTCGGAAGGCTGAGGCGGAAGGATCGCCGGGGCCCAGCAGGTCGAGGCTGCAGTGGCTGGAAGCGGCCACTGCACTCCAGTCTGGGCGACCGAGTGAGACTCCAACTCAAAAAAAAAAAAAAAAAAAAGAAAATCACCAAACTATTAATTGAAGTGGTTACTGGGCGGTAGGATTATGAGTGATAGTTAAAATTTTTTCCACTGCTCTTTATTAAAAAATTAAGGCAAGCTGGGTGCAGTGGCTCACACCTGTAATCTCATAACTTGGGAGGCTGAGATGAGAGGATTGTCTGAGCCCAGGGGTTCGAGACCAGCCTGGGCAACTTGGCAAGACCTCATCTCTGCAATAAATCAAAAAAAATTAGCCAGGCGTGGTGGCATGTGCCTGTGGTTCCCGCCACTTAGAAGGCTGAGGCTGAAGGATCACTTGAGCCCAGCAGGTAGAGGCTGTGGTGGCCATGAGCTGGCTACTACACTCCAGCCTGGGCGACAGTGAGACTCCCACTCAAAAAAAAAAAAAAAAGAGATTCCTTTCTCTGATTACTGTCTTTCTTCTACCTACACTTTTAAGGAAAAATAAGAGTATAAAAGGAAACAAAAATTGCTGCATTGGAATTTCCTTCTACTTAGAGTATTTATGAAGAATCAGTGAAACTCCTTAATAATTAATCAATGCAAAAAAGACAGAGGTAGAAAGGAAAGGGATAGTGCAGATTTTACTCTTCTCACTTCTTTTTCTTGGTCATCGATTAGGTTATGGGATTATACCTAAAAGAATATCCGGTGGGTGGGGAATGCCCCTCACACACCCAACTGTGTATAAAAGACCAGTTGTAATTACCATTAAATGGCTTCTGCACTAGACTGGGATCCAGTCTCTTTCTTTCTCTCTCTCTCTCTCTCTCTCTCTCTCTCTTTCTTCTTTCCCCCAATTGCCGACGCCGTCTCCACCTTTGGGGTACCCTGAACCCAGCTGGAGCTGGACTCCGGCAAGTGGCACCTATCCAGTCCAACTCAGACTCATCAGTGACAGAGAATTAAAATCCTTCCAAGACATCCAATCCTTAAGAGATAATGCAGCTTCCAGACCAGCTCTACAGGAGACACTTAAAAAGGTATTAAGCACAGAAGAAAGAAAGAAAAGAATGCCCACACACTTTCCAAGAGAACACCAGAGCACAGAATCAACAGAGAATACAGCACAACAAGAAACTTGAAAACACACACCTACATCAACCCCAAAGCCAAAAGAAAACAAGCAAGCAAAGAGAAAACTTTATAAGAACCTCATGACAGGGATAAACAATCACATTTCAATAATCAGCCTGAATGTGAATGGACTAAATGCACCACTGAAAAGATACAGAATGGCAAACTGGATAAGAAACTATGATTCAATTATTTGCTGCATCCAGCAGACTCATCTGACTACAAGGGACCCACACAGACTCAAAAGTTAAAGGATGGAAAATTAGTTCGCAGGCAAATGTATCACAAAAGAAGGCAGGAGTTGCGACCTTAATATCAGACAAAACAACCTTTAAGCTATCAAAAATGCAAAAGGTCACTACATAATGATAAAAGGTTCACTCCATCAACAAGAAATATCCATCCTAAACATTTATGCACCCAACACAGGAGCACCAGCATTTATAAAGCAACTACTAAGTTAACTAAGAAAAGACACTGACTCTAACACTATTATAGCAGGGAACTTGAATACCCCACTAAACAGCCCCAGACAGATCATCAAAGCAAAAAATCAACAAGGAGATCCAGAACCTAAACTTGATACTCAACCAAGTGGACTTAATAGATACCTAGAGATTATTACACCCAACAACCACAGAATATACACTCTACTCATCACTACATGGAATGTACTCCATTGATCACATCCTTGGCCATAAATCAAGCATAAACAAATTCCATAAGGTTGAAACCTTGCCATGCACATTCTCAGACCACAGTGGAATAAAAATAAATATCAACACCAACATTTCCCAAAAGCCCACGAAGACATGGACACTAAACAGAATGATGCTGAACAATGATGAGGTCAACATGGAAATCAAAGTAGAAATTAAAAGATTCATTAAAAATGAAAACGAAGAAACATCTTACCAAAACCTCTGGAATGCCATGAAATCAGTTCTAAGAAGGCAATTTATATCTCTATGAGCACACATCAAGAAAATGGAAAGATCACAAGTGGAGAGCCTAACCCTAAGGGAGCTGGAAAGAGAAGACCACCAAAACCCCAACTTTAACAGAAGAATCCAAATCACCAAAATAAGAGCCCAAATATGGGACACAGACGACAAAAATATCACAGAAAACATCAAAAAAACAAAACGCTCTTTGAAAGAACTAGCAAGATTGATGGACCCCTAGCCAGAATGAACAAGAAAGAGAGAAAAAAACCAAACACAATCAGAAATACAAAAGATAAAATCACAACTGACCCCGAATAAATACAAAAGATGATCAGGGATTGCTATGTACACCTATATGGAAACAAACTTGATAACCTAAATGAAATGGAGGACTTTTTGACATCACACAACCTCCCCAGGTTGAAACAAGAAGACATTGAGGCACTAAATAGACCAACAACAACCTAGGAAATTGACTCTGTCATACAAAAACTACCTACAAAAAAAAAGCCCTGGACCAGATGGCTTTCCAGCAGAATTCTACAAAACATACAAAGAGGAGCTGATACCAATCCTACTGAAACTGAGAAAGATGGAATTCTCCCCAAATCATTTTACAAAGCTAACATCACACTGATACCCAAAAAGGGTAAAGATCCAACAAAAAAGAGAACTCCAGGTCAATATCCCCTAGGAACACAGATGCAAAAATCCTCAACAAGATTCTAGCAAATTGGATCCAAAAACACATCTCCAAAATCATCCACCATGACCAGGAAAGCTTCATCTCCAGGATGCAGGGCGGGTTCAGTATTTGCAAGACCATAAGTGTAATTAAATAAATCAACAGAGGTTAAAAACAAGAATCACATGATTATCTCATTAGATGCAAAAAAAACTTTTGATAAAATCTAGTATTCCGTCTTGATAAAAACCCTCAAATACCAAGGTACAGAAGAAACATATGTCAAAACAGTAAGTGCCATTTACGATAGACCCACAGCTAACATATTGCTAAATGGACAGAAACTGGAATCATTTCCCCTGAAAACTGGAACAAGACAAGGCTGCCCACTCTCACCCCTCTTGTTCAACACTATGTTGGAAGTGTTAGCTAGGGAATTAGACAAGAGAAGAAAATCAGGGGTATCCAAATAGGAAAAGAGGAAGTCAAGTTATCCTTCTTTGCTGATGATGTGATCCTACACCTTGAAAATCCAAGAGAATCTGTCAAAAACCTGCTGACACGGATAAAGGACTTCGGCAAAGTCTCAGGGTACAAAATAAACGTGCAAAAGACAGCTGCATTCCTACACAACAACAACAAGCGGGCAGAGACCCAAATTAAAAGCACAACCCCATTCACAATAGCCACACAAAAAATGAAATACCTTGGCATCTTCCTAACCAGAGAAGTAAAAGACCTTTACAATGAGAACTACCAAACACTGATCAAAGAAATCCAAGAAGACACAAACAAATGGAAAACTATTCCATGCTCATGGATAGGAAGAATCAACATTGTTAAGATGTCCACCCTACCAAAGACAATCTACAGATTCAATGCAATACCCATTAAGTTACCAACATCATTCTTCTCAAACCTGGAAATGACAATACCGAAATTCATATGTAAACATAAACAACCACAAATAGCCAAAAGAATCCTTGCAAAAGAAACAAAGCAGGAGATATCACACTTTCAGATGTCAAACTTTACTATAAGACTACAAGTAATCAAAACAGCCTGGTAACCGTACTAGAACAGGCACACAGACCAATGAAACAGGACAGAGATTCCAAAAGCAAAGCCTCAATTCCTCAACCAACTCATCTTCTGACAAAGACTCCAACAACCACCACTGAGGAGAGGAGAATCTATGCAGTATATGGTGCTGGAAAAACCGGCTGACCACATGCAGAAGATTGAAACAGGACCCCTACCTATCACCATACGCAAAAATTAACTCTAAATGGATCAAAGACCTAAACGTAAAACCTCAAACTGTAAGAATCTTAGAAAATGCAGGAGACATCCTTATGGAAAATAAAACTGGCAACCAATTCCTATTCAGAACTCTAAATGTCCATACCTTTAAGAAATAAGATAGACAAGTGGGTCCTCATCAAACTAATGAGCTTCTGCAAGGCAAAAGAAACCATCAAGATTGCAGGGATGGAAATGGGAAACAATATTTGTCAACTCTATATCTGACAAAGGCCTAACATCTAGGATCTACAAAGAACTCAAACGCACTGAAAGAAAAAAACAAACAGCCTCTTTAAAAAGTGGCAAAAGACATGAACAGACAAGACACTTCTCAAAAGAAGATATACCGGCAGCCAACAGACACATGTAAAGGTGCTCAGCCTCACTCATCATCAGAGAAACACAAATCAAAACCACACTGAGATACCACCTAACCCCAGTATGAATGACCATCATTAATAAAACAAACAACAACGGATGCTGGAGAGGATTCAGAGAAAAAGGAACGCTTCTACACTGCTGATGGGAATGCAAACTAGTACAACCTCTTTGGAAGATAGTGTGGCAATTTCTGAAAGAACCAGAAATTGACCTTCCATATGACCCAGCAATTTTCCTATTGGAAATATATCTGGAGGAACTCAAATTTTTCTAAAAAACCTGCACAGGTATGTTTGTTGCAGCTCTATTCACAATAGCAAAAACATGGAACCAACCATGCTGCCCATTGATGCTGGACGGCATAAAAAAATGTGGTACATGTACACAATGAAATGTTGTGCAGTCATAAAGAAGGATAAACACATGGACTTCGCAGCAACTTGGATGGATTTAGACTCGATCATACTCAGTGATCTCTCACAGAAACAAAGAACAGACTACCATATGCTTTCACTCATAAGAGGACCTTGAACAATCATTATAATACTATAAGAAAGGGATTAGCAGTAGTGGGAAACTGTCAGGGGAGGAGGGTGGGATTGGCAGTTGAGGGAAACAGCTTGGGGAGGGAGGGGCATACCTCACCCACATGGGTACCTGCATAATCAACGTTTGTATATGTAACCCTGACTTGAACCCCGCATCTTTATAATAAAAAAAAGAAAGATAAATACAAATTTCGTGGGTAAATAAAGGAAGAAAGGACATTTCAAGCAAGATAGCATGTGCAAAGATACCAAGAAATAAAATAGCATGGTAAATGAAATGTATATATAAGTCAACTGGAGATCTTGTTAAAATGCAAACTGATTCAGTAAATCTAGTGTGAAGTCTGAGATTCTGTATTTATACAAGCTGCCTAGTAATGTTCATGCTGCTGGTCCATGCTACTGGTTCTTGAACCACAGCTTAAGTGGCAAGGGGTTAGGACATCTATTAACAATTCTGTGAACCTGGAACACATGGTGGAAAGGGGGTGACATCAGAACAGGAACCAACAGATGGTAAACTGACTACTAGAAGTATGTCAGTTTAACAGGAACCATTCTGCCTTATTAAGCAGTAACTTAGTTCTCAGGAATTAAAAAGTTTACATTAGCATCATGAAACTGTAACAAGTAACGAAATAATGAGAAATACAAATGAAGCCCGAAGTAAGTCTAAGTTATACATAAATCAAGCTGAAGAGTTTCTACTTACAAAGTCATCTTCACCTTCAGGTAAACCATAATTCGGCAACATAGCTCCCTCCATTGTGGTGCTCTTGAAAACGCCTTTAATCTTGCTGCCTATTCTGCTGATTCCAAATGATTCTCCTCTTTTCTGAGTGCTCCTGAATATTAAACAAAAATGTATCAAGTACATCGCAAATTATTACAACAATCTAGCTTACTGTAAGCAATCGTAAAAGAAAAGAAAAATTGTTTTGAAAATGGTAAACTAAAGGTATAGCTCACATAACTTCTGGACTTTTCAGCCACAGATACAGTATCAACATCTCAGAAGCCAAAAATGGCAGGATATATAAAGTTTAAACTTGGGGTAGGAATAAATGGGGCAACATTTATTAATAAACATTTGAAATTGACCCACTGACTCCAAAACTTAAAAATTTTTAAAAGATGAGAGCCCCCTAGTGGAATATAGTTCTTATCACCATATGTATTTTCAAGTAACAAAGTGTAAGATTTGTTCAAAACAGAACATCCACCTAGAATACTTGGACTGCTAAAATAACATAATGTAATACACAAAAAATGTAATACTATACTTCCTCATTGCTTCATTTTCAGATGGAACGGTCAAAAAAACTTGTCCTCTGTGACTGACAAATGGTCAAGCAAAATTCAACTTTATAATCATACAAATACTCAAAAGAAGAATGAGGTATAAAATATATCTTATTTAACTTCGAAGTAATAAGAAGATAAAATGCCAAACGGAAGGATTAGCAATGAGCATAAGGATAAAAGCAAATGTAGTTGAAGGAAGCAGCCTGCTCTGTCATAAACATTAAATGTTGGTTTTGCAAATGTTTTCAAAAGTGAATCTCTAAAGCAGAAATAGGTGAAAAGCAACAAAATAAAAAAAGCGAACAATAGCAAAAAATGTCCTCTGTTAGCGCCTACTGCCCACTGTTTCAGCAGATAAAACTATAACTTTTATCCAATTTAAAATCTATGCTCACTATGTAATACTGCCCTTATAACAGATACCCAAATACATATGACTTCTAAAAACTGAGAAAGTTTTATTTGAATGCTTTTAATCTACAGCTATTATTTCTATGAGAAAAATTTGTTATCTACTGAAATAATACAATTACAGAAAGAAAAACTGATCAAGTTTCAAACATACAAAGTATATATAACAACATGTATTTTACACATGTCTAAGAAGTAAATCAAATTGATTTTAAAGCTAGAAAAACACTAATAATAAGTAAAAAAAATGGGGGGTACTTAAGCTAGATTACTTTATCTATACAAGTATGCAACTAAGGTTTAAAATAAAACCAGAATTGTAGACACACTTCTTTCTGATAGAAGAAATGTTTTCAAAGTCAAATATAAAAATGCTGACTATTGTACAAAAAATTTACAAGTATAAAAAAAGTTAACTAAATATTATTAAAATCGCTATAATCTAAATAAATGATTCTAGTCTCTAGAATCTAGAGATTACAAAACAATTGGGGTTTTTGAAATATGAGATTTTTAAACTATCTCAACTTGTGATTATGCCGGAAATACAGAAACATCATTATACTTCCTACTTTAAAACAAAAAAAGAAAGCTTTTAGGCCAGGCACAGTGGCTCATGTCTGTCATCCCAGCCCTCTGAGAGGCTGAGGCAGAAGAGCTGCTTGGGGCTAGGAGTTAAGACCGACCTCAGCAACACACGGAGACCATGTCTCTGCAAAAAATGAAAACAGCCTGCCACGGTAGCACACGTCTATAGTCGCTGCTATTCAGGAGGCTGAGGTGGAAGGATCATATGAGAACAGGTCAACGCTGCAGTGAGCGACTATGATCTAACCACTGCAATAGCCTTGGAGACAGAGCAAGACCTTGTCTCCAAAAAAAAAAGGCTTTTTAAATGCTAATAATTCTAAAAATAATTTAGAAAACTCAACTACAACAACAAAAATGAGTCAACAGCCTTGAAAAGTGAGACACTGGCAAAATAAATAACAAAACTAACTTAAAAGTATTAGAACATTTCTATTTATGACATATTATGCTATTTCAAAAAGGATATATTAGCCAGGCATGGTGGCTCAAGCCTATAATCCCAGCACTTTGGGAAGCCAAGACAAGAGGATTGCCTGAGACCAGGGGTTCAAGACCAGACTGGGCAGCTTGGCGATACCTCATCTCTACAATAAATCCAAAAAAATTAGCTGGGCATGGTGGCTCATGCATGCAATTCCAGCTTCTTGGAAGGCTGAGGCGGAAGTATTGACTGAGCCCAGAAGGTCGAGGCTGTGGTGGCCATGAGCGTGCCACTTGCACTCCAGCCTGGGCGACAGAGTAAGGCTCCGATTCCAAAAATAAAGGCTATATCTAGAATCAAAGTAGAGATTCATTTTTAAAAGATTATCCTAAATAATTGATATAAAGGCAGTAATAGCATAGTGTTTCATTCTTTGACCTTTTTAGTTAAACTTAGGTTGTTTGGAATATACTTTCTAAAATTATACAGATAATTAATACTGAAAAGAATCACATGCTCAAGACTTACCGGAAATCATCCAAACTTAGGCTACCTCTGCAATAATAGATATGTGAAATTATATAAGGACAGGAGAGAGAGAAAGCCCAGATCTCAAACAAATTTCACTTTAGAACACAAAACAAAATTTAAAAGCTTTAAAAGTTACACAACTGTATAGCATTCACCTTTGCTAAGGGAAGAAATCCTTACAAATAACATGATAAAGGTAAGAAAAACACATGCACATGACTGGTTTTTGTGTATGAGCATATGAAATCTACATCATTAAAAAAGTTCTTAAAAATTCAATACGTCAGGAAATAATTCTTCTTTTTCCTTAGGCATACCATTTGTTTGATAAGGTGGGAAGTATGCAGAAACTAAGCCACCAAAAACTTGGCACAAAAAACAAACTCATATCTTCCAACATGGACTTTGTGTCCATGTTCGATATAATCATTCAAGTTTCACATATTTTTAGCTTGAATATTTTAAAAAGTATGTTTTAAGTTAAGAAGTTAACAAAAGATTCCTAAGTATTAAAAAAACAAGTCATGCTTTACATATACAATTAAACAAAGAACAAGATAAACAATATGTATTAAAATTTTACCTTTAAAATATAATTAAACATAAAAATATTTTATATATTTAAGTCATTTAGTAGCAAATTAGCAGAGCTACTCTAATTTCCAATGAAAGAATGTTTAAAAACTATTTTTCTTATTCTATATAGGTAAATGAATCATTAAGTATGACAGAAGCAGAGTCTTTTTTTTTTTTTTTTGAGTCAAAGTTTCACTCTGTAGCCCAAGCTGGAGTGCAGCGACACACTCTTGGTCACCACAGCCTCAACCTGCTAGGCTCAGGTGATCCTTCCTCCTCAGCCCTCCAAGTAGCTGGAACCACAGGCATGCGCCACCATGCCAGGCTATTTTTTTTTTAAATTTATTGTAGAGGTGAGGTCTCGCCATGTTGTTCAGGTTGGTCTCAAACTTCTGAGCTCATGCAATCCTCTCGCCTCTGCCTCCCAAAGTGCTAGAATTACAGGCATGAGCTACTGTGCCTGGCTGAAGCAGAGTCTTAACAAGACTAATAGGTAATGTTAAGGTCAGATCAATATAAAGAAAAATATACTTTAAAAAGTCATAATCAGTACCCAGAATGAAAATAACCCATATTTCCTTCCTGTCTTTTTTATGTTTTAAAGCCAACAAAATCACTGCCTTAATATGCTGACAGCAATCAGATGTTCTCGAAGAGGCAACAAAAGCTTTCCATATCTAAAGTTCTGACCTCAACTTATATTTAGCTACTAATACGTGTCTAAGATCACAGAACAACCTCCCCTTAAAGAGTCCTACACAGGTGTTTCATTAAGATCACTGTCGTGGTATGAGACTTCAAATATTCAAAGTCATAACAAGGATAAATTCTACTTGCTTCTCAAGTATAACAGAAAATTTGATAAAAATTCTTGAAAAGACATTCAAATGAAAGAAGAGGAACGTGGACTGGGCAAAGAATGCTATTTTAAATAGCACGAATATGATTTTTGTCCCATGGTTAAGGTTTTCACATTTTCCTTTTATACTATCTAAAAAACTGCCATTTAAAAAAAACTTGTCTACTTCTCTCTGTACCATGTCTCCAATTTATTTACATAGTTCTAGATACTTGCTCAAACTGGAAGGTGTTGAGAAAAATGGAAATATTCTGTAGATTTATACACCTGATGTCTGGGTCAATTTTGTACATATAACATTGCAAAGACAAATAAGAACATTAACTGTCCAGTTTACTGATGGGTAAAACTTCTCTCTTCTGCTACCCTTCCTTAGCTTCTCAACTGTACACTTACAATTCCAGGGAGCCAGACTGAAAAGGAAGAAAAACTCTTCCAATTTTATACCCAGTAAGTACTCTGACGAAAAGTTTTTTCTTGAGGGGGAGGGGAAACTACTCTCTAAAATTACTTATAGATTCCACTTATGTATGCAGTCTCCAGTCTCTAATAAAGCAGATAATCAAGAACTAGTACGTATTAATTATGAGATTAACAAAACCATGGCATATATCTTGTTAAACTTTTCTAAAAGAATTTCACGCATTTTTAGGTTACTGTATATAGTATAGTTCTGATTCATTAGTGAAAGGCCTTGTCCATTCATATAACAATGGAATCACACATTCATTCAAAAAAGTACCTAATAAAGATAATGATGCTATCACAGAATGATTATCATAAGTTCAAAAACAAAACATAGAACCCACCTGTTGAATTTTGAATTGCGTGTTGGTGATTCTGCACCTCTTAAAAGTTGTCTGAAATACTTTAAGACAATGAATAATAATTATGATTTTTTAAGTATATTTTTTAAATCTTTTTTTAAATATAATTTTTTAAATTAAATTTGAATTTGAATTTACCTACTTTCCGGTTTCTTTTAAAAGTTATTTAAATCAAGTGAATCTAAGCACAAACAGGGTAAGAATGAAAATACTGCAGATGGGCTGGGCTCAGTGGCTCAGTCTGTCATCCCAGCACTTTGGGAAGCCGAGGCAAGTGGATTACCTGAGCCCGCGGGTTTGAGACCAGCCAGGGAACGTGGCCAGACCTCATCTCTACAACAGATTAAAAAAAATTAGCCAGGCGCGGTAGTTCCAGCTACTTGGAAGGTTGAAGCGGCAGGATCACCGGAGCCCAGCAGGTCAATGCTGGGGTGGCCGTGAGCACGACACAGCATTCCAGCCTGGGTAACAGCATGAGACTCCAATTCAAAAAAAAAAAAAAAAGAAAAGAAAATATTGCAAATGGAGATGATTTCCACAGGTCTGTAAATAATGTGGATACGCAAAAAGAATGAAATTTATGCAAAGTCACTTAGGCATGTGGCAAATAAGGCAGACCAGTTTTGTCCCAATCTACCTAGTCACTTAAATACAAACATGGTTTGGGTATGGAGAATTATTTTTACAATTAATGTTTAATCTCCATTTAGTTACACAGTGGAAAAGAATATTCATTTTCTTAACGTTTGGTTTTGTATTTATTTTATTTGAATCGCTCATCTGATATCAGAGCCACTATTAAATTTTGCATACAAATTCTCAAACAAGGTTAACAATTTAACTCACCTCATCACTGTGGCAGAACATAGGGGTAAATACATTCTCCAAGAGAGAAAGAACGTGTTCATACGCTTCGAAAAGGCACCTCATAGTTTGAAGCTTCACAACATCTATGTATGGGCCTTCGGCAACTATTAAAAAAATTATATTGCAGAAGTTATTTATAAATAGCATAAATGTGTTATACATTAGTTTAAAATTCATTATAGATAGCGAAAGGACATATAAACATTATTTTTTTATTTTATTTTTTTGAGTCGGAGTCTCACTCTGTCCACCCAGGCGGAAGTGCAGTGTATGCTCACGACCACCGCAGTCTCAACCTGGTGGGCTCGGGTGATCCTTCTGCCTCAGCCTTCCAAGTAGCTGGAACCACAGGTATGCGCCACCACACCCAGCTAATTTTTTGATTTATTGTAGAAACGGTCTTGCCATGCTGCCCAGGCTGGTCTCGAACCCGTAGGCTCAGGCAATCCTCTTGCCTCCACCTCCCAAAGTGCTGGGATTACAGGCTTGAGCCACCATGTCCAGCAATACAAACATTATTAACATAAAACTATATTTTACAGAAACTCCACCATAAGAAATATACTAGCATGAGAAATTAGAACAAGCAAGCTCTAGTTCTGACAAATATCAGTTATGTAAACTGTGAATACATTTCTTCCTCAAAACTTTCATCTCATTTGCAAAATAAGATAATAGCTGCCCTTGTACCTCACACAGCTGTTGTTAAGAATAGTGAATACTTGAGAAAACTGTGAAAACAGTAAGAGTTCATTCTCATCATCTTTCACTTACTTCTTTGAATCTCTTCTACAATGAAGGGATCAAATCTAATTTTGTCAACACTTTCATCCAAACAGTATGTTTTATAAATCTTCTGCAACTCTTCATGAAGAGATAGCATTTCATCATTTGATAACTCTGGTCGCAAAATTCTATCATTAAATTCCTCTAACAAATGAGGGAAAGAAGAAGAAAAAAATGTTATCTTAATAAAATTATTCATGAAAACTTCCTACTCCCATTCTAACTGTAGCCAATATTAAAAACAGCAATTAAAAGCAATCTAATTTACCATTTTAAGTTTTTGATAAATATTTAAAAGTAAAATAACTACCAAAAGGGAAACAGTCAATCTTCCCTCCCCCAAGCAAGACAGAGTCTCATTCTGTATGTAGCCCAGGCAGGAGTGCAGTGGTACGATCAATCCTCGAGCTCCTAGACTCAAGTGATCTTCTCATCTCAGCCTCCTGAGCAGCTGGGACTAAACGTACAACCACAACAACTAATTTTTTTATTTTTTGTAGAGATGAGGAGTCAGTATGTTGCTCTGGCTGGTCTTAAACACCTGGGCTCAAGTGATGCACCCACCTCAGTTGCCCAAAGTATTGAGATGACAGGTATGAGCCACTACGTCTGGCCCCAATTTTAATATATTAATAAAAAATATGTGAATACATAAATAGCAATACTACTTTGCTCTTTATGTAAATATGTATTTCCATAACTATTACAACTACTGCTATTTATGTAAATATGAAATATGTATGTATTTATATAAATACATAGACAGCAATACAATTTAGAATACTTAACATATTTCTAAGTTTCTTTAAAGAACATATTGAATTGATTTCTTATATTAAAGATCTTTTAATATTTTTGAAACCTTATTTACTAAATAAAAATAAAATGTAAGAGTTTTTTAGTTCCAATCAATGTTTTTAAACAATATTTCTATCCATTATGGAGGCTGCAGATTAGTGGCAGAACTAAGACTCTGAACACACAAGTAGTTTTTCTAATATTAGAGACAGTAGCATAAGGATAGCCAAAATATTGACTGATTTTTTCTTTTATTCCAGGAGGCGTTAATAAGAAGTTTACCACTTAATTCTTAATTATTCAAACTGAAACACAAAAAAGGGGGGCAGGAAGCAGTTTAAAAAACTGGAACAGAGCATACAAGATCTGTGGGATGCCAACTGTGGAGACTCATGCCTGGAATCCTAGCACTTTGGGAAGCCGAGGCAAGAGGACTGCCAGAGCCCAGGGGTTCAACACCAGCCTGGGCAACTTGGCAAGACCATGTCTCTACAATACATCAAAAGAAAAATTAGCCAGCCATGATGGCACGTGCCTGTACTTTCAGCTACTTGGAAGGCTGAGGAGGAAGGATCATCTGAGCCCAGCAGATCGAGGCTGCAGTAGCCATGAGTGTGCCACTGCACTCCAGCCTGGGCAACAGAGTGAGATTCCAGCTTAAAAAAAAAAAATTAGCTGGAGTTGGTGGCGTGTGCCTGGAAGGCTGAACTGGAAGGATCACCTGAGCCCAGCAGGCCAAGGCTGCGGTGGTCGTGAGCCTACCATTGTACTCCAGCCTGGGTGACAGAGTGAGCCTCCTACCTAAAAAAAAAAAAAAAACTACAAAATATAAAAATTTTGAAGCTGGGCTCGGTGGCTCAGCCTGTAATCCCGCACCTTTGGGAGGCAGAGATAAGTGGATTGCCTGAGCCCACGGGTTCGAGACCCGCCTGGGCAACTTGGCGAGACCTCATCTCTACAATAAAGCAAAAATTAGCCGGGCGTGGTAGCGCACACCTATAGTTCCAGCGACTTGGAAGGCTGAGGCGGAAGGATCACCGGAGCCCAGCAGGTCAAGACAGCGGTGGCCGGGAGTAGCCACTGCACTCCAGTCTGGGCGACAGAGTGAGACTCCAACTCAAAAAAAAAAAATTTGAAATTCAGCTACAGCAATCCACAGAAGTAAATTATAACTTTAAATGCCTATATTGCAAAAGAAGAAAAGTATGCATATTAATCATTTACTCTTTAACCTTAAGAAAAAGTACAAACTAAACTCTATATAGAAGAGATAAAATAATAAAAATATAAACAGAAAATCAAAAATTTTACATCTGATAAAAACCTAGCAATGTAGATTTTTCAAAAAGAAAATAAATCACTAGTTAAGAGGGACATCATTACAGCTTCATAATAAAAGAACATTAGGAAAAATCTGAAGACAATAGCTTGCTAAATTACTCAAAAAAATTCAATGTCCTATAATTTTTAAAAACTCCCAAACTAGGAACAAAAGGAAGTTTTCTCAATCTGATCAAGGAAATCTACACAAAGAAACTCAGACTTACACTTAATGTAACAAAAACAAATGATTTCTTGACCAGGAACAAAGCAAGAATGTGCGCTCTTACCACTTCAGTGTAACATTGTAGTAAAGGTTCTAGCCATTAAAATAGTCAATTAAAATAAATAAGAGGCATAAACATTATGAAGGAAAGAGCAAAATTGGCTGGGCTTGGTGGCTCATCCTGTAATCTCAGCACTTTGGGAGGCCGAGGCGAGTGGATTGCCTGAGCCCGTGGGTTCGAGACCCACACGGGCAACTTGGTGAGACCTCGTCTCTACAATAAAAAAAAAAAAATTAGCTGGGCATGGTAGCACGTGCCTGTAGTTCTGGCTACTTGGAAGGCTGAGGCGGAAGGATGACCAGAGCCCAGCAGGTCGAGGCTGCGGTGGCCAGGAGCGTGCCACTGCAATCCAGTCTAGGCGAGAGAGTGAGACTCCCATTCAAAAAAAAAAAAAAAAGAGGAAAACTGTGTATTTGCAGATAACATGATTGTGTATATATAGAATATCCTAAGGAAATCTACAAGGAAACTACTAGAACTAATAAATGAATTCAGCAATATAGCAGGATACAAAGTCAGTACACAAAACGCCAACTCAATTTCTGTATATTAGCAGCAAAGTATCTGAAAACATATTTTAAACATCATATGCAAACATATCCAAAAATAGAAGGAACTACACTGAAAACTAGAAGGCACTGTTAAGAGAAATTAAATAAGACTGAAATAAATGAAAATATACATATAACAGGTTCATGCACTGGAAGCCTAAATACTAAATAGTAGTCAGATGTTATTGCTTCCAAATTGACCCATAACGAGGCAATCACAAATAAAAATCCAAGCAGATTGTGAGTGTGTGTGTGTAAACTGGCAATCTAGTCCCAAAACTTATATGAAAATGCAAAGAAGCTAGAATAGCCAAAACGATCTTAAAAAAGAACAAAGTAGAAAGCCTCAGACTACCAAATTTCATGACTTAATATAGAGCAAACTAGTTGAAACTATGGTATAGACAAAAGAGCAGGCACATGCATCAATGGAAAAGAACAGAATTTACAAACAGACCCACACATATATGGTCAAATGATTTGACAGAGATGCCAAAGTAATTCAAGATGGGAAAAAAGTCTCTTCAAAAAATAGGTACTGGAAAAACTGGATCTCCATCTATACGGTAATAGATTATGCCCCAGTCTGGAAAGGAGTGGGCACTTGAGAAAAACTCAGAGGTGCTCTTAGAATACCTAGTGAATGACATTTAGAACCATGATAGATAGCCACCACAACATCAGACCTGATTTAAACATCCAAATACATCAAAAATTTTGAAAATTACTCTTGTAAAATACACAAGTAAGCCTCACCCACAGTCAGACAAAACTGCAACACATGCACCGCTCCCTCTTGTTTCAGAAAGTTCATAAAACGAAATAAAAGATCTTGTTGCTCTCTGATTTGCTTCAATTCTAACTTCAGCACCTTGACACAATATGAGAGAAAAAGTAAGTTTAAGCTATATAAATGTGTTCCAAAATCGTTGGTATAAAAAATATATTACTGCTGAAAAGACTTACAGATGGCTTTTTATTTCTAGGTTCTGCAAATTTCTGCAAGAATGGAACCAAAGGAGAAGCCGGTTCAGTTGCTTTTTCAGGCTTTAAAGAAAGATAATTAATTCAGTAAAATTCCTACTTGATTTGATACACAGAATCAAAATTCAACACAATCTGAAGTGTTCAATATGTTCTTATATGTTCAGTAAGTTCCTAATATTTTCAATACTTACTGGACTGTCATCAATGAAGATGATAAGCAAATGATTTACAGTATCCTAATGGAAAACAAGAAACTTGGGTCAAAATAATTCCAAAACTATATTCTTCCCAGAATTCCGTAACTTTTATATTATGATAATTTCTACCAAAACAAAGCAACAAATGAAACAGTGGCAAAGCATCTGAACTTATGTATTACAGAGAGACTTTTAAAAAATCTACAATGCAGGTTCTTAACCTTTGTGAAAAAGAGCAAATGAAAGCTGTTTGGATTCTGACATTTAAAATATTTATAAAATTATTCCTGTTTCTTCAAAATCTTACTAGATCAAAGGTAGAAACACCCTAAGTGTCTAAAAAAAATAAATGAACAGATAAGCAAAATGTGGTGTGTACACACACACACACACACACACACACACACACACAACACACACACACACACACACACACACACAAACACACACACACACAATGGAATATTACTCAGCCTTGAAAAGGAAGAAAATTCTGACATATGCTACAACTCAAATGAACCCTAAAGACATTACAGTAAATGAAATAAGACAGTCACAAAAGGAAAAATATTGTATGTTTCCACTTTTATGAGGTACCCAGAGTAGTCGAATTCATGAAGACAGAAAGCAGAATGGTGTTTGCCAAGGGCTAGAGAAGGAGAGGAACGAGTAGTTACAGTTTAATGGGTATAGAGTTTCAGTTTGTAAAAGGAAGAGTTCTGGAAATGGGTAGTGGTGATGGTTACACAATAATATAAATATATTTAATACCACTGAACTGCACACATAAAAATGCTTAATATATATATTTAAATCTTACTGGATCTGCTAGGAAATCCAAAGAAGGAAGGAACACAGAACCAGACAGGATCTCTCTTATGAGTAAGGTCAGAGATCTGGAAAAAGAAATAGTAATTGTATACATTTAGTGATTTACATTAGTTCTTAATTTTCAAGTGCATATAAATTACCTAAGGATCTTATTAAAATGCAGACTGTAATTCAGTAGGTCTAGGATGGACCCTAAGATTCTGCATTTCTTTCTTTTTTTTTTTGAGATTCTGCATTTCTAATAAGCTCCCAGGTAACATTCATGCAACTCATTTACAGACCACACACTGACTAGCAAAAACTTGGAGTCCTTACTTAGCTAAAAGAGAATACTACACAGAACAACAGGGACTTGGGAGACATTGGAAAATACTTCCTACCCAAGAATATTTAAAAAGTATAATAAATATTTCAATTAATGTTTTGAGACTAATATGTTTAAATATAACTATCCTATAAGTGTAATATTTAAATTAGTAGTATAAAGTCTAGAAAAAAATCTTTTGATTAAAATATTTAAATATTTTTAAAACAAAATAAAAATGTTAAAGAAAATAAAATAATATTTTAAAGTACACTTACTCCACATCTCTATAATAAAATAAAGTTAAAACAAAAATAAAGTACATCACCCTAAATATCATTAATTTAAAAATAAGCCATGGTTTCTCTTCTAAGGACCATTAGGGTAAGAGCAATAAGGTAACTTATGCAATAATGTAAATATGCTCTGGCCAGAAAAAGGGAAAATACGCAAGATGATCTAATTCTTCTTCCCAGTTGGATATCTTGAAATTCAAGCTTGTCTGTAAAGTTTGTTCAAAGTGTTTCTGCCTATAAGAGTTATAATAAGCCGGGCTCGGTGGCTCAGCCTGTAATCCCACGCCTTTGGGAGGCTGAGGTGGGCAGTGAGACCTCATCTCTACAATAAATCAAAAAATCAGCCGGGCATGGCAGCGCATGCCTGTAATTCCGGCTACTCGGAAGGCTGAGGTGGAAGGATCGCCGGAGCCCAGCAGGTTGAGGCTGCGGGGGCCGGGAACGGCCACTGCACTCCAGTCTGGGCGACAGAGTGAGATTCCAACTCAAAAAAAAAAAAAGAAAAAGAGTTATAATGTGCATGTCTATAAAAAGGAACACCAAGGAAATAAAATATAATGATCTCATTTAAAAAATACCTATTTATCTTTGATGTCTAAGAACAATTTTCAAGAAATTATTCTGGCCAGGCACGGTGGCTCACACCTGTAATCCCAGCATTCTGGGAGGCTGAGGCAGGATCGCTTGAGCCCAGAAGTTCGAGACCAGCCTAGGTAACATAGTGAGACCTCCTCTCTACAAAAAAATTTAAAAGTCAGCCAGGTGTGGTGGTGCGTGCCTGTAGGCCCAGTTACTGGGAAGCTGAGGAAGCAGGATCACCAAAGCCCAGGAGTTCAAGGTTGTGGTGAGCTGTGATAGTGCCACTGTACTCCCTTTCAGTCTGGGTAACACAACACACTACAGATCTTTCTAAATTGGCATGTTAAACCTGAAAAAAAATTTTTTTTAAACGAAAAACTGTTAACTGCATAGGCTAACTTCAAGTTTTAGTGTACTTTTATTATAATCAAGAACAGCAATATACTAAGGTATGGTATACAAATACTACAGTATTTTCTTATCTATTTATACCTGCAGTCTGTTGCTTTAGGAGGCAAAATATAAGGAAAAAGTAGTTCAGTAAGTTTCCTTAAATAGTGTAATTCATCTCTCCGACTTCTCAAAGCAACATGAAGCTCTGGACCATATTCTTCTAAAGCAGCTTGCTGTAAAAACTCTGTATTTTTTACTATAAATGGAGAGTAAAAATAAATATTGAAACAAGTTAGGCAACATTAAATAACTTCAGTCATTTCCACTAACAAATAGAAAAGCATCTAACCTATTCATTCCTTTCCAACTCTCTTTTCCAATATGTACGCTACAGGGAAATTTTTCTGTGCTGGAAGTTTGTTTATTTTGCAATAAATTGGCAAATGAACCCTTTTCAAACAAGAATTTAAGCTCATGTTTCTATATTTTATAACTTAAAATAACAGCAAATGATTTTTTTAAAACACAAAAAAACTAGCACATGTAAGAATTTTGTTACGAAATATTATATTTTGTTCAACTTACACACATACACAAAACAACAAAAAAAATCCTACTCCAAATTCCTTAATTGCACCTGTTTTCACATCAGTTTCACCCAGGTAACCTTTTAAAGCAATTATACTGTTAAAATATTCCCCCTGCAGACAGACAAAATGAACTTCCCGTGGCTGAAGAACTCAAATTTAAAACAGAACAGGCAGCCATGAGTGGAGGAGGAAGTGGTCACCGTTTTCAGAAAGTTGTTGTAAAACTATCACAGGACCTCTCTTTCCACAGGACCTCTCTTTCCACAATCAAACCAAGCCAGTCCTGTTTTTGGAGCCAAGAAAAGAAAAACTGGCTAGACGCTCTCTCTCCAACCAGCTCTTTGGAAAAATATCTAACAGAGACTTCGGGTTTGGGAAACGAACCAATCAGAGCTTATCACCATCCAATCATGCCTCAACCATATCAACCAATCAGGACTCAGCTGCACCGACCAATCAGAACTAAGTATGTTTCAACCTTTTATTTACATGAACAGACCTAACTGGGAACTTTCCTCTATAAAATCCAAAACCCCTCTTTGCTCTGTGGCACAAAACCTTTGTTTTACTGAAAGCTGCATCTCCCTTGTTTAAAAACAGCTCACTGGAATAAATTTCCTCCAAAATTTCTTTTCAGAGAACATGTGTTCACAATAGAAAGCTCTGGATCCTCCGCCCAGAGCACAGGACATGAGAAGTATAAAACTGTATCAGGTAGAAGTCCATGAACAGATAAATTTCTTAATAAATATTAACTGATTATAAAAGTTGTATTAACGGAAAGTTTTTTTTTAAAAGCCAGGCACTAAACTAATATATATATATGTATATATATATATTTTTTTTTTTTTAGTTGTAGTCTCACTCCGTCGCCCAGACCGGAGTGCAGTGGCCGCTCCCAGCCACCGCAGCCTCGCCTGCTGGGCTCCGGCGATCCTTCCGCCTCAGCCTTCCCAGTAGCCGGAATTACAGG
Organism: Cephalopachus bancanus; assembly: GCA_027257055.1. Taxonomy (NCBI): domain Eukaryota; kingdom Metazoa; phylum Chordata; class Mammalia; order Primates; family Tarsiidae; genus Cephalopachus; species Cephalopachus bancanus. Next base: position 3,203,725 of record JAPVLO010000140.1, read on the forward strand.
CGCGCGCTCCCACGCCCGGCTGATTTTTTGATTTATCGTAGAGATGAGGTCTCGCCAAGTTGCCCAGGCAGGTCTCGAACCCGTGGGCTCAGGCAACCCACTCACCTCAGCCTCCCAAAGGCGCGGGATGACAGGCTGAGCCACCGAGCCCGGCTTAAACTAATATTTTAAAACATGAAAATTTTCTCCTTTTTTAAATCTCAAAAGACTTAAATTGAAAGGACAAGTCATGTTTTCCCCTTTCTGCACTTTGTGCAGTTTTCAAATCATGGAGTCTGTGTAGGAAATTTAACCCTAATTCAATGGTATTTATTTTATAACTATGTCCTTCTATTTTTAATGAAAGAAAATGAAAGTATGTTCACAAAAAATAAGTCAATATATGCACTCTTTTTTTTTGAGTCAGAGTCTCATTCTGTTACCCAAGCTGGTGGCAGTGGCACACTCATGGCCACCACAGCCTCAACCTGATGGGCTCAGACGATCCTTCTGTCTCAGCCTTCCAAGTAGCTAGAACTGTAGGCATGCGCCACCAAGCCCGGCTAATTTTTTGATTTACTGTGGTGACGAGGTCTCACCATGTTGCCAAGGCTCGTCTCGAACCCCTGAACTCAGGCAATCCTCTCACCTCCGCCTCCCAAAGTGCTGGGATTACAGGCGTGAGCCACTGCACCTGGCTAATACATGCATTCTAACAGTGTGTGCACTGAGATGGAGCAGGGACTCCTCTTAGCAGCCTGCAGGCCCACCAGTCCCCCTCAAGCGTGTAAATAAAGACAGATTTTTGACTACTTGCAAGGGAAATTCCAGGTATCTAGTTAGCCCTGCACCAACAATTAGAAAAGTGAATGAGTAACCCGCAAAACAAGAAAATAACACTAGCCTGGGCAACATACCAAGACCTCAATTCTACAAAAAATTTAAAAATTAGCTAGTGGGGTGGCACACGCCTGTAGTCCTAGCCACTAGGGAGGCTGAGGCAGGATTGCTTGAGCCCAGGAGGTGGATGTTGTGGTGAGCCACGATGCCCCACTGCACTCCAGCCTGGGTGACAGAGACAGACTCTGGCTCAAAATAAACAAGTAAATAACTTAAACAACAATCGCCACCCAAGTAAAAAAATATCTTGACATAAGCTCTTGAGTTGTCTTTCAGAAACCCAGACCTCCACCACATAGAAAATGCCAACTACTATCTATCACACAGACCTCTGACATGGAGGAGCTGAGGCCTGAATTCAGACAGATTTTTTTATTCTAAATTTCTTCCTGGCCAGGCTCGGTAGCTCAGCCTGTAATCCCAACACTTTGGGAGGCAGAGGGGAGCAGACTGCCTGAGCCCGTGGGTTCGAGACCAGCCTGGGCAACTTGGCGAGACCTCATCTCTACAATAAATCAAAAATAAGAGCGCGCTTATAGCTCCAGCCACTTGGAAGGCTGAGGCAGAAGGATTGCTGGAGCCCAGCAGGTCGACACTGGGGTGGTCGTGAGCGTGCCACTGCACTCCAGCCTGGGCGCCAGAGTGAGACTCTAACTTCAAAAAAAAATTTCTTCCGGCTGGGCTCGGTGGCTCAGTCTGTAATCCCAGCACTTTGGGAGGCTGAGGTGAGTGGATTGCCTGAGCCTGCGGGTTTGAGACCCGCTTGAGCAGCGAGACCTCATCTCTACAATAAATCAGAAAATCAGCCAGGCGTGGTAGCGCAATGCCTATAGTTCCAGCTACTCGGAAGGCTGAGGCGGAAGGATCGCGGGAGCCCAGCAGGTCGAGGCTGCGATGGCTGGGAGCGGCCACTGCACTCCAGTCTGGGGGACAGAGTGAGACTCCAACTCAAAAAAAAAAAAAAAAAATTTCTTCCTGGGGAGCCTGAGTCACCCTATAAGCCAAACTTTAACATTACTTAATGCTGACACTAAGTTTTAAACAAAGCCTTGCTTCCTTAACCAAATGCAAATCAAAGAATCTCTGAAAACAACTATGACTTTTAAGCCCTCACTTCAAAATATCCCACCTTTCTAGGCCGGACCAACATATAACCCCCACGTATTGACTTAACAATTTTTCCTGTAACTTCTGCTTTCCTGAAATGCACCCCTGCTTTAAAAAACCCTCAGCTGATTGCAGGGGCTCACGCCTATAATCCAGTACTTTAGGAGGCTGAGGTTAGAATTGCCTGAGACCACAGGTTCAAGACCAGCCTGGGCAACATGGCAAGACCTTGTCTCTACAATAAATCAAAAAAATTAGCTGGGCGTGGTGGCGCGCGCCTCTAGTCCCAGCTACATGAAAGGCTGAAGCAGAAGGATCACCGAGTCCAGCAGGTTGAGACTGCGGTGGCCGTGAGATACCACTGCACTCCAGCCTGCGAAATGGAGTGAGCCTCTGACTCAAAAAGAACAAAAGCCTTGCTTACAAGCCATCAAGGGAGTTCCAGGTCTTGCTTGGTTCCATGCAACAAATGCTTCACTTTCTCTCACTGCAAATCCCAGCGTCAGTATCTGGCTTTTTCAACACACCGGGCCAGTGGACCCAAGTCTGGTTAGTAACCTTACTAAGAAAGCATATGAAGGCTACCTATGGTACTAAAGCACAATTGGCAAAGAACCTGGATTTTTATAAGAAGTGCATTTTAAATTATTTGTCAAGCATTTTCCCCCCATAAAATTGGGGCATGGGCCTTTTAGAAATTTATATCGTGAGCATTTAAAATCAGATTTAGAAGATTTAAAATCAAAAGACTAAGCTGTGCTAACTACTCTGCCCATTTACTGATATGATTTTGAACAAATGATATAATTACTTTAAGCCTCAAACTCTACATCAATAAATAGTTATTAATACCGAAAAGTCATCATATAATATACCGAGGGTGCCAAAAAAAATGTATACACATTTTAAGAGATATTTGTCATAATGAGAAGTGGCTGGATGCTGATGGCAATCACTTTGAGCAACTCTTGTAATTGTAAAAGTCAAACACAACTTGTATTAATTTTGTTACTGGCATATATTGAGTATTACAATTTTAATACCTTTTTTCCCTTGCTTAATGTGTATATATATTTTGGCACCCTCTGTATCTAAGTAATTATAATATTTGGTATCATTAAGCATTCATATATAATACGTAAATTAAACCACTAGACTGGAATCTACTCAGCATCTGTCAGCTATAAGGAATTTTTGTAGTCTAGGTGATAAAAAAAATGAATCAGGCAAAACATTAAAGGGGAGGAACGCTATAACTAAGATTATAAGCAAAACAGAGATGCCAGAGACAAAGCATGGATTAATCCCCACTAATCACCAATATATCCAATGCCCTATCAGTTGGCAGTTTTCAGACATACAAGGAAAGGTCCTCAGACTCTGTGATGAAGAGGTATCTTCAGGCTGAAAGACTAAAATAAGGCCCTTCTGCACAATCATCGCTAAATTTAAGTTAAGCCAATGTTTACACTGTGTTCAACATTTCTAAGAACCATGGATATATTCCCATAGACAACTGCTACATAATGCCTATTCTCAAGAGGCAGATTAAGCAAAGAACATCAAGAGAGTAAGGATAACATTGGATGAAGAGATGAACCTCTATTTCCTGAATTATGCTCAACTGTGGGGCCAAATGATTTAGAAAACAAATTCATACAAGTCTACCTAACTCACTGTCATGATATTTAAAACAATGGAATCTTAGAATACAATGAGAACCCTCCTAATTCTCTGGCCTTTCACTTCTGTGAATTTCATTAATTACAATATTAGTGAATCCAATCTAGCATTTTATGGTAACTATAATTGAGGATTTTTTTTTTTACACGAACAGTAGCAAATTAGTAACCCCTCTCTTGCAAAGATTCAACAATAAATTTCAAACTAGGCTGTTCATACATGTAACATCATTCTCATAGAGACAAAATGATTTGAGAAACTTACTGAAGATCAATTCAACTAAAAATAAAAATATGATGCTATTTACTCACAGACTAGAGTTTCTGGCCTCTTTTGTTGCCTTTAGAACAAAATTAAAACTCTATTAAAAGCCGGGCTCGGTGGCTCAGCCTGTAATCCCGCGCTTTGAGAGGCTGAGGCGAGTGGACTGCCTGAGCCAGCGGGTTCAAGACCCTCCTGGGCAACTTAGCGAGACCTCATCTCTACAGTAAATAAAAAAATCAGCCGGGCATGGTAGCGCATGCCTGTAATTCCAGCTACTCGGAAGGCTGAGGCAGAAGGATCACTGGAGCAGGTTGAGGCTGCGGTGGCCAGGAGCGGCCACTACACTCCAGTCTGGGCGACTGAGTGATACTCCAATTAAAAAAAAAAAAAAACTCTATTAACATTACTTTTCCCCTCACTCATATAGTGGACCTTGAACATCCAACGTAATACTATAAGAAAAGGACTGACAGTGGTGGGAAACTATGGGGGGGAGGGGAAAGGAGATGGGATTAATGGTAGCCAGTATCTGTCTGGGGACAGGGAGACACCTCTTATCAACAAGGGTGCCTGAACGAAGCATATTTGTATACCTAACCCTTAACTGTGCCCCACAATATCAAAATAAAAAATATTGATTATTAGAAAAAAAAAACTTTTCCTGCACATAAACTTACAAATGTTTATAGCAGCTTTATTTATAATTGCCAAAAACTGTAAGAAACTAAGATGTGACCTTTAATAGGTAAATAGATAAAGTGTGATATATCTATACAATGAAATATAACTGAGTAATAAAAATGAGTTATTAAGCCATTAAAAAAAGGAGGAGCCTTAAATGCATACTGTCAAGTAAAAGAAGCCAGTCTGAAACATACTGTACGATTCCAACTATATAACATTCTGAAAAAGTCAAAACCGTAGAGACAGTCAAAGATCAGTGGTTGTCAGGGGTTCTTAGAGGAAGAAGGGATGAACAGGCAAACCACAGGGGATTTTTAGGGCAATGCAACTATTCAGTATGCTACTATAATGGTGAATATATGATTATACATTTGTCAAAATCCACAGAATATACAATATAAAGAGTAAAACCTAATGTAAACTATAGACTTAATAACAATGTATCAAAACTGGTACATCAATTATAACCTACCAAATAATGCAAGATGTCAATATTAAGAAAAAAGAGGAGTATATAAGAACTCACTATATTTTCTGCTCAATTTTTCTGAAAACTTGAAAATGTTCTAAAAACTCAAACCTCTAATTAAAAAAATTTCTTCCCTATATTTTCTTCTGACAAAAAAGTAGCCTTTACAAAATGACTGCAACAAAGATACTACATTCTAGTGGGTTTTTGCCAATGACAGGACAATAAGGTTAATTTCAAAGTCAAATTTTTTAACTTAACAATTAAGGTATATGTACTCCAACTCTTCCACACTCATTCCTTTTTTTTTCCTTCTCCTATTCAGAGTCTCACTCTGTCACCCAGGCTGGAGTGCAGTGGCACTCTCATGGCCACCATAGCCTCCCCTGTTGGGCTCAGGTGATCCTTCTGCCTCAGCCTTCCAAGTAGCTGAAACCACAGGCATGTGCCATCACACCTGGCTAATTTTTTGATTTATTGTAGAGCTGAGGTCTTGCCATGTTGCACAGGCTGGTATTGAATCCAGGGGCTGAGGCAATCATCTGCCTCTGCCTCCCAAAGTGCTGGGATTATAGGCGTGAGCTACCATGCCCAACCCATTCCTTTTTTAAAACTTTTTTTTTTACTTATTATAAGATGAACACAGAATAATTTTTAAACATACAATTAGGCCGGCTTGGTGACTTGTCTATAATCCCAGCACTTTGAGAGGCCGAGGCGAGTGGACTGCCTGAGCCCACGGGTTCGAAACAAGCTCAGGTAACTTAGCGAGACCTCATCTCTACGAATCCTGTTGTAAACTGCACATGCAGGGATCTAGGTTGAGAATCTAATGCCTGCTGATCTAAGGTAGCACTGAGGTAGCGATGCTAGTGCTGGGAAGTGGCTGCAAATACAGATTAACATTAGCAGTGAGGTTTGACTACACAGAGACCATAATATATCAATTGCTTACTTACGGACACATAATAAAACCCCACTAGTGGGTGACAAGTGAGTTGATGTACTTCAATTGTACAGCTGTATCTGGTGGCAGGCATTAAGTCAGAATCCGACACTTATTTTAGTGTGTGCATGGCCCACCCATTATTCTATTGACTACTTCCATCAATGCTTCTTTTTGTTGTTGTTGTTATGGTGAGTTGTATAATTCATTACATATGACAATGCAATAATAATAGAAATAAAGCACACAATAAACGTTATGCCTTGAATCATCCAGAAACCATTCGCCCCGTCCGTGGAAGAATTGTTTTCCATGAAAGCGGTCCCTGTTGCCAATAAGGTTGGGGAACTGCTGAAGTAGAGCATAGAAGTAATTTTTTTTAAAAAAGAAACATTTTGTCTTGACCTTAGGGCAAGAAAAGTCCCCCCAAAAATTCCACACGTTCAATCACAAAACATTATTTTGGGCACAGTGGCTCAAGCCTGTAATCCCAGCACTTTGGGAGGCCAAGGCAGAAAGATTGCTGTGTTTGAGACCAGCCTAGGCAACAGAGTGAGATCTCATCTCTACTCAAAAATCAGCTGGGCATGGTGGCACATGCCTGTAGTCCCGGCTACTAGGGAGGCCTAAGGATCACCTGAGCCCAGGGGGTGGAAGCTGTGGCGAGCTGTGATTATGCTGATGAGAGAGAGAGACAGAGAGAGAGAGAGAGAGAGAGAAAGAAAGAATGATTGAGACATTTACTGAACATATATGCTATGTGTAAATCATGACAGTAACAAGGACAGCAACATACAGTTTAGATGACATGGCAGAGTCACTATTTTTTTTTTATAGAGAGATAACATGAGAAATGTGATATTGTGAAATCAACATGGTAGCAGTATACAGGATGGGCTTGAATGGGTCAAAACTATTGAAATCATTAAGGAGAAAAGGGATGGGATGTGAAAGATCCCTCAGAGAAGTAAACTATCATTCAAAGATAAGAAAGTATCTAAAAGTATAACTGTATTTTAATTTTCAAAGATTCTTGAGCTTTCACACTTACAAACTACTATTAACAAACTACTAAAGTGAAAGGGATTTCACTTTAAAATACTCTCACAGCATCCAATATTTCAGGTGAAACTTGGTATATAAACATAAAATCACTCAAACTGTAGTAGAAAACTGTACCTTTCTGTCTTGCTTTAACTATCACTTCGATATGCTTCATTGCTGCTTTTAATAGTTTCTTGGTTATGATAGATGGAATATCCACCTAGAAAAATTTAACATTAAAATAACACATTTAAAATAATTTTCACTATGTTCAATGGCAGGTATACTACAATTAGAATACTAGAGCATATCTTAAAAATTAAAGGTATTATTAAGAATCTGTCAAAAATATAACTTAAAACACCTTATATTCCTGGATCATACTAACTATAACATTAGACTTTATTTTTTTACCACAGTATTGAAAATGTATCTTAACAAACATACCTTAAATATTAAATTTTTCCCATAAAATAATTATTACTGCTTGGTTTCTTTTTGTGTTGTTTTAACTTACCACCCCTTTCAACCAGTAAAATTGTATTTACTAAGAAGCTACTTGAAAATGAACTTTTTAAATCAGCTTACAAGATAAATCTTGGTTTTAAGATATGCACACATCCTACTTTAGAATAAAATTAAGTTCCATCATTCCCCACAGACATTTTCCTTTTCTTTTTTTTGAGTCAGAGTCTCACTCTGTCGCTCAGGTTGGAGTGCAGTGGCACACGGCTCACGACCACCACAGCCTTCCAAGTAGCTGGAATTACAGGCATGCGCCACCATGTTCAGCTAATTTTTTTACTTTATTGTAAAGATGAGGTCTCACCATGTTACCTAGGTTGGTCTCAAACCCATGGGCTCAGGCAATCCTCTCACCTCAGCCTCCCAAAGTGCTAGGATTACAGGTGTGAGCCATCAGGCCCGGCCACAAACATTTTTCAACCTAAGCCGGAAGCTGCAGAGACCATGGTAGGTTAGTGAGGAAGGGTTAAATATATGCATACACAGAAAAGAGGAAAAGAAAAAAAATCACAAATATAATAAATTATCAAAAAGCATATTTATTAAACGTCAACAGCCTTATCTCTACCATAATACTTAATACATTATATCTTCCCTTTATTAAGGGCATGAGAGAATTCCATCACAATAGTGCCAACTTTTCGCTGGGCACCATGGCTTATGCTTGTAATTCCAGCACTTTGGGAGGCTAATGTGGGAGGAATGCTTGAGCCCAGGAGTTCGAGACCAGACTGGGCAACATGGTGAAACCCTACCTCTACAAAAAATTGAAAAATTAACCAGATGTGGTGATGCACACCTGCTGTCCTAGCTACTCAGGAGGATCATGTGAGCTCAGATCAAGGCTCCAGTGAGCAATGATCATGTCACTGCACTCCAGTCTAGGCAACAGAGAGAGGCTTTGTCTCTTTAAAAAAATAAAAATAGCCGGGCTCGGTAGCTCAGCCTGCAATCCCGCGCCTTTGGGAGGCTGAGGTGAGTGGATTGCCTGAGCCCGCGAGTTCGAGACCCGCCTGGGCAGGCGAGACCTCATCGCTACAATAAAATCAAAAAATTAGCTGGGCGTGGTAGCGCGCACCTATAATTCCGGCTACTCGGAAGGCTGAGGCGGAAGGATCGCTGGAGCCTGGCAGGTCGAGGTTGTGGTGGCCGGGAGCGGCTGCTGCACTCCAGTCTGGTCGACAGAGTGAGACTCCAACTCAAAAATAAATAAATAAATAAAATTTAAAAAATAAAAATAAAGCCGGGCTCGGTGGCTCAGCCTGTAATCCCGCGCTTTGGGAGGCTGAGGCGAGTGGATTGCCTGAGCCCGTGGGTTCGAGACCTGCCTGGGCAACTTGTCGAGACCTCATCTCTACAATAAAGCAAAAAATTAGCTGGACGTGGTAGCGCGCACCTGTAGTTCCAGCTACATGGAAGGCTGAGGCGGAAGGATCGCCGGAGCCCAGCAGGTCGAGGCTGCGGTGGCCGGGAGCGGCCACTGCACTCCAGTCTGGGTGACAAAGTGAGACTCCGACTCAAAAAAATAAAAAAATTAAAAAATAGTGAGCTGGGCATGGTGGCTCAAGTCTGTAATTCCAGCACTTTCAGAGGCCAAGGCAAGAGGACTGCCTGAGCTGGGGGTTTGAGACCAGCCTGGGCAACTTGGCAACACTTTGTCTCTACAATAAATCAAAAAATAAGCCAAGAGTGGTGGCTCATGCCTACTAGCTTCTAGCTACTTAGAAGGCCGAGGCAGAAGGATTACCTGAGGCCAGCAGGTCGAGGTTGCAGTGGCTGTGAGCATGCCACTACACTCCAGCCTGGGCGATAGAGTGAGACTCCAACTCAAAAAAAAAAAAAAAGTGTTAACTTTTCAATTCACTTTAAATTCTTATTAAGGAAGAGTTCAAAATACCAGGGTGATAAGTCTCTAAGTATGATGGAATCTAAACCCCCAAATTTTAGTAATTTGCTGATAAAACCCAGAACAAAAGATCAAACATGGTCAATAAGAGGGGATATTCTAGCTAGTATTATGCCTCCTTGCAAAATAACATTACATTTCATTTATCCTTGGACACTTGATATTCAGTGATATTACTTTCTTTTTTATTTTATTTTAAACATGTGTGGCACAATTAAGGATTAGGTATATAAGTGGTATCGTACAGGTAGAGTTTGGGCCTCCCTTGAGTCCCCACTTGGCCTGGTTTGAGATCAGGTACCCTTATTGATGCTGTATGCCCCCTACCCCCAATCCCCTGGCAATTTCCCATACTGGCAATCCCTTTCTTACAGTATTATGATAAATGTTCAGTCTGCTTATGAGTGAGAGCATGTGGCACTCAATTATTTGTTTCTGTGATAGATCACTGAGGAATATAGACTTTAAATCCACCCAGGTTGCTGCGAAGTCCGTAATTTTGTCCTCCTCTATGGCTGCATGGTATTCCATTGTGTACATATGTACCACAATTTTTTCATCCAGTCCAGTTTCGATGGGCAGCACGGTTGGTTCCATGTTTTTGCTATTATGAATAGTGCTACAGTGTGCAGGTATCATTTTGTAGAATATACCTCTGGGTATATTCCCAGAAGGGGGATTGCTGAGTCCTATGGAAGGTCAATTTCTAGCTCTTTTAGGAATCGCTACACTGTTTTCCATAGAGGTTGGACTAGTTTGCATTCCCACCAACAGTGCAGAAGTATTCCCTTTTCTCTGCATCCTCCCCAGCATCTGTTGTTTTTTGCTTTATTAATTAACGATGACCATTCTTACTGGAGTTAGGTGGTAACTAAATGTGACTCTGATTTACTTTTCTATGATGATTAGTGAGACTGAGCATTTTTTTCATGTGTCTGTTGACTGCTCACAGGTCTTCTTCTGAGAAGTGTCTATTCATGTCTTTTATCCACTTTTTATAAATCACTTTCCTATTTATCAAATAAGATTTTTTTAGTTTCCAAATATTTCATAAAATCTTGATACTCATGAAAATTTTCATTTGTAAGTTCCATTTAAGGGACTTCAGGTCAGAATTTAAATGGTAAGACAATGAGCTTGTCACTAAACTTAGATTTTTAAAAAATTGTAAACCTTTGATTATTTGTTTTCATTATCACCAAATGTCCAATTTTTATTATTCAGGCAATGGTATCAAGGATGGAACATTGTAGAAGAATAAGATGATACAAGCCTAATCTTTTGTCCATAAACTACCTCTAAAACTTTTGGCATAATTACTAACTTTCTACAAGATGGATATAATAATGGATATTTATCTTCCAGGACAATGACGTAGATAAAATGAGAAGAAAAAAATATATATGGAGAAACTGGAGCCTCATACACTGCTGGTATGAATTTAAATGATGCAGCCACTTTGGAAAACAGTTCAGCAGTTCCTCAAAGTGTTAAACACAGAGTCACTATTTGATCTAGCAATTACATTACTATGTATATACCCAAGGTAAATGAAAATACATCCAACAACAACAACAACAAAAAACTCGTACACAAATGCTCATAGGTGCACAAAAGACAAAAGTAGAAACAATCCAAATGTCTATCCACGGATGAATGGATAAACAAATTGTGGTATGTCCATACAATGGACTATTATTCAGCCATAAAAAATGAAGTACTGATACATACTACAACATGATGATGTGGATGAATCTTGAGAACATTATGCTAAGTGTAAGAAACTAGTAATAAAAGACCACATATTGTATGACTCCATTTATATAAACTGTCCAAAATAGACAAATCAACAGACAGGAAGTCGATTTGTGCTTAGTTAGCGCTGAGGGGATAGGAAGGTCGGGGATTGTGGCTAAAGGGTACAAGTTTCCATGCTAGGTGTGATGGCTCATGCCTGTAACCCTAGCACTTTGGGAGGCAGAGGCAAGGCCAGGGACTCCAGCCCAGCCCAGGCGACTTGGCCAGACCTCGTCTCCACAATAAATCAAGAAATTAGCCGGGCGTGGTGGCATGCTCCTACGGTTCCAGCTGTTTGGAAGGCTGAGATGGAAGGATCGCCTGAGCCCAGCAGGTTGAGGCTGCAGTGGCCATGAATGTGCCACTGAACTCCAGTCTGGGTAATAGAGTGAGACTCTAACTCAAAAAAAAAAAGGTGTATGCTTTCTTTCCAGGTGATGAAAATGTTCTAAAATTGATTGTAGTGATGGTTGTACAACTCTGAATATGCTAAAAAGCCACTGAATTTTACACTTTTTAAATGATTATTATTATTTTAATTCAGGGTCTCGCTCTGTCACCCAGACTGGAGTCGTGGCAGGATCACAGCTTACTGAAGCCTTGAAATCTTGGGCTGAAGGGATCCTCCCTCCTCAGTCTCCCAAGTAGCTGGGACTGCAGGCACATGCCACCAGGCCTGACTAACTTTTTAATTTTTTTGTAGAGACGAGGTCACTATGTTGCTCAGGCTGTTCTCAAACTCCTGGGCTCAGCCTCTCAAAGTGCTGGGATTACAAGCATGAGCCACTGTGCCTGGCTGAACTGTATACTTTAAATGGGTAAATTGCAGGGTATATAATTTATATCTCAATAAAGCTGTTATCAAAATGCATATATATATATATAAAACCCCATGAGGTGCTATTATTTTAGAATCTACTAATCCATCTCCAAGTCCAAAACAGGATTCTTCTATCAATTAATGCATATTAACTAATTCACTGTAATATAGCAATCAAAATCAATTTTGATAAATTAATTTTATTTGACTTATTTTAAATTGTAATTTAAATGTTTTATCATTAACCAATTGATATTTCTGTTTTTTATTTTTATTTTTTTAAGAAACAAGGTCTTGGGCAACTCTTTGGGGTCCCCTCTCACTGTGGGAGCTTCTCTGTCCTCTCAATAAATCCTGCTTTCTAAAAAAAATAAATAAATAAGATTTAAAAAAAAAAAGAGCGAGAGACAAGGTCTTGCTATGTTGCCCAGGCTGGTCTTGAATTCCTGGCCTCTAGTGATCTTCCCACCTCAGCCTCCCAAATTGCTGGGATTACAGGCATAAGCCACTCACCCAACCTGATATTTCTTATTAAACTTTTATTCTACTTGAATATCTATTATGTGATAATTACCTCAGAATCTTTTTTAAACAATGTAATTACTCTTTATCAGCTTTTTAAAAAATGATAAATTCTCATCCAGATATTTTCTAAATTAACAAATAAAAAGAAGAGCATGGAAAGAACTACACTTCAGCGTCATCCCACCACGTCAATGAGTTAACAGTGACAAGGACAGATATGCCCTTCATATACATATTAACAGGCTTTAATATCTGAGCTTTGTTTTTGAAGTGAAAAAATATCGTACATATTATCCAGCCTTTTCCACTTGACTAGTCAAGATAAATATCTTCCTATGAAAATAAGTATTAATCAGCCGGGTGTAACAGCACGCGCCTGTAATTCCGGCTACTCAGATGGCTGAGGCGGAAGGATCGCCGGGGCCCAGCAGGTCGAGGCTGCGGTGGCCGGGAGCGGCCACTGCACTCCAGTCTGGGCAACAGAGTGAGACTCCGACTCAAAAAAAAAAAAAAACATTGGTGAGTATAGGTATTTTTAAGTCTTAATAAAGATTTCTAAACTGTACCCAAGTTCACGAGTTATACCAATCTGGGTTCGCATTTCTTTGCCTACTTCCACACCATTACCATTGTTAGTTTTTTTTTTTAATTTTTATTTTAAAGATGCGAGGTATAATACAGGGTTGGGTTATCTTTCCCAATCTAATAGGTAAAAGAATGATATCTCATTTAAAGATTACATGTATTTGAAGTGAGACAACATATTTAAAAGTGTTCACTAGCCATTTTATATTTTTCTTTTGTGAACTGCTCATTCATATTTTCTGCACATCTTTTCTACAGTGTTTAAGTATAGCGTTCATTTTTCAAATAGGTAAGAAACATTTAACCAGACTAATCTTTATTTCATTACTAGTGGAAGTGATATTATCTATTAAATCATTGTCAACATATTCAAAACTATTAAACTGACAAAGAGGCAAGGGTGTGTGTCTACAGCAAATGTACTACAAATATACAGGCAAAGATCCAAATACATACAAAATATGGCTTACAAATTTATTTTATTTAATGTTATTTTATTTTATTTTTGAGTTGGAGTCTCACTCTGTCGCCCAGACTGGAGTGCAGTGGCCGCTCCCGGCCACCGCAGCCTCGACCTGCTGGGCTCCGGCGATCCTTCCGCCTCAGCCTTCCAAGTAGCTGGAATTACAGGCATGCGCTACCACGCCCGGCTGATTTTTTGATTTATGGTAGAGATGAGGTCTCGCTGCCTAGGCGGGTCTCGAACCCGCGGGCTCAGGCAATCCACTCACCTCAGCCTCCCAAAGGCGCGGGATTACAGGCTGAGCCACCGAGCCCGGCTACAAATTTATTTTAAAAGTAGATCATATGGCCAGGCTCAGTGGCTCAGCCTGTAATCCCACGCTTTGGGAGGCCGAGGTGAGTGGATTGCCTGAGCCCACGGGTTTGTGACCTGTCTGGGCAACTTGGCGAGACCTCATCTCTACAATAAAGCAAAAGATTAGCCAGGCGTGGTAGTGCACGCCTGTAGTTCCAGCTACTTGGAAGGCTGAGACGGAAGGACCGCCGGAGCCCAGCAGGGCGAGGCTGCGGTGGCCAGGAGGGTGCCACTGCACTCCACTCTGGGCAACAGAGTGAGACTCCAACTCAAAGAAAAAAAAAAAAAAAAAAAGGTCATAGGCCAGGTATGGTGGTTCACACCTGTAATCCCAGCACTTTGGGCGGCAGAGATGAGAGGACTGCCTGAGATTATGGGTTCGAGATCAGCCTGGGCAACTTGGCGAGACCTCATCTCTACAATAAATCAAAATATTAGCTGGGCGTGGTGGCACATGCCTGTGGTTCCAGCTACTTGGAAGTCTGAGGCAGAAGGATCGCCTAAGCCCTGTAGGTCGAGGCTGCGGTGGCCTGAGGGTGCCACTGCCCTCCAGCCTGGGTGACAGAGTGAGGATCCAACTCAAAAAAAAAAAAAGTAGATCATAATCATTGTCATTTACTTAATGACTTTTCATGGCTATGTAAAATTCTATAGTTAGAATTCATTACATGTATTAAACTAACAATCCTATCACTGAACATGAGTTTTTAAGTTTTATGTATAAGTTATACTGCAATAAATCTAACTGGAATATGACTTTTTTTCTATGGCTCTTTTCTAATTTCCACAAACCAAAATAACCAAGAATTAAAATTAAAGAAAGTAAAACTGATCAATGGATCAAAAGTAATTCAGTAATTTTTTAACCTAAAAAAGTAAGAAATATAGAAAAAACAAATACACATAGTATAGTAAAATAAGATTAAAATAATCTCTTTCATAATGATAAAGCCCCACATTCCCAAATTTCTCATTATGAATATATACCTTGTGAATCCTTCGTATTAAAACAGATGCAAAAAACCGTAATGTTATTCTCAATTCATCAACAAAGGATTCGTCATCTGTCACATCCCTTCAATTGAGAAAAACAAACATTTAGAAGTTCAGAAAAAGACGGTTTCACCATCTAGAAACTAAAGAAAAAATTTCCTCTTTTTTCCCACTTACGCTATTTTTCCTTTTTTAATTTATAAATCATGCATTCCCTTGTGGAATACAAGAAAGATACAAAACAAAAACAAAAACAAAACAAATCTCTCCCATTATTCTAGTACCAACACATAATTGCTACTAAGTAAACTGTAATATATATTTCCTTATCGACATACACATGTCCACAGTCTTATTTTAACAAAGCTTGGATCACTTTGTTTTGTTTTCTTCCCTAACCCTCGAAACCTGTGAAAATACTTAGATCACTTTGTAAGCATCATCAAAGACATTAAAAAAAAAAAAAAACAGCAAATAATTTTGGAGAAGAAATAAAATTAAATACAAAATTTTAAATTAGTTTAAAATACTCATAAAATACTAATATAAAATAATTATAAAAGTGTGCTCTATTCAAAAAAGAAAATGAACTGAAATTTACACATTTAAAACAGAAACTTTGCCAATCTTCATCTGAGGGGCTACTTTTTCATTTTCCTGACATTTTGAGGTCCTCAGAATAAGGCTTCTTCCCTAACCAAAGGCGAGCAAGACTGGTGATGTCCTGAACTTTAAGATGGTGCCAATCACGAAGGCCCTTGGCAAAGTAAGGAGGAAAGTCCTTATTTAGGACTCTTAGTCCCAGAAAGGTGAGTATTTCAGCATCCTAGTTACACTGAGGAGAAAATACATACTTGAGCAACCAAAAATATAGCCAGATTTTACAGTGGAAGACTCATTATGCACAAGCTGGGGAAAGTAAGGAATTCTTTACAAAAGGTCTTACCATCAGCTTTAATTAAATGGCAAATGTCTGATGTTTAAGACAGAGTCCAATATAAAAAAATAACTGACCCATCTTTCCAGGAAAATATGGCATGCAAGCTGGATATTAGATTTGTTTTAACACACTCTGGATAAATTCAACTGGTATAATTTTATTAAATTAGAAAATTCAAAATATACTGAATCAAATTAAAGCAGATTTCATTAAACATTACATCTATAAATCATATAGGCGTAAGTGTTCAAATATATATGAAACACATGACACTTATTTGAGAAAATGCATATTTATTAAATGACGTAGTTGGAACTTCTCTTTGATTCCCAAACTAGATGTTTTTTTCTTTTTTTCAGATCTAGAGTATTTTCTACATGTTGGGAGACACTGGGCCCTTTTAGATACATATGATATACCAAAAACAAAGTTACTTAGGAAAAATCATTAATTTTCCTACCGAAAACTACTGAAGTTATTCTTCAATTTAATGGCATATTGAATATAGATTTTCCCTCCCAAAGGTACAGTTAATTTAAATGGGAAAACTGTATACGAAATTATTAAGTTACTACATTTAGGAGTGATAAAGTCTACAAGTCACTTTTCTTTCAAAAAGTAGTATCAGTTTTCTTCCCTTTAGTATCACCAAATTATTATTATTATTATTATTATTATTATTATTATTATTATTATTATTCTTGAGCTGGAGTCTCACTCTGTCGCCCAGACTGGAGTACAGTGGCCGCTCCCAGCCACCGCAGCCTCGACCTGCTGGGCTCCAGCAATCCTTCCGCCTCAACCTTCCAAGTAGCTGGACTACAGGCGCGTGCCACCACACCCGGTTAATTTTTTGATTTATTGTAGAGACGAGGTCTCACCAAGTTGCCCAGGCGGGTCACAAGTATCACCAAATTACTAATTGACTACTGCCTATATTGATGGTTCTTAACTAGACTGCCTTCCAGGTAGCATCTGGCAATACCTAAAGACAGAGCAAATGGGAAGAGGTCAGGGCTGCTGCTAAAAATTGCATGATGCACAGTGCAGTCCCCACAGCAAAGAATTATTTGGCCTGAAATGTGAACAGTGACAAAGCTGAGCAATCCGGGACAATCCTGAAAATACATCATTAACACGTTTTACTTAATGGTATTCACTATATCAAGGAAAAAAATATCGTATAGAAAGGACATACCTGTACCATGGATAAACAAAGTTTTCCAACACTAATTCAAGAACCTGCATAAAAATAATTTTAAAGAAAATAATAATTAATTCTTAGAAAAAAAAATAAACTATATTACCAAGAGCCAATGTTAACATCACAAATAATGATAGTAAGATACTTTCACATGACAAAACGTATATCTCAACCGTACGTCCTTGTGAAGATCAAGGAGAACATATGAGAAAACACATGAAAAATCATAAAACTTCCATAAAAGGAAAAATTATTATTATTAGTGAAAGGCACAGACAACAGTCAGAAGGGTGTCCCCAGGATGGCACTGCCTCCCAAAGACAACAAAGGCCCTAAGCGGCTTTTCCCGCCCACGCGAAACTTAAACCTGTGCTCAAACAACCTCTCCCTATAGAAATGCTACTTCATAGTCTCCTCCAGTAAGACTCAGGCACGGCACTGGCCTGCCCCTGCAAGGTTCATAAATATACCCTTCTCCCTGCACAGCTCTCTCTCTCTCTCTCTTGCTTTCTCTCTCCGTCCCCGCCACTCTCGTTTACTCTCTCTCTCTCTCTCTCCTTCTCTCTCACTTTCTCTTTCACTCTCTCTCCCCCTCTCTCACTCACTCTCTCCTCTCTTGCTTTTTCTCACACTCTCTCTCGCCCTCTCTCTCTCTCTTGCTCTCTCTCTCTGTCCCCGCCACTCTCTTACTCTCTCTTTCTCTCTTTCTCCCTCTCTCTCTTGCCCTTCCTCAATTACAGTCCCTTCGTGTAGCCGCCCCTTTAATAAATCTCTTGGTTCAGACCGGGCGTGGAGTCGTTACTGGTGCCAAACTTCTTTCAATTAGAATAACACATACATCTTTCTAAATATTCCTATAATAATAATAATAATTTATAAAACGTAAATAAATTGTTCCTGACTCTGAAGGTTCACTGAATCAAAAAGAAGTACTATAGAAAAAAGAAAATTGGACTCTGCTTTCCTTTCTAAGTCATACTTCCAAAATAAAATGAAGAAACAAGTAGCTAAGATTTATATAAGGTGTCAAAATTAGGTGTTAGTTGTTACCTTTGAAGGGAGGATAGTGACTAGAAGGGAACATGAAGGGTAGTTCTGGGATGCTTGCCATGTTTTGTTTCTTGATACGTTCACATTGTGAACATTCTAGCTGCAAGCTTAAAATCAATATGTAAGTTATATGTGAAAAAGCAGCAAAACAAGCCCTGGGTGTTTAACCTCTCATTTCTTAGGTTTGTATGTTACAATTTTTACAAGAAGTTGCAGCCCTGGACAATAATTTTAAAAGCACTTGGAAACAAAACAATGTATCTCATCTACAAGCCTCCCAATCAGATCATACACCTTCTTGGGCAGCAGTAACAAAGGTTGTGGAATCTCTAACTAAAGTATGAAGGCAACAATAATTTAAACTTTTTACTATTGCTAACTAAGCATTAGCTATATTCGATGGGAAATGTTGATACATATAAATAGGATACAGAGAGGACACTAGAAAAAAATGATCATTAAACATTTGCTCTTCCTTTATTCCCCACATCACTCACCAAACCCTACTGATTTCTACATCCTAAGCAGAACTCTTTCACAGCACCACTGTTCAAGTCCTCATCTTCTCACCCCTCATACTGCAGCCATGGCCTCTAAGCTATTTTCCCTGCCTTCAAGCCTTCTTACCTCCAACCTCCATAGACCTGCCAAAGTGACCTAAAACACATATTTGACCACAGCACTCCCTGCATGTTTCAAGCCTCAATATATTAAAGCGCCATAAATGAAAATAAGAAATGGGGTACTACACTGATCTTTGGAGGGAGCCGCTGGCACGCAGCAGCTGTAACAACTTCCTTTTCAACTCCCAGCGCAGCCTGTGAATTACATCTGAAAATTCAAATTACACAGCTTTCAGGATCAATTAATCTAAACCCCATCGATATAGCCCTTCAAGTCATTTGAGAACCTGATTTACAAGGGAACATAAAATACTGGTTAAGAACCCAGCCAAACCTGAATTTCTGACTGAGTTTTGCAACCAACCAGACATGAAACTTGAGAAAATTATTAAAACCCTCTGAACTCCAATTTACCTTTGGTCAAACTATCCATACCACCACCCACTCCATAGGTCAGATACAGATTACATGAAATAACGCGTGTTTATTAGCACAGCGTCGACCAGACAGTAAGGACACCACCGCTGTGAGCTACTAGATAGAGCTTCTTCATCGCCCACACCCTCTCTCGGGTTTTGTGGTCCGACTTGCAGAACCCTTCACCTTGCTTCGAGCTTCTTTCTTCTCCAAAGCTCTACCCAAACCCCAAAATACCCTTTCCCACACGATGAGTCTGGCAACCTTCTAGTTATCCAATCTGACTGTCCCTCAATAGTTATGCACTTCCTCTACACTAATTCCACATATCTTGTACATTTTTTCCACTAGTGCCTGCAAGCATTACATCGAACGACCTGTTTATATGTCGACCTCCCCTCCTAAAGTTCCTGGTAAAGAAGGAACATATCTTATTTCTCTTTCAATCCCTAAGGTCTGTAGCAAGATCTCAAAAACTGTTTTTAAATGTGAGAACCATATTTATTGAAACTCAATATGCACCAGAGCTTTCCATAAGCTCTTTCATTGCACTGAAGGCATGAATGAAGTGTTAAAGACACAAATAATACTCTTGGCTGAAAGTTTTTTTAAACAGACCTAAACTCAGTACCCTCCAATAGAAATATAATGTAAGTTACACATTAATTTCAAATGTCCTGGTAGCTACATTTTTCCAAAAGTTAAAAAAAGTAAAATTAATTTTATATTTTATTTAACCCAATATATCTAAAATATTATCACTTCAACATGTAGTCAACATAAAAAGGAGATATTTTACATTCCCTTTTTCTAACTAAGTCTTCAAAATGCAGTATATATTTGCTACATACAGCACATTTCAACTTGGACTAGCACACTTTAAGTGTTTATTAATAGCCACATGTAGCTAGTAGCAACCATATTAGACAGCACAGTCTTAAATCAGGGTATTCTGGAGATGAAAGAGGCCTCAGAGAAGCAATGAAAAAGAAAGCTTCCACAGTTTTGAATGACACTTTATGCCGCTTCCCTTCAGTCAAAGGAGGATGCAGACTGGGATAAAGGACAATCAGGCAGGATTCAGAAGTCTAGTGCTGGACTTCAACTAATGAGCACCTAATTTAAGTTCATACCATTTCATCAGCTACCCACAATACATGTGGCCCCAAACCGAGTGCTGGGAACAAATGAAACCTCACTCCCTTCCTTCAGGGATTCGACTGCTTTCTCAGATCCATAGATAAGACAAGTCCCAAAATAACTAAAACATGTCACCAAAAAGGTACATATAAAATGTGACTGTAACAAAGATAAGAGAACATACTTTGTATTCCTCTTCTACACAGAAATAGTAATAATTATTCCATTCCCTACTCTATCCTTTGTTAGTGTCAACACTAGGGTCATAATTCAGTAAGATATACATTTGCTCCTTATAGTTCAGGGATTCTTTTGGAAATATAAAATGATTATTTCTACTGCCCTCTCATAAAGCAGTCTGTTTTTATAGAAGGAAAGTAATAACCATGCAAAGCAGTGCTTTTCTTAGATAAAATGTCTATTGAAATTAAATATGAGATCCAAAAACATTTCTAGCTTACTGCTCAAGTTGCTTAGTTTGTAATAACCAATTGCCTAACCCAGAATTGATTTGATATTGAGATTCTTCGCAATTAAATATTTCGATAAAAACATCTGGAAAATTTTTCCATAGGTATTTAACATTTTCTGTTAACAATATTAATTAAATCAATTACCTCTGAAAGAGATGCATCAACCTTGGAAGAAATTTTTAGATCTAGCCATGGCTGATAGTTTTCTAGTAGCAAGGAAGGCCTAAAGAAAAATCATAGAATTAAATCACTCGAAATCCAAACTTAATTACAAAGATCAACAAATAAAAAATATTTCACTTACCTGTGTCGTTTACATTTCACTTTACCGCAAACAGCACAGCTATGACCTTGAGGAAATAATTCTTGAAGTCCCAACTGCTAAAAAAAGGAAAATGGGTGGGGAGAGGGAAATCTGTCTTTACTTTAAATATCAGTTTTATTGTTTTGTTTTGTTTTAGACAGGGTCTCACTCTGTCACCTAGGCTGGAGTACAGTGATGCAGTCTCAGCTCACTGCAGCTTCAACCTCCTAGGCTCAAGTGATCCTCCTATCTCAGTCTACTGAGTAGCTGGGCAACAGGCACATGACACCCCTAGCTAATTTTGTATGTTTTTTTATTTTTATTTTATTTTTTTTTTTGAGTTGAAGTCTCACTCTGTTGCCCAGGCTGTAGTGCAGTGGCATGCTCATGTCCACCACAGCTTCAACCTGCTGGGCTCAGGCGATCCTTTCACTTCAGTCTTCCAAGTAGCTAAAACTACAGGCGTGTGCCACCACACCCACCCAATTTTTTTGACTTATGGTAGAGATGAGGTCTCGTCATGTTGCCCAGGCTGGTCTTGAACTTTTGGACTCAGACAATCCTCTTGCTTCAGCCTCCCAAAATTGTTGTATTTTTTATAGAGAGCAGTTCTCACTATGTTGCCCAGACAGGTCTCGAACTTCTGGACTTAAGCAATTCTCCCACCTCGGCCTCCATAAGTGCTGGGATTATACCACGCCCAGTCTACATAACAGCTTTACTAAAGATAATCAACTTTTCAGAAATTTTTAAAAAATCAACACATGAATTCAAAGGACTTTTTTGTCTGCTTTAACAGTGAAATCATTCTTTGTATTCAATAATACTTGATAAACTAAACTGACAACTAACAGAAAAAAAAATACCTGATGAAACACTTTACAATACCTAAGCCAAATTTTCAAGCTTGAAGTTAAAATCAATTGTTATGATCACTTATTTAAAAAAAAAAAATCAAGCTGGGCTCAGTGTCTCAGCCTGTAATCCCGCGCCTTTGGGAGGTTGAGGTCAGTGGATTGCCCGAGCCTGATGGTTCGAGACCCACCTGGGCAACTTGGCGAGACCTCATCTCTACAATAAATCAAAATGAACCGGGCATGGTAGCTCGCACCTGTAGTTCCAGCTACTTGGACGGCTGAGGCGGAAGGATCTCTGGAGCCCAGCAGGTCGAGGCTGCGGTGGCCGGGAACGGCCACTGCACTCCAGTCTGGGCAACAGAGTGAGACTCCAACTCAAAAAAAAAAAAAAAAAGTAAAAAAAAAAAATCAGGCTGGGTTCGGTGGCTCAGCCTGTAATCCCGCACCTTTGGGAGGCTGAGGTGAATGGATTGCCTGAGCCCATGGGTTCGAAACCCGCCTGGGCAACTTGGCAAGACCTCATCTCTACAATAAATCAAAAAAATTAGCCAGGCGTGGTAGTGCACGCCTGTAGTTCCAGCTCCTTGGAAGGCTGAGGCGGAAGGATCGCTGGAGCCCAGCAGGTCGAGGCTGCGGTGGCCGGGAGCAGCCACTGCACTCCAGTCTGGATGACAGAGTGAGACTCCAACTCGAGAAAAAAAAAAAAAAAAAAAAAAATCAGGCGGGCGGGCACAGTGGATCACACCTGTAATCCTAGCACTTTGCAGAGGCAGAGGAGAGAGGACCGCCTGAGTTCAGGGACTCGAGACCAATCTGGACAACTTGGCGAGACCTTGTCTCTACAACAAATAAAAAAAATTAGCCAGGCACAGTGGCATGCACCTGTGGTTCCAGCTACTCGAAAGGCTGAGGTGGAAGGATAACCTGTGTCCAGTAGGTCAAGGCTATGGTAGCCATGAGCATGCCACTGCACTCCAGCCTGGGCGACAGAATGAGACTCTGAATCAAAAGAAAAAAAAAAAATCAATCTATATTTGAAAGTGATACTCTACTGCAAGGGTATATTTTTTTAAAAACCTATTATCTCTTTTTCCAAAGAGAATTCATCGAGGAAGAAGGTATGTGGTAACTAGTAAGGTTCCCAACCAAATATAGGGCACCATTTTTAGGTGAGTGTCCTCTGAGTAGAATTATCAACAAAGGACTACGTCAACCTAAAGAATTACTGAGTAAAATTTAAATATATCTCACTAAATTCTGATCTACAGACCAGAATTTTGTCTTACAGAGATGGATTCAATATACTACCATCTTCATTAAAATTTCAGAAATACAAATTATTTTGGTTATGCACACTGCCTAATTATTTCTCTGCTCTATTGAGCACACAGACATGTAGGAATTCAACAGGGTCAGATCATTTAATCCAGAATTCCGAGTGTGTACCTCAGAACCACCTAGAAATCTTTTAACAAGTATTAATTACAGGAATCAGGATGGCCAGAAGCCCAGATGTCGCCAACATAAAACATACCTTTGTAACAAATCCTCACATATACCCATGATTCTAAAATTAAAATTAAATAAGAAAAAGCAAAATATGAAACAGGAAAAATAAAAGAATTAAGGGGGCTGGGCACGGTGGCTCAAGCCTGTAATCCCAGCACTTTGGGAAGCCAAGGCGAGAGGACTCCCCGAGCCCAGGGGTTCGAGACCAGCCTGGGCAACCAGCCTGAGACCTCATCTCTACAATAAATCAAAAAATAAGCTGGGTGTGGTAGCACACACCTGTAGTTCAAGCTACGTGGAAGGATCGCCTGAGACTAGCAGGTTGAGGCTGCAGTGGCCGTGAGCATGCCTGGGCAACCAGCCTGGGCAACAGAGTGAGACTCCAACTCAAAAAAAAAAAAAAAAAAAAAAAAAAAATTAAGGGCGGGGGGGAAGTACTGATTACAAGACACCAATCCAAAATTACTCAATTAAAATCTAGCAGTAGGGCATACCAATCTCTACTTTTTAAAATTTTCCAGGAGATTTACTGTACAACCAGCTTTGGGATCCTCTGATTTAACTTACTGTCCTCATAATTAATATGAGGACACCCTAAAATTGTAGATCCCAACATTCTGAAAATTTTGTACTTCATTTTCTTTATATAGCTCTTCCCAGGATAACTATATACCTTAAAGACATACACATGATGAATTTCACTTTGAAAATTTTCTGATAGACTTCATTTCTGCCACTATTAAATAACAGTAGATGGATTTTTTTAAAATCACTGCTTTAACATGCTTCCAATAATAAATATTAAACAGCACAGGATCATACATACAGACTCTTAAAAATAAGAACTCATAATTTTACCTTAGGTTTGTACTTTATTGTGAAGAATATATTTGGTAAGAGAGAATCAGGTCTTAATGAGCAGTAGAATGTGACAACTCCAGCAACGAATGACCAGAAGATCATTAAAACATGAAGATACCTTAGAAATCAGTGAAAATAATTATTAGAATCAAGGAAAATGTGTAACTCTTAAGTTATCCCTTCACTGACTTAATAAGTTCTCATTAAGCTGCTACCATCTCAAACTGAAGCAATTTTTCCAATCATGATTTTCTATAATGTATTTATTAAATATAAGGTGTATACTGCCACATACGTATTTCATTTCAAATATAAGGAAGCATAAATTCTCAGTATTTCATAACTTGATACTTATGTGGCCATGGTAACTAGCCCATACTACCTTCTTCCAAAATACCTTCTAATAATGTTGTAGTATTCATATCCCACCAAATTCTGATTATTTTTTATTAAATAAAAAAAATCTGCTAAGTGCCTGTTATGTGCTAGCTCTGGGAATACAGTCGGGATCACCACAGCCACGGTCTCTCTACTTGCATGGAAAACACTCTCACGCAGTGGTAAAAGGCAAGTAAATGAGCACATGACAACGTGATCCTGTGTTTGACATGATGGCAGAAAGGACGGATGGCATGGGAACACCACAGGCTGGATCTGTAAGCCAAATCTGAAAGAACAGAAAAGGCTTTTTCAGAGAAGGCAGTGTCTGTGTGAAAACTTCAAAGACACGTGTTTGGAGGAAACAAACAGAAGAGTCCGCTAGAGGAGTGGGGGCTGGGGAAAAGGCCGGGGAATTTGAACTCCAAGGAAACGCACGGGTCTGGGTCTGAGCACAGCCCCCAGGAGGAAGCGCCTTGAGATTGAAAAGCACAAGCCGAAGCCAGATGGCACCGTGGCAAGCAGCAGGTCATGTTAAGGCGTCTCGATACAGGCGGTCCTTGCCTGGCACGTTCTGACATGCACAAAGCCACGACCATGTAAAACAACACCAGTCCCACAACGTGGTTCAAATTCCAGTGACCACCGTGTGTCTATCAACTGCAACTGCAAAAATACAAGCTTTGCTGCAAACTCCTCAGTCCCCAGATCCCTGTGTACATACATAGAAGATGCACATCATGACCACCCATATCACTTCTGTCAGCGACTTGTCACTCATGGCACATCTGTTGGTATTCCATTCACGCACAGACAAAAGAAGCTTAAAGTGGTGTTACCTCCTTGTCTCCCAATAATAAATTCGTGCGATAGCTGCAAAAATGAATAATTTAAAGAGGAAGCTGGCCCACAAACACGAAAGAGAAGCAAAAAAATAAACAGTGATTTCTAGAACTGAAATTCAAATCAAACGTAGATGAAGTAACCGAAGAAATTGCTGACTGTGAGAATGATTACAATGTTGCTGTTCCAAGAGACCTTATACAGCCAGAGAAACTTAGTGAAGGGAATTTTTTTTTTTTTTGAGTCAGAGTCTCACTCTGTCACCCAGGCTGGAGTGCAGTGGTACGACCTACTGCAGCCTCAACTTGCTGAACCCAAGCTTCCAAGCAGCTGGAACTACAAGCAGGCAACACCATGCCTGGCTTTTTGTTTTTTTTTTAATTGTAGCATAGTGGCAAGTGCCTGTAGTTCCAACTACTTGGAATGCTGAGGCAGAAAGATCACCTGAGTCCACCAGGACGACGCTGTGGTAGCTATGAGTGGGCCACCGCACTCCAGCCTGGGCGACAGAGTGAGAGTCTGACTCAAATAAATAAAAGAGAGAGAGAGAGAGAGAGAGAGAGAGAGAGAGAGAAAAGGAAAATGATAACATTGCATGATATAATCAGAAGGCCATTCTGGCTGCAATTTGGAGAATGACTTAAACTGAAAACACACAGGGTAATTAGAAAGCTGTTGTGGTAAGCTGGGAGAGTAAGTGACGACCTGTATTAGAGAAGAGACTTAGAATAAGAAGCAGCTAATTTTTTTGAGAGACATCTGGGAGGAAAACTTAAGAGGACTAAGTAGCTGATTAGATATGAGCCGAAAAGAGAGGCGAAAATCAGCTGTCTTTGGACATGCTGAGTTTCAGTCTCGGGCATCTTTAAACACGTTACACAGAAACGTTCCGTGAGCAACTAAATGTTGGTGAGTTTAAATCTCCAGGGAGAATATGAGCGAAGGACAACCGCACAGAGGTCGCCGAAGCGAAAGAAATTAAAAACGCGACCCAGGGAGAAACTACAGAGTTTACGGGGAGGAAAGCAAAAGGTATTCGAGAACTAAGCAGAAGAACAGAAATCTACAAAGGTCTCCAGCAATTAGAAGAGCTGAAAAGAAAATCCAGGGTCAAGTCATGAAAGCTGGCAAGGAAAAAAATCTCAGACCAGACACAGCGGCTCACACCTGCAATCCCCGCACTTTGGGAGGCTAAGGTGGGGGGATCGCTGGAGCCCAAGGTCAGCAAAACAAGACCTCATCTCTGCCAAAAAAAAAAAATTGTAAACAATTAGCTGGGAGTGGTGGCACACACTACAGTCCCAGTTACTTGGGAGGGTAAGTCAAAAGAATCGCCTGAGCCCAGCCGAGGCTGTGGTGAGCCAGGATCATGCCACTGCACTCCGGCCTGGGCAACAGAGTAAGACCCTGAATAAAAAGATAAAAAAACCTCCACCAAAATGAAGTAGTGAATGTGAACAAATATTTGTAAAATAAAGTAAGAAGCCGGGCTCGGTGGCTCAGCCTGTCATCCCGCGCCTTTGGGAGGCTGAGGTGAGTGGCTTGCCTGAGCCTGAGGGTTCAAGACCCGCCTGGGCAGCGAGACCTCATCTCTACAATAAACCAAAAAATCGGCCGGGCGTGGTAGCGCGCGCCTGTAGTTCCGGCTACTCGGAAGGCTGAGGCGGGAGGATCACCAGAGCCCAGCAGGTCGAGGCTACGGTGGCCGGGAGCGGCCACTGCACTCCAGTCTGGGCAACAGAGTGAGACTCCAACTCAAAAAAATAAATAAATAAATAAATAAAGTAAGAGACAGATTGAGAAGTGTCCATTAGTTTTGGCAACAAAAGAGGCATCAATGAACTAAGCAAAAGCAATTCTGGTAGAATAGCAGATGCCTACAACAGACTGAAGGATACCATGGAGATGAAAAAGTAGAATCAGTAAATACGGCTAATTCTCTTTCTAAAAGGAGAGTCAAGGCGGTAGCTGGAGGGGAAAAATGAGGAAAGGTTTCGGGTAAAAGCCTGATCACATTTAAATGTTCATAGGAGGAAAGGAGATAAAAGGGAAAGAAGAAATAACTGAGTGAGTGATGTCCTACAGATGAGAAGAGTAGGTGGAATTCATAATGTAAATGGAATAGCTATAAAAGGGAGAGATGTCTCTTCCCCAGTACTACAGAAGAATAAACGGATGAAAATGCAGTTAAATCTGTAGATGTGGTAACAAGAATGAAACGCTATACAATGGCTTTTATATGAAACAGGAGACGCTGAGAGTCAAGGGCAAAGGTGGCATGCACACAGGCACTAGAAGACTGAGGAAGTTCTGTAGCAGCTGCTGAGAGAAGGAAGAGGAGGACATCCTGGGTAACTGCTGGGCAGTACTGAGGCTGACGTGTATGAACTTTGACTCGGGGGACTTTCTCCAGCACCATTCAGTTTTCAGAATAAAAACACTGAAAAAAAGCCATCAGCATCGCTGACCCAAGATTTGGATTTTGTCAGGTGAACAGAATAGAAGGGAGGGAACTAAGGATACTGGCAATAAAGTGGAATCAGTGGTAAACCATGGCATCTAAGCAAGCCTGACTCTAAATGGCCTAGGGAAGAAAGCAACAACGGAAGAGGGACAACGTAAAGGAAGAAAACAGCGGAGTCGGGACACTGAGAGGTCAAGAAGCAAGGTCCAGGCCGGGCTCGGGGCGCAGCCTGCAATCCCGCGCCTTTGGGAGGCTGAGGTGAGTGGATGGCCTGAGCCCGCGGGTTCGAGACCCGCCTGGGCGGCGAGACCTCATCTCTACAATAAATCAAAAAATCAGCCGGGCGTGGTAGCGCGCGCCTGTAGTTCCGGCTACTCAGAAGGCAGAGGTGGAAGGATCGCCGGAGCCCAGCGGGTCGCGGCTGCGGTGGCCGGGAGCGGCCGCTGCACTCCAGACTGGGCGAGAGTGAGACTCCAACTCAAACCCCCCCCCCAAAACCCCAAAAATCTTATGTCTGGAAACTAACTCAGGTTAGAAGTATTCACACAGCGGGTGCAGTGGCTCACGCCTATAATCCCAGCACTTTGGGAGGCCATGAGCGTGCCACTGCATTCCAGTCTGGGCGACAGACTGAGACTCGACTTAAAAAAAAGAAGTAGGCCAGGCACGGTGGCTCAAGTCTGTAATCCCAGCACTCTGGTAGGCCGAGGTGAGAGAACTGCCTGAGACCAGGGGTTCGAGACCACCCTGGACAACATGGCAAGACCTCGTCTCTACAATAAATCAAAAAACTAGCCAGGCATGGTGGTGTGTGCCTATTATTCCAGTTACTTGGAAGGCTGAGGCGGAAGGATTACCTGAGCCCAGCAGGTCGAGGATGCGGTGGCTGCGAGCGTGTCACTGCACTATAGCCTGGGTGACAGAGTAAGACTCCAACTCAAAAAAAAAAAATTTTACACAGGAAATTATGAAATTCACATCCAAATCTGCCTTCCAAAAATCATCTGAGCCAGATGTAATTCAGAATTTTTATGATTCTTAAGCAGTTATATGGTACATATTTGGTACATAATTTCATACTGCAATGAGATCTAATGGGTGTCTCCACAATCAGTTATCAGTATCTCTGCAGCAAAACATATGAAGAGTAAGAAACAAATGAGTGAGAAATAAGTAATTAATAAATAGATAATAAGCTTTTTCAGAACTTTTTGAATTGAGAACTACAGATTAAGAATTGTAGACCAAGCCGGGCTCAGTGGCTCAGCCCTGTAATCCCGCGCCTTTGGGAGGCTGAGGTCAGTGGATTGCCTGAGCCCGCGGGTTCGAGATCCGCCTGGGCAACTTGGCAAGACCTCATCTCTACAATAAACCAAAAAAGTAGCCGGGCGTGGTAGCGCACGCCTGTAGTTCCAGCTACTGGGAAGGCTGAGGCGGAAGGATCGCCGGAGCCCGGCAGGTCGAGGCTGCGGTGGCCGAGGGCGGCCGCTGCACTCCAGTCTGGGCGACAGAGTGAGACTCCAACTCAAAAAAAAAGAACTGTAGACCAGCCGGGCTCGGTGGTTTAGCCTATAATACGGCGCTCTGGGAGGCCGAGGTGAGTGGAGTGCCTGAGCCCTTGGGTTCGAGACCCGCCTGGGCAACTTGGCGAGACCTCATCTCTACAATAAACCAAAATGAGCCGGGTTGTGGTAGCGCGTGCCTCTAGTTTCAGCTACTTGGACGGCTGAGGCGGAAGGATGGCCGGAGCCCAGCGAATCGAGGCTGCGGTGGCCGGGAGCGGCCACTGCCTTCCAGTCTGGGCGACAGAGTGAGACTCCAACTAAAAAAAAAAAAAAAAAAAAAAAGAATTGTAGACCGACTTTGACAATAAACACTACATGCAACATGTTGGGCTACAACTCAAGTGGGCTGTAATAAAAGCACCATTTGAGACAGACATCTACAGCTCTAAAGGCATTAACCCTGTGGTCCTCAGCCAGGTGACTCTGCCCCCCAGAGAACATCTGGCAGCGTATGGAGAAATGTTTATTGTCACAGCTACAGAGGAGTCCCCATCACCACAACTACTGACATCCAGGCCAGGTTACTGCTAAAAACAACCTAAAATGCACAAGATGGTCCCACACAACAAAGAATTATCTGGCCCAAATAATCAGTAGTACTAGGTGAAGAAACACTGTATTCAGTAGACATAAAGAGCACTAAATATCAATAAGCTAAGTATTCAGAAACTTGGTGGGAAAAATAGTAAATCCAAACACACGAAAAGAAAGGAAACAGTCAAGAGCAGAAATCAACATAATGGACAACAATGACAAGAAAAATTAATAAAATATAAGGTGGTTCTTTGGAAAAATTTATAACACTAGCCATCCTCTAATTGACTACTACTGGAGATTACTAGAGCACGAATTATTACTTTAAAAATTGATGTGAAGGCCAGGCTTGGTGGCTCAGCCTGTAATCCCAGCACTTTGGGAGGCTGAGGCGAGTGGATTGCCTGAGCCCATGGGTTCGAGACCCACCCGGGTAACTTGGCAAGACCTCGTCTCTACAATTAAAAAAAAAAAAATTAGCCGGGCGTGGTAGCACGTGCCTATAATTCCGGCTACTTGGAAGGCTGAGGCGGAAAGATCGCTGGAGCCTAGCAGGTCGAGAGAGTGAGACTCCAACTCAAAAAAAAAAAAAAAACTGATGAGAAAAGAGTAAGTATTGATCCTACTTTTCCAATTTCAACCATATTTCAGGGTAACTAAACAAACCTAACAGATGGAGTACAGCAATTCTACAAAAATTTCAAATTTAAAAATACAGAAGGAGTTAAAGAATTGGAGAATCAACTGTTGTAACCTATAACGAAGTAACTGATTCAGGAAATAAATAAATGGTAAAACCAAAGAGAAAATGGACAAGGCATCAGCTAACACTGCCCAAATCCATGAAATGCAAGGCAAGCCCATCTTACGAGTCCCTGACAACTGATACAATAGAATGCACACAGCATCACTAAAGTATTCTTGCACACAAACCCACAAAAAACTAAAACTAAATCTGACTGAGCCCACGGCTCTAAACTTTCTGACTACCAAAAATGCAAATGTGAGAATAAGAAAAAAACAATATCACAAGGAAACCATAAGCAAAATCCAGAATGTAAACAAAGGATCCACCTTCCCCAACAAGACAAAGGCAGGTGGGGGAAAAAACCAGGTGAGGAAAATCTTCTAGATAGGGGTTAACAAACTGTGGCTTGTGGGTCAAAGGCTACCTGCTTTCGTATAGTCCTCATATTAAGAAAACTCTTACTTTTTTTTTTTTTTTGAGTGGGAGTCTCACTCTGTCGCCCAGACTGGAGTGCAGTGGCCGCTCCCGGCCACCGAAGCCTCAACCTGCTGGGCTCCGGCTAGATTATAAGAGACTTACAAAAGATTAAGACATGTAGCAACCAAATATAAGTAAAACTTGTTTAGATCCCAATGAGAATAAATGCACTACAAATTTGCATAAAATTAGAAAAATTTAGCTGAGCGTGATGGCTCACACCTATAATCCCAGTACTTTTGGAGGCAGAGGAGAAAGGAATGCCTGAGTCCACGGGTTTGAGACCAGCCTGGGCAACTTGACGAGACCTTGTCTCCACAATTAATCAAAAAAATTAGCTAGGTATGGTGATATACTCCTGTAATTCCAGCTATTTGGAAAGCTGAGGGGAAGGAACGCCTGAGCCCAGCAGGTCAAGTCTGAGGTGGCCGTGAGCATGCCATTGCACTCCAGCCTGGGTGACAGAGTGAGACTCTAATGACTACCCCCCCAAATTAGAAAAATTTGTTTATGGACTGCTTATTAGGTGATATGAGTAAATTATCGCTAGTTTTGTCTGATGATAGTTTTGTACATTTGATTTTATAACAGAGACAGGGTCTCACTCTGTCACCCAGGCTTGAGTGCAGTGGCATGACTTCCTGAGCTCAAGCGATCCTCCTGCCTCAGTCTACCAAGTAACAAAGACTATAGGCCTATAGGCATGTAGCAACACATGCAACATTTAAAAAATATACATTTTGTAGAGACAGGATCTGCTATATTGCCCAGGCTGGCCTCAAACTCCTGGCCTCAAGTGATCCTCCCACCTCAAACTCCTAAAGTACTAAGATTACAGGCGTAAGCCACCATGCCTGGCTAGAAGTTATTTTTTTAAAAAAGGAGGGAGGTTAGACACCCCCCCACACACACACAACCAAAATATTGCTCATTATTGAAATTGAGTAATGAGTACTTGGAAGTTCTTTGCATCTTTTATGTATGTTCGAAAATTTTCAAGATCAAAAGTTAATAAAAAAGACAAACATCTAGGGAGACAGATCAAGAATTCAAAAATACTAAATAAAGAATGAAAGTAAAATAACCATAGCTATAACTGACAGAATGAGACTATGGACAACCATATTTTTTTTTTTTTTTTGAGTCGGAGTCTCACTCTGCCGCCCAGACCGGAGGGCAGGGGCCGCTCCCGGCCACCGCAGCCTCGACCCGCCGGGCTCCGGCGATCCTTCCGCCTCCGCCTTCCGAGGAGCCGGAATTACAGGCGCGCGCTACCACGCCCGGCCGATCTTTCTTTTTGGATTTATTGCAGAGAGGAGGTCTCGCTGCCCAGGCGGGTCTCGAACCCGCGGGCTCAGGCCATCCGCTCACCTCGGCCTCCGGACTACAGGCTGAGCCACCGAGCCCGGCTTCCTTCCTTCTTTTCCTATATAAATAGAGGACACAGACTGGATGGCATATTAACATAATCAAAGGCTCTGATTTCCTAAGTAGGGGCCTCCGAAATCGAGTTCAACCTGCCGCCGCCAAAAACAATGAAATCGCCTCCTCCGCAGCAACGCGGAGCTGGAGGTCAGCACCCGAGGAAACGCGACTCAGAAGCAGAACGCCAAGCGCGCTCTGCTCCCACTCGCGTGCCGGCGCTCAACAGTCGCGAAGCTGCAAGGAACAGACCCTGGGGACACCAGCAAGGGGGAAGAGGAGCGGGGTCGAGGCTCCGAAACCTCGGGGCACGACGCTCACTGTCTGGGGAGTCTCCCCCCGCCCCGAGACCCAAGCCCACACAGGATGCCCATGTCATGAACGCACGTGTGTGCCCCCTGAATCGAAAACTAAACAGAGAAGCTAAAACAAAGAAGAAGAACGAAATCTGGTCCCACCTGATCCTACTCAATGGCTATCCTGCCTCGGAAACCTAAGCTGGCCCAGTTCCCGGAGGGGATCCGAAGAATCCGCGGACGGAACTCAATCGCACGAAGCTGACCTGTCTCTCATTCTGACCCCTCAGTTAGCTTCCCTCGGTCAGGGACCCGTGGCCGCCAGGCCCCCGCGACGCAAAGACCTCGCCGTCGCCACCGAAGCGCACCTCGCAGGAAAACCTCCGCGGCGTTCCGGGCCGGCAGCACTCAAATCCAGAGGCCGCGGAACCGGAGCCTGGCCCGGCGGGCCGGCGAGGGCGCGGAGGCCCCGCGCCTCCGGAGGCTGGGCGCAGGCCGGGCGCAGGCCGAGCGCAGGCCGAGCGCAGGCCTCGCCGGAGCCCGGCCGGCCGACGCCGCGGGGGCCGGGAGCGCGCCGGGCCCTCCAGCCAGGGCGGCGGAGCGCGGCGACGGCGGGGGGGGGGAGGGAGACGGGCCCCGAGCAAAGAAATCCCGCTTCGGGACCGACACGGTAGGCAAAACCGTGACCGCAGTCTTCCGCATCCTTCCCTGCGGCGACCCGGGCACCGCCTAGCTCCGGATAACGAGGGGAAACGGCGAAACCCTCCGAGAAGGCAGCACGCGGATGCGGTCAAGAACACCCGTCCGACTGCTTTCCGCCAGGGCCCATCTGGGAATCGTTCGGGAAGGGAGGCTCTTGCCGACCCCCACGCCGGCGCCGCCGTCCCCGGAACGGCGACGCGAAGGACGCCGCGCGCTTCCCGGGGCCGGAGCCTTCCGACTCCGAAACGTCGGCCGCCTCGCGCGGCCTCGGCCTTCCGCGCCCGCCCCGCGCGGCCGCCGGCCGCCTGGAGACGCGCCAGGGACGCCGAGGGCGCGGCGCCGCGCGCGGGACGTCGGCGCCACCCGCCGTCGCGGCCGCCGCCTCGGCCGACGAGGCCGCGGGAAGAGCCCCGGCCGCCGGGCGCGGGGGGCGGGGAGCCCGGGGCGCGCCCCCGCCGGCCGGCGCGGCAGGCTCGACGGAGCCGGACGCTCCGGCTTCCCCCTTCCGGAACACACCGGCGAGGCGGGGCCGGGCCGAGACGGGCTCCCCGGGCCCGGGGGCGGAGGGGCCCGAGCCCCTCGGCCCGCCCGCCCGCACTTCCGGCCCGCCGGCCGCGCGGCGACGTTACCGGTTGAGCAGCAGCGAGGCGGCGCTCAGGCACAGCAGCAGGAAGCAGAACAGCGGGTACTGGCGGCAGATCTCGCGGCCCGCGTCCAGCCGCAGCCGCTGCCGCAGCGTCGCCGCCGCCGCCCGCGCCCAGGGCCCCATCTCCCTCGGCGCGGCGGAGGCCGCGCTCGAGCGACCCCCCGCCGGCCCGGCGGCCGATGCGCCCCGCCGCCGCCGGCCGCCGTCGCCGGCCGCCGTCGCCTCCGGCCCCGCCCCGCCGCCCCGCCGCCCCGCCGCGCGTGCGCGGCCCCCGCCCCCGCCGGCCGGGGCGGGCCGGCGCCGCGCGCGGCCGGGCGGGGAGGCGCCGCCCGCCGGAGAGCGGCCGCGCCCGGCGACGCCCCCTGCCGCCCGCGGGACGGGGGCGGCGGTGCCCCTCGCCGCCGGCCGGGAGCGGGCGTCCTCGCGCCGCGGGCGGGTGGTCGCGCCTCCCCGCCCAGCCCCCTCCCCGCGCGGCGCTCCGGCCGGGGCGGGCCCGAGAGGCGGGCCGCCCTGGCGCCCTGGTCTTCCAAGGGGCAGGGAGTCGGACGCGGGGCCGCGAGACGCGCCGGTGGCCGCCTCGGCGAGGAGATGCCTTCTGCGCGCTCGCAGGCCAGGTGGAGCCGAGCGCGCGGGCCCTGGCCACGACCCCCGTGTGTGGACGAGGCGGGGCGGCCGACTGTGCTGAAGCCCCCCTGCAGAATCACGTGGGACTTTCTACTCCCTCAGCGCGTTTCTCCAATTTTGATTTCTGCCCCGGCTAGTCTGGGACTCGCAGGAC
Source organism: Cephalopachus bancanus (assembly GCA_027257055.1). NCBI lineage: Eukaryota > Metazoa > Chordata > Mammalia > Primates > Tarsiidae > Cephalopachus > Cephalopachus bancanus. The sequence goes on from JAPVLO010000140.1 coordinate 3,239,000, forward strand.
GGTGCTGTCCTCACTGCTCAGACGTCTTTAGGCGGCGCGCTGAGCCCTTGCATCTGACCTTGACACGTTCGCCCCGTGATGTGGATGCGGCACGATCGTTTGCACCGTGTTACCACGAGGTTCCCGAGGCAGAGAGGACCTTGCTCGGGGTCCTGCCACACGGCTAGGAAACCGGGGCTCGCACACGCTTTAACGCCTGCGCTCTCGTGGCCTGTTCTCGCTCTTCCCTGAGACATGACCCGCCAGAGGGGGGAAACAAATGATTTCTTGTCATGGTGCGTGGACAGCTCCACGGATGTTTTCCTGTGTAATTCCAAAAACATGGATCATCTTTAGTGATGCATTACGAGTATTTTCCTGTACCAAATGTACCATCCTTTGTTCCATTACTGCTAGCCAGTTAAGTTCATCGACATTGATTACCTCGCCCTCGATCATAAATCTACGAACATTTCTAATTATTTTTTTAGAATCAACTTCAATACAATTACTAGGTCAAACGGTAAAAACACATCAACATGCTTGAGACATACTGTCAGTCTGCTTTGTAGAATGGTTGTTATCAATTCCACAGTAGAATGTAAAAATGAACATCTCACCGATCCCACCATTAGGTATTACTGTCTAAATTAACATCACAAATATGCTGTCTCATTTGTGTTTAAACCATCTTAAAGACTATGGTGTAAAAGCTTACCACTTTTACAAAATGTTTTGAGGTGCTTAATTAAACATTAATTTTACTTTTGCAGTTTTTAAGCATCTTTGAATCATCAATCACTCCTGCTTGTATGAACATGGTAAGATTATTCTGAAACGTAAAAGGTGTATGTTGATATCCATATATCACATGCCTATGGACTTGAGTGCTTTATACTTTTGTGAGTTATTTTATTGTCTGGTAAGTTCTACTGCCTTTTATTTAAGTTGAAGACTTTTGCTTCCTTAAAGGCTTATTCTGAAATTACTGTTCAACTTCTCAACAAGAGCCAGTATATTTTAAAAGACAAAATGTTTCAGTTCAGTTCAAGTTAGACATCCTTACAATGTCCAGTTAAAAGATTTCTCTATCCCAAATGATTTTCTTAGCAGAGGCAATCAGAATAAGCTAACCAGAGAGTACACAAATTTAAATTTCCACATTGTTCTTATGAATAGAAAAGGAAAAAAAGTAATAAATTTCTGCCATTAAGAAAATTACTTAGCCGGGCGTGGTGGCACGCGCCTGCAGTTCCAGCTACTGGGAAGGCTGAGGCGGAAGGATCGCCGGAGCCCAGCAGGTCGAGGCTGCGGGGGCCGGGAGCGGCCACTGCACTCCAGTCTGGGCGACAGAGTGAGGCTCCAACTCAAAAAAAAAAAAAAGAAAATTACTTAAGGGGGTGGGATTGGCAGTTGAGGGAAACTGCCAGGGGAGGGAGGGGCAAACCTCATCAACAAGGGTACCTGCATAATGAACATTTGTATACCTAACCCTGAATTGTACCCCCATCTTTATAATAAAGAAAAGAAAGAAAATTGCTTAAGACCGACACCTAAAGCAAGAAATAGTAGTGAGCAACTGCTGTTACTACAGACCTATGCTCATTAAATGTCTTCTCTTTAACCCTATAGACTAGTATCCACTTTTACACTTACATACACTGCTTTTTCTTTTCCAATCTCCAGTTATAAACTTCCTATAGAGGGGATAAAGGATACTCAATCAATCCTGGTTCTGAAACCAGCTTCCCTTCCCCTCCTAGGAAATGTTAGCAAGGTTAGCTAGCTCACTCCTGCCTCAACTCTAAAACAGAACTATTTTCATGTTTGGGGGATGACTAAATTGCATTGAAAGTTTATCAAATGTCTCTGTACAATGCTGAATACAAAAATCTTTTTCAAATTGTATGGATTTATGAACATAACAAAAACCAGCTAAACCAATTAGCTTGTATCTGGATTATAACCTAAAATGAAAATGCCACGAACCCAAAGCTATTAAAATACCTTAGAGGAAACTGTCCAGAGAGGTTTACTGTCTCCCCATCCTAAAGTTCCAGACTTGTCCTGTCCAATAAGTAGCCATGAGCACATAAAATGTGGCTTATTTAAATAGACATGTTATGTGTAAAAATATTAAATGTATCAATTTTTAAAACTTAGTTACATATTAAACATTTTGGAAATGGCCTAAAATATTAATTTTAGAATTTTACTTTAATGTGGCTAGAAATTTTGAAGTTATGTGGCTTGCATTATATTTCTACTAGACTTTAATGTAGAACCAGTACAACTAAATTTTTGATAAATGCTATAATTATCACACATGTACTAAGGGTACATTTGCAAACTATAAAAAGCTTCATGATAATGCATTCATCTAAAGGGCTCAGAGATCAAACTGCAATCCAATAATATGTTCATTATTTTAATGATTATTTATTGAGTAGCAAAAAAGTGTAAGGCACTGTGCTAGATGTGGTGGCAGATACAATGAATTTAGATGCATATTTTTCTGACCTCCAAAGGCTTACAATCTAGTGGAGACAAGTCACACACAGAAATAATGTATGATACAGGGCAGATTTATATATAAAGGCTAACGTTTTTCCTTAAGTGACGATAATGGGGAAAGGAAAATTTTCAGCTGGTAAGGATCTGGAGAGGCCTGTGGGAAGATAATATAAGCAAAGAATAGAACTTATCTCTGCTTTCACTTATAATTTTCAGAAGTCATAGTCAAGTATCTAAAATGCTTTCACTTGTTGTAACCTGATTCTCCCCACCATACTGGCAAACTTTTTATGTTGGTTCAGAGATTTTGCAAGGTAATGCTGAATACTTAACTCCCAGTAATTAGGTCTACTTTGATGACCCTGAAAGTAAACCACACTTTAATACGTTGAGGGCCATTATTTATATGACCAAGGTGTAGCAGGAAGAGGATGGATACACTCACTACCCCTGGGAGCCACCTCTGTCCCTGCCTCTCACAGATGCCTGCTATGATTTGGAGCAAGCTCACAGGAAAGGTATTTTAAAGTCCTTCTCCCCCACTCCCCCAGCCCTCACCCCATCTCAAATGTTCAAGATTTATATTTTGTGGCATCCCTCGTGCTACTTTTTGCAGCCTCGGTTTTACATCTCATCAACACCCTCCTTCCCACTACCTAGCCCTATGTATCAACCTCTGGATATAATGCCCTGTTAAAGAGGCTGTTAAATCGTCTTTACTTCAAGGAATGTTCCTTTCCTTGGTTTTCAAAACAGGAACTCATTGGCTGGGCGCAGTGGCTCACACCCATAATCCCAGCACTTTGGGAGGCCAAAGTGAGAGGACGGCCTGAGTCCCGGGGTTCGAAACCAGCGAGGCCTCATCTCTACACTAAATAAAAAACTTAGCTGGGCATGGTGGCACATGCCTGAGTTCCAGCTACTTGGAAGACTGAGTCGGATGGATTGCCTGAGCCCAGCAGCTCAAGGCTGTGGTGGCCAGGAGCGTGCCACTGCCCTCCAGCCTGGGTGAGAGTGAGACTCCGAATCAAAAACAACAACAAAAGAACTCATTACCATGGAGAATATGTAACTCAATGAAGAGGAACATTAAGGAATTTTAAAGGGGGGAGAAGCCTGAGATATTTTTAATGTAGGTATTATTTTCACCTTTGACCTTTTATTTTTGTGACAAGTAAAACCTACATTGGGAAGATATGAAAAACTCACAACCTTATAAAGCCAGTAGCTCAACTGCAGATATTCCCTGGGTAGAAGCAGTATTAAGATAATAAAATTGGCCGGGTGTGGTAGCCATAACTTCAAAAAATATGAAGTAATTGTTTGGAAACTGAAAACATATTCACCTGTTGATAAATATTAAAGACGGGAAAAGGCACTTATACTCTAACACCGCCATTATCTTGTATAAGATGGCCAATGCTTTACCCCTTAAAAAAGTAAAACACTCTATCTTATTTATGTTATAGACAAAGTCTCACTTAAAAAAAAAGCTAACTATATCACTTCAGATGTTTAAATATAGCTTTCAAATGACTTCAGTCTGAAAACATTTGGGAAAAGCTCTGCAATCCTTACCTCTCATTAGCTATTTCCTAAAGCATAAAAATTAAAGTTAGCTGGGTGCAGTGGTTCACGCCTGTATTCTTAGCACACAGGAGGACCGAAGCCAGAGAACAGCTTGAGCCCAGGAGTTTGAGACCAGCCTGGGCAACATAGCAAGACTTCATCTCTCTTTTTCTTTTTTCTGAGTCGGAGTCTCACTCTGTCGCCCAGACTGGAGTGCAGTGGCCGCTCCCGGCCCCCACAGCCTCGACCTGCTGGGCTCCGGCGATCCTTCCGCCTCAGTAAGAAGTCTACTGTCCCTACATGTTCAGAGAACCCGTCTATCATTTCTATCTTCAGTTAAAAACAAAAAATACCTATATATAACTTAAAAGATTATCTTGGCTGGACACAGTGGCTCAAGCCTATAATCCCGGCACTTTGGGAGGCCGAGATGAGAGGATGGCCTGAGCCTAGGGATTCGAGACCAGCCTGGGCAACTTGGTGAGAACTCATTTCTACAGTAAATCACAAAAATTCACCGGGTGTGGCAACATGCGTCTGCAGTTCCAGCTACTTGGAAGGCTGAAGCGGTAGGATTGCCTAAGCCCAGCAGGACGAGGCTGCGATGGTCGTGAGCAGCGTGGCACTGCACTCCAGCCTGAGCGACAGAGTGAGATTCTGACTCAAAAAAAAAAAATTGTCTCACTTTCAGTTATTTGAGGCTAAAGAGAAAGCTTCTTTGAGAATGCTCACAGAAACACTGATGGCAGAATTGCAGTAAGTATGTGGGGCTCTAATAGCTTTAGACTTATTTAAGACACCTATGAAAAATGTCCCTATATAATCTCTTTCAAGTACTGAGTTTTCAAATGCTGGTAAAATATATTATTTTTAAATTGGTTTAAGACTATTTGCCATTCAGCCCCTGCAAAATTCCACAAGTTAATTTCTTCCCGCTATATAGAACGTATGTAAAACAACATATGAAACTGTCCATTTATCAGAGTGGAGAATGGGAAGATTTTAATTACCACAAACACTACCAGAAAAATGAATTGGAAGGGTAGCAGTAATAATTTGATTAATTCTGAAAATCCTCCAGGTTCAGTGGCTCACACCTGTAATCCCAGCATTTTTGAGAGGCAAAGATGAGAGGATTGCCTGAGCCCACAGGTTTCAGACCAGACTGGGCAATGAGAACTCGTCTCTACAATAAATCAAACAATTAACTGGGCGTGGGGGCACCCACCTGAAGTTCAAGCTACTTTGGAAGGCTGAAGCGGAAGGATCACCTGAGCCCAGCAGGTCAAGGCTGTGGTGGCCGGGAGCAGCCAATGCACTCCAACCTGGACGACAGAGTGACACTCCAACTCAAAAAACAAAAACAAAAATTCTGAAAATCGTTGCTACTGAAAAGCATAGAAACATCAGATTTTCGAATGTTGCTGTATGTTTTAAAACTATGGTGTTGCTGCTTAAGTTATCTTAAAGATTGATTTTCTTTTCTTTACTTTTTTCTTTTTTGAGTTGGAGTCTCACTCTGTTGCCCAGACTGGAGTGCAGTGGCCGGTCCCGGCCACCGTGGCCTCAACCCTTCCGCCTCAGCGTTCTAAGTAGTCAGAACTACAGGCACGCGCTACCACGCCCGGCTAATTTTTTGATTTATCGTAGAGATGAGGTCTCGCTGCCCAGGCGGATCTCGAACCCGCGGGCTCAGGCAATCCCACTCACCTCAGCCTCCCAAAGGCTCGGGATTGCAGGCTAAGCAACCGAGCCCAGCAGTGCCGGGATTTTATGCGTAAGCCACTGCCGCCGGGCCGAAAGCCAAGTAAAGGTGCCACTTACAATTCTGGTCCTTAGGCTAAGCATGGTGGCTCACGCCTGTAATCCTAGCACTTTGGGAAGACCAAGGTGGGCGAATTGCCTGAGCCCAGAAATTCGAGAACAACCTGGGCAACACAGCAAGACCTCTACAAAAAATGGGGCTTAGTGGCACGCCTATAGTTCCAGCTACTTGGAAGGCTGATGCAGGATTGCTTTAGATCTCAAGACTTGGGTTGCAGTGAGCCATCATCATGCTGCTGCACTCCATCCCGAGCAGAGATCTTGTCTCAAAAACAAAAATTTTTTTTTTTTTTTGGCATGGGCTCAGCGGCTCAGCCTGTAATCCCAGCACTTTGGGAGGCTAAGGCGAGTGGACTGCCTGAGTCCACAGGTTCAAGACCAGCCCGGGCAATGGGCGAGACCTGTCTCTACAATAAACCAAACAAAAAAATTAGCTGGGCATGATAGCGTGGACCTGCAGTTCTGGCTACTTGGAAGACTGAGGCGGAAGGATTGCCAGAGCCCAGCATACCGACGCTGAGGTGGCCGTTGAGTGTGCCACTGCACTCCAGCCTGGGAAGCGGAGGGAGACTCCAGCTCAAAAAAAAAAACAACCCATTTTTTTTCATCTTTAGAAACTATTTAACATTTGCAAATAAGAAGTTCAGCCAGATCTGAACCTCCTAAAGCATTGATAGGACTTGGACAGACAGGACACTTCAGGCAAGTGAATGATCAAATGTGACTGGATGTGATGAATTAGCGGGACAATGCTACCAAAGATAGGCACTCCAGTGTGTGCAGCAGACAACTGAAGTGCAGAACTGCACATGACAGAGAGATCAAAAGCCCTGACATTAATACAGGAGTCCACAGAGTGTGATATGGGGCTGTAGTACAGATGAGATCAAGGAGACAGGTACAAAGGAAAAGGAAATAAGGTCATGCAAGAATGGAGTGGTCAAAGATGAACCAGCAAACTGCCAAGGAAACTTTTCAAGACAGAGTAAATGTAATAAATGCCAGAGGTTAAACCTTTGAAAAATATGCCACTTTCATTATTTTTTTTTATTTTTGAATGGAGTCTCACTCTGCCGCCCAGGCTGGAGTGCAGTGGCACACTACCAAGTCGCCGCAGCCTCGACCTGCTGGGCTCCAGCGATCCTTCCATCTCAGCCTTCCAAGTAGTCGAAACTACAGGCGCACACTAACACGCCCATTTTTTTTTTTTTTTTTTTTTTTAATTTCTTGCAGACACGAGGTCTCTCCAAGTTGCCCAGGCTGGTCTCAAACCTGCGGGCTCAGGCAGTCCTCTCGCCTCGGCCTTCCAAAGTGCTGGCTTGAGCCACTGCACCTGACCGAAAAGTATGTAATTTTGAAAACCATGACATGTATCCCGTGAACAGCTCTTAAAAAGAGGAGAGGAAAGCCCATTTAAACGTGGAAAACATTACAAAATCACCAAGTTCATTGGAAAAGGTGCTTAGATAAAATGCCTTACTCTGATAAGCACGTGGGGTTTCAACTTAAGCGTTTATGGAAAGGAGGGGAAAGACAGCAGTCACTGGTACTGAGAACACCCATGCTGTTTGGGATGATATGCTGGGGGTCCTATAACTTTTAGAAAACAATTAAACTTAGGTAGACTTACCAGTTAGACTGCCACGTATTTCCTGACCAGGTTTGTTGATACATTAGCATTATGCTGAACGAGAATTCTAACTAGAATTTCAAAACTTAGAATGCTCACTCACTCTAAAAATATTTTAAATGTAGTTACTGCCACAGGAGTACACCTCCAGTGTTAGCCTCCTTAACTTTAAGAGTGATTATCACAAAAATAAGACACCAGATGTTCATATATTTAAGGTGTTGTACTGCAGAGTGAATAGTCTACTTTCAGGTGTTGCAGAGTGAATAAAATATTTTTTTGAGACAGGGTCTTGCTCTGCCACCCGGCTGGGGTCCAGTGGTGAGACAGTAGCTCATTGCAGGTTCAGACACCAAGACTCAAATAATCCTCCCACCTCAGCCTCCAGAGAAACTGGGATTACAAGCACACACCACGGCAATTTTTTGTAGTGACAGGGTCTATGTTGTCCAAGCTGCTCTAGAATCCTTGACCTCAAGCGATCCTGCCTCAGCCTAACAAAGTAGTAGGGTTACAGGCATAAACCGCAGGTGCCTGGTCAACAGCCTACCTTTTTAATGTAACATTTCCTACTTGAGAAACTAAGCCTTCACACAAAAGTATGAATGAAATGAAGCAGAAAAAAAAAAAGGCTCTCCAGGCAGAATCTCACAGAATGAGAGCTGGAAAAAAAAATGAGAACTTAATATAATCATTTTTTAACAATGAAGCTCAGGCCAGAGAAGCTAAATATGTGCTTAAATGCTTCAGTGACAAACTTTTTTGTTTTTCACCTAGAACTACAGCAAAAAGAGGAATGATCTAAGTGTTTGAAATCATGAGACTGTATTAATGCACTTACAGTATTTTACATCAGCAACTGATACCATTATTAAGTGTATGTGAAAAACATAGGCTACATCACACTTAGAATGGAAAAGCTATATGAATTTTAAAAAGACATTAGTGTAAAAAATTAAGAGCCATGTCCATCAATTTTAACTGAAAGATCTTTCAGCCTACTTGACTATAACTTGTTTTCCTCTTTAGTTTCCTTGTATGTGTATACTCTCTATGTATTTATTTACATATATATTGTTTGTGTGGCCTGCCAAATACTACTACCATTAAAAAATTAGTCAAGATTTTTGGTACAAAAACCTTAAAAGTCAGTTTCTCCATATCAGCCAATTAATATTTAGTATCATAAAATCTAATCAGGAACTGTTTTATTATCTCAAAGAGGTCCCTGAGAGCCAAAATGACCCAAGATGTTTGACTTGCCTTTATGTAGAAAAACTTAAAGAATTTAGACTCTCTAATCACCCAAGAGTTTAAGATAGAAATATAAAATAATGTATTCCACAATGACATTTACGTGGATTCTCATCAAATCCTAGAACATCAAATCTGGTAAGGTTTGAGAGATTCCAGCCACAATAAGGAAGTCTCATTACCTGGTAAAATTTTACCTTGCTAAAAAATAGCAAGACATGGGGTAAACTGTTAAATGTAAAGGAGAAAAAAACAAATTTCTCAATGGTTTACTCTTTTTAAATGTTCAGAAAGCATATGACAAAATGACATTCCCTGAACCTAAGAACTATTCTCAAAAGAAGCCTTTCAGCATAGTCTGCTTTTCTCATATCACAAATTTTACTAAATTTGCATCCTTAGTCACAAAATATCTATTGGCAAGCTAGGTACTATTCTTTTCAAGTAGGACTTATTCACACTTTTTCTACACAACTTATTTTAAATGAGCAGTGATATGAAAGTGTTAATACAGATTAAGATGACTTCTCACAATAAATCGAGGATAGTATGCACCATATTATTGTATTTTATTACCAATTCTACTTAAAAACTAGCACCTTTTGTAATAAATTGCACAAAAGTACAAAAGATACATATTCCTTCATAGAAAAGATGAAGAAACGAGGCTCATATTAATTTTGCATTCACAGGGCTACAAAGAACAGAAGCATTTTCCATGAGCGGAATAAGCAGGGGGGAAAAAAAAGGCAAGACCCTCCTGGTATACAGGAGTGCAAGGGGAAGAAATCCAAGGGAGTTTTAAACTGCTTTTAGAATCTACCTTCTTTCTCAAAGTGAATAACCTGGGAGGTGTCAGAGCTCCTGCCACTGGGATATTTGATACTGAAGAGGGTACCCTACCCCTACTTGCTTCCCTGCTCCGAAGAAAGCTAAAAATAAAGCCTGTTAGCCCTAATTTTCTCACAGACACAGCACTGCAGTAAGCCATCACAGCAGACAAGTTAACACTCAACTACTTTTCTCAATATCCTTTGTTCATAAATATGAATAATTACCATAATTACCAGGCATCTGAGAAAATAAGCATAAAAACGTGGAAATATCAGTGCATCCTATAAAACTTTAAAAATCTCTAGCATTCAAGTGAGCAAGACAATGCATACAAAATGTAAGCACAAACTGTTGTGCTGATGAAATTTAAAGTCAATACATGCACTGACAAAGTTAACATTTCCTATAAAGTATAAAAAGGTACAGTGATGAATTATAAATGCTGTTTTTACTAATTTCAGTCTAGAGGTAAGGTATAATATCAGTTATAAAGTAGTAAAAGCTGGACAACAGAAAACACAGCTGACAGCAGTTGGAAAATAAAGGAAAAGAAAACTAAGTATTGAGTGTACTGTTCCTTACCTTATATGGTGAGAAACAAAGAGATTCTAAAATTGATTTAAGTAGAGGCTTAGGTGTATTTCAAATGGTAAAGGTAATGAGTGGTATTTTTAAAGTTTGGGCAAAGGAGAATAATATTAGCATGCACTAAATTATTCACAATGAGCGAAGAAATGCTTAAATTTAGTAATTAAAAGAGATGAAAGAGATAATCACCGTAAGAACTAAGAGGTAGTATCTGAGAGTGTACTGGAATGAGCAGAGTAGACTTTAACATCTTGTGCTGCTTTGAATGTTCTCCACATACAGGTCTTTCTATATTGTTTAAAGTACAATCAAGTTAAAAACACCACCTAAAAATACATAGCCATTGCACTAATAACTACCACTACTGAAATTAGGAGGAACATATATTGTGGTGAAACAATGCCTGAAATCCAGAGTCTCACTTTTCAGATTGTTGAATTTCAACCACCTATCAATTCACAGGTAAATATAAGGCTATTCATACTGGTGTAGCCATTTCTCTAGGTTAATTTTTAAGTTATGCAAACCAGGCATGGTGGATCATGCCTGTAATCCCAGCACTTTGAGAGGCTGAGGCAAGAGGACTGCCTGAGTCCAGGGGTTCAAGACCAGCCTGGGTAACTTGACAAGACCTTGTCTCCACAGCAAATCAAAAAAATTAGCCAGGTGACGCCTGTCATTCCTGCTGCTTGCAATGCTGAAGCAGAAGGATCACCTGAGCCCGGCAAGTACAGGCTACGGTGGCCGTGAGTATGCCCCTGCACTCCAGCCCAGTCAACAGTGAGACTAACTCAAAAAGAAAAAAAAAAGGCAAAATAGATTACTCTTGGATAGCAGATCTTGAAACCTGATTTTTAGTTATCTAGGCTTCATACTTTGTCTCAGGCATCACTTATCCTCTCATCTTCAAATTGCTATGTTAAAACTTTATAAAAACTTCATAGGGCCAGGCTCAGTGGCTCAGCGTGTAATCCCAGCACTTTGGGAGGCCAAGGCGAGTGGACTGCCTGAGCCCGCCGGTTCAAGACCAGCCTTGGGCAATTTGGCGAGACCTCGTCTCTACAATAAATAAAATATTGGCCAAGCGTGGTAACACACGCCTGTAGATCCAGTTATTTGGAAGGCTGAGGTGGAAGGATGGCCGGGGCCCATGGGGTGCCGTTGAGTGCACCACTGCACTCTAGCCTGGGCGACAGAGTGACACACACACACACACACACACACACACACACACACACACACACACACACCCCGTTGAGTGCACCACTGCACTCTAGCCTGGGCGACAGAGTGACACACACACACACACACACACACACACACACACACACACACACACCCTCCGTTGAGTGTACCACTGCACTCTAGCCTGGGCGACAGAGTGACACACACACACACACACACACACACACACACCCTCGACAGACTTCAAACCAACCATGCGACAGAGTGACACACACACACACACACACACCCTCAACAGACTTCAAACCAACCATGCGACAGAGTGACACACACACACACCCTCAACAGACTTCAAACCAACCATGCGACAGAGTGACACACACACACACCCCTCAACAGACTCCAAACCAACCATGACACACACACACACCCTCAACAGACTCCAAACCAACCATGCTCTCTTCATCAACAAAACAAACAGTCAATCTTCAAGCATCCCTTCCTCATAAGAAATAGGGAGTTCGGTTTGCAGGTTGATAGTCCAGCAGCACAGGACTGCACATCAGCATAAAGGAAAACTGATGGGCTTCATTTCTTGAAGTCCATTGCTAAAAATGACATATGAACACCCTTTTCCTCTAATTTCAAATAACGAAAATGTAAAATCACTTCCACACAGGGTTGTTTTAACTGCTAAAAATAACATAAAGAAGTCTATAAATCCCAAGACCAACTGTTCCCTCAATTTCAAGACAATATTACGTTTTTTAAATGTCAGATTGACAATTTAAATGTGAATCTTCATCTTAATTTAATTAAAAAGTCAGCATTTTGGGCTCATTTTTCATTAGCATAACATGGTCAGTTTCAAAAGCTTTCCATGTTAAATTAGGTGGCTCAAAATATTTGATTCCCTTTTCCAAGTTCTTATGTCATAATTAAGCCTACTTTGATAAATAACTTCCACCAAACTCAGTATTTTAAAGAGTGTCTGCAAATGCCCATCTAACACCAGTAATCCAGATGTCCCTGCCCTCAAAGAGCTTCCATTCTAAAAGGAGACAAGTGAAATCAGAGAAATTTAATGACCATAAGATGTAGTGCTAATTTAAACAGACTGATCAAGACAGACGCTAAGCAGGGATAAGCAAAAAAATAAATTTAAAAAACCCAAAAACCAAAAAAACCGAGTAACTACAATAGCTGCTTGCTGTGCCCCTAAGTTTGTTGATGCTCTCCTAAATGCTAAGTGGATCTTCAGGAAACCAAGAGATCAAGTAGGATTTATTATATGATGCCATGTTAGAATAAATGCTTTTCATCTTTTATTTCTATGCATTTCTATGGATAAATTCCTTTTGGGAACTGCACCTGGCCTTAATAATGTTGAAGAATTCCTAAGAATTTAATTTCTGCAAGTATGTGAATTTTTACTATTTCAAGGAAAAAAGCAAAGGAAGAACATAGAACCACATTTGCCAAAATTACACCGTATCACATACATGTGTAGAATAAAACTAAAAGTGTATTTTGCCAATTTTTACAGACGATCTTTTATCTGTTGTTTTCTAGTAGTCCTCTAGGCACATTGCAATTAAATATAACTAAGAAACATAATTTGGACATATTTTTCTAATTTTTCATGACATTATCCAAATTAAACGAATTTTAGAGGTCTAACTCCTAAGTCTCCCAATTACAGCAACCAGTTAACAGAAGTACTGACACATTCAAGATACTCTCCTAAAAATGAAGGCATAGGGTTTTTCTTTAGTTGTGATATAGATATTCCTCATATTAGAAATTGTGTTCAAATGATGCAGTACTTAGGTTACACAAATTCCTTGACCTTCAAATTTCATTTCACTTTAACATTATTTTGTGGCATCTACAAAATTTTTATTGTCAACAAGTCTTTGACTTATTCTTAAATCTGTAATGGTTTATTCACACTAAATCCTTTGCCCTTTTGCCCTGAAAAAGCAAAAACTGGCTGTAGCTCATAAATAAGATGCCAACACCTTCATAGAAATTCTAACAATCTCTCCAAAGCATAATAGACATTGTGTCACAACAATTTCCATTTTAAAATACAGCTAAAAGCCTAAAAAAAAGAAATGACAACTTACAAGCATTACAGATAACAGCCTTTATAGCTTGCCTCTAGAACTTGTTTTAAACTTATAAAGTAAAAAAAAAAAAATCAGATAACCATCAAAGCTTATTATGTTAAAATAACCTTAACTGATTCCAAGTTTATTGTGTTGGACACCCATTTTAGGAAGCTGAAACACACTTGGAGACACTAATTTCCAAAATGGTTTATTAGGGCTTCTATACCCAAAAGAAGTCTTATTCAAACTTTTGACTGTTCTGAAATGACGAAAACTTGCTTTCACTAATCAATATAAATTTTGATAATCCCAAATAGAAACTAAACCCTGCACTATGTCACCTCAAGTCTTGTCCTGACGAAGCGGCCAAAACTACTCCTCCCCCAACCTCCAAGGAACATCTAAGGGATGTGAGCCACAATCCACAAATGTATTTACAAGTCTCCCATTCTTCGCAAATCAATACTAACGTCATCAAATCAAATGGCAAGCACATGACCAAAGAATATCCCCCTCAACAACGGAAATTAAGTGAAGACCAGCCCAGTACATTTATTCTATATATCTTCCAGTCATGTGATTGCAACTGGGGATATCTGGGGGAATTTGTTTTTACCAATGGCTAGTTACTTTGAATGTATGGATAACCAAAAGGCGATAGATCTTTAAAGATTCCATGTGTCTACTTAAAAGCTGTTAAGTGAAAAATGATGAAATGGAGGACACCCACAATAATTCTTGGACTCCTGGAGATCCTAAGACATGCTACAAAAATAGGTCTTTATTCTTAGGAAAATATAGTCAGAGCTAGCTTCCTTATGCTATACATAAAATCTTAACATCAGAGGCAGTACAGATAGTACAGATAGTTTTTGAACTGATCTCCAAACAAGCACAAACCCACTACGTTGAAAAGAACAGGTAATTTGAGGTTTTTGGCAAAAGACAGTACTTCACACAATCTAATCCAAATCAAAGAGCCTGCAGACAGTATTCAGTGAGATGAAAGGAATGAAATAAATATAAATTCTATGGATAAATAAAAGACAATTTAAATAAGCTAACAGAACTAATATTTTTTTAAATAAAAATACTAGTCAGGTACAAGCTTTTGTTTCTCAATGCCAGACTTCTAAACGTTTACCAGACTACTGTTAATATCATTAAAAACCTAATCTTTGACCCAGAGCATTAGTAATAATACTGATTTGCATCGGCAAAAAAGATTGTTTTTCCAACTGAATGTTTCTGGTCCTGAAAAATATTTTAGTTCTGTTACTGAAGGCAGACTGTGGTGCTAACAGAATTTAAGTCTTAAGTACTTTTAAAAAGTGACAGACCACAAAAGTCTATCTACTAATTTGCTAGTTAAAAAATGTCTGTGACCACTGGTTCAATAATTAGCATCTTAAGAAAAAGTAGTGGCATGCCCTATTGAGTGGTATGATTGCTGAGTAATTAATACTACACCTTAAAAATAGAATCTCCACAAGTCTGTTTCTTTTATGTTTTGTCATTTAAGTTTTTTACTCATAAATTCTACACCCACCACTGAATTCTTATGGTCAGATAAACATGTTATGGCATACATAATTAGGGAAAAAGCGGTCATGGTGGGTATTCTTGGAAGTTTTAGAAACCTGAGTAATCATTCACTCTAGGGTTAGCTTCCTCTCCTAAATGCATTTTCTCCCCTTAAAAAGAAAATACAGACTACATATCGTACTCTGTAATAACATGGTGATCTTTAGCTGTTTCTGATTAACAGTGACTTGTGGCTTATCAAAACAGCTGCTCTGAATGTGTCAATTTTGCCCATCTACTAGCCTGTTGTTTATTATTTAAGAAGTCTTTTATGTACAATTGATTAGATCACCCCATCAATCCATTCCTATGTTGTTCCTATTTTATCATGAGGAAATGTTTATATTTTAAGTCAGATGTGAAGAAATTTGGTAGAAGTTTCTCATGATGCTACAATTGCAATCATGAGCGTACAAAAGCTTTTCTGCGATCAATTTCCCCTTCATTTTTAACATCCATCACAAGGGCTGAAAATCTTCCACAAAAATCATGCTTGGGAGAATACATACAACACAATTTTCTCACAAAGCAACTTTCTGAAAACTGATAAACTAAATTTATGATCACTTTTGATTGCCAAGTAGTCTGCAGAAACAAAATCTTGCGTCTGTCTTGGTTAGGTAACTTTTCTTTTTAACAATCAGAATGCTTTAAGGATACATTTTTCACCTCAAGGAAGGGACTTGACTCTTGAATTTAAGACCCTTTCCTTGACAGTACATACAAAGTTTCTTTAACTTGTCACCATCTGTCCATTCTTTGAAGCTGTCAAAGCCAAGAACCCATAAACAAATCACAAATAGCAATAACCTACATTAGTTAACATTCCCCCTTTAACATGTTGACATTTTTACTAAAGGATTAGTTATTTTTGCATTTCCATTTCTCATATCCCATGACATTCCATATAAATTGCATTATTGCTTTATAGGCCACACAACATTCAAAAGTATGTTTATATGCATTGCCTGTTTTCCTTTGATCTGGTTAAGAGTTTGATACTGATTTTACTACAGAAATTTAAGTTTGAAAATACCACGGTTAGTATTTCTTCTCAGAACTTAATTTTCACATCACTAATCACTACATGCATATTTAGCTCTGATTATATTGCTCAAAAACTGCACCCATTATCAGAACAGTGCAAATGATATTTAATTTTAAAAGTAATTATAATGGCTTGAATTCAAAGTCATTCAAATGAACACTGTCAAGTAATTTCACTTGAGTGTGTATATATTTCATCACCACTGTTTACATTACCCTTCTTTAAGTATAACCATTCTTCACAATTTCTTTATTATCAGTTTCCCTCCCAAGTCCCCAAACTAAGAATGCCAAATAGTCTTGAAAATCCATAGCTTCATATTTTAATGTTTTCTTAAGAACACATTTGTGAACTCACAAAAGTGTTCGTCTTTCAACTTTGACAATGCAGTTCTTACTTTAAGTCAAACAAACCTGTCCTAAAATCCCAACAAATAATTCTGAAAATTAACTTAAACACCTTGACAGTGTCCCTTAAAAATGGTATGACAGTAAAGTGCCAATAGGCATGGCAATGACCTCTTAGATGGGATCATTTAGCTCCTTGGAACTGGAAAATGCCAGCACCAAAGATTACACTGAGATTCAGTTTTACTGAAGGCTACATTTAATTTACCCACTTTCCACAACCTATTATATTCATTATGTTAGAATGAAATGTAAATGTTTTGTGTAGCCCTCAAACTTACACTAAGATTTGAGAGAGATGTACTTTAAAAAAGCACGGGGTAATATATAAAATCAGTGGCAGAAAGTTTCATTAAGCACCAGGAACTAATTTTTGTCACCCCATACTCATTTTGTAGGTAAGTTTCAATAACCGGCAAGGCACATTTACATATATTCCAATGAATACTTATTGACAAATTTTAAATTACACTCTATGTCCCAGCTATCCCAGTAACTGACATACAACATACTAAAATGATTTATTAAGATAACAGAAAAACCAATTAATGTGAAACATACAGGCTATTGGCAACCACTATTCTAAAATTATGTAAGTACAAATAAACATACTGAAATGTGTGCAATTCTAAGTTTTTAAACCAGAATATTTCTACACTAACACACATTTATATTAATGACACATAAAAAAAATAAAAACTTTATTACAAAAATAAGTTACACTCGCCTCCAGCTTACAGTATAAAACAATTTTATTTGCAGGAATGCAAAATGATTGTTTGCCATGAGCATTTTGAACATATGACATGTCTAATTTTCTTGTTAAATTTGCATTTACTGGGGAACTGGTGTGTATAAAACCTTAATTAAGTATAAGCTCTGATCTTCATCGTGGTGCCTATTGGGTATGTGATAAAACTGCAGTATCCCTTTGGGGAAGGGGAGAAGGGATTTCTTTATACCAAGCCCTAATGAAACTATAATTTCACTTTTGACTTTAAGCTATCAACTTAGGACTTGGCAAAAAAATTTTTGAGGGTGATTCAATAGAGGATGCTTCACCACTGAACACTCACTGTCATCAAGGTGCTTTAGAAAATTAAAAACATAGCACAAATGATTGTACTCTACTCTACAAGTTATCATGACCTGCATAAGAAATGGAAAGCTGATTCACATGTTTACAGTGATCAGCAGTAAGAAATGCACTAATGAAACATACCTTTTACCTAAAAAGCTAAACTACAGCCATATACTAATTTCTATGATTTATGAAAAAACTTCAAAATATCCAAATGTCAGGCTTCGCTGTACAATTGTCAGTTTTAGTCTGACTTTTTATAAAGGGACACTGCAGTATTTAGTACAAGTTCGGATGCACTTTTTTGAACATCTGATGTCTTACAAAAGTAACATCTTGCTAAACTATTATACATCCAAATAACTACAATATCTGAAGAAGCAAGGCTGCTTTTTCAGCCACAAAATACGACAAAAGCAAGGCCTGTTATGATGGTCATGAGGAAGTCTTACAAGCCTCTGAAACTAAAGGCAACTAAGAATGTTACATTTGGTATATTAAATCTTACCCTCATATCATATTTAACAAGCCTTGCTTTTATCTACAAAGATTTTCTATGTACAGTACAGACAGGGTATAGTTCAATCCTCTGCTACTGAGGTAGTTAACCAACCCTTTTAAAAAGGTTCTGAAAAGAACCACTATCTGGAATGCCTGACTAACCAGCTCTGATGATTACACCTGAAACTGCATATCTGAACACAATTCAAAAGTGATTACTATAAAAAAGATATAGACAATCATGATTAACCTTGGTGAGCAGAAATAAAATTTAAGGATACCAACAGTGGCATTCATCTATACCACTGCAATAAAATTTAAATGCACAAATTCAAGAGAATATTTCAAAATACCACTGCTGGGATCCTTAATTTAAAAAAACAGGGGAAAAATCTACTTAGAGCAGATTTTTTAGAGAAGAACTTTATTCTTTATTAAGATACCATGCTAGAAGTTATGAAGGATTTCTGTTGGAACACATTTGGAAAATAGAGTAGCTTTAGTTTAATAACTTGCACTGCAGAGAAAATTGTTAAAGAAATTCATATCAAAGTCCAAGTATTAGTTCAATGTCCCGTATTTGATTCCATGATCTTCACAGGAAGGTCTTCTGCAATAGAATATGCTCCTACACAGCCGAGATATTTAAGGTTGCTTGATTTCCTTACCATTACTCCACTGCAAGCTTCTGGTGTAATCCCACATAGCAAGTCAGTCTTCATTGTAACAGGTCAGGACCGGCCTCGACCCCTTTTCCCTGCTAGCCAGGTAACAAAAGGAATCAGTTAGAGAAGTCATTTTAAATTAATGATGTGTACATACAAAAATGATAACATTAAAAATAAGAAAGCTTCAACAAGTAATTCTTAAAATAAAGTCTAACCAAAAACAAAGTTGCCTTTAATAACTTAACTTGTTTTTGCTTGTTTTTTACTTGCTTTCAGTTGAAGTTTTTGTTTTGCTTTTTGCCCCCCGGGGGAGGGGGGGAGGCAGAGGGGTGGGGTGGATTGAGGTTTGAAAACCCCACTTTGTTCACAAACTGATTTTATTTAAAAACAAAAAAAGGCTAATGGAAAACCTAATGGAAGTTACACCTTAAGACATTTAAGGACACCCACTTGCAAGAAATTCCAGTTTCTGAGACATAAAATAATCAAAATATGCTGAAGCAAACATCTGAGATTTCTTTGACCTTGGCATCTGAAACTTACTGATGAGTTAAAAAAAAAAATCATTCTGTCTTCCAACTCATGTATTTTTCACATGTTGCTTTACTGTCAGGTGTAATATCTTTAAATTTAGGGGCAGGGGGGAAACAGGTTCAGAGTGGCTTTTGAGTCTTTTCACTGATGACCTAGGGCTTACCCCCCAAAACTCTAGTATTTTCCCATCATTACTGTTACAAATATAAACTATATGGCCAATCAAGGCTAAAATGCAAAAGAGCAAAAATCTAACTACTAGATCTTTATATAAACCAATCTGTGAAGTAAACCTTATATTTCAAGCACCATATTTGATTACACACAACTAACTGTAATGCTGTTTTCTTTTAATTAGAGAAGCACAATACTTCAAATAGTCCAACTCACAAGTTATCACCCAATCCTAGTCCCCTTTGTTTTCACACTAGAGTTTCTTTGCTGCTTTCTAGTCACATGGTGTACAAAATAGTCAAGGGGGTAATATCCTTCCTCAATCTGAGTTTTAGGTTAAAAGTTAAGATAAACTCTAGGCAACTGTAAGTGACTTGTCAGTGTGACCTGCATCCCTTTGAGACTACCTGCAATTGTCCTTGTTACACAGTTTATCCGTGACAATTAAGAGCTCTAAAATACTTACCAACTTAAACTTACTAATGTACTCTCTATTATTTTTGATGGGAACATGGCGTCTGTTGCAAAATAGCGCTTTAAACCAGAAGCAGAAAACTGCAACAAATCAGTGTTGTGTAATGTGCAGACATATTCCACACAAGAATTAACAAGGCACAAAACCCTTTAATTGGCCTTGACATGCTATACAATTTGAACCAAATTTTCAGGAAATTTTGTGAAAAACGAATTGTAAACACAATTTTAGTAAGTATACATTTAGGTGTGAATTTTTTATTGAAATAAACAACAGCATAAAGAATACAAGTAGCCAAAATGGTTTTGAAAACCCAAATTAGGTCAAAGTTCTAAATTAAAAATAGCAGTTTTGTTATCAATTCACCTTATTCTAGCAATTTAAGTTGGTAACATACAAAGTTATTCTGATACAAGATATTAAAGACATACTCAGTTTTAATCAACTATCTTTCAAGACACCAAATCTAAACACTACTGGAAACATTGTATACACTACAGCCAAATGGACTTGAGCCAAATTTTCTCAAGCACGAATGCAAACTCATTAACTATTTCTTTCATCTAAGAATACCTTTATTGAAAAGAATTAAAAGTAAAATAAAATCAGTTCGCCAGAAGCAGTTAGAAGTGTGGCTTTGTTCATGTCCAAGCGGATTGTTAAAATATATACATAAAGGGAAATCTTGCCAGATGTCACGAATTACAGCGGCACCCGTTCAGACTTAGGGCCCATCGGTTTCTGACCAACCTATCAGTCTCCAATTTTACCGAGGCCCTCCTGGCTCTACTTCCACTGTTGCCCAAAAGTATCCTGATAAAACTCCTGGTTTTCAGATCTGTAACCACAGTTACCAGAATGATCACCACCTTGGAGCGGCTGCTGAGCAATGGGCTGGGAACCCCAGTTCTGATTACTGGTCTGGCGCCGCTTGGAATCTGGCTGGCTGTACCCATCAGCTTTGCGCTTTCCTCCTACATTTCCACCGCGGCCACCCCGCGCACCACGTACCCCGCGGCCTCTTTGTTGCTGGGCACCTCCTCTCGCGCCGCGAACGCCTCTTGCGGATCCAGGACCTCCTCTCTGTGAATAACCGGCTCTCCCACGGGGAGGCGCAGCCCCACGACCTCTGGACGGAGCAGCACCCCTTGCTCCTCTACCACCCCTTCCTCTAGCTCCGACTTGGAAATCTTCATAACCATAGTATGGATCTTCATATCCACCACGATAGTTATGGTAATCATAGCCGTAATAATCGTAATAATCTTCATATCCATAATAATCTGGAGGATATCCATAACCACCTCTACCTCCACGCCCTCGACCTCTTGTTGGAGGGGGCATATGAGGTGGACCATAATAGTAGTAATCGTCATACCTATTAAAAAAATGAGACAGAGATTAGAGTTGAAATCAAATTACTGGGTTAAAAGCAGGCATTTAGATATTTGCAACAATCTAGAGCTTATAACTTTAATACAGAATCATTTGCCTTAAGTGAGTCTTAACAGTAAGAATGATCAGAGAATCATTGTCAATACAGACATCCCAGAATATCATAAATCTCTAGTTACAAACCTTATATATATTCTTACTTTTACAGGTATCAAGACAAACCCATCAGGAAAATTTTACGAGTTACTTGGTGGTCCAATTTGTCACTTTGAATTGCATTTCCTCTAATATTCTATCCCTCTATACTCAAAGACTATTGTAATATCAAAACAACAAGCAGGATAAGCAAATGGCCAAAATGAGTTAAGGTAGCAAAATTTACCACAGTAAAACAGAATAACGACCTTAAAATAAGTTTTCCTATTTTTTTCTTTTTCTGAGTCAAAGTCTCACTCTTGTCCAAGCAGGAACACAGCTCACTGTAGTCTCAATATCCTGGGCTCCGGTGATCCTTTCTGACCCAGCATCCCACGTAGCTGGGACTATAGGTGTGCACCACCATGCTGGCTAATTTTTTTTTTTTTAAGTTTTTTTGTAGAGATGAGGTCTTGCTATGTTGCCCAAGCTGGTCTCGAACTCCTGGGATGAAGCAATCCTTCCACCTCGGGTTCCTTAAGTGCTGGGATTAAAAGCATGAGCCACCACACCTGGCCAAGTTTTCCCATTCTTACAATGAATCGTGCCGTTCCTAAGTAAAATCTTATAAGATCCGCTACATTCCCCAAAATAAACCTCACCAAAACTACAGGGCTCTGAAACTAAAATGGCATAGCACCATACAACACAATAATATCTATAACAAGAATTGACAGGCAACACTTCCTAAAAAAACTAGCGGTGGTATTTTCACTGCACACATAAACATGAAAAATGTTTAATTTTAGGACTACCAAACTATCCTCTTTTAATAAAATCCCACTCAAACTGGGAGCGATAGCTTACGCCCATAATCCCAGCACTCTGGGAAGTGGAGGCATGAGGAATGCCTGACCACCCCAGGGGCTGGAGATCAGCCCAGGTAACTTGGCGAAACCTCATCCCAACAATAAATGAAAAAATTAGCTGGGTATGATGGCACATACCTGTAGTCCCAGCTACTTGGAAGGCTGAGGAAGGAAGGATTGCCTGAGCCTAGCAGGGTGAGGCTGTGGTACCAATATCGTGCCATGGCACTCTAGCCTGGGTGACAAGTGAGACTCTGACTCAGGAAAAAAAACAACCCACTAAAAATGGGCTATTGTCCTTTTAAATAAAGTATTTGTCACTAGAAAATTACCACTATTACTTAGTATCAACCCCAGACAATATGTATACCTATTGCATATTAAGAGGGAAAAATAAAAACTATAACCTACCATGTAAAACTTTAATTTCAAAAACACTGATTAGAGAGTAATCCTAAAAATCAGCATATGCTTTATACCATCTAAAAGGACTAAGCATTCTTAAAATATTTCAATGTATATTTCCTAATGTACAATTTTATAGTTACGGAAAACTTACATTTATCTGAAGTCCACCATAACCTCATAAAATATGTACATAAACATTTCCTTAAATAATTTACTCTTTCCAGTGCTTATTCAATACCTGTTATTTTATACTCAATTCATAAAGACCCAGCTTTTCCTTGTCCCAACTGACTCATGTTAAAATGCTATTCTGGCCGGGCTCAGTGGTTCAGCCTATAATCCCATGCCTTGGGAGGCTGAGGTGAGTGGACTGCCTGAGCCCGCGGGTTCGAGACCCGCCTGGGCAACCTGGCGAGACCTCATCTCTACAATAAATCAAAAATCAGCCGGGCATGGTAGCGTGCGCCTGTAATTCCAGCTACTCGGAAGGATCTCCGGAGCCCAGCAGGCGAGGCTACAGTGGCCAGAAGCGGTCACTGCACTCCAATCTGGGCGACAGAGTGAGACTCCAACTCAAAAAAAAAAAAAAAAAAAGCTATTCTGGCTCACCAGATTCCTAGAACTTTTTTTTGATGTGCTTTGCTAATTTATTGTTTTAACGTAATGATTGATATGCAGTGATTCTCACCAAGGATAATTTTGCCACCATCCCCTCCCAGGGGGACATTTTAGGTTGCCCTGAATGAGGAAGGAGGTGGTAGCGGGAAAAGATCAATAATGCTGTTAAACTTCCAACAACGCACAGGATAGCCACCACAGCCAGGAATTACCCCACCCAAAATGTCAGTAGTACAGGGAAGAAGAAACCCTGGCATAGTAGTTAAGAGTGAAAACTCTCAAACAAGACTACCTCAATTCAAATCCAACTCCGCTACTCACTAGTTGTTTGAACGACTGGCAAGTTAACTTCTGAGCCTCCATTCCTTGTCTCAAACTGAGGGATCAAGTACCTAACTCACAGGGTGCAACGAGGATTAAATAGGAATAAGCATGTATAGCTTAATTTTTTTTTTTTTTTTGAATTGGAGTCTCACTCTGCCGCCCAGACTGGAGTCTTGACCTGCTGGGCTCCGGTAATCCTTCCGCCTCAGCCTTCCAAGGAGGTGGAACTACAGGCGCGCGCTACCACGCCCGGCTCATTTTTGATTTATTATAGAGATGAGGTCTTGCCAAGTTGCCCAGGCGGGGCTCGAACCCGCGGGCTCAGGCAGTCCACTCACCTCAGCCTCCCAAAGTGCTGGGATTACAGGCTGAGCCACCAAGCCCGGCTGCTTAAAATTTTTTTAAAAAATAAATTAATGGCTGTCGCAAGTGCAAGTATCACATGGAGCCATTTCTTTTAGTTTGCATTTCTCTTCAAATAGCAATGGACAGACTGATATCCTCCACCGTCTATTTAGCATTACCCTCCACCTATCAACTAAACTGCCATGAACACATTATCTATTCTCCTATATTTATATTCTGCTCCTTTAAAACCATAATCAATTATTTTCTGAAAGATATAAAAAAAATTAATATTTTAAACTGCATACAGTATACCCAGGAGTTTGATAAGAGTATTAAAACCAACTCTTGGCAGGGTGTGATGGCTCACGTCTATAATCCCAGCACTTTGGGAGGCGGAGGTGAGAGGATTGCCTGAGCCCATGGGTCCTAGACTAGCCTGCGCAACCTGGTGAGACCTCATCTCTACAATAAATCAAAATATTAGCCGGGCATGGTGGCGCGTGCCTGTAGTTCCAGCTACTTGGAAGGCTGAGGTGGAAGGATTGATTGTCTGAGCCCCGCAGATCAAGGCTGCGGTGGCCGTCACCGTGCTACTGCATACACTCCAGCCTGGGCAACACAGTGAGACTCCAACTCAAAAAAACAAAACAAAACCAAAAAAGCACCTTTTCTTTTACATTACCATCAAACCCATAAATCCCATTTTTTTAGTCCCAGAACAAGATTGGATCACTTGGATCATGAATACAAGACCTGTTACATTATTTAGTCTGATCCCATTTTAGAATTGAAGAAATTGAGACTCAGAACTTGCCAGTGTTTCAACTGTACAATTGACTGCAGAAACTAAAACTTGGATCACTTTCCTGATTATCAAATAACAAATATGAAGAAGCGGCCCCTCTCCTCTTTTGCATTTCATACAAAGCAATGAACAGAAAACTGGCCTTAATAATTATTAACGGTGACTATTGTTCTTACATCAAATAATAATTACTCCCCGTACTCCTTAGAAACCAACTGCCAAGTAATTTTTTTTTTTTTTTTTTTTTTTGAGTAGAGGTCTCACTCTGTTGTCCAGGTTGGAGTGCAGTAGCACATTGCAGCTCACCGCAGCCTTGACCTGGGCTCAGGTGATTCTCTTTCCTCAGCTTGGGGGTGCTGCCACACCCAGCTAAATTTTTTATTTCTTGTAGAGATGGGGAGGAGTCTCTCGCTACGTTGCCCAAGCTGGTCTCCAACTCCTGGCCACAACCAATCCTCCCATCTCAGTCTCCCAAATTGCTGGGATTATAGGCATGAGCCACTGCACCCAGCCCCTGCTAATTTTTCTAAAGTGCTAACGTCAACTCTTACCCACCTAGAAGTTTTCTTCACTGTCTCAAGTAGATACCCATTTATAGATTCTCTAAAAACATCTCCCCCGCCAGGCACAGTGGCTCATGCCGTAATCCCAGCACTTTGGGAGGCGGAGGCGAGAGGACTGCCTGAGCCCAGGAGTTTGAGACAAGCCTGGGCAACTAGACCTCATCTCTACAGTAAGTCAAAAAATTAACTGGACATGTTGACGCACACCTGTGGTTCTAGTTGCTTGGAAGACTGAGGTGAAAGATCACCTAGGCCCTAGCAGGCAGAGGTTGGCTGCAGTGACCTTGCATGGACCACTGCACTCCAGTCTGGGAAACAGAGACACTGACTCAAAAATAAAAATAAAAATAAAAAATAAAAAGTAAAAAAAAAAATCTCCCCAATTAATACAACTCATCACACACTTTTTTTCCTTTCTCAATATTGTGTTATGTTAACTAAACTCTTATTTCATTTTCAAAATACATGCAAAGCACGTGAAATCTTTGGGGTGAAAAAGGGCACTATGCTGATAAAGAAACCATTCTGGTACAAAGGAAACAGCTTATAATAATTGGAGATTTTGTATTTTCTACGTCAGGGGAAAAAACTATCTGCCCTTTAAACAAACATATTAAGGCATTTCACTTACATTTGATTCTTTGCTGCTTGCCTCTGAGCTTTTCTTTCTTTCCTTTTCTGATCTGGTGGCTTAGCAAAAACAATTTCAATATTTTCTCCCTCCAAGTCTTTGCCATTCATTTCTTCCATAGCCTTAAAAAATAGACAATGATCAATAAAAACAATTTTCAGAAAAATCATGATTCATTTAACATTAAAAAACCATTTGTCATGATCATTGGAAGGGTAACAAAAACTTTCATTTAGGCAGTAAGATAAAAGAGTATTTTATTTAAAGATTCAGCTCTTCAACTCTTTTTTTTTTTACTACTTAGAAAACTGCCTAATTCACTAAGGCCAAAAAGTTAGCTTGAGTGGACTCCATGACCTCTGACTATCCTCTCATTTTTAAAATGTCGAGATTCTAGGATGACCAAAAACTGCTGGTCTGATTTACATGTCTAGGATAAGTCCACCTTATTTACCTTGACAGCACCATCTCGCTCATCAAAATGGATGAATGCATAATCTTTTAGTTTCTTCACTCGCTCCAATTTCCCAAACTGACTAAATGCCTTTTCTAAAATCTCTTCTGTTACAGTATTGGCAAGGTTGCGAACAAACAGCACTTTTACCTGAAATTAAAAACAAAAAAGCAAAAACTCCCTGTATTATTTCCAAAGAGCTCAATTTCCAAGATGCCATCACCCCACCCTGCAAAGTTAATGTGAATCACAACTCATTAGAATTTAAGAAATATACAAAATTAGGTTCTCGCCTATTTTGGGTAAACACCAAGGATGACTGCTGAATCGGGTCAAAACACCTGAAACAGACCCCTTACCAAAGATACACGGATGGCAAAGCAGTTCGTGAAAAGATGTTCCAACATCATCATCATTAGCAAAGTGCAAGTTACAACAACAGTGAGGTAACACTACGCATCTATCAGGACAGACAAAAACCAAAACAGGACTAACACCAAATATTGGTAAGGATGTGGAACAAAAGAACACTCATTCATTGCTGGAGGGACTGCAAAATGGTACAGCCCCTAGAAACGACAATTTGGTAAGCTTCTTACAAAACTAAACACATTTACTATACAATCAAGCAATCCCACTACTTCCCCAAAGGAGATGAAAACTTACATCCATATAAAAACCGATCCAAGAATGTTTATGGATGCAGTTTGGTTTTTTTGAGTCCGAGTCTCACTCTGTCTCTCACAGGCTGGAGGCAACCTGGAGGCAGTGGCACGCTTATGGCCACGACAGCCTTGACCTGCTGGGCTCATGTGATCCTTCTGCCTAAGCCTTCCAAGTAGCTGAAACCACAGGCATGCACTACCATGCCCGGTTGATTTTTTGTAGAGACGAGGTCTCGCCATGTTGCTTAGGCTCGTCTTGAACCCCTGAGCTAGGCAACCCTCTTGCCTCAGTCTCCCAACGTGCTGGGATTACAGGCATGAGTCACCAAGCCCACCTTATGGAGGCTTTACTCATACAGCCAAAAACTGGAAGCAACTAAGATGTCTTCCAGTGCATGAATGGACAACTGTGAAACATACAAAATGGAACATTATACACTGCTATAAAGAAACAAGCTAGAAACAAACCACAAAGAGAACACAATGTATATTACTAAGAGGAAAAAAAGCCAATTTGAAGGCTACAGACTATGATTCCAACTATATGACATTATGAAAAAGCAAAACTATAGACACTAAAAAGATCACTGATTGACAGAGATTACATGGGTAGGAATATAGCACAGACAGTATTTAGGGCAACGAACTATTCTGTAGGATACTGTAATGATGGATACACTTGTCAAACCTAACACTTAGAATGAGCCCTTGTGTAAACTATAGATGTTGGGTGACCAGTGTAGGTTAATCAATTTTATAGCAAATGTACCATTCTCCAGTTCCCGGCATTGACAGTGAGTGGCTGTACATGTGTGGGGCAGGGAGCATATGTGAATTCCCTGTACTTTCTGATCAATTTGTTGAAAACCCCAAACTGCTCTAATAGTGTACTCTTTAGAAATATAGACTACGTTGCCTGAGCCCAGGGGTTTGAGACCAGTCTGGGCAACTTGGTGAAACCTCACTTCTACAATAAATCAAAAAAATTAGCTGGGTGGGGTGGCACACGCCTATAGTTTCAGCTACTTGGAAGGCTGAAGTGTAAGGATCGCCTGAGCCCAGCAGGTCGGGGCTGCAGAAGCCAGGAGCAAGCCACTGCACTCAAGCCTGGGTGAATAGAAGTAGATGCCAACTCAAAAAAAAAAAAAATGACAATATGCTTAGTATTAGTAATGATTTTGCAGTCAAAAAGAGGTAATTATTTCCTAACAACGTGAATACCATGCCCTATACAAGAAAGCTTCTCAATGTTTTACGCAAGTGGTAAAAACTAATTAGAATCTGCTTTTTGATGTCTTAAGATTGGAAGGAGTGTTCAAAATATGTATATTCTTAAGAATGAAAAACAAAGCCGGGCTCGGTGGCTCAGCCTGTAATCCCGCGCCTTTGGGAGGCTGAGGTGAGTGGATTGCCTGAGCCCGCGAGTTCAAGACCCGCCTGGGCAGTGAGACCTCATCTCTACAATAAATCGAAAAATCAGCCGGGCATGGTAGTGCATGCCTTTAATTCCGGCTACTCGGAAGGCTGAGGCGGAAGGATCGCCGGAGCCCGGCAGGTCGCGGTTGCGGTGGCCAGGAGCGGCCACTG
This sequence comes from Cephalopachus bancanus, assembly GCA_027257055.1. Lineage (NCBI taxonomy): Eukaryota > Metazoa > Chordata > Mammalia > Primates > Tarsiidae > Cephalopachus > Cephalopachus bancanus. Next base: position 3,267,765 of record JAPVLO010000140.1, read on the forward strand.
CACTCCAGTCTGGGCAACAGAGTGAGACTCCAACTCAAAAAAAAAAAAAAGAATGGAAAACAGGCTGGATGCAGTAGGTCAAGCCAGTAATTCCAGCACTTTGGGAGGCGAAGGTGAGAGGACTGTCTGAGACCAGGGGTTTCAGACCAGCCTGGACAATTTGGCAAAACCTTGTCTCGACGATAAATCAAAAAAATCAGCTGGATGTGGTGGCACATGCCTGTAGTTCCAGCTACTTGGAAGGCTGAAGTGGAAGAATCGCCTGAGCCCAGCAGGTGGAGACTGAAGTGATGACTGTGAGCATGCCACTGCACTCCAGCCTGGGTGACAGAGAGACTCCAACTCAAAAAGAAAACAAGATTACAAAATAAAGTTAATTTAGAAAATAAATGAGAGAGAGAGAGAGAGGAGATTCATCTCCCCAAGGTAGGGGAGGGGCCCAAAGCTAGGAAACATTGCAGTCATAGCTCAAAATGCCACCGGGACACAGCAGAGTTTAACAAAGCAATAGCTGCTCAAAATATTGATACAATAAAGTATCCTCTCAATCCTGGAGAAGAAGCTTCTCCAAGTACAATCAAAATGTAGCCTTTTTACTAAGAAACATTATCACTTCCTTCTAAGGTGCCTGAATATTATCTGAATGTGTTGATCTGAAGATCTGAAGTGCTAACCCAAATAAGAAAAAAAAAAGTGCTAGTCCAACCGAGACGTTACAGGCCAGAGGAACAGAATCCCAAATATTTCCTACCCTTCGATAATACTCATAGCTCTCCTGGCTGTTCATACACCCCTCCTGACTTAACTAGTTGTATTTGACACCCAGACTATAATACAAAAATTCCTAAGACAAAGGATAAAACAAATAACTGCGAATTACACTGATGTGCAGTAAAATGTTGACTCAAGAAATGTTTAGGCCAGACGCAGTGGCTCACGCCTATAATCCCAGCACTTTGGGAGGCCGAGGTGAGAGGACTGCCTGAGCTCGCCGGCTCGAGACAGCCCGGGCAGCTTGGCGAAACCTCGTCTCTACAACAAATCTAAAAATTAGCTGAGTGTGGTAGTGCACACCCGTAGTTCCGGCTACATGGAAGGTTGGGGGAGGAAGGATCGCCGGAACCCAGCAGGTCGAGGTTGCGGTGGCCGGGAACATACCACTGCCCTCCAGTCTGGGCGACAGAGTGAGACTCCAACTCAAAAACTAAAAATCAAAAATTGAAGAAATGTTTATTCTTATAGAATGTCTCAACTGACTGCTGAAGCAGGATACCTAACAATAGCTAAATGTTGCTACTGCAGTGGCTTTGCTGGGGTCAGTACAATTAACTATTTTTAGGAGGAGGACTTTTAGCCCCAGAACCATGTAAGCTAATGGGTGTCATTATCAAAAACTCAAAGAAATTGCTCTTAGAAACCACACAAAAACGGAGGTAAACCATACCTGCAGCATATAACTTAAGTATCTCATTATGAGATTATGATGGTTACACAATTATGGTGTCCCTGCATAAATTTCTACTCATTTTTCAACAGCATGGTATTTCTGGCATGTGCCCCTAATCCCTTAGCAAAAAAAAATTCTCTCAGTTTTAAAAATATGGTTTTGGAAAGACGTACGATGGCTTTTACAAACTGCCCACTCCCTTTCCCATCCACCCTCCAGAAAGGCTTGAACCCAACCGTCCTTACCTTTGCCATCACCTCAGGATCAGGATCTTCTATAGGGTCAGCCCATTCCACAGTTCCGACATTCCCCCAGACCTTGACTTTCCCACTCATTAGCCTACGCCTGGCCTGGGCAGCTGTTTTGTGATCTTCGTATTCAAGAAAACAAAAGCCTCTGTTCTTTTTCTTGTCATCCGGTTGGTGGTATAAAATGACATCTGTAAGACCCTCTGTAGGTAAAAGCCATTTCAGGGAAATTAGATAAAATAACTAGCAATGACAAGGAGATCAAAGGATCTATTATTTTTCTAAGATACTACACTTAAATATCAAAATGAAAAATAATCGCTTTTTCTCACTAGAAATTTTTACAAAGGGCTGCAAAAAAAAAAAAAAATTCCATATTTTCTTAGTCTATCCTTCCCAAGGTTTCCCAACACAGAAACCCCCATAAATAGAAAATGTATTCTTTCTCATTAGACCTAGGGACTATTTTTGTTTCCACTAAATTAAATCAGGGATAGATAAAAAAATCTTTACATAATTGTAGGAAAATGGTAGTATAGATCAAACATGACTAGATATTTTTCTTATCACGCAAACACTAAAAATTCTTTTTAGTGGCATTTTTTTGGCCTCAGAGATCAATAAACAGCTTTCAAATAAAATAGAAAATATTAGTCCTACTTCAGTATTTCTAATGTTACTAAAGGCTGATTACAGGCTGATAATTTGTTAAACATCATTGGCAGACAAAAATATTTTCTAATACAAACAGCCTGTCATTTAAAAACTGTTATAAAAGATGTTCTACAGTTCAAAGAATCTATACCATATTGACTATATAATCTCTGCTTATGGCAAGGATACCTATTATTCCTATAGTCTGGAAAAATCAAATCATTACTCACACAGTTTTACTAAGAATATCAGCGAACACCCAGAGAAAGAACACATAAATATAATCTTGTACAACAGGAGAATCAGAATAATTACTGCGCAGAATGAATTCAAAACCCAGCTGCATTCCTAACATGCATGACTTTTGGCAAGGTATTTTCCAAAATCCTCAATGTCTGTTTTTCTTATCTGAAAAATGGGGTTACCTACCTCATAAAGTTGTAGTGAGGAGTCTATAAGTTAATAAGTTTGTTAAGAATGCTGCTTGGCACATTAAAATATGCTATTATCTTCATCAGTAAAAAGTTGCACCTTATTCCAAATAAATCCAACTTACCTGTTACTTTGCTAAATTCTTCAAGAATCTGTTCCTTGGTTTTACTTTTAGGAATAGAGCCCACAAAAAGCCTATTGTTGGCAACTGAGATGCAGACACCAATGTGTTTTCCAGAACGAATTTCATGATTATTATACTGAAAGGGGGAAAAAGTGCACCATGTTTTTAAATTACTTATAATGCAAAAATTTCTTGCTAAATTTCTTAGATCTAGATACTTGATAAACTGGGAATCAGATCTGCAGCAGCTTATTTAAATTCAAAATTTGACAATTCAACACCTTAACTTCTACTTTAATTCAACCATTATTCTCATGCAAGGAAAACTAATCCTAAAACCGGCAAGTGTTCTGCCTTTCTCTTAAACTGCACCTAAATTTATTCTTTCATCATCCCTTACACTTATAGAAAGACACGGATAAGGAATATTTGGCTTCAAATATTTATGTCTAAAAAAGAGCTCCTTTTTATTCTCAATCCAACTCCATTTTTCCCAATTCATTTTTATTAAGCATATAATAAAATTATGGAGAAAGATAAGTAGATTAATTATGGCAAAAGCATATAAAAAACTATAAAACAACCAGGCATGGTGGCTCACGTCTATAATCCCAGCACTTTAGGAGATAGAGGCGAGACAATTGCCTGACTCCACCAGGGGTTCGAGACCAGCCTGGGCAACTTGGCAACACCGCATCTCTATGATAAATCAAACAATTAGCCAGGTATGATGGCACACACCTGTGGTTCCAGCTTCGTGGAATGGAAGGCTGAGGTGGAAGGACTGCCTAACCCCAGCAGGTCGAGGTTGCGGTGGCCATGAATGTGCCACTGCACTCCAGCCTAGGCAACAGAGTAAGACTCCTACTCAAAATAACAAACCAGTGCATGCCTGTGGTTCCAGCTACTTGGAAGGCTGAGGCGGAAGGATCACCTGAGCCCAGTAGGTTGAGGCTGCGGTGGCCAGGAGCATGCCACTGCACTCCAGCCTGAAGGACAGAGTGAGACTCCAACTCAAAAACAAAACAAACTATATAATTACGATAAAAAGCAAAGTAGCCATATCCCATAGATTGATATCACAGAGTAAAGACAAAATGCAATCAGCCAAAGTGACAGATTTACCAACCAGTATTATGTACAAACCAAAATTCAAAGGTATCCAAGTTATCTGAAAAAGTGAATTATATGGAGTATGTAGTTAAAATCACCTGAAAAGTTATGTTAGCAATAATGGTGGCAATAGGGACAATAATTACTGATTCCTCCCACACCTGACCTTGAAATCTATTTTATATTTGGAGCTATACAAACTAAAGAACATGAATTTTCATACAACTTATAGAACAACCTTACAACAAAAGAAAAATCATTCTTCTCCCTATTATTCCCATTCTTGGTAAGAATATTAGGCATAGTAGAAGAAAACATACAACAATGTACAAAGTCAAATCCTCCCTGTCCCTTTCTCCAGATAATTAAAATTAAACAAAATATTCAAACACTGTCCTGTATCTATTTCTCTGTATTTATGCCAGAAACATGAACTTTAAGAATATATACATAACTTTAGCCTACTGAAAAAATTCTGTGGCCCCCCCCATCACCAGAGACAAAGTTCAAATACTTAGTATAAGACCATCCTAAATCTGCTATTTCCTCTTTCTCTCAATACCTCAACTATTGATATCAGTTCTCAAACATGCAGTTTTAATACTTTCATGCCTTTGAAGAATGCCTTTTCTGAAATTTCTACCATCCAAACTCCTCTGGATACCTGTAAATAAATTCAACCATCAAATATTCCACAATTCCTGGCTAGGCACTGTGGCTCACGCCTGTAATCCCAGCACTTTGGGAGGCCAAGGCTAAGAGGATTTCCTGAATCCAGGGGTTCAATACCAGCTTGGTCAACATGGCAAGACGTCGTCTCTATAAGAAATAAAAAAAATTAGCCGGGCATGGTGGTGTGTGCCTGTACTTCCAGCTACTTGGAAGGCTGAGGCCAAAGGATCGCCTGAGTCCAGTAAGTTGAGGCTGTGATGGCCATGAGTGTGCCACTGCACTTGCAACCTGGGCGATGGAGTGAGATGTGGACTCAAAAAAAAACCAAAAAAAAAGTCGCCCATGTTAACACAGACCAAAATTTCTCAACAGGAGTGACTCTACCGCCCCCAGGAGATGTTTCACAATGCCTGGAGACATCCGACATTCCTGGCAGTCACAACTTGGGAAGAAGGGGGGAGGGCATGTTGCTGGTACCGAGTGGGTAGGCACAAGCCAAAGATGCTGGTAAACACCCCGCGATCCATGACCACCACAACACTTATCTAGTCTAAAATATCAGTGGTGACAGGGTTGAGAACTGCCACAACTTCATACAGCATTTCTCCCCCATTAGACTAAGAACTCCTTTAAAGGAGAAACAGCCAGGTGCAACGGCTCATGCTTGCAATCCCAGCACTTAGGGAGGCAGAAGCAAGAGGATTGCCTGAGCCCACGGATTCAAGACCAGGCTGGGCAACTTGGCGAGACCGCGCCTTTACAATAAATCAAAAAAATTAGCCAGACATGGTGGCATGCGCCTATGGTTCTAGCTATTTCCAAGGCTGAGGCAGAAGGATCACCTGAGCCCAACAAGTCTAGGTTGTGGTGACTGCGTAAGAGTGCCACTGCACTCCAGTCTGGGCGACAGAGACTCTGACTCAAAGATAAAAAATAAGATAAAAGCAGAAACATTTGTGTTATCTAAAAACAGTAGAGCTCTGGCTAAAACCATTATTGCATAGAATTATGGACAAGTAGACTATAAAGCCTTATTTTACAAATAGTTAACCCAAGAATCTAATAAATTACTTTAAAACAGGTACACTCTCTGCATTCTTATAATCTAGCATCAGGTAGATAGGCTTAGTGACAAATCAATGGCTTTCAATTTGGTCATCCTGTCTGTAACCCTAGTAGTTGACAAAACAATTAAGATATTAAAAAAATGGAAGGAAATACTTAAGATTTTAAAAGGAAAAATAGGTTGAAGGTGATCAAATTCCACATGAATTGGGGGGGTATTTTCCAAACGTTCTAAGAACAAGAGCCATTCATTATAAGAAAATGCCTTGGGGAAACACCTCTTATCAACAGGGTACCTGAATGAAACGTAATTGTACACCTAACCCTTAACTGTACCCCACAAAACCATAATAAAAAATATTGATTAAAAAAATGCCTAATTTTTTAAAAATAAACTTCTTACAAAAACTAGAATTCTTGATTATGCTAAGAAAATGTACCAAAATCCCATCTAAGAGGAAAGGCAAGACAACAGAGACAAAAAGTTCCACCTGGGCAGAAATAATCAGAGAAATACACAAAAGATAGATAACCAATAATGTAGCTAACACTTCCATCAACATTAACAATGCTGCTTCAAAGTAAAAAGGACTTTCCATTATTATCTATGGAAAGGCCATTTTTCCTTCCTACCCATCAGCACTAGTCCTACTTATCAAGTTAGCCAAGGCAGGGTAGGTAGAAATTATGAAAAATGGCCATGGTCTCCAAACAATATAAATAACACAACAATTTAGCAGGAGTTATTAAATAAGCTGTTAATTCTTCTCCACCCACATTTTTTCAATTAAAAAAACAATTATAGGTAAGAGAATAAACTGACTCACCAATGAAAATAAGTCATTAAAAGAGCAAAGTAAGGAGACCTTCTGAACATACTATACAAATAAAACAAAAGTGCCTAGCAATAAACATTCCGAGTTTAAACTGCTTAACCTTTCTCATTTTAATAGCAATCTATTAAAAAACAAAAAAACTTCCCACCTCAGTTAGATAGTTAACAGCGAGTTAGATGGTAAAGAGGCAATATAAAACAAATCTGAACTTAATAGAGGTTCTAACTTAGTACTGACAAATCCTAACTCTCAAGAGTTAATGTATCAGGAAACTGGTGAAAAATGAACCAAAAGTCATTTCTCTCCTACTCTGGAAAAGTGGGTCCCTCAATCTTAAACGTTTTAAAACTCTAGCTATTAGGCTCAGTGAAGTAGACCAAATAGAAAATAAAGATGAATTCTGATCATTAATCAGTGAAGTTTCCGTTTTTGAGAACACCAAAACAGGAGCAGTACAGTCTGGAACATTCCTGTCCTCTATGCTCAAAATTTTAAGTCACTTTTTCCTTCCCACATGGTCAACAAATTCCCAGAAATTTAGCAATCTCAGTTTTAGAATCTGATCCAGAAATGGTTATTAAGCCATTCTAACTCTTCTCAGCAAAAGTCACTACCTCCTGTGCCTGTGCACTTTAAATTTAAAGATTTCTTAATTAGAAAGCTTCTTTAAATTGAGCCAGAATCTTCCTCCCTAAAAATTCTACAATAATTCTACACTGTCTTCCCCAAAAGACAGCATTTCATATACCTGCATACATGCTAAGAATTCAGTTTTCTATGCTTGGCTAGTCATTCCCTCCCTAATGGTAAGGTAAATTGACTTCAAGAGATGACCCTCTAAAGTGTTACTAGAAACTGGTATCCATAACAAAATATTGTAAACAAAGACTGAGACTAAGGAGTTTAGAATAAACTGGAGACCTACTAATTTTCTACTTCTAGACTCCATACCTCTATCACATGTTGTCCATGCCACCTTATTTGACAACCACAACACATTGCTGACTCATACCTCAGTTTGTTAAATTTGCTGTGTATAGAACTTGACTTCTCTTTTCCACCTTGACACAATTTTTTTGGATCCTGATTGTCATCCAAGGCATTCATTAATCATTAATGAAGACTCAAGTCACCAAACATTTCATAAGCAGTCTGACTACACCCTCACTTAAATCACTGATTAAAAAAACTGGAGTCGGGCTTGGTGGCTCAGCCTGTAATCCCATGCCTTTGGGAGGCTGAGGTGAGTGGATTGCCTGAGCCTGCAGGTTCGAGACCCACCTGGGCAGCAAGACCTCATCTCTATAATAAAATCAAAAAATTAGCCGGGCATGGTAGCGCATGCCTGTAATTCCAGCTACTTGGAAGGCTGAGGCAGAAGGATCGCCGGAGCCCAGCAGGCGAGGCTGCGGTGGCCGGGAGCGGCCACTGCACTCCAGTCTGGGTGAGCGAGTGAGACTCTGATTTAAAAAAAAAAAAAAAAAAAAAAAACTGGAATAGAGCCGGGCTCGGTGGCCTGTAATCCTGTGCTTTGGGAGGCTGAGGTGAGTGGGTTGCCTGAGCCCGCGGGTTCGAGACCCGCCTGGGCAGCGAGACCTCATCTCTACAATAAATCAAAAATTAGCCGGGCGTGGTAGCGCGCGCCTGTAGTTCCAGCTACTTGGAAGGCTGAGGCGGAAGGATCGCTGGAGCCCAGCAGGTCGAGGCTGCAGTGACTGGGAGTGGCCACTGCACTCCAGTCTGGGCGACACAGTGAGACTCTGACTCAAAAAAAAAAAGAAAAAAAAAAACTGGAATAGAACCTTACAGCATACCACTACGGCCAAACATTTATCTCTTTAAAATCTTTTACCTTCTTTCTATTGCTGCCACTCTCTTCCTGGCCTCCATTCTCTTCACCCAAACATCCTTTGTTATTCAACCATTTACATCATGCCACTCACACCAAGGCTCAAAACTTTGTTGGGCGCAGGCACACACCGGTAATCCCAGCATTTTGGGAGAAATAGGCAGGGGAATTACTTCAGTCCAGGAGTTAGAGACCAGTTTAGGCAACACAGCGAGACCTCGTCTCCAACAAAACAAAACAAAACAAAAAAGCAGAAAAATTAGTTGGACATGGTGGCGTGTACCTCTAGTCCCAACTTCTCACGAGGCTGAGGTGGAGATTGCCTGAGCCAGGAGAAGGCTGCGGTGAGCCATTGATAGTGCCACTGCACTCCAGCTTCAGAGACATGAGGGAGACCACATTCAAAAAAAAAAAAGAACCAAACAAAAAAAGCTTTAATGCCAGGTTTGCACAGCAGTTATGAACTACTACCCTCAACACTGACTTTATACAAGTTTTATCTACTTATTTACATATAACAGTGCTTCAATTCCATTTGTCTGTTTTCCTCACTGTGCTGCTCAAGCCTCTACTTCACAGTCTTTGACAAATGTAACCCAAAGCAATCACCCTACCTTTACCTATTGCAGCATTTGCTTCCACTGTAACTGTAGTTAGCCCTTTGTGTCCTATTTACAGGACATGTGCATCTGTAGTAAGTCTTCATGTTAAACACATTAAATAAATATTTGCTAAACTGCTATTAAAATATTTCATGTCAGTTCGTCAGCTGCAAGCACCAAAATAGTTGTACACACATTAATATGATAATGTACACAATCTACTCGGTGAATAAGACCATCAGAGCTATTAAAATCTTCACTTGTAATGTACAGATAGAACTCTCATCTTCTCCAATATTTTAACATAGGCATTTTCACCAGGATAATTCTATTATACAAGACTGTCATGGCTTTGCACCAACACTAGTCCTGGACTCCAATTCCAGCAACAAACTACACAAATACATATACACACCTGACCGCCCTTCTTCCCGGTCTGTATGATAACCAGAAACAACATATACATTTCCAAACATCCCTTAGGGAGTTGAGAAAGCATCATTACCCATTTATTTACTCTAATCCCTTGACTGACGATAGCACAGGGTTGCAAACAGAGGCTATTAAAACAGCAAAACAACTCACGAGTTATACAGAAATATTATAAATTCTTGTGTCATAAATGATGTATTAGATAGGACTGGTCAGTCAGTCAGTTTATTTACCCAACATCGACTATACAGGGTGGGGCACTGTTCTAAATGTTAGGGATACAGGAAAAAAAGAGCTTATATTCTGATGAGGAAAAATATCAAATAATTTAAGAAGTCAAGAAATAATTATAAGTTAAATAAGCAAAATCTATTTTATCATGCTCAGGACACTGTCATGGGGCAACTGGGTGGTAAGTTGCTCCAAATCAGGAAAAGCCTTCTAAGAGGACCTGACTGATAAGACAGTAGCTATAACTGGGCTGCTTTTTCAAAGCCCATGAGAGCAGAGCAGAAATGGCCTTAAAATGGAAATGGCCATGGTTTATTTGGAGGACAAAAAAAAGAGAACGTATGGCTGGAAGGGTAACAAAGAAGCAGAGTAGGGGGAGAGAGGTAAGCAAGAACTTGATTGGACAGGGCCTGGTTTGAAGTCACTTTTTAGCATAGGAACATTGTGATCTAATCTATGCTGCCAAATGTAAAGGGCAACGGAAGCCTGTGAGACTAGTCAGATTTCTTCAATAGTCTGAATAGTATAAATGGTGCCTTAAACTAGAGTGGTAACAGTGAAGATGGTGAAGTGTTAGATGCCAAAAATATTTTGGGAATAGAGACATGACTTACTTCCTGAACTCCTCTTTTTTTTTTTTTTTGGAGTCTCACTCTGTCGCCCAGAATGGAGTGCAGTGGCCGCTCCCGGCCACCGTAGCCTTGACCTGCTGGGCTCCGGCAATCCTTTCGCCTCAGCCTTCCGAGTAGCCAGAATTACAGGCACGCGCTACCACACCCGGCTGCTTTTTTGATTTATTGCAGAGATGAGGTCTCGCTGCCCAGGCGGGTCTCGAACCCACAGGCTCAGGCAATCCACTCACCTCAGCCTCCCAAAGGCACGGGATGACAGGCTGAGCCACCAAGCCCAGTCTGAACTCCTTTTAACACTACCTAAACCACCACATAATTGAAAGAATCAAGCTAACCTAGTGACGTAACTTGTACTGCTGGCTTAAGTTGTTAGTCTAATTAACAGAAGACACTCCAGCTAAAGAAACCTGGTATCAAACTAGAACTGTAGGGTTTAGATGTATGGCCTCAGGCAAGCCACCAGCCTATTTACTCGTCTTCAAAATGAATTCAACTTACCTGGTAGAAGGGACTGTTGAAGTAGAGTTTAAAGGAAATAATGTAGCATCCAGCAAAGTTCCTGTCCCTTAACAAGCACTCAAGTGGTAGCTATTAACCACCTTTTCACAAGTTTACATCTTGCTTCTCTAGCTAGATTATCATCACTTGGGGATGGATTTTTTCATTTCCCAGAATACAAGGTAGACGGTGGGAATCAGGGTCATTTGAGAAACGCAAGTGCTCCTAACTTCATGTCTCTTCAGCTACTAACATCAATTAACCCATTTTTTAAGTAATTCACATACAAATAATCTATTAATAATTTTTAACCTGGGGCAAAGATCACTGCTGCATCAGTATCAAAAAATAAGGCCAAATAACCTAAAACTACTTCAACCTAAGACATTCCTCAAAATACTCAAAGTGAAGGAAAGCATGAAGAGAAGGTGCTTCAAATCTTGTCTAATCTACAAATAATGCAAAGGAGACATTCTCTCAACATTTAGTAACATATAACTAGAATGGCACTTCAATTATATACAAATTCACCTTGGGTAGAGTTGTAACTCAAGTAGAATCTGAAGATAAGACACAAGTAGAGAGTTCCCAAAGCATGCTCCCTTAAGTAATAGTTCCACAATGAATACAAGTAGCAAAAAAATCCACATCAAGCCGGGCTCGGTGGCTCAGCCTGTAATCCCGTGCCTTTGGGAGGCTGAGGTGAGTGGATTGCCTAAGCCCGCGGGTTCGAGACCCGCCTGGGCAGTGAGACCTCATCTCTACAATAAATCAAAAATCAGCCAGGTGTGGTAGCGCGCGCCTGTAGTTCCGGCTACTGGGAAGGCTGAGGCGGAAGGTTCGCCGGAGCCCAGCAGGTCGAGGCTGAGGTGGCTGAGAGCGGCCACTGCACTCCAGTCTGGGCGACAGAGTGAGACTCCGACTCCAAAAAAAAAAAAAAAAAAATCCAAATCAACTTGACTTATGTATTTTCTCCAGAATGCTTCAATTACTTCATTTCCTCTAAAATTCAGTCCTTTCCTTTATCACTGTATGAAGACAAATCAATCAAACCCTACCCATAATAAAGCATCCTTTAAAAAAAGCAAAGGGCTGGGCACGGTGGCTCACACCTGTAACCCTAACACTTTGGGAGGCAAAAGTAAGAGGACTGCCTGAGCCCAGGAGTTCAAGACCAGCCTGGGCAACTCGGCAAGATCTACAATAAAAAAAAAAAAATGAGCCGGGCATGGTGGCACATGCCTGTAGCTCCAGCTACTTGGAAGGCTGAAGAGGAAGAATCCCCAGAGCCCGGGAGATCAAGGCTACAGTGGCTGTGAGCATGCCACTGCACTGCAGCCTGAGCAAGAAAGAGACTCCAACTCAAAAACAAAAATAAAACAAAATAAAAAAACCAAATGATGGACAGGCACAGTGGCTCTTGTCTATAATCTCAATGCTTTGGGAGGCTTAGGTGGGAGGGGAGGATTGCTTGAGGTCAGGAGTTTAAGACCAGCCTGGGCAACATGAGACCCGGTCTCTACAAAAAAAAAACAAAACAAAAATTAGCTGAGCATGGTGGTGCATGCCTATACTCCCAGCTATTCTCAGAAGGCTGAGGAAGGAGGATCACTTGAGACCAGTAGTTTGAAGATGCAGTGAGCCATCATTGTACCACCACATTCCAACCTGAGAGACAGGGTAAAAATCTATCTCAAAAAAAAAATGTTTTTAAAAAATGTCTGGGCTGAGCGCAGTGGCTCACACCTACAATTCCAGCACTTTGGGAGGCCGAGGTAAGAGGATTGCCTAAGGCTCTGGGTTCGAGACCAGCCTGGGCAACTTGGTGAGACCTCATCTCTACAATAAATCAAAAAAATAGCCGGGCATGGTTTCACATGCCTGTAGTTGTAGCTACTTGGAAGGCTGAGACGGAAGGATCACCTGAGCCCAGCAGGTGGAGACTGCGGTGGTCATAAGCATGCCACTGCCCTCCAGCCTGGGAGACAGAGTACCCAACTCAAAAAAAAGTCTGACATCACTGGCTAATTCTGTATGGGAAGGGGGTCCCTCAGCATATGTAGAGGACTAGTTCCAGAAACCTTACCAAAATCCACAGATGTTCAAGTCACTTAAATAAAAGAGCGTAGTGTTTGCATACAGCCTACACACATCCTCATATATACTACTGTACTGTTACTTTTTTTATTGAGAGTCATCTTCAATCTGCAGCCAGTTGAGTCTGTGGATGCAGAACCCACAGTATGGAGGGCCCACTGTATTAACTTCCTGTAGCAAGATAGATTACTGCTTTCTCAATCATTCTGCATTTTCACTTACTGCTACTTTACTGCCACTTGGCAAAAATGTTCTGTTCTTTCATAGGAGATTAAACTGGATAATTTTTTTTTTTTTTTGGGAGTCAGAGCCTTACTGTCACCCAGACTGGAATGCAGTGGCTCACTCACAGCTACCACAGCCTCAACCTGTTGGGCTCAGGCGATCCATCTGTCTCAGCCTTCCAAGAAGCCGGAGCTACAGATATGTGCCACCATGACCGACTAATTTTTAGGATTTACTGTAGAGACAAGGCCTCACCAAGTTGCCCAGGCTGGTCTCGAACCCCTGGGCTCGGGCAATCCACTCAACTCAGTCTCCCAAAGTGCTGGGATTACAGGCATGAGCTACCGAGCCTGGCTAAACTGGATAATTTCTAAAGTACCTCTTTCTAGAGTACTAAAAAGGCCTTCACTAAACTACTAAAACTAAAATTTTGACAGTTCAAAGGTTACCAGTAAATGGCTCTCTATACAGCTATAATCCTACTAAAATAGAAAGCATCCTTTTAAAGAGGGAAAAAAGTCCGTTATGATTTAAAAATAGTATCTGAACTCCTGAATTCTCTTTTTAAAAAATCTATATTATTTCAATTAGTACTTTTCTAATGTTAAACCTCCACCATATTCGATTATGCATACCAGTGGAAATAGTCAAGCAAAATAGTAAAGGGAAACTTAGTTTATTTAGGGTTTGCCTCAGCAATATATCTGATGGAGAGGGAAGGGGAAAAACTTAGGAGAAATTAGTCTGAAGATTTTAAGTCAGCTTACAATTACCTGCAAACTATGTATGCCAGTTAAGGCAAATTTAACAAACATCTGCCCTAGTGTGCGCTACCTTGTATAAAAGTTCCTCACCCATTGTACTGCTTGATACATTCCAGAGGTTTAAAATAACCCCCAGCTCTTCAATTATAAATGCAGAAACAACTTGAGTCACAGAAATAAATAAAACTAGTCTGTTTTATTTTAAATCAATTTTAATTTAATTCTAAATTAATGAAATTCAAGCCATTATTTGGAACATTAAAAAATTTTTTTAACTGGAAGAATAACTAAGTCCTCACCTAACACTGGTATTTTTAAATCAAATACTGCTAGTTACAACAAAATCCTTTGTTTCATCAACTAGAAATGTATCCGAATGTCTTTGAGATTTTATTTATTTATTTATTTATTTATTTATTTTTTGAGTTGGAGTTTCACTCTGTTACCCAGACTGGAATGCAGTGGCCGCTCCCGGCCACCGCAGCCTCGACCTGCTGGGCTCTGGCGATCCTTCCATCTCAGCCTTCCAAGGAGCTGGAACTACAGGTGCGCACTACCACACCTGGCTCATTTTGATTTATTGTAGAGATGATGTCTCGCCAAGTTGCCCAGGTGGGTCTCAAACCCGCGGGCTCAGGCAATCCACTCACCTCAGCCTCCCAAAGGCGCGGCATTACAAGCTGAGCCACCGAGCCCAGCTGTCTTTGAGATTTTAGAAAAAGGAATGGCCTAGGTGTGATCCAAGAACTATGAGGATCCTATCACAGTTACTTTCCAAAACCCTTTGACATTTCTATAGATTTAAACAAACAAAAGAATCACAAGCCCAAATATTTTTAAGAACCAATAACTAGGAATTCTACCACTCTACCTGGTACATCCTCAATCCCATCAACTATACATGTAAACAATACTCCTGTAATACTTACATAGAGAATATGAAGAAAAAAAAATGCCACCTCATCAGCACTTCAAAAAAACGTTGGTAACCTCTGAGACACAGTAAGAAAAAAATCCCTGGCATTTTAAAGACTGAATGTGAAAACTGCAAGGGGGGAAATCTTACCAGTTTAACAGCCTCCTGAGCTGCTTCTTTCGTACAAAAAGTGACAAACGCGTAACCTCTATTGAGGCCAGTGAGTGGATCCATCATTAGGCGAAGATCCCATATAGCTCCAGCTTTCTCAAACAATGGAACAAGTTCATCCTCAAACAGATCTCTTGGGATTTTCCCCACAAATATCTGTAATTAAAAATTAAGTAAAATCCATGGAGAACTTATTTAGAAAACCAGATACCTGTGTTTTTACTACAAAAGATACGAGTTTTTAGTGTCTTTACCTCAGTGCCAACAGAAGGCTGCTGACCTGAATAAACGGAATCTGGAGGTGGTCCTCCGTATTTCCTCTGTCCGGTGGTCACATCAAGTGTGTAGCCTGTTCTTTCCAAGAGCGCCTTGAAAAGTTCAAATGTCATTAATGCATTTAACTCACAAGGCCACATCCATGCATTTACCAGTTAAAAGTCACTCTTGTTCAAATCTTTCCAATTTTCTTGGCAACATTCCCCCATAAAAAAAGGTTTCTGGCGTCTATTTTAAACTTTCCCCTTTAATGTGATTTGTAATAACCCTAAATTTCAGGATCTTCTTCCAATTATTTTCTAGTCTCCACTTAATCATCAAACAGTGTGGACAACAAAAATTAAAATCAATCCACTAGCAACTTTCAAAACAGAATACAGCTACTCTGCTACTACCACCTGAAAAACTGATTGTACCTAATTTGTTGATTTATGTCCCAAGTCTGGATTTCTTATCCAATTAATTCCCTGTAACCTCACTCCTAGGTACATACTGCCATTCTGGCATTTTGTCTATCTCTGAAGAAATCACACTCCCAAAACTCAGTTTAGCCACTTGAGAGCTACAAGTAACTTCTTATCTGACACTGAAACACCAAGTTTCAAAGGATAGTATGGGTCATTCAGGAATAAAAACCAAAATGATTTCTAAAACTTCCTAAGGCTAGGCACAGTGGCTCACATCTGTAATCCCAGCACTTTGGGAAGCCAAGGACTTCCTGAGCCCAGGAGTTCAACACAAGTCTAGACAACACAGCAAGACCTGTTTTCTACAAGCCATCAAAAAGTCAGACGGGAGTGGTGGGGTGTGCCTGTGGTCCCAGCTACTTGCTGAGGAGGAAGGACAGGCTGAGCCAAGGAGGCCAAGGCTGCAGCGAGTCATGATTCTGCCACTGCACTCCAGCTGGGAAGACAGTGAGACCCCCCAACTCAAAATGAATCAATTACAATTAAAAAAACTATTAAAATTACAACAACGTAACATAACTGCTACATTTTATCTCGCTAAAAGTGAACTGTTAAAATTTATACAACTCTGCCTGGTGCAATGGCTCAGGCAGGTAATCCCAGAATTTTGGGAGGTAGAATCAAGAGGACTGCCCAAGTCCAGAGGTTCGAAACCAACCCGGGCCACTTGGTGAGACCTCGTCTCTACAATAAATCAAAAAATTAGCTGAGCCTAATTCCATCTTCCTGGAACGCCGAGGCGGAAGCGGAAGGATCACTGGAGACCTGCAGGTCGAAACTCCTATTCAAAAAAAACCCAGACTTACACCAGCCACATGACAAATGCTGTTAAATAATTTAGGGTCACCTCAGTCTCTGAAAAGAGCCAAAAAGATGTTTCGACATTTTCTACTCAAAGAACATTAAATATTTGTGAAAAATACTGTAATTCATAAAATGCCTTTATCCCTAAATTTTCTAACAAAAGGCTCATAAAAAGCAATTCTTTTTCTATTGAAAATATCCAAATGATTCCTTACTACTGTTACTATCAAGGAACCAAAAACTAAAACCCAAATCTCTGTCTATCACGTAAACTATTTTTTTCTTTTCTGAGTCAGAATCTCACTCTGTTGCCAAGGCTGGAGTACAATGGCAAGCTCAAGGCTACCACAACCTCGACCTGCTGGGCTCAGGTGACCCTTCCACCACAGTCTTCCAAGTAGCTGAAAAAACAGGTGCATGCCACCACATCAGGCTAATTTTTTGATTTATTGTAGAGCTGAAGTTGCCAAGTTGCCCAGGCTGGTCTTGAATCCCTGGACTCAAACAATCCTCTTGCCTCCACCTCCCAAAGTGTTGGGATTACAGGCGTGAGCCACCTCACAGGCTACATGAACCATTAGTGTTTTTTTTTGAGTCAGGGTCTTATTCAGTCACCCAAATAGGTGTGCCCCACCACATCCAGGTTATTTCTTTTTAGTCATTTTTTTTGTAGAGACAAAGTCTTGCTACATTGCCCAGGCTGGTCTGGAATTCCTGGGCTCAAGTGATCCTCCTGCCTCAGCCTCCCAAAGTGCTGGGATTACAGCGATGAGGCACCATGCCCAGCCTTTTTTTCCTCATGTTCTCCCCGTGTTAAACTTTTTTACCTTACTCTTCATATGACCCGAATAATGCTTTTTGTTAATCGATAAAAACAAAAGGAAAAACTTATTCCCTGTCAAACAGTCTATAAAAATGTCTATGCCTTCCTGCTGCAATTTAAGTACCATTATAAAGATTTAAGCCACTCCCTTCCAGAAAGAACTGAAAAGTCACACAAATGAAATTTAAAACTTAATTTTATTAAACACTAAATTCCAAATGTAGATTTGATTGCAACTGAAATAACTGCCCCATTTATGCCCCACTTTTATAGAAGTAGACTGATAGTCAAACTCAATTAACTCACAGCTAAACCTGTGAAACTCTCAGATACATGGCTGACATCAACAGCTAACTCCATATTCCTACCTTCTCTGCATTCTAGATTTCCCTCTTCCCATACCACGAGAACACCCAGTACCTATATCCTCCTTAAAACTGATTTTCTTAAACGCTTAGCTCAAGAGCACTGACAACATAAAGCACAGCAGGTTAAAAAATAACATAATCATATTGTCCATGAACTAAAAAACTAACCAACACAAAGATCAAAACCCAGCTGAACTTGAGGCCATTTACTTTTCCATGACCTTAACCGAAGAAAGCCTTCTACGCTCTCTGCCTCAGTTTCCTAATTTACATATCGATAATAAGCAATCTTATTGTTAAAAGCTGCTTTTAGAAATAAACTAACCTTAATAACCCGTACTAATGGAAGTAGAGGGCAGCAGTGTTAACATTCCAAATTCATTGGGATTTGAGACAAGAAAAGCAGACAGCTGCTAAATGTACACTCTCCACCAGTATTCGGCTGTCAGTAACCTGGACTTGCAGCTTTCCAAAAAGTATCTAGAAATATGGTGGGTGTATTTCTTTAAGTCTTTTATTGGGAAGATCAATAGCACAGATTTAAACATCAGTAGCTGGGTAACAATAAACGTAAGAACAGCAAATTGTTGTAGAAACAGAAATAGTTAAAAGGAAACTTTTCAAAAAAACAGTAACTAGGAAAGATTAATAATAAATTACCTTAACATCTTAAAAGTACGTACTTCCATTTCACACTCAAGGAATAATTATCAAAATTAAAAAGACTTTTTAAAACTTAAAGGAAATCTTTAAGGACATACCTTAATTTTTGCCTCATCTGGTCCTTTACTAGAGTCTGCTACTTTGGTCCCCTGTTTTTCTCTCTGCCTATAAGTCTTCATGACTCCACATAAAAAGGCACTTTTGTTCTGCAAAAGACATTTTCCGTTCATATTTAATAATTATTATCTCCAGCTAATAAAACTCAGCAGACATCAAAACAACTCAAAATTTTAAATTCTTTTCATACTGACGTTAATTAAATTAACATTACCTGAACATGAGAGAGATCACTGTCTTTAAACTGTTGAAGAACTGCCAATGCGCCGTCTTCATTGAATTCCTTTAAAGCTTCGATAGCTCTTTCATCTAAATCACTATGTGCAACTAGCCCTGAAAAAGATAAAACTCAATTAGTTATCAACTTAATATTTTTGGGAAAAAAAATTTTTTTTCAGAGAAGACCACGTTGGCAATACAGGGACGTGTGCCTGTATAATTCTTCTACTCCCCTTATCTATCTACATATCTGAAAAACACACTTAGCCGTTCTGAACTGCATTCTTAACTAAATAAGCCCTCTCAACCACACAGTCATAAGCCAACTTCTTTTACATCTTTTGTGTCCAAGTCAGCTAGCTCTGAACACTACACTGTTTCTACAGTATGCTGGCTTACAAATCCTAAAATCAACCGACAAAGTACCGAGCGTGACAACTGAACCTCTCCTTAATTTCAAATGCCACTAGAAAAAGCAAAAGCCACACCAAAAAGACAAGAAAACAGTCTACAGTTACCAATTACTGCACGAGAACCCCGCTATAAAAATACTCGAAAAGTCACATGGCCTGCTCCCAACAGTCAGCAGCTGTTGCCACTGTCACCTACTTCTCCATCAGGCCGCCGGGCAGGCCAGCCAGCCTCCAGCGCCGAGCCCTCCCTCGTGCCCTCCCTCGCCACACCTTCGCCTCGAGTCCGAATCTGGACCGCCACCACCGCAACCAGGCAACACTCCATTTCCCACACTTCTTGGAAACCACAAAAAGTTGCTATTTGAGCTCAAAGTCAGAAGTCCAATAGAAAAATTTCATGATGCAGTTTTGCAAGTGTTAGTTCTTACCTGCAACGTAAATTTCATCTAGTTTTTCAGCAACTTTCTGTGGTAAACCAGCATCAAGCAATGTCTGAAAATTTTCTGAATGGATAACTGCAGAAGTAGTATCCATGGGCTCTTCAGTACCATTTCCATTAACATGTTCTGTGGCCATGCTTCCAGAGATCTGTTCAAACGCAATAAGCAAAATTAAACTAGGGTCTTCGGGACGAGTGCGGCCCGCACGCGAGCCCGAGGCGACTCGCCCGACCACTGACCAACGGCAGCCTGCGCCTCCCTGCGAGGCCCTCGCCTGACCACCAGCCGCGCGCGCCGGGCCGGGGGCCGCGCTCCGGCCCTGCCGCAGCGCCGCCCCTGCCTCACCTGCCAGCTCGCCCTAGGAAGCCCTGCCGCCGCGGCGCGCCCGCGCGGGCCCACGCCGGCGGGCCGCGGGCGCGGCGAGCCCGGCGCGCGCGCCTTCCCGCCGCCGCCGCGGACCGGAGCCCCGCCGGCGAGGAACAAAGCGCCACACCGGCCGCCTCCCCGCCGCCCGCGCCCGCCCGGCTCCGCGCCCGGAGCGCCCGCGCCACTGCGGCCGCCAGGCGCCCCTCAGCAACACGTGCTCCGCGCCTGCCAATGCCCGACAACTTCCTCCGACGGAGCCCACCGCGGCCGGGCCGCGACCGCCGCGCCGCGCCCGCCGCCGGCCCGACGAGGGCAGAGCCGCGACCCGCGCCGCCGCGCCCGCACGCCGCGGCGGCGGCGGCGGCGCCAGGCCCCGGCGCTCCCCGCCCCCCGCGCCGCCGGCCCGCCGTGACACATGGCGCTCCGGGCGCCGGCGCCCCGGCCGCCCGCCCGCCGCCCGCCCGCGCCCGGGCCCGCACGCCGGGCGCGGGCGGCGCGCGAGCGGCCCGCGCCGGCCCGCCGCTCTCCGCCCACTCCCGCCGCGGCGGCGGCCACGACAGCACCGACGCCGCCGCCGCCCGCGGGCCGCGCGGCCGCCGCCGCCCTCCCGGCGCCGCAGACAAAGCCCGCGGCGCGGCACATGGGCAGCAGCACGCGGCGCGGCGCGGCGCGGCCGGCCCGGAGGCCGCGGCGCGCTCCGCTCCCCCTCGGAATCCATTTTCCAGAAAAGCCGGCTGCCCCCGCGCCGCCCGCCCCGGCCCCCGCCACGGTGTCACGGCTCTCCCCGCCCCGGCCGGGCTCCGGCGGTCGTTACCTCCCCGGCGGGCTGAGGCGCAGGAGTCCTGTCCGAGGGGGTCGGGCTGCGGGAAACGCGTGCTCGCTGCTCCCTGTGTCCGGCGCGAGTGGAGCTGTTGTAAAATGGCGGCCGAAGCTCACGCCGCTGGCAGCAAACCCGATCCAGTTCCACTCGCCTCCGAGCGCGCTCCCGGTGCGCGCGCGCGCCCCCGCGTGACCCCCCTTCCCTCCCCTCCCTCCCGCCCCGGCGCGTCCGCCCCGCTCGCTCGCGCCCTCAGCCCCGGCCCCGCGGCGGCTCCTCCTTCGGCCCCGCCGCCGCCGCCGCCGCCGCCGCCGCCAGCCCGCCGCCCCTCCGCGGCCGCCCCCGCCGCCCGCCCCGCGCCCCGCCGCTCGCGGCCGTCCGCGGTCGCCCGCTCGAGCGGCCGCCCTTCCCGCCGCGTCCGCACGCCCGCGCCCTCCCCGCTCTCCCGGCCCGTCCCCGTCCCCGCCGAGGCGGCGCTCTCTTTCTCTCTCCCGCGCTGACGTGCGACGCAGCCGACGCCGCGGGACGCGCGCCCGCGGCCCCGCCCCCGCGCCCCCGCCCGCCCCCTCCCGCGCCGCCCCCGGCGCAGGCCCCGCCCTTCCGCTCCGGCGGCCGCGGCGGCGGGGCCGCGAGTGAATGAGCGGCCCGCCCCTTCCCTCCGACGCGCCCCCCGCGGCCCTGCGGGCGGGGCGGCCGGCCCGGCGAGGCCCGCTCGCGCTCCTTTGTCAGGCGGCGGCCCCGCCCCGCCCCGCCCCGCCCCCGCGGCCCCCGCGCGCCGGCCGGGCCGGGGGCGCCGCGGCTTCCCGGAGGGCCCCGCCCCGCCCCGGGCCGCCGCCGCCCCGCGCCCTCCCCGGGACGCTGCGGGCGCACGTGTCCCCCGGGGCGGGGCGAGGCAGACAATGGGCCGCGCGGGGGGCGGCAGGGGCGCGGCGCGGGCCGGCCGCGGGGGAGCCGGCCGGCGGGGCTCGGGCTTCCCCGGCCGCGCGGAGGGCCCGGCGCGGCCGAGGCGAGCCCGCCGCCCGGGGTGGGGACGGGGCGGCTCCCGCGTGCAGCGGGCGCCCGGCCCGACGACGCGGGCTGGCGCCACCCCGCTGGGTCCGGCCCGGGCCGCCGCGAAGGGCTTCCCGCCGGCGCCGCGGGAGCCCCCGGGCAGGCGCGGGGCCGGGGCGCGGCGGCGGGGGCGGTCCGCGTGGCGCGTCCACGGCCTCGGCTGCCGAGGCTGGCGCGAGGTGGCGGCGCCTTTGTGGTCGCCGACCAGGTACGAGGAGGGCCAGACAAAGGTATCCGAGGGTCAGGCGCGACGTGGACGCTGACTGCAGCCAACGCCGCGGCCACGAAGAACCGAGACAGGTCCTTCGGATGAAGACGCTTCTTCTGAGTTGCTCGCTGGTTCTCCAGCTGAGCTCGGGGCGCTCCTGCGTCGGTGGCTCGAGGAAAAGTTAGGCGAGCGCTCGTCAAAGTGCCTGAGCCCATGAGGTGCCCGGTCATTTCCTAGGTGCCCGAATCAGTTAGGAAGTGCTTCTTGTCCAAAGCTCGACCTAGCCAACCTGTTTCTGGTGGAGATCCGGGGTCTCCACTGTGCCAGATTCCTTCCTATCAAACACAGACCTGCCATGGTATTCACCTGATTAAGCAGTGGAGATTTTTGTTCACGATCCAAAGGCCACGGTTGCCTATTTAAATGAAAAACAACCAGGTTTAATAGAAAAACATAAAAACAGAACAGTACTATAGAGTAACAAAGAATAAAAGAACGAGTTTGAGACATACAGTGCTTTCTGTTTAGACCTTCCTGGGTATCAAAGTTCTTTTAAAAAAAAGTGCCTTTACGTGGCCAGTGGCAAAGACTCGCAAATTAAAATCTTTAGCTCCTCTCTGACCTCTAATTCCTTTCTCTAGCCATGCCTTGGACGCTCATGCAGGCTTCCTGGTAGTCCAAATCCGCATTTCAGGAAACTGAGCACACGATCACCAACCTCCATATCGCCGGAGCCCAGCAGGTCGAGGCTGCAGTGGCTGGGAGCGTGCCACTGCACTCCAGTCTGGGTGACAGAGTGAGACTCCCAACTCAAAAAAAAAAATAAATAAATAACAACAAAAACTGCTAGAGTGATGAACTTGGTGTGACAGATCTACTGGGTTAGGTGAAAGCTCTGACATATGAAAGTGCTCAATAAATGTGTCTTTATTTCCCTGAATCCTTTTTAGTATCTAACACAGTATTTGATGTTTAGTAAATATTGACTGAAATAAACCAAAGGATACTAGGCTGAGACAAAGACATACTTCTAATCCCCTATCTGCTACTAAAGAATATTATGGACTTGGACAAATCACTTCAAACCTCAGAATCTCCATTTTCTTATATATAAATTAGGTGTATAGAAACATGATTTTTCAATTGGGCATGGTGGTTCATGCCTATGGTTCCAGCAGAAGATCACTTGAGCCCAGCAGGTCAAGTCTGCAGTAGCCAGGAGCATGCCACTGCCCTCCAGCCTGGGAGACAAGACTAACTCCAACTAAAAAAAAAAAAAAAAAAAGAAAGAAACATGATTTTAAAAATTTTTCCAGGCTCAGGCCAGGTGTGCTGGCTCAGGCCTGTAACCCCAGCATTTTAGGAAGCAGAGGCAAGAGGACTGCCTAGACCCAGGGGTTCAAGACCAACCTGGACAACTTGGCGAGAACTCATCTGTACAATAAATCAAAAAATTAGCCAGGCAGGGTGGTGCGTGCCTCAGCCCAGCTGCTGAGGTGGAATGATCACCTGAACCCAACAGGTTGAGGCTGCACGAGACTCTAACTCTAAAAAAAAAGATTCAATTCTCCACACTTCGGGAGACTGAGGCAAAAGGATTGCCTGAGCCCAGGGGTTCGAGACCAACCTGGGTAACTTAGCGAGCCCTCATCTCTACAGTAAATCAAAAAATTAGCCGGGCGTGGTGGCGCTCACCTATAGTTCCTGCTACTTGAAGGTTGAGGCAGAAGATCACCTGAGACCAGTAGGTTGAGGCTGCTGTGGCTGTAAGCGTGCCACTGCACTCCAGCCTGGGCAACAGAGAGAGACTCCAACTCAAAAAAAAAAAAATTAGCCAGGTTCGGTGGTTCAGCCTGTAATCCCGCGCCTTTGGGAGGCCAAGGTGAGTGGATCGCCTGAGCCCATGGGTTTGAGACCCGCCTGGGCAACTTGGCGAGACCTCATCTCCGCAATAAAATAAAATAAAATTAAAAAATTAGCCGGGCATGATAGCGCGCACCTGTAGTTCCAGCTACTCGGAAGGCTGAGGCGGAAGGATCGCCGGAGCCCAGCAGGTCGAGGCTGCAGTGGCCGAGAGCGGCCACTGCACTCCAGTCTGGGGGACAGAGTGAGACTCCGACTCAAAAAAAAAAAAAAATTATCTTAGCTCACACATTTTGCAATGTATTTAAAATTTTCTCAAACTCTTTCTTTAGTTTCTCTGTGCTTAAAAATATTCAGATGTCCTACTTGGCACTTAAGATCTTCCCCATTTAAAACTTTCTTCCGGCCGGGCTCGGTGGCTCAGCCTGTAATCCCACGCCTTGGGAGGCTGAGGTGAGTGGATTTGCCTGAGCTCGCGGGTTCAAGACCCGCCTGGGCAGCGAGACCTCATCTCTACAATAAATCAAAAAATCAGCCGGGCGTGGTAGCGCATGCCTGTAATTCCGGCTACTCAGAAGGCCGAGGCGGAAGGATCGCCAGGGCCCAGCAGGTCGAGGCTGCGGTGGCCGGGAGCGGCCACTGCACTCCAGTCTGGGCGACAGAGTGAGACTCCAACTCAAAAAAAAAAAAAAAAAAAATCAGCCAGGTGTGGTAGCACACGCCTGTAATTCTGGCTACTCGGAAGGCTGAGGCGGAAGGATTGCCAGAGCCCAGTGGGTCGAGGCTGCGGTGGCCAGGAGCTGCCACTGCACTCCAGTCTGGGCGACGGAGTGAAACTCCAACTCAAAAAATAAAAATAAATAAATAAAACAAAACTTTCTTCCGTTAGAGCAAACTAGCCTGCTTTTCACCTTATTGGACCCTTGCCCCAAACAAAAGTAATAACAATAGCAACCCTAACAGAGGTCAATAATATCTGATTTTAAATCCCAACCCCAATGTGTATGTGAAGAAATCAACATTCATATTCATTACTCACAAGATAATAAAACAAATATTTTAAAAATAATTTAGATAAAATATTTACTCCAGTCTTTTTTGTTTTATATGTATAAATAATGTGTAACACATAAAGAATAAATATGTGTAAAATAGTGCATAAAAAGTCAATTATTCATTTGCTTTGTTTTGTCTTTTCTTTTTCAGTTGGAGTCTCTCTCTGTTGCCCAGGCTGGCGTGCTCACCCCCACTTCAACCTCAACCTGCTGGGCTCAGATGATCCTTCCATCTCAGCCTTCCAAGTAACTGAAACTACAAGTGTGTGCCACCCCACCCAGCTAATTTTTTAAAATCTGTTGTAGAGATGAGGGCTTGCCCAGGCTAGTCGTGAAGCCCTGGGCTCAGGCAGTCCTCTCACCTCAGCCTCTCAAAGTGCTGGGATCACAGGCATGAGCCCCACTGCACCTGGCGTTGCTGTCTTTTCATCCATGCAACCTTTGAAACAGTGAGAAGATGCAGGCCTGTTGAGTTGATAATTAATGCAAGGAAGGCTTACAAGCAGGCATGCTGGGATTTTTACTTGTCCAAAATTCTTCCACCTACTCAATGCCACACTGTTTAAAAAAAACCATACCGGCCAGGTGTGATGGCTCACACCCGTAATCTTAGCACTTGGGGAGGCCAAGATGAGAGGATTGCCTGAGCTCATGGGCTTGAGCCCAGTCTGGGCAACTTGGCAAGGCCTCATCACTACAATAAATCAAAAAATTAACCAGGCATGGTGGTGTGTGCCTGTAGTTCCAGCTACTTAGAAGATCGAGGCAGAAGCATCCCCTGAGCCCAGCAGGTCAAGGCTGTGGTGGCCGTGAGCAGTGTGCCACTGCATTCCAGCCTGGGCGACAGAGTGAGACTCTGACTCAAAAACAAACAAAATGCCGATGCTTTCTAATTCTCTTTTCTGCATTTTCTAAACTTTCTGCAATTAACATATGTTATAAAATTATAAGATTGGGGACCCTCAAGTCATATGGGAAACTGAGATATAAGGAGAGTAGAGTCCAACTCAATAACAATAATAATAGTAATAATAATGATAAAAATGCATATGTACAAATATTATCTATCACTTTTTAATACCAGTGAGATTCTCTCTCTCTCTCTCTCTCTCTCTCTCTCTCTCTCTATATATATATATATATATATATATATATATATATATATATGATTCCAAGGATATGACATTCTGGAAAAGACAAAACTGTGGAGACAGTAAAAAATTAGGGGTTTAGAGGAGGAAAAGAGGAATGCGTAAGTGGAACATGGAATTTTTAAGGTAGTGAATACTGTTTAACACTACAAACTGTGAATCCATGTCATTGTATGTCTGTCAAATCCCATAGAATGTAAAACATAAAGAGTGAGCCCTAATGTAAACTACAGACTTTAGTTAATAATTATGTATCAGTATTGGTTTGTCAGTTGTAACATGCAAACAAACTTGCCAGACTGGGGGCAGGGGAGATTGGTGAGGAGGTATATAGAAATTCTATAACTGCTGCTTATTTTTCTGTAAACCTAAAAGTGATCTAAAACTATCAGTTTATTTGGTTTTTAAAAGGTGAGTTGTTAAATACACTAGAAATATTAGACATTCTTTGTATTGGTTGCAACTTAAAAAACAAAAATCAGAAGACCAGTCTCACTTTAGCTGTTTGGCTTTTAACTTTTATGATAGAAAGTGATAAATTAAATTACAAGAAGTCAGCCGAGCTCGGTGGCTCAGCCTGTAATCCCGTGCTTTTGGGAGGCTGAGGTGAGTGGATTGCCTGAGCCCGCGGGTTCGAGATCCGCCTGGGCAACTTGGCAAGACCTCATCTCTACAATAAATCAAAAAATTAGCCGGGCATGGTAGGACATGCCTGTAGTTCCAGCTACTTGGAAGGCTGAGGTGGAAGGATCGCCGGAGCCCAGCAGGTTGAGGCTGCGGTGGCCAGGAGCGGTGACTGTACTCCTGTCTGGGCGACAGAGTGAGACTCCTACTCAAAAAAAAAAAAAAAAAAAAAAATTACAAGAAGTCACAGAGTGTATACAAGTAACCACAAAGGAACAGGGGCTGTGTAGACATTAACCCAAAAAGTGATTTTACCAAAGTATTCTCACCCTAAATCAATCTAGTCTGAATAGGGTTCTAGAATACTAGCAATCCTTGGTTGTTCAGATTTTCAAGGTGATTCACTGCACAAAAAAAGAACATAATTACGATAATTCTTTCACCGAACATATCTATCGTGGTGTCTCTCAAAGCTCCTTTTCAGGATGACTTCAACCAAAGTCCCTGCTAAGGGAGCGGCCTGAGCTGCCAGTTTTCTCAGCAACACCCACTCATCCTTGCCATGCCACAGTTGACTGAACCAGCATCTGGCACCAAACAACTCCTAGAGAAAAACCACAGGTGGAATCACTGTCACAAAGGGGGACTGAGAGCTGGGGCTATGGGAGGATATGACAAACTAAATGATAAGAGAGCAGAAACCATAAATAAGCAGAAATGGAGAGCAGTCAGTCATTCCACAGAAGTGTTTTGAGCACCAATTATGTGCCGGGCACTAGGTTAATAAAGCAGAAATTTCTCTTGCCCTTGTGCAGATAATAGCCGACTGAGATGAATAATAAATACGTAAATAAATATCTGCAGGCTGGGCATGGTGCCTGTAATCTCAGCACTTTGAGTGGTGGAGGTGAGAGGATTGCCTGAGCCTATGGGTTTGAGACCAGCCTGGGCAACTTGGCAAGACCTCATCTCTACAATACATCAAAAAATTAGCTGGTTATGATGGTGTATGCCTGTAGCTCCAGCTACTTGGAAGGCTGAGTTGGGAAGATCACCTGAGCACAGCAGGTTGAGGCTGTGGTGACCGTGAGTGCCCTGCACTGGAAAAAAAAAAAAATTAACATGGTATAGTGAAATTGAATACAAAGGAGGACCTTCTTAGGCTGGTCAAGGAAGGCCTTTCTGAGGAAGAGATGCTTAAGCCAAGACCTAAAAGAATAAACTAAGGAAAGCAATGAGTAAAAGCAAGTTAGAGTAACATTCCAGGCTGACTGAATACATGGATGAAAACGATGAGAGCTTGGTCTTTCCTGAAAATAAGCCATCGTAACTGGAGCATATTTGTTGAGGGAGAGAGTGACCCAAGATGAGTTTGGAGAAGTTGGCAGGAGCCAGATTATGCAGGACTATGTGAGTAAGCACATGGAAACCATGGAAAGATTTCATATGCTTAGCATTAGTGTTGAGAAACAGAATAGATACTGGAAGTTGAGGATGGAAATGGAACCAGGTGAGGAGTGGGAGATACCTGGAATAAGGGGGTGGCAGAGGAAATAGTAGTGGACATATTTAAGATGTATTTTCAACGTAGTTTGCCAAGGGTTTAACGACGGACTGAGAGTAGGGAGTAAAGGAAGCAATTGGATTGTTGGTGTCACTGAGTTGGGCGTGAAGGGAGAGTAACGGGTTTCGAGGGTGTATCACTTGGGATCAATCAGGGATGTGGAACCACTATGAGTATTATAGAATGAAGGGTTTATTATAGGAATAAGAATTCATATGAAACGAGAGATGCTGAGTAACTAATGGCCCCAAAGGGAGATTTCGAGAATAAGAGATGAGTCACTAGCCCATGACTACAAAGAAAGGAACTACAAAGAAGGCTGTTCTGTGACGGGTGGTGGACTGGGGATGGCTTGTGGTTAGCTGGGTTGGCAGTCAGGAAAAAGAGCTGGATACAGACCAGGGGGCAAGAGAGATCAAAATGGACCCCACCAGCATCGCTTCGTGTGGCGCACACTGCATTTAGCCAAGTTCACACATGGTGTTTTGTTGTTTCTTCAGTTTTTTAGAAATCTGGAATGAAACAGTCTAAAACCATAACAGTTGGCAGCACGTGGCTACTTGATTTAAATTAGAATCGAAAAATATCTAAAATGGAGTACCCCAGCCACACTAGTCGCATGTCAAGTGCTCATTGGCTACTGAATATGGTGATGTATACACACTTGAAGTATGATGTTCACTCAGAAGATGGCATGAAGCAAATGAATGCTGGTGTCACCATGCATCACAAAGAAAATGGCAGAAGCACAGTTGAGTGAATGTCACACTACACAGTGCTACCATAATTTAATTCAATTTCAAAAAGCAATACACAAGCCGGGCTCGGTAGCTCAGCCTGTAATCCCGCGCCTTTGGGAGGCTGAGGTGAGCGGATGGCCTGAGCCCGCGGGTTCGAGACCCGCCTGGGCAGCGAGACCTCATCTCTACAATAAATCAAAAAATAGCCGGGCGTGGTAGCGCGCGCCTGTAGTTCCGGCTACTCGGAAGGCTGAGGCGGGAGGATCGCCGAAGCCCAGCAGGTCGAGGCTGCGGTGGCCGGGAGCGGCCACTGCACTCCAGTCTGGGTGACAGAGTGAGACACCAACTCAAAAAAAAAAAGCAATACACAGATAATATCTCTTAAAATGTGTACACATTTTTGGCACTCCCTATATGTTTTATTTTTTATTATAAAAGGTAATATGTGCTCCTAATAAAAATTCAACCATTAAATAAATATATAAAAGGAAGTTGAAATGTCCTGTAACCTCATTACCATAGAGGATTACTGTGTAAAAACACAAATAATGTATATTTATTCCAGTTTTATCTCTCTAGATACTAATATTATTCTCATATATAACAATAATGCTTTCCTATGATAGATATCATCTTATTATTAATATAACTAATGGTTTTCACCTAACGTATGTTTGGGGCACATTTTCATATCAGTATGCTTCATTCCTTTTAGTTTTTAATTATTTTAATTTTTAAAATTATTTTTAATTTATTTTTTATTTTTATTTTTTTGCGTTGGAGTCTCACTCATCACCCAGGCTGGAGTGCAGAGGCATGCTCACAGCCACTGCAGCCTTGACCTGCTGGGCTTAGGCTATCCTTCCACCTCAGCCTTCCAGGTACTTGGAACTACAGAGGCACGCCACCAAACCTGGCTAGTTTGTGTGTGTGTGTGTGATTTATTGTAGAGACAAGGTCTTGCCAAGTTGCCCAGGCTGGTCTCAAACTCATAGGATCAGACAATCCTCTTGCCTTGTTCTCCCAAAGTGCTGGGATTACAGGCTGAGCCACCGCGCCCGATCTTTGAAAAAAATTTTTTTGAGTTGAGGTCTCACTCTGCCCAGGCTGGAGTACCTTGCCGTGATCATGGGTCACTGCAGCCTTGACCTCTTGGGCTCAGGTGATCCTTCCTCCTCAGCATCCTGAGTAGATGGGATTACAAGCACGCACCACCACACACAGCTAATTTTTTTTTTTCATTTTTTTGTAGAGATGAGATCTCACTATATTGCCTAGGTTGGTCTTGAACTCTTGGTCTCAAGTGTTCTTCCCAGCTCAGCCTCCCAAAGTGCAGAGATTACAGGCGTGAGCAACCGTGTCTGGCCATTTTATTCCTTTAAATCTGCGGTCCCCAACCTTTTTGGCATCAGGGCCTGGTTTGGTGGAAGACAGTTTTTTCACAGATGGGGAAACAGCAGGAGGATATTCTGAGACATTAGATTCCCATAAAGAGTGTGCAGCGTAGATCCCTCACATGTGCAGCTCACAGTAGAGTTTGTCCTCCGAGAAGAATCGAATGCCCCCGCTAATCTGACAGAAGACGGAGCTCTGTGCCACAGCTGCTCACTTTCTGCAGTGCAGCCCTGTTTCTAGTCACGGGTATCATCTGCTGCCTGGGGGTTGGGGACACCTGCTTTAAATAGTTGCATAAAAATGTATTGTACAGATGTTTCATAATTTCTTTCTTCCTTTTTTTTTGAGGTGGAATCTCACTCTGTTACCCAGGCTGGAGTGCAGTGGCATGCTTACAGCCAGCACAGCCTCGATCTGCTGGGCTCAACAAATCTTCTGCCTCAGCCTTCCAAGTAGCTGGGACTACAGGCATGCACCCCTATGCTCTGCTAATTTTTTGATTTATTGTCGAGAGAGGTCTCACCAAATTGCCAAGGCTGATCTCAAATCCCTGGACTCAGGCAATCCTCTCGGCTTGACCTCCCAAAGTGCTGGGATTCAGGTACGAGCCACCACACTCGGCACCTCCCCTTTTTTTGAGGGATCGAACATTATTAGCATAGTTGTTTCATTCTTTTTCTTTCTTTCTTTCTTTCTTTTTTTTGGGTAGACGTCTCAATCTGTTGACTAGGCTGGAGTGCAGTGGCATGCTCACAGCTACCGTAGACTCCGGCGATCCTTCCGCCTCAGCCTTCCAAGTGGCTGGAACTACAGGTGAGCATCAACACACCTGGCTAATTTTTTTATTTATTGTAGAGACAAGGTCTCACCAATTTGCCCAGGCTAGTCTCGAACCCCTGGAATCAGGCAATCCTCTCATCTCCACCTTCCAAAGTGCTGGGATTACAGACATGAGCCACCATGCCTGGCGTGTTTCATAATTCGATAATCAATCTATTATTGAGGAACATTTGAATTGTTTCTAATTTTTTTGTACCAGTACAAACAATTCTCCAGTGATAACTCTTGAATGAGCATATTTTGATTTACTTCTTTTACATGATCTGGACAATCATTTAAATTTATTGCTAAATGAATAATTTTATATAGGGAAATTTGCACATAAATAAATTAAGAGTAAAACTTTTACAATATTACATCAATTATTAAAGTGATTCAATTGTGCATTTATGCTGTGTAAATGTTGATTAGGGAAAAGAGTACACATATAAAGCCCATGGTCTAAAAATGTCAAAATTCACTATGAAACTGAAAAAGAAGAAGAAGTGATTGAATACAGAAAAAGGGCAGTTACTGACAGAAGGTGAAAATAGCTATAGGAACAAGAAGAAATAAAAGAGCATGAAAAAGAAACAAAATTGCTGTGGGAGATGCTAATATTGCACTTTGCTAGATTAAGGCTGACAACAAATAAACAAGGACAGAAATATGTTTATATACATGTTGAACTTGGTATTTTATAGAGAATACAACTTCTCAAGCATTTATTGAATGCTGACAAAAATCACATTCTAGGCCACAAAAACATTTAAATACATTTTTAAAAGCAAAATTGAACAGGCTAAATCTTCTGAATTCAGTTTAATTAATACTAAATTAACCACAAGAGGTTAGTCAAAAACTGTGCCCCAGATAGAATATTTAATTTAATTTTTAAAAATTAAAGTAAAATAAACTACCATAACCATATTCTGGATTAAACTTAAAAATTCAAGATAAAAGAGAATTGTAATGGACATGTACTTGGGCTGAATACCAAATAACTGAGTATTAAAATTAATATTCAGCCAAGACTAACACCAAATATGAATATCATAATGATAAAATGAACTTTTGAAACACAAAAATAAGCCTGGTATTTTGTTTATTTTTTGAGTTGAATTCTCACTCTGTAGCCCAGGCTAGAGTGCTCATTGCCACTGCAGCCTCGACCTGCTGGGCTCAGACGATCCTTCTGCCTCAGCCTTCCAAGTAACTGGAACCACACACCAGCACCACCACGCCCAGCTAATTTTTGATTTATTGTAGAGATGAGGTCTCACCAAGTTGCCCAGGCTGGTCTCCAACCCCTGAACTCAGGCAATCTTCTAGCCTTGGCCTCCCAAAGTGCTGTGATTACAGGCATGAGCCACCGCGCCTGTTGATGTTTTATTCTAAAAACGTAATTATTGCAGCCAGGCGCAGTGGCTCATGCCTGAAATCCCAGTGTGAGGATTGCTTGAGGCCAGGAGTTCCAGACAGCCTAGGCAACATAACAAGACCTCGTCTTTATAAAAAAAAATTAAAAAATGAACCAGGCATCATGGAGCATGTCTGTAGTCCCAACTACTCAAGAGGCTGAGGCAGAGGGATCATCTAAGCCCAGGAGTTCAAGGCTGTGGTGAGCCGTGATAATGGTGCCACTGCACTACAGAGGGAGACCTTGACTCAAAAAAAAAAAAAAGAAAGAAAGAAAAGAATAGCTAATACAATACATTAATAATTGTAATGAATTAAAATTTTTCATACCTATATTATAATTCTTCAATAATTAAAAACAGCTTTCACAATCATAATTAATTATGGCAATATTATACTCTTATCCTTCAACTGATTGACCAAATTTCAATATATGAAATGTATCAAAAGGTTTCTTATCCTATATTCAGTTATTAAAAATATATCAAAATGACAGGATTTATTTATTTATTTATTTTTTGAGTTGGAGTCTCACTCTGTCGCCCAGACTGGAGAGCAGTGGCCGCTCCCGGCCACCGCAGCCTCGACCTGCTGGGCTCCGGCGGTCCTTCCGCCTCCGCCTTCTGAGTAGCCGGAATTACAGGCATGCTCTACCACGCCCGACTGATTTTTTTTTTTTTTTTTTTTTTATTGTAGAGATGAGGTCTCGCCAAGTTGCCCAGGCGGTTCTCGAACCCGCGGGCTCAGGCAATCCACTCACCTCAGCCTCCCAAAGGCACGGGATTACAGGCTGAGCCACCGAGCTGGCTGACAAGATTTATTCATGTTACTTAAAGATGATCGTAATCTATAGGACCCCATAGTCATTGGTCACACACAGTTTACAGATGCCAGAAATTCTTTTGAAGTCAGCTTTTTTGTTGTTGTTTTGGGTTTTTTTTTTTCTTTATCTTAAAGATGTGGGGCACAGTTCAGGGTTAGATATGCAAATGTTCATTGTGTTGGTACCCTGTTGATGAGGTGTGCCGCTCCCTCCCCTGGCAGTTTCCCACTGCTGCCAATCCCTTTCTTATAGTATTATCATAATTGTTCAAGGTCCACTTATGAATGAGAACATACGGTACTCTGTTCTGTGTTTCTGTGATGAGTCACTGAGTATGACAGGCTCTAAATCCATCCAAGGTGCCGCGAAGCCAACATACCGTTGTTTATATGCACCACTTTTTAAAAAAATCCAGTTCAGTGAAGTCAGTATTTGTTAATTTGATCTTCCACAAACTGAAAAAGGAAGTGTAATAGCATAACAGCAGACTTAAGCCTAATTTCAATGCCAAAACCAAATTTCAGTGTAGTATTTACAGCAAAATATATAGACAACAGCCAAAGCTGCACTTAGAGGCAAATTGATAATCTCACATGTTTCCACTTTGGAAAATTGTAGGATGAAAATAATGAGCTAAGTATAACATTCCAATCAGAAATAAAGAACTATGAAATAACATAAGAAAAATTTTATTTATTATTTATTTATTTTAATGATGTGGGTGGGGTGCAAGTCAGGTTGAAGTTTACAGATGTTCATTATGCAGGTACACTTTTTTTTTTTTTTTTGAGTGGGAGTCTCACTCGGTCGCCCAGACTGGAGCGCAGTGGCTGCTCCCGGCCACCGCAGCCTCGACTTGCTGGGCTCTGGCGATCCTTCCGCCTCAGCCTTCCGAGTAGCCGGAATTACAGGCATGCGCTACCACACCCGGCTGATTTTTCGATTTATTGTAGAGATGAGGTCTTGCTGCTCAGGCGGGTCTCGAACCCGCGGGCTCAGGCGATCCACTCACCTCAGCCTCCCAAAGGCGCGGGATGACAGGCTGAGCCACCGAGCCCAGCTAGGTACACTTTTTGAGAAAAAAATTTTTTTTGAGCTGGAGTCTCGATGTGTGGCCCAGGCTGGAGTGCAGTGGCACACTCATGGCCACTGGACTGCAGCAATCCTTCTACCTCGGCCTTCCAAGTAGTCGGAACTACAGGTGTGCGCTACCATGCCTGGCTAATTTTTTTTTTCTGTTTTAGGGACGAGGTCTCGCTGAGTTGTCCAGGCTGGTCTCGAACCTGCGGGCTCAGGCAATCCACTTGCCTCGGCCTCCCAAAGTGCTGGTATGACAGGCTGCGCCACCAGGCCCAGCTGAGAAAAATTTTTTAAAGGAAAAATGAGAAATTAAAAAAATTAATTGATAAGGAGGAGAATATAATTGATACATACACATCAAAACTATTTTTTCTTTTAAAGAACCAGTAATGAAGACAAATGTCCACCGATCTAATTGGGAAAAGAAGATAAAAACACAATTCAGAAAATTAAAAGCAATAATAAAATGACAATAATAAAAAGCAAAAAGAAAAGATTTTTGTTATTATTTTAATTTTTAGTTCATGTCTTTTACTAACTCATGCACAATTACTTGTCTTCTGGTTTGTTGACGCAATCAGTCAAACAACATTTATCACTATAAATGCCGTCAAAGTGGCTGGCCGTAAAAACTGTAGCACCACATTCATCTAAAGGACATTCCTTATGAATGTGACTAATTTTGCCATTCTTATCCACCTTACAGTATTTCAGGACAGTATGCTTGATCGTCTTTCTCTTATGCTCATTCATCCTGAGTGTAGTATTACACTTTTTCTTTTTCTTAGCACCAGCACAAGATGAAGAGTGGACTTTTTATACTTCTATCTTCCAATTGCTTGCCAGCAAAGATTCTGACTCAAAAAAAAAAACTGTTATACTCAATAAGATGAATACAGTCATGTTCGACGTCTGCAATTACAAGAGGTGCTCACAGTGGTTACCATCAGCATCCACACACTTCTGATTAAGGCGCCCATCTCTTAACATAGCTTAAAATGTGTGTACATTCTTGGACAACCCTAATATTTGCCTCTAATACTTGCACAGCCTGAGGCAAGAACGTGCAAGTGAATGAAGGAGTGTGACTCAGCACTAGAGGAGAAATCTGCCTTCTAACAGAGGAAGGATACCATTCCGCTTTAGTGAGAGGGAATGAAACACAGTGGAAACATGTTCGCTAAATAACAAGATCTATGAGAGAATTTAAATGTAGCATAATTTCTAGCTAGAAATACTGCAGAGATTTACATTATTTGTAACTGCTCTGAACTGCAATGTGTGTAAAGATAGCTATAGCTCTCATTTCCTATGAGAAGGTACACTTGTCATCATGATACAATTTAAAGCAACCAGGCCAGTCACGGTGGTGCATGCCTGTGATCCCAGCACTTTGGAAGACAGAGGCGAGAGGATTGCCTGAGCCCACGGGTTCGAGACCAGCCCGGGCAATTTTGCAAGAATTCTTCTCTACAATAAATAAAAATGAATTTAAAAAATTAGCTGGGCATGGTGTCTCGCGCCTGTGGTTTCAGCTCCTTGGAAGGCTGAGGTGGAAGGATCACCTGAGCCCAGCAGGTTAAGGTTGCGGTGACTGTGAGCATGCCATTGCATTCTAGCCTGAGGGACAGAGAGACTCTGACTCAAAAAAGAAAGAAAGAAAAAGTAAAAAATGTAAAGCGACTTACATTTCAGTGTTAGGGATTTGGTTATATAGTCATTGAATATCTGTAAAAATAAAATGCTCTCAATACTGCCAATAAGAACAATGAGTAAGAGTCTCCACAAAAAAAAAAAATTAGCTGAGTATGGTGGCACAGGCTTGTTGCTCTAGTTACCTGGAAGGCTGAGGTGGAAGGATCTCCTGAACCCAGCAGGTTGAGGCTGTGGTGGCCATGAACGTGCCACTGGACTCTAGCCTGGGCGACAGAGCAAAACTCCGACCAAAAAAAAAAAAAAAAAGAAAAGAAAAAAATTTGTAATGATAGAACATTAAATGAGTTAGGTGCGATTGTCGTGTGCCTGTTGTCTGAGCTATTCCACAGGCTAAAGAAAAAGATCACTTGAGCCCAGGAATTTAAGAACATCCTGGGCAACATAGTGTGACCCTGTATCTAAAATAAATAGATTTAAAAATTGTTTAGAGCTCATTTTAAATGAAAAACATCTGATAGCAAACCACATATAGTAGAATTCACATTTTAGTAAAAGTTATATCTGCATAGAAAATACACAAACAAGTTGGGCGCAGTTGGGAAGCTGAGATTACCCGAGCGCAGGGGTTTGAGACCAGCCTGGGAAACATGGCGAGACCTCGTCTGTACAATAAATCAAAAAATTAGCAGGGCATGGTGGCTCACGCCTGTAGTTCCAGCTACTTGGAAAGCTGAGGAAGAAGGGTCTCCTGAACCCAGCAGTTCTAGGTTGCAGTGGCTGTGAGCGTGCCACTGCACTCTAGCCTGGGTGACAGTGAGACTCTCACGCAAAAAGAAAAAAAAGAAAAAAGAAAACACATAAGCATTTTATAATGGCTATCTCTAAATGGTGGAATTATTGGTTATTTCAATCTTCTTTATATCTTCCTTATTTTCACTTTTTTTTTTTTGAGTTAGGTTCTCACTCTGTTGCCCAGACTGGAGAGTATAGTCTAGGCCACCGCAGACTTCCTGGGTGCTGGTGGTCCTTCCGCCTCAGCATCTGGATTAGCTGTGACTATAGGCACATACCACCACACCCAGCTTGTTTCACATTTTATAAAATATCTTTTTTTTTCTTTTTTTGAGTCAGAGTCTCACTCTGTTGCCCAAGCTGGAGGGCAGTGGCCACTCCCGGCCACCGCAGCCTCGACCTGCTGGGCTCCGGCGATCCTTCCGCCTCAGCCTTCCAAGTAAAATATCTTTTATATATCTTTTAATAACTTTTTAATAGGTTAAAAAATAGAGGCTTTAGTAAATTAGATACATTCAAACAGCTTAAAATTCCATGCCTATAGCTGAAAATGTATATTTGACTTACTCTGGAGGTTTGTGTTCTTCAGGTTAATCTGTATTCAAGTTAAAAATTTATAAATAATTTAAATACAAAAAATGGCAAATAGAAAATTGTATGAGAGACAGTTCCTTTTATTTAGATTTCACCAGATCATCCAAGTTTCATAGATTGTATGTATTCTATATTAAGACATTAAAAAAATTTTTTTTTCACTTTGTTGTCCAGGGTGAGTGCAGTGGCACGCTCAAGGCCACTGCAGCCTTGATCTGCTGGGCTAGGGCAAGCCTTCCACCTCAGCCTTCCAAGTAGCTGGAACTACAGGCACGTGCCACCACACCTAGCTAATTTTTTGATTTATTGCAGAGATGAGGTCTCGCCGTGTTGCTCAGGCTGGTCTCGAATCCATGGGCTCAGGTAATCCTCTTGCCTATGGCTCCCAAAGTGCTGGGATTACAGGTGTGAGCCACCGCGCCTGGCCTATTTTTAAAAATTTTAATTTAATTTTATTTTTTGGTCAGGGACTCACTCTGCCACCAGGACTGGAGTATAGTGGCACAATCTCAGTTCACTGCAGCCTCAACCTCCTGGGCTCAGGGAATCTTTCCGCCTCAGCCTCCCAAGTAGCTGAGACTACAAGCACATGCCATCACACCTGACTAACTTTCTGAATTTTTGTAGAGACAAAGTCTCGCTCTTGCCTAGGCTGGTCTCAAACTCCTGAACTCAAGCAATCCTGCCTTGGCCTTTCAACATGCTGGAATTACAGGCATGAGCCACTGTCCCCAGCCTATATTAAGAAGAATGTTGAACGGAACTTTGAAGGCACTAAATTTCTTTTTTTGAGTCGGAGTCTCACTTCTGCTTTAGCCTTCCAAGTAGTGGGAACTACAGGCATGTGCCACCATGTCCCGCCAATTATTTTTTTTTCTAGAGATGAAATCTCGCCATGTTGCTCAGGGTGGTCTGAAACCCGTGGGCTCAGGCAATCCTCTCACCTCCGCCTCCTAAAGTGCTGGGATTACAGGTGTGAGCCATTGCGCCCAACGATGTACCAAATTTCTATGAATCATCCATTAACCATAAATCTACAATGAACATTAACATGGTATTTGAGCATATTATATACTTCCTGCAATATGACCATTTAGTAAGGCAGACAATAATACTATGGGCAAGACTGATATCCCTAGTTGATAGAAGTGTTTAATGTGGACAGTTGACCCACCATATCTGTGGGTTTCACATCCATGGATCAACCAACTGCAAAATTAAAATACTCAGAAAAAATATACAAAATAACCATACAAAAATTTTAAATGATACAAATAAAAAAACCTAACAACTATTTGCATAGCATTCACAGTGTATTAAATATGATAAGTAATCTAGAGATGATTTAAAATACAATTATGTGCAGTACAATGACCTTTTGGTCAACGACAGACCACATTCATGGCAGTGGTCCCATAAGATTATAATGCCATGTTTTCACTATACCTTTTCTATGTTTAAATATACAAATACCATTGTTTTACAGCTGTCTGCGGTATTCAGTACAATACCATGCTGTCCAGGTTTGTAGCCTAGAGGCAATGGGCCATAACATATAGCCTTGGTGACTAGTAGGCGATACCATCTAGGTTTGTATATGTACACTTTATGATGTTTGCACAATAATGAAATCACCTAACAACACATTTCTCAGAACACATCCCTGTTGTTAGGCAATTCATGACTATATATGAGAGGATGTGCAAAGATTATAGGCAAATATTATGTCATTTAATTTTTCTAATTTTTTAATGTTTCTTTTTTTAAAGTTTTAAGTCAAAGTTTATTAGTGAGAAGAAGACAAGGAAAAAGGAAGATTCATGGCAGAAAGACTTGCTATGGGCAAGTTTCTCAAAAAAAGAAAAATCTCCTTTTTTTTTAGATAGGGCTTTATTATGTTGCCCAGGTTGGTCTTGAACTCCTGGGCTCAAGTGCTTCTCCCACTTCAGCATCTGGAGCAGCTGGGACTACAAGTGCACACCGTGCATGGCTAACTACATCATTTTATATTTGGGATTTGAGTATCTGAGGAGGGCCTGGAACGAATTTCCCACAAATACCAAGCGATAACTTTTTATTTATTTGTTTGTTTTAGTTGGAGTCTCACTCCATCCGCCTCAGCCTTCCAAATTGCTGGAACAACAGGCCCAGCTAATTTTTTGATTTATTGTGGAGACGAGGTCTGGTCAATTTGTCTAGGCTGGTCTTGAACCCCTGGGCTCAGGCAATCCTCCCGCCTTCTCCTCCCAGAGTGCTGGGGCATGAGCCATCGCGCCCACTGGTTTTTGTTTTTGAGTAGGAATGTCTGTTACCGAGGCTGCAGTGCAGTGGTTTGTTCACAGCTGCTACAGCCTCAACCTGCTGCGCTCAGGCAAGCCTTCATTCAGCCTCAGTTTTCCAAGTAGCTGAAACTACAAATGCGCATCAACAAGCCCGGCCTTTTTTCTTTTCTTACTTTTTGTAGCCAGAAGGTCAGGGCTCAGGTAATCTTCCTGCCTCTGCCTCCCAAAGTGCCAGTATTACAGGTGCGAGCTACATACTCGGCTTCAAGGGATAACTGTATTCGACAAACTGACTCGCCCAAGATTCCACTGAAGCCGAAGTGACAAAACGCTTTTTGTTTTGTTTGTTAGACTCATCCAAAGGACTCTTTTTGGGAAGATTAATCAGACGTCTAGCAGATGTGTGTGACATTTTTACAAAGAATGGGGAACGACAGTTTCTAAGAATAACTACATCTTTATTGGAAAAGTTATTTAAAGCATACTTCCTGTGAAAAGTGAATCTTTGAGTGGCAGTACATTGCAGACATCCCAATTAGCCACATGATTGGTCTGTCGACATGCCAGGGAGAAGGGTTAGGTAAGATGGTGGATGAAGCCGGGCTCGGTGGCTCGGCCTGTAATCCCGCGCTTTGGGAGGCTGAGGTGAGTGGATGGCCGGAGCCCGCGGGTTCGAGACCCGCCTGGGCAACTTGGCGAGACCTCATCTCCACAATAAATCAAAAAACGAGCCGGGCGTGGCAGCGCGCGCCCGTGGTTCCGGCTCCTCGGAAGGCGGAGGCGGGAGGGTCGCCGGGGCCCGGCGGGTCGGGGCTGCGGGGGCCGGGAGCGACGCTGCGCCCCCGGGGTGGGCGGCAGAGGGAGACTCCGACTCCAAAAAACACAAAGAGGGTGGGCTCGCCGTGGGGGTCGACTGCCCACATTCATTCTCCCCGCAAACAGCTGGCCCACAGCAATCATGGTAACGCCATTCCCCTTCATCGCAAGCGGCTGGAGTGCATGTGTGATCTAACCTGGTAAATGAGGAGAGAGAGGTGGCCTGTCTTGAGATTTCGGGAAGAGATCTCCTCATCCCCAGTAAGAAATAAAAGTAAGAGAGGATCCTTCCCTTCCTCTGGATAATGTAGTGTGGATATGATACCTGGGGCTGTGACCGAAAGAGAAGCCCTCCTGAGGGAAGGCGTATCGACCTGGGCCGGGGAATGGAGAAACGGAACGAAGCTGGCTTCCTAACATGGTAACCGAGCCGCTGAACCAATTTACTTGCATTGCCTCTGAACTTTCTTTTACAAGAGCGAAGAAATTCGTGTGTTGTTTAAGCCCTTTTAGCTGAGCTTTATGTTATATTCAGGGAGAAGCATCTTAAGACAGAGATGACGATTTATTAGGAGCTATGCACAGAAGATATGTTGAAAAATAAAAGGCATATCTATGTTGGAAAGTTTCATCAGGCCAGGTGTGGTGGCTCATGAATGTAAATCCCAGTACTTTGGGAGCCCAAGACGGGAGGAATGCTTGAGTTCAGTTCGATATCAGCCTGGATGACATAGTGAAGCCTTGTTGCTAAAAAAAAAAAAAAAAAATTGCTGGGCATGGTGGCACGTGCCTGTAATCTCAGCCACTCGGGCTGTTGAAGTGGAAGGCTCACCTGACATCAGGAGGTCAAAGCCGCTGTGAGCCGTGATTGTCATGATCATGCCATTGCACTCCAACCTGGATGACAGAGTGAGACTCCGACTCAATTAAAAAAAAAGTTTCATCAAGTTTAACCGTCTGATTTATGGACAATATTATAAAGAAGATAACGTCAAATTTAGATTAGAACCATTTAAAATTGCTTTTAACGTGTATTTTGCATAATGCAAAAACTGGCAAATTCAATTAATATGAATTCTGAAAAATTATGTGGCTGTCAGAGAGTACAGTACACAGAGCTTTAACCATTTGGATTTTTAAAAATAGGCATTATTTGAAAAACAAGAAGAAAAATATGGCTTTATGTATTCAATGTATTGTTCTTCCAATTTTCACCAATTATGTTTGAAATTTTCATAATAAAAAGATGAGGAGAATATAAGTGTTGTTGGGTTAGGAGATCATGAAGTAATAGCATTGAGCAGAACTGACAGCAGAAAAAAATACCTGTAATTGAATGTATGGTAAAATATGCTGGTGCCCCACATATGTCCTGTTGGTCAAATTGTTCTATCTGAGCCAAAGGGGAGGGGCCAGAGATCTGAATGTAATTTTCAGCATTTATATATTTTATATTTACCTAGCACACTTCTAGTAGTAAGCCCTAGTAATCTGCCAATTTGATGGCAGATCTAAACATGCAGTAGCTGAGTTCACCTCCCATAGACAAAACACCTATAAGAAGAAAAAGATAGCTATTCATGTCACAAGATGGAGTTGATGAGTCTGGTATGTGTTGCATCAGAGGAGTTTGTGTGGTTAACTCTACACATCAGATTCATTGCTTATGGAATGGAAAGGATAACATTGTGAATTTCCTTCAAATGAGTCATGAACTTCTATAAGACGTTGACCCAGAGTATGGGGATTATATTTACTCTAATGCAGTGATGTGTTTAGTCATGAGCTTTTGCTGAGAAAATTTACTTAGCTGTTTCTACACCTGACATCCAGAGGTCAAAGCTGCTGTGAGCCATGATATATCTTTTTAGTCTCACTTTTTTTTTTTAAGTTATTCATTTCTGATTCAGTTGGTTTTTCTCCTTGCAATTTATTATATAAAGCATTTGTTCTGTAGAGTTTTCCATAGTCTGGGTTTTGCTGATTGCATCTTGGTGATGTAGTTTAACATATTCCTTAGCCAGGCTCAGTGGCTCAGCCTGTAATCCCACGCCTTGGGAGGCCGAGGTGAGTGAATTGCCTGAGCCCGCGGGTTCGAGACCCGCCTGGGCAACTTGGCGAGACCTCATCTCCACAATAAACCAAAAAATCAGCCGGGCATAGTAGCGCGTGCCTGTAGTTCCAGCTACTTGGAAGGCTGAGGCAGAAGGATCGCCGGAGCCCAGCGGGTCGATGCTGCAGTGGCTGGGAGCGGCCACTGCACTCCGGTCTGGGGTGACAGAGTGAGACTCCGACTCAAAAAAAAAAAACCAAAACAACAACAAAAAACATATTCCTCTATCATCTATAAATTGGTAGTTATATCCAGAAGTTTTATTTATTTTTATTAAACATTTTTTATTATAAAATTGTGGGGTACAAATGGGCATCGTTCAGGCACCCGTTGATAAGGGGCATCTCCCCATCCCCAGACAGATATTGACTACTGTTAGTCCCACCTCCCTTCCCCTCCCTACCCCCCCCCGTTTCCCACCACTGTCAGTCCTTTTTTTTTTAAAGTATTATGGTAGATAATCAAGGTCCACTATATGAGTGAGAACATGTGATATTCAGATCTTTGTTTCTGTGAGAGGTCACTCAGTATTATACTCTAGTTCCATCCAGGTTGCTGCGAAATTCATGATTTTGTTCTTTTTTATGGCTGTGTAGTATTCCATTGTGTATATGTACCACATTTTTTTTAATCCAGTCCTCCTTTGATGAACAACATGGTTGGTTCCAGGTTCTTGCTATTGTGAACAATTCTGTGATAAACATTCGTGTGCAGTTATCTTTTTGATAGAGTGATTTGAGTTCTTCAGGGTATATTCCCCAGTAGGGGGATTGCGGGGTCATATGGGAGGTCGATATTTAGAGCTTTTAGGAATCGCCACACAGAAGTTTTATAAAATTCATATTTTGCTGCTGTTTTCAGGCAACAGTACTTCACAGGCACTGTGAAATTCTTCCTTTAGAGGCATATCTCAACTGGCTGCCTCTATTTTTTGGATGTTAGTAGCCATTAGATGTTCATTGTCTAATAAATTAGTTGTTACAAAATGATGATATTCTAATGATGTCAATTTTTTTAGTTGTTAACTGGAATATATCAATAAAGAGAAACTTTTAGCTTGGTGCGGGGTGACTCATGCCTGTAATCCCAGCACTTTGGGAGGCAGACAAGAGAGGATTGCCTGAGCCCAGGGGTTCGAGACCAGCTTGGGCAACTTGGCGAGACTTTTTCTCTACAATAAATCAAAAAATTAGCCGGGAAGGTGGTGTGTGCCTGTAGTTCCAGTTACTTGGAAGGCTGAGGTGGAAGG
Source organism: Cephalopachus bancanus (assembly GCA_027257055.1). Classification (NCBI taxonomy): domain Eukaryota; kingdom Metazoa; phylum Chordata; class Mammalia; order Primates; family Tarsiidae; genus Cephalopachus; species Cephalopachus bancanus. The sequence goes on from JAPVLO010000140.1 coordinate 3,311,839, forward strand.
AACGCCTGAGTCCCCCGGGGTGGAGAGTGTAGTAGCTGTGAGTATGCACTCCAGTCTGAGCAACACAGTGAGATTCCAACTCAAAAACAAAAAAAAAGAGAAACTTTTCTCACCTTTTATTTGGTTATCTGTTAGTACAGTCAGTATTGGAAAGTCCCTTTATTTGCAATTCTGAAATTGATGACTAGCATCCTTTAACAATGCAGTTTCTAAAAGTATTTGGCCAGAGCGGTGGCTTACACCTGTAATCCCAGCACTTTGGGAGGCCGAGGTGAGAGAATTGCGAGCTCAGTGATTGGAAACCAACCCAGACAAGTTGGTGAGACCTCATCGCTTCAGTAAATCAAAAAATAAGCCGGGCATGGTAGCGCCCGCCTGTAGTTCCAGCTATTTGGAAGGCTGAGGTGAAGGATTGCTGAGTCCAGCAGGTCGAGGCTATGGTGGCTGTGAGTGTGCCCCTGTGCTCCAGCCTGGATGACAGAGTGAGACTCCAACTTAAAAAAAAAAAAAGACTGGGCTCAGTGGCTCAGCCTGTAATCCCAGCACTTTGGGAGGCCGAGGTGAGTGGCTTGCCTGGGCCTGCAGGTTCGAGACCAGCTCAGACAACTTGGCGAGACCTGGTCTCTACAATAAATCAAAAATTAGCCAGGTGTGGTAACACGCCTGTAGTTCTGGCTACTTGGAAGGCTGAGGTGGAAGGATCGCTGGAGCCCAGCAGGTCAACGCTGGGGTGGCTGGAGTGCCATTGCACTCCAGTCTGGGCCACAGAATGATACTCCAACTAAAAAAAAAAAAAGTATCATTATGAATTTATAGATAGATTTGAACATATTTGGTGTATTTTTATTTTTTTTTGAGATGGAGTCTCAATCTTCCAGGTTGGAGTGCAGTGGCACACTCACGGCCACCACAGCCTCAACCTGCTGGGCTCAGGCAATCCTTCCTCTCCAGCCTTCCAAATAGCTGGAACTACAGACGTGCACTACCGCAGCTGGCTTAGTTTTCTGATTTACTGTAGAGGTGAGGTCTCACCAAGTTGCCCGGGCTGGTTTCATACCCCTGAACTCAGGCAATCCTCTCACCTCGGTCTCCCAAAGTGCTGGGATTACAGGCTTGAGTCACTACGCCCAGTCTATTTTTACCTATTATAATTAAATAACAGTCAAATTTTTCATCTTTGGACCTGTGGGAGACTCTCCAACTTGGCTCCTGAGTTCTTTTAATACAGCCCTAGCTGTTTTTTTTTTTTTTTTGGTAGAGAAGAGGTCTCACTATGTTACCCAGGCTGGTCTTGAATTCCTGGGCTCAAGCAGTCCTCCCACTTCTTTTTTTTTTTTTGAGTTGGAGTCTCACTCTGTCGCCCAGACTGGAGTGCAGTGGCCGCTTCCGGCCACCGCAGCCTCGACCTGCTGGGCTCCGGCGATCCTTCCGCCTCAGCCTTCCACGTAGCCGGAATTACAGGCATGCACTACCATGCCTGGCTGATTTTTTGATTTATTGTAGAGATGAGGTCTCGCTGCCCAGGTGGGTCTCGAACCCGCGGGCTCAGGCAATCCACTCACCTCAGCCTCCCAAAGGTGCGGGATTACAGGCTGAGCCACCGAGCCCGGCTTGTCCTCCCACTTCTAACAAAAAGTCCTGGGATCAGGCATGAGCTCCGTACCACACATGGTCATCCCTAGCAGTCTTGCTTTCTTGCTATCTGCTATCACAAGATGCAGGTAACAAGCTAATCTTGTACATCTTTTGCCTCAGATTTGCATTCAGTCATTTCTCCAAATTTAGCCCTGGCTCCCCTTAGTGGTAAACGGTATTTAGAGGCCACAATCTGGGACCTAGGGGTAGGGTACATTTTGATGTATATGAATCATACTCTGTTTCCGTTCTCTTTCACGGTGGTTTCCATTTCACTCAGTGAAATCCTTTCAATGACCCATCAGGCCCTACGTGATCTGCAGGCCGGTGCCCAACTTTTCTCACCAGGCATGCTCTTATCTTAGGGCCAGTGCCATGGAAATGCCTTTCCCAGACCTGTGTATAGTTTGATCTTTCTGCAAATCTTTGCTTAATTAATCTTTCTCGTGAAAGCCTATCCTGTCAACTCCATTTACTTTTTTTTAAGTATTGCCTCTTAGCTGAGAGAATCCTTTTAAAACTGTAATACTGATTATCTCTCCAAACCCATTCTCATCTTTTTTTTTTTTTGAGTTGGAATCTCACTCTGTCGCCCAGACTGGAGTGCAGTGGCCGCTCCGGCCACCGCAGCCTTGACCTGCTGGGCTCCGGTGATCCTTCCGCCTCAGTCTTCCAAGTAGCTGGAACTACAGGCGTGCGCTACCACACCTGGCTAATTTTTGATATATTGTAGAGACGAGGTCTCACCAAGTTGCCCAGGTGGGTCTTGAACCCGTGGGCTCAAGCAATTCACTCACCTCGGCCTCCCAAGGTGCGGGATTATAGGCTGAGCCACCGAGCCCGGCTCTTATCATCTCTATTCATTTTTAATTTTTATTTTTTTCAAACTGGGTCTCGCTGTTGCCCAGGCTGGAGTGCAGTGGTATAATCATAGCTCACCATAGCCTCGACTTCCTGGGCTCAGGCAATCCTTTCGCCTCAGCCTCCTGAGTACTACAGGCACACACCACCACACTCAGCTGATTTTTAAATGTTTTTGTAGAGATGAGATCTTGCTGTTGTCTAGGCTGGTCTTGAACTTCTGGGCTCAAGCAGTCCTCCTGCGTTGGCCACCCAAAATGTTGGGATTATAGGTGTGAGCCACCATGTTCAGCCTTCATTCTATTTTTTTAAGTCACTTCTCATTTTCTAACATATTTTTAATTTATTTATTATGTAGTGTCCTTATTCTCCTTCTAAAATGCAAGCTCCATAAAGGCAGAGACTTTTGTTTGGTTCACTGTTGTATCTTTAATGCCTAGGTTAGTACCTACACATGGTAGCCATTCAATATAAAAAGAGTGCAAATTTTAGTATATTTTTGAATCGTCACATGCCTACTCTACTAGTATGGCTCAGTCTCCAAATGAATAGACTGAATTGCTAACACCTTTCAAGAAAGTGAGCTATATCCAGATACGTGGAGACAAGTTCATAAAATTTTAAAACTATCCTGACATTTCTGGGTAGGTGACCAAACTCTGATCATGTTTTTACTCTTTTTTTTGAGTTGGAGTCTTGCTCTGTTGCCCAGCTGAGTGCAGTGACACGCTTACAGCCACCGCAGCCTCAATTGACTGGGCTCAGGCAATCCCTTCGCCTCAGCCTTCCAAGTAGCTGGAACCACAAGCATGTGCCACCACGGCCAGATACTTTTTTGATTTTTTTGTAGAGATGAGGTCTCATCATATTGCCCAGGCTGATCTTGAACCCCTGGACTCAGGCAATCCTCTCACCCCAGCATCTCAAAGTGCTGAGATTACACACGTGAGCCACCACGCCCAGCTTTGTTTTTTGAATTAGATAAACAGCTTTATTTTAAGCATGGGCACAACTGAGCCTCCCTCCCACTGCAGTCCTGGTGGCGTTGGCCTCAGGCTGGGGTGACCAGTGTCCTCGGTGGCCTTGACAGCCAGGCGGGCCCAAAGTCGCTCCAGAGGTAGTCTTTTAAGAGACAGTATGTCACTGTTGCCTAGGCTAGAGTTCAGTGATGGGATCAGTTCAGTCTCCTGGGCTCCAGTGATCCTCTCACCTCAACCTCCTGAGTAGCTGGGTCTGGCTAGTTTTATTTTTTGTAGAGATGGAGTCTCGCTTTGTTGCCCAGGCTGGTATCGAACCCGTGGTCTCAGCCAGGCATGGTGGCTCACGCCTGAGTCCCAGCACTCTGGGAGGCCGAGGCGAGAGGACTGCCTGAGAGGAGGGATTCGAGATCAGCCTGGGGAACTCGGCGAGACCGTCTCCACAATTAGAAAAACACCAAAAAACAAAACAAAAAACTGCCAGGTGTGGTGGCACACGCCTGTAGTTCCAGCTACCTGGAAAGCTGAGATGGAAGGATCGCCCGCACTCAGCAGGTTGAGGCTGCGGTGGCCACGAGTGTGCCACGGCACTTCCGTCTGGGCAAGAGTGACACTCCCACTCAAAAGCAAACAAAATAAAAATCAAAACCCTGGCCTCAAGTAATCCTCCCACCTCAGCCTACCCCAAAACTGGTATTACAGGCAGAGTCACTGTGCCCAGCCCTATATTAATTTTTGAAAAGGAACCGGGCATAGTGGCTCATACCTATAAGCCCAGCACTTTGGAAGGCCAAGGTGAGGATGATTGCCTGAGCCCACGGGTTCAAGACCAGCCTGAGCAACATGGCGAGGCCTCTTCTATACAATAAATAAAAAAATCAGCTGGTCATGGTGGCACATGCCTGTGCCGTTCTAGCTATTTGGAAGGCTGAGGTGGAAGGATCACCTGAGCCCAGTAGGTTGGCCGTGAATGTGCCACTGCACTCCAGCCTGGGTGAGACCTCAACTCAAACCAAAAAAAAAAGAAAAAAAATGTACATAAGATCAGATTCATCAGTGATGAAATTCAAGTCAGAATTAAGATGTACCCCAAAGAATACACATTATTGCCCCAGAGAAAAGTTTAGTGTTTAATGCGTGTTCTCATTGATGCAATTAAGCTGGTCAACAATTAGCAACAATCACCAACCTGTCCTTTTGTATAAAAGTAGTTGACTCAAGTTATTCAGGGGTGGGTGCCGTTTGTCAATGTTGTCTTCTTTAAATGATAAATTTTGTGTATCCTAAAATGACTTTTCTGCTATTCTATTATTCTTTGGAAGTGAACTATAGTCAGTCATAACTATCAAACTAGTCCTAAATACACTAGATTGTACTGTACTTGCTTTGGGATTGTGACTACTATTGAGCTACACATCACTCTGGAACCTCAGCAGTGAACTAGTAGTAAGGGAAGAGGTTAAACCTGTGAGAATGAGATCAAGGAGTCTGGTTCTCATATGAAAAGGTACCCTCTTTGCCCGCCCCAAGACAACCTGTAAAATTTCCAAAACCTCACAACAAACTTGGGTTTCATTTGATCTCTGTATAAAACCAAATATGTAGATCCAGTTGGGCATAGAGCAAGACCAGAGACAGTGGAATTAAGTACTGTTTGGATCTAGAACCAAGCTTTTGGGGAGAAAAATATAGGAAGGAGGATCCTACACCCAGGGAAGAACTGGACATTCTAGTAGGTGAAAATTCAAACATAAAAGTTCTAATCCTAACTGGGGAATTGGTGTAAAAACCATAAAAACAGCTTAAATTTTCACAAACAGCAAGAATTATGAGTTGTTAGTTCAGAAGACACTTGACTGGGAAGCCAAGTGCAGGGGCTTCTGCAATCCTTCCGCCTTGCAAGTAGCCAGATCTACAGGCACGTGCTACAACACCCAGCTACTTTTTGATTTATTGTGGAGATGAGGTCTCGCCAAGTTGCTTGGGGTGGTCTTGAACCTGTGGGCTCAGACAATCCACTTGCCTTAGTCTCCCAAAATGCTGGGATTACAGGCTGAGTCATCAAGTCCAGCTGTCTATTCAGTTTTCAAGGGGCAGATATGCCCTGAGGGATAAATTGCTTATCCAAAAACTTTAGGCCCTTAATCTTTTTCAGTCAGTCTGTCACAGAGGCTGGAGTGCAGTGGCTCAATCATGGCTCACTATGGCCTCCAACTCCTGAGCTCAAGAGATTCTCCCAATCTCAGCCCAGAGTAGCTGGCTTAGTCACAGAGCCTGGCCAGATCCTTGATCTTAATATTGCCTGAGTTTTAGCAACAAAAGGTATTACCCAGTGAGCATTCACAACTTCACCTTTTTGGGGAAGTGTTTGCCAGCAAACAATATGGCACTCTTCCCTGAACATTTTGTCTGGAGTCTCAATGACGAATTTCCATAATTTACTGTATAATGCTAGGTGCCTGGCCCGTTCTAAACACTTGAAATGTGTCAATGACTAAAATACAGATCCTGGCCCTTAAATTTCAAGCACAACTTTTAACAAGGGGAGGAAAACAATGACAGTGGTCCATTAATCCCAGTACTTTGGAAGGCTGGGGCAGGACTGCTTGAGCCCCGTTCAAGACTAGCCTGGGTAACAGCCAGGCCTCATCTTCACCAGCAAATCAAAAGGTATCGGCCAGGTGTGGTGACTCACACCTATAATCCCAGCACTTTGGGAGGCTGAGGTGAGAGGACTGCCCCAGCCCACATCTCTACAATAAATAACGCTGAGGCGGAAGGATCACCTGAGCCTAGCAGGTTGAAGCTGCAGTGGCCTTGAGCATGCCACTGTCCTCCAGCCTGGGCAAGAGACGCCAACTCAAAAAAACCAAAAAAAGTTATCACACCTGTAGCCCCAGCTACTTGGGAGGCTGAGGTGAAGAGATTGCCTGAACCCAGGCCGACATTGGTGAGATAGGATCCTGCCACTGCACTCAGCCTGGGAGACTGAGTGAAACCCGAACTAAGAAGTTGCAAACATCAGAATAGAGGACATCAAGGACCAAAGGTATAATGGCAAACACCTGCTTTCACCACACCCTACTGCATTTCATTAATTCATGTGAAGGCACGTATCACATCTCCAACTTTACTTGACATGGCAATGGCTTTCCCCATCCCGTTCGGTGAATCAAGATCCGGCCGGGCAACTTGTCTCCAGCCGGGCATGGTGGCATGCACCTATAGTTCCAGCTACTTGGAAGGCTGAGATGAAAGGACTGCATGAGCCCAGCAGGTTGAAGCTGCGGTGGCCACTGCACTCTAGCCTGGGTGACAGAATGAGATGCTAACTCAAAAAGACACCCAAAACATTCTTCTCTATCTAGTGGCTTTAATACTTGGTATTTTGGCCAGGTGCACTGGTTCATGCCTGTAATCTCAGTAGCTTGGGAGGCCAAGACAGGCTGCCTCAGTACAGGATTTCAAGACCAGTCTAGGGAAAATAATCTGCGACAGACTGAGACCCTGACTTGTTATATGGCTGCAAGAAGCATTTCCAAATACCTAGATACCTTTATATGTTGCCTCCAGTCTCATGACCCTCCACTGGGTAAAAATCTACCACATTATGGGTTCCATGGGTCCAAAATCAAACTCAGATAAGAGATACTTAAGAAGGATAGCAGAACTCATGACAAGTAGATAGAAATGTTACTTGGACAATGACATCCAAACCTGGGCTTGATAACAATTTATTAATACAGCTAGTTATGGAAAATGACCAAGTGAGAGGCCCAAGCACTTAGGTGAGATCAGGTACTATTACTTTTACATGTAAATATCTTCCTAGCTTTTGCCAGGTTTTCTTATCAGGAACCTTCTCTGCAGACTGTGGTTAATCAAAACCTGCCAATTGTGCTGGGCCCTCTTTCCTTTGTTTTCAGCATGCCAGTCCACATTTCTCCGCTTGAGCACGCACTTTCAGAATTGTCATTACAGCAAAACTAAAATATTCCACTTGCTTAGTAACAACTTATGCTGTCTACACCCATAATTGCTGCTTTTTACCTATATGAATCCAGAAAAACCTTAGTTCCCTGCACAAACCTTTAGTGACCAACCACCAAAGTGAGTCATTTTCCTCCACAAACACATTACTAAGAATTTTCCCACGCCAGCTTAGAATCTCGGTTTTAACTGCAATTAAATATTTTAAACTCGAACAGGGACTAAAGGTTAACATTCATCCGGTATAATTTGATAATAAGGCTGGTTAGCTGAAAGCAAATCAGTTCTCATTCAAAAAACCATGTTGTCTCCATCGATTCATAAAATTAAAAAACTCAACATCGTGTTTTCATGCTTGTAAAACGAAGAGCTTTTTCTGTATGTTTTTCTTATCACCAGTGTCTCATACCGCAGACAGGCAAACCTCATGGTAGTAACCCTAGGATTAAAAAAAAAAAGACTTACAAGACTACCAATATTACAGCAGCTTATTTAAACGTTAAAAGTATTGTCCTTGTAATGGTCTATCTCAGAAGCCAGATCCGTATACGTTTTTTCAACAGAAATTCAGGTTCGGGATAGGATCATCACAGATAAGACCAAGGACACAACACTTATTAGCCGCGAAGCAAACACCAAATTTCCACTTACAGGAGTCGCTGCAGCTTACGAACGTCACAGCAAGCCGACCTCTATCAATGGGCAGACAGCGGCCCTCACTGTTGGCAGAAAACAAACACCAAATATTGTGAACTACTGTGAACCAGAACTGTTGTAAGATCCATGCAAGAGAACTTATTTTATTTCTGAATATTGGCCTTATCTCAGAAGCCGAATCCGTAACAAGAGTTTCTTCAGGTAATCAGCTTCGGGATAGCTCTCATCACCGATCAGACCAAGCTGCATGTCAGTGACATTTACCATCGACCAAAGGCAAGAGCCACAGAAACAACTCGCAGGCCACTCACCTCACTTCAAAACGAAGCTGCTCGCCAACGGTATCTGACCTCCAGCTCCATCGGCTACGCACCAGCACCCAGAACGCCGTCCAACAACGTTTTTTCCGCTAGCCTAGGTGTGGGTGAAACGTGCGGCCCTCCACCAAGTCCTAATCCAACGCACCCCGAGGCCGGCTGCCATGTTTCAACTGACCGATTTTCCGCGATTCAACTCCTTCCCGCATCTCGAAGAAAAAGGAAGCAAATCTCAAGTGACGCGGCGCCTTCGACTCCTGCAGCTTGACAGGCTCACGTCGTCGGTCTGAAAACCAAACACAGCAGCTCGTCCGCGCGCCCCTCCGCCACACCCCGCACGCGCCACGGTGCCCGCGGGGGGCCGACGGGCACGCGCGCTCCCGGAAAGCCGCACGGGAAGGCTCTTTTCCACGCGAAGCCCCTCCTCCTCGCTCATCCGGAGCGCGCACAACGCCGGGGAGCGAAACGGCTCCGTCGCATCCGGGGCGAAGGCCTGCTGGCGGAGAAAGGCGCTCGCCACGTCCTCCGGGGCCCCTCGCGCTGCAGACCCTCAGCCCCAGCCCTGGAAGCGCGTCGTCCCGCCGCTCAGGCTCCGCGCGCTCCGGCGGTCTCACGCCCGCGCTCCAAGCCTGTCGCCGGCACGACTCGGCCTCAGGACCTGCGGCGGTCCCGCTGCGCGTGCCCCACGCGCAAGCTTCCATCGCCAGCACTCTTGGGCTCCATCTTTACGACCGCTTCAGGCACCGGAGCTCCCAGCCTCGGCCTGCGCCACCGTCTTTAGCGCGGACTCTCGCCCGCACAACCCACTCACCGACTCTGCCGGCGCCTCCCCGATCCGACGTAAAAGAGCGAGCCGGGGCGCCAGCAGCTCCTTATATAGCCTCTCTTGAGCCAGCCCGAGGTTGCCCCGCCCTCCCACGCCTATTGGACACGGGAGACGACGGGGCGTGGCCGCCTCCGGGGGCGGCCGGGCGGGAGCGCGCGCGGCGGCTCTGTGCTTCGGGGTCCCCGTCTGGGGCGTGGTGCGCACGCCGCCCGCCCGCCGGCGCCTCGCGGCGCGTCACTGACGAGTCTGGCGGGCGACCGGCCCTACGTGGCGCGGGAGTGGCGCCAGAATTCAAACCGACAGTCGCCGTTGGACGCGAGCGGCCGCCTGCCCGGGGCCAGGTCCGCCCGGGACGGATTGGGGCCGGGGTGCGCGCGGGCGTCTGGCCGCGCAGGGCGGCCTCGGCGCGGGGCCGACTCGAGAAGCCGGGCCGGCCGGCGGCCGCCGGGCGGAGTCGCCCCCCCGTCCCCGGCGGCGGCCGCGAGCCCCGGGAGCTGGCGAGCCCCGGCCGCGGCGCTCCGGGAGGGGGGAAACCGCCGCGCCGCGTGCGTCCTCCGAGGCCCGGCCCGGCCCGCCCGAGCCTCGGCGACACGGCACCCGTGACGCTGCGGCCGGCGGCCCCTGGGAGTCTCCCCGGAAAGGCCGGCCTCGGGGCTGAGCGCCGCGGTCCGCAGGGGAGGAAGCGGAGGCCCGGGACGCCGCGTGCTGGGCCTCGGGTCGCCCCGCTGACATGCTGCGCTGTTTGAGCCCATCTCGGCGAATCAGTTCTACTAAAAGCAGAAGATTAGTTTGAGCTCGACCGCCGAGGACTTTGTGCCGACGACAAACTTAGGAGCTTCAAGGAACCGCAAAGCAACGAATGCTTCCATGAATTGGCGCGTGTGAGCGAGTGTGCGCGCGCGCGCACAGCATTTGCACCTTTCAGCTTTTGGGAGATTCAGGTCTTGACTGCCGTCTTTCGTAGCATTACTTGCTAATTGAAATTGTGCGTGTGTGCGTTTGTCGATGCCCCGGCTCCCCTTCTAGAGTGTGTTTGGGGAGCAAAAATGATTTTGTGCACTGCTACCTTAGACGAGTGCCTAGCATGAAGCAGGTGGCCGGTGATGATTGGTTAAATGATGAATGAATTGATGAATACACAGTGTTCGGTGGCATTTAAAATCAGAACGGAGATCAAACTTGTATCGCAGGAGCCCCAAATCAAACAGGGCGTGCCTACCTATTGGAAGAAACCACCTGGAGCACAGGTTGGCAAGGTAGTTGTTTATATTACTACTAAAAGGAGGAACCGACGGCAGCCGGTGGGTGGGTACAAAGACCTCGGCGCCCCGATAGACGTTGAGAGAGGCTACATACCCACAGTGCGGGGAGTGAGACACAAACGACAGCATGACGTGCAGGGCAGGAACCCTTAGCAGCCGCCTTGAGTATGCGGATGGATGGGCATCTCTGCAAAAACACCTTGACCGCGTGCAGACGGCTTTGGCCAGGGTCTGTCTTCCCGGTCAAGGAGGAGGAGTCATCGGGGGAGGGGGAGCTGGGCATATGTATTTACCCTACAAAACTCCACATTGAAAGGTAAAAGTGAGCCGGGCTCGGTGGCTCAGCCTGTCATCCCCGCCTTTGGGAGGCTGAGGTGAGTGGATTGCCTGAGCCTGCGGGTTCGAGACCCGCCTGGGCAGCGAGACCTCATCTCTACAATAAATCAAAAAATCAGCCGGGCGTGGTAGCACGCACCTGTATTTCCGGCTACGCGGAAGGCTGAGGCGGAAGGATCGCCGGAGCCCAGCAGGTCGAGGCGGCGGTGGCCGGACGCGGCCACTGCACTCCAGTCTGGGCGATGGAGTGAGACTCCAAAAAAAAAAAAAAGGTAAAAGTGAAGAGCTCATTTCTCTAATGGGAACATAAATGACGAAGCATTTACTTGGCTGGGCATTATGTCGTTTTTAAATATTGTTTTGCAATATGCAGTATAATATTGTATATTGCCTACAGTAGAGAAACACACACACACACACACACACACACACACACACACCAAATCTAAAACAGTATCAAAGGATATAAGAAACAAAGTAAAAGTGCCTTTCCACATTCCTGGGAATCTTCTGCCCAACTCTACTCTCCAGCAGTAACCACTGTTAACAGTTTTGGAAATTTTCTATGCAAATACAAATATATGTACATAATTTTTCATCTACAAATGGGATCGATATACTCTTCTGTAACTTGCTTTTCCTTTTTATAAGCAGTATACACAGCTTTCTGTATCAGTACATATAAATTACCTTGTTCTCTTTTATAGCCTGTGTAGTATTCAGTTAGTTGTATATATCTAATCGATTTCCAATTTTTCACTATTTCAAACAGTGCTGAGGTGATTGCAGATATAGCACAGTGAGCTTGGAGAACTTATCTGCAAGATCAATTTCAAGAATTAAAGTCAAAGGTTGTATGTATTTAAATGTGTGATGTTGGCTAATTGTTCTCACCGCCCCTCTACTTCCACAAGAAGACTGAGTGTTGTGTTAATTGAAAAACACAGGTATGACGATTATGGGTTGGTAATTATTACACAGTTGAAATTGAGAACTAATATAGTCTTTGTTATCTATGAATCACTGCTGTGCTGAAAACAGTCAAAATCACTGTCAAAGGCCATATAAAACAATGATTCCCCACACTGACGTAACACTTAAAACATGATGAGCTGAAAATGCCAGATTTCTGAGCCCCAGTCTCGAACTGCCAAAGCAGAACCTCCAAAAGTGGGACCCAGGAATCAACATTTTAAACAAGCATCAAAGGCACTAGGGTAACATGAACCACACATTCAAGCTGCATATGTAATTTTAAATGTGTTAGCTACATTTTTTTTTTTTTTTGAGTTGGAGCCTCACTCTGTCGCCCAGACTGGAGTGCAGTGGCTGCTCCAGGCCACCGCAGCCTCGACTGCTGGGCTCCGGCGATCCTTCCGCCTCAGCCTTCCAAGTAGCTGGAACTATAGGCGCGCACTACCACGCCCAGGTCATTTTGATTTATTGTAGAGATGAGGTCTCGCCAAGTTGCCCAGGCGGGTCTCGAACCCGTGGGCTCAGGCAATCCACTCACCTCAGCCTCCCAAGGTGCGGGATTACTGGCCGAGCCACTGAGCCTGGCTTAGCTACATTTTTAAAAAGTGAAAAGAATCATGAAATTAATTCTACTAATGTATTTTATTTAACCTAATATAACCAAAATATTTTCATTTTGACATATAAATAATATAAGTTATTGAGATATTTCTCATGTTTTTGTATGCAGTCTATGAAATCTAGTGTGTATATTACACTTACAGCATATCTTTTTTTTTTGAGTTGGGGTCTCACTCTGTCGCCCAGGCTGGAGTGCAGTGGTATGCTCACAGCCTCTGCAGTCTCGACCTGCTGGGTTCAGGCTATCCAAGTAGCTGGAACTACAGGCATGTGCCACCATCCAGCTAATTTTTTAATTTCTTGTAGAGATGAGGTCTCACAAATTTGTCCAGGCTGGTCTCAAACCCCTGGGCTTAAGCAATCCTTTCGCCTCCACCTCCCAAAGTGCTGGGATTACAGGCATTAGCCACTGTGCCTGGCTATAGCATATCTTAATTTGGACTGTATATTTTAATTACCTTGTGGCTAGGCTAGTGGCTACTGTATTGGATAGCACAGGTGTAGGGTGATTCATATACATGCAGAAGTTTGAGAACCATCGTCTTAGGGCAAGGGGGGCGCTACGTACACGACACATTCCAGTCTTTAAAAAAGCCTTCCATATTACTTTTACACATAAACTAATAACTATAACAAAAGCCATTCAAAAAATAAAATTAGTCTAGAGCTTGATTATTGACAATACTGCCCTCCAGTGAAGGTGAGCAATACCTGGGAAGCTAATACACAACACCTTCAAGAGGTTTACCTCTTCAAGAAACAGGAGAACTAAGAAATGAAGCCTTACATTACTCTCACACCTAAGACAGTCATGCAAATTACTACTAAGTATTTGTAGTCATTTAATAAAGATCATATAAAGGGCAATACTGAAATTAAGAGTGTCCTTGAATAATTTATCATACTGAAAATAAATTCTCATTCTATAGCAGACTTTCAGGTAAGATAATCATTTTAATTTTTTTTGAAGAAATTTTCTCTGGTGCAACATGCTTTAGATAAAGCACTGTTCATGCAGTGTGCTTTAGAGAAAGCTAATATAAATACACAGAAGTCTTTGACCTTGAAAGAGCTTAGTCTTTTAGTAAAAGTACTGAACTGTCAACAGAATTTAGAAATTAGTGCAGTCATTTAAATGAGATGTTGTGAGGGACAGTACTATAATTTTGGCCATGAAAATGGAGGGCAGGGAAGATAACACATGGTGAGAATTTGTTATATGCTATTAGGTTCTTTTGTGCATTAGATCATGTAATCGTCAAGATAGTTCTGGTATATATATATATTTCTTTTTGAGTTGGAGTCTCACTGTCGCCCAGACTGGAGTGCAGTGGCCGCTCCCCGCCACCGCAGCCTCGACCTGCCGGGCTCCGGCGATCCTTCCGCCTCAGCCTTCCAAGTAGCTGGAACTACAGACGCGCGCTACCACGCCCGGCTCATTTTTTGACTTAATGTAGTGAAGAGGTCTCGCCAAGTTGCCCAGGCAGGTCTTGAACCCGCAGACTCAGGCAATCCACTCACTTCAGCCTCCCAAAGCGCGGGACGACAGGCTGAGCCACCGAGCCCAGCTCTGGTATGTATTTTTAACTTTATGCTAGAAATAAGGCAAGTGAGATATGGAGAGCTCAGTTACCTGATGCGCCTAAGTTTCCGACCCCAACCTCATGTTACCAGGGCATGATATCCATGTGCTGAAGGAAGAAATGATAGGATGTCACGATGAGCTGCGGAGGGAGAGAGGAAGCGCAGTAGAGCCAAGGCTGCCAAGAGAAGGGCAGTCCACCGACAGGAGTTAGGGGTTTGGGAGCAGGGAGAATGTAATTCAGAACTGGTTGTGCTAAATCTTAGGTGGAACATTTGTCCAGTGGGCTATCAGAAATGTGGACCTGAAACCCAAGAGAAAAGTCGGGACGAGAGACAGAACATTTGAAAAATACTAATGTGAGAAGGATGCCTGAAACCATGTGAGCAGATGAGTGTGGAGAGGAAAGGAAGAAAAAACCGATAGCAGTGGCCTAGGATTAGTACTATAGTGTGGTGTGTGCAGAAGATATCCTGCAGTAGGCAGCCTTTCAAACATAGTCAAAATAATGTAAGGATCTTGTCACATAATGAATGCATAAGAAAAAAATGTGCTATTAGAGCTTTTGGTTAAATCATGAGAGAAATATATATACCAAGTATTGTAAGCGTAATCGACTCATTCCAGAACAGAGAAAATAGCCTTTAAAAAATTGAATAATTTTATTTCTTAGTATAATGTTCCTTCCCCCTCCCCCAGTGTCTGAACTGGTCAGTAAATTTTAGCTTTGCCGGCAGGGCAGACAACTGAAAAATCTAATTAAAACTCCAAGAAATGGTAGTGTTTAAGAGCTAAATTGGGAAGAATAGTGTCTGTATGTGGAAAAATTAAGGTGGCAGTTTTGTAAATGAGTATGAAGTTCAGAGGAGAGGTCAAGGCTTGCGTGTCATTGGCGTGAGTAAGGAATTTAAAGCACGACACGAGTAAGATCATCGGGGGAGGAGTATAAATAGAGAAGTGGAGAAAGCCCAGGACAGAGCCCTGTTCTTTAGAGTTCTAGTACTTTAGAGGAGGAAGAGACCACAAAAGAGACCCCTAGCGAGGAAAACTGGAAAATGAGATATCTTTGGAATGAAGTGAAAAATTTCGGGGAGAGGTTGGTCAGTTGGGTGGAATGCTTCTGAAAGATCAAGTAAGATAAGAGAAATGACCTTGGGTTTGGCAACATGAGGATCACTGGTGATCTTGCAAACACACTCTCGGTAGAAGAGCAACCATGGAAGTCCACTTAAGGAAGACGGAGGTGAGAAGGTTGAAATGGGTCAGTAGCTAGAGAAGGTTGTAAGGTCAAGGGACTGCTTTTTGTCAATAGCATATACGAGGGTATGTTTATATGTTCGAGGGAATGATTTAATAGAGGAAGAATATGATGCGGGAAAAAGAGGCAAAAGTTATAGGAGCCAAATCCTTGGGAAGATGAGATAATTTCTAGAATATAGATGGAGATCTTTGGTTGGAACAGGGATACTTCATCTGTTTAATCTGTTAAAAGAAAAGGTAGGTGTTGAGAAATAGTCATGTGTAGCCTGTCCACCCTTGCATGGCTGTGTCAGAGTATGCCTTGGGGCTGGAACATTTTCTTTTATGGAGATAAGGAGCCCTCCCAGCCTGTCCTGGCCATATCACCTTGTTTGGGAATATCTTTCCCTGTTCCCTGTTCATTGTCCTGCTTGAAGTGTGTGAATCTTGTGGCACTTGGCCAACCCCATTGCTAGATCTGTTTCCAATTGGGAAGGAAGGGTTCCTTTGCCCATAGTTCAACTGGGATGCATGCAGATTATTACACTGCATCGGCTACAGAGCAAGACCATCTGGCCATGGGGAACCCATACTATTGAAGCTAATCTTGCTGTTTCTTCTCTATGTGAGTAAAGCATTGCTCTGTGTGAGTTGTGTCTTTCTTGGTGATCCTCGCACCTGCAAACCATGCAGTGGGGTAACATCCTAGGACTGCTGCTTTTGGTAGGAGACAACAGGTGTCACTCAACAGTTTAGCACCACAAGCATGGTCTGTCAGTCCAGGCATCCCGGGATGGTGCCAGCTGCCTGAGGGGATAATGGGCTGATGGAACTGCTGGCCTCCCCCTGGTTACGTGGAATGTGCCCCATCACTCTCCCCATCAAAAAGGATAGACTGGTATAATGGATGTGGGTGGAAATCCAAGAAGTGGGCCCTAAAAATATATATAGGAAAACTATAGCTTGTCTCCTGGCCATCTGTATACGCCCATACCATCTCCCAACTCCCTGTGTCCCAGCGGTCACAGACAATGGCAGAGGGAATCAAAGGCCCCCATACAGGAAATTCCTCCTGGGCTGGTCCCTTATAAGATCCAAGAACATGGGTTTTCACTCATCACAAAACCACTGATGCTGTTGCTGAAAGGGAAACTGTTGAAATGAGGTTCTTCTCTGAGAATGAATTGCAAAAACTGAAAGGCAGATATGAGTGGAGGACAGGGGTGTCCTGTGAGGCTTAGGTATTTCCTGTTTAATGAGAGGGTGTTGCAGACCCAAATGTCTCAGGCTGAGTGGCTCAGTCTAGGTGAGCTAACCACTCACCCCCACCACGACGCATTTTGCCTGAATTGAGCAGGACAGCCAACAGGAAAGGCACAGAGTAGACACCAAACAGCTCTTGATCTGGATTGCAAAGACGCTGAAAACGATATTCCCCACTATGGGGGACTTCCCTAAGACTGAGAGGCACTGAAACACCATTCTTTTTTTTTTTTTTGAGTTGGAGTCTCACTCAGTCGCCCAGACTGGAGTGCAGTGGCCGCTCCCAGCCAACTGCAGCCTTGACCTGCTGGGCTCCGGCAATCCTTCCACCTCAACCTTCCAAGTAGCTGGAACTACAGGCGCGCACTACCACGCCCATCTAATTCTTTTTGATTTATTGTAGAGATGAGGTCTCGCCAAGTTGCCCAGGCGGGTCTCAAACCCGCGGGCTCAGGCAATCCACTCACCTCGGCCTCCCAAAGCACGGGATTACAGGCTGAGCCACCAAGCCTGGCTGAAACACCATTCTTAAAACCGTAACTTCTCATAAAAGTCATATGTAGCTGACTGATAAATCTTCTCCCAGGGAGATGGACAGTGCAGTGGAAGCCTTCATGTGACAGGGCCTCCCCAGTGGATGACCTCATTATCCCTCCTGTTGTCCCCTGAACTGATCATGAGGAAGCAACAGAAAAGCTCCACTGAAGTGTTCTGCTTTGGTATAAAAACAAAATGGCTTCAATGTTTTCCAACAACTCCCGGTGAACAGAGTTCCTAACAATGGGAAGCAATGCCCAGAGGACAAAAGAGGAATCCAAGGGATGACAGAGGGGAAAAAAGAAGGAGACAGCAGGGCTGACTCACACAATAATACAGCTTTGGTTGTTAAAACAGAGTATTGACAAAATGAATACTGATGGAACCCCTGTGGAAGAACTCAGCCAGTGCTATCAAGCAGAGAGGTCTCACCAAATTAGGTTAAGGCTTTAATTTAAGTTTCATTAAAAACAAACGAGAGGGCCCATAAGATTGACAAGATTTAGAATCCTTTCAGGGTGCCGAACACAGGGACTGTGACTTCTCTCTGCTCTGAAAAGGACAATAAAGACAATTTTAGCCGGGCTCGGTGGCTCAGCCTGCAATCCCACACTTTGGGAGGCCGAGGTGAGTGGATTGCCTGAGCCTGCGGGTTCGAGACCCGCCTAGGCAACTTGGCGAGACCTCATCTCTACAAGAAATAAAAAAAAATTAGCTGGGTGTGGTAGCGTGTGCCTGTAGTTCCAGCTACTTGGAAGGCTGAGGCTGAAGGACAGCCTGAGTCCAGCAGGTCGAGGCTGTGGTGGCCGGGAGCAGCCACTGCACTCCAGTCTGGGCGACAGAGTGAGACTCCAACTCAAAAAAAAAAAGACAATTTTTACTGTGAATATGATGGACCAGATAAGGAGGATGCTCCCTTTCACCCATACCCTGACCTTAATTCCTTAAAAAAAAAAAAAAAGATTGGGGATAAAACCAAGGTCTCTAGGTCCAGCAACCCTATGACTTTGCCAAGATAAAAAATAAATAAATAAACAGCAAATTCAGACTGATATGGGGCTCTTGGATACTGGTGTCCAAATGACAATACTCCCAGTCTCTGAAGGGACAAGGGTAAACTAATGGCAGACAGATTCACAAGTGCTTTTGGGTAGGGGCCTTTGGGCCACTTTGGTTGCTGATAATCAACCAAATCCCACAGCTGAATGCATTTTAGGTATTGAAGCTCTGACTGCTTGCAGTATCACTCCACCTCAGGGAATACGCTCCCTCACAACAAATGATTTAAGCCATAACAACGGGGCATGTCCACTCCCACCCACCACCTAAGTGACCCAAGCCCCAAGACATTATTCAACGAAAGCAGTACTATATACCAGGCAGAGAAAAGGACAGGATTCTCTGTTGCTGTAGAACTTGCCACAGACAGGAGTGTTATGCATCACTCTGTAGCCGTTTAACAGCCCAGTCTGGACTGTAGAAAAATGCCTCAGGATCCTGGAGGCAGACAGTAGACTATAAAAGATTAAATGCTGCGGTGTCACCCTTGACTCCTGTGGTACCGGACATTATTTCTGTCACAGAGGAAGTAGTAGACTACATGGGAGACTAACATGCTATTATTGATCTGGCTA
Organism: Cephalopachus bancanus; assembly: GCA_027257055.1. Taxonomy (NCBI): domain Eukaryota; kingdom Metazoa; phylum Chordata; class Mammalia; order Primates; family Tarsiidae; genus Cephalopachus; species Cephalopachus bancanus. The sequence goes on from JAPVLO010000140.1 coordinate 3,330,551, forward strand.
AGGCTTTCTTCCGGCTTACTTTGTGGGATAAAAGTAAGGACTAATTTGTGTTCAGATAGAATGGCCTATAATATACTTTCACTGTACTTCTGCAAGAATACATCAATTTCTCTGCAAAATGCCACACGTCGGCAGGGTTAGATTTGCAACAAACCCAGTGACTCCCAGATGTGTTCATCATTCACCGTGTTGATGATATCTTCATTGCCGGCTTACGAAAGAAGTTGACCAGGCCTTACATTAGGTCATAGAGAGTATGACACATGCAGGCTGGGCCCTCAACCCTTCGAAGCTCAAGAATACACTCAACCAGTTGTAGATCTTGGGAGTCAGTCAGTCGGAGGAGTATTCCCGATAAGGCCAGACAAAAATTGCTGTTGTGAGCAGTACCCACAAACAAGAAGCTCAACAGCCAGTGGGCCTGTTTGGATATTGAAGACGGCATGTACAACTGGGTATCCTTTTCGGTCCCTTCAATCAAAATTACGCCCCAAAGTGGCCACTTTTTTTTTTTTTTTTTTTTTTGAGTCAGAGTCTCACTCTGTCGCCCAGGCTGGAATGCAGTGGCACGCTCATGGCCACCGCAGCCTCCACCTGCTGGGTTCAGGAGATCCTTCTGCCTTTCCAAGTAGCCGGAATTATAGGCACTCACCACCACACCCAGCTAATTTTTTGATTTATTGTAGAGACAAGGTTTTACCATGTTGCCCAGACTGGTCTCAAACCCGTGGGCTTATGCAATCCTCTGGCCTCTGCCTCTCAAAGTGCTGGAATTACAGGCGTGAGCCACTGCGCCTGGCAAAGTGGTCATTTTTAAATAGGGATCTCCATAACAGCGGTCTCTAAATGTCATTCAATATGCAATTACATGGGCCCTGCCACTAGAATCAATTAAGTCTGCCATAACTACAGGTCTTAGCAACTCTTACCCATACAGTTTGGAGCCTGTGACAACAAGGGACTGTTACTTGGAGATATTGACCCTCCAGGTTTTATTTAATTTAATTAATTAATTAATTAATTTCAGTTGGAGTCTCACTCTGTTGCCCAGACTGGAGTGCAGTGGCACGCTCCTGGCCACCGCAGCCTTGACCTGCTGGGCTCTGGCGATCCTTCCGCCTCAGTCTTCCAAGTAGCTGGAACTACAGGTGTGTGCTCCTACGTCTGGCTAATTTTTGATTTATTGTAGAGATGAGGTCTTGCCAAGTTGCCTGGGTGGGTCTTGAACCCACAGGCTCAGGCAGTCTACTCATCTCGGCCTCCCAAAGTGCTGGGATTACAGGCTGAGCCACCGAGCCCGGCCAAGAGATGAGGTCTCACCAAGTTGCCCAGACTGGTCTCGAACCCCTGAACTCAGGCAGTCTTCTTTCCTGGGCCTCCCAAAGTGCTGGGATTACAGGCATGAGACACTGTGCCTGGCTCTCCCAGTTTTAAACATATAAGTTACTTGAGGCCTGCAATGACTCTTAGTCTACAATTGGGCCCTGAAGAAAACGGAGCATATGACCACAGAAGTGCTGTGTGTGACCTTAAAAGTGAACCTGTTCCTCTGCATGTGGGTACTCACTAATCCTACTAATAAAGTACTAATACTGTAAAGCAAGCTCAGCAAAGCTCTGTCTTAAATAAAAATGATGGATCCAAGATAGAACCTGATTGGGGCCCCAAGAGGTTAACCAACTCCATAAACAAGTAGCCACCTTGACAAAGTGGACTAATGGCCCAAAGGGGACACTTCCTTCTCTCGCTTTCAAAGGTGTTTCAGCAAATGGTATGGTTTGGTTCACAGGTAGATCTTTAAAACAAATGGAGCCCAATGGGCCATGCCCATCTCCCAAGGATGGCCACCTTCTAACTGAGACCAGACAAGAACACTCTACCCAGTGGGTCCAACACCTTACAATAACGACGTCTATACAGACCACTCCATAGCAACTCTCTGCTACTTATGTGCAGACTTATGGGCCCTACAAACAGGCTGATTATATGGTCTGATAGCTAGCAGATTAATACTTGGACCATGAAAGGCTCCTCTATAAGAGAACGAAAACTGTGGTAACAACTTGCAAGCTAGAAAGGAGAGAGAAACCTTTCGGGCTCCCTATCACCCTCAAGCACATGAAACAAACGACCAAGTGGGGGATTCAAAGAACACCCATGAAGAGACCATCAGGAAGGACAACTCAGTAGTCAGGATCCCCACCTAACAAAAGCCATTCGAAATCGAATGTTGCGTCGTGGCAAAAGGGGCACTGCAGTGCGGTGCATGCTGGACAATACTGAGCGTGGGGGTGGAGGGAGGACCAGGCAGTTGCCTGATTAGGATGGCTCTAGAATCCCAGTCTTGATATGCCCAACCATTCTTTTTCTTTTTGCCAACTGAAACACACTTCCAGGGTTGGTTTGCCGTCCAGGCAGCGGCGGTGTCACCAGCAAGGTCTCTGATTCCAACCTGAAGGCAATGCTCCTTTCAGGTACCCCCCTCCCGTGGGACTCCATGGTGATGAGGAAACGGGTGACAGAAGATTGAGCTTCAGCATTCCCCTGGTTGTGGCCGGAACTCTCAACTCCTTGATACAGGTGGACAGTATTTTCGGATATGTCAAATTTGTTCAGAATGCGACCTTCCTCCCTGGGTTGGATGATGAGGGCTGAAAAGGTTGGGTTAAGCAATGGGACGGTGGATCCCCACAGAAATTGTAGCCCCAGGGCGTGGACAAACAACCTGGGCAGCTATATTTGGGCAAGCCTCACTCCAGGTCTTTGTACAGGAGCATCTCTGGTCTCAGGAGGTTTAGGGAAAGGAAGTATGGATGGAGTATTGCTGTCTCCTCTTCTCATTCCCACAGAAGCTTCTACCTTGCCGGGTGTGACGACACTGATGAGAATCAGCATAGCTGAGGTGAGAGGAGGCAAGCTCGAACGGTGCTGGTTTTTGTTTTTTTTTTGAGTTAGAGTCTCACTCTTACCCAGACTGGAGTGCAGTGGCCGCTCCCGGCCACCGCAGCCTCGACCTGCTGGGCTCCGGCGATCCTTCCGCCTCAGCCTTCCGAGTAGCCAGAATTACAGGCATGCGCTACCATGCCCGGCTGATTTTTTTTTTTTATTTGTTGTAGAGATGAGGTCTCGCTGCCCAGGCGGGTCTCGAACCCGCGGGCTCAGGCAATCCAGTCACCTCAGCCTCCCAAAGGTGCGGGATGACAGGCTGAGCCACCGAGCCCGGCTAGTGCTGGGTTTTTCACTGCACGCTGAATCCCTTTCGTTCCACACTCTCATTGTCGCGGCCTGGCCAGTGCCCAATGACTTGGACCGTCTCCAAGCCATCCAACACCAATAAGACTCACTGAACTCACTCGCCAAATTGGTGACGGACAATGGAACAGTCCTCGATTATCTTCTGGCATAAGAAGGCAGTGGTGTTTGTATTGCCAGCACCTCTTGCTGTGTACATATCAATAATTCAGGGAAGGTAAAAACGGCGCTGGAGAAGATCCACACTCAGGCAGATGGTTATCATCCGTGAATTCACAGTATCCCTGGACTCATTTTATTTTAATCTTCTTAGTAGACTTAATCCAGGTACCTGGGGCTTCTGGGAACCCCAAGTGGCTGCTTCTCATAGTAACCCAGATGGGATGCTGTCTCAAAATGACAGGGAGTCTCTGCTAGCAAACCACATCCATGTGTGCTGTTTAGAGGCCCCATAGAACCAGCTTCACCTCCAAATTCAGGGCAGATTAGTAGTCCTACCAAATTTGATAGTTTACCGGCTACGTCATCATTCGAGCATGAGTCAGGGGCTGGTCTGTTAAGACAGCCTGTTAACCCTTGCCTGGCTGTGAAAGAGCATGCCTCAGGCCTGGAATATTTCCTTACATGGAGATAAGGAACTCTGACAGCCTGTGCTGGGCGTATCACCTTGTTTGGGAGTATCTTTCCCTGTTCTGGGCTTATGTGCACGTCTTTGTTCTGCTTAAAGCATGTGCCTCACGTGGCCCCTGGCCAACACCACTACTACACCCGTTTCCACTGAAAAGGGAACCAGGTCCTTCTTATGGCACAAGAAGAATGTGTGAAGACCCTCGCCTTATACCAGCTGTTCAGCAAGACCTGCTCGCCACGGGGGCCCAATGCACATTTCTGAAGCGGATCCTGCTCTCTTCTCTAGGAGCGTCAAGTGCTGCTCCATCCGGGGACTATGTGAATTGTGTCTTTCTGGGTGACCCAGATACCTGCAAACCATGCAGTGGGTTGACATCCTGGGACCGCTGGTGCTGGTGGTAAGCAACAGATGACACTTACTTGATAGCAGGAAGTATAGATACAGATAACAGAGGTGCTGACTCATTTGCTTCTTCTTAAGTGATTATGAAGCAAGATCATCGACTGAGAGTGGAAAGGGTGTGGTGTGAGAGGTTCCAAGAGAAAAGGTATTGTGAAATTGTCACCTTGCAAAATAGAAAAGCAGGCAGAGCTGGGACGTGAAGTAGGATAGCCTGGCAATGTGGAGTGCCCGTGAAATTTATGGCTGTAAAGGTAATGTGAGTAAAGGTGTAAGCTTTCTTTTTCTAGAACTATTCAGACGGGTGCAGATGTGGAGCAGGTGGGATGAATTGAGATCAGTTAGGGTTAAAGTTTTGTCAGGTAAGATGAGGAAGGAAGAAAGAGAGGGAAGGGTTTTTGCAGGGAAATGATTTTTAAAATAAACAAAGGAATATAAACTGGGTAAGGGAATGCTTTATAGTGAGAAGGTGATAATGTTCATGGAATGGAGGTTTCATCAAGATCAAAGAAGAGCTGGGGGTAGTGGCTCATGCCTGTCATCCCAGCACTTTGGGAGGATGAGGCAAGAGGATTGCCCGAGCCCAAGGGTTCGAGACCAGCTTGGGCAACTTGGTGAGATCCCGTCTGTACCATAAATCAAAAAATTAGCCAGGCGTGGTGGCACTCGCCTGTAGTTCCGGCTCCTTGGAAGGCTGAGATGGAAGGATTGCCTGAGTCCAGCAGGTCGAGGCTGCAGTGCCACTGGGCGTGCCACTGCACTCCATCCTAGGCAACACAGTGAGACTCCAACTCCAAAAAAAAGAAAAAAAAAATCAAAGAAGAACTCCTGTGCAAAGAGTGGACATGATAGGAAATAGGAAGGCTAGAGAATAAAGTTCTGGAATCTGAGATGTTGGAGGTAGTATTGCTGTTGTTCCAGACAGAGTCAATAGTATTACCATGGGAGTGAATGGATGGTTGTGGGGGAGGGATGGACAGTCATTGGAAGGAAGGATCCGTGGAGGTTGGGGAACTGAGAGTGCAAGGTGTTAAGTGTGTTATGAGCCACTACACCCGGCTCTTCTTTGATCTTGATGAAACCTCCATTCCATGAACATCCTCACCTTCTCACTATAAAGCATTCCCTTACCCAGTTTATATTCCTTTGTTTATTTTAAAAATAATTTCCTTGCAAAAACCCTTAACTCTCTTTCTTCCTTCCTCATCTTACCTGACAAAACTTTAACAGCCTCGACCTGCTGGACTCAGGCAATCCTTCATCACTGTGCATGTTGACAACACTAGTTATGCCGACACTAGAGGTGCAAATAAACACTACGAAACAGGTGCTAGAGTCATCAGTGAATGAGGACTGTGGTCCAGGCGTTTGATGGATGGCAGGAATGAGAAGAAGCTAGTGTTCGAATCTGTTGTTCCTCTTCAAAGATTAGGGGGCTTTTGTAGGAGGAGAGGTGGGCTGTGGTTTGGGAGCCACAATGAAGAGCAAGAGAAGCACCTCTTCACCTTCAGGTCTGAGTTCTGGGGGCGATTCATTTTGGCACATTTAAAGTTTGAAATGAGCCGGGCTCGGTGGCTCAGCCTGTCACCCCGCGCCTTGGGAGGCTGAGGTGAGTGGATTACCTGAGCCCGCGGTTCGAGACCCGCCTGGGCAGCGAGACCTCGTCTCTACAATAAATAAAAAAATCAGCCGGGTGTGGTAGCGCGTGCCTATAATTCCGGCTACTCAGAAGGCTGAGGTGGAAGGATCGCCAGAGCCCAGCAGGTCGAGACTGCGGTGGCCGGAAGCGGCCACTGCACTCCAGGCTGGGCGATGGAGTGAGACTCCAACTCAAAAAAAAAATAAAGTTTGAAATGTCTGGAGACATCCTGTGTTAAATATCATGCATGCAGTTGAGTGTACAAACCTGGAATTTGGGAGAAAGGCGAAGTTTAGAAATAATGAATTGGGAATTTGCATTAAAAATGTATCATTTTTGGCCACCCAGCACTCACAGTGATCCTCTTCCTTCCAAGTTCTCTCGTTTTTGTTGTGGCTCTATCCTTCATTTATTCTCAGCTCATATTTTCTGGATGGAGTCGTTTTTCCCTTAGCCTTCAGGTAGACCCTGATTAGCTTAGCCATGCAATAAATCCCAGTGATTGGTCTGTCATGGGATTTATTGACCACAGTGATTGGTCTGTCATGGACACAACTCACTTTGAGAGTCAGACTTGACACTTTTGTTGAATTGTTGGGAAAAAGAAACTTTCTCTTTCCTAGATTGCATATTAGGCAGAGAGGATGTGAAATCTGGGAATGCTGCAACCATCTTAGGACCATTAGAGGAGAATCTAATCTCTCTGAGAATTAAGTCAACACACAGAAGGGAAGAGAACAGCTGAGCTGTGAGGCCGAGAGAACTAGGTTGTAGTCATGGCATTTGAACTTAGTTGATTCCAGTGGCACCGGTGCCGAGTCATTTCTTTGTAGAAATTAGGTCGTGTTCAGTTATCAATTGCTGTATAATAAGCCACCCCAAACTCAGTGCCTTAACACAAAAGCTGTTATTATTTCTCATCCTTCTATGGGTTGACTGGTTTTTCAGACGTGTTTACTCATGCTGCTGCATTCAGTTATCAGATCTGCTGGGGGTGAGGTTCGGCTGGGACAGCTGGGACAGCTGAGCTTCTCTTTCTACATGGTATTTCATTCCAGGCTTCTTCATGGCATATGAGTACCCCGGCGATATTCCAAGAGGTGTAGCCCTAATGTGCAGGCATCTATTAAGCCTTTGCTTACGTTCTATTGTCCATATTAAGTCGTGTGACTAGTCTCGGAGTCAATATGCGAGTGGGACTACACAAGGGTGTGAATACTGAATGGTGAGAATACCAAGAGGTGTGATTAATCAGAGTCATTGCTTTAACAATTTCTGACAGCCTGCTTCTACTAATTCTTAGACTCTTTGAAGCTCATCCATGGACCAAAAGTTTATGTCAATTCCCTTTTACCCCCTTAAAAAAATCTACCAACCGGGCCCGGTGGCTCAGCCCGTAATCCCGCGCCTTTGGGAGGCTGAGGTGAGTGGATTGCCTGAGCCCGTGGGTTCGAGACCCGCCTGGGCAGCGAGACCTCATCTCTACAATAAATCAAAATATCAGCCGGGCGTGGTAGCGCACCTGTAATTCCGGCTCCTCGGAAGGCTGAGGCGGAAGGATCTCCGGAGCCCAGCAGGTCGAGGCTGCGGTGGCCGGGAGCGGCCACTGCACTCCAGTGTGGGTGACAGAGTGAGACTCCGACTCAAAAAAAAAAAAAAAAAAAAAAAAGGCAGGAGGAGATTGTTGTTGACTTCCCCTGAAGGGAACCTTCTGTCAAGTGGCCAGTTCTATCCTTTTGACTTTCCTGCTCTTTGGCCATCTTGTAAACAGCCTATTTATTATACTTCTCTCAGATTATTCCTATGTTTCCTATTGAGATTCTGACTAATATTTACCTCTATGATCCTGTTTTAATGAACTAGATTTAGCCTGGCGCGGTAGTTTACACCTATAATCCCAGCACTTTGGGAGGCGGAGACGAGAGGATTGCTGTTGGGATTGAAGACCAGCCTGGGCAACTTGATGAGACTGCCTCTCTGCAATAAATCAAGAAAAATTAGCCGGGCATGGTGGTGCATGCCAGTAGTTTCAGCTACTTGGAAGGCTGAGGTGGAAGGATGGTGTGAGCCCAGCAGGCTGAGGCTGCAGTGTCTGTGAGCATGCCACTGCACTCCAGCCTGGGCAAAAGTGAGACTCCGACTCAAAAAAAAAAAAAAAAGTACTAGATTTGCGTGTACTTAAAAAGTCATACATGCACTCATATATATAATAAAGAATATCCTTGCCAGCGTGACAAAATTGAGTTAATATTTTTGGTGTCTGTATACCAGCTTGACCAGGTGGCTGGCATTTAAAAAAAATTCTAACCTCCAATGTTATACAACATTGTCTAAATGAAAGCTATTTTTAAATGTGTCCTTTGGTAGTTCCTTACACCTGCCCACTCTACTGTAGCTTCTCTCCCCTCCCCCCTTTTTTTTTGAGTTGGATTCTCACTCTGTTGCCCAGGTTGGAGTGCAGTGGCATGCTCACAGCCACTCACCACAGCCTCAACCTGCTGGGTTCAGACAATCCTTCTGTCTCAGCCTTGCAAGTAGCTGGACTGCAGGCATGCACTACCACGCCTGGCTAATTTTTTGATTTATTGTAGAGACAAGGTCTCACAAGTTGCCCAGGCTGGTTTCAAACCCCTGGGCTCAGGTAATCCTCTCACCTCGGCCTCCCAAAGTGCTAGGATTACAGGCTTAAGCCACCACACCCGACCATTGTAGCTTCTCATAAGTAAATTATAGGCAGTATTAAATAAGACTGAATAAGTAGTAAATAAGATAATTCTTAAGCACTGATTAGAATGGCTGCAAGCAAACAATGGCTTAGAAGCAGACTGGGGATGCTTATAGTCACTGAATTCTATACTTTCGTTGAATTCTCTATCTTGTTGGTACATCTTATACAATTGCTATTAGGTGTCATTTTACAACTTCTGGGACATAAATCCTAGAATTTTAAGTCCCTAAAGTAAGGTTTGCAAGCAGATATTATATTGACTTCCTTACCCTTTAGCTTTATAGTACATGTATGTATCTTAAACTGTTTTAGAGAATTTCATAATTCTTTAAATGAAAAATAGTGAGATGACAAATGGTTATTAAAGACTGCACAAAGATATTTTGAAAGGATGGAATCACGGCCATAGTTTTGTATATTATTCAAGTAATTTTCCAATACGCTGAAAAGTTTTGCCATTTTTATCATGCAACCCGTGTAATGACCGTCTATATTTCGTAAGTGCATCATTCTTAAAAATAATGATAAGCTGTGAAGACCAAATGTCATAACTGGTTAATTTCTTTAAAAAACTGAAATAAAGTTGGGAGTGGACCACAGTCCATGGCTTCCTAGATAACTATTTGTCACTTGGCTCCTGTCACACTGGCACTTTCCTGTGGTTTTCCAGATGGCTTATTTTAGGCGAATGGACGAATTTGAATGGATCCCATGGATCAAGGAAGCTTTAGATCAGAAATGTTATTTATTCATTTATTGTGTTTTATTTTAAAGATGTGGGGTACAGTCAGGATTAGGTCCTGTGTGGTCTATGTACAGGTGAAGTTTGGGCCTCCCACTGGCCCTCACTTTGCCTGGGTTAGGATCAGGTACCCTTGGTGATGTTACATGTCCTTTACCCACCCCACATTGTCTTGCTACTGCCAGTCCCTTTCTTGCAGTGTTATGATAAGTGTTCAGCGTTCACTTATGTGGTATTCAGTTCTTTGCTTCTGTGATAGATCACTGAGTATGATAGACTCTAAATCCTTTCACGTTACTGCAACTTTGCAGAAATGTTATTTAATGGCCTGTCATAAAGATAATTTTCTCCCAGTTTGGGCAGCATAGTGAAATCTCATCTCCACAAAAGATTTTAAAAAAAATTAGCTGGGCTTGGTGGTACCTAAATTCTCCCTGCTACTTGGGAGGCTGAGGCAGGAGGATTGCTTGAGCCCAGTTCCTGGGCAACAGACTCAGAATCTTGTCTCTAAAAAAGAAACAAACAAATACATAAAACAAAGAGAATTTTTCCAGTTCATATTGTGTGAATGATTAGAGCTTATCAGCTTTGTTAAATAAGTATGCAATGCGGGCCTTTTTTTTTTTTGGAGTTGGAGTCTCACTCTGTCACCTAGGCTGGAGGGCAGTGGCACACTCCCGGCTACCGTAACCTCGACCTGCTGGATTCCGGCGATCCTTCCACCTCAGCCTTTCAAGTAGCTGAAATTACAGACACGTGCCACCACTATTACAGACACGGGCACCACGTGCCCGGCTAATTTTTTGATTTATTGTAGAGATGAGGTCTTGCCAAATTGCCCAGGATGGTCTCAAACCCACGGGCTCAGGCAATCCTCTCACCTCGCTCCTGGACTACAATGCAGGTCTTAAAACAGAAGGTGACTCAGAGATTTTGGGGGGAGATACTTATGTATAAGAATAGAACATGAGAGTCAAGTCGCACCTGTAATTCCAGCTACTTTAGAAGGCTGAGGTGAGAGGATTGCTTGAACCCAGGAGCTTGAGGCTGTAGTGAGCCATGATCACATCACTGCACTCCAGCCTGAGCTACAGAGTAAGACTCTGTCTCAAAAAGAGAAAATAAAGAAAAGAAAAAAGAAAAAAAAGACATTTTGTAGACAATTGAAAAATTTGAATTTGGGCTATATATTATATAGTATTACGGTATTATAATTTTTAAAAATATAATTGTTAGCTGGGCACGGTGACTCATGCCTGTAATCGCAGCATTTTGGGAGGCAGAGGCAAGAGCATTTCCTGGCCCATGGATTCAAGAACAGCCTGGGCAACATGGCGAAACCTCGTCTCTACCACAAATCATAAAAATTAGTCGGCCATGGTGGTACACACCTGTAGTTCCAGCTACTTGAAAGGCTGAGGCAGAAGGACTGCCTAAGCCCAGCAGATCGAGGCTATGGTGGCTGTGAGCATGCCACTGCCCTCCGGTCTGGGTGACAGAGTGAGACTCTAACTAAAAAAAAAAAAAAAAATACATAGAGGAGAATCTTCTGAATTATAGAGTATACATGTTGAAATATTTAGAAGTGAAAATTCATGATGCCTACATCTTACTTTCGAATGGTTCAGACAACTATATATTTATTTCATACATATATATTTCACACATTTTCTTTATTTTTATGTATAATATATGGCAAATGGTTCAGTAATATACATGTGAGATATATGTGTGTATGAGTAATATACATGCGAGATACACATGTGTGTATGTGTGTATGTGTATACATACCCTGACATATATGTACTCATGTTACCATATTCTCTCTCTCCTCTTATACACACATATGCACATGATATGTGGCCTGACAATTAAGTTCATGAACTCACCCTAGAAAAAGTGCTGCATACCTCATTGCTGAATTTTGGAACTCTTTTTCTGGAATGGTCATTGGAGCTTGATGTCCTGAACATCATCAAGATGTCTTCCTTTCAATATTTCCTTGATCTTTGGGTAAAGAAAAAAGTCATTGGGGGCCAGATCATGTGAGGAGAGAGGGTGTTTCAATCCAGTTATTTGCTTGTTGGTTAAAAACTCCCTCACAGATAGTTCTGTGTGAGCTAGTGCATTGCTGTCATGCAAGAGCTCCTTAGGACCATTTTTGAACACGCCTTTCTCATGCCTTTCTCACACCTTTCTTATCTCAGTTAAGATTTTCCTAGGCCAGGCATGATGGCTCAAGCCTGTAATCCCAGCACTTTGGGAGGCAGAGGTGAGAGGACTGCCAGAGCCCGTGGGTTCGAGACCAGCCTGGGCAACACGGTGAGACCTTGTCTCTACAGTAAATCAAAAAAGTTAGCCAGGCGTGGTAGCATGAATCTGTAGTTCCGGCTACTTGGAAGATTGAGGTGGAAGGATCGCTGGAGCCTAGCAGGTCATCAGTGGGGTGGCTGTGTGCCACGGCACTCCAGGCCAGGCGACAGAAAACCGAAAAAAGGATTTTCCTAACTGCTTCTCTATCAATGTTTATTTGGTCTGCTATGCTTCTCATAGTCAGTCAATGATTTTGATACACAATCCAGTGAATTTTTGCTTATGCCTGGCCATCCTGACTCTCTTCCTCAGTGACACTTTAATTCATCTGCACACTGCCGTTTTCTTCATGGTTTTATCCCCATAAACATGTCCCTGATTTCACTTTCTCTATTGTCAAGTTTAACAAGAAATGTAAGGTCAGTTTGCCGCTCTAATTCAAACCCCGACATTCTTGCAATGACAGTTCTGATGGTCGTTCCAGAAAGAGTTCCAAAACTGCTTTGATGGCATACTAGGTGCTGGCATTGGAGCCTCGCTTCCCAAGGGGAGTCCTTTGAAGGTGACAGTAGTGACATTCAGCTATGAGATATGTGGTATTTTCTCTAGGATGACTTTGAGAACTTAATTGCCAGATCTTGTAAGTAGAGGTTGTAGGACAGAAATCTGGGAAGGCCTCTTATAGGGGAGGCATTGCTGGGGTGTGGTGGCTCATGCCTGTAATCCCAGCACTTTGGGAGGCCAAGGTGAGAGGAGTGCTTGAACCCAGGAGTGTGTGAGACCAGCCTAGGCTACATAGGCCTTGCCTCGACAAAAATTGAAAAAACATTAGCTGGGCGTGGTGGAGCACACCTGGAGTCCCAGCTATTCAGGAGACTGAGAATGATGGATCGCCTGAGCCCAGAAGGTTGAGGCTGGAGGGGACCTGTGATCGTGCCATTGCCCTCCAGCCTGGGTGACAGACGCCCTGACTCAAAGAAAAACAGCGCAAGGTATTTATTTTTAATCCTAAAGTCTTTGTTACCTTTTTTCCTGCTGCATGGAATGTGGACACAATGTCTAGTGCTGTAGAAAACATCCAGGGCCATAAAGTGACCTTGAGAATGCAAGCCACACTCTGGGATGGTGTTGCAGAAAGACAGAAGTCTAGGCTCTTTTTATGCTTCCCCTCATATTTTATTTGTTTGTTTGTTTATTTTAGAGAGGGGATCTCACTCTGTCACCCAGGCTGGACTGCAGTGGCACGATCATGGCTCACTGCAATCCCGACATCCCGGGCTCAAGGGATCCTCCCGCTTCAGCCTCTCCAGTAGCTGGAACTACAGGCACCTGCCACCACACCTGGTTATTTTTACTTTTTGTAGAGACAGGAGCTTACTATGTTGCCTAGGCTGGTTTGAACTCCTGGCCTTAATTGATCCTCTCGTCCCAGCCTCCCAAAGTGCTGGGATTACAGGCATGAGCCACCATGCCTAGCACCTCATATTTTATTCATTCAAGAAATTAAGTCATTTGACCTATTGTTTCTTACAGTTTTGATTTTACAGGTTTTGTCCTCATAGTATATTTTATCACATTCTTCAGTCTTCTATAATTTTAGTACATGAAAACTACAATCTTATTGTGACTCAGTAGGTACATCATATCTGGTTGTCTTTCTTGATGCTAGCTGACTTTGAAGCACGATGCCTAAATTTATTCATTATTTAGGAATTCCAAAATTGTGACCTCTAAATCAATAATTTCGTCTTCATTTATTCACCAGAATTCTTCAGTCAAGAGAAATTTCCTCTAATCTTAGTTTGGTTACCCTGTGATAAAGTTGGTATAGGATAGCAGAGTAAATACTGGACTCAATTCTTTCCCTATATTTTCCAGTTTTCAAAAACAATTAGCTATTAATATTTTTGTTTTCCGTATCGCTATGAACTCATGGATTTAACATATTTCATGTGCTTTTCAATCTACTGCAGTTATTACTTTTTGACGCTCAAATTTGTCTCATGTTGAAGAGGCTTCCGAGTCATTTTGCCACCCCATGGTGGTCTTCGGTAGCTTTATTGCTGTTGGATCTGACAAGATGTTCTGGGCTCTCCTTAAGCATCTCCTCCCCAGAACTAAAGTCAGTAAAAGTTCTCTAAGAAATCCTGCTTTCTTTTGGTGGAACATTGTGTTTCAAGTCCACAACCTGGGTGCTACTGGAGTGATAATTGTTCCTAGTTATTTTCTGTGGACAGAACTCAGACATACATTCGTATGTGTTGTGGGCTGAATTGTGAAATTTGTGTGTTGAATCCTTAACCCTCAAGGCGACTATATTTGGAGATGTGGCTTTCAGGAGGTTAGAGGAAGCTATGAGGATGGAGCCCTAGTCTAACTGAACTGCTGTCCTTGAGAGAAGAGGAAGAGACACCAGAGCTCTCTCTCTCTGCATCAGCACACAGAGAAGAGGCCACGTGAGGACGCAGAGAAAGGGCCCTGTCTGCAAGCCAACGAGAGAGGCCTCACAAAAAAAAAACCAAAACCAGCTCTGCTAGCAACTTGATCTTGGATATCAGCCTCCAGAACTGTGATAAATACATTTCTGTTGTCTCAGACATCAAGTCTGTAATTCACGCCTGTAATTCCAGCACTTTGGGAGGCAGAGGCAAGAGCGATTCCTTAAGCTCAGGGGTTCAAGACCAGCCTAGGCAACTTGGTGAGACCTCGTCTCTACAATAAATAAAAAAAATTAGTCGGCTTGGTGGCGCATGTCCGTGGTTCCAGCTACTTGGAAGGCAGAAGTGAAAGGATCACCTGAGCCCAGCAAGTTGAGGCTGCAGTGGCCGTGATCGTGCCACTGCACTCCAGCCTGGGTGACAGAATGAGACTCTGACTCAAAAGAAAAAAAAAGATGGTATTTTGTCATAGCAGCTTGAGCAGAGCAGTGTAAAATATATATATGCTTGTGTGTATATATATACATATACAAGGGAGACGCCTCCAAAAAAATGGAACTATCATTTGGAGGGAGGGCGCTTTGTAGTACAAGAGTCCTCCGCTAGGTAAGTGTTCTAGGAATCCACCAACATCCGTCTACCAGCTAGCTTTGTTGTGAGAGGCTGTGTTTGGCTTCAGTAAAACTTTTGGAGATTCTTTCAGCATGTGAGCCCATTTTATGATGGGAGACTGACAAGTGCACCTGCCCACATTGTGCCGAGTGCTCAGCAGTTTTTGTCCAAAACTGGCACGACCCCCATGCTCTACCTGGTCTTGCCTTGAGCAACTTTTTTTTTTGTTTCCCCAGATGAGAAAAGTTCTCAAAGGGAAAAAAGGGCAGAAGCACTAAAAGGCATCAAAATTAATGAGTTCAAAAACCGTTTGGGGCAGTAGAAAAGTATCTCAATATGTATACTGAGTCAAATGGAGAGTACTTTGAAGGCGACTGAAGTTTAAACATGTAAGAATAAGCATATGAATTTTATTTATTTATTTATTTATTTTGAGTCGGAGTCTCACTCTGTCACCCAGACTGGAGTGCAGCGGCCGCTCCTGGCCACCGCAGCCTCGACCCGCTGGGCTCTGGCGATCCTTCTGCCTCAGCCATCTGAGGAGCTGGAACTACAGGCGTGCGCTACCACGCCCGGCTAATTTTTTGATTTATTGTAGAGATGAGGTCTCACCAAGTTGCCCAGGTGGGTCTCGAACCCACGGGCTCAGGCAATCCACTCACCTCGGCCTCCCAAAGCATGGGATTATAGGCTGAGCCACCAAGCCCGGCTAAGCATACAAATTTTAATAAATAAATTTTATTTTGGGGGGGTCCCCCCTGTATAATAAAATACTTCATGAGTTTATACTCATACTGCCAGTTTAAATTCAGATTACATGATTTTTGCTTAACCTTTTCTACTTTGCATCTGTAGCTCTTTTCCACACCAAGAATAATCTTAGTTCTCAAGAATATTGGGGGTGACATAATTATATCATTATTCTGCATCATATACCCAACAATCTCGGAATGGTAATACCAATACTGTCACCACTCAGGTACTAACTGAAAACAATTAAATTATGTTTGTGTATGCCTGCCTCCTTTTCCCTACCTTCAAAAGACATGTATAGCCGGGCACAGTGGCTCAAGCCTGTAATCCCAGCACTTTGGGAGGCCGGGGCGAGAGGATTGCAGGAGCCCACGGGTTCGAGACCAGCCTGGGCAACTTGGTGAGACCCTGTCACCACAATAAATCAAAAAATTAGCTGGGCATGGTTGCGTGTGTATGTAGTTCCAGCTACTTGGAAGGCTGAGGTGGAAGGATTGCCTGAGCCCAGCAAGTGGAGACTGCAGTGGCCATGAGTGTGCCACTGCACTCCAGCCTGGGCGACAGAGTGAGACTTCCACTCAAAAAAAAATGGATAGCACAATTGCACTGTATCAACAATGTCAATGCATATAACCCTTACATATACTACTCTCTTATAATTCTTATCTAATCTTAGTCCTACAAGTAAATAAATATTTAATGTTCACTAACAGTCCTTATGCCAATATTTCTCTAGGCATTATGTTATCTGAAGTTCATTCTATAGTAGATTTTACAGGATAGGACAATATTCTATGAGTTCCTGCATTTTGGTAACAGTTTACCTAAGGTGTTTGATTATTATTATTATTTTTATTACTACGATTATTATTATTTTTGAGTAGGAGTCTCTGTTGCCCAGGTTGCTAGAGTGCAGTGTCACGTTCATGGCCACCACAGCCTCGAGCTGCTGGGGCTCAGGTGATCCCTCCACCTCAGACTTCCAAGTAACTGGAACCACAGGCATGCACCACCATGCTTGGCTAATTTTTTGATTTATTGTACAGACAAGGTCTCACCAAGTTGCCCAGGCTGGCCTTGAACCCCTGGGCTAGGCAATCCTTTTGCCTCCGCCTCCCAAAGTGTTGGGATTATAGGCATGAGTCACCGAGTCCGGCAGCATTTGATTTTGAAGGTCAATTTGTCTATGCATAAAGTCCTTGAAGCATATTTTCTTTCCTTGAATATCTTAATCATGTTACTTTACTTACTTCTGGCATAAAGAATTCCTATTGAAAAGTCAAGTGACAATCTGAATTTTTTAGATTGTAAGTGACTTTTTATTTTTGTCTAGATGTCCAAAGAATTATTTTCTTTTTTTCCGTTAACAATCTAGTAACTTTACTAAAGCATTCCTTTTTTTTTTTTTTTTTTTGAGTTGGAGTCTCACTGTCACCCAGGGTGGAGTGCTCATGGCCACCGCAGGCTCAACCTGCTGGCTTAGGCAGTCCTTCCACCTCAGCCTTCCAAGTAGCTGGAATTACAGATGCACGCCACCACACCTGGCTAAAAAGTACTCCTGGATACTGGACATTCTGGGTAAATTTTTCTAAGGTATTATACCCTCTCATTATGTAGTCCAAATCTTTTTTTTGGGTTATCTCAGGAAAGTTTTCTCAGATTATAGATTTGAGTATTTTTTATGTTCTCTTGCTCAGGTTTTGCTCTTTGGCAATTCCTTTTATAGGTATAATGGATCCTCTTTTGCTGTTCTGCAGTCGTCACTTCCTATTGAATCATTTTTATTTCATTATTATTTAGTCAGAGTCTCATTCTGTTGCCCAGGCTGGAGGGGAGTGGCACACTCCCAGCCACCACAGTCTTGACCTGCTGGGCTCAGACGATCCTTCTGCTTCAGCCTTTCAAGTAGTAGCTGGAATTACAGGCACGCACCACCACGCCTGGCTAATTTTTTGACTTATTGTAGAGATGAGATCTTGTCAAGTTGCCCAGGTTGATCTCGAAACTGTGGGCTCAGGCAATCCTCTAACCTTGGCCTCCCAAAGTGTTGGGATTATAGGCATGAGCCACCATGCCCTGCCAATTTTTTAAAAAATTTTAAAAACCCTATTTCACTTATCTCTCTTAAGTCATTATCTGACTTCTGTTCACTCTTGTGTTCCTTCCAGTTTAGTCTTCATTTCTGAAATGATTATTCTTTTATTTGCAATTCTTTCCTGAGTTTTTTCAGTTCATTTATGAGTTTTTCTACGTCTGTGTTGTTTTTTCATATCTTATAATACTTTAGCTCATTTTGAAATAGTAGGCTATTGGCTAGGCATGGTGGCTCACACCTATAATCCCAGCCTTTGGGAGGCAAAAGTGAGAGGATTGCCTGAGCCCACAAGTTTGAGACCAGCCTGGACAACTTGGCGAGACTTCATCTCTACAATAAATAAAAAAATTAGCTGGTTACGGTGGTGTGGGCTTGTAGTTCCGGCTACTTGGAAGGCTGAGGTGGAAGGATTTCCTGAGCCCAGTAGGTGGAGGTTGCGGTGGCCATGAGCCTGCCACTGCACTCTAGCCTGGGCAACAGAGTGAAACTCCAACTTAAAAAAAAAAGAAAAGAAAGAACAGAAAAGTAGGCTATTGTTTAAATCTGTTTTGTGTATTTTCAGCATCTCTGGGGATGGTATTCTACTCCTTATTCTCCTTTTTCCTCATAGTAACTTTTCTTGTGTAGAATTTGACCCTGACTTTTTTCTGTCGCTCATTTTTATATAAAATAAATTACCTGACTTTTAAAAAACGAAGCTGTTGCAGGATGGGTTTTCTAACTTCTGAGCTCTGGAGTTCCCTCTTCTTAAATGTTTGTGAAGTATTAACACGATGGCTTCTGCTGTCAGATCTCTGAGTTCTGCTTCCTTCCCTGTTTCTTCCAGAATCTTCTCTTTCTACTTTGTCTCTGTTGTCACCGTGCTGCTCAATTTGGTTTTTATTCCCAGCAGTTTCTCCTCAGTGCAAGGCTACACTTGAAGGGTCCTTTCATTGGTGTGTTTTGAGAGATGATATATACGTCAAGAATGCTTCATCCACTTCACACCTTACTACTGACCCCTGATCTAAGGGCATGCAAAGCCCTTCGTCCTTTCAGCTGCTATTCTTAAATCAACCCTTTGAAAATTTCAGTGAACACTTGTTGGCCCTTTTGTGACTCACAGGTCAGTTGGCTACTTTTTGTTTCTTTGCTTCCTTCTGTTACTGATACCACACAGCTGTTGGTTGTTTATGCCGGCTCGCGTTTTGGGGTTTGTAGAGTGGCCTTTCACCTAGTTTTGTTGTAGATGGTGCCCACAGGCTTTTTATATTGCTATTATAATTGCTCTATCTGTTTTTATGTGTGGTGAGGTTTGAGGAGGTTCCACGACTCTGCCCTTCTGCAGTCATTGTCCAAGAATCCTCTGTGATTTGCAGGAAAAAAATGTAATAGCCATGTTTGTGGCCTCAGCTGTCTACTACCACTGTGTTAGTTTGCTAAGGTTGCCAAAACAAAGTACCACAGTTCAGGTGGCTTAAACAACAGAAATGTATTTTCTCACAGTTCTTGAGTCTGGAAGTCTGAGGCCAAGCTGTTGGCAGGACTGGTTTCTTCTGAGGGTCATGAGGGAAGTATCTGTTCCTGTGTCTGCATATGATCTTCCTTCTGTTCAATTGTATCCGAATTGTCTCTTTCTCTCTCTCTTCTGAATCAGGGTCTCACTCTAACTTTTTGATTTTTTTGTAGAGATGTCGTCTCGCTATGTTGCCCAGGCCTGTCTCCAACTCCTGGGCTCCAGCGATCCTCTTACCTGTGCCTCTGAAAGAGCTGGGCTGGGATTACAAGGATTATAGGGGTCAGCCACCATGTCCAGCTCCAAATTGCCTCTTATTTTAAGAACACCAGTCGTATTGGATTGGGGCCCATTCTCATGACTTCATTAACGTACTTTCTTCTTAAAAAATCCTGTCTTCAAATTCAGTCATGTTCTGAGATACTGGCATTTAGGACTTCAATATGAATTCAGAGGGGTTGCAATTCAGCACTTAACAACCACATATGTTTTAATGGCTTTACACTCTCTATCCATATCTCTAGTCCAGACTTCTATTTTAGACTTCAGACTCACATAGCCAGTACCTTTCTGATGGGTACATTTGCCCATCATGGATATGCTTTCAGTGAGTTGCACAATTGACTGGATGAATAAATTACCCAGTAGGTGCTAGATATGTGGTTCCCACAACACTTCAAACATAGCATGTTCAAAATTGTACTATTTTTGTTTTCCTTAAACATGTTATTCTACTTGCTTCCATTATCTTGGTAAGTTGCACGGATCAGTTTCCCAGGTCAGAAATCTGGGGCAGGGGGTGGGGTGGGGAGGTTTATTTAGAAACTTACATGCCACATTTATTATTTATATATTTATATATTTGTATATTTTTTTGAGTTGGAGTCTCACTCCGTCGCCCAGACTGGAGTGCAGCGGCCGCTCCCGGTCACAGCAGCCTCGACCTGCCGGGCTCCGGCGATCCTTCCGCCTCAGCCTTCCGAGGAGCCGGAATTACAGGCACGCGCTACCACGCCCGGCTGATGTTTTGATTTATTGTAGAGATGAGGTCCCGCTGCCCAGGCGGGTCTCGAACCTGCGGGCTCAGGCAATCCACTCACCTCAGCCTCCCAAGGCGCGGGATGACAGGCTGAGCCACCGAGCCTGGCTACATGCCACATTTAAAGAGGCAGGTAATTCTTTTGTTTCTATTTCCTTGACATTTTTCTCATCTATCCTCTTTTCTCCTCCTGTGATTGCTACTGTTTTGACTCAGAATCCCTCCTTATCTCTTACTAGGATTTCCTCCCTTAAATTTATTTTAATTAATTTATTTAGGAATAGGCAATACACTCACGTGGTTCCAAATTCAGAAGCTCTAGTAGGCCAGGCATGGTGGTCCAAGCACTCTGGGAGGCAGAGGTGAGAGAACAGATGGAGGCCAGGAGTTTGGGGCCAGCCTGAGCAACATAGTAACGTCCCGTTTCTATGAAAAAATTGAAAAATGATCTGTGCATAGTGGCACATTCCTGCAGTTCCAGCTACTTAGGAAGCTAAGATGGGGGAATCCAGGTGGTAGAGGCTGCAGTGAACTGTAATCAATGCCACTGCACTCCAGCTTGGGCAACAGTGAGACTCAGTCTCAAAACAAAAACAATAAATTCTAGTGTATATCTGTTCTGACCCCTGTTTCTCTTCCATCTTGTTCACCTCTCTGTAGGCAGTTAATGTTATCAGTTTCTGGGGTTGCCTTCCAGAGGTTTTTTGCTTTTTTGTTTTTGAGTTGGCGTCTCACTCTATTGCCTAGGCTGGAGTGCAGCGGCACAATCACAGTTCTTCAAGCTTCCAACTCCTGGGCTCAGGCAATCTTTCTTTTTTTGGGGTTTTTGTTTTTTTGAGTTGGAGTCTCACTCTGTCACTTAGGCTGGAGGGCAGTGACACGCTCCCGGCCACTGAAGCCTCGACTGGGCTCAGGCGATCCTTCCGCCTCGACTGGGCTCCGGCGATCCTTCCGCCTCAGTCTTCCAAGTAGCTGGAACTATAGGCACGTGCCACCACGCCTGGATAATTTTTTGATTTATTGTAGAGATGAGGTCTTCCCAAGTTACAGGCTTGCGCCACCGCGCCCAGCTTAGAGTTTCATTTTAAAGATGTCCTCCGGTAGCATTGTTGGGGAGGAAGATCTGAAGCAGAGAAATCAGTCAGAAGAATACTGGGAAAGACAAGCTAAAGGACAATTTGGCAACGTCTGTCAGCTCAGCAATTTCACTTGGAAAAATTTATTCTATAGGTGCACTTGCACGTGTATAAAGGGTTACAGAAAAGATTATTCATAGCACCTAAATGTTCATCAGTAGTACATCCATAAAATGAAATACTTTAAAGCTCTAAAAAAAGCTTTATGAATTGATATAAAATGATCTCCAGGAGTAATTGTTAAATTTGAAAAAAGAAATAAATTGCAGAACAACATGTAGCATGTGTCACCATTTAAATAAAAAAGGGCAAACAAGTGGGGGTGAATATAACATTAAGGATGCCTTAGCTGGGTTCGGTGGCTCAGCCTGTCATCCCGCGCCTTGGGAGGCTGAGGTGAGTGGATTGCCTGAGCCTGCGAGTTCGAGACCCGCCTGGGCAACTTGGTGAGACCTCATCTCTACAATAAATAAAAAATGAGCTGGGCGTGGTAGCGCGAGTCTGTAGTTCCGGCTACTTTTTTGAATCCGCGAATCTTCTGAAGTATGTGTCTGATAATCATAAAAATGAAATTTTTTTTTGAGTTGAGGTCTCACTCCGTCATCCAGGCTGGAGAGCAGTGGCATGCTCACGGTTACCGCAGCCTTGACCTCCTAGGCTCAGACAGTCCTTCTACCTCAACCTCCCGAGTATCCGGGACTACAGGTGCATGTCCCCACACCCCGCTAATTTCTTGATTTTTGTAGAGATGAGCTCTTGCTGTTGACCTGGACTGGTCTTGGACTCCTGGGTTCAAGCCATCTTCCCACTTTGGCCTCCCAAAGTGCTCGGTTACAGATGTAAGCCACTGTGCCTGGCCTCAGAAAAATAAATTAAAAAATAAAATATCAGAGGGAAAATAATAAGGATAGGCGGAAACTCTCTGAACTTATTCTATTTTGGGGGCTTCCCATTATTAAAAAAAAAGACAACAAGGGTAGGATACTCAAAGCAAGGAGATGTTAGATAATAGCCAGTGCGTTCGTTGGCTAGGGCTGTCATAACAAAATATCACAAACTGGGTGGTTCAAACAACATATATTTATTTTTTCCCAGACCTGGAGGTCAGAAGGCTGACATCTACATGTCAGTAGGGTTAGTTTATTCTGAAGCTTCCCTCCATGGCTTATAGATGGTCACCTTCTTGCTATGTCTTCTGAACTGTCCATGCCCTAATCTCTTCTTTTAAGGATACCTGTCATTGGAGTAGGGTCTACCTTAATGACCTCATTTTATTTTATTTTATTTTTTTGAGGTGAGAGTCTTACTCTGTTGCCCAGGCTAGAGTACAGTGGCACGATCATGGCTCACTGCAGCCTCGACTTCCTGTGTTCAGACAATTCTTCCACCTCAGCCTCCCCGAGTAGCTGGGACTATAGGTGTGCAACACCATGCCTGGCTGGTTTTTTGAGTCTTTGTAGAGATGAAGTCTCACTATATTGTGTAGGCTGGATTTGAACACCTGGGCTCAAGAGATCCTTCAGCCTTAGCCTCCCAAAGTGATGGGATCACAGGTATGAACCACCATGCATGGCCCCTCATTTTTCCTTAATTACCTCTTGAAAGATTTTTATCTCCAAATGCATTCACACTCTGAGGTACTGGGAATTGGGACTTGGATATGTGAATTTTGGGGGGGACACAAAATTCATACACAGTCATCTATAGTACAAGATCCTGTTCAGTTGCAAGACACATGTTTGCTTCTATATTTCCTAACAAAAAGAAATAAAAAGCTTGGGGGATAAGATCACTTACAACATTCACAGTATCACCATTCATTTGAGCTAAGACCTAAACAATAATGCTCTAGAAGCCACAAGAGGATATAGGGGCTGAAAATTCCAGGCAGAGGCTCCAAAGGCCCCCAAATGAGCAATAACTTGGCATGCTTGCAAATAGAAAGGATCAATGTGACTGGGTATAATGAAGAAGTGATGGGTCAGGTCAGGCAAGTTCATGTAGTTGTAGGCAAGGGGCTTAGATTTTATTCCAGTTACTATGAGAGGGATTTGAAGGGTTTTAAGTGGGGGGGGGCCAACATGATGTGACTTTTTTTTTTTTTTTTTAGTCAGGGTCTCACTCTGTTGCCCAGGCTAGAGTGCAGTGGCACCATCATGGCTCATTGCGGCCTCCAACTCCTGGACTCAAGCGATCCTCCTGCTGGGATTACGAGTGCGTGCCACCCCCAGCTAATCTTTTGATTTTATTGTAGAGATGAGGTCTTGCTATGTTGTTCAGTCTGGTCTTCAACTCTTGGGCTCAAGAAACCCCCTCACCTCAGCCTCCCAAATTGCTGAGATTACAGGTATGAGCCACTACACCTGGCCAACTTCATACATAATTTTCAGCTACTGTTT
Organism: Cephalopachus bancanus; assembly: GCA_027257055.1. Lineage (NCBI taxonomy): Eukaryota > Metazoa > Chordata > Mammalia > Primates > Tarsiidae > Cephalopachus > Cephalopachus bancanus. The sequence goes on from JAPVLO010000140.1 coordinate 3,354,222, forward strand.
AAAGAATGGGTATATGTATGAATGGGCAAGAGTGGAAGCAGTGAGATCGGCAACAGTGCTCCTCAAAGTGCTGGTCTGCAAAGAGGTGAAGGGCTTACTCCAGAATACAAAGCTTCTTTGTATTCCTTCATTCCTTCTTTCATCAAGAAAGTTTTGCTATGAAACAATATGGCACCTGAGCTAAATATCATGGCTAGTAAAGTCATTGGTTTTCATGGACTTGAAGCAAACCATTCTTGTTGATGGGTTTCACTTTGAGCCACACTTTCTGGGCTATTGCAGTAGTTAGAGATGGTAGTGGCTGCGACTGGGGTGATAGTAGTAGAGATGATAAGAAGTGGACACACAAGGGCTCTGGCATGATGGTAGAAAGAGTAGAACTTGCTTATAATTCATGGGAGTGTGAGAAAGAGGAATAAAGAATAATTCTCAGATTTTGAACTTGAGCAGCAAGGTAGGTGGTAGCAGTATTTACCGAGTTAGAGAAGAGTGGGAGAGAAGCAGGTTGGTGGGAAACCCAGATATTCTGTTTTGGATAGGTCCTGTCTGACGTCGTTTGGCTATGCCTGTTAGACATCTCAGTGGAGGTGTTGGGCTGGTAGTCTTAAGTTCCTGAGGGAGATCGGGGCTTTACGTTTTTTATTTTTTATTTTTTTTAAGCTTACCAGCATTCATTTTATTGTTGTTTTATATCTCAATATATAATAGCTATATTCTTTTGTATACATCAGATGTTATGTGATAAGAATGTAATTTTCAAAAAATTAAAACAAAAGAACAATTATAAGTTTGGTCCTTACATTTAAAAAGAGAAGTGAATACACGTAAACGAAGCATTATATGCCAGCAGAACATATTTTTTATTATTCTTCATGAAGCGTCAAAAGACTCACAAGGCCCATTGTTATGAGTACAACCACACACATGAACTATCACTTAGAGATATGGAGTAAAAAGGAGTTATATATTTATATTAAAAAATACACGTTTGCATTCAAAGTTTGCCTAGGGAGAAAACACACAGGCACACTCTCTCAAGTGCTCACCATACACTGCTATAAAAGCAGGAGGCATCAAGCTTTGGAAGTTCTAATATACAGAACATGTTGAAATATCTTAAGCGTAAAAACTGTACGTACGTTGCAAAAATAAAGTTTCTTTCTTCAAACATTTTTGATCTGAGCTCAAGCAAAGCGAATAATGAACAAATGATTTTTGTATTTCACACATTTTAAAACAATCAACATTAAAGGGTCAACAGCTGCAAAAACCCCTGAAAATATGGAGATTATGGAATGAACAATGCTTTTCATCCAAACAAAAAGTCTACAGCAGATCTGTTTCATCCTGGCTCTCAAATATTTAAGAATCATAATTTACTATGCTCAAATTACAAGTTAAGCCAGAACAAAATGATAAGAGAAAAATTACGGCAAACAAGGCATCACTGCCCTCGAGCTTCTTTAGACAATTTCACAAGTGCAAGAGCATCGTTTACCTGAAAGATCATAAGAGTCACAACTAAAGAGTACTCCTACAAAACTATTTCCTTTTATCTTTAAAAAGTGCCACAATCTGTACTTTTCATTAAAAAAACAAAAACAGAAACAAAAACAAAACAACAAACTAATGAAAGATTGTTTGCCTCCATCTCTTGTCAGTGAGGAAAGGTCAAAGAGATTCTTTGACTCCAATTCGAAATGGTGTTCGCTGGCCAATGCCCAAGGTCTCTAATTTGGAGCAGTCAAGCTGAGCATTTCTTGGGCGCTCTGCTCCTAGGACAGGGCTGTCAGTAATAGGTCTTAAGTGACTGCTGGGGAGGTTGAAGGCATCTGCAATTGCACATGCCATTTCATACTTAGTCATCTGTTCATTGCCAGCCCAGTGAAAAGTTCCCTTAATTGATGGATCCAGCATTTGCTTTTCTGCTAGCTGCCGGCACACCGTGGCTACGTCCTTGACGTGTGCAGGAAACCTCTGCTGCCAGTGGTCCATGTTTGCTGACTTGTTGCTGAACTGCACCTTATCGAACATAATGGTCACAGCACTCTCTTCAAGCTTTTCGACTTCCCCATACAAAATAGGAATCCTCAAAACAGCAGCTCCTGCTTCCTTTGCTAAATTCCCAGAAGCATCCACATTAAGTTGAGAAGCAGCATCTGGCTGATTTTCTACAACATCTGGTCTTCTCTCTGCTGCACAATATACTATGACATGGGGCTCAAAATCATGAATAATATGATGAACTGCATTAGAATCCAACAGATTAACCTGTTCAAATTTTGGTCTTGCTCTTCTAAAACCACAGCCAACAGCATGCCAATTATTCTGCTGAAATTCTTTGTATACAGCTCTGCCAAGAACCAGGAACCAGGAACCAGGAACCAGAACCCGCCTATTGGGGATATTAACTTCCTTCTGTTCCATGTCCTCCGGCATTTCAGGCATGATTTCAAAATTATTTCAGGAAAACAGATACAGGACTGGTCTCAGGCTCTGCCACTGCTTGCTCACATTTTAAAATTTTTAATTAAAAAAATGTGGGGTACAATTCAGGGTTAGGTATACAAACCTTTATTATGCAGGTGCCCTTGTTGAGTTTATTTTTTTTTGAAAAGGTGATTTGTTCACATGTTTCACAAATCAATAAGTATATAAAAGTGTAGTTTTTTTCAATTTTTATTTATTTATTTACGTTTTTTTTTGAATTGCAATCTCACTCCATCGCCCAGGCTGGAGTGCAGTGGCACACTCACAGCCACACCAGCGTCAACCTGCTGGACTCCAGCGATCTTTCTACCTCAGCCTTCCATGCAGCCGAAACTACAGGCATGTGCTACCATGCCTAGCTAATTTAAAAAAAATTTATTGTAGAGAAATTAAAAAAAATTTTATTGTAGAGAGGTCTCACCAAGTTGCCTGGGCTGGTCTTGAACCCACGGGCTCAGGCAATCCACTCACCTTGGCCTCCCAAAGTGCTGGGTTTACAGGCTGAGCCACTAAGCCTGGCCAAGGATTGTCTTTTTTTAATGCTTGTCTCCCATCTGTCTAGTTCCTACCTAACTTGCTCTCCTCTTAGCTTCCTATGTATCCTCAGAAGTTTAAAATTTTTTAAAAAAGTTTCTTTACACTTATAAAAGCATATTTAGAGACACATGCTTGTTTTAACTCCTCTTTTATGCAAAAGGTCATATTTATATATGTTACAAACTAAATGCTTGTGTCCTCTCCAAATTCGTACGTTGAAATCCTAAGCCCCCATGTGATGGTATTAGGAGGTGGGGCCGTCGGAAGGGGCCTTGGTCAGTTTGAGCTGTTGTAACAGAACGCCATACGCATGGGTGGCCGACACAACAAACGCTGATCACTGACTTCTCACCAGTTGTCTGCCTGACTGGGCCTAGCTTTGGGTTTCCCTCTCTCTCCTTGTGGAATCCAGGCTGAGCGAGAATCCTGTTAAGCGACAATAGGAAAAATCCCCCTTCCTTGGTATCTTCTCATTCTGCCCTCACGTGGTAGGGGGAGAGAGAGAGGAGAGGAGGGAGGTGAGGGGAGGGGAAAGAAGGGGGGGAAGAGGAGGGGAGAGGAGAGAAGACAGAGGAGAGGAAAGGAGAGAGGAGAGGGAGACCAGGAGGAGTGTTGCCATCACTGGACGGCTTGCTGTTAGACTTCTCTGCCTCCAGAAATGCTTATTATTGAAGCCACCCAGTTTAGGGTATTCTGTTCTAGAAGCCTAAACAAAGAATATATATTGTTCTGTACTTTACTTTTATCTTTTAATAGTATATCTCCAGATCTTTCTGTAACAGTCTGTAGAATCCTCATTCTTTAATTCTGTTCCTACACAGTATTTGATCATAGGGCTATACTATAATTTACTGAACCCATTTTCTAGTGATTAACTTGGATAGTCAGGATATTTTCCAATTCCAAGGCCCCTTTTCAATTCTAAGATATACGATTCTCTTTACCAAATGATTATTCTCAGGACTGCCCCTTCCTTTCACGTTCTATTCGTGCCACTTATCCAAGGAGGGAAGGCAAACTTTATTCAAGAGGGTCATGGCAATGGGTTAAGATCACTGGCCGGGCTCGGCGGCTCAGCCTGCAATCCTGCGGTTTGGGAAGCCGAGGTGCGTGAACTGCCTGAGCCCGCGGGTTCGAGACCCGCCCGGGCAACTTGGTGAGACCTCATCTCTACAATAAACCAAAAAATCAGCTGGGCATGGTAGCATGTGCCTGTAATTCCGGCTACTCGGAAGGGTGAGGCGGAAGGATCGCCGGAGCCCGGCAGGTTGAGGCTGCGGTGGCCGGGAGCGGCCACTGCACTCCAGTCTGGGCGCTGGAGTGAGACTCCAACTCGATCACAGCTTTGGGGGCTTGCACTGAGGGCAAGAGCTTTGACTTCAACAAGGACTAATGGAGATTTATAAACAAGGAACAGGGTGGGGGTCAGTGGATGAAAAATTACTCTGAAGAAACGTCAACGACAAGGAGCTCTTGGCTAAACCAACTTGACAGGATTATCGCTAAAGGCAGGCCTGGGTTATAAGATATGGAGCACGGTCAGATACCAAAAGTGAGGGATTTTCCCTAAACTAATTTAACAGGATTCTTGCTCCAACTGAATTCAACAAGGACAGAGAGGGCAGCCCAGGGTCAGTATTAGCCAAGCAGAGGACTCAGAAGATTCTGACTAAAGTTTTGGTCAAAAGAGAGACTTTTTGTCAGAATGTATAAACTGTGTCCTTGCAATTCTAATTATTTTTAACAAGTTATTTCTTTTTTATTTTTTTTGAGTTGGAGTCTCACTCGGTCGCCCAGACTGGAGTGCAGTGGCCGTTCCCAGCCACTGCAGTCTCGCCTTGCTGGGCCCCGGCGATCCTTCCGCCTCAGCCTTCCGAGTAGCCGGAATTACAGGCACGTGCTACCACGCCCGGCTCATTTTTTGATTTAGTGCAGAGATGAGGTCTCGCTGCCCAGGCAGGTCTCGAACCCACGGGCTCAGGCAATCCACTCACCTCGGCCTCCCAAAGGCGTGGGATTACAGGCTGAGCCACCGAGCCAGGCAGCAGGTATCTTTTTTATTGAATGATTTGAGTTCCTCCGGGCATAATCCCAGAAGGTGGATTGTTGGATCGTATGGAAGGTTGATTTTTAGATCTGTTGGAAATTGCCACACTGTTTTCCACAGAGGTTGTACTAATTTTCCAACAGTGTGGAAGTGTTCCCTTTACGCCGTATCCTCTCCAGCATCTGTTGTTTTTGAGTTATTAATAATGGCCATCCTGACTGGAGTGAGGTGGTATCTCAGTGTGGTTTTTATTTGCATTTCTTTGATGATTAGTGAGGCTGAGCATTTTTTCCTGTATTTGTTGACTGCAAAGAGCAGTTATTTTAACATTGCTTAACTTTTCATTGTCATGTTTTTCTCCTGGTTCTTTTTAATTTACCCCCTAATCCAGGACAGAACTGGTTTCTTAGAGGTAGCTACTAATAATTGATTTTTTTTTTTTTTTGAGTTAAGTCTCACTCTGTCGCCCAGGCTGGGGTGTGGTGGCATGCTCATGGCCTTCACAGCCTTGACCTGCTGGGCTCAGGTGATCGGTCTACCTTAGCCTTCCAAAGTAACTGGAATTACAGGCTTGTGCCACCATGCCTGGCGAATTTTTCTTGATTTATCATAGAGACAAGGTTTCGCCCAGTTACCCAAGCTGGTCTTGAACCCTGGGCTCAATCTTCTGACCTCTGTTGCCCAAAGTGTTGGCATTACAGGCGTGAGCCACTGCACCCAGTAATTGCTTTATAATACCAGTCCCAGCTTGTTTTGTAAACAAGTCAATATAATCAGCCCTTTATGATCTTCCTGACACATTCCCCATCAACATGGCAGCAATCATGTGACTAACCTAGCCTTCTGACTGCTGTCCGTCATACCTGTGCTTACCTGTCCCCTTTGTGATGATATGGAACAGACCATCACCCAGTCATCTTATGAGCTGCTCCCATCAAAGGGAAGGTTTAAAAGCATTCAACCTCAAGCAACCATTCACTATGGCTTTGCTAAGCACTGGCCAGGTCACGTGCTCATTGAGCTATGACCAGGCCATGTTTTCCTAGCTTTGGCCCCCTCCCCTACCTTATGAAGGTGAATCTCCTCTCCCTCTCTCTCCAATTTACTTTCTAAATAAACTGTATTTTCTAATCTAACTTTTGTGCAATTATCTGCATCTTTCATGTGGTCTGGCCTAACATTTTGGAGACCCTGCTGGGGTTTTGTGACCTAACAAGAACACAGCAATGAACAAAAAGAACTGGAATTTACATTTTAGCGTCAAGACTAAACAATAAGCATGTAAAATATTTGGTATGCTAGATATTGATGAGGACTAAGAAGAGAAACAAGAAAGTTGGGAAAGGGGATAGGGTGTGTGTGTAACATTTTATGTACAATAGACAAGTCTTTGTTGTGAAGGATACATTTGATCACTGTCTGAAAGAAGTGAGAGGGTAAGACTTGTAGATAGATATGTGGTATAAGAACATTCTGGGCAGAGGGCAAATATCACGGTTCCAAATGTTTTTGATGATTCCAATGTGAAAGGATAGATCGAGACTGGGAAGCCATTTTTCATCTTGTTCTTAAACCCTGACACAATGATGAGGAGGTAGAAGTTATGCTTTTGGAGAAATGTACACTTCAAGTAAAACTAACTTTGCCGACTTTGTCTTTTCAGAAACAGACTTCCTGGTGCCAGGTATCAGGGGTATCTCACAGTGTCAATCAAGCTTGCCTAGAGTAAAGGGAATTTACAAGATCTAAGACATCATGCATTGGGCAAGGATTGTAAAAGTCATGAAACTTGTAATTATAAAAGCTATGACCGCTCAGAGGTGGAGCAGGTGGGGATTCAATCTTCCAGTCAATTGGGCCCTATCTACAGGGAAGCCAAGGATCCCCCGAAGCTACCCACTGGGAATGCCTAGGAGATAAGGGAAGGTGCACCCTCCATTAGCTCTAAGGAATGTCATTCGGGAAGGTGCAGGAGAAGTAGAATCCTTGTCACGCCTTCTCTAGGGGCTGTGATAATATGGACAGACATTAATGGGTCTCTGTGTCACAGGACCTCCAAGACATCCACAGGTGGTCGATAAGGACATCACGGCAGTCACGTGCAACATCTCCAAGAAAGGAATTTAAGCCAGGACTCTGGGGGGCTACGTTGCCACACTCACCTAGAGTGTGGACCCACTCCCTGTCTGTGGGGGGTGAAGTTTTCTTAAATAAATCTTTTCTTCTCTCACCTCTTTGCGTTGCAATTCTTTGCGTTTACTGGGATCTCTGCGTTGCCAGCGCGGCGCCTCCAGCATGCCGGCTCCGGCGATGCTACGCCTTCCCAGTGCCTCTCTCCCTCTCTGTCCAGCCACCCTCACCCTATTCGGCCCCTGACACAAGGCTTGGGCTCGTAAACCAAAAACGAAACCCTAAGTCCCTCAACCAACCGGACACTACCCGCCTCCCACCCTGGACAAAGGGATCCCAGAGAAACCTGAAAAACTAAATTTCAGGCCATGATGAGAGAGAGATTGGACACACCTCATTATACTTCCTTCCTTTTGGAGTTCAGACTCAACTGACCAGCATTAACGTTAAAACAGAGATCATAAGACTGACAAAAATGGATCTTTGTAGCAATGTCACCAAATTTCAATCTAACTCTGGTGTATAGCATCATATGACAGACAGTAGGCCTTAAAAGAAATAGAAATATTTCCCCCAAGATTTATTTCTTTGACATATTTTGGCATAGCCCTGCAAAGGTGTCTCTTGTGGGGGAGATTTTTTATAAGTAGAGAGTCTCCTTCTCTAGGTCTTCCCAAGCCCAGGAGAAATTTAACTCAGAGTCTGATACCTTTTAACCCCTGAAAGGAGACATTTATCATCTATTCTCTCTGAAGTCTGCCACGTAGAGGTTTCATCTACAAAAAAAACCCCTTGACTTTCACAACCACCTTTATGTTAACTCAAGCATTTTTTTCTACTGACTTCAACTTTTTAGACAAAGCTAAACTCTTTTAACTAATTGCCAATCACAGAATCTTTGAATGTGGCTATGACCTGTAAGCCCCTGCTTTGAGATCTCCCAAATTTCTGGGATGAACCAATGTATATCTTACATGTATTGGTTTTTGTCTTTGCTTGTAATTTCCGTCTCCCTAAAATGTATAAAACCAAATTGTAACACAACTGACTAGGCAAACTTTTTCAGAATTTCCTTGGGATGGTTCCCTGGATCATGGTTATTCATACTGGCCCAGAATTAACTTCTTTAAATATTTTTTAGATGAAAGGAGGGACCCCAAGAAACTTAGAATAAACTCAGTTCACATTTTGCCTCAGCGTAACCATTTTTGCTCAGACTGACATGCTTTGAATCTGGTACAGGTTAAACATAGATAGATACATTTCCAATAGGCAGGCTTTTTTTTTTTTTAGTTGGAGTCTTACTCTGTCACCCAGGCTGGAGTGCAGTGGCATGTTCACGCCACCACAGCCTCAACATGCTGGGCTCAGGTGATCCTTCTGCCTCAGCCTTCCAAGTAGCTGGAACTACAGGCACATGCTACCATGCCTGGCTAATTTTTTGATTTATTGTAGAGATGAGGTCTTGCCAAGTTGCTCAGGCTGGTCTCAGACCCACAGACTCAGGCAATCCACTCACCTCGGCCTCCCAAAATACTGGGATTACAGGCTGAGCCACCAAACCCAGCCCAATAGGCAGGTTTTAGGAAGCATTCGGATATTTTACTGCAGACCAGGCTGGCAGCCTACCCCACTCCCTTGGCAAATCTCCATCAGATGCAAGACAAGGACAGTCCAACCTTTCAATTCATGGTTTAGCATAATAATCTCTAAGAAACTTTCAGGTTCCTTGTCAAAGGCAGGTCAAAGATCACCCCACAGCTGGCCAAAGCCATAGAAGTGATAATAACACCACCTTCTTGCTAAGGAGCTTGTGAATTAGAAACATCTGACAAGCCTCTTGCAGGAAAAATCCCTCCCCTTGTCTTCTCCCAACTAGCCCACCACTATGACCACAATCCTGTGAGTAACCCACCTATCGGCCTTCTGTCCATCACCTGTGCTTACCCGCCCCGTCTTGATGATGTGGAGCAGATCACCACCCAATCACCTTAATGACTGTCCCACATCAAAGGGAAGGATGAAAAGAACTCAACCATGTGCAACCGGCCGCCATTGCCAGGCCATTGTGGCCATTGCCTTGCTAAGCTATGGTGTGGCCCTGTGCTCTTCGAGCGATGACCAGGACATGTTTCCTGGCTTTGGCCCCCTCTCCCACCTTGGGGAAGTGAATCTCCTCTTTCTTTCTCGCTAATTTAGTCTTAAATAAACTATATTTTCAGATGAAATTTCTGTGCAATTCTTTGCATCTTTCATGTGGCACCAGTTCGTGCACCAGTAGGCATCCACTCCCAGTAGGCCTGACCTGACATTCTGAAAGCCCCACTGGAAGCGTGACCTAACTACAAAGTTTGAATTTTTTGTCAAAACGTGGTTGGATACCTCTTTGGGTATCTGTTGCTTGGATGTGTGTCCTCCACCTCAGTCTCACTGATCTTGTCTTCTTCTCCTTACTCCCTGGCTTTCTCTGGATGCTAGGATGCCTATGTTGGAGAAGCCTAGATATTGTCTTTTCTACTTTTTTAGGCATTTGTTTCAATCTCCTTTTCTAGGCTGCTTCACATTGACTATCCTTCTGTTTTCCTGGTTATGTTTTTCTGCCATATTGCCTTCTTGGTCCCTAATTACTGCTGTGGTATTCCTTACCCTGTCTCTATAACAACTTTAATCCAAGACTGAGCCTATTAGATCAAAGCCTGTTCAAGATGAAGCTGAGCCTGGCAAAGTGACCCAATCAATCCCTCTTTATTAAGTGAAAACAAAGTAATGCAGACATTTTTACTACAGAAATGAACACAAGGAAAAGAAGGAAAATCAAAGCCAAAATTCAGGTCAATTACTGGCTTTCAAAAACACCCTCAAGTTTTGCACACTTTGTCCGACCCAGCACTTCTCCCCAGGGTGAGGGCCCTTTAAATTTAACAAGCTGGCCTTGGGCCAAAGATATCCCATTAATCTAATTAACTCTACTTGTTCAACTCTAATCTTTTATTCTCACTTTTGTGTACTCCACTTTGTTCCTTATTAGGGCATTGCTCAATTTTCTGATGTGTGTTTGATATGATAGTCTATCCCTTTAGAAAGATCCTGTCTACATTTTGCTTCTCTCCGGTTTATACTGGTTTCTAGTATCTGGATTCCTGGAATTTTTCTAACTATTGTTTAGTTTTAATGTCTGTGTAAGTCACAGCCTCTGGTCTTGAATTCTCACCCCTGAGAGGGCAGTGAGGTGCTCTTCAAATGACCCCTCTCTTCTAATAACAGTCTGTGCAATTTCGTCTTTCCAGCTCGGTTAGCTGTGGGAGGCTAACAAATAGGCAGGCACCTCTGTCATGAAATGTACATTTTAGTGGGCATGAATGAAGAATAAACAAGTAAAATACATGATATGTTAGACACTGATGACGACTAAGAGGAAAAACAAGAAAGTTGGGAAAGGGAATAGGGAATAGGGAAGAACACATTTGATCAAGGTTGTGTCTTTTAAAAATCTTAATTGACGTTTATTTGTGATGCTAGCGTTGGGCAACACCTCATTCTACAAAATAGAATGAGAGTTCTGATGAGCCGAGCAGAAGAAGCTGGTCTTACAGACAGAAAAGAGCTGTGGAAAGCAGAAACAGAAAAAAAGCAGGTGGGTCATTTCAAAGCTACTTGTCTCATGAAGGAGGCAGAAATTTCTTATTGTGCTGGCTGAAATGGGCATGTTTGGGAATTTGGCTATGAGAGCTCGGTCTCCTGACATCTCAGAAGATCAGAAAAAGATCTTCATGGCTTGGTGGCATAGAACTTTAGCCTAAGTAACTCCATTTTGGTTGGGAGCAGCAGCTCATGCCTGTCATCCCAGGGTTTTGGGCAGCTGAGGCAAGAGCAATGCCTGAGCCCTGGAGTTTGAGACCTGCCTGGGCCATCTGGCCTTTTCTCTACAATAAAATAAAAAAATTAGCTGGGTGTGGTGGTGCACGCCTGTAGTCCCAGCTACTTGGAGGCTAAGGCTGAAAGATTTCCAAACTAATGGCCTCCTATAAACTTTACTTAACAGTTCCCCCTTTTGGTTGTGCTCTCACCCAGGTAAAATTTACGGCATCAGTGGTATTCTTTTTTTTTGGGTTGGAGTCTCACTCCGTCGCCCAGACTGGAGTGCAGTGGCTGCTCCCGGCCACTGCAGTCTCGACCCACTGGGCTCCGGCGATCCTTCCGCCTCAGCCTTCCAAGTAGCTGGAACTGCAGGTGCACGCTACCACACCTGGCTAATTTTTTGATTTATTGTAGAGATGAGGTCTCGCCAAGTTGCCCGGGTGGGTCTCGAACCCGCAGGCTCAGGCAATCCACTCCCAAAGCGCGGGATTACAGGCTGAGTCAATCGAGCCCGGCATCAGTGGTATTCGTAGTTACCATCATTTTGGGTTTCAGTCTCAACCTATCATTCATAGGTTCATTAAGGATACTGCTGTTACGACTATCAGGAGGATAATATCAAGAATTTGGAGTGTGTCCCTAGCCAGGGTCCTCATGAATCAAATGAACGAAAATCAAGTAGATCAAAGAATGAGCCAGATGGGAAACCTACCCATTTTAGCTCAGCAGTCGTTTTCTTCTACTTATCCATGTGCAGCAAGAAATGTTAGCAACGGCACAGATTCCTTCCTGTTCAGCTAGTCGGTTGCAATTCTATTATCTAACATTCCCTGACTGGGTTGGGCATGACAAATCCAGTGTTTTGTCAGGTTATTCATAGAGGCTACTGATTGTAAAATTCCAACTACAGCATTATCCTGCCAAGAGAAAAAGGTGGACAGGGCAAGAAAAACTTAAGAGGGGTAAGAATCTCATTGTGATAGGGGATCTTGTTCTGATGTCTTGGGAAAAGCCATATGCAGCATGAAGTTATCAGTTTCTCATCCTGGTTTGCACTTTTAATGTCTCTGGTCATGGCACCGGGCATTTTGATGAACTCTCTGCGTAGCCTACAGCTCCTGTTATCAGTGGGAGACCTGTAGCCACAGACTGAAGGAAACTAGAAAAATTCAGGATCCAGTTCAGTCCACAGGTAGAGGATGACAACTTGGAAACCATGAACAGGGTTACAATCTAATAACATGTATACTATAATTTTTCTTTTGAAGCACAGTTTTCTCTTGACTGTAACCTCTGTTTCTACCAAAGATAATCAAAGTAAGACTAAATTGTTTAAGCCTCATCAGACTTGACCTGATTATTTACACAAGTACAGCAAGCATGGTGATAGACCACAAAGGCTTTTTCAAAAATTTTTAATTAACATTTATTGACATATATACTATTAAACGAATCAGGACCAGGCGCAGTGGCTCATGCCTATAATCCCCACACTTTAGGTGGCGGAGGCAAGAGGATTCCCTGAGCCTAGGAGTTTGAGACTAGCCTGGACATCTTGGTGGGACCTCATTTTTTACAATAAATAAAAAGAAAAAAAAAATAGTGAGGGTGATGGCACATGCCTGTGGTTCCAGCTTCCTGGAAGGCTGAGGCAGAAGTTGATCCAACTCCAGAAGTTGATCCAACTCTAGCCTGGGTGACAGTGATACTCTGACTTAAAACAACAACACTAGTTAAGCCTTTCATTATATATAATAAATGCATATTTGTTAAAATTTATTAATTTTTTAAATGAAAACATTTTAAAAACTGCCCTAAATTCTTCAAGTAGGCTTTTTAAAAAGTTTGCTTTGCTGGAACCCATCTTATTATTTGTCGGTTTATGCAGTCTCATGTAATTAATGAATTCTTGTTCTGCTTATCTTGGTTAGCAGTTTCACAAACCCATCAGTTTCTTCATTAACATTCTGGAAATTCTTACCCAGTCCAGTCGTATAATCTTAAAGTCACCAGAAAGTCATACCTGTCAGAGTTCTTTCCATAAATTTCCTTGAAGACATAACAGTTTAGGATTACAGTTGCTTGCAAAAACTTTCAGAAAACATTAGAATAAAGCAATTGCTGTTGTTCCCCTGATTCCCTCATCTTTGGTTTTGTTTTCTGGGATTTCAGTTATGTGCAGTCAACCATGGTTCAAAATAGGTGAGTATTTAGTACAACAAGATAGATAGAGATAGAGAGAGAGAGACATCACATTCTCAAAACTTTTATTACGGTATATTGTTCTAATTTATTGGTTATTGTTATTCATCTCTTACTGTGTCTACTTTATAAATTAAATTTTATTATGAGTATTTATATATATAAAAATAGTATGTATAGGATTCAGTACAATCTACAATTTCAGGCATATACTAGGGCTCTTGGAACATATATGAGTCTCTTTGGATAAGGAGAGAACTATTGCAACTGTGGACAAGACTTAAAATGGCCACGATTAAAGATCTGATGAGAGTTTTTTATAATAACAGTACAACTGAAAAGGAAGTTTGGTTGGCTCTGTGTCCTACGACTTTGTAACACAATAACCAGAATTATAGCTGATAACATTTCAGATTTTTAGGAATCTTATAGAATATTTTTGAGCACTCACATCGATAACATACCCACAAATATAACTTAAAGAAGATTTATCAGAATTTTTTTTCCTTTTCCTTTATTTTCAGAGATGGGGTCTTGCTCTGTCACCCAGGCTGGAGTGCAGTGGTGTGGTCATAGGTCACTGCAGCCTTGTGCTCCTGAGCTCAAGTGATCTTCCTGCATCAGGCTTCCAAGTAGCTGGAACTACAAGTGCGTTGCTTTTTTTTTCTTTTTGGCAATGCTTCCCCTATAATTTAACATAGCAAATAAGCCTGATTAGTTTAAAATCTCTTTTGTAAGGTGAGATACGCAACAAGGTTCTTCAGGGGCTCAGCTTGAAAATCCCAAAGTTAATTTGAGGTAAAAAACACTTACGTTAGAATTTCATTTTGTGGAGTTTGTAAAAATATAAGCAAATTTTAAAGGACTTATTATAGTTACCTGTTTGATCACAGTGACAATATTAAATTTTAAAGGCGAATGTAGTTGTGAACAAAAACTCAGTTTTTTTAATATAGAGAAGACTCACCTTTTGAATAAAAAAATCAAAGATCTAATAAAAGCACAAAGCACAAAAAATTCTCTTGATAAAACATAAAATCTTTGCTGCCCAAGTCAATGACGTAAAAGATGAAGAAAAATCTTTCACTGTTTCCTATTAAGAGCAGATCAATATTCCAAGAAATTGTTTTAACAGACAGAACCAAATTCTAGTTTTGCGTTTGTGTACTTTTAATATTAATGCTTAATTTTTCGAAAATCTTATAAACAATTCTTTTTTAAGCTTACCCAGCTTTATCACACATAAAATTCCTTGCACAAGATTCATCTTCCACCAGCCATTTATAACTTTCTTATCCATTCAGTTTTTGTCCTATAATTTTCCTCTTTCTCATCTTGGAAGAACCATGTTATTTTAGGGCAAAAATTACTCCGTTTTTCCTTAACTAAAACACAACTTCATATTTTATAACTTATTTTGTAAAACATGCCTTACTTCCCTTACACCCAGAGTTATTTTTCTTCTTATTTCTAGTTTTTATTTTATTTTATCATATTTTTATAGATAGAGACAGGGTCTTGCTATACTAGCTAGAATGATCAAGCTCCAGATTTCAAGCAGTCCTCCTGTCTCAGCATTCCAAAGTGCTGGGATAATAGACATGAGCTACTGTCCCTGGCCTTGTTTCTAGTTTATTTTATTTTTTTGAGTTGGAGTCTCACTCTGTCGCCCAGGCTGGAGTACAGTGGCACACTCATGACCACCGCAGCCTCGACCTGCTGGACTCAGGTGATCTTTCCGCCTCAGCTTTCCAAGTAGCCGGAGCTACAGGTGCGCTACCATGTCCAGCTTATTTTTTGATTTATTGCAGAGATGAGGTCTCGCCAAGTTGCCCAGGCTGGTCTCGAACCCCTGGGCTTAGGCAATCCTCTCGCCTCTGCCACCCAAAGTGCTGGAATTACAGGCTTGAGCCACCCTGCCCAGCCTGTTTCTAGTTTTAATTATCATATGTTAATTATAATTTTTAACCCTTTTTTCCTTCTCAATTTCCTTTTCCCAATTTTTAACACGTAGTAACCCTAATTTCTAGTGAAAACCCAGGAATTAAAGCAATTTTGAATTTTCATGTACTAACATTTTAATATACATTTTATAATTTAAGATGCCAAAATACAAAAAACTTTAAATTTATATTCACTAGTTAATGTTTTGGTATTTTAGCTTATTTAGAATGACTCAGACATTTCATAAATATTGATTACTTAATCTACCATAATATAGTTTTAAGATTTCAAGTTACTAAACAGATTTTTTTAAACGATGACAAGTTCATTTACAAACCTTTATCTCGGCCGGGCTCGGTGGCTCAGCCTGTAATCCCAGCACTTTGGGAGGCCCAGGCGAGTGGACTGCCTGAGTTCACGTGTTCGAGACCAGCCCGGGCAACTTGGTGCGACTTCGGCTCTACAATAAATCAAAAATTAGCCAGGGGTGGTAGTGCACATCTGTAATTCCGGCTACTTGGAAGGCTGAGGTGGAAGGGTCACCTGAGCCCGCAGGTTGACTCTGGGATGGCCGTGAGTGTGCCACTGCACTCTAGCCTGGGCGACAGAGTGAGACTCCAACTCAAAACAAAACAAAACAAAACAAAAAACTTTTATCTCATTTATATTCACCTAATTTACTCAATTCTTAGCAATTATGCTTAAATTGCTTCTTTAAAAAGTTTTTTTTGCATTAAAGATGTGGGGTACAATTCGGGGTAAACTGCTTCGTAAACTAGATAGAAAGGATTTATAGTTGTATGGTTTTATACATCAAGGAGATAACAAGTTTGTATTATATTAAATTGAGGTAAAATGTATGCTTGCATTGTAAATGCTGACAGTTCTTTTTTATTTTATTTTATTTTTCATTTTTAGAGATAGGGTCTCACTCTAGCTTAGGCAGGAGTGCGGTGGTGTGATCATAGCTCACCGCAGCTGCAAACTTCTGGGCTCAAGCGATCCTCTCGCCTCAGCCTCCTGTGTAGCTAGGACCACAGGCATGCATCACCACAACTGGCTAATTTATATCTTGTATTTTTTGTAGAGACAGAGCCTTGTTATGTTGCCCAGGCTGCTCTCAAACTCCTGGCCTCAAGCAATCTTCCTGCCCTGGCCTCCCAAAGTGTGAAACCACCTATAAAAAATTAATATTGAGTCACAGAATAAAAGATAGACCATGGTTAGAAATTAACAAATATGCTGCTTCTAAGTTTGCTTTCATCCCAATAAGGACAATTACCTTCATGTTCTTACCCCTGGGAAGGAGGAAATCCGCCCCACAAACCTGACTGCTTGACAAGACAAGAAGCCAAGAAGCTGAAACACAAAAGCATTTTCAATTTCCAGGGATCACACTTCCTCCCACACCTTCCTCCTAAGGCTACCTTCATAATGGCTCAGGTGATATGGTACCTGATGGTCATGGCACTTGTCTCACTGACAGCATCCATGGTAAAATCTAAGAATGGTGTTTAAGATCTTCTTCAGATTTTGTGCTCTGATGAACCCCAATCTCCCAACCAGAACACCAGGAAGCTGGATTAATCGTCCATGAGGGCATCTCTCAGAAATTGTCTTTACAACAGGAAGACAGTTTCCACCCCTTAATGTCAGCGGCCCCGCCCCTTTTCTTACTGTTTTCCCTTAAAAAACCCTATCCTCTGAATTCTCGGAGAGGTGGATTTGAGAAATTTCTCCCATCCTCCCTGCTCCTGTGCTTTGCGATTTTAAACTCTTTCTTTATTGTAATGGCTGCAAAGGTTTTGTTTTTTTCTGGGCAGCAGGCATAAGAACCTGGTTTCACTTGTAGCAAGTGCTGGGATTTTAGGTGTGAGCTCCTGTTCCTGACCCACATGCTGACAATTCTGCAAACACTTTTATTTTTATTTTACCAGCACTAAAAACTGGCTTGACTTACTGAGGATGATCTCAGATCACACAAACTAAAAGCATTTGAGTTAGTTTCTATTTTTCTGAGCAAATATTTGATTTAAGCATCTTTATTTTATTTTATTTTTTGATTTGGAGTCTCACTCTGTCATCCAGGCTGGAGTGCAGTGGCACACCCATGGTCACTGCAGCCACAACCTGCTGCGCTCAGGCGATCCTTCCACCTTAGCCTTCCAAGTAGCTGGAACTACAGGTGTGTGCCACCACGCCTGGCTAATTTTTTTTATTGATTGTAGAGACAAGGTCTTGCCATGCAGCCCAGGCTGGTCTGGAACTCATGAGCTTAGACAGTCCTCTTGCCTCTGCCTCCCAGAGTGCTGGGATTACAGGTGTGAACCCAGCTAGCATCTTTATTTTATCTTTAAGTCAGTTAAATAGAAGTCTTCATAAATTTTGGCAATGTCATTTGAGGTATAAAAATATCACACATAAGCAAAATACACACATAAATAAAAATACAGACAGAAGCAGATCTTACAGCTTTCATTAACATTTTTTATTTACCAGGTTTCCAAATAGTTTCTCTCTTCCTTTCAGATGATTAATCTTTTAATTGTCTGTTCCATTGCCAAGCAATTATTAGCCAGGCAACCCTAAATTTTACTTCCAAAAGAGATGACTTTTAGGTTAAACAAGGTAGAAAATTTACATCTCAAAGGCACAGAGCTTAAATACCATTATCTGCTTGTACAAAGAAAGATGTAAGTAGAAAGCCTAGCTAAGACAAAATTGTCAAAGGTGAGACTTGACTTGTAAATGCAAGCCAATGCCTTCTCCATTGTAAGTTTCTAGTGATTTTTAGTTCTCCCTTTGTTCCTGGTGTACAAAGGCAGACACCTTACAAATAGAGATTTCCTTTATAGATATAAATTTCTTACAAAGACTTTCAAAATAGTCAGCTTAATGCCCAGAAAGGAGTATTTTGGACACTGATTTAGTTTGATAGGTAATCTTTTCAATTTAGTTTTGTTTCTTAACTACATTATTGACTCCAGGGCAAAGAAATAATTCTCTATGTCTAGACTCAGCATGAATAGCTTTGAAAAAGAAACAAACCCACTTGACTTGACCTTTATAAATACTTTATTTGGCATTCTTTCAGCCCTCAGGGTGGATAGTAACCAAGAGAAAAGTTGGAAGATTCGATTTTTCTTATTAATTAATCACTTAAACTTTTCATTTGTGTTTTTTAGTCTTTTAAAAGAGGCAAAATTTTTTGAAATCTTTAAAGAAGTTTCTGCACATTAATATGCATTCCTGGTTGTGCCTAATTCAGGAACCCTCATTTTTAAATGCACTTTTAAAAGTGCTGTATTGTTAAACGATCATCATAATTCTAAATTATTTTTAGTAAGATGTCACCATTTTTGTAAGTATTTGCAACTTCTGGGAGCTAATATGTATACATGTAAGAGGCAGGCATAGACAGAACACACAGTTCTTTCAAAAATAATGATCTTATTTTTATGTTGAATTTTGACTCTCTTAGAGTTGAAATAAAAGTCTGAGAGGGAAATGCTACAGGGTTGAGTTGTGTAATGAGTTCACAGTGTACCTTGTTACACAGACTTTCTGTAGACTGATGGATGACATAATGTCAACTAGCCTATTCTCTCACCAGCTTATCCTTTCACGGGAGTCTTATTTTTCAGTGCCAAGCACTCCGGTAGCTCTGAGGTCCCTGACCTGTGGCCAGCAGTCAAGTTGTGGTTTTGGCTCTGAGATCTCCTCAACCAACTTAGCCAATGACTTTCCAGTTTCCATCTGACTTAGACACCGAGGTCTCCCATATATGAGTGTGCAAGAGAAAGAAAAAAAGAGGATAGACCAAATACCTACAAGTTCTGAGCTGAATCTTACCCTCTGCAATAATGGCCTCTGACTTTAACCACTGTCAGTTACTTTTGAAACTGTGGCTCTTGCTAGTAACTCATTAGCTGCCACACACCCAAAGGTCAAGTGCCTTCTCAGAGCACAGACTAACCCTTGCTACTCCAAGGACAAGTGCTCTCTTACAGCACTAACCAACCCTGGATTCAAGAGCCAATAGGATTGGGGGCTCAGTGCCAAAAGAGTAGTCCACCCTCAGAGGAATGTGCTTACAATCCTTGGGGCTCCATGAGGAAGACGAGGGCCTCAGAATGGGTCAGTGGCACTTCTCCTGCCTTCCTCAAGGGGTCTTGGGATTCTTCAGCCATCCTCTTCAGGTCCCTTTACGTGGCCACCCGAATTGTCAAAAGACAGATTGCAACACATTTAGTTTAAAGATATTAATTGACTTTAATTTGTGCTTCTAGAATTGGGTAACGCCTCATTCTATAAGACAGAATAAGAGTTCTGATGGTGAGTGAACCCAAGTCCAGCTGTTCATTGCCCGAAAGCCAAACTTGGGACATGGGAGTTGGTGGAAGGAAGGATAGGTTTTATGCAAGAGCTGGCAACTTGAGGAGGTGGCAGGCTAAAGCTACAAAAAAGATCACCTCAAGTTGTCAGGCTGGTTAGAAGCTTCTTGAAGAGAAACTTGGTATGGGAAATGTAAGCGTGGCACAGGGTGCAAGTCTGCACATCTTGTTCTGATGGCTCATCTTGGGTGGTGGTCCTCCGAAAGGTCTGGCTGGTGTTATCTGGGCTGTAGTCAGGTTATAGGTTACCTGTCTTGTGACTCTCCCCAAGTAGAAGGGTCTCTCGATCAGGACTCCATTCCTGGTCTGTCTTTTTTTTTTTTTTTTTTGAGTTGGAGTCTCACTCTGTTGCCCAGACTGAAGTGCAGTGGCCACTCCCGGCCACTGCAGCCTCGACCTGCCGGGCTCCGGCGATCCTTCCGCCTCAGCCTTCCGAGTAGCCGGAATTACAGGCATGCGCTACCACACTCAGCTGATTTTTTGATTGTAGAGATGAGATCTTGCTGCCCAGGCGGGTCTCGATCCCGCGGGCTCAGGCAACCCACTCACCTCAGCCTCCCAAAGGCGCGGGATGATAGGCTGAGCCACTGAGCCCGGCTTCTGGTCTGTCTTAAGATTAGCTTCTGGAATACTGAAGCAAACATATGACCAGATAAGCAGGTATTATGGAGGACGAGAGTGGAAGGAACAAGGTAGGAGAAAGAGAAAAAAGTTAAAGCAAAAGAGTGGATAATGAAAATGTTTCAAAGCAGGGATTCCAAGTAACACGATGAGCTGAGCAGAAGAGGCTGGTTTCTGGAGACAGAAAAGAACTGCAGAAAGCAGAAATGGAAAACAAAAAGCAGATTAGTCATTTTTGTTTTTCGAGTTGGGGTCTCATCCTGTTGCTCAGGGTGCTCAAGGGCTCACCGCAGCCTCAATCTCCTGGACTCAGGAGATCCTTCTGCCTCAGCCTCTTGAGTAGCTGGACTACAAACGCGTACCACCATACCCGGCTAATTAAAAAATTTTTTTGTGGAGATGAGGTCTCACTGTGTTGCCTAGGCTGGTCTCAAGCTCCTAGGCTCAACAAATACTCCTGCCTTGACCTCGCAAAGTGTTGGGATTACAGGCATGAGTCACCACACCTGACCTGGATTGGTCATTTCAAAGTTACTTTTCTTGTAAAGGTTAAAGCAGAGGAGTCTTCCTTATCATGCTGGTCTGCTTAGGGATTTGGTGATTATGTCTCTCTCTCTCTCGATTTCTCGGAAGGTCAGATAAAGATCTTTGTGGCTTGGTGGCATGGGACTTCAGCATAAGTAACCCCATTTTAATTTGGTCTGTTGGGCCAAGCTCTGGAGCTCGGTCTAAACCAATGGCCTCCTATACATTTGATTTAACAGCATTTTAACTTGTATTATCTCATCTTGTCCATAAACAGTCACTGAAGGAGAGAGAATAATTTATGCAAGGTCATACAGCATTGGAGAAGATTTTGAACTCAGGTCTTTTGGATTCCAGAGCCTGTGATTTCCAGCACTGCACCTTTCTTCTCAACCTTGCTTGCTCATATGATACTTGTTATGCAGATTTCTAGGCCTCTTTCTTAGAGATTCTGGATTAGTGCTTTTTGTACAAAGCCCTGGAGTCTGTTATTTATTTATTTATTTATTTATTCTTCTCTGATTGAAGACTGTACAAATGGAATCTTTATTTTTTATTTTTATTTTTATTTTATTTTTTGAATTGGAGTCTCATTCTATCGCCCAGGCTAGAGTGCAGTGGCACACTCTGTCACGGCCACCCCGACGTCGACCTGCTGGGCTCTGCTGATCCTTCCGTCTTAGCCTTCCAAGTAGCTGGAACTACAGGCGCACTACCACACCTGCCTAATTTTTGATTTATTGGTCTCGCCAAGTTGCTCAGGCTGGTCTCGAGCCCTCGAGTTCAGGCAATCCACCTGCTTCGGTCTCCCAAAGTGCTCGGATTACAGACTGAGCCACCGAGCCCAGCTGGAATCTTTATATTTTTATCAAGATCCATAATTGAGTCTAGTGGGCAAATTTAGGATGTCCTGCTCTACACTGTGCTATCTCTCTAATGCTGGATAAGGAAAGCAGACTTTTCTTCATTCCTAATTTTCTGATGCTTATCAGTTCTAAGGAAGTGAAACTGAATTAGAGCACGTCATCTTATTTGAATTGAAAGGCAAACGTTTTTACTCAGTAACAAAAAGCTAACAAATATTTATAACTCTCCGATCCTTCTGCATGCACACATGATCAAGTGTCCATTATCCTTGAAGAAAAGCTGCCACCGTCTCTTCCGCCGGCCATTCCCAGCCAAGCTTCTTGAAACAGTCACCCACATTCATGGTCTTCAATTCTTCACTTCACTTGCATTTCTCAGTCCACTGTAGTTTGGCTTCTACTTTATTCCTTTCTCAGAAACTGTGCTCATCATCAGTTACTTCCTGGTTGGATTCATATACACTCTCACCTAACCCAAATTTCCTAGAACAAGCCCTAATTCCATTAAAGATCATCTGAAAAATTGCTTAAGCATTTTATCAGGAATGCCCATTTCTTCCCAGAAAGACGTTGTCGATTATATCGAGTAAAAAGGTCTATCCCAGACCAGGTTTAAAACAGTTTCTCTTTTGCAATGGTAGTTGATTTTGAAAAGCAAGAGATAATATGTGCAGTCCAAATAAATGATGAGAGAAAAGTTAAAACGAACATCTGGAAGGAAAGAACGTGGCCAGATGGATGGAGTCCAGCAGGAAGAGTGAGCAGAGTGGGAGGGACAACGTGACTCCACCCCTGACTGGAACAGGATAAAAGTTTGTCGGTGAACATGTCAGTTTCAAGATGCTTTTTTAGTGACTTAAAGTCTTGTTAAATTAAGTATACTTTAATAGATACAAAATTTCTGAGTCATTTCTAAATTAAAATACTGACACATTATTTACCAAGCATAAGTTTAAGCTTGCATACTTTGGCATATTGCTTTCTTTTGTTAAAGAGCAGCTAAATATATTTGGGTCTGTTAGTAAAGAAAGAATTTAACGAGGGAACATGTTTCTAAAAATTATGAAAACGATGTAAAACAAAGTTTGCTTACTCCCTGGATTTTCACTAAAAATTAAGATTAGTAGAATTAAAAAATTATAATTAACACATGGGAATTAACATAACTCATGTGATAAAAGCAAGATGTACTTTTGGTAAGTGAAGCTTACATAAAAGATGTGTTTTATTTATTTATTATTATTATTTTATTGCGTCAGGGTCTCACTCTGTTGCCCAGGCTGGAGTGCAGTGGCATGCTCATGGCTACTGCAGCCTCAACCTGCTGGGCTCAGGCGATCCTTCTGCCTCAGTCTTCCAAGTAGCTACAGGTGTGCACTGCCATGCTCAACTAATTTTTTTTTAAATTGTAGAAACGAGATCCTGTCAAGTTTCCCAAGCTGGTCTTGAACCCCTGGGCTCAAGCTATCCTCTCACCTCTGCCTCCCAAAATGCTGGGATTATAGGCATGAGCCACCATGCCCGGTGTTTTGGTTAAGAAAACAAGAAAAAGGTAATTTTTGTGCTAATGTAGAATGATTGACTAGTCCAAAATGTGAAAGAGAAAAGATTGTAGAAGGGTTGTGGAAGATGAATCTTACAAAATAAATTTTATATATTGTCATGTTGGCTAAAGTTAGAAGGGAATTATTTATGTTTTTCCAAAATTAAGCATTAATTTTAAAACAAGGTTATTCTTGGAGAGTTGAACTGCTCTTAATAGGAAAAATGAAGGGCTTTTCTTTACCTTTTACATTATTTGTCTAGGGAACAAAAATTCTGTTTTATCAAGATAATTTCCTTTTTTTTTTTTGAGTTGGGGTCTCACTCAGTCACCCAGACTGGAGTGCAGTGGCCGCTCCCAGCCACTGCAGCCTCGACCTGCTGGGCTCCGGCGATCCTTCCGCCTCAGCCTTCCACGTAGCTGGAACTACAGGCGCGCGCTACCACGCCCGGCTCATTTTTGATTTGTTGTAGAGATGAGGGCTCGTCAAGTTGCCCAGGCGGGTCTCGAACCCGTGGGCTCAGGCAATCTACTCGCCTCGGCCTCCCAAAGTGCTGGAATAACAGGCTGAGCCACCGAGCCCGGCAATAATTTCTTATGTTTCATGTCTTTACCAGGGCTTTGGTTATTTAAGAAAAATAGAGTCCTCTCTGTTTTTAAATCTTACTTATTTTCTTTTTAGTTTCCACATATAGCTCTGAGAGTTCTCTCTATTAAAGAACTAAAGTTTTTCTACAACTGTGCAATTTTTTTTGCAACTATATAACTCTGTGTTTGTCTTTTAAAGTCTTTTAATGATCATTCCGGTTACATTTATTACTACAATTTCACAGTGACTTGTGATCCTGTTTTGATCAAGTGTTTTAAACATTGAATATTTTTGACAAATGTTCCTAGATCAAATTCTTCAGTATTTTCCCTGACCTTGAATTCACTTTGGGATTTTTTAGTTAGACCCTTAAAAAGCCACAGATGATGTATCTGTCATTTTTGAAGGAGAGGTATTAAACTAAATAGGATCCAGGCATGGTGGCTTATGCCTATAATCCCAGCACTTTGGGAGGCAGAGGTGAGAGGATTACCTGAGCCCACGGGTTTGAGACCAGCCTGAGCAATTTGGCAAGATCTTGTCAAAACCAGGCATGGTGGTGCACACCTGTAGTTCCAGCTACTTGGAAGCCTGAGGAAGAAGGATCGCCTGAGCCCAGCAGCTCGAGGCTGTGATGACTGTCAGTGTGCCACTGCGTTTCAGCCTGGGCGACAGAGTGAGACTCCAATTCAGAACAAACAAAAAACAAAAACGAAATAAGCTTGCAGCCGTGAAAACGAATGAATCACGTCCTTTGTAGCAACGTGGATAGAGCTGGAGATCCTCATTCTGAAAATAAACTGACTCAGAAACAGAAAGCCAAACACCTCATGTTCTCACTCAGATGTGGGAGCTACATGGTCACAAAGATGGCAATAATAGACACCGGGGACATCAATAAAGGGAAAGAAAGGAGGAAACGGGGTTAGGATTCAGAAACTACCCATGGGGCACCATGTTCACTTTCTGGGGAATGGGCCACCAGACTCAATCTCCACCACCACACAATACATCCATGGAGCAAACACACACGTGTACCCCCGAATCTAAGATAAAAACGAAACAAACAAAACAATGTGTCTAGCCTTTGACCAAGCAATTCCTTCAGAATTTATTCTAGGAAAATGGTCACATTTGTGCAAAGGTGTATGTACAAAGATACTTATAACTACATTGTTTATAATAGAAAAAAGGAAATAACAGGGAACTGAAAGGCCCACAAAAAGGAACTGGTTATTGACAACCGGCACATCAATACAAGGGAATGCTATTAGGCAGAATGAGGTAGGCATATATTTATTAACTAGAAAGATATTTAGATATATCATTTTTAAAAAAGAAGAAAAAACGACAAAAGAACCCCCCAAAGTGTTATTTTATGTGTTAAATTTTATGGGAAATGTTGTCAAATAATAAATGATACAGTATTTTCTTTGTTATGTTTATGGGTGTATTATTAACATGAGTGTTCTAAAATATGTGTGAGATTTCTAGAAATAAGATCCGTTGCCAGTCATATTGCTTATTATGCTGAAATGTTGTATGCCACAGAAACAACCAAATTTCTTGTCAGTTGCTGATTATGATGAACTTTCATCAGATTTTAACCATGGTCATTCTAAGTCTTTGTCATCCACAGACAGTGGGTTCTGATTCTTCTCCAAAAGGATTGGTAATCAACTACAGTTCAAAATTGCTTCTTCTTCAAAAAGATTCATGGAAAGTAAGAATGGAAAGGACTTTGATAAAAACAGGTTTTTAATAGTCAAGATTATACCACTGAACTGGGTAAAAATTTTCATAATTCTTAATGGACTGATTGGTTTGTCAAACTGCTAATCCAACACCAAGCAGAGCAAGAATTGATTATATACCAAGGAAATACTCTGGCAGATTTTCATGCTAAGTAAGCTACTATTGAAATTATGAAAATACGCAACTTGAATGAACTCCATGATCCAAGTCAAATTACCTATGATAACCTATGTAATAAACAGTACTACACACCTTAATTGAAGTAACAAAACTGATATTTTTTTATTATAAAAATGTGGGGTACGATTCAGGGTTAGGGATACAAACGCTGATTATGCACGTACTCTTGCTGATGAGGTGTGCCCCTCCCCTAGCAGTTTCCCTTCACAGTGGCAAAAACATGGAACCGACCATGTTGCCCATCGAAGCTGGACTGGATGAAGAAAACTGACATTTAAGAGGCTACAAATCCAATGGTAAATGCGGACTCACGGAGAGCCTAAATGGCTGCTTGATCCTTCCTGTGGTCTTTTTTTGTTTTTGAGTTGGAGTCTCACTCTATTGCCCAGGCTAGAGTACAGTGGCATTCTCATGGCCACTGCAGCCTCTACTTGCCGGGCTCAGGTGATCCTTCTGCCTCAGCCTTCCAAGTAGCTGGAACTACAGGCGCGTGCCACCACTCCTGGCTAATTTTCTGATTTATTGTAGAGATGAGGTCTCGCCAAGTTGCCCAGGCTGGTCTTGAATCCCTGGGCTCGGGCAATCCTCTCGCCTCCGCCTCCCAAAGCGCTGGGATGACAGGCGTGAGCCACCGCGCCCGGCCTTCCTGAGTTCTTAAAAAAATTTCCATTATTAAAAGTTCTACACTCCGTGACTTCATAATGAAAGATTTGCAATGATCCAAATTATGAAAAAATATTGATGTTATGACTGTTCTAAAATTGCTAAAATGATTTATGACCAGTCTTTGGTTTGGCAGACCCATAATCCTGGGAAGATAGTAAAAACTTCAGGTACATTTCTGGTACCTGATGGGCCTTTTGAGGTACTCATGGAGGTATTTTATGCATTGCCATTTTCAGAGCATGTTTTCTGGTTGTATGGAAGCTTTCCCAGACAGGAAGGTCGATGCTATGACATTAGCTAAAAGGTCGTTGAAAGTGTGTTTCTTTAGTGGGGCATCTCTGGAGAAATCTCCAGTGATAGAGGTACTTGTTTCACTGAAAAAGTTGTAAAATAGTTAAATACAGGATTACAAATACAATGACTTTAGGTAAAGCTAACTGGATTGATTGGATTGCCTTGGTTAAAGATATTGCAGACTGATTGCAATCAGATCCACTCCCACTGGAAAAAATAAGTTGAACATAAGTCTCCTAAATTTTGGTCAGATTCTCATACAGGTGAGAATCTGACCCGGATGGGGAAATTGTTAAGCAATATTATGGGAGCTCATTGTTTTGTGTTGAGCTCTTGCACTGTGCCCCAACAGATCAGATCAAACCAAAATGGAGTTACTCATGCCAAATGTTCCATAATCAAACTGAAACTTTAAGGAATCACATAAATCTCAAAGCAGTTTTATCCTCCTGAAAACAAGAGATTTTGGTCTACCTGAGTCCGCATAATAAGGAAGTCCCCTTTCCTTTAACCCTTTCAGAAGTGAACTGAGGTGTTTTCTGTCTTGACTCCACCTTACAAATCCCACTGTTCTGTTACTTCCCAGTGAGACTGGAGACCAAATAAAACCATTTACAATGGTGGTAGAGAGTGACATCAATGTCCAAAGTTTTGGTCAATTTCTCAAAGTTGAGAAGTTGACCAAAAGGATAGATTTGTTAAATTGAATTATGTTTGTCCTAAAGTTGCCTCTGTGCATATTTTAAGTTTGTTTTAAAGGTTTCTCCACACACAGTGAACTGTAACATAACTTGATGCTACAGACTGTAACCTACTCTTGTAAAAAGTAGAACTCTCAGACAATCATAGCAGTTGAGTTTCAATCACAGGTGGCCACCTGTTCAAATCAGGTAGAATTAAGTTGAATGCTGAGCTCTAGTTAGTCAAGCAGACTCTGTACCTCGCTTCTGTTTTCTGTATGCCATTTACTTTTTCTCCGGCTGCAAATGAAACCTGAACATGTGGTGGGAGGCAGAGCATTGTGAACCCTTTTGGTCCAGATTGCTGCCTGATTCTAGAATACAAATAAAAGCCATTTAAGATCTACAAAATTAGCTCTGTTGTAATTTTATCTTTTAACAAATCTCATGGAGTGCAAACTAGAAAAATTATAAATGAAAACTTGCAAATTAATGTGATTGTTACTGAGGCACCTGATTCAAGATAAAATTCAAGGGAAGAACAAAAGAAGCACATGGTAGTTGCTCAAAAATTTTATAATAAATGTAATTCAGAGAAATATTGGCCATTTACAGTAATTCGAACTCATTATATTAATCATATTTTGGTAATTAAAAATAGTTTAAAAAATGAGGTAGAAGTCCTTTTTATCTGATGTTATAGCTGGTCTTGTCATGAAAAACTATGCTCAGGCTTACAGATAAGTCATTTGGGTTTACTTAAAATGACTGTGGTCTCCTGGTCTCAAGAGATCCTCCTGCCTCAGCCTCTTGAGTAACTGGGACTACGTGCATGTGTCACCACACTTGGCTAACGCATAAACCTTTTATACCAAACACTGAAGTCAGCAATGTAAGAGCAGTGTACTTTTAGAGGTTAAAAGTTTATACAAGCTGGGCTCGGTGGTTCAGCCTGTAATCCCGTGCCTTGGGAGGCTGAGGTGAATGGATTGCCTGAGCCCGCGGGTTCGAGACCCGCCTGGGCAACTTGGTGAGACCTCATCTCTACAATAAATCAAAAAATTACCCGGGTGTGGTAGTGCATGCCTGTAGTTCCGGCTACTTGGAAGGCTGAGGTGGAAAGATCGCCGGAGCCCGGCAGGTCGAGGTTGCAGTGGCCGGGAGCGGCCACTGCACTCTAGTCTGGGTGACAGAGTGAGGCTCCAACTCAAAAAAAAAAAAAAAAAAAGTTTATACAAATATTCCCAGGTTTCAGTGCCAGATGTTATGGTTTGATTTTTAACCAAAGACTGATTTCTCGTATTTCAGGTCACCATAGACCCCAATTCATTTTAGAATCATCCATATAAACATTCTGTACAAATTTTGATGTAAATATGCATGTATATAAAATATGAGAAGCTAAGAGAAAAAACTACTCTTCAGCGTTAAAGCAGAGAATCTTTCAAAAGGAAATGTGCACCTAAAATATTTTACTTTAGTATAAAATAGATGAGTATTATATTAATCTTTTGATGCTGGGTGAAAGCTTTATTTATTTACTATTTGATTTAATTTTATCTTATTTAAGGTGTGGGGTACAAGCTAGGATTAGGTAGATAAGTGATTTACGTACAGGTGAAGTGTGGGCCTCCCACTGGTTTAGGATTAAGTGCCCTTATTGATGTTACATGCTTCCCACCCCCAACTCCTCTGGCTGTATCCTGCTACTGCCAATCCCTTTCTTGTAGTATTATGATAAGTGTTCAGGGTCCACTTATGAGTGAGAACACGTGGTACTCAGTTCTTTGTTTCTGTGATAGATCACTGAGTATGATAAACTCGAAATCCATCCAAGTTGTTGCAAAGTTGAAGGCTTTTATTAAAACTCATTTTTAAGTAGTCTGTTAATGTGGTGATGCTTGTGAGTTTAGAATTTTTCTAGGTTTTGTGACTTCTATTCACTGTTTCTTTTTTTTTTCTTTCTTTTTTTTTTTTTTTAGTTGGAGTCTCACTCTGTCACCCAGACTGGAGTGCAGTGGCCGCTCCGGCCACCGCAGCCTCGACCAGCCGGGCTCTGGTGATCCTTCCGCCTCAGCCTTCCAAGTAGCTGGAACTACAGGCGTGCACCACCACGCCTGGCTAGTTATTTATTTATTTATTGTAGAGATGAGGTCTTGCCAAGTTGCCCAGGTGGGTCTCGAACCCGCGGGCTCAGGCCATTCACTCACCTCAGCCTCCCAAAGCGCGGGATTACAGGCTGAGCCACCAAGCCCGGCTTATTCACTGTTTCTTATAGTTTTCTTGCCTGTGTACAATTTCAAAAAAGTTTCCCCCAATTCCATTTTCTGAAGTCATTCCAAAGAATCCAACCTTGTTTCCTTTGACATTTTCTTTCTCTTTCAATGAGTCATTATTTTGTATATTATTTAAGTTAGTTACATAAATTCAACACAAGTACAAATGACATAAGTAGTTCAGGATCAAACAATTGATGCCTGGAAGGCAGATACCTCACCCAGTGGGAACCGGGAAGTGGAAGCACACCAGAGCCTCCTTGCTTGGTTTGAAGACTTCCTCGCGACTGGGGAGTCTATGATTCAAAGCAGAAGAGGAGATCATTTGCTAGATAGTTAAGTGGTGGTCAGTTGGAAGAACCTCTATTTTACTAAATTTTGGTTTGAGCTACCAGAAGCAATAAAAGGAACAGCACTTTAGTGTGAACTATTCATATTGTCTACTAACATTAACCAAGTTCTTCAGGTACTTGTCCTTACCTCACTTAAATGTATGAATACAAATTGGCTTAGCAATAAAGGACATCTGTGCTTGCAAAATGATTTGGTTCAAATGATCTCATATGCAGCTGAAAAATATTTACAAATTAATTTAAAATGTCTGTTCCATCACAAGAGGGCACTCATGCCCCATTCTTTAAAGCAACTGTCGTTTCAGGCATTGATTCTAGAGGAATTAACACTGAAATAAAATTTAGAGTTATAAATTGAATTTCAGGTTCAGTAAACTGCTTATTAACTGACAGAACTGGGGATTGGTGGTTCTGTTTATGCGAATAAAGAAGTTAATGTATTAATGCCATAAAAGGATTTTCACAGACAGAATATAAAAATATGCAAAATTTGCTATGATACACAATATTTCATTTTTGATGAGTCATTCCAAGCTCGACATTAATTTAAAATGTAACGATCATTTCATTGATTATGGAATTATTGAAATGAGGTTTCCGATAATTTATCACACCATCAATCAACATTATTAAGCATCTATTCCTTACTACTTCTGTTCTTCAGACAAGAGATTTTACTGCATTTTAGGTATTTCACTGATTCATTTAAAACTGCGGTTTTAATATCTGTAGTTTGTATTAATTACTTATTGCTTAATACAATGGCTTAAACTAATAATTTTTTTTAGGTTATAATTTTTGAGGATCAGGAATCTGGGAGCAGTTTAGTAGGGTGCCTCTGGCTCAGTCTCTCACAAGGTGGCAGTCAAGCTCTTGGCTGGAGCTGCAGTCATCCTCAGGTTCAACAGGGGCTGAAAGATCTGCTTTGAAGGTTACTGGCGAAACAGTAGTTGGCTTTCTCCAGGCCAAATAATCTCAGGAGGAGCAAAAGACCCAAGATGGAGGCCACCGTCTTTTTATAGGCTGATCTTTGAGGTGGCATTCTGTTACTTTGCCATCTTTTTTTTTGTTCGTCCTCCTCTATGTGGGAGAATGGGGGCTACACAGGGAGTGAGCTAGGAGATGAATTTCCCTGAGAACCGACAGAGAGGCTGCTGCCGCGTAGCTGGATAAACAGAGCCACCATATAAGACCGAAATATCCCCAGGTAGTTAGGCTCAAGGATTATTACTTGGTCATTAAATGAATCTGAACATGACAGAGCTGTTGTATTTAATATTTTTTTAACAGAATAAGATTAACATGGATATTTCAATTTGAACTCAAGCTACGAGGGAAGACCCCCCCAAAACCCCAGAATTATCTTTTGGAGGGTGGTTCTCTTGTAGCACACTCGGAATTTGTTCTTCTGGATCAAATGGTCAACCAAAGTTTTTATATGGAAATTTTGAGAGGATTGCCTCACAATTTGCAGAAGAAATGTTTCAACTTTTGGCAAACAGGTGACTGATTCTTCCACCGTGACTGTGCGTCTGCCCACACCTTGCTGAGTGCTCAGTAGTTTTTGACCAAAACGGCATGACCCATGTGCCCCACCCTCCCGATTCACTGATCTCTCCTGGGTGACTTTTTTTGTTTGTTTGTTTCCACAGATTAAAAAAAGTCCTCAAAGGGAAACATTTTGCCAGTGTGGAAGAGAAACAAAAAAACAGCAGAAACACTAAAAGGCATCAAAATTGATGAGTTTAAAAACTGTTTTGAGTTATGGAAAAAGCATCTTGATAGGTGTATTCCATCAAATGGGGAGTATTTTGAAGATGACTGAAGTCTAAACATGTAAGAATAAAGACAATTTTTTACAAATAAATTCCAGTTTTTTGGGTCCCCCCCTCTATTCTTTATTTCTTTGGTCAAAGTTACTAACTACATAAACAGACTAGGAGAATTAGTAAAAAAAAAAATTGCTGAGATGTGAAAGGAAACGGAATCTAAAATGTCAGATTTGGGGTTGACAATATGGAGAGGACTAGGGGGTGCTTGAAACTGCTTTTTAAGTCCTTGTTCTTAGCCAGGGCCAGCCCTAGGCTGTGGTAGGATATGGACTGTGCAAAGGTCAGATGGCCAGTCAAGGTTTCCTTGTGCTCTTGAAAGGAAACCCATGTATCAAGAGCTTTCTTTGTTTCTTAGGAAGTTGATAAGGAAGTTGGTGTTTTTATTACCTTCGCTTATCAGGGCCTTTATTCTTCTTCCCAGATTCTCCTTTCAGAGTGATCCTGATGTCACGCATTCATTTTTACTGCAAAAAGAATGGATGGGTTTTGCTGGCTTGGTGGTGCCTCAATACCTGCTTATTTGAGCATTAGTTTCATGTTAAGCTTGTAACTTTCCTAAGTACAGAATAAAATATGGTTTCATGTTAAGCTTGTAACTTTCCTAAGTATAGAATAAAATATGCTGCTCATCTATCTTCTTTTACTATTTATTTTAAGTGTTTATGTAAAAGTGTTCATTTTCTTTATTTTAAAAAACAGGTTACACATTGACATGGGACAAGATTCAAAAGCCTTCAAAAAGGTGGACTCTAAAACTCTTTCTCATACCCCCCTCTCACCTCCTTCGTGCCCTGCCAATTTATCTTTGTTTGGGATATCCTTCCCGAACTTTTAGACACACACATAAAAATTATGCAAATAGACAAATGTTTTTCTTTTTCTTATGCGAATAATAATATTCTATATGCACTCTTCCATTCTCTTCTTTTTTTGTTATCAATATATCTTGGCATTCTTACCTTATCAGCATATTGTACAGATACACCATTATTGTTATTCTTTTTTTAGTTGGAGTCTCACTTTGTCACCCAGGCTAGAGCGCAGTGGCTCGCTCATGGCCACTGCGGCCTCGGCCTGCTGGGCTCAGGTGATTCTTCTGCTGCAGCCTTCCAAGTAGCTGGAACTACAGGCATGTGCCACCACACCCAGCTTATTTTTTGATTTATTATAGAGATCAGGTCTTGCCAACTTGCCCAGGCTGGTCTCGAACCCGTGGGCTCAGGCAATCTTCTCACCTCGGCTTTCCAAAGTGCTAAGATTATAGTCATGAGCCACCGTGCCTGGACAGATGTACCATTATTTATTCTGCTCTTTGTCAATAGCCTTCAGTCTTCCAATTCTTTGCTATTCAAACAATATTCCAGTAAATGTGTCCATGAATTTTATTTTTATTTTAAAAATTTAATTATTATTAATCTTTGATAATTCAAGAGACTTGTCTAGAAATTTTGTAATAGCTAAGGGTCATGATAATATCAATCATCAATGTATAAAATTAGAGATATAGAAGTCATACATATTAGCCCCAATTTTCAGTGACCTTAATATATACCTTGAATTTTTTCCATTTCTCCCACTGTTTATTATGAAAAATTTCAGTCATATAACAAAGTTGAAATAATAGTATAATGAATACTCACCCCTACCTAGATTCAAAATTTGTTAATATTTTGCTAGGTTTTCCTTTATTTTCTAATTCTTAGAAAATCTCCACTTCTCAGTATCAGTTTGTCTATGTGTGTCTCACCACATTTTCCCACAAAAGATAGAGTATACGAGGGGAGCCCTAAAATCCTGAAATTTATTTATATAAAAAAATTTATTTTTACACGTTTAAACAGCAATCACCTTCAATGTACTCTTGATTTGATGCAATACACCCACTGAGATGCTCTTTCCATGGCTCAAAACAGTTTTTGAACATGTCAATTTTGATGCCTTCTAGTGTTTCTGCCATTTTTGGTTTCACCTCTTCCATACTGGCAAAATGTTTCCCTCTGAGGACTTTTTTCAACTGGGGAAACAAACAAAAAGTCACTGGGGGTGAGATTGGGTGAGATGGAGAGGGTGAAGCACGGAGGGTGATGCTGATTTGGGCCCCAAAGTGCTGGGCACTCACCTCAGTGTGAGCAGGTGCACTTGTAAATCACCCATCAGGAAATGGGCAAACATGTCGAAAGATTCTCCAAAAAAATTTCACTGACACCCAATGCAGCCTGTCATAACAAAGCTAGCTGGTACACTGAGGTCGACGGGCTCCCAGAGCCCTTAACTAGCAGGGGAAGCCATATTACAAGGGGCCAGCCTTCCGAAAGACAACTCCTGTCTTTTTGGGTCCCCCCTCATAAGATGCACAAAGATAAAATTTAGGCTATTTAACATTTCTATTTGTTCTAAAGAAAAGCAGCTTTCTTCTCAGCAAAAAGATTTTCTAAAGTATCCACACCTTATCATGTTTTCAACGAAATAGTGTTTGACATCATACAAAGTTTAAATTACAAGGGTTCAAGAAACTTAATATAATGGCCTCAGGGACAGAGCAGTTCCTAGATGTCCCACAGAATCTGTACTTGTTTGGCTGGGCGAGAGGTCTCATGCCTGTAAACCCAGCACTCTGGGAGACTGAGATGGGAGGACTCCTTGAGCCCAGGAGTTCAAGACCAGCTTGGGCAGCAAGCTGTTTCCCAAATAAAGCCCCTCCATGACCATGGAACTGTAACAGAGGGGCAGCAAGAAAGAATGTGCTGTTATTTGTAGTTTTGTCTAATCTTTTAATGTTCTAAGTAGGCATCGTGAGATTCCTTTATGCCCCCTGCCATATTTTAAAGCATCCTAGATTGCCTCGATTTTATATCGCAGAGAGAATGCACTTCATCTTTCCTAATCTACGTGCTCATTCACAAGGAAGGGTCTGTAACCAGCCCCATCAAGGACACCTTCGGTCTCTGGCAGATGGATTCTAAACTGATTAGTGGGGAATGAAAAAATCAATGGGAAATGCATTATGCAAATAAGGGCCATTCAAGGTTACCCTGCCTGGAAGAGATAAAGTTAGATACTTGGCAGAGAGAAGGGGAGAGGGTGGAAGCAGACTAGAGGTTCACTTGAATTATGGTTTGATATTTGTCCTGTTGATCATTAGCGTCAGGCCTCTGCAGCTATAAATTGTTAATATGCCACAGATAATATATCTGAGTTTTAAACTGATTTTAAAGGATTGATTTATATATGGCCACAGTGCAGGGAACGCGAGACAGAATTTGCAAACTGAATAGAATTAATATTGTGTGGGAAGTGTATAGTTTGTTGGAGGTCCTTGAGGATTTATGAGATAATTGTTATACATATTTTTTGAATATCATCTGGAAAAAAATAAAATAATTTATTTATTTATTTGAGTTGGAGTCTCACTCTGTCGCCCAGACTGGAGGGCAGTGGCCGCCCTCGGCCACCGCAGCCTCGACCTGCTGGGCTCCGGCGAGCCTTCCGCCTCGGCCTTCCGAGTAGCCGGAATTACAGGCACGCGCTACCACGCCCGGCTGATGTTTTTTTTGATTTATTGTAGAGATGAGGTCTCGCTGCCCACGCGGGTGTCGAACCCGCGGGCTCAGGCCATCCACTCACCTCGGCCTCCCAAAGGCGCGGGATTACAGGCTGAGCCACCGAGCCTGGTTTGGAAAAAAATAAAATTATTAATGAGCTTCCTTGATCAGTTTCAAATACTCTCATTCCATAACTTTCAAGGGAGACTTTGTGGTGGTTTTGTAATGTGCTGGTTAGGCAGAATGACACTCCCCAGAATTTCTTTTCCTGTGCCTTTTTGGTTGGGGTAAGCCACAGGAGAGATCTGTGGATAGATGGTAGGGTGGAAGTGAATCAGCAACCGTTCTGTAGCTCACACACATTGCTGCTTGTTTGCTGATTCACGCTGCTGATGTGAAGCAGTGACTTGTCTGCAACTGCTCTACCGTCCCCGGATTTTCTTTCAGTTTCCTGACTACTGGGCCAGGTGTCTTCAGCTGTATGACCAAGAACCTAGCTTCGGTAGGACACCCATGCCCCCAGTGCCAGAGACAGCAAAAAAAAAAAAAAAAAAAAAAAGAAAGAAAAGACATGGGTTTCAGCCTGTCCTTGTGGGGAACCCACTCATGCCTGTGAGTTCCTGCTCATCCCTACTACACATCCATCTTCCCTTCCTGACCACCTACTGTGTGGACCACCTACCCTTAAGCTCCACATCAGATTTGGAGATGCCAGCCTTACAGAGACTGCTTAACCAGCTCCCACATCCCTGTCTCAAATTCCTTTACACAAGTGAAAGGGGATTTTGATACCAGAAAACTTTTGGCAATTCTGCAGACTTTATTTTATTTTATTTTGATGTTTGAGTTGGAGTCTTACTCTGTTGCCCAGGCTGGTGTGTATTGGCACGCTCACAGCCACTGCAGTCTCGACCTGCTGGGTTCTGGCAATCCTTCCACTTCAGCCTTCCAAGTAGCTGGAACTACAGGCACACGTGACTGTGCCTGGCTAATTTTTTTAATTTATTGTAGAGACGAGGTCTCGCCAATTTGCCCAGGCTGGTCTTGAACCCCTGGGCTCAGGCAATCCTCTCGCCTCTGCCTCCCAAAGTGCTGGGATTACAGGCTTGAGTCACCGAGCCTGGCAGACTTTTTTTTTTTTTTTTCAGTCAGACTCTCAGTCTTTCACCCCAGCTGGAGTATCACGTTCACAACCATTGCAGCCTCAACCAGCTGGGCTTAGGCAATCCTTCTGCCTCAGCCTTCCAAGTAGCTGAAACTACAGGCGTGCACCATAATGCCCTCTAATTTTTTGATTTATTGTAGAGATGAGGTCTTGCCATGTTGCCCAGGCTGGTTTCGAACTCCTGGGCTCATACAATCATCTTGCCTCTGCCTCCCAAAGTGCTGGGATTACAGGTGTGAGCCACTGAGCCCAGCCTGGAAACATTTTTGATGATAATGTTGGGGTGAGGAGGTTGAAGGGAATCAGATGTGAGGGTTGCTACTTGCATTAAGAGGCAGAGTCCAGGTGTATAGCTAAGTATCCTACAGAGCACCGGACAGCACTAATCCGTCCAACATAGAGCTATCTGGACCAAAATGTTAATTTTAGAGGCTGAGAAACCCAGAGGGCTCTGGACTGCAAAACTTTAAAAAATAGGACAGTGGCTCTGCTTTTCTGATTAAGCTCTGACCAATATTAATATTCTAAAACATACACTTTAAAATATTTTGCTAATTTCCTCTTTGTCAGCAAAATTATATTTTATCAAAGACCAAAAAGATGAAAACTTTTGGTGAATATCTATAACCATCAATTTATAATGACATATTGACAGCTATAGCGTATGACCAGATTCTAATCTTTTTGAAACACTTTATTGCAAAAGTCACAAAAGTTCTAGGTCAAAATATTGTTTAAACGAATGAACAATTTTTTTACAGCAATTTCAGGTTTACAGAAAAAATGAGCTGAAAGTACAGCATTCCCATGCATTACTCTCCACATCCACCCTTCCACACAGTTTTTGCTATTAACACCTGTCATTGGTGTTATTTGTTATAGCTGAAAAACCAATATTGATGCATTATTTTTTTATTTTTTATTTTTATTTTTGAGTTGGAGTCTCACTCTGTCGCCCAGACTGGAGGGCAGTGGCCGCTCCCAGCCACCGCAGCCTCGACCTGCTGGGCTCCGGCGATCCTTCCGCCTCAGCCTTCCAAGTAGCCAGAATTACAGGCGTGTGCTACCACGCCCGGCTGATTTTTTGATTTTATTGTAGATATGAGGTCTCGCCGCCCAGGCGGGTCTCGAACCTGCGGGCTCAGGCAATCCACTCACCTCAGCCTCCCAAAGGCGCGGGATTACAGGCTGAGCCACCGAGCCCGGCTTGATGCATTATTATTAACTGTCTATAGTTTACAGGAGGGTTCGCTCACTGAGTTTGTATCAGTCTGCTCAGGCTTCCATAACAAAATACCACAGATTAGATAGCTTACACAACAGACATTTATTTGTTCACTGTTCTGGAGGCAAGAAGTCCCAGACTGCGGTCCAGCAGGGTTGGTTTCTGGTGGAAGAGAGGTTGGCTCTCTTCTTTGTCAGTAACTGCCTCTTCTCTGTGCGCTCGCACTGGCTTTCTCTGTGCCTGAGCAGAGACAGAGAAACAGAGAGTGTACTCTGATGTATCCTTCTATAATGACACGAATCCCAGCATATCAAGGCCTACCCTATGACTTCATTTAACCTTAATTATCTCCTTAAAGGTCCTGTCTCCCAGTACAGTCACTTTGGGGGTTAAGGTTCAGGGTATGAATTCTGGGAAAGACACAATTCAGTCCTTAGTAGTGTTATACTTTTCTATGGATTTTGACAAGAATGTAACGTTATGTATCCACCATTACAGTATCATAGAGAATAGTTTCATCACCCTAAAAATCCCCTGTGCTCTACCTATTCACCCCTGCAAGCCTTTGGCAACCACTGATCTTTTCACTGTCTCTATAGTTTTGCCTTTTTGAGAATGTCATTTAGTTGTGGTAATACAGTATGTAGCCTTTTCATACTGGCTTCTTTACTAAGCAACATGCATTTTAGATTCCTTCATATCTTTATGTGACTTTATAGCTTGCTCATTTCTACTGCTCAATAATAGTCCATTGTGTGGTTGTATCATAGTTTGTCTATTCATTTACCTATTGAAGACAATGTGGTTGCTTCTAATTTTTGGAAATTATAATTAAAGCTGCTATAAATACGTGGGTGCATTTTTTTGGGAAGGACATATGTCTTCAATTCATTTGCATACGTAACAAGGAACGTGACTGCAGGATTGGATGGTGAATCTGTGTTTAGCTTTGTAACAGAATGTTAAATTGTCCTCTAAAGTGGCTGTACCATTTTGCATTTCTTTCCTCCCTCCCTTCCTCCTTCCTTCCCTTCCTCTTCTCTCTCTCTCTCTCTCTCTTTCACTCACTGTCTCTCTTTCTCTCTTTCTGTCGTGGTCTTACTCTGTTGCCTAGGCTGGAGTGCAGTGACATGACCACAGTTGGCTAGACTTAACCTCCTGAACTCAGGCGATCCTGGAGTCTCAGCCTCCTGTATAGCTGGGACTACAGGTGTGCACACCACGCTCAGCTAATTTTTCAATTTTTTTGGGAGGGGGTGGGGTAGAGATGAGGCCTTGCTATATTGCCTAAACTGGCCACAAACTCCAGGCTCAGGCAATCCTTCTCCCTTGGTCTCCCAAGGTGCTTGGGTTACAGGCGTGAGCCATAGCGCCTGGCTCCATTTCACATTTCCACCAGCAGTGAATGAGAGTTCTTTTGCCCCACATTCTCACCAGGACTTGGCATTGTGTGTATTTTGGATTTTGACCATTCTTTTATTTATTTTAGAATTCATTCTAGTCTTTATTTTTAGAGACAAGGTCTCACTCTGCTGCCCAGGTGAAAAGTGATGCAATCATAGCTCACCATAACCTCGAATTTCTCGGCTCAAACAATCCTCTCCTCTTGGCCTCCTGAAACACTGGGATTCCAGGCATGAGGAACCGCACCTGGCTTTCATTTTAACCATTCTAACAGGTGTGTGGTGGCTTCTCATTGTTTTGATTTACAATTCCCTAATGACATGTGATCTTGAGGCTCTTTTTCTATGTTTAATTGTCATCTGCATTTCTTCTTTGGAAGGCTGAGGCGGAAGGATGGCCTGAGCCCAGCTGGTAGGGGCTGAAGTGGCCAGGAGCGTGATATTCCAGCTGGGGCGAAAAAGTGAGATTCTGACTAAAAAAAATTAAAACAAAAAGTCTGCCGGGCTCGGTGACTCAAGCCTATAATCCCAGCACTTTGAGAGGCAGAGGCGAGAGGATTGCCTGAGTCCAGGGGTTGAAGACCAGCCTGGGCAACTTGGTGAGACCTTGTCTCTACAATAAATCAAAAAATTAGCCGGGCGTGGTAGCGTGCGCCTGTAGTTTCAGCTACTTGGAAGGTTCTTCAGATTATCACAACATGAAAACACAAAGTTGAAATGTAAACATATAAATTCACAAAATATAAGCATAGCAATAAAGTGACTTCCCAGAATACACATAGTCCTTTGCCAAAATGTTTCCGGGCTGGACTCGGTGGCTCACACCTGTAATCCCAGCACTTTGGGAGGCAGAGGCAAGAGGATTGCATGATCCCAGGAATTCAAAACCAGCCTGGGCAACATGGTGAGACCTCAACTCTACAATAAACCAAAAAAGTACACAGCATGTTGGTGCACACCTGTAGTTCCAGCTACTTGGTGAGGTGTCTGTTCACATCTTTTGCCCACTTTTGAGTTGAGTCGTTCGCTTTATTTTTCTTTTTTATTTATTTACCTACCTTCTTTTCACCCTGTTTTCTTATTTTTTAGTCTGAAGGGTTTTTTATATGTCTTAGATGCAAGTTCTTTATCAGATATGTGTTTTCCAGATATT
This sequence comes from Cephalopachus bancanus, assembly GCA_027257055.1. Lineage (NCBI taxonomy): Eukaryota > Metazoa > Chordata > Mammalia > Primates > Tarsiidae > Cephalopachus > Cephalopachus bancanus. Next base: position 3,394,492 of record JAPVLO010000140.1, read on the forward strand.
TTCTCTCAATCTGTGGCTTGCCTTTTTTTTTTTTTTTTTTTGTAGAGCAGAAGTTTTAAGTTTTAATGAAGTACGATTTTTCTTTTTTCATGGATTCTGCTTTTGGTGTTGCATCTGAAAACTCATTGCCAAACCCAATGTTACTTAGATTTTCTCCATTGTTCTCTTCAAGAAATTATATAATTTTGTATTTTACACTGAAATTAATCTTTGTTCAAGGTATAAGTCCTGTGTCTAGATTCATGCTTTACATATGGATGTCCAGCTATTTCAGAACAGTTTGTTGAAAGAAAAATGTTATGGGCCGAATTGTGTCCCCCATAATTCTGACGTTGAAGCCCTAACTCCCACTATATTTCGACGTAACTGTATTTGGAAATAGGTTTTTCAAAGAGGAAATTAAAGTAGGGCCCTTAGAGTGGGCCCTATACAGACTGAGAAGGTGGCCATCAGCAAGTCAAGAGAGACTTCAAAAGGAGCGAAACTTTCTGACACCTTGACCTTGGAATTCTATCCTACAGAACCATGAGCAAATGGATATCCATTGTTTAAGCCACCCAATCTGTGGTATTTTGTCACGGTAGCCCTTGTAAACTAACACGACTATCATTTCTCCCTGAATTGCCTTTGCTCCTCTGTCAAAGGTCAATTAATTGTGTTTGTGTGGATTTCTGAGCTCTCTACACTATTCTATTGATCTGTTTGTCTATTTATTTGCCAACATTACACTATCTTGATTACTATAGCTTTATACTAAGTACTGAACTCAGGTAGTGTCAGTTCTCCGACTTTATTCTTCAGTATTGTGTTGGCACTTCTGAATTTTTTGCATTTCCATATAAACTTTAGAATCAGTCTGTCAATATTCACAAAATAACTAAGGTTTTGATTGGAATTGTATTGACTCGATAGATCAAAATAGGAAGTTGCCAAACAATGAACATAGAACATCTCTCCATTTATTCAGATATTCTTTGATTGTATTCATCAGAGTTTATAGTTTTCCTCATGCAGATCTTGCACATGTTTTGCTGACTTTAAACTCAAGTATTTATCTTTTGGTGTGAAAATAAATGGTACTGTGTTTTTAATTTCAAATTCTGATTTTTTATTGCTGATGCATAGGAAAACAGACATCTATTAGTTTTTTAGGGCAATTGTTAAGGAAAATTATGTGCTCTGGGTTTATTTCAAAATTGTTACTTTCCCTCTCCCCTTGCTGGAAGCATGTGGGGGGTTTTTAATCTGAACTTCAACTTGAGAACCTGATGTGAGTTCCTGGGGGTAAAACTCATGAGAGTGTGGGGGCCTTCATGAGGCAGGACCCCCAGGAATTTTTATCACTCAAGTTAGCTCAAACTCAGTCTCCAGAAATTAGTGAATTACTGCTTTAAGTGCTCCTTCCAGTCTCCAGCAGCAGCTTCTGCTCCAGTGAGTGATGATTTTCTTCCATTCACCTGTCTCTCTAGTTTCAGGGTGGTTTGCCCTGTGATCTCAGTTCTATGGTGGGTCTAAGTATAGAGTTGTTGACATTCAGTTTGAATTTCAGAGTGTTGACATTCAGTTGACTTTTCTTCTTTTCAAGTAAAGTTTGTTTTGAGAGAGAGAGAGAGAGAGAGAGAGAGAGAGAGAGAGAGAGAGAGAGAGAGAGAGAGAGAGGAAGCTTCGGAGTTTCATCTCCTCAGGGTAGGAGAGAGAGTCAAAGCTAAGGAAACATGGTGACCATAGCTCAAAGAGTCACATGGAGACACCAGAGTTTAGTAAAGCAATGGCCTCAGTTGATTTTTAGTTGTACAACTTTTTTTTCTAGATGTGAGGATTGGAATTCAACTTCTAAGCTTTGTGTATGTCAGACCAGAAACTAGGAGTTTTATAGTATTTATAAAGTATCAGGCACGTAAAGTATTATTAAGAAAACTGACCAATAACATTTTATTGGACAATATAATGATTTAAAGCATAAATTTTATTTTAAAAAGTACATAATTATTAAAGGAAATTTGAGCTTTGTTAAAAAAGAGATGAAGTCATAAAAAAGCCAATCTGTAATTAGTCCTGTCACCCAACATCATCTCTGTTCACATTCTTGTAAACACCTATCTCCTTCTTCCTTTTTTATTTTGTGAAGTGCTGATAGTCTTCTATTCTCTATGCTAGAAACAAGCTCTTTTGAATTTCTTATACTTGCATTATTGTATGCTTGTGTGCTATGTAATGACTCAGTTTTCCCATTTTCCTCTGGTCCAACTTCTACTGGCCTGATATTGCAGTGCCTTGGATGTCATCTGGTTTCCCTTGGAGCAAAGAAGATTTTACTTCCAGGGAAACACAAGGGATAGACATCACCTGGTAGTATTTGGCAATGAGATAGTCATCCTAAACATGTTTATGCTATCATGGTTCTTCAGATGATCACCCACATGAAAACACAAAGTTGAAATGTAGATATATAAATTCACAAAATATAAGCATGTAGACATAGTAACTTCTGCAAACTTCCCAGAATACACATAGTCCTTTACCATTAGTTTCCTTTTAAGGTATTTGTAATCCTATGCCTATTTGCCCTAAAGTTTACAAAAATCATGCATCCATAAAATGCCTGGCTTTAAATAAAACCACTTTTTTATGTACCTTCCACAGAAAACTATTGTGGAATGTAAAAGAATACTGAATAAGATGCCTTATTGAGTGGATGTAATTCACAATGTATATAAAAACGTGATATCTATTTTATTCTAGATATAGTTATCTACCTTAGTTTCAACGGCAATGTTTACATCAGAAAATTTATAAGCTTACTAATCCCTTACTGAATTACTTTACCTTGCAGAAAATCTTCCCATTATTAGGAACTGAGAAAGAAAAAAGAGTAGCCCCTGATATACAGAAGCTGGCCTTGCACTCACAGTTAGGCCAAGTTATTCTCCTGTTAGACATCACAGAACACCAATTTTAGACAAGTTTTACACTGAATGCATGGTAAATGAGATAAAGCAAAGCCACTTCATAATTTTGCCTAAGTACAGACACAAACAAGGTCACTGTGCCGCCCATGAATATCCACAAAACACCCCTCTGTCAGTCAAAATGAAATGCTGCTTCTTTACCAGTTACAGCTTTTTCTATATGCTAGTCCCTCCTTAGTCTGAGATTGAAATACTCAATAAGGGAATTTCTCCTAAGTCACCCCATCGAAGCCCAAATCCTATCATTGGTTCTTTCTATGGTCTCTTATTGAGACATCTCACCAGTTTTCCATGATGTATATTTTTCTCTGCAACAAGTAATAAACCCAGCTTGTTCAGCTAAAGTTTCTGGTAACCCCTGCCTGGGGAGAATTGGCAGAAAATACAAATAAATTAATTAGTTGGTTAAGAAAACATTTATTTAGTTTGTAGTATGTGGTTCCAAACTGCTTGAGAGTTTTGAATTAAAAACGTTGAGAATATGATGAAAGTTAAAGACTCTCTTGCCAGGAAAATGAACAGTCCTTCAAAAATTTTCACACACATTCAGAGCTTCAAAGACTTCTTTGATTAAGAGTCTGGGTCTGGTCATTAAGAATAAGATATCCCCTCTCCTCTCAAGGAGTTCAGAATCAGCACATGAGAATAAGAGATAGACACTTTTAAAAAAATTGGAGACTTTGCTTAAATAGAGATTATTTGCAAATGAAAAATATCTCTAAATAAAGAACTTGGGTTATGACTAGTGAGAGGTTAATTCTGGTAGTGTATTCACTTCCTCCTGTATTTTAGAGATTAGATAAATCCATTATAAATTTTTGCCAATAACAGATAATTCTGACTCTCTCTCTCTCTCTCTCTCTCTCTCTGTGTGTGTGTGTGTGAGTGAGAGAAGAGAGATATTGCAAATATGCAATTCACACATTTAAATGACATAGGATTGTTCCTTTTCCCCCTCATTTACAGAGCTTTCTGTCCATTACTTGAGAGACAGAATATGAACAAGGCGAGGAAATGGTTTCCTCAACGAAGAAAAATTATGTTACAGAGATCAGGCGGTTTGCATTTGAAATGACCAAACTGCAGAAAGACTGAAAGTAGGTCTTTCCCCATAACCGAGAAACTTGAGAAAATTTCCCCACAACCCTGAAACTTGTCTAGAAGGAGAATAACATGCTCTACATTCGAACTGTGAACATCTGAAGTCCTTGGAGCAAGACCTGTATCGTCTTTAGTTTGGTATGCCAAACACACAGAAAAGGCACTCAATAATATTCCTGAAGAAACGTGTAGTTCCAGAGGTACAGCGTTTCCAAACTCGCCTCTCTGCTCCTGCCTCCCTTCGCTACTTGGTCTGTATCCCAAGACTGCCATTCTGCTGATTCTGCCTTGTCACTTGCTTCCTTTCCTTGGGTCTGTCTGGAGTTCTGTCCTGAATTCCTGCTCAATTAAGCTGTTTCTGGGCCTTGAGACAACACTAGTTTCAGTCAACCCTTCATTGGGCTGGACCTTATTCTTGTAGTTCCTCCAGAGTACTTAGCTATCACAGGTAAACTGTACAGAGTCTGACATGGGAGGGGATAGTCATCATGTTGGCATCTCCTGTTACCATAGCTTTGTCTAGCTCCTAGATTTTTTTTTTTTTTTGAGTCAGGTCTCACTCTCACCCAGGGTGGAGTGCAGTGGCATGCTCATGGTTATGGCAGACTTGACCTGCTGGGCTCTGGCGATCCTTCTGCCTCAGTCTTCTAAGTAGATGGAACTACAAGTGTGCAACACCATGCTCAACTAATTTCTTGATCTATTGTAGAGATGCGGTCTCGCCAAGTTGTCCAGGCTGGTCTTGAGCCCCTGGGCTCAGGCAATCCTCTCACCTCTGCCTTTCAAAGTGCTGGGATTACAAGCATGAGCCACCTCGCCTGGCAATTTCCTAGAGTTTTATCTGTCTCTGATAAAAATCAAGTGCGACTGGAATTCAGAGACAGATAAAATGATCTAGTTCGTTTGCTTTTGAAAGCAGGACTGGCCATGTGACACTTCAGACCTTCACAGGGACCACCTGTGTAGCCAGGTCAGATTCTGCCTCTGTCTTTTTTTTGTCCCCATTTCCATAGTCCAGGGCCGCCTTCTGCTCTGACTTTTTCCTCTGCAGGCCTGGCCGTTTGTGTTGATTGATGACTGATCAGACCTCACACTAGTCTTTTTTTTAATTTTGGAATAATTTTAGATTTATGGAAAAGTTTCTGTATTCGTTTCCTGGGACAACTGCAACAAATTATTACAAATTGGTGGCTTAGAATGGCAGAACTTTATTCTCTCACAGTTGTGGAGGCCAGACATCGAAATCAAAGTGTTGGGAGCACTATTCTCCATTCTTTGTGTCTTCTTCTTATAAGAATATACCTCAGAATAGTGAGAGTCATCTATGAGAAACCCACAGTCAAGCATCCTGCTAAACAGACAGAAATTGGAACCATTTCCCCTGAAACCAGAACAAGACAAGGATGCCCACAATTACCCCTCCTGTTCAGCACAGTTTTGGAAGTCTAGCTAGAAGAATCAGACAAGAGATGGAGATCAGGGGTATCCTACTAGGAAAAGAGGAAGTCAAGTTACTCCTCTTTGCAGATGACATGATGCTGTACCTGGAAAACCCAAGAGAATCTGTCAAAAACCTCCTTTCACTGATAAAGGACTTTGGCAAAGTCTCAGTGTATAAAGTAAATGTGCAAAAGACAGTCGCATTTCTGTTCACCAACAATAAACAAACAGAAACCCAAATAAAAAGCACGATTCCATTCACAATAACCACAGAAAGCATCAAGTACCTTGGCATCTTCCAGAGATGTGAAAGATCTTTACAACGAAAACTACAAAGCACTGCTCAAAGAAATCAAAGATGACACAAGCAAATGGAAAAATATTCCATACTTATGAATCGGAAGAATCAACGTTGTTAAGATGTTCATCGTACCCAAGGCAATCTACAGATTCAATGCAATGCCCATTAAAGTACCAGCAGCATTCTTCTCAGACCTGGAAACGACAATACAGGAATTCATGCGGAAATACAAATGACCACGAATCGCCAAAACAATCCTCAGCAAAAATAGCAAAGTGGGAGGTATCACACTCCCAGACTTTAAACTTTATTCTAATGCTACAATAATCAAAAGGGCCTGGCAATGGTACAAGAACAGACATACGGACCAATGGAACAGGATAGAGATTCCAGAAGCAAAACCTCAATTTCCCAACCAACTCATCCTCGACAAAGCCTCCATCACCAACCACTGGGGAGAGGAGAAACTATTCGGTAAATGCTGCTGGGAAAACTGGCTGACCACATTCAGAAGATTGAAACAAGACCCCCTACTTATCACCATACATAAAAATCAACTCGAAATGGATCAAAAACCTAAACGTAAAACCTCAAACTATAAGAGCCTTAGAAAATGCAGGAGACATCCTTTTGGAAATTGGAACTGGCAACCAATTCATGATCAAAACTCCAAGTGCCCATGCCATAAGAAATAGGACAGACAAGTGGGACCTTATCAAACTGACAAGCTTCTGCAAAGCCAAAGAAACCATCAAGAGAGCAGGGAGACAGCCCATAGACTGGGAAAAATTATTTACCAACTGTATATCTGGCAAGGATCTACAAGGAACTCAAACGTACCAAAAATAAAAAAACAAACAGCCCCATTACAAAGTGGGCCAAAGACATGAATAGACACTTCTCAAAAGAAGATATATGAGCAACCATCACATGTAAAAATGCTCAGCCTCACTAGTCATCAAAGAAATGCAAATTAAAACTACACCGAGATACTACCTAATTCCGGTAAGGATGGCAAAAATCAATAACTCGAAAAACAACAGATGCTGGATAGGATGTGGGTAAAGGGAACACTTCTACACTGTTGGTGGGAGTGTAAACTAGTACGGCCTTGGTGGAAAACAGTTCGGCGATTCCTAAAATATCGAAAAATCTACCTTCCATACGGCCCTGCAATCCCCCTACTGGGAATATACCAGGAGGAACTCGAGTCACTTTATGAAAAAGATATCTGCACATGTATATTTATTGCGGCATTGTTCACGATAGCAAGAACATGGATCCAACCATGCTACCCATCGAAAGAAGACTGGATAAAAAAATGTGGTACAGGCCAGGCTTGGTGGCTCAGTCTGTAATTCTAGCACTTTGGGAGGCTGAGGTGAGTGAATTGCCTGAGCCCGCAGGTTCAAGACCAGCCTGGGCAACTTGGCAAGACCTTGTCTCTACAATAAGTTAATAAATAAAAAATTGACCGGGCACTGTAGTGCACACCTGTAGTTCTGGCTACTTGAAAGACTTTGACGGAAGGGTTGCCGGAGCCCAGCAGGTTGACGCTGGGGTGGCCGTGAGCGTGCCACTGCACTCCAGCCTGGGTGATGGAGTAAGACTCCAACTCAAAAAAAAAAATAAATAAATAAAAGAATGTGGTACATATACATGGTGGAATATTATGCAGCTATAAAGAAAAACAAAATCATAAACTTTACAGCAACCTGAATGGACTTAGAGTCTATAATACTGAGCAACCTATCACAGAAACAAAGAACTGAGTATCACATGTTCTTACTCATAAGCAGACCTTGAACAATTATGGTAATACATAGGAAAAGGATTGGCAGTAGTGGGAAACTGCCAAGGAAGGAGGTAAGGTGGGATTGGCAGTAGCGGGAATCTGCTGGGGGTGGGAACACCTCATCAACAAGGGTACCTGCATAATGAACAACTGTAAACCTAACCCCGAATTGTACACCGCATTTTTAAAATAAAAAATTAAGAGAAAGGAAAAAAAGAAATAAATGAGTGATCAAAGCTTGGAGAAACCTAAAGTGACTGAGAATACTTAATGCTGGTTTATTACTAATTCATTTTAAATAAAAGTCAGATAAGAAATAATAAAAAAAGAATAGTAATCATTGTATTTAGGCCCATCCTAAATCCATCTAGTCTCAGTATCCTTAATTTAATTACATTTGCAAAGACCCTATTTCCAAATAAGGTCATGTTCTTAGGTTCTAGATGGACATGAATTCTTGGAGGATGCTCTTCCTACCACTACTGTTGCAGAGATTGTATAGAGAGTTCCGTATGTCTTTCGCTTCAGCTCCTAATCTGAAGTAGGGATCTCCTGAAACCAGACAGACCAAGTAAATCTCCATGCTGCAGGGGTCCATGCCCAGGTGCAGGTGCCCGAGGTCATGTCTCTTGGTGCCCAGTCACTTTCAGAACCTCACAGAGCGATTCCTCTCTGAGGTGAGATGCTAGAGCGGATCCAGCCTTTGCTTTGTAAAGAATTTGGAAACATGATTTCCATCCTTATTCCCTTGGACCGACCCTGGGTTTTGGTGTTGGGAGATTTCTCTTTTTTAAATTTTTAAAAAATTTTTTATTGTAAAGATGAGGTCTCACCAAGTTGCCCGGGCTGGTCTCAAACCCGCGAGCTTAGGCAATCCACTCACCTCTGCCTCCCAAAGTGCTGGGATTACAGCCTGAGCCACCGAGCCAGGCCTCCTTTTTTTTTTTTTTTAATTAGAATTTTTATTCATAGATAATTGTAGTTTCTCATGCAGTTGAAATATATAGTAGAGGGAGATCCTGTGCAACCAACCCCCAGCTTCTCCCTATTGTAACTTCTTATAAAACTATAGTATAATATCACAACCATGATATTCATACAATTCACCTATGTTATTCAGATTTTACCAATTTTTTCTTATACTGTACTCACTTGTGTGTGTGTATTTTGTTTTATGCGAGAGATTTTCTTTTTAATCGCTTAAAGTGCCGAGTGTTCATTCCCCATCTTTTCCAGAGAGTTTGAGGGTTCATCAAATAGAACTTTAAAATTCATTAGAAACAACCTCTGTTTAGAAACACGAATCAGCCTGCCTGACCCTCCTGGCGATAGAAGGTATCTGGCCTCAGAGTCAAAGCTTTGACTCTCCATCCCTGACGGAGCTGATGAAGTGTCTTCTGTTCACTTCTGAAGAACCGATCCTATTAAGTGGATAATTTCAAACAAACGTAAGTTTTCTGTAAGTCATTTTACTCGAGACATGAACTTTGAATTTGGAGAGACTTTTAAATTCTGGTTCTGCAATTTATTAGTAGTGAAACTTGGGCACATCATAAATATTTGAGAAAGGCTGGCAGGTTTCGGCTCAAGCATTTGGATTGTAACTAAAGATGATGAGGGTACCCCTGAATTATTTTAACTGAGAGGAGCAATGCAAGCAGATGTGGATCTTGGATCTGGAATGGTTCGTTACCATTTTTGGGTTACCAGCCTACTTGAGACTCTGAGGAAAGCCATAAATTCTTTTTCTATAAAAATGCATATATACAATAACATGATTTTGAATATAATTTCAGGAAGTTTCTGAAGATCATGGACTCTAATCTATGAACTTTGGAGTAGAGAAATTTTTTTTTTGAAGGCTTGATGAGTACCTGAGTGAGCTGGTAAAAGATGAGAGATTTAAGTGCATTAAATTTTTAATTTTGTTTTAAAGATGTGGGGTACAATTCTGGGTTAGGTATTCATTATTCAGGTACCCTTGTTGATGAGGTGTATCCCTTTCCCCCTACTGCCAATCCCTTTCTTACTGTATTATGATAATCGTTAAAGGGACAGAGCCAGAAGAAGGGCAAAATAAGAATGTAGTAGAGAAGAAAGTTATGGAAATTATTTATAACTTCTTCCTTATATCTATGGTGGCAGGAAGGACTCACTCTCCTCCAGAACAAAGGCAATGACATTATCTCTGGACTATAGGAGGGATCCTTCTAGTGAATTAAGAAGGAAGAATGGGTGGGGAATAGATGATAGTGGGAGATGGAGGGAATATTTACGGAACAGCTCTCTCTCTCTTTTTTTCTGTGTAGAAAGTGAAGTGATTGCCTGAGAATGAAGGGAAATAGGTTTTGGAAAAGTAGAGAAGTTTTGGATTTCCTGCTAAGAGAAGCACGGAAAGATGCAGAAAAGTGGCGTGAGAAAGATGCAGGGAGATTGGTCCTCACCAACTGGTCCTCGGCTGCAAGCGGAGATTATGGATTCAAGCAGCACCAGTCCTTGGGGAAGTGTAATTTTTCTCCAGGAGCTCTCAGCAGGCTGCTGAAAGGTCAAGCTGTGAGTAACATTTTGCAGGGACAGCATAGTAGAATCATTGTTTCCTTTTGCATAAAACAAATTGACAGTAGTGATTTGTTTTGGGTGGACTGGTAATTTCAGTATGTGCTCACGGAGCAATGTGAATATACATACAAGTGCACATTGGTCTTGCTGTGCCTTGACTTGCATTGCTATCAGCACAAGATCCCGTGTGACCCTTGGAGCACAGTCCTGTGGAAGAATGACATGGCGGAGTGGCTTCAATTCTCTTTTCCTCTCACCTCTCTGTGGTGTTGAACTTATGGGGAATTTCTGGGCTAGCAAATTCCACTGTTCTAGCCTCCAAATTTAAAAGCACAGATTATTTCAGGACATACTGGACAAACTCCCTTTTGCCTTACAAAGTAGCTATTTTTTTTTTGCCCTGGAGGATCTAAGACTCGATTAGCAAAAGTAAAGAGAAAATAAATGGAAATTAGATGTATTTGCAAGTACATATGATTCACGACTGCCTGGGCGGCCAATGTTGTGTGAGCACATTTAAGCTCTTTTATAAAGCTAAGATATGATCAGTATCCTTTTGGTCATAACTTCTCATCTTATTTTCCTTCTTTTTTTTAATTCTGTAGGAAATATTCTAACAGTTATGAACCGTGTTCCATTGCAAACACTCTACAACTTAGATATTTGGTAAAATAAACATTGCCTGGCTGATAAAGCACATGGTTATATCTGGCTGTAGGAGGGATTTTTCCAGTGAATTAAGAAGGAAGAATGGGTGGGAAATAGATGATAGTGGGAGATAGTTCATAACCTTGAGAGGCGCCTGGAGGGAAGTCAGCCCTCACACCTAGAAGTGCTAATTTCTCTGAGTCTCCCAAATGTCATAAGGTTGGACAGCTTATCAGCCACTAGGAAGTGAGTTGTGCTGGGTCTAGGGTATGAAAGGTTGGTAGCTGAAGTCCAAGTGTGTTATTTTCTCTGGTCATTTCTGTTTCTAAATGTTTCTCAGTGAGCTGCATAGAAAGTCTGTAGAAAATTCATTGTTGCCGGACTCGGTGGCTCAGCCCATAATCCCAGCGCTTTGGGAGGCCGAGGTGAGTGGATTGCCTGAACCCGCGGGTTCGAGACCCGCCTGGGCAACTTGGTGAGACCCCCATCTCTACAATAAATCAAAAATTAGCCGGTCGTGGTAGCTCGGGCCTGTAGTTCCAGCTACTTGGAAGGCTGAGGCAGAAGGATCGCCGGAGCCCAGCAGGTCGAGGCTGCACCGGCCACTGGGCGACAGTCTGGGCGACAGACTGAGACTGCAACTCAAAAAAAAAAAAAAAAAAAAAGAAAATTCATTGTCTGGGCACTCTGTTGAAATAACCTCTTTTAACAGGTCACCACTGTTTCCTGCAACGCTAGGGGCTCCCTCTGGGCACTCCCTGCGGGGTTTGGTGGCTGAAGCTTGGGCTGGATTCTGGTCCCCTTTACCTGCTCAGCAAGGCTCTCCAACCTGCACGAGTGTGCACAGTGACCCTGATTACCTACTCCCTTCCATTCCTCTCCAACCTCCAAACAGCACCATTTCACAGAAGCCACGACACACAACTGCGGGTTTTAGAGCGTGTAAGATTCAGCAATACCCATTAGCCGCTTTACTTCCAGCAGGTGGTTATAATCATAAGATCACATCTCTGAAGCGTCTCAGTCTATAACGTGCTAACAGTCATCATTCACGTTTCGTTGTAAAAACTGATCTCCAAACCCAATCACCGTTAAACCCTTCCACATCACTTCAGCACTGTGGTCTCCCACTCCATCCATCACCTTCCTTGTGGTCTCATCCTTGTCTTACTGTCCACACCCTTCTTGTGGCCGCACTTCTCCTCTTTATGCCGACGATGCCAACGTGCATCACTACAATCATTTCCTTGGAAACCCTCAGTCCCCCAGGCTCCTTCTCCCTCTGTCCTATTTGCCCGTCAAAACTCTACCTGATGAAACCCCATGTTCTGATGAGAACTAGCTCATTTTACCACCAGAGCTACCTGTTTGCCTGCCTCTTGGGGCATACGGTCTCCCATTAAACCCTGCCCTACATTGGGAGTCGTGGGAAACTGCCAGGGAAGGGAGGGGCACATCATATCCACCAGGGTACCCGCATAATGAACATTTGCATGTCTAACCCTGAATTGTACCCCACGTCTTTAAAAAAAATCTTGTCTTGGGTCTTTCCTCCTCTTCTTAAAATAGAAAACAAGATCCTATCACTCTCCAGCTTAAAGCCTCAGTAGGCTTCCTATCGCGCTTTGGATACTCCTAAATCCTCACCATGGCTTCTGTGACTCGGCCTCTGATCACCTCTGTCTGTATCCCCACCACTGCTCACCTTGTTCACTGGAGCCCCGCCTCACTGGCTCTCTTGATTTCTCAAACATGCCAAGCTTAATTCTGCCCCAGAGACTTCACACTTCTGATTTTCTCTTCTTGTACCCCAGATCTTTGCTTGTGGGTGCCCTCATTTTTGAGGTGCATTCCGTCCTCTTACTCAAGATAGGCATGCAACTACCCAGTCAACTTTCCATTCAATCCCCTGTTTTATTTCTTCCTAGTCCAGGAATTGTGTCTGTCTTGTTACAGTGTTCTCAGCACCAAGATCTGTATCTGGCAGATAGATAGTTGGTGCTCAGTAAATATTTGTGGAGTGAATGCATGAGACGTATAAAATTCCTTCCCTTTGGAGTAGATTATACATGTACGTAAATAGCTATAATGCAAAATAGAAGGTGACAAAATTTCATAGGAAAGGTAGATGTAAAATGCTACGCGTGCTCAGTGACAGAAATTATTACTATATGGTGAGATCAAAGAAGTCTTCCAGGAGAAGGTCGAGTCTGAGCTGGGTTGATACAGAGGGGGCACTCGGGAGACAGAGAGGAAAAGGGACTCTAAGTAGTGTGCAAGCATAAGCAAAGGTCTAGAGAGGACAAGCGTAGAGTGCACGTGGAGAGGAGGAATTTGTTCTGACGGAAGGCCAGCGAAGAGCAAATGTGAAAAACAAGGTTGAGATTTCCATTGGGGCCACCTTTGGAGTGCTTGTCTGATTACTGGAGAACATAGTTGGTGTTCATTCTGCAAGCAAAAGGAAGGGTTTATGTAAAAAAGTGATGAAAAAAAAGCAAGGTGGTTCTGGAAGATTTATGGGAAACATGAATGAATGGACTGTAGCCGGGAGTGGTGGTATGTTGGTAGCGTGTTGGAGGAGCCAGCTTTGAGACTGAGGTCATGGACCCTGGGTGACAGAGGACAGAGAAGGAGTGATGAGGGGGGTGGGATGTGATAGAGGTGGGGAGGGCGGAATCGGTAGGACTCAGCAACTCACTGGTCTTCCGAACCGTGACATTTCCTGTTGTAGTATTTATTTCCTGTTTTAGTATTTATTTCACTGCGAATTCCTCTTAGCTGTAGTGTTAATCTTAGTAATTGCAATTATTTGAATGTTTGATGAAAGCTATTATATGAATTTCACAATTTTGTAATCAGTTGTGTCACAACTCTTAAAAACTAAGTAGCAGATGCTTTCAGAGGATGGTAATGGATCACCACATGCTAGATACAATTATGCAGTCAAAATTACTCTCACACTGTACATTTATGAGGACAATAATCCCTCAGGATGCTATATAACATACAAAGAACCAAATCCAGTCCTCAGACTGATTGCATGAGTCTCCTGAACTGTGAATGCTTGTCAATTGGCAGAATTTAGATCTCATCAAATACAAGACTTTCTGTGTTTTATTTTTTTTAAAGAGAAATACATGTATATAATTATATTATGCAAGATTATAGATCCCTATGTGTATGTATTTAGATGCAATTATATGTTTATTGCCAGCAATGGACAGGAACAACAATAATTTTACAGATAAATTAAATGCATGTCTTAATAGGCTATATTATAAAGGTGTTCTATTCCTTTGAAACTCCGTGTTTTGTTCATAAAAGTCAGGTGAGTTGTCAACACACAGAAGGAAAGAGTAATAAATCATAAACACATTAAAATTACTGTGACTTAATTTAATGTATCCTAAATTCAATGCATATGTTAATTCTGATATCCTAGTCACTAGGTCATATAAGTTAACATGGAAATTCCAGTGCCTGGATCTATACATAGTTGTTGTATGTGAGTGAATGAAAATTATCATATTTGCATTTAATGTTCGCATTTTAGATGTTTGCGGTCACTAGTGCAGGCTTTATAGCCAGATTGCCTGGGTTTGATGCTGGCTTCCACACTTTTTAGCTGTGGGTCTTAAGTAATACACCTGAATTCTCTGTGCTTTAAGTTTTATGTCTGTAAAATTGGAATGATAGCTGTACCTACCTATCAGGATTATTATGAAGAATTAAATGAATTAATTTGTGTAAGTCCTAACACCTAGTGAATGCTTATAAATATTCGATGTTATTACTGATCTCAAATATACAACATGCATTGTTACTTACATTAAATTTAATATGCATAACTACTAAATTATGATTCAGGGATTCATGTGGTTGTATAACTACAATAGTTCCTTTCCAAATCTTTCCATAGTATTTTCTACCTTGAGGAGAAAAAGATATTATGCCTTTATTTGTACTATGTGAGTAACTCTTCTACTTGTACATGGTAAGTAAATATTACATAGCTCAGTTTAACTGCCTCTGAGTGTCTACTGGCATTCATATTGGTAAGTGTAGTAGGCAAATAGTGTCTGATGCTGAATCATTAAATAAGGACATTCAATTTTTGTTTGTAATATTACTTTGTTGCGAACTACTGTTTGTACTAATTGTATAACAAAAATTTGAAAAATTGAAATCTATTATTTTTCATAATCACAATTCAGCTATTAGTCCTAAATTTACCAATATTTGTCTTAAACTTTGAGTAAAAAAATAGAGAGAAAATAAAACATTTTCTTTTTCCTTCAACCATATTTTCTCTATAAATAACAAAACAAAACAAGAAGCCCAAAGGAAAACAAGAAGCCATAGCAAACATATCATTCACTCCTGTAAAATTACTGCCATTCCTAGACATTTTGAGTTTTTTTTTCTTTTGGTGGCAAATTACTCAAATGAGTGGTGTATATATCTTAAACACATCGAACATACTAGAATACATTGAAAACCCTGTTTTCATTCCTATTCTGTACTGCATCAACACTCTACAAAAATGATTCTGTTCTCTTATTTTCCAGGTTCTTGGCCATTTCCTGTCCTTTCTATTAGCAGATACTCCTCAAGCTTAGCACTTGGGTCACATCTCTTCCTTTTTTTGTTTTTTCTTATTGAACTCATCCTTTTGGAGATGTTATCGATATATTTTTTACTTTAATTATGTTTGCCATTCCCATTCTTTATCATTAGTTCTGGCCTTTGCCATTTATCTATGAGCCATCCTAGGGATACCATTAGCAAAGCACCACAAATTGGGTAGCTTAAAACAATATTAATGTACTCTCTGACAGTTCTGGAGGCCAGGAGTCTGAAATCAAGGTGTCAACAGGCTGTGAAGGATCTAGGGAAAGATCCCTGGTCGCCTCTCTCAGCTTCCGGGGACTCTCAGCAGTCCTTGGCTTCCTTGGCCCAGAATTACTTCACTCTAATCTCTGCCTGTCCTCTGAGTGTCTGCCTTCTCCTTTCCTGTCTGTCTCCTCTGTGTGTCTCTCTTTTATAAGGACACTCATCACTGGATTTAGGGCCCATTGGATAGTCCAGGATATCTCTTCATTTCAAGATCTTTCACTTAAAGTACACCTCCAGAGACCCCTTTTCTCAAAAGGCTAATCCATAGGTTCTGGAAATTAGGATATAGGCATCTCTTTCTCAGGGCTACTATTCAAACCACTATGCCAGGTAGAAGAAAATCACCGTATAATCAGATGATGAACGACAAACGGCCACCTATACCAGACCTCAGTGTTGAGTATTACGGGGATGGGGGAGGGTGGAATACTGTGTGCACACGTCCCATCTAATGTGACCAGCCTCTCCTCAGTTCCAGCTGACCATCGACATGCAGACCCACTGTTGCCAGAACTTTTGATATCCCCACAGAAGGTGGAAACCTAGATTTTCATGTGCCGGCAACTAATTAAAATAAAACATCCAGAGAAGGTAACTCTGTAGAGAAAACAAAACTGTCTGTGGGTCAGATGCAGCCAACTGACAGTTTGTGACCTCTTGTCTACAGTCCGAGGTTCAGAAAGCAGCCCTGATGAGAAGGGCAGAGAACTTTCACCCCAGTGGTGTGGGGGGCTGTGGATTTAATGCCAATTGAGATAGGAAGAAAGATGCTAATATTACCTTTGATTTGCCACTCTTGGCTGTTTTAATTAAATGAGAAACTCAAATAGTTTCCAAGCCCAAAAGATAATTTCTTGTTGATGTCTTCTGATAAAATGTTTAAGTTGAGAACTGTGTAACAATTTTTTTTAATGGCCTGTTTAATAATGCCTGTAAATTTTTGGAAGGAAGTCAGAAACCTCTTCATTATCTATTATTCCAACTTTCAGGATTGGTTCTTTTTCTACATATTTTTAGTAGCAGAATAAATATCAACATAACTTAATGTCCCAGCCATACTGAAATATTTACAGTGTTCTGAGTTTGCTGTGTTCTCTTTAATCTTCAATACTTTGTACCATCTGGCCTTGGCCACTCACTCTCAATTCCTACCAGCTCAGTTTATGTGGAACTTTCTCCATGGGTCTTTCCTAAGCCCTAAGTCTGTATTGCGTGCCCCTTTTGCTAAACTCCGGAATGGTGATTCCCAGTGGGGGCAGTACTGCTTCCTGTGTGGGATAGTTTGAAAATTTAGTGGTGGCTTTTGTCCTTGTCACGATGATTGAAGGCGTTACTGGAATTTTATGGGAGAGGGATCAGTATATTGACATCCTGTAATTCAAGATAGAATCACACAATAAAGAATTGTCTTGCATAGCATAGTTAAAAATATTTATACATTTCTGGTCTAGCCCTGAACTCACTTTACATATAAAAACGATTTAGTTTTTGCATCATTGAAATAAACTCTGAGTTTTTCCTGGAAAGCAACTGCTAAGTAAATCAAGTGAAAATGATGCTGTGTTTTGTTGGGAACTTGCCTAGGAGTTGTTCACCATTTCAGAAAATCATATCACTGACTACTGCAAAGATGCTTGTGGTTTTTGAGGCCAGTGCAACATACCTAGATCAGTATGCGCTTGTATCAGTCTCCTTCACGGTTATCTGAGTGTCTTAGTCTCTTCAGGCTGCCATGATAAAATGCCACAGACGGGGTGGCTTAAAAACAGAAATTAATTTTCTCAGTTCTGGAGGCTTGGATGTCCTGGATCAAGGTGCTGGCCAATTCACTTTCTGGTGATGGCTTTCTTCCTGACTTGTAGACAGCTGCCTTCTTGCGGTGGCCTCACATGGCAGAGAGTGAGAGAGAGCAAGGACGGAGAGTGCAACTTTACTTTTTTTTTGGGTTGGAGTGCAGCGGCAGCTCCCGGTCACCGCAGCCTCACCTGCTGGGCTGCGGCGATCCTCCCGCCTCAGCCTTCCGAGTAGCCGGAATCACAGGCAGGTGCTACCACGCCCTGCTGATTTTTTGATTTATTGTAGAGATGAGGTCTCGCTGCCCAGGCGGGTCTCGAACCTGCGGGCTCAGTCCATCCACTCACCTCAGCCTCCCAAAGCGCGGGATTACAGGCTGAGCCACCGAGCCCGGCTGACTTTCCTTTTATAAAGGTATTTTATTCTATCAGATCAGAGCCCTGCACAGATGACCTCTTTTAACCTTAATTACTTTCTTACTCCAAAAACAGTCACATTGGGGCTAGGGATTCAGCATTCGGTATGAATTTTGGGGAGATAACAGTTCGGTCCATAGCACTAAGTATGGATAGAAATATATAAGCATTTAATTTATTAATAATAACTTTCAATGTCGTCCTGCCTGAGCATTTGCATATTGAAATACATTTCATTTTATTATAAATTGTTTTCTTTTATTTCTCCTTTAGATCAATTATATTTAGGGTCTATATTGATGCTTTACAAAGCAAATGTGCAAGATGGGTTATATTGTCTGCAAATTTTATTTCAGGATAGTAAAGGGAGCATTTAAAAATATTATACGAAGGGACATTGGGTCTGGTAGGACTGATGGCCACTACCCTAGTCCAACATCACCTCATTGTACTGTGATTAGTCAGTGCTTATGTCCTGTACCGGGCTGTGCATGCCTCAGGGTCAGAGGCACGTAAAGCCCAGTGTATCATTCAGTGTTGTATCTTCTAATGCCCTTATTGTCTAAAGCTTATAGGAGACCCTGCAAATTTTGGTGAACTGAAAGAATAAGGGAGTGAATGATGCATATAAACATCATTCTGGTGTCGGAGCCCATGTTTCTAAGGATGCTTGAATGATCAGAGCATCACTGAGGGTTAACAATGCTTGTTTTTACTAAAAAAGTCTTCAACCACTGGCATAAAATGGTGTCTGAGTCAACCTTCAGATATATTATTTTTGTCCTCCTTCATGAGGCTGAATTTTCATATAACTGGATAAGTTTTATTCTAAATCACCTGTAGCATTAATATCAAACAAAATAACAAAACTCTTGAATGACTCTATTTGACGTAACTTTTTCTTCTTAGGGAAAGTTCTTCCTTGAGTGTAACTTTTCCGTCGACAAAGACTACTTTTGCTAGCAGAAATTACTTCCCAAGTGTAATTCATCCTTTTTCAGACGTTTAAGCTTGTGATATAATCAAAGTCACCTTCGCTTCAGTCCTGCCACTTGGTTGTGGGTCCCTAAGATCATAAAAATTGGCCCTTGGATTAAAAACTAGATGATCTTTTCCTGAAAATTCAGCATGAGAACGCTCCCTCTCTGTTTTCTTCAGATCGTCATCAAGATTCCTAGCATTCTTCACAAGTAATGCAAAACTGTACCACAGATTTCGAAACTTGAGTTAAGTAACCAATATATATTTTTAAAAAACGGTAAACCAATAGGGTCTAGCTGCATGGCCATCATAGCCGATCCCCTGTGCACTGAATCCTCAACCGCACTCATAAATTCGCATGTTGCTTTATGGGAGTCACGGCAGGAGTCAAAAGGTGACTCTTAATGGCATCTGCCACCTCCCCTTTCATAAAATTCTTCTTTTCGTTTGTGAACAAAAGTTTGCGCATTGAGATTGCGTGGCGCCTGGAGCAGCCGCAGCGTCTGGAGGGGGCTGCCGTCTGAGGACAAAATGTTGGGCGTGAGGGCTAGTTTTTATTTTTTTTTTTTTGAGTTGGAGTCTAACTCCCCGCAGCCTCGACCCGCTGGGCTCCGGCGATCCTTCCGCCTCAGCCTTCCAAGCAGCCGGAATTACAGGCATGCGCTACCACGCCCGGCTGATTTTTTGATTTATTGTAGAGATGAGGTCTCGCTGCCCAGGCGGGTCTCGAACCCACGGGCTCAGGCCATCCACTCACCTCAGCCTCCCAAAGGCGTGGGATGACAGGCTGAGCCACCGAGCCCGGCTGAGGGCTAGTTTAACGTCGCTGCTCCCTGGTTGTCTGTGGAGAACTGGGGCCTGCAGAGGGGCTGGCTCTGGCGTTTAACTTGGCAGCAGCCACCAGTATTTGCCTCTTCTGTAGACTATGTGGATTTGTTTTTTCTTGAACAAATTTACCAAAAGGAACTAGCCTCACGAGAGACCCTGAACCAGAACCACCCAGCTAAGCTGCTCCTAGATTCCCGACACACAATGTGAGATAATAAATGTCTGTTATTTTAGGCTGCTACGTGTCAGGACCATTTGTAATATAGCAATAGATAATGAATATATTCTAGTGAACAGTTTTGTCTATTAAATTTTTCCCGTTCGGATTGCAGTGTGGGGGATGGGGAGAGAGAAAAAAATTTGCTGGTGTGCTTTCTGTTTCCTGACTGATATAAACATGGAGATAAACCAAAAATAAATCTAAAAAAAGAACAATGTTCACCAGGGGAGCAGAATCCTGATTTACCTGGAATTGGAGCATTGACATTATTTATGAGTCTGGATAAAATAAATGCCAAACTAAAGTGATTATTTCTATGTATCAATCTGTTTAAAGGTAATTTTATGTGCTCTATTTCTATGAAAATTGATAAATAGAAATTTCTATATACACAAATAACAATCAATTTTAGTTAAGTAACTTGTAAATGTTTCTTAGAATCTCAGAAGGAAAGCATATTTAAAAATACATGTTATGTATATATATTTAAAAGACATACATATATGATATATGTATATACACACATATAAAAGAAGAAAATGCCAGGCCTAGCATGGTGGCTCGATCCTGTAATCCCAGCACTTTGGGAGGCTAAGGTGAGAGGATTGCCTGAGTTTAGGGGTTCCAGACCAGCCTGGGCAACTTGGTGAGACCTCGTCGCTACAATAAATAAAAAAATAAGCTGGGCATGGTAGTGTACGTCTGTAGTTCCAGCTACTTGGAAGGCTGAGACAGAAGGATTGCCTGAGCCCCTGCAGGTTGAAGTTGTGGTGACCATGAGCATGCCACTGCACTCCAAACTGGGCAAAAAAATGAGACTCCGACTCAAAAAATAAAAAATAAAAAAATAAAAGAAGAAAATGCCAAACCAAGTATCAGTCATTTAAATGAAAAGGTATTTGTTCTTAATGTAAAGAAAAGGAATTACTCGAGTTATACAACAGACAGCAGCTCATAGGCTTTAGCAGGCCCTACATAGCCATTACTTTGATATCAGGAGTAAAGTTATTGACAGCTCTGGCCTCTGACTCCAGCATTATGGCCAAAAAATGGCTTTCAGAGGCTGAGGTTCTGGATGTTACAATTTAAATAGTTGATTTTTGAGACGATGAAAGTTTAGTTTTATAGTTTCTGCAGAACTGGAAGTCTTTGACCCCAAATGACTCCTGGTCGTTTATTCATGAGTCAGCCCAAGCCTATGAAATACTTGCTCTTCCAATCACAAGAGAGTAGAAGGAAGCCACAAAGTCAGCTATTGGTTGGACTTCAGGTGGCTGAGAAAATCAGGATCTGGGTGCTGCCTTTTATTTATAATATTGGTTGCCATTACAAGACGGCATAGAAAACAAAGATTTAAGATTACCAAAGAAAATCGTCAAGAATTTATGGGAGAATACGGTGCCAAACAACAAGAGTGTCAGTGACTTTCCACAAGTAAACCTACTAAGTGGTGAAGCTGGGATTTACACTCAGGTGACCTGGTTCCAAAGTCCTTGCTCTTTTGGGTTTTTTTTTGGTCCTTGCTCTTAACAGGTATAGGGATTTGGGGAAAGGAATACTAATGGAGATAAGATAGAGAATGATGCGTCCATTAAGGTCTGTCTTCCTCCATAAATCCTTGCTGAATAGTTATAGCTGGATTTAATCTTGTCCTAACTTATAGTTAGGACAACTCTAACTTATGGTGCCGATTCCAATACTTCTGTGACATTTTTCATACATCGACACATAGTACAGCTATATTTGTGTGTACAGCTCATAAATCTATTGAGATTTATTTAAGTTAGCCTAAAATTTTCATGTATAATTTGAAGTTTTACAAGTCAAATTTTAAATAAATTTTAAAGGTTGCTATATAGGGTGACAATATCTATGCAAGTTACAACAAATGGATGGAATCTTTGGTCCAGCAGTCCTATTTCTGGGACTTCATTCTACAGATATACTTGCAAAACGATAGATGTACAAGGCTATTCTTTGCACAGTTGTTTGTAATAAAAAACTGATGATGCTTCTCTAGGAGTCATCAGTGTTAATCCTCATACATTTCTATTTCTTTCCCTGGCGTAGGACTGCTTTTCTTGGCTCCTTGATGGTGAGTAGGGCTATGTGATGAGCATTTAATAGGCAGGTTGGGCCCCTCCGTCGTCCTTTCTTCTTGGTCACATGACTGGCCACGTTTGAGATGGAGACTGTTCCTTGGCCTGGGGCAGGTAGGAGAAGATGTGGAGGAGAGAGCATCTGGCCCCAAACTGCAACTGACAGGTGACATGAGTGTAAAACCAACCTTTGTTTTTAAAAGCTATAAGGATTCTGTCACTGCAGTGAAGCTCAAAAACCTTTGTGATCTCAAAGTGGTAGCCTCCTGATAAGGAATTTTCAGGGATTAAGGCAGAAAGTAAGAAAGAAAATTTCTTTTAGTAAGGGCTTCCCAAGTATCCCTTAAGCAATTCACCTTTAGACCACTAATAAAGCTTCAGGTAAAATGTGAATCCTGGAAACTTTTGCTATCATATCTTAATCTGAGCTGAATCTAGAGGTTTAAAAACTGTAGAACCAATTGCATTAGTTTATGGTCTTTGTAATTAGAAGTTATCTAAATTGCATAATTATTTCCAGAAGGTATTTTTCATTTTTAAATATTCATTGTTGTTTTGCGTGCAACTCTCTTTGTCAGCCGCATTAAATGATGTGTGTTAGGCATGTGACACCAACTGATAGCTGTAGACTATGTAAGTAAGCAATTGATCTTACAAGTTTATTGAGGTGTCTGACGTACTTGTGCAGAAACACAATAGAATATGAAATTTAATGTGCAGGAATTTTTTATGTTTAAAGAAGTGGTATTTTTTAAGTGACTAAATTCTAAATATTCATTGTGTTCAAATCAGCTTTATGCTGCTTTCTATGAATCATTTTTATTTCAGTTTGAGCTTTTTAAGACTAACTCAAAAAATAACAGTTGCTGGAGGGGGTGTGGCGAAAAGGGAACACTTCTATACTGTTGGTGGGAGTGTAAACTAGGACAACCTCTGTAGAAAGCAGTGTGGCGATTCCTAAAAGCTCTAAATATCAACCTCCCATATGACCCTGCAATCCCCCTACTGGGAATATACCTTGAAGAACTCAAATCACTCTATCAAAAAGATACCTGCAGACGAATGTTTATTGCAGCATTGTTCACAATAGCAAGAACCTGGAAGCAACCATGCTGTCCATCAAAAGAGAACTGGATTAAAAAAATGTGGTACACATACACAATGGAATACTCTGCAGCCATAAAAAAGAACAAGATCATGAATTTTGCAGCAACCTGGATGGAACTAGAGTCTGTAATACTGAGTGACCTCTCACAGAAACAAAGATCCGAGTATCACATGTTCTCACTCATATAGTGGACCTTGATCATCCAACATATTACCATAAGAAAATGACTGACAGTGGTGGGAAACTATGGTGGGGGGAGGGGAAGGGAGATGGGACTAATGGTAGTAAACATCTGTCTGGGGACGGGGAGACACCTCTTATCAACAAGGGTGCCTGAACGAAGCATATTTGTAGACCTAACCCTTAACTGTACCCCACAATATCATAATAAAAAACACTGATTTAAAAAAAAATCCTCTTGCACACTTGACATTAATATCTATTATTTATTTATTTATTTATTTAAAGATGTGGGGTACAATTCAGGGTTAGGTATGAAAATGTTCATTATGCAGCTACCCTTGTTGATGAGGTGTGGCCCTTCCTCCTCTGGTAGTTTCCCGCAACTGCCCATCTATTTTTTATATCTATTTTTTAAAAACAAAATGGAAATGCTGTTTGATTGAAAATATTGATAATTGCAACTGAGTCCAACCCATTTTCCTCTGTAGGCTGTTTCTTGCTCTAAATTGTAGTCAACAGCATGGCAGATTCACTGCCTTCAGTGATCATGAACCAGATCCCTTCTTTTCCTCTTAGAACTCTCCAGGGTGTAATGATAGCACTGGATCCTTATATGGGAACAGAAAATTCTAGCTGCATTATGCATGACACATAAAGCAGGGCATCGATACTTCACGATCCTCCCTGTTTTCCCTGATTAAAAGCCATTTTAAAATGGGATCAGTGGATATAGCCATGTAGCAAAGGGTTTCTTAATGACATAGAGACAGAACTAAAAAAACTGTCACAGCATCATCAAAAAAGTCAAATCAATCTAATAGGTTTTTAAAATCAAATGTGTACTTAGAAATTGTTAT
This sequence comes from Cephalopachus bancanus, assembly GCA_027257055.1. Taxonomy (NCBI): domain Eukaryota; kingdom Metazoa; phylum Chordata; class Mammalia; order Primates; family Tarsiidae; genus Cephalopachus; species Cephalopachus bancanus. The sequence goes on from JAPVLO010000140.1 coordinate 3,418,687, forward strand.
TTATGTGAAAACAAATCGTTCTTAAAGTACTTCTATCCTCATTTTTGCTCTCTGATCTCATTTGTAGTTGAATTACCGAGCCACGGAAACGTACAAGAAAGTGCATTTTTTTTTTTTTGTACAGAACTAAAGAAAGCAACAGTTTCTCAGCAACTTGGGTAGATACATACATACAAGAATTATTAGAAAATTCCATCTTCGTCTTTGGTTCAGAAAAAAGGAAACATATAAATAGTGAAATTCGATTGCCCGTTTCTGCATTTTCTTTTCTGTTTTTAGAGTTCTTGGAGTGCAAGTGAGGATTTGCTACATAAGTCGGCTGCATGTGGGTGGAGTTCAGGCTTCTGTTCCTCAATCCCCTTGCTAGTAGGCCAGATACCCATTGGGCTGTCACATGTCCCCCCCCAGCAGTGCCCAGTGACTGCTGATCCCACCCTTGTGCAATTGTGAATAGTGTTCAGGGCCCACTTATGAGTGACAACATGGGGTGTTCAATTACTTGTTTCTGTGATGGTTCACTTATTATGATGGTCTCCAACGGCATTCAAGTTGCTTTGAAGGCCATGCTTTTGTTCTTTATGGCAGCGTGATATTCCACTATATATATATTCCTACATTTTCTTATCTAGTCCACTTTTGATGGGCAACAGGATTGGTTTCATGTTTTTGCTATTGTAAATAGTATGGCAATAAATGTGCAAGTGTCTTTTTTGTAGAGTGATTTATATTCTTCTGGGTATATTCCCGGGAGAGGGATGGTTGGATTGTATGGAAGCTCAATTTTTAGTTCTTTTAGAAATTGCCACACTGCTTTCCATAGAGGTTGAACTAGCTTACATCCCCACCAACAGTGTAGAAATGTTCCCTTTTCTTTTTTTCTTTATTTTCTTTCTTTATTTAAAAATGTTCCTTTTCTCCACAGTTGTGCCAGCATCTGTTTTTTTTGTGTGTGACTTACTAATGATAGCCATCCTTATTGGAGTTAGGTAGTATCTCACTGTAGTTTTGATTTGCATTTCTTTGATGAAACACCCTAGGACAGCAAGACATTAACTATAAAACAACAAAACCAAAAAAAGCACGATAAGGAGGAAAAAGTTGCTTTTCACAGATAAGGAAGAATCAGATAAACAACACGGGGAATTCTCAGTGTTGAAGACACAGCATCTAAAAAGCAGCTATTAGTGCTCACACAATGAAAGCCATCCAGAATGACCTGCCTCGAATGACAGTCACAGAATTCGGAGATTGGATGGCTAAAATGAATAAAGAAAGCCACGAGAAACTAGAAGCCAAACTCACCCAAGTCACGTAGGAAGTAAAATTGGAATTGGCCAGTTTCGGAAAGGCCCATTCTGCAATCCTGGACATGAAGACACTTTCTTGGAATTTTAAAGCACAGTAACGGTCATAGGGAGCAGAATCAGGCAGAGGAAAGACTCTCAGAGCTTGAAGACCAAAATATGGAACTAACTCAGTCTCTCAAAAGCATGGAGAAGAGGCCCCCAAAGAACGAGCAAAACCTCTGAGAGGTGTGGGCCTATGTCGAGAAACCAAATCCATATCTGATGGAATCTCTGAAGCAGAAGGAGAAACTGAGAACATCACAGAACAAACATTCCACAAGATCATCCAAGATAATTTCCCACATCTTTCTAGAGAGGCAGCCATTCAAACACAAGAGATTCAGGGAACCCCTGCAAGGTATCACATGAGAAGACTATCCCCAAGACACACAGTAATTTGCCTCCTCAAGGTCAGCACGAAAGAAAGAAATCATAAAAGCCGCTAGAGAGAAAGGTCAGACAACCTACAGGGGAAGATCCATCAGAATTTCACCAGATTTTTAGCAGAAACACAACAAGCCTGAAGGGACTGGAGTCCCATCTTTATCTTCCCAAAGCTAAGCAATTCCAGCCAAGAATTTTCTACCCTGCCAAGCTAAGCTTATTAGTGACAAATAATTACAATCCTTCTTAGACATCCAATTGCTAAGAGAATATACTGCCTCCAGACAGCCCTTCAGGAGATGCTTAAGAAGGTGGTGAACACAGAGACAAAATAATGGTCACAGCCATCACAAAAGTACAGACAAGCACAGAGTTCACAGAGCATACAGATCATTCACAAATATGAAAATACATACACACAAATATATAAAAGTAAAAAGGAAAGCAAAGCAACCCCCTAAAAGTCCTATGACGGGGATAAACTCTCACATTTCATTGATAAATTTGATTGTGAATGGACTGAACGTGCCACTGAAGAGGCATAGAGTACATTTTCTGTTTACTAACATTTCAATTGGACTTTCTTTTACTATTTAATAGTTCAGTTTTTTCCTGATCACCTTTAGGGGGCAACTTAACCTAAATTATCTTTTGGTTGATAGGGAACAGCCCACTACACTAGAAAAATTGTGTCAAATAACATTATGCAGTTAAAATGATTATTGCTGAATGTGAATTTGGTGGAATTTGCTTCTGTTAATGGGATCAACCTGAATGCAGTCACTGTCCATGATATCCAGCTCTCAAAATCGGTGGGGCATTAAATTGTAATGCTGTGTGGAGGCAAAGAAAATGAAGTGGGCACAGATGAACCTTTTATAATGTATGTTGCATTCCGAAGCAGGATTTCAGCTGCTTTCGGGCCACAGCTGGGCATTTGAGAATACGTGAAAAAGAAGTCAGAGATACTTCACCTCACATACTTCTTCAGTGGGTAATGACTCCAGTTTACTGGTCAAACAAGTAAGCAAGAAGCCTGGTTAGCACGATCAACCTGACACTGCCTTAATAAACACCTAGCTCTATTTCCAAATTTGGTCTACTTCCGAATTTTCCTTCATGGACTTGGGTAGTTTCCTACCTAAATTATCATCTGAAGTCTTTGTGTCTTATCATTCTTCCTAACATTCACGTTAAAATTACCCTCCGTTCTCTGCTTTGAATCAATACCCTATAAGGAAGCTATTCCTGCTCTTCAGTATTATGTGCATCTGGTGTTTGATTGCACAGTAGGGTGACTAGAGTTAATGGCAATTAATTGTGTATTTCAGAAGAGCTGAAAGAGAAATTTGAAATGTTCCCAACACAGAAATAATACATTTTGAGATGACAGATGTCCTAAATAACCCGATTTAATCATTATACATTGTATAAATGTATTAAAATATAACATCTTCCATAAATATGCATAATTATGTGTCAATAAGAAATAAAGAGTAATTAATAAGCTATTTTGGAGTTGTAATATATACATACGTACACAATTCCAAAGATATCAAGGCATTCTACCTGAAGAGTGAAATTTCCTTCTTTTTTTGTGTCCCAGCTACCAATTCCTTCCTAAGAGGTAACCATTGACATCAGTTCCTTTCATATCCTTCTGAAGATACTCTAAGCATATAAAGGCAGGTATGCATTTCTCTTAGTGTTTCAAAACCAGTCGATAGTATGTGATACCCAGTGTTCTTCACCTTGCTTTTTAACAAATTTTTAATTTGACAATGTGTTTTTTAACTTGTTTTGCAAAGGCAAAAAAGTATAGTTAGATGAGAAAAGATGTGGATGATGCATGGGAGAAAAAAATGGTGTAGAACTTCCATATTCTTTTTTTCTCCAAGTTGTTATTGTCATAAAACACACATAACATAAAATGTATCATCTTAATCATTTTTAAGTGTACAATTCAGTGGCATATGTACATTCGTATTTTTGTGCAACTGTTATTACCACGATCCATCTCCATCCAGAACGCTTTTCGTCTTACAAAATTGAAACAATGCACCCATTAAACAGTAACTCCTTGTTTACCACTCCCCACCCCCAGGTCATGGCAACCACCATTCTGCTTTTCTGTGTCTATGAATATGACTACTCCAGGTATCTCATGTAAGTGGAAACATATAGTACTTGTTTTTTGGTGACTGGCTTAGTTCACTTCACATCACGCCCTCAAGTATAGCTAAATTGTAGCATATGTCAGAATTTGCATCCTTTTTAAGACTAAATAATATCCCATTGTGTATAGTAATAGTAATAGTATCCACATTTTGCTTATCCATTTGTTCATCAATGGACTCTTGGGTTGTTTCCACATCTTAGCTGTTGAGAATAATGCTTCTATGTACATGGGTGTACAAATATCTCCTAGAGCCCCGGCTTTAAATTTTTTGAGTACATACACAGAAATAAAATTGTTGGATTATTTGGGAATTCTGTTTTTAATTTTTTTTTAGGGACTGGCAGACTGTTTGCCACAGTGGCTATATTATTTTACGTTTCACCAACAGTGCATCCAAGTTCCAACTTCTCTGCTTACATTCCAACATTCTGTTCACATTCCAACCTGGATGTGAAGTGGTATCTCATAGTTTTGATTTGCGTTTTCCTAATGATCAGTGAGGCTGAGCATCTTTTTATGTGTTTATTGGCCATTTGTATATCTTGTTTGGAGAAACGTTCATTCAAGTCCTTTGTTCATTTTTGAATAAGGTTTTCTGTTTTCTTTTCTTTGGTAGTTGAGTTTTAGTTCTCTATAAATGGGGGGGGCTCTACAAAACTGGAATTCATTTATAAAAAATCGTACATTTATTCTTACATGTTTAAACTTCAGTCACCTTCAAATTGTTCTCAGTTTGATGCAATACACGTATCGAGACACTTTTTCTATTGCTCAGAACAGTTTTTTGAATTCATCAGTTGTGATGCCTTTTAGTGCTTCTGCCATTTTGTGTTTGACCTTTTCCACATCGGCAAAATGTTTCCCCTTGAGGATTTTTTTCACCTGGAGAAGTTAAAAAAAATTGCTCAGGGTGAATAGGGAAAGTGGGTTATGGGGGTCATGCCATTTTGGTCAAAAACTGCTGAACACAGCACGGTGTGGGCAGGTGCACTGTCACCATGGACCAGTCACCTGCTTGCCACAACTTGGGACATTTCTTCTGCAAATTGTGACCAACCTTCTCCAAACTTCCAGATAAAAATTTTGTTTGACTGTCTGATCCGGAGGAACAAATTCCGAGTATACTACAAGGGGCCCGCCGTACAAAAGACAATTCCAGTTTTTGGGGTACCCCTTTGTATTTTGGCTATTAATTCATTATTAGATAATATGATTTGAAAATAATTCCTCTCATTGTGTAAGCTGCCTTCTAACTTTGTTAATACTCTTGTTTGATGCAGCACATTTAAATTTTCTCTTGGGCAATTTTTCTTCTCTTGGGCAATTTTTCTTCTCTTGGGCAATTTTTCTTATCTCCATGCATCATCCTCCATGGACTGGAAGCCAAGGCTGGCAGGGCCCTTGGCTTCCAGTCCATGGAGGATGATGCATGGAGACAGTGGCCCTGGCACCCTGCACACCTGGGTCTGCAGCTATGCACCAACCTGCTACACCCTGAGCCTGCCATGATCTAGCCAGATACAGGTTGTCAAGGCTGTGGTGACAGGAGATGGAGATACAGGTAAAACCTGCCTGCTCATCAGTTATACACAACCAGTGCATTTCCTGGAGAATATATTCCTGCTGTCTTAGACAATTATTCTGCCAACGTTATGATAGACAGAAAACCAGTGAATCTGGGTTTATGGGATACAGCTGGACAAGACGATTATGACAGATTATGCCTCCTTACTCTGTCTGCAAACAGATGTATTCTTGTCGCTTTTCCCTAAGTCCTTGCATCATTTGAAAATGTCCTGTGGTATCCTGAAGTGTGTCACCATTGTCCTATCATTCCCATTATTTCTGTGGGAACTCATCTTGATCCAAGGGATGATAAAGACATGAATGAGAATGAAAGGAGAAGAAGTTGCCTCTCATCATGGCTAAGGAGATTGGAGCGGTAAAATACCTGACGTGCTTGGCTCTCACACAGTGAGGCTTCAAGACCGTGTTTGAGGAAGCTGTGTGAGCAGTCCTCTGCCCATCTCCCAAGAAGAAGGGGAAAGAAATGCCTGTTATTACAAGTGTCTGCACTCTTCATTCTTGGTCCTGTCCTTGGGAATCTTTTATTTTTTGTCTGAAAAAAAAAATCTGTGAAGTCTTTGCACTCAATGCCAAGTTTTTATTACAAACTAATTTTCACATAAAACCATTTTGAACCAATCAGGAAATTTAAGGTTTTGCTTGTTCTAAATGTAAGAGGTCAGGCTCACATTCCATTAAAATCTAGCCCTAAAATGGAAAAACATTTATGCATTTAATTTTTTTTAACTTTTTTTAAATTTTAAAGATGTGAGGTACAATTCAGTTTACGTTTACAATTACAAATGTTCATTATGCAGGTGCCCTTGTTGATGAGGTATGCCCCTCCCTCCCCAGCAGTTTCCTGCTACTGCCAAACCCTTTCTTATAGAAACATTCATACATTTTAATTTGCCTATATTTTCTTTTGATTCCTGTGCCTTTGGTGTCATATCCAAGACATTTTTGCCAAATTCAATATTATGAAGCTTTTGTCTTAAGTTTTTAAAAATGAGTTTAATAGTTTTAGGTATTACATTTTAGTCTTCGACCCACATTGAATTAAATTTTGTATATGGTGTTAGGCAAGGATTGAACTTCATTCTTTTGCATGTGGGTATCCAATTTTCTTTTCTTTTTTTTTCTGAGTTGGAGTCTCACTCCGTCGCCCAGACTGGAGTGCTGTGGCTGCTCCCGGTCACCACAGCCTCAACCTGCTGGGCTCTGGAGATCCTTCCGCCTCAGCCTCCCGAGTAGCTGGAACTACAGGCGCGCGCTACCACGCCTGGCCAATTTTTTGATTTATTGTAGAGATGAGGTCTCGCCAAGTTGCCCACCGAGCCCGGCTAATATCCAATTTTCTTTACACCATTTGTTGGAAAGACTTTTTTTTTTCTCTATTAAATGGTCTTGACATTCTTACGAAAGTAATTTCAAGCCGGGCTCGATGGCTCAGCCTGTAATCCCGCGCCTTTGGGAGGCTGAGGTGAGTGGATTGCCTGAGACCGCGGGTTCGAGACCCGCCTGGGCAACTTGGCAAGACCTCATCTCTACAATCAATCAAAAAAATGAGCCGGGTGTGGTAGCAGACCTGTAGTTCTGGCTACTTGGAAGGCTGAGGCGGAAGGATCGCTGGAGCCCAGCAGGTCGAGGCTGCGGCGGCCGGGAGCGGCCACTGCACTCCAGTCTGGGCGACAGAGTGAGACTCCAACTCAAAAAAAAAAAAAAAAAAAAAAAAGGAAGTAATTTCACAAGACTATATGTGAGGGTTTCTATTTGATTTGATTAGTCTGTATACCTGTCTTTATGCCAGAATCATGTTGTTTTCATTATTGTTTCTCTGTAGTAAGTTTTGAAATCAGAAAGTGTGAGTCTTCCTGTTTGTTCTTCTTTTTCATGATTGTTTCAGCTATTTGGAGTCCCTTGATATTCCATCTGAAATTTAGGATAGGTTTTTCTATCGCTGAAAAAGAATCATTGCGATTTTGATAGGGATCGCATTAAATCTGCAGATTGCTTTGAGTTGTACCAACATCTTAACAATAGTTTTCCAACTCATGAATATGGGATGTATTTCCATTTATTTGTTTCCTTTAATTTCTTTGGAAATGTTTTATAGTTTTTATTGTGTCTTTGGCTTTCTTGGTTAAGTTAATTTCAAGGTACTTTATTCTTTTTGATACTACGCGAGATACAATTATTTTCTTAATTTCCTTTTCAGATTGTTTCTTGTTGGTGTACAGAATGCAACTGATTTTGGTGAGTTAACTTTGTATTCTACTACTTTGCTGAATTCATTTATTCTAACAAATTTTTTGGGGGGAAATCTTTAGGTCTTTCTACATATAAGATCATACAGTCTAATAACAGAATTAATTTTGCTTCTTCCTTTCTGATTTGAATACCTTTTATTTCTCTTGCTTACTTGCTCTTGCTAGGACTTCCAGTGTTGAATAGAACTGGTGAAAGCAGACATCCTTGGCTTGCATGATTAGAGGAAAGGTTTTCAGTTTTTTGCCATTGGGTATGATGTTTGCTATGCATTTTTCATGGCTCTTATTATATTTTCATGCTTCTTCTATTCCTAGTTTGTTGAGTATTTTTTTTAATCATGAAAGAGTGTTGAGTTTTGTCATTTTTCTGCATTAATTGAAATTGCGTGGCTTTTTTATTTCATCCTGCTGATGTGGTGAATTACAACGACCAATTTTCATATGTTGAACTATCTTTTCATTCAAAGAATAAATTGCACTTGGTCATGATGGCTAATTTTTATAACACTCTGCTGAATTTGGCTTGCTGGCATTTTGTTGAGGATTTTTGCATCAGTGTTTATATGAGATATTAGTCTGCAGTTTTCTTTTCTTGTAGAGTCTTTGTCTGGCTTTTAGATGAGTTAGTGAGTATTTCCTCCTCTTAAAATTTTTGTAAGAGCTTGGAAAGAATTAATGTTTGTTCTTTAATGTTTGATAGAATTCATCAGGGAATCTATTAGGTTCATGCCTTTTCTTTGTTGTGAGGTTTTTGATTACTGATTGGATTTTCTTAAAGCTTATAAACCTATTCAGGTTTTCGATTTCTTCATGGCTTGCTTAGTAGATTTTGTGTTTCAAGGAATTTCTCCATTTTTATTTAGGTTGTCTAATTTGTTGGCAGCAATTGCTTATAGTACTCTCATAATCCTTTTTCTTTCTATAGAATGAATTGCAATGTTTTTACTTTCATTTCTGGTTTTAGTAATTTGAATGTCCTCTCTTTTTCATAGTTTATATAGTGAGAGGTTTATCCATTTTATTGATGTTTTTTATAATCAATATTTTAAATTATGATATTGTGGGGTACAGTTAAGGGTTAGGTATACAAATGTGCTTTGTTCAGGCACCCTTGCTGATAAGAGGTATCTCCCCATCCCCAGACAGATATTGACTACCGTTAATCCCATCTCCCTTCCCCTCCCTCCCCCCCGTAGTTTCCCACCACTGTCAGTCATTTTCTTATAGTATTACGTTGAATGTTCAAGGTCCACTGTATGAGTGAGAACATGTGATACTCAGATCTTTGTTTCTGTGAGAGGTCACTCAGTATTATAGACTCTAGTTCCATCCCGGTGGCTGCGAAATTCATGATTGTGTTCTTTTTTATGGCTGCATAGTATTCCATCATGTATATGTACCACATTTTTTTAATCCGGTCCTCTTTTGATGGACAGCATGATTGCTTCCAGGTTCTTGCTATTGTGAACAATGCTGCGATAAACATATGTGTGCAGGTATCTCTTTCATAGACTGATTTGAGTTCTTCAGAGTATATTCCCAGTAGGGGGATTGCGGGGTCTTATGGGAGATCAATATTTAGAGCTTTTAGGAATTGCCATACTGTTTTCCACAGAGGTTGCACTAGTTTGCACTCTGATCAACAGTGTAGAAGTGTTCCCCTTTCACCACACCCTCTCCAGCAACTGTTATTTTTTGAGTTATTGATAATTGCCATTCTGACTGGAGTTAGGTGGTATCTCAGTGTGGTTTTCATTTGCATCTCCCTGATGATTAGTGAGGTTGAACATTTCTTCATGTATCTGTTGACTGCTCGGATGTCTTCCTTTGAGAAGTGTCTGTTCATATCTTTTGAAAGTGGGGTTGTTTGTTTTTTTCTTTTCAGCATTTTTGAGTTCCTTGGAGTTCCTTGTAGATCCAAGATGTTAAGCCTTTGTCAGACCTGGAGTTGGCAAATACTTTTTCCCAGTCTGTAGGCTGTCTCCCTGCTCTCGTGATGGTTTCTTTGGCTTTGCAGAAGTTTGTCAGTTTAATGAGGTCCCACTTGTCTATCTTCTCTCTTATGGCTTGTGGGTTTCGGGTTTTGTTCAGGAATTGAATGCCAGTTCCAATTTCCATGAGGGTATGTCCTTCATTTTCTAAGGTTCTTATGGTTTGAGGTTTTGCTTTTAGGTCTCTGATCCATTTAGACTTAGTTTTTTGTGTATGGGGACAGATAGGGGTCTTTTTTGAGTCTTCTGCATGTGATCAGCCAGTTTTCCCAGGACCATTTACTGAATAGGTTCTCCTCTCCCCAGTGGTAGGTGGTGGAGGCTTTGTCGAAGATGAGTTGGTTGAGAAATTGGGGTTTTGCTTCTGGAATCTCAATTGTATTCCTTTGGTCTATATGCCTGTTTTTGTATCAATACCAAGCTGTTTTGATTGTTGTAACCTTATAGTAAGTTTGAAGTCTGGTAATGTGATACTGCCTGCTTTGTTTTTTTTTTTGCTAACGATTGTTCTAGCTATTCTTGGTCATTTGTGTTTCCATATGAATTTCTGTGTTGTTTTTTTCTAGGTCTGAGAAGAATGTTGCTGGTAATTTGATGGGTATTGCATGAAATCTATAGATTGCCTTAGGTAGTATGGACATCTTCACAATGTTGATTCTTTCACCCCATGAGCATGGGATATTTTTCCACTTGTTGGTGTCATCTTTTGATTTCTTTGAGCAGAGTTTTGTAGTTTTCATTGTAAAGGTCTTTCACGTTTCTGGTTAGGAAGATGCCAAGGCATTTCATTTTTTTGTGGCTATTGTGAATGGAATTGTAGTTTTTATTTGGGTTTCTGTTTGTTTATTATTGGTGTAAAGAAATGCGATTGTCTTTTGCACATTTATTTTATATCCTGAGACTTTGTCAAAGGCCTTTATCAGTGTAAGGAGGTTTTTGACAGATTCTCTTAAGTTTTCAAGGTACACAATCATGTCATCTGGAAAGAGAGATAAATTGACTTCCTCTTTTCCTATTTGGATACCCCTGATTGCCTTCTCTTCTCTGATTGCTCTAGCCAGGACTTCCAATACTATACTGAACAGGAGGGGTGAGAGTGGGAATCCTTGTCTTGTTCCAGTTTTCAGGGGAAATAGTTCCAATTTTTGTCTGTTTAGGAGTATGCTGGCTGTGGGTTTCTCGTAGATGGCTTTTACTATTTTGAGGTATGTTCCCCATATGCCAAGATGTTTGAGGGTTTTTTTTTAATTAAGAAGTGGTGCTGGATTTTATCAAAAGCTTTTTCTGCATCTAATGATATAATCATGTGGTTTTTGTTTTGACATCTGTTGATATATTTAATTACATTTATGGTTTTATGAATGTTGAACCAGCCTTGCATCCCAGGGATGAAGCCTTCTTGGTCATGGTGGATGATTTTTGAGATGTGTTGTTGAATCCAGTTTGCTAGGATCTCATTGAGAGTTGTAGCATCTATGTTCATCAAAGATATTGGCCTGTAGTTCTCTTTCTTTGTTGAGTCTTTACCTGGCTTGGGTATCAATGTGATGTTGGCTTCGTAAAATGATTTGGGGAGAGTTCTATCTTTCTCAGTCGCCTGGAATACCTTCAGTAGGATTGGTATCAGCTCCTCTTTAAATGTTTTATAGAATTCTGCTGGAAAGCCATCTGGTCCAGGACTTTTTTTTTGTAGGTAGTTTTCTTATTATGTAGTCAATTTCCTTGATTGTTCTTGGTCTATTTAGGGTCTCAATTTTTCTTCTTGTTTCAACCTAGGCAGGTTGTGTGATGACAGAAAGTCCTCCATTTCCTTAAGGTTTTCAAGTTTGTTTCCATACAAGTGAACATAGTAGTCTCTAACGAGCTTTTGTATTTCTTCAGGGTCAGATGTGACTTCATCTTTTGTGTTTCTGATTGTGTTTATTTGGGTTTTTTCTCTCTTTTTCTTGGTCAGTCTAGCTAGGGGACCATCGATCTTGTTTATCCTTTCGAAGAACCAGCTTTTTGTTTCACTGATTTTTTGTATTATCTTTTTGTCTTCTATGTCCTGGATTTGGGTTTTTATTTTGGTGATCTGTATTCTTCTGCTGAAATTAGGGTTTTTGTGGTCTTTCTTTTCCAGTTTCCTTAGGTGCCTGTTAGGCTGTTAATTTGTGACCCTTCCATTTTCTTCATGTGCGTTTGTAGGGATGTAAATTCCCTTCTTACTACAGCTTTCATGGCGTCCCAGAGATTTTGGTAAAATGTTTCTTCATTTTCATTTGTTTTCAGGTATCTTTTAATCTCTGTTTTGATTTCATCATTGACCCAGGAGTTGTTTAGCATCATGCTGTTTAGTGTCCATGTCTTTGTGGGTTTTGGGGGGACCTTGTTGGTGTTAATGTTTATTTTTATTCCACTGTGGTCCGAGAAGGTACATGGTAAAATTTTGGTCCTTTTAAATTTGCTTATGCTTGATTTATGACCAAGTATGTGATCTTAGAGTATGTTCCATGCGATGATGAGTAGAATGTGTATTCTGTGGTCTTTGGATGGAGGGTTCTGTAGGTATCAATTAAGTCCATTTGATCAAGAGTCATGTTGAGGTTTCGGATCTTGTTGCTGATTTTTTGTTCTGATGATCTGTCTAGGGTTGTGAGTGGGGTATTGAAGTCCCCAGCTATGATGGTATTGGAGTCGATATCTTTTTTTAGTTTACCTAGGAGCTGCTTTATGAAAGTTGGTGCTCCTATGTTGGGTGCACAAAGTTTAGGATGGATATTTCTTGTTGATGGATTGAACCTTTTTTCATTATGTAGTGGCCTTCTGTATTCTTTTAAATTTTTGGTAGTTTAAAGGGTATTTTGTCTGAGATTAAGATTGCGACTCCTCCTTTCTTTTGTGTTCCATTCACCTGAAATTTTGTTTCCCATCCTCTTACATTGAGTCTGTGAGTGTCCTTTCTAGTGAGGTGAGTCTCTTGAAGGCAATAAATTGTTGCCTGTTGATATTTTATCCATTTTGCCATTCTATGTCTTTTCAGTGGTGCATTTAGTCTGTTCACATTCAAACTAATTATTGAAATGTGAGAGTTGATCTCTATCATAATGTTCTTACAGAGTTGTTGTTGTTCTTCCTGTTTGTGTTTTTTCTTTCGTTTGGTTTTAGAGTTGGATCATGTGTGTTTTTAATCTATTGCCTGTACTCTTGTGAAGAACATTGTTGTTCTTTTTTTCCTTTTCTTCTGTGTTCAATAATTTCTTAGGTGTTTCTTGTAGAGGTGGTCTGGTGGCAGGGTAGTTTCTTAGGGATTGGATATCTGGGAAAGATTTTAATTCTCCCTCACTGATGAAGCTTAGCTTGGCTGGATAGGTTATTTTCAGTTGAAATTGTTTATCTTTTAAAACTTGAAGATAGTGCTCCAAGCTCTCCCAGCCTGGAGGGTTTCTGTAGATAAATCTGCTGCTATTCTAATTGGTCTTCCCTGGTAGGTAGTCTGACCTTTTTCTCTTGCTGCCTTTAGGATTTTTTCTTTTATACCTACTTTGTTTAGGTGAATTATTATATGTCTGGGAGTTGGTCTTCTCATTTTTTGTCTTGCAGGGGTTCTCTGAATTTGTTGTATTTGAATTTTTTCATCACTGATGAGATGAGGGAAGTTTTCTTGAATGATTTCATGAAATATTTGTTCCAGTGTGGCCTCTGTTTCTCTCTCTGCCTCAAGAAGTCCAATTACTCTTAGTTTCGGTCTCATGAAGTGATCATTCATCTCTTGAAGGTTTTGTTCTGTCTTTTTGAGCTTCTTTTCTATGTTTTTGACAGTTTGGGTTAGTTCTGTGTTTTGGTCTTCAAGCTCTGAGATTCTTTCTTCTGCTGGGCTAATTCTGCTTTCCATGCTTATTAGTTTGTTATTTATTTCTATCACAGTATTCTTTACTGCTCTTATTTCTGACATCAGCTCCTTCCTATTTTCCTCTTGTCTCTCCTCAATTTTTAAAATTCTCTCTATTAATGTCTTGATGTCTGGGTTTGTTGCATGTGACTGGTCATTCTGGGGGCTTTTCATTGTTTGTGTTCCGAAGTCTGTTTTCTCAGTGTCTGATCTCCCAGGGGTCTGTGTGAGACCTGTATTCTTCTTTTGGTTTTTCTTCATTTGTGTGGTTTTTTCCCTCCCTACATTTTCCTTCCCTCCATGTCACCATCTCTTTAATTCTGTTATTCAGGGGTAGAGGGTTTGCTTTTACTTCTGTTTGTTCAATCTCCTATTCTTCTTTATGTATGTCCTCTTACTTTGTTCAATTCTGGAGTTGCACTGTAGGTTGTGGGTGATCCTTTTTGCAGTTTTGAGATTTACTTAAGGGGGGAGCTGTGATTCAAAATCTATCTGCAGGTCCTGGTATCCGCCAAGAGGTGTATGGATAACCTGAAACCCACTTCCCACTGCCTTGGAATCTGTCCGTGCAGTGGGGCTGTAGGTTTACTCCTTGAAATAAGATGAGGTTAGCAGAGGGAAGAGAATGGAGCAGGCAGTGAGGGGAAGAGGGGGTTGAGAGAGAGAGGAGTAAGGGGGAAAACAGATGAGTGTACCAACAAATGGAGAGAGAGACCTAAACTGAAACAGATTAAAAATAATGGACCATGGTACAGACTTACCAACTCCATACAAAAAAAAACTATAACATACAATGATGCTAACATACAGGTTAACCAACCACCTTATTGGTGTGCTGTTCCTCTATACAATGATATGGTTTACAGAGAGGATAAAAGAGAAGAAAAGGAAGAGAAAAAAAGGAACAAAATAGTAGGAAGAGAATCAAGTCATTAAACTAACAGAACCAATTGCGCACACTCTGAGACTTTTCATTTAAGTCCAATGTCCTTTCAGCTCTGATTTCTAGCTGTCTTTTCAGGCTGGTAAATTTGTTCACAGTTAGGGTCAGTTGCCCCTGGCCTGCGGTGAAGGGCAGTTCAGATCACCACTCAGTCCACCACTGCCCAGTTCACCACTCGGATCTGGCCTGTGTCTATTTATCAAGCTTCTGTTTTTCCCATTTCGATATTGTTACCTTGAATCGCCAGTAGGTGGTGCTATCTCACCTCTCCAGATGGTCTTTCTCTCAGCTGCTCGCCCCAGAGGGGATGGAGCTGGACAACAGCCGGACAGAGGCTGGAGATGGCAGCCTACCTCAGGGCACACGGGAGGAGACCCATGGTGTACGGTGGCAGCAGAGGCGGCAGCAGTCCCAGCAGATCTTGCCTGCGAGGGCTTCAAGGTCTGAAATCGTGGATCGCCTCAGGCATGGGTGGTGCGCTGCACAATGGCTGTCATGGGGGCTGCGGCAGTGCCGGCGGCTGCTGCGTCTGCGGCTGCAGTGGCTGTCCAGACCGCCGCGATGCCCCAGCGATGGTGATGGCCAAGCTCCGTGTGAAGAGCAGGCTGCCGACGGTGGGATCTGTAGCCCCTGGGGAGAGAGCCAGAGACCCTCTGTGTTCTCCTTTGCGGAGGGTCTCATAGACCAGGCTGTCCTGTCACCATCTTGCTGGAAGTCCTTATTGATCTTTACAAAGAACCAACTTTTGGGTTTGTTGATTTTCTCCAATATTTTTCCTTTTCTATATTTTTAAACCTATGCTCTACTCTTTTTCCGTTTTTCTCTATTTTGTTTATTTATTTAATTTTAGATTCAGAGGGTACCTGTACAGATGTGTTACATGGGTATATGGAGCAATGCTGGGGTTGAGCTTCTAGTAAACCCTTCACAAAATAGTGAATTCAGGACCTAATAGGTAGTTTTTCAACCCTTGTCACCCCCTACCACTTCTTCCCTCCCTGCTTTTGGGGTCCCCAGTGTCTATGGCTTCCCTCTTTATGTCTGTATGTACCTATTGTTTGGCTTCCACTTATAAGTGAGAACATGTGGTCTTTGATTTCCTGTTTCTGTGTTAATTCACTTGGGATAATGGCCTCCAGCTGCATCTATGTTGCTGCAAAGGCATGCTTTCATTTTTTTGTGACTGTGTAGTATTCCATGATGTATACAAACCGCATTTTCTTTATCCAATCTACTGCACCTAGGTGGATTCCATGTCTCTGCTACCGTGAATGGTGCCACAGTAAACATATGAGGGTAGGCGTCTTTTTGGTAGAACAATTTCTTTTCCTTTGGGTTGATGCCCAGGAACGAGATGACTGGTTCTATTTTTAGTTCTTTGAGGAATGTCTAAACTTCTTTCCACAGGGACTGAACTAATTTACATTCCCAACCACAGTGTATATAATTGTTCCCTTTTCTTTGCGTCCTCACCAACATCTAATACTTCTTGACTTTTTAATAATATCTGCTCTATTATTTATGATCACTTTCCTTATGCTAGCTTTGGGTTTAGTTTTTACTTTTTCTAGTTTCTTAAGTTCTAAAGTTACATTGTTAATTTGAGATCTTTCTTATTTTTTAATGTAAGTGTTTATAGTTATAAATTTCCCTTTTAGCACTTCTTTTGCTGTACCTCACAAGTTTGGGTATGTTCTTTTTATTTTCATTTATTTGTAAGTATTTTCTGATTTCTTCTTTGGTCTATTGGTTTTTTAAGAGTGTGTTGCTTAGTTTCCATAAATTTGTGAATTTTTCAGTTTTACTTTGATTACTGTCAACCTTTATCCCACTGTGTTCAGAGAAGATGATTTGCGTGTTATCTGTCTTTTAAAATTGATTGAGACTGAATTTGTGGTCTAACATATGGTTGATCCTGGAAAATCTCTCATAAATGTATTCTATTTTTGTGTAGAATGTTCTATATGCACCAGCTATCTACTTGGTTTATTGTATTATTTAAGAACTCTATTTCCTTACTTATCTTTTGTCTGGCTATCCTACCCATTATTGAGAATAGGGTATGAAGCCTCCAACTATTATTGTAGAACTGTCTATTTTTCTTTTCACATCTGTCAAGCTTTGTTTTATACATTTTAATTGTCTGTTATCAGGTCCATAAAAGTTTATAACTGTTATATCTTCTTGCTGTATTTGAAAATTTATTAATATATAATGTTCTTTGTTTCTTGTGTAATCTTTTTTGATTTAAAGTCTGTTTTGTCTGATATTAGTATATCCACCCCTGCTCTCCTTTGGTACTGTTTATATGGCTTATGTATGATTTTTCATTCTTTCATTTTCAACCTATTTGTGTCTTTTGATTTAAAGTGAGTCTTTCATAGATAGCATATAGTTAAGTTGCAACTTCTAAAATCCATTCTGCCAATTTTTGTCTTTTGATTGAGAGTTTAATACATTTGCATTTAAAGTAATTACTGATAAGAAAGGACTGACTGCTATAATTTTGCTTTTTGTTTTCTATATTTCTTATAGCTTTTCCCCCCACTTTTCCTTTATCACTGTCTTCTTTTGTGTTTAGATGATTTTTTTGTAGTGAAATATTTAAATTTCTTTCTCATTTATTTTGTGTATATTCCTTAGCTGTTTACTTTGTGGTTACCATGGGGATTTTAATACTCAATTTTGAGTGCAAAACTCTGCATCTTTAACGATTCCATCCACTTTTTTCAGTTGTTGATATCTCAAAATTACATTTTTATATATTGTGTTTGCAAAACATAAATTAATGCTTATAAAAATGCATTAGTCTCTTAAGTTATATACAATACAAAATGTGGAGTTACAAATGAAAGTTCCAAAAATATTAGCTTGTAGACTAATAATTTTTTAAAAGACGTGTGTTTCTGAAATCACATTTAAAGCAAAAGATGAGTTATACATTTTTACAATAACACTCACTTTTATAATTACCAATGAATTACCTTTATTGAAATCTTTTTTTGCATAGCTTTAAGTTACTGTCTAATGTCTTTTTTTGTTTGAGTTGGAGTTTCTCTATGTTGTTCAGGTTGGAGTGGAGTGGCACACCCATGCAGCCTTGATCTGCTGGGCTCAGGCAATTCTTCTACCCCAGCCCTACAAGCGGTTGGAAGTACAGGTGCACATCACCATGCCTAACTAATTTTTTTGACAACGAGATCTCACCAAGTTGCCCAGGCTGATCTCAAACCCCTGGGTTCAGTCAATCTTCTTGCCTCTGCCTCCCAAAGTGCGGGGATTACAGGTGTGAGCCACAATACCCAGTGTAGAGTATTTTCATTTCAATTTGCAGAATACCTTTAGCATTTCTTGTGGTGATGAACTCCCTCAGCTTTTGTATATCTGAGGATATCTTAATCTCTTTCATTTTTGAAGGATAACTTCGTTGGATGTAAGATTCTTGGTTGTCACTTTTTTTCCCTTTATCACTTAGAATATGTCTGCCCACAGCCTTCTGGTCTACAGAGTTTCTGATGATAAATCTGCTGATGATCTGATTGAAGATCTTTTATAAATGAAAATTTACTTATCTCTTGCTGCTTTCAAAATTCTCTTTGTCTTTTGATTGGTTATAATACATCTCTGTGTGAATCTAAGTTTATTCTACTTGAAGTTCATTGAACTTCCTGGATATTTATATTTGTGTCTTTCATCAAATTTGAAAAGTTTTTGGCCATTATATCTTCAGATATTCTCTCTGTTCTTTTTTTCTTCTTTTCTTCTCTGGAACTCCCACAATGTGTAGGCTCATCTGCTTTATGGTATTTCAGATGTCCGTTAGACAACAGCTTACTTTTCTCCAATTCTTTTTCTTTCTGTTCCTCAGACACACCAATTTTTATTGTCCTGTCTTCAGGTTTGCTAATTCTTTCTTCTGCTTGCTCAAATCTAACTTGAATCTCTTTGGTGAATTTTTCATTTTAGTTATTGTACTTTTCAGCTCTAGAATTTATTTTATTTTATTTTTAGTTAAAAAAATATCTTTATTGATATTTTCTCATGCATCATTTTCTTTTTTCTTTTTTTTTTAGTTAGAGTCTCACTCTGTCACCCAGACTGGAGTGCAGTGGCCGCTCCTGGCCACTGCAGACTCGGCCTGCTGGGCTCCGGTGATCCTTCTGCCTCAGCCTTCCGAGTAGCTGGAATTACAGGCGAGCGCCACCATGCCCGGCTGATTTTTTTATTTATGGTAGAGATGAGGTCTCGCTGCCCAAGTGGGTCCTGAACCCGCAGGCTCAGGCAATTCACTCACCTCAGCCTCCCAAAGGTGCGGGATAACAGGCTGAGCCACCAAGCCCGGCTGCATCATTTTCTTGACTTTCTCCATGTCTTTCTCTAGTTCTTCAAGAATCTTTAAGATAGTTGTTTTAAAGTTTTTGCCTAGTAGATTATCATCAGATTTTTTTCAGAGGCAGTTTCTGTTAGTTTATTTTTCTTTACTTTTCCGCTTCTTTGAATGCCTTTCTTTGTATGCTATGCTTTCTTATTTCCTTGTATGCCTCATGATCTTCTTTGCTTAAAACTGGATGCTTGATTTGAGTAATGTGGTAACGTTGAAAATCAGATTTCTCCCTTTCCCCAGAGTTTGCTAGTTTTGTTTGTTTGTTTTTGATTGTGTAGGCTGTTTCTGTGCTGAGACTCTACCTGAGGTATAAATTTAGTCTTCTCAGGTCTCTTCTGAGCCTTCCCTTAGGCATGTAGTGACTTTCTAATTTCCCTTGTATATGTGGTTGCTTATGGATTTCCTAGTCTTCACAGTCTGGCCCCCTTAAGGGGAAAGGAAAAAAATTTAGGGAGAAAAAAGTGTTACTGGTATTTGAGATTTCCTGGAAGTCACTTCAGACAGAGGGAGAATAGTTGCAACAATGAGCATAGGTAAACAAAGGCCACTTGCCTCCTTGTCTGCACCTCTGTGATCAGAAGCAGCAGTTATCTATCAGGATGCAGATTGTTGATTTTCAGACATGGTCATTTTTACTGACCCTCCTTTTCCCAAACTGTGTGCAAGCTGCTCTAGGAATATCTGCACAACTTCCTGCCATAGGTTGAAGGTAAGGAATGGCAGCTGCTATTGTGCTAAGAGCTAAAATGAACTGAAATTAACTGCAATTTACCATCCAAACCTTCCCCTAGAAGTTGTAAGCCTTCAATAGACTTCAGAGTTTCAAAATAGTTACACAGACAGTCTGTCAGTTCAGTTGTTGTCTAGATGGGTACATAGGTTTTTGATGCTTTGTACTGTACCATCTTCCCAGAAGTCTCTTGTCACACCCATTTGATGGCTGCATACTCCTCCATTTTATGTTTGCATCATAATTTATTTAGCCTATTTTCTATTAATAGACAATTTAGGTGTTTTCATTCATTTGTAATTACTAAAAGTATTGCAGTAAATTTCCCTATAAGTGCATCACTGCACATGTGTGCAGGTAATTATGGAGAATCAACTTTTAGAATTGCTGGATCTCAGGGTATATGAGTTTAAGATTTTATAATGTTGTCAAAATGTTTGGTATAGAGGTTGTACGAATTTGTGTTCTGTTCTAATCAGTTCAGGCAGCTATAACATAATACCATAAACTGGGTGGCTTAAACAACAAACATTTATCTTTCGTAGTTCTGAAGGTTGGGAAATGGCGAGGTCAAGATCAGGATGCCAGCATGGTTTGGTTTTTGGTGAGGGCTCTCTTTCTGCTTATGTTCTCACATGCCCTTTCCTTAGTGGAGAGAGAGAGAGGAGAGAGATAGGAGAGAGAGAGAGAGAGAGAGAGAGAGAGAGAGAGAGAGAACTATCTTGTGCTTTTCCTCTTTTAAAATGTAAGAACAATAATTCCATCACGAGTACTCCACCCTCATGACCTAGTCTATCACTAATTACCTCCCAAAGCCCCCACCTCCAAATACTTATCACACTGAGTATTTGGTACATTTTGCGGGCAGGGGACTCAGACATTTAGTCCACAGAACATTTCTACTGTCCATGGTAGAGGACGTTTGTTTTCTTATATAGAAAAACAACACAGTGTTACCATACTTTTGGATTCTTGCCAATATGGTAGGTAAAAAATTGTATATCGTTGTACTTTTGATAAAATTTCTGTCATTATGCATATCAAATTTAAAAATATATTTGAAAGCCTTTCCCCCCTTTATGGTAAACTACCTGTTTATATTCTTTCTCCATTTTTCTTTAAGGCTATTGGTCTTTGTTGATTTGTAGAGATTTTTATTTTTTATTTTTTTGAGTTGGAGTCTCACTCTGTCGCCCAGACTGGAGTGCAGTGGCCGCTCCCGGCCGCCACACCCTCAACCTGCTGGGCTCCGGCGATCCTTCCGCCTCACCCTTCCGAGTAGCTGGAACTACAGTCTTGCGCTGCCACACCCGGCTAATTTTTGATTTTTATTGTCGAGATGAAGTCTCACCAAGTTGCCCAGGCGGGTCTCGAACCCGCGGGCTCAGGCAATCCAATCACCTCAGCCTCCCAAAGTGCAGGATTATAGGCTGAGCCACCGAGCCCAGCTTTGTAGAGACTTTTAAAATATGCTAATGAATGTAGCTTATATTTGTAATATATGTTGCAAATAAAAAAAAGTTTTTTATTTGATATTTGACTTTGTGCTTTTTTTTTTCTTTTCTCCAGGCAGAACATATTTTATGCTCTGTAGTCATGTTTACCAATCATCTTTTTATGGCTTCTGGATTTTGTGGCATACTTCAAAAGTCTTTCTCCACCCCAAGATTATTTTTTAAAATTCTCTTCATATTTTCTTTTAATGCTTCTATGTTATTTTATGTTTGTATTTAATTTGTAATTTATTTTGTTATAAAGATAAGGAGTCATTCAATTTATATTTTTACACATGCCTACCCAAGACAATCTATAGCAAACTGAGCAAGCATCCAAATGACAAGTTGGATGACATCAGGATCAGTTGTTCAACATTCGAACCATCAAGTGCAAATTTATCTTGGATTTACTCAACACCTGAAATTATTTCTTCATTCCTGAGCTTCCCAACTATTTTCAGGGAAATACACTGGTTTCATATTTAAAGAAAATATTCAAAACCAACTTTTCAAATTCAGAATGGTGTATCCTTTTTTTTTTTTTTGAGTTGGAGTTTCACTCTGTCACCCAGGCTAGAGTACAGTGGTATGCTCATGGCCACCGCAGCCTTGACCTGCTGGGCTCAGGTGATCCTTCCACCTCAGCCTTCCAAGTAGCTGGAACCCCAGGCATGTGCCACCATGCCCGGCTAATTTTTTGGTTTATTGTGGAGATGAGGTCTTACCATGTTGCTCAGGGTGATCTCGAACCCCTGAGCTCAGGCAATTATCTTGCCTCTGCCTCCCTAAGTGCTGGGATTACAGGTGTGAGCCACTGGGCCTGGCCAGAATGGTGTACCTTTATTTTCAAAACAGTAAAACCTTAAAAAATAAATTTTATTTAAATATTCAAACAAAAGTTAAGCATAAAGCTAGTTTTGAGGAACAGATTATGTGCACTGGCACAAAGACAATTTGAAACCATTTGGAGATTCACCTTATGTAAAAAGTCTAGTATTTTATATTTAATGATGCACTCTCCATGGTCTTCCTGCATTTCTTTCCTTTGGTGCAAGTATATACTTAATATTCACTTAATTCTTGCCTTGTGAAGAAAGTGAGTTCAGACTGTGATGTCAAATAAAAAAGGAATGACCCCAAGTATTATTTTGCTAAGTTGCTGGGGAGGTCTGTCTGTGTGTGAGAAGGAAAGTCAGACGGAGGTAGGAGGGAGGAATATAAGAGGACTCATGGCTGGTAGGTAAAATGAAGAGGCTTTGAAGTGTTCTAGGAACACTTCAGCTCTCCTGATCCAGGGAAAATTTAAGCCAGTATTATGAAGATTAAACTAAATTGCTTGAAAAAATTGGATAGCTACTTGCTATCAGTTTCTGAGGAAAGAACAGTGGGTGAAGGTGAAACGGAAGGGGTGAAATGATGACAAAACAAAAATAATGTTTCTGCAATATGCCCTGGGGGAAAGACAGACAAGGAGACCAGAGCCTTGGAACTGTGTTCTTACGACCTGAGTACTCATGGAAATGGAAGCCGGGTAAGCGTGTCCTGGTAAATTCGAATCCTGTACACTGAGGAGGGAGTTGGAAAAGTCCCATGATGTGAATAAAGCTTTCCCACCTGCTTTTAAAAACACTGATGTGTCAATATATTTTATTCATTTTATTTCCTACAAACACTCTTATTCTGAATCTCTATGGTCATAGCTACGTTTAGAGTTGGTGGTAAACTACTACCTTTTTCACATCTTCAATTTTGAAGTGTAATCAATACATCTTTGTGGGTAGTATCTCATGATGGTAAACAAATTCCAGGGATGCTATTTTATGTCTGCTAAAGTGATTTCATATTAGCAACAACCTTCGAAATCTGCCTTTGGAGTCTGCTTTATATACCAGGGAGATTAAGTTTCACCTGTGCAGATTATTTTTGCTATAAAAGATAATGCCCGACTTTCTTAAAATAGCAGACTTTCTTCAAAGTCAATAGTTTGACCTTTAAGCTACTGGTTTAAGCTGGCAAGCCACTAATACTCTTCCGAATCTGCTGTTTTGCTTTTTTCAAAAAGGGTAAAAAAGGAGTAGGGACAATTATGCCTACCTCTGGAATGAATTGTGGACACCCACATGCAATCCAATGCAATTATAGCCATCTAAAGAAAAACTTAGCTCTGTATTCTGCTATAACGTTAGCTTCTAATACTTTTATGATCACACATAAAAAATAACATGCACATTTGAAAGTATGACTTTTGACTTGTAGCTCTGCTGCAGTAAAATTATATCCTGTGACAGCATTTGGAAGAAAATATTTATTCATCGTTAAATGCAAGCAAAGTACTTATTCTCCTTTTCTTTCAAACACATCGTGAAGGGGAGGGATGAACATGATGAAGGGTGGGTGTAGCATGGGTGGAAAACGGCAGACACTGATAGCTCCTTACCCAGGAGCTTTTGGTCTTGATAACAGAGCCTATTTTGGGGGGAGGGTGGCAATGTGACCAGCTGGAGGTGGGCCACTTCCTAGTCCTAGGAACTTGTGAATATGTTACTTCAAATGGCAAGCATGATTCAGTTAAGGATCTTGAAACAGGGAGATTATTGTGGTGTATTTGGGCATACCCAATGTGATTACAAAGGCAGGCAAGAGAGTCAGAGAAGGAAAGATGGAAGCAGAGGTTGGAGTGATGTGAGAAAGGGGCCATGAGCCAAGAAATGCAGGCGGCCTTTAGAAGTTGGAACGCACAAGGACGTTCTCCCCTAGAGCCTCTGGAAGGAACTCAGTCCTTCCAACACCTTGATTTTAGTCCTAAGAGAGCCATTTTGGACTTCTGACTTCCAGAACTGGAAGACGATGCATCTGTGTTGTTTTAACTCACTAAGTTTGTGGCAATTTGTTACAGCGGCCACAGGAAATTCATCACAGCCTTAGAAGATAAATCCTAGTTTGTCTGTTTGGTAGTTGTGGCAATTCCGTTGACCTTTGACAAAGTCCTCTTGCAGCTGTATGTTGTCATGTGACTTGCTGAAAGCTTGGGGTTGTTGGCAAAAATTTTTCTTTATGAGTCACCCATCTTTCCTTTATCTCCGACTCGGTATGTTGATTTGAGAATGTGATGCCTGGACCTGCAGCAGAAGACTCATTTCACCACTAGACTGTCGAAATATATACGTACACACACACACACACACACACACACACGTGTGTGCGCGCGCGCGCACACATATATGAATGGTTTATTTTAATTATTATTGAATAGAGACAGGATCTCGCTATTTTTCGCAGGCTAGTCTTGAACTCTTGGCCTCCAATGATCCTCCCGCTTTGGCCTCCCAAAGGCATGAGCCACAGTGCCCAGTCAAATATTTGATTTGCTAACAATTTTATTCAAAGCAAGCTCTTCTTTTTCCCCGAAATTTGGGAGAGAAAGTATGAACTCTACCAGTTTGTTGGCTGTGTTCACAAAGTAACAGAATTAAGCCCTCAATAGGCAAACTCGTTTTGATGGCAAAATAAAAACCTGGCTGACATTCCACTGATTAGAGACCTAGGTAACTAATGAACACATAAAGTAATAATGGAATATTATAATCTGTGAGACACTTAATATAGTTCAAACAAATTAGACAGCAAGGCATTAATTACTGGCTTTGATAAATGGTCTTCTGGCCTTGAGTGCTCTTCTCTGTAACGACTGCAGCAGCAGAAAAATGAGTTGTTTTTAAATAATTTCACATCAAAGAAAAACAAGATTGTGCAGTGAAAACTACTTAAATTATACCCTTAAATATGCAAAATTATTCATGAGGAAATTTTAAAAGTCTTTAATAATAGCCAAATTCCTTGATTTTTATTGACTAAGATAATAGCCGATTTTATAGCTGTTGTTACAAATGTAAATTGATTTTTCCCCCTTCTGTATAAAAAGCTTGAAATGCTTATCTAGTGAATAATAGACCTTTTAAAGTTTGAATTTTGAACTTTTTTCTTTCTCTACCAATTTATCAAGTCTTCATTCCATGAGCATTTCTGAAAAAGGAAGTGCTAAAAGTTTAAAATCTTTGGCACACTCTATGCTACAGTATCTTTCTATTTATTATTATTATTATTTTTTGAGTTGGAGTCTCACTCAGTCGCTCAGACTGGGGTGCAGTGGCTGCTCCCGGCCACCGCAGCCTCGACCTGCTGGGCTCCGGCGATCCTTCCGCCTCAGCCTTCCAGTAGCTGGAACTACAGGTGCGCGCTACCACGCCTGGCTAATTTTTTGATTTATTGTAGAGATGAGGTCTTGCCTGCCCAGGCGGGTCTCGAACCCGCGGCCTCAGGCAATCCACTCACGTCAGCCTCCCAAAGCGCTGGGATTACAGGTTGAGCCACCCAGCCCGGCTTCTATTTATTCTTGAGCTCCAACAATGCCTAGACACGTAGAAGGGGCCATTCCTTCTCAGTATCTCCCTTTCTCATAAAAACTACCAGAGTTATATACAGTTATGAGTTGCTTAGTAATGAGGATAAATTCTGAGAAATGCACCTTTTGGAGATTTTGCCATTGTTGAACATCATAGAATATACTTACACAAACCTAGATATATAATATATATATATATACACTATCATATAGAAAACCAAATGTCCCAGAATCATTACTGAATATTAATTGTATTCCTTATTTGATATGCAATGCCATCGATCAGGTTTCCATATATGCTCCGTTGTCATCTTATGGGACCACTACTGCTGTATATGTGGCCTGTTGTTACATGGTGCGTGACTACATATTCATAGTGTGAAGAGTCAAATGGTTTTACAGCATTTGTTCTATTTTTATGTTTTATTTATCTTCTTTTTTATTATAAAGATGTGGGGGCAATTCAGGGTTAGGTATACAAACGTTGATTATGCTGGTACCCTTGTTGCTGAGGTATGCCTCTTCCTCCCCTAGAAGTTTCCCTCAACTGCCAATCCCACCCCCCAGAGTTTCCCACTACTGCCAATCACTTTCTTATAGCATTATCATTGTTCAAGTTCACCTTATGAGTGAGAACTTATGGCACTCTGTTCTTTGATCTGTGAGAGATCACTGAGTATGATTGACTCTAAATCCATCCAAGTTGCTGCAAAGTCCATATATTTGTCCTTCTTGATGGCTGCATAATATTCCATTGTGTATATGGACCACATTTTTTTATCCAGTCCAGCTTCGATGGGCAACATGATTGATTCCAACAACATTTGTTAGAACTGACAGTTCATTCCCTCTCCATTGTTCTCCTTCTCTAGAGGCTGCTTACACTTTTCTTTCAGATAATTATTATTTTGCTATTTATCTTTATGTCTCTAAATAATGTGTTTGTATCCCTGCTTCTTGATTTTTTCCCTTTTATTTTGTTTTAAAGATGTGGGTTACAAGTCAGGATTAGGTACATAAGGGGTCTATGTGTAGGTGAAGTCTGGGCCTCCCACTAGCCCTCACCTCCCCTGGTTTAGAATTCGGTACCCTTAGTGATATGATGTCCCCTCCCCATGCAGTGTCCTGCTACTGCTGAGCCCTCTCTTGTAGTATTGTGATAAATGTTCAAAATCCACTTATGAGTGAGGACATGTGGTATTCAGTCCTTTGCTTCTGTGATAGATCACTCAGCATGTTTTTTAAGTTTTTAGACTTTATCTATTGATTTTGCACAGTGGAAAATGAAGCTTTAACTCACTTATTTTTTCCTTGTCTCAAATCTCCTTTATGCCTGGTATATAGTTTCACCTGAGATCTTCCTTTGCCATTATCCTTGGGAATCCTTTTGCTTCTGTTTTGTTATCTATTATTTTGTGTATCTCTGGAATGCTTTTTCCTTCATTTTCCTTGGGAATTCTTTTGCTTCTGTTTTGTTATCTATTATTTTGTGATTCTCTGGAATGCTTTTTCCTTCATTTTCCTTGGGAATCCTTTTGCTTCTGTTTTGTTATCTATTATTTTGTGTATCTCTGGAATGCTTTTTCCTTCGTTTTAGTGGGGCACCTTTTAATCTTCATTTAATCCTTCATTTTAGTGGGGCACCTTTTCCAGTAGTATTCTGAGAAAGAGTGCAAGGAAAATCCTTTTTTTTGAGTTTGAATTAGACATTTTGTATTATGTGTTATACTCAATGACAGTGTGACGATGTATGGAATTCTAGGTTGGAAATAATTTTTGTTGAGAATTTGAGGGCACTGGCTTTGAGTTTTCAGTGTTGCTGTTAATCAGTACGAAGCTGTTGTGTTTCCTGATATTTTGTAGATGATTTTCCCCCTCTCCTGGAGGACAGTTTTTGTTTCTAGTGTCCTGAAATTTCATGAAATTTTTCCTTGATGTAGTTTTATTTTCATCTACCGTGTTGGGTGGTTGGTAGGTAATTTCAATCTGTCAATTCATTGTTTCCAACTTTGATAATTGTTTTGTATTATTTTCTTTCTTGTATTATTTCTCTGATGATTTACCTTCTCTCTTCTCTTTTTCAATAATTCTTATTTCTTGGATATTAATCTTCAGTCACAGCCAGTTTCCAAAATGGCCTGAATGATTCTTGAGTGTTGGAATGCATGACGTTATATGGTTTCCTCCCACATTGAATAGACTGGCCTGTTCAATTAATAAGATATTGTAAAAATGATAAAGTATGCCTTCTGAGGATAGGTCATAAAAGAGATTGCAACTTCTCTGTCTTGCTCCCTCTTGAATCTTTTGCTCAAAGGAAGCCAACTGCCACGTTGTGAGGATACTCAAGTAGCCCTGTGGAGAGATACCCATGTAAGGACCTGAAGGCCCTGCCAACATTCAGTAATGACCTTCTAGGCATGTGAGTGAGCCATGTTGAAGAAGGATCTTTAGCCACAGTCAAGACTTTAGATGATTGAACCCCAATTAACATCTTGACTTCAACTTCATGAGAAATCCTGAACTGAAACCTTTCAGCGAAGCCACTTCCAGATTCCTGACACATAGACGCCGTATGAAATAAAGTTTATAGTTTTAAGCTGTCAAGTTCTGTGATAGTTTGTTTTGCAGCAGTAGACAAATAATATAATCTTGCTTGATATTCCAGCTTTCATATGAAATGCGGGCTGTTGGTTTGGGACCTAAGCTCCTCTCCATGTGGTCCTCTGCATGTGGTCTCTCTGTGTGGCTGGTTTGGGCTCCCTCACAAAATACTAGTTAGGCCTCAAAAGTCATGCTGTATCACGCTTGCTGCATTGCACTTATTGAGGCAATAACAAAGTTCTGCCCAGACGTGTGGAGTGTGGCAAGGTTCTGCGAGAGCAGGCAGGACTGGAAATATCGCTGTGGCCACTTTTTCTGATGTCAGGTCTCACCCAGGTTGGAGTGCAGTAGTACCGTCACGGCTCACTGCAGCCTGGAACTCCTGGACTCACGTGGTTCTCTCGCATTGGCCTTCCAGAGTGCTGGGATCACAGGTGTGAGTCACTGCTCTCGATCGCCCAGGCCATTTGTGAAAACACAATCTGTAACACAGTGTCTATACTGAAACACTGGGTTAGGACTCAGATTTGAACTTTGTGCCATTGGGGCCTACATGTACAGGCTGAAGGACCTCAACTTTTTCCATTAAAAATGAAAATCAATACTACCTTCACAATGGCAATTGAAGAGCAAAGTTGGTTTTCAGTCCTCCACTTTCCTCCTTTCTTTTGCTGTCAATACTGTTCCTTTCTTTAATATAGTATTGGTTAATTTAGACTATAGTTATTTTGGCTTATTTCTTTTTTTTCCTCTCTGTTTCTTATTTCTTTTGCTTTTAATTTGAGGGTACATCAGCAATGACCTTTGAACACAGTGGTGTTTTCAGAACTTAATTGTTCTCATTTCCCTTACAATATTATTTTTCTCTGTCTTACGGGGGAAATGCGATACTTACAACTTATTGGACTTTCCTTAATTGTTTGGAATCGTTGAACCTCCTTTGCATACTTGTACCATGAGATTTTTTTTTTTTGCGTTGGAGTCTCACTCCGTCGCCCAGACTGGAGTGCAGTGGCCGCTCCCGGCCGCCGCAGCCTCGACCTGCTGGGCTCCGGCGATCCTTTCGCCTCAGCCTTCCGAGTAGCCGAAACTACAGGCACGCACTACCATGCCCGGCTAATTTTTTGAATTATTGTAGAGACGAGGTCTCACCAAGTTGCCCAGGCAGGTCTTGAACCCGCGGGCTCAGGCAATCCACTAGCCTTGGCCTCCCAAAGCAGGGGATTACAGGCTGAGCCACCGAGCCCGGCCGAGATCTTTTTTTGTTTCAACAACTGAGCTCAGCATCCCCAGGTTGGCTGGTCCATAACGACACTGTTATCACTCATCTTTATGAAGAATCAGCACTAAATTATTTCTTCAACATGCTCTTTCTAAATCTTCAACAGATGGAACTTATTTTAGAGCTGGAAAAAAATATCAGGTGACCAAATTGAAGTTCTAAGACTGTTTTGGGGAAATAAAGGCTTGTCAGAATCTTATTTATTAAAAAGACATATGAGCAGCTAACAGATACATGAAAACATGCTCAGCCTCACCAGTCATCAAAGAAATGCAAATTAAAACCACATTGCACTTTGGGAGGCTGAAGAGAGAGGATGGTCTAAGTCCAGGGATTCGAGAGCAGCCTGGGTAACTTGGTGAGACCTCGTCTCTACAATAAATTAAAAAATTAGCCGGGTGTGGTGGTGCATGCCTGTAGTTCCAGCTACTTGGAAGGCTTGCCAGAGCCCAGCAGGTTGAGGCTGCAGTGGCCATGAGTGTGCCATTGCACTCCAGCCTGCGACAGAGTGAGACTACAACTCAAACAAAAGAAAACAACCACATTGAGATACTAATACCAAATTCCAGTCAGGATGACTATCATCAATAACTCAAAAAACAACAGATGCTGGAGAGGATGCAGGTAAAAGGGAACACTTCTGCACTTCTGTTGGGAATGTAAACTAGCACAACCTCTGTGGGAAACAGTGTGGTGATTTTTAAAAGATCTAAAAATTGACCTTCCGTATGACCCAGCAATCCCCTTTCTGAGAATATACCCAGAGGAACTCAAATCACTCTGCAAAAAATATATTTGCATCTGGGCTCAGTGGCTCAGCCTATGTAATCCTGCGCTTTGGGAGGCCGAGGTGAGTGGATTGCCTGAGCCCGTGGGTTTGAGATCCGCCCGGGCCACTTGGTGAGACCTTGTCTCTACAATAAATCAAAAACTAGCCGGGCATGGTGGCAGGCGCCTGTAGTTCCAGCTACTCGGAAGGCTGAGGCGGAAGGATGGCCGGAGTCCAGCAGGTCGAGGCTGCGGTGGCCGGGAGTGGCCACTGCACTCTAGTCTGGGCGATGGAATAAGACTCCGACTCAAAAAAAAAAAAAATATATATATATATATAAATATATTTGCACATGCTTGTTTATTGCAGCTTTATTCCCATTAGCAAAAACATGGAACCAACTATACTGCCCATCAAAAGTGGATTGGATAGAGAAAATGTGGTACATACACACAATGGGATATTTCGCAGCCATAAGAAAAACAAAATTATGAACTTTGCAGCAACTTGAATGGAATTAGAATTTATAGAACTCAGTGATTTATCATAGAAACAAAGATCTGAGTACTACATGTACTCACGCATAAGCAGACCATAAACATTTATCACGATACTATAAGAAAGGGACTGGCAATAGGGAGACACTGCCAGGGAAGGGAGGGGGTCACATAACGTCAACAAGAGTACTAAACTTTACCTGTATGATGACCACCTAGGTACCTAATTATACCCTACAGCTTCAAAAAAAGAAGGCAAACTTAAAAGCATTCATTTGGAAATTTAAGTTGATACTTAACAACTGATTTGCTCTTAGAAAATCCATACTCAAGCCAGGCTCGGTGGCTCAGCCTGTAATCCCGCGCCTTTGGGAGGCTGAGGTGAGTGGATTGCCTGAGCCCGCGGGTTCGAGACCCGCCTGGGCAGCGAGACCTCATCTCTACAATAAATCAAAAAATTAGCCGGGCGTGGTAGCGCGCGCCTGTAGTTCCAGCTACTCGGAAGGCTGAGGTGGAAGGATCGCCGGAGCCCAGCAGGTCGAGGCTGCGGTGGCCGGGAGCGGCCACTGCACTCCAGTCTGAGCGACTGAGTGAGACTCCAACTCAAAAAAAAAAAAAAAAGAAAACCTATACTCTATATATTTGAGTCAGGGTCTCACTCTGTAGCCCAGGGTGCAGTACAGTGCTGCACGATCACACTTTCACCACAGTCTTGACCTCCTGGGCTCAGGTGATCCTTCCACGTCAGCCTCCTGAGTAGCTGGGACTACAAGTGTGCCATCACGCTTGGCTAATTTTTTGATTTTTCATAGAGTTTGAAGTCTTGCTGTGTTGTCCAGGCTGATATCAAACTCCTGGGCTCAAGAAATCCTCTTGTCTTGGCCTCCCAAAGTGCTGGGGTTACAAGCATGAGCCACTGAGCCTGACCAGAATAAATTTAAAACATTCTCAAATTCAGGACTGATGTGAAATAACTTTATTTATGTATTTGTTTTGAGTCAGAGTCTCACTCAGTTGCCTAGGCTGGAGTACGGTGGCATGCTCACAGCTACTGTGACCTTGACCTGCTGGGCTCAGGCGATCCTTCCGCTTCAGCCTTCCAAGTAGCTGCAACTACAGGTGTGCACCAGCATGCCTGGCTAATTTTTTGATTTGTTGTAAAGATGAGGTCTAGCCAATTTGCACAGGCTGCTCTAGAATCCCCAGGCTCAGGCAATTCTCTTGCCTCTGCCTCAAAGTGCTGGGATTACAGACGTGAGCCACCGTAACTAGTAGTAAAATAATTTTAAATGTTGCATTCTCATAATTCAAATGGCTTCTGTACTTACGTTTTAGGTGATCCAGACTTTTGAATGAAGCAAACATTTTTAATTAAGTAAAAATGCATGTTATATTATCAATAAGATAATATTTTTTAAAAATAGAAGACTTTTATCATCCCGGTCTCCAAATTTTATTTTATGCAGTTGAAAGATTATTATTATCTTATTTCAATAGTTATGGGTATATATGGTTTTTAGTTACATGGATGTACTGCCTAGTGGTGAACAAGTCTGGCCTTTAAGGGTGTCCATACCCCCACCTGTTCTCACTGTTACCTGATGGATGATTTTTCGCCTTCTCCCTCCCTCCCTCCTTTTCTGAGTCTTCAGTGTTCATTATACCACATTTATTTCAAACATCGTGTCTGGAAATTACAGACAGCCAGATGTTACTTTTCGAATGAAACGACCCAAAGTCACATTGCGTCAAGGGAGGAAACCCCGTGGTAGTGAACTCCTTTCTGATCCAATGTTGATTGTTCACATTTATTTATTCTCCAAATTTTAAATTAAAATGATAAATTCTATAATTCAGAAAAGACTTTATGGATTTAATTTAAGCTTTCTCAAGTAATCTTCTTTGAATATTCCTATAGTTTCAAAGATTTTCTTGTGAAAGAGAGAAAATCAAGAGGATACACTTGTAAAAATTAATTTTCCAGTCCTGGCTTAGTCATTTAGTCATTCGTTTACTGAGGCTCTGCTATGGACTGGATTCTGGAGCAGTGGAGAAGGTAGGGGAGACAGATTTGTAAACAAATTATCTCAAGCCGATGTGACGGGTGCTTTAACAGAGACAGAGACATGGAGGAAATGTCAAAGGCATAGAAGCAAAGAGTAAAATGGTGGTTGCCAGAGACTGGGGAGATGTTGGTCAAAACACCAGCAAAAACGCAAAAAAAACCAATGTAAATAAATGAAGATGAAGGCCATAGATGAAGACCAAGAGGGTCTTGTTTGTCTAGAGGGTTGGAAAAAATCCATAGAAGAGAAAAAGTGAATGGGAATCAAAGGATAAAAATAGCTCACCCATGTGAAGAATGGTGTTTTAGAGGGAGAGAGAACTGTAACTGTAAATGGTATTAAAAAGTAAAAATACACGATGAGGTTAGAAAGGAGGTGAGGATCTTGTGTATACAATAAGAGACTATTGAATGACTTTAAATCAGCCCTGATGACTTAAAGAAGAACCACATTAACAAACTGCATTTAAGGAAGATAAATCCTGGGAGGGGAACTGGATGGTGTACAGACTGAGCAGCAATTCGGAGTTGCAACCAAGGGGAGAAAAAGTTTGAAAGTAGAATTAGTAGCATTTAGAGAATGAATCAGGGGTATCATAGGAAGAATCCATCGTTTAATGTCTAAAACAAAAGCTGAATTTATTGCTGGTTAAAGCTGTGCTTGTATGCAGGCTCCCTGAGCAAGCAAACTGCTTTTAGGAAGCACAGAGATCATGAGCTGTGAACTTCCACTGGAAAGAATTTTACGGGTTGATTGACTGCTAGCCATGGAAGCGTTGTTAGAGTGAGCCTGTCGTGTATTGGTGACTTTGAGAAACTGTCACTGGATGCTCTACTTTGGGAGGTGTGGTTCTGAAGTGGAACTGCCCTTGATTGATTGAAATAGGCTTAATCCTGATTCTGTTGTTTCCTTCTTCCTTTGGCCAAAATGCGCTCCAGCTTTCCCTTTCTTGAATTCAGAGAATAGGGACTTTTATTTTTAGGGGTCAAAATGAGAGAAGTAAAGGTCGGCTTTCGCTTTTTCTAAACAGAAAGAAGAACCTGTGGATGATACAGGCGAAAAGAGGGGCAGATTGAATAGCAAGATACGAATGTAGGACATCTGCTGGGTAGTTGGAGATGTGGAGGGCTTAAGAAAGTAGTTGATCTTCAGGAGTTATCAGCATATAGGGGGGAATTGAAACCACGGATACAAAAGAAATGGCTCTGTAAGAGTTTGTGGAATATAACAGACATTGGCCTGTGATAAAACTGCAAAGCACTTGTGAAATAGGAGAGGAACCAGGAGACAGTAATTAGAGGAAGCAGAAGAGGAGAATTTCAGTAAGATAGAGTTGTCAACAACAGGGTGATTATGTATTTTAAAAAGTCTAAAGAGGCCATTGCTGTCGCCAGTAAGAACCAGTTTAATAAAATTGTAGGTTTAAGAATCAGATTTAAGCAGTACCTAAGCATTTTGGCTGCCAACTTTTGATATACTGTTTCAAATTTTATTCACATGTCGGTACTCATGAATCTTATCAATGTTTTTATGTTAGATATATTCAACTTAACGTTTACTTATTAAGCAATTGTTATCTGACTACTTTATAAATTTCAAGCTTGAAACAGTTATTGAACTTAACAGATCACATCAAGTCTTTATGGCACATACATTTCAGCGATGGAAAGTTTAATTTTATGCCGTAATTGACTTAATAAGTAAAGACGAATTTTTTAGATCACATATGAAAGGTGATTTGAGTAGTACACTAGTATCTTATTCTAATGTGACTTTTAAAAATAAACAAATTGAGTCATATCATAAATTATTCCTAACACGTGTTAATATAAAATGAATAATAAATAACTGAAAAAAATAACACGATTAACCATATCCCTCAATGGCAGAATTTTATTTGATATCACACTATCAATATTGTCCTATTGAACACTTTAATTATACTTTCTTATGTGTACTTGTTTCAATGTGAAAGCCTGTTTTAATCTTTCACTACATGGTGTCTTTTACATAGTGAACAAGTCTTATATTCTGTGGCCTTTCAGAATACCAGAATGCTCCGAAGTTGCACAGTAAGTGTTTGGCAGTTAATAATTTGACTTATAAAGGGAATTTTGACAGTGAATGCCTGCCCAAGTTCTTGTTTTCATTTGCCCTTGTCCAAATTTTTCTGTGATTAAGTGTGACTTCTTTACACTGAGAATTTTTTCTTTCTATTCAACTCACTTTGGAACTCTGAGGAAATAATTTCTTGATTGAGTATGATCTTTGCATTGGGTGCTATTTCTTTTCTTTCTCACAGTTCCTACTTTAGAACATAACATGGAAATGTTTTTCTTGAACTCCCATCCTTTTATGATACTTTGGGGGGCGTCTCCTTCATTTGTTTCACTGCTTGGCTTTCCTTGCCCCTTGAGTGCTGCAAGTCATGTGATTGGTGAAATGGGACAACCTGTGAATCACTGGAAGTTGCATGAGGAATCAAACTGCTGCATTAGGTGGGTCTAGAGGGACTTTGAGTGGCTCTTCCTTGTGTGAGGTAGGCCGCAGCTTCCAGGTGGCTGAGAGTGGGTTGTTTTTTTCCAACATCCTTTACTAAAGAGACCATTCTTTCCCTGTTGTGCATTCTTGGAATTCTTGTTGATAATCAGTTGACAGCGGATGTGTGAGTTTATTTCTGGGCTCTCTAGTTACTGGATGTGTGGTTTGATGTCTGACATTAATTTGGGGGAAATTCGGAGTCATTATTCTTTCAAACATTCCTCCCTCCTGCCCTCTCTTTCTCTTTTCATTTCTTAAAAAATTTGTTTTCTTCTTGTAGTCTCTCTCTTTTTTGTTTTGGGGGTCTCACTCTGTCACCCAGGCTGGAGTGCAGTGGCATGATCACAGCTCACTGCAGCCTTGAACACCTAGGCTCAGGTAATCCTTCCACCTCAGTCTTCTCAGTAGCTGGGACTCAAGTGTGCCACCATTCTTGGCTAAATTTTTGATTTTTTTTTGTACAGATGAGGAGCTCAAGGGCCATCTAGTTCTTATTTGTGTGATAAAACTTGTTTTAAGTGTAGGTTGAAGCTTATTTTGAATGTATATTGAAACTTGTTTTTAAAACTCAGATGTATGCTTGCTTTCCCGCCCAAGCCCAGTAGTATACTTTTGGTAAACAAGTTTACATACCAAAAGAAAACCGCGGAGTCACGATGCAGACCCTCTGGCCCCATTTCCTGCTCCACTCCCCTAGTAATCTCACATTCCAGATGTCCCAACCGGTTCCACCCAGCCCGCCTGACCGTTGATGGTCAGCCACGGTCAGCCGCGACCCGAGACCATACAAACCAACCAATCCCAAACGCCCCCGTTCCCAGTAGGAGAAATTACCCAATCATGTGCAAACAAGTTTAAAGTTCTTTCCCCTCCCTTGTAACTGTGTATATAAGCTGCTTGCTGCTCTGGGTCGGGGCTCTCGTTCCTGTACCTCTGCGCCGGTTATGGACGTGAGCCCAGACTCGAGCTTGAATAAAGACCCTCGTGTGATTTGCATCGGAGCTGGCTCTTTGGTGGTCTCTCGGATTCAGGATTTGGGTACAACACAGATGTGGTCTTACTACGTTGCTTAGACTGGTCTAGAACTCCTGGGTTCTAGGAATCTTCCTGTCTTGACCTTCCGAAGTGCTGGGATTACAGGTGTGAGCCACTACACCTGGCTCCCTTCTTGTATTCTTATTATGTGGATGTCACACATTTTGTGGTTGTCCCTCAGTCCTTGGATACGGTATTCCATTTTTTCATTCTTTGTTCTCTTTGCTTTTTAGTTTTGAAGATTTTTGATATATCCTCAAGCTCAGAGATTCTTTCCTTAGCCTTGTCCAATCTAGTAATAAGCTTATAAAAAACATTATTTCTGTCACAGTATTTTTTTATCTCTACATTTCTTTTTGGTTCTTTCTTAGAATTTCCATCTCTCTGCTTATGTTGCCCATTCATTCTTTCATGTTGTTTACTTTATCCAATAGAGTCCTTAGCATATTAATAATTGTTGTTTTAAATTTCTGGTCTGATAATTCTTTACATCCTTGCCATGTCTGGTTCTGATGCTTTTCTGTGTTTTTAAATTGTGTGGCTTTTTTTTTTTGCTTTGTAGTATGCCTTGTAATTTTTTTCTTGACAACTGTACATGGTGTGCTGAGTAAAAAGAACAGTTGCAAATAGGCATTTAGTAAAGTGATGGTAAATTGTGGGAGGAAGGGAAGCATTCTGTATTCCCATGATTATATTTCAGCCTTTTCGTGAGCCTGTGTCTCTGAACCATGAGAACTAAACTTGGACCTTTTTTTCTCTTATCCAGAATCCTGGGAAAAAGATTAAGATGGCTGAAGAGAGGCAGCAAAAGTGTGTTTCTATTATAAAGTAAACCAAGATGGAGAGAGTTTCCTTAGCATCCAGAGAGGAACGAGACCAGAAGCATGCTCCCAAGTCTCATCAAAGAAGCGATAATAATCACATAGTGCGAAGTTGAGAAAAATCAGTCAACTTGGAATGCAACTAGTCAGACTCTCATCTGTATCACCACAGAATGTAAATAGCCTCTGGATGCAGTGGGGAAGTATTATCCCAGTGGCCAGGGACTCCTTCCCAGTTTGCACTGGGGTAGTCAAGAGTGCACACAGGTAGGAAGCTTGGATTCCTTTCCCTTGCAACCCCTCACAGCCCTTGAAGGCTCAAAACAGAACTTGGGCAATCCCCACAGCCCCACCCACCATGCAGGTTGACTGAGCACTTCCTTGGAGCAAAACATACTGAGCAGAAAGCCCACAGCTACCAGTGCAGTTGGCTGTCTCCTGCAAGTGTCACCTCCTGGATGGAAATCAACTGGTCACATCTGATATAATACCTCAATTCTGGGGAAAGTCTGATTCCAGACCCCAGTAAACACCACTATCCAAGTCACCCTGGCTACTCAGGATGCCTTGAGCCTATGTAGATAGCCAGCACAGGATTGCCCCATAGCTAGAAACTGAGAAACTCACCACACCAT
Organism: Cephalopachus bancanus; assembly: GCA_027257055.1. Taxonomy (NCBI): domain Eukaryota; kingdom Metazoa; phylum Chordata; class Mammalia; order Primates; family Tarsiidae; genus Cephalopachus; species Cephalopachus bancanus. The sequence goes on from JAPVLO010000140.1 coordinate 3,456,499, forward strand.
GGCTGTATTTAATTAAGGGAAGCCTACAGTGCCTATGTCAGCCCCCTGCCAACATCAAATAGGAAGGAATCTTCTACCCAAATAAGAAGAAACCAGAAAAATAATTATGACAATATGAAAAAATATAATTCTTCAACACCCGAAAAGACCACGTTAATTCTTCTGCAGTGTACCCTAACCAAAATGACATCATCAACTGTGAACTTTGCAAGTGCTTCACAGTTCTCCACCACCCCTCCTTAGGTGGGACAGGACGGGGGTAGTAGGTTGGAGTTGTACATTTCCCTTTTCCCAGGCTAGCTATCCTCTGACAAAAGCCTAGCAGACTAGGCAGTGGTGAGAACCTGGTTGAGCTTCTGGAAGTGTAACTCACATAAGGCCCATGATGGGGTTCCTTCTGGACATGATGTTTTATTGCTTAGAATTTTTATCTTATGCTTTTTTTTTCCCCAGAGTTGTCTACACTAACCTCCAGCAATTTGTTGGTTATAATTCAGGTTTTTGTTTGTTTGTTTTTGTTTTTTACTCTTAGAGTTGTCTACACTTAACCTCCAGCAATTTGTTGGTTATAACTCAGAGTTCCCCCGCCCCCCAGCAATGGTTTCTGCTTGTGGGTCTCTGCTCCAGCTGTCCTACTGTGTGATTTGCCTTGAGTCCTTACCTTTCTTACAGATGCAAGAAGAGTTGTTGATTTTTCAGTCTGTTCAGCTTTTTTACTTCTGAGTAAATCTCCTCCTTCTATGTAGAACTGGAATTGAATGACATGTTGTTTTATTACTTAGAATTTTTATCTTATGCTTATTGCAAGGGATCTTTGAGACATATTTAGTACAGATTCTTCTTACTGTATATAAATAAAAAGAAAAATATAAGAAAAAGAAGTTGATTAAGATAGTTCTAACTATTTCTTAACTATTTTTTCACATTAAAAGTTAAGCTCTTGATCTATCATAGAAACAAAGAACTGAGTATCACGTGTTCTCACTCATAAGCTGACCTTGAACAATTATCATGATACTATAAGAAAAGGATTGGCGGCAGCAGGAAACTGGGGGGGTGGGGGTGGAGGGGGGTGAAGGAATGGGGGTGGGGAGGCGGGATTGGCAGTCATGGAAAACTGCCAGGGAGGCGGGGCACACCTCGTCCACAAGGGTGCCTGCATAATGAGCATTTGTATACCTAGCGCTGAATCGTACTCCACATGTTTGAAATAAAAAATTAAAAGTTAAAAAAAAAAGTTAAGCTTTTTTTTTAGAGCCCATCTGTCCATGTTGCTGCACACCTCGCAGTCCATGATGGTCATATAATGTAGGGGTTTACAGATGGCTGCATCACAATCATAGGTCATTACAGGAAGGATAAAGATCTCAGTGCAACCAAAGAAATGTATCCAAAGAGTTGCAACATGTACTCCACATAGGAGATAGCTCTTTGCTAACAGGTCAACCATCATCTTGGGAGCTGTGACACAAGAGTAACAAACATCCACAAAAGGCAAGAAGTTGAGAAGGAACTATATAGGAGACGTGAACAGGTTGCCCAGGCAAACTGTCAGCATGGTGAGAAGACTTCCCAGAAGAATGATTGTGCAGAGGAAAGAAAACACTACAACACAGACTTCTTCAAATGCTGGACTCTGAGAAAGACCCCAGAAAATGAACTTGGTTACATTGTTTATTTTTTCCATGGAATGAGTCCAGCAGGCCACGTTCCCAGAAGGTAATTAAATTTCCTGAAAAAGAAAAGAAGAGAAAAAAGAACATAAAAATGATGGTCAGCATTTATTTTTAACCCAGAACCAAATGCTTTTACCCCACAACTCAATAATAAGCAAATAAATTTAAATTAAAAAATACATGCCAATCAGCGGTAAGCACTGTGATGATCTAAAAGTTAGACTCTTTGAATCATACTTTGACTTGGTTATCGGCATCCATGATTTGCACACACTACTGTCCTGCTATGAATGGTTTTGGTGACCCAATATTTCTTAAAAGAATGCTTCATTCTTGTTATCAGAATTTCTTCCCAAGGTACTGACAACCTTTCTCCAAATACCGACGTACAGGAGTTATTGATGGCCAATAGCAATACCACAACACACTTTCATTTCAGATTTTTCAAAATATGAAAAAAATGTGTCTCAAATGGGATGAAATGTGGTATTTCTGCCATGTGCGTACAATCTGCTTACATCCTTCTTAACCATTGCATACTTAATAAACCATCATTAAGCTACATAGTCAGAGTGGTTAGAGTATGACTTTGGCTGTATCCTGAAGCAGCTGCAAGGCAGGCTGGATAATAACTTGGTGTGATGGGGATAAGATACTTCTTGTGAGGAAGCAGACTCCATGGGTCAGGGCTGTGTTCGTATCGGTTTCTCCGGGAACACAGTGCCTGCAGACTAGCGTCTGGTCAATACGTTTAGGTAGAATGCAATTTTTTTTTTTTTTTTTGCTTGAAGGTGCCTTAAAAATAATCTAATCCAACTCCTTCATTTTAAATATGAAAAAACTAGTTCTGGAGAATTTAAGCTCTGCCTAAGATGACATTGTGAACGAATGGCCGACAAGGGAATTTCAATTGTCTTTGTGAATTGACTTCCTTCTGCTCTGTTTGTGCTGTAAACAGGAAACTAGACTTTGTCTTCATTATGCCTATTTGTTTTGAATATTCTTTGCAGAGAAGATTGATAAGAAACCCCTGGGTTTTCATTTGCTAAATGAATGTCTCTCTGAAAATCATAAAATAACTGATTTTCTAAGAAGTGGTGTAGTGCAATCTGAGGAAATGGCCTGAGAATGATCATATTTGAGGTGCGTACTTTGGAATCTTTGATGAAGAGCAAGCCAGGAGTAAGAAATAATTTCCTCAATTTTTCTATGATCTCCTCATCTAAACTCCTTGTCTCACTTCTGATTCTCCTCTCCTCAAACAAACTGCTTCTCACAGTTCATGACAAACTAAAGAGTTCTTGGTGCCTACAAGTCCTAAAAAACACTTCCTTTCTGTATGTCGGATACTATCTGATATCAGATCCAGGATTTATCAAGGCAAATGCCAGAAGAAATCCTTTTCTTCACTGTGGGTTTAATTCTCTCTAGTGTTAGCTTAAGACTTGTCTGGTTGAAGTAATAAACTCTTTCCACCATCTTAAGTAATAAAAGACATGAAAGTGTCTCTTGGATCACAAAAGCAGGACTGCACCTAGGCTTTAGAATTAGAACTGGAACCGGAAATTGAACACCCTGAGAATCTTCTTTCTCTGCTCTTCTTTGTCTGATTACCTCATTCATCTCTCTGGTTGCTGACTGAATCCTTCTGCTTCCTTGGTCCAAATGAAAAATGAAAACAAGCCGGGCTCGGTGGCTCAGCCTGTAATCCCGCGCCTTTGGGAGGCTGAGGTGAGTGACTTGCCTGAGCCCGAGGATTCAAGACCTGCCTGGGCAGCGAGACCTCATCTCTACAATAAATAAAAAAATCAGCCGGGCATGGTAGCGCGTGCCTGTAATTCCGGCTACTCGGAAGGCTGAGGCGGAAGGATCGCCGGAGCCCGGCAGGTCGAGGCTGCGGTGGCCGGGAGCGGCCACTGCACTCCGTCTGGGTGACAGAGTGAGACTCCGACTCAAAAAAAAAAAAAAGAAAAATGAAAACATAGGTGCTGACAGCACACAAGCACAATAAGTCTCCTACATATGAAGGAGTTCCATTCTGAGAGCAGGTTCATAAGTTCGCTTTGTTAGTAAGTCTACCAACGTTAGCCTGGGTACCCAACTAACACAGTCAGCTATCTAGTACTTATACTGTAATACGTTTATAATACTTTTCAAACAAGTAATACATTTAAAAAAATACAAAGATGAAAACATTTTAAAATTTTACAGTGCAGTACTTTGAAAAGTACAGTAGTGCAGTACAGTACAACAGCTGGATGCAGGGACTGGCATCGAGTGAACAGGCATGAAGAGTTACTTACTGGAGGAGAGAGAAGAAGGAATGGGAGATGTCAGAGCTGAAGGATTGTCAGCAAGAGGAGACAGAGGACAAGCTGCATCTTCACTCACTGAAAGGACAGACCGAGAGTGGGAAGCCATTTTTCATCTTGTTCTTAAAGCCTGACACAATGATGAGAAAGTAGAAGCTATGCTTTTGGAGAAATGCACACTTTAGGTAAAATTAACTTTACCGACTTTGTCTTTTCAGAAACAGACTTCCAGGTATCAGAGGTATCTCACAGTGGCCATCAAACTTGCCTAGAGTACAGGGAATTTACATGGTCTAAGACATCATGCATGCGACAAGGACTGTAAAAGTCATGAAACTTGTCATTACAAAAGTTATAACCGCTCAGAGGGGGAGCAGGTGGGGATTCAATCTTCCAGTATATTCGGCCCTATTTACAGGGAAGTCAAGGATCCCCCCCGAACCTACCTAGTGGGAATGCCTAGGAGATAAGGGAAGGTACACCCTCCATTAGGCCTAAGGAACGTCGTTTGGGAAGGTGCAGGAGAATTAGAATCCTTGTCACGCCTTCTCTAGGGGCTGTGATCATGTGGGCGGACATTAGCGGGTCTCTGTGTCATAGGTTTTCCAAGACATCCACAGGTGGAAGGAAGTCACAGCAGTCACATGCAACATCATCAAGGGAAGGATTTAAGCCAGGACTCTGGGGGCTACGAGGCCACACTCACCTAGAGTGTAGGCCCGCTCCCTGTCTGTGGGGGGTGAACTTTTCTTGAGTAAATCTTTTCTTCTCTCACCTCTGTGTGTTGCAATTCTTTGCAATCTCCTCAGATCTCTGGGTTGCCGGGCCCGCCTCACCTCACCTCTCCACCCTCACCCAGTCTAAGTCCAAACCCGAACACTCACGACTGACAGCGATGGCCCAAGTCATGGTTCCTTGCAGATTCAATTCTGTTTCCTCTCTTGAGACAATGATTCAGTGATGTCTGGGTAGAAGCTTTTCTTTTCTCATCATAGATGACACAGGAGCACTGGGTTGCATTCTGAAGGGCTGCCACCCTTGTGTGCCATTCGACCTTCTGGTCCTGTGCCTCAAAAACGAACAGTGCCTCCTCAAATAATATAAGCACGCATCCACAAGGGTACTTGCACGATGAATATTTGAGTACCCAACCCTGAAGGGTACCCCACAGTTTTAAAATAAAAAAATTTAAAAGTTAAAAAAAAAGTTTGCAACTTCGTAGGTAGAGGACTTACTGTATATGTTACTGTTTAAGCGTCCATCTCCAGAAAGAGGCAGGCCTCATTGTGCCTACAATTTAAAGTTGTTAAGAATAGGACCCCTGTTGTCAATGTCAGATCTGGTGTGCCCTGGCAGTGGCAATCTCAAGGCTGAGGGAGGAGTGCGCCCTTGACGTTAACTAGATTCTAGACCCCTGCGACTGCTGTTTGGGATAGAGGCATTTATAAGAGGAGGGGAAATGACTACAGACTGGGCAGTCAAATCAGTCAAGCCAGTATTCCGAGGCTTTTTCCACTTCTGCTAGCCCACTCCCAGTTGTGTAGATGGAGGTGGTCTGCACTCCAGATGTCATGTCGGGAGTGTCCAGCATTGACTGAGGACCAAAGGAAGGAATTAAGGAAGACAAAACCTGATTCTCCGAGGTTCCTACAGGTCTCATAAAGACTCATAAATCAACGCTTGGCAACACTCCACAATCTGAAAACACCTCTTTTTAAAATGTTCTCTTTCCTTCATTTTTATGATGCCACATTCTGTTTTCACCCCCAAAATTAATGACAACAGGTAACAGTTACTTACCCTTTTCTCTGTATTAGACTGCATGCTAAATATTTATACAAATATTTGAATTATGCATTTTGAAATATTTATTTTTCATTTTAGAGTTGTAGTGTACAAGTGCATAAGTAAGTTGCATGCAGGTGCAGCTTGGACTTTTAGCGAGCCCTTTCTCCTGATGGTGGATCTGGTATCCTCTCCTCCCTCAGGCCTCTTGCAGGGTCCAGTGTCTGCCGATCCCACACTAGTGCTCAAGTGACCAGTGATCAGGGACTCCCTTATGTCTGAGAACATGTAGTATTCAGTTCTTTGTTTCTGTGATAGTTCGCTCAGTATGATGGTCTCCAGCTGCACACATGTTGCTACAAAGACCATTATTTTGTTCTGCTTGATGACTGTGTAATATTCAAATCAAATCAAATTCAAATCAAAAGTTCACTTTTGATGGGTCTCTGGGCTGGTTCTATGTTTTTGTTATTGCAAATCGTGCTGCAATGAACATATGTGTGCAGATGTCTTTTAGGTAGAGTGGTTTATGTTCCTCTGGGTATACTCCCAGAAGAGGGATTGCTGGATTGCATGGAAGCTCAGTTTTTAGTTAGAAAAATGACACACTGTTTTCCACGAAGGTTGAACTGGATTACATTCCCACCGACAGTGTAGAAGCATTCCCTTTTCTCTGTAGCTACGCCAACACCTATTGCTTTTTGACTTTTTAATGATAACCAACCTGACTGATGTGAGGTGAAATTACTTTTTTTTTTTTTGAGTCGGAGTCTCACTCTGTTGCCCAGGCTGGAGTGCAGTGGCATGCTCACGGCTACCGCAGCCTCGACCTGCTGGGCTCAGGTGATCCTTCCGCCTCAGCCTTCCAAGTAGCCAGAACTACAGGCACGCGCTACCAAGCCCGGCTAGTGAGGTGAAATTTCATTGTAGTTATGACTTGCATTTGTCTGATGGTTAGTGAGGCTAAGCATTTTTTCTTATATTTGTTGGCTGCTTGAATTCTTCCTTTGAGAAGTGTCCATGCTCTTTGCCTACTTTTTAATGGAGTTTGTTTTCTTTTCCTTTCAATTTGTTTGAGTTCCTTGTAGATCCTGAATGTTAGGCCTTTGTTGGATGTAGAGCTGGTAAATATTTTTTCCCATCTTGTGGGTTGCCTTTTTACTCTCTTGATGGTTTCTTTTGTTGTGCAAAAAGTTTTTAGTTTGATTAGGTCCCACCTGTCAATTTTAGCTTTTGTTGCATTTGCTTTTGAGGGCTTGACCATAACTTCATGGTCTACTCTGATGTCCGGGAGGATGTTCTTCAAGTTTTCTTCTAAGATTCTTTAAGTTTGGGGTTTTACATTTAAGTTCTTGATCCATTTTGAATTAATTCTTGAATATAGTTTTAGGTAGGGGTCTAGTTTCATTCTTCTGCATGTGGGTCACCAGCTTTCCCGGCACCATTTGCTTAGTATGGTTTCCTTTCCTCAATGTTTGTTTCTGTCGGTTTTGTCAAAGATGAGTTGGTTGAAGGTTTATGGTTTTATTTCTGGATTCTCTCTCCTGTTCCATTGTCATATGTATCTGTTCCTGTACCAGTACCATACTGTCTTGGTTACTGTAGCCTTGTAATAAAGTGTAAGTTCTGGAAGTGCGATGCCTCCAGCTTTGTTTCTTTTGTTGAGGATTGCTTTAGCTATTTGTGTTCTTTTTTTTTTTTTGTCTCCATGTGAATTTCTGTATTGTCTTTTCTGGGTCTGTGAAAAATGACATTGGCAATTTGATAGGGATTGCATTGAATCTGTAGATTGCATTGGATAGGATGGACATCGTGATGATACTGATTCTTCCAATCCATGGGCTTGGGATTTTTAAAAGTTTGTTTGTGTTGTCCTTGATTTCTTTGAGCAGTGTTTTGTAGATCTCATTGTTAAGGTCTTTCACTTCTTTGGTTAGGCGGATGCCAAGGTACTTCATTTTTCTGTGTGACTATTGTGATTGGAATTGTGTTTTTCATTTGGTTTGCAGGCTGCTTGTTGTTACAGAAATACAACTGTCTTTTCACGTGGATTTCGTATCCTGAGACTTTACTGAAGTCATTTATCAATGCAAGGAGGTTTTTGACCTACTCTCTAAAGTTTTCTAGCTATAGAATCATGTCATCTGCAAAGAAGGATAGCTTAACTTTCTCTTTTCCTATTTGGATACCTCCAATTTTTTTTCTCAAGCCTGATTGCTTTGTCTAGGACTTCCAGTACTATATTGAATAGGAGGGGTGGGCGTCCTTTTCTTATTCTAATTCCTAGGGTGGGAATGCTTCCAGTTTTTTCCCATTAAGCATATTGGCTCCAGATTTGTCATAGATGGTTTTTATTGTTTTAAGGAATGTTCCTCCAATGCCTAGGTGTTCAAGGGTTTTCATGAAGAAGGGATGCTGGATTTTATTGAATGTCTTTTCTGCATCTAATGAGGCAATCATGTGGTTCTTGATTTTACGCCTGTTTATGTGATGGATTACATTTATAGATTTACATGTGTTGAACCAGCCCTGTATCCTAGAAATGAAGCCCACCTGGTCATGATAGATAATCCTTGAAATATATTGTTGGATACAATTTGCTGAAATCTTGTTGAGAATTTTTGCATCTATGTTCATCAAAGAAATTAGCCAGTTGTTCTCGTTCCTTGTTGGGTCTTTGCCTTTTGGGGGTCAAGATGATACTGGCTTCATAGAATGAACTAGGAAGAATTCCTTCCTTCTCAATTGTCTGGAATAGTTACAGTAAGATTGGTATCAGCTCTTCCCTATGTGCTTTGTAGGATTCAGCTAACAAACCATCTGGTGCAGGGCGCTTTTTTTTTGGCTGGGAAGCTTCTTATAACTAAATCAATTTCTTGGATTGTTACTGGTTTCAATTTCTTCCTGTTTCAACCTTGGGTGGTTATGTGATGCCAGAAATTCCTCTGTTTCCTTGAAGTTTCTAGTTTATTTGCATACAGATACTCATAGTAGTCTCTGATAATCTTTTTAATTTCTTCGGGGTCAGTTGTAACATTGTACCTTTTATTTCTAATTGTGTTTATTCAGACTCTCTCTCTGTCTTTATTTGGTCCACCTGGCCATGGGTCTGTCAATCCTATTTATTCTTTCAAAAGCCCAGCTTTTTGTCTCATTGATCCTTACTATGACTTTTTTCATTTTGGATTCTATTTTATTAAACTGAGACTTAATTTTACTAATTAAAAATTTTCTACTAAATCTAGGATTGGATGGCTCGAAATTAACTATTTATCATCCAATTTAATTCTTAAAATAGTTTATAAAACTAAGTACTACTATTTTCTTCATTTTGTAGATGGGAAAACTAAGGCTTAGAGAGATGAACATCTTTCCTCTGCCTTAAATATTTATTTTTCTGTGAGTTAGAACTGATCTCATGTTATGCACTCCTCTGAGGCTGCCACCTCTTTTCATGGTTTTAGTTAGTACCTGTATACTATCATCTCCACAATCTGCACATTTGGTCTAGATTTCTCCTCTGATTTCCAGACCTGCATATCTAATTTTCTACTGAAAACACTGCTACTTGGAAAGTGTTAAAATCACCTCAAACACAACATCACTACCCCTAAGTTCATCATCATATTCTGTTAACCTGCTTCTCCTCCATTTTGAACTCATCTGGCATGGAAACTTGTTTCCTCTCTCACATTCACTCCAACCTGCTACTGTTTTCCCAAATTCTGCCTGTTATAAATATCTCTGCCTCCATTACTTCATCCAGTCCATGACATAATTTATTTCCTGGACTACTTTGATAACCTCTTCGCTGTCTCTAGTACATTTTCTATCTAACATCCAGAGTGATCTTTTAAAATACAAATCTGATAATGCTTAAAACAACCTGACTCTACTTAAAACAATGTAATGGTTTTCCATTCCCCTTACAAAAAAAATCCAATCAGTACTATGGTATGACCCAGGCAAATAATTGTCCATTCGAAATTCATGATATCCTTTCTTAGTGTGGAGTGATTAATGGGAAGAGGCTGTCTAGCCAAGGACTACATTTCCTGGCTCTCTTGTAGTGGACCATGGCTAGAAATGTGAAATAGGTGATATGTGCCACTTCTAGCCCTGAAACTTCTCATGTGCTTCTCTGATCTACCCCCCACTACCATATTTGGGTTGATGCCCAGGACTTTGAAGTCTCAGGGATGACTCAGACAAAAGATAAAGGATGAAGCCTTGAACATAGGGGATCATGTCTCCATTGACCAGAGATACCTGTACTGGGCTATTCAGGTAGCAAAAAATTAACTTTTATTGTGCCGAGCCACTAAAAATCGGGGTTCAGATATTACAGCATTGGAGTTACCCTAACCAATGCATACGGCTTACAAGACTTTATATAATCTGGCCCTTGACACTTATCTCTCTTTGATCATTCTTCTACTCTTCAATCATATTAACTTCTTCTATGATTTCTGCCTCCAGGTCTTCTAACACACAACTGGTCCCGCCTAGCATGCTATTCTTTCTCTCCTATTCCCATGGCTAAATTTCACTCATGCTTAGAGTCTCAGCTTAAACGTCACCTCCTCCGAAAGATCTCCCCTGTCCCTGACTCTGGTAGTCTCCCCTGTCATGTCTTTCCATAGCTCTTCTTGCTTTCCTTACTGCAACACTTCTCACACACTTGTCTGTCTGCCTTCTTTAGACTGTAAGCTCCCTGAGGGCAGGGAGCACATCTGTCTTGTTCAGTGTTGTGTCACCAACACTGAGCATGGTCTCTGGGATATACCTGGTGCTCATTAAATATTTACTGAATAAATACATAAATGAATAAATCATCCTTGCAGGAGAACTTTCCACTCCTGTGACTTGTCCCATTCTTCACATTCTCTGCCAGTGAAGGTAGGATGAAGTACATTTGTAGAAGGATTTCAATGTTTGGTTACTAAGAAATATTATTATTAATGAGAAATGTTGTAAATGTTATATTTTTAAACATCTTATGCCAATATACAGAATACACAGACTAGCTTTAGTGAATTGTTTTCCGTTAATTGAAGGCACTCTTGAAATAAACGTGAGAAAAAAATAGGGAAAATTGTGGGAATAAACGAAAAAACAAAAAGCATGTCACTGAGGGGCAGAGGCGGAAAAGATGACTGTGTGTAATGAACTCTGCTCTATGGTTGAGGAGGTGGGCTTGAAAAATAATAGCATATTGCAGAGTAAAGTGTTGCTATAGGAACAGTTACCCAAAGATCTAATCAGTGTCTTGTTGAGTGAAAGGATTTTCTCTTTAGTGTGAAACATTTCTGTGAGTACTAAAAATAGTTTTTTTAAAAAAATCTCACAATCTATCAGTTACCAAATCCCCCGCTGGTTCCTACAATTTTAAAAACAAATTATCAGAAATGATCAGAACCATATAATGAACGTGGTACTTGATTTTTCGTAATTGTGAGTGGTTAAACCTAGATGTTTTGATAGTGAAGTTTGGATATTGATTGAGCCCGTCATCCAGGAGGTGAATATGGTACCCAGTGGGTGATTTTTCAGTTCTTAACCTTCCATTTAGGAGTTTCCAGTGGCTGTGGTACCCATCCTTATATGTGTATTCCGTGTTTAGCTCCTGCTTATAAATTAGAACACTATATATGCACTTTCAATAGAAAGATACCCCACCTGGCAGTGATGAGAAACCGCCAGGGGAGGGCAGGGATGGGACTGGCAGTAGTGGAAAACTGCCAGGGGAGTGGAGGCACACCTCATCAACAAAGATACCTGCATAATGATAATTTGTATGCCTAACCTGAATAGCACCCACATATTTAAAGTTAAAAATTAAAAAAAAAAGATAACCCAAGTATGTAGCCTACAGAAATGGCAATTGGTAGCAGAGGACAAGGAAGAAAGGAAAACCGTTTCCTTTATGTTCGTTTACAGTGTATCCATTTGTACCTCTTGGATCTTAAGCCCTATTACCTGTTCAAAATTTACTTCTTACGTAATTTTTAAATTGAGAAAACCTGTTTTTATTGCAAGTTCCTTCTTTAGCTTTGCCTTCATGATAATTGATAAAAATAGAAATCAACCAAACAAAAAAGCCCCTATATGTTTATTTCATTAAAGGGGGTCACATAGTTTGGGATCCTCCAAGGCTGAGTGTGAGATGGGCACCTGTGGGAGAGGTAGTATACTTGGCAGGTGATTCAGCAAGCAGGAGTGAGATGGTAGGCAGAGTGAGGGGGAGGGAAGGAGGAACATCCAGTTATGGTATCTTACCTGTCTCTGCAGTCAACCACGAGGGTGGTTCTGCTGGGACCTCTAAGAGGTACCTTCCAGATGTGCCTTCCAGAACTGGCTCCTTGAGGGCTGGCTCTTTGAGGGCTGGACACCAGAGCATTTATCCACTAGTTCCACTATTCTCTGCCCCCGAGAACATTAACTTTTCAGCTTCCCTAGGAAGACTATCAGTGACGTCAGGCAGTCTGTGATACATTTTGCATGGTGCCCGGTCTATAGTGAGGACTCAGTAAGTGTTAGCCATCATTATTATTCTTAACAATAGGAATAAAAATGCATTTCCACTACTACCATTGATGGTAAAGCCTATTGTTGTATTCAATACTTCTGTGATATCAACAACTTCAGTGCAGAGTGATTTCCAGTCTATCTCACACACATTATCTGAATTTTTCCTCACTACAGTTCTTATGAAGCACCCGTTACCTTGAATTATGACAATACCTCTCAGATAAGAAATCACAGGCTGTATTCAGAGCACTGTTGTATAATGTAATCTTTGTCAAGTCTATGTAGCACATCTTATGCTTGTGTAAATTGGTGAAGTATGTGTTCTGAGTTTTAAAGTTTTCATTGTAGAACTTTATTCAGGCAACCCCAAGTCCTTCAGCTATTGAGGGAGCAGTAGATCTATGTACGATTGTTCATATGGGAAGAATAATTTTAGATTACACAATTGATTTTCTGTAGTGCCAAGAAGAAGGCATAAATCACACAGGAAGAAAAACCAAGGGTCACCTAAAAGAAACCACAATCGCCATTTGCTAATGAAAACATTTGAAAGTCATGGATCTCAAAATACAGTGCTTTATTAAGGAAAAGAAGCCACTTTTAAAAGATAAGAAGCTTACATTTTCAAGTAATACGAATATCATCTTTCATTTTCACACTCTGTTTTCAAGGTAATTTCAAATATATTATTAATATCTCAGTCGACGTGGATTGAAAATATAAAATAAAACCAATCATGATTTGAAATAAAATAAAGCCAATGATTGCTGTATTACTGTGCCTGACTGTGCTATGTTGTGAATGTGTCCCCCAAATTTCATGTGTTAGAAACTTAATCTCCAGATTAATATGTTGATAGAATTTGGAGGTAGGGCCTTTGGGATGTAGTTAGAATTAGATGAGGTCATCAAGGTTGGGACCCTATGATAGGACTGGTGGCTTTATAAAAAAAAGAAAGACCTGAACTGGAATGTTCTTGGTCTCTTGCCATGCGACGTCCTCAGCCATGTTATGAACATCAAGAAGGCCCTCACCAGATGCTGCTCTTTGACTTTGGACTTCCCAGGTTCAGGACGCTGAGCTAAATAAAGCTCTATTTTAAAATAAGTTACCCAGTCTGTGGTATTCAGTCATAGCAGCAGGAAATGGACTAAGACAGGGTGCTATAACAAAATACTACAGACTGGGTGGATTAAGCAACAGAAAGTTATTTTCTCACAGTTCTGATAGCTAGAAGTCCCTGATCAAGGTCTGGTAGGATTGGTTTTTTGGTAGCTGTCTTTCTGACTTTCAGACAGCAGGCTTGTCACTATATTTTCTTCTTTTTTTTTTTTAGAGTTGGAGTCTCAGTCTGTTGCCCAGACTGGAGTGCAGTGGCCGCTCCCAGCCACCGCAGCCTTGCCTGCTGGGCTCCGGCGATCCTTCCGCCTCAGCCTTCCAAGTAGCTGGAACTACAGGTGCGCGCTACCATGCCCGGCTAATTTTTTGGATTTATTGTAGAGATGAGGTCTCGCTGCCCAGGCGGATCTGGAACCCGCGGGCTCAGGCAATCCACTCATCTCAGCCTCCCAAAGGGCGGGACTACAGGCTGAGCCACTGAGCCCGGCTGTCACTGTATTTTCACATGGGAAGTGGGTCGGGAGCATCCTCTGGTGTCTTTTGTTATAAGGACATGAATTATTTGGACTTAGTTTAACCTTCATTACACTCCAAGAGGCTCCATCTCCAAATATAGCCACACTAGGGGTTAGGGATTCTGCATATGAATTTTGGGGGAACACAAACATACAGTCCATGGCAGCTACTTAGGAAAAATTTTTTTAAGCACAAATCATAGTTCATCTCCTTCTGTATAAGCACAAAAAAGAGGAAATGGACAACTGCAGAAGAAAGAAAGGGGCGCTTTTAAAGGAAGCATCCAGGCACAGGCACTGAGTTAGGCATTTTCTATGCACCTTATCTAATTTAATTCTAGAAACAGAAATCTCAGACAGAACTATGAGCATTTAAGAAGCTTTCTGATTAGGGAAGGAGCTGAAATATTAAAACCAGATGATCCTTAGAGGTCTTGGGAAATAATGTTGAGCTACCTGTGTGTGGAATGGTTTAATGTAGCCTTGTCTAGAATTGGGCTATTTATCATTTCAAGTAACCTCCAATTCTGTCTTATCCTTTCCTGCCTGTTATACCTAGGATTTTGGGAAATGGAATCTTGCTTCTGTTGAGAGGTGTTTTTCAAGAGGAAACCATATCGACAAAGACTTTTAGAAGAAATTAGTTGGAATGCAAGTACCTAAGATGTGCGTTCATCTTGGGCTGACTGAACCGTCAGGTAAGTATGATTATCCCGGCTAATGTTTTACTTAGGGGCTCTATAAAAACTCAGTGTTTAGGGCTCCACAAAATTGGAGAGAAAAAAGAGGATTAGAAGGTCTTGCAACAGAGGTCTTGCAACAGAGTCACCCACTCGGCGATCACCAGGCTTCTGGAGTTCTACTTCCAATTGCCATATCTCCTAGCACTTTAAGGCTTGCCTGAGAAAACATGTGTTTTGGAAACCATGACCCTTAGCACTGCGTACTTCCCCAAGCTGAATAAAAAACAAGTGATGAAAAGCAAAAGGAAAATTAGAAAATAAATCCTGAGAATGGATGAGCAGCTTTATTTCCTTATCTTCTTGAGGATTGGCTGTCGTCTCTGTTGTTGTTCTTTTCTTTTCAAAACTCTAACACTCACAGTTAGCTGACGAAGTTTTTCGAGGGTCTTTAAGACCCTTAAGGTAGAGACGAGGTCTCACCAAGTTTACCTTCTCCAGTTATTTAAGGTTACTTAAGGTTAAACACCTATAATAAATCTTGATCAAAACTTAACTGACACACAGTTTGGTATGGGAAGTGGTTCCAGGAGCAGAACCTTAAGGAAGTATTCTCTGAATTGGTTCTGGGTTCTGTGAATTTGTTCTGGAATATCCGGAATTGGTTCTGATTAGATTTAGAGGCCTAATAATCCTGTTTCTATTGGTGAAGGGGACACTGGTGGAATATAGCACGCAGAAGTAAAACACCTACTTAAATCACCACCTGTAATGAAATGCCCATAGAAGACAAGTCCTTAGGTGGTGCGGCATTTCCTGCCATGGAACATTTTAATGAAAGCAAAGTGTTTAAACTGAGATTTAACTGAGAGGACTGAGAGGTTGATTCTACCTGGACTGGAGTAGGAACAGAAAGGAAATGATGTGCGCAGGTGTTCAAAATCTCCGAAAACTTCAATAGCTGTTCTAAAGACACACTCATCTCCTCTAACTACCTGACTGAGATTTCTGAAAACAGAATCCAAAGTCTAAGCTCAGGAGGGGCAAAATAACAGGATGAATTGGATTTCTAATCTCTCAGGGTCTTTTGTGTTATTGGGAAGGAGTGGGACCTGAATATTGGGACGAAGAAAATATGGATAAATTTTGATGAAGCTGAGGCTGGGGGGAATCTCCAACCTCTAAGAGATGCTGCATCTTCTTTGTCAATACAAACAGCCCTTCCTCTCTTACCTGAGAATATTAGGCTTTCCTGGCCTCTTCTGATAAATTTGCAAGCGACTGACGTCCTCACCAGGAGCTCCTCTCAAATACCTCTCAATGCTTCTAGACCTATTACTAAACTGAAGTTTGTAGGCTCCATAGGGCAAGGTAAAAAGTATTACCCAAATGGAGACGTACTATACGTCATGAGAATGGCAGTGTTTTTTCAATTTGTATGCACAGAAATCTGGGAAACTTTTGGCAGTAGACCTTAAAGTGTTAGATCAGGGCAGAAGAAGTACAATGCTGGACTGGGCTGAAGTCACTGATGTAAGTTCACTGGTAGCTCGGATTCTGTGTGCAATGTGATAGCTTGAGCAGTTGGGAGTGGCTCTTACTGATGGCTTGCTTGTATCAAAGCCTGAACACAAAGGTGATGTCTACTAAGTGAAGGAGAAAAGCCAAAACTTTCTTGGTATGCTGCAGAAGAGGGTATTCAAAGACTCAGAGAATTGGAACGCTGAGTGGATTTATCCTGTAAATCTGCTTACCCACATTTTTTTTTTTTTTTTTTGAGTTGGAGTCTCACTGTGTCACCCAAACTGGAGTGCAGTGGCCACTCCCGGCCACCTCAGCATCTACCTGCTGGGCTCCGGTGTTCCTTCCGCCTCAGCCTTCCAAGGAGCTGGAACTACAGGTGCGCGCTACCACGCCCAGCTAATTTTTGATTTACTGTAGAGATGATTCACCAAGTTGCCCAGGTGGGTCTCGAACCCGTGGGCTCAGGCAATCCACTCACCTCAGCTTCCCAAAGCGCTGGGATTACAGGCTGAGCCACTGAGCCCGGCTTACCCACATCTTAAACATGTTCTCTGAGAGAGTCCAGAGGACACTCCCTTCACCAAGGTGGTGGGAGAAACACTTGTGAGGGGAACTTTAGTATCACTGAGGACTCCTGTGGTGCTTATTCTCTGTAGGCCTGGAAAAGTGAGCTTGCCAGTGAACTTGACTCCTATATTCAGTGGGGATCATGAAACTGAGTGGCAGGGACCCAGTTAGGCCACTGAATGTCCATAATTGAGGTGGAAGTGGTTCTTGCCATCGGCAACAGAAGGAAGCAGTAATCGGAGTGGCTTAACCCATAGAGATTTTGTCATTAACCAATTGACCATGAGTTACCTAAAACTGAAATAGATAGGCAGCCTATTAAAATCTTACTGGATTTGTTGATGCTGAAAATCTCTGGGTCTTGTGGACAGAGGTCTGATTTGAATCATCACAATGCAGAGCTGGAACTCCCCACCAATTACCAGATTTTAGCTAGTTGACGACCAAGAGAGACCATGTACCTTGAGAAAAGACCCCTGTTACATGCCAACAATTTGCATTGTATTCCTCCTAGTCTTTTCCAAATGAACCTGCAGCCCTATTACAAGTTGACCGTGTACTGGGGAAATGGGAATAATGTAACTTTTTGGACATTGCAGGACGTTTGCTCCTAACTGACACTAATTTTTGTAGACCCCAAATCCTATCGGGTACACCAGTCAGAGTAGGGCCAGTATCAGCTGTCTGTCTCACAGTGAGTCAAATGGGTCTCAGAATCCATCTCGTGGTTTATTTCTCCAGTTTCAGGAGAGACAACTCAGCACCTGGAAGAGTCTTTACATTGATTCCCTACTCTATGGCATTAGGGCCATTATGGGGGAAAAGTCAAGTGGAAGCCATCAGAGCTGTCTCTACCTATGAATATTCAGCATGTGTTTCTGTAACAGTTACAGACAATGACTTAAGAATGCAGGATGCAAAAAGAATGTAGAATCTCGTTATTCACATTGCTATTTGGTTCTTGATAGATGGATCTTGGAGAATAATGGTAAATTATCATAAATGTAACAAATTGCAATGGTTATTCCTGATATAATTTTATGGCTGGAGCTGTCAAGAACTGTGAAGTGTCTGAGGCCTTACTGTATTTACAAGCTAACAAGTTAGCCTACTACAGTTTTATACATGCTGGCAGAAGATATGAGATTCCTTTGTCAGAGACTAAGGACTTTTTATAATTCACAACACAGCAAAAAACACGAGTTTCATATTTGCATTAGTTCTCCTTGCTTCAAAAGTCCCATAAGGTAGTATGGAGGATCCTGGGTAGAATCGGAACATTCAGTGGATTTGTGTTGGAGCTGAGGATCCCTAAGCTTAGGGAGTCTTATCTTTGAAAAACATTGCTGGTAAACTTGCCCACTGTTTTTCCTGGAGGGAGATATTATTTTCCCTATCTTGTACAACAAATAAATCTGTTCTCTGTTCCAAGGAAGACGTTATTTCTACCTTTCAAGACTTTTTGCAAACAAAGAGTCTTGAAAGGACAGTGCAGAGCAAAAGCTAATATAAGATATGCAGAAATATGGGACATTCATGAAGAATTGTCTCCCAACAGGGACAAATGAACATGTCACCTGACAGAGACTGCAGTTATTGATTTGGGGAATGCCTTTTAACCCCCTATATTTGTTAGGAGCAATTTGCATTCAGGTGGTATGAAGGATAATTACAAGAATTTTTTAAAAAAATTTTAAAGGTGTGGGGTACAATTCAGGTTAGGCATACGAATGTTCATTATGCAGGTACCCTTGTTGATGAGGTGTGCCTCTCCCTCCCGTGGCAGTTCCCCTCAACTGCCAATCCCACCCCCCTCCCCTGGCAGTTTCCCACTACTGCCAATCCCTTTCTTATAGTATTATAATCGTTCAAGGTCCACTTATGAGTGAGAACATATGGTACTCTGTTCTTTGTTTCTGTGATAGATCACTGAGTCTGATCGATGTGAAATGTGTTTGTCCTTCTTTACAGCTGCATAATATTTCATTGTGTATATATACCACATTTAAAAAATCCAGTCCAGCTTTGATGGCTGGATGGTTGGATCCATGTTTTTTTTTTTTTTTGAGTTGGACTCTCACTCTGTCGCCCAGACTGGAGTGCAGTGGCTACTTCCAGCCACTGCAGCCTTGACCTGCTGGGCTCTGGCAATCCTTCCACCTCAGCCTTCTGAGTAGCCGGAGTTACAGGCATGAGCCACCATGCCTGGGCTGATTTTTTGATTTATTGTGGAGATGAGGTCTCGCTACCCAGGCGGGTCTCGAACTCGTGGGCTCAGGCAATCCACTCACCTCAGCCTCCCAAAGGCGCGGGATTACAGGCTGAGCCACGGAGCCCGGCTGGATCCATGTTTTTGCTATTGTGAATAGAGCTGCAACAAATATGCACGTGCAAGTATCTTTTTTATAGAATGGCTTGAGTTCCTCCGGGTATATTCCCAATAGGGGAATTGCCGGATCACATGGAAGGTCAATTAGTTCTTTCAGAAATCGCCACACTGTCTTTCAAAGAGGTTACACTAGTTTACATTCCCACAAGCAGTGTAGATGCGTTAAAGGATACTTTTTTTTTTTTTTTTTTTATAATCAGTATTTTTTATTATCGTTTTGTAGGGTACAGTTAAGGGTTAGGTGTACAATTGCGTTTCATTCAGGCACCCTATTGATAAGAGGTGTTTTCCCAGTCCCAGATAGATATTAGCTACTGTTAATCCCATCCCCCCCCCATAATTTCCCAGTACCATCAGTCATTTTCTTATAGTATTACATTGGATGTTCAAGGTCCATTATATGAGTGAAAACATGTGATATTCTGATTTTTGTTTCTGTGAGAGGTCACTCAGTATTATAGACTCTAGTTCCATCCAGGTAGCTGCGAAATCCATGATTTTGTTCTTTTTCATGGCTGCGTAGTATTCCATCGTGTATATGTACCACATTTTTTTAATCCAGTCCTCTTTTGATGGGCAGCATGGTTGTTTCCAGGTTCTTGCTATTGTGAATAACGCTGCGATAAACATACGTGTACAGGTATCTTTTTTATAGAGTGATTTGTGTTCTTCAGGGTATATTCCCAGTAGGGGGATTGCAGAGTCATAAGGAAGGTCAATATTTAGAGCTTTCAGGAATCGCCACACTGCTTTCCACAGAGGTTGCACTAGCTTACACTCCCACCAACAGTGTAGAAGTGTTCCCTTTTCACCACAGCCTCTCCAGCAGCTGTTATTTTTTGAGTTGTTGATAATTGCCATTCTGACTGGAGTTAGGTGATATCTCAGTGTGGTTTTGATTTGCATCTCCCTGATGATTAGTGAGGTTGAGCATTTCTTCATGTGTTTGTTGGCTGCTCGAATGTCTTCTTTTGTGAAGTGTCTGTTCATATCTTTTGCCCATTTTATAATGGGGTTGCTTGTTTTCTTCTTTTCAGTACGTTTCAGTTCCTTGTAGATCCAGGATGTTAAGCCTTTGTCAGACCTAGAGTTGGCAAATACTTTTTCCCAGTCTGTAGGCTGTCTCCCTACTCTCTTGATGGTTTCTTTGGCTTTGCAGAAGCTTGTCAGTTTAATAAGGTCCCATTTGTCTATCTTCTCTCTTAAGTCCTGTGGGTTTCGGGTTTTGTACAGGAATTGGATGCCCGTTCCGATTTCCATGAGAGTATTTCCTTCCTTTTCTAATGTTCTTATGGTTTGAGGTTTTACATTTAGGTCTCTGATCCATTTGGAGTTAACCTTTGTGCATGGGGATAGATAGGGGTCCTGTTTCAATCTTCTGCATGTGGTCAACCAGTTTTCCCAGCACCATTTACTGAATAGGTTCTCCTCACCCCATTGGTAGGTGGTGGGGGCTTTGTCGAAGATGAGTTGGTTGAGGAATTGAGGTTTTGCTTCTGGAATCTCAATTCTGTTCCATTGATCTATATGCCTGTTCTTGTACCAATACCAAGCTGTTTTGATGATTGTAGCCTTATAGTAAAGTTTGAAGTCTGGTATTGTGATACCACCTGCTTTGTTTTTTTTGCTGAGGATTGTTCTGGCTATTCTTGGACGTTTGTGTTTCCATATGAATTCCTGTGTTGTTTTTTCTAGGTCAGAGAAGAATGTTATTGGTAATTTAATGGGTATTGCATTGAATTTGTAGATTGCCTTAGGTAAGATGGACATCTTCACAATGTTGATTCTTCCGATCCATGAGCATGGGATATTTTTCCACTTGTTCATGTCAGCTTTGATTTCTTTGAGCAGTGTTTTGTAATTTGCATTGTAAAGGTCTTTCACGTCTCTGGTTAGGAAGATGCCAAGGTATTTCATTTTTTTTGTGGCTATTGTGAATGGAATTGTGTTTTTTATTTGGGTTTCTGTTTGTTTATTATTGGTGTAGAGAAATGCGATTGTCTTTTGTACATTTATTTTGTATCCTGAGACTTTGCCAAAGGCCTTTATCAATGTAAGGAGGCCTTTAACAGATTCTCTTGGGTTTTCAAGGTACACCATCATATCATCTGCATAGAGAGATAACTTGACTTCCTCTTTTCCTATTTGAATACCTCTGATTGCCTCGTCTTCTCTGATTGCTCTAGCCAGGACTTCCAATACTATGTTGAACAGGAGGGGAGAGAGTGGGCATCCTTGTCTAGTTCCAGTTTTCAGGGGAATTGGTTCCAATTTTTGTCCATTTAGGAGTATGCAGGCTGTAGGTTTCTCGTAGATGGCTTTTATTATTTTGAAGTATGTTCCCCGTATGCCTAGATGTTCAAGGGTTTTTATCAAGAAGGGGTGCTGGATTTTATCAAAAGCTTTTTCTGCATCTAATGATATGATCATGTGGTTTTTGTTTTGACATCTGTTGATGTATTTAATTACATTTATGGTTTTACGAATGTTGAACCAGCCTTGCATGCCAGGAATGAAGCCTACTTGGTCATGGTGAATGATTTTTGAGATGTATTGTTGAATCCTGTTTGCTAGGATTTTGTTGAGAATTTTAGCATCTATGTTCATCAAAGATATTGGCCTGTAGTTCTCTTTCTTTGTTGGATCTTTACCTGGCTTGGGTATCAGTGTGATGTTGGCTTCATAAAATGATTTGGGGAGGGTTCCA
This sequence comes from Cephalopachus bancanus, assembly GCA_027257055.1. Classification (NCBI taxonomy): domain Eukaryota; kingdom Metazoa; phylum Chordata; class Mammalia; order Primates; family Tarsiidae; genus Cephalopachus; species Cephalopachus bancanus. Next base: position 3,478,304 of record JAPVLO010000140.1, read on the forward strand.
TCTTTTTCTATCGCCTGGAATACCTTCAGTAGGATTGGTATCAGCTCCTCCTTGAATGTCTTGTAGAATTCTGCTGGAAAGCCATCTGGACCAGGGCTTTTTTTTGTAGGAAGTTTTCTTATTACGTAGTCGATTTCCTTGATTGTAATTGGTCTATTTAGGGACTCAATTTCTTCTTGTTCCAACCTAGGTAGATTGTGTGATGTCAGAAAGTCCTCCATTTCCTTGTGGTTTTCAAGTTTGTTTCCATACAAGTGTACATAGTAGTCTCTAATGATCTTTTGTATTTCTTCAGGGTCAGATGTGACTTCATCTTTTGTGTTTCTGATTATGCTTATTTGTTTTTTTTCTCGTTTTTTCTTGGTCAGTCTAGCTAGGGGACCATCGATCTTGTTTATTCTTTCGAAGAACCAGCTTTTTGTTTCATTGATTTTTTCAATTATCTTTTTGTCTTCTATGTCCTGGATTTGGGCTTTTATTTTGGTGATCTGGATTCTTCTGCTGAAATTAGGGTTTTTGTGGTCTTGCTTTTCCAGCTTCTTTAGGTGGCTTGTTAGATTGTGAATTTCTGTTCCTTCCATTTTCTTCATGTGTGTTTGTAGGGATATAAATTCCCCTCTTACTACAGCTTTCAGGGCATCCCAGAGATTTTGGTAAGATGTTTCTTCATTTTCATTTGTTTCCAGGTATCTTTTGATCCCTGTTTTGATTTCGTCATTGACCCAGGAGTTGTTTAGCATCATGCTGTTTAGTGTCCATGTCTTTGTGGGTTTTGGGGGGACTTTGTTGGTGTCAATATTTATTTTTATTCCACTGTGGTCCGAGAAGGTGTTTGGTAGAATTTCGGTTCTTTTAAATTTGCTTATACTTGATTTATGGCCGAGTATGTGGTCGATCTTAGAATATGTTCCATGTGGTGATGAGTAAAATGTGTATTCTGTGGTCTTTGGATGGAGTGTTCTGTAAGTATCAATTAAGTCCATTTGGTCCAAAGTCACATTGAGGTTCCGGATCTCCTTGCTGATTTTTTGTCCTGTTGATCTGTCTAGGGTTGTGAGTGGGGTATTAAAGTCCCCAGTTATGATAGTGGTAGAGTCAATATCTTTCTTTAGTTTTCCAAGAAGTTGCTTTAAGAAGGTTGGTGCACCTATGTTGGGTGCATATATGTTTAGGATAGATATTTCTTGTTGATGGATTGAACCTTTTATCATTATGTAGTGACCTTCTGTATCTTTTTTGATTTTTAATAGTTTGAAGGATATTTTGTCTGAAATTAAGATGGCTACTCCTCCTTTCTTTTGTATTCCGTTCGCCTGAAAGACTGTTTCCCATCCTCTTACCTTGAGTCTGTGGGTGTCCTTTCTAGTGAGGTGAGTCTCTTGAAGGCAATAGATTGTTGCCTGATGATATTTTATCCATTTTGCCAATCTATGTCTTTTCAGTGGTGCATTTAGTCCGTTCACATTTAGGCTAATAATTGAAATGCAAGAGTTGATCCCTGTCATAAAGTTCTTACAGAGTTGTTACTGTTTATTTGTTGTCTTTCTTTGGGTTTTGGAGTTGGTTCAGGTGTGTTTTTAATCTTTTGCCTGTACTCTTGTGAAGAATGCTGATGTTCTTTTTTCTTTTTCTTCTGTGTTCAGTACTTTCTTGAGTGTTTCTTGTAGCGGTGGTCTGGTGGCAGCGTAGGTTCTTAGGGATTGGATGTCTGGAAAAGATTTTAATTCTCCCTCACTAATGAAGCTTAGTTTAGCTGGGTAGGTTATTCTTGGTTGAAATTGTTTCTCTTTTAGTACTTTGAAGATAGGGCTCCAGGCTCTCCTGGCCTGAAGGGTTTCTGTGGATAAATCTGCTGCTATTCGGATTGGTTTTCCCTGGTAGGTGGTCTGGCCTTTTTCTCTTGCTGCCTTTAGGATTTTTCCTTTCATAGCTACTTTGTTTAGTCGAATTATTATGTGTCTGGGAGTTGGTCTTCTCGTTTGTTGTCTTGCAGGGGTTCTCTGAATCTCTTGTGTTTGAATTTTTTCATCTTTACTGAGATGAGGGAAGTTTTCTTGAATGATTTCATGGAATGTTTGTTCCAGTGTGGCTTCTGTTTCTCTTTCTGCCTCAGGAAGCCCAATTATTCTCAGGTTTGGTCTCTTGAAGTGATCATTCATCTCTTGCAGGTTTTGTTCTGTCTTTTTGAGCTTCTTTTCTATGCTTTTGACAGTTTGGGTTAGTTCTGTGTTTTGGTCTTCGAGCTCTGAGATTCTTTCTTCTGCTTGGCTGATTCTGCTTTCCATGCTTATTAGTCTGTTGTTCATTTCCATCACAGTATTCTTTACTGCTGTCATTTCTGACAACAGCTCCTTCCTATTTTCCTCTTGTCTCTCCTCAATTTTTTTAATTCTCTCCATTAATGTTTTGATGTCTGGGTTTGTTGCATGTAACCAGTCATTCTGGGGACTCTTCATTGTCTGTGTTCCAGAATCTGTTTTCTCATTGTCTGATCTCCCAGGGGTCTGTGTAAGCCCTATATTCTTCTTTTGGTTTTTCTTCATTTGTGCGGTTTTTCCACTTCCCTACTTCTTCCTTCCCTCCATGTCACCGTCTTCTTTAATTTTGTTTTTCAGGGGTAAAGGGACTGGTTTTACTTCTGTTCATTCAATCTCCCATTCTTTATGTAAGTCGTCTTACTTTGTTCAATTTTGAAGTTGCACTGTAGGTTGGAGGTGGTCCTTTTTGCAGTTTTGAGATGTATTTAAGGGGAGAGCTGTGATTCAAAATCTGTCTGCAGGTCCTGCTGTTCGCTGACAGGCGTGTGGATAATGTGGAACCCACTTCCCACTGCCCTGGAGTCTGTCCGTGCAGTGGGGCTGTAGGTTTACTCCCTGTAATAAAATGTGGTTAGCAGGGGGAGAGAATGGAGCAGATAGTGGGTTGAAGAGGGGAGTGGAGAGATAGAGAAGTAAGGGAGGAAACTAACGAGTGTGCCAACAAATAGAGCGAGAGGTCTATACTAAAACAGCTAAAAATGATGGACCACAGCTACAGTCGAACCAACTCTCATACAACCACAAATAAAACATATTGTGATGCTAACATACCGGCTATCCAACCACCTTATTGGTGTGTTGTTCCTCTATACAAAGACATGGTTTACAGACAGAAGAAAAGAGAAGAAAAGGAAAAGGAAAAGAGAAAGAAGGGGAACAATACTGTAGGAATAGAATTAAGTCCTTAAACTAATAGAATCAATGAAGCACACTCTGAGACCTTTCGTTTAAGTCCAATGTCCTTTCAGGTCTGATTTGTAGTTTTCTTTTCAAGCCGGTGAATTAGTTTGCAGTTAGAGTCAATTGCCCCTGATATGTTGTGAAGGACAGCTCAGGTCAGCTTTCCTTCAGCAGTTTGGTCTATGTCTTTATCAGGCTTATTTCTCCCGTTTCGGTGTTGTTACCTTGAGTCGCCAGCAGGTGGTGCTGTCTCATCTGCTCGCCCCAGAGGGGGTGGGGCCGGACAGGAACAAGATGGCTGCCTGCCTCCGAGCAGGCAGCAGAAGCCCCACACGAGCCAGCAGCACAATCTCAGACACAGGAGATTTGGCAGAAATCCCTGCAGACCTTCCTTGAAGCCGACCTGTGTGGATCTCCTCTCAGGCCGGGCTGTGATGAGCTGTGCGGGCCGAGCGCCGGGGCGCCGGGAGCGCCGGGGCGCCGGGAGCGCCGGGGCCGCGGGAGGCGGGAGCGCCGGGGCCCTAAAGGATACTTTTAAGTGTCAGTTTGGCTAGGCTACTTCCCAGTTGTTTGGTCAAACACTAGTATAGATTTTGCTGTGGAAGTATTTTATAAACACGACTAATTTGCCATCAGCTGACTTTAAGTAGAACAGATTGCCTGCCATGATGTGGGTGGTCATCATCCTATCAGTTTAAGTTCTTAGGGTTGGTGACAGGAGAAATTTGCATGAGATTTGGAAGCCATAGTTAAAGCAGCAGCTATATTTGTGCTCAGAAGGTATGTGTAGGATCAGGTTCTGCTGCAGTTCACGCACACGGTTCTGAACTGTTGGTTCATGTTGGTGGCACAGGATGGCAGCTACCCTGACTGCTGCTGAATCCCTTTCTTCCGCTCCTCCTAATCCTAGGCCGGGTATATGTGCAAATCTATAATGAAGAGCACCAGCTTCTTCTGCAAGTCACCCATATTGTTGACTCTGAGGCCTGGATGTAGTGAAAGACACAAGTTCTAGTTCATTCTCATGAGTTCCAGCTCATCCTTGCAGGTTTCAGTTCATGTCTGCTCTTTTCACGTCATAGTTTCCATTCATCCTTCCTTTGCAGCCCAGAATCCAGTATAAAAGCAAGAGCCTTACACAGGCTCTTTTACCACATCTCACAGACGCTCAGTGTCAAACCCCTATGATAAACCTTATTTTATATTACGCATAGTGGGTATCTTTCTGATTGAATCAGGGAGGCAATTCAGGCTAGGACCAATGGCTATGATAAGAAGTGTGGATTTTATTTCAAAAGCATTCAGAATATTTTGGATGGTTTCAGTCAGCTTGCACTGATGAGAATGAATTTAGGGCAGTCATGGGTAAGAGCCAGGTGAGCAGTTCTGTATCAATAGCCTAGGTAATAAAAAATAGTAAATTGGACTAGAAAAGTAGCAGCATAGTGAGAAAGAAATGGATAGATCAATACGTTATTTGAGGTAGGGCCAATATGACCAGCTGATGAATTGGATGTAGAAATGAGAGAAATAAAACGGTCAAGAATAAACTCAGTTTTTGGCTTGAGCAACTAGGTGAATGATAATGCCATTCAATGAGTCTGAAAGACTGTAGGAAAACAGATAAATGGTCTGTCTTGGAATTGCTAAATTTGAGAAGCATATTCAAGATATAGGCAGTCAATAAGATATAAGAATCTGGATCTTGAGATCAGTGCAAAAATACAAATCTGGACATTATCAGCATAGATATATAAAGTCTAGAAATTGATGGAATCACCAAGGGAGAAAGCATATCAATATTATGATTCACTTACAGCATAACAATGGGCTAGAGAGTACTAGCACACTTTTTTTGGCAGTCTACCATGTATTAATGGATAACTGATGATTACAAAATACAATACCCCTCCCAAGATAACTCTGGCTCTCAGATATTGAATGATATAAGATAATGATAATGGATAACTTTAGTCAGAATAATCATTGTATGATTTAAATTTATAACAGGACAAATTATGGTATAAATTATGTTATTCATTATTCTCTGCCTTATTAGGAAGGTGTGGGACATGGTTTGCATGTGTAGGAGTATATCAAGCATCAGAATAATAACAACCAGGGACTGTTATGCAGAATTTCTGACGCTCACTCTTGGAATAAAGACGGTGCATGCCAGTCTGAAAAGCGGACTTTATTCCAAACTATAACAAAAATCAACTTATTCTCTTTTACTGTCTATAGAGGCAATTAATTCAGTTCATGCTAGATGTTAGTCTTGGGTGAATGTGTAGATTGCTCTTTCCAGTTCTGCACTAAGATGATAAAAATGTAGCACCACCTGAAACCAGTCCTATAGCTTCTTCTATACAATGATAGACTTAGGGTAAATAAACATAAAGGCAATTACTGGGGGCCAGAACCTGGACTTTCCACTTGGCATTGGCATGGTCCCGAATCATCAGTGAGATACAATGTAATGAGGCTCTGGAGTCAGAGTTCTGGGTGCGACTTTGGGGTCTATAATTATCTGGCTGTGTGACCTTAAAGGTAAGCTATTGATCCCCTTTGAGTCTCAGCTTCTCTACCAAAACGAGAATAAAACTAACGTATAGAAATATTGTATTAAATAAAATACCACAGTGCCTAGTACATCCTGAGCAAACGCTCCAGGTCCACCAACTGTCATTTATCATTCAATTTAGTCAGTTGCATCTATTCTGTTTAAGTCTCTGATCTCCATAATACCCTAAATTCCACAGATTGTCTTCCCCTTCTCTTTCTGTCCCTCTGTCCTCTTCTTCTTCTTCCTCCTCCTTGTCCTTCTTTATTGAGGCATATGTTGGTCACCTATTTGCTGCCCGTCAGTTTTAGATCCACACTTCATTGCCCTGCTTGTGATATTGGAGCATTTTTCCTTTATCGGCTTTAAGACAAGTGTTTTTCTTCTGGTTCCCAGTGTTCTCTGCTTCATTGCCCCTGCAGTGTATCACAGCCAGGGGCACACAGGACAATTGGCTAGCACTTATTCCCATGGGCAGCATTACCCAGCACTCCAGGAGACTGCTTTCTACTGGGTCACTCCTGTGGACAGTTTCTACAACTGAGTTCTACAACATAGCAGAGATGTGGATACCTTCACCCAGCACCCAGGAGGGTAGCTTCCCAGCTCACCATCTCTGTGGGAGGCTCTGTAGTGAGTTCTGGGGTGCAGCACTTTCTTGCTGAGGGTTTCCTTCAGCATTCCAAAGTTTCTCAGCAAGTTCCACCAGCATGGCCTTGCCATGAATTTCTCCATCATCGGGGGGTCACTGCTGTGTCCTCTCCTTTGAAAGTCTTCTTACAGCTGGGCTCGGTGGCTCAGCCTGTAATCCCACGCCTTTGGGAGGCGAGGTGAGTGGATTGCCTGAGCCTGCGGGTTCGAGACCCGCCTGGGCAACTTGGCGAGACCTCATCTCTACAATAAATCAAAAATTAGCCGGGCGTGGTAGCGCGCGCCTGTGGTTCCGGCTACTCAGAAGACTGAGGCGGAAGGATCGCCGGAGTCCAGCAGGTCGAGGCTGCGGTGGCCAGGAGCGGCCACTGCACTTCAGTCTGGGCGACAGAGTGAGACTCCGACTCAAAATAAAAAAAAAAAGAAAAAGAAAGTCCTCTGGCATTGTATCTCATTGATGATACATGGCCACATCAATGCCAAGTGGAAAGTCCAGATTCTGGCCCTCAGTAATTGCCTTTATACTTACCTCTAAGTGTCTATCATTGTGTACAAGAAACTACAGGACTGATCTAGATCTCAGCCCTGGGGACCTTTTCTGTATTTGTTTTATCCTTAGACACTGTGTCTTAGTGCTAGAGGTATTGGATGCTACATATGTCTTTATCCATCCCTTAATGTTCTCTTTATCCATTAGTAGATAATCTCTTGTTATGTGTAATCATTTTGTTATATATACTTCCCCTGTTCAAATTACTTTGTAGTTCTGTTTTCTGGTTGGAGCCTGATAGAAATAAGATATAACTTATGTGCAGCAAAATATTTGAATCTTAAGTGAACTCTTTCATTCAGCATTATATTTTTGAGGTGAATTCTTATCTATCTATCATCTACCTACCTATCAACCATCTATTTATATCTATCATTCCTTCCTTTTTATTGCTGACTAGTAATCCATTGTTTAAATATATCATATTTTATTTATCCATTCTCCTGTTGATGGATATCAGGGTTGTTTTTAGGTTTTTACTGTTAGACATAAAACTGTCATGATACTTCTTTTTTTTTGAGTTGGAGTCTCACTCTGTCGCCCAGACTGGAGTGCAGTGGCCGCTCCCGGCCAGCGCAGCCTCGACCTGCTGGCCTCCGGCGAGCCTTCCGCCTCAGCCTTCCAAGTAGCTGGAGCTACAGGCATGCGCTACCACGCCCGGCTGATTTTTTGATTTATTGTAGAGATGAGGTCTCGCTGCCCAGGCGGGTCTCGAACCCGCGGGCTCAGGCAATCCGCTCACCTCAGCCTCCCAAAGGCGCGGGATGACAGGCTGAGCCACCGAGCCCGGCTGCATGATACTTCTTGTACAAGTTTTCTGATAATGTATGATTTCATTTTCCTTGGACAAATTTGCAAGAGTAGAACTTTTGGGTTGTAGGATTGATGGATATTTCATTTCTATTATTTTTTTTTAAAGAGACAGAGTCTCATTCTGTCATCCTCGCTGGAGTAAAGAGGTGCAATAATAGCTCACTTTAGCCTTGGACTCCCGGGCTCAAGCAATTCTCCCATCCCAGTCTCCTGAGTAGCTGGGATTATGAGGGCATGCCATCACATCTGACCGATTAAAAACATTTTCTGTTTTAGAGATGGGATTTTGCTATGTTGCCCAATCTGGTCTCTAACTCCTGGTCTCAAGCAGTCCTTCCACCTCAGCCTCCCAAAGTTCTGGGACTGCAGTTGTGAGCCACTGAGCCTGATTGGTTTCACTTTTTATGGAACTTCGAGTTTTTCAAAGTGGTTGCATCACTACCTTCTCCTATCAGCAGTGTATGAGAATCCTGGTTGCTCCATGTCCTCTTCAATATCTGGTGTTTTCACAGCCCTTCTTTGAGACAGTGAGAACTGAAAGGCTCAGATGTGAGGAAAGCTGGCCTGCTTGCTCTCAGATTTGTTCTTTGTCCTTTTTTTTCCTTGTGACCATTCTGCAGTCTATTCCTTGGGAATGATCATCTGCTTATAACTCTCGTGGCACATAACTCTCCCATCTTCTGTGCTCCAAGTACCTATTTTTGAATTTTTCTATGATAACTTTTATTGCATTCTATGTTGTTACAGTGGTTTGCAAATATGTCTTTTTTTCTCTTGTGCTAGAGTGTCAGCTCTTTGAGAGCATGGACTGCAGTTTGTTCATCTTAGTGTTCTCCGTCATATGATATGGTACTCTGTGCCTAGTGAGTGTTCGGTTGATGTTTGTTGACATCATTTGCTCAAATGATTCATTCATATGCTCAAAACAATAAATATTTTTGGCTCCATAGTGACCATCTCCCTCATACACTCGGGCAGACATTGTAAGATAATACATGTGTGTTGTTTTAAGCCCCTAAACTTGTGGTAAAATTGTTATCCAGCGATAGATAAATAGTATAATCTGTAATTGTCTCTGCTCTACTTCTGCTTTTAGGATAGGTTACTTGCATAACCCAGGATTATTAACTATGCCACAGTACCATGCTTTTATCAGTGGAGCTTAAACTTGTCCATGGAAAATACCCCAGGTCAAGTGGCATTTAGAGTCAAGTGGCATAGGGTCCTTGAGAGTAATTTAATAAGCAAATTTACTAGATTTTTTAATGCAGAATTTATGATACATTAGATAACATATGACACATTATGATAACATATAATTATAATTACATATTTCTGAAAGCCAGAATTATAATGCAGCAGTGTGAATTCAAAGGCAACATTAAATTACTCATTCCTCACATCGTTGTAGTAAACCTCTTCTTAGTGTTCGGGGGAAGGTGTAGTTGCAAAGCATTGTATGCTCCACATTCAGATGCATATTGTATGCTTTGAGCTCCCAAGCCTGCTTCTTTTTCTGCCAGTGTTAGCTGATGAAATCCCTGTCCTTAATCTTAGTCTTCTAATCATGAGTAAAAGAAGATACTTCAGTAGAAGGAGGGAATTTTGGCCCCTCTTTCCCTATACTTGCAGAGAAAAAGAGAAACCATTCTTGCTTATATTAACTCTAGACAAGAATTCTTATCAGATTCCTGGTCTTTGGAGATTGCTGTGAAATACCTTCCAGTAACCTTTAATCTCTGAAAAGTTAGTAACTTCGATTGGTTGTTTTACTTAATAATGTGTTGCTTTGGTAATAATTTTGATGTAGGCATCGCTTTTTTATAAAAAAAGTAAAAAACTTCTGAATGCTATGAAATCTGAAAGAGATCATTGATATTTCATTTTTATTTCATAAGCTTGATGTAAAATAACATTATTCTGCAGATTTCTTAAACAAAGAGCTTGGGAGTCTTGCCTTTTAAAAATGTAACACAGGGCATACTTCAGTAGTATATATTTTGGTCCTTACTTTTTGAGAAAGTGTATCTGTTGCTCTCAAATAAATAATTACTTAGGTGAATTTAGGTCACAGATGTTTTACACTCTGCAGACTGATCGCTCTACTGTCTTCTGGTATATCTAGGGTTGGAGAGAAATGTGAAGCCAGTTATTTTCTCCAGATTCTAATAGTGTTTCCTTTTCTTTTTTTTTGCATTGAAAACATCTTACATTATGATGAGTTAGAGTTTACTCCAGGAATGCAAAGTTTTTTTTCCTTTAATTTTTTTTTGTTTTAAAGATGTGGGGTACAATTCAGGGTTAGGTATACAAATGTTCATTATGCAGGTACCCTTGTTGAGGAGGTGTGCCCTGGGCTTCTCCAGGCAGATTCCTAATACTGCCAATTTAGCTTCCCCGCTCCCCTCCTGGCAGTTTCTTGCCAATCCTTTTCATATAGTATTACAATAATTGTTCAAGATCTGCTTATGAATGAAAACATGTGATACTCAGTTCTTTGTTTCTGTGAAAGATCACTCAGTATTATAGACTCGAAGTCCATCCAGGTTGCTGTGAAATTCATGATTTTGTCCTTCTTTATGGCTGTGTAATATTTCATTGTGTATACGTGCCACATTTTCATTATCCAATTCTCTTTCGATGGGCAGCACAGTTGGTTCCATATTTTTGCTATTGTAAACAATGATGCAGTAAGCATATGTGTGCAGGTATCTTTTTAATAGAATGGTTTGAGTTCTTCCAAGTATATTCCCAGTAGGGGGATTGTGGGGTCGTATGGAAGGTCGGTTTTTAGATTTTTTAGGAATTGTCACACTGTTTTCCATAGAGTCTGTACTAGTTTACACTCCCACCAGCAGTGTAGAAGTGTTCCCTTTTCGCCGCATCCTCTTGAGCATCTATTGTTTTTTGAGTTTTTTTTTTTGAGTTGGAGTCTCACTCTGTCACCCAGACTGGAGTGCAGTGGCGCTCCCGGCCATTGCAGCCTTGACCTGCTGGGCTCCGGGGATCCTTCCGCCTCAGCCTTCCAAGTAGCTGGAACTACAGGCGTGTGCTACCACGCCTGGCTGATTTTTTGATTTATTGTAGAGATGAGTTTTCGCCAAGTTGCCCAGGCAGGTCTCGAACCCGTGGGCTCAGGCAATCCACTCACCTCAGCCTCCCAAAGTGATGGGATTCCCTCAGCTCTCAAAGTGGGCTGAGCCACCGAGCCTGGCTTGAGTTACTGATGATAGCCATCCTGACTGGAGTTAGGTGGTATCTCAGTGTGGTTTTAATTTGATTTCTTTGATGACTAGTGGGGCTGAACATCTTTTTCATGTATCTCTTGGTTGCTCATACGTCTTCTTTTGAGAGCTGTCTATTCATATCTTTTGCCCACTTTGTAATGGTGCTGTTTGTTTTTTTCTTTTTGGCATGTTTGGGTTCCTTGTAGATCCTAGATATTAGGCCTTTGTCAGACATACAGTTGGCAAATATTTTTTCCCTGTCTGTGGGCTGTCTCCCTGCTCTGTTGATGGTTTTCTTTGGCTTTGCAGAAGTTAGTCAATTTGGTGAGTTCCCACTTGTCTATCTTATTTCTTAGGGCATGGGCACTTGGGGTTTTGGTCAGGAACTGGTTGCCAGTTCCAATTTCCATAAGGGTGTCTCCTGCATTTTCTAAGGTTCTTATAGTTTGAGTTTTTACATTTAGGTCTTTGATCCATTTAGAGTTGATTTTTGTGAATGGTGATAGGTAGGGTTCTTATTTTAATCTTCTGCATGTGGTCAGTCAGTTTTCCCAGCACCACTGACTGAATAGGTTCTCCTCTCCCCAGTAGTTGGTGGTGGAGGCTTTGTCAAAGATGAGTTGGTTGAGAAATTTAACTTTTGCTTCTGGAATTTCTATCCTTTTCCATTGGTTTATATGTCTGTTCTTGTACCAATACCAAGTTTTTTATTACTGTAGCTTTGTAATTGATCTTAAAGTCTGAGAGTGTGATACCTCCTGCTCTGCTTTTTTTTTTGCTGAGGATTGTTTTGGCAATTCATGGTAATTTATGTTTCCATATGAATTCCTGTATTGTCATTTCCATGTCTGAGAAGAATGCTGCTGGCAATTTAATGGGTATTTCATTCAATCTGTAGATTGCTTTGGGTAGGATGGACATCTTAACAATGTTGATGCTTCCAATCCATGAGCATGGAATATTTTTCCATCTGTTTGTGTCATCTTGGATTTCTTTGAGCATTGTTTTGTACTTTTCATTGTAAAGGTCTTTCACATCTCTGGTTAGGAAGATGCCCAGGTATTTGATTTTTTTCTGGCTATTGTGAATGGGATTGTGCTTTTTCTTGGGGTTTCTGTTTGTTTGTTGTTGGTGTATAGAAATGCGACTTTCTTTTGCACATTGATCTTATAGCCTGAGACTTTGCCAAAGTTCTTTATCAAAGTCAAGGAGGCTTTTGACAGATTTTCTTGGGTTTTCAAAGTATAGAATCATGTCATCTGTAAAAAGGAATCACTTGACTTCCTCTTTTCCTATATGGATACCCCTGATCTCCTTCTCTTGTCTGATTACTCTAGTTAGGACTTCCAAAACTATGTTGAAAAGAAGAGGTGAGAGTGGACATCCTTGTCTTGTTCTTGTTTTCAGGGGAAATGGTTCCAATTTCTGTCTGCTTAGCAGTATGCTGACTGTGGGTTTCTCGTAGATGGCCCTTACTATTTTGAGGTATGTTCCATCTATGCCTAGATGTTCGAGGGTTTTTATCAAGAAGAGGTGCTAGAGTTTATCAAAAGGTTTTTCCACGTTTAATGATATAATCATGTGGCTTTTGCTTTTCATCTGTTGATGCATTTAATGATGTTTATGGCCTTGTGAATGTTGTACCAGTCCTGCATCCCAGGCATGAGGCCTACTTGGCCATGGTGGATGATTTTTGAGCTGTATTGTTGAATCCAATTTGCTAGGATCTTGTTGAGAATTTTAGCATCTATGTTCATCAAGGGTGTTGACCTGTAGTTCTCTTTCTTTATTTGATCTTTACCTGGTTTGGGTATCAATATGATGTTAGCTTCATAAAATGATTTGAGGAAGAGTTCCAACTTTCCTGATTGCCTGGAATACTTTCAGTAGGATTGATATTAGTTCCTTGTATATTTTGCAGAATTCTACTAGAAAGCCATCTTGTCCAGGGCTTTTTTTTTGTAGGTAGTTTTCTTATGACAGTCAATTTCCTGGGTTATTATTGGTCTATTTAGTGTCTCAATGTCTTCTTGTTTCAACTTGAAGAAGTTGAAGCACATTGAGGAGGTTGGGTGATGTCAGAAAGCCTTTTATTTCCTTTAGGTTTTTAAGTTTGTTTCCATATAAGTGTACATAGTAATTTCTAATAATCATTTGTGTTTATCTGGGGTCAGTTGTGACTTGATCTTTTGCATTTCTGATTATTTTTATTTGGGCTTTTTCTTGGTCAGTCTAGCTAGGGGACCATCAATCTTGTTTATCCTTTCAAAGAACCAGTTTTTTGTTTTATTGATTTATTGTATTATCTTTTTGTCTTCCATGTCCCTAATTTGGACTTTTATTTGGTGATCTTGATTCTTCTGCTGAAGTTAGGGTCTTGGTGGTCTTGCTTTTCCAACTCCCTTGGGAGATTTGTTAGGCTGTTAACTGGTGATCTTTCCATTTTCTTCATATGTGTTTATAGAGATATGAATTCCCCTCTTAGTACTGTTTTCATGGCATCCCAGAGGTCTTGGTAAGAAGTTTCTTCATTTTCATTTGTTTCCAGGTATCTTAATCTCTGTTTTAATCTCTGTTTTGATTTCTATGTTGACCCAGGAGTTGTTTAACATCATGCTGTTTATTGTCCTTGTCTTTGTGGGTTTTGGGGGAACATTGTTGGTGTTGATAATTATTTTTATTCCACTTTGGTCTGAGAAGGTGCATGGCAGGATTTCAACCTTGTGAAATTTGTTTATACTTAATTTATGGTCGAGGATGTGGTCAATCTTAGAGCATGTTCCATGTGGTGATGAGTAGAATATATATTCTGTGGTTATTGGGTGGAGTGTTTTGTAGGTATAAATTAAGTGCATTTTGTCAAGCATCACATTGAGGTTCTGGATCTCCTTGTTGATTTTTTGCCTTGATGAGCTGTCTAGGGTCATGATTGGTGGTATTTAAGTCCCCAGTTATGATAGTGTTAGAGTCAATATCTTTTTTAAGTTTTCCTAGAAGCTTTATGGAAGTTGGTTCTCCTATGTTGGGTTCATATATGTTTAGGATGGATATTTCTTGTTGACGGATTGAACTTTTTATCATTATGTAGTCATCTTCTGTATCTTTTTAAATTCTTGATAGTTTAAAGGGTATTTTATCTGATATTAATATTGTGACTTCTGCTTTCTTTTGTGTTTTATTTACCTGAAATTTTGTTTCCCATCCTCTTACTTTGAGTCTGTACGTGCCCTTTCTGGTGAGATGAGTTTCTCAGAGGCAATATATTGCTGCCTTGTGATATTTTTATCCATTTTGCCATTCTATGTCTTTTCTGTAGTGCATTTAGTCCATTCACATTCAGGCTAATTATTGAAATGTGAGAATTTATCCCTGTCATGAGGTTCTTATAGAGTTTGTTGTTGTTGCTTGTTTGTTTTCTTTCTTTTGATTTTTGGGTTGATTCATGTGTGTTTTCAATCTTTTTCCTGCATTCTTGTGAAGGGCATTGTCGTTCTTTTTTTCCTTTCTTCTATGTTTAATACTTTCTTAAGTGTTTCTTGTAGAACTGGTCTGGAGGCAGCATAAGTTCTTAGGAATTGAATGGGAAAGATTTTAATTATCCATAACATGAAGCTTAGCTTAGCTGGGTAGGTAATTCTTGGTTGAAATTGTTTATTTTTGAGAACTTCGAAGATTGGGCTCCAAGCTCTCCTTGCCTGAAGTGTTTCTGTGGATAAGTCTGCTGCTATTCTAAATGGTCTTCCCCAGTAGATAGTCTGACTTTTTTTCTCTTTCTGTCTTTAGATTTTTTTCTTTTATACCTGCTTTGTGTAGACAATTTACTATGTGTCTAGGAGTTGGTCTCCTCATTTATTATCTTGCGGGGGATCTCTGAATCTTTTGTGTTGAATAGTCACATCTCTGATGAGATGAGGGAAGTTTTCTTGGATAATATCGTGGAATGTTTTTTCCAGGGAGGTTTCTGTCTCAGAAAATTCAATTAATCTTAGGTTCAGACCCTTGAAATAATTGATCATCTCTTGAAGGCTTTCCTCTGTCTTTTTAATCTTCTTTTCTATGTTTTTGACAGTTTGGGTTAGTTCTCAAGCTCTGAGATTCTTTCCTTTGCTTGGCTAAGTCTGCTTTCCATGCTTATCAGTTTGTTATTTATTTCCTTCACTGTATTCTTTGGTTCTGTTATCTCAGTTATCAACTCCTTCATTCTTTCCTCTTATCTCTTCTCGATTCTATTTATTCTCTCTATTAATGTCTTGATATCTGGGTTTTTGGTTTGACACCAGTCATTCTGGGGGCTCTTCATTGTTTGTGTTCTGAAGTCTGTATTTTCAGTGTCTGACCTCCCCGGGGTCTATGTGAGATCCATATTCTTCTTTTGGTTTTTCTTCATTTGTGTAGATTTTCCTCCTTCCTTCCCCCCCTCTTCTTTAATTCTGTTGTTCAGGGATGTAGGGGGAGCTTTTACTTCTGTTTGTGCAATCTCCTGTTCTTCCTTATGTGGATCTGCTGGCTTTGTTCAATTCTGAAGCTGGACTGTAGTGGGAGGCTGTACTTTCTGCAGTTTTGAGATTTAATTGAAGGGGGAGCTGTAATTCCTAATCTATCTGCAGATCCCAGTAACCACTGACAGGTGTGTGGGCCCCCTGGAACCCACTCCCCACTACCTTACAATCTGTCTATGCAGTGAGGATATAGGTTTGCCCTCTGAAAGCAAAATGAGGCAATAAAAAGGAAAAGAATGGAAAAAGGAAGGAGGGGGCATGAGAGGAAGGTGTAGAGAGAGGAGTAAGAGGGGAAACAGACAGGTGTACCAGGTAACAAATGAAAAGAGACACAAAGACAGAAAAGATAAAAAACCCTAAAACCTACAGACAATCATACAAACACACAAACTGACAAAGACCTACCCCATTGATGTACTCTCCCTCAAAAATACTCATACACATATATGAAGTCTAAGAAAAACATCAATAAGATTGGCTTTTGCGGAGACTCTCAGTCTGGCATACATATACATAAATATACATATATAAATATATATATATTTATTTTATGATCATGTGGCACATGTGTATATTGTGTGTAGGTGAGATTAGGGCTTCTAGCGAGCCCTCTCTTTGCCCCCAGTAGTGGGCTTAGTACCCAGTAGGTGGTTTTGTATCCCTTATCCCTGTTCCTTCTTCCCTCCTTTAGCAGTGCCCAGTGTCTGTTGTTCTGTCCTTATGCCTATATGTGTTCACTATTTAGTGCCTACTTATGTGCAAGAATATGTGGTATTTAATTTTCTGTTTTTGTGATACTTCACTTAGAATGATGGTCTCTAGCTGCACCCATGTTGCTGCAAAGGACATGCTTTTGTTCTTCTTGATGGCTGCCTAAGTATTCCATCATGTATATGTTCCATGGTTTCTTTATCCATTCCACCTTTCATGGGTATCTGGGTTGGTTCCATGTTTTCGTTATTGTGAATAGTGGTGAAATACACATACGAATACAGGTATTTTCTTGGTAGAGAGATTTGGTCTAGGGTTGGAGAGAAACGTGAAACTGGTTATTTTCTCCAGATTCTTATAGTGTTTCCTTTTCTATCTTTAAAATTATGAATGTTGCCAGCGTATATACACATATATATGTAAAATTTTGGTGCTTAAGAAGAACACATGTAGTCAGGTATGTTTTCAACTGAGATGTTTTATTTCAGTTGATTATTATTTCTGTTCCATTTAAAAAAACTGGGACATTTATAATTCTTAGCTGGCTCTTTGTCCTCTACCTCCACCTGTATTATCATATTTTCCTCTTTTTGCTTTCTTTTGCGCTTCTTGCTTTTGACTTCAGTACTAATTTGCTGAGGTAGGCTGATCTTCTCTTCTATTTCCGAGGTTAGAGTATGTGATATGTAGTTCGATAATGTGCTTCTCAATCTATCTTGAGATGCATTTAGTGGAAATTCCACCAGTATTTTCTAAGGCTTCCTGTTCAGATCCTTCCCCAAAGTGGAACTGGCAAGACACATGCATCTTGGCTTTTACCTACCACACATGTAATTTGCAGGTGACTTGTTATAATATCATTAAGCTAAGAGGGACCTGTTGCTAAGGGCATCTATATGGCAATAATATATTTTAGTCTCATTGGATCCTCTGCTCTATCTGATCAAATTCTGTTTTAGATTTGTTTCAATTTTGTGGTAGCAAGAATGGAAGCATGTTATAGTTTCTGCTCCCTTATCTTTACAAGGTCTTGGGGACCTGTAAGCATTGCCTTGAATTCACTGATATCACACATTATATTCCTACTAACTAATCTTGATACGTTTTTCCCCAATAAAACCATTCCTCTCTGACTAGAGCTAGCCACTCAACATCATGCCGATTGGCAAATGTGTTTTCTCTTAGGGCACAGTGTTGTGCAATTTCTCATTTGATATTTTCTGGAATGCTTTTTTTTCCCAGTTGACAAACTGTTTAATGAACTGCCTCCCAAACTTAGAGGCATAAAACAACTGTTTTATTATATCTCACTCTTTTCTTGATCAGGGATTTGAAAATTTGGGTGATGTGTCTGTTCCACATTGAAGGAGGTCACTTGGTGGTTTTCAGCTGGCAGATGAATTGGTCTTGAGGGTCCAAGATAATGCTTCACGGACACATGTGCCACTTTGATGGACACGGCTGGAAGGCTGGCCTTAGCTCTCCAGGAGAGTTAGACTCTTTACTTGGAGCTCAGAGATCCTAGGACAGATAATCCAGGTGGCCCAGGCAGAAGCTGAGAGCCTTCCATGACCTAGTCTTAGACTTTTCCAGAATGTCAATTCTGTCACATTCTATTGATCAAGCAACTCACTAAGGCCAATACACATTCAGGGAGAGGGAAATTAGAACGCAGCCTTCAATGAGAGGAGTAGCAAAGAATTTGCAGTCATCTTTAATCTCTCACATTTTTCCTGCAGACTTAGTCTAAAATTATGTGTTAACAATAGGTGGTGTAACAAACAGTTCAGAAGTGTCCGATCTGTATCCCTGAATTCACATCTGTAAATATATGTTTTATCACTTATCTTATGAACCAAGCTGTGGAGATGGTGCATGTTTTAGTGAATTTTGTTATATAAGTAGCTACTGCAAGATGAGTTAGTTGTAGAGGAGGTCTGCTTTAGGCATGACAATAAACACAATGTCAACAACAACTACCACAACTACTGTTACTGTTCTCTCCACTTCTACCATCATTGACTCAGGATTTATGGGCTGCGTGACAGACACTATGCTGTGAGCATTATGTAAATTGATTCTAGTCCTAAGACAATTCTGCAAGGGAGGAACTGTTACCTTCCTGTTATAAATGAGCTCAGTGAGGCTTTGAGCAGTTAAGTAACTTACAGTGTAAAGGTGTCTGGCACCAGACTGAGTTCAAATTCCAGTCACTAATTACCAATCTGATTTATGAGCAAGTTCCTGAAATTACTTATGATAGTTTCTTCATCTGTAAAAAAAGGGGCTAATAATAGAACCCACAGCATGAGACTATAACGGGTAAATCTAGGCACTAAGAGCAATTCCAGACTTTTAGTAAATGCCCAATAAGTGTTAGCTATTATTATTGTTGCTCAAAGTCACACAGCTAGTACAAATGCTCACTGAATTCTGAATGTTGTAACATGTGATAAAAGTTAATAGGTCCAAAATCTCCATGAAAACGTACCGTCTTGGGGAACTAAGAGTAGAGTTACAGTAAATCTACAACTTGTTGAATTTGCAGAGTTAATTATCTATTTTGTAATGGAGTACAAAAACAAATTAACAAACAAGCAAAATAGTCCTCTCCTTGACTGTGTTGTCTCAGAACAGAAAGCATGCTCAATAAAGTTACGCTTTTATCTCCTTAATTTATCCATGTAGTCATTTAATAAATATTTTGACGCAACTGGGTGTCAGGCATAGGGTTAGCCCCTGGAGCTAAAATGCTGAACAAACAGCAGTATCCCTGCCTTCATGAGCAGACTTTTTTCCAGTTTTGCCTTAGATGACTATCCCATGATGCTTCATGGTTTAGGGCTGACCATGTTTACCTCTTGCATCCCTGATAATGCACCTTGCACTTGCAGTGTTGACTTTAGTAAAAATGCCAGGCATCCCTTTGGACATAACAGATCATATTTGATACAGGGAGCTGTCTAATGAGATAATGCATAAAATCTATTCCTAAGAAAATCAGCTGTTGAGGACAGAAAAAAAGTTGAAGAATTTGGAAGATCTTTTGTCTTTTTCACTTTTCCCATTTTATGCTTGGTTGGTTAATTTTATGTGTTAACTTGACTAGGCTATGATGCCCAGTTGTTTGTTCAAACACTAGTCTAGATCTTACTGTAGAGGTTTATTTTAGATATGATTAAATTTACAATTGGTAAATATTGAAAAAAAGCAGATTGCCTTCCAGAACGTGGGTGGAACTCATATAATCAGTTGAAGGTCCTGAGAACAAAGACTGAGGTTTCCCAAAGTAGAAGAAATTTTGCCTCAAGATTGCAACA
This sequence comes from Cephalopachus bancanus, assembly GCA_027257055.1. Classification (NCBI taxonomy): domain Eukaryota; kingdom Metazoa; phylum Chordata; class Mammalia; order Primates; family Tarsiidae; genus Cephalopachus; species Cephalopachus bancanus. The sequence goes on from JAPVLO010000140.1 coordinate 3,497,856, forward strand.
TAGAAATGCTGCCTGAGTTTCTAGCCCGATGTTCTGCAGAGTTTAAACTCAAGACTGCAACATCAACTGTTACCTACATTTCCAGTGCGTCTATATTTGTCTTTTATTGGTTTGGTTTTTCTGAAGAACCTAATATAGTGCCCCTTCTCTAGAGCAAATTTTTTTTTTTGAGTTGGTGTCTCACTCTGTCGCCCAGACTGGAGTGCAGTGGCCACTCCCGGCCACCACAGCCTCGACCTGCTGAGCTCCGGTGATCCTTCTGCCTCAGCCTTCCAAGTAATTGGAACTACAGGTGTGCGCTACCGCACCCGGCTGATTTTTTGATTTATTGTAGAGATGAGGTCTCGCCAAGTTGCCCAGGCGGGTCTCGAACCCGCGGGCTCAGGCAATCCGCTCACCTCAGCCTCCCAAGGCGCGGGATGACAGGCTGAGCCACCGAGCCTGGCAGAGCAAATTTATAAATGTAAGTAGAATGCTTTAAGGGGCATTAGATCATAATGGCCTCTCATTCTCTTTGAAAATAGAAGCTTGAGGGTTTATTGAACTTTGGAATTCATAGCATTAAGTTTAAGTTCTAGTGAATCTGGAAATTGTGTCAAAGATCTGAGCTTGTTGGACTGGGCATGGTGGCTCACATCTGTAGTCCTAGCAGTTTGAGAGGCCGAGATGGGAGGACCCCTTGAGCTCAGGAGTTCGAGACCAGCCTGGGCAACATAGCAAGACCTAGTATCTACAAATAATTGAGAAATAAGCTTGATGTGGTGGCGTGCACCTATAGACCAGCTACTCAGGATGCTGAGGTGGAAAGATCACCTGAGCCCAGGAGCTCAAGGCTGCAGTGAACCGTGTTTGTGTCACTGTACTCCAGCCTTGGCGATAGAGTGAGACTCTGACTCAGAAAAAAAAAAATCTAAGTTTGCAAATGCTGTTGGTGTGTGTCTGCCTTATAAGGTTGCTGTTAGACACCTGGTTGTTCACCTTCAATCTCAGTGGCTAAGTATAGTGTCCTGTCAAAGGACTTTTAACTTTCATAGCAGTAGTGCCTAAATCCCTGCAAAGGGCAGAATTACCTTGTCTGGCTTTGAATTCCCACAATATCGCATCTTTTAAAAGAGTCAGGAACAAACATACCCTGGATTTATGAGTATATATCCTTGTATTACTTTCTTGTACAATCACTAGCTCTATTTTTAATCATGTTTCTTAATTTGTTTTACTAGATGTCAGTCGTATTGGACCACTATAACAAAATACCATAGACAGTGGTTTAAATAACAGGCATTTATGTTCTTACAGTTCTAGAAGCTGGAAGTTCAAGATTAGGGTAGCTGCATGGTCAGATTATGGTGAAGAGCTTCCTGACTTGAAGAAGGCGCTTTCTCACTATGTCTTTATGTGGTAGAGAGAGAGGGCAACCACAGTGATATCTCTTCTTATGAGGGCACTAATTCCATCATGAGAGCCCCTCCCTCCTGACCTCGTATAGACTTAATTAACTCCCCAAAGTCTTTCCTCCTAACTCCATCATATTCTGGGGTTAGGGCTTCGACATATAAATTTTGAGGAGCCAAACATTCAATCTGTAACACTGGAAAAGATGAAAAAATGAGCATTGCACAAGACATTGTCTTCTTTGAAATTAAAAGCACATACTCTCGGTTATGCAAAGAAAGCAGAAGAGGTAAAACTTGGTTGAAATATGTGGTTTCTTTGGAGAAAATCCTGTTCACTTTCAAGAATGTGTCTGATCTCTGACAAATCAAACCTTCCTGTGGGCTGTCTGCCTGTCAGGTCCTGCTGTGTATGATGAAGATAGGAGCACGAGGAAAAAGCATCACACTTTTGTCTTGATTGGTGTTGTAGCACTTTTTTCCAGAGGTCATGCATGCAGAGTCAGTATAACGAATAAGTATCAATATATTGGTCAATACTTACTTAGGAGATGCTGCTGGGTACACAGTCCTGTGCTGGTTTGTCATGGTGGTGATGGTGTCATGGGTGGAAATCAGGATCGAGTCACTGACCATGAGCTGTTTACAGTCTGGTTGTAGAAAGCATTTACTGATCCAGACCTTATGTCTATGGTCGGTTATGCTGGCTTTATACAGAACCCTTAGGTCCCTCCTCAATATGCAAAATGAAGATTTTGACAACTAAAAACAAATTGTTCAGGTGCACGCATTCTCAAGGAGAGGGGAATAAAAATAGCATGAATATTTTTGCCTTCCAATCTCCGACTTCATGCATCATATGCAGCATATATGCTTTTCAGATGAAAGAATTAGGAACAGAAGGTTTATGATTTTCATCACTTCTTTATCATCAGACTCTGAAACAAACGAATGCCCACTTACAAGGAAAAGCACACAATTTCTTTAGCTGCAGTGGAATTGTGGTTTAAAAATATCTAATGCCCTCTGCAAAAACCTTGGCTGAGCTGTGAGAGCAGCCACTTGCCTGTCAGATGTCTAATTATTTCTCCCTCCCCTCAGCCACACCAGTAGCAGGGAACCACTGAGACCATATTGTTGCCCGTATGTCGGAAAACTGCTAAATTAAACCCCTGTGTAAAGTGCTGACAAGTCTAATGCAGCAGTTGAAGGTTTGGCGACTGTGTTTTTCTAACCTATCATTCCAATTGTAGTGTTTTTGAGTTTTTTCTCTCCGTGGTGCAGGCTAGCTGTTCTTTGCCAAGGACTGAGGTATTGTAATCACACATCACCACCCTCTGAAAAGAAACCAAATATCTTGATTGGACCGGATTTTAGCAGTTGATGAATTAGAGTTAGGTATAAATCTCTAATGTTAGGTCACAGAAACCTTATGTTCTGCCTGCTCTGCTCTGAAGTGAGCAGGATGTTCAGATCATTTAGGTCAGAGACAGACACTATTCTGTTCATTTGCAAACCCATAAGCATCGTCTTCCGAAGTTCACTGTTCCATATGCATGGGAGAAAAGGGTCTCTTCCCACTCTTATCACCCCATTTTGTTTGCTTAATACTCACCTTCTCTTAACATGGACAGTTCAGTATTTTACAATGCATCTTATTTTTTTTTTCAGCTCAGTTCAGGAGAACTCATTTTCCTATTTCCTGTAGAATACCCTAAGAGAATGCTGTTTTCCTCTTTCTTCTATCCTCCTAAGGATAATGGATAGTCCTTCCTTTGGGGAAGAAAAAAAAACAAAACAAAACTGGACACACTGAGCAGCAACAACAAAAAACAACCTGAACAACTGAAGCTTTCTCATATTTTGCACCACTGGACACTGATGTTCCCTGCTACGGGTGTGGCTGAGGGGGAGGTGTCCTCTGCAAAGGTCTCTGTGGCCAATATGCTTGGGAAGTAATGGTCTAAATCAGCCTGAACAAAGTTTTCCACTACAAGATGTCTCGGAGAGGCCAGTATGCTTCTGCACATTGTGCGTTTCTAAGAGAGTAATTTAGCATATGAATTTTCCCAAGTCAAGTTGACTACCATTTCTTTTCCTTCTGCAGAATCTATGGGAACATAATTTGGAGAACAACGGGATAACCCTCCTCCCTTTCTCTTTTTGTCTCAAAACGAATACCTGGCTGGTGGCTTTGTTTGTCTTCATGTAATGGGATTTCCTTTCCACGTGATGCCCTTTGTTAGGCTGTGTTCTAATTGCCAGAGAAGGTGGTATCATAAAGGAGCAAAATTATAAAATATGGATAAACCCTGGCTGGAAGGAGCCTATGTTCTAGTGTGTAGTATCCTATATCTAGGACCTAGAATATTGCAATTGGTGAAGAGTTGACATTTCTTCTGTCAATGGTTTCCTGCAAAGGGTTGTAGTTTCTACCTTGGTATAATATGTTCAATTTATCTTTCTTTTGTATTATTTGTTTGTGAATAGAGCTCAAAGAGCAGTGAGGAGAGGTCATGACTTCTGAACCGAAGACTTTTGGCAAGAAGATACTTCCCAATGTGGCAGATTACAGAAAATCTAATTTTTGTAGTCAACTTTCATGTGGGAAAAGTTAAAAAACCCAAACTCATGTTATTTGCTGGTTGTGATACCGAGACAACCCCAGTACGCTAAGATGAAAGACAAATGAGATACTCTTCTGGTGACAGGTGAAGAAACCTATTATTAATAGGCTTCTTCATTAAGAGGGTAAAGTCCTTATTTTATTTAGGCTGAAAAATCTCTAGAGTTCTTTAAGAGACAGGGAGTCACCAAACATAGGTTTCGCCTAAAGCAAATAGAATATTTTTAATGTGTGTATGCCTTTGAAATTAAAATGTTCCATATGAAAAATTTCAGGAGGACCATTGGGACACACAGCACGGAGGAGAGAGAATGGGCAGCCAGCTCTGGAGCCAGGAAGCCGCCTCCCTGCTGGTTCACCTCGGAAATAGAGCGCAGCCTCTGGATGTGGGAGATGTGAGTGCTGGAAACAAGGACTCAGCGCTTGCTCTTGCCGTGGACAGCAAGACCCCGCTCTCCACCCCTCCCCGCCTCCCTGGACTCCAGGATCACACAGGAAATGCCTGGATGTGGCACAGCTCCTGTCCGAGCTCACAGTGGAGCTGGGAACCCACTGGAGTTTGGCATGCCTGTGGCCAAACCATTTCAAACTCGTTCCCTGCAGGCAGGGCGGAGGAGCCAGATCCCAGCCTGGGAAAGAACCCTTGCCCCTCTAACTCATCCCAAGGGCAGAAGAGATTCTGTTGCCGAAAGAGCTTTTGTGTTCTGAACTCGGATCATCTTATAGTGGGGGAAGGGAAGTAGGGACAACAGGTGCTGGGGAGGCTGCAGAGAAAAGGGAAAGCCTCTGCGCTGTTGGTGGGAATGTCGGCTAGTTCATCCTTTGTGGCAAGCAATGTGGTGTTTTCTCAAAGAACTAAAAAAACGGAGCTTCCATATGATTCTGAAATCCTACTTCTGAAGGAACATAAATCGCTCTGCCAAAAAAGACATCTGTGCCCTTGTGTTCACTGAAGCATGGTTAACAATAGCAAGAACATGGAATCAACCCAGTTGCCCACAGAAAGTGGACTGGATAGAGAAAATGTGCTTGGTATACACAATGGAACACTATGCAGCCATCAAGAAGAACACAATCATGGCCTTTGCAGCAACCTGGTTGCAACTGGAGACCATCATACTCAGTGAACTCTCCCAGAAACAAAAAGCGGAATACCGCATGTTCTCACTGATAAGCAGGCCCTGATCATGGGTCACAGGAACACAAAGGTGGGAGCAACAGGTGCTGGACGCTGCCAAAGGAGGGAGGGAGAGAGGTGGGATAAGGGACACACAGCAACACGCTGGGTGCCGGGTCCACGTTCGGGGGAGAGAGGGCCTGCTAGGAGCCTAAACCTCACCCGTACACAATTTGCTTATGTAGTAAATTCTCATATATATCCCACAACTCTAAGATAATAAAAAAAATTTCAGATTACACTTAATGGTGTATAAAACTTGGGGGCAAGGCATAAATACTTGCTATGGCCTGAGAGAGCTGCATCCACAAACAAAATCACTGATTTGCAGTGCCCTAGATTGGTGGGCTTGCCACGAGCCTAACATGACTTTCTGCTGGCTTAAAACCCAAAAGGTCAAGCACCATCACGGTTCATTTAAAGGAGGAAGCGCTCAGCCTGTAATCTCGCACCTTGGGAGGCTGAGGTTAGTGGATTGCCTGAGTCCGCGGGTTTGAGACTTGCCCGGGCAACTTGGCGAGACCTCATCTCTACAATAAATCAAAAACCAGCTGGGCGTGGTAGCGCGCACCTGTAGTTCCAGCTATTTGGAAGGCTGAAGCAGAAGGATCTCCGGAGCCCAGCAGGTTGATGCTGCTGTGGCCGGGAGCGGCCACTGCACTCCAGTCGGGGCGACTGAGTGAGACTCCGACTCAAAAAATAAAAAAAATAAAAATAAGCCAGGCTCAGTGGCTCAGCCTGTAATCCCGCGCCTTTGGGAGGCTGAGGTGAGTGGATTGCCTGAGCCCGCGGGTTCGAGACCCGCCTGGGCAGCAAGACCTCATCTCTACAATAAATCAAAAAATTAGCCGGGTGTGGTGGCGTGTGTCTGTAGTTCCGGCTACTTGGGAAGCTGAGGTGGAAGGATCGCCGGAGCCCAGCAGGTCGAGGCTGCGGTGGCTGGGAGAGGCCACTGCACTCCAGTCTGGGCGACAGAGTGAGACTCCAACTCAAAAAAATAAAATAAAAAAAAATAAAGGAGGAAGCCTCTGGCACGAAAAGGAAAAGCTTTGCTTGCTTGACTTTCCCCTTTCTTTAGAACCTTAAAAAACAAGGTTGGGTCACTTTAAACAAAATTTGTTTAGGGCCTGGAAAATTTCAGTCCCATGCTATTGGCCTATTCACAAGTACTTTACTGGGTTGCCAAGAAAGAAGGAATATCTGTCTTCTCACAAAAAGAGGAAATAATTTTTTTGATGGCTCACATTGAGGACCCCATCGCTCTAATTTCCGTATCTTTTACTGCATTATAGAACAGAAGGCTTTCTTGTGCATTACTCTAAACAGCTGAGCTCAACTCCCTGTGGATACAGGCAGCTAATGAAGCAGTTAACGTCAACTAGTCGATAACTCCCAGAGATCCTTAGGCTCAGTCACTCAGCAACATTTATTCGACACCCTTGGTGAGCACGGCATCTTAGATGCTGTCAGGGATAAAACGTAATAAATGTGGCTCTTGCCTTCAAGGATTTTCTCACTTGGGTAGCTATGAAAAACACTTATGTGAAAAACTTAGACTCAAAATTATAATTAAACAACTTTAAGGAAGCCTCAAGGAAGTTTGTGAATTCTTATTGGTTTTCTTCTCATTGTGCAAAACCACTAAGAGTAAAATTTGAATAAATTTTCAAATAATAAATTTTGATTATTTTGAAGTTAAGTTAGGCAATTCCTCCCCTTCCTCAATGATCATGACAAAGGTGGGGGGTGGGGATAGAGACCTTTAGGGACCCACTTTGATAGACAGAATAATTTTTGCCCAGGAGAACAAATTTTCATCCGTAAATCATCTTCAGAAACAAACAAGTGGGCCTTGGTCTAACCAACATCACTCCAATACCTTGTCGTAGGATACAGGAAGAACTGGCATCTGATCCTGAGTTATTCCATGTATGGTCTGAGCAGTGGTCCTGGAGGTGGTCATACCCATAGTTCTGCTGATGAAGATGGTGGTGTCCAACCGAGGCTAGGAGCTACTCTGTCTGAGGAGTTTGCACGTGAAACACAGTGAAAGTTACAATGCTAGTGATGAAAGTAGAGACTGAAAAGAGATGCAGAGTCTTATTTTAAGCTTGTCCACCAGTTCTTCAAAGGCAGGTAAGAGTAACATAGTGGATACCCGAATTATGAAATTCTGCTCCAAACCTTGTTCCAGTAAATGAGCTGGAGAGTTTTGGATTTTATGTGTGTGTTTTTTTATTCACTCTCAAAAGCTGGCACATGAGATATTATGGCTCCACGTTGTTTAGCTTCCTTTTCTCTACAAATCTGTATCCTTTTCCTCAAACTTCAAAGGAGCTTAGACTATGAGGGAAAGTTGGAAATTCGTGTCTAGGCCTGGAGACGACCTTAAAAGTGCTGTCTTCCCAAGCCAAAACAAAACCTCTCAAGTTTGTCAGCTGTGGCATGACTGCTCCAGCATCCCGGTTCCCGCAGATGGTGAGCACTGGGCACTCATGCTCACTGCCCTCTGGGATCTCCTGTGGACACCTTCTTCTGTTCTGTCAACTTTGATGCCCATCTTCCCATTTTTATTCTCTCTTGTCCCTTGAAATTTTTTGTTTGGCAGCACTTCCTTGGCTATGTTTCTAGCTCTCCAGGGCACCGTTTTTGGCTATTTGGTCTCAGCTCGCTTGGTTGAAACAATGCCCCCAGCTCAACTGCTGCTGGACTTACTTAAGCCGTGGGACACAGACATTTTGACTAAAATGAGTAGAGAGATGAAGGCGAATCGTTGAAAAATGAAGTGAGCAGAGACGTTATTTATTTATTTTTTTAAAGTCGACTCTGTGACTTAGCAGCTGTGTGACCCACGGTGTGTTTCTTAACCTCCCTTAGCCTCCATTTTTAAAATTTACAGATTGAACATAAGAATAATTCCTCATATGATTGTGATGACGAACGAATGAGATAATATATTCAAGGTAATTTGTATGCTTAAAGTGGTGTCTATCAGGTAGGTGACATGACTGAAGCCTTTTAAATAAGCATTAGATTTCAGAAGAAGTGAGGTAAGAATAAGAGGAGGGAAAGGCTCATTCCTTATGATAAGGCAGAGAAACCATGTTAAAATAACTGGCCGCGGACGTACTAGGGAATCAAACTTGACTCTGCATACGAGGAGGTAGTGCTTTGGGTGAAAAGAGACGCACTGAAGCACTGCATCACTAGGGGTGGACGCTGCGATTCATTCTCGTCAGGCTGGGTGGGAGGTGTGGGGAGCCTGCGGAGTTTCTGTAAGACATCTTTTTTTATAGATAATTTTTCTAAGCCAAATGTCAGCAAGAAGTGTGAGCTTCTGTATGGACAAAACTTAGCTTTAAGGAGGAGTTTTAGGAAGGAAAGTTCCCTGTGTGCTTTTCTCAGAACAGGGCAGAGAAAAGGTTATGGCGTCAGGGCAGAGACCATATTCGAGAAGGGGAAAATCAGGCTTCAACTCTGCCCCAGAGGACCAGCCTGGTGGCCCTGTCCTGCAGGGGAGATTTAGGGGAGATGAATGATGTGTAACACAGACCACCGGTGTGATTCAATATGTGCGTAGTGTCTGTGATCAAGGCACCCTGCCCAATGCTATGGGACATACAAGGGTGAAAGAAATATGACTGTTGCCTCTGGAAGCATAGTCCATTGTGGAGATGAAGCATGAACACAAATGCCATTAAATATTATATGATCAGTACTGTTAAAAGATAAGAAGAGAGTGTATTTCATGTTAGAAGAGGGAAACATAATGTTGGCTGGGTAGCTAGAGAAAAAAAGCTGAGTTTGAGCTAAACTTTTAAACATTTGGACAGTCACATGTAATAGGATGGTCATTCCTGGCAACAAAATGGCATAGAAAAAACATATTACTTAGTGTAACGCTAGCTTTAAATTAGGCATACCCTGAACTCTAAGTAGTATAATAAAATAGAGATATATTTCTCGGTCATTTTCCTCAGAGAGAGCGTTCCCTGGGGTGACTCAGGGATCCAGGCTCTTTTGCATGGTTTTCCCTTCTCCTAGGGCTTCAGAATCTTTGCTTCAGTCTTGTGTATGGAGAAAGAGATTGTGAAGGATTGTATGGGAGATTTTGTGGCTCAGACAGGAAAGTGACGACCATCACTTCTCTCTGAATTCCATTGGCTAGAACTCAGTCACGGTGCTCCTCTAGGAGCAAAGGAGACCAGGGAAATTCAGGCCAAGACCCAGCAGCAGCCTCCGCTGGCTTCCAAGTCTGAGTCAGGACAGAGAAGAAGAAGGGGAGATGCTTTCTATTACATCAGAGTTCAGAGTTTTAATTATTCACTGGACTGAGCAAGTCGTGTGATTGTTCGACGGTTCTAGACACTATTATCTGTAAGTGTCAGATGACTTACTTTTTCGTTTTTAATTTTAAAGATGTGGGTTGCAATTCAGGGCTAGGTATGCAAATATTCACTATGCACGTACCCTTGTTGATGAGGTGTCTCCCCCCACCGCAGTTTCCCACTACTGTCAATCCTTTTCCTGTAGGATTATGACAATTGTTCAAGGTCTGCTTATGAGTGAGAACATGTGATACTCAGTTCTTTGTTTCTGTGAAAGATCACTCAGTATTATAGACTCTAAGTTCATCCAAGTTGCAGCAAATTTCATAATTTTGTCCTTCTTTATGGCTGCATAATAGTCCATTGTGTGGGTGTACCACATTTAAAAAATCCGGTTCTCTTTCAATAGGCAGCACGGTTGGTTCCACGTTTTTGCTATTGTGAATAATGCTGCAATAAACATGCGTGTGCAGGTATCTTTTTCATAGGGTGTTTTGAGTTCCTCTAGGTATATTTCCTGTAGGGGATTGCAGGGTTGTATGGAAGGTCCATTGACTTTTTATTACAAAGAGATTGCACAATGAAGGGACCTGTCCAAGATCTCACCTGAAAATGGGAAATAATTTTTCAGTAAAGCTGTTTTAACATAGAGAAGTTTCTGTTTGCTTAGAAGAGTTGGGTCTTTTCCATAAATTGGTTACTGAGTTAACAAATAGTGGGTAAACAGTTAAAGGAAGCATTTGACAGGACTTTTTTTTATGACCAAGTGGATATTTGAGGCAGTAGAATGAGTGGAGTGGGAAAGAAAGTTTAATTTTAGTCATATTGATTTGAGGTGTTAGTGGAACATTTGGACAGAGATTTCCTGAGTCACTAGGAAATGCAGAACTGGATCTGGGAGAGAGGAAAAATCTAGAGGTAGAAATTTAGGGAGAAAACCTCTACAGCTTCCTTTGTCCTTCAGCACTACCCTCAATTACAAAGAGATGCCAAGTGGAATTAAACAAGGTTCTAATAAAAGAGGTTATTCTTTTATGAATGTTTAGGCTCTTGTATTTGATAACCAAACAATCTCTACAAACTGGGTGAGATTAAAAAATATTCTGAGTGAGATTTTAACCTAGGCTTGTCAGATAAATATTGTCTGTTTTAATGGTCAAATCCATAGCAAAGTTATAATTTTAGTGACGTAAACTGAGCCAGATCTTTAGATTTAACTGAACCAGATGCGGTCTGTCTCCGAACAAGCAGTTATAAAGTTATTGTATGGAGAAAAAAAAAACAACAGTTGCAAAGTAGGTCTTTTATCGGTCATTCAATAAAGATAAGACATTCAGAACAAACATCATTTTAGGGGAAAAATTTAGGTCACAAATATAAAATTAGAGCTAATAATTTGGATAGTTTCTCATATGATGACAGTCTAACTTTGAAAAGGGGCTTGTTTGACCTGAGTGGAAAAAGTCTGGAAGATAATCCAAGATGTGTGAATTTAGGTCCAACCATGGATTTTCTTTTTCTTTATTTGAGTTGGCGTCTCACTCTGTCATCCAGACCGGAGTGCAGTGGCCACTCCCGGCCACCGCAGCCTCAACCTGCTGGTCTCCGATGATCCTTCTGCCTCATCCTTCCAAGTAGCTGGAACTACAGGCGTGTGTTACCACACCTGGCTAATTTTGGGTTTATTGTAGAGACGAGGTCTCGCCAAGTTGCCCAGACAGGTCTCGAACCTGCAGGCTCAGGCAATCCACTCATCTCGGCCTCCCAAAGTGCTGGGATTATAGGCTGAGCCAGCGAGCCTGGCAGATATTCATACTTTATCTACAAACTCAGTTGTTGGGGGACTGTAAGCCTCTATCTCAACACAACTAAATAATTATAGTTGGATTAGAAGAAAAAGAAATTGTATATTAAAATAAAGAAGACAGAAACACATTGAAGTGTATTATATTAGTGATTTCCTAATACCTGTGCTAATTGATTTTTGAGGGTTTGCATTTGTGTTTATATTCTTTTAAAGGTATTTAAATAATTTTTATTATCTGATATAGACTTGTAAGAAATATAATTGATTAATTTTACAATCAGTGACTAAATCTTTGGGGGAATCTTAATTCATAAATTAATATGTTTTTGATCTGTCAGCTATACAATAAGCATAAAATGTTTAGCAAAAGTTTAAAAAATAATAAAGAGGCTATTAAGCAAAGTCTAAATTGTGATTATTCCCTTTTGTGTATAAAGCATCTATCAACAAGAACCTAATTTTTTTAATACATATTTTTTATTTTAAAATTGTGGGGTACAGTTAAGGGTTAAGTATACAAATATGCATTGTGCAGGTACCCTTGTTGATGAAGTGTGCCCCCCTTTCCCCAGACAGATATTGACTACTGTTAATCCCACCTCCTTTGCCCTCCTTGCCCCCCCCATAGTTTCCCGGCACTGCCAATCCTTTTCTTATAGTATTACAATAGTTGTTCAAGGTCCACTTATGAGTGAGAACATGTGATACTCAGATCTTTGTTTTTGTGAGAGATCACTCAATATTATAAACTCTGATTCCATCCAGGTTGCTGCGAAATTCATGCTTTTGTTCTTTTTTATGGCTGCGTAATATTCCATTGTGTAAATGCACCACATTTTTGTAATCCAGTCCTATTTTGATGGACAACATGGTTGGGTCCATGATCTTGCTATTGTGAACAATGCTGCAATAACATGCGTGTGCAGTATCTTTTTTATAGAGTGATTTGAGTTCTTCAGGGTATATTCCCAGTAGGGGGATTGCGGGGTCATATGGAAGGACAATTTTTAGAGCTTTTAAGGAATCGCCACACTGATTTCCACAGAGGCTGCACTAGTTTATACTCCCACCACCCTTTTCACCACATCCTCTCCAGCATCTGTTATTTTTTGAGTTATTGATAATGGCCATTCTGACTGGAGTTAGGTGAACAAGAACCGAGTTAAACATATCCAAAGTTAACTTGATTACTGCATCACGCAATGGCACAATGATCCTTTTCCAAGATTAGGTGCTAGGGTTAGGGCCCTTCAACCTCTCTTGATGATCCCTTCCTGGGATAAGGCTTCATCCCATTTCCCAGATGCTAGCTTTCCTGGTCTGATATAGCCCCAATCTTTTCCCTTTCTTGGAATGTGCACCTTCTCTGCTACAGAAAAGAAAAACTACATTTCTCTCAGGTCCTATTTCAGAATTTCTTTCTTCCTTTTTTTCTTTCTTTTAGGTTTAACTGTTGCATTCTTCATTCCTCAATAAAGTCCACTGCCATCAATTTGTCAAATAAAAGCCAATATTGTTTCTTGAAGTGCAAGACCTTGGGGAAGAGGGCTTAGGCTAGAACACGAACAGACCTTAAATTTAAATTTTTGACTTTTCCATCTTTCTTCATATGTAATGAGTTGACAAGTGAGTGCACACATACCTACCCCCACACCATACCCTCCTTTCTGCGTGCACTCATAGTTAACATAATTCCTTCAGTGTTAGAACATAAGATTGTGAGAAGAAACACCAAGAAAACTCCTTTGCATGGTTCCTTAACACCAGTGGCTCTTCACGAAGCATGATTTTGCCTGCCGTTTGGCAAAGTTTGAGGCATTTCTGATTGCCACAACTGGAAGGGTGTGCTACTGGCACCGAGTAGCTAGAGGCCTGGGGTGTTGCTAAACATTCTATACTGCACACAGCGACCCCCACAGCAAGGAATTATCTGGCCCCAGATGTCAATACTGTCAAAGTTGAGAGAGATTTTTACACAGAGATGTGTATTTTAGAACAATGGTGTGAATTCCATTCGGCTAACTTGGGAAGTTCTTGATCATCTACTTTAGTACCCCATTACAGGCAAGTGCAACTTGATTATTTTGTTAACCATCGTGATCTTAGCCTCGTGACTGGTACGTTAAGTGGTGGCTTAAGGAATATTTGTTAAATAAATGGATGAAAAGAGGAAGAGAAGGGAAGAAGGAAATGAAAGAAGCAGGGGAGAGTAAGTGGATTGTGCTCGGGTCAAAGTTTGCTTGATTTTGGTGAACTTGCATTTCTTAAAATGTTCAAAAGGGAGTATGCTGCCATTAAGAAATTATCAAATGGTCATACAGTTGTTCATGCAGCTTGTAGTGTGTGTTTGACACTCTGAAAACTCAGTAATGTTCTCTGGAATTTCACAGAAGGAGAGAGAAGCAGCAGGGCCCAAGGCTAGGCAAAGGGAAAAGCAACAGAGGAGAATCAACCCCAGAGTGTCTGATGGGCTCCCGGAACTCTAATCGGAGCAGCTGGGTAGAGCTCAGGTGTGCAGGGGAGGGATGGAGGTGACGGTTCTTCCAGGGGTGCCCCAAGGGAAGCAGCACAGAAAGTAGCCTGGAGAGGAATCAGACAAGCACGGCACTTGGTCAGGTATCAGCAGCGGTAATGAAAAGGTACATGCTAACAGAAAAAATAAAGAAAGCAATCTGAGAAGACTCTTTTATACACATGGAAATGTCAAGCACTCAGAAAGCATGAAGGGTTTACAGTTCCTCAATTAATGGTGGAGGCAGGGACAAGATGGGGTGTCTTGACTCTCAAGCCCATTTCTTTTCTCTGGAGGAGTTTAGGGAAGGTCAGGGGAATGGTTTTTCCATCTACAGAAGTTCAGTGAATCTCTCTGTTTTTAGTTTCCTGTCTTTTTTCCTGAATTTTGCAGCGCTTCGTTTAAAAAAATTTTTTTTTTAGGGCTCAAGTCTGCTTAGCCATTTCTCATATTAACATGCTCTAGGACAGGCACTGATTAGCTATGTCCTGGACCCAAATCTCGCCAGTCACCTGTTTTTGTATCGCCTGAGAGCTAAAATTATTTCTGCATTTTTAAATCACATTTTAGTATTTACATCTTTAAATTGAATGTTGAAAAACATCAAACAAGTCATACTTTGTGACATACGAAAATTATATAAAATTAAAATCTCAGTGTCCATAAGTAAAGTTTTATTGGATCATAGCCATGCTTGTTTATGCAGGTACTGTCTGTGACTGCATTGTGCTACAATGACAGAACTGAGAAGCTGCTGCAGAGAATTATGTAATATCCTCTATTTTGCCTCTCGGCCTACAAAATCTCAAATCTTCACTGTATGGCCTTTATAGAAAAAGCCTTTCATTCAATCCCAACAACAGGTTGTAAGTCTTCTCCCTTGCTTTCTCAGTAGTGTTCCTTCATCTGTTTTGTGTCTTTCATTAATTTAGTAAAATAACTTTTTGATGGCTCTTTTTATTGTATCTCGTTGTTGATTCATTTTGTTTTTATCCCTTAGCTAATATTTTGGCAAGCTAAAAAATTACTAAAATATAAGTGGCATGCCCTACTAACATACACACCCCCCCGTGTGCACGACTTATGCCTGCTCATTTAATATGTATGAGCAGAGAACAACTGTTCTCAGCATAACAGGTAAGTGCTGATAGTCTGTCTAACTTGATGATAAGGACACTAGGGTCAGAGAAGTTAGTAACTTTCCCAAGACTGTTACCCAGTTGGGAGGTGATGAGGCAGACTGAAGCCAAGCCCAGGCAGTCTGGCTCCAGACGCTCACCCGCTATGCAACACTGCGTTTGATTCCTGGGAGAACAAGGAGGTGAACTTGTGTGGTCAGTTCACTGTCAAGATCCCTCAATGGCCCGTGCTGCTTAGAATAAATGAAGGAGGCAAGGAGGGAAAGACATGTGCCTAAAGTGGGGGAAAGTAGAATTCTGTGCCCTTTGGATGTCAGTTTCTTTTGCTTCAACCTTTTCATCAGGACTAGCCCCGTTTGACCATATTTTAAGCTGCCAGCGGATGAAGTGCAGCACAGGGGAAGCAGTGGACTCACTGATCCTAACTGTTCTAGATATTGGAGGCAATATCCATTTTCAAGTGTGAGAAGTGCTTCCCAAAGAGTTCCTGAGAGATGGTCTATGAAAAGTTCTATGGACAAATATATCTGGGAAATGAGGAGTTCCAAAGTGCTCTCTTGGGGATTCAGGGTTTTCATATGCAAAGTAAATGCCCTCAGAAGACTTCACATTCAACTTTTTTGTTTATTTTTCAAACAAACTTCTCCATTTAAATGACCATAATTCTTTTTTTTGGGGGGGTGGATCTGTATAACATCTGTCAACATTCTGAGGAATTAGTGTCCTGTGTAGTATATTTTGGGAAATGTTATTCCCTGTTTTTACAGGATGGTGGCAAATGGTGCCTGCACTTTGATGTGAAGAAAAGATGCAATGAATCTCCTCTTTTTCCTGAGTTTTTATGTATGGAGTCGCATGAAAACAAAATGGGCTCAGTGTGTCATGTGCGATGCGTCGCGTGGAGTCTTTTGGTTTCTTTTTGACCAACGCTTTTTCAGACTCTCAGATGGCTTTCCTCGGTGTCAAATTCTTCGCCTAAGGCATGTCAGGGAAGGCGCTCCCTGGCTTGACTGGTCCTGGGACGGATGCTCCTGCTTGTCTGCTGGCCTCAGGGCCAGGGTCTCTTGGCTGGCTGGGGGTTGCTGGCCTTACCACAGGCAGCTTCGGCCCAGGCCGGTCTGCTTGCTCTCCCTCAGCAGGGCTCCTGGCTGGCCTGGCCCCCCCTAGCTCCTCAGTGGCTGCCTCGGGCTTTGTCCAGCCTGCCACCCTGGTGTCCACCAAGCTTCTTCTGTGAGGTCGCTTGTCTGCCAGGGAGTAGCAGGCCCACTGTCTCTCAGCTAAAAGCTTGCAGGAACTAAGGAGATTTGGGAAAGTTCAGCTTTCTTTCCTTTCCTTTTTTTTTTTAGAGATAAAAGGATTATTTTATTCATTTGTACTTAAACCAGCAAAACGGGCACTGATGTCATCATGATGCCACAAAATACAAAGTATCTTTCTACAAATACGAGTGTCACGAACAAATCAGGGTTACAGTACTCCAGCCCAAAGGGGCTAAGGAAATCAAAGCGCGTCGCAGCTTAACCCTTCACCTGAACTGAGTTTGGTAGTGTAAAGCCCCCCATCCCAGAAAACAGGAGTGCTCCTTCATCTCTGTACTTCTGCTTCCTGTTCTTGAGGTTAGATTCTAACTCCTAAAGATGTCCAGACTACTCTTCTACCGACTTATAGCCAGAGACAGCGCCTATCCTGTTGTCCATAGCAGCCAAGGTCATTGAAACATTTTTGATTAGGTTCCAATCATACACCACCCACCAAATTGGCACAGTAGGCAGAATGAGAACCAAGATACTAAAGCAGAGCACATGACTCTAAAACAAGAAAGCCTATGAGGGGAGGAAGGAGGAGGCGAGGGAGAATTCAGCCACTGCCCGGAAATTGAGTAAAATACCCACCCGCCTTCACACATCTTCAGGCTGCATGTTCGTAAAGTAATTATGGAATACATCCATGGTCTGTGGGGTGTTAAAACACTTAGTGGCCTGCTGTAGGACGCTATGGCTTTCCATAGCCGTTTCCGAGGTGGCTTCCAAGTCACTGGCTGGTGAATTCTGCTGGAACTGCACGGCGGCCTGCAAGGACTCCTCTCCAGAATTATGGAAGGGCCTGCTGCAGGTGTGACTGCTCCAGGCTGGGGGGCACCAGGTCTGACCGTTCCAGGCATGGCTACTTCAGGACTGGGGCTGTTCCAGGTCAGGTTGCTCCACCCAGGAAGGTTCCTGGGAAGGTTCCCAGACGTGTTTACCAGGCATCCCTAGTGGTAGGGAGAGTAGAGGCCCGGGTAGGTGTGTGCTGAGGCCTGAGCCACACTGTTGCTGTTCTTTGGCCAGCTGCTTTTCTGCCACCTCTTAGACTTCATTCTCTGGTTCTGGAACCAGGTCTTCACCTGTTTGTAGCTAAGGTTCAGAAAGCTGGAGAGTTTGCTTGCATCTGCTGGAGGCTGAGGTGCTTCTGCCTCCGAAATCTGTCGTTGAGGACACACAGCTGGGTGGAGGAGAACACAGTTCTGGTCTTCTGCTTCTTGACCGGGACTGTATCTGCCTTCTCCCCTGGGCTTCTCTCTCCGAAAGCGGGTAGTTTGACTTTGGGACTGGTGGAGGAGTCGGGACTGTCCTGGGTAAGCAGGCCCATGGAGGAAGGAAGAGGAGAGACGGTCTCTGCGTGGAGCATCTTGGGGGAAGACATTTGCAAGGTTGGATAATTTTCTTCAGGCCTACAAATCACAGGCATTGGTGAAGAGTCCGTAGAGGCAGGTGCTTCGGAGCAAAGCAGACTTTGGGGACACAATGGATCCACACATGTTATTGAGAAGGACAAGGAAACACTAAAGAGCTGTGAAAAAGGTGAAGACTTTAAGACTTAAGATTCTCTTGGTGGAAGGTCTTAGAAAAATATGACCTCAAGATGCGATCCCTGCTGGTCTGCTGGTTGAGGGAGGGGGGTGTGAACATATACAAAAACTGGAATGAAGTGAGTCTCTCCACAAGGATAGGAGGCGACCAGCTCCATCCAGCCAAGCTCTTTTTCAACCTTCCTTTTTTTTTTGAGTCGGAGTCGCACTCTGTCGCCCAGACTGGAGTGCAGCGGCCACTCCCGGCCACCGCAGCCTCGACCTGCTGGGCTCCGGCGAGCCTTCTGCCTCCGCCTTCCAACTACATGTGCCCGGTACCATGCCTGGCTCATTTTTGATTTATTGTAGACACGAGGTCCCGCGAAGTTGCCGGGCCTGGTCTCAAACCCGTGGGCTCAGGCAATTCACATACCTTGGCCTCTCAGAGTGCGGGATTACAGACTGAGTCACCGAGCCTGGCCTTTTTTTTTTTTTCATATGCCACATAGCCAAGTAGCCGTAACTGCATCCCGGGTTGTGTTTAGGGAGAAGGGGACAGCTTGAAATGCTCTCTTTCATGAGAGTTTGGTGGCCACGGCCGTCATGTTCATCATTGATTTTGTCTTCACTTATATGATACACATTCTCCTGAAGTTCAGGGAGGGAAAAATGAAAGGCATAAGTTTGACAACTTCCTATCTTTTCTGTCTTTTCTTTGCATTATCTTCCAGGCCAGAAACAGCCAGATCCTTTTTTTACTTCTTCTTAATTTATATTTTCTCTCCTTCTGTAGAGCTCTCCTGGCTGATGGTGGGGGTATGAGGCACTGTTCACATTAGTAAACCCCTGTATTCTAAGTCCTTCAGCTGCAGCTGTTGATGAGCTAAATAAAAGAGAAAAGACAAGTAAAACATTCTTTGCCACTAGAACATCCTGGTGAGCAAGGCATATTGTTTTGCCGCATGTCCAATTTGTCTATGGGGGTAAAAACTGACTTTCTCTTTGATCTTTTCTCGACATTTCTTACATAATAAATTTGCTCTTCCCATGGGCAAGGTGGATGCCTCATGTGAAACAGAGTGCGCTCAGAAAGGCAAAAGAACAAAGCACATTTGCAAAACTTGAAGTCATTCCTTCCGTGACCCACGTTTTGCCAGCTTTTACCCGGACCCTCCCCTAGGGGGTCAACAGTTTTAAACGCTTCTCTGATATTGCTGTCTACCCTCCACCCCCCACCAGCCCCTGCCTCTGGGCTGCGTGTCTCTATTTTTCAGGCTTATTACCCTTTGTGCGTCTATAAGATGCTGCTCGTTTTAAAAGTTTCCTCTACAGGCCTCAGTCCCTCTCATTCTCTGCACTGAGCGATCGGAATCATATGAATTATTTTAATTGTTAAGTCTGCACTGATCTCCCAAATCTATATACCGGCCTTGAACCTAGAACTTTGTAACTGGCTGGCCTGCAGACTCCTTAAAGTCAACACACCGGACCCATCTGCCGGCGAATGTTTTCTTCTCCTGGGTTTGCCATCTCATCTGATTCCACCCGTTTGGCGTGGACGCCTTGGACTCCTTCTTTCGCCAGCACCCCCACCCTTGGCCTCCGACCTCCCCACTTCCAAACCTCTGGTCCAAACCACAACCGCTTCTTCTGCATGTCCCTCTTCCTGCCCTCACTGTAAATGACTTTGTTCCTTGTCTCACCATTTCTCACGTGGACTATTCCAGTAACGTATGCAAGAGTTTTTCTGCTGAATCCTGTCCCCTACATTGCAGCAATCCATTTCCACGCTGCTGTCAGCGTGTCCTTTATAATTTTTGGGACCACTCCTCCCCTCTTTTAATCCTGCCTCTTGCCTAGCCACTCCCCACAAACTTGTTTTCCTCCAAGGGCTCTTAGAAGGCTGCCTGCTCACTTTCACTTTTCTTGCTACTTTTACACAAATGATTTCTTTTTCTTTTTCTTTTTTTTTTTGAGTTGGGACTCACTCTGTCGCCCAGACTGGAGTGTGGTGGCCACTCCCGGTCACCGCAGCCTCGACCTGCTGGGCTCCGGCGATCCTCCCGCCTCAGCCTTCCGAGTAGCCGGAATTACAGGCATGCGCTACCACACCCGGCTCATTTTTTTGATTTATTGTAGAGATGAGGTTTCGCCAAGTTGCCCAGGTGGGTCTCGAACCCGCGGGCTCAGGCCATCCACTCACCTCAGCCTCCCAAAGCGCGGGATTACAGGCTGAGCCACCAAGCCCGTCACAAATGATTTCTTCTTCCGGGTCGCTTTTCTCTCCCTCCTCTGTTGAGCTAATTATGTTTTCTGAATTTTTTCCTGCTGCATTTTCCAGGAAGTCATCCTTTTAAATCCCAGCATGAATAAGGCAAACTTTCTTTGTGCTCCTTCACATGTTCTTGTGGAACCATCATACTGTGTTTTAATATTTACTTATCTCTTCCTCTTCTTTCACTCTATTGAGAATAGCAGCTCTGTCTTGTTGATTTCTTTGTCTGTACTGTCTAGATAGAGCCAGATACCCAGTAAGCCTTCAGTAAACTTTTTTTTTGAATGAATGCAAGAGGTCCAACAGAATAAGAATGGATAAAAGGTCATAGCATTTGGTTTTTTGAAGGTCTCTTGGAGAGAAGAAGTTTAGTAAATATTTAACTTTCACAGTTTAGACACTGAGACGCCTGTAGGGAAGGCTGCATACTTGAACACCAGACTCCTCTCTTTCTGCAATACTTCAAAATAGAAAGGAAAGCTGTTAAGAGCTTCTCAAAATGAATTGTGGAGCAATTAGAATGACAGAAAGATATGAGTGATTTGAATAAACACGCTTTTAGTCACACACACACACACACACACACACACACACACACACACACACGCAGCCAAATGTATCTGCTTCAATAAAATCTAGAGCAAAACCTTTTTAATCGGTCTGAAAACACCCAAGGTTTGTTTTCTTTTCTAGGAAATAGTAAAAACGGTTTAACAGCTGGGTGCTTCATCATGAGGACAGTACTTAATCTTTCACTTTTTGAGTTCCGTTAAAAAAGAATAATGTATAAGGCCGCAGCCCTTTCCTTCACAGCAGGCTCATCCTTGGGGCAAACAGTGTGGGGACGGGTGAAACTTGAGGAAACAACCCCCCTTCTGCCCAGTTCCTAAGACCCCACCCCTTGCTTTCAATTTCCCCACTTGCTCTTCCAACAGACCGCCAGGGCCACAGCTGCTCACTCTAGGCCAGGAATGAGGCTGTCAGTAGCCACATAATTAATTTCTGCCAGAATCTAAAAACCCTAGGCAGGCTGCACTGTGGTGATTAGGAGCCAAAAAATAATAATGACTGACTGTCCATCCCCAGTCACTCAGGGGGACAGGAGGCTGGGGTAGGGCTGCTGGAGATCTTGAAAGGGTTTGGGAATATATAGCTCAGGTCCAGGATGTACTTAACTCAGCAAGGGGTATTTCAAAAATTGTGCTCAGAGTTGAAATTGGAAGTCCAAAATAGCAGGAACCAGAGATGACTTGAATTAATATGAGAGTGGGTGGGTAGGAAGAAGTGAGAGGTTTACGGGGACTGTATTAGTTACAGTTCTCTAGAAACAGAATCAATAGATGTATTTAATCTATATCATTTATATATATACATATCATTTATATATGTATAAATATATACACATACATATATATATACACATACATATATAAATGATATGTATATATATTTAAATTGAAGTAGCTCATATGATTAGTTGGCTGGTAAATTCTGTAGGGCAGGCCAACAGACTGGAGACCGGCAGAGTTTTTATGTTGTAGGCTTTTTTTTTTAGGTCATACAAGTTGTTCATGTATATTTAGGTTATATGAGTTCACAAGATTTGCTTATGCATTCAGTAAAAGTGCATCCTATATTTAGGGCTATCATTGTGGGTTAATTATTTCTCTATTTTTGTCTTGTTCCTCAATGAATATACAGTCAAAATCATCATTGATAATGCTTTTTTGTCTGTCTTTCTCTTCACTTTATATGGACACTGTTGCTTCACTTCTCTTTCACACTTTTTATGTTTCATGAATCAAGTATTTCCACTGTATCATTTTATATTTAGTAGCTTTTTCTTATACATTCTACTCTCTCAGCTGTAACCCTAGAGATTGCAACACACAACTTTGCCTTCTTAGTTTCTATACAAAGTTAATACTTTGGCTAATTTCCCTAGAACACAGAATCTTACAAAAGTTTACACAGTGCCTATTATTTGTAAACATTATGGTACTAGATGGTGCCTGTGTATCTCTGTATGAACGATGAAAACCACTATTACTGGTGGCAGTGGTCTTGTTTCCCACATCAGTGTCATTTTATTATTTTATGTCTTCAAACATTTCCTCCTCCCTGTGCTGTGACCCTGCAAGAATTTCAAGGGAGCTCCTTGCAGGGTTCTGTCCCTTAGAGCTTCCTTCAGCCTGGCTTCCCAAGATTTGGCCTCCTCTCTGTCTTTCCACACGTGGGTTGGAATTCAGCATGGGTTTTCACAAGGATCTAGCGATGATTTTAAACCCTCAGTCTCCAGTTTCTTTATCATTCTCAAGGACACAAAAGCTATGTCTTTTTTTTTTTTGGATTATTTTAGAGACAAGGTCTCACCGGGTTGTCCAGGCTGGTGTTGAAGCCCTGGACTCAGGCAATCCTCTCACCTTGGCCCCCAAAGTGCTGGGATTACAGGCATGAGCCACTGCACAAGGCCTTAGTATTTTTTAATATGATCAAGGGTATTTCTTCCTTTAGACTGTGCCAAAGTTTGCACCTTCCTCCTTTCTGTTCCTCTTGTGGTGTTCCAGTCATCCATTTGAGGCAACCTTCCTGCTCCATTTGTGCACAATCACAGAAACTCACAGACTTTAGAAGGTTTCCTTAGGCAGAAAAAGGGCAGGATGTGCACAAGTTGTCTTTTTGGCCCCATAAACCTCACACCCAACCCCATGGATTGCCTGGAGATCATTCTCACTCTTTTTCTAAATTTGTATTTTTTTTTTCACATTATTTATTTATTTATTTGTTTATTTTAAAGGTGTGAGGTACAATTCAGGATTAGGTACACAAGTGGTCATCGTACAGGTAAAGTTTGGGCCTCCCTTTGGTCCCCACTTTGCCTGGTTTATGATCAGGTAAGCTTATTAATGTTATGTGACCCCTTCCCTCCCCTGGTGGTTTCTGGCTACTGCCAATCGCTTTCTTACAGTATTATGGTAAATGTTCACGGTCCGCTTATGAGTAAGAACGTGTGGTACTCAGGTCGTTGTTTCTGTTATTAATCACTGAGTATGATAGACTCTAAATCCATCCAAGTTGCTGTGAAGTCCAGAATTTTGTTCTTTATGGCTGCATAATATTCCACCATGCATATGTACCACATTTAGTTTCTCCAGTCCAGTTTCAATGCGTGTGCAGGTATCTTTTTTGCAGAGTGATTTAAGTTTCTCCAGGTGTATTCCCAGAAGGGGGATTGCTGGGTCGTATGGAGGTCAATTTCTAGTTCTTTTAGGAATCGCCACACTGTTTTCCATAAAGGCTGAACCCATTTGCATTCCCACCAACAGCATAGAAGCATTCTCTTTTCTCTGCATCCTCGCCAGCATCTTTTTTTTTTTTAAATTAATTAACGATGACTGTTCTTACTGGAGTTCGGTGGTACCTTAATGTGGTTTTGATTTGCATTTCTCTGATGATTAGTGAGGCTGAGCAGTTTTTCATGTGTCTGTGAGCTGCTTGTATGCCTTCTTTTGAGAAGTGCCTATTCATGTCTTTTGCTCACTTTTAAATGGGGCTGTTTATTTTTTTCCTGTCAGCACATTTGAGCTCCTTGTAGATCCTGGATGTTAGGCTATGCAGATATGCAGTTGTCAGATATGCAGTTGGTGAATATTTTTTCTCATTCTGTGGACTCTCTCCCTGCTCTCTTGATGGTTTCTTTTGCTTTGCAGTAGCTTTTCAGTTTGTTGAGGTCCCTCCTGTCTATCTTATCTCTTAGGGCTTGGGCTTTTGGAGTTTTGATCAGGAATTGATTGCCTATTCTGATTTCCATAAGGGTGTCTCCTGCATTTTCTAAGATTTTGGTGTTTTACATTTAGATCTTTGATTCATTTGGAGTGGATTTTTGTATATGGTGATAGGTTGGGGTCCTGTTTCATTCTTCTGTATGTGGTCAGCCAGTTTTTCCAGCACCATTTACTGCACAGGTTTCTCTCTCCCCAGTGGTTGTTGTTGGACGCTGTGTTGAAGATGAGTTTGTTAAGAAATTGAGGTTTTGCTTCCAGAATCACTATCCTGTTCCATTGGTTATGCTTGTTCTTGTACCAGTACCAGGTTGTTTTGATTATTGTAGCATTCTAATAAAGTTTAAATCTGGAAGGGTGACACATCCTGCTTTGCTTCTTTTGCTAAGGATTGTTTTGGCTATTCGTGATCTTTTATGTTTCCAAATGAATTTCTGAATTGCTATTTCAGGTCTGAGAAGAATGGTGTTGGTAATTTAATGGGTATGGTGTTGAATTTGTAGATTGCCTTTGGTAGGATGGCCATCTTAACAGTGCTGTTTTTTCCAACTCATGAGCATGGAATATTTTTCCATTTGCTTGTGTCATCTGTGACTTCTTTGAGCAGTGTTTTGCAGTTTTTGTTGTATAGATCTTTCATGTCTCTGATTAGGAAGATGCTGAAATATTTCTTTTTTTGTGTGTGGTTATTGTGAATGGGACTGTGCTTTTTATTTTGTTCTCTGCCTGTTTGCTGTTGGTGTATAAGATTGTAACTGTCTTTTGTATGTTTATTTTGTATCCTGAGATTTTGCCAAAGTTCTTTATCAGTGCATGGAGGTTTTTGACAGATTCTCTTGGATTGTCGAGGTATAGGATCATGCCATCAGCAAAGAGGGATAACTTGACTTCTTGTCTTATTTGGATAGCCCTGACTTCCTTCTCTTGTCTGATTGTTCTAGCCAAGACGTCCAACACTATGTTGAACAGGAGAGTTAAGAGTGGGCAGCCTAGTCTTGTTCCAGTTTTTATGGAAAATGCTTCCAATTTTTGTCTATTTAGCAATATGTTGGCTGTGGGTTTACTGTAGATGGCTCCTACTATTTTGAGGTACTTTCTCTCTATGCCTAGGTGTTTGAGGTTTTTTTAATCAAAAAGGGATGCTGGGTTTTATCAGAAGCTTTTTCTGCATCTAATGATATAATCATGTGGTGGTTGTTTTTACATCCTTTGACATATTTCATTACATTTACGGTCTAGTGAACGTTGAACCAGCCCTGCATCCCTGTGATGAAGCCTACTTGGTCATGATGGGATGATTTTTGATATACTTTGTTGGATCCAATTTGCTAGAATCTTGTTGAGAATTTTTGTACCTATTTTCATCAGGGATATTGGCCTGTAGTTTTCTTTCTTTGTTGGAGCTTTTCCCAGTTTGGGTATCTGTGTGATGTTAGCTTTGTAAAATGGTTTGAAGAGAATTCTGGCTTTTTCGATTGTCTGGAATACTTTCAATCAGATTGGTATCAGCTCCTTCTTGTGTGTTTTGGAGAATTCTGCTGGTAATCCAGGTTTTTTTTTGTGGGTAGTTTTCTTATGGCAGAGTCAATCTTCTGGGTTGTTATTGGTCTTTTTAGGATCTCAATTTCTTCTTGTTTCAACCTGGGGAGGTTGTGTGATGTTAGAAAGTCCTCCATTTCATTTAGGTTATCAAGTTCATTTCCATATAGGTGTACGTAGTAATCTCTGAAAATCTTTTTTATTTCTTCAGGATCAGTTGTGAATTGATTTTTGCATTTCAGATTTTGTGTATTTGGGCTTCTTCTCTCCTTTTCTTGGTCCTCCTGGCTAGGGGGTCTATCAATCTTTTTTATCCTTTCAAAGAACCAGATTTTCTTTTGTTGATTTTTTTTTCTATGCTTTTTTTTTGCTTTATTGTAGAGATGAGGTCTCGTCAAGTTGCCCAGGCGGGTCTCCAACCCGCGGGCTCAGGCAGTCCACTCACCTCAGCCTCCCAAAGGCGCGGGATTACAGGATGAGCCACCAAGCCTGGCTTATGGTATTTTTTTTTTTGTCTTCTATGTCCCATATTTGAACTTTTGCTTTGATGATCTGTATTCTTCTGCTGAAGTTATGGTCTTTCTTTTGTTTCCTTTTTCTTCTGTGCACAGCACCTTTTTAAACATTTCCAGTTTTAGCTGGTCTCAAAGCAGCTTATGCTCTTAGTGTATATGCCAGGAAGGATTTTAATTCTCCATTGCTGATGTAGCTTAGCTTGGCCAGGTAGGAAATTCTTGACTGAGATTGTTTATCTTTGAGAGCATTAAAGATTGGGGTCCAATTCCTTCTGCCTGTAGTGTTTCTGCAGATAAGTCTGCAGTAATTCTGATTGACCTCCCCCAGTAGGTAGTCTGACCTTTCTCCCTCACTGCCTGTAGGATTTTTTCGTTTATACCTACTTTGTGTAGACAACTTACTATGTGTCTAGGTGTTAGTCTTCTTACAAGATGCCTTGCAAAGGTTCTCTGGATCTCTTGTGCTTCTGTAGTCTTCTCTATGGCCAGATGTGGGACGTTTTCTTGAATGACCTCATGGGATGTTTGTTCCAAGGTATTTCCTTTTCTTTTTCTACTTCAGGTATTCCAATCAGGTGTCGATTTGGTTTCTTGATAAAATTGCACATCTCTTGGAGAGCTTCCTCTTTCTTCTTAATTTTTATTCCTATAGTTGTATATATTGGGTTAATTCCATGTTTTGGTCTTCCAGCTCTGAGATTCTTTCTTCTGCTTGGTCAATTCTGCTTCCCATGCTTGTCAGTTTGTTATTTATTTCTTAAATGGAGTTCTTTATTTCTGTTATTTCTAAGTACATTTTCTTGAGCCTGTCTTGCTCCATTGCAAATTCATTTGGTTTTAGCCCTTGCATTTCTTGATTTTTCTTTATTCCATCTAGTGATTCTCTGATTTCTGTAAGTACCTTGGGGTACTGTCAATCTGGGAGATAGTCATTGTTTGTGCCCCAGTAGCTGTTCTTTGTTGTGCTGACTCTTTGCTAGGACTCTAATTCCTGGCAGTTTTTCATTGTTTTTTTCTTAATTTGTAGCAGTTCTCTGATCTCTCTCTTTATTTCCATTGCTCAGTGGAAAGTGGAGAAGCAGTTACTTCTGATATTGACTCTACCTTTTGTCCTTCCTTGAACTGGAGCTCTAGATTTGTTCAATTATGAGTAAGACTGGGGGTGGAGCTATCTCTTTACAATTTTGAGCACTTACTAGGGAATGAGGGGGGCTGCAAAGATTCTGACCCTATTGGTAGGTCATAATGTTTGCTATCTGGTGAAAGAACCACCTGGGACTCACTGTCCATTTCTGCACAATATGACCTTACAGTGAGTATGTTTGTATAGTCCCTGAGTCCAAGACAGGCTATAAGAGGAAAAAGAGAGAAGAAAGAAAAAAGAGGAGAAAGAGAGAAAAAGAAGAAAGAAAATTAGAAAAATAAAAAAGAAATAAAAAACACAAAAAGCAGAGAAAGAACAAAGAAATAGAAGAAAGAAAGAAAAGACAAAACCAACCAACAAAGCATCCAAATGGACAATCAAACAAAACAATGCTCCCCCCCAAAAAGAATCAACAACAACAACAAGTTGATAAAGAGTTCTCAGTTCAGTATGTCTCTTTGAGCAGGGAAGGTGGGAGGAGGGTGGATTTGAGGGGTGGGAGGTGAAGGTGAACGCTCTTTTGATGGGTTCTGCAACTGCAGGTTCCCTAGTCACTGCTGGAACTTAAGATGTTAGAATCTTCACTCCCTGCTGCCTGCGATTGGTAGCCATCACATGCCCCTGTGATGGAAGGAGGCTGAAATAACTTGACACAGTATCTCTCAGGATCTCATGCCCTTCCTCCCTCTCCCAGGTTTGTCACAACTCTCAAGGCATCAGTGTCTGCTCTGCCCTCCAGAATTCTTTCACTTGTTGCCAGCAGCATTGAGGGGTGAGAGGGGGGAGTCAGTTAGGCAGTCAGCCTCCTTCTTGGCAGTTCTGCTAATTGCATCTATCACCCAGCAACCTGCTCAGGGTGCAGCATGGATCATCTGGAGTTCCGCATCTGCCCTTACCCACCAGGGCTGGTGCACGGAGGGCAATATTCTCTGAGGTCACAACGAACAGCTCCAGTGTCACACAGAGATAGCACTTGGTTACAAGATACAGTTCGGCTTTCTGTAGAGGCCGCCCTGGAACGCTTCTCTGCCCAGGCATTAGAGAGTCTGGCAGTTTCTCTGCCAGCTCCTGTTCCTTTCACCAATGGGGTTGATAGTTCCTTCTCCAGCAGTTGCCACAGTCTCTGGATCTCGGACCGGTGGCAAGGCTCTGGAGCCCAGAGCTCAGGGGGCTTCCTCCTGCTGTTTCTTTAGGACCCTGTTGAAGGATCCCTCGCTGCCCTCTCTCTGCGGCCCTTGCTGCCAGCATTTAGCCTGGCGCTGCGGTGTTCGGCTTGGCAATCACTCCAGCCGTTCTTCCTGGGAAAAGCTCTGCTGATTTTAGAAAATGGCACACAGGAAGTGACCTGCCGTCCTGCTCCCTGTCGCGCTCTCTTTCCCATGCCGAGTCTGAAGACCACCTGCAGAAACGGCACCTAGAAAGGGGAAGGAGAAGAGGAAAGAACAAGTCATCAGCCTTGGGTCACAAGTGACTAAACGGGAGAATGTGTTTGGCGTCTGTCATGTCTTTGCATCCTTTCATGGCACCTTTGTCCATGTCACTGATCTTTCTGCAAGGAGACGATCTGCCGTGTGACAGAGGGCATGGAGGTGAAGGCTGACTTTGATGAGTCCTCGCCATATGCTGCCATATTGGCTGCCCAGGACATGGACCAGAGGTGCAAGGAGCTGGGCATCACAGCCCTACACATCAAATTCCAAACCATGGGGGGAAACAGGACCCAAACTTCCTGGACCCGGGGCTCAGTCAGCCTTCAGAGCCCTCACCCTCTGGGGTATGAAGATCGGGTAGATTGAGGACATCACCCCCATCCCCTCTGACAGCAGCTGCAGGAAGGGAGGTCACCGTGGTCGCTGTCTGTGAATAGGACTCTTCAAAATATTGCTGTAAATAAATTGACTTCATGTAAAAAAAAAAGTAAAGAAAATGGTGCTCACTTCTGTGCTCTGGGAAGCGCTAAGGTCAGAGCAGAGCAGCTGCAGCACCAGAACAACTGTGGCATCAGTGACTTCACCAGGGGGCCCTGGCCACTTGCTCTCAAGTCCCCACTCAGTCAAGCTCTCATACTCCCACTTGTACACAGAAACACACGCAGAATTGTCCACACAATCACTCACACACAGGGACTCATGCAGTCTGACTGGTTATGCCACTGTCTACCCAGAAATCCACCTATGTTGCAGCCTTAAGGCAGATTTCATTGTTTGGGAAACCTCAGTCTTTTTCCTTTCAAGGCTTTCAACCGATTCAACGAGGCACACTCGTAGTGTGGGAGGATAATCTGCTTCACTTGAGGTCTACTGATTGTAAATATTAATCACATCTAAAATATAGCTTCAGGCAATATCTAGACTAACGTTTGACCAGATGACTGGGCATCATAGCCCAGTTAATTGACACATAAAACTAGCCATGATAGACACCAAAGAAGGGACAATAAAAGACCAAATCATGAGGTAGAGTCACTCTGGGGGCCTGAGAAGAACCATAGATAAACTCAGGGGCTGTGATGGGAAGTGAACAGACTAGTTCTGCTTGGTCAGGGCTGGAAAACCACAAGATACAAATTGATCTGGTGGTGAACTTGGGTGCACTCTGCCTCTTCTAATTTAGTTTAGTCTACTGAGTGATGGTATGGATCATGGATCAAAACTCCCAAGAATTTCCCTTGCAGGTGTTTCTCAAGTCAGCAGAGTCCAAGATTTTATTTTCCTTGTTTCTCCAGCAAAACATATCCGTCCTCACAGTCTCATTTTATTAGGTTTACTTAGTGCCTAGCGTAGCCAAGTATTAGCAGTTATGTAGCGTAAGATGGTTGGTAGCCACCGATATTTTGTTACTGAAAACAAAAATATAAGTTTCTTTGATTGAAGGCAGATGGGAAAACGCACGCCTGGGTCTAAGTACTTCTGCGGAATTTTTTTTTTATTGGAAAAGTATCTGCCTCACAACATTTTAAAGTATCCTCATTGTCCTTCCCTCCACTGACACATTTTATTTTTGTTCTGTGCTAGCTCCTCCCCTGTTATTTCTTAAATTCTTTTTGGCTCTGTGATGCCAGGCTGAATCTGCAATCTGCATTTTCAGGACTTCTTTGCAGTTCCACTGGGAGGAGTCGGCAGGAGATTGGAAAGGAGGAGAAAGGGAGATGACACACTCATTCTGCTCCTAGGTCTTACAAACATCCCTCAAGCTCCAGGGGCCATAGAAAAAACTCCAGTGCCTACATTGCTTGGCATGCAAAGCAGTAGCTGCCAGGCACCCCTCTCAGAGGTCTAAGAACCAGATGTGCAATACTTTTTTCTGCATTCTCAAAAAATAGTCTCAAGAAGCTCTCATTCAGAGGCCTGAGTGCCAGTGAGGCACATACACACCTTTCCCATAAAAGTCCGAGGATTAGGTGGGCAGTGCCCTCTCAGAGATCTGAGCACCAGTTGTTCAAGAAGCCCATTCAGGAGCCCAAGCACTAGATGAACAGTATCCTCTTCAGTATTCTGAGAGCTTAACATGTAGGGCTCATCTCAGAAACCCAAGCACGGAATTGCACTGCTTCTCAGAGGCCTGAGTGCCAGCCCACCTAGGCCCAGAGGTGTGTATGTGAGTTGGGAGCATACTCTCAATGGCTAGCATTCCACCTGCATGACAGTGTCTGTTCTGGGATCCCAGGTAATGCCTGTCTTTTCCCTTTTTTCCTTTGAGCCATAGGGGTGGCGGCTGCCTTCTAGAGTTACCTCAAACTCTAGTTTTTGGTTCTATTAATTTTCCAACACACTTTAAACAATTCTCTGTATTTGGCATCTTGTATTTGAAATATCTGACTTTGTTTCTTTTAAAATCCGGGACCCTGAATGATGCATGTGTTTCAACTTTCCCGAAGCCTAGGTTTTCATAGTTTAAAAATTCTAAGATTTTGTCCTCAGTTTAAGTTGTCACTTGGAAGTGCAGGAGAGAAAGTCTAGTGATAAATGAGTTTTTTTAAAAAAGCATTCTTTTGAAAACCAAGGCAGAGACAACAATTTTGAACTTTAAAAGCATGAATTTTGGCTTCTCAAAAGCAGAGGTCTCAGGTCACAATGTTTTTCTCATAAGTAAGTATTTTTCTCTGTCCCAGACTATATGCATATTCTGGATGGTAGGGAGAAGGCCAACCATTGTGCGAAAGGAAAGCGAGGTGCTTAGAAGCTTTTGATGGTTCCTGAAAAAGGGACTGTGATTCTTGCACCCGAAGGCAGGACAGCAGAGGCATTAACAGGTGTGAGGGTCTGAAAGTACGAGAGAGGTTTTCTTGGCTCCTTGCCTGGAAAACACTCCATTGCAGCTCCTGTTCCTACCTTGGTGTGAAGGCAGCAAAGTAGGCATAATCAGTGTAGACAGCAGACACAGAGGGTCTCAGTATGAGGAATTGAGGGGACCCAAGACAACTCCATCAGGTTATCTGCCACTCCAGGCTAAGAAAGAGAGCTGGCCAATCTAGAGTGGTCTGGAGTTGTAATGAATGATGCTTTTTGCTAGAAATAAAGTGGAAGATATAACCAGAGTCTGGCCAAAAATGTGGACACTTATATAGATGCCCGTGTAGAGAGATTTCATCCAAGGGCCACAGGGTACAAGTGTGGACATTGAATCTACTCTGGACAGATAATCCAGCATGAATAAATGCCTCTTCCTCATGCTACATAATTTTTGCCTCAGAAATTTGGAAAATACTAAATGGGAAAACAATGGCGGTGAGAGAGTTCTATATTGATTTTTTAAATACATTTTGTTGAATTTTAACTGAAATGCCTAATTTGGCAGAGTTGACTAAGGCTATATTATCTCTCATCAGATAGAATGGGTCTTGAAGGAAATTATGTTGTTACAACAGAATAAAGAAATATATGCATCCTGCACATCTGAACATGTAGACATTTATTCTGATACATGTTTAGAGTGCCTTCCTTTTTTTTTTTTTTTTTGAGTTGGAGTCTCACTCAGTCGCCCAGACTGGAGTGCAGTGGCCGCTCCCGGCCACCGCAGCCTCAACCTGCTGGACTCCGGTGATCCTTCCGCCTCAGCCTTCCAAGGAGCTGGAACTACAGGCACGCGCTACCACGCCTGGCTACTTTTTTTGATTTATTGTAGAGATGAGGTCTTGCCAAGTTGCCCAGGCGGGTCTCGAACCCGCGGGCTCAGGCAATCCACTCACTTTAGCCTCCCAAAGTGCGGGATTACAGGCTGAGCCAGAGCCCGGCTGAGTGCATTCTTTTTCAAGGAAGTGCTGATATAAGACATTTTCAGGCAGGTGGTTCTTCTTTCCTGGGTTTGGAGGAAGAATGGTTTTTTTTTTGTCCAGAAGGAACAGAAACAATGGTTTGTTTCTTGCAATATAAATTGGAACAAAGAAATCAGCATGAAGATTCTGAGTTTTTCCCTCAGAAACAAAGAAACAACTTGAGGCACCTGATATAATCTAGGAGATCAAAATAACAAAACCAAAGTTACTTTTGAGTTATAAATGTTTAAGAATTTTTTCCTATTACAAAGAAAATGTTTAATTTTTAGTTTATTTGTATAACATTAAACTATGTTATATTTTCAGTCCTGTGTCACCTTAAGATTAGTAGGACGTCTTTGTTTTAAAATATGTCTTTACCTTTTTGTTTTATTATGTTTTTACACAACATTTCTTGCCAGCTTTATTAAGCTATGATCAACAAAATCGCATATATTTAGGGTGTGCAACGTGATGCTTTGATACATGTATACACTATGAAATAATTACCAAAATCAAGCTAATTAACATATTTGTTGTCACATATAGTTATGATTATTTGTATGTGTGGTGAGAGTACTTGAAATCTACTCTCTTAGTAAATTTCAAGCATACAAAACATTATTAGTAACTGCAGTCACCCTCCTGTAAGGTTATTAGTACTTATTCATTTTATAGCTGAATGTTTTTACCCTTTGACCAATATTTCCCCTTTTCTCCCAACCCCAGTCACTGGAAACCCCCATTCTACTCTTTATTTGACCTTTTTTGGGGTGAGAGTCCACATATAAGTAGGATTATGCAGTATTTGTCTTTCTGTGTCTGGTTTATGTCATTTAGCATAATATCTTCCATGTTTTTCCTTGTTATGCAAATTACAGGATTTCCTTCTTTTAAAGGCTGAATAATATTACATTGTGTGTGTGTGTGTATATATATATAATATAGATATATATAGGCGTATATACCACATTTTTTGGAAACATGATATTTTGCACATTTATGGGGTACAAATGAATATTTGTTACATGCATTCAATATGTAATGACCAAGTATTTGGAGTATCCCTCACCTGAAGTGTTTATTATTTCTATGTGTTGGTAACATTTCAAATCCTCTCTCTCTTTTTTTTAAACATATTTTTTATCATAAAATTGTGGGGTACAGTTAAGGGTTAGGTACCTCTCTTCTTTTTCTCAAAAAATTTTATTATAAAGATGTGGGGCACAATTCAGGGTTAGGTATATAAACATTGATCATGCAGTTACCCTTGTTGATGAGGTGTGCCCCTCTCTCCCCCGAAAGTTTCCCACTACTGCCAATCACTTTCTTATAGCATCAAATCCTCTCCTGTAACTACTTTCAAATACACAACATATTGTTGTTAGTCTATTATCGAACATTAGAATTTACTTATTCCGTCTGACTATTTATACCCATTCACCAACTTCTCTTCATTTTCCCCTCCCACTTTCACAAACTTCCAGGCTCTAGTATCTATTATTCTACTCTCTCTCTTTCCTTCCACCCCTTTTAAAATTATTCTAGTCTCTGTCTCCATGAGACCAAGCTTTTTGCTTCCACATATACATAAGAACATTTGGCATTTCTCTTTCTGTGTCTGGCTTATTCACTTATCATAATGACCTCCAGTTCCATTCATTTTGCTTCAAATGACAGTATTTTATTCTTTTTTATGACTAAATAATATTTTATTATTTATACATATCACATTTTCTTTATACATTCATTTGTTAACAGATACTTAGGTTGTTTTCATACTTTGGCTATTGTAAATCATGCAGCAGTGAACATGGGAATGCAGACATTTCTTTGAGAGTGATTTTATTTCTTTTGGATATATGCCCAGTGGTAGAATCGCTGGATTATATGGTTCTATTATTAATTTTCTGAAAAACTTACAGATTGGTTTTCATAGTGGCTGTACCAATTTACATTCCCACCAACAGTGTGCAAGGATTCCTTTTTCTCCAAATCCTCATCAACCCTTATCTTTTGAATTTTTGTTAATAGCCATCTTAATATATGTGAGGTGATATAATTGTGGTTTTGATTTATATTTTCCTGATAATTATTAAAATTGAGTGCATTTCAGTTGGCCATTTGTGTGATTTTTTTGGAAAGTTTTGAAATCAGGTTTTTTGCCTATTAAAAAAAAATTTTTTTTGTTATTCAGTTGCACAAATTTCTTATATATTTTAGATACTAACCCTTTATTAAACATATGATTTACAAATATTTTCTTCTATTTTATGGGTTGCCTTTTTATTTTATTTTTTTTTCCTTTGCTGTGCAGAAATTTTTTAGTTTCATGGAATTTCTCTTATTTTTGCTTTTGTTGCCTGTTTAAACAAATTGCTTAGACTACTGTTAAGGGACTTCCCCCTGTGTTTTCTTCTATGAGTTTTATGATTTTAGGTCTTACAACTTAGTCTTTAATATATTTTTAATTGACTCTTATATACGGTGTAAGAGAAGGGTTCAATTTCATTTTCCTTGCCTGTGGATATCCAGTTTTCCATCATCATTTACTGAAGAGTCTATCCTCCCTTATTGTATATTCTTAGCATTTTTGTCATAAATTATTTGACTGTGCATGGGTGGGTTTATAACTAGGCTTTCTATTCTGCTTTCTTGGTCTATTCTGTTTTATGACAATACCACACTTTTAAAATTACCATATCTTTGTAATACAGTTTGAAATCAGAAAGTATAATGCCTCAACTTGTTCTTTTTGCTCAAAATTGATTTGGCTATTTAACGTCTGTTGTGATTCTATACAAGTTTTAGGATTATTTGCTCTATTGCCCTTAAAAGTTGTCATTGGAATTTTGATAGGGATTACATTAAATGTATAGATCGTTTTAGACAGTATAGATTTTTTAACAATATTAATTCTTCCAATGTATGAACAGGGAATATCTTTCCATTTATTGGTGTCTTTTTCCCTCCTTGTTTAAATTTATTCCCAGGTATTTTATTGTTTTTGATACTGTTGTAAATAGGATTGTATTCTTGGTTTCTTTTTTTGGATAGTTTGTTGTTAGTGTATAGAAATGCTACTGATCATTTTATGTTGATTTTGTATTTGGCAACTTTACTAAACTCATTGCATTATTTCTACAAGTTTTTTGATGGAGGCTTTCGGATTTTTTTTCAAATATATGATCACATCATAGGCAATCGGAAACAATTTTACTTTTTTCTTACTGATTTGAGTGACCTTTATTTTTTCTTTTCTTGCCTGATTGCTCTGGCTAAGGCTTCCAGTACTATGATGAGTTGAAGCAACAAGAGTCGGCATACTTGTCTTGTTCCTGATCTTTGAGGAAAATATTTAAACGTTTTACCATTGAGTAAAATGGTAGCTGTGGGCTTATGGAATATAACCTTTATTATACTGAAGTATATTACTTCTAGATCAAACTTGTTGAGAGATTTTTGTCATGAAAGGATGTTGAATAACATCAAACTTGTTGAGAGATTTTGCCATGAAAGGATGTTGAATTTGTCAAATGTTTTTGCTGTATTTATTGAGATAAACATTTGACTTTTTCATTTCTTCTGTTAATGTGGTGTATCACATTTCTTGATTTGCAATGTTAAGTCATCCTTGCATACCAGGGATAAATACCACTTGATAATGGTGAATACTTCTTCTTTTTTTTAATTATTATTTTTATTTTAAAGATGTGGGTACAACTCAGGGTTAGGTATGCAAATGTTCATTATGTATGTAACCTTGTTGATGAAGTGTGCCCTCTTTCCCCCGCAGATTCTTGCTACTGCCAATCCTGCTCCGGCCCTTCCCTGGTAGTTTCCCACTACTGCCAAAACTTTTCTTATAGGATTATGATAATTGTTCAAGGTCTGCTTATAAGTAGAGCATGTGGTACTCAGTTCTTTGTTTCTGTGATAGGTCACTCAGTATTATAGATTCTAAGTCTTTTCAGCTTGCTGTGAAGTTCATAATTTTGTCCTTCCTTATGGCTGTGTAATATTCTGTTGTGTATAGGCACCACATTTTAAAAATCCAGTCCTCTTTTGCTGGACAGCACAGTTGGTTCCATGTTCTTGCTATTGTGGACAATGCTGCAATAAACATACGTGTGCATGTATCTTTTTCATAGAGCGATCTGAGTTCCTCCGGGTATATTCCCAGCAGGGGATTGTGGGGTACCATGGAAGGTTGATTTTTAGATCTTTTAGGAATCGTCAAACTGTTTTCCACAGAACTTGTATTCATTTACATTCCCGCCAACAGTATAGAAGTGTTCCCTTTTCGCCGCATACTCTCCAGCATGTTTTTTTTTTTTTTTTTTTTTTAGTTATTGATGATGGCCATCCTGAGTGGAGTTAGGTGGTATCTCAGTGTGGTTTTAATTAGCATTTCTTTGATGACTAGTGAGGCTGAGCATTTTTTCATGTATCTGTTAGCTACTCAAATGTCTTTTTTTGAGAAGTGTTTATTCATATCTTTGGCCCACTGTGTCATGAGGTTGTTTGTATTTTTTTCAGCATGTTTGAGTTCCTTGTAGATCCTAGATGTTAGGCCTTTGTCAGACGTACAGTTAGCAAATCCTTTTTCCCAGTCTGTGGGCTGTCTCCCTGCTCTCTTGGTGATTTCTTTGGCTTTGCAGAAGTTTGTCAGTTTGATGAGGTCCCACTTGTCTACCTTAACTCTTATGGCATGGGCACTTGGGGTTTTGATCAGGAATTGGTTGCCAATTCCAATTTCCATAAGGATGTCTCTTGCATTTTCTAAACTTCTTATAGTTTGAGGTTTTATGTTTAGGTCTTTGATTCATTCAGAGTTGATTTTTGTGTATGGTGATAGGTAAGGGTCTTGTTTTAATCTTCTGCATGTGGTCTGTCAGTTTTCCCAGCACCACTGACTGAATAGGTTCTCCTCTCCCCAGTAGTTGGTGGTGGAGGCTTTGTCGAAGATGAGTTGGTTGAGGAATTGAAGCTTTGCTTCCGGAATCTCTATCCTGTTCCATAGGTCTACATGCCTGTTCTTGTACCAATACCAGGCTGTTTTGATTATTGTAGCTTTATAATAAATTTTAAAGTCTGGGAGTGTGATACCTCCCGCTTTTTGTTGTTGTTGTTTTTTCTGTGGATCATTTTGGCTATTCGTGGTTGTTTATGTTTCCATATGAATTCCTGTATTGTCATTTCCAGGTCTGAGAAGAATGCTTCTGGAAATTTAATGGGTATTGTGTTGAATCTGTAAATTGCCTTGGGTAGGATGGACATGTTAACAATGTTGATTCCTCCAATTGTGAGCATGGAATATTTTTTCATTTGTTTGTGTTACCTTTGATTTCTTTGAGCAGAGTTTTGTAGTTTTTGCTGTAAAGGTCTTTCACAGCTCTGGTTAGGAAGATGCCAAGATAATTTTTTGTGTGGCTATTATGAATAGTATTGTGGTTTTTACTTGGGCTTCTGTTTTTTATTCTTGGTGTATAGAAATGTGACTGTCTTTTGCACGTTTAGTATATACCCTGAGATTTTTCCCAAGTCCTTTATCAGTGAGAGGAGGTTTTTGACAGATTTTGGGCTTTCGAGTTATAGAATCATGTTTTCTGTAAAGAGGGATAACTTGGCTTCCTTTTTTCCTATTTGTATACCCCAGATCTCCTCCTGTCTGATTGCTCTATTTCGGATTTCCAAAACTATGTTGAACAGGATGGGTAAGAGTCTTCATCCTTGTCTTGTTCCGGTTTCAGGGGAACAAGACAAGGTTCCATTGGAAATGGTTCCAATTTCTGTCTGTTTAGCAGTATGTTGACTGTGGGTTTCTCATAAATGGCTCTTACTATTTTGAGGTATGTTCCATCTATGCGTAGATGTTTGAGGGTTTTTATCAAGAAGGGGTGTTGGATTTTATCAAAAGTTTTTTCTGTGTCTAATGATATAATCATGTGGCTTTTGTTTTTACATCCGCTATGTATTTAATTACGTTTATGGTCTTGAGAGTGTTAAACCAGCCTTGCATCTCTGGGATGAAGCCTACTTGGTTATGGTGGATGATTTTTGAGATGTGTTGTTGGATCCAGTTTGCTAGACTCTTGTTAAGAATCTTGGCATCTATGTTCATCAAGGATATTGGCCTGTAGTTCTCTTTCTTTGTTGGATCTTTCCCTGGTTTGAGTATCAGTGTGATACTGATAGCTTCGTGAATGATTCTTTCAATGCACAGTTGAATTGAATTGCTAGTAATGTTTTGAGTATTTTTGCATGTATATTGATCAGGGATACCGGCCTGTAATTTTCTTGTAGGGTCCTTGTCTAATTTCTATATCAAGGTAATGTTAGACTACTGAAATGAGTTTGGAAGTATTCTCTCCTCTTCGAATTTTTGGGCCAGTTTAAGAAGAGCTAGAATTAATTCTTTACTAAATGTTTGGTAGAATTTAGCCTTGAAGCCATCATGTCCTGGGCTTTTCTTTGATGGGAGAATTTTGATAACTGATTCAGTCTTCTTACTTGCTAATGGCCTGCTAAGATTTTCTATTTCATTGTAATTCAGTCTTGGTAAGTCGTATGTATCTAGGAATTCATCCGTTTCTTCTATATTATCCAACTTGTTGGCATGCAATTGTTTATAGTAGTCCCTTGTTGTTCTCGGTATTTCTTTCTGCTTTTATTTTTATTTTTCCTTCTTGAATTGGGGTCTCACTCTGTTGCTCAAGTTGAAGTGCAGTGACATGACCATGACTCACTGCAGCCTCAGACTTCTGGGTTCAGTGAACCACCCACCTCAGCCTCCTGAGTCGCTGGGACTACAGCTGTATGCTACCATGCCTAACTAGTTTTTTATTTTATTTTTATTTTTGCAGGAATGAGGTATCACTATGTTTCCTAGGCTGGTATCGAACTCCCAGACTCAAGCAATTCTCCTGCTTTGGACTCCGGAAGTGCTAGAATTACTGGTGTGAGCCACAATGCCTAGCCATTCTTTGTATTTCAGTGGTATTAGTTGTAATGTCTTCTCTTCCATTTATGATTTTATTTATTTGAGTCTTCTTTTTTGCTTACTCTGGATAAAGTTTGGTCAATTTTGTTTATCTTAAAAATCAACTCTTCATTTTGTTGTTCTTTTTTATTGTTTTTGTAGCCTCTATTTTATTTACTTCTGCTCTGATTGTTGGTAATTCCTTTCTTTTACTAAGTTTGCACTCGTTTTGTTCTTCTCTTTCTAGTTCTTCATAGTATAGTGTTAGGCCGTTTATTTGAAATCTTATTTTTAAAAATAAGTGTTTATTATTATAATCTTCCCTCTTAGAGCTGTTTTTGCTGCATCCTATATGTTTTGGTATGTTATGTGTTCATTTTTGTTTGCCTGAAGATATTCTTTCTTTTGAATTTCTACTTTGGTCCATTTACCGTTTAAAAGCATGTTGGTTAATTTCTACATATTTGTGAATTTTTATCCCGCTATTTATTTTTAGTTTCACAACATTGGGATCAGAAAAGATATTTGATTTGATTTTAGTCTTAAAATTTTTAAAACTTATTTTGAGTTAAGTTTAGTTATATAACATTGTGATCAGAAGAGATATTTGCTATGGTTCCAATCTTAAAATGTTAAAAACTTATTTATATATGATTGAGAAGAATGTATTTTGCTGTTGTTGGATGGAATGTTCTCTATATGTCTTCTAGTTCCATTTTTTCTAAAGTATAGTTCAAGTCTAATATTTCTTTATTGATTTTCTATTTAGATGATCTGCCAATTGCTGAAAGTGGAGTATTAAAGTCCTTTACTCTTATTGTACTGCTGTTTCTCTTTTCAAGTTCATTAATATTTATTTGACATATTTATTCATCCAGTGTTGGGCGAACATAGATTTACCATTGTCATATCTTCTTGGTGAGCTCACCTTTTAATCATTAAATAATGATGTTCTTTGTCTCTTGTTGTGACAGTTTTGACTTAAAATTTCTTTTTCTGATATTTTTCTGCTTTCTTTTGGTTTTTATTTACATGAAATAGCTTATTCTAACCCTTCTCTTTCAGTCTTTGTATGTCTTTAAAGGTAATATGAGTCTCTTGTAGACAGCCTATAGTTGAGTCTTTTTAAAAAAAATCCATTCGGCCACTGTATGTCATTTGATGGGCAGTTTTAATTCATTTATACCAATTATTTATAGGCAAGAGTTTGCTATTGTCATTTTGCTAATTGTATTCTGGTTGTTTTGCAGATCCTTAGTTCCTTTCTTTCTTTCTTCTTGTCTTCTTTTGTGGTTTGATTATTTTCTGTAGTGGTATGTTTTCATTCCTTTATCTTTGTTTTGTGTGTGTTAACTACAGGTTTTTGCTTATGACAAGTGATTACTATGAGTATTACATAAAATCTTATAGTTTTCTTTTAAATTTTTAAATTTCTAATTTTAAAGATGTGGGGTGCAATTCAGGGTCAGGCATACAAATATTCATTATGCAGGTGTCCTTGTTAATAAGGTATGCCCCCTCAGCAGTTTCCCATTACTGCCACTCCATTCCCATTTCCACCCTCCCCTAGCAGTTTCCCACTGCTACCAATACCTTTTTAAAAGTATTACCGCTGGGCTCGGTGGCTCAGCCTGTCATCCCGCGCCTTTGGGAGGCTGAGGTGAGTGGATTGCCTGAGCCCGTGGGTTCGAGACCCGCCTGGGCAACTTGGCGAGATCTCATCTCTACAATAAATCAAAAAAAGTAGCCGGGCATGGTAGCGCGCACCTGTACTTCCAGCTACTTGGAAGGCTGAGGCGGAAGGATCGCTGGAGCCCAGCAGGTCGAGGCTGCAGTGGCCAGGAGTAGCCATTGCACTCCAGTCTGGGTGGCAGAGTGAGACTCCGACTCAAAAAAAAAAAAGTATTACAATTACAGTAGTTGCTCCAGGTCTGCTTATGAGTGAGAACGTGTGACACTCAGTTCTTTGTTACTGTAATAGATCACTCAGTATTATAGCCTATAAGTCCATTCAAGTTGCTATGAGGTTCATAATTTTGTCCTTCTTTATGGCTGCATAATATTCCATTGTGTGTATGTACCACATTTAAAAAAATCCAGTTCTCTTTCAACAGGCAGCATGGTTGGTTCCATGTTTTTGCTATTGTGAATAATGCTGCAATAATCATGCATGTGCGGGTATGTTTTACACAGAGTGCTTTGAGTTCCTCCAGGTATATTCCCAGCAGGGGAATTGCAGGATCATATGGGAGGTCAATTTAGAGATCTTTTAGGAATTGCCACACCGTTTTCCACAGAGGCTGTAGAAACTCCCACCAACAATGTAGACGTGTTCTCTTTTCCCTGCATCTTCTCCAGCATCTGTTGTTTTTTGAGTTATTGATGATCCAATTCCTTTCTTAGAGTATTATGATAATTGTTCAAAGTCCACTTATAAGAGAGAACATGTGGTACTCAACTCTTTGTTTCTGTGATAGATCACTCAGTATTATAGGCTCTAAGTTCACTCAAGTTGCTGCAAACTTCATAATTTTGACCTTTTTAGTGGCTGCATAATATTCCATCTTGTATATTGCCACATTTTAAAAATCCAGGCATCTTTTGATAGGCAGCATGGATGGTTTCATGTTTTTGCCATTGTGATTAATGCTGTAATAAACATATGTGTGCAGGTATCTTTTTCACATAGCGATTTGAGTTCCTTTGGGTATATTCCCAGTAGGGGAATTGCGGGGTCATATGGGAGGTTGATTTTTAGATTTTTTTTTGGAGTTGGAGTCTCACTCTGTCACCCAGGCTGGAGTGCAGTGGCACGTTCTGCTCACTGCAATCTCGACCTGCTGGGTTCAGACGATCCTTCCACCCCAGCCTTCCAAGTAGTTGGAACTACAGGCATGTGCCACTATGCCCAGCTACATTTTTTGATTTATTGCAGAGATGGGGTCTTGTCAATTGCCTAGGCTGGTCTCGAACCTGTGGGCTCAGGCAATCCCCTCACCTTGGCCTCCCAAAGTGCTGGATTATAGGCGTGAGCCATTGTGCCTGGCCAATTTTTAGATCTTTTAGGTATCGCCACACTGTTTTCCACAGAGGCTATACTAGTTTACACTCCCAGCAACAGTGTAGAAGCGTTCTCTTTCCCCTGCATCCTCTCCAGCATCTGTTGTTTTTTGAGTTATTGATGGTAGCCCTCCTTGCTGGAGTTAGGTGGTATCTCAGTGTGGTTTTAATTTGCATTTTTTTGATGATTAGTGAGACTGAGCATTTTTTCATGTATCTGTTGGCTGCTCGTCTGTCTTCTTTTAAGAAGTGTCTATTCATTTATTTTGCCCACTTTTTAATAGGGGTGTTTTTTTTTCTTTTCAGCATATTTGAGTCCCTTGTAGATCCTAGATGTTAGGCCTTTGTCGGATATACAGTTGGAAAATATATTTCCCAGTCTGTGGGCTGTCTCCTTGCTCTCTTGATGGTTTATTTTGCTTTGCAGAAGCTTTCTAGTTTGATGAAGTACCACTTGTCTATCTTATCTCTTATGTCAGGGGCACTTGGGGTTTTGATCAAGAATTGGTTGACAGCTCCAATTTCCATAAGGGTGTCTTCTCCTGCATTTTCTATGTTTCTTATAGTTTGAGGTTTTATGTTTAGGTCTTTGATTCATCTAGAGTTGATTTTTGTGTATGGTGATAGGTAGGGGTCTTGTTTTAATCTTCTTCATGTGGTCACCAAGTTCTCCCAACACCACTTATCTTACAGTTTTACTAGTATATTTTAATCTGATAACAACTTACCTTTGATTGCATGCAAAAGCTGTGCACTTTTAATTCCCCTCCTGTGTTTTGTTTTTGATATCACAGTTTGCAACTTTTTGTATTGGATATCATTAGCAAATTGTTTTGACTATAGTTAATTTTAGTATATTTTTCTCTTGACTCTTATATTAGAACTATAAGTGACATGTGCCACCGTTATGAGAGTATTCCGAATTTGACTATAAATTTACCTTTACCAGTGAGTGTTATACTTGTGTATATTTTTCATGTTGCCTATTAGTGGCCTTATTTTCAGCTTAAATAATTCACTTTAGCATTTTTAGCTAGCCAGGTGAAAAGTGCCTCATATTTGGTGAGTCTGAGAAAGTCTTTATCTCTCTCTATTTTCTGAAGGACAGTTTTGCTGGGTAAATTTGTGGTTGCAGTTTCTTCTTTCAGCACTCTGAGTATATTAGAGCACTTTTTCCTGCTCTGTAATATTTCTGCTGAGAAATCTGCTGGTAGCCTTTTTCATGTTCCCTTGTATGTAATATGTTTCTTTTCTTATGTTGTTTCCAAAAATCTCTCTTTTTCTTTGATATTTGAAGATTTGATTACAATATGTCTTGATAAAGTATAATTTTGTTAAATGTTATTGGAGAACTTTGAACTTCATGTATCTGAATACTTATGTATTTCCCAAGATTTAGGTATTTTCCAGGCATTATTTCTTTAAATAAGTTTTCTATTCCTTTCTTTTGGATCCCCTAGAATGTAAATGTCAGGTCTTTTGATGATGTCCCATAAATCCTATAGGCTTTTTTAAATTCTTTCTTTTTTCTTCTCTGACTAGATAATTTCAAAAAAATCTGTCTTCGATTTTGTTTATTCTTTCTTCTGCTTGGTTGAGTCTACCTCTGATGTTCTCTATTGCATTTTGTAGTTCAGTCATTGTATTCTGCATCTCCAAAATTTGGGTTTGTTTTTAAAATTACAAAAGAAAATTTCTTGAACTTCTTATTTTGTTCTTGCATGAGTTCATTAAATTTTTAATCTGTGTTTTCTTGTAGCTTTATGAGGTTTGTAAGAAAAATTATTTTGAATTTTTCTCAGGAAATTTGTGGATCTCTAGTTCAGGTTATTAGAAGTTTATTGTGTTTATTTAGTCATGTCCTATTTTCTTGTTTTTTTTCCCCCATGATCCTTACAGCTTTATCTACACATTTGGAGATGCAGTCATCTCTTCCACACTTTATGGACTGGCTTCGGTCCTTAAAGATCTTCATCTGTGTAAGCAGGGAGCACACTGGAGTGTTCTATAACATTGAATCTAGAGGTGTGGGACAACAAGGTCAGAAGCATGCAGTGGCTCCAGTTCTTGGGGTGGGGCGTGGGGTGATTTTTCTCTTCAGGCAACTAAGGTATGTGACATTGACAACTGCATGGTCCTTGGTAGCTAGAACTGCAGGACACTTGCAGTAGCTTTGAGAGGATGTTGTAGTCCTCTCTGGTGCTTCTGAGTCTAGCA
This sequence comes from Cephalopachus bancanus, assembly GCA_027257055.1. Lineage (NCBI taxonomy): Eukaryota > Metazoa > Chordata > Mammalia > Primates > Tarsiidae > Cephalopachus > Cephalopachus bancanus. Next base: position 3,542,431 of record JAPVLO010000140.1, read on the forward strand.
GTAAGGGACTGAGGTAGGCAGCAGTGGGGGCTGGGACTGGAAGTGTGTACATGCTTGGCTACAGTGGTTGGCTATAGGTACATATGTGATGACAGAGGGCTGGCTGAGGGCACATGCACAATGTGAGGACCAGGGTCATGGATGGAACTCAGGGCAGACTGAAAGTACATGTGTGGTGGTAGGAGCCAGTGGCATGCATGTACCTGGCTGTAGGAAACAAGGCTGGCAGTGTGTACGTGTGTGGTTGCAAGGGCAAGCTGTGGGCACATGCATAGGGGTGATTATAGGCAACAGGGATTGTGTGTGTGCACACAGTTGTGTGGACTTTTGCAGCTTTAGAGGCCAGCTGCTGGTGCAGGCTCTGGGAAATGGAGCTGACTGCATACCTGTGTGCAGCTGTGGGAGCTGGGGCTGGTGATGAGCATGTACACAGCTGCACAGGCCAGCTGCAGGCATTTGTGAGGTGGTGGGGACTGGCAATGGGAGTCAAGGCTAGCGCTTTGTGAACGTATCTTCAGGAATCAGGAATGTGACAAACATGCATATGGCTGCACAAGCCATATGTGGACAGATGCATGACTGTGAAAGCTCATGATAGGTGCTGATTTAATCAGTTAAAAGACATAGAGTGACTGAAGGGATAAAAACCAAAACTGAACTATATGCTGCCTACAAGACTCGCTTCACTTTTAAGGGCCCACATAAATTAAAAGTGAAGAAAGAGAAGATATTCCATGCAAGTGAAAACCAAAAGCAAGTAGGGTTAGCTACATTCATATCAGACAAAACATACTTTAATTTAAAATGTGCACAGCTGTGAGAACTAGAGTTTTTGGTGTGTATGTGTGTGACTGCAGGGGCCAGCTGCAGAAGTGGAGTTGGAGTCAGTTGCTTGGGCACACTCAGTTGTAGGAGTCAGGACTGGTGGCATGCACAAGTCTGGCTGCAGGCTCCGAAGCATGCACAAGGCTGGTGGTGAAAGCTGTTGAGGTGTACTGCACTTGTGCTACAAGTGGTTTCCTCAGCAGCAAAAGATACTGCTGGCTGGTGGTTTCCTCAGCAGCAAGAGATACTGGAGTTTTCTGAGCACAGGTCTCTGGAGTCTGTGATGGCAAACACAACCTACAAAAAAACAAAGCAAAACAAAACAAAACACAGAACCAGATGGCTTTCCCACGGATTCTATATTCTGCTTCTTGATATAATTGCACATCTCTTGTAGGCTCTGTTCTTTCTTTCTGAGTCTTCTTTACAGATCAAATTAATTCCATGTTCTGGTCTTCGAGTTCTGAGATTCTTTCTTCAGCTAGATTAATCCTGCTTTCCATACTTGTCATCTTGTTATTTATTTCCTGGATGAAATTTTTTATTGCAAAAATCTCTGTTACAAGTTCTTTCAGTGTTGCCTTTTGTCTTTCTTTAGTCTTATTCACTCTCTCCATCCATTCCCTAATCCTTGTCATATTCTGGGGCCATCCTTGGTGACTTCCATTGTTTGGGCTCCAAGGTCTGATTTTTCAGGAGTTTTGTCTTTGTTACACTTGAAATTACCTATGGTCTTCCTTTGGGTTTTCCTCATTTTTGACAGATCTCTTGTTTTTCTCTTTAGTTCTGCTATTCAGTGTCAGTGGGAAAGGCTTTCCCTTCTGATGTTTGCTCAGCCCTCTATTCCTCCCTGTTCCAGGCTCTTGATTTGTTCTATTTTGACATAAGACTGTGGGTGGGAAGCTTTGCTGTCTTTTGTAGTTTTGAAAGTTGAATAATATAGGGGATGGAATGCTAAGGTTCAGAAACGACTTGCAAATTACAATGCTCACTGACTGTGGTTTGTGTTCCCCGAGACCCATTCCCCACCATCACTCTATATGATGATGCAATGGGTATGTGTGTGCACACCCTGAGTCCGAGATACAGTGATAGCAATGAGGAGCACAGAGAAAAAAAAGAAGGAAATAAGATGGAAAACAATTTTTTAAAAAGAAAGAAAAAAACACAGAAAAATGAAAGCAGAAATCAGTGCAGAAAACAATTGAACATGCACACACACAGACATACACACACACCTAAAACAAACTGGAATAACAACAAAGTGAAACAAAACAAACAAACAGCAACAACAAACCAAACCAAGAAAACTAAACACACACATACACACCTAGTACAAAGTGAATGGAGAAGAAAAACAGAAAGACCAGAAAACAAATAAAACAACAACAAAAAAGGAATTCAGATAGAATCCTCCCACATATATTGACACACACCTTAAACTAAAAAAAATAAACAAAATAAAAACCCCCAGAAGAACAAAAGAGTAAAAGCAAACCAATAACAACAACAATATTGAAAGATGAACACTCAATCATTCACATACACACATAAACTGAAAACAACAAGCAAAAGAAGAAAGAAGAAAAGAAAAAAAGAAAGAAAAACATGGGTGGATGCAGCTCAAATCCTCACATACACATTCATGCACAAAGGAAAAATATTTTAAAAATAGATGAACTAACAAACAGGTAAAAAATTAAAAAAAATAAAAAATATTAAAAATATAAAAATAACCCCTTTCTTCTTATGATGGGTTCTGGATTGTTCCTCTAGTCTGGTCTCTCCTGTAGAGCTTCCACCTCTTTCACTCTCTGCCCAGTATCTGGAGCAGTGGAGGCGGGTGGGGCTGTAGTCCTCCTCTCCCACTCTTGCATGGTCAGGGAGATCTCCTCTGGTCGGAAGGAGTGGGATTGTCTTCCCCAGGTATGTCCTTGTGGGGAGGTCCCAGCCAGGCCTGTCCTGGAATGGAGTTCTCCTATTGCGTCTGATGCCCAGGCTCTGCCTGGGTTTGTCCCTCTCAGTTGTGGCCCAGCTGCGTGGGTCTGACGTTCAGAGGACTGCGGGGGGGGGTTGGGTCAGCCCTGGACTCATCACTGATCTCTTTGGAGTTCTTCCTCGTCCTTTTCTGGCCACACCTTTGTCCCACAGCTGGATCAGGGTAGGGGGTGGGGCATTTGGGACTCAGCACTCATCAGATCTCTCCAAAGTTTGTGCTCTCAGGATCTTCCCTCTTGGTCACAGTCAATCCCTGAAGAGTTGATCCGCCCATACCAGAGATTGGGTCTGTTGCTCCGTGGTGAGCAAGTGGGAGCACTGTCCTGCCCCACCTTCAAGATGGTGGCAGGGTGCCTCTCTTGCCCTCTTTAGCAGGACTCAGCCTCTGGACTCCCTCTGCCGCCCCTGCGGCCAGTGCCCTGCCAGGTGTGGAAGTGGTGAGGCAAAGCCTGGAGTCTCTCTTGCTGCAGTGGTAAGGCAGAGCCTGAGGTGGTAGCCTCTCCCCATTGCTTCTTCACAGAAAACCTTTGTCCAAAAAAAAAAATGGTGCTTGGCTTCTGCAACATGGGAGAGCAAGGGACCAAGCTTAGAAGCTGCAACACCAGCTGTTGTACCAGGGCCCTGGCCTCTTGCTCACGAGTTCCCACTTAGGCAGTCTCTCCCAACATTTTCTTTCCAGGAAGGGGTTTTTGAGAAAAAAATGGCACTCATCTTCTGTGTCCTTGGAATACCTAGGGTCCAAGCTGAGCTTAAAGTTACTTTTTAAATGCTGAACTTGTCTCTCAGTCTTCCTTGCACAGTTGCCATAGAGGTAACTATTCGAATCAACTACACACTATTATTTGAGGTAGGTGATCTCATGGGTCTTTTGAACCTAGATTGCCTTTTTATTTTTTTTAGCTCTTAGAGTGAGTCTTATTATCTTGTAATAAAGATTTTACTTTTACTTACTTGGGTTCTAAATTAAGTCAAGTTCTATATTTTAAGCAACTTTTCTATTGCCTTCAAGAGTGGAAGAAACATTGGAATATGTTTTCACTTTTGGATTTTGCTATCAAAGACCATTGCATTGCTTCTCTTTGAGTAGAAGATCACAGGCAATCTAGGTGACTATGTTTGAACTTTTTTTTTTTTTTTGAGTCACAATCTCATTCTCATTCCCAGACTGGTGCAGCAGCATGATCATGGCTCATGTACCCTCTACCTCCTGGGCTCAGACAGGCCTTCTGAATAGCTGGGACTACAGGTGTGCATCACCATGCCCAGCTAATTTTTTGGTATTCTGTAGGGATGAGGTCTTGCTATGTTGCCCAGGCTGGTCTTGAACTTCTAGGCTCAAGAAATTCTCTGGCATTTGACTCTCAGAGTCCTGGGATTATAAGTGTGAGCCACCATGCCTGGCTTTTGTATGAACTTTTTGTTTGTTTATACTTCTTTTTACTGAGGATCCTTTTGTCTCCTGGCATTTGGGACTTTCATCTCTTTGCTATAAAGCCACTAGATTTTGGTTTGGTTGTATGAATGATTTTTCTCAACTGTGAGGTTGACAAGGTATTTACACCATTTCCTGTGCCATTGAATATTTGACTTTCTGACTGTTGATAAAATGATCTTTGCTTTTTGTCTTGGTTTCAAGAAAATAAAACTAAACAAAACTCTCACTCACCTTATAAGCATGCAACAATGAAGAAATAGCCCCTGAGTCAAGAGATATCACAACCAGTAGAACTTCAAGTCTTTTGTATCTTTCTGGCTTTCTTCTTTTTTAACTTTTAATTTTTTTATTTTAAAGATGTGGGGTACAATTCAGGGTTAGCTATACAAATGTTCATCATGTAGGCACCCTTGTTGATGAGGTGTGCTACCCCTCCCCTGAAATATTCCCAGTACTTCCAGTCTTGCTGATTTTCATGTTCTGATACTTTTACTATGGAACACTGAGGACTTATTTATTTATTTATCTATGGATTTATTTATTTTAGAGTTGTGGGGTACACGTGATTACTTGTGACAAAACTAAATTGCGTGCAGGTGAAATCTGGGCTTCTAGTGAGCTCTGTCTTCCCTTGGTAGTGGGCATGGTAACCAGTGGGTGGCTGTGTGCCCCTTATGCCTCCTTCTTCTAGCAGTGCCCGGTGTTATTTGTTACCACCTTTGTACTCACATGTCCAATTTTTTTTGTTTTTTGTTTTTTTTGAGTTGGAGTCTCACTCCATCGCCCAGACTGGAGTGCAGTGGCCTCTCCTGACCACCGCAGCCTCGCCCTGCTGGGTCCAGTGATCCTTCCACCTCTGCCTTCCGAGTAGCTGGAACCACAGGCACGTGCTACCACGCCCGACTAATTTTTTGATTTATTGTAGAGATGAGGTCTTGCCAATTTGCCCAGGTGGGTCTTGAACCCGTGGGCTCAGGCAATCCACTCATCTCGGCCTCCCAGAGTGCGGGATTACAGGCTGAGCCACCGAACCCGGCTTAAAATTTTTTATTTTAAAGATGTGGGGCACAATTCAGGGTTAGGTACACAAATGTTCATTATGCGGATACCCTTGTTGATGAGGTGTACCCCCCTTTCCCAGGCAGATTCCCACTACCGCCAATCTTGCATCCCCACTCCCCTCCCGGCAGTTTCCCGCTACTGTCAATCCTCTTATTATTGTATTATGATAATTGTTTAAAGTCTGCTTATGAGTGAGAACATGTGATCCTCAGTTCTTTGTTTCTGTGAAAGATCACTCAGCATTATAGACTCTAATAAGTCCATCCAGGCCATAAATATTGGGCATGCTCATAAAGAAGAACATGATTCATGATTTTGTTCTTCTTTATGAGCATGCCCAATATTTATGGCCTGCTTATGAGTGAGAACTTGTGGTATTCAGTTTTTGTTTGCTTGCTTGTTTCTGTGACAGTTCACTTAGAATGATGGTCTCCAGCTGCGTTCATGTTGCTGCAAAGGGCACGACTTTATTGCTCTTTATGGCTGTGTAGTATTCCATTATGTATATTATATCAGACCGGATAAACCACTGATAGTTAGCAACTTAATCTAAGTGATTATCAATAAATGATTTGTTACTTCTCTTGTTAACCCAACACAGGCATGCGTTTAAAGGAAAGATGAAAAGAAGAACGGTTAATTGCGGTTGCGCCATTGGGATATCCTCACCCAACATCGAGGCTGTAAACCCTATTGTCGAGATGGGCTCTGTAATAGGATTGCACTGTTATCCCTAGGGTAACTTGTTTCGTTGCTCAAATAAGTTTGGGTCAGTAAATGATTTTTGCTTAGACTGGTAGGGTCTTGGGTATAACCATTCGGAGGATTCTTTATGCGCCGCGGTCACCCCAAGCGAAATTGACAACTCATGTCCAGTGGGGTGTTGGGTCTGTGGGTTGTTTAGTCTGGCTGAGTTGTTAAATCGAAGCTCCATAGGGTCTTCTCGTCTTATTAGGATATCTCCGCCTCTTCACGGAGATGTCACTTTCACTGATTAGAGGTAGGAGGCAGTAAAACCCTCGTGTGGCCATTCATACGAGTCCTTATTTAGAGCACAAGTGATTATGCTACCTTTGCACGGTCAGGATACCGCGGCCGTTTAATGCGTGTCACTGGGCAGGCAGTGCCCCTAATACTGGTTATGCTAGAGGTGATGTTTTTGGTAAACAGGCAGGGTTTGGCTTTGCCAAGTTCCTTCTACTTCTTTTAATCTTTCCTTTAAACGCATGCCTGTGTTGGGTTAACAATAGAAGTAATAAATCTTTTATTGATAATTACTTATATTAAGTTGTTAACTATCAGTGGTTTATCCGGTCTGATATAAGCTTGTGTGGGGAGAATAATTTCTTGTTACTTATATTAGCAGTATTGCTTTTATGGATTTATAGATTAGTCCGGTGTAATTATAGGAGTTGTGGTTGCCGGTTGGAATTAAGGTATGTTGAGTAGAGTTGAGCTGGAATGCTTTCTTAATGGGTGACTGCTTTTAAGTCAACTATGGAGAAGGGCAGAGTTACTCTCTAAGTAAGGTTGTTTCCTATTTCTAAAGAGCTGTCCCTCTTTAGAATAACATTTAAATTTACATGGGGATTATTTGGCTCTGTAGGTAAATTTAAAGTTGAACTGATATTCTATTCTGGACAACCAGCTATCACCAGGCTCGGTAGGCTTTTCACCGCTACTTGAAAATCTTCTCACTATTTTGCAACATAGATGAGTGTGCCCTTCTGGCTGTTGGCAAGTAGCTCGTCTGGGTTCGGGGTTTTTGGCTAAAGTTCTCTTTGTAAAATTGTTCTAGCTAATTCATTATGCGAAAGGTAAAAGTAGGGGTCTTTGTTTTTTTGTATTTTAAGGTGTCTTTCATCTTTCCCTTACGGTACTTTTATCTATAGCGTCTAAATAAATTTCTGTCTCCTGTACTTTTAGTTTAGGTAAATGTTTTGGTTTATAGACGTTTAATATGTTAGTTGATTTTAGTTTGGGCTAGGGTTAGTTCAAAGTGGTCTATTTACGAAATCTTCTGGGGGTATGCCGGGTGCTTTAGGTTTAAACTATACTTTGTCTATTCCAAGCACACTTTCCAGTATGCGTACCTTGTTACGACTTATCTCATCTTATGTATTATGATTTTTTTTACATAACTGCTGTGTAAGTTGCCTTTGAGGAGGGTGACGGGCGGTGTGTGCGTGCTTCATGGCCTTTTTCAGCCAAGCTCTCTATTCTTGGTTTACTACTAAATCCTTTAATTCTTATTTTCATAAGAATATCCGTAGTACTCTAAAATAGAGAGTGTAGCCTGTTGCTTTACACCTTATAGGTTACACCTTGACCTAACGTTTTTATGTTTATACTTGGGCTTACTTTAAGGCCTTCTGAGGGTTTGCTGAAGATGGAGGTATATAGACTGAGTTAGCAAGGGGTGGTAACGTTAATCGGGGTTTGTCGGTTATAGAACAGGCTCCTCTAGAGGGATGTGAAGCACCGCCAAGTCCTTTGAGTTTTAAGCTATTGCTTGTAGTCCTCTGGCGAATAAATTTGTTTATATTTGTTTATGTTTATGGCTAAGCATAGTGGGGTATCTAATCCCAGTTTGAGTCTTAGCTGCCGTGTCTCCAAAACATTAGCCACTTTCATGGATCATTTTAGGCTCGACTGTAGCTTTTTATGGCTTAGTCAGGGTTTAACTTTAGTTTAGGTATGTTTTAAACACACGTTATGCTGGATTTTATTAGTTTGGGTTAATTGTGTGACTGCGGTGGCTGGCACGAAATTTACCAACTCTGGTTTCCTAGTATAACTTAGTAGAACTTTCGTTTATTGCTTAAATTCTATTACTGCTGTGTCCTGTGGGGGTGTGGTTGAGCAAGACATTGTGAGAGCTACTTATTAGTGTTCTTGATGTCTGCTCCTTTTGGTTTAAGTTGGGACCTAGAGGGCGTTCTCACTGGAAGGCAGATACTTGCATGTATAATTTTACTAGAAACTAATAAAAAGGCTAGGACCAAACCTGTATGCTTATGGGGCCAGGACCCGTCTAGGCATTTTCAGTGCCTTGCTTTAATTGTAAGCTACATTAACTTATATTTTATTTGTTTAGCTAGAGTATTATGTCAGTATTGGTTATGATTAATAATATTAGGTGAGTGAAAGGGGTAGTATAGAAGGTTTACATTTTATTGTTTTGTAGATTTAAAGGTTTTTAATTGAGAATTTAATTGGAAGATGTTTTAGGGGTAAATTTTGGTTGGTTTAGTTTAGTGTTATTTGAAAAATATAGATTTGATTGTAGATTTCATTCTTTAATAGGGACATGGCTCTGTAATTTAATCAATAACAGATAAAGCGAAGAATATATTTTAGTTTATGTGAGTTTAGTTATATGAGCTAGTATAAGTCTCTTGTTTTTGGGGTTTGGCAGGAGGGTATTATTGCGTTAGTAATATTACAGTAACGGGGGTGGGGGGGTTTGCGTATAAAATCCTATAATATATTGCATTCTTTGCGTATGTGTATGCATACGCGTGTACACGTGGTGCATAATATGATTATGTCTTTCGAGCATGAATTAAATAGCAGCTTATGGATATGCGATGAGGGATTATAATACTCAATTTGGGCATGTCCACAATTGAACTGTCTACAACCAGGCCTCCTGGCCTTGCTGAGTTAAAACTCACCCCCTTAAAAATTAAAAAATACCAAATGCATTTAATTCTCCCGTGACTGGAAAAGAGGGTGTATGGCCAGCTACCATCGAGATGTCTTATTTAAGGCGAACGAGTGGGTGGTCTTAATTTTATGGCCCTGAAGTAAGAACCAGATGCCAGGTATAGTTTCACATTAGCTACCCCCAAGTTTTATGGGCCCGGAGTGAGAAGGGGGGTCTGAATTGTATGGGTTTGCTGGTTTCATGGAGGATGGTAATACCCGAGTATAATGGAAGGTGATAGTCGTGTGGAAGAGGATTAATTTAATCGTAATGGTGTATGTCTGATAACACATCTGATATTCCATCCAGTTACATGGATAAATAATACTTGTTGAATAGTCCTGTGTAGAATACTCTTTGGTTGATTGAGGTTTTCTAGTCGGAAAGAATTGACCTGCTTGTACATGCTTACATGCATGGGGAAGATAGGTTAATGCACGATTAAACATATACGTCTTATGTAAGATTATACATATATAGTACTAATACATATTCATGGGGAAAAACATGAAATGCACGATATACACATGGGTTGGTACAGTTTTATTAATACTGACATGTTATATAAGAATGATTGGGTTATATAAGTACGCAGGGAATAGTTTATGAAGAATTCCAGCTTTGGGGCTGGTGGTGGGGTGTAAACCTCTTCCTTGAGGTGAGGGTCCTAGGGAGGTTGTTTCCTTCATTTTTGGTTTACAAGACCAAGGTAATAGTTAACTACGAGGACTTATCATTTGAGCATTTTATTTTCGATTAGGTTGGTTAATGGTATAAGGATTAAAATAGTTAGGAAATATAGGATGGAGGCTACTTGGCTGATGGTGATGAATGGGTGTTCAACAGGTTGGCCTCCGATTCAAGTTAGTGTTAATAGGTCCGTCACTTGTATTCAGAATAAGCATTGGCTAAGTGGCCGAAAGATTATACTTCGTTGTTTGGATGTATGTAGTATTGGGATGATGGCGAGGATTAAGATGGATAATACTAGGGCTAGGACGCCTCCTAGTTTATTAGGGATGGACCGTAAGATTGCGTAAGCAAATAGAAAGTACCATTCTGGTTTAATATGGGGTGGGGTGTTAAGGGGGTTGGCTGGGGTGTAGTTGTCTGGGTCCCCTAATAGGTCTGGTGTGAAGAGGACTAGGGTTATAAGAAGTAACATAAGGGCTATTAATCCTAGGATGTCTTTAATTGTGAAGTAGGGGTGAAATGGAATTTTATCAGAGTCAGAGGAGATTCCTGATGGGTTGTTAGATCCGGTTTCATGGAGGAATAGGAGATGGATGATTACAAGGGCTGTTACTATGAAGGGCAGGATAAAGTGGAAGGCGAAGAATCGTGTGAGGGTAGCTTTGTCAACTGAACAGCCCCCTCAAATTCATTCGACTAAATCGGTGCCAATGTAGGGAATAGCTGATAGGAGGTTGGTAATGACGGTAGCGCCTCAAAATGATATCTGTCCTCATGGAAGGACATAGCCTATGAATGCTGTTGCTATTATGGTAAATAATAAGAGGATGCCAATATTTCATGTTTCTAGGAAGGTGTAGGAGCCGTAATATAAACCTCGGCCTACATGTATGAATAAGCAGATAAAGAATATAGAAGCCCCGTTTGCATGTATATATCGGATAATTCAACCGTAGTTTACGTCCCAACAGATGTGTGTTACAGAGGAAAATGCGGTTGTTGTGTCTGATGTATAGTGTATGGCTAGGAATAGTCCTGTGATGATTTGAATTCCTAGACAAACTCCTAAGCGGAAGCCGAAATTTCATCATGTGGAGATGTTGGAGGGTACGGGAAGATCAATGAATGAATGGTTAACAGTTTTTATAAGGGGATGAGTTTTGCGTAGGTTTGTCATTAAGTCCTTGTAGTTGAATAACAACGATGATTTTTCAGGTCATTAGTCATGGTTTAAGTCCATGTGGGAATTAATGACATGCTGTGTTTTTATTGAGTATAGTTTTTTAAATGGGTTTTATGGGATTTTCTTCAAAACCTCCTATTTATGGGGGCTTGGATTTAATTATTAGTGGTGGGGTGGGGTGCAGGATAATGTTGAGTTTTGGGGGAGCCTTTATTGGGTTGATGGTATTTTTAAGTTATTTAGGTGGTATATTAATTGTGTTTGGGTATACAACAGCGCTAGCTACAGAGGAGTAGCCAGAAGCTTGGGGGTTAAGTGTCTCTATTTGAGGGGTCTTGTTATTAGGGTTATTATTAGAGTTGTTTGTGGTTGTGTGGATGTTATATCATGAGGATATTGGGTTTAAGAATTTAGAGGACTGGATTGTTTTTGAGGGTGACTTTTAGTTTGTTTCGTGAAGATTCTGTGGGGGTGGCGGCTTTGTATGGCAGTGGCAGTTGATTAACAGGGGTTGCGGGCTGGTCTTTATTCATCACTATTTTTATTGTAATTGAAATTGCTTGAGGATTTTAGAGAATAAGGAATATCCCAAGTATAATGGTAATAAGGAAGGATATAAAGTAGAGTTTAATTAGACCTGACTGGTTGGAGGTGATTGTGGATGCGGATATATGGGTTTTGGCTGTGCTTTTTGGTATTGTTTTTTCTAATCAGAGGAGGTCTAGAAGTGAGGATGCTGTGTTTTGACTGGCATGGAGATTTATAAGAGGGTACAGGCGGTGAATTGTAATTGGAAAAACTCTAATAAATTAGAGAATAAGAGAGATTGAGCGGGGTGTTTTAGTTTGAGATAATATGTGAGGTTATTAAGCTCTATTGCTAGTGTAAATCCTAAAATGGTAACAATGAGTGCTGAGAATTTGAAGTATAAGGGTATGGTTATTTGTGGGGTTGTTATGGGAGGGACAGAATTTCAAATGAGAAATCCTGTGAAAATGCAACCTAGGGCTAGACGTTTAGTGGGGTTTATTAGGAGGGAATTGTTTTCGTTGATGCTTGTTAAAGCTGGGAAACGAGGTGGGGCTAGGAGTGCGAAAAAGATAATATGGGTACTGTACACGGCTGTTAGGGATGCAGCAAATAGTGTGATAGAGAGGGCTCAGGCGTTGGTGTATGAAATGTTGGCAGCTTCAATAATCAGGTCTTTGGAGTAAAAGCCCATAAGGAAAGGCATACCTGTGAGGGCAAGACTTCCAATGAGTAGTGAGGCGGAAGGGAAGGGTATAGTTGTAAGGAGACCTCCTCTTTTTCGAATATCTTGTTCATCGTTTAGGCTAAGAATGGTAGACCCAGAACATATAAAAAGGATGACTTTGAAGAAAGCGTGGGTGCAGAGATGCAGGAACGCGAGATGGGGTTGATTAATGCTGATAATTACTATTATAAGGCCTAATTGGCTAGACGTGGAGAATGCGGCAATTTTAAAATTTTATTTATTTTATTTTTTTGAGTTGGAGTCTCACTCTGTCGCCCAGACTGGAGTGCAGTGGCCGCTCCGGGCTACCGCAGCCTCGACCCTCTGGGCTCCGGCGATCCTTCCGCCTCAGCCTTTCACGTAGCTGGAACTACAGGCGCGCACTACCACGCCCGGCTGAGTTTTTGATTTATTGTAGAGATGAGGTCTCGCCTGCCCAGGCGGGTCTCGAACCCGCGGGCTCAGGCCATCCGCTCACCTCAGCCTCTCAAAGGCTCGGGATGACAGGCTGAGCCACCATGTCATTTTGTGTTAGGGCGCAGATTGCTGTAAATAGAGTAGTAATAGCTCCTAAGCATAGTGTGATGGTTTGGGTTGTTTCATTTATTTCTAAGAGGGGGTAAAATCGGATAAGTAAAAAAACTCCAGCTACAACTATAGTGCTTGAGTGGAGTAGGGCAGAAACGGGAGTTGGGTGGAGTCCAAATTGTGCAGATTTTCCTGTAGCTGCTAGAAGGAGACCTAGGAGAGGGAGGGTGCTGGAGTTTGGGTTAAGAGTAAATATTTGTTGGAATTCTCAGGAGTTGGAATAAATTAAGAACCATGCTATAGCTAAAAGCTGATGTCTCCAATACGGTTGTAGAGAATTGCTTGGAGGGCTGCTGTGTTTGCGTCTGTTCGTCCATATCATCGGCCAATGAGGAGAAAAGATATAATGCCGACGCCTTCTTATTCAATGAAAAGTTGAAACAGTTGTTGGCAGTAACTGGAATTAGTATGGTGATGAGAAATGGAAGTAAATATTTGAAGAAGCGGCTGATATTGGGGTCTGAATGTATATATCATATTGAGAACTCTATGATAGATCATGTAACGAAGAGTGCTACTAGTACAAAAATTATGGAGAAATATTCTATTTTGAAGCTTAGGGAGAATTTTATAGTTTGGATAGTTATTCAGTGTCAGTTAGAAATGACTATTTCTTGACCTATGTGTAAAAATATAGTTGTTGGAACTAAGCTTGTTATAAATGCACTAGGCGATAGAGTTTTTCACGTAGCTGGGGTGAGTGTAGTTGTCTTTTTTAGTTGTTGTTATAATAAAAGGGGTAATTAGAAGTGTAAGTGAGAGAAAGATGGAAGACGAAAATAAATTTATTACTGTTATTTGGAGTTGCACCAATTTTTCGGTTCCTAAGACCGACAGATCACTTCTATCCTTAAAAAGTAAGAAAGCCATACTGTTACGTATGGAGGCATGAATTAGCAGTTCTTGCGTACTTTCTTGGTAAATAAGAATTTTTAAGTTTCTATCATTAGATTCACAATCTAATGTTTCGTTTAAACTATATTTACAGTATATATATCACATTTTCTTTATCCAGTCCACTTATGTTGGGCAGCTGTAAGCTGCTCCCATGTTTTTGCTACTGTGAATCGTGCTGCAGTAAACATGTGTGCAGGCTTCCTTTTGGTAGGGCGATTTGTGTTCCTCTGGGTATATTCCCGGAAGTGGAATTGCTGGATTGTGTATGGTAGCTCAATTTTTGTTCTTTTAGAAACTCTCATGCTGCTCTTTAGAAAGATTGGACTGGTTTGCATTCCCACTAACTGTAGCCTCACCAACATCTGTTATTTTTTGAGTCTTTAATGAAAGTCTTTAAAAAAAAGTTTAAAGATGTAGGGTACACTTCAGAGTTAGGTATACAAATGTTGATTATGCAGGTGCCCTTGTTGATGAGGTGTGCCCCTCCCTCCTCTGACAGTTTTCCTCAACTGTTAATCCCAATGAAAGTCATTTTGACTGGCGTGAGGTGGTATCTCATTGTAGTTTTGATTTGCACTTCTCTAATGATTAGTGAAGTTGAACATTTTTTCATATGTTGGGTACTTGAATCTCTTCCTTTAAATAGTGTCTGTTCATGTCCTTTGCCCACTTTTTAATTTAAATTTTATTTTTAAAATGTAGAGTACAATTCAGGGTTAAGTATACAAATGGTCACTGTACAGGTAAAGTTTGGGCATCACTTGGTCCCCACTTCACCTGACTGGAGATCAGGTACACTTATTGATGAAGTATGCTATCCCTGCCTCTCCCCTGACAGTTTTCCACTACTGGCAATTTCTTTCTTATAGTGTTGTTATAAATGTTAAGGGTCCGCTTATGAGTGAGTACATGTAGTACTCAGACTTTGTTCTGTGATAGATTAAACCCGTCCGTGTTGCTGCAAAGCCCATAATCTTGTTTTTCTTTATGGTTGTGTAATGTACACCATGTATATGTGCCACGTTTTCTTTATCCAGTCTGCTTTTGATGGGCAGCATGGTTGGTTCCATGTTTTTGCTATTGTGAATAATGTTGCAATAAACATGCTTGTACAGGTATTCTTTTATAGAGTGATTTGAGTTCTTCCAGGTATATTCCCAGAAGAGGGACTCCTGGGTCATAAGGAAGGCCAACTTTTAGATTTTTTTTAGGAATCATCACACTGTTTTACACAGAGTCTGTACTAGTTTACACTCTCATCAACAGTGTAGAAGCCGTCCCTTTTCCCCATAACCTCTCGAGTATCTGTTTTTTGTTATTGATATGCTCATTCTGACCGTAGTTTTAATTTGCACTTCTCTGATAATTAGTAAAGTTGAGCAGTTTTTCATGTGTCTGTTGGCTGCCTGCATATCTTCTTCTGAGAAGTGTCTATTCATGTCTTTTGTACACTTTTTAATTAGACTTTTTTTCTTTTCAGTATGTTTGAGTTCGTTGTAGGTCCTAGATATTAGGTCTTTGTCAGATAAACAGTTGGCAAATATTTTTTCCTGGTCTGTGGGATATCTCCCCACTCTCTTGATGATTTTTTTGGCTTTGCAGAAGCTTTTCAGTTTGAAAGTCTCCCACTTGTTTATCTTATCTCTTATGACATGGGCATTTGTGGTTTTGAGCAGGAATTGGTTGCCAGTTCCAATTTCCATAGGGTGTCTCCTGCATTTTCTAAGGTTCTTATAGTTTGAGGTTCTACACTTAGGTCTTAGATGCATTTAGAATTGATTTTTGTGTACAGTGATATGTAGGGGTCCTGTTTTAATCTTCTTCACGTGGTCAGCCAGTTTTTCCAGAACCATTTACCGAATAAGTTCTCCTCTCCCCAATGGTTGTTAGTGGAGGCTTTGTCAAAGATGAGTTGGTTGAGAAATTGAGGTTTTGCTTCCTGAATCTCTATCCTATTCCATTTGGCTATATGACTGTTCTTGTACCAAATCTGGCTGTTTTGAACACTGTAGCCTTATAATGAAATTTAAAGTCTGAAAGTGATATGTTCTGCTCTGTTTCTTTTGCTGAGGATTGTTTTGGCTATTTGTGGTTATTTATAATTCCGTATGAATTTCTGTA
This sequence comes from Cephalopachus bancanus, assembly GCA_027257055.1. NCBI lineage: Eukaryota > Metazoa > Chordata > Mammalia > Primates > Tarsiidae > Cephalopachus > Cephalopachus bancanus. Next base: position 3,558,197 of record JAPVLO010000140.1, read on the forward strand.
TTGCTTTCTCCAGGTCTGAGAAGAATGATGCTGGCAATTTAATGGGTGTTGCGTTAAGTCTGTAGATGGCATTGGGTGGGATGGACATCTTAAGCAATGTTGCTTCTTCCAATCCATGAGCATGAAATATTTTTCCATTTGTTTGTGTCATCTTTGATTTCTTTGAGCAATGTTTTGTAGTTTTTGTTGTAAAGTTCTTTCACTTCTCTGGTTAGGAAGACGCCAGGCTCCAGGTGCTGAGAGCAGCTGACCTCTGCTGCCTCCTCCTGGGAGACCCCCCAAAATGGTTGATGATCCTACATGACCACAGGCTCCACTTCAGGACAGTGGTGGGTTGCAGGCACTTCTGGAGGGGAGTCCTGGGTACCTGATCCCGAGTCTCCCCTCAGGCAGACTATACCTAGCTACAGGAGAGGGGTCAGAGATCTGGGCTCCTTGCTACCTCTTTTACACACTTTCAATCCATCACTCTGTTTTCAGATACATTGCTCCACAACTTTCACACGTATCTGATTCCTTCCATCCCTGCACCTTGCTTGTGTGCCTTATGTTTGAATTAGACATTAGACGCTTCGGCACTCACCTACTGATGCGGACTCTGTGGACACAAGCCTTCGCAGGGAATTTCATGCTCCCACTGGTTCCGTAGCCATCTTGTTTGGCGCCTCTTTGCCCACTTTTTAATGTTTTCTTTCCTATTAATTTGTTTGCATTCCTTATAGATCCTGGATGTTAGGTCTTTGTCAGATGTGTAGCTTGCAAATATATTTTTCCCATTTTTGGCCACTTAGTGTTTCATAAGAGAGTGGAAAATATGCTCAGTTTCAGAGTTCATGAGTTAAAGATGGTCATTGACCTGCCTGCCATGGTTAAAATGATTTTATCCTTTTAAAATTGAAACTAAAAGAATCTGTCTTTTGTTTTTTGAGTCAGAGTTTCACTCTGTTGCCCAGACTGGAGTGCAGTAGCATGCTCACGTCCAATACAGCCTCAACCTGTTTGGCTCAGGCAATCCTTCCACCTCAGCCTTCCAAGTAGCTGGAACTACAGGTGTGTGCCACCACACCTGGCTAATTTTTATGATTTATTGTAGAGACAAGGTCTTGCCAAGTTTCCCAGGCTGGTCTTGAACCTGTGAGTTCAGGCAATTCTCTCACTTCAGCCTCCCAAAGTGCTTGGATTATAGACGTGAACCACTACGTCTGGCTGTTTTATTTTTTTCATAAACTATGACTGTTGGCTAAAAATCATCTGAACAATTAAAAGACTTATTACTTTTTTGAATGAGAGAATCCTGCATTTTAAATGATCTACACTGGAAGCCAGAAGTTGTCTATAGGGTGAGAGCTTGGTTTGTGTCGGAGAGTTTTTGAACTGTGTGAAAGTATCTGAAAATCCATGACAATTTCAAAGGTAAAGCAGAGCGGTGGATCCATAGTGTTTTCTCTTGACCTTGGTTGAAGTTGTAAAACTGAGGCTGCCACATGTCTATAAGAGAGAAAAATAGTAGCTTTTTCTTTCTTCATACAAAATGATAAGTCCTTTTAAAGTGTCTGTTCATAACTATAACCCTTTTGCATCTATGTCTAGCAACTTTTTGTAAAAATGTTTGGGGATTAGTTGGTCATAAGAATTTATCATTTGTGCACAAATGTCTAAAATGTCTAATGTCTATTCAAACATAAGGCATTCAAGAAAGGTGCAGGGATGGAAAGAATCTGATACGTGTGAAAGTTGTGGAGCAATGTATCTGAAAACAGAGTGATGGATTGAAAGTGTTAAAAGAGGCTTCTAGGAGCCCAGAGCCCTGTCCCCTCCCCTGCAGCTGCATAAAGGCTTTTCCACATCTGCCAGAAGATTGGAGAATTGTGTCTGGAGAAATTGAATTCTAGGGATGCTCAGGCACAGATGAAGGTGGGATGACAAGCCTTGAAAAAATATTTTGATAAAGTTAGTAGAGAATGTGTATAATAATTGTGTTGAAATCATTGAAACTATTTTTGTATGGCTTGGAAAAGAGCAAACTGATTTTTTAGTGCTTTCCTGGTTTGAAAAATGAATCTAAAGTGTATTGGAAGAAGTGGTGGTAAAATATGAACAATCTTTTCTGACTTGTCTGGAGTTTTCTTCTCAACACAGTAATCTAAAGGGCTATACATTTGTCTTGTTCTCTCTTTGCTCTCTAGAAAATGGAACATTTCATAAAAATGCACCAAAGTTATAGAAAACATCATATTTTCTCTGTTCTTTATGATTGAAATGATGATTATTGGCTGTTAGATTCCTTGGCCAATCCTCTAATTTTCTCATTTTTTTCTTCCTTATTTTCTTTTTCTAGTTTCTGGGATATTTTTCTCAACTTTATTTTCCAAGCTTTCTTTGAATTCCTCATTTCTTAGATTGTATTTTTAATTACCAAGAACTTTTTTTTGTTCTCTGATGGTTGTTTTTCAGTCTCCTGTTTTTATTTAAGTGCTAAAAAATCCTCTGCTCTCTTTTGAGGATGTTGTGAGACTCCAACTCAAAAAAAAAAAATTTATATTTTAAAGACTCCTTGGCTACTTGCTCCGTTCTTTGGATTTTCTTCCTTTTGAAAACTTTTCCTACATGTTCATTTTGATCACTGTCTTTCATGAGTGAGTGATTTTTTAAAGATAGGAGCAATAAAAAACCAGACTGGTAACTATACTTGGATGAAGGATGGAAACTGGTAAACTTTGTCCTAGGAAGTTCTGGTTGAGCCTTTTTGTTTGGCAGCCACCAATTCTCAGTATCTTTAGGTATATTCTCTAGAGTTGATACATTTCTTTAGAGAGGACTCCATTTATCTGACAAAAGAGTCTATGTCTGCTTGATGGTTCCTGCTAGCAGGGTGGGGACTAGGGCTTGAGTTTTTTTTTTTTTAAGTGAACACCCTTGTTTTTATCAGGGCATCTCACACCCAACTTTATCTGTGTTTGAGCCCAGCATCCTTTGAATTCAGTTTTCCAGATAGTAATCCTTGAGTCTTCCAGCAAGGTATGGGAGGACTTTTACCTAGTGGAGACCTAGTGCTCTGCTGCTTTCAGAGGTATCTGGCACCTTCATCCATGAAGTGTTATACCAGGGTTTGCAAACTGGTCTGCCACCTAAATCACAGTTTGCCTTCCCTTTCAATCTCTGCTTGTTATTTTATTTTATTTTATTTTGTTTTATTTTTGAGTAAGGGTCTTACTCTGTCACCCAAGTTGGAGTGCAGTGGCATGCTCACGGCCACCCCAGAGTCAACCTGCTGGGCTCCAGCGATCCTTCTGCCTCAGTCTTCCAGATAGCCAGGAGTATAGGCATGTGCTACCAAACCTGGCTAAGTTTTGATTTACTGTAGAGACGAGGTTTCGCCAAGTTGCCGGGGCTGATAACCCATGGCTCAGGAAATCCACTCGCCTAGGCTTCCCAAAGTGTTGGGATTACAAACTGAGCCACCGAGCCTGGCCTGCCAGTTTTTAGAAATAAAGCTTTTTTGGAACACAGCCATGCTCATAGATATGTGTTGTCTCTGGCTGCAGTTGGATAGTTGCGACAGAGATACTATAACATGCAAAGCTTAAAATATTTACTATCTGGACTGTTACATAGAAAACTTGCTGACTCCTGTTTTACACCACAACATGGATCAACCTGCTTCTGGAATTCTCTTTCTGTTTTGAATTTCATTGCTTTCTGGTTTGCTAAATCAGTTACTGTCTGCACATCTGTTTTCTAGGGTTCAAAATTTTATTATTGTTTAATTCTCTGTCAATCTTTTTGCCTTTGTTGGTTTATACCTTTTCTTTCCCTTAGTGTAATTTTAGTATAGAGTTTCAGGAGATTGTAGAGGCATGCCCTTGAAACCACTCCCATGTTCAACCAGAGCTCTGGTGTAGGAGTTACCAATGCCACTAGAGATGGAAGAATTTAATTGCTCAAGGTTATGGAACAGACCTGGGATATAAGTCGAGGTCTCTGAGTCCCCATAAATTCCACAAGGGCAGTGACTTTGTTTTATTCACTGCTATATCTTTAGAACCCAAACTGACATTTAGGATGTACTGGATAAATATATCTTTTAGTTTTGCTACTAAGTTCATGTTTGTAACTGTTTAGCTCCATTGTCTTCAAGAAATGTTGATCTTCTCAGGGGTTCTTATTTCAGTCTCAAAACTGTTTATATTATAAATTAAGAACCATGTAGGCCTGGGTTTGTCATGTAACATTAGAGCAGAGGCCACAACTCTTCGATTTTTAGTACCCTTGAATTTTGTTCTTACCTTACTCAGTGTGGCAGGGAAAACCATACGAGGTATGGTGTCTGAAATCTCATTGAAAAGTATAAAGTGTGAAGTGTAAGATTCTATTGTTGCAGTTTATAATACTAAATACCACCAACTGTATAATATTAAATAAATATCAAATAATAATAAGTATACTGTAATATGGGTTCCTTCCTTCTTAAAATACTTTCTTGACTTAGTTCCAGGATACATTCCTCTTGGTCTCCACCTATATCACAGCTTGCTCTCAATCTCCTTAGCTGGGTTTTTCTGTTTATTCTCATCTCTAAATGTTGGAGGGACACGGGACAAATCCTCAGGACTCTTCTATTCTCTCTTTATATCCTCTCCTTTGGTGGTCTCATTCAATTCCATGGTTTTAAATATTGCCAGTGTGTATTAATTACTCACACATTTTTATCCCCTTAATCTTTCCTCTGATCTCTATAAATCCTTGTACAATAAATCCACCTGGATAATTGATAGGCACCTCAAACCTAACATGCCACTTTATTCTAGTATCTCTCAGCCCTGGCAGTATGATACTGTGATCTGGATAGTTCCTTGTTGCAGGGGACTATTCTGTGCATTGCAGGATGTTTAGAGCATTCTTGGTCTCCATCTACCATATGCCAGTCACACCTCCAAGTTGTGACAATGACAAGTGTTTCCAGACATGATTAAATCTCCCTTCATGGGCAAAATCATTCCTGATTTAGGACCAGTGCTAGTGCTTTCTTCTCTCTCCCAACATATTCTGCACCTCTTCAGTTTTCTCCACCTGGAGGAAAAGGCACCAGTATCCATCCGGAAACCTAGAACTCGTCCTTTATTCTTTTCTTTATCTTGTTTCCGAAATCTAGCACAGCAGTGAGTCTCAGTAAGATTTATCTCAGAAATCCATTCTAAATCCTAAAACTCTCACCTCACCACTACTCTCACCAGCATCAGTCAGATTTGGCTACAATAATGAAGTGTAACCAATGGCCCCCAAATATTCATGGGTTACAATTAAGAGTTTTTTTCCCTCACTCACCAATCTATGGGTGACTTTCAAGTATGCCCCATCTGTCTCCTATTCATGGACTTACGGCCAAAAGAACAGAGGCTGGTTGGGGCATGCTTCTCTCTGTTCTCAGAGAATAGGAACACATGTGGGCAAGCAGAAACAGGCAAGGCTTCTTAACACCTCTGCTCAGAACTGGCACTCTGGCTTCTGTCCACCTCCCATTGACCAAAAACTACAAGTCAGTAGGTCAGTGAAGTACACTTCACCAACAAGAAGTCACAGCAAAGGCTGAGTAAGAAGAAAAAGTTGTGAACGTGTAATACTATGTACAACCTCACCCTGATTCTAGGGTTTATCATCTCTGACATGAATGATGTCAACAGCCTTCTAAATAGTCTTACCAATTCTAGTCAAGCTCCTAATCCAGCAGCTGAAGTAATTTTTCAGAAATATAGGTCAGATTCCATCATGCTTCAACTAAAAATTCTCCAGTGGCTCTCATCACACTGGCAATGAAAAATAATCTCCTTTGTTTGTAAATGGCAAAAACAAAGGGCAAAAATTGTATATGGTATGCTACCTTATGTGTGAAAAATAAGGGAAAATAAAAAATATGCACACATTTGCTTTTTTAAATGAAAAGAAACATCAGAAGTATCGATCACAAAATAATGATGTTGGCTATCTATATGGAATAGTTAGGGAGAGGGGACCGAGTGGAAAGGATTGGTGATAGAGTAGCACATTTCTGGGTACATTTTAAAAATTTTAATTCTGTGGACATCATATCACCGCTTCTTGGGTGTTATGGTGGTTTGGGGAAAGTAGGGAGAGACATGCAAACAAATCCTCAGCTCTTTTTAATAGATTTGATTTTCATGTTGGTATGATAAAGCAATTCTGAAACTACTCTTGACGTCTTTAGATCCGAACACACAAATAAATAAGCTGATATGGTTGGGAGCCAGGTTCTCAATGGAAGAAGAGACAGAGAAAACGCAATGGAGGAAGGCAAAGTCGACCTTTGTGTAGATGGCTTGGAATTGGAGACACTGGTGTGAACTCATGATTCTAAAAGAGTTACATATTGGTATATATGCTTGTATATACTCACAAATTTAAGTATGCATTTACAAATATGCAACATACAAAAGTGCACATGCATGTATTTTCTAGTCTTTTCTATTGAAAAGTCCAGAAGAAAAGATATCCCAGTAGCTCTAAGGTCATTCACTGTTAAAAGAAACCAGGGCTCCTTGGAGAAGTTGCTGCTTCTAGGGATGTGGCAGGGAAGGTAACACATGATTCTAGAATGCTTCATTTTGTTGGGTTACTGTGGGGTCCAGTATGGTAGCCACTAGCCTCCCATAGCTATTTATAATCGCAATTATTAAAACGGAGTAAAATTAACAAGTTAGTTTTTCAGTTGCAGTAGTTACATTTCAAATGCTCAATAGCTATACACGGCTAGTGGCTAAAGTACTAAGACAACACAGATCTGGAACATTTCCATCATTACAGAAAGTTCTAATGGACACCATTATGTGGGAAAATACAAAGGAATGCTCCAAGAAATAATAACCACAATGACACGTAAACTAACTAAAGAGGCTCCTGCTGACCAAGACCGGGAATATTTGAGCACTGAAATAATGAAAAACATTCAAATAATCAAAACATTATGAAATTAAAATCACACTGAGATACACCTAACTCCATTCAGGATGACGATCATTAATAACTCAAAAAACAACAGATGCCGGAGAGGATGTGGAGAAAAAGGAGCTCTTATGCATTGTTGGTGAGAGTGTAAATTGGTGCAGTCTCTGTGGAAAACAGTGTGGTGATTCCTAAAAAAATCTAAAAATTGGCCTTCCATATGATCTAGCAATCCCCCTTCTGGGAATATACCCAGAGGAACTCAGATCATTCTACGAAAAAGATACCTGTCCATGCATGTTTATCACAGCATTATTCACAATAGCAAAAACATGGAAACAACTCTGCTGTCCATCAAAAATGGACTGGATAAAGAAAATGTGGCACATATATATGATAGAATATTACACAGCCATAAAGAAGGACAAACATATGGACTGTGCAGCAACTTTGATAGATTTAGTGTCTATCATATTCAGTGATCTATCACAGAAACAAAGAACAGTATATGTTGTCATTCATAAGCAGACCCTGAACACTTTCGTTAATATTATAAGAAAGGGATTGGCAATAGCAGAATACTGCTGGGGTGGAGGTGAGGACACAACATCGATAAGGGTACCTGATCTCAAACCAGGTGAAGTGGGAACCAAAGGGAGGCCCAAACTTTACCTGTGTGATGACCACATATGTACCTAACCTTGAACTGTACCCCACATCTTTAAATAAAAAATAAAATAAATGATCTTTAAAAAAAACGAAGAAGATAACATTGAAGAAGTAGAAATCCATGATTTCATACTGATGACAAGAAACATGTATAAAAGGGAGAGAAGAGAGGACACTTGCTTACAGAATGCCAAGGACCAGTGGTAAATGTGGAAGGAATTCTGGAATTTGAAATAACCATTTTACAAACATCAAGCAAAGTCCTAGTAAATAATTCATAGTAAAATCATTAATGCATGCTAATCTAGAGGGAAATTTTAGTGAAGAAAGAGTGGGATTTTAGCATGATCTTCCCACAGATTGCTCATAGGTTATATTCAAAAAAATAATGTTACAGTAGAGAAATGAGATAACACCTTGACTGGGTGACCCAACTTAGCATTACCAGTGAGGGACAGATAGACAATGAGTTTCTCTAGACAGACTCCCCTGACAAGGACATATCACTCAGGTAATATTCTGGCTGGGTTCTTTTACCTAAACTTAATGACACGGGAACCATCAGACAAACCCCAAATTCATAATATTCTATTTGAGACGTGACAACAAAATGAAATATGCAATTTTTAGACAGGATTCTGAATAGAGGATAAAAGACGATAGTGGATATTTTCAGGCCAATTGATACAGTTAGATCACAGAAGGGAGATTTGGTAAAATTACTGTGATAATGTTAAGTTGACTGACATTGACTACTATAGATGGTTATGGAAGTGGCATTCCTATTCTTAGGAAATTATACTGAAGTATTGAATGAAAGCATGAACTTACTCTGAAATGGCTTAAAAATGTGTGTGTACACACACACATATATGCATATATATTGTACAAATATATATGTATATGTATTACATATGTAAATATTTGAGGGGAGACCCGAAACCCCAAAATTTATGTATTAAAAAATTGTGTATTTATTCTTTTTTCTTTTCGATTCGGGGGTACACATGTGTATTCGTGATGTGAACATACTGTATAGTGGTGGGGATTGAGTCTCAGGTGGCCCATTCCACGGATAGTGAACATTGTGCCCCGTAGGCAGTTTCTAAACCCTAAACTCCCTCCTGTCTCCCCCTACATTGGTGTCCCCAGTGTCTGTTGTTCTCATCTTTGTGACCATTTAGTTCCCACATATGAGTGAGCAAGTGTAGTGTTTGGTTTTCTGTTTCTGAGTCAATTCACATAGGATGATGATCTCTCTAGCTCCATCCATGTTGCTACAAAGGACATGAGTTCATTCTTTTTTTATGACTGTGCAGTTGCCTACGGTGTATGTATACCACATTTTAGATGTCCACTGATCAGCTGGTGGGCATTTAGGTTGATTCTACATCTTTGCAGTCGTGAATTGTGCTACGATGAACATGTAGGTGCAGGTGTCTTTTTCATGTAATGACCTCTGTTCCTTTGGGTAGATATCTAGCAGTGGGATTGCTGGAACAAAAGTTAGATCTACTTGTAGTTTTTTGAGAAATCTCCATACCGATTTGCACAGAGGTTGTACTAATTTACACTTCCACCAACAGTGTATAAGCGTTCTCTTTTCTCTGCATCCACGCCAGCATCTATTATATTTTCATTTTTTAAATAATGGCCATTCTGACCGGTGTAAGGAGGTATTTCACTGTGGTTTTAACTTGCATCTCCCTGTGGAGCATTTTTTCATATGTTTGTTTGGCCATTTGTATATCTTTTTTGGAAGGATGTCTGTTTGTGTCATTTGCCTACTTTTTAATGAGGCTATATTTTTTTTCTTGCTGATATGTTTGAGTTCTTTGTAGATTGTAGATCTAGATTTGTAGATTAGTCCTTTGTCAGATGAATAGTTTGTGAATATATTCTCCCATTCTGTAGGTTGCCTATTTGCTCTGTTTATTATTATTATTATTTGTTGTTGTTGTTGTGCAGAAGCTTTTAAAATTAATTAACTCTCACCTATGTATTTTTATTTTAGAGGAATTTGCTTTTGGGGTTTTAGTTATAAATTATTTGCCTGGGATGATGCCCATAAGAGTTTTTTTCTAGGTTTTCTTCTAGAATTTTTATGGTTTCATGCCTGACATTTAAGTCTTTAATCCATCCTGAGTTAATTTTTGTATATGGGGAGAGATAGGGAGCAAGTTTCACTTTTTTCTGCATATAGCTATCCAACTTTTCCAGCACCATTTGCTGAATAGGGTGTCCTATTCAGAGCTACTGCTTTCTTATCACTAAGATTCAAGTCTGTCCAGATGCCATCTTCTCAGAGATGCTTTCTCAGAAACAATGTGTATTTCTTCTCTGCACTTATCACTGAAATTGTTCACTTTTAAACTGTGTATTTCTTCAAGTGAGTGCATGTTCCATGAGGACAGCAATTTTGATTTGTTTACTGCTGAATCTTGGGTACCTAGAACAAACCTTTATTGAATAGTCAGTCAATATTTGTTGAAGGAATACATGAATGACAAGGACTTTCTTTAATGTCCTTATACGCTGCACTTTATCATTCATGTTTCTAGCACTTGCTTATGACTCCTCCAGGGATTGGCCCTGAGTCCTCTTCACCCTAGCATTGACATTGAAGAGTTTACGCCTGGAATTAGATGTCCCGAGTTCTTGCTCTATCTTTCTTATTCACCTCTCCTTGCCTCTGGGCATGGTAGTGATCTCACAGGCTTTTTTTAAGTGAAAATTTAATGTGATAATGAATATAAAGTGCATATGTCAGTGCTTGGCACATATTAAACAGTTAGTAGATACTTGGTTTTTTTTTTTTTTTTTGAATTACAATCTCACTCTGCATCCCAGGCTGGAGTGCAGTGGCACACTCACGACCACCACAGCCTCGACCTGCAGGGATCAGGTGATCCTTCTGCCTCAGCCTTCCAAGTAGCTGGAACTACAGGCACATACCACCATGCCCGGCTAATCTTTTGATGTATTGTAGAGGCGAGGTCTTGTTATGTTGCCCAGGTTGGTCTTGAAGCTGTGGGCTCAGGCAATCCTCTCTCCCTCGCCTCCTAAAGTGCTGGGATTACAGGTGTGAGCCACCGCGGCAGACTGATATTGTAATTATTAATATATCTGCTTAGTACAAAGCCTGCCAATTCATAGGACTTTAATAAACATTGAATTGCCAATTGTAAGAATGCTATTCTCATTTCTTTTTTGTGTTTTATTTTGGAAAATACTTCCTAATTTTGGAGCTGGCATCTGGTTGCTGTCTTCGTTAGCAGAGAAACAGAAAAGTCAAATATTTAGAACATTTAGTATACTTAGGAGTTAAATTTTAAAAAATTTTTTGGGGTAATTTATTTTAAGATATTGTTTGCAAGATTCTAAACCTTAAATTCTTGTGTGTATTGTTCTGTTTACAATAGATACTTTCCAGAGTGATTTAAAAGAATAATTTTACTAAACTAGGCATTTAAGGGTGGCATTATCTTTTGTTTTCAAGTGAATTGCAACAGATACGTTGCTCAGTTGTTACTGTCTCTAATCTATTTTTTCTTTGCTTTCTTTGTTATAGTTTTAAATTGAAATCCCTATAAGAACTCGTTTTAAAGAGAAAAGAAAGAAAATTTTATTTATTTTTATAATTCAGACATATGTTTCAGTTTATTTCTACTGCTTTACATATCCATCAATTGAGATTTAAAATTTCTTTTGGAATGTCATTTCAATCTGTTAGAGTAATTTTTATTTTTTGTTCCAGAGTGCAAATAAGTTCAGATAGGCTTACTGGTGAAGCTATATATCTCTTCATATAATTAGAAATTTTATTTTGCTGTTTCTATTTTACTCATATGTATTTCTATAATTCTTATTCATAAATGTGGTCTTTATTTCCTTATGTGATCATCAATAATTCTTTAATTTATAATAAATTATTGGTATGCTTTTATTACTTTTTCTGCATTACTGATAATATTTTATTCCATTTGATCCTTTTAATTAATGCTGAAGTAAATTAAAGTTCAACGTTTTTAAAGATGGTCTATTTTTATTGCTGAATAATGAACGAAGCTTTAATATCCTGTTGCATTTCTTTCAATTATGCTACATATACTTATAACCTGCAAAGAACTGCTATAAAGTTGTTTAAAAAGAATTTATGATGAGAATCCATACCTATGAGATTATTCTAATATTTATTCAAAACCAAAAATCAAAACGTACGTATGGCAAAATAATTCACCCTCAGTATCCATTTTGGGATGTACTTATACAAATAGATCTAAAAAAATTTGTTTTTAGGTTCAGGAAGAACACGTGCAGGTTTGTTATATCCATGTATTGCATGATAGTGAAGTTTGGGCTTATCTTGAACTGTCACTCAAAGAGTGAACATGGTACCCTACAGGTAATTTTTTAACCCTTGCTCTCATCTCTCCCTCCCTCCCCTCTTTGGGACTCCCCAAGGCCTGTGTTTCCATCCTCATGTTCGTGTTTACCCAGGGTTTAGCTCCCACTTATAAGTGAGATCATGTGGAACTTGTTTTTCTGTTTCTGCAGTAATTTACATTAATGGCCTCCAGCTACGTCCATGTTGCTGCAAACAACATGATCTTGTTCTTTTTTTATGGCTGGATAATATTCTGTGGTGTATATATACCACATTTTCTTTATCCAGTTCACCATTGATGGACCCTAGATTGGTTCCATGTCTTCACTATTGTGAGTTGTGCTGCGATAGACATGCGTGCAAGTGCCTTTTTGACAGAATGATTTATGTTCCTCAGGGTATATACTCAGTAGTGAGATTGCTGAATTGTGGTAATTCTATTTTGTTTCTTTGAGAAATGTCCAAACTGCTTTCCATGGGGGCTGAACTAGTTTACATTCCCACCAACAGTACAGAAGCATTCACTTTGCTCTGTAGCTGTGTCTCCACCTGTTGTTTTTTTACTTTTTAATAATAGCCATCCTGACCAATGAGAGATGGTATCTCATTGTAGTTTTAATTTGCATTTCTCTGATGATTAGTGATGTTGAGCATTTTTCATAAGTTTGTTGGCTGCTTGTATGTTTTCTTTTGAGAAGTGTCTGCTCATGTTCTTCTGTCCATTTTCAATGTTTTTTTCTTGTCAATTTATTTAAATTCTTTCTGGATAATGGATATCAGGCCTTTGTCAGATGCATAGTCTGCAAATATTTTCTCCCATTTTTAGGTTGTCAATTTATTCTGTTGATAGTTTTTTTGTGTGTGTTTAGTTAAATTAGGTACCAGTTGTCAATTTCTGGTTTTGTTGGGCTTGCTTTTGAGGACTTAGTTATAAATTCATTGTCTAGGTCAATGTCCACAAGAGTTTTTCTTAGGTTTCTTCTATGATTTTGACAGTCTAAATTATGATTTAGATTTTTTAATCTAAAATGTTATTGTGCAGCCAAGGAAACCATCAAGAGAATAAAGAGACAGCACACAGAATGGGAAAAAATATTTACAAGCTGTGCATTCAACAAAGGCCTAATATCCAGGATCTACAAGGAACTCAAACGAATTGACAGGAAAAAATTAACTTCACAAGAAAGTGAGCAAAGGACATGAGCAGACACTTCTCAAAGGAAACCACTGTAGTAGCCAAAAAAATACGAAAACTGCCCAGCCTCACTAATCATCAGAGAAACGCAAATCAAAACTATAATGAGATACCACCTAATGCCAGTCAGGATGACTATCATTAATAAAAATAAGAAACAACAGGTGTTGGCAAGGCAGTGGAGAAAAGGGAACACTCCTACTCTGTTGGTAGAAATGCGAGCTAGTTCAACCTTTGTGGAAAGCAGTGTGATTTTTTTTTAAGAACCAAATTCGAGCTGCCGTGCAATCCAACAATCCCCCTTCTGGGAATATACCCACAGGAACATAAATGGCTCTACCAAAAAAGATACTTTCACAACAAATACATGGAACCAATCCAGATGCCCAATGACAGTGGACTGGATAAAGAAAATGTGCTATGTATTCTTTTTTTGTTTTATATTTTATTTTAAAGATGTGGGTTGCTACAATTCAGAATTAGGTGTAAATGTGAACATTATACAAGTAAAGTATGGTCCTCCTTTTGGTCCCCACTTTGCATGGTTTGAGATCAGTTACCCTTATTGATGTTGTGTCCTCACTGCCACTCCGGCAGTATCCTGCTATTGCCCATTCCTTTCTTATAGTATTATGGTAAATATTCAGGGTCCACTTATGAATGAGAACATGTGGTTCTCTGTTCCTTGTTTCTGTGATAGATCAATCAGTGTGATAGACTCTAAATCCATCCAAGTTGCTGCAAAGTTCATGTGTTTGTCCTTCTTTATGGTTGTGTAATATTCCACCGTGTATATGTACCACATTTTTTTTTTAATCCAGTCCGGTTTTGATGGGCAGCACAGTTGGTTCTATGTTTTTTTCTATTGTGAATAGAGCTGCAATAAACATGCATGTGCAGGTATCTTTTTTGTAGAATGATCGTATGCCTCTGGGTATGTTCCCAGTGGGCGGATTGCTGGGTCATATGGAAGATCATTTTCCAGTTATTTTAGGAATTGCCGTACTCTTTTCCATAGAGGTTGAGCTAGTTTGCATTCCCACCAGCAGTGCAGAAGCATTCCCTTTTCTCCACATCTTCTCTTGTATCTGCTGTTTTTGAGTTATTAATGATGGTCATCCTGACTGGAGTTAGGTGGTTTCTCAGTGTGATTTGGATTTGCATTTTCTGATGATTAGTAAGGCTGAGCACTTTTTCATGTATCTGTTGTCTGCTTGTGTATCTTCTTTTAAGGAGTCTATTCACATCTTTTGCCCACTTTTTAATGGGGCTATTTGTTTCTTTCCTTTCAGAATGTTTGAATTTCTTGTAGATCCAGAATGTTAGGCCTTTGTCAGATATGCAGTTGCGGAATATTTTTTCTCATTCTGTGGCCTGTCTCCCCGCTCTCTTGATGGTTTCTTTTGCTTTTCAGAAGCTTTTCGGTTTAACGAAATCCCACTTATCTATCTTATCTCTTATGGCATGGACATCTGAGGTTTTTATCAGAAATTGGTTGCCTACTCTGATTTCTGTAAGGGTGTCTCCTGTGTTTTCTAAGATTCTTACAGTTTGAGGCTTTATGTTTAGGTCTTTGATTCATTTAGAGTTGATTTTTGTGTATGGGGATAGGTAGGCGGGCTGTGTATTCTTGATGGAATATCACACAGCATAAGGAAGAACTAAATCATGTCCTTTGCAACAGCAAGGGTGCAGCTGGAGACCCATTCTAAGTGAACTATCACAGAAACAAAAAATCGAATACCGCATGTTCTCACTCATAAGTGGGACCTAAACACTGGGAATGTGAACACAAGAGTGGGAATAACAAGTTCTGGCTGCTGCTAAAGGAGGGAAGGAGAGAGAATAAAGAGAACACAATCATCCATTGGGTGCCATGTCCACTACCAGGGGGAGAGCGTACTCACTAGAAATCCAGACCTCACCTATACACAATTTACTTATGTAGCATGTACAATTTAATTATGTAGCTAATCCCCACATGTACCCCACAACTGTAAATTTTTTTTAAAAAGCGACTAATTTTTGAAGATGGATTTTGTATCTTGAAATTTTACTGAAGTTGTTTGTCGAGTCTAGAAATCTTCTAGTGGAATCTTTGGGGTCTTCCAGATATAGAAACATAAAATCTGTGAAGAGAGGTAACTTGACTTCACTTTTCCTATTTGGATGTCGTCTACTCCTTTCTCTTGCCTGATTACTCTTGGTGGACTTTCAGTACTGTGTTGAAGAGAAGTGGTGAGAGTGAACATCCTTGTATTTTTCCATTTTTTAGAGAAAAATTTTCCAACTTTCTCTTGTTCAGCATGATGTTCACTGCAGGTTTTTCATAGATGGCTTTTATTATTTTGAGATGTGTTTCTTCAATATCTAGTTGCTTGAGGGTTTTTATCATGAAGGAATGCTTTGTCAAAATTTTTATATGTCTATTGAAATGATCATATGCTTATGTGATGAATCACATTTATTGATTTGTGTATGTTGAAATATTCCTGCATCCTAGGACTGAAGCCCAGTTGATTATGGTGAATAATGTTTATGATGTGTTGCTGGATATTGGATGCATTTTGACTATTTAGTTGAGAATTTTGTGTCTATACTCAGGAGGGATGTTGGCCTGTAGTTTTATTTTTTTGTTGGGTCTTTGCCATATTTTAATATCAGAAGGACACTGATATTGTAGAATGAATGAGAGGAATCCCTTCTTTTTTTGGGAATAGTTTTAATAGGTTTGGTATCATCTCTTCTATAGAGTTCACTTGTGCATTCATCTGGTAAAAGGATTTTATTTTTTGATCGGTAGGTTATTTTACTACTGATTCAATTTTGTGACATGGTATTGGTCTGTTCAGAGCTTTAATCTCAATCTTGGGAGGTAGTGTATTTCCAGGAATTTATCCATTTCCTCTAGACCTTCTAGTTTAGGTGCATAGAGATGTTCATAGTAATCTCTGCGGCTCTTTTGTATTTCAGTGAGGTTAGTTGTATGTTATCTTTATCATTTTTGATCATGTTTATTTGAATCTTCTCTCTTTTTTCTTTGTTAATCTAATTAGTGGGTTATCAATCTTGCTTATTTTTATAAATAGCAACTTTACACCTCATTGATCCTTTGTATTTTTTTGGTCTTAATTTCATTTAGTTCTGTTCTGATTTTGGTTATCTCTTTTCTTCTGCTAGCTTTGTGTTTAGTTTTTTTCTTGTTTTTCTAGTTCATTTAGGTGTGATATTAGGTTGTTTACTTAATATATTGTTATCTTCTTGATGTGGTTGTTTAGCATTGTAAATTTTCTCTTAATATTGCTCTTGGGGAATCCCAGAAATTTTGAAATGTTGAATCTTTATTTTTATTTGTTTCAAAGAATTTTTAAATTTCTGGTTTATTTTTATTTATTTTTTTAGTCCAAAAGTTATAAAGGAGCAATACATTAGTTTCTATGTATTTGTGTGGTTTTGAGGATTCTTCTTGGTATTGTTTTCTATTTTTATTCTGCTGTGGCCCAAGAAAATGCTTGCTATGATTTTATTTTATTGAATTTATTGAGACTTGCTTTTATGGTTGGGCATAGGGTTGATATTAAAATATGTCCCATGTGCAGATGAGAGAAATGTATATTCTGTGTTTGTTGGGTGAAGTATTTTGTAGATATCTATTCAATGCAGTTGTCAAAGTGCTGAATTTAAGCCCAGAATTTCTTTGTTAGTTTTCTGCCCTGAGGATCTGTCTAATGCTGTCAGTGGGGTGTTGAATCTCCCCTTTGTTATTGTGTGGGTGTCTAAGTCTTCTCTTTTTTAAAAATTTTAATTTAAAGGTGTGGGGTACAATTCAAGGTTAGGTATACAGATGTTCATTATGCAGATACCTTTGTTGATGAGGTGTGCCCCTCCTTTCCCTGGCAGTTTGCCTCAACTGCCAATCCCACCCCTCCTCCCCTGGCAGTTTCCCACTACTGCCAATCCTTTTCTTATAGTATTATGATAATTGTTCAAGGTCCACTTATGAGTGAGAACATATGGTACTCTGTTCTTTGTTTCTGTGATAGATCACTGAGTATGAGTGACTCTAAATCCCTCCAAGTTGCTGCGAAGTCCATATATTTGTTCTTCTTTATGGCTGCATAATATTCCGTTGTATACACATACCACTTTTTAAAATTCAATCCAGCTTCGAGGGGCAATATGGTTGGTTTCATGTTTTTGCTATTGTGAATAGAGCTGCAACAAACATGCGTATGCAGGTATCTGTTTTGTAGAATGATTTGAGTTCCTCTGGATATATTCCCAATAGGAGAATTGCTGGGTCATATAGAAGGTCAATTTCCAGTTCTTTAAGAAATAGCCACACTGTCTTCCAAAGAAGTTATACTAATTTGCATTCCCACCAGCAGTGTAGAAGTGTTCCTTTGTCTCTGCATCCTCGCCAGCACCTGTTGTTGTTTGTTTTATTAATGATGGCCATTCTTACTGGGGCTAGGTGGTACCTCAGTGTAGTTTTGATTTGCATTTCTCTGATGATTAGTGAGATTGAGCACTTTTTCATATATCTATTGGATGCCTGCATATTTTCTTTTGAGAAGTGTCTCTTCATGTCTTTTGCCCACTTTTTAATGTTTTCTTTTTGGTGTATCTGAGTTCCTTGTAGATCCTAGATGTTAGGCCTTTGTCAAAAATATAGTTGGGAAATATTTTTTTCCCATTCTGTGGGCTGTCGCCCCGCTCTCTTGATGGTTTCTTTTGCTTTGCAGAAGTTCGTCAGTTTGATGAGGTCCTACTTGTCTATCTTATTTTTTATGGTATGGGCACTTAGGATTTTGAGCAGGAATTGGTTGCCAGTTCCAATTTCCATAAGGGTGTCTTCTGTGTTTTCTAAGATTTTTATAGTTTGGGGTTTGACGTTTAGGTCTTTGATCCATTTAGAGTTAATTTTTGTGTATGGTGATAGGTAGGGGTCCTGTTTCAATCTTCTGCATGTGATCAGCCAGTTTTCCCAGCACCATTTACTGAGTGGGTTCTCAGTTGCTGAGAACTGTTGGAGGCTTTGTCAAAGATGAGTTGGTTGAGAAATTGAGACTTTGCTTCTGGAATCTCAATCCTGTTCCATTGGTCTATATGCCTGTTCTTGTACCAACACCAGGCTGTTTTGATTACTGTAGCCTCATAGTAAAGTTTGAAGTCTGGAAGTGTGAACCCTCCTGCTTTGTTTCTTTTGTTAAGGATTGTTTTGGCTATTCATGGTCATTTATGTTTCCACATGAATTTCTGAGGTCATTTTTAGGTCTGAGAAGAATGATGTTGGTAATTTAATGGATATTGCATTGAATCTGTAGATTGTTTTTGGTAGGATGGACATTGTAACAATGTTAATTCTTCCTATTCACGAGCATGGAATATTTTTCCATTTGTTTGTGTCTTCTTGGATTTCTTTGAGCAGTGTTTTGTAGTTCTCACTTTAAGTCTTTCACTTCTCTGGTTAGGAAGATGCCAAAGTATTTTTTTTTTTTGGTTGGCTATTGTGAATGGGATTGTGCTTTTTATTTGGTTCTGTGCCTGCTTGTTGTTGGTGCAAAGGAATGCAACAGTCTTTGGCACATTTATTTTGCACCCTGAGACTTTGCCAAACTTCTTTATCGGTACAAGCAGGTTTTTGACAGATTCTCTTGGATTTTCAAGGTATAGGTTCATATCATCAGCAAAGAGGGATAACTTGACTTCTTCTTTTCCTATTTTGGTACCCCTGATTTCTTTCTCATGTCTAATTGCCCTAGTCAAGACTTCTAACACAATGTTGAACAAGAGGAGTGAGAGTGGGTAATCTTGTCTTGTTCCAGTTTTCAGGGGGAAATGTTTCCATTTTCTGTCCATTTAGCAATATGTTAGCTGTAGGTTTATCGTAGATGGCACTTACTATTTGAGGTATGTTCCTTCTATACCTAGGTGTTTGAAGGTTTGTATCAAGAAGGGATGCTGGATTTTATCCAAAACTTTTTCTGCATCTAATGAGATAATCATGTGGCTCTTGTTTTTACATCTGTTGATGTATTTAACTACATTTATGGTCTTGCGAATGTTGAACCAGCCCCGCATCCTGGGGATGAAGCCTATTTCATTTTTTAAATATAACAAATTTTAAAATATAAAAATATAAAAAAATTAAATATAAAAAAGTTTAGTTTAAATAAAACAAAATTTTAATATAAAATTTTAAATTAATATAAAAATTTTAAATATATAAAAATCAGTGAAAAGAGACAAAACACTTAAAAGAAATTGGAAAAAAACCTTGCCCTCTTGTGGCAGGTTCTGTAATTGCTCCTGTCGTCTGCTTCTCTACTGTCTCCTACAGAACTTCCACCTCTCTCACTCTTTCCCCAGTGTCTGGGCTCCGGGTAAGAAGGGGGGCAGTGGGGTTGGGCGGGGCTGCAGCCCCCCCATTCTCCTATGGCAGGAGGATCCCCTCTGGTGGGGAGATATGGTCTTGTCTCTTTTCCAGACACTTGCAAGGGGTGCACCAGCCAGGCCTATTCTGGATTGGAATCCTGCAGCTACTGTCCAGGCTCTGCCCGGGTTTGTCCCTCTCAGTCTTGCTCCAGTCATGTGGGTCTGATGTTCAGAGGATGGCTGGGCAAGAGGGGTATTGGGTCAGCCCCAGACTCAACACTGATCTCTTTGGAGTTCTTCCTCATCCTTTTCTAGCCTCACCTTTTGTCCCGCAGCTGGATCAGGGTAGGGGGCGAGGTGCCTGAGACTCAGCACTCGTCAGGTCTCTCTGAAGTTTGTGCTTGCAGGGCCTTCCCTCTGGGTCACGATCAGTCCCTGAATGCATGATCCATGGGTCACAATGATCGGGTCTGCTGCTCCATGGTGAGCAAGTCAGAGCCCTTTCCTGCCCTGTTTTCAAGATGGTGGCAGGGTGTCTCTTTCATATTCTGCAGTGGGGCTCTGCCTCTGGGCTCCCTCCACGGCTCTTGCTGCCAGGGACCAGCCAGGTGCTGCACTGATGAGGCAGAGCAGCAGTCTCTCCTGCTGCAGTGGTAAAGCACAGCCTGGAGCCAGTAGTCGCCCCCACACCTCCCTTCTTCCCAGGAAGACTTTTTTCAGTTAAAAAAAAATGACTCTGGGCTTTTGTGACCCAGGGAGCCCTAGGAACCAAGCAGAGCAGCTGCAGCACTAGCTGCTTCACTGAGAGAGCCCTGGTTGCTTGCTCACGAGCCCCCACTTAGTTTCTCCCAGCAGCCTCTTCCCAGGAAGAGTTTTATTGATTTAAAAAAACCAAGGCTCAGCTTCTGCCTCCCGGGAATCTCTAGGTCCAAGCTGAGCAGCTGTGCCACAAGCCACTTCACCGGGAGAGCCCTGGCTGCTTGCTCCTGAGCCCTCACTCAGCCAGCCACTCACATGCCCACTCACTCATGGGCATATACACAAAATTTTCCATACACTCACTCACTCACACTGGGACGTGCATAGTCTTACTCGCTTGGCCATCATCTTCCCAAAAGTCCCAAGATGAGGCTCTTGAAGATGGCAGATGGATAGGTTTTTTGTTTGTTTGTTTTAAATACATTTTGTCACTCTATGTCTTTTAAGTGAGGGCATTTTGGCTATTGACATTCAAGGTTACTATCGGTGTGTAGGGCTTTTTGTTTTACTGTTAACTAGTTGCTTTGTAGTCTTTATTGTGTAGTTGTTTTTTCAAATTTTTTGGGCTATGTGCTTCCATTTGCTTTTGTGATAGAAAGTATCTTTTTTTCATCTCCTTGTTTAGAACTTTCTTAAACATCTCTTACACAAGTCTGTTCTGGTGATGATGGGTTCCTTTAATGCTTGTTTGTCTGGGAAAGTTTTTTATTTCTCCTTCATTTATAAAGCTTGGGTTTGGTGGGATAAGAAAATTTTGGTTTGCATTTATTTTCTTTAAGAATGCTAAAAATGGACCTTCAATCTTTTTTTGAGTATTATTTTTATTAATAAGAATTAACTTTTATATGTGTACAAAGGGATTTTCAGGTCACAGATAGGACTTCAGGCAGTGCTGTGAAACAGGTAGTGTAGATAGCACCATCATCACCATCTTTATCATCCCTGTCTTACTAATGATTGCCCAGAAGCTCAGAGAGGTTAGTTCAGGCCATCTAGTAAGTGAAGGAACGGGCCCAGGACAGGCCTTCCAGAATATCTCTTGTGATATCCCCTCAGGAACGCTTGGAATGATTCAAGATCCAGGAATACATCCCAATTCACAAGCATTGGCTCTTCCAAGTGGTCTTTGCTGGGGTCAGAGAGAAGAGTCCTGGCAGGCAGTAGTCTGGCAGAAGGTAGAGGGGACCTCTCCCTCCATTTCACACCAACCACAAGCTGGCTCAGCCATGATGTGCGGCCCTTCCCACAAGGGCTGTCTGCACTAAGAGTTGAGTCCTCTAGAGCACGACCCGCTGTAGGTCAGCAAGTGGGACAGCCGAGCTAGGAAGCACAGGGCATGTGTGAGTATGACAGTGTACTAGACAGTGAACTAGAGGTACTAGAGGTAGGGTAGAAGGAGTCCATGGCTATGGAGACATTCAACTCTGAGATTCCAGTTCGACAGCCTCTTGGGTTAACAATAATCATCTTGACCAGGCACGGTGACCCTCCCCTGCAATCCTCACACTTTGGGAGGTTGAGGTGAAATCCCAGTCTTTTTTTGCTTGCAAGGTTTCTGCTGAGAAGTCCACTGTTAATCTGATGAGACACCCTTTGTAGGTTATATGACCCTTTTCTCTAGATTCCTTTGAGATTTTTTTCTTTCACATTGACCTTGGGTAATTTGATGACTTCGTGACTTGGAGATGGTTGTCTTATAAAATATCTCACAGGAATTCACTGAAGTTTTTGTATCTGCAGGTCAGCAAACAGATTTTTAAGGGTATGGGAATAAAATTGCAGTTTTAGTAAATGCAGCAAGATCTCATGTAAATTGGGGTATCCTCTGATAGCTTTACCAGCATAATCAACAAGTGCATTTACTTTGTGACCTCAGTTGGCATGGTACAAACCTCTGGTGGTGTTGTATGATTTCAAAAGAATAATGTTTTTGAAGCTGCTGATGTACTGTTATCCCTGTATTTGGGAAGCTCAGCTTGATTAACAAGAGTTAATTCTTAATTGTTAAAACTTCTTTTAGCATGTTTAATGGACTGAAATGTGTCTCTCCACAATTCATGTGCTGAAGCCTTAACACTTAGTACCTCAGAATGTGACTGTATTTGGAGATAGGACCTTTAAAGAGGTGATAAGTTAAAATGAGGCTGTCAGGGTGCCATAATTTAGTGTGACTAGTGTCCTAATAGGGAGAGGACATTTGGACACACAGACACTAGGGATGTGGACATACAGATAAAAAAACCATATGAGGATACAGAGAAAAGGTGACCATCTGCCAGCCAGGAAGAGAAGACCCAAGAGAAATCGAATATGCCGACACCTTGATCTTAGAATTCCAGCCTTCAGTACTGTGGGAAAATACATTTCTATGGTTTAAGCCACTCAGTATGTGGTATTGTGTCATGACAGTTCTAGCAGATGAATACAGGAAATCTTTCAGTAATTCTCTTGGATTGACAAAGATATTTTTCAGTTTCAATAGTTGCTGAAAATTTTTCTTGTTCCTCAAATTTGAGAATCAGAGCAAAATGATCACTCAACAGCACATATATACCTGAAGCAGATGATAAAGACAGCCTTTTAAAATGTATTGGCTGTTAATAATCTGTATCTTAACCTGTGCTTCATTATCCCTTTGTCCAATATGATTAGTCAATTTTCGTTTAAGTTAGACTTAAGGCAATAAAAAGTACATTACAAAATTCATTGTATGACAAAATGAGACTAGTACTTTCCAAAAGATATCAGACTTTTTCCAAGTCATCCTAATGAGGACTTTAAAAAATGAAATACAAGGGGCACACCACATTAACAAGGGCACCTGCATAATGAACATTTGTATACCTAACCCTGAATTGTACCCCACATCTTTAAAATAAAAAAATTAAATACAAGATAGAGAGACCCTATTAAGACTTAGAATTCCAAGTTCTTCCTGTTTCAGGCAATTAACAGAAGTTCTTCTTTATCTAAAATTCAAGGCACAATTAATAATAATTTTTATTTGCATTTTATTTTACTTTTAGTTAGGGTCTCATTCTGTCACTAGGGCTGGAGTGTAATGACACGACCATGGCCCACTGAAGCTTTGACCTGCTGGGTTTAAGCAATCCTTCTGTCTCAGCCTTGTGAGTAACTGAGATTACAAGTGTATGCCACCATGCCAGGCTAATTTTTTAATAGAGATGAGGTCTTCTTATATTGCCTAGGCTGGTCTCAAACTCTTGGGCTCGAGCAATGCTCTTGCCTTGGGTGCCTTCCAGAATGCTGGGCATACAGGTTTGGACCATCATACCCAGCCAATTTTTTTCCTACTCTGATGCAAGCATGATTATTTTCCCAAGCACTTATCCAGTTTTACCATGTAGGCTTACTTGATGATCTAAAGTTTTAAATATATACTTTAGCTGATATTTTGTTTGGTTTAATTCTTCAATATGATTGCTTATAATACAGTTTAAAATTTGAAATTATAAGTCATTCTGTGTGCTTATCTTTTGGTCTTTCTATTTGGTTAAATATTTCTATCTATAGCCTTGTGGAATTTGTATGGGAAACATAAAACATTTTGTCATTTTCAAACAGACTGATATCTTTGGGAACTTTCACCTCAGAGGTCGACACTTAGTTCAGTAAATAAACAGTCAGAAGGGGCCAGAACTAAGAATTTAGTGTGAGGAGAGGATATGGTGGATGTGCAGGGTCTGAACAGCCCAAAGGATCAGAGCGGTTGGACAAGGAGGGGTGTAAGAACACCACAAATACGGGCAAGCAGACAAAATCTAGAGTTGTCAGAATCAGTCCAAAAGCGTGAGGTGTGATTCAGGAAATCGGTACGAAAACCGAGCAAGGAGGTATGTGTGGTAGAGACAGGATTTTGAGTTCACGATGGGTCAGCTAGAAAAGCATACCAGAGCTGAGGAAGGCAGTCAAAGAGACTCCAGCAAACCACTGGGAGGCAGGTGTGTTGGACGTA
This sequence comes from Cephalopachus bancanus, assembly GCA_027257055.1. Lineage (NCBI taxonomy): Eukaryota > Metazoa > Chordata > Mammalia > Primates > Tarsiidae > Cephalopachus > Cephalopachus bancanus. The sequence goes on from JAPVLO010000140.1 coordinate 3,582,518, forward strand.
GCAAAAGGTTTGAAGCTTCTAACTCACACTGAGTCAGAAAGACCTTGGTGCTCCGCACAGGCCAGGAGGGAAGGAAGGGGGAGTGGAAGGCTGTGAGTGTCCCAGGGTCCTGTCTCGTTGGAGGTTTCCTGCTCATTTTGGGCTGTCAGATCCGGCAGGTGTACGTGAATAGCAAGGCAGGGATCAGCACTGCTTGTAGAAGCAGCAAATGACTGTGCTTTGGGAAGAGTTCTCACATATTACAGAATTTTATTAATTTTAATTAACTTACAATTCAAGTAGCTCAGATAATCATTTTTCTAACCCCTAGAGGATTTTTTTTAACGCAAAAGAATTAAATTACAAGAAATACCTTAATAACTGCTTGTTTTTCAGAAGAAATTTCATGTAAACCCGATGCCATGTTTAGGATAAGGGTGAGGCACTTTGTAAAGGGCAAAAGATTTATACAGTCTGAAGAGAAATCGGAGTGTACCGGGAGGCACTTTGTATGTAAAAGATATTGCCTAACTCAGGGGGTTTTTATTTCTGCTCTGGAGCAGAGTATATAGAAAGCAGAGAAACTGAGTTCAGTGTGTCCAGTGCTACCAAACCCTATGTTTTATTCAAGCCCCGTCATTTTGGGGTAACTGAGGAATTATACAAATCTTCAGCCTCCTGAGGGAATCTATCAATACCTTTGAAACAACATCGGAGGGCTGCCCAGCTGCGTTTTCTGAGTATGATATACTACATAGCCCCTGCCATGATATGCCCAAGGCTTCATGTGACCTCATACCCTGGCCAAGCAGTTTGAATTATGATGGCCACCTGGCTGGGCAGAATAAATCTATTGTCTTACGAGTGCCCCAAATAGTCTTTTTTTCAAGAACTGCAATTGAAAGACTCAGTTTGTGTGGGTGCTGGATCTTAGGTGATGTAGTATGGTGGTCAGGGTCCGTGTATTTAAATCTAAAACCATCTACAAGCTAAAGCTGGGGTCAGCCAGTGAAAATAGGAATAAAGGAGTGGAAATGTAGAGAGAGAGATTATAGCAGACAAAGAGAAAGAGAGATGAAAGGCTGAATTGGCTTGGGGGCGTTAGGGGGTGGAGATAACTAAGAAACAGACTAAGAGGCTGAGAGAGGATTTGCTTTGTTTCTTGATGGCTTCCAGGTCTCCAGCTCCTGTCCTGTGAGGTTTCTTTTAGTTGAACTAGTTCTGATGATGTTTATTCCTTGCTCCTAAACTAGCTTTCACTAAAACAAGCCCAAGAAGTTAGGCCAGAAACTGCTTGTGGAAATAAATGTTCCAGAGACAGCAGCTCTGAAAGTAATCAAAGTTTCATGAAGAGAATTTGACATAAATGACAAACTCTACACACATCGAGCTATGAAGGGTCAACCAATGTAAAACTATAAACCATGCTGTCCCCAGAAGTGAATCTTACTGACATATTTTTAGGGTCAGTAGTCAGCAATTTTGGCACCACAAGAATGTGCCAAAATTGCTGAGTATTAACCCTAAAAATATGTCAGTAAGATTCACTTCTGGGGACAGTATATATAACAGTAATTTTAGCTGACTGCTGAAAGCTTGGCTAATAATTTTAATGCCACCTTTTTATTTGGTATTTTATACTTCCTTAACTGGAGATGTCTGAGGGAGGGAAAATGTACTCACAATATAATGGGAGAGATAGAAGTTTTTAAATCTATACTTTTTCAGAAGGGATCTTATAATTACCAAGTTGGTGACATGAGAAGGTAAAAGAAAAGTCATTTAATACTTTCAGCTTGCACCCAAGAGAAAGAGTATGGCTAATTCATCTATCAGCCCTGATCTGTTTCAGTGATATTTGTGGATTATTTATTGTGGGGTGACAATTTTTTGACACCACATTTTGTGAAAAGAAGTGAAACAACTCTATGTGAGGATGTGTTTTGCTACTCGCTACTCATTCCATTAAAAAAGAGAGAGAGACACCTTAATAGACTGGGTGCGTTGACAGTCCATTTCTACTAAAATTTAATAAATAGGAGGAGAGAAAATAGCAGCATCAACATGGATGAGGATTTGAGAACTGTTTCAAAGGGAGTGCAAGGTGAGTCGGAAGGTAGATAATGCTAGAGCTACTGATAGAAGCCTCTCTCTCTCTAAACTAGTGATGCCCTTGGTTTTTTTTGCAGGGGGGAGGGAAGAACCATCTAGAGCTATGCTAATTACCTCAAAGTATATAATTAAATTCTCAGAGCATCATTGATTTTATAGTATTAATTTAATTTAATTTTATATTTTATTTATTTATTTTGAGTTGGAGTCTCCCTCTTTTCACCCAGGCATGCTCACGGCCACCACAGCCTCGACCTATTGGGCTCAGCCGATCCTTCTGCCTCAGTTTCCAAGTAGCTGGAATTACAGATGTGCACCACCATGCCCGACTAGTGTTTGTGATTTACTGCAGAGATGAGGCCTCACCAAGTTGCCCAGGCTGGTCTTGAACCCCCGTGCTCAGGCAATCCTTTTGCCTCGGCCTCCCAAAGTGCTGGGATTACAGACTGATTTCATAGTACTAATTTTAAAGGGAAAAAGCCTATGTTTTTGAAAGAATTAAAAGGGTCATTATATGTGAAAGTACCTACCTCAGTATCTGCTATGTGGAAGGTGTGCCACAAAAATATTTTTAATTTAGAGGAAGCTACCAATAATTCAAAAACCTGAAGAATCGTGGTGCTATAATTTTAGAGGAAGATCCTTAAACACGAATAATGAATTAATACGGACTTGGAAAAGAGAAAGAAGCTTGTCTGAGTTCCTTGACCACCCATCCTTGCTGGAATCAGGCTTACCCGATCATCTAAATTATAGGAGTTTTCGTGTAATAAAACTATTTCCATGGCTTAATGAATGTGAAGTTTATCATTAGCAGAATATTGTTCAGTTGGTAGCAGACATTCTCTGAAAGAAGCAATACACTCCTATCTTTTCTCTAGTCTTTGTCCATGTTAAACTTACTCTAATGAAAATATGTGTGGCTGGTTGCAGGTCAGAGGCTCCTGTGCTTGCTAATTTTTTTTGGGGGGGGACTGTGAAGTCAAATTTTAGCATGATTCTCCCCACCAGGCTGAAATGCAAGCTCTTCAGCTGGGCACCCTTCTTCAGTCCCATCTTTCCAACACTCTGGGACGTGGCGACATGCTGAAGTCATCATTTATGGTTCTCTGGAAGCCCCTTGTCTCACTTGCATCTGTGCTTCCTCTTCCTGAAATGACCTCTTGACACATTTCTCTTGTCTGGTCTGTCCTTTTCGTCCGTTCAGGTTTTCCTGGGCAGCCCTCCTTGAATCCCCTAATCTTTAACCCTTTCTACAACCGTCATCTCATTTGATATTCATAGCAAGGATGAAGCTAGGATGGAATTTTACTTCTAGTTTTAGCTTGAGTTGGCCAAGATAATAAGGCAAAACACTTTTTGGACATATCCTAGGGGAAAATTTGTGCTGTAAGTAAAAAAAGTATCCTACATTTAATAGTCTTCTTGTACTATCTATTAACAGCTAATTTATTAGTCTATCGGCTTAGGAAGTTGCCTATATTAAAATCTAATCACTCTCACTGAGATCAGAAGTATGTAGAGCTCCATTCCTAGAGGAATAAGTCATAATGCTACCCTTACACCCCAACCCATTCAAGAGCTCTGGCTTTGTAGTGATGACTTCATTGCCACAGGGCAAAGTGTTATTAGGGTGTGGTCAATTTGTCATATGTAGGCAATGGACATGAAAGCAGCTGACTTACCTTGGAAAGTTGATTATTCATATTCCACTCACTGTTACTTTTGTTACTTAAAAAATATTATAGCTTTCCTAGTTTAATTCTGTTTCGCTGTGGTGTTTTGCTTCACTAAACACTTCTATATATTTTTTAATGCACATGGACACCTTTCATTATGTCTTTTCCAAGGTATTTAATATATACAGGGGTTTTTCCTCATCAGCCGCTCTTTACATATTTGGGTACCTTTTTTGTTTTTATTAACTTACTTCAGATTCTTTTAAAGAATACTCGGTATCTTGGGCATGATCTCATCAGTTAGGTGTAGGGTAGAGAATAGAAATATCCACTCCCTTACTCTTGATTCAATACCTTCTTTTATTGTTAGCTTGGATTGCTACGTCCCAGGGTCATAAGCTTCTTAAGATGCACATGACACTCTTTCCATCGAAAAGATGAGGGAAAGGTTAGGGTTTGTTGACAGGGTGTTATGTCCTGAGATTTTACAGAAGTTGGACAGATTAGTATTTTAAATTGCACCCATCAGTGGCTGCAACAGAAGTCAGAATCCTGGCAAACATTTGTCAACAAAGAGCTGGATATAAAGTACCAAGATGTCCCAGCAGTGAGCAGAGAGTATTAGCAGGGATTCTGGAGCCAGTCACACAGGAGATTCAGGCAGGAGATCTAACACATTTCTAATATGCCCACCAAAAAATGTTCTATAGCAAGAAGGTGATTCGAGCAAGAGGAGGATAGGGAGGACCTTGAAGTACAAGAGTCAGAGTTGGCTTTTGAAGAGGAGAGTGGGCAGGTTGTTTGTCCTGGAGATCCCTGGAGGTGGGCCTGGGAGAGAGGCTGTTATGCCTGGAACATGTGATAGTAGAAGAATACTTCAGTGTCGGGCTTTTTAAAAAAAACCTAACCACATGAACTCTTGTGCTCCGTTTCCCTGGAAATCATCAAAGCGCTGCCTTGCAAATAATTCTCCATGAATGGAAGAAAAGGTGGTTTAAATGGGACTCATCTAACCTTACCCTCTTTTCTTTTGAGAACCAAAGTACTTTTGTGATTTTCCTCCTTGGGACAGTATTCTGTCTTTGTTGGTTGATCTGGAGAAGTAATTATGTTGGTTAGACTCTTACTCTTTGTGGGAGAAGAAGGTTTCTCATTGGCAATCATGACCTCTGTTGTAATAACTGATTTAAAGTAACTTTACCCTTTTAACTAAAAAATACAAGGAATGTCTTTAAGACAGATTCTAAATTTCTAACCATCGGTTTCAGACTTTCCTCTTTCTTACCATCAGTTGGATATTTCCCCCGTATTTACATATTTGCATACATAGACTCTCACTGTCCCCACTGCAGGACCATGAATGTTTCATTTTCTGAGCAAAGTATATTAGCAGTTAAACTGCTAATAGTCAATAATAAGTAGACATTTTGACTTACTTGCTGCTTCCTAAAGAGCAGGCACTGGGTGCCCTTGACAGGACAATTTTCTTGTATTGTGATAAACTTGCAAGATCATCTCTTTTTTTTCTTTTTTTGAGTTGGAGTCTCACTCTGTCGCCCAGATTGGAGTGCAGTGGCCGCTCTCGGCCACCGCAGCCTCGACCTGCTGGGCTCCGGCGATCCTTCCACCTCAGCCTTCCGAGTAGCCGGAATTACAGGCACGCGCTACCACGCCCAGCTGATTTTTTGATTTATTGTAGAGATGAGGTCTCGCCAAGTTGCCCAGGCGGGTCTTGACCCCGCGGGCTCAGGCAATCCACTCACCTCAGCCTCCCAAGGTGCGGGATGACAGACTGAGCCACTCAGCCCGGCTAAAATCATCTCTTATGGTGCTTGAGAGACCTTGAGGCTTCACCCTCCCGTGAGCTCCATGTACTTTTGAGTCACATAATCTGGGAATCATGGCTGTGCTGCTGGGGTCAGTTCTGGCTATTTCCCACTCTCACTTTATCTGATCCTGGGTGATCCTCTTCCTCACTGACTGAGATTGCCTCATTCTTAAGGCAGCTGCCATTATGACAGGGGCTGAAGATAGCTGGAGCCATCGCTCCCACCATTATAATCACCACCACCACCACCACCACCACCACTGCCACCATCACCACCACCACCACCATCACTATCACTAGCACCACCAACACCATTACCACCACCGCCGTCAGCATCACTGCCACCACCACCATCATCACCACCACCACCAAAACGACTGCCATCGCCTCCACCATCACTATGACCACCACTACCACCATTACCGCCACCACCCCCACCGCCAACACCATCAACACCACCATCACCACCACCACCACCATTACTGCCAGCACCACCATCACCACCAGCACCGCCACCATCATTACCACCACCACCACCATTACCACCAGCACCACAATCACCACCACCACCATCACCATTACTACCATCACCACCACCACCACCATCACCACCAGCACCACCACCATTACCACCACCGCCATTACCACCAGCACCACCATCACTACCACCACCATCACCAGCACCACCATCACCACCATAATTACCACCACCACCACCGTTACTGCCAGCACCACTATCACTACCACCGTCACCACCACCATCACCACCACCAGCACCATCACCACCAGCAGCACCCTTTCCACCAGCACCACTAGCACCATCACCACCAGCACCACTACTACCAGTACCAGCACCATCACCACTACCACCCTCACCACAACATATCAGAAAAGGAATAGGTTTGAAAAGAAAAAAACAGGAGGAAGCTTGTTGTCTTTTAATGGAAATTTGACATTTGCCACTGACTTCTAGAGCAAGCTTACGGCTGGCTAAACGTTTTAGTTTTTCTCCTTGCCACCTTTTAACTAAGACCTCCCCTGGTCCTAAATATAGATTAGATTTGTAGTCAGAATTTGGAAGGGAATATATGATAATGATTCTGTGTACTTAAGTCACAAGAAAAAAATAAACAAAACAAACAAAATAGACCAATATGAACAACCAAAAAAACACATCTGATTCATGAACTTTTTCATACTCTATGTGAAGAAGGGAGATGTCCCAGAATTGGACTCTCCCCTTTGGATGATGAAACTCTTACTAGATTTATCTTTTTAATTTCAAAGAATAGTCAGTAGAAAAAAAAGATTTATTAAAATTGTGGATGATGGGTCATGAAAGGGACTTTCTATCATGATGAAAAGATAATTTCATTTCCCTTTAATATGTTTCAATGATATTTAAAATATCACGTCACCCTTATCTTTAAATTATTTTGGCTTTCAGGCAAATATCTTTGTGGCTCAAACCTTTAAGATGCTTTCAACAATAAATAGCTTTAATGTATTTAGCAATACAAATGAGTTTTTGACATTAGTGGAAACAGTTTCAATGTGTTGATAAACTGCAACTTAATTAGCAAGCTGCTGTAACTAAGTCACATTTAATGAAAAATAATACTGATATATATTAACACAACTCTAACTTGCACACCAAAAAAAATTCACCATAGTAGTTTTCTCATGAGAATACTATAGCTATATGACTATCTAGATGATGCCATAAAAAGAAGAAAATGTTAAAATATTCTGATGGGGCATTTAAATATGTGAATTCGAAACAGTGATGTTATCTCACTGAATTCTGAATATTGTAACTTCAGCATCTCAGACATTCACATGAAATGTGCTGCTCCTTCTACTCCTTGTCTCAGTAAAATCTGTCCATCTTTGAATCCCAGCAGAGATTCAGCACCTTCTTCAAGTAATCTCCCTTGTACTCCTTGCTTGTTCTGAACATCCAGCTCCTTTTTCTTCCATCTGTCTTATCATATTTGACTTTCCTTGCCTTCCATGGATTGGAGTTTGTTCAACTAGATAAGTTTCTTGAAGGTCATGATGACATTTCTTTCACGCTTGCCTATCTTTACAATGAAATATCAGAGAAATTAATTAATAAATGAATGCCTCCTTATTTCATCTCCTGTCTTATGTTCTCCAGAGATATTTTCACTAGCTGAAATTACTGCATTTTGCTGTGGTTGTTTCTTAGACGTTTATTATCTCTCATTCCCACCTCAAATGAAGGCCTAGTAGCACAGGGGCCTTACCTGTCTTTCTCACTTTAGTATTTCCCAGCATTTGTCATAACAGCTGACACACGGGAGGAGATTTATAAATGTTGTTGACTATCTAAGTACTTGAATGTAGAGATGTATAAGTTACTCGAATAATGTAGATATAGATGATAGAGGCAAAGGGATGTCAGGAGTTCAGTTTTCTTTATTGACTCATGAATGTATCTCAAACCTCAGACTCCGTCAAGTGGTTTTCGTGGTAATTCTGCAGCCATTTTCTTTTTCATTGTTTTGAGTATCACAAGAACCATTTCCAGATAAGAAGTGGAGGTGGAGTGGGAGCGAATAGCTCACTCATAGTTACAAACTCTTGATGGGATAGATGAGATAAGAATCCACAGCTCTTCAATTCTGGTACATGAATCTTTTTCTCTCTGTGTTTAATCTGTGATAGATTTACTTTGAAGGCAAGAATGTTTAAGTTTCTGTGTCCCTTCCTAGTATGGGCTCCTTCCCAAGCCCTGGATCTAATTTGGTCTTTGTGATTTTTAGCTTCTTTCTTACAGAACCCTTCCACCCTCAATTATTTAAGCTTCAGTACTCCACAAAACATGGATCCAGACCTGCCTCTTTTTCCAGACGTCAACTTGGCCACAATCCTACATAGTTAATCCCCAATTTAAGTATGTTCTCTGAAATCTGAATTGTCAGTTTCTGTTTTTCTTGAGGTCTTTGACACCCACTTGATGTACTGATACTCCACCAAAACATCCCCCTGCTCTTAAAAATTCTAAAAAAAAATTGTGAATTTGTATTTGGAATAAAATTTCAACTACAGATTGTGTTTTAAGTAAAAGCATGTTCTAAAGTTCCCATTATTTAAGGCATATTCAAAGTTCAGATTTAGAGAGGATTTTATTTAGTTTGAGGGCATGTTTGTTTTTCTCCATAATAAACCAGGTCCCCGTGTGTGTTGTAAAGTATGTCTGTTCTCAGATCAATACCCAGATAGGCCTGGATCGTTGTTACAAATAAGACTTCAACAATATATGATCCAAGTGTCCTGGCTCTGCAGGAATTTTGCGGGCATCTGACACCCATGCTATTTCAGCTTTTAATCCCTCTCTCCCCCCCCCAGATATGTATTACATTTGGGAACTTTTTCAAAATTATTTTCCAAATGCCTCGGAAGCACAAAGCTATCTTAGGATATTTTCAGTTTTCACCATTTTTTCTAAATGACCTCTTGAATTTTATACTTTGCTGTTTTTCAACTGTTGAAAAAGTCTGTAGAGAAATGTACCTTTTCTTTCCCCTTTCTTGTGTTTTTCAGCTTCTAAAAATCATGCACAGTATAGTTGCCACTGTGAGCATGAATAAAAACATAATCAATGAGCTGGAGCTCAAATAAAACATTCCAGGCCAGGTCTTGCGTCTCCTAGGCCAGCCTTGGCAGAGTTTTTATGTTGCTGGGTGGGCTCCTGGGAGAGCGCCAGGAAAATCACGAAAACTGCTGCTGGGGTTGACAGCTCCTCTGTCCTCACAGACGTTGGGCCAGTCCTGGAATCAGAGTAGGTGTGTAGCAAATGTCTGCTGAATTTGTTGCCAGGACCAGGACTCTAGAATGGTTGGAATGGAGAAAAACGATACTGATAGCCACCATTCTGAACACCTACTATGTGCTCAAGCATGTGAACACTATTCTTTTTTTTTTTTTGAGTTGGAGTCTCACTGGGTCACCCAGAGTAGAATGCAGCGGCACACTCCCGGCCACCGCAGCCTCGACCTGCTGGGATCCGGCATTCCTTCCGCCTCAGCCTTCCAAGTAACCGGAACTACAGGCACGCGCAAGCAAGCCCGGTTAATTCTTTTTATTTATTGCAGAGATGAGGTCTCGCCAAGTTGTCCAGGCAGGTCTCGAATTCGCGGATTCAGGCAATCCACTCACCTCAGCCTCCCAAAGTGCTGGGATTACAGGCTGAGCCACCGAGCCCAGCGTGAGTAGTATTCTACATGAACTGTCTGGAAGGGTACTGGACCTTTTCATTGAGATATTTTGATGTAGCTGCGTTGACATAACTACATGAAGGTCACACACATGTTAATAGACAAACCATGATATTTTTGGCATTGTAAATTACCAATTAATTGATACCCTCACTCTGTCTCTGAACCACAGCCTATTACCAAGCCCTGCCTAAGGCAGGGCTGAAGGATAGATGTGCTTTTACTCCAAAGCACACGGAAGTAGAGTTCATATGATTACTATACTTGCTAAACTCAAGAAGCCTCTAATCCTGTGAATCATCTTATAAAAGCACCTCATAATTTTCTAAGAATTCACTTGCATGCATCTTATAGTCTTAGATTTCTCTCCGAGCATACTGAATGATTTTAAATTAATAAGTCTGTGGGCTTATTTAACAATAAAACTTTCTGATTTCCAGTTGAAACACCAGAGCAGTGAATCTCAGTGCTCCTAGAGGGGCATATTAGAATACAAGTTTTAAAGAAGAATATTCAATATGTAATATCATTTTATCCCTGGAGAAGGATAAATAGAATCATTAAAGATATTAACTTGACCATTGCTTTTTTTTTTCAGTTGGAGTCTCACTCTGTCGCCCAGGCTGGACTGTAGTGGCCGCTCCTGGCCACTGCAGCCTCGACCTGCTGGGCTCCGGCGATCCTTCCGCCTCAGCCTTCCACGTAGCTGGAATTATAGGCATGCGCCTCCACACCCGGCTGATTGTTTGATTTATTGTAGAGATGAGGTCTCACTGCCCAGGCAGGTCTCGAACCTGTGGGCTCAGGCAATCCACTCACCTCAGCCTCCCAAAGGTGCGGGATGACAGGCTGAGCTACCGAGCCCGGCTTGACCATTGTTTTTTAAGCACTGGCCAGGCCATGTGTTTGTTGAGCTATGGTCAGGCCAAGTTTTTCTGGCTTTGGCCCCCTTCTTTATCTTGGAGAGGTGAATCTTCTTTATCCCTCTCTCTAATTTACATTCCTTTTTTTTCTTTTTGTGACTGATTTATTTCACTTAGCACAATATCCCTAAGGCTCATCCATGCAGTAACACATGTCAGAATCTCCTTCTTTTTTAAGGCTGGATGGACCTTAGGGATGGACCATGTTTTACTTATTCACTAGTCTGCCAGTGGACACTGAGTGACTTCTACCTTTTGGTTCTTGTGAATAATCTGCTATGAACATGGGTGCACAATATCAGAGGCATCTTTTCAAAAACATTGATCAGGAAGATGTACATATATTCATTTTAGATTCAAGGGTGTACATGCTTGTTTGTTACTTGACGTATTGTTAGTGGTGGGAATTGGATCTTAGGTGGTCCATTCCCCAGATACTGAGCATTGTATCCCATAGGTAATATCTGAACCCTAACTCTTCTCCCTACTTCTTCCCCTTATTGACGTCTCCAGTGTCTATTATTTCCTTCTTTGTGACAATTTAGCTCCTGAATATGCATGAGAACATGCAGGGTTTGGTTTCCTGAGTGAGTTCACTTAGGATGATGATCTTCAGCCCCATCCACGTTGCTGCAAAGGACATGATTTCATTCTTTTTATGGCTGCGTAGTATTCCATGATGTATCTATATTGCATTTTCTTTATCCAGTCAATAGTCGGTGGGCAGGCTCTTAGGGGGGTTCTGTGACTTTACTATTGTGAATAGCGAGTTCTGGGGGCTGGGAGGTCTAAGGTCAAGGTGTCGGCAGATTTGGTGTCTGGTGGGGGCCCTCTTCCTCTTAGATGGTGGCTTCCTGTGTTCTCACCTGGCCAAAGAGCTCCAAGGTGCATTCCAAATAAACTATATTTTGCAATCTAAAAAAATATTAATGACTTAAATGTCATTATGAATAAAATAGAAAGTTCACGATGAAATAAGGGGCAGTAATGGTGGCAGCTCTTGCCTGGTGACCAAAAAGGACAACAGCAGCAATAGCAACAACAACAACAAAACAGAATAGTGATTCTCTTACATCAGAAAAGGCATACCAAAAGTTATTGCTCCAGTCTCTGAAGCTGCATCTCCTTACACCCTGTTATGAACCTTGCAAGCTTCTAAGCACCAGAACCAAGTCTGCTTGATTCACAAGGCACGCTCTTTTCTTTTGAGTTGGAGTCTCACTCTGTTGCCCAGACTGGAGTGCAGTGGCCACTCCCGGCCACCACTGCAGGGCTCCGGCGATCCTTCTGCCTCAGCCTTCCAAGTAGCTGGAACTACAGGCGCACGCTACCATGCCCGGCTAATTTTTTTTTTAAATTTATTGTAGAGATGACTTTGCTTATTTATTTATTCATTTTGCCAAGCAGAAGACCTGAAATAAAATGACTAAGGGCAACTTCTAGTATAAGGTGCTGGGTGTTGAATAAGGTGAACTAGCTCATGGCCCTGGATTTATCAGCTGGGCCATGAGGTAGTCTTGGGACAACACTCTGATCCTGCAAGCCAAAGATGTCTTATGCCATTTCAGGAGTTCTGTGTGGAAGATCCTGGTGTTTAAGGGGACTCTTACTACCTTGGCTGATACAGTAATGGTTCTGACACCTCTGGTGGAAGTGTCAGTTTGTGTCACATCAATATCATATCAATATCATAATGCCATCTATGAGGATGAGTGGGAAGCAGCCACAAGCAATTTGTAGTTTTGTGACGCTCCAGCAAAAATGAGTCATTGCAGTCGTCGTCTTAGAAAAAAATCCACAGCACAGAAAGCTATGAAATGATGCATGGTTTCTTAGCCAGCCTGCCCTGGGTAGAGAAATTGATTTTCATGAAAACTTTTCACTGCAACCACCAAAAGATTATACTTACTAGAACCCTGCTGAGTTTGTATGTATTGAAAGGTGTAATACAGGTAATTGTTTCCCTTACTCAAAGATCTTTTTTTGGGGTTATTGTTTAATAAATAAGCAAAATCCATTAGAAACTGTGGTCAGTTGCTCTGTTTGTGATGAGAATCTTTGATCTCTCAGCTGGAGAAGCTTAGCGACTTCTTCACTTTCTCTTTTGAGACTACAGGAGCAAATAGGTGTAGCTATTTCTGCTGTCAGTGGTAAAAAAATATTTGACAGCAAAATACCATGAAACAATTATAGGAGCTCTAGGGACTAAAGTGATAAAGTATTAGAGTTGTAAAGGGGATAGAGAATAACTACTTCTTTTTTGTTTATTGATTTTTTCATTCATTCAACAAAATATTTATTCTTTGCCTACTGTGTATCAGGCATTGTTCTATGTACTAAGCTACCTCAATGAATAAAGCTGACAAAAATCTTTTTCAAGTCTGTTATCATTTTTACAGATAAAGAGGCTGAGTTCCAGAAAGGCAACATGCTTAAAGTCATGCAGCTAACGGGGGTGAATTGAATTTGGAGGCTAATTCGTCCATTTACAGCTTTGAACTATTTCCATGAATCATGTCTCCCGAGTTCTAGTAATATATAGAAAAGAAAATGTCTGCATTAAATAAAATACCGTGTTTCTGTTTTTTTCTTTTTGTTGTTGATATATCATAGTTGTACGTATTTTGGGGCATACATGGGGTAATTTGATACATGCATACTATGTGCAACGACCAAATCAGGGCAACTGAGATTTCCGTCACCCCAAACATTAATTTTTTTTCTTTATGCTGTGAATGTTGCAATTCTTCTTTTTAAGCTACTTTGAAATATACAATAAATTATTATTAACTATAATTTTCCTGCTGTGCTACCAAATGCTAGAACTTATCATTTTCTCCAACTGTATTTTGTACCTCTCTAACCAATTTCTCTTCATTCCTCTCTTCCACTTTCAATTTTCCGCCTCTGGTAACCACCATTCTACCCTATACCTCTATGTGACCCACGATTTTAGCTCCCACACATGAGTGAGAATTGTGATATTTGTCTTTCTGTGCCTGGCTTATTTAAGTTTATGTTTATGTTTAATAGTAGATTTGTGTTCACTGAAATAACACCATTTTGACTGTGTGTGTGCTTTGAAGTTATGTCCTCCCTTTCTTCTTTTACAAAAATACTTTTTGAGTGCCTACTATGTGTATAGCACATGTTATGTAGCAGGCACCCCCAAAATATATATTGAATAAATGAATGAAGATACATGTACGAACAAGAGAGACACATTCCTTGCCCTTGTGGAGTTTACATTGTAGAAACAGCTTGTGATCTTACACATGGTCATAAATTATTTACAGCTCCTCTCATCAAGAGGAATCTTGAGGTTGAATCTAGTCTCTCACACCTAGAATCTGGATTGGTCTTCTGACTTGCTTCATCTTACAAAATGTGACCTATGTGATATTATAGGTGTTCCTTGCAGCTTCTGCTCTTGTTCTCTTAGAACACATTCCCACCTTGTGAAAAAGCCTAATTTAGCTTCTTTCAGGATAAAAGATCACATGGAGAGAAGGGTTTAGCTCTTCTGGCTATCCTAGCGAAGCTTTGTCTCCCAGATGTCCAACACCTGAGTGGAATGGCCAACCCCTAGAATCATGAGAAATTAAAATCACTGTTTTAAGCCATTACTTTTTTCCAGCAATAGATAATTGATTTAGTGGGAAGACAGTCAGTCATTAGTTGATAAATTATGCAGATTATAATTACAAACCCAAATAAATGTTGCTGTGGAGGAACAAACATAGCACTATAAAAATGTGTAAAAGGGAATTGATTCTCATTTGGGAATTAGAGGAGCTTTCTATTAAGAATAACATTTATTCCAGCTACTTGGAATGCTGAGGCAGAAGGATTGCCGGAGCCCAGCAGGCAAGGCTGTGGTGGCTGGGAGTGGCCACTACACTCCAGTCTGGGCGATGGAGTGAGACTCCAACTCAAAAAAAAAAAAAAAAGAAAACATTTATGTTGAGATCTGAAAGCTGAGTTAATGTTACTTAGAAGGGTAAGAGAAAAGTGTTCCAGAAAGAGGAAAGAGCATGTGCAAAGGCACTGTTGTATAGGAAAATGTGGTATATTCAAAGGTCTGAGAGAAAGCCAGTGTGGCAAAAGGGTTGATAGTAGGAGAAAGTTAGGCAAAGGTTTTGCTTTATAGTAACTTGTGGGTCATGCTAAGTTTTTGGATTTCATTCTAGGAGCAATGGAAAATATAAACTGGAGTAGGGGTGGGGGTAAAAATGTTGTTGACATGATTGGATTTACATATTGAAAAATAAGCGTGTGTTATACATTCATAGGTCACATATCCACAATGATTATTGTTATGCGGTATGTCACGTTATGAAAATTTTAAACTTTCTTCTTTGTCTTTGCACTTATCTGTACTTTTCGGTTTTTGTAAAGAATCTATGACATGTTTTATTATTATTTTTTTGAGTTGGAGTCTCACTCTGTTACCTAGTCTGGAGTGCAGTGGCACGCTCCAGTCATTGCAGCCTCAACCTGCTGGGTTCCAGCGATCCTTCCGCCTCAGCCTTCCGAGTAGCCGGAATTACAGGCACGCGCTACCATGCCCAGCTGATTTTTTTATTTATTGTAGAGATGAGGTCTCGCCAAGTTGCCCAGGCGTGTCTCAAGCCTGCAGGCTCAGGCAATCCATTCACCCCAGACTCCCAAGTCTGAGCCACTGAGCCTGGCTTATGACATATTTTTAAAAACAGTCAGAGTTGAAGATGGCGATAGAACAGGCTGGACTAGAGATTCTCTGCAAGAGTGAGTGTCCATAAAGGCACTCTATGTTGGTGACTGAGTGAAAGTCCATCTAAGTGGAGACACGGGTTCATGCATCCAGGGCTTTCCTCTGGAGGGGACTGCAACTCCTCACCACTCTGAGATGGGAGACTCAGATGCACAGGACCGTCTGCTGTTCTGGGGCTCTCCTGAGAAGAGACAGCGGAAAGCAGCTGATCCTTACCACCAGGTGTCCAGCCCACACCATCACCTGTGGCAGCAGAGCAGCATGATCCCCAGGGTTCGTAGAGAGGGCAGGGGAAAGCTGAAACAAAGCCCTGCCACCAGTGAGGAAATGCTGACTGGCACCATTTTCTCTGTCCCGGACCCGGCAGAGACTTGCATTGCTCTGCCCAGCTCTGCCCAGCCACCAACCTGGGACCTAGAGGTTATCGCCTCATCAGATAACTCAGACAGACAGATGCTCCTCCCCCATGCTACAACAGGCAGAGACACACCAGATCTGAGTGGGAGACTGGACGACAGTGGCAGCGAGCTGGGTGAGTCCAGATCTGATCCATCCTCTTCCCACAGTACTCCATGAAGCATCTGACCCATGCTGAGAGCTACCCTATCAGCCTGCTCTGAGAGCAGAGGGGAGGGGCTGGAGACCACAGCTGAAAAGAAATTGGAGTTACAGGACCTCAGAGAGGGTTTTGGTTTTTGTTTGTTTGTTTTTTAGTTTTTTCCTCTTCTCTCTTTCTTTCTATTCTTGATTATGTTTATGTATTTTCTTTGTTTCTGTTATTTTAATTTTTTTAGATTTCCTGTTTGCATATGGGTATTTTTGAGGGATAGTATATCAGTAGGAGGATTTTTGTCAGTTTGTATGTTTGTATGATTGTCTGTATTTTTTAAAAAAATATCTTCTGTCTTTGTTTGTGTCTCTTTTCATTTGCTAGTTGGTATGCCTGCTTTCCTTCTTCTTCTCTCTCTCCGCCTTCCTCTCACCCTCCTCTTTCCTTTTCCCATACTTTCCTTTTTCTCACCTCATTTTGCTTCCGAGGGCAAATTCCTACCCCCACTGCACGGACAGATTGTAAGGCAGTGGGAAGTGGATTCCAGGGGTCCCACACACTTGTCAGTGGATACTGGGATCTGCAGAAAGTTTCTGAATCACAGCTCTCCCCTCAATTAAATCTCAAGACTGCAAAAAAGACAGCCCCCAAACCACAGTCCAGTTTCAGTATTGAACAAAGCCAGAGGAGCTACATAAGGAAGAATAGGACATTGAGCAAACAGAAGTAAAAGCTACCCTCATCCCCAAACAACAGAATTAAAGAAGAGGTTAAAAAAAGGGGAAGGAAAATCTACACAAATGAAGAAAAACCAAAGGAAGAATATGGGTCTCAAACAGATCCCTAGGAGGTCAGCCACTGAGAATACAGACTTCAGAACACAAACAATGAAGAGCCCCCAGAATGACTGTTCTCCAACTGCAAGCCCAGATATCAAGATATTAATAGAGAGCATAAATAGAAATGAGGAGAGACAAGAGGGAAAAAAATGAAGGAGTTAATAACTGGGATAACAGTAGTAGAATACAGTGAATGAAATAAATAACAAACTGATAAGCATGGAAAACAGACTCAGCCAAGCAGAAGAAAGAATCTCAGAGCTTGAGGACCAAAATATGGAACTAACCCAAACTGCTAAAAATATAGAAAAGAGGCTTAAAAAGACAGAAAATAATCCTCCAAGAGATGAGCAATTATTTTAGGAGTCTGAACCTAAGATTAATTGGAAACCCTAAGACAGACAGAGAGACAGAGATCACCCAAACATTCCATGAAATTATCCAAGAAAACTTCCCTCATCTCATCAGTGATGCAACCATTCGAACAAGTTATTCAGAGAACCCTTGCAAGACAATTCCTAGACACATAGTAATTTGCCAACACAAAGGAGGTATAAAAGAAAAAATCCTAAAGGCAGTAAGGAAGAAAGGTCAGACTACCTACCTGGGAAGACTAATTAGAATAGCAACAGACTTATCTCTAGAAACACTTCAGGCTAGGAGATCTTGGAGTCCAATCTTCAAGGTTTTCAAAGAGAAACAATTTCAGGCAAGAATTACCTACCCAGCTAAGCTAAGCTTCATCAGTGATGGAGAATTAAAATCCTTCCCAGACATTCAATCCCTAAGAGTTTATGCTACCTCCAGATCAGCTCTACAAGAAACACTTAAGGCCGGGCTCGGTGGCTCAGCCTGTAATCCCGCGCCTTTGGGAGGCTGAGGTGAGTGGATTGCCTGAGCCCGCGGGTTCGAGACCCGCCTGGGCAGCGAGACCTCATCTCTACAATAAATCAAAAAATCAGCCGGGCGTGGTAGCGCATGCCTGTAATTCCAGCTACTTGGAAGGCTGAGGCGGAAGGATCGCCGGAGCCCAGCAGGTCGAGGCTGCGGTGGCCGGGAGCGGCCACTGCACTCCAGTCTGGGCGACAGAGTGAGACTCCAACTCAAAAAAAAAAAAAAAAAAAAAAAAAAAAAAAGAAACACTTAAGAAAGTATTAAACACAGAGGAAAGGAAAAAAAGAACAACAATACCTTCACAAGAATGCAGGAAAAAGATTGAAAACACACATGAATCAACCACCCAATATAAAGAAAAACAACAAACAAATAAATAAACAAACAGCAGCAACAATGACAAACTCCATAAGAACTTCATGACAAGGATAAACTCTCACATCACAATAATTAGATTAAATTAGATTTAATATATCACTGAAAAGACATAGAATGGCAAAATGGATAAAATGTCATGATGTAGCAATATATTGTCTGAAAGAGATTCATCTCACCCTAAAGAAAACTCACAGACTCAAAGTGAAAGGATGGGAAACAAAATTTCAGGTGAACAGAACACAAAAGAAAGTGGGAGTTGTGATCTTAATATCAGACAAAATACCCTTTAAGCCACCAAAAATTTAAAAAGATAAAGAAAGTCACTACATATTGATAAAAGGTTCAATCCATCAATAAGAGATATTCATCCTAAACATATATGCACCCAGCAAAGGAGCACCAACTTTCATAAAGCAACTTCTAGGTAAACTTAAAAAAGATATTGACTCTAACGTTATCATAGCTGAGGACTTAACAACACTAGACAAAAAATCATCAAGACAAAACATCAACAAGGAGATCCAGAACCTCAGTGTGACTCTTGACCAAATGGAGTTAATTGATACCTACAGAACACTCCACCCAACAACCACAGAATATACATTCTACTCATCACCACATAAAATGTATGTTAAGATTAGCCACATCCTTGGCCATAAATCAAGTATAAACAAATTCCATCAGATTGAAATACTGTCATGCACCTTCTCAGAACACAGTGGAATAAAAATAAATGTCAACACTAACAAAGTTTCCCCCAAACCCATAAAATGGATACCAAACAGCATGATGCTAAACAACTCCTGGGTCAACATGGAAATCAAAACAGAAATTAAAAGATACTTGGAAAAAAAAAGATAACTGAAAACAAATGAAAATGAGGCAGCATCTTCCCCAAACCTATGAGATTCCATGAAAGCGGTATTAAGAGGGGAATTCATATCTCTATGAACACACATGAAGAAAATGGAAAGATCACAAGTTAACAGCCTAACAATTCATCTAAAGAAGCTGGAAAAGCAAGACCACCCTAACTTCAGCAGAAGAATCCAGATCACCAAAATAAAAGCACAAAATGGGGCATAGAAGACAAAAAGATAATACAAAAAATCAACAAAACAAAAAGCTGCTTCTTTGAAAGGATAAACAAGATTAATGGTCCCATAGCTAGACCTACCAAGAAAAAGAGAGAAAGTTCAAATTAACACAATCAGAAATGCAAAAGATCAATTTACAACTGATCCCGAAGAAATACAAAAGATTATCAGAGACTACTATGTACACTCGTATGGAAACAAACTTAAAAACCTAAAGGAGACAGAGGACTTTCTGACATCACACAACCTCCCCAGGTTGAAACAAGAAGAAATTGAGACCCTAAATAGACCAATAGCATTTCAGGAAATTGACTATGTCATAAGAAAACTACCTACAAAAAAGAAAGAAAGAAAAAAAAAGCCCTGGACCCAATGGCTTTCCAGCAGAATTTTACAAAACATACAAGGAAAAACTGATATCAATCCTATTGGAAGTATTCTAGGCAATTGAGAAAGAGGGAACTCTCCCCGAACCAGGTAAAGATTCAACAAAAAAGAGAACTAAAGGCCAATATCCTTGATGAATATAGATGCTAAAATTCCTAACAGCACCTAGCAAACCAGATCCAACAACACATCTCTAAAATCATCTACCTTGACCAAGTAGGCTTCATCTCTCAGATGCAGGGCTGGTTTAACATCCTTAAGACCATAACAGATATAAAAACAAGAACCACATGACTATATCATTAGACTCAGAAAAAGCTTTTGACAAAATCCAGCATCCCTTCATAAAAATCCTTGAACATCTAGGCATAGAAGGAAAATACTTCAAAATAGTCAGCATCATGTAAGAAAAACCCACAGCCAACACATTTATAAATGGAGAAAAACTGGAAGCATTTCCCCTGAAAACTGGAACAAGACAAGGCTGCCCACTCTCACCCATTCTGTTCAGCATTGTGTTAGAAGTCCTAGATAGAGCAATCAGATACGATTGGAGATCAGGGTACCCAAATAGGCAAAGAGGAAGTCAAGTTATCCATCTTTGCAGATGACATGATGCTGTACCTCAAAAACCCAAGAGAATCTGTCAAAAAACTCCTTGCACTGATAAAAGACTTTGGCAAAGTCTCAGGGTATAAAATAAATGTGCAAAAGACAGTCGCATTTCTATATACCAACAATAAACAAACAGAAAACCCAAGTAAAAAGCATAATTCCATTCACAATAGCCATAAAAAATCAAATATCTTGGCATCTTCCTAACCAGAGACGTGAAAGATGTTTACAATGAAAAGTACAAAGCACTGCTCAAAGAAATCAAAGATGACACAAACAAATGGAAAAATATTTCATGCTTATGGATTGGAAGAATCAACATTGTTAAGATGTCAATCCTACCCAAGGCAATCTACAGATTTAATGCAATACCCATTAAATTTCCAACGTCATTCTTCTCAGATCTGGAAATGACAATTCAGAAATTCATATGGAAACATAAATAATGATGAATAGCCAAAACGATCCTCAGTAAAAGAAACAAAGCAGGAGGTGTCACACTTCCTGACTTTAAACTTTATTATAAGCGTGCAATAATCAAAACAGTTTGGGACTGGTACAAGAACAGGCATATGGACAATCAAACAGGATAGAGATTCTGGAGTAAACCTCAATTTCTCAAGCAACTCTTCTTTAACAAAGCCTCCACCAACAGCCACTGGGAAAAGGAAAAACTATTCAGTAAATGGTGTGGGAAAACTGGCAGTCTACCCAAAGAAGAATAAAACTGGACCCCTACCAAACATAAAAATCAAATTTAAACGGATTAAAGACCTAAACATAAAACCTCAAACTATAAGAATCTTAGAAAAAACAGGAGACGTCCTTACAGTAATAGGACTAGGCGACCAATTCCTGATCAAAACTCCATAACCCATTCCTGAAGAGATAAAATAGACAAATGGGACCTCATCAAATTAAAAAGCTTCAGCAAAGCAAAAGAAGCTATCAAGAGAGTGAGGAGACAACCCACAGAATGGTAAACAATATTTGCCAACTGTATATCTCACAAAGGCCTAGTATCTGGGATCTATATGGAACTCAAACTTGCCAAAAGGAAAAACAGACAAACAAACAAATAGCCCCATTAAAAAGCGGGCAAAAGACATAAATAGACACTTCTCAAGAGAAGACATACGAGCAAGTCAACAGAGACATGAAAAAACGCTCAGCCTCTCTAATCATCAAAGAAATGCAAATCAAAACCACACTGAGACACCACCTAACTCCAGCCAGGATGGCCATCATTAATAACTCAAAAAGCAACAAATGCTAGAGAGGATGTGGAGAAAAGGGAATGTTTCTCCACTGTTGATGGGAATGCAAGCTAGTACAACCTCTGTGGAATGCAGTGTAGCAATTTCTGAAAGATCTAAAAATTGACCTCACTTACAACCCAGCGATTCCCTTCTGGGAATATACCCAGGGGACTCAAATCATTCTATAAAAAAGATACTTGTGCATGCCTATTTATTGCCGCACTATTCACTGTGCTGCCCATCAAAAGTGGACTGGATAAAAAAAAAAGAAAGTGGTACATATACACAATGGACTTTTATGCAGCCATAAAGAAGGTCAAAATTACGAACTTCGCAGCAACTTGTATGGACTTAGAATCTATCACACTCAGTGTTCTATAACATAAACAAAGAACTGAGTACCACAAGTTCTCACTCATAAGTGGACCCTGAACATTTATCATAATACTACATGAAGGAGAAGCCCCACCTCTGCTGGGGGTGGGGCACATGACACTAATACGGTTACCTGATCCCAAACCAGGTGAAGTGAGGACCAATGGAAAGCCCAAACTTCACCTGTATGATGAGCACTTATGTACCTAATTCTGAATTGTTCCCCACATCTTTAAAATAAAATAAAAAATAAAGACCATTGTCAGTATAATTACACAAGTAAATACAAATGATTAGATGTCGAAAGAAAACAATGGGTGTGATCACACAAGACAGGACAGAGGAGGACTGGCAATTGCAACTACTGGTTGTTCCAGGAGCTCAGGTGCGAGACTGTCCTGGGGTATGTCAGTGGGCATGGAGAGACGTCCACAACTAAAGAGCCATTAGATTAGATGTGAAGGGTGAGTGAGGGAGAGTCTCAAGGGTTTCCGGCTTGGACGATTGGATGTACAGTAGCACCATTCAAGATAAAATACTGGAAGAGGAACTGGGTTTTTTATTGTTTGTATGATGGTGGGAGGGGTGTCAAGGGCATAGGTCGCAGGAAGTAGAAGAGACTGTGAGATCATTCTGAAGTGTTTAATTGAGGAGTCCTTGGTTCTTCTACATGAGGAAGTCAAGTGAATATTCAAGTCTAGAACAGAGGAGAGATTATGCTAGAGATATGCATTTGAGGGTCATCTGATCAGAGGTAGAAATTGAAGTTGTGAGCACTGCCCAACGGAGAGGATTGAGTGAGAAAAAGAGAGAGCCTGAGACTTGATTGTAAGGAGGTAAGGAGTCCTGACATTTAAATTAAATCTAAATAAATGGCTGGGCATTGGAGAAATGGACTGGCAATTTCCTGTTTACCTGTCATCCAATCCACTCTCAGACATTCTCTCTCATGCTCTGTGAAAGTAGAGGGTGTTGACCTTTCCTAACTGCATCACCAGGGCTTTTTTGCCTTCTGGTTTCTGGATGGGTCAGTGAATGGGAGGCATGGTGGGAATTTGAGCACAGGAAGAGAAAGAGGTCAGGGGCTTTTTTTGTTTTAAACCTGCTCTTTGTTCTCTCACAGCCTAGATGTAGTTCTAGTGACAGCTGTGCATTTTTGTCTTGATTCCTCTCTGGTAGCTCATCTTTAAGGATTCAGGCTCCAGGCATGTCTCTAGGCTTAGGTAACAGCATCCTTTTCTTCTTTCCCCTTCAAACATAGGGACAGTCATGGCTTCCTACTGACTGTCCCTGAATATTCACCTCATCTTAACCTTGCCCACACCTGTAAAGAGGCTTTCAGTTAACTATTTGAGTTTTCTGCCAGGACTTTGCCTATGAAATGGATAAACCTGCAAAAGAGACAGAGGAGAGGCAGGGGTGCACATGAGCTTATCTGATATAATGGAAACTAAAGGAAGGGAGCATTTTAAGAAGCAAGGGAGAGGTCATCATATCAAATGATGCTGAAAGTTAGAGTAAGCAGAAAACTGAAGAGCTGTCTGTGATCCTGAGCTACTCAGTGTTCATTAGTGATATTTGCAAGAGCTGCTTTGGGGGAGTGATGGGGTGGATGCCTTTGAGCAGAAATATCAAAACCTTTGCCACAGACCCCATGCGGCTTGGAAGAGAATCAAATAATGACAATGTTAACTCTGAATATTTCTCTGCAAACATGAAGCCTCTTCTTTTTTAATATTTATTTTCTTTGACATTCTTATGTGTTTGGGAAATTAGACTTCTTTTCTCTTCAGATACTTCTATTTGTGTGTGGTGTTGCTTACCACCCTGAATAGCATAGAAACGGAAATGGTTGGAATTGAGGTGAGGCAAGGGTATTGTCTTTCTCCCTTTCTCATGAAGCCTTCTCCAAAACCCTTATCTTGTGGAACTCTCCCCAGTGTTGCAGTTCCTTTCCCCTACCCTCTGGATTTTTAGAAGAGTATCTTTACTCTTCTTCCCTTGGGTACTATATTTCTTAAGCTTGGCCTACATTGTGGACCAAAAGGGCAACGTGATAACCTTAAACTTTATACAAGTATCTTTTTAAAATCATTGCATCCATTACCTCAATTTTCCTTAAATGTCTAGTGATCACTGAATATCCACCTATATTTGTAAATAAAGAGCTAAGTTCATGGTTGTAGTTGCTGGTGTGAGTTTCCTCAAGCAATTCTTTTTGCTGAAGCCTCTTCCTTGCATAAAAGATTGTCAGCTTTGAGTAAGTGAGCAGAATGTGTCCGCAAAGGAAGTTTTCTTTTACAGTATATGGGAGAGGAGCAGTTAGGCAGGAAAGAAATTCCATTCTGGCTAAATAAGTAAATAAATATATAAATGAATGAATGCTAACTGTTTTTGTATATTCCAGTCTTCATTGGTGTTACTCCGATCTTTCTTTTCCATGCTGACTGTAGAATTCTCTTCAGCTAAATATCCAATCTCTACCCCTTAACCCTCATCTTCCTTTTTTTGGGGATGAATATCGCATCTAGTCAAGTTATCCAGAGGCAATGTTAAATACGCTGATGATCCCCTGTCCTCATTCTCCATAGCCATCCCTGCCCTTTGATCATTAACCACTGATTCATCAGACTCAGACAAAATTCCATTTCACCCGTATACACAATTAAGTACATTCTAGGCCATTGATCTTGCATTCCAGCACCTTCAAATATTTCTGCACTACGAAACTTTGGCTCCCACCCAGGAGTCTGCTTGGCCTTTCAAATTATCACAGGACTATCTCTAGCCATACCCTATACATTAGATACAGGAACTACATTCTCCTCGGTAACTCATATTTGTGGAGATGTTATTCAAATTATTTGATAAGTACATGGTAATGGAGCATCTATATTTTTTGTCTGCTTATTTAGGCATGTACGATTTGGCCTATATTATGGATTCTACATCTTTTTAGAAACCTGAAACATAGGCATTATCTTCTTATTGCAGTTATCACCACAGTATTGATAATTTATGACCTTCCCTGAGACCAAATATCCTTCTGAGGTGTCACTGTAATTACTAATCTTCTATTGACCATTCCATATATTGATACTAGCCTAGTAGAATGGATCAGTGATGAATTTCCAGTTGGCAAAGCAACCGTAACATAATTTTTTGCTTTTCATTTTTTCCTGCCATCTGTTATCTCTGCTCTCACAATTGTTCATCTTCTTTCTCTCCAGGAATATTTACACTGTAATGTTAGTTTTCAGTATTACATGGGATGTTAAATTATCAGTTGTACATAACACATTTCAGTCAAATCATTTCTTGATGATATACTTATCACCTCCATCCATCCTTACTTAACCCATCAGGAATTTCATCAGACTCAGATAAAATTCCACTTCACCCATACTACACATTAAGGACATTCTAGGCCTAATTTTCCTTTCATACTATTCCCAATACTAGTCTTATTGGCACCAGACTTACCAGGAGACACAGACAACTACGCTCCGGCCAATCCCCTTAATGCACCTCTCCATAATAAACACGGCTGATATTTCCTATTTGCCTATGTAGTCTTATGCTCCATACCAATAAATTAGAAGTCCTGACCCTTGTCTTCTCCAAACTGACCCCAGCCATCATCCCAATACTTCACCTATCCAAACAATGAAGTATTATTTTCTTTCTTTTTTTTTTTAAAGATGTTGGGTACAAATCAGTATTAGGTACATAAGTGGTTATAGTACAGGTGAAGTTTATATCTCCCACTGATCCTCACTTAACCTGGTTCAGGCATGCTTACAGATGATATGTGCCCCCCACACTCCCCCAGCTGTGTCCTGCTACTGCCAATCCCTTTCTTTTTTTTTTTTTAACTTTTTTCAAGAAATTCTCTTTTTTATTTTTTTAAAAAATTTATTCTAATAATATGAGGTACAATTCAGGATTAGGTACATAAGTGGTCATCGTACTGGTGAAGTTTGGGTATCCCATTGATCCTCACGTTGCCTGGCTTGGAATAAGCTACACTTATTGATCTTATGTGTCCTCCTCCCTCAACAGTGTCCCGCTACTGCCAATCACTAAGAAAAGGCATCAGAAGGTTCTCAAAATATTTCAAATGTCACCTGTAATCTCACATCCGAAACACACTCAGCAGCACGAAATGCTGTAATCATGGTTTACTGAAACACACAGATGCCTAGAGCCAATTCACATTGAAGATTTGTTTTTACATCTTTTATGCTATGAAATTTGAAAGAGGTGCTTCCAAGACACAAAATTAATGAGATGGAGTTCTCTGTAAAACAAAAAACAAAAAACTGACAGGTAAATCTTTGGGGAATCTTAATTATTCTTCACTTCTACTATTTCTCTTTTTTATGTTCAGAAGAATGCTACAACTACTTGTCAGATTCAAAAGACAAACAATAACTTCTAACTACATGTTTGGATTTTTTTCTTAATCAGTATTTTTTATTATGGTTTTGTGGGGTACAGTTAAGGGTTAGGTGTACAATTACGTTTCATTGCCAATCCCTTTCTTATAGTATTATGATATATGTTCAGGATCCACTCATGAATAAGAACATGTGGTACTCAGTTCTTTTTTTCTGTGATAAATCAGTGAGTATTATAGACTGTAATCCAATCCAAGTTGCTGCAAAGTCCATAATTTTGTCCTTTTTTATAGTACTCCATTGTGCATATATAGCACTTTAAAAAAATCCGGTCCACTTTTGATAGGCAGCATGGTTGGTTCCATGTTTTTGCTATTGTGAATAATGCTGTGATAAACACGTGTGCACAGGTATCATTTTTGTAGAATGATTTGAGCTCCTCTGGGTATATTTCCAGAAAGGGGATTGTTGGGTCATATGGAGGGTCGATTTTTAGATCTTTTAGAAATCACCACACTGTTTTCCATAGAGGTTATACTAATTTACACTGTTACCAACAGTGTAGAAGCACTCCGTTTTCTCCTCATTCTCTCCAGCATCTGCTGTTTTTTGAGTTATTAATGATGGCCATCCTGACTGGAATTGAGTGGTATCTCACTGTGGTTTTGATTTGCATTTCTCTGATGATTAGTGAGGCTGAACATTTTCTCATGTATCTGTTGGTTTCTTGTATGTCTTCTTTTGAGGAATGACTATTCATATCTTTTGCCCACTTTTTAATAGGGCTGTTTGTTTAGGCTTGTTTGAGTTCCTTGTAGATCCTGGATGTTATGCCTTTAACAGATAAGCAGTTGGAAAATATTTTTTTCCATTCTGTGGGTTGTCTCCCTGCTATCTTGATAGTTTCTTTTGCTTTGCAGAAGGTTTTCAGTTTGATGAGGTCTAGGAATTGGTTGCCAATTTCCAACTTCTGTAAGGGTGTCTCTTGCATTTTCTAAAATTCTTATAGTTTAAAGTTTTGTGTTTAGGTTGTTGGTCCATTTAGAGTTAGTTTTTGTGAATGGTGATAGGTAGGGGTCCTGTTTCATTCTTCCCAGGTGGTCAACTATTTTTCCCAGCACCATTTACTGAGTAGCTTTTCCTCTCCCCAGTGCTTATTGGTAGAGACTCTGTTGAAGATGAGTTGGTTGAAAAATTAAGGTTTTGCTTCTGGAATCTCAATCCTTTTCCATTGGTCTATATGCCTGGCTGTTTTGATTATTATAGACTTATAGTAAAGTTTAAAGTCTGGAAGTATGATACCTCCTGTTTTGTTTCTTTTGCTGAGGATTACTTTGGCTATACTTGGTCATTTATGTTTCATATGAATTTATGTACTGTCATTTCCAGGTCAGAGGAGGACGATGTTGGGAATTTAATGGGTATTGCATTGAATCTGTAGGCTGCCTTGAGTAGGATGGACATCTTAACAATGTTGAGTCTTTCAATCCATGAGCATGGAATATTTCTCCATTTGTTTGTGTCAAAGTATAATTTTCTGACACTAAGGCAATGCCTATTCTGAATTCTAGTAGCTGACTTGCTAATACTTACAAGAATCAGGGGTTAACCGATTGAACATCCTTTTATTTTCATTGGCCAGGCAGCCTCCATTCTTTATTTCTTCATTATTCTTATTTTTAAATTTTTTTTTCACGATTCCATTCATGCTTTATTTTTTCAAATATTAATATGTTCACAAATAACGCCCACATACAGGTCACAGAGACTTGGGCAGAGCAGGCAGGGGCCCCACGGTAGAAGCTGTGTGTCCTGGGGCACCTTCGATATTTTTCTGAGCCTCAGGCTTTTCTTCTGTGGATGGGAATGAGAACAGCGCCTCCCTGATGATGCTAGGGTGACCAGGTTCTGTTTTCATACCAGCAATTACTTACTCAAAAACAAAATACTCAGGTGATGGTCCCTGTAATATGAAAATTACTTTGGTCTTGTAAACCAAAAATAGAGAAGAATTCTCCCTAGGGCAGCTTAAAGAAAAAACCTTACACCCCACCATCAGAACTCAAAACTGAAATTCTACTTAAACTATTCCCTGATTTTTCTACTTGAGATGCAATTTATTATTTTCAAGTACTATATCAGTATTGAAGAAAAACATATAATGTCTTCACACTTGATTCCTTCCTATGTACTTCATGCATTGCTTGTCCCCATGACTATGTATTAGTACCAGTATTCTTAATCTTACATAGCAGATTTGTGTTTGATCATGTATTAAATTACATCCCCCATGCATATAAGCTAGTATATAAATTCATTAATAGTCTATCAAACACAAATCTTATACCAACTTGAACTATTCATAATCAGGAATATTAACACAGTAATGTTCGTTTTTAATATTACATAGGACATTAAGCTATTGGTTGTGCATAACACATTTCAGTCAAGTCGTTTCTTGATTATACGCTTATCATCTTCATCCATCCTTACTTAATCACTGAGCTTCAAGAAATCAGCAACCTGTTCAGGAATTATCCTCCTGCTTGCTCCAGGTCCAGCACACTTGAGGGTGACTAGCCTGAAACTACACCTGGCATCTGGTTCTTACTTCAAGAGCCATTAACTTAAGCTTGCCCACTTATTCCCCTAAAATAGGACTTCTTGAGAGAGGCAGGGAAGATGGTGGCCGAGCCAGTCGGACCATGTGAGTCCCTGTGTGAGTGAGTGAGTGTATGGAAAATTTTGTGTTTGTGCTGGTGAGCAAGTGGGCATGGGGGTGGCTAACTGAGTGAGGGCTAGGGAGCTAGTGGCCAGGGTTCTCCTGGTGCAGTGGCTGGTGCCACAGTGTCTGGGCTTGGACCCTAGTGATTCCTGGAATACAGAAGCCGAGCACCATTTTCTCTTTCTTTTCTTTTATTTTAAATAAAAAATCCTCCCTGGCAAGAAAACTCTGGGAGAGGCTGTCTAAGTGGGACTCGTGAGCGGGTGACCAGGCACCTGGTGCAACAGCAGGTGCTGCAGCTTCTCTACTTTGTCCTTGGCTCTTCCCGGGTCTGGAGCACCATTGCTTCTTTTAAAACGGACAGAAGTTTTCCTTTTGAAAAGAGGCAGAGAGGCACTATTGCCCCAGGCGCTCCCACACCATTGAAGCAGAAGAGAGACTGCTCAGGGCTTTGCCTCATCATTTCAGCACCTGGCAGGGGCTGTGGATGGAGTCCAGAGGCAAGATCCCATGGAAAAGGAAAAGAGAGGCACCCCACCACCATACTGAACACGTGGCAGGCAAGTGCTCCAACTTGATTACCACGGACCGACAGAACTGATCTCTGTGACTGGTGGATCAACTACTCAGGGCTTGATTGTGGCCCACAGGGAATATCCTGAGAGCACAAACTTCAGAGTGACCTGAGGAGAGCTGAGTTCCAGTCACTCCACCCCCTACCCTGATCCAGCTGTGGTTCAAAGGGTGTGGCCAGAAAAGGCAGAGAAAGAACTCCAAAGAGATCAGGGGTGAGTCCAGGGCTGACCCGAATCCCCTCCTTCCCAGGAATCCTCTGAACGTCAGACCCACCCAGCTGGGCCACGACTGGGAGGGACAAGCCTGGACTTCAGTTGTAATAGGAGAGCTCCATTCCAGGATAGGCCTGGCTGAGGCACCCCAGTGAGAACACAGACCTGGGGAAGAGACAGTCCCATATCTCCCCACCAAAGCCCTCCCTGACAATACGAGAGTGGGAGGGGAGGCCTGCAGCCCCACCTCCTTCCGCTGTCCCTCCTTCCCTGCTTACTCCCTGAGCAGAGAGTGGAAGAGGTGGCTCTGCAGAAGAGACCTGATTAGAGGGACAATTACAGAGCCTGCTGCAAGAGGACAAGTTTTTTTCTTTTAATTTTCAATTATTTTTTAATGAAAAAATTTTTTTTGACTTTTTGCTTGTTAGTTCATCTATTTTTAAAAGATTTTTTCTTTGTGCATGAGTGTATATGTGAGGGCTTGATCTGCATCCTCCCCCCAAAATTTATTTTCTTTTTCTTTTCTTTTTAGGTTTCTTTCTTCTTTTATTTGTCATTTGCTGTTTAGGTGTGTATGTGAATGACTGAGTGCTTATCTTTTGATTTTGTTGTGGTTGTTTGTTTTGTTCTTCTGGGTCTTTTTTGCATTCATTTTTTTATAGTTTAAGGGTTATGTCAATAGATGTGTGAGGGTTTGACCTGAATCCACCCCTTTTTTTCCTTTGGTCTTTCTGTTTTTCTTCTCTATTCACTTTGTGCTAGGTGTGTGTGTATGTTTAGTTTTCTTGGGGGTCTTTTTGCTGCTGATTGTTTTGTTTAGCTTTGTTGTTATTCCAGTTTGTTTTGGAGTGTGTATGTGTTCAGTTGCTTTTGCATTGGTTTCTGCTTTGCATTGCCATATAGAGTGGTAGTGGGGAGTGGGTCTCAGGGAACACACACCACAATAAGTGAACATTTTAATTTGCAAGTAGTATTTGATTTCTAGCGCCCTATCCCCCACTTTATACAAATTTCAAAACCTATAAGAGACAGCAAAACAAACTATCCACCATCCAATTTCGAAATAGAACAAATCCAGAGCCCGAATCGGGAAGAATAGGGTCTGAGCAAACATCAGAAGGGAAAGTCTTTCCCACCAACACTGAATAATAGAACTAAAGAGAAAAACAAGACATCTGTCACAAATGAGGAAAAACCAAAGGAAGACCTCAAGCAATTTCAAGTGTACCAAAGACAAAACTCCTGAAAAATCAGACCTTGGCACCCAAACAATGGAAGTCACCAATGATTGTCCCCGAATATGACAGGGATTAGGGAATGGATGGAAACAGTGAGTAGGACTCAAGAAAGATAAAATGCAACACTGAAAGAACTTGTAACAGAGATTTTGGCAATAAAAAATTTCATCCAGGAAATAAGTAACAAGATGACAAGCATGGAAAGCAGAATTAATCCAGCTGGAGAAAGAATCTCAGAACTTGAAGAGCAGAACATGGAATTGACCCAATATGTAAAAAAAATAGAAAGAAGACTCAGAAAGAAAGAACAAAGCCTACAATAGATGTGTGATTATATCAAGAGGCTGAATCTATGCCTGATTGGTATCCCAAAAGAAGAAAGGGAAATGGAGTACAACTTAGAGCAAGTAGTCCAGGAAGTAACCCAAGAAAACTTTCCTCATCTTACCAGAGATGTGACCAGTCAAGCACAAGAGATACAGAGAACCTCCACAAGGCATCAAATGAAAAGACCAACCCCTAGACACATAGAAATTTGCCTACACAAAATAGGCACAAAAGAAAAAACCCTAAAGGCAGCAAGAGAGAAAGGTCAGACTACCTACTGGGGAAAACCAATCAGAATAGCAGCAGACCTATTAGCAGAAACACTACAAGGAAGAAGGGACTGGAGCCCTATATTCAAACTCCTCAAAGATAAATAATTTAAACCAAGAATTTCCTATCCAGCCAAGCTCAGCTTCTTCAGTGAAGGAGAATTGAAATCCTCCCGAGACATCCAATCCCTAAGAGATTATGCAGCTTCCAGACCAGCTCTAAAGGAGACACTTAAAAAGTTATTAAGCTCAGAAAAAAGAAGAAAAAGATTGACCACATACTTCCCAAGAGAACAACAGAGCACAGAATCAGCAGAGAATACAGTGCAACAAGAAACTTGAAAACACACACATACATTAACCCTAAAACCAAAAGAAAACAACAAACGAAGGAAAAATTTTATAAGAATCATGACAGGAATAAACAATCATATTTCAATAATCAGTCTGATTGTGAATGAACTAAATGCATCACTGAAAAGACACAGAATGGCAGACTGGATTAGAAACCATGACCCAATTATTTGCTGCATCCAGGAGACTCATCTCACTTCAAGGGATGCACACAGACTCAAAGTTAAAGGTTGGAAAATGAGTTTCTTTTTTTTCACAAAAAAAGACAAGAGTTGCAATCTTAATATCAGACAAAACAACCTTTAACCTATCAAAAATTAAAAAAGATGCAAAAGGACACTACATAATGATAAAAGGTTCAATCCATCAACAAGAAATGTCCAACCTAAACATATACGCACCCAACACAGGAGCACCGGCATTTATAAACTAACTACTAAGTAAACTAAAAAAAGATATTGACTCTAACACTATTATAGCAGGGTACTTGAAAACCCCACTGACAGCCCTAGAAAAATCATCAAGGCAAAAAATCAACAAGGAGATCCAGAACTTAAACTTGACACTCAACCAAATGGACTTAATAGATACCTACAGATTATTCCACCCAACAACCACAAAATATGCATTCTACTCATCATCACATGGAACATACTATAAGATTGATAACATTCTTGGCAATAAATCAAGTATAAATAAATTCCATAAGGTTGAAATCTTGCCATGCACATTCTCTAACCACAGCGGAATAAAAATATCAACACCAACAACATTTTCCCAAAGCCCACAAAGATATGAACACTAAATAGCATGATGCTGAAGAACTACTGGGTCAACACTGAAATCAAAGTAGAAATTGAATGATTCCTGGAAACAAATGAAAATGAAAAACATCTTACCAAAATCTCTGGGATGCCCTGAAAGCAGTTCTCAGAGGGGAATTTATATCTCTATGAGCACACATCAAGAAAATAGAAAGATCAGTAGTTGAGAGTCTAACAAATCACCTAAGGGAGCTGGAAAGAGAAGACCACCAAAACCCCAACTTTAGCAAAAAAATCCAAATCACCAAAATAGAGCCCAAATACAGGACATAGAAGACAAGAATATCATAGAAAACATCAACAAAACAAAAAACTGGTTCTTTGAAAGAATTAACAAGATTGATGGGTTCCTAGCCAGAATGACCAAGAAAAAGAGAGAAAAAGCCCAAATAAACACAATCAGAAATACAAAATATAAAATCACAACTGACCCCGAATAAATACAAAAGATGATCAGAGATTGCTATGTACACCTATATGGAAACAAACTTGATAACCTAAATGAAATGGAGAACTTTCTGACATCACACAACCTCCCCAGGTTAAAACAAGAAGACATTGAGATACTAAATAGACCAATAACAACCGAGGAAATTTTCTCTGTCATACAAAAACTACCTACCACAAAAAGCCCTGGACTGGATGGCTTTCCAGCAGAATTCTACAAAATGAACAAGGAGGAGCTGATACCAATCCTACTGAAAGTATTCCAGGCAATTAAGAAAGATGGAATTCTCCCCAAATCATTTTACAAAGCTAACATCATACTGATACCCAAACCGGATAAAGATACAACAAAAAATGAGATCTACAGTCCAGTATCCCTTATGAACATAGATGCAAAAATGCTCAACAAGATTCTAGCAAATCGGATTCAAAAATCATCCACCATGACCAAGTAGGCTTCATCCCCAGGATGCAGGACTGGTTCAACATTCACAAGACCATAAATGTCATTAAATACATCAACAGATGTTAAAACAAGAACCACATGATTATCTTATTAGATGCAGAAAAAGCTTTTGGTAAAATCCAGCATCCTTCTTGATAAAAATCCCCAAACACTTAGGTATAGAAAAACATACCTCAAAATAGTGCCATCTACAATGAACCTACAACTAACATATTGCTAAATTGACAGAAACTGGAAACATTTCCCCTGAAAACTGGAACAAGACAAGGCTTCCCACTCTCACCCCTCTTATTCAATATTGAGTTGGAAGTCCTAGCTCGGGAAATTGTAAGAGAAGGAAATCAGGGATCTCCAAATAGGAAAAGAGGAAGTCAAGTTATCCCTCTTTGCTGATTGTATGATCCTATACCTTGAAAATCCAAGAGATTTTCAAAATCCAAGAGATTGTCAAAAACCTACTTGCACTGCTAAAGGACTTTGCAAAGTCTCAGGGTATAAACTAAATATGCAAAAGAAAGTTGCATTCCTATACACCAACAACAAGCAGGCAGAGAACCAAATAAAAAGCACAATCCCATTCATAATAGCTACAAAAAAATGAAAAATACCTTGGCATCTTCCTAACCAGAGAAGTGAAAGACCTTTACATTTAGAAGTATAAAATGCTGCTCAAAGAAATTCAAGAACCAAAAACAAATGTAAAAATATTCCATGCTCATGGATAGGAGGAATCAACATTGCTAAAATGTCCATCCTACCAAAGACAATCTACAGATTCAATGCAATATCCATTAAATTATCAACAACATTCTTCTCAGACCTGGAAATGACAATACAGAAATTCATATGGAAAAATAAATGACCACGAATAGCCAAAACAATCCTTAGCAAAAGAAACAAAGCAGGAGGGATCACACTTCCAGACTTCAAACTTTGCTGTAAGGCTACAGTAATCAAAACAACCTAATATTGGTACAAGAACAGGCACATAAACGAATGGAACAGGATAGAGATTCCGGAAGCAAAGCCTCAATTCCTCAACCAGCTCATCTTTGACAAAGCCTCCAAAAGCATCCACTGGGGAGAGGAGAACCTATTCAGAAAATGGTGCTGGGAAAACTGGCTGACCACATGCAGAAGACTGAAACAGGGCCCCTGCCTATCACCATGCACAAAAGTTAACTCTAAATGGAGCAAAGACCTAAATGTAAAACCTCAAACTATAAGAATCTTAGAAAATGCAGTAGACATCCTTATGGAAATTGGAACTGGCAACCAATTCCTATTCAGAACCATAAAGGCCAATACCTTAAGAAATAAGATAGACAAGTGGGACCTCATCAAACTAACGAGCTTCTGCAAAGCAAAAGAAACCATCAAGAGAGCAGAGAGACAGCCCAAAGAATGGGAAAAAATATTTGTCAACTGTATATTGGACAAAGGTCTAACATCTAGGATCTACAAGAAACTCAAACATGCCAAAAGGAAAAAAAAACAAACAGTACCTTTAAAAAGTGGGCAAAAGACATGAATAGAGACATCTCAGGAGAAGATATACCAGCAGCCAACAGACACATGAAAAAGTGCTCAGCCTCACTCATCATCAGAGAAATGCAAATCAAAACCACACTGAGATACCACCTAACCCCACCAGGAATGGCCATCATTAATAAAACAAACAACAACAGATGCTGATGAGGATGTGGAGAAAAAGGAATGCTTCTACACTGCTGGGGGGAATGCAAACTAGTGCAACCTATTTGGAAGACAGTGTGGCAATTTTTGAAAGAACTAGAAACTGACCTTCCATATGACCCAGCAATTCCCCTATTGGGAATATACCCAGAGGAAATCAAATCATTCTTCAGAAAAGATACCTGCACACGTAGGTTTGTTGCAGCTCTATTCACAATAGCAAAAACATGGAACCAACCATGTTGCCCATCAAAACTGGACTGGATAAAGAAAATGTGGTACATATACACAATGGAATATTATGCAGCCATAAAGAAGGACAAATATATGGACTTCACAGCAACTTGGATGGATTTGGAGTCGCTCGTACTCAGTGATCTATCACAGAAACGAAGAACAGAGTACCATATGTTCTCACTCATAAGTGGACCTTGAACAATTATAATACTATAAAAAAGCATTTGGCAGTAATGGGAAACTATCAGGGGAGGGGAGGTGGGATTGGCAGTTGAGGGAAACTGCTAGGGGAAGGAGGGGCATACCTCATCAACAAGGGTACCTGCATAATCGATATTTGCATACCTAACCCTGAATTGTACCCCACATCTTTATCATTGAATAAATAAATAAATAAAAATGAAAAAAAAAAAAGACTTCTTGATGAACTCCAGACAAGCTCCTTCATGATCACTTCTGGGAGCACTGCCATGCATTAGGTAATTTTTAATTTTTATGGGGGGAAATGCTTAGACTCAGCAAGGCCTTGAGACAGTTCTGGAAGCAGTCAGTTCCATCGTAGCTGGACTTAAATTGAGCATTTCACAGCCTCATAGCAAATCACAAGGTATTGTCAAGATTGGATTTTTTCTCTCCTAAGCAATGCACCTCTCTATTCACCAGTGCTCACCTCGAAGGACCTTTTTTTGTTTCCTCAAATGAAAAAAGTCCTCAGAGAAAAACATTTTGCTGATGTGGAAAAGGTAAAATAAAAAAGCAGCAGAAGCACTGAAAGGCATCAAGATTGATGAGTTCAAAACTGCTTTGAGAAGTGGAAAATTGTCTTGATAGGTGTAGTGCATCAAATGAAGAGTACTTTGAAGGTGACTGAAGTTTAGACATGTAAGAATAAATATACAATTTTTTGTGAATAAATTGTTTTTATCGGGTCCTCCCCTAGGTGACTGAAGCTTGAACATGTAAGAATAAATACAAAGATTTTTAAATAAATAAATGCCAGTTTTTTGGGGGGAGGGGGTATCCAAACACTTTCAGACTTCTCTTTTCTCAAAAGAGCATTATGATATCTAAGGTTCTATCTTTTTGTAACTCAGAAATGGTAGTCAGCATCCTAACTCGTGTTGAGAATGCATTTAGAGCTGATGAATTCTGGATTCTTAGTTCTGAGAATTCTTTCCTAGCAATATTTAGATTTGCCAGGAAATGATTTTCAGACCTTTCCCCCTTTTAATATGGGGATGTTGAGCTCAAGCTAATACTGAAATTGCACCATTTCTTTTGTTTTTCTTTGGGGGCTTTCATTATTCCTTGATATCACTGAAAGCCTAAATAAACTCCTAAGCCCTACATTTTACCCATGGAGAAATTAGATAATTACTTCCAGAATTCTAGTATTTCATGTTCATGAGCAAAATGCTTGGGGAAACTAGATAGGTTGAAAATGAATAGAAGATTTAAACTTTAACTATGAGTTGTAGAGATAGTTAAGAGGAATCATGTGCTTCGGAGGTAGAAAGACATTTGTTCAGAGACTGTGCAACACTCAAATCAACTGCAAAATAAAGACAATCAAATTAAAAAAAACCAGGTTGCTTCTGTTGTGTAAATTCAAGGTTCTCATGCGAGAAAAAAGAAAACAAAACAACAACAAAATCAAGGAATTTAAAATCACTCAATGACAATTTCTTCCTAAAATCTCCAAGCCTTAAGAAGAACAGAACCTGACATCCACTCTGATTTATGATTTTATAATTTACAAATCAAAAGACTTTCATTAGACATTCAGAGTGATATTACTTAATTATGTAATGACGTGGAAAGATGTCTTAATATAAAGAAGAATGATTAATATTTCAATACATGTACTGCTGCTCATGTTTCTTTGTGGGTGGTTTATTCATGAATATCATCCTTTTTAGTCCTCTGAACTGAAATCCTTCTCTATTGCCTTTACCAGTGTTATTTTATCTTCCTGTCCTCCAGATATTCTACAAGGTTTTGCCCTGCAACTTTCTCTCTCTCTCTCTCTCTCTCTCTCTCTCACACACACACACACACACACACACACACACACACACACACACCCTGAATACTTAGTCAAGTGTCCTCTTTTTAGTTCTCAATTTTCTGCTGAGAATGTACCCTACTACAAATGGGAAGGAAGGTGCTGAAGGGTTCTTGGGAATCCTCTCTTTGAAATTTTCTCCATGAACCAAATTCTCTTGGTTCTGCTCCAATTCTTCCAGTGACAAAGAACTTTTCTGTCAAATTGATATATGTTCGAATCCAGGTTCATCATTCACAAACTACCACTTAGAATAAATCACACACCTTTCCTCAGCTGTAGTTTCTTTGTCTGTAATGAGGATAGTAACTGTATCTACCATATAGGTTCGTGGGGCGCAAGTAGAATGACTTCATACATATTGGCCTTTTCTTTTAGTCATGACTTTTTTTTTTAGTTCTTATTGTTTCCAGCTGGGATCTTCATTTTAATTTTTGTTGTTCCTCTTATCTCTTTCCTAGATCATAAATTTGGTAAATGCAGGTACTGTGTATTATTCATCCTTTTATTCCACAAATTCATAAATTAGGGTTTCTTAAGAACAGATTCACAGATAAGTACTGAAATGTGACAAAATTTGTTTTAGTCTTTAGCTAAATGAGAAAAATAAAAAAAGGTTTTTCCGGAATCTGAATATGCAGAACATAAAGAACTATAATTTATTTTTAGCCAATTCTAGATCATTTTTTGTTGTAAAATGCCTTTATTTTAAACTTATAAATGATGTTGAGATTAGTTTGTTGTTGCTCTTTTTTGGGGGCATGAAATCATGATTTTACTTCTATTTTAATTTAATTTTATTTTGAAGATATGGGGAACAATTCAGGGCTAGGCATATAAGTGGGCATTGTACAGGTAAAGTTTGGGTCTCCCTTTGATCTCCACTTTGCGTGGTGTTAGATCAGATACCCTTTTTGATGTTAATGTGAGTCCCCCACCCCCGCAGTATCCCTCTTCTGCCAATCCCTTTCTTATAGTATTGTGGTAACATTGTTGCTTTCAAAGGTTAGTCTTTAATTAGAAAAACGAAGAAGCAAAAATCTCTTGTTATTTTTTTTTTTTTTAGTTGGAGTCTCACTCTGTCGCCCAGCCTGAAAGTGCAGAGGCACGCTCATGGCCACCCCAGCCTTCTGCCTCAGCCCTCCAAGTAGCTGGAACTACAGACATGCGCTACCACACCTGCCAATTTTTTTTCTGTCGTAGACAAGGTCTTGCCAAGGTGCCCAGGCTGGTCTCCAACCCGTGGGCTCAGTCAATCCTCGGCCTCCCAACGTGCTGGGATTACAGACTGAACCACCGAACCCAGCCTCTTATGATTCTTTATCATTAAAAAAAGTTACCAAATTTGTGAAATTCAAAATGGTCTAGGACGGGACCTCACGTAAAGTTGGCTCTCTTGGTTGTTCATTGATATTCAGGTTTCCTGATACTTAATGTTCATTTTTTCTCTCCTGTGCCTTCCACTAGAGGTCTAAGAGAGAATTAAAAACCAGGGGAAAAAAAAAAAGCAAAAGTAGACTCTTAAAAATGTTTAATAGCTCCAATTAAAGACTTGGTTGGAAAATTACAGCATGAGAAAAGGAAGAGAAACCCCAGTGGTTAAAACACATGTTTTTAAATTACCTGTGTATTTCAATTTCTTACCAATCATTTTTCTTCATTTGCAACATTTCTTGATTTGTAGCTAACTACACGTTTAAAAAGCAGTGACTAAAAATATCACAGTGACCACCTTTCTGTGGGAAGATAAAGATAAAAATGTGTTGAAGGTAAATGTCAATACATTTTTAAATGATTTTAACAAATTGAGTCTAAAATTACATTCATAATCGGTACACAATATTTAAAGTAAATTAAAAATAACTTACAGAAGTTATAAATTTGAGAAATTTAGTCCCTTTTGGAAATAGTGTAAAGTTTCTGAGGTCTGTGATTATAATTTTCAAATAAAAAAACAAAACTAAAAAACTTATCTAGATATGAGACACTAAAAACCAATTATGGCATTGTCATTTTTGACCTTGTGTTAGAACAAAATGTTATTCTTTTTTTTTTTTTGAGTTGGAGTCTCACTCTGTCGCCCAGACTGGAGTGCAGTGGCAGCTCCCCGTCACCGCAGCCTCGACCTGCTGGGCTCCGGTGATCCTTCCGCCTCAGCCTTCCGAGTAGCCGGAATTACAGGCATGCCCCACCACGCCCAGCTGATTTTTTGATTTATTGTAGAGATGAGGTCTTACTGCCCAGGCGGGTCTCGAACCCGCAGGCTCAGGCAATTCACTCACCTCAGCCTCCCAAAGGCGCGGGATTACAGGCTGAGCCACCGAGCCCGGCTTCAAAATGTTATTCTTTAGATTTGTTTTCACTGATGATTGATAGAATAAAAAATTAAATACATATTTCAAATTATTTTTATCTGACAATGTTTCATTCGAATATTAATGATTAAATATGTTTAAATTTATACATTTCTGAAAAGTTGAGTGTGAATTTTTTTCTTAAGAGTTTTGCCAGAAGTCATTGAATGGTCACAGCTACCTTTTAAAAGTTTAATGCCATAGGGCACACACCAATTATCTTCTTAGACACTACTGATTTCCATAAATCAGAAGTTAAAAAATGATGATATAAAAACTAACATAGATAAAATGTTGATTTTTCCAAAGTCTTTGTTTATTCAGTCAATCAA
This sequence comes from Cephalopachus bancanus, assembly GCA_027257055.1. NCBI lineage: Eukaryota > Metazoa > Chordata > Mammalia > Primates > Tarsiidae > Cephalopachus > Cephalopachus bancanus. The sequence continues at coordinate 3,622,951 of JAPVLO010000140.1, forward strand.
GGCATATATTTAATGAGTATCTCCTAAATACTAAGCACTGTTAAGCTACCTTGGCTTTAGTGGTGGTTAAAATTAGTTAAAAAAAAAGCTCAAGCAGAAATGCTGAGTTGCTGACAAATTATCATTTGTTCCCTGTCTCCAGTGCTTACCTTGGAATGGTGACTGTACTTTTGATGACAGTAACTGTCATATTTAGAAATCTGACCCAAAGTTAAGTTTTCTATCAGAAACATGAAGCTTATGTTTGTTCTCTCTCAAAAGGATGAAACTCTTTTCACTTCTTTCATCTCTTTTCTTCTCTTCTTCTCATTCTTTTTTACTTCTATTTATTTTTGTCTTGAGAATGTACAAAATAACTTCTCCAGAAATGGTCATCTTATTTTTGTTTATTGTTTGTCAGGTGACTGAGCATAAACCTTGAAGTATATATGTCGTGTCAATAGAAATAATAATAGTTATAGGTTTCCTTAAACCAAAGCCAATGATATATATTTTTTGATACGTAAATTAAAATAAAAACTTACCCTCAACGTAGTGAAAAACTCCTAGGCTCACATTTATATAGCATACAGATTGAACTGAAGCAGAAATAGCCAAGGGTTGTTACACAAGTTGCTGATTTCAGAGCTAATACTTTCCCCTTTCAATGCAACTTAAACCAAAGAAAGAAAGAATTCAGAAAAGATGCTATTTTCAATTATTATTTCAAGTAAATAACATAATGATTTAACCAGATTTTACTTAGTATTTTAGTAAATGATTGCTTATAATTAATTACAACTATATCTAATAGTTGCTATTTCACTTCACATTATATCTTGAAAGTTTGTCCTATGTATTCTTCAAAATACAGATTTCAATGACTGCTTTATATTTCATCTTACACGACTCATAGAAATTCATAATTTATTTGGCTATTCTCATTTGATATTTGGTTTACCTTTATATAATTATCTTTCACATTTAAACTTTTTTCTTTGATTAAATGTATAGGGTTTCAAGAAATAGGATCATTGGTTGAAAGTTATGAAAAATTGGAAAACATTGATATATGAATCTGGCTTATCCTTCAAAAAATAACCAGTTTATACTTATACTAGCAGACTTTGACATAGCTTCTCTCATAGCACCAATGTTTTATCCAGCATTATACAGTATCATATTTTTCTGACTTGATAGATGAAAAATGTTATTTTCCTGTTTTAATTTCTCTTTTTAGCCATTTGTGTTTCCTTTGGGTGTGTGACTTGTCTACTATGTCCTTTGCCAATTTTCTGTTAAGATTTTTCCAATTCATTTTAAAGAACTCATTATGCATTAAGGATGCTAACCTTGTATGTTAAATTTGTTCCTTATAAGCCACTTGACTTTTTTGTATTTTAGCACTTCTAATTTGGGTAAGGTGATATCTTATTGTTTTAATTTGCATTTCCCAGATGATCAGTGATGTTGAGCATTTTCTCATTTACTTGTTAGCCATTCGTATGTCTTCATTTGAGAAGTGTCTATTCAGGTTTTTGGCTCATTTTAAAATTGGATTTCTTTGATGATTAGTGAGGCTGAGCATTTTTTCATGTATCTGTTGGCTGCTTGTATGTCTTTGTCTTAGAAGTGTCTATTCATATCTTTTGCTCACATTGAGAAACCACCTAACTCCAGTCAGGATGGCCATCATCAATAGCTCAAAAAACAAGCCGGGCTCGGCGGCTCAGCCTGTAATCCCGCGCCTTTGGGAGGCTGAGGTGAGTGGCTTGCCTGAGCCCATGGGTTCCAGACCCGCCTGGCCAGGCAAGACCTCATCTCTACAATAAATCAAAAAATTAGCGGGGCGTGGTAGCGTGCGCCTGTAGTTCCAGCTACTTGGAAGGCTGAGGCGGAAGGATCGCCGGAGTCCAGCAGGTCGAGGCTGCGGTGACTGGGAGCGGCCACTGCACTCCAGTCTGGGCGACAGAGTGAGACTCCAACTCAAAAAAAAAAAAAAAAAAGCTCAAAAAACAACAGTTGATGGAGAGGATGCGGGGAAAAGGCAACGCTTCTACCCTGTTGGTAGGAGTGCAAACTAGTAAAACTTCTGATGAAAATAGTGTGGCGATTCCTAAAAGATCTCAAGATCGACCTTCCTTATGACCCAGCATTCCCCTTCTAGGAGTATACCTGGAAGAACTCAAATTCACTCTACAAAAAAGATACCTGCACACTCATATTTATTAGAGCATTATTCACAATAGTAAAAACATGGAACAAACTGTGCTGCCCATTGAAAGTGGACTGGATAAATAACATGTGACACATATACAGGGTGGACTATCACACAGCCATAAAGAAAAGTAAAAAATATGGACTTCACAGCAACTTGGATGGATTTAGAACCTATAATACTCAGTGATCTATCACATAAACAATGATCTGAGTACTACGGTACTCACTTGTAAGCGGACCCTGAACGTTCATTATAATTCTCTAAGAAAGGGATTGGCGGTAGTGGGATACTGCCAGGGGAGGGGGAAACATAACACCAATAAGGGTACCCAATCACAGACTAAGCAAAGTGGGGAACAAGGAGAGGCCCAAACTTTACCTGCGCAATGACCACTTATGTACCTAACCCTGAACCGTACTCCACATTTTAAAAATAAAAAAAACCAAAACGTTGGATTTGTTTATTTTGCTATTTATCCGTTTGAGTTTCATATTTTCTGATTATTCAATCCTTGTCAGATGGATATTTTGCAAGTATTTTCTCCCAATCTGTAGGCTGTTTCTTCACTTTGTTAACTATTTTCTTTGCCGTTCAGAAGCTTTTTAGCTCATTTCAAAATAATTTATTTTTACTTTTGTTGTTTGCGATTTTGAGGTCTTCCTCAAAAGCTCTTTGCCCAGACCAATAACCTGTGGCATTTCCCCAATATTTTCTTCTAGTAGTTTCTAAATTTTAGGTCTTACATCTAAGTCTTTGATACACTTTGTGTTGATCTTTGTATATGGTAAAAGATGGAGATTTAGCATCGTTCTTCTACATGTGAATATCCAGTTTTCCTGGCACCATTTATTAAAGAACCTTTCCTTTCCTCAGTGTATGTTCTTGGTGTTTTTGTTGAGATGAGCTGGCTTTAAGAGTTTATTTTTGGGTTCTCTGTTCTGTTCCACTGGTGTATGTGTCTGTTTTCATACCACTACCATGCTCATTTGATTACTATAGTTTTGTAGTATAATATGAAATCAGGTAGCACAATGCCTCTGGCTTTGTTCTTTTTGCTGAGGATTGATTAAGTTATTCAGGGCCTTTTGTGGTTCTATATGAGTTGTAGTTGTTTTTTTTTTTATTTTAAAAATGTGGTGTGCAATTCAGGATAAGCTATACAAATGGTCATTGTACAGGTAAAGTTCGAGCTTCACATGGGTCCTCACTTCACCTGGTATGAGATCAGGGACCCAGATCGATAAAGTGTGCCTCTCTCCCTCTCCCAATAATGCGGATCCCTTTCTTATAGCATTATGAAAATTGTTCAGGGTCTATATGAGTTGTAAAACTGTTTTTTCTATTTCTGTGACTAAAGTCATTGGTATTTTGATAGGATTGCATTGAATCACTTTTTCAAAATATTTTCAAAATATTACTTCTTCCAATCTGTAAGCATGAAATATTTTTCTCACCCCTCACCTTCTCCCACCCACCCTTCTGAGTCCCCAATAACTATTATTTTATACCCTATGTCTACATGTACACTTCACACTTCATTTAGCTCCCACTGATAAGTGAACACATGTGGAATTTGACTTTTTTATTTTTGAGTTGGAGTCTCACTCCGTTGCCCAGGCTGGAGAGCAGTGGCACACTCACGGCCACCCCAGCGTTGATCTGCTGGGCTCCAGTGATCCTTCCACCTCAACCTGCCAAGTAACTGGAACTACAGGTGCATGCTGCCATGCCTGGTTATTGTTTCTATTTATTGTAGAGACAAGGTCTTGCCAAGTTGCTGGGGCTGGTCTCGAACCCTCAGGCTCAGGCAATCCAGTAGCCTCGGCCTCCCAAAGTGCTGGGATTACAGGCTGAGCCACCGGTTGGTACTTGACTTTTTGACCCTGCATTGTTTCACTTAAGATAAAGTCCTCTAGTTTCATTCATATTGCGCAAAAAGACACAATTTTATTCTTTTTCAAGGCTAAATAGCATTCCATTGTACCATTGTATGTGTATGTATGTACATATTTTCTTTGATACACACATACACACACACACTCATATGTGTATATATGTATATATACACACATACATAGAGGGGGTGTCAAAAATGTAAACATATTTTATGTTATTTTTAATTTATTTCTTTATAATCAAAATTTTTATCATGATATTGTGGGGTACAGTTAAGGGTTAGGTATACACATATGCTTCGTTCAGGCACCCTTGTTGATAAGAGGTGCCTCCCCGATCCCAGACAGATGTTTACTACAGTTAATCCCACCTCCCTTCCCCTCCCCCGCCCATAGTTTCCCACCACTGTCAGTCACTTTCTTATAGTATTACGTTGGATGTTCAAGGTCCACTATAAGAGTGAGAACATGTGATACTCAGATCTTTGTTTCTGTGAGAGGTCACTCAGTATTATAGACTCTAGTTCCATCCCGGTGGCTGCGAAATTCATGATTGTGTTCTTTTTTATGGCTGCGTAGTATTCCATCGTGTATATGTACCACATTTTTTTAATCCAGTCCTCTTTCGATGGACAGCATGGTTGCTTCCAGGTTCTTGCTATTGTGAACAATGCTGCGGTAAACATACGTGTGCAGGGATCTTTTTTATAGACTGATTTGAGTTCTTCAGGGTATATTCCCAGTAGGAGGATTGTGGGGTCCTATGGGAGGTCAATATTTAGAGCTTTTAGGAATCGCCATACTGTTTTCCACAGAGGTTGCACTAGTTTGCACTCCCACCAACAGTGTAGAAGTGTTCCCTTTTTGCCACATCCTCTTCAGCAACTGTTTTTTTTTTTGAGTTATTGATAATTGCCATTCTGGAGTTAGGTGGTATCTCAGTGTGGTTTTGATTTCCATCTCCCTGATGATTAGTGGGGTTGAACATTTCTTCATGTGTCTGCTGGCTGCTCAGATGTCTTCCTTTGTGAAGTGTCTGTTCATATCTTTTGCCCATTTTATAATGGGGTTGTTTGTTTTTTTCTTTTCAGCACATTTGAGTTCCTTGTAGATGCAAGATGTTAAGCCTTTATCAGACCTGGATTTGGCAAATACCTTTTCCCAGTCTGTAGGTGTCTCCCTGCTATCGTGATGGTTTCTTTGGCTTTGCAGAAGCTTGTCAGTTTAATGAGGTCCCACTTGTCTTTCTTATCTCTTATGGCCTGTGGGTTTCAGGTTTTGTTCAGGAATTGGATGCCAGTTCCAATTTCCATGAGGGTATGTCCTTCATTTTCATACAGGGGGTGTCAAAAATGTAAACATATTTTAAGATTTGTTATCTATGCATTACTTTTTGAAATTGAATTACAGTACAATGAATAGTATGATGTTTGCTCAATGGTGCTTCCACCATTTTTTCTTTGACTGTTCTGTCTGTCACATGATGATACCAGCATTCATTTGATTAGTGACATCTTTTGAGTGAATGTCATAATTAAAATGAGTATACATTTTTAATGTATATATGAAAATGAAATTATATATAAAATGTCTTTTTCCAGTCATTCACTGAAAGGCATGTAGGTTGATTTCATGTATTTGCTATTATGAGCAGTGTTGCTACAAACATACAAGTGAAGGTATCTTTTTAATGCAATGATTTTTTTTCCTTTGGGTGTATACACAGTAGTGGGATTGCTAAATTGAATGAAAGTTCTATTTTCAGTTCTTTAAGAACTCTCCATACTTCTTCCCATATAGGTTGTACTAATTTACATGCCCACACAATGTATATAAGTATTTTCATTCCTCTGTATTTTTCCATCTGTTATCTTTTGTCTTTATTTTTATTTATTTTTTATTTTTTTGAGCCAAGTTCTCACTTTGTCACCCAGAGTGCAGTAACATCACCATGGCTCACCACAGCCTTGATTTCCTGAGCTCAGGTGATCCTTCGGCCTTAGTATCCTGAGTAGCTGGAACTACAGGCATGCACCATAATGCCTGGCGGTTTTTTTTTGTTGTTGTTTCTTGAGTATTTTTTTCATCTTACAGCAGTTACTTTGGTGTAAGATGATATCTCATTGTGATCTTGATTTGCATTTCTCTGATACTTAGTGATGTTGAGCATCTTTTTTCATATTCTTTTTGGCCATTTTTATATCCTTTAAAAAATGTCTATTGGGAGGGGCACACCTCATCAACAAGGGAAACTGCATAAGCAACGTTTGTATACCTAACCCTGAATTGTACCTCACATATTTATAATAAAAAAAGAAAAAAGTCTGTTCATGTCCTTTGCCTACATTTTATTTATTTACTTATTTATTTTAGGGAAAAATATTTATATACTCTTTGGGCAAGAATGTACATTTTAAGTCCAAGACAAGAGCAAATTGATTTACTGATAGATTTAATTATTTAAGTGTACATCCGAATGTGAAAAAGATCACTCTATATACACTACTGTGTAGTATATAAAAATATTTATAACATGATTTGATAGACAAAGAATATATCCTTATGTATAATGCATTTTTGCAAATTAATAAGGAAGGTATGAAAACCTTAATTGTAAAGCAAGCAGCTTAAGAAATGATCCATAAAAAAGAAAATGCAAATGCTTTGCCTCCTTTTTAATGGGAAATTTTTTTGGTTGAGTTGTTTGAGTTTCTTGTAAATTCTAGATATCGGTCTCTTGTTGAATTCATATTTTGCAAATATTTTCTCCCATTCTGCAGGCTATCTCTTCACTCTGTTGATTATTTTTTTTCTGTAAAGTAGCTGTTTCATTTAATTATGTCCCATTTGTCTATTTTTGTTTTGATTTCATTTGCTTTTAAGATCTTAGTTGTTAATTATTTGTTTAGACTAATGTCCAGAAAAGTTTTTCTTAAGTTTTCTTCTTGCAGTGCAAACTTTCAAGTCTCACACTCAAGTCTACAATCCATCTTGAATTAATTTTTGTATTTGGTGAGAGATGGAGTCCAGTTTTATTCTTCTGCACATGGCAATACAATTTCTCCAGCATAATTTATTAAAAGGGTGTCCTTTTCACAGTGTATGTATTTTTGTTTGCTTATAATCAGCTGACTGTTTGTTTTTGTGTTTTTTGTTCTGTTTCATTGATCTATGTGTCTATTTTTTATTCTTTTTGCTTAGTGTCACTTTTGGAATTTGAGTACTTTTTTGGTTCCATATGAATTTTAGAATTGTTTTCCTAAATCTGTAAAAAATGATGTTGGTATTTTGATAGGGATTGCATTGAATCTGTAGATAGCTTTGGGAGTACTTAATTATATTAATTCTTAATTATATTAATTCTTCTGATTCATGAACATGGGATGGTTTTTCATTTGCTTGTGTCATCTATAATTTTTAAAAATCAGTGTTTTGTAGTTTTCCTTGTAGATATCTTTCACCTCCTTAAATATATCTCTAGTTTAAAAAAAATAGTGCAAATGTGATTGGGTTCTTGATTTCTCATCTTGAATAAAAATGCCATTGATTCTTGTCTGAAACTTTTACTGAATTTGTTTATTGAATCTAAGAGTTTTGGGAGGACTATTTAGGGTTTTTAAGGTATAAGATTATATAATCTGTAAACAGAGATAATTTATCTTCCTCTTTTTCAATTTGGATGCCTTTTATTTCTTTCTCTTTCCTGATTTCTCCTGATAGGACTTAGTCTGTATTTTTTAGGTGTGTTTCTTCTATGCCTGTTTTTTCAGAGTTTTTATCATGAAGAGAGGTTGCATTTTATTGAATAGCTTTTCTGCATCTGCTGAGATGATAATATCATTTTTGTCTTTAATTCTTCTTATGTGATGATTTATATTTGTTGATTTATGTATGCTGAGCCATCTTTGCTTCCCTGGAATAATATCCACTTGATCAGGGTGTATTATCTTTTTGATGTGCTGTTGGATTTGGGTTGTTAGTATGTTGTTGAGGAGTTTTGTTTTTCTGCCATTGAAGACATTGGTCTGCAGTTTTCTTTTTTTGTTGTGCCCTTGTCTGGTTTTGGAATCAGGGTTATATTAGCGTCACATAATGAGTTAGGAAGGATTGTCTCTTCTTCAAATTTTTTGGGAAGTCTTTTGGATGGATTGGTACCCATTCTTCTTCATACTACATTTGGTAGAATTCAGCCCTATATCCATCTGGTCCCGGGGTTTTTGCTGTTGTAAGAGTGTTTAAAAAATGATTGGTTCAATCTCACTACTTGTTATTGATCTGTTCAGAATTTTTATTTCTTTCTGGTGAATCTCGAGAAGTTGTATGGTTTCAGGACTTTATCTGTTTCCTGTAAGTTTTATAGTTTATGAGCCTATAGTTGTTCATAGAAGTCTCTGATAATCTTTTGTATTTCTGTGGTATTATTTCTAATGTCTCTCTTTAATTTCTGATTATGTTTATTTGTATCTCCTCTCTTCTTTTCTTGGTTGCTATGGCGAGTGATCTATCTTTTTTGTTCATCTTTTCAAATAGCCAACTTTTCACTTTGTTGACTAATTGTATTGTTCTTTTGGTCTCAATTTCATATAGTTCTGCCATTATCTTTGCTATTTTTTCTTCTTCTAGCTTTGGGCTTGTTTTGCTTTTGATTTCCTAGTTCCTTGAGGTAAGACATTATGCTGTTAATTTGTGATCTTTTTATTTTGTGATGTAAGCATTTAATGCTGTAAGCTCTGTCTTAGCATTGCTTTTATTGTATCCCATAGGTTTTGGCGTATGTTTTCATTTTCATTCATGTCACAGAATTAAAAAATTTTCATTTTAATTTCGTCATTAACCCCAAATCGTTCAGAAGTATGTTATTTAATTTCTATGTATTTGCATAGTTTAGTAACTCCTTTTGGAGTTGATTTCTAGCCTTATTCTTCTGTGATCTGAGAGGACACTTGGTATCATTTTGAACTGTAAACATTTATTGAGGCTTGTTTGTGACCTAAATTTTAGTGTATCTTGAATAACGCTCTATGTGCTATTGAGAAGAATGTATATTCTGAACTTGTTGGGTAGAATATTCTGTAAATGTCTGTTAGGTTCATTTGGCCTAAAGTCCAGCATATGTCCAAAATTTCTGGGTTGATTTTTTTGTTTTGAAATTCTTGTCTATGCTGCCAGTGGGATGTTGAAGGCCCTTACTGTTGTTGCATTGCTGTCTATCTCTTGTTTAAGGTCTAGTATTTGTTTAATAAATATGGGTGCTCCAGTGTTGGGTACATTTATATTTAGGATTGTTACATCTTCTTGTTGAATATATTCCTTTATCATTATATAATGACCTTTTAAAAAATTTTAAAAAAATTTGCAACCATTGGACTTTTAAAATTTTATTTGATTTAAAGAATGGGGCATAATTCAGGATAGAATGACCTTTCTTTATAGTAGTTGGTTTAAAGTCTGTTTTTTCTGATGTAAGTAAGTCACTATGGCTTGCTTTTGGTTTCTGTTGGTGTGGAATGTTTTTCCATTCTTTTCCTTTAGTCTATAAGTATTTACCAATAGGCGAGTTTCTTATAAGCAGCATCTAGTTAGTTCATGCTTTAAAAAAATTAATTTTGCTAATTTATATCATTATTTATCTATGCCTTTCTTTGAAAGATGTGGGGCACTATTCGGGATCAGGTCAACAAGTGGTTGTACAGGTAAAGTTTGGGCCTCCCTTTGGTCCTCGCTTTGACTGGCTTGAAATCAGGTGCCCTTACTGAGACTGTGTCTCTCATCCTCACCCCCACCCTGGCAGTATCCTGTTTCTGCCAATTCCTTTCTTATAGCATTATGGCAAATGTTCAGGGTCTGCTTATGAGTGAGAACATGTGGTACTCTGTTCTTTGTTTTTGTGATAGATCACTGAGTATGATCGACTCCAAATCCATCAAGTTGCTGTGAAGTCCATATGTTTGTCTTTTATGGCTGCATAATATTCCATTGTGCACATGGATCATATTTTAAAAAATCCAGTGAACTTCCAGCAAGATGGCGATGGGGCAGCTTGGTCTATGAGACCCTCTGCAAAAGAGAACACACAAAGACTCTGGCTTTCTCCTTGGGGGCTGCAGATCCCATCGTTGGCAGCCTGCTCTTCACACGGAGTTTGGCTGTCACCACTGCTGAAGCATCACAGTGGTCTGGGCGGCCACTGAAGCCGCAGACACCGCAGCTGCTGCCGCCGCCATGGCAGTCATCGCACCGCCCATGCCTGAGGTGACCCACGACTTCAGACCATGAAGCCCCTGCAAGGAAGATCTGCTGAGATCACCGCTGCCACTACTGCCACTGTGACATCCTGCCAAGGCTGTGGGTCTCCTCCCGTGTGCCGTGAGACAGCGGCTCCCATGGCCGGCTCCCTCTGGTCTGGGGCGAACAGCTGAGATAAAGACCATCTGGAGCAGTGAGATGGCACAACTGCTGGCGATTCAAGGTAACAATGCCAAAAGGGGAAAACAGAAGCTTGATAAATAGACACAGGCCAGATCTGAGTGGTGAACTGGGCAGTGGTGGACTGAGTGGTGATCTGAACTGCCCTTCACAGCAGGCCAGGGGCAACTGACCCTAACTGTGGACAAATTTACCAGCCTGAGAAGATAGCCAGAAATCAGAGCTGAAAGGACATTGGACTTAAACGAAAAATCTCAAAGTGTGCTTGATTGGTTCTGTTAGTTTACTGACTTGATTCTATTCCTTTTGTTTTGTTCCCTTTTTTTCTTTTCTTTTCTTCCCTCTGTAAACCACATCTTTGTATAGAGGAATAGCACACCAATAAGGAAGTTGGTTAGCTTGTATGTTAGTATCATTGTATGTTTTAGTTTTTTTGTATGGGAGTTGGTTAGTTTGTAGCCGTGGTTTATTGTCTTTATCTGTCTCAGTTTTTGCCTCTCTCTCCATTTGTTGGTACACTTGTCTGTTTTCCCCCTTACTCCTCTATCTCTCCACCCCCCTCTTCCCCCCACTGTCTTCTCCATTCTTTTCCCTCTGTTAACCTCATTTTATTTCAGGGAGTACACCTACAGCCCCACTGCAGGGAAAGATTCCAAAGAAGTGGGAAGTGGATTTCAGGCTATCCATACACCTGTCAGTGGATACAGGGATCTGCAGATAGATTTTGAATCACAACTTCCCCCTTAAGTAAATCTCAAAACTGCAAAAAGGACCACCCCCAACCTACAGTGCAACTCCAGAATTGAACAAAGTAAGAAGACATACATAAAGAAGAATAGGAAATTGAACAAACAGAAGTAAAAGCAACCCCTCCACCCCTGAATAACAGAATTAAAGAAGATGGTGATGTAGAGGGAAGGAAAAAGTAGGGAGGAAAAAAACCCCACACAAATGAAGAAAAACCAAAAGAAGCTCATGCAGACCCCTGGGAGATCAGACACTGAGAAAACAGACTTCAGAACACAAACAATGAAGAGTCCCCAGAATGACTGGTCACATGCAACACACCCAGGCATCAAGACATTAATAGAGAGAATTAAAAAAATTCAGGAGATACAAGAGGAAAATAGGAAGGAGCTGATGTCAGAAATAACAGCAGTAAAGAATACTGTGATGGAAATAAATGACAAACTAATAAGCATGGAAAGCAGAATTAGCCAAGCAGAAGAAAGAATCTCAGAGCTTGAAGACCAAAACACAGAACTAACCCAAACTGTCAAAAACATAGAAAAGAAGCTTAAAAAGACAGAACAAAACCTTCAAGAGATGAATGATTACTTCAAGAGAAAATACCTAAGAGTAATTGGCCTTTTTGAGTCAGAGAGAGAAACAGAGGCCGCACTAGAACAAATATTTCATGAAATCATTCAAGAAAACTTCCCTTATATCATCAGTGATGCAAAAATTCAAACACAAGAGGTTCAGAGAACCCTTGCAAGATAACAAATGAGAAGACCAACTCCTAGACACATAATAATTCACCTAAACAAAGTAGGCATAAAATAAAAAATACTAAAGTCAGCAAGAGAAAAAGGTCAGACTACCTACCAGGGAAGACCAATTAGAATAGCAGCAGATTTATCTATAGAAACCCTCCAGGCTAGGAGAGCTTGGAGACCTATCTTCAAAGTTTTAAAAGATAAATAATTTCAACCGAGAATAAACTGCCCAGCCAAGCTAAGCTTTATCAGTGAGGGAGAATTAAAATCTTTCCCAGATATCCAATCCCTAAGAACCTACACTGCCACCAGACCACCTCTACAAGAAACACTTAAGAAAGTATTGAACACAGAAGAAAAAGAAAAAAGATCAGCAACCTTCTTCACAAGAGTACAGGCAAAAGATTAAAAACACACATGAGCCAACTCCAGAACCCAAAGAAAGACAACAAAGAAACAGGAACAACAACAACAACTCTGTAAGAACATTATGATAGGGATCAACTCTCACATTTCAATAATTAGCGTGAATGTGAATGGACTAAATGCACCACTGAAAAGATATTGAATGACAAAATGGATAAAATATCACCAGGCAACAATTTATTGCCTTCAAGAGACTCACTTCACTAGAAAGGACACTCACAGACTCAAAGTAAGAGGATGGGAAACAAATTTTCAGGCAAACGGAACACAAAAGAAAGATCTTAATCTCAGAAAAATACCCTTTAAGCTATCAAAAATTAAAAAAGATACAGAAGGCCACTACATAATGATAAAAGGTTCAATCTATCAACAAGAAATATTCATCCTAAACATATGCACCGAACATAGGAGCACCAACTTTCATAAAGCAGCGCCTAGGTAAATTAAAAAAAGACATCGACTCCAATACCATCATAGCTGGGGACTTTAATACCCCACTCACAACCCTAGACAGATCATCAGGACAAAAAATCAGCAACGAGATTCAAAACCTCAATGTGATTCTTGATCAAATGGACTTAATTGATACCTACAGAACCCTCCATCCAAAGACCACAGAATATACATTCTACTAATCACCGCATGGAATGTACTCTAAAATCGACCACATACTTTGCCATAAATTAAGCATAAGCAAATTTAAGAAGATTGAAATTTTGCCATGCACCTTCTCGAACCACAATGGAATAAAAATAAATATCAACACCAACAAGGTTCCCCCCAAACCCACAAAGGCATGGACACAAAACAGCATGTGCTAGACAACTCCTGGGTCAATGATGAAATCAAAACAGAGTATAAAAGATACCTGCAAACAAATGAAAATAAAGAAACATCTTACCAAAATCTCTGGGACGCCACGAAAGCTATAGTAAGAGGGGAATTTATACCCCTACAAACGCACATGAAGAAAATGGAAGGATCACAAATTAACAGCCTAAGAAGCCACCTAGAACAGCTGGAAAAGTAAGACCACCAAAACCCTAACTTCACCAGAAGAATACAGATCACCAAAATAAAGGCCCAAATCCAGGACATTGAAGACAAAAAGATAATACAAAAAAATCAATGAAACCAAAAGCTGGTAGGATAAACAACACCGATAGTCCCCTAGCTAGACTGACCAAGGAAAAGAGAGAAAAAGCCCAAATAAACACAATCGGAAACACAAAAAATGAAGTCACATCTGACCCTGAAGAAATTCAAAAGATCATTAGGGACTACTATGTACACCTGTATGGACGAAAACTGGAAAACCTTAACGAAATGGAGGATTTTCTGACATCACACAGTCTGCCTAGAAAGACAACAAAGAAACAGGAAGGTTTAAATAAGAAGAAATCGAGACCCTAAATAGACTAATAACAATCAAGGAAATTGATTATGTAGTAAGAAAACTACCTACAAAAAAAAAAAAAAAAGCCCTAGACCAGATGGCTTTCCAGCAGAATGCTATAAGACATTCAAGGAGGAGCTGATACCAATCCTACTGAAAGTATTCCAGGCAATTGAAAAGATGGAACTCTCCCTAAATCATTTTCTGAAGCTAACATCACATTGATACCCAAGCCAGGTAAAGATCCAACAAAGAAAGAGAACAGGCCAATATCTTTGATGAACACAGATACCAAAATTCTTAATAAGATTCTTGCAAACCAAATTTAACAACACATCTCAAAAATCATTCTTCATGACCAAGTAGGCTTCATCACAGGGACGCAAGGCTGGTTCAACATTCGCAAGACAATAAATGTAATTAAATACATCAACAGACGTCAGAACAAAAACCACATGATTACATTAGATGCAGAAAAAGCTTTTGATAAAATCAAGTACCCCTTCTTGACAAAAACCTTCGAACATCTAGGCATACATGGAACATACCTCAAAATAGTAAAAACCATCTACAAGAAACTCACAGCCAGCATACTCCAAAACAGACAAAAATTGAAACCATTTTCCCTGAAAACTGGAAAAAGACAAGGATGCCCACTCTCACCCCTCCTGTTCAATATAGTATTGGAAGTCCTGACTACAGCAATCAGAAAAGAGAAGGCGATCAGGGGTTTCCAAATGGGAAAAGAGGAAGTCAAGTTATCTCTCTTTGCAGACGACATGATTGTGTACCTTGAAAACCCAAGAGAATCTGTCAAAAGCCTCCTTGCACTGATAAAGGACTTTGGCAAAGTCTTGGGGTATAAAATAAACATGCAAAAGACAATCGTATTTCTTAACATCAATAACAACCAAACAGAAACCCAAATAAAAAGCACAATCCCATTCACAATAGCCACAAAAAAATGAAATACCTTGACATCTTCCTAACCAGGGATGTGAAAGACCTTTACAATGAAAACTACAAAATACTGTTCAAAGAAATCAAAGATGACACAAACAAGTGGAAAAATATCCCATGCTCATGGATTGGAAGAATCAACATTGTGAAGATGACCATCTTACTTAAGGCAATCTACAGATTTAATGCAATACCCATCAAATTACTAGCAACATTCTTCTCAGAGCTAGAAAAAACACAAATGACCAAGAATAGCCAGAACAATCCTCAGCAAAAACAAAACAAAACAAAACAAAACAAAAACAAAGTAGGTGGTATAACATTGCCATACTTCAAACTTTACTATAAAGCTACAAAAATCAAAACAGCTTGGTGTTGGTACAGGAACAGGCATATAGACCAATGGAATAGAATTGAGATTCCAGAAGTAAAACCTCAATTTCTCAACCAACTCATCTTTGACATAGCCTCTACCACCTACCACTGGGGAGAGGAGAACCTATTCAGTAAATGGTGCTGGGAAAACTGGCTGACCACATGCAGAAGACTCAAACAAGACCCCCTATCTATCTCCATACACAAAAATTAACTCTAAATGGATCAGAGACCTAAATGTAAAACCTCAAACCATAAGAACCTTAGAAAATGCAGGACACTCCCTTATGGAAATTGGAACTGGCATCCAATTCCTGAGCAATACTCAAAATGCATGGGCCATAAGATATAAGATAGACAAGTGGCACCTCATTAAACTGATGAGCTTCTGCAAAGCCAAAGAAACCATCAAGAGAGCAGGAAGACAGCCCACAGACTGGGAAAAAGTATTTGCCAACTCCATGTCTGACAAAGGCCTAACATCTTGGATCTACAAGGAACTCAAATGTGCTGAAAAGAAAGAAACAAACAACCCCATTACAAAGTGGGCCAAAGATATGAACAGACTCTTCACAAAAGAAGACATACGAGCAGTCAACAGACACATGAAGAAATGTTCAACCCCAGTAATCATCAAGGAGATTAAAATTAAAACTACCCTGAGATGCCACCTAACTTCAGTCAGAATGGTCATTATCAGTAACTCAAAAAATAACAGATGCTGGAGAAGATGTGGTGAAAAGGGAACACTTCTACACTGTTGGTGGGAGTATAAACTAGTGCAACTTCTGTGGAAAGCAGTGTGGTGATTCCTAAAAGCTGTAAATATCGACTGCCCATATGACCCGCAATCTCCCTACTGGGAATATACCCTGAAGAACCCAAATCACTCTATCAAGAAGATCCCTGCACATGTATGTTTATCACAGCATTGTTCACAATAGCAAGAACCTGGAAGTAACCATGCTGTCTATCAAAAGAGGACTGGATTTAAAAAATGTGGTACATATACATGATGGAATACTATGCAGCCATAAAAAAGAACAAAATCATGAATTTTGCACCAACCTGGATGGAACTAGAGTCTATAATACTGAGTGACCTCTCACAGCAACAAAGATCTGAGTATCACATGTTCTCACTCATAATTGGACTTTGAACATCTATCGTAATACTATAAGAAAAGGATTGGCAGTGGTGGGAATCTATGGGGGGGGCAGGGAGGGCTAAGGTGGTGGGTAGTCAATATCTGTCTGGGGATGGGGGGGATGTACCTTATCAACAAGGGTGCCTGAATGGTGCATATTTGTATACCTAACCCTTAACTGTACCCCACAATTTTAAAATAAAAAATATGTCTAATAAAAAAAAATCCAGTCCCGTTTCAATGGGCAGCATGGTTGGGTTCATGTTTTGCTATTGTGAATAGTGCTGCAATAAACATGCATGTTCAGGTGTCTTTTTTGCAACAGGATTTGAGTTCCTCTGGGTATATTCTCAGCAGGGGGATTGCTGGGTCATATGGAAGGTCAAAGTCTAGTTCTTTCAAAAATTGCCACATTGTTTTCCCAAGAGGTTGCACTAGTTTGTATTCTCACCAGCAGTGTAGAAGCATTCCTTTACTTCCACATCCTTGCCACCATCTGTTGTTGTTTGTTTTATTATTGATGGCCATTCTTATTGAGGCTAGGTGATATCTCAATGTGGTTTTGATATGCATTTCTCTGATGATTAGAGAGATTGAGCACTTGTTCATGTGTCTGTTGACTGCCCAGATATTTTCTTTTGAGAAGTGTCTATTCATATTTTTGCTCACTTTTGAATGGGGCTGGTTGTTTTTTTCTTTCAGCACATTTGAGTTCTTTATGGATCCTGGATGTCAGGCCTTTGTCAGATATAGAGTTGGTAAATATTGTTTCCCATTCTGTGGGCTGTCTCCCCACTCTCCTGATGGTTTTGCAGAAGCTCTTTAGTTTGATGAGTTTCCACTTGTCTATCCTATCTCTGATGGCATGGTCACTTGGTGTTTTGATTGGGAATTGGCTGCCAGTTCTAATTTCTATAAGCATGTCTCCTGCATTTTCTAAGGTTCTTATAGTTTGAGGTTTTATGTTTAGGTCTTTGATCCATTTAGAGTTGGTTTTTGTGTATGGGAATAGGTAGGGATCTTGTTTTAATCTTCTGCATGTGGTCAGTCAGTTTTCCCAGCATCATTTATTGAACTGGTCCTCCTCTCCCCAGTGGTTGCTGGTGTAGGCTTTGTCAAAGATGAGTTGGTCGAGAAATTGATGTTTTGATTTGGTATCTCTATCCTGTTCCATGGGTCCATATGCCTGTTCTTGTACCAATACCAGGCTTTTTTGATTATTGTAGCCTTATAATAAAGTTTGAAGTCTGAAATTGTTAAACTTTCTGCTTTGTTATTGTTTTGGCTATTCATGGTCGTTTATGTTTCCATATGTATTTCTGTACTGTCATTTCCAGGTCTGAGAAGAATGACTGTAGTAATTTAATGGGTATTTAATTTATATCTTTAAGTGGAGCATTTAATCTATTTATGTTCAAGGATAATAGTGACATGTGAAGTTTTGTTCCTTTCATAATGTTAACTATTACTTAGTTCCTTTGTAGATTTTGTTTTTCTTTGTCTTTGTGGTTTTTTTGGAGTTATGTTGTGTTATTTTATTTTTTTCTTCCTCATTTGTGTAATTGTTTTTATAAGATCCGTGGTTTTATATTTTTATGTATTTTTATAGTAGTGAGTATTGCTTTCATTTCCATGTTTAGAACTTTTTGAGCATTTCTTGTAGTGCTGGTTTAGTGGTGACAAATTCCTTTAATGTTTTCCTGTCTGAGGAAAACTTTATTTCTTCTTCATTTATGAAGCTTAATTTAACAGGATAAAAAATTCTTTGTTGACAGCTTTTATCTTCAAGTACTTTGAAAATAGAATCTCCATCTTCTATGACTTGTAAAGATTTATGCTGAGAAGTTTACCGTTGGTCTGATGAGGTTTCCTTTATAGATGACTGGATGCTTTTCTCTTGCTCACTTTTGTATTTTTTTCTTATGCTGACTTTAGATAATCTGATGACAACATGTTGTGGTGAAGTCCATCTTATAATGCATCTTTCTACTGTTCATTGGGTCTCTTGTATCTGGATGTCTAAATTTCTTGCACTACAAGGGACATTTTCATTAAATATTTCATTAAATAGG
This sequence comes from Cephalopachus bancanus, assembly GCA_027257055.1. Classification (NCBI taxonomy): domain Eukaryota; kingdom Metazoa; phylum Chordata; class Mammalia; order Primates; family Tarsiidae; genus Cephalopachus; species Cephalopachus bancanus. The sequence continues at coordinate 3,641,347 of JAPVLO010000140.1, forward strand.
TTTTCCAACCATTTTACTTTTTCTTCTCCCTTGAGAATACCTATGACTTGTAAATTTGAACATTTTATGCTATCCCATACTTCTCAATGGCTTTGTTCATTCTTTTTATTGTTACTCTTGTCTGACTGAATTAATTTAAAAGGTCAGTCTTCAAATTCTAGGATTCCACCTTCTGCTTGGCCTAGTCCATTGTTGAAGATCTCAATTTTATGTTGCAATTCTTTTAATAATTTTTTCAGTTTTCAAAGTTCTGTTTCTTAAAAGATATCTACATCTTTGCTAATTTAAAAATTTATATCTTGAATTGATTTTTTTATTTCCTTGTATGATTTTCCAGATTTCTCTTGAAAGTCTCAGAACCTCTTTAGAATCAATATTGCAAATTTTTTAATCTGGCAAAAACATTTAAAAAATTTCATTTGGTTAGGAGCCATTGATAAAGATCTAGTGTGATCTTTCTGGGATATCATAACATCCTGATTTCTCATACTTTCAAAATTATTATGTTGATTTCTTCTCATCTGGAGAGGCCATAACTTCTTATTTGAATGGAACTATTTTCCTATATCATATGAAAGCACAATTTTTAGTTCTTTGAAAAATTGTCACACTGCTTTTCACAGAGGATGAATGAACTTCTATCCTACTGATAGTGTAGAAGTATTCCCTTTTCTCCACAGATGCACCAGCACCCATTGTTTTTGACTCATTACTGATAGCCATCTCTACTAGTTTAGGTGGTATCTCATTGTAGCTTTGATTTGCATTTCTTTGATAATTAGTGAGTCAAGAATTTTGTCATGTGTTTTTTGACTGCTTGTATATCTTCCCTTGAGAATTGTCTGTTCATGTCCTTTGCCCAGTTTTTAACGTTTTTTTTTTCTTTCAATTTGTTTGAGTTCTTTGTAGATCCTGCATGTTAGGCCTTTGTCAGATGCATAGCTTGCAAATTTATACATATATTTCCCATTCTGTGGGTTGCCTCTTTACTTCTTGAAGGTTTCCTTTGGTGTGTAAAACCTTTTCAGTTTGTTAAGGTCCTGTCTGTCCCTTATAGCTTTTGTTGCATTTGCTTTTGAGGATTTAGCCATGAATTCATTGCCTACTCTGATGTCCAGGAAGGTGTTCTTTATGTTTAATTCTAAGATTCTTAGAGTTTGAGGTTTTACATTTAAGTACTTGATTCATTTTGAGTTAATTTTTGTATATAGTGGTGGGTAAGGATCTAGTGTCATTCTTCTGCATGTGACTAGCCAGTTTTTCCAGCACCATTTGCTAAATATGATCATTTCCCCCCTATGATTGTTTTTTTTTTTTTTATTTTGAGTTGGAGTCTCACTCTGTTGCCCAGACTGGAGTGCAGTGGCTGCTTCCAGCCACCGCAGCCTTGACCTTCTGGGCTCCGGGGATCCTTCCACCTCAGCCTTCCAAGTAGATTGTTATTGATGACTTTGTTGAAGATAAGCTGGTTAAGGGTCTGTGTTTTTGCTTCTGGATTCTCTGTCCTGTTCTGTTAGTCAATGTGCCTTTTCCTGTACCAATAACATGCCATCTTGGTTACTATAACCTTGTAATAAAGTTTACAGTCTAGAAGTGTGATATCTTCAGTTTTGTTTCTTTTGCTGAGGATTGCTTTAGAAATTCATGTTCTTTTTGCTTCCATTTGAATTTCTGTATTGTGTTTTCTAGGTCTGTGAAAAATGATATTGGCAATTTGACAGGAATTGCATTGAATCTGTAGATTGCTTTGGGTAGCATGGACATCTTGACAATATTGATTCTTCTGACCCATGAGCATGGGATGCATTTTCATTTGTTTGTGTCACCCTTGATTTCTTTGAGCAGCATTTTGTAATTCTCATTGTAAAGGTCTTTCACTTCTCTGGTTAGGTGAATGCCAAGGTATATAATTTTCTTTGTGGTTACTGTGAATGAGGTTTTTTAAAATTTGGTTCTTAGCTTTCTTGTTGTTGGTATATAGAAATGCAGCTGTCTTTTGCATGTTGATTTTATATCCTGAAACTTTACCAGTGCAAGGAGATTTTTGACAGACTGTTGAGGGTTTTCTAGGTATAGAATCCTATTGTTCACAAAGAGGGATAGCTTAGCTTCCTCTTTTCCTGTTTGGATAACCCTGACTCCTTCTCCTGCCTAACTGCTCTGGCTAGAACTTCCAGTGTTATGTTGAACAGTGGCATCCTTTTCTTGTTCCAGTTCTTAGGGACCCAGCAGTTTTTTTTTTTAAGATGTGGGTTACAATTCAGGGTTAGGTGCACAACTGTTCATTATATAAGTACCCTTGTTGATGAGGTGTGCTTGCCCTATACCGGCAGATTCCCACTACTGTCAATCCTGCCCCTGCCCTACCCTAGCAGTTTCCCACTACTGCCAATCATTTTCTAATAGTTTTACAATTGTTCAAGGTCCACTTATAAGTGAGAACATGTGATAATCAATTCTTTGTTTCTGTGATAAGTCACTCAGTATTATAGATTCTGTGTCCATCCAGGTGACTGCAAAGTTTGTAATTTTGTCCTTCTTTATGGCTGTGTAATATTCCATCATGTATATGTTCCACATTTAAAAACTTCAGTCCTCTTTCAATGGGCAGCATGGTTGGTTCCATGTTTTTGCTATTGTGAACAATGCTGCAGTAAACATATGTGTGCAGGTATCTTTTTCATAGAGTGATCTGAGTTCCTCCAAATATTTTCCCAGTAGGGATCATACGGAAGGCTGATTTTTAGATCTTTTGGGAATTGCCATACTGTTTTCCAGAGAGGTTGTACTAGTTTACACTCCACCAACAGTGTAGAATGCTTCCAGCTTTTTCCCAATAAGCATGATGTTGGATGCAGATCAGTCATTAGATGGCTCTTATTGTTTTGAGAAATGTTCCTTCAATGCTGGGTGTTGAAGGGATTGTACACAGAAAGGATGCTGGGTTTTATTAAATGCCTTTTCCTGCATTTAGTGGATAATCATGTGGTTCTTGGCTTTACATCTGTCATGTGCTGAATTGTGTTTATAGACTTGTGAATGTTGAACCAGTCCTGCATTCTGGGAATGAAGCTTGCCTGACCACGATGGATGATTCTTGAGATGTGTTGTTGGATATAATTTGCTAAAATCATGTTGAGAATTTTTCCATATATGTTCATCAGAGAAATTGACCTATAATTCTTTTTTCTTTTTGGGTCCTTGCCAATTTTGGAAATCAGCTTTATACTTAGCAAGAGAGAATTCCTTTCTTCTTGGTTGTCTGGGTTACTTTCAATAGGATTGGTATCAGCTCTTTCTTGTATGACTTATAGAATCAACTGAGAAGACTCCTGAAGTTGGGAAGATGGCAGCTGAGTCAGTCAGACTATGTGAGTCCCAGAGTGAGTGAGTGAGTGTATGGAAAATTTTGTGTATGTGCTGGTAAGTGAGTGGGTGTGTGAGTGGCTGACTGAGTGAGGGCTAGGGAGCTAGCAGTCAGGGATCTCCTGGTGGAGTGGCTGGTTCCACAGCTGCTGGGCTTGGACCCAAGCAATTCCTGGGATGCAGAAGTCAAGTGCCATTTTCTTTCTTTCTTTTTTTAATCAACCAAAACCCTTCCTGGGAAGAAAATGCTGGGAGAGGCTGTCTAATTGGGGGCTTGTAAGCAAGTGACCAGGCCTCTGGTGCAATAACTGGTGCTGCAGCTTCTCTGCTTGGTTCCTGGTTCTTCCCAGGTCACAGAAGTGGAGCGTCATTTTTTTTTAATGGACAAAAGTTTTCCTGTGAAAGCAGCAGGGAGAGACTATCACCACAGGCTCTCCCTCACCATTGCAGCAGGAGAGACTGCTGGCTCCAGGTTTTGCCAAAACACTTCAGTGCCTGGCAGGGCACTGGCAGCAGGGGCTGTGGAGGGATCCCAGAGACAAAGTCCCATATGGAACCATAAACGACCATGAGTAGCCAAAACAATTCTCAGAAAAGGAAACAAAGCAGAAGATAACACACTTTCAGACTTCAAACTTATTATAAGGCTACATTAATCAAAACAGCCTGGTATTGGTACAAGACTAGGCATATAGACCAATGGAACAGGATAGAGATTCTGGAAGCAAAGCCTCAGTTTCTCAACCAACTCATCTTTGACAAAGCCTCCAACAGCAACCACTGGGGAGAGGAGAACCCACTCAGTAAATGGTGCTGGGAAAACTGGCTGATCACATGCAGAAGGTTGAAACAGGACCCCTACCTACCACCACAAAAATTAACTTTAATTTTAATTTCCACAAAAATTATCTCTAAATGAATCAAAGACCTAAACATAAACCCTCTAAGAATCTTAGAAAATGCAGGAGACACCCTTATGGAATTTGGAACTGTCAACCAGTTCCTGACAGAACCCTAAATGACCATATCTTAAGAAATAAGACAAGTGGGACCTTATCAAATTAATGAGCTTCCGTAAAGCAAAAGAAACCATCAAGAGAGCTGGAAGACAGCCCACAGAATAAGAAAAAAATAGTTGCCAATTGTATATCTAACAAAGGACTCTAACATCTAGGATCTACAAGGGACTCAAATGCGCCACAAGGAAAAAAACAAACAGCCCCATTAAAAAGAGGGCAAAGTGGGCAAAAGACATGAATAGACACTTCTCAAAAAAAGATATACAGGCAGCCGACAGACACATGAAGAAGTGCTCAGTCTCTCTCATCATCAGAGAAATGCAAGTCAAAACCACATTGAGATACCACCTAACCCCAGTAAGAATGGCCATCATTAATAAAACAGATTTTGGCGAGGATGTGGAGAAAAAGGAACCCTTCTACACTGCTGGTGGGAATGCAAACTAGTGCAACCTTTTTGGAAGACAGTGTGACAATTTCTGAAAGAACAAGAAACTGATCTTCCATATGACCTGCAATTCCCCTATCGGGAATATACCAGGAGGAACTCAAATCATTCTATAAAAAAGATACCTGGACATGTACGTTTGTTGCAGCTCTATTCATAGTAGCAAAAACATGGAACCAGCCATGCTGCCCATCAAAGCTGGACTGGATAAAGAAAATGTGGTACATATACACAATGGAATATTATGCAGCCATAAAGGACAAACATATGGACTTTGCAGCAACTTGGATGGATTTAGTCTATCATACTTAGTGATTTATCACAGAAACAAATAACCATATGGAGTACCATATACTCCCATTCATAATTGGACCTTGAACCATATAATACTGAATTGGGATTGGCAGTAGTGGGAAATTGTTGGGGGGTGATGGGGATGGCAGTTGAGGGAAAACTGTTAGAGGGAAGGACATACCTCATCAACACGGGTACCTGTATAATCAATGTTTGTATACCTAACCCTAAATTGTACCCCACATCTTTATTTATTTTTATTAAAAAAATTTTTTTTGAGTTGGAATCTCACTCTGTCGCCCAGACTGGAGTGCAGTGGCTGCTCTTGGCCACCGCAGCCTCGACCTGCTGGGCTCCGGCGATCCTTCCGCCTCAGCCTTCCAAGTAGACGGAATTACAGGCACGCGCTACCACGCCCGGCTGAATTTTTGATTTACTGTAGAGATGAGGTCTCGCTGCCCAGGCGGGTCTCGAACCCGTGGACTCAGGGAATCCACTCACCTCAGCCTCCCAAAGGCACGGGATTACAGGCTGAGCCACTGAGCCCGGCCCCCACATCTTTATTAAAAAAAAAAAAAAGAATCTGCTGAGAAACCATCTGATCCAGGGCTTTTTAAAAACAGGAACAGGGAGTTTCTTAAAACTGAGTCTATTTCCTTGATTATTATTTATTCATCTGTTTAAGGTTTCAATTTCTTCCTATTTCAACCTTGGGAGGTTATGTGATGGCTCGAAGTCCTCTATTTCCTCTAGATTTTCTAGTTTATTTGCCTGCAGATGTAATCTCTGATAATCTTTTGAATTTCTTTAGTGTCAGTTGTGACATTGACTTTCTTGTTTCTATTGTGTTTTTTGTATCTTCTCTCTCTTTTTAAAAGTAATTCTGGCCAGGGGTCTATCAATCTTATTTAATCTTTCAAAGAACCACCTTTTTTCCTGTTGATATTTTTTATGATATTGTCTTCTATTTTTGCAACTATAACTTTATTATAGTAATCTGGATTTTTCTGCTAAATTTAAGATTTAATTTTTCTTGTCATTATAGCTCCCTTAGGTGTGACATTAGGCTGTTTGCTTGTGATTTATCTATTTTCTTGATATGTGCATGTAATGGTATATAATTCCCTCTGAACATCACTTGCATGGTTTCCCATAGGTTTTTATATGCTGTGCTTTTGTTTTCATTTCTTTTCTAGGAATGTTTATATTTCTGTCATGATTTTTGTGTTGGCCCAAAAGTCATTTAGAATTATGTTGTTAGTTTCCATGTATTTGTGTGTTTTGGGGTTCTTGTTCGAGATGATATTTGTTTTTATCTCACTTTAGTCTGAGGAGATGCTTTGCATTATTTCAACCTTTTGGAAATTGCTCATACTTGACTTATGCTTGAGAATGTGATCAATATTGGAGTATGTGTCATGTGCTGAGTATAATGTATATTCTGTGGTTGTTGGGTGGAGTGTTCTGCAGATGTCTATTAGTTTCAATTGGTTGAGTGTTGAGGTGCAGAACTCCTTGTTTTTGCCTCAGTGATCTGTCTGGGGCTATTAGCAGGGTATTAAAGTCTCTGACCATAATTGTATGAGTATCTATGTCCTCTCTTGGTTTATGTAACACTTGTTTTATAAAACTTCGTGTTCCTGTGTTGGTGCATTATATTCAAGGTGGCTATTTCTTACTGATGGATTGAACAAGTGTCCTTCATTATGTAGCCTCCTTCACTGTCTTTTGTATCTCTAATTGATTTGAAGTCTTTTTTGTCTGATATTAGAGTAGCCATCCCTGCTTTTTTTTTTTTTTTTTTTTTGCGAGATATTTTTTTCAGCCCCTTACTTTGATCCTGTGGATGTCCTTTGCAATGAGATGGGTTTCCTGGAGGCAAAATAATTTTGGATCATGTTTCTTTGTCCAATTTGCTACTCTATGCCCTTTTAGTGGCACTTTCAGCCCATTAATGGTCAAGTTAATTATTGATGTGTGAGTATTTTTCCCTGTCCTAATGCTCTTATGAGGTTGCTTTGCTTCTCCTTGTTCTCCTTCTTCCTTCTTTCTTCTTCGTCTTTGTCTTTTTGGTCTTCTTCTTCTTTAATTTTGTGGTTGATCTGCATGATCTGTTAACTCCGTGCTCTATGTACTTTTGTGATGGGTGAAACTGTTCTTTCATATCTTTTGTAAGCATCTCCTGAAAGGCTAGTTTATAGGTGGGGTATTTTCTTAGGGATTGGATGTCTGGGACAGATTTTAATTCTCCATCACTAATGAAGCTTAACTTGACATGGTAGGAAATTCTTGACTGGAATTGCTTATATTTAAGAACATTAAAGATGGAACTCCAGTCCCTTCTGCCTTTGGGGTTTTTGCTGAGAAGCCTGCTGCAATTTTGATGGGTCTTCTCTGGTAGAGAGAAGATCCTATCTGTCTTTAGGATTTTTTTCTTTCATGCTCAACTTGTGGAGATGAATTACTATGTGTCTTGGTGATGATCTTCTCAGGAAGTACCTTGCAGTAGTTTTCTGAATCACTTGTGTTTGGATGGTTGCCTCTCTAGTGAAATAGGGAAACTTTTCTTGGCTGACCTTTTGGAAGACTCGTACCAGGTTGCTCTCAGTTTTTCCTGCTGTTTTCAGGATGCCAATTAAGTGTAGATTTGGTCTTTTTACATAATTGCACACCTCCCATTGGCTGTGCTCATTCTTTTGAGCCCTTTCTCCTTATTTTGTTAGATTGGGTTAGTTTAATATTTTCATCTTCAAGCTCTGAGATTCTTTCCCCTGCCTGGTCAATTTTGCTACCTAGGATCATCATTGTGCTTTGAAATTCCGGGAAGGAGTTATTCATTTCCAGGATTTCAGATTGGAACTTTCTTATATTGACCATCTCAGCTTTTATTTCCTGCACTGTTATTGTTGCCTTGGTGATCTTTGCTTCCAACTTCTCATGGTTTTCCCTTAACCATTTTAGCTATCCATTGTCCAAGTTCTGTGTTATTAGGGATGGACTTTTCTGGATGGATTCCATTGTTTGGGGACTGGGAGAGAGGTGCTTTTGTAGGCGATGCCTCTTTAAGGCTTTGATAATTGCCCTTGTTTTTTGGCTGGTTCTTCTTCTTCTGTGTGGACCAACTCTTCTCTTACTATCATTGAGCTTTGTTGTTTTGTAGTTCCGTCCAGCCTCGTGGCCCTCAGATCTTTTCTGCCATTCAAAATATTTCCGAGAAGTTGTAGGGTGGGAGCAGGATTGAGGAGGAGGGAAGCAAGATGGGGAGGAGCCACAGCAGGGCAGGGCAGGGATTTGTGCCTGTCTGGGTTGCAGAAGTGGTAGCCGCCGATGGAGCCTGCTGCCTTCCTGCTACCACTTTGGCTTCCCGGATCCCCTGGGGTGGGGGGTGAAGGCAGCCTAGCTGTGGATGATCAGATAGCCCCTGTCTCCTTCAACCAATCTCTGGCCTCTACCAGCTTGGAGAGACAGCAGCAGTGGCAGCAATAGCAAGCAAGCTGAAAGATGGCAGGATGGCTGCTGGCCTGGGTGGTGGACTGTGAAACTGCAGATTTCAATCTTTGGCTTTTAGATATTAAATAGCTTTTCAAGTTTTGTTTCTGAGATAATTAATTACTGCCATTTCAGAAACCTTATGAAGTGGATATTGTTATGTAACTCTCAGCTGGGGAAACTGAGGTATATAAAATGAGGATATGCTGGAAATACAGAACCACCATTTATCATCCCTTCCTGTGTTGCTATTAAGGAGTCAGCAAAAGTGAGTGATCAAGCTCAAAGGAGGTGGTGAAAAATGTTGACCTAGACTTCTTCATTAGTGATGAAGCAATAGGAAAACCTACATATGCAACAAGGTGGCCAACCCACCATGGTGTAGTTGAAGACGGGGACTGGATGGAAATGTTTATGGAGGAAGGAATCTTTATTTTTTGTTTTTATTTTTTGAGTCGGAGTCTCACTCTGTCGCCCAGACTGGAGTGCAGTGGCCGCTCCCGGCCACCGCAGCCTCGCCTGCTGGGCTCCGGCGATCCTTCTGCCTCCGCCTTCCGAGTAGCTGGAATTACAGGCACGTGGTACCACGCCCAGCTAATTTTTTGATTTATTGTAGAGATGAGGTCTCGCCAAGTTGCCCAGGCGGGTCTTGAACCTGCGGGCTCAGGCAATCCACTCACCTCAGCCTCCCAAAGCGCGGGATTACAGGCTGAGCCACCGAGTCCGGCTGAGAAAGGAATCTTTAAATACTTAAGGGCAGAACCTGAAGATCATTATTTTCTTTTGACTGAAACTCCACTGAACACTCCAGAAAACAGGGAATATACTGCTGAAATAATGTTTGAGTCTTTCAGTGTTTCAGGTTTGTACATTGCTGTTCAGGCTGTTCTTGCCTTAGCTGCATCCTGGACCTCAAGACAAGTAGGAGAACAGATGTTGACTGGTACGGTAATAGGCAGTAGAGATGGTGACACTCATGTCATTCCTGTGATTGAAGGGTATGTGATTGGCAGCTATAGTAGACACATTCCAATATGAATAACATATTTTATTCAGCAACTGCTGAGAGACCAAAAAGTAGGAATTTTTCCAGTACAATCCCTGGAAACTGCTAAGGCAGTAAAAGAGTGCTATAGTTATGTCTGCTCAGATTTAGTAAAATAAATTTACAAGTATGACACAGATGGGACAAAGTAGATTAAACAGTGTATTGGAATCAATGCTATCTCAAAGAAATAATTTTCCATTGATGTTGATTGTGAGAGAATTTTGGGACTTGAAGTCTTTTTTCACCCAGTTTACTAATCCAGACTTTTTATACAACATGTCTCAGAAATTGTAGATGAAGTAATTTAGATTCTTCCTATTGATGTCAGACATCCTCTGTACAAGTATATTGTCCTCTCTGGAGGTTCGACCATGTTCAGGGACTTTGGATGTCACTTGCAAAGAGATTTGAAAAAAAGCTGTAGATGCATAGCTGAAATTAAGTGAGGAATTAAGTGGTGGTAGAATGAAGCCAAAACCTGTTGATGTACAAGTCATTACACACCACATGTAGTGATATGCAGTTTGGTTTGAAGGATCAACGCTGGCTTCCACGCCTGAGTTCTACCACGTATGCCACACCAAAAAGGATTATGAAGAAATTGGACCTAACATTTGTCATCACAATCCAGTGTTTAGAGTCATGTCGTAAAATTGACTTCATTGCAATTGGAGTTGAGACGTTGGGGAAGAGATAATCTTTATGATTACCTGTTTTGTCTAGATGGCTGATTTTGGGGTTTTAAACCTGATTTGAAATTATAAGACTAATCATGATTGTACAGGAATATTTTAATAAGTGTATCAACATGCAGATGTAGAAGAGAAAGTGATTAAATGTTTTTTTAGATTGAATATTTGAATTTTATGTGCAACAGAAAGAAGTGGATTTTAGTTGTCTGTGTTCCCTAATATTTTGTATATTAATGAATTATCCAAGATTTGATGGGATTTATCAGTGTGTAGATAGTTCTATAATGCTTGAATTGTACATTCCTAAGTGTGCAATGAAAGATTTTGGTTATATTTCATACTTTTTATACTTTGAGGAAAAAAAGTTAAAGAAAAACTGTAGTATTTGAGGGAAAAAAATGACCAAGTAAAGGATAAATTCCAAAAACTGCGTCATGAGACTTGGCATACACATGTATTCATGGGAGTCCAGTCATTATGAAGTACTTCCATCCCCTCTACCCCTTCTCCCCAAAAGGTTTTCTTTTCAAGTGCTTTTAGAACCAAGGGCTAGTATCTTGAATTAACTGATGGCTGCGAGTGCTTTCTGATTACTTGCATTCTGTTTCGTGCTTTAAAAGAAAAAGACAAGACTGTTGGGTCAGTATTGCAGTTCTGTAGTATCATTTCTTATTAAAGAAAATAATAATTTGATTAACAAAATTGGCATATTTAAAGCCTAACCACATTCTAATAAAGGCACAGATTTCCTTAAAAAACTATTTCACACAGGGGGAGAGAGAGAGAGAGAGAGAGAGAGAGAGAGAGAGAGAGAGAGAGGCAGCTACAACTGCACTGCACTCTTGCTGGGCAGTGCTCAGAACTCAGAATGACTTTCTGCTGCAGCTTTTCTGTGGTCAGGCGGGCCAGTCTGTTTTCTGATCCCGAGTTGTGAATACTTCATGAAGATTGGGAGGGAGGATGAGTTCTCTGGACACTTCAGCAGCACTGAGAGGGGTGGAGCCATCCATCTGCAGTCCAGGCGTGCTCCCACTGGGAAACCGGGCTGTCTGATGTCTTTCATACCTCTCCCTCCCCCACCAAAGGTTACACTCAGAACATGCAAGCAACAGAATCTCTGCTGCGGGGGACCTGCCGGTTTGGCGAGTGAAGTAGGCAGACATTCCTTCTTGGCTTTGGGGGGTCTGCTGGCTGCCAGATGCTGGTGGTGGGCACCGAATGAATGCAGCTGGCAGGCAAGTTTTCCCAGCATGAGGGCCAACCGCCAGGCCCCGCCTTGCAGAAACCTGCTTTCAGGGGTTGGAAACCCGCTCTCGAGGGATGACTGGTGGAAGGTGTTTTAAGCTCAGGTGGGTTCCCAGCAATACACCAGGTGCCTAACCAGGCCTCCTCCCATGTGGAACTGAAGGCCTGCTCGCAGCTGTAGAAAGGGAAACTATCGCAGATCATGTTCGGAGCACTCGCCACTCTCTCAGACAAAGCAGGATTGCAAATCCTGTGTGAGCCTGGTGCCTGCTGGTAATGGGGCTTCCCTCCAACACTGGTCAATCACTCTCTCTCTTACGTCCTAGGCATTCCAGGAGTCTTCTGTGGAGGTAGGGTGCTTCCTCCATCTAAGTCTGATGAAGCTACCTGAGCTACCAGCAGCTGGGATTGCCTTCCCTGTTCTGCTCGGGGAGAATGGTGTCTATTGGCTACTACCTGGTGGCCATCTGGAATCTACTTTCTAGTTCTTTTAAATGGGTTACTTAAACCATTTATATACAAGGTTGTTATTGATATGTGAGAGCTTCTGTCTTTTGTTAATTGTTTCTGGTTGTTTTCTCTTTCTTTCTTTCTTTCATTTATGATTGTGATTTGGTGAGTTTCTGTAGTAATAAGGTTTGATTTCTTTTTTTTCTTTTTTGCATATCTACCCCAGCAGTAAGTTTTATTTTTTGTGTGTGTTTTCATGTTTGTGATATTGTCTTTTTGCTTCTAGATGCATTTGCTTCTAAATGCATCTTGAGCATTTCTTGTAAAGCCAATCTTGTGGTGACAAATTTCCTCAGATTTATTTATTTTAGCAATGGAGAGTTGTTATGTTGCCTGGGTTTAATGCAAACTCCTGGGTTCAAGTGATCCTCCTACCTGAGTAGCTTGGATTACAGGTGGCTTTAACCACACCTGGCTTGAATGAACTCAAGCTTTGCTTGTCTGAAAAAGATTTTATTTTCCTTCATTTCTGAAGTACAGCTTTGCTGTATGTAGTATTCTTGGATGCCAATTTGTTTTTTCTTTTATACCATATCCCACAGGTTTTGGTATGTTGTGTTTATTCTTATTTATTTGAAGAAAATTTTAAATTTTATTCTTTCTTTCTTCAGTGACCCATTGGCCATTCAGAATATAAATATGTTACTCTACTAAAAATTATAACACTCATTATGTTATCAAATATAAGCTCTTTGTGTGTTACTCCATACACCTAATCTTTAGATTATTTCAGCTAATTAACAGTCAAAATAATGAACATAAAGTTTCTTTAAATTATCTTTATGATACTCTTTCTGGAGAATAAGAGAAAGAAAAGCCTAAGGCAATCTGTACAGGAATAATTTATTGAATGTTGAGATAAACATGTCCCACTGGAAGAGAAGTAAAATTTGTGCTTAGGGTTAACTGTTATTTAATTGATCTCTACATGTTATTATATTCTGAATCCTTAAGAAAAGAAAGAAATTGAGTCAGATATAATTTTCATATCTGGTACTTGGTATTAGGCAGAAATAAGGTAAGGAGAGAATACAATTTTGGTTCTAGTAAAACAACTTGAATTTGGGGGTAAGGGAGCAGTTCCGATCTCAATGAATAGAAAGGAAGGAGTAGGCATTTTAAGGGGCAGAATGTCAATCATAACAAAGACTTCTGTGGTACACACTTTGATTGTTTGGCTGGTGTCTGGAGACTGACTTCTCACAGAAGAGTGCGCTAAAACAATAATGTCGTCCAGTGTGACCAATTCATGGTTCAAAAAGTGTGAGTTATTAATCTCACATTTGTCAATAACTTCTAGTATACTGGCAGAGAATGCCTGGAAAATGAATGCATCCTGTCTGCCAAGAGACAATGAAAAGGAAAGCAAGGAGGTGGATGATCATTGCCATTTATTTTCATTTATATTCCTGTTAAACTTTGTTAATGAGCTAGCAATATTCCTTGATTCCTCAAGCTTGTCCAACAGCCATTCTGTAAGCCAATCCCCCCCGCCCCGGGCTTTAGGATCAGCAATTCTGTAAGAACCATGAAGTACCATTAATATAGTCAAGTCTTGCTAAACTTTTCCAGATGTTCATGCTGTCTCTGTTACATAAGCCCAGCAAATGGACAATCAGATTTCAGTGGTTTTATTTCTGAGTTAGATGAAATTCATGTATGTAAAAACTCAAAAATCTATAAAAATAAACAAATGAATAAAACTAACATAGAACAAAGCTATTTATATTGGTGCACTTTTTATAATAAATGCAATGAAGTGCAGGCAATATGTGGTTTGGAGATCTAGAACAATTAAGTTAGTAAACAGTTATGGTTATTTAACTGTGTGGAAATGCAATGTAAAAGAAGTACACATACACAAAAGACAAAAATACCCACACCAACAAACCACAAAACATTCACTAAACAAATAGATGCAATGTAGCTTGGGGTTTACTGCTGATTTTTTTTTTAACATTGTGAAAATGATGGATAGTTCTTAAAGTTCTGTTTGTGATAGTTTTTCTGTGGAGCTTATGTGATATAGGTAAACAGATTTTGGTTCATGTTTTAAAACTTTCCTTTACAGATGGTTTTCCAAATGTTCAAAAGCAAAAACGAGGTCGCACTCATACGAGGAATATAGAGTTTAAGTATGCTCAAGTATCACGTTTTGTACTGTTCAATAAGACCCAATAAGAAAATGTTCTGAATTATTAATGTTATTTTTCTTTATTGTTAAGGCAACAGTATATTGTTGAGAAGATTTTAATTTGAGGGCACGGGGGAAACCAGTACAGTTTGGATGAACAAAAGTTAGGTGGTTTGCTCTAAAAGTTAGGAGTCTTGACACAACCTGAGGCTGGTGCTGAAGTTATTGTGGCCAAGCTAATGGAGCTATACTTTGAGACCCAGTCACACTCCTTAAATTCTCTCCATGAATGGAAAAATGGAGAATTTAGCCATTTGTTCTTGGTCCAGGAGGAAACATTAATATCATGCCTCAAGTGTATACAAGCGCACATCTGTGATAATCTTCCACTAGAGGTAGAGAGAAGAGAATGGGGAGGAAATTACTATATTTTCTTTTCCTTTGGTTCTGTACCCAAGGAATGTGCCTTTAAATCTTTTTAAAATGTCTAACATTGAGAAGTGAGTTGTTTAGTCACATCATGTGAAAACACTTATAGAATTGGAATAAGGCTAACAAGTATTGACATTAGCCAATAGATATTATCTTTTCAAGAGTCAATATTAATATATTACTGTGTATATTCTTTGCAAGAATACAATATGCAATATACAATATATGGTGTATACTCTTTTCAAGGAGAACAAATGACAAAGTAAAAAATCTACTGGACATAGAGTCATAAAAAATGGAGTTCTGGTTACTTACACATGAATTGCCTGTGTGATAGTGTTCTAATCATCTAGAATTTTTGGTAATTTAACCAAAAGTGAGGCAATCAAAAGTGATTTAGCGTCCTATATTGTTAAATCTCTAAATTTCTTTTGATAAATTTAGTAGAGAGTGGTAGTTGCAAACATGCCTCCTACTTCATATGTAATTTTCATGAAGTGCTCAAACTTAGGGTCATATACAGCTTAATCCCCAAGGCTAATCAAAATCCAAAGGAAATAAGTCCAACTTCCATAGACAAAAACCAAGGAGATCTGAGTAGTTACCTACTGCCATTGCTCCTCAAGGGGAAGCCCTCTGCAGTCTGGCAGATGCACCTGCACTGCTATTATGATGCTGGGTTCATCAGTTTTCTACCCAGGCACCAGTCCATCTTTACGGGAATGTAATCTGACCTCTAAATATTATCTCCACTAAGGGCACAACACACATAGGATTTCATCATTGTCCCTTCTTAATACTCAGTTCTTTTACTTCAAATATAAGTGGCCATAGGACTATCAAATAAAAAAATTATATCATTTCCCACTTCACAAATCCAATATATTAGCAAGTATGAGAATAGCAGTTGGAATTCTGTCATGGGAAAGATTTTTTTTAATATAATAAAGTCCTTCTACAAGACATCTGAAATTTACTATTTTTTAAACCATAATAACAATCTCAGACAATGTATTTGAAAATGTAGGTAAAAAGGACAATTTCCTAGAAAAATATAAGCTACTAAGAATGGTGCAAGAAGAAATAAAACATCTTACTGATTCTATAACTATTAACCTATAATCAGTAGCTAAAAATCTTCCCCCCCAAGAAAACAACAAGCCTGGATTATTTTAGAGGCAAGTACTGGAAAAACTGAAAAAAACAGATAACTCAAACCTTACAAATTTCTTTCAGAGAATAATGAAAAAAAAGGATGCACTTTCTATAATGGTGAGGATATGAGTTTATCTGTGTTTAGTGGGAACCCAAATAACAAGTGACTTAAAAAAATATAGAATTTTATTTCTTTCTCATGCCATAGTCTAGGGATAGGTGGTTGGGACATACACGACCCATCAGATCTAAGTCATCTGGGGTGAATATAGTGCTTCATAGGTTCGGGATCCCTGGCTTCTTTGGCCTTGTTGCTCCTCTGTCCCTAGGACAGTACCTTTGAACACGCAGTCCAAGAAGGCTCACAATCACATTCTTGTTTCAGCAAACAGAAGGGCGGATGGGTTAAAGAAGGGGAACTGTTTATTAAAAGTCACATCCCCTATATCTCTGAAGTTGCCTTATATTCCATCAATAGAAGCCTAGTCACATGGTCACACAAATTTGCAAGGGGTGCTTAAAAATATGTTCTTTATTTGGACATCTTGGTGTCTGAAGGCTTTATTACCCAGGTGTTTAGGGGGTTCTATTACTATAAAAGAAAGGGAGAACAGAAACTGGCTACATCTGCCACATGTTCCAACTCATTTTACATAGCTAATATTACTTTGATACCAAAGCCAACAAGGACACTGAGAAATAATATATATTAAATTTTTTTTTAAAAAATTGCCAGATTGTGATAAAGGTTCGGGACCCACTTACGAGTGAGAGCATGTGGTATTCAGTTCTTTGTTTCTGTGAGAGATCACTGAGTATGATAGAGTTTAAGTCCATACAAGTTGCAACGAAGTCCATAATTTTGTCCTTCTTTATGGCTGCATAAAACACCATCGTGTATATGTACTACATTTTCTTTATTCAGTCTGCTTTTGATGGGCAGCAGGGTTGGTTCCATGTTTTTGCTATTGTGAACAGTGGCAATAAACTTGTGTGTGCAGGTATCTTTTTGGTAGAATGATTTGAGTTCCTCTGGGTATATTCGGGATCAGCAGTAAGAGGACACTGTGGGGATGGGGAGAAAGAGCAGGGGTAGGGATGAGGGAGAGGCTCATGACATCACTAAGGGTACCTGATCCTAAACCAGGGGAAATGAGGAGCAGTGGGAGGCCCAAACTTCACCTGCACGTAGACCGCTTATGTACCTAACCCTGACAAGAACCCCACATCTTTAAAATAAAAAAAAAATTCATCAGATTGAATCAAACAATGAATAATGAGGGCAATCCATTTTATCCAACTTTAATTTATTTCAGGGATACACGGTTGGTTCAATAACATTATGTTGATATAATTCATTGGCTAAACGGATTAAGAAGAAAAAATCAAGGAATCATCAAATCATCTGATGCAAAAATAATTTTGTAAATTCTATCAAATTCATTCTGTATTATATGTAAATTTAGTAAATGAGAAAATGATACACACACATATATAATAAATGAGAAAAAGATTTGTTAATCCATATAAATAGTTACAAAAACTTAAATATCACTATCAGTTCAATATTAAAAGTATATTAGGATATTACAATTGAAACTGACCAAGGCATTGTAACACAATAAATGCTGCCATATAAATGGAAGGTGATGGGCCATAAGGAAGAAATTTCAAAGAAAATGGGTAAAAAACAATTCTAAGACTGTTGAACTTCCTCAGCAATATATGAAAAGAGTTCAGAGTATAAAGAGGATACAGGATTAATAAATAGCTTTTACTTAAATAAGGTGGTACGGTGAGTCTCTCTCTTCCTCCTCCCTGGAAGGAGAGGTCTGGGGATGCTTCTTATTTCTAGCCTAATGAGTTGGGTTCTACGAGGATTACTCGGGCAGTGTGGTATATGGCCCTTGCTGTCAGGAAAATAGTTATGTCAGGAAAATGTATAAAGGGAGAGACAGTCCTGATACTTACACTGATGGTAGATCCGGGAGAACTGCTGTTGTATTGGGATGGATCTGCACTTTCAAGATTTGTGAGTGTTTCCAAAGATTCAAGTATGAGTCACAGGAGAGACAACTGCTGGCTTCAAGCTATTTCGACTCCTGTTGAAGAGAACCACTTAATCGGAGAAGAATTCCAACAGGGAGAATCAGTCAGTGCAATGGATTGACAGAAAATCAGGAGCGAGGTGGGTTGAGGACTGGCTGGCCTGAGAAGGAACTTTTCCCACACACAGGAACTAAGGAGGGAGGAAATTTCCAGGACTTTCTATTGGGTTCCTAAAACCTCACAGGAGAAATAGTCACATTTATGTACCTTGGAGGCACAGATAGCACGAAAGCCATTATACACAGCATGGGCCATTTGTACAAGGTTAGGCTTTAAAGTAAATACACATGGAGAAAGTGCATGTCAGTAATGCCTTGCATTGCTTCCAGTATTCTGGTTTTATTTCTTTTTTCCCTCATTCTTGCTGCTCTGAAATAATACCTGTCTGAAAAACACTAACTTTGAATATTTGCCCTCAGCTCTGCATTCTAGGGAACCTGAGATAAAACAATGTCTGTCTATCCATTTATAGCTATCTATCTATCATCTGTCTATCTATATTTTTAAAGGTGTGAGGTACAATACAGGATTAGTTATACAAGTGGTCATCATACAGGTAAAGTTTGAGACTCCCTTTGGTTACCACTTTGCCTGGTTTGAGATCAAGTACACTTATTGATGTTGTGTCCTCCTTACCCCCACCCCGGCGGTATCCCGCTGCTGCCAATCCCTTTCTTTTAGTATTATGGTAAATATTTAGGGTCCACTTATGTGTGAGAACTTGTGGTACTCTGCTCTTTGTTTCTGTGATAGATCACTGCATATGATAGACTCTAAATCCATCTAAGTTGCTGTGAAGTCCATATGTTTGGCCTTCTTTATGGCTGTGTAATATTCCACTGTGTATATATACCTCATTTTTTAAATCCAGTCCAGTTTTGATGGACAGCACAGTTGGTTCCATGTTTTTGCTATTGTTAATAGTGCTGCAATAAACATGCGTGTACAGGTATCTTTTTTGAAGAATGATTTGAGTTCCTCCAGGTATATTCCCAGTAGGAGGATTCTTGGGTCAAATGGAAAGTCAATGTCTAGTTCATTTAGAAATCGCCACACTGTTTTCTTAAGAGGTTGCACTAGTTTGCATTCTCACCACCAGTGTAGAAGCATTCCTTTTTCTCTGCATCTTTGCCAGCATCTGTTGTTTGTTTTATTAATGATGGTCATTCTTACTGGGATTAGGTGGTATCTTATTGTGGTTTTGATTTGCATTTCTCTGATGTTTAGTGAGGCTAAGCAGTTTTTCATGTATCTGTTGGCTGCCAGTATATTTTCCTTTGAGAAGTGTCTATTCATGTCCTTTTCTCACTTTTTAATGGGGGTTTAATGCATGTTTGAGTTCCTTATAGATCCTGGATGTTAGGCCTTTGTCAGATATACAGTTGGCAAATGTTTTTTCCCATTCTGTGTGCTTTCTACTCTCTTGATGGTTTCTTTGGCTTTGCAGAAACTTGTCAGTTTGATGAGGTCCCACTTGTCTGTCTTATCTCTTATGGCATGGGCACTTGGGATTTTGATCAGGAATTTGTTGCCAGTTCCAATTTCCATAAGGGTGTCTCCTGCATTTTCTAAGGTTCTTATAGTTTGAGGTTTTACATTTAGGTCTTTGATCCATTTAGAGTTGATTTTGTGTGTGGTAATGGGTAAGGATCCTGTTTAAATCTTCTGCATGTGGTCAGCCAGTTTTTCTAGCACCATCTTCTGCATGTGGTCAGCCAGCTTTTCCAGTACCATTTCCATCATCATTTTCTCCTCTCCCCAGTGATTGATGGTGGAGAGACTTTGTCAAAGTTTAGTCAGTTGAGAAAGTGAGGTTTTGCTTCTGGAATCTCTATCCTGTTCCATTGGTCCATATACCTATTCTTGTACCAATACCAGGCTGTTTCGATTATTGTAGCCTTAAAGTAAAGTTTAAAGTCTGAAAGTGTGATAACTCCTGCTTTTTTTTTTTTTTTTTTTTTCCTTGCTGTGGATTGCTTTGGCTATTCGTGGTCATTTATGTTTCCTTATGTATTTCTGTATTATCATTTCCAGGTCTGAGAAGAATGATGTTGGTAATTTAATGGGTATTGCATTGAGTCTGTTGATTGGTAGGATGGAAATCTTAACAATGTTGATTCTTCCAATCCATGAGCATGGAATATTTTTCCATTTGTTTATGTCTTCTTGGATTTCTTTGAGTAGTGTTTTGTAGTCTTCATTGTAAAGGTCTTTCACTTCTCTGGTTAGGAAGATGCCAAGGTGTATCTTTTATGTGTGTGTGGCTATTCTGAATGGGATTGTGTTTTTTATTTGGTCCTCTGCCTGCTTCTTGTTGGTGTATAAGAATGTGATTATCTTTTGTGCATTTATTTTGTACTTTGAGATTTTGCCAAAGTCCCTTATCAGTGTAAGGAGGTTTTTGACAGATTCTCTTGGATTTTTGAGGTATAGGATCTTATCATCAGCCAAGAGGGATAACTTGACTTCCTCTTTTCCTATTTGGATCCTCCTGATTTTCTTCTCTTGTCTAATTGCTCTAGCTAGGACTTCCCACACAAAGATGAATGGTTAGGAAGATGCTGAAGTATTTATTTTTTTTGTGGCTATAGTGAATGGATTGTGCTTTTTATTTGGGTTTCTGTTTGTTTATTGTATAGAAATGTGACTGTCTTTTGCATGTTTATTTTATGCTCTGAGACTTTTTAAATATCCTTTATCTGTACAAGAAAGTTTTCAACAGATTCTCTTGGATTTTTGAGGTATAGCATCATGTTGTCTGCCAAGAGGGATAACTTAACTTCTTTTCCTCTTTGGATACCCCTGATTCCTTCTCTTGTCTGATTGCTCTCATTAGGACTTCCAGTACAATGTTGAATGTAGGGATGAGAGTGGGCATCCTTGTCTTGTCCCAGTTTTCAGGGATAATAGTTTCAATTTCTGTCTCTTTAGCCGTATGTTGGCTGTGGATTTCTCGTAGATAGCTTTTACTATTTTGAGGTATGTTCCATCTCTGCCTCAGTATTTGAGGGTTTTTATGAAGAAGGGATGCTGGATTTTATCAAAAGCTTTTTCTGTGTCTAATGATATAATACGGTGGTTTTGTTTTTACATTTGTTGATGTATTTGATTACGTTTATGGTCTTGTGGATGTTGAACCAGTCCTTCATCCCAGGGGTGAAGCCTACTTGGTCATGGTGGGTGATTTTTGAGATATGTTGTTGGATCCAGAATACTAGAATCTTGTTGAGAACTTTAGCATGTATGTTCATCAAGGATATTGTCCTATAGTTCTCTTTCTTTGCTGGATCTTTACCTGGTTTGGGTATCCACGTGATGTAAGCTTTATAAAATGATTTGAGGACGGTTTCGTCTTTTTTGACTGCCTGGAATACTTTCAATAGAATTAGTATCATCTCCTCCTTGTATACTTTGTAGAATCCCACAGGAAAGTTGTCTGTTCAGGGTTTTGTTTTTTTTTTTTTTGTAGGCAGTTTTCTAATGACGAAGTCAATTTCCTGGGTTGTTATTGGTCTATTTAGTGTCTCAATGTCTTCCTGTTTCAACCTTGGGAGGTTATATGATATCCTCTATTTCATCTAGGTTATCAAGTTTGTTTCCATACAGGTGTGCATAGTAATTGGTGATAATCTTTTTTATTTCTTCAGGATTAGTTGTAATTTGATCTTGTGCATTTCTGATTGTGTTTATTTCAGCTTTTCTCTCTTTTTCTTGGTCATTCTAGCTAAGGAATTCACCAATCTTCTTTATTCTTTCAAAGAAGCAACTTTTTGTTTTTTTATTTTTGTCTTCTATGTCCCATATTTGGGCTTTAACTTTGGTGATCTGGATTCTCCTGCTAAAGTTAGGGTTTTGGTGGTCTTGTCTTTCCAGCTCCCTTAGGTGATTTGTTAGGTTGTTAACTTGTGATTGTTCCCTTTTCTTTTTTGTTTTAGTTTTTATTTTATTTTTATTTTAAAGATGTAGGGTGCAATTTAGGATTAGGTATATAAGTGGTCATTGTAGAGGTAAAGTTTGGGCCTCACTTTGTTCCCTACATCACCTGGTTGAGTTAAGGTACTCTTACTGATGAAGTGTGCCCCCTCCCCCACTCTTTTCCCTGACAGTTTCCCACTACTGTCAATTCCTTTCTTACAGTATTATGATAACTGTGCAGGGTCCACTTATGAGTGAGAACATATGGTATTCGGTTCTTTGTTTCTGTGATAAATTACTGAGTATTACAGACTCTAAATCCATTCAAGTTGCTATGAGGTTCATACTTAGGTCCTTCTTTATGTCCACATAATATTCTATTGTGTATATGTACAACATTTTTTTTGATCCAGTCTACTGTAAATGGGCAGCATCGTTGATTCCATGATTTTGCTTTTGTGAATAGAGCTGCAGTAAACATGCATGTACAGGTATCTTTTTTGTAGAATGATTTGAATTCCTCTGGGTATATTCCCAGAAGGGAGATTGCTGGATTGAATGGGGGAGGTCAGTTTTTTGATCTTTTAGGTATTAACACACTGTTTTCAGAGGTTATACTAGTTTACACTCCCATCAATAGTGTAGAAGTGTTCTTTTGCCACACATCCTCTCCAGTATCTGTTGTTTTTTGAATTATTGATGATGGTCATCCTGACTGGAATTAGGTGGTAACTCAGGGTAGTTTTAATATGCATTTCTTTGGTGACTAGTAAGGTTGAGCATTTTTTCATGCTACTGTTTACTGCCTGTATGTCTTCTTTTGAGAAGTGTCTATTCATATCTTTTCTACACTTTTTATTATGGCTGTTTGTTTTTTTCTTTTTGGTACGTTTTAGTTTCTTGCAGATCCTACATGTTAGACTTCTGACAGATATACAGTTAGCAAATATTTTTTCCCAGTCTGTGGGCTGTCTCCCCATTCTCTTTATGGTTTCTTTGGCTTTGCAGAATCTTTTCAGTTTGATGAGATCCCACTTGTCTGTCTTAACTCTTATGCGTTGGGCACTTGGGATTTTGATAAGGAATTGGTTGCAGGTTCCAATTTTCATAAGGGTGTCTCCTGCATTTTCTAAGGTTCTTATAGTTTGATATTTTATGTTTGTCTTTGATCCATTTACAGTTGATTTTTGTGTACAGTGATAGGTAGGGGTCTTGTTTTAAAATTTTGCATGTGGTCATCCAGTTTTCCCAGGACTATTTACTGAGTAAGTTCTTTTCTCCCAAGTGGTTGTTAGTGGAGGCTTTGTTGAAGATGAGTTGGTTGAGAAATTGAGTTTTTGCTTTCGGAATCTCTATCCTGTTCCATTGGTCTATATTCCTATTTTTGTACCAATATCAGACTGTTTTGATTATAGTAGCCTTATAATAAAGTTCGATATCTGGAAGTGTGATACCTCCCACTTTGTTTCTTTTGCTGAGGATTTTTTTGGCTATTCGTGGTTGTTTATGCTTTTATATGAATTTCTGTATTATTGTTTCCTGGTCTGAGAAGAATGATGCTGGTAGTTTGGTGGGTATTGCATTAAATGGACATCTTAAAATTGTTGATTCTTCCAATCCATGAGTATGGAATATTTTTCCATTTGTTTGTGTCATCTTTCATTTCTTTGAGCAGTGTTTTCCAGTTTATTTTTTGTAAGTGTCTTTAACTTCTCTGATTAGTAAGATGCTGAGGTATTTTATTTTTTGTATGGCTATTGTGAACGGGATTGTGCTTTTTATTTGATTCTCTGCCTGTTTGTTGATGGTGCATAAGAATGCTACTGTCTTTAGCATGTCTATTTTGTACGCTGAGACTTTGCCAAAGTCCTTTATCAATGCAAGGTTTTTTTTGGCAGGTTCTCTTGGATTATCGAGGCATAGAATCATATTGTCAGCAAAGAGGGATAACTTGGTTTCCTGTTTCCCTACTTGGATACCCACGATTTTCTTCCCCTGTCTGACTGCTCTAGCTAGGACTTCCAACACTATGTTGAACAAGAGGGGTGAAAGTGAGCATCCTTGTCTTGCTCTGGTTTTCAGGGGGAGAGTTTCCAATTTTTGTCCTTTTATCAGTATGTTGGCTGTGGGTTTATCATAGATGGCATTTACTGTTTTGAGGTATGTTCTCTATGCTTAGATGTTTAAAGGTTTTTATCAAGAGTTGATGCTGGATTTTATAAAAAACTTCTTCTGCATCCAATGATATAATCATGTGATTCCTGTTTTTACCTCTGTTGATGTATTTAATTACATTTATGGTCTTGTGGATGTTGAATCAGTCCTGCACTCCAGGGATGAAGCTTATTGGTCATGATGGATAATTTTTGAGATGTGTTGTTGAATCTGAATGGCCTGAATCTTGTTAAATATTTTTGTATCTATGTTCATCCGGGATATTGGCCTGTAGCTATGTTTTCTTTGTTGAATACTTACCTGGTTTGGGTATCAGTGTGTTGTTAGCTTCATAAAATGATCTGGGGAGAGTTTCATCTTTCTTGATTGCCTGAAATACTTTCCTTCTTTCTTTTTTAAAAAAATTAATCATTTTTTAATTTTAAGGATGTAGGGAACAAATCAGGGTTAGGTATACAAATGTTCATTATGCAGGTACCCTTGTTGATGAGGTGTGCCCCTCCCTCCCTTGACAGTTTCTCTCAACTGCCAATCCTACCCTCCTTCCCTAGCAGTTTCCCACTACTGCCAATCCCTTTCTTATAATATTATGATAATTGTTCAAGGTCTGCTTATGAGTGAGAATGTATGGTACTCTGTTCTTTGTTTGTGTGATAGGTCACTGAGTATGATTAACTCTAAATCCATCCAAGTTGCTACAAAGTTCTTTTTTTTGTCCTTCTTTATGGCTGCATAATATTCCATTGTGTTTATGTATCACATTTTAAAAATCCAGTACAGCTTCCATGGGAAGCATGGTTTGTTCCATGTTTTTGCTATTGTGTATAGAGCTGCAACAAACATGTGTTTAAAAGTATCTTTTTTTTTTTTTTTGTAGAATGATTTGAATTCCTCTGGCTGTATTCCCAATAGGGGAATTTCTGGATCATATGGAAGGTCAATTTCCAGTTCTTTCAGAAATTGCCACACTGTCTTCCAAAGAGGTTGCACTAGTTTTCATTCCCACCAGCAGTGTAGAAGCGTTCCTTTTTCTCCGCATCCTTGCCAGCATCTGTTGTTTGTTTTATTAATGATGGCCATTCTCACTGGGGTTAGGTGGTATCTCAATGTGGTTTTGACTCGTATTTCTCTGATGTTTTGTGAGGCTGAGCACTTTTTCATGTCTGTTGGCTACCCACATATCTTCTTTTGAGCAGTGTTTAATCATGTCTTTTGTCCACTTTTTAATGGGGCTATTTTTTTTTTCTTTTTGGCACATTAGAGATCTTAGATGTTAGGCCTTTATCAGATATACCGTTGGGAAATTTTTTTCCCATTCTGTGGGCTGTCTTCCTGCTCTCTTGATGATTTCTATTGCTTTTCAGAAGCTACTCAGTTTGATGAGGTCCCACTTGTCCATCTTATTTTTTATGGTTTGGGCACTTAGGATCTTGATCAGGAATTGGTTGCCAGTTCCAATTTCCTTAAGGGTGACTCCTGTGTTTTCTAAGAATCTTATAGTTTGAGGCTTAACATTTGGGTCTTTGATCCATTTAGAGTTAATTTTTGTGTATGGTGATAGGTAGGGGTCCTGTTTCAATCTTCTGCATGTGGTCAGCCAGTTTTCTCAGCACCATTTACTGAACAGGTTCTCCTCTTCCCCAGTGGTTGTTGTTGGAGGCTTTGCCAAAGATGAGTTGGGTGAGAAATTGACACTTTGCTTCTGGAATCTCTTTTTTGTTCCATTGGTCTATATGCCTGATCTTGTACCAATACCAGGCTGTACTGATTACTGTAGCCTTATAGTAAAGTTTGAAGTCTGGAAGGTGATGCCTCCTGCTTTGCATCTTTTTCTGAGGATTGTTTTGGCTCTTCGTGGTCATTTATGTTTCCATATGAATTTCTGTATTGTCTTTTCCAGGTCTGAGGAGAATGATGTTGGTAACTTAATGGGTATTGCGTTGAATCTGTAGATTGTCTTTGGTAGGATGGACATCTTAACAATGTTGATTCTTCCTATCCATGAGCATGGAATAGTTTTCCATTTGTTTATGTCTTTTTGGATTTCTTTGAGCAGTGTTTTGTAGTTCTCATTGTAAAGGTCTTTCACTTCTTTGGTTAGGAAGATGCTGAGGTATTTCATTTTTTTGGTGTGGGTATTGTGAATGGGTTGTGCTTTTTGTTTGGTTCTCTGCCTGCTTGTTGTTGGTGTATAGGAATGCAACTGTCTTTTGCACCTTTGTTTTTTACCCTGAGACTTTGTCAAAGTCCTTTATCAGTGCAAGCAGGTTTTTGACAGATTTTTTGGGATTGCCAAGGTATAGGATCATATTGTCAGCAAAGAGGGATAACTTGACTTTCTCTTTTCCTATTTGGATACCCCTGATTTCCTTCTCTTGTCTAATTGCCCTAGCTAGAACCTCCAACACAATGTTGAACAAGAGGGGTGAGAGTGGGCAGCCTTGTCTTGTTCCAGTTTTCAGGGGAAATAATTCCAATTTCTGTCCATTTAGCAATATGTTAGCTGTGGGTTTATTGTAGATGGCACTTACTATTTTGCCTGGAATACTTTTAATAGGATTGGTATCAATTCCTTCTTATATGTTTTGGAGAATTCTGCCAGAAAACTTTCTGGTTCAGTACTATTTTTTTGTGCCTAGTTTTCTTACAATGGAGTCTATTTTCTGGGTTGTTACTGGTCTTTTGATGCCTCTCTTTCTTCTCCTTCTTTTTTTTTGAGTTGGAGTCTCACTCTGTCATCCAGACTGGAGTGCAGTGGCATGTTCCCAGCCACTGCAGCCTTGACCTACTAGTCTCCAGTGATCTTTCTGCCTCAGTCTTCCAAGAAGCCGGAACTACAGGTGCATGCTACCACGTCCGGCTAATTTTGATTTATTGCAGAGATGAGGTCTCGCCAAGTTGCCTGGGTGGGTCTCGACCCATGGGCTAAGGCAGTCCCCTCACCTCAGCCTCCCAAAGTGCTGGGATTATAGGCTGAGCCACCAAGCCCGGCCCTAATGCCTTTCTTTCTTCTTGTTTCAACCTTGGGAGGTTGTGTGATATCAGAAATTCCTCCACTTCATTTAGGCTTTTAAATTTGTTTCCATATAGATGTGCACAGTAATTGTTGATAATCTCTTGTATTTCTTCAGGGTCCGTTGTGATTTGATCTTTTGCATTTCTGATTGTGTTTGAACTTTTTCTCTCTTTTATTGGCCATTCTAGCTAGGGGTCCCTCAATCTTGTTTATTTTTACAAAGAACCAGCTTTTTTTTGTTGTTGATTGTTCTATAATATTTTTGTCTTCTATGTCCTGCATTTGAGCTTTTACTTTGGTGATCTGAATT
Organism: Cephalopachus bancanus; assembly: GCA_027257055.1. Taxonomy (NCBI): domain Eukaryota; kingdom Metazoa; phylum Chordata; class Mammalia; order Primates; family Tarsiidae; genus Cephalopachus; species Cephalopachus bancanus. The sequence continues at coordinate 3,668,704 of JAPVLO010000140.1, forward strand.
CTTCTGCTAATTAGGATTTTGGTGTCTTTTCTTCCATCTCCCTTAAGTGACTATTAGGCTGCTAACTTATGATCTTTTCCTTTTCTTGATTGTGAGCATAAAGCTATACTTTCCCTCTTAGAATTGCTTTCATGACATCCCAAATGTTTTGTTAAGATGTTTCTTCACTTTCATTTGTTTTCAGGAAACTTTTGATTTCTGTTTTGATTTCTGTGTTTAGCCAGTAGTTGCTCAGTCTCAAGCTGTTTAGTGTCCATGTCTTTGTTGACTTGGGGTGAATTTTGTTGGTGATGAAGTTTATTTTTATTCCACTGTGGTCCCAGAAGATGCATGGCAGTATTTCAATCTTATGAAATTTGCTTATGCTTGATTTATGGCTGAGGATATGATATATGATTGATCATGGAGTAAGTTCCATGCGGTGATGAGTAGAATGTATATTCTGTTGTTGTTGGGTGGAGTATTCTGTAGCTATCTATTAGGTCCATTTGGCCAGGTGTCAAGTTGAGGTTCTGGATCTCTTTGTTGATGCTTTTGCCTCTATGATCTATCTGGGGTTGTTAGTGTGATATTTAAGTCTCTAGTTATGATAGTGTTAGAGTCAATGTCCTTTTTTAGTTTACTTAGTGGTTGCTTTTTAAACACTGGTGCTCCTGTGTTGGGTGGTGCATATATATTTAGGACAGATATTTCTTGTTGATGGATTGTACTTTTTAGCATTACATAGTGTCCTTCCATGTCTTTTTAAATTTTTGATAGCTTAAAGCTTTTTTTGGTCTGATATAAGATTATGACTCCTGCCTTCTTTTGTAATCCATTCACCTGGAAACTCATTTTCCATACTCTAACTTTGAGTCTGTTTGTGTCCCTTGTTGTGAGATGAGTTTCCTGGATGCAGCAAATTATTAGGTCATGGTTTGTTTAATCCAATTTGCCATTCTGTGTTTTTGCATTGGTACTTTACTCCATTCACATTTAGTATGATTATTGAAATGTGATTGTTTATCCCTGTCATGAGGTTCTTATAAATTTTTGTTTATTTGTTGGTTTTCTTTTAGCTTTTGGGTTGATGTATGTGTGTGTTTTCAAGTTTGCAGTGGTGAGATATTCTCTATTGATTCTGTGTTCTGCTATTCTCTTGGGAAGTGCATGGCAATTCTTTTTTCTGTGCTTGATAGCCTTTTAAGCATCTTCTGTAGAGCTGGTCTGGAAGTTGCATAATCTCTTAGGGACTGGATGCTTTTGAAGGATTTCTCCTTTGTTGTTGAAGCTGATCTTGGCTGGGTAGGAAATTCTTGGTTGAAATTGTTTATCTTTGAAGACTTTGAATATTGGATTCCAGTTCCTTTTAGCTGGTAATATTTCTGACATTAGGTCTGCTGCTACTCTGGTTGGTTTTCCCCAGTAGCTAGTCTGACTTTTCTCTCTTGCTGCCTGTAGGATTTTTCTTTTGTACCTACTTTGTGTAGGTGAATTACTAGGCGTCTAGGGGCTGGTCTTTTCATTTGATGTCTTTCAGGGGTTCTCTGTATCTCTTGTGTTTGACTGGTCACATCTCTGGTGAGGTGGGGGAAGTTTTCTTGGATAGCCTCCTGGAATATTTGCTTCAAGGTGTTCTCCCTTTCCCTTTCTTCTTCTGGGATTCCAATCAGGGATAGGTTTGGCCTCTTGTTATAGTCACACATCTCTTGGAGGCTTTGTTCTTTCTTTCTGAGTTTTCTTTCTATGTTTTTTACAGATTGGGTTAATTCCATGTTTGGTCTTCAAGTTATTTCTTCTGCTTGGTTAATTCTGCTTTTCATGTCTGTCTCCTTGTTATTTATTTCCTGAATGAAATTTTTTATGGCCAAAATTTCTGTTACAAGTTCTTTCAGTGTTGCATCTTGTGTTTCTTGGGTCTTATTCCCTCTTTCCATCCATTCTCTAGTCCCTATCGTTTTGGGGGCCAGTCATTGGTGACTTCCATTGTTTGAGCTGTGAGGTTTGATTTTTAAAAGCATTTTTCCTTTGTTACACTGGGAATTACCTTTGTTCTTCTATTGATTTTTTTCCTAATTTATGACAGATCTCTTTCTTTTATCTTTTGCTTCATTATTCAGTGACAGTGGGAGAGGCTTTCACTTCTTATGTTTGCTCAGCCCTCTATTCTTCCCTGTTCAGGGCTCTGAATTTGTTTTATTTTGAAACAGGGCTATAGGTGGGAAGCTTAACTGTGTTTTGTAGTTTTGAGAGTCAAATAAGGTAGAGGACAGGGATCTAGGATTCAGAAACTACCTGCAAATCATAATGTTCACTGACTGTGGTATGGTTTTCTTGAGACCCACTCCCCACTACCACTCTATGTGATGATGCAATGGGTACATGTATGTACCTCCTGAGTCCAAGATACAGTAACAACAATGAGGAGAACAGAGAAAAATAGAATGAAACATGACAGACATAAATTTGAAAAAAAAGTAAAATATAAACAACACAGAACAGCAAAAGCAGAAACCAAAGCAGAGAACAATAAAGAATGCACACACACACACACACACACACACACACACACACACCAATACACACTGGAAAAACAACAAAGTAAAACAAAACAAAAGCCAGAAACAGGAAAACCAAGCACACACACACGCCAGGGTTCTTTGTATCTCTTGTGTTTTGTTGGTCACATCTCTGGTGAGGTGGGGAAAATTTTCTTGGATAGAAACAAAACAAAAGAAAAAATGAGAAAAAAGAAAAGAAAAAAGTGAATTCAAATGGAACCCTCACACATATATTCACACAGTAAACTAAAAAAAGATAGCAAAAAGCAAAAGAAGCAAACAAACCAAGAGATGAACACTCAATCATTCATGGACCCACATAAACAGAAAGCAAAAAAAGAAAGAAGAAGGAAAAAAAAAAAAAAAGAAAAAAAAAAGACTGAGTGGGTGCAGATTAACCCCTCACATACACATTCAATGGCAAAGGAAAAATGTTTTAAAATTTAAAAAAATCCCTGCACTCTTGTGGCAAGTTCTGTAATTATTCCTCTCAGCTGCTCACAAGTATGCCCCTCTGCTGTCTCCTGCAGAGCTTGGTCTCATTCACAGTCTCTCCAGTGCACAGCCCAGGGAAGAAGGAGGGGGAAGTGGGGGGAAATGGGGCTTCAATCCTCCCTTCCCACTCTCTTATGGTTATGGGGATACCCTCTGTTGGAGAGGTGTGGGATTGTCTTTTCCCTAGATACTGATAGGGGGACGCTTCAGCCAGCCCTATCCTGGAGAAGAATCCTCCTCTTGTGGGTGATGTCTGGGCTCTGCCTGGGTTTGTCCCTCTCAGCTGTGCCCCAGTCATGTGGGTCTGATGTTCAGGGAATTGCTAGGGAGGATGGGCTTGGGTTAGCCCCAGACTCACCACTGATCTCTTTGGAGGTCATCTTTGTCCTTTTCTGGCCACACCCTTTGTCCCATGGCTGAATCAGGGTAGGAGATGGAGCACCTGATACTTAGCACTTGTCCTGTCCTTCTGAAGTTTGTGCTTTCAGGATATTCTCTCTGGGTCACAATCAACCCCTGAGTAGTTAATCTACCAGTCCCAGAGATCGGGTCTGCTACTCCACGATGAGCAAACTAGAGCACTTTCCTGCCCAGTTTTCAAAATGGTGGCAGAGAGCCTCTTTCATTTTCTCCAGTGGGGCTCTGCTTCTGAGCTCCCTTGCTATGCTCCCTCTGCAGCTCTTTCTGCCAGTGTCTGGCCAGGTGATACAGTGGCGAGGCAGAGTCTGTAGTCGGCAGTGTCTCCTGGCAGCTTCTTCTCAGGAAGTGCTTTGATTTTTTTTTAAACAGTGCTTAGCTTCTGCACTCTGGGAAGTGCCAGGGTCCAAGCAGAGCAGCTATAGCACCAGCTGCTTCACCAGGAGAGTCCTGGCTACTTGCTCCCAAGTCCCCACTCAGTCAACTACTCACACTCCCACTTCCTCATCAACATGTATGCAAAATTTTCCATAGCCTCACTCCCTTACACTGGGACTATCATAGTCTGACTGGCTCTGCCACCATCTTCTTCCTTTCCCCTTGAGCATCCCTTGTAAAGTCAGTTAAGTAGCAACAAATTCCTTTAGTGCTTGTTTGTCTGGGAAGGACTTTATTTATCTTTCATTTATGAAGCATAGTTTGGCTGGACACAAAATTCTTATCTGGCATATCTTTTCTTTAAAGAGGTTGAAAATAGGACCCCATTCTCTTCTGGCTTGTAGGGTTTCTGCTGAGAAGTCTGCTGTGAGTCTAATGTCCCTTCTTTTATAAGTGACTTGGTGCTTCTCTCTTGCTGCTCTTAGGATTTTTTTTTTCACACTGACTTTGGAGAATCTGACAATATTATATCTTGGTAAGATTCTTTTTGCAATATATCCCACAGGAGTCCTTTGGGCTTCTTGTATCTGAATACCTAGGTTTCTCTCAAGATCAGGCAAGTTCTCTTGAATTATTTCCTTGTATATATTTTTCATACTTTTTACTTTAGCTTCCCCTGCCTTTGGAATGCCCGTGGTTCATAGGTTTGGTCACTTTACATAATCCCATAGTTTCCATAGGCTTTGCTCATTTTCCTTGATTCTTTTTTCTATCTGACTGGTTAAGTTCAAAGAGCCTGCCTTTCATCTCTGAGATTCTTTTTTTTTTTTTGCTTTTTATAGCCTACTGCTGTAACTTTGTACTGTTTTGTATCTCTGTCAATGAATTTTTCTTTTTTTTTTTAAGTAGACAAACTCCCCTTTCGCCTCTTGCATTGTTTTGCTATTTTTTTTGACTTGGTTATCAGTTTTATCTTGCATCTCGTTAAGCTTCTTTATAATCAATATTTTGAATTCATTATCTGACATTTCTGGAATTTCATTGTGATTAGTTTCTGTTGTTGAAGAATTAATGATCCCCTTTAGAGGGCCAGGAATCTGTTTTTCACATTTTCAGAGTTGCTTCTCTGCTATTTATTTCTCATCTGGATGAACTACAGTGGCTAATCTGTATGAATTCCTTTGACATAGCTGGCCCACGTATGTAGGTTTTCCTAAGTGTTTGTTGTGGAAGCAATGTAGTGGGAGTGTGGGTTGGACCACTTCTTCCTGTGAGGTTATGGTGCCTGGGATCTAGGGAGGCTTAACTTGCTCCTTGATAGTGTATACTGGGTTAAGTTAACTACCTGTTGTGATGTGTCATTCAACCTTCAGGCCAGCAGGTGACACCTATAGGTATGGGCTGGCTGCTGCCGATGTGGATGGGTATTTACTTGATCCTTATTTACTGGAGGAAAGGCTATGTTGTTCCAGCAGCGAGCTTGTTTGTGGAGTGCGCCGTGGTCTGTGTTTCCAATTCAGCCCCAGGGAATGAAGAACGAAAGAGGGGGAACTAAACCAGGCAGGCCCACTGATGTCAGGCACAGGTACCTGCTCTGAGGCTGAGTCTGCGTGTAGCCTCTGAGTGTCCATAAGTGTGCCTCTTGAAATGTTAATGAATCTTTGCTGCCTTGAGTTCTCTGCTCAAGTAGGGGAGGGTGGCCTGAGTTCCTAATCTAGGAAAGTGGGTGCTTTGAGTATCTGGGGATATGTCTGGGCATTGAGCAGAGAGAGTAGCACAGCACCAAGATCTCTTCTCCTGGGGGGGGGAGGGGTGGTTTAGGCTCCTGTTCCTGCAGTAAGGTGTGGAGCACAGGAGATCTCTTTGTACGTGGATGGTTACTCAGGGAAAGGTGAGGCAGCCTAGCTACTAATCTGGGTGTATAGAGATGGGTACCCTCTGACCCTTGGTGCTGGGTCAGCAGGCTTGAGGTTCCCTGAAGTAACATCTGCAGCTTGATTCTGGGTCACAGAGCTGGTCTTGGCTTCAGGTCTCACTACTTGGGAGCAACTACAGGGTCAGGCTGCTGATTTAAATGCCAAATGAGGTCCCTTCTGCTGGTCTTCTGTCATTTAGACTGCTTTTCTGGTTATACAGGAGTGGGGAGCTACTATTTTCTTCAGTATTACTGGGACACCCCACCCCGCCTAGTCTGGGAAGGAGGCTGGAATCCTTAACAGCGGTGCTCACCGAAGGACTGCAGGTTGCAAACTGACATAAGTTGTAGGATTCACGGTTCATGAGAAACCACGATTGCTACAACTTTTCTCCTGCCCAGGATGCAGGTTCCAGGGTGTGGGATTGGGGGCAGGGCCCTGGTAGGCTCCTGGCATTTAGTCTGGTATTCTGGATGATCCTTGGTATTGCTGGAGGCCCTTGACACAACTGCCTGAAGGGGTGGGCGGGGTGGAGTGGCTAAGCAGTGGCACACCAAGACTGATTCTGAGTTGAAGGTCTGATCCAGGCAGCTTGTCTCTCCAGAAGGGAAACAAGGCTCTTGGGGGTCTCCTGCGGCTCCCATCTAAAGGCTGGAATGAACTCAGGTCTGATCTCAAACCCTGTGGTGAGCTTCTCGCTCCGGCACGTTGTTGGTATGGGAAGCCCCTCCCTGCCTCCAGAGCGAGTTGCCCTGTCTCTGGGAAGAAATCCAACTGCCTGCAGAGGCCGCTGTTGATGTCACAGTAGGCCCTAATAAAAAGCGAAGTCTTCTTTGATGACCTGTGTTTGGGAAGGCATCAGCAGTTTGCTGGGCATCTTTCCCTCTCACCAACTCTTGGCCTCCCTCTGAAACAGCTCCAGTGCCCAGGAGAAATGGGATGTTCTCCCACAGCCCGAGTTGCACAGATCCCTGATTGGCAGGTGTGTCTCAAGAAGGGAGCTTTCAGTCCCATCCATTCCATGAGCCTCAGACTTAGCTCACTTTTTTTCCGTAGAGAGCAGTGGCAAAGGCTTTTCACCCATCCTTTTCCTGATGTCTCGGGTGTCCTCTGCCATTCTGACAAATATCACTTTTCTTCTTGTAAGGGAGTTTGCTGTGTTTTCCACATTATTCCACCCTGTTCTGATGGGAGAGGCATACTTGGAAGTCTCTGATCTGCCATCTTGGAGAAAAACCTGTATTTCTTAAAGAAGTTTTTTAAAATTCAGTTTTTATTTTAATTGAGTATATATGTCTGTTGTTTGAAGAGTCAAATACATCTATTGCACTTAGGAAAAACAACAGATCTCTGAATACTCTGTCTCCTTCACCTGAAGTTCTTCCAGGGGCCACCAGCTTAATTATTTTGGTTAATTGTTTTTGGTATTGTCATCACAGCTCTAAAAACAAATTAATTCCTGAGATTTTTGTTATTCATTGACTTCCCATTATGGAAGGTGAGGATTTATTTCTTCTCATTGCTCTATGCTTTCAAACCCTTGACACACTTCAATCTCCCTTTTTCCTCTGTTATGGCCTGTATCTTTATTTTAATTGGCTACCCTCTTCCCTAGCTTTGAAGTGTGTGAATGACTAGTTTTTTGTGATCTTGCATTTCTGAGAATTTTCTATTCTCCTCTCATACTTATTTTATAATTTTTATAGATATAAAATTTCTAACCAAAATAATCTTCCCTCGGAATTTTCTTTTTTTCCCTCCTTGTTCTTAATTGTTAGTTTAGATAATTTCAATTCGCTTGTCTTCGAGTCACCGAGACTTTTTTTTTTTTTTATAATCAGTATTTTTTATTATCGTTTTGTGGGGTACAGTTAAGGGTTAGGTGTACAATTACGTTTCATTCAGGCACCCTGTTGATAAGAGGTGTTTCCCCATCCCCAGACAGATATTTGCTACTGTTAATCCCATCCCCCTCCCCCCCATAGTTTCCCAGTACCGTCAGTCATTTTCTTATAGTATTACATTGGAGGTTCAAGGTCCATTATATGAGTGAGAACATGTGATATTCGGATCTTTGTTTCTGTGAGAGGTCACTCAGTATTATAGACTCTAGTTCCATCCAGGTAGCTGCGAAATTCATGATTTTGTTCTTTTTCGAGATTTTTTTTAATAGTGATTAGTTTGCTGTTAATCTTATACATACTAGTGTAAAATTTATATTTTTACATTAAAAAATTTAAATTTAAATTCTATGTTTAAAATTTAAATATTATACATTAAAGCTTTTAGTTATTGCATTTTTTAAATTCTAGAAATCCAATTACATTCTCTTTAATACTTTTCATATAATCTCTTGTAATTACTCATTCATTGTATACATACATTTCCATCAATTAAAAAAGTCTATAAAAGTTATTTTAAAATCCTTGGCTGTTAATTCTACTATTTGGGGCATCTATTGGCCTCTTTCTATTGAATATGTTACACTATCCTTCCTTGCCTGTCTATTAATTTATGGAAAAGAAAAAGAACAAAGTTGGTGGCATTCAATACCTGACTTCAAATTTAGTCTAAAGATCTAGTTACCAAAACAGTATGGTACTGACATAAAAACAAACACATAGACCAATGAAACAGGATAGAGAACCCAGAAATAAATTCACACATTTATAGTCAACTCATATTTGATAAAGATGCCCGGAACATACATTGGGGAAAGAACACTCTGTCCAATAAATGATATTGGGAAAACTAGATATTCAAATATAGAAAAATGAAAGTAGATCCCTGTCTTTCATCATACAAAAAATCAAATCAAAGTAAATTAAATATTTACGTATGAGGTTTTTTTGTTTGGGTTCTATTTTTATGTGTCTAAGAAGTATTGTTAATGACTACTGGGGAGTATTGTCATTGGAAAAGCTTCTTGAATGTGGGTCAGATTAATGTGTTTTCTTTCTTTTAGGGCTTATATCTCCTTATTTCTGCATGCTTTTCAGAGCTGTCTAGTGTCTTCAAAAAGTTGTTTTTTATATTTTGTTCAGCTTTCATAATTGTCATTGACAGGAAGGTGTATCAGATATAAACTACATTACTATAACCAAGAGTTAATGAAAGGTTTGAGATAATTGAATGAGATATAGCCACAGAACAAGAACTAACCCTAAAATTGAATATTAAATATTACCGTTAAAGGTTTCTTGGCCATATTTGCTGGTATTTTTAAAGGTCTCTCTTTCTTTCTTCATATCTTACTCTTCTCCCCATGCCAGGAACCCTAAACTTTGCCTCCTGGTCTTTCATCTATGAATTAAAAAGTCCCATGACTTTCTTACTTTGCTGTTAACTCTGTAAACCAGGACACATAACTTAGCCCCTTTGTTCTTTTGTTGATTTCCACATGAGTTTCAACTATACAAAGTTTTTGGTGTTTTTTGGTGAATAATATTTATTATAATTTTGGGGGTTATGGGGAGTTGTCAAATCCCACCGTGTACAACATTTCTGTCAAAAACCTCCCCATGCGACATTTTTACCTTACGAAGAGTCTGTACCCTGTTTTCACTAAATGTTCTCTCTTCCTTTAAACATTCCGTGTCAATAGGGCACCAACCCTGTCTTTCAGATTTTTCTTCTTTTCTCTTCCTCCCTTTGCATATTAGTAAGTTATGTTTGGTTAGTTGAGATTTCCCTGGATTCGTACCATCAGTACCCAGTGGCTCATCAAGGCATTTCTTCTGAATACATAAGGTCTTATAGTAAGAAGAATTATGATGAGTTTATATTTCTCTGTCTTGTTACACAGTGGTGTCTTTTTCTCATTCTTTCAATCTTTGCTTTTCCAGATTGTCCTGGACTTTATTTTTATTTATATTTTACTGTCATTTCTATATGTAAAAATGGCTCATAAATTTTTCTAAACAATAAGGCCTTTCTAATATTTATAAGAGATTTGTAAGTATATTTTTAGTGCTTATGTTGTGATTAAGTGAACTGATTCTGGTGAATTATCACAGAGCCATTGGCTACTTGAAGGTTCCTGTTATTTTGGGGCAATACTATTCTATGATTCAATAATGTGAAATAGAAATAAATAAACTTTATTTCATTCTTGGCCATGTAACTATTAAATACTAGGCCACAAAATAGTATGCTCTCCAGTGACTTATTGTTGACACCAGAGAGTAACAGTGCTACCATCTTTTTTCCTTTTCCTTTTTAATTTGTTCTGGTCTTTGGTCATATTCATCAATGGTGATTATTTCATCTTTATGTATAATACCAAGACAGATTGTATGCAGAATGGAACCATAGAGTATGTGCATTGATGAAAAATCTTTGCTTTGGCTCCCTTCTACCAAATTTCTAATCAATCTGGTTGTCCCAAATTTAGACATCTGGTTTCTTTTTTTTTTTGAGTTGGAGTCTCACTCTGTCACCCAGACTGGAGTTTCTTAGGGACCTCTTCTTTTTGTTTTTATAGATATAGTTGTACATATTAAAAACCTCAAATAGTTAAAGCAATCCTAAGCAAAAGGAACAAACTTGGAGACATTCATGGCCTGACTTCACATTATAGTATAAAGATCTAGTTACCAAAACAGTATCACTAGTAATGGAAAGAGAACAGTGGCAGTCAGGTGTATGAGAGTGAAGGTTGCACTCCCTAGGACTTAAGTTGTCATGTGTTTTATTCAGAGTTGGTTCAGGTTCAATCTCCATAAACTTAGTGTTCTGTCTACTCTGGTAGAAAGCAAATGCATATTATGGCTTCTAGTTTCTTCATTTTCCTTTTTTTATGTTTTAGAAATGATGCAGCTCATTCAGGCAACCCAAATCCCCCTGACTTCTGTATAGTGACAAAATGCAGAAAAGATCAACGAGATGCAAGATTCATTGTTTCTAGTCCTGGTTGGCTGTCAGAACAGCATGAAAAAAATTCTTTAAATTACTGTGCATATTGAAGATTAAGGTCATTTGCACATCAGTCATCTGACACACAAGATGAGGGCTTGCTGGTGTCCAATAGCTACGTTAATAATTACTGTGTACTTACCATAACAGGTGCATAACATGCATTTTAAATGTAAGTTAACCCTTATAATAGCTTATGAGGTAGGTAGTCTTTTTACTTTTAATTTACAGATGAGAAATAGGCTAGGCAATTACACACATAATTCAAAGTGATGTGTCTTATAATCAGCTGGAATTCAAATCCAGGTATCCCTACTGCAGAGCTTACGTAGTAGACTAGAATGGACAAGTCAGTTTAGCTTCCACACTTGAGCTAGAGGAAGATTTAATAAATGTTTGTGGTTAGCTGATTTCTATGTCCTTACTTCTAACCAAAGTACACGGGCCTGTATCCAAAGACTGCTTTTTTCAAGTCCAGAAGACTTTACTGCCTCAGATTGCTTGCAAAGTTTATCTAGACTATTCTCTCCATTCTTTCCACTTTTATGCTTCTTGGAGTGGACACGCCGTGTTCAGGACTATTTTATCAGTTCCCATGAATTCTTCTTCCCTTCTGTATGAGGCATTTGGGATATTGGGAAGATATCTCTTCCTTATTATTGAGATATTAGGAAAGAAAGACTATATTAGATAGTAAGAGCAAGTTTTAATGAAAAAAAAGCTGCCTTAAAAAAAATACTGAAGAAAGAATCCTCGAAAAAATGTTAAGGTAAGTCGGCAGCAGCCTATTGGAAACAGGGTTTATACCTAGAAAGACGTATGATTTCCCAGTGACTGGAAATATATATATATATGTTTTGAGTTGAAGTCTCACTCCATCATCCAGGCTGGAGTTCAGTGGCATGCTTATGGCCACCCAGGGTCGACCTGCTGAGCTCTGGCGATCCTTCCGCCTCAGCCTTCCAAGTAGCCAGAACTAGAGGCACATGCTACCAGGCCTGGCTAATTTTTTTTATTCGTTGTAGAGACGAAGTCTCACCAAGTTGCCCAGGCTGTTCTCAAACCTGGGGCAAGTTGCCCAGGCTGTTCTCAAACGCGGGGCTCAGGCAATCCCCTCACCTCGGCCTCCCAAAGTGCCAGGATTACGGGCTTGAGCCACTGCACCCGACTCGGAAATATTTTAATTGGAGGGCTGATACAGTGCAGATGGCCTACAGCACCCAGCTGTGTCTAACAGCTTTGGTAGACACTGAGTTGTCAGTTAATGCACCACTTAAGTGCAAATAATTAGCTTTACTCATTATTCATTTTAATGGCTTATATTGCTGGAAATTGTTATGTTCTATTGTCTCTTGTTTTCGACCATATTTTGATTTAGTTTGGTTATGAAAGCCAAGGGAATGTGCTATTATGCAATTTTTGGTTCAGATTTACTGTATCTGTATTAGTTAGTGAGCCCTATTATGTTTTCATTTGTAAACTGTAAGTTAGACTCCTCAGATGATTAGCTTTTCTATTAGAAATTCAAAAGGTTTTTCTTCTGAAAAACATGCAAATGAGTATAGGAAATAATTGGAAATGTTTTTCTTTGTTGTTAGAATAGAAATCACCAACAATCGATGCTTTTACCATGACATTAATGCAGGACTAATTATAACTCCATCAAAAATACGGGTGTTTCCAGAAGCAAATGACTTTTTTGATTCAGTCTATTTTTCTGTTTCTCTTAAATGGGAGCAGAAGGAGTGGCACTGGCTGTGCAGATCACTGTGACTTTGATCTGTACCAGATAGGAGGTAGGAGAGCAGAGTGGTTAGGCACACTTACTTCTAGTCATGTTGCCTCTGTTTGGATTACAGCTCTGGTGTGCACTAACCGTGAGATCCTGAGCAAGTCATTTAATCCTGCTGTTTTTAGCTTCCTCTTCTGTAAAACGAGGGTAATAAAATTAATACCTCATAAGGTGGTTATAATAATACAATTAGATAATAAACAAGCAGTTTTCCTTAAAGAGTACCCAGCATATTGTACACACAAAATAGCTTTTAGGCATACGGGAGCCATACACAAGTGGACACAAGAAATGGATTCTCGTACGTGCCACAATACCAGTGTCACCCTAGGTGGATGGCTACACTAGAAAATAGGGATAATAAATTTGACCCACCTTCTTTATTGCTATAATATGCACTCTAATAGATAAATGTTTAGTCAATTTCCTGATATCTGCAGAAAGTTCAGCCACTTGGATTATCTTCAGAAAACACTCAATTAGCAAGAGATATAATTCTGGTCCATTCCTTCTCTAGGTCACTGTTAAAGTCAATCTCGAAAAGAATCCTGAAAAGAATCTTGAAAGGAATCATATTCATTGGTTCTCAATCCTTGTTAACCACTGGAGTTACAACTTTTAAACCCAATATCTACTTGATTCAATTGGTGTGGAAGTGACTTTAAGTTGTGCCCTGGATTGGGAATCAGAGATATGATATATCACAAAGCCAAATACATATAAGTCTGGGTTGTTTCCTGACTGTTTGCAAGGAAGCAGCTGAGCCTTAAGGGCTTAATGGCTTTTTTGAGGTTATCCTTTTAGGATATTTTTCGTAAAGTTTGTATAGCTATCATTATTAGCATGTAGGCAAAGATTTTTTTTTTTTGGTTTTCATAGTTTTTTAAAATTTGTTTATTTTGCTATGTGTTAGAAAAAATATCTCTAGCTTTTTCAGTGTTATTTAATGGATAGTGTTGCCTAGAAGTTGATTTGAATGATATTGGTTTAAATAAAATTATTAACTAACTAATAATATTGTAGTGATGCTTTGTAATTCCAAGAATTGTCACAATCACCAGAAGCTAGGAAGAGACAAGGAAGGACCCTCCCTTAAAGCCTTGTGTTAAAGCATGGCCCTGAAATACCTTGATTCTGGATTTTTAACCTCCAAAGCTGTAAGAGAATAAAGATAGGCTATTTTAAGCCACCCAGTACTTGGTTAAGGTAACCTTAGGAAACGAATGCAGGGACAAGGCGGAATGATGAATGGGGAATGCAAATGAATGGAATTGAGGAAAAGTTGCCTTAGGGTGAAGCTCAAAGTTTTCTATGGGGTTTAAAAGGCTCCTGATACCTCTTCCAGTTACCTCTCTTGTCATGGTGTCCTTTGGAGTATGTGTGTATTTGTTGCACATATATCTGTTTTCACTACTTCTCCAATACCTAATATAGTGTTTTGTATATAGGAAATACTCAGTAAACACATCAGATAAATTCTTAATATTCCATGCAAATCCTGAGAAAAGGTTTACTTCCAATTGCCTCCACCATGTGTTATTTATCTCTATGTATTATATATGGCCAAGTCTGACATTGAAATATTACTTCTATACTCTTTACAATATGTTGTCTCTTGAGGTGGCACTGGAGTGATCGAAAGAGGACTGGATGAGGATCAGACAATAGAATTTCTCTTTTTGGTTCTGCTGGTAAACAGTTATGTGATGTTAAGCAGACTATCATGAATCTTTGCTTTTCAGTTTGTACACTGAGGGAGATGGATGGTGATTATTAAAATCCCTTCTGGATCTGAGACTGTGTTTCAAGGTGGGTGCCAACATGCAGGGCATAGGCATCTGTTGTGCTTCCGTGGATCACCATAAACACAGCTCATCCAGGAGTTGGCAGCCGTAGCAGGAGCCCTTCCAGTGATGATGGTTTTGTGATCACGGCAGCTGGCCATTGTTCTGGAGCCAAAGGCTTTCTGGTTGTACAAGAGGCAGTAGCTCATTGGTTGACCTGTTCTGAGGTGTGGCTTTGGGAGTGAATATTTAACCTGAAGTCTGTGACTTCAACATTCCCAGAAATTTATAAGCCATTTAATGCCCAATTTTGAGTTCCTTCCTGCTTAACTGACTGAGTGGATTCTGTTTTCTGCAGCTGAGCTCTGACCGATATAAACATGGATATTTATGTAACTCAATCAAGAATGAAGTAACTTCAATAAGGTACTATAATTTAATAAGGTTATTCTCCTATTCTCTCCACGCCCACAGTTAAGTTCAACATAGAGACTTTGCCTTTAAATGGTTTACGTTAGAGTCATTATGAAATAATTTCTAATATTTAGCTCCCTGAGAATGTTGTGCCTTACCACTATGGCACTGATACACTCTGACAATAAGATGTCATTCCTTTTGTCCTTTTTTTTGAGTTGGAGTCTCACTCTGTCGCCCAGACTGGAGTGCAGTGGCCGCTTCCAGCCACCACAGCCTCGACCTACTGGGCTCTGGCGATCCTTCCGCCTCAGCCTTCCGAGTAGCCGGAATTACAGGCATGCGCTACCACGCCCGGCTGATTTTTGATTTATTGTAGAGATGAGGTCTCGCTGCCCAGTCGGGTCTCGAACTCGTGGGCTCAGGCAATCCACTCACCTCAGCCTCCCAAAGGCGCGGGATTACAGGCTGAGCCACCGAGCCCGGCTCTTTTGTCCTTTTTACAGTGCGTTATAACTTGCTTGACAAATTCAAATATGAATAAATCAAGGTTTGTTACCTGTGCTGAGAGACCTTGGGGAATGCTATCCTTATGAATTATAAAGTAAGAAAAAGGTCATTTTTAATCCTATTCCTGAGCTACTGAATAAGTCAAGGCTAGAAAGCCCACTCTAAAGTACTCACTTCTACATCACATGCTACTGCGATGTCGTTACTGCCCTGAAAACAGATTGAATAGCTCAGCTTGATACACAGTTTAAAATGTCTGAATCTACATTTGGTTCATTTGGGTCAACCCTGTATATGATTTCTCATATAAATCAGAAAACTAGTTGCTAAGAGGTTCAGTGGGACAGAAGAAAAATTCCTTGAAAATGCAGAGATCATCTTGTTATGCTCACGACAGGATGTTTCTAGTCAGAGATTAGGTTTTATAGTTTAAGTCCTCCTGACCCAGTCGGTATCTTTCATGGCTGAGTTTTTGTTCTTCTGTTTTCTTTTTTTGTTTTGTTTTGTTTCTGGCTCTAGGGAAGAAAACCCAAATTAACAATCCATTCTTTATTCAATGTAAATATAACATTGGATCACTGGACTTTCAAAATAGCATATCTATTAGCCCTGGGTGTTTCCTGTTAAAGACAGGTGCTTTAAACTAGCTTCTCTTAGATGGTGACATATATAATAGCGATATAGCTTGGGTATTTATCCCCTCCAAATCTCATGTTAATATTTGATCTCCAGTGTGGGAGATGAGACCTAATGGGAGGTGCTTGGGTCATGGAGGTGGATCCTTTATCAATGGCTTGATGCCATCCTTAAGGTAATGAGTGAGTGCTCACTCTGCTAGTTCCTAAGAAATTTAAATGTTAAAAGGCCTGGCTACTTTCCTTTCCATCTCTGTTGCTCTCTCTCTCTCATGTGGCATGCCTTTTCCCTGTTCTGCAATGACTGGAAACTTCCTGAGGTCTTCACTAGGAATGTAGGCTGGTGTCTTGTTTCTAGTACAGACTGCAGAACCATGAGCCTATTTTCTTTATAATAATAATAATAATAAACCTATTTTCTTTATAATAACTACCCAGACTCAGGTATTTCTTGATAGCAATGCAAAATGAACTAAGATAAATGGCATTTGTCTTCTGGAGGTGAAAAATTTCTGAATCAAGAGAAAGTTTTTGCGTGCTTAGATGAAGCGACGAACTGTAGCATCTTTGTTTTGTGCCACTTGGCAATTAAGTTGGTTTAACCAGGGTTTGGCTAGCATGCCATGTATGATTGTATTAAGTTTTGGCTAGTGACCTGAACACTATGATTTTTTCCTGCTCTCCTGATGAGGGAGATGAGGTGAAGGACGTGTTAACAGATGTCGCTATAAAGTCACGCAACTGAACAGTGGATCTTCTGACGCCTATCAAGGGCTATTTCTGCTACTGCTTGTGGTTTTCCTACCACATTCCACCAGGGTGGCTTGGGCTGTCTCAAGAGACAATGTGCTGTGTGGGAACAGCAAAACAAGAAGAGAGAGTGTCTGCGGGGAGGGCTGAGCTGATGAGTTCCCCCACCTCCCTTAGGTTCAGAGCGGCATTGCCTTTATTCATTTTAGGTACTAGGATTCCACAGATATTTAAGTAATAAGATTCTATATCCAAAAACATTTAGACCAGACAACTCTTTCTTGATACTTCTGTTCTATCCCATCTTATTTTCCCTCTCCTTTTGCCTTAATTGTTAAATTTTCTTCTCTCTTTATGGAAAAAAGGAGAGGCAAAGGATGACCTGTTGTATGTGCATGGTCACAGGCATGTGGATGTGGCTTCAGTTCAGTTTGATAACTGTTGGTTGATTGTCTATTCCTTCAATATTCTTTGATTCAGCCCCTATTAATGAAATCACTTTCACGTGGCAAGCTCTGTGCTTTATGCTGGGGACACAAGCATAAATGACATGTGGTGCCTGTCCTCACCTCTTACGTATGAATTTCGAGTGGGAGTAAGGGAAGAAAACTTTGAGCAGAATTATTACAGATATTTAGATTGAGAATTTTTTGTTGTCCACATTAACCCCATGGCGATGTGACTGAGGTCAAGTTTGGCTTTACTACCTGTCTATTTCTGCGTCAGCAGTCCCTTCTCTCAAAAAGGTTAGGCTGAAGGACAACCTCTTCAATTAGGGCAGAGCTAAAAGAAAACCAGCAAAGCCAGGAAGAAGGCAGTACCTTCCAGCTCTCTCCTGAGTGTTGCCAGAACAGGGTTAAAGCTAAAAGTTGGATGAAAGATTCCAGTCTTAAGTGTTTTCTAGACCGATGCTTCCTTGGGAAGCTGGATTGGATTCAGACTTTTTGGGGGGCTAGAAAACATGCATATGAGCACTTATAAACTATCAATAGCCACCCAATTAAATTCAAACGATAAATGGCCCATTATATTCTGACAGTCTTGGGAGATGTTACAAAACTACTGTAAGAAACTGACAATTTATGATATGTGAGAACACTCAGTGCATATATTTCTCTCAAGATGCTATTGCTTTAGTGTTACTAGACAGTTTCCTGCACTTTAGAGAAAAACTTCATAACCAGTAACGAGTGTTAATTTTATATTCTAAAGATGATTAAATTTATCCTGCAATGTGATTCTTAACATACATTAATTCTC
Source organism: Cephalopachus bancanus (assembly GCA_027257055.1). Classification (NCBI taxonomy): domain Eukaryota; kingdom Metazoa; phylum Chordata; class Mammalia; order Primates; family Tarsiidae; genus Cephalopachus; species Cephalopachus bancanus. The sequence continues at coordinate 3,686,509 of JAPVLO010000140.1, forward strand.
ATCCCTCAGGATATAGGAGCAGTTTTAGCTGGGCTTCGATTGTCACAAAATAGACCTTCCTTGAAATTACTTATTTTGACAGTTCCCCAATTTCTGGTGAGAAATGTGTTAGTAATGAGCAGGAAACTTTTCATCGGCATATTGGAACCTACTTAAAAGTCAGTTATTTGACGAAGAGTTTGACTTGAGTGTGGAATTCAGGCTCCTCATGTCTCAGTCAAAACTTCTACTTACTTGCTGTTGTATCCTATCACAGTGTATTTGTTTCTTAGGTCGTCTGACAAAGTACCACAGACTGGGTGGTTTAGCAATGTACATTTATTTTCTCACAGTTCTGGAGGCTGGAGGTCCAAGATCAGGGTGTCAGCAGGTTTGGTTTCTTCCGAGGCTTGCGAGGGAAGGATCTGCCCTCCCAGGCGTCTCTGCCCGTCTTGTTGATGCTGTCTTCTCTTGATCTTTCTTCCATGTGTGTTTGTGTCCTATTCTCTTCTTATAATGACATACGTTATATTGAACTAGGATTCACCCCAATGACCTTATTTTACCTTAATCACCTCTTTAGAAACTCTGTCTCTAAATACAGTCATATTCTGAGGTAGTAGACCTCAACATAGATTTTGAGGGGACACAATTCAGATCATAACAGCATTATTTAGGCTAAGAGATATGAGTTAATGCGTTTTTTAAAAAAATGTGTCTGTAACTGAGTGCATGTTGTATGAGGTGTTTCCCTAACTAGGTGCGTTTCCTATAAAATGCGTCTGTCACTGAGTGCATGCTGTATGAGATGGTTCCTTAACTGGGTGCATGTTTTATAAGATGTGTCTGGCACTTGGTGCATATTGTTGAAGATTTGTTCATAACTGTGTGGACGTAAGGTGTGTAAGAGTTGTCTTTCACTGAGTGCATGTTTTGTGAGATGTTTCCCTAACAGGGTACATCATGTATAATATGTGTCTGGGTGAACTTCTTTATTTAAACTTTGACTTTGTTACCAGTATGAGAAAAACATGAAAAAAGATTTAATTTCATTTATTATTTTGAGACTAAATGCAGGTAATAAATTTATATACATGTAAGTGTATCAAGAGTCATATAATATTACAAATGGACAAAAGGAAGATAAAATCTCTTTTACAGAGTCCTGGCAATGGACAGCACACAAATATATAGCAAGAAACTCAAGAATATTTCATTATATGCAAGAACAAGGAAGTAGTGGACACTGTTCATTTTAAATCTCAGCAGTGGGGTTACAATGAAAATGCTATTGCTATAAGAACTAATTTAAGATTACCTCATGTTGGCTTATATTAAGGAATTAAATATTATTCTGGAAAAATTAGTTGTCAGAATTATGAAATTTGTTGAAGCTCAAGAACTGCTTTAGATTAAGTGATTTGAAATTCTAAACCAGATAAGTATATATATGATTATAATGCCAGACTCAGGGATGGAGCTACTGTCTCCCACTGTAATGTCACATTGTCTAGGCTAGTTCAATTATTGCACACTGCCTGAAGTTCCAGCAAAATGATTCATCTTCTTATAAGGAGTACATTTATTTATTTTACAGATAGCACTGGCTATGTGCCAAGTGCTGTTCCAACCACTTGACATCTGTTAGCAGATCTAATCTCCGTGATAACCCTATGTGAAAGTCACTACTATAATTACCAACTCCATTTTATAAATGAGGAATGAGAGGCACAAACAGGTTAAGTTACTTGCTCATAGTCACACAGATAGGAGGTGATAGAGCTACGATTCTGGCTCCATGATCTATACTTTTGATAATGATGTTATGCAACTAGTAAAGTAGAGGAAATGAGGCGGGATTGTGGCACCACATAGACAAGAAGAGTATTAAGGAAGGTTCATCCAAGTAGGAAGAGTGGAAAGTCTCTGAGGATCGACCAAGATGCTAAGAGGTGCCTTTTGCTCTCTCTTCTCCCACACCATGGCTTCCTCCAGCTACTGGCCCGTTTCTCTGTTCTTTTTCACAGCAGACCCTCTGGAAAGACCCATCTGTATTCACAGTTATCACGTTCTTGCCTCCTGTTCTCTTCAGTCTGCTCTAATTTGATCTCCATCCCTTCCACTGATGAAATAAATCTTGCCCCTGTCATCTCTGTCTTACAACATCCCATGCCCATTTGTTTGTTCTTATCTTAAACTGACTTTCAGAAACATGCAACATCATAAGCACTATTTTATTTTCCTGAAACACGTTGTTCTTCTGGTGTTTGTCTCATGACACTCTCCTTCTTTCCTCGTATCTCATCAGCTTTTCCTTCTCCATCTCTGTTTCTGATTTTTAAAAATTTATCTTTGAGGTTCAAATACACTACAAGGGCTCATTCCAGGCTTTTGTCTCTTTTCTACTCTTATTATTTTTAATTATAAAATGTGGGGTACAATTCAAGGTTAGTTATACAAACGTTGATTATGCAGGTACCCTGGCTGATGAAGTATGCCCCTCCCTCCTCTAGCAGTTTCCCTCAAATGCCAATCCACCTCATGTCCCCTGACAGTTTCTCACTACTGCCAATCCCTTTCTTAAAGTATTATAATTGTTCAAGGTCTGCTTATGAGTGAGAACATATGGTACTCTGTTCTTTGTTTCTGTGATAGATCACTGAGTATGAACGACTCTAAATCCATCTAAGCTGCTACAAAGTTCATATGTTTGTCCTTCTTTATGGCTGCATAATATTTCATTGTGTATATGTATCACAATTTTTCAAATCCAATCCAGCTTTGATGGGTAACATGGTTGGTTCCATGTTTTTGCTATTGTGAATAGAGCTGCAACAAACATATGTGTGCAGGTATCTTTTTTGTAGAATGACTTGAGATCCTCTGGGTATTTTTCCAATAGGAGAATTGCTGGGTCATATGGAAGGTCAGTTTCTAGTTCTTTCAGAAATTACCACACTGTCTTCCAAAGAGGTGGCACTAGTTTGTATTCCCACCAGCAGTGTAGAAGTGTTCGTTTATCTCTGCATCCTCGCCAAAATCTGTTGTTGGTTGTTTTATTAATGATGGCCATTCTTACTGGAGTTAGGTGGTATCTCAATGTGGTTTTGATTTGCATTTCTCTGATGATGAGTGAGGCTGAGCACTTTTTCATGTGCCTTTTGGCTGCCCATATATCTTCCTTTGAGAAGTGTCTATTGATGTCTTTTGCCCACTTTTTAAAGAGCTGTTTTTTTCCTTTTGGCGCATTTGAGTTCCTTGTAGATCCTAGATGTTAGGCTTTTGTCAGATCTACAGCTGGCAAATATTTTTTCTCATTCTGTGAGCTGTCTCCCTGGTCTCTTGACAGTTTCTTTTGCTTTGCAGAAGCTCATTAGTTGACGAGGTCCCACTCGTCTATCTTATTTCTTAAGGTATGAGTATTTAGGGTTCTGAATAGGAATTGGTTGCCGGTTCCAATTTCCATAAGGGTGTCTCCCGTGTTTTCCAAGATTCTTAGATTTTGAGGTTTAGGTCTTTGATCCATTTAGTGTCTCTGATCCATTTAGATAATTTTTGTGTATGGTGATACGTAGTGGTCCTGTTTCAATCTTCTGCATGTGATTGGCCAGTTTTCACAGCAGCATTTATGGAATAGCTTCTCCTCTCCCCAGAGGTTGTTGGTGGAGGCTTTGTCAAAGATGAGTTGGTTGAGAAATTGAGGCTTTGCTTCCGGAATCTCTATCCTGTTCCATTGGTCTATATGCCTGTTCTTGTACCGATACCAGGCTGTTTTGATTACTGTAGTCTTATAGTAAAGTTTGAAGTCTGGAATTCAATATTTCCTGCTTTTTTTCTTTTGCTAAGGATTTTTTTGGTTATTAGTGGTCATTTATATTTCCATATGAATTTCATATTGTCATTTCCAGGTCTGAGAAAATGATCTTGGTGACTTGATGGGTATTGCATTGAATCTGTAGATTGCCTTTGGTAGTATGGACATGTTAACAATGTTGATTCTTCCTATCCATGAGCATGGAATATTTTTCCATTTGTTTGTGTCTTCTTGAATTTCTTTGGGCAGGGTTTTGTAGATCTCATTGTAAAGGTCTTTCACTTCATTGGTTAGGAAGATGCTGAGGTATTTCATTTTTTTTGTGGATATTGTGAATGGATTGTTCTTTTTATTTGGGTCTCTGACTGCTTGTTGTTGGTATTGAAATACCTATCAGCAAAAACTATAATAGCCTGTAATAGCTTGCTTGACATAAGTAACTCCATTTTGTAACAGATCTTCCATCTTAACCTAGAGATGACCCCCTTGGGTAATCTTCCTGTAATCACACCACACACCCACATTCTTTTCCCCTCAGTGCTTGGAAACTCCCTAGTTGCAAATTCTGTAGCTATCTGTACCCTTTTTCAACTAAATGTTCTGCTAAGAAAATGTAAATCAAAACTGTACAGCTTATATAATTTTTGTCTTTATAAACCCACTTGCTTGCCTCATTCGGGGTCAAGAGTTCTCTGGGCACTAGTCTGCTTTTGACCGCTGGCTATTAAAGGACTCATAATTCGGCCCTCTGTGTGTTGGCGTCTCCTTTCTTGCTATCTGGTTATAACATTTGGAGGCCCCAGTGAGAATATGCCAACCTTGGGAGGCGGCCTTGCTCTGGCTCTCCCTGGCTGGGTGGAAAAGTTGTAGGGGAAGCGTCCCCTGCAGATGTTCCAGGGCCTCATAACCTCTCATCTGGCTTGGAGGGAGTTGCAACGACCACTGGCTTCCCATCACCTCAAAAAATACCTGAGTCCATCTGCATTCTCCTAGGAGGTAAGAATTTGTTCTGTTTTCTTGTAAGAATCTGTTTTGTTTGTGGCCATAGTTCTATTTAAGAGATCTGTTTGTGGCATAATTCTGTTTAAGGAATCTGTTTGTGGCCATTATCCTGTTTAAGGGAATCACAGCCCAACAAGGCTGTCCCTTGGACACTATTCACTAAGCCAAGATGTTGGCTGCATAGAGTTCCGGGTCAGTTTCTGATTTCAGTTTTGATTTGTTTTCACTGGGGTTAATCAGAATTCAGTTTCTGATTTCAATTTTAGGCTCTCTCTATAGACTCAGTTCAGTTTCTGATTTCAGTTTTAGGCTCTCTCTAATTTTGTTCTTTTCCTTTCTCATTGGTCCTGATAATATGGGGTCATAGGTTTCTCGACCCTTTAGTCTCCTGGACTATATGATAAAAAATTTTCTCCTTTAAATAACAGAGGGAGGAAGAAAGAAACAAACTCCAGGAACCACACCTACCTCACCCCCTTCTGAATTTCCTGCAGTTCAGATAAATTAATTTCACTGACAGCGGTTTGTAATCACCTATAGTGTTTTTCACTGCCAAATTGCTAATGGATTTTAAAATCTCCTTCTAAACACAAGAACAAATAACAAAATATAATTCTCAGACTTCTTCACCTGCCATCACTTCTTCCACCTCCCCTTTGCCTTCTCCACTTTTGGCTGCCCATCTTCAATCTCAGACAGATCTGGCCCCTCTCTTTTCCCTCCGGGAGGTTCCTCCTCCACAGGGGGCAAATTGGACTGAGAGGTCCTTCTTAGTACATGCTCCTTTTCCCACCTCGGATTTATACAATTAAAGATACCAAAATCCACTGTTTTCAGAGAAGCCATAGGCTCTGACTTCCCTAATGGAATTAGTCATGTGCACTTATTACCCCACCTGGGATGATTGCCAGCAGCTCCTTCTGGCATGACTGCCAGCAGCTCCTTTTAACCTTGTTTGCCTCTGAGGAGGTTGAGGCTAGAAAGTCTGTTCTAACCTCAACTGTGAGTACCCAGTAAGAAAGTCAGGAAATTTTAAATGAGGCTTTTCCCTCTTCTTGTCCATATTGGGACCCTAACACTTTGACAGGGTCCAGGGCATTAGATACCTATCACCAGACTCTATTAGCCGGTTTGAGGGGAGCAGCCCAGAAACCTTTCAATCTCTCTAAAACTACCGAGATTCTCCAGGGTCCCAGGGAATATCTGAGGGCATTCCTTGAATGCCTTCAAGAGGCTTTTTGTACCTAGACCCTATTTGATCCTTTGGCCCCTGAGAATACTTGTGCTATCGATTTGGCATTTGTGCCTCTCACAACTCCAGACATCTGGAAAAGGTTGCAAAAGCTTAAGGGCTTTGCAGGAATGAATATTTCTCAGCTCCTCAAAGTAGCCCAAAAGGTTTTTAATAACCATGATGCTGAAAAACAGAAGTAGGCAATGCAAGAGGCAGATAAAACAGCCAGACGTCAGGCAAAAATATTGGTAACTGCCCTCGAATCATCCTGATCTGACTCAAAACTGCCTTGCCAGAGAAAAGGGGAACTAAGAAAGAATGAAAGGGGACTGAGCACCCCCCATTAGCTAAAAATCAATGTGCGTATTGCAGAGAATTTGGTCACTAGAAAAACAATTGTCACCATTGCCCAAAGTGAGGATCCCAAGCCAGTCTTGGTGCTGCCCTTTGCTGGGGCAACTGAAAGTGACTCTGACTGACAAGGCCAGGGTTCTTTTTCCTTAGACCCCCCCAAAGTCCATGGTAACCACGGATATTATGGGCCACCAAGTCCAACTTTTAGTGGACACTGGATCAGAACTGTCCATCTTAAAGTCACCATTGGGACCTATGTCCAGCAAAAAAAATCTCGGTTCAGGGAGCAACAGGGACAATTACCAATTGCAAATTCTAACTGAACTGTTGATTTAGGACAGAAATGAGTCACCCACTCATTCCTCATAGCTCCAGACTGTCTGTTTCCCCTAATGGGCCGAGACTTACTCCAGAAGCTAAGAACTACCATTGTGTTTTCTCCCAATAAAACTGAAATGTTTGTTCCCACTGCCTATCAGATGCGTTTAACTATTCCACTTTCTAAAGAATACCTTCTAACTTCTAACTCTCCCACTGAGAATGTCTCATCAAGTTAGCTTCAAAAGCTACAAGAAACTGGTCTGGGCAGGAACAAATCCACCAGGATTGGCACAACATCATCCCCTGGTTGTGCCAATCTATCTTTGCCTTTGAATGGACAGATCCAGACTCAGGGGCACAAGCCAGTTGACTTGGACCAGGTTGTCACAAGGTTTCAAAAACTCCCCAGTGCTGTTCGGGGAAGCTTTACAGCAGGACTTATCAGGGTTTCATGCCTTGCACCCTGAAGGTACTTTACTCCAGTATGTAGATGATCTCTTGCTCACAGTGGCAGACTTGGACACTTGCTTAAAAGGCACCAAGGCTTTGTTACAGCTTCTCCAGGACCTGGCCTACTGTGTATCAGCTAAGAAGGCACAACGCTGCTTAGCCGAGGTCTCTTATTTAGGATACCGGCTAAAGAAGGGTAAGCAAACCCTAACCATGGCCCAAAAAGAAGCCATCTTCTGAATCCCCATGCCCATCTTGAAAAAACAGGCACAGGAATTCCTGGGGGTGGCGGGGTACTGCTGGTTGTAGATTTGCTGAAATTGCCAAGCCTCTATACACAGCCACAATAGGGGATCAGCCCCTAAAATGGACTGATACTGAGGAACAAGCGTTCCAGCAGTTAAAGATGGCTCTTACCCAAGCCCCAGCCTTAGCTCTCCCAGATGTTACCAAGCCTTTCCACTTGTTTATTCATGAACAGCAAGGAATTGCAGAAGGGGTTCTTACCCAGACACTAGGACCTTGGAAACCAGTGGTTTATTTGTCCAAAAGATTAGATCCAGTGGCCTCTGGATGGCCACCTTGTCTTTGGGCCATTGCTGCTATAGCTGTGCTAGTTAGGGAAGCAGATAAACTGACTTTTGGTCACAATCTGGCCTTAACAATTCCCCACACTATTGAGATTTTGCTCCAGGGAACCTCTGGCCACTGGATGTCAAATGCTCATATCACCCAACATCAGAGCCTCCTACTCGACCAGTCTCGAGTAACTTTCTCTCCTACTCAGAGCCTCAATCCAGCCACTCTTCTGCCCCATGATAATCCTGAAACATCAGTTCATAACTATAAGAATATATTGGACATCTCTCAAGCCAGCTGACCTGATCTTGGGACACTCCTTGAGGCCAGGCTGATGCTGACCTATTCATGATGGCAGCAGTCTGGTAATGGAGTCTGCAAGGCTGGTGTGGCGTTAACCATGGCTTACAACGTAATCTGGTCACAGTCTTTGCTTAATGGCACATCGGCTCAAAAGGCTGAGTTAACTGCTTTAACCCAGGCCCTATGTTGAGGAAAAGGAAAATGGGTTAACATTTATACTGAGAGCAGGTATGCTTTTGCTACTCTCCATGTCCATGCCATGATCTACAAGGAATGCGGACTTCTTACAGTGGTGGGGAAGACTACGAAGAACAAAGAAGACATTTTAGCCCTTCTAGAGGCAATATAGCTTCCCAAAGAGATAACTGTCATTTGTTGCATGGGACACCAAAAATCGGATAATCCAGAAGCAACCGGAAATTGCCCGGCTGTCCGGGTGGCCCGTGAAGCAGTAGAACTTCCAATTGAACCTCTAACTATCCTGCTAACTAAAACTCTTCCAGTTTCTTCTCTCTCAAAACAGCCAGGAAGAAGAAAAACAAGCAGACCTGGTGGGGGCTCACAAACAGCCTACAGGATGGTGGGTTAAAGACTCTAAAATTGTTTTGCTTGCAGCCCTCTGACATACCTTGGTAAAACAACTACATTCCATCACCCACTTGGGAGGTACTAAAATGACTGTGTTATTAAATTTTATCATATTAATGACTTAAAAAGCCTAGCTGCCATGGCAACTGAAATCTGCCCTGCTTGTGCCTGAGTCAATGCAAAACAAGGCCCAAGGCCATCAGATGGTATCAGGGCCTGAGGATTAAGCCCTGGAGAAAAATAAGAAATAGACTTTACTGAGGCAAAGCCCCCTCATGCAGGATACACCTATCTGTTAGTATTTGTAGATATTTTTTCTGGATGGGTAGAAGCTTTTGCCACAAGAAATGAAACTGTTTTCACAGTTACCAAGTTTTTATTAAATGAAATTATTCCTAGGTTTGGTCTCCGTCTGTCTATTGGGTCTGATAATGGTCCTGCCTTTACCTCGTCCATAGTTCAACTGGTTAGCAAAGCACTAAACATTGACTGGAAATTACATTGTACCTACCAACCACAAAGCTCTGGGCAGATAGAATGCATGACCCAAACTTTTAAAACTGCTTTAACTAAATTAGTAATAGAAACCAGTGAAAAATGGGCAAGCCTTCTGCCTTTGGCCCTTCTCTGAGCCCAATGCACCCCATACAAGGCTGGATTTACCCCACATGAAGTCATGTTTGGGAGACCCCCCTCCTCCGTCATCCCGGTTACGGGATCCCATTCTTGAAGAAATTACTAATCAATCTCTATTAAAGCATCTCCAGTCCCTCCAACAGGCCCAGGTTGCTGTCCACTCCAATGTCCGTGCTGTCTTGCCAATTCTGTCTTCCACACCTTGTCATCCCTTTCAGCCTGGGAACTTGGTCTTCGTCAAAAAGATCCAGAAAGAAGGACTGACCCCGGTCTGGAAGGAACCCTACACCGTCATCATTACCACACCAACGGCACTCGAGGTTGATGGAATACTGGCTTGGATTCATCAGTCATGAGTAAAGGAGCCAAGGAAAGTGACATTGCTCCATCAACCTACTCAGCTGACTGGACAACAGCCAGGGACCCTGAAAACCCTCTCAAAATCCGCCTTCCGAGCCCATCATCCTGCTTCAACCATACAATGGGCTAACCAACAGATGCACAGCTGAAACGTGAGATTCTGACTGCCCAGAGTAGACTGTTTTACTGGTTAATAATTCCCTGAATGTATTGTTGTCACCCCTTAACCTTTGCTTTATTCATCCCACTTGCCCTAGCTTTAAGCATAGACCTAATCTCTGTAGCCCCCACAGAATGGAAATGTGGCAAAAGATCTCTGTTAATATTATTCCATCATTAGCAAGGCAGACAGAACTAAATGCTCTCTGGAAATGGTTCACATTACTCTAGGAGATGTAACTGGTAAAACCTCCTGCCTTGTAACTCCAGGTTTCAATCTAACAACTTTTCCATTCTCTGATATTTGTAACTTATCCCTCACCCTAACCACGACTGAATTCATGGCCTATGTGTTCCCTGTCAACACCTGGTTAGCTAGTTCTACAGGCCTTACCAAATGTGCTACTACCAAAAAGTTAATCAATCAGTCTTCCCTATATATTACTGATCATGTGCTATCTCAGTTTATGTTTATCTACTCAATTCCCCTGGTCTTCCAATTGCTTGTTCAAAGCATGCTGTTCCCTTGTTAGTCCTGCCTTAGTTGGGCTAAGTGTAGCAGGAACAGCTGCAACAGACACTGCCACTCTGGTCCATGGAGAACTGGGTCTATCTAACCTTGCCCATGAAACTAATACTGACCTAAGTAACCTAATTTGCCATGAACCAACTCAATGACCAGGTAGAATCCCAGGCTGAAGTCGTCTTCCAAAATCTTAGAGGCCTAGACTTACTTTTCCTATCCCCAGGAGGATTTGACCAATTAAAAAAACAAAACAAAACTAAATCCTGGTTCCAATCCTTGTTCGATTGGAACCCACAGCTAACAAATCTTGTTACTGGTCTAGTAGAACCCATTATACTTCTCATCCTCAGTCTAATTACAGGGCCCTGCATAATAAATTGGATTATTCAGTTTGTCAAACAACTGATCAGGTCTGTAAAATTCATGTATATGAGACCCCAGTACAATAATATACTTCTGACTGATGAGTCAATGCATTGACTCATGAACAAATAAAAGGAGGGAATGAAATATCTATCTGCAAAACCTATAATAGCCTATAATATCTTGCTTGACATAAGTAAAATCCATTTTGTAACAGAACTTCAATCTTAACCTAGAGATGACCTCCCTTATGTAACCTTCCCATAATCACACCACACACCCACATTCTTTTTCCCCTCAGTGCTTGGAAGCTCCCTAGTTGCAAATTCCATAGCTATCTGTACCCTTTTGCAACCAAATGTTCTGCCAAAAAAATGTAAATCAAACTGTATAACTTATATAATTTTTGTCTTTATAACCCCACTCACTTGCCTTGTTCGGGGTCTAGAATTCTCTGGGCCCTAGTTCATTCTCGACCACTGGCTATTAAAGGATTCATAATTTGGACCTCTGTGTGTTGGCGTCTCCTTTCTTGCAATCTGGCTATAACAGTGCATAGGAATGCAAATGTCTTTTGCACATTTGTTTTGAACCTTGAGACGTTGCCAAAGTGCTTTATCAGTGCAAGCAGGTTTTTGACAGATTCTCTTGGATTTTCAAGGTATAGGATCATATCATCAGCAAAGAGGGATAACTTGACTTTCTCTTTTCCTATTTGGATACCCCTGATTTCCTTCCTTGTCTAATTGCCCTAGTTAGGGCTTCCAACACAATATTGAACAAGATGGGTGACAGTGGGTAGCCTTGTCTTTCTCCAGTTTTCAGAGGAAATATTTCCAGTTTCTGTCAATTTAGCAAAATGTAAACTGTGGGTTTATTATAAATGGCATTAACTATTTTGAGGTATCTTCCTTCTATACCTAGGTGTTTGAGTTTTTTATCAAGAAGGGATGCTGGATTTTGTCAAAAGCTTTTTCTGCATCTATGAGGTAATCATGTGGTTCTTGTTTTTATATCTGTTGATGTATTTAATGACATTTATGGTCTTGCAAATATCGAACCAGTCCTGCATTCTGGGGATGAAGCCTACTTGGTCAGGGTGGATGATTATTGAGATGTATTTTTGGATCTCATTTGCTAGGATCTTGTTGAGGATTTTTGCATCTATGTTTGTAAGGGATATTGACCTGTAGTTCTCTTTTTTTTGTTGGATCTTTACCTGGTTTGGGTATCAGTGTGATATTAGCTTCATAAAATGATTTGGGGGAGAATTCCATCTTTCACAATTGCCTGGAACTTTTTCAATGGGATTGGTATCAACTCCTCCTTGTACGTTTTGTAGAGTTCTGCTGGAAAGCCATCCAGTCCAGGGCCTTTTTTGTAAGCAGTTTTCGTATAACAGAATAAATTTTCTGGGTTGTTATTGGTCTATTTAGTATCTCAATGTCTTCTTATTTCAACCTGGGGAGGTTGTGTGATGTCTGACAGTTCTCCATTACGTTTAGGTTATCAAGTTTGTTTCCATATAGGTATATACATTAATCTATGATAATCTTTTGTGTTTCTTCAGTATCAGTTGTGATTTGATCTTTTGTATTTCTGATTGTGTTTATTTGGGCTTTTTCTCTCTTTTTCTTGAACATTCAGGTTAGAGGCCCATCAACCTTGTTAATTCTTTCAAAGAACGAGCATTTTGTTTTGTTGATGTTTTCTAGGATATTTTTGTCTTCTGTGTCCTGTATTTGGGCTCTTATTTTGGTGATTTGCATTCTTTGGCTACAGTTGGGGTTTGGGTGGGTCTTCTCTTTCCAGTCCCTTAGATTTTTTTTAGGCTCTCCAGTTGTGATCTTTTCACTTTTTTTGATGTGCACTCACAGAGATATAAATGCCCCTGTTAGAACTGATTTCATGGCATTCCAGAGGTTTTGATAAGATGTTTCTTCAATTTCATTTGTTTCCAGGAATCTTTTAATTTCTACTTTGATTTCAGTGTTGAACCAGTAATTGTTCAGTGTTGTCCCAGCAGTAGTTCAGCTGTTTAGTGTCCATATCTTTGTGGGCTTTGGAGAAATTTTGTTGGTGTTGATATTTATTTTTATTCCACAGTGGTCTGAGAATGTCCATGGCCAGATTTCATTCTTATGGAATTTTTTTTATGCTTGATTAATGGCCTAGGATGTGATCAATCTTGGAGTACATTTTATGTGGTGATGAGTAGAATGTATATTCTGTGGTTGTTGGGTGGAATAATCTGTAGTTATCTATTATGTCCATTTGATCAAGTGTCAAGTTTAGGTTGTGGATCTCCTTTTTGATTTTTTTGCCTCAATGATCAATCTAGGGCTATTAGTAGGGTATTCCAGTCCCCTGCTCTAATAGTGTTAGAGTCAATATTTTTTTAGTTAACTTAGTAGTTACTTTATAAATGCTGGTGCTTCTGTGTTGGGTGCATATGTGTTTAGGCTGGATATTTCTTGCTGATGGATTGAACCTTTTATCATTATGTAGTCCGTTTGCATCTTTTTAAAATTTTGATAGCTAAAAGGTTGTTTTTTCTGATATTAAGATCACAACTCCTGCCTTCTTTTGATCCATTTGCCTGGAAACTCATTTTCCATCCTTTAACTTTGAGTCTGTGTGCATCCCTTGTAGTGAGATGAGTCTCCTGGATGCAGCACATAATTGGGGCATGGTTTCTTATCCAATTTGCCACTCTGTGTCTTTTCAGTGGTGCATTTAGTCCATTCACATTCAGGCTGATTATTAGAATGTGATTGTTTATCCCTTTCATGAGGTTCTTATAGAGTTTTTTCTTTGTTTGCTTTTTTTCTTTTGGCTTTGGGGTTGATGTATGTGTGTGTTTTCAAATTCTTTGTTGCGTTGAATTCTCTGTTAGTTCTGTGCTCTGCTGTTCTCTTGGGAAGTGTATGGTCTTTTTTTTTCTTTCTTCTGTGCTTAATACCTTTTTAAGGGTCTCCTGTAGAGCTGGTCTGGAAGCTGCATAATCTCTTAGGAATTGGATGTCTGGAAGGATTTTAGTTCTCCATCACTGATGATACTCAGGTTGGCTGGATAGAAAATTCAATGTTGAAATTGCTTGTCTTTGAGGACTTTCAATATAGGGCTCTAGTTCCTTCTTGCTTGTAGTGTTTCTGCTGCTAGGTCTGCTGCTATTCTACTTGGTTTTCCCTGGTAGTTAGTCTGATCTTTCTCTTTTGCTGCCTTTACAATTTTTTATATTGTGTAGGCAAATTACTATGTGTTTAGGGGTCGGTCTTCTCATTTGATGTCTTGTGGGAGTTCTCTGTATCTCTTGTGCTTGGCTGGTCACATCTCTGGTGAGATGGGGAAAGTGTTCTTGGATTACCTTGTGGAGTACTTGCTCTAAGTTGTTCTCCATTTCTCTTTCTTCTTCTGGGACACCAATCAGGCATAGGTTTGGCCTCTTGATATAATTGCACATCTCTTATAAGCTTTTTTCTTTCTTTCTGAGTCTTCATTCTATATTTTTACAGATTGGTTAATTCCATGTTCTGGTCTTCAAGTTCTAAGAGTCTTTCTTCAGTATATTAATTCTGCTTTACAAGCTTGTCATCTTGTTATTTATTTCCTGGATGCAATTTCTTATTGCCAAAATCTCTGTCACAAGTTCTTTCGGTGTTGTATCTTGTCTTTCTTGGGTCTTATTCATTCTTTCCATCCATTCCCTAATCCCTGTTCTATTCTGGGGCCAGTTGTTGGTGACTTCCATTGTTTGGGCACCAAGGCCCGATTTTTCGGGACTTCTGTCTTTGGTATATTTGAAATTGCCTGTGGTCTTCCTTTGGTTTTTCCCCATTTGTGACAGATCTCTTGTTTTTCTCCGTAGTTCTGTTTTCAGTGTCAGTGGGAGAGGTTTCCCTTCTGATTTTGCTCAGTCCTCTATTCTTCCCTGATCTGGGCTCTGGATTTGATCTATTTTGAAATAGGATGGTGGATGGAAAACTTTGCTGTCTCTTGTAGTTTTTGAAAGTCGAATAAAGTAGGGGATGGAGTGCTAGGATTCAGAAACTACTTGCAAATTACAGTGTTCACTTATAGTTGTATGTGTTCCCTGAGACCCACTCCCCACCACCACTCTATATGTGATACAAAGCAGAAACCAATGTAAAAAGCAATTGAACACACACACACACATACACACACACACACCCTTAACAAACTGTAATAACAAGAAAGGAAAACAAAACAAACAACCGCAACAAGAAAAAAAATCAAGAAAACTAAACACACACACACACATGCCTAGCATAAGGTGAAGAGAGAAGAAAGACAGAAAGACTGGAAAGAAAAAAGAAAGGAATTCAGATTGAACCCTCATGCATATATTACCACATACTTTAAACTATAAAAAAAGAAAATAAAAAATCCAGAAGAAAAATACATACACACATGAACAGAAAATGACAAATAAAAGTGGAAGAAACAGAAAAATGAAAGAAAAAAAATTGGGGAGGAAGGGATGCAGATCAAACCCTCCCATGCACAGTGGAAAAATATTTAAAAAACAGATGAACTAACAGACAGTCAAAAAATCTTATAAAATTAAAAAAATTTAAAAATTAAAAAAAAAAGAAAAAAAAAAAAGAAAAATCAACCTGCCGTCTTGTGGCAGGCTCTGTAATTGGTCCTCTAATCAGAGGTCTCCAGTCGAGCCACCTCTTTCACCCTCTCCTCAGTGTCTGGAGTAGGGGTGGGGAAGGGGTAGTGTAGGTGGGTGGGGCTGCAGTCCTCCCCTCCTACTCTGGTATGGTCAGGGAGATCTCCTCCAGTGGGGAGGCGCAGGATTGTCTCTTCCCCAGGTATGAACTCACGCAGTGCTCCCCAGCCAGGCCTATCATGGAACGGAGTTCTCCTATTGCGACTGATGTCCAAGCTCTGCCTGGGTTTGTCCCTCTCAGCTGTGGCCCAGTTATGTGGGTCTGACATTCAGAGACATGCTGGGGAGGAGGGTGTTGGGGTCAGCCCCAGACTCTCCACTGATCTCTTTGGAGTCCTTCATTGTCCTTTTCTGGCCACACTCTTTGTCCTGTGGCTGGATCAGGGGAGGGGATGGAGTGCCTGAAACTCAGCACTCATCAAGTTCCTCTATAGTTTGTGATTTCAGGATATTCCCTCTAGGCTACAACCAATCCCTGAGTAGTTGATCCACCAGTCACAGAGATTGGGTCTGTTGCTCCATGGTGAGCAAGTTGGAGCACTTTCCTGCCCTGCCTTCCAGATGAGGGTGGAGTGCCTCTCTTGTCCTCTTCTGTGGAACCTTGCCTTTGGACTTCCTCTGCAACCCCTGCTGCTAGTGCCCTGCCAGGCACTGAAGTGGTGAGGCAAAGCCTGGGGCTGGCAATCTCTCCTGCTGCCATCCTCATATTCTTTTCTTAGATGATTGCATGAACGGAATTGTGTCCCTCAAAATACATATGTTGAAACTATAACCTCCAGTGTGACTATTTTTAGAAGAAGGATAATGAGCAAGTAATTAAGGTTATTTAAGTTCATAAAGGCGGGGTCTTAATCCAGTGAGACCGGTGTCCTTATAAGAGGAAGAAGAGACACTAGGAATGGACAAGAGCAGATAGAGTTACATGAGGACACAGTAAGAAGGCAAGTAGTCTATGATATTGTGTTATGGCAGCCCAGGCAGTCTAGTATACAGTGGTCCTATCTATGCTTTGGTTTAAATGCCACCTATATGATGCTGACATAAAAAGTTATACCTTTAGCCTTCTCCACTGAACTCTAAATTTATATATGCAACTCTGTCTGACATTCCTTTTAGAAGGCAATAAATATGCTCAAGTTAACATCAAGAATTTTGTATTTTTATTGGCAAAACTGATTTTATATTCCTCTTTTCAGTAAATAACACCATTTTGTATCCAGCTGCTCAAGCCAAAAAACTCGGAAATTATTATTGAGTCTTCTCTTTCTTCATTCTCTCAGCTTTGCTTCCAGAACATATCTCAAAGCCATCTATTTAGCTCCATGCTCACTATGTTTTTTTTGCCTGGCTTATTGTATTTCCTTCTAGCTGAATATTTTCCCTCAAGTTCCTTCTCCTGAAAGCAGAGAAACTTATCTTCTTAGAAAATAAGTTGGACTCTATCACTCACCTGCTTATAATATTTCTTTTTTTGTTTTAAAGGTGTGGGGTATAATTCAGGATTAGGTACACAATAATCCCCATTTGTCTTTGGAATATAATACGAATCTACCACTATGGTCTTCAAGGCTCTACTCATTTGTTGATATGATCCCAGACTTTAGAATAGTGCTCAGCACATAATAGGCACTCAGTAAATCATTGATGACTAGATAAAAGGTCAGGTTTTTTTAACTTTTCTAACCTCATTTTATACTATACTCCCCATCTCATGAACATCCAGTCACACTTGCCTTTGTTTCTCCTCTTAGAACATATGAAATATTTCTGCCTCGGGACCTATGCACTTGCTGTTATTTCTAAGCAGAACCCTCTTTCCAAGATATTTATATGGATGGCTCTTGGTCATTCTGTGCTCATCTCAAGTGCTGCCTTTTCGGTCGACCCTTTCCCGAACACCCTCCGTTTCTTTTATTCTCTATCACAGTACCTCTACACTTAGGTATGCTAAAATTAAGGATGCCCCTCTCTCTCCTGAAATAGACTGCAATGACAAAGAAAGTCCATAGCGCTCAGAGACAGAAAATTATTGGAGGGTTTCATTTGCCATTTGCTGCCAAGTTTGGATTCTTTGATATGCTGGATAAACAGTTTGGACCAGGATTATTCCTAGGGTGGTTTACATAGTGACAGGTGTGGACAACAGACACAGTTCCTATTCATGCCTCTGTGAAGAAACTTGGCAGCTGTTCAAAACTTCAGTGGATGCCGGGCTGTAACACGAAGCATATCTCATATTCATGCCTCTGTGAGGAAGCTCCACAGCTGTTCAACCCTTTTGTGGCGGTTAGGATGTGCCCCACAGGTCTGTCCTTCAGGGTTGAGTCTTCATCCCTCACAGTTGCTGGAAGGTGTACTGCTAACAGTCACAGCAGACCCCTTCCCCACAAACTGACCTCTACCCAAGTGAGCTGCCTTGCCCAAGTATGCTTATCCTCATCAGGGGAGCCCTAATTCGAAGACTGGTTGTTGGAGGCTGGGAATTACAAAGATACTGTTTTGTTGTCTTAACTTGGGACACCTCTGAAGGGCCATCAGCTCCATTACTCCTTATGGACTAGGCAACTGCATTGCAGTTGAACTTTTCCCTCTGCCCCCTTCCCTCTTCCTTCACTCCTTCAGAGGTGCTGTCCTCAAGGGCATATTCAATCATTTTTCTATGTGCAAATCTTTATCTCAAAGTCTGTTTTCAGAGCATCCTACCTATACAAACACTTTCATTTACCCTAGGACAGAAGCTTTGTATCTGTGAGGCCATCCATTCTCAATTTTCCCTTGCTTATTGGAGTTACAAAGAGAAAAGTTTTTCCATAATTAGTTATATATCAAGAGAACAAGAAAGCAAGATTTCTAAACAAATAGTTTGTAAGCTGGGGGCTTGACTTCCTTTAAAATACAGCCTATTTTAGCCTTCTTTACTTAGAAACAACAGAAACTGGTTGCAGCCTGTTAGGCCCATAGATTTTTCCAGGATATATAAGCAGATTATTACATGTATGATGGCATTATGGTTTCCAGGAACATGTAAGTGATTTTCCTGAGGAGCTTCTATAATACTTACTTTTCTTTTTCATAATGCTTATCATTATATAAAAGTACCTTTAGTTTTTGGTTTCATTTACTTATTGTCTTTCCCTCCTCACTAGGATATAAGCTCCTTGAAGGCAGGGAGCCTGTCTGTCTTATTTCCTGCTATAACCCCATTGTTCAGCATCTCTCCAAGCATATAAAAAAAGCTCAACAAATGACTGTTAAAGTAATGCTACTCTATGTACTTTTTTTTCTAATTTTCTGATATGTTGGTGGATGACCAAGGGTCTTTAGTCTGATATTTAGAGCCAGTGAGAATTCTGGGTGCTGTGGTTGCTGGGATATACTGATTAAGGCAGATGTGGGGCTAGACCTCCTAGAAGGTTCTTATAAACCTCCAGGAGGAAAGTCAGGACAGCAAAATATAGAGCTCATCTTGATGGGAGGTTGCTGGTTGGTTGCTAGCCAGAATTAACTGGAGCTGAGAAGTCAAGACAAGCTGTGGATCATACAGCAAACAAGATAACTCAGAAGCTAGAGAGCAGGTCAATACAGAATATAGTGCTTGTGAGTGCAGGCTTCTGAGCTGAAATTCCATCCCACCTGTAACCTGTATGTGTGACCTTGGCCAAATCACTCGATGTGCCTAAGTAGTCCTTAGTATGCGTATCTATCACATAAGATTAATGTTAGCACATGTAAAGTCTTTTTGTAAAGATAGAGCAAATTCAGTGTTGCCTATTAAGCATACAGTAAATATTAATTCATTTTAGTAGGCAAGCTGGTTGACCAGCAGAGAAAGGCAGGGCAGGACTAGTTGGAGGAGCAAGTCTTGTTATTTGTGCACTCTCAAAATGAACAACTGAGGCAATTATATCTCTGCCTGTTGCTAGCTGCTGGACTTCACATTTTACCCTTGGCTTAGAACCTGAAACATAGGTGGCAGCAGGCAGAGAACCTTGAAGCTGTGGCAGGATCCTGTGAACCTTACATATGAGCTCAGGGAAAACTAGGAAGTCCCACACAAATGGAATACACTTCTTAGGCTTGCAAGGCAGAATAATAGAGAAGTATGGGAGCTTAAAGACAAGCACCCCATGAAATAGCCTGCTCTGAGATCTCTTTAATTACAGAAAAGGAACAGGAAAGCCCTCCAGGGTGCAGAGTCTACTTTGTTTAGTGGAATGTAAATGATCTTCCTTTAATAGAGAGGCGGTCACTTTGCTTTGGAAATCTCTGGAATTTAGTAGAATTTGTCTGGCACTGTACTTCCAATATGGTAGCTACTAGCCACACATGACTACTGAGCCCCAGAAATGCAGCTTGCTCTAACTGAGACATGCTGTAAGTTTAATATACACACTGAGTTTTGAGAACACTATAGAAAGTAATCTATCTCATTATTAATTTTTATGTTGATTATACACTGAAATAATATTTTGAATATATTGGATTAAATAAAATTTATTATTAGAATTCGTTATTTCACTGTTTCTTTTTAAAAAATACAGCTACAAGACACTGCCAGGGGAGAGAGGAAAGGGGGGCAAATAAGAAACTGGGAGAAGTGAGGGTCAGTTGGAGACCCAAACTTCACCTGCACATACATTACTTATGTACCTAGTCCTGACTTGTACCCCATATCTTTATAATAAAATTAAGTAAACAAAACCAAACAAATGAGTACATTATACTCCCATTGGATAGTGTTGTTCTGGCATCTCTGCTTTACAGAGTCAACTCAGTATATATGAGTGATAAAAAATTCTCTCTCCACCATTCAGTCTCCAGTGTTGACTTTATAGCTATATAAAGTATGGCTCCCTTCATTTAACAGATGAGATTGTTTCTACGTTCATAGCTGTAGGTTTGTGATTTGTGAGCCAGTAACAAAGTAGAGACTGTTAAGTTCAATCTCTGACAGTTTTATCTAAAAGTTCATTTAGGTAAATGTGGGCTTTTCCTTTATTCACAGCAAGAAAAAACTGATTTTGTTAAACTTAATGGTAGACCATGTATTAAATCAGTGAGCCACTATTCCTCTGAGTTGAACTAAGTATAATGTGCCACTAGACCTTTCCAGAAGCTTGGATTCAGAATCATGGAACTTATCTCCAATGACTAAAGTGTTTGCAGGGTTTGTGCCTCTGAATTAAGGTGGTGGAATAAATGAGCAGTGTCTGAAGGGTGCTTGAGATTAGAGGGAACACAATGCTCTTATTGGTGTTCCTATCCTTTAGGTGAAGTTGTCAATTTGTCTGAAATTTGGAAACTGTTCATGGAAGTTACAGAAATAAAAGTAAACAAGTAATAGCAAATTTTGCTATTACTAGTTTACTATAGACAAACCCATAGAATAAAAGACTGGGAATTGTTAATCCCTGGAGCCCTGCTGACATTCCCCCAAAACTGCAGCTTTGTGGCACCAGCTGGACCCAGCAGGGTGGCCATAGCTCCAGCACCTGAGCTCATTCAGCACCCTACATTCTAGGAAAAAGGCAGTCTAACACATCAGGAAGGCTGTCCCAGGACATAGAAAACAAAAGCATGTACTTTCCAGGATCTGAGAACTGCCTTCCTGGGGCCACTTCCACATACAGAAGTCCTATCCCCTTCAGCAGCAGGGCCACTGTACACTCATGCACACTGATCAGGGACCCAAAATTTGGACTGCCTAGGCTACTGTTGCTACCACAGGTGTCAACATGAACAGCTCAGTGACCAGGGACAGATCACCCAGACTCCAACATTGCCACCGTCAAGACTGGTACTTGCTGTGCAAAGGTCAGAGAATCCACCTTCCTGGTTCATCACTGCCACCACCACTGCCAGTATCCATGTGTGTTGTCTGGGGGTCCAAAGAGCAGCCTGCCGAGCCTGCCACTGCCACTGCTTACTTTGCACCACCTGGGGGCCTGAGGATGATCTGTATGAGGCCCATCACTGTCACAGCTGGTACCCATACATATCACTCAGAAGCATGTGGCCCAGCCTACCTGGCACCCCAATCCCTCAAAAAGACTCACCATAGCCTCCACAAACAATCACAGTCTAAGTTACTGAACAACTTGTAGATACTGCTGATGTTGATTACAGCTAAAGAAATCATATAAAGACTATACTACAGCACACACCCAGACCCACAGCCAAAGTACTCAACCTAGTGATGTACCAACATTAAAGACACATTTACAGGAAAAAGTCTTTCCTTATGAAAGTTACTTCATAAATTTGGCAGAAGTGACTATTAGACAAATGCATAGATATCAGTGTTAAAATACAAGAAACATAAAATATCATGACACCACCAAAGAAATGCAATAATTCTCCAATAATACACCCCACAAAAGGAAATCTATAAAGTGCCTGAAAATGAATTCAAAATAATAATCCTAAAAAAATTCAGCAAGGCAGAAGAGAACACAGTGAAATCAAGAAAACAATTCATGACTTGAATGAGAAATTTAACAAAAATACAGATGTCATAAAAAAGAACTAAACAGAAGGTCTGGAATAGCATAATATAAGAAATGAAATAAAAAGTCCAATTGAGAGCCTTAACAATAGACTAGACTCAGTAGAAGAAAGGATTGTTGAACTTGAATACAGTCTTTTAAAATAATCCAGTCAGATAAATAAATAAATAATGGACAGAAAGAAAGAAAGAAAGAAAGAAAAAGAACAAAAAACTTGCTTTGGCAGCACATATACTAAAATTAGAATGATACAGAGAAGATTAGCATGGCCTATGTGCAAGGATGACCCATGAAAAACAGATCAGCCAAAAATGAGGAAAAGCCAAAGGAAGACCACAGGTAATTTCAAGTGTAACAAAGAGAAAACTCCTGAAAAATCAGACCTTGGAGCCTAAACAATGGAAGTCACAAACGATTGGTCCCAGAATACAACAAGGATTAGAGAATGGATGAAAACAGTGAATAAGACCTAAGAAAGACAAGATGCAACACTGAAAAAACTTGTAACAGAGACTTTGGCAATAAAAAATTTCATCCAGGAAATAAATAACAAGATTACAAGCATGGAAAGCAGAATTAATCTATCTGAAGAAAGAATCTCAGAACTTGAAGGCCAGAATATGGAATTAACCCAATCTGTAAAAAAGAAAAAGAAAGAAAGAAAAAAGAAAAAAAAAAGAAGACTCAGAAAAAAAGAGCAAATCCTACAAGAGATGTGCTATTATATCAAGAGGTTGAAACTCTGCTAGATTGTTATCCCAGAAGAAGAAAGGGAAACAGAGAACAACTAGGAGCAAGTATTTCAGAAGATGATCCAAGAAAACTTTCCTCATCTCAACAGATGTGACCAGCCAAACATAAGAGAAACAGAGAACCCCCACGAGACATCAAATGAGAAGACCAACCCCTAGACACATAGTGATTTGCCTACACAAAGTAGGTACAGAAGAAAAAATGGCAGCAAGAGAGAAAAGTCAGACTACCTACCAGGGAAAACCAAGCAGAATAGCAGCAGACCTATTGGCAGAAACACTACAAGCAAGAAGAGATTGGAATCCAATATTGAAGGTCCTCAAAGATAAACAATTTCAACCAAAATTTCCTATCCAGTCAAACTCAACTTCATTAGTGATGGAGAATTAAAATTTTTTCCAGACATACAATCCCTAAGAGGTTATGCAGCTTCCAGACCAGCTCAATGGGAGACTCTTAAAAAGGTATTAAGCACAGAAGAAAGAAAGAAAAAAAAAAAAAAAAGAATGACCACACACTTCCCAAGAGAACAGCAGAGCACAGAATCAACAGAGAATACAGCACAACAAGAAAATTGAAAATACACACAAACATCAACCCCAAAGCCAAAAGAAAGCAAGCAAACAAAGAAAAAACTTTGTTAGAACCACATGACAGGGATAAACAATCACATTTCAACAATCAGCCTGAAAGTGAATGGACTAAATGCACCACTGAAAAGACACAGAATGGCAAACTGAATGAGAAACCATGACCCAATGGTTTGCTGCATTCAGGAAACTCACCTCACCATAAGGGACACACACAGACTCAAAGTTAAAGGATGGATCACAAAAAAAGGCAGGAATTGTGATCTTAATATCAGACAAAACAACCTTTAAGATATCAAAAATTAAAAAAGGTAAAAGGACAATACATAATGATGAAAGATTAAATCCATCAGCAAGAAATATCCTTCCTAAACATATATGCACCCAACACAGGAACACCAGCATTTATAAAGCAACTACTAAGTTAACTAAAAAAAAGATACTGACTCTAACACTATTAGAGCAGGGGACTTGAATACCCTACTAAAAGCTCTAGATTGATCATTGAGGCAAAAATGAAAAAGGAGATTCCAAACCTAAACTTGACACTCGATCAAATGAATGTAATAGATACCTATAGATTATTCCACCCCAAAACTGCAGAATATACAATCTACTCATCACCACATGGAATATACTCCAAGATTGATCACATTCTTGACCAACAATCAAGCATAAACAAGTTCCACAGGTTGAAATATTGCCATTCACTTTCTCAGACCACAGTAGAATAAAAATAAATATCAACACCAACAAAATTTCCCCAAAGCCCACAAAGACATGGACACTAAACAGCAAGAAGTTGAACAACTACTGGGTTAACACTGAAATCAAAGAAGAAATTAAAAGATTCCTGGAAACAAGTGAAAATGAAGAAATATCTTACCAAAACCTCTAGGATGCTATGAAAACAGTTCAAAGAGGGGCATTTATATCTCTATGAGTGCACATCAAGAAAATGGAAAGATCACAAGTTGAGAGCCTAACAAATCACCTAAAGGAGCTGGAAAGAGAAGACCACCAAAACCCTAACTTTGGCAGAAGAATCCAAATCACCAAAATAAGAGCCCAAATATAGAATAGAAGACAAAAATATCCTAGAAAACATCAGCAAAACAAAACCTGGTTCTTTGAAAGAATTAACAAGATTGATGGACCCCTAGCCTGAATGACCAAGAAAAACAGAGAAAAATCCCATTAAACAAATTAGAAATACAGAATATCAAATAACAACTGACCCTGAAGAAATACAAAATATGATCAGAGATCACTATGCACATCTATAAGGAAACAAACTTGATAACCTAAATGAAATGGTGGATTTTCTGTCATCCACAAAAAAACCCTACCCAGATTAAAATGAGAAGACCCTGAGACACTAAATAGACCAATAACACCAAGAAAATTGACTCTGTCATATGAAACTACCTACAAAAAAAAAAGGCCCGGGTCTGGTGGCTTTCCAGCAGAATTCTACAAAATGTACAAGGAGAAGCTCAAACCAATCCTATTGAAAGTGTTCCAGGCAATTGAGATGGAATTCTCCCCAAGATCATTTTATGCAGCTAACATCACAATGATACCCAAACAGGGTAAAAATCCAACAACAACAACAACAACAACAACAAAAGAGAACTACAGGCCAATATCCCTTATGAACTAGATGCAAAAATCCTCAACAAGATCCTAGAAAATCGGATCCAAAAACACATCTCAAAAGTAATCGACCATGACCAAGGAGGCTTCATCCCCAGGATGCAGGGCTGGTTCAACATTTGCAAGACCATAAATATAATTAAATACATCAACAGATGTAAAAACAAGAACCACACAATTAGATGCAGAAAAAGATTTTGATAAAATCCAGCATTCCTTCTTGTTAAAAACCTTCAAACACCTAGGTATAGAGGGAACATACCTCAAAATAGTAAGTGCCATCTATGATAAACTAACAGCAAACAACTTGCTAAATGGACCGAAATTGGAAACATTTCCACTGAAAACTGAAACAAGACAAGGCTGCGTATTCTCAAGCCTCTTGTTCAATATTGTGTTGGAAGTCCTAACTTGGGCAATTAGGCAAGAGAAGGAAATCAGGAATATCCAAATAGGAAAAGAGGAAATTAAATTATCCCTCACTGCTGATGATGTGATCCTACACCTTGAAAATCCAAGAGAATCTGTCAAAATCTCCTTGCAGTGATAAAGGACAGTGGCAAAGTCTCAGGGTATAAAATAAATGTTCAAAAGACAGTTGCATTCCTATAAACCAACAACACGTAGGCAGAGACCCAAATAAAAAGAACAATCTCATTCACAATGGTCACAAAAATAATGAAATGCCTCAGAATCTTCCTGTCCAGAGAAGTGAAAGACGTTTACAAAACACTGCTCAAAGAAATCCAGGAAGACAAAAACGAATGAAAAAATATTCCATGCTCATGGTAGGAAGAATCAACATTGTTAAGATGTCCACCTTAGCAAAGGCAATCTACAGATTCAGCACAATACCCATTAAATTACCAACATCATTCTTCTCATCAGGAAATGACAACACAGAAATGCATATGAAAACTCAATGACCATGAATAGTCGAAACAATCCTTAACAAAAGAAACAAAGCAGGAGGTCTCACACTTCCAGACTTCAAACTTTATAATAAGGCCGCAGTAATCAAAACAGCCTGGTATTGGTACAAGAACAGGCATATAGACCAATGGAACAGGATAGAGATTCTGGAAGCAAATTCCCAATTTCTCAACCAACTCATCTTTTACAAAGCCTCCAACAACAACACTGGGGAGAGGAAAACCTATTCAGTCAATGGTGCTGGGAAAACTGGCTGATCACATTCAGAAGATTGAACATGATCGCTACCTATCACCATACACAAAAATTAACTTGAATGGATCAAAGACCTAAATGTAAAACCTCAAACTATAAGAATCTTAGAAAATGTAGGAGACACCCTTATGGAAATTGGAACTGGCAACCAATTCCTGATCAGGTCCCTAATTGCCCATACCATAAGAAATAAGATAGACAAGTGGGACCTCATCAAAGTGATGAGCTTCTGCAAAGCAAAAGAAACCATCAAGAGAGCAGGGAGACAGCCCACAGAACAGGAAAAAATATTTGCCAACTGTATATCTGACAAAGGCCTAACATCTAGGATCTACAAGGAACACAAACGTGATGAAAGGAAAAAAATAAACAGCCCCGTTAAAAAGTGGGCAAAAGATGTGAATAGGCACTTCTCAAAAGAAGATATATGGGTGGCAACAGACACATGAAAAAGTGCTCAGCCTCACTCATCATCAGAGAAATGCAAATTGAAACCATATTGAGATATCACCTTACCCCAGTGAGAATGGCCATCATTAACAAAACAAATAACAGAGGCTGGTGAGGATGCAGAGAAAAAGGAACACTTCTACACTGCTGGTGGGAATGCAAACTAGTTCAGTCTCTTTGAAAGACAGTGTGGAAATTTCCTAAAGAACCAGAAACTGACCTTCCATATGACCCAGCAATTCCCCTATTGGGGTAATATCCGGAGGAACTCAAATCATTCTACAAAAAAGATACCTGCACATGTATGTTTGTTGCAGCTCTGTTCACAACAGCAAAAATATGCAACCAACCATGCTGCCCATCGAAGCTGGACTGGATTAAAAAAGTGTGATACATATACACAATGGAATATCATGCAGCCATAAAGAAGGACGAACGTGGACTTCGCAGCAACTTGGATGGATTTAGAGCTGATCATACTGAATGATCTATCACAGAAACAGAGTACCATATATTCTCACTCGTAAGCAGACCCTGAATAATAGTCATAATACTATAAGAAAAGCATTGGCAGTAGTGGGAAACTGCCAGGGAATGGGGGGTGGGATTGGCAGTTTAGGGAAACTGCTAGGTGAGGGAGCGGCACACCTCATCAACAAGAGTACCTGCATAATCAATATTTGCATACTTAAACCTGTATTGTACCCCACATCTTAAAAAAAAGAAGAATAAAAAAGAATGAAGGAAGCCAATGTGATACTTAGGGCACCCTCAGCAAACAACTCTTCAAATATGAACGTTCCAGAAGCAGAAGAGATGGAAAAAGGCATAGAAAATATACTTAATAAAATAATAGCTGAAATCTCCTCTAGTATTGGAATAAATATTGATGGCAGATGCTGGAATCTCAAAGAGCCTCAAATAGATTCAATCTGAAAGGTTTTATCTAAGGCACATTATATTCATACTGTCAAAAGTCAAAGATATAGAAAGATTCTATAAAACAGCAGAACAAGAGTATCAAGTCACATATAAAAGACTAGCAGTAAATTTCTCAGCAGAGCCCTAATAGTCAAGGAGAGAATGAAATGATATAGTTGAAGTGCTGAAAGGAAAAAAAAAATTCAGTCAAGAATGCTATACCCAGAAAAATTATCTTTCAGAAATGAAGGAGAAATAAACTATTTTCAAGACCAGTAAAACCTTAGGAAGTTCATCACCAATAGACTGGCTCTACCAAACCAAACAAAACAAACCAACAACAAAAAACACTTGAAGGAGTCCTACAGCTGGATGGAAAAAGACATTATCTACCATCATGAAAACACACATACATATAAAACTCACTGGTAGTGTAGATACACAAATGAGAAGGAGAAAGGAATCAAATGTTATCACTACAGACCACCAAATATAAAAAATAACCATTAAGATAGTAAGTAACACAGATTTTAAAAACAATCATAAATTGATTAATGATATGACAGGAGTAAGTCCTTACCTATCAATAAC
Source organism: Cephalopachus bancanus (assembly GCA_027257055.1). Lineage (NCBI taxonomy): Eukaryota > Metazoa > Chordata > Mammalia > Primates > Tarsiidae > Cephalopachus > Cephalopachus bancanus. The sequence continues at coordinate 3,714,531 of JAPVLO010000140.1, forward strand.
AATCTTGAATGTAAGCTGTTTAAATATCCCAATTAAAAGGTATAGGAACCAGATGTGGTATCACAGACCTGTAGTTCCAGCTACTCAGGAGGCCGAGGCAGGAAATATGGCTTGTGCCAGGAGTTTGAGGCTGTAGTGCTCTATGATTGTGCCTCAGACTAACGACTGCACATTAGCCTGGGCAACATGATGAGATTCCATCTTAAAACTATGGATGACTATATGGATTAAAAAAAAGACCCAACTATATATTGCCTATAAGAAACTCATGTCACCTGTAATGACACACTTAAACTGAAAGCGAAGAAATGAAAAATGATAATCCATGTAAATGGAAACCTAAAGCATGCAGGAATAGCTATACTTTTTCAGACAAAATAGAGTAAGTCCAAGCATAAATACAGAAATTTAAAAAGGTCATTGTATAATGATAAAGGAATCAATTCAGCAAGAGGATATAACAATTGCATATATGTATGCATCCAACACTAGAACACTCAGATAAATAAAACAAATGTTTTTAGCATTAAAGAGAGAGATAAACCTCAATACTATAAGAGTCAGAGACTTAGTTTGTTTTTTGTTGGTTATAATGGAATACCTGAAACTGAGTAAATTGTAAAGAACCAATTTATGTCTTGTAGTTCTGGAGGTAGGGACATCCAAGGCTGAGGCACTAAATCTGAGGAATGCCTTCTTGCTGGTAGGGACTCTTTGCAAAAGTTTGAGGGTGTGCAGGGTATCACATGGTGTTGGGGCTAGACATATTAGCTTAGGTCTTTCTTCCTCTTCTTATAAAGCTAATAGTCCATGAATGGATTATTAATACATGAATATATTACTTCATCCATGAGGGCAGAACCCTTATAACTCAATCACCTCTTAAAAGACTACACCTCTCAATACTGCCACATTGTGGGTTAAGTTTCTGTAAAAGTTCTGGAGGGAAAAAGTATTCACATCATAGCAAGGACTTCAACATCACACTTTCAGCATTGGGCAAATCATCTAGACAGAAAATCAACTCCCGAAATATCAGACTTAGACTACACTATACACCAAATGAACCTAACAGACACTCACAGATTAATTCATTCAACATCTCCAGAATGCACATTATTCTCATCAGCACATGGGACATGCTCCAGGGTAAGCCATGTGTTAAGACACAAATTTCAACAAATATAAAAATCTCAGAATCATATTAAGTGGATTAAAGTGGAATAAAACTAGAAAATAAGAACAAGAGAAACTCTTAAAACTACAAATACCTGGAAACTAAATAACATAGTCCCGAACAACCACTGGGTCAATGAAGAGATTTAAACAAAAATTCTTAAAATGAATAAAATCAGAAATACAACATACCAAAAACCTACAGGAAACAGCAAAAGCAGTACTAAGAAGGAGAATTATAACAATAAGTAAATGCTTCCTAAAAGTAGAAAGATTTCAAATAAACAACCTAACAATGCACCTCAAGGAACTAGAAGGCAAGTATGAAACCCATCCCCAAATAAATAGAAGAAAATAAATAACAAAGATTAGAAAAAACTAAACAAAATAGAGGCTAAAAATAAGGGATCAACAAAACAAAAAGTTAATTTTTTTAAAAGATAAAATTGACTACTCTTTAGCTAACCTAAGGAAAAAAGAGAGATTACTCTAATAAATAAAATCAGAAATGGAAGAAGCAACAATACAACTGATATCATAGAATTACTAAAGATTGTTTGAGACTGTTGAGAACAATTATACACCAACAAATCAGAAAACTCGAAGGAAATGATTAAGTTCTTGGACACATAAACTACCAAGATTTAACCAGGAAGAAACTGAAAGCCTGAAATAAAAACCCCATCAAAGAATAGCCTAGGACTGGATAGCTATACTGTTCAATTCTAGCAAACTTCTAAAGAACTAACACCAATTCTTCTCAAACTGTTCCAAAAAATTAAGGAAGAGAAAATTTCTTCCAACTCATTGTACTAGGCCAGCATTACCCTGATATTAAAATTAGACAAGTACACAACAACAATAACAACAAACTGTAGGCCAATATCCTTGATGAACAGAGATGCAAAAATCCTCAACAAAATACTTGAAATCTGTATAAAACAACATATCAAAAATATAATACAGCATTATCAAGTGGGGTTTATCCCAGGAATGCAAGATGCTTCAACATAAGCAAATCAATAAATATGAAAAACCACAAAAATAGAATGAAAAACAAAATCTTCATGACCACTTCAAAAGATGCAGAAAAGTATTAGATAAAATACAACATCCTTTTATGGATAAAAACTGAACAAATTGGGCATAGAAGGAAAATCTCCGTACAAGAAAGGCCACAATTGACAAACCATGGCTAACAGTATACCGAATGCAGAAAAGCTGAAAGCTTTTCCTCTAAGAATTATAACAAGTCCAGATGCCTACTTTTACCAGTATTATATAACATAATACCTGATATCCCAGCCAGAGAAATTAGGCAAGAGGGGAAAAAAGGGCATACAAACTGGAAAAGAGAAACTCAGATTGTCTCTCTTTTTAGATGACATGATCTTGTATATAGAAAAACCCAAAGACTCCACCAAAAATTCTTGGAACTGATAAACAAATTCAGTAAATTTGCAGTATACAAAATTAACATACAAAAATCAGTGGCATTTCTGTATGCCGGTAATGAACTAGCTGAGAGAGAATTCAAGAAAAATAATTCCATTTACAATAGCTACCCACAAACCCACCTAGGAATAAATTTAACCTAGAAGGTGGAATATCTTAAAGAAAACGACAAAACACTGATGAAAGAAATTGAAAAGGAGAGAACAAAAAACAGGAAAGCTATCTCATACTCAAGGATTAAAATAATTAAAATTGTGAAAATGATCATACTGCCCAAAGAAATCTGATTCAATGCAATTCCTATCATAATATCAATGACATTTTCCACAGAAATAGAAAAAAACAATCCTAAAATACACATGGAACCACTAAAGACCCTGAATAGCCAAAGCAATCCTGAGCAAAGAGACCAAAGGCATCCCACTACCTGACTTCAAAATATACTACAAAGCCATTTTCACCAAGACAACATGGTATTGATACAAAAACAGACACATAGATCAATGAAACAAAATACAGCCCCCAAATCAATTCACACATTTTCACAAATGATTTTTTTGCAAAGGTACCAAGAGCGTACATTGGGGAAAGGACACCCTTGTCAACAAATGGTGCTGGGAAAACTGGATATCCATATGCAAAAGAATGAAGGCAGATCCCTATCTCTCACCATATACAAAACTTATCTCAAGACGTATTAAAGATTTAAAAATAAGAATTGAAACTACTGAAATAAAATGCTTCAAAACATTGGTTTTGGGGGAGGGGAGTCAGATTTCAAAAGCAAGGGCAGCCAGAAAGAAAGGACAAATGAGACTAAATTAAACTAAAAAGATTTGCAAAGCAAAAAACAAAAACAAAAGACCAAAACAAAGCAAACTACCCCCTAAATATCCAAAAACATCCAATCAATAGAGTGTAGAGCCAACCTGCAGAATGGAAGAAAATATTTGCAAATTATCCATTTGACAAGGCACTAACATCTAGAATACACAAGAAAATCAAACAGCTCAATAGCAAAAAGACAATAATCTGATTAGACAATGGGCCAAGGGTCTTATCAGACATTTCTAAAAAAAAAAAAAAAAAAAGACACACAAAAGGCCAACAAATGTATTAAAAAATGCTCAACGATCAGGAAAATGATAATTACAACCAAAGTGAAATATCACCTCACCCCAGTTAGAATGGTTATCATAAAAAAGACAACAAATAACACATACTAGCGAGGATGTGAAAACATGGAAACTCCTATACACTGTTAGTAGAAATGTAAATTAGCACAGATATTGTGGAAAACAGTACAGAGAGGTCTCAAAAAACTAAAAAGAGAACTATCCTACAACCCAGAAATGTCCCTAACTGGGTATTCGAAGGAAAGGAAATCAAATCAGTGTATACACAATACATATTCACAATATCCAATGGACTCAACCTAAATGTCCAGCAACAGACGAATGGATGAAGAAAATGTGATTTATATATAATGATATCCATTCTTTATGCTGTATCATATATATAAAGCTTATATACAATTTGAATATTCTTTAGCCATAAAAAAGAGTAAAAATCCCATAATTTGTGGCAACATGGATCAGCCTGTAGGGCATTATGTTAAGTGAACTAAGTCAGGCCCAGACAGATAAATATCATATGTTCTCATTCATATGTGGGAACTAAAAACAATGAAGCTCATAGAAATGGAAAGTAGAGCTGTAGATATTAGGGACTGATAGAGGGTAGAGGGAAGGATAGGAAGGGGATGATTCATGGATATGAAGTTACAACTAAATGGGAGGCACACATTCTAGTGGTCTTTAGTATTGCAGAGCGAATATGGTTAACAAAAATTTAGTGGAAAAGTTGGGAGACAGGATTTTGAGTGTTTCACGAATGCTCACAATATAAAGAAATGATAACGATTTGAGATGAAAGATATGCTAATTACCTTAATTTGGTCATTACACATTTCATGCATGCATCATCCTATCACTCTGCAGCCCATAAATATGTACAAATTATTATGTCTCAACTAAAAATGAAAGGAAAGAGGTTTAGTTTGGGAACCAGGAATACCTGTGCTCCTGTCACCATTCTGCTGATCATTGACTATTTAACTGAGAGCAAGTTATCCCTCCTACTGAGTTTTATTGTTCTGGAAATGAGGCAGGGGTAGTAGTAGAGCAAATGATTGCCAAGGTTTTTTCAGTGTCCACTCTGGGATACTACGTTCTTTAGTTTACGCGCGCGCGCGTGTGTGTGTGTGTGTGTGTGTGTGTGTGTGTGTGTGTGTGTGTGTGTGTGTGTTTGTACCTTCCTTTCTTCCCAAATTAGGATTAGTTCTAGGTTTTTATCTTGAATAACAGTCTGGATACTGAGACTATTTATTGAGATGAGGAAATATGACATGGGAAATGTTGTACTTTTATTGGGATGTGTTAAGTTTGAGATGCCTGGAAGGAGATGTCACATAAGCAACTTGACATAAAAATCTGGAGCTCAGAAAATAGCTTTAGGTTGGAAAGAGGAATGTGCAAATCAGCAGCATAAAGGGGATATTTAAGCCCATGGGAACTGATGTACTCACCTTGAGAGTTTAGAGAACAAAAGGTGAAATTTCCAAAAGAGTTCCAGGCACGTTACAAATAACAAAAGCAGTGAGGTATGTGTGTAATCTCCCAAGCTGACTATTATTGTAGGATGTCAGCCATTTGGGTGTCTTGTATTTTTGCTATAAAAAAATCTTTTTCTCTATTGTTAAATCCCACGTTAGTATAAATCCAATTCTTAATTATACTCTCATTCAAGCAGAAATAGATGTGTTTGTGTAAAATAAAAAGAAGGCTGAAGTGTTTGTTGTTGAATGCCTATAAGAATTTATTTTGCCAACTTCTATTGTTACAAACTTTGTGTTTAACTATTCTTTCTTCCATTTTGTTTTTGTTCAACTACTTACAGCTCACTTGTGCCTCAGGAAAAGTGAGGCAACCTTCAGCTCCAGGTATTAGCATGATTGGTATAATGTCCTTTGTCTGTGATTGGTTCAGGGATTATCATACGGAGTAATTCAGGCCAACAGAATGAGAAGCAAGGTTTTCTGGGGTTTCTGTGAATTACCTTAAGGGCTCTTATGGGAAGGTTTTGGAAATTGGTCTCCAAAGATTTTGTGCATGAATATGGGAACTAGTAGTGTAAGGATAAAACTGATAAAAGGAGGGTCAAGGAAATAGCAGGGGAAAAGAGAAAGGGATTCTCAATGAAGCCAACCCTGAAGCTCATCTTACGTCTAGACTCTCAGAACTTGTAGCCAATAAATTGACCTTTAGTTTAAGCAACTTTGGACTGTGTTTTTGCTTACTTGTGGCTGATAACAGCCTTTCTGATACTCAGGCTTGTTGCACATGGTACATTCATAGCCAGAAACTTGCAGAGCACTATTTGTTTGGTTCAAATGCCTTATTTACAAACTTCATTAGATCTTAAATTGAGGTTGGAGCCACTGATGAAGTGACAGGAAGAGCTTGTCTTTCCAAGGATCTTATATTAAAAGTTCTTACTTTCATATTTAACTGTCATTGACAGACCTCTAAGATGGCTTTGAAGTTCAGGTTCCAGAATCAGATCCCAGAGTTTGCTGTGAATGCTAACTCTGCCTATCAGATCAGAAGTATAATCTAGAGATGTGTTAGGAGGGAGGGGTAAGTGTGAAATGAGGAACACAATCAAGGGCACAGGTACTCATGTGGGTCAACAACCTATGAAATGAATACTGTTGATATGATGTTTGCTCAGAGTGAAAGAAATGAGAGCAGATTCATAGTTTTAATATCCATTATCAATAAAGGTTGTAAAACAAAGGAAGCCAGCATTTTTAAGTAGCTACTATTTTAATGGCATTTTTCTAAGAGCTAGGGGCAAGTGGGGGTAGTAAAAAGGATAGTACAGGAACAGCAAGAGACAAAGACAGAAGAGCCTTATTAAAGTATGTGTCTCTCTCTTGCTGGCATGTTGGGAAGCATATGCATCTCATTCTACTTTTCCTGTTTTTTAGGTAATGAACAGAGCACAGAGAAGTTAAATAACTGATCTGAATTTACACAACTGATCGAACCAAATGAGGTCTCCTTCGCCTTAAAACCCCTCTTTTCACTACCTGATTCACACTTTTCTGCATTCTCATCTTTACTCTTCCTCACTCTTACCCTTACAATGCTCCTGGATTTAGTGTCTTATGCTAGCTTGCCTCAACATAGAGATGGAGTGATTCTGGATTACACTTTTCAAGCCATATCCATGGGCAGTACATCTCAGAAGAGAGTGGTTAATAAATGATTCATTCTTCCAGATTATTTTGCCAGCCTCTCTAGTGGTCTCACTGATCCAGGCTTTCTTGACAGATGTCTATAATGTTTGTTTACTTCTAGTTCTACTCTTAGTTTACAAGTTTTTGTTAATATCAGCATGGTTCCATTGTTTTCTCTTACACAAATGCTTTTTCAGTAGAATCTTTCTGGAACTCAATCGGATTTTTATCAGTTCAGGAGCAGACATGTAGCCATTTTTCTACCACTTATTTTCTGTAGGCATTGGAGTATCAATCTTGGGAAGGACAGACTCTGACAAGCCCATTTCACAGGGTACCGGGGGAGGTTTAAATACAGATGTGCAGTATGGAGACATAAATTGGTTATTGGATCCTTAGTAGGGAACTGGTACCTGAGTCACAGCCACAGGGGCAGGAGTTAGGGAACAAGAAGTAATAGGTCAGGGGTTGTGAGGGGAGGGAATTAGAGATATGGTCTGGAGTAGAGTGGGGTGAAGGCTGCAAAGAAGCATGTTCTCCTTGAGAGCAGTCTATTTAATAGCTCTCTGCTAGGGTAAGGCCTTGCTTTAATTACTCATGCAGATTGATGCCCTCAGGTGAAGGTCTTTCTAGCTTCAGTTGCCTAGAGAAGAGGCAAGTTCTCGAAACTCATTTAGGGAGACAAGCCATAGGCCAACAGTAGAGTGGAGTGATGACTAATTTTATGTGGTGACTTTACTGGGCCACAGGGAGTGCTCCAACATTTGGTCAAACATTATTCTTGGTATGTCTCTGAGTATATTTCTGGGTGAGATTAATATTTATATCAGTAGAATGAGTAAAGAGGAAATTCCACCTACCTGACTGCCTTGAACTGCGACATCAATTGTTTCCTGCATTCAGACTTGAACTGAAACATCAGCTCTTTCTGGGTCTCAGGCCTGCTGGCATTTGGACTGGAGCCACACCATTGGCTTTACAGTGTTTCCAACCTGCTGATTAAACATCTTCAAACTAGAAAATGCAGGAGAGACCCTTATGGAGATTGGAACTGGCAAAAAATTCCTGATCAAAATCCCAAATGCCCATGCCATAAGAGATTAAAATAGACAAGTGGGACCTCATAAAACTGAAAATCTTCTGCAAAGCAAAAGAAACCATCAAGATAGCGGGGAGACTGCCTACAGAATGGGAAAAAATATTTGCTAACTGTCTATCTGATAAAGGCCTAACATCTGGGATCTACAAGGAACTCAAACAAGCCAAAAAGAAAAAAACAAACAGCCCTATTAAAAAGTGGGCAAACGATATGAATAGACACTTCTTAAAAGAAGACATACGAGCAGCTACCAGATATATAAAAAATGTGCTCAGCCTCCCTAATCATCAAAGCAATGCAAATTAAAACCACACTGAGATACCACCTAACTCCAGCCAGGGTGGTCATCATCAATAAGTCAGAAAACAACAGATGCTGGAGAGGATGCAGCGAAAAGGGAAGACTTGTACACTGTTGGTGGGAGTGTAAACTAGTACAGCCTCTGTGGAAAACAGTGTGGTGATTCCCAAAAGACCTAAAAATCGACCTTCCATACGACCCAGCAATCCCCATTCTGGGAATATACCTGGAGCAACTCAAATCACTCTATGAAAAAGATACCTGCACATGCATGCTTATTGCAGCATTGTTCTTAATAGGAAAAACATGTAACTGTAGTGGACTTGATAAAAAAAATGTGGTACATATACATGATGGAATATTACACAGCCATAAAGAAGGACAAACATATGAACTTTGCAGCGACTTGAATGGACTTAAAATCTATAACACTGAGTGATCTATCACAGAAAAAAAGAATTTTCATTCTTTCTCTCTTGATATTGATTTGCCAGTACTCTGTAAGTGAAGACCAAAGGCTCTTGCCTCTGGAGTAAAATGTATACATTTTAGTGTTTTTAGACTATTTTCCATTTTTGTTTTCAGGTTCATCGTTTTGCACTGTGTGGCAAAGCTAAAAAGCTATTATAGTTGTTCAAAGTGTAAGTTCAAAAGCCTGCCTGCCAAGGCCCACATCCTAGTCCTATCACTTACCTGTGAGATCGTGGGCAAGTTACTCAACCTCCTGTGCCTCAAATTTCTTATCTGTAAAAAGGGTAATATAATGGTATCAGCTTATAATGTTATGGTGCGATTTCAAGACACAAGCTAGAAGTGTACCTGGAAAATAGTAATTTTTAATTAAAGTTAATTTAGGTGAAATCTACATATGTATTCTGGAACACTTACTCTAGACAATCAATACCTCCCGCTAGGTACTATGAGGTTGCTTACTTAGAACTGTCTGAGGAATTTCCTAAATGATGGGATGGTTACCAATCTTGGATGTAAAAGATGCAAGTGCCAGTATGAGCATGCTTATAAAGGGAGGGAGCCCTTACAGAGACGGTAAGGATTACAGACAACATGAGGGGGTAGGAACAAGGTTTCAGTTGTCCATTTCTCCCCTGTACAAGATGGTATAGCCAAACCTATAATAATTAGACAGCAGTTGCTCTGAGTAGATCTTTGAAGGAAAATACATCGATGTGAATTTAGTCCTTGCTTCAGGCAAACCAACCTTGGGAGGATGTGACAGTGGGGTCTTGCTGGGAGGGCAGGAGGGGGGAGGCACTATAGGGGACGGGGCTTCTGAGAGTCATGGCTTGTTTGCTCAGGTGATGCTGACTCATATTGACCATTCTGGTTTTCTTTCAAGTAAGCCACTTTTGAAGGGGTCTCACAGCTCTCCAATTCAAAAGGTATCACTAAAATCATAGTCACTGCCAGCGACATCCATCTCAAGGGAAAACATCGAGCCCATTAGGCAGCCTACCTTGAGACCAGGGATGTGAAAATGGGACGAGAGGATTGTATTACTTCTTTCTTTGTCTTTTTTATGTGCTCTGCCCAATAAGTCTCTTGTTAGGGTTTAACGCGTAGGGTTTAAATGCTCCATTTGATCACCACATGGATGGGTGAGAATGAGATAAACGATTTTCTCCACATTAATTTCTCTAGCTAGCAAAGAGACATCGCCTGCAACTGAAGTATGCACATCTTCATTTGATCATCCAGTCACACATTTTTACTTTTTACGTCTTGTGGCTATGTATAGATTATATTTGCTAAGGCTGCCATAACACTGTACTAAGACCGGGTGATTTAAACAAAAGAAAAATTTTTTTTTTACAGTTCTAGAAACTAGAAGTTCAAGATCAAGGTGTCAGCAGGTTTTGGTTTCTTCTAAAACCTCGTTCCTTGGCTTGTGGGTGGCTGTCCCTTTTGTGCATCTTCACATGGTCCTTTCTCTGTGGGTGCCCCATCCTGGTGTCTCTTTTTCTTCCCCTAAGGATGAAGTCCTATTGGATTAAGGCTGAACCTCTAAAACTTTGTTTAATTAACTTTAATTACCTTCTTAAACACCCTATCTCCAAGTGCAGTTACACTGGGTGTTAGAGCTTCAATATAAGAGTTTTGGAGGTGGCGGACGCAATTCAATCCATAATACTTAGTAAGATGACAAACCTCATCAAAGAAGAGATATTTCCTTTGCAACAGTACCAGGAAATCTGGTAGAATCTACAACAAAGGATAGTCATTGGACACAAACACACAACTTATTGGGATGGGGACGGGGTGGAAGACAGTATGGTTTCTTTAAGATGAATCACTCTTGTCTAATATATTAAGATCCTTTGAGAGGATGAATACCTAGATAAAGAATGTGGATAAATAACTGAGCTGCAAGGAGCCTTGGAGACCATCTAGTTCATCCTCTTGTTTTACCAGTGAGCATATTAAGTGCTAGGAGGCCACAGGCTTTGCATGGATTCACAAAGCTGCTGAAGGGCAGAGCTGAGAAACCACGGCTACCATCTACCTTTCCATAACATGCTACCTCCAGACCTACCTTTGAATAAAGAAGAACAGTGAATGCAGTCTACTCAGACTTTCAAAAGATATTTCAAAATGTTTAATACTAAAGATACTGAACCATAGAGTTTCAAAGGATTCGTTTTATGTGGTATAAGACCAACAAATATAGGAAATAAAAGATAGGGAGAGATGGGCATTCATCTTACTAGATATTCGCATAGTCAACATCTATTAAATGTATTAAATCAACTCATAGGCAGTCCTGAAGCTGGCTTTTTAAAAGAGAAATACTTTATAAATAGTCTAGAAAAGAGCTGCCATTTCACTAGATCAGCATTTACCAAACAAGAATGATAGTGAGAGTAAGAGGAAAAGGGTTACAGGCAAAAATATGTTTGAAAACACCGAGTTAAAGTGAAAATGATTTCTTTGGAGTAGAATTTCTCGGAGCCACTGGTCCCATAATTATATGTGAGAGGTAAGTATATATAATCCTAAGATTTTGAGACCCCAAAAGCTCCATTTATAGAGTTTCTCATGAGAAATGCTGTGAAGCAATTCTCTGAAGTAAAAATACCTTGTCAGAAAGGATAAACTATAGGAAGGATTTGGGTGTCTGGGAAAGCCTATTATTTCTAAAATATACTTCAGTGTGCTACATTCTCTTATTAGCTTCCTTTTTCCCGTAAGTAGTCTTATCTATACTTTTTGTACATATTTGTACCTGTTGAAAGATGCCTGCTTTCTATTTCCTTTGTATTATTTGCAGTTCCTAGTGCAACGCTCCACATGTAGTAGGTAGGTAGTAGATATTTGCCAATTGCCAGTGTGATTGTAGTAGAGCAGCTTCAATGGTGTTGACTGAGTTAATGCTTCCAGGGAGTGAATTAACAAGGATATAGTTGTAGGCACAAAAATCACCCCACAAATGAGGAATGCTATGTTTTAAGTTTTTTTTTAAATCAAGGTAATTTTGACTCTGAACTCAGTTCTCAGTTATTAATGTGACCTCCTTCCATTTTCAGTGCTGTGCAAGCATCCTATGACTTACAAAGTGTATGGAGATGAGAGGAGAGTCTTGAATCTTCAGTTCATCATGATTACCATTGATAGCCTGATTGACAAGTCTGGATTATCCAGATGGGCCCAATGTAATCACAGAGGTCATTATACGAGAGAAATAGGAGGGTCAGAGCTAGAGAAGGAGACGTGACAAAAGAAGCAGAGATCAGAGAGAGAGGATTGAGGATGTTATGCTGCCAGCTTTGAATATGAAGGAGCTATGAGCCAGGAATAAAGATGGCCTTTAATAGCTCGAAAAGGCAGGGAGAGAGACAAGAAGATAGATTGTCTTTTAGCTCCTCCAGAAGGAATGATGCTTCCCTTTTCTATTAAAACCTTGATTTTAGGCAAGTGAAACTCACTTTAAATTTCTGAATTCTGGAACTGATAATCCATTTGTGTTTCAAGTTACCGAGTTTGTAGTAATTTGTTATAGCAGCAATAGGGAGACTAATACAGGTTTGCAGTGTCTTGAAGCTTTGTGTTCTGCTGCTTTCTTTCTAAATGGGGTCCTGGGGTAGGACAGTAGGTGTGAGTTGGGGTTGTGTGACATGGTGCCATTTCCCTTTGCCTCATCTCTGGGACATTGCTCAGGAAGGAGCTGCTACTCTATGGATTTACAACAGTGCTTTTCCATTTTCCCCTCTCCAATTCTATCTCCTCCCTCTGTTCTTATTTCAGGAGAAAATCTTTCTACTGGTCTCAAAGTTATGAGAGGAGCCTACTTAGAATGGAGGAGAGAAAATTCTGTCCAAACAAATCACACATTAATAGCTCAGTAACTCATCCTGCCAAATGTACTTACAGAATAATGCATTCTAAGCAGTGGGTTTTGATCCAGAAAAGAACCTTGGATACTTCCAACTATTGGATCAATCAGGTTTTGTAGGTTTGCTTCTCTATCTCTTGGTCTCCAGTGAAAGGAAAGCTCCTCCTCTCTACCATCCTTTATATATGCATACGTGTGTGTGTGACAGATTGCTATATATATCACTCTCTATAAAATTTAGAAAATTACTATTCATAACCCTAATTGATACAAAGAATAAAGAGTTAGAATTTTCTAATTTAGAATTCTCTAGAAAAGATGACAGACTTTTTTGGCTTTTCTGGAAGAAGGGGGAGGGAAGAGATATTTAATAATAAAGCTGTCTGGGTATTATTCAAAGAGATTACTTTTATTTATTTATTTATTTTTGAATCAGGGTCTCACACTCTCTTGCCGAGGCTAGAGAGCAGTTGCACATGATCACAGCTCATCACAGACTTGACCTTCTGGGCTCAGATGATCCTTCTGCCTCAGCCCCCTAAATTGCTGGGCCACGACACCTGGCTAAATTTTTTTAATTTTTATAGAGACAAGATCTCATTATGTCGTATAGGCTGATCTCAAACTTCTGGAGTCAAGCATTTCTCTTGCCTCAGCCTCCCAAAGTGTTAGGATTACAGGCATGAGCTGCCATGCCTAGTGGGATTACTTCTAGAAACAGGTAGGTTTATGTACTCAAAATCATGTGACAACAAAATTTAAGCTAGACTTAGACCCTAATGAGATTTTTGGTACCTTTCAAAGTCACTAAAGAAATGATCCTATTTTTCTGGCAATAGCCAATATATAATTTTTCCTTATTTGGGTAATAACTGAATCAATGAGCAACTGAAAAATAGAGACTTGAATAAAACATTAAATTGAAGTGAACTATATAAATTTGCTGAATCTTGGATTGAACTCAAATATTAATCTTGCATTACATTTTAAATGCGTCAGTTTTCTTCCAAAAAAGTGAACTGGTTTGAGTCAGAACTAACCCTGTATGTTTTTTCCTCCAGATCATTGAATTGGAAGAAAGTCGAAATGTCAGAATGTCCTTTGAATAAAAATCAAGCCAAACTGAAACATTTTGGTTTGAATCCCTGATGAAAAGGGAATTGTTATCTCAATATGCTTGTTTTCATCTCTGTCTTTCCTTTATCATTGAGGTGCAACAGACACGAGGCTCTCGTTATTTTCTGGTAGCTTTGGCAACCATAATTGTCATACCAAAATGCCATTCTGAATTTCAAGTAATATTATCAAAAGGAATTAACAAACGACTCACAATATGCTATATCAGCACACAGAGAGGCAGACTAACGGACAATTGAAGGCCCACCAGTGACGAGGGAACTAGGTGGAAGTGTTCATGATGCCAATTGATCCTTCACTACTTTTTTTTTAAAGAAAAATGCATCAGTGTGTTGCTATTCCCATTTCTTTGAGGCCCTAATTTTTCATTAACCTTGAAAATTATTTTGAGCTGTAGCTATCTTTCTTGGAAACAAAAATAGCCTGACTCAAGGAGGTGCAGTTTCAGAGGGTGCCTCCATAGGTCACCAGCAGAGGTCTCTGCAGAGACTCAGGTCTATATCCAAAAAGATATCAGGGCCCTGTATTCTTCCACGTTGGGAACCTAGAAATTCCAAAACTTCTGTGGGTTTTGGATTAGAGGATTAGGGGAAGGAACATGGGGATGCCGACGAGGGTTGCCTTACTGGATAACAGTGGGGAGACTTGTCAGCGTTAGGTTTCTTCTCCATTAACCCTTCTTCTGAGTCAGGCTTTAGAACTCACATTTCTACATCATAAATTATGCTTTATTGTAAAATCTCCAATAAAGGCTGAAGGTAGTTAAAACAATGTAAACTTCCCCTCCCGTAGTGAAGACCAGTTATCCAGAATGCTCTTTTAAATATTTTTTAAACCATGTACTGAAAACAAGAAATCCAATCTACAGTTACATAGAGCAATTCTCAAGAGGGACTGTTTTATGTACCAATAGATTTCTCAATCAAAGAAATTGCTACTATTAACTTAAATATACTTTTTAAAATTTTACCCACTATTGTGTTTGACCTTTTTTTTTGGTGAATAAATACAATTTTATTTGTTTCCTTTCCAATATGAAGTTCACTTATTTTCAGTTCTTATTTTTTTTAACCTTTAAATTTTTTACTTTAAAAATGTGGGGTATAATTCAGGGTTAGGTACACAAATATTCATTGTGCAGTTACCCTTGTCGATGAGGTGTGCCTGCACTTCCCCAGGCAGTTTCCCACGACTGCCAATCCCACCTCCCCACATCCCCACGCCCTGGCAGTTTCCTGCTACTGTTAATCCTTTTCTTATAGTATTACAATAGTTGTTCAAGGTTCATTTATGAGTGAGAACATGTGATACTCAGTTATTTGTTTTTGTGAAAGATCACTCAGTATTATAGACTCTAAGTCCATCCAGGTTGCTGCGAAGTTCATGATTTTGTTTTTCTTTATGGCTGTGTAATATTCCATTGCATATATACCAAATTTCTTAATCCAGTCCTCTTTTGATGGGCAGCATGGTTGGTTCCATGTTCTTGCTAGTGTGAACAAGGCTGTGATAAACATACGTGTGAAGGACTCTTTTTTATAGAGTGATTTGAGTTCTTCTGGGTATATTCCCAGTAGGAGGATTGCGGGGTTATATGGAAGGTCGATTTTTAGAACTTTTAGGAATTGCCACACTGTTTTCCACAGAGGCTGCACTAGTTTGCATTCCACTCCCACCAATAGTGTAGAAGTGTTCCCTTTTCACCACATCCTCTCCAGCATCTGTTATTTTTTGAATTATTGATGATGGCGATTCTGACTGGAGTTAGGTGGTATCTCAGGGTAGTTTTAATTTGCATCTCCTCAATGACTAGTGAGGCTGAACATTTTTTCATTATATGTGGCTTGCTTGCATGTCTTCTTTTGAGAAGTGTCTGTTCATATCTTTTGCCCACTTTGTAATGGGACTGGTTGTTTTTTTCTTTTCAGCACGTTTGAGTTCCTTGTAAGTCCTAGCTGTTAGGCCTTTTTCAGACATAGAGTTGGCAAATATTTTTTCCCAGTTTGTGGGCTGTCTCCCTGCTCCCTTGATGGTTCTCTTTGGCTTTGTAGAAGTTTGTCAGTTTGGTGAGTTCCCACTTGTCTATCTTATTTCTTATGGCATGGGCACTTGGGGTTTTGATCAGGAACTGGTTGCCAGTTCCAATTTCCATAAGGGTGTCTCCTGCATTTTCTAAGATCCTTACAGTTTGAGGTTTTATGTTTAGGTCTTTGATCCATTTAGAGTTGGTCTTTGTGTATGGGGATAGGTAGGGGTCCTGTTTTAATCTTCTGTATGTGGTCAGCCAGTTTTCCTAGCACCATTTACTGAATAGGTTCTCCTCTCCCCAGTGACTGGTGGTGGAAGCTTTGTTGAAGATGAGACGTAAAGATGAAAACCACATGATTAGATCATTAGATGCAGAAAAAACTTTTGGTAAAATCTAGCACCGCTTCTTGATAAAAACCCTTGAACATCTAGGCGTAGTTGGAACATACCTCAAAATAGGAAGAGCCATCTATGAGAAACCCACAGCCAGCATAATGCTAAACAGACAGAAATTGGAATTATTTCCCCTGAAAACTGGAACGAGACAAGGGTGCCCACTCTCAACCCTCCTGTTCAACATAGTATTAGAAGTCCTGGCTAGAGCAATCAGAGAAGAGAAGGCAATCAGGGGTATCCAAAAGAGGAAGTCAAATTATCTCTCTTTGCAGATGATATGACTGTGTACCTTGAAAACCCAAGAGCATCTGTCAAAATCCTCCTTGCACTAATAAAGGACTTTGGCAAAGTCTCAGGGTATGAAATAAATGCGCAAAAGACAATCACATTTCTATACACCAATAGTAAACAAACAGAAACCCAAATAAAAAGCACAATTCCATTCACAATAGCCACAAAAAAATGAAATACTTTGGCACCTTCCTAACCAGAGATATGAAAGACCTTTACAATGAAAACTACAAAACACTGCTCAAAATCAAAGATGACAAAATCAAGTGAAAAAATATTCCATGCTCATGGATTGGAAGAATCAATGTTGTTAAGATGCACATTCTACCTAAGGAAATCTAGAGATTTAACACAATATCCATTAAATTACCAGCAGCATTCTTCTCAGACCTACAAACAGCAATACAGGAATTCATATGGAAACATAAATGACTCCAAATAGCCAAAGCAATCCTCAGAAAAAAACAAAAACAAAAACAAAGCAGGAGGTATCACACTCCCAGACTTTAAACTTTATTATAATGCTACAATAATCAAAACAGTCTGGTATTGGTACAAGAACAGGCATATAGACCAGTAGAATAGAACTGAGATTCCAGAAGTTTTTGATCTTTTATGCCAGGTTATTTTCACCTCCCTTTCTGACTCTTGGACATCTGTAGGCAATTATTTCTTTCTTCAGTTCTGTTTTTGGCTTTACCAAGACTCCATTCTTAAATGAACTTTCTAATTATCAATTCATTACTATTTAATTGGCCTTCTTAGTTTTTAAAATAAATAAATAACAGCTCACCGCATTTTGCATTTTGTAAATGCCTTTCTAAAAGTAGTTTTGTACTTCTAATTTTTGATGATCATGTTTCCCATAATTGTAAAAGTAAAGAAAGCATTGAGAATTTAGTCTATGTGCAGTTTTACAGCAAACAATAATAATGAAACAGAGTAACAATTAATTTAGCAAGTTGCCTATATTCACATTGTTCTCTTAGGAACACATAGATTACAGTAGATTTTAGTGGATATTTATGGGCTATCGAAGATTTGTTACTGATTATTTGAGGATAATAACAATATTCTTTTTTAACATTGATTTTCAGCCTGCAAATTACTTTTTTGTATACTTGATCTCATTTTGTCCTGACCACAACCCCGGAAATGAGGCAGAGAAGGAACCATTATTTCTAGATTTGAATAGGATAATCACCTATCCCAAGGACAAAAGCTCACAGTGAAAGAGTATAACTGGTTCCTATTTCTTTCAACAATTTGTATGTGTCCTGCTCATCAACCCTTGCTGCTTCCTGAAGCTTGTGCAAGTATTTGTCTGTTTCATTTTTGTTTCATTTTACAAAAGTGATAGCTTTTCTCTGCTTTGATCTGATTGATCTCCTAGGTTCAAACAACCTGAAAAAGTCTAAGAAACAACATTCAGACCAAATTTATCCCATATTTGGAGTAAAAAATATTTCATTTAAGACCACACAAACCACCGTGTTTCTACTGAAATTTTAACTTAAGGGTTTTATTTGTCTTTTAGTTGGATTTTATTACCAGTATCTACATATAAAATTAAGAAAAAATTCCCATTTGGGTTTATCAGCATATATCAAGTTTACAGATTTAGGAAGAATTAAGGCAGGGCTGGCCTGAGTGGGAGGAGACTAGTGTTCTAGTCCCTTGCTTACCATTGATTCATTATGCTCATACGAGCTTCAGTTTATTAATCTGTTCTATGACATAGTCAGACTGACTGATCTTTGAGGTTCTCCCTGCCAACTCTAAGATTGCAAGGTTATATACTTAAAATTATTGATTTCTGATGCCCAAATCTCCCAACCTGTCTTCTTCTAGAAAGCTCATTGAGATTTTTGTCTAATAGGATAATGTAATCTATATTCTTGTAAATAAACAATGGGAGCGATGTTAGAGCTGTATTTGACGGAGACCACTATGTGTTTATCAAGACTCATTTCCTTTATCTCCTGGTACATAGCAAGTACCAGCAGATGACTGAGTTCTGGCATCTGGAATGTGGATAGAATGTGCATACTTGCAAGTCTAGCATACCCATGTCTTTCTCTTTCCCTTACCTCTGTGTTAGGAGATTAGACTTCCTGCTCCCAGGTGACAATGGAGATACAAGATAGGAGAAATTCTCTGCATGGAAGGTTGCTTATTGAGCACACGACTGGATTACAGATGAGGGAGAAATACATTTTTATGAATCCACTAAGATTATCCCTTACCTCAGGAGGTACTAGAACAGAATGTTGTCATGCAAAAAGTCAAAATATGAATTATTGGCTTGGTAGTCAGGTGGCTAGAAACAAAAAAAACATATAGCTACCTAAGAAGGCAAAGAGCTCTGTTGTGGCATGCAAAAAAATATTTGATATAAATATTACCTTTGACAAATTGAAAAACATATACATATATGTTTAGAGCCCTGTAGCTCTAGTAGAAGCAAGAGTCACTGTCATTATGTTGACTGCTATTGGCTATTTTGAGAAAATTATCGTAATAAAGAGATAATGATAGGTTTGGGCAGCTCTTAATAGAGAATCAAGGGAATGGAGAAATTCTAGATTTCATCGGTCTTACAGGTTAGAGAGGTCAACTCTTTCTGGACTCTGAACAGTAAGATTTAGGACTAAAACAATTGAAAATGATTTCACTCATAAGTGGACCCTGGCCATTTACCATGATACTGTAAGAAAGGAATTGGCAGTAGTTGGAAACTGCCAGGGGAGAGGTGGGCACATAACATTAATAAGGGTACCTGATCTCAAACCAGGCAAAGGTAGACCCAAATTTTACCTGTATGATGATCACTTGTGTACCTAATCCTGAATTGTAACCTGCATCTTTAAAATAAAATAAATTTTAAAAAATTAAAAAAATAAATTAAATTTTAAAAAAGATAAAGATAAGTAAATCTTCTCTGTTAAACGCAGTAACAGATTAACTGTGTTACCATCCTACCAAATTCTGTTGTATCAGATAGCCTCAATGTAGCTACAGTAAGAGAGGAGGAGGGACATGGAGTAAAGAAGCTAAGAAGTAGGACAGATTTGAGAACTATGTCCGACAAATAATTTTGGGTGTGGTTATTGATACTTCCAGTCAGAAATGGCATTTGTTCTGAACAATTTTGGAGGGAACCTGTTGCCTAAGGAAGTATGAAACTTCTGTTTGCAATTATTTAGAGACCATAAAGCAACCTTGGCAGGGGCTGGACTTTAAAAAAGCTATACTGCCTCAAATGCCTGTTGCAGATGTAGCCTTGAAGGTTAATGAACAAGGAAGAAGCTCTCAGAAGGTAGCATCTGTGGCATGGAAAGTAAAGGACAAATGATCCCTTTCAGAGAGCAGAGTCAGTGTGTAAGCAGGTACTTCCCAGCTCCCAGGGGTGGGGAACTTCACAGTGGCTGCCCATCAGGACTGCATTTTTTCCGATGGATCAGTGGCTGCTATGTGCCTTACAGTCTTTCTTGTTTTGCGTGGAAGACTTCATTATAATTATCCTGCCCCTGCTTCACCATTGTATATTGGATGTTTGTGAAAGGGTGAGTAGATTTCTTGGAATTAGGTTCTTAAATCATTGATTGGTTCATATCCCAGCTGCCGGCTACCTGGAGCCATCTTTGGACCTGATAGAAAGACTACCTCAAAGGGGGAGAGTCTTCTTCCAAACTGGGCACAGTGACTTCATGTGATTTTGGAAGTGCCTCTTAGCGGCGGGGAGAGGAGTTTGGTGTGCGTGCTCTATAGATAAGAGGAAAGACAAAATAGATATCTGGTGACCAGAGGGGTGGACCTTGAAAGGATTGCTATGTGTTAACACTCTCATTACTTCTATCTCTTGTCAAATATGGAGGCTACTTTTTCTACTTTTGCTTTGAGTGCTCATGTGACTGAAGTCAGGCCAAGTTATGTCTGCCTTTTTCAGGCCTTGTCCACAAAGACCTGGTGTATGCGTGTGCACATGCACGCATGAATGCACACACACACACACACACACACACACACACAGAGAGAGAGAGAGAGAGAGAGAGAGAGAGAGAGAGAGAGAGAGAGAGAGAGTTGATCTATGTTGTCTCTTTCCTTGTCAGTGTGAAAGAAGGAAAGCAATCTGAGATTCTAGGGTGGTGCCTGGCAAACTAAAGCCTATGGGACAGATCCGATCTACCACCTGCCTTTATAAATAAACATGCCCTGGAATATAGTCTTGCTTATTAGTTTAGGTATTGTTTATGACTGCCTTCAAACTACACCAGCAGATTTGAGTAGTTGCAACAGAAACTGGCCCATGAAGCCTAAAATACTGCTAGCTCTCCTTTACAGAAAACCTTTGGTGATGTGGAAGGAAGGATCCTGGATTGCTGTATCTCTTTATGAAAGACCACCCACTGCATACTCTGCTAGATTTACTAGAGTAAATTATTTTGTGCTAAGATTAAAAATGTTGGGGATTTATCTCTATGGCTGCCAGAATTAGTATAACTGATCAGCTGTGATTGAGATTTAGAGTGGAAGTATAACAGTGAAACAGAAAATGAATTAGCATAACTAACTCCGTTTTTGTTTAAGGGGCCTTTACCCATTTATGCATAGAGGCTAGGATAATTTTAGAACACTGAGATAAAGCACAAAAACAGCATTCATGTCGTTTTTGAAATTGACTCTGGGATTAAAGGGGAATTGAGGAGGTATGTAAATAACTTGCTATGTTTTCTTAAAGATGTGTAGACATTAGAAGGTTTGGCTATAATCACATGAGAGACCATAACACAGGACACAGAAGGTTCACAAACCTCTCCCTGACTCTTTCTGGCACCCAGATGACTGCCTCCTTTTTACCCCTTACCCAAATATAAAAGACAAGTCAAAGCTCACATAATTCTAAGATGGTTCTTTAAGACATTAGTCCACAGTCTCTTTGGTTTGCTGGCTCTCCAAAATAAATTCACTTTTGTTGTTTCAACTGTTATCTCTCAACTTATTGGCTGTCACATAGTAAGGCAAACGAGTTTGGACTTGGTTGCAGAAGGACCTGCCCTGTCTTGTGACCAAGGTCTCAGTATGAGATTCATGTGTCTAAAACAGTAAAAATGAAGCAAACTTTTCAAATGGAAGTTCTGCTCTAGTAAGAAGGAGAGATTGATACATTCTTCCAATAAAATTCTGCTTAGATCTGTTTTTAAGGATTAAAATATTATGGAGGCATAATATTCCATCATGTATATGTACCACACTTAAAAAAAAATCTAGTCCACAACTTCTGCTTTCTTTTGTGTTTTGTTCACCTGAAAATATGTGAGACAAGTCTCCTGTAGACAGCATATTCCTGCATCATTTTTTTTTACCCAGTTTGTCATTCTGTGTCTTTTCAATGGTGCATTTAGTCCATTCATGTTTTTTAGGATGGAGAATTGTCTTATGGTTTACATTGAGCTCATTCATGTTCACAAGAAAATTGATACATGAAACATGTACTCTAGCTGTCCTTTACATAGCACTTAGTCCCAGATCCTCAGGTTAAGTGTATGAACTCTATTTTGCCATTAAGTGCCACCCCTCTGCCCCACCACAGGGCATCTGTATATCCAATAGCTATTAATTGAGCTAATCTTGCTTCTGAAAAATAGATATTTTAAAAAAATGGATATTTAAAGAAAATGTCTGAAAATGTAACCATGATTCTTCAATCAACTCTATATTAATTGTTTACTTTTAATTTTTTTATTTTAAGGATGTGGGATACAACTCAGGATAAGGTATACAACAAATGGTCATTGCACAGGTAAAGATAGGGCCTCACTTTGGTCCCCACCTCACCTGGTTTGTGATCAGTTACCCTTATTGATGAAATGCACCCACTTCTCCCTCCCCTGGCAGTTTTCTATTACTGTCAATCATTTTTTTCAGTATTATGATAATTGTAAAGGGTTTGTTTATGAGTAAGAACATGTGGTACTCAGTTCTTTGTCTCTGTGATAGATCACTGAGTATTATAGACTCTAAATTCATCCAAGTTGCTGCAAAGTTCATAATTTTGTCCTTATTTATGGGGCATAATATTCCATCATGTATATGTACCACATTTAAAAAAAAATCTAATCCACAGTTTCTGCTTTCTTTTATGTTTTGTTCACCTGAAAATCTGGTGAGATGAGTGTCCTGTAGATAGCATATTGTTGCATTATTTTTTAAAACCCAGTTTGTCATTCTATGTCTTTTCAGTGGTGCATTTAGTCCATTCACATTCTGGCTAATTATTGAGATGTGAGAGTTTATTCCTGTCATGAGGTTCTTACAGAGTTTGTTGTTGTTCATTTGTTTATTTGTTTGTTGGTTTTCATTTGATTTTTGGGTTGATATATGTGTGTGTTTTAAATCTTTTTCCTGCATTCTTGGAAAGAGCATGATTCTTCTTTTTTTTTCTTTCTTCTGTGCTAATACATTCTTAAGTGTTTCTTACAGAGCTTGTCTGGAAGTGGCATTAACTCTTAGAGATTGAATGTCTGGGAAGAATTTTAATTCTCCATCGTTGATGAACTTTAGCTTAGCTGGATAGGAAATTCTTGGTTGGAATTGTTTATCTTTGAGAACTTTGAAGATTGGACTCCTGTCTCTTCTAGCCTGTAGTGTTTCTGTAGGTAAGTCTGCTGCTATTCTAATTGGTTTTCCTGGGTAGGTAGTCTAACTTTTCTCTGTTGCTGCCTCTAGGATTTTTTCCTTTATACTTACTTTCTGTAAGTGAATTACTATGTGTCTAGGAGTTGGTCTTCTCATCTGATGTCTTGCAGGGTTTTTCTGACTCTCTTGTGTTTGAATGTTCATATCTCTGATCAGATGAGGGAAGTTTTCTTGAATAATTTCATAGAATGTTTGTTCCAGGGTGGTCTCTGTCTCTCTATCTGCTTCAGGAATGCCAATTTAGTGGAGGTCCAGCATCTTAATATAATCACATATCTCTTGGAGGCTTTGTTCTGTCTTTTAAAGCTTATTTTCTATGTTTTTAACAGTTTGCATTAGTTCCATATCCTCAAGTTCTGAGATTCTTTCTTCTGCTTGATTAATTGTGCTTTCCATGCTTGTCTGCTTGCTATTTATTTCTTTTACTGTATTCTTTCATGCCATCATCTCAGTTATCAACTCCATTCTTTCCTCTTGTCTCTCCCCATTTTTAGTCATTCTCTCTATTAATATCTTGATAGCTGGGTTTGTGGTTTGAGACCAGTCATTCTGGGGGCTCTTCATTGTTTGCATTCCAAAGTCTGTATTCTCAGGTGCTGTCTTCCCAGGAGTCTGAATGGGTCCTGTGTGCTTACTTTGGTTTGTCTTCATTTGTGACAGTTTTCCTACCCCTTTTTCCCCTTCTTTAATTCCATTGCTCAGTTATAGAGGGGATAGCTTTCACGTCTGTTTGCTCAATCCCCTGTTCTTATGTAGATCCTCTGGATGTGTTCAGTTTTGAAGCCAGAGTGGTGAAGGGGGCTGTGCTTTTTGCAGTTTTGAGATTTCATTAAGATATGGTGGGGAGAGTTATGGTTCAGAAGCTATCTGCAGATCACAGTATCCGCTGACTGTTGTATGGGCTCCCTGGAACCCACTTCCCTCCACCTTACAAACTGTTCAAGTGAGGGAGGCATGTGTATGCCCCTTGAAAGCAGAAGGAGACAAGGAAAAGGAAGAGAATAGAAAGAGGAAGAGGGGAGATGAAAGATGAAGGGAGAGAAGAATGAAAATATGCAGACACACCTACCCACCTTGTCTGCTACTGCTGCTGCTGCCAAGTCTCCCATTCGGATCAGACCTGTCCATGCCTGGTCCAGCATGGGGGTGGGGCATCTGTCTCTCCATGTGCACTCCTGAAGTTTCCTCTCTGGGTGATGGTGGATCCAAAGGGATGTGGAAATTGCCTCCGGGTCTCAGGTTGGAGGCTGATCAGAGTTTAGTAGACCAACACAGGTCTCTGCCCAGTCTTGGGACAGAGAAAATGGCAGCAGTTGTCATCTCCTTGCTGGTAATGGGGTTCAGCTCCAGATTTCCTCTGCACACCTTCTCCACAGTTCCTGCTGCCGGTGCCTGGCATGCTGCCACAGATGGTGGCATGGGCCACATGCCAGGTGCCAGGGAGCAGTTGATCTCTGCCGCTTCCTCCTGAGAAACCCCTGAGAATGGCAGATGATCCTGCTGACTGTGGGCTCTGATTGCAGAGCAGTGGTGTGTTGCAGCCACCTTTGGAGGTAAGCCCCAAGTGCTTCGGTCTGAGTCGCCCCTCTGACGGACTTTGGCTCACCCTCTTGAATGCCTCCATGTACACAAACTGTCTTTATGGACCCTTGCCCTTGCAAGGAGTCTCACACCCCCAGCAGTTCTGTTGCCATCTTACCAGTATTCCCTCTATATTAATTGTTAGCTTTGGAAAACAATCCCACAGAAGTCAAATATCTAAAGTCTATTTTTAGAAAGATTTACAACTTAGAAAAAGCACCTTGTGGACTGTCATCTCTCTAATAAACCCAGAAGCTATTAGATCATTCAATATAATCAACTGAGGCTTGCTGGGAAACACGTTAATTAATATAAGGGAAGAGCCTTGGACTGTGAACCCAAGGAGTAGACTTCAGGCTATCACCAATTAGCAATGTAACCTTGGACAGGTCATAAGCTCCTCTTAGCCTCACTTTCTTATTGATAATATTCTCCATGTGTTGAGTGGAATCACTTGAATAAAGTATCTTCTTCATTACTATTGTTCCTAAGTTCTCAAGCCTTAATTAAAAGTGAAATTCTCTGAGAATCTTCCTAAAACTACTTTGTAAATTTAACAGTTGTTCCTTTAAACATACTTTTCTTGCTATATCTGAATATAAAAGGTGCCTGACTTCCATTTGGTTTGTCATGTTCCTTAGCAGCTAAATAGAAAACTTGGGAATCTAACCAATTTTATGTTTCTCTTTCTTCACCTTGTTTCCCGGTATAATCAGGAAAGTTTTCAGGACTTTCTCCCTTTAGTTGATAAACACTATTTCCTAAGGCATGCTTGGGCTTATTCCAAATCTATATAGCAAGTGTTGGTTATTGTTTACCAGGCCTGAACTGGAAACAATAAATTGGTGTTATATAAGTGAGCCAAGGATGGCTTCTGTGTATTGACCCCTAAGTTGTTTATTCCTTCACCAATGGCGGAGATGTTAGCACAAAAGTGTGCTGTCACCAAATTGAAAATTTTATGTTTCCAGTTATTTAAAAAATACCACACACCACACAGGTCAGGCATGGTGGCTCATGCCTGCAATCCCCACACTTTGGGTGGCAGAGACAAGAGGTTTACCTGAGCCCAGAGACCTGAGAACAACTTGGGAAATTTGACGAGACCTTGTTTCTACAACAAATTAAAAAAAATAGCTGGACGTGGTGGTGCACTCCTGTGGTTCCAATAATTTGGAAGACTGAGGTGAAAGGATTGCTAGCAGGTGGAGGCTGCTGTGGCCATCAGCACACCACTACACTCAAGCCTGGATGACAGAGAAAGATTCCACATCAAAAAATAAAAAAAAGCACACAAAACAAGTGTGTGTGTGTGTCTATATATATTTGTATTTATTTGTTTTACTGGAAGTTTTTATTTTTTTTTATTCTAAAGATGTGGGGTCCAATTGTTAATTTGCAGGTACCCTTGTTGATGAGGTATACCCCTCCCTCCCCTAGCAGTTTCCCTCAACTGCCAGTCCCACCCCTCCTCCCCTGACAGTTTCCCACTCCTGCCTATCGCTTTCTTATAGTATGACAATTGTTCAAGGTCTGCTTATGAATGAGAACATGTGGAACTCTATTCTTTGTTTCTGTTATAGATTAATGAGTATGATCGACTCTAAATTCATTCAAGCTGCTGCAAAGTCCATGGGCTTGTCCTTCTTTATGGCTGTGTAATATTCTATTGTGTATATGTATCACATTTTTTTTGTCCAGTCCAGCTTTGATGGGCAACATGGTTGGTTCCATGTTTTTGCTATTGTGAATAGAGCTGAAGCAAACATACGTGTAGAATGATTTGAGTTCCTCTGGGTATATTCCCAATAGGGTAATTGCTGGGTCATATGAAAGGTCAATTTATAGTTCTTTCACAAATTGCCACACTGTCTTCCAAAGAGGATGAACTAGTTTATATTCCCACCAGCAGTGTAGAAGCATTCCTTTTTCTCTGCATACTTGCTAGCATCTGTTGTTTGTTTTATTAAAGATGGTCATTCTTACTGGGGTTAGCTGGTATCTCAGTGTAGTTTTGTTTTGCATTTCTCTGATGATGAGTGAGGCTGAGCACTTTTTCATGTGTCTGTTGGCTGCCCATATATCTTCTTTTGAGAAGTGTCTATTCGTGTCTTTCTCCCACTTTTTAATGGGGCTGTTTGTTTTTTTCCTTTCGGCACATTTGAGTTCCTTGCAGATTCTAGATGTCAGGCCTTTGCCAGATATGCAGTTGCCAAATACTTTTTCCCATTCCGTGGGCTGTCTCCCTGCTTTCTTGATGGTTTCTTTTGCTTTGCAGAAGCTTTTCAGTTTGATGAGGTCCCACTTGTCTATCTTATTTCTTAAGGTAGGGGCATTTAGGACTCTGAATAGGAATTGGTTCCAATTTCCAGTTCCAATTTCCATAAGGGTATCTTCTGTGTTTCCTAAGATTCTAATAGTTTGAGGTTTTACACTTAGGTCTTTGATCCATTTAGAATTAACTTTTGTGTATGGTGATAGGTAGGAATCTTGTTTCAATATTCTGCATGTGATCAGCCAGTTTTCTCAGGACCATTGACTGAATAGGTTCTCCTCTCTCCAGTGGTTTTGTTGGAAGCTTTGTCAAAGATGTGTTGGTTGAAAAAGTGAGGCTCTGCTTCCTAGAATCTCTATCCCGTTCCATCAGTCTATATGTCTGCTCTTGTAGAATACCAGGCTGTTTTGATTACTGTAGACTTATAGTACAGTTTGAAGTCTGTAAGTGTGATACCTTCTGCTTGGTTTCTTTTGCTAAGGATTGTTTTGGCTATTCATGGTCATTTATGTTTCCATATGAATTTCTGTATTGTCATTTCCAGGTCTGAGAAGAATGATGTTGGTAACTTAATGAGTATTGCGTTGAAACTGTAGATTGCCTTTGGTAGGCTGAACATCTTAACAATTGATTCTTCCTATGCATGAGCATGGAATATTTTTCCATTTGTTTGTGTCTTCTTGGATTTCTTTGAGCAGTGTTTTGCAGTTCTCATTGTAAAGGTCTTCTACTCTCTGGTTAGGAATATGCTGAGGTACTTCAACTTTTTTTGGCTATTGTGAATGGGACTGTGCTTTTAATTTGGGTCTCTGCCTGCTTGTTGTTGGTGTATAGGAATGCAACTGTGTTGTGCACATTTATTTCTTACCCTGAGACCTTGCAAAAGTCCTTTATCAGTGCAAGCAGTTTTTGGACAGATTCTCTTGGATTTTCAAGGTGTAGAATCATATCATCAGTAAAGAGGGATAACTTGATTTCCTCTTTCCCTATTTGAATAATCCTGATTTCCTTTTCCTGTCTAATTGCCCTAGCTAGGACTTCCAACACAATGTTGAATAAGAGGGGTGAGAGTGGTCAGCTTTGTCTTGTTCCAGTTTTCAGGGGAAATGTTTCCAGTTTCTGTCCATTTAGTAATATATTAGCTATGTGTTTTTCATAAATGGCTCTTACTATTTTGAGGTATGTTCCTTCTCTACCTAGGTGTTTGAGGGTTTTTATCAGGAAGGGATGCTGGATTTTATCAAAAGTTTTTTCTGCATCCAATGAGATAATCATGTGGTTCTTGTTTTTACTTCTGTTGATGTATTTAATTACATTTATGGTCTTGCAAATGTTGAACCAGCCCGGCATCCTAGGGATGGAGCCTACTTGGTCATGGTGGATGATTTTTGAGATGTGTTTTTGTATCTAATTTGCTAGGATCTTATTTAGGATTTTTGCATCTATGTTTATAAGGGTTATTGGCCTGTAGTTCTCATTTTTGGTGAATCTTTACCCGGTTTGGGTATTAGTGTGATGTTAGCTTCGTAAAAGGATTTGGGAAGAATTCCATCTTTCTCAATTGCCTTGAATACTTTCAGTAGGATTGGTATCAGCTCCTCCTTGTATGTTTTGTAGAATTCTGCTGGAAAGCAGGTAGTTTTTGTATGTTAGAGTCAATTTCCTGGGTTGTTATTGGTCTATTTAGTGTCTCAATATCTTCTTGTTTCAACCTGGGGAGGTTGTGTGATTTCAGAAAGTCCTCCATTTCATTTAGATTATCAAGTTTGTTTCCATATAGGTGTACATTGTAATCTCTGATAATCTTTCATATTTCTTCAGGGTCAGTTGTGATTTGACCTTTTGTATTTCTGATTGTGTTTATTTGAGCTTTTTCTCTCTTTTGCCTGGTCATTCTGACTGGGGGGGGCATTCATCTATCTTGTTAATTCTTTCAAAGAACAAGCTTTTAGTTTTGTTGATGTCTTCTAGAATATTTTTGTCTTCTATGTCCCGTATTTGGGCTCTTAGTTTGGTGATTTGGATTCTTCTGCTAAAGTTGGGGTTTTGGTGGTCTTCTGTTTCCAGTCCTTAGGTCATTTGTTAGGCTCTCCACTTCAAACAAGTATATTTTCAGCCACTTAGAGATTGCCTTCTTGCATACCCTCAAAACGTCACCCTATAGCTGTTACCTATTATAACATAGACCTGACATTTAAAGCCTCAAGCGGCAAGTTCTCTAACCCAGCAAATCTGGGTCATGCTGCTGAACAACATTACCTAGACACCTGAGCCTCTTCTCTGATTTGCCTGTCCTCTGGGAATTCTCAAGTTCTTCTCCTCTTTTGACTAGGATCCCTACACTATAGGTTTTGGAAAGATCCCTGCTGTGAGGGACATCCCCTCTTAGGCAACCCTTTCCAAGTTTCACCCAATAAAACTTATAGTTACTGCCTCTAGTGTTTATGTTTTTTTTTCCTCGCTCAACCCCTAATTCCTTTGTATGGGCTGAATGTGTCCCCTAAAAATGTATTAGCTGAAACCCTAATCCCCAGTGTAATAATATTGGAGGTGGGACCTTTGGGAGGTAATTAGGGCTACATTAGTTCATGAGGGTGGGGCCACCATGGTGGGATTAATACCTTCATTACAAAAAAAAGAAGAGACACCATATTGCTCTCTGTGTGCACTTACCAAAGAAAAACTATATGAGGAAATAACCTGAAACAGTGCCTTTACCAACAACCTGACCATGTTGACACCATATATTGGACTTTCAATCTCCAGAATCAAGAGTAATACTTGCTGTTTAAGCCACTTGGTCTACCACAAATTGTTATGGTAGTACAAACTAAGATGCTCTTGAACCCACAAGAATTGGGTTTATTAATTTTTACTCTGCTGGGAAATGGCATCCCTTTGGAATGATCAACACTCCCCTGGATTTTTATGCTCCTAGTCTCAGCTTTCCCTGACTAACTTGTTTGAGGATATCACTATAATTACTCTTTGCATATCTTTCTGTTTCTTCCCCCTTGATAATAATAAACATGTTTATTTTGTCTCTGCCTCACTAGAATGTAAGCATGAAGGAGGGGAATATATCTGTCTTTTCCACAGCTATCGCTCCAGTGCTTAACATAGCCCTGCCACCAAGATACATCAGATAAATATTTGTTGAGTGTATTCATTAATTAGTGGTTACTTCTATTGAAACCTGTGCAAGTTTTCCCCCACATTTCATGATGGATATCTACATTTAGCTAATACTTACATGTATGTCAACTTATAACCCACACTTTATAATCCAATCCAATAAGCAATTATCACAAGAATTTGTTAACCATAGATTTAACTGATCCTCTTGGGAAGTCTGTATTAGATGTTAAAATATACATACACAAATAAATAGAAGCACACTGTATTTGTAATACACTATTAGCAACAACTAATAAAGTACCCCCACTAAAGGTGGCTTAAACAATTGGTGTTTGTCTTTCTCCCATAACAAGGAGCTAAGAGGTAGACTAGTCCATGCTGGTTCAGTGCTCAACGTGTCAAGACATTGGGAGAAAACTTTGCCTTGTCATCACAAAATTGTGGCATGAACTCCAAACCTCATGTTTTCAAATGGTAGCCTCTTAAGTGGAAAGGGAGAGGAAGAACAGAGGATTTTAATAGATGAAGATCCTTTCAAGGGGGCTCCAGAAAATCTTCCCTCACATCTTAATTGCTAGCACGTGGCCACATGTCCATCTTTAGAACATTCACTGGTAAGATGAGATTTCTGCCATGCTTACTCTGAATTATTCCCTGTAATAGGATAACCAGCCTCTTGGAGGTTAAAGGATATTTGCCAAATCCTGAATTAAATTGGAATTTTCTAGTCAGGATGAAGGAAGGATACCTTTGGGTGGGCAATCGATAACATCTGCTGCATATAATACATTGTCTTCAGTCTCTCAATTTTTACTTCTCCCCATTTTTGCCTCTGTTTCTTTTGGGGAGATTAATAATAAAAATGTCTTAAGAAATTATAAAAATATCTATCAATAAGTCCATCAATCAATTTTTGAATATTTACTAATCATTTACTTGATAGGCACAATGTTATGATTGATTCTGCTTCCTACTATAATAAAGGAAATTTATAAAAACACAAAATAAGTTATGGAGAGTTAATTATAAAGATTCTGTCTCCTTATTCTAGTTGAGAACAACTTTCTGTCTTTCCTAAGACTGTAATTAGCATGCACTCAATTGTTCAAATCATTCACTAACTTGGCATGCAAGATGTTTCTGGCAGAGAATACCTGACAGACTATTTTCACTGTGTCATGTTTATGATTCAAGATTTATAAAAAAAGGCTGAGAGATCCACATGAGACAGCTTGTCTTTCTTCTGAGACTTCTCCAGAATAGCTGCACATGAGAGTGGCAACAAACGACTGCGGAGCGCTTGGAGCTGGGACAAACCACATGGCTGTGACCTAAACAAGCATAAAACCAGGTGACCTGAGACTTTTGGGGGCAAAGTTACTCAACGGCTTAATTTGTGTGTGGGTCATCAAGACTAAGGCCATCGATAGCACCACTTTGTACTGCCCATGGCTTGCATGAATCATTGCTTGGTGATATCTGGCTGCCTTTATCAATTGTGATGCTGTTTTCAGGGGCCATTAGTCCTGACTGTTTTCCTTTTGCGGCACTGAATCTTTAAGGAGTTTGGAATAGAATCTCCTCTCCTTGGTTTGCCAGGTTAAAAAAGTCTAGTTGCTCCTACTGAAAGTGTTATCAATTAACTAGCAACACAGGCTTCACTTGGTAACTTGCTAGAAATGTAAAACCTCAGGTCCCATCCCAGGCCAAGTGAATTAGAATCTGCATTTCAATAATATTCCCAGGTGACTATCACTCACATTCAAGTTTGAGAAGCATCGGTCCAGTAGACTTTCTCCATGGTGACTGTCATTCTTGTCATCATCATCATTGTTAAATATACAAAGTGAACCAGCTTGGACTAGTCCACCTCTTAGTTCCTTGTTATGGGAGAAAGACAAACATCAATTATTTAAACCACCTTTAGTGGGGATATTTAATTAGCTGTAGCTAATAGTGTATTACTAATACAGTGTGCTTCTACTTATTTGTATATGTATATTTTAAAATCTAATACAGACTTCCCAAAAGGAACAACTAAATCCTTGGTTAACAAGTTTTTGTGATATTTGCTTATTGGATGGTTAAATGTCACAGCATGGTTAGATAAAAACAGACAAGCACAACTCAAACATGGATGCTCCTTCTAATTACCTTTCATCTCTCTCAGCTGGCTCTGTGTGAGCGAATCCTTCTGCGAGCTTGGAGGAAGTGTCCTTTAAAAGAAGGGCAGCATGAGTAGGGCTTCAAAGGTATCAGATACACTCAGGAACTTGGTTTGACAAAGCACAGATTTCTGGGCTAACCCTAAATCTCCTGCATCAGCATCTCCTCTTTGGTGCCTTGGTATTATATAATGGATTCTTATACAGCCATCCTGACACCCGCTCTCATAACAGCATTTGGCCCCACTTCTTCCATATGGTGGTGGAATTTTTCCTTCTGTACCTGTAGCTCATTGACCTCAGCTTAGACATGTATCCTATTAAGGGAATCGTTATGAATATAATATTAACTTGGAGGCTCACTTGGCCTGCTGAACTCTAGCTTTCTTGGTAGTTCTAATATTTTTCTTTTTTCTCTTTTGTGAAATGGTGGAAATAACTCCAGACCAGGTTCTTGTCCCAGTTGTGTCATGGTTTAAATTCATTTAGGGCAAGAAGTATAACCATTTCACAGTTAGACCTAACAATCAAAAATGTGCTGGTGATTGTGGGCAACCTGCTAAATCTGGTTTCCTCAGCTGTAGAATAAGTGTTGAATTGGAGCTCCTTTTTCTAAAATCCGTTATGAGATTCTAGGAAGACCTATATCTATCTTCTCATCTCTAAACCCCCCAAATAATTGGTGTCTAAGTTGAGCACTAGCCGTATGAAAAACCACATCTTACAAGTGGACATAGACCTTTATCGCCTCTGAGGAGACTTATATGCATTAATATTTATTTGGCAAGGATGACATTTAGAATGCATTTTGATGAATGTTTCTGAAAATATGCACATTCTTTATACCAGCCCAAGTCCTGTAGCTTACATTTATTTCAGATGTTGAAAGGTGAGACACCTAATTTTTCAGTCTTGTCATTGAGAAATAGTCCTCTTTTAAGGGATTTTAGCAGAACCATTGTTTATTTAGAAATTCCAAGTTATTTCTTCAGCATTCGGGAAGCATCACTGATCATCAGATGGCTGTATTTAGGAGTTGAAAGGGTATTACTGCAGTTGTACATATTTTTAGAATTAAGAGGCCTCCTGTGAGGTGAGCACGTATCTTTTCAAGGAGAAACTTAAATCAAGAAAGTTCAAAGTCATAGTCATATGGACTGCACAGCTTGGCTCATAGAAAGAAATGCCAAGTGCATCCTGGGCTCAGTCAATTCTTCTGCCTCAGCCTCCAAGTAGTTAAAAAACAAAAAGCAAAAAAAGCAAAAAAGAAATGCCAAATGTAACCCAGACAGCTTTTGACTAACATTCAGTATAAAATGCAAATTAAGCAGGAAGTCACAGCAGAACGAGAAGAAAGGCCACGGGTGGGCATCTGGTGCTAATGGAGAATGGGCTGGACAATCTGTGCTGACACTGTTCACCCTCATGCATCTTAGTCTTACTGTTCACTGCATTCTCTTCTTATTCCTTGAATCTCACATATTTTTCTGTTTGGACTCAGGAGTGTTATATTCCACAGAGGAGCCAAAAAATGCTGGTGCCTCAGCAAGAGGTCAAGATGAGCAGACATGAATTCTCTCTCACAATAGAATATTCATGGAGCAAATATCTCTAAGGCTTACCACTGAGCTGTGTTTTTTTAGAGTTCAGGAATAAATTTTTCAATACTAAATTTTTCAAAACTAAAAAAAATTAGCAAAATTCTTTTTGTTTTTTAAATATTCTTTTTTTTTTCCCTGATGGAACCACAATTTGTACAGCCAAGCTGCTCTGGATGAATCAGAGATTTCCTTTATTATCATCCTCTCACTTCCTTTTCAAATCCTTATCAATTGTGTAGCTACGGCTGAACAAATACAGCTTATAAAGTCCGGCACTATTATATTATCTTTATAAAATTTCCTTTTCTTATTTGAAGTCTGAAGTCTCACTGATATCTTCCATCAGTTTTGGATACTTTTTACATTTTAGTTATTAGCATTTTTTGGACTCATATCCTAGTGAAAGCACATTCTCATTTCTCAAAACTTAGGTCAAGTTTCTTTTCTTGCAGACATACTTAGCTGATCCAAAAACTGATTTAAATGCTTCCCTCCTTTGTCCCCTACAGTGCATTTTGTGAGTCTTCCTGTGTCTCCGTGTAGCCACTTTGATATGGGGAATTATATGATTAGCAGTCAAGATGTAAGCTCCTGTTTCCAGGGAGAGAAAATAAAGAAAAGTTTATTTCCAGATGAGACTCCGGGCCGAAAGTGCCCTTTCCCATCCAAAAAGGGGTTTATGCACTTTCTGTCAT
This sequence comes from Cephalopachus bancanus, assembly GCA_027257055.1. NCBI lineage: Eukaryota > Metazoa > Chordata > Mammalia > Primates > Tarsiidae > Cephalopachus > Cephalopachus bancanus. The sequence goes on from JAPVLO010000140.1 coordinate 3,749,218, forward strand.
TACCAGGGAAGAAGAGAAGTTACTTTTGGTTGAGACTTATTAACTACTAAATGGGAAGTTATGTCAAAAGAGCTTTAGCATTGCACCAACAGTCCTGGGTTGTCCAGTAGAGAAGACAGCTGTAGGGGGGACGAGGACTAGAAACTTTCAAAGGAGTTGCTTAATGCTAATAATTCGGTACTTGAGGATTACACTTTGGGAAAATGTATTATCCAGGACAGAGATGTGTTGGATTGGAAAGAAGAACTCGGAAGCAGAAACCAGGTATTCCTGTGTAAGGGTGTGGGCAGGAGAGGTATGAGTCCTGTAGAACTATTGCCTCACCACACTGGTTAGGGTTATCTCCCATTTCTTAGAAAGACGGAACTGTAAAAAAGGTCCTAAACTTACTCTATGTTTTTGGGAAGTCATTTCTTGCAAGAGTGTCACAAAGATGAAACGAGAAGAAACTGGGATTTTTTTTTTTGTTTGTTTTGAGTTGGAGTCTCACTCTGTCGCCCAGACTGGAGTGCAGTGGCTGCTTCCGGCCACCGCAGCCTCCACCTGCCGGGCTCCGGCGATCCTTCCGCCTCAGCCTTCCAAGTAGCCGGAATTACAGGCATGCGCTACCACGCCCGGCTGATTTTTTGATTTATTGTAGAGATGAGGTCTCGCTGCCCAGGCGGGTCTCGAACCCGCGGGCTCAGGCAATCCACTCACCTCAGCCTCCCAAAGGCGCGGGATGACAGGCTGAGCCACCGAGCCCGGCTTATACTGGGATTTTAAATAGACCAATAACAACCCAGGAAATTGACTCTGTCATAAGAAAACTACCTAGTAAAACAGTCCTGAACCAGATAGCTTTCCAGTGGAATTCTAAAACATACAAGGAGGAGCTAATACCAATCCTACTGAGAGTATTCCAAGCAATTGAGGTAGACAGAACTCTCCCCAGATAATTTTATGAAGCAAACATTACACTGATACCCAAACCAGGTAAAGATCCAGCATAGAAAGAAAACTACGGGCCAATATCCCTGATGAACATAGATGCAAAAATTCTCAACAAGATTCTAGCAAATCAGATTCAACAACACAACTCAAAAATCAACCATCATGAACAAGTAGGCTTCATCCCTGGGATGCAGGGCAGGTTCAACAGCCACAAGATAATAAATGTATTTAAATACATCAACAGATGTAAAAACAAGAACCACATGATTATATTATTAGATGCAGAAAAAACTTTTAAAAAAAATTCAGCATCGCTTCTTGATTAAAATCCTTGAACACCTTGGCATAAGTGAAACATATCTGAAAACAGTAAAAGAGCCATCTATGATAAACCCACAGCCAACATATTGTTAAATGGACAGAAATTGGAAGCATTTCCTCTGAAAACCAGAACAAGACAAGGATGCCCATTCTCACCCCTCCTGTTCCACCTAGTGTTGGAAGTCCTAACTAGAGCAATCAGAAAAGAGAAGGAAATCAGGGGTATCTAAAAAAAGAAAAGGGAAAGTCAAGTTATCCCTCTCTTCTGATGATATGATCCTATACCTTGAAAAACCAAGAGAATCTGTCAAAAACCTCCTTGCACTGATAAAGACCTTTGGTAAAGTCTCAGGGTAAAAAAATAAATGTAAAAATGGCAGATACATTCTTTTTTTAAAATTTCTCTTTATAAATTTTTAATTTTAACGATGTGGGGTACAATCCAGGGTTAGTATACAAATGTTCATTATGCAGGCGCTCTTGTTAATGTGGTGCGCCCTTCCCTCCCCCGGAATATTCCCACTGCTGCCAATCCTGCCTCCTCCCCATATCCTGGCAGTTTATGATAATTGTTCAAGGTCTGTTTACGAGTGACAACATGTGATACTCAGTTGTTTGTTTCTGTGATAGATCACTCAGTATTATAGACTTTAAATCCACCCAAGTTGCTGTGAAGTTCATAATTTTGTCCTTCTTTATGTCTGCGTAATATTTCATAGTGTATATGTACCACATTTTTTTTTTATCCAGTTCTCTTTCAATGGACAGCACAGTTGGTTCCATGTTTTTGCTATTGTGAACAATGCTGCAACAAACATATGAGAGCAAGCATCTTTTTTGTAGAATGATTTGAGTACCTTCAGGTATATTCCCAGTAGAGGAATTGCAGGGCCGTATGGAAGGTTGATTTTTCGATATTTTAGGAATCGCCGAACTGTTTTCCACCGAGGTCATACTAGTTTACACTTCCACCAACAGTGTAGAAGTGTTCCCTTTACCCACATCCTCTCTAGCATCTGTTGTTTTTTGAGTTATTGATGATGGCCATCCTGACTGGAGTTAGGTGGTATCTCAGTGTGGTTTTAATTTGCATTTCTTTGATGACTAGTGAGGCTGAGTATTTTTTCATGTATCAATTGGCTGCTCGTATGTTTTCTTTTTTATAATTTTATTTTATTTTTATTTATTTTTATTATAAAGATGTGGGGTACAATTCAGAGTTGGGTATACAAACATTGATTATGCAAGTACCCTTGTTGATGAGGTATGCCCCCCCAGCAGTTTCCTCAACTGCAATCCCACCTTCCCTCCCCTGACAGTTTCCCACTACTGCCAATCCCTTTCTTTTTTTTTTTTTTATAATATTTTTTATTATGGTTTTGTGGGGTACAGTTAAGGGTTAGGTATGCAATTACGTTTCATTCAGGCACTCTGTTGATAAGAGGTGTTTCCCCGTCCCCAGACAGATATTTGCTACTGTTAATCCCATCTCCCTCCCCCCCATAGTTTCTCAGTACTGTCAGTCATTTTCTTATAGTATTACATTGGATGTTCAAGGTCCATTATATGAGTGAGAATATGTGATACTCGGATCTTTGTTTCTGTGAGAGGTCACTCAGTATTATAGACTCTAGTTCCATCAAAGTTGCTGCGAAATTCATGGTTTTGTTCTTTTTTATGGCTGCATAGTATTCCATCGTATATATGTACCACATTTTTTAATCCGGTCCTCTTTTGATGGGCAGCATGGTTGTTTCCAGGTTCTTGCTATTGTGAACAATGCTGCTATAAACATACGTGTACAGGTATCTTTTTTATAGAGTGATTTGAGTTCTTCAGGGTATATTCCCAGTAGGGGGATTGTGGGGTCATATGGAAGGTCGATTTTTAGAGCTTTTAGGAATCACCACACTGCTTTCCACAGAAGTTGCACTAGTTTACACTCCCACCAGCAGTGTAGAAGTGTTCCCTTTTCACCACACCCTCTCCAGCAGCTGTTATTTTTTGAGTTATTGATAATTGCCACTCTGACTGGAGTCAGGTGGTATCTCAGTGTGGTTTTGATTTGCATCTCCCTGATGACTAGTGAGGTTGAGCATTTCTTCATGTGTTTGTTGGCTGCTCGGATGTCCTCTTTTGTGAAGTGTCTGTTCATATCTTTTGCCCATTTTATAATGGGGTTGTTTGTTTTTTCTTTTCAGCACAGTGAGTTCCTTGTAGATCCAGGATGTTAAGCCTTTGTCAGACCTGGTGTTGGCAAATACTTTTTCCCAGTCTATAGGCTGTCTCCCTGCTCTCTTGATGGTTTCTCTGGCTTTGCAGAAGCTTGTCAGTTTAATAAGGTCCCACTTGTCTATCTTCTCTCTCATGACCTGTGGGTTTTGGGTTTTGTTCAGGAATTGGATGCCAGTTCCAATTTCCATGAGGGTATTTCCTTCCTTTTCTAGGGTTCTTATGGTTTGAGGTTTTACATTTAGGTCTCTGATCCATTTGGAGTTAACCTTTGTGCATGGGGATAGATAGGGATCCTGTTTCAATCTTTTGCTTGTGGTCAGCCAGTTTTCACAGCACCATTTACTGAATAGGTTCTCCTCTCCCCTGTGGTAGGTGGTGGAGGCTTTGTCGAAGATGAGTTGGTTGAGAAATTGAGGTTTTGCTTCTGGAATCTCAATTCTATTCCATTGATCTATATGCCTGTTCCTGTACCAATACCAATCTGTTTTGATGATTGTTGCTTTATAGTAAAGTTTGAAGTCTGGTAATGTGATACCACCTGCTTTGTTTTTTTTGTTGAGAATTGTTCTGGCTATTCTTGGATGTTTGTGTTTCCATATGCATTCCTGTGTTGTCTTTTCTATGTCTGAGAAGAATGTTGCTAGTAATTTGATGGGTATTGCATTGAATTTGTAGATTGCCTTAGGTAAGATGGACATTGTCACAATGTTGATTCTTCCAATCCATGAGCATGGGATATTTTTCCACTTGTTTGTGTCATCTTTGATTTCTTTGAGCAGTGTCTTGTAGTTTTCATTGTAAAGGTCTTTCACCTCTTTGGTTAGGAAGATGCCAAGGTATTTCATTTTTTTATGGCTGTTGTGAAGGGAATTGTGGTTTTTATTTGGGTTTCTGTTTGTTTATTATTGGTGTAGAGAAATGCGATTGTCTTTTGTACATTTACTTTGTATCCTGAGACTTTGCCAAAGGCCTTTATCAGTGTAAGGAGGCTTTTGACAGATTCACTTGGGTTTTCAAGGTACACAGTCATATCATCTGCAAAGAGAGATAACTTGACTTCCTCTTTTCCTATTTGGATACCCCTGGTTGCTCTAGCCAGGGCTTCCAATACTATGTTGAACAGGAGGGGTGAGAGTGGGCATCCTTGTCTAGTTCCAGTTTTTACAGGGGAATTGGTTCCAAGTTTTGTTCATTTAGGAGTATGCTGGCTGTGGGTTTCTCGTAGATGGCTTTTACTATTTTGAGGTATGTTCCCCGTATGCCTAGATGTTCAAGGGTTTTTATCAAGAAGGGGTGCTGGATTTTATCAAAAGCTTTTTCTACATCTAATGATATGATCATGTGGTTTTTGTTTTGACATCTGTTGATGTATTTAATTATATTTACGGTTTTATGAATGTTGAACCAGCCTTGCATCCCAGAAATAAAGCCTACTTGGTCATGATGGATGATTTTTGAGATGTATTGCTGAATCTGGTTTGTTAGGATCTTATTGAGGATTTTAGCATCTATGTTCATCAAAGATATTGGCCTGTAGTTCTCTTTCTTTGTTGAATCTTTACCTGGCTTGGGTATCAATGTGATGTTGGCTTCATAAAATGATTTGGGGAGAGTTCCATCTTTTTCAATCACCTGGAATACCTTAAGTAGGATTGGTATCAGCTCCTTCTTAAATGTCTTGTAGAATTCTGCTGGAAAGCCATCTGGTCCAGGGCTTTTTTTTTGTAAGAAGTTTTCTTATTACATAGTTGATTTCCTTGATTGTTATTGGTCTATTTGGGTCTCAATTTCTTCTTGTTCCAACCTAGGTAGGTTGTGTTATGTCAGAAAGTCCTTCATTTCCTTAAGGTTTTCATGTTTGTTTCCATACAAGTGTACGTAGTAGTCTCTAATGAGCTTTTGTATTTCTTCAGGGTCAGATGTGACTTCATCTTTTGTGTTTCTGATTGTGCTTATTTGATTTTTTTCTCGTTTTTTCTTGGTCAGTCTAGCTAGGGGACCATCGATCTTGTTTATCCTTTCGAAGAACCAGCTTTTTGTTTCATTGATTTTTTTCTATTATCTTTTTGTCTTCTATGTCCTGGATTTGGGCTTTTATTTTGGTGATCTGGATTCTTCTGCTGAAATTAGGGTTTTTGTGGTCTTGCTTTTCCAGCTTTTTTAGGTGGCTTGTTAGGTTGTGAATTTCTGTTCCTTCCATTTTCTTCATATGTGTTTGTAGGGATATAAATTCCCCTCTTACTACAGCTTTCAGGGCATCCCAGAGATTTTGGTAAGATGTTTCTTTATTTTCATTTGTTTCCAGGTATCTTTTGATCTCTGTTCTGATTTCATAATTGACCCAGAAGTTGTTTAGCATCATGCTGTTTAGTGTCCATGTCTTTGTGGGTTTTGGGGGGACTTTGTTGGTATCAATGTTTATTTTTATTCCACTGTGGTCTGAGAAGGTGCATGGTAGAATTTCGGTCCTTTTAAATTTGCTTATGCTTGATTTATGGCCAATTACGTGGTCAATCTTAGAATATGTTCCATGTGGTGATGAGTAGAATGTATATTCTGTGGTCTTTGGATGGAGTGTTCTGTAGGTATCAATTAAGTCCATTTGGTCCAAAGTCACATTGAGGTTCTGGATCTCCTTATTAGTGTGCTGTTCCTCTATACAAAGATATGGTTTACAGAGAGAAGAAAAGAGAAGAAAAGGAAAAGGAAAAAGAAAAAAGGGAACAATACGGTAGGAATAGAATTAAGTCATTAAACTAATAGAATCAATGAAGCACACTCTGAGACATTTCGTTTAAGTCCAATGTCCTTTCAGGTCTGATTTCTTGCTTTCTTTTCAAGCTGGTAAATTAGTTTGCAGTTAGGGTCAGTTGCCCCTGGGCTGCTGTGAAGGACAGTTCAGGTCACCCTCCGTTCACCACTCTGGTCTATGTCTTTATCAAGCTTGTTTCTCCCGTTTCGGTGTTGTTACCTTGAATCGCCAGCAGGTGGTGCTATCTCAGCTGCTCGCCCAGAGGGGGTGGGGCCGGACAGGAACCGGCAGATACTGGAGATGAGTGCCTGCCTCAGGGCACAGGCAGGAGACTCACGGTGGCAGGACCGTCTCGGTCACAGGAGAGGTGGCAGCGATCCCAGCAGATCTTTCCTGAAGGGGCTTCAAGGACTGAAGTCGTGGATCACCTCTGGCCCTGGTGGTGCGATGTGCTACCAGCAGCGGTGGTGGCAGCGTCTGCGCTGCAGTGGCTGTCCAGTCTGCTGCAATGCCCCAGCAGTGGCAATGGCCGAGCTCTGTATGAAGAGCAGGCTGCGATGTTGGGGTCCACAGCCCCCGGGGTGAGAGTCAGAGACCCACTGCAGTTCCTCTTTGCAGAGGGTTTCACTGACCAGGTTGCCCTGTCGCCATCTTGCCGCTTCTCTCCGTATGTTTTCTTTTGAGATGTGTCTATTCATATCTTTTGCCCACTTTGTAATGAGGCTGTTTGTTTTTTCTTTTCAGCATGTCTGAGTTCCTTGTAGATCCAAGATGTTAGGCTTTTGTCATACACAGTTGGCAAATACATTTTTTTCCAGTCTGTGGGCTGTCTCCCTGCTCTCTTGGTGGTTTCTTTGGCTTTGCAGAAACTTGTCAGTTTGATGAGGTCCCACTTGTCTACCTTATCTCTTATGGCATGGACACTTGGGATTTTGATCAGGAATTGGTTGCCAGTTACAATTTCCATGAGTGTCACCTGCATTTTCTAAGGTTCTTATAGTTTGAGGTTTTATGTTTAGGTCTTTAATTCATCTAGAGTTTATTGTTGTGTATGGTGATAGGTAAGGGTCTTGCTTAATCTTCTGCATGTGTTCAACCAGTTATCCCAGCATCATTGACTGAATAGGTTCTCCTCTCCCCACTGGTTGTTGGTGGAGACTTTGTTGAAGATGAGCTGGTTGAGAAATTGAGACTTTGCTTCTGAATTTTCTCCTTTTCCCTTTGTCTATGTGCCTGTTCTTGTACCAATACCAGGCTGTTTTGATTATTGTAGCTTTATAATAAAGTTTAAAGTCTGACAGTGTGGTACCACCTGCTTTGTGTTTTTTTTTTTTTTTTCTCCTGAGGATTGTTTTAGTTATTCGTGGTTGTTTATGTTTCAGTATGAATTCCTGTATTGTCATTCTGAGGTCTGAGAAAAATGTTACTGGTAATTTAATAAGTATTGTGTTAAATCTGTAGATTGCCTTGGGTACGACAGACATCTTAACAATATTGATTCTTCCTATCCATGGGCATGGAATATTTTTTCCTTTGTTTGTGTCATCTTTGATTTCTTTGAGCAGTGCTTTATATTTTTCATTGTAAAGGTCTTTCACATCTCTGGTTAGGAAGATGCCAAGGTATTTGATTTTTTCCCCCTGGCTATTGTGAATGGGATTGTGCTTTTTATTTGGGTTTCTGTTTCTTTGTTGTTGGTGTATAGAAATGCACATTGATTTTATACTCTGAGATTTGGCCAGAGTCCTTTATCAGTACAAGGAGGTTTTTGACAGATTATCTTGGATTTTTCTTCTGTTTTATTTTTTTAAACAGATTTTTTATTTTAAAATTGTGGGGTACAGTTAAGGGTCAGGTATACAAATATGCATCAGTCAGGCACCATTGTTGATAAGGGGTGGCCCCCTTTCCCCAGACATACATTGACTACTGTTAATCCCACCACCCTTGCCCTCCCTGTTCCCCCCATAGTTTCCCACCACTGTCAATCTTTTCTAATAGTATTATGACAGATGTTCAAGGTCCACTTATGAGTGAAAACATATGATACTCATGAGTGTTTCTGTGAGAGATCACTCAGTATTATAGACTCTAGTTCCATCCAGATTTTTCGAGGTATAGAATCATGTCATCTGCAAGGAGGGTAACTTGACTTTCTCTTTTCCTATTTGGATAACCCTGATCTCCTTCTCTTGTCTGATTGCTCTAGCTAGGACTTCCAAAGCTATGTTGAAAAGAAGAGGTGAGAGTGGGCATTCTTGTCTTGTTTTGGTTTTCAGGGGAAATGGTTCCAATTTTGGCTGTGGGTTTCTCATAGATGGCTCTTACTATTTTGAGGTATGTTCCATCTATGCCCAGATGTCCAAGGGTTTTTATCAAGAAGGGGTGCTGGATTTTATCAATAGTTTTTGCCACATCTAATGATATAATCATGTGTTTTTGTTTTTACATCTGTTGGCGTATTTAATCACATTTATGGTCTTGCAAATGTTGAACCAGTCCTGCATCCCAAGGATGAAGCCTACTTGGTTATGGTGGATTATCTTTGAGATGTGTTGTTGAATCTGGTTTGCTAGGGTCTTATTGAGAATCTTAGTATCTATGTTCATCAAGGATATTGGCCTGTAGTTCTCTTTCTTTGTTAGATCTTTACCTGGTTTTGGTATCAATGTGATGTTACCTTCATAAAATGATTTGGGGAGAGTTTCATCTTTTGCAATTGCCTGGAATACTTCAATAGGGTTGGTATCAGTTCCCCCTTGTATGTTTTGTAGAATCTGCTGGAAATCTCTCTAGTCCAGGGATTTTTACTGTAGTCCAGGGATTTTTATGTTTTCTTATGACATGGCCAATTTCCTGGATTGTTATTTTCTATTTGGGGTCTCAATTTTTTCTTGTTTCAACCTGGGGAGGTTGTGTCACATTGGGTTGATGAAGTTCAATTTATCATTTTAAAAATAAGGATATTGTTTTTAAGAGTACATCTAAGAAACTTTTACCTAACTCATGGCTAAAAAACTCTAGAAGTTTCATAGCTTTAGGTTGTATATTTATGTCTATGATGTATTTTGAATTAACTTTTGAATGTAGTATAAAGTGTAAGTTAAAGTTTGTTCTTTTACATCTAGATACATAAGTGTGTTCCACCTCTATTTTTTAAAAACACTATGCTTTCTACACTGGATTTCTTTTGTACATTTGTCTAAAGTCAGTTGTCTTTTTGTGTGTAAGTCTATTTCTGGACTAACTATTGTATTCCATTGGTTTATGCTCTATTTTTTCAACTTTGTTTCTCTGTGCATTATTTTTCTCATCCTTTTCCTATTAACCAATTTGTGTCTTTGTCTATTTCTTATAGGCAACATAAAACTCAGTCTTGATTCTTTTATCCAATATGACAATCTCTGCCTTTTAATTGCTGTGTTTAGATCACTTGTATATAATGTGGTTACTAAATGATTTGTTTTGATTTTATTACCTTGCTATTTGTTCCATCTATTATTTTTTACTTTTTTATTTCTGTCCCCTTTGGAATAATTATTTTTATAATTACAGGTAACCTGCATTGCTGACTTTTTATTAGCTATAACTATGGATTTTTGTTTTATTTTTGTAGAGTTTTTCCCCATAATTGTTATAGGGATAATGATATACATCTTTTACTTATCACAGTCTACTTTCAAATATTATACAACTTCATATATGGCATAATTCAATTATTATTCTTTAGACCTTGGTGCTATTGTGATCATGGATTATGCTTTGATATATACTATTAATCTTATAGAACTTTGTTTATATTTTAGTTCTAACCATTAATTACCTTTAAAGAGATTCAGATAAAAGAAAATAAACTTTAAAAAAAGTCCTCAATTTCCTCTACATTTTCTTTTTTCTTCCTTTTTTTTACATGTATAGAGTATGTATTTTTAAAAAATTAGAAGTAGAGAATTTCCTTGAATTTTAGTTTTGCAATGCTTTTCATCAGTATAATTGCAATTACAAATTGCTCATTTATTCATGCAGTCTTTCATAACAAATATCGGCGCTATCAATGCTATCAATTAAAAAAGAAGACCTGAATAAGAAATTGAGGGACTCATTTCAAAGTACTATTTCCGAGTATAACATGGAACATATTAATCTTGTGTCAAACAAAGACTGGAAAATCATCACATTAATTACTTATGAAAGAACAACTTAAAGAGAGAAGAGGAGTCATTTTCTATCTATCTATCTATCTATCTTTCTAAAGAGGTGGGGTACAATTCAGGGTTAGGTATAAAAATAGTCATTATCCAGGTACCCTTGTTGTTGTGATGTGCCCCTCCCTCCCATGGCAGTTGCCCTCAATTGCCAATCCAGTTCAGTTTTGATGGGCAGCATGGTTGGTTCCATGTTTTTGCTATTATGAATAGAGCTGCAATAAACGTATGTGTTCATATATCTTTTTTTGTAGACTGATTTGAGTTCCTCTGGGTATAGTCCCAATAAGGGGATTGCAGGGTCATATGGAAGGTCAATTTCTAGTTCTCTCAGAAATCGCCACACTGTCTTCCAAAGAGGTTGCACTCATTTGCATTTCCATTTGCAGTGTAGAAGCATTCCTTTTTCTCTGCATTCTCGCCAGCATCTGGTGCTGTCTGTTTCATTAATGATGGCCATTCTTACTGGAGTTAGGTGGTATCTTAATGTGGTTTTGATTTGCATTTCTCTGATAATGAGTGAGGCTGAGCACTTTTTCATGTGCCTGTTGGCTTCGCACATATCATCTTTTGAGAAGTGTCTATTTATGTCTTTTGCCCATTTTTTAATGGGGCTGTTTGTTTTTTTCCTTTTGGCTCATTTGAGTTCCTTGTAGATCCTAGGTGCTAGGCCTTTGTCAGAAATACTGTTGGCAAATATTTTTTCCCATTCTGTGGGCTGTCTCCCTACTCTCTTGATGGTCTCTTTTGCTTTGCAGAAGCTTGTCAGTTTGATGAGGTTCCACTTGTCTATCTTATTTCTTATGGTATAGACATTTAGGGTTTTGATCAAGAATTGGCTGTCAGTTCTAATTTCCATAAGGGTGGCACCTGCATTTTCTAAGATTCTTATAGTTTGAGGTTTTCTGTTTAGGTCTTTGATCCATTTAGAGTTAATTTTTGCATATGGTGATAGATAGGGTTCCTGTTTCAATCTTCTGTATGTGATCAGCCAGTTTTCCCAGCACTGTTTACTGAATAGGTTCTCCTTTCCCCAGTGGTTATTGTTGAAGGCTTTGTCAAAGGTCAGTTGGTTGAGAAATTGAGGCTTTGCTTCCAGACTCTCTATCCTGTTCCATTGGTCCATATGCCTGTTGTTGTACCAATACCAGACTGTCTTGATTACTGTAGTCTTATAGTAAAGTTTGAAGGCTGGAAATGTGGTATCTTCTATTTTGTTTCATTTGCTAAGGATTGTTTTGGCTATTCATGGTTATTTATATTTCTGTATGAATTTCTGTATTGTCATTTCCAGTTCTGAGAAGAATGATGTTGGTAACTTAATGGGTATTGTGCTGAATCTGTAGATTGCCTTTGGTAGAATGGACATTTTAACAATGCTGATTCTTCCTATCCATGAGCTTGAAATATTTTTCCATTTGTTTGTGTCTTCTTGAATTTCTTTGAGTAGTGTTTTGTAGTTCTCATTGTAAAGACCTTTCACTTCTCTGGAAAGTGCCAAGGTATTTCATTTTATTTGTGGCTATTGTGAATGGGATTGTGCTTTTTATTTGATTCTCTGCCTGTTGTTGGTTCATAAAAATGCAACTGTCTTTTGCACATTTATTTTGTACCCTGAGACTTTACCGAAGTCCTCTGTGAGTGCAAGTAGGTTTCTGACAGATTCTTTTGGATTTTCTAGGTATAGGATCATATCGTTAGTAAAGAGGGATAACTTGACTTACTTTTTTCCTGTTTGGATACCCCTAATTTTCTTCTCTTGTCTAATTGCCCTAGCTAGGACTTCCAACACAATGGTGAACAAGAAGGGTAAGAGTGGGTAGGCTTGTCTTATTCCAGTTTTCTGGAGAAATGTTTACAGTTTCTGTCCATTTAGCAATGTTAACTGGGCTTATTGTAGATGGCATCTTTTATGCTTTCAAGTCTGTTTCCATACAAGTGTACATCATAGTAATCTCTGATAATCTTGAATTTCTTCAGAGTCTATTGTGACTTGATCTTTTGCATTTTTGACTGTATTTACTTGGGCTTTATCTCTCTTTTTCTTAGTCAGTCTAGCAAGGGGTCTGTCGATCTTTTTTATCCTTTCAAATAACCAGCTTTTTGTTTCGTTGAGTTTTCGTATTATTTTTTTGTCTTGTATGTCCCAAATTTTGGCTTATATTTGGGTGATCTGGATTCTTCTGCTGAAGTTAGGGTTTTGGAGGTCTTGCTTTCCAGCTTCCTTAGGTGATTTGTTAGGCTGTTAATTTGTGATTTTTCTATTTTCTTCATGTGTCTTCATAGAGATATGAATTCCCCTTTTAGTACTGTTTTCATGGCATCCCAGAGGTTTTGGTAAGATGTTTCCTCATTTTCATTTGTTTCCAGGTATCTTTTAACCTCTGTTTTTATTTCCATGTTGACCCAGGAGTTGTTTAGCATCATCCTATTTAGTGTCCATGTCTTTGTGGGTTTTGGGGGAAGTTTGTTGGTGTTGATATTTATTTTAATTCCACTGTTGTCTGAGAAAGGGCAAGGCAGTATTTCAGCCTTATGGAATTTGTTTATGCTTGATTTATGGCCGAGGACATGGTCTATCTTAAAGTACATTCCATGTAGTGCTGAGTAGAATGTATATTCTGTGGTTGTTGGGTGGAGTGTTCTGTAGGTATCAATTAAGTCTATTTGGTCAAGTGTCATGTTGAGGTTCCAGATCTCCTTGTTCATTTTTTGTCTTGATGATCTAAGGTTGTGAGTGGGGTATTTAAGTCCCCAGGTATGATAGTATTCGAGTCAAAATCTTTTTAAAATTTATCTAGAAGCTACTTTATGAAAGTTGGTGCTCCTGTGTTAGATGCATATATATTTAGGATGAATATTTCTTGTTGATGAATTGCACCTTTTATCATTATGTAGAGACATTCTTTATCTTTTAAAATTTTTGTAGCTTAAAGGGTATTTTGTCTGATCTTAAGATCATGACTCTTGCCTTCTTTTGCGTTCTGTTCACCTGAAATTTTGTTTCTCATCCTCTTACTTTGAGTCTATGAGTGTCCTTTCTGGTTAGACAAGTCACTTAGAGATAATATATTGTTGCCTCATGATATTTTATCATTTTTGCCATTCTATGTCTTTTCAGTGGTGCATTTAGTCCATTCACATTCAGACTAATTATTGTAATGTGAGAGTTTGTCCCTATCATGAGGTTGTTATAGAGTTTGTTGTTGTTGCTGCTGTTTGTTTATTTGTTTGTTGTCTTTCTTCTGACTTTTGGATTAAGTCTTGTGTGTTTTCAATCATTTTCTGCATTCTTGTGAAGGACATTATCGTTCTTTTTTTCTTTCTTCTATGCTTAATACTTTTTAAAGTGTTTCTTGTAGAGCTGGTCTGGAGGCAGCATAAACTCTTAGAGATTGGATGCCTGGGAAGGATTTTAATTCTCCATTACTGGTGAAGCTTAGGTTAGTTGAGTAGGTAAGTCTTAGTTGAAATTGCTTATCTTTGAGAATTTTGAAGATTGGGCTCCAAGCTGAAGTGTTTCTAGAGATGACTACTGCTATTCTAATTGGTCTTCCCTGGTAGGTAGTCTGACCTTTTTCTCTTTCTGCCTTTAGGATTTTTTTCTTTAATACCTACTTTGTGTTGGCAAATTACTATGTGTCTAAGAGTTGGTCTTCTCATTTGTTGTCTTGCAGGGGTTTTCTGAATCTCTTGTGTTTAAATGGTCATATCACTGATGAGATGAGGCAAGTTTTCTTGGATAATTTAATGGCAAGTTTGTTCCAGGGTGGCTTCTGTCTCTCTACCTGCCTCAGAAATTCTAATTAATCTTAGGTTTGGTCTCTTGAAATAATTGCTCATCTCTTGGATGTTTTGTTCTGTCTTTCAACACTTCTTTTCTATGTTTTAACACTTTGGGTTAGTTCCATATTTTGGTCCTCAGGCTCTGAGATTCTTTCTTCTGATTGGTTAATTCTGTTTTCTATGCTCATCAGTTTGTTATTTATTTCATTAACTGTATGGTTTATTGCTGCTATCTCAGTTATTAGCTCCTTCATTCTTTCCTCTTGTCCCTCCTCATTTCTACTTATTATCTCCATTAACATCTTGATATCTGGATTCGTGGTTTGTGACCAGTCTTCCTGGAGGCTCTTCACTGTTTGCATTCTGAAACCTGTATTCTAGTGGTTGACCTCCTAGGGGTCTATGTGAAACCTATGTTCTTCCTTGGTTTTCCTCCCCCTTTTTGTAAAGATTCTCCTTCCCTTTTTTTGTGTAGATTCCCCCCAACTTTTTTTTTCCTCTTCTTTAATTCTGTTGTTTAGGGATGGGGTAGCTTTTACTTCTGTCTGCTCAATCTCTTATTCTTCCCCATGTAGATCCCAGATAGTGTTGAGGGAGAACACACAGGCTTTGGTTTCAGTCAGATTTACAAAATCAGTGATCCTGAGCAGATTGCTTCATCTCTCAATCTCTTCAAGGGAGGCACTGATAGTGGGAGATCAGTGAAGAATCCATAACTCCAACCGCTGCATTTTAATACACCAAACAACAAACAGGTAGAACCAAATAATAAACAATCAAATTCACAATAGCCACATACATACAAAATGAAATACCTCAGCATCTTCTTAACCAGAGGAGTGAAAGATCTTTACAACATAAACTACAAAATGCTGCTCAAAGAAATCCAAGATGACACACACAAATGGAAAAATATACCATGCTTATGGATGGAAGAATAATTTTAAGATTTCCATCCTTCCATAGGCAATCTACAGATTTAATGCTATATCCATTAAATTACAAACATCTTTCTTCTCAGATCTGGAAATGACAGTACGGAAATTCATATGGAAACCATAAATGACCATGAAGAACCAAAATAATCTTCAGCAAAAGAAACAAAGCAGGAGGTATCACACATCCAGACTTTAAACTTAACTATAAGGCTACAATAAACAAAACAGCCTGGTATTGGTACAAGAACAGACATATACCACTGAACCGGATAGAGATTTTGGAAGCAAAACCTCAATTTTTCAACCAACTCATCTCCAACAAAGCCTCCACCAACAACCACTGGGGAGAAGAGAACCTAATCATTAAATGGTGTTGGAAAAACTGACTGAACACATGCAGAACAATTAAACAGGACCCCTACCTATCGCCATGCACAAAAATCAACTCCAAAAGGATTAAAGATTTAAATGTAAAACCCCAAGCTGTAAGAATCTTAGAAAACGCTGGAGACACCCTTACGGAAATTGAAATAGGCAACCAATTCCTGATCAAAACCCCAAATTCCCATGCCATAAGAAATATGATAGATAAGTGTGGCCTCATGAAACTGAAAAGCTTCTGTAAAGCAAAAGATCATCAAGAAAGTGGGGAGACAGCCCACAGAATGGGAAAAAAATATTTACCAGCTGCATATCTGACAGAGATCTAACATCTAGGATCTACAAGGAGCTAGAATATACTGAAAGGAAACAAAACAAAACAAAACAAAATGAAAAAACACCAGCAAACAGACCCATTTCACAATTGGGCAAAACACACAAAAAATGAAATACCTTGACATCTTCCTAACCAGAGATGTGGAAGACCTTTACAGTGAAAACTACAAAACATTGCTCAAAGATATCAAAGCTGAGACAAACAATGAAAAAATATTCCATGCTCATGTTAAGATGTCCATCCTACCCAAGGCAATCTACAAGTTTATCACAATACCTATGAAATTACTAGCAGATTCTTCTCAGATCGGGAAATGACAATATAGGAAACATAAACGACCTTGAATAGCCAAAAAAATCTTCAGCAAAATAACAAAAACAAAAAAACAAAGCAGGAGATTTCACACTCTCAGCTTTATTATAAAGCTACAATAATCAACACGGTCTGGCATTGGTACAAGAACAGGCATATAGACCAATGGAAAAGGATAGAAATTCCAGAAGCAAAACCACAATTTCTCAACCAACTCATATTCGACAAAGCCTCCACCAACAATCACTGGGGAGAGGAGAACCTATTCGGTAAATGGTGCTGGGAAACCTGGCTGACCACATGCAGAAGATTAAAACAAGACTTCTACCTATCACCATATACAAAAGTCAACTCTAAATGGATCAAAGACCTAAAAATAAAACTTGAAACTATAAGAATCTTAGAAAATGTAGGAGACACCCTTATGGAAATTGGTAATGGCAACCAATTTCTGATCAAAGCCCTAGGTGCCCATGTCATAAATTATAAGATAGACAAGTGGGATCTCATCAAACTGACAAGCTTCTCCCAAAACACACAGCACACACAAAAGAAAGAAAAACCAAGGGAGAAGGAAGCCAGCACACAGACTGGGGAAAAATTTTTGCCAACTGTATATCTGTCAGAGGCCTAACATCTAGGAAACACAAGGAACTCAAACGTGCCAAAAATAAAAAAACAGCACGTTACAAAGTGGGCAAAAGAGATGAATAGGTAGGCACTTCTCAAAAGAAGACAGACAAGCTGCCAACAGAGACATGAAAAAATGCTCAGTCTCACTAGTCATCAAAGAAATGCAGATTAAAACCACATTGAGTTACCACCTAACTCCAGTCAGGATGGCCATCATCAACTCAAAAAATAACAGATGCTGGAGAGGATGTGGGGAAAAGGGTACACTGCTGATGGGTGTGTCCACTAGTACAACCTTTGTGAAAAACAGTTTGCCAATTCCTAAAAGGGCTAAAAATCGACCTTCCATATGACCCTGCAATCCCTTTACTGGGGAATACCCAGAGGAGCTCAAATCACTCTATGAAAAAGATACCTGCACATGCATGTTTATTGCAGCATTGTTCACAATAGCAAAAACATGGTACCAATCTTGCAGCCCATCAAAATAGAACTGGAAAAAAAATTTGTTTCATATACATGGTGAATATTAGACAGCCATAAAGAAAAACAAAATTATGCACTTCACAGCAACTTGGATGGATATAATATTGAGTCTATAATATTGAGTGATCTATCACAGAAACAAAGAACTGAGTATCACATGTTCTCACTCATAAATGGATCTTGAACAATTATCATAATACTATAAGAAAAGGATTGTCAGTAGTGGGAGATTTCCGGGGAGAGGCCTGATTGGCTGTAGTGGGATTCTGCTGGTGCAGGGGAGGCACACCACATCAACAAGGGTACCTGCAAAATGAACATTTGTATACTTAACCCTGAATTGTACTCCACATCTTTAAAATTATTTTTTTTAATGGGCAAAAGACATGAATAGACACATCTTCAAAGAAGACATATGAGTTGCCAAAAGACACATGAAAAAATGCTCAGCTTCATTAAGCATCAGAGAAATGCAAATGAAAACCACATTGAGATGTCATCTAGCTCCAGTAAGAATGGTCATCATTTATAAAACAAACAACTTCGGAAGGCTGAGGCGGAAGGATTGCCGGAGCCCAGCAGGTCGAGGCTGTGGTGGCCAGGAGCGGCCACTGCACTCCAGTCTGGGTGACAGAGTGAGACTCCAACTCAAAAAAACCAAACAACTGATGCTGGCGAGGATGCAGAGAAAAGGGAACACTTCTACTCTGTTGGTGGGAATGCAAACTACTTCAATCTCTAGTGAAAACAGTGTGGCAATTTCTCAAAGAACTAGAAATTGACTTTCCATATGACCCAAGAATCCTCCTTCTGGGAATATACCCAGAGGAACTTAAATCACTCTACAAAAAATATACCTGCACATGCATGTTTATTACAGCACTATTCACCAAGGAACCGACCATCCTGCCCATTGAAACTGGACTGGATAAAACAATGTGGTACATATACATAATGTGTTACTACTCAGCCATAATTAAGAACAAAATTATGTACTTTGCAGCAATTTGGATGTATTTAGGGTCTATAATACTCGGTGATCTATCACAGAAAAAAAGAACTGAGTACTTCATGTTCTCACTCATAAGCAGACCCTGAGCATTTACCATAATACTATAAGAAAGGGATTGACAGTGTATTGTACTATGAGTGATTGGGGGGAGAACCTAGGCCTGAAAGAGAAGAGAGGTTACCAAATCCAGGAGAAGACCCTAGGTATCTGGATCTGAATATAATCAGGTTAACATGGGAAAATAACAGACCTGGCTATAGTCCTCCTCCTAGCCCTCTAATTCAGATGGAGAAAAGAAGGATTATGAGCCTTTTTATGATGATGGAGACACCGATAATATCGAAAGTCTCTATAAGAAACTCAAAGACAAAAGTGGGGTGCCTATACCAATGAAATACTCCACTTGGAGACTTACCCCACCACAAGGGGTGAGTCAAACCAAAACAACGCTCAGAAAAGGGTATGAGTGTTACATAGAAAGTGTGGAGGAAAAATACAAACAAAATACAAGGGAAAAAAAGCGAAACAAAAACAGAACTAAATTGCCTTTCCTCCGACAAAACATAGATGTCTTTGAAACAGACCCTCCCAAATGAGGAGGATTCTGATGCAGAAGATCTAGCTGATCTTATGCAACAGAAGGCTGAAGAAATAAAAGCAGCAACGCAAGCATCAAACGCTGCCAGCTCAGCCTAAGTAAAGGTACAGCTACCATTGGCTAATTTTGCTTAGCAACAATGACGTCATATATTGCTTGCATGTTATAGTTATATGAAACAGGAATTGAAACTAATGTCCGTATAGCTCAGTAAACACATCATCCCAACAATAATGATTACTTCCCTGATCGAGGACAGTGATGACTTGTTAGACAGGGGGATTGAGTCGCTATGAGTCGGAATAATCAGAAACACGGACCATATGATAACATTAGTCATAGATAATAAAGAATTATAATGCTAACAAACATATAAAAATAATGTAACCAAAATATGGATAAGGATTTTATGCTATAAAAATGACTCTTAGATTGTAAGGGTATCCTTCTTACCTCCCAGCTGCGACTGAGGAATGTAAGTGGGTCCCAGGCTGGTAAGCATTTGATTTATATTACTTTGACTTGTGCTCTTTAACTTTGCTCTGATATATATTCAATAAAAGCTTGATTGATTGAACTCATATCTTTTACTGTTGTTCTTATACTATTATTATTTAATAGTAGATCGCTTCGAGGTTTATTTACTTAATAATCTTATATAGCAAGGAGTGACTAATACTCCTATCCAAGTTAAGATTATCCAAATTTACCCGAATCCAATACAGTTGGCACCCAACGTGGGGCTCGATTAATCAAGCTTTAATTGATTAAAGAATCCATAATTATCCTCGAGGACTCCTAGACAAGCTCGGGAGAAATGGCTAAGAATTATAATGTGGCTAATGTTTTACAGCTATATGTACAAGCAGGTCTACCTGTTGGACCACAACATGGTGATGTTGTAGCTTTAAGAATTACTGCTGGTCAATGGGGTATTGGTGATAGATATGCTAGATTGCAGATAGTATTGCAAGATGGACAAGGCCAACCTCTACTACAACCCCAATATTTGTTACAACCTGGACCAGTGAATATTATTAATGATAGGTTGTTACAAGGACCAGAAAATGGTATAATGGCTGCCTTTCCAAACTTACAACGTTTACCAGGACCACATAGGCATGGTCCATTGCATGATGGAAACATACAACCTGGAGATGGACTAGCTGCTGGATTTTTTCCAGCCACTGATGGAGAATTACAAGGACTAAATGCTGCACAAATGACAGCTGAATATCAACTGTTAAGAACTATTTGGTTAAGACAACAAATGTTGAATATTCAAGCAGGATTGCAACCCCCTATACCTGTTGCTCCTCCGGGTTTGCCTCCTGTAATACCTATTACTCACTTAAGAGGAGTGGTAGGAAACACGCCATCCAATGGAAAAGATGTTGCCTTATGGCTAGGAAGAAATATCCCTGCCATAGAAGGAGTATTTCCAATACCTACTCCTGATATCCGCATGAGAGTAGTAAATGCATTAATTTCCATGCACCCTGGGTTAGCAATAACCCAAAATGAGGCACAAACCTGGCCTGGAGCCATAGGAGCCATATTCCAAAAGGCTCATGGACTACAAGCAAGACACATGCTACCAAGGGCCATGGAAACAATTGTAAAAGCAGAAGGAATAGTAGTAGCATATAATTTAGGAATGATGTTTTCAGGAGATTTTGCCTTAGTTTGGGGAATACTTCGAGCTCATTTACCAGGACAAGCCTTGGTAACTAATCTTCAAGGAAGATTAGATTTACTTCCTGATGATAATGCTAGAAGTCAAGCATTTGCTGGATATGTGGCTGAATTATACCAATTATTAGGATTAGATCCTTTGGGACGTCCAACAAGACAAAACCCTCAAAAAAACCGAGGGCGTGGAAATCAAAATAGAAATAATAATGCTAGGCAAAATAATCAAGCAAGACAGCCAACGCGAGGAAGAGGAAGAGGAAGAGTTGAAATGAATCGTCAGAATTTTAGACAACAACAAAGAGATAATGATAATCAATCCTCTAATACTCAGGGAGGAAGAGGAGGATATAATCTAAGACCTGTTGTCAATCAACCAAATTGGTATCGTGGAGGAGGTGGCGGAAGACATCCGTATCGTGAAAGAACAGCTGAGGAAACAAATCAACCTCAAGATAATCGTCCCCAAAATACGGACGGAAGAAGAGGTGGTAGCCAGCCCCGTGGAAAAGGTTCCGGACGGGGCCGAGTGATAAACTCGGTTCAATCTAGTTCCTCGAATTCGGGAAGTGCTACAAGCCCAGCTGTATCTGACACTAATTCTCAGAATGCCACCTCCACTACTGAAAGTACAGTTTCTAAGTAAAGAAGCTGTGGGACAATATGACACAGGTGCTGAAATTACATGCCTCCCTGAAGAATGGTTACAAGATCAAGTACCTATTTATGAAGAAAATATCAAGACGATTCATGAAGAAAAACCCATGCCAGTATATTTTATAACTATGAAAATAGATGGGAGAAAGGTTCAAACAGAAGTAATACCAGTAAAAAATCAAATTATAATAGCTGCCAAAGATGTCCCATGGATCAAAAATATAAATGTTAAAGAACTACAATTAACTATAAGAATGGACTTGGAAGAATTACAAAATAAAATAATTGAAGATTGTAACTTTTCTAAAAGAGGAAGAGAAAAGTTAAAAGAATTATTTATTAAATATGACCAAC
This sequence comes from Cephalopachus bancanus, assembly GCA_027257055.1. Classification (NCBI taxonomy): domain Eukaryota; kingdom Metazoa; phylum Chordata; class Mammalia; order Primates; family Tarsiidae; genus Cephalopachus; species Cephalopachus bancanus. Next base: position 3,770,850 of record JAPVLO010000140.1, read on the forward strand.
TCTGGCAAAAATGGGAAAATCAAGTAGGAACAAGAAACATACCTCCACATCACATTGCTACAGGAACTGTACCTCCAAAGCCACAAAAACAATATCCAGTAAATAGAAAAGCTCGAGAAAGTATTCAAATAGTGATGAATGACTTACTTAAACAAGGAGTACTGGTTAAACAACATAGTCCTATGAATACACCAGTATACCCAGTTCCTAAACCAAATGGAGCTTGGAGACTTGTATTGGACTATAGAGCTGTAAACAAGACAATACCATCTATTGCAGCTCAGAATCAACATTCAACAGGACTATTACAAACACTTCCAAGATACAAATATAAAACAACCATAGACCTGTCTAATGGATTTTGGGCACACAGGATAACAGAAGACAGCTACTGGTTAACTGCCTTTACATGGCTAGGCAATCAATATTGTTGGACAAGATTGCCACAAGGATTTTTAAATAGTCCAGCCTTATTTACAGCTGATGTTGTAGACTTAATGAAGGATTTCCCAAATGTGGTAGCTTATGTAGATAATATATACATAAGCTCTCAAACTGAAGAAGAACATTTACAACATTTAGAAGATATTTTTCAGAAACTACTGACTGCAGGATATTTGGTATCCCTAAAGAAAAGTCATATTGGACAATATTCAGTACCCTTCTTGGGATTCCAAATCTCTCACGAAGGAAGAGGACTAACTGAAGAATATAAAGAAAAACTTTTAAATATTACACCCCCAAAGAATTTAAAGGAACTTCAAAGCATATTAGGATTCACAAATTTTGCTAGAAATTTTGTAGAAAACTACGCTGAACTTGTACAACCACTATATAAGTTAATAAGTACTGCAGAAGGAAAATTAATATCATGGACAACAGAAAACTCTTTACAATTACAAACATTAATTGATGTACTAAATCAAACTAAAAATTTAGAAGAAAGAAATCCTAATGATATACTGTTATTAAGAATAACAGCCTCTCCAAGTACTGGATACATACGATATTATAACAAGAATGGACAAAAGCCTATTATGTATATCAGCCATGTATTTTCACCAACAGAATTGAAGTTCACACCAACTGAAAAATTATTAACAGTTATACATAAAGGCATAATAAAAGGGTTGGACTTGGCCTTGGGACAAAATATAGAAATATACTCAAGAATTGTTTCTCTAACAAGATTACAAAAAACTGCATTACCAGAAAAGAAGGCCTTAAGTTCCAGATGGACTGCATGGCTATCTCATACTGAAGATCCTAGAATAACCTTTCATTATGACTCACAACTTCCTGATTTGATGCAGCTGCCAGAAACTGAAAACAAACAAATAATAGAAAAACCATTACCAGAATATACAGCTGTATTTTACATTAATGAATCAGCAATACAAAATCCAGAAAAAGGAAAAACACATTCCGCAGGAATGGGAGTTGTTAAAACTACATTTACACCAACCTTGAGGATATTAAAACAGTGGCAAATACCTCTTGGAGATCATACTGCACAATATGCAGAATTAGCAGCCTTAGAATTTGCTTTAAGACAAGCACAAAATATAAATGGTCCTATATTGATTGTGTCAGATAGCATATACATTGTTAAAAGTGTTAATGATGAATTAAAATATTGGAAATCTAATGGATATGTTAATAATAAAAAGAAACCTTTAAAACATGTAAGTAAATGGAAACAAATAGCTGTATTACTAGAAAATAAGTCTGATATTACAATAATACATGAGCCAGGCCATAGGCCAACAGATACTTCTATACATACTGCTGGGAATGCCTTAGCAGATAAATTAGCCACTCAAATATCTTACAAGGTGAATAATATAAAAGTCTTACCAAGCCTGGATTCAGAGCTAAGCCAAGTCATGAATTCTACACAAAAGAATCCACCAGGATATCCTGTTAAATATAAATATGACTTAAATATGGAAGGAAAGGTAGAGGTCCAATTACCTAGAGGAAATAGAATTATTCCTATCAAAGAAGGTAGAATGAATTTGGTAAAACAAGCTCATGAGGGCATTGGAGCCCTGCATGGAGGTAAAGCAGCTACATTGGCTAAATTACAAACGTTGTACTGGTGGCCTAAAATGAATAAAGATGTGGTTAAATATCTTGGAACATGTATACCGTGCTTAACTACAAACCCATCTATATCCAAGGCCCAACCATATATTGCCAACCAACCAATTAAACAACCATTTGAAAAGTTTTATCTTAATTATATTGGACCACTACCACCTTCTCAAGGTTATACATATGTATTGGTAATTGTATATGCATTTACAGGTTTTACATGGATGTACCCCACCAAAGGACCTACCACTGACGCAACTGTCAAAAGCCTCACACATCTCTCTGGATTGGCTATTCCAAAGGTTATACACTCCGATCAAGGAGCGGCCTTTACTTCCCAAGCTTTTGCTCGATGGGCTGAAGGTCTTGGAATAAAATTGGAATTTTCAACTCCTTACCACCCCCAAAGTAGTGGGAAAGTGGAAAGGAAGAACAGAGAGATAAAAATGGCCTTGACTAAACTGTTGGTTGGAAAGTCCCGAAAGTGGTACCCCTTACTTCCTGTTATACAATTAGGAATTAATAACCATATATCTACAATTCATAAAAAATCACCTTCTATGTTAATGTTTGGCATAGATTCCAATATTCCTTTTGCACAGCAATCTACTCTGGATAGAGAAGAAGAATTAGCCCTATTACAAGAACTGAGGGCTTCTCTTACGTCACAAGAACACTCTTCTATTTCTGCTAGACGCTGGATACCTACTGTAGGCCTCTCTGTCCAGGAGAGGGTAGCACGTCCTGTAGGCCTCAGACCAAGGTGGAAACCGCCTACAACTATACAGCAAGTAATTAATGACAGAACTGTAATAATTGTGGACAATCAAGGCCTACAGAGAACAGTAAGTACTGATAATCTTAAACCCACAGCTCATCAACATGAACAAGCCACTGCCATATCCAATATGGCTGTTCCAGAAGCATCAGCAACAGACTCAACAAGTACAAGCCAAAAACAAGAGAACTCTGGAGGAAATTGAAATGGTGGCTCTTAATCCTTCTGCCCCTGAAGCAGAGATTATTGAAGTTGATGATGAAATAATTCCAGAATATAGGCAGAGTATCTTAAGTATTTATAATACTCCAACTTGGAAGTTGAAATTACAGTATTGTTGGTATGTTACATGTTTTAAGATAACTAAAAATTGCTGTTGGGGAATCTTTGCAATATGTGCTATGATTGCTTTATGTACACTCAGTTTAATAATTTTTCTTAAAGTGCAATGGAGGAATTATGTGTTAACTCCTGGCCCAATTATATCCTGGAATGATACTGGTACGAGCCTTCTTACTGTTACCACTAGGACCTCGACTTCAAGGGTTAGGAGAGATGTTTCTATAGTTAGTACTTTTAATGGACATGTTGAATTAGAATATTGGCCCTTGACACAAGGCATTTATTTACAGCCTTATCCAAGACCTATTATTAGCAAGGAGAGGGTCTTAGCATTTTCACATGTTATCATGGTGGATAAGGAAGCTTTAATTCAGGAATTAGATTTATCCACAGATACGTCTAGAATATTGCTACGACAAAAGGTAAATAAAGAATTAACTAGACTAGAGGCTACTACTTTAAATTATGAAATCCCAATTGGGGATCCTGAGGACCAAGATGAATATAAGAAACACAAATGCTATCAAGAATTTAATCATTGCTACTTTATAAAATATAATTCACCAAGGAAATGGCCAGCAAAGGAGGTAATTCAAGATATTTGTCCATTGCCTTCAATTTTAACCTCAATCTCTCCAAGAAAACAAGCTGCCTGGGACTTATATTTATCTCTACCAAAGAATATTACAGCTAATTGGACACTTGATAATGATTTCCAAGGAGCTAGACCATTTGCATATAATAAGTCAGAAATTATAAATGCAACCGGAGTAGTGTTTTGCTCAGACCAATTATATTCTACAGATTGGTATGACCCTAAAATACCCTTTGAAACTGAAAGAGTCATTTTGCAAACTTTATTGAACAATTTTACATTAAATAATGAAACATCTCAATTGAAAAATGAAACAATGCCACCTGAATGGAACAAACAAGGTAATGGAACATTATTTAAGCATTTGTTACAAAAACAATTCTGTGCCTATCCTGAGGCTATGATTTATTTAAATACAACATACTACTCTTGGTCCTTATGGGAAGATGATTGTAATTACACATATGTTAATTATTCAGACTTTTGTCCTGCATGTAAAAGTGATAAAGAAAAACCTAATGCAGCACAACAACACCCTTATAAATGTTCTCTATGGAGAAGGAAAAATCCTGACACGAATATAACCTGTAGTAATGATAAGTGTACATTTAAACCTCCTTATGAAGAAGAAAATATACGATCAGATCTTGGATATCTAGCCTTCCAGGGATACTTCCCGAATTGTCCATGTGTAGAAAATAAAACTATACAGCAACCAACTTATACTGTTTATTCTCTGGTAAGAGAATGTCAAATTAAGGCTCAGAGTTATAATTTAGCAGATGTCATAGACAAACTTCGGGACTTTTTATATAAAAACTCCCCTAAAGATTATGTAAAAACATTGAATTCCAAAAGAGCTTTTCGACAGACAACTAAGAACCTTGCAAATATAACATATTCAACTGAAGCAAGAAATAGATCTGATTCTTCAGCTTGCCTTTTCTCTAGTCCTAGAAGACGAAGAAGAGATACAAATAATAATTATGGAAAATTACAAAGTGCTGAATATAGAATAAGAAGACATAGAAAAGTATGTGGATCTTGTTCTGCTTCTCCCCCTATTTCTAGTCCTGCAGCTGAAAAGGAATCCCAAGTCCCTCCTGGATCAATTCCTGGAGGAACCTGGCTTGTGTATTCCGGAATCACACACCAAATGGGTCGGGCCGTACCTACCAGTGATATTCCCAGTACCTCTGACCACAGCCAACCCGCTGGGAATGCTTCAACAAATCTACAAGCTATCACAACAGACCGGAGAACCCAGGAATGTCTCCCTGTGGAAGCTCCACAAGGACAACAACAGCTTCACTCTGAGGATCTTCACCCACGGAGTGGGAACGACGACTGGGAGAATCTGATCGAACGGCTTCTCGGTTAGTCATTGTACTGGCCATGAAGGACATGACCCTGGTGACTTTGAACAACTGGGATGTAGTCCCTTTACTTGTTGGCATTGCATTTGGGATGATAATATTGGCACTCCTTATGTGAATTTAATTAGAGCTGAACATATGCATAGAAATTTTTATAAATATAGACATATTTGGGCTGCTACTAAATATGAAAAAGATTATAAGCAGTTGATTACCCCTTGGGTAAAAGTGCTGAATTCCCTTAGTCACTGGGAATTTGGGGGAAATCCAGATGAAATTGGTCAAGCTTTCCAATGTGGTCAACTTGCTGATGATCCAGAATCTCCCCGAGTAGGAGGTTCATACTTTGCCAAGTCCTACAAAAGTGGATGGCAGAATGGCCCAAAAAAACATGCCATGTTAACCACTCATGAGGGACACTTGCAGAGAGCATTAAGCTGCAGAGTGCCCTTAGACAGCATCTCTCAAGACAGACAATATGTCACATATTGGCTGGCTGCAGAGAAAGAAGATGTTACAGGCCTACCTCTCCCGGAGAGGGTGTATTGTACTATGAGTGATTGGAGGGAGAACCTAGGCCTGAAAGAGAAGAGAGGTTACCAAATACCAGGAGAAGACCCTAGGTATCTGGATCCTGAATATAATCAGGTTAACATGGAAGATAACAGACCTGGCTATAGTCCTCCTCCTAGCCCTCTAATCTCAGATGGAGAAGAGAAGGATTATGAGCCTTATTATGATGATGGAGACACCGATAATATCGAAAGTCTCTATAAGAAACTCAAAGACAAAAGTGGGCTGCCTATACCAATGAAATACTCCACTTGGAGACTTACCCTACCACAAGGGGTGAGTCAAACCAAAACAACGCTCAGAAAAGGGTATGAGTGTTACATAGAAAGTGTGGAGGAAAAATACAAACAAAAATACAAGGAACAAAAGCGAAACAAAATCAGAACTAAATTGCCTTTCCTCCGACAAAACATAGATGTCTTTGAAACAGACCCTCCAAGTGAGGAGGATTCTGATGCAGAAGATCTAGCTGATCTTATGCAACAGAAGGCTGAAGAAATAAAAGCAGCAACGCAAGCATCAAACGCTGCCAGCTCAGCCTAAGTAAAGGTACAGCTACCATTGGCTAATTTTGCTTAGCAACAATGACGTCATATATTGCTTGCATGTTATAGTTATATGAAACAGGAATTGAAACTAATGTCCGTATAGCTCAGTAAACACATCATCCCAACAATAATGATTACTTCCCCTGATCGAGGACAGTGATGACTTGTTAGACAGGGGGATTGAGTCGCTATGAGTCGGAATAATCAGAAACACGGACCATATGATAACATTAGTCATAGATAATAAAGAATTATAATGCTAACAAACATATAAAAATAATGTAACCAAAATATGGATAAGGATTTTATGCTATAAAAATGACTCTTAGATTGTAAGGGTATCCTTCTTACCTCCCAGCTGCGACTGAGGAATGTAAGTGGGTCCCAGGCTGGTAAGCATTTGATTTATATTACTTTGACTTGTGCTCTTTAACTTTGCTCTGATATATATTCAATAAAAGCTTGATTGATTGAACTCATATCTTTTACTGTTGTTCTTATACTATTATTATTTAATAGTAGATCGCTTCGAGGTTTATTTACTTAATAATCTTATATAGCAAGGAGTGACTAATACTCCTATCCAAGTTAAGATTATCCAAATTTACCCGAATCCAATACAACAGTACCCAGAAACTGCCAGGGGTTGGGGGACAAATGACATCAATAAGGGTACCTGATCTCAAATCAGCTGAAGTGGGGACAAAAGGGAGGCCCAAACTTTATCTATATAATGGCCACTTGTATACGTAATCCTGAGTTGTACCCCACACCACATCTTTTAAAATAAATAAAAGAAAAAAGAAAAAGAAAGAGTGTCCTAAACTGAGGGTGTTGACTTAAATTCAAGAAGAACTGGGTATTTGTCATGTCACCTTGTGGCTGTCCTTTTTATCCTTGTTTAGATAAAAAAGATCAATGTCACGTGGTATTACATAAAGTAAGCTGGCTAACTAAAAAATATACATATATATAATATATATGTAGAAGAACTGACTAGGGTGCTGATGTTCTTCCAACATTTCCATCAAGAGTTTTATGCTTCCTGTGGATATCTTCCTCCCAAAATCTTAAGTGGATTTTCAACTCCTACAGGCTTCTTCCTCACTTTAGGAACAAAATCTGCACTGGATAAATGCATGCTGAAAAAGTTTTATGAACAATTTTTTTGGTTTCCATTTAGAGTACAAGGATGGCCTGCTCACTTCACAGATCTGAGTCCCTGTGAAATGTGATATTCCACTCTTTAGTGAAAATATAGCACTTCGCTATTTTAGTTACAAATGCCTCTTTGTTAAACTCTATCACTTCTCTTCACTCCTATAATGAGCACTGGCAATCCCCTGGAATGGAAAAAAAACAGGGCCATCAGTACCTCACTGCCTGAGCTTGAGTCTCTGCATGCTCAAACTGCTGCTATTGAATGTTACCTTAGCCTTCCTTTCCCATCAGCCTGGGTGGTCCCGGGCAGCAGGGATTAAGCTCTGCTCATTGCTGTCTCTTCACACTTCATCTATTTCTTGGCTCATGGAAGGAAAGTGTTCAGTAAATGTTTGTTGACTTAATGATTCGAAGGAAACAAGTAAGCTTGGAGAGTATTTTAAAAATATTGATTAGTGAGACTTTTGTTACTGATATAGAAGGGGGGACCCCCCCAAAGACTGGAATTATCTTTTGGAGTATGGGCCGCTGGTTGTACAGGTCCCCCAGCAAGGTAAGTGTTCTAGGAACCCGTTGGCATCTGTGTGCCAGCTAGCGTTATGGTGAGAGGCTGCATTCAGCTTCAGTGAATTTTTTTTTGAGATTCTTTCAACACGCTTGTCCATTTCATGATGGGCGATTTCTTAGCGTCCCTGCCCACACCCAGCTGAGTGTTCAGCAGTTTTTGACCCCAAACGGCATGATCCCCACCCTCCTTTTCACCCAATCTCCTCCCAGTGACTTGTTTGTTTGTTTGTTTCCCTGGGAAAAAAATCCTCAAAAGGAAACATTTTGCCGATGTGGAAGAGGTGAAACAAAAAAATAGCAGAAGCACTAAAAGGCATCAAAATCGATGATTTCAAAGACTGTTCGGAGTGATAGAAAAAGAATCTTGATTGGTGTATAGCATCCAACCGAGAGTACTTTGAAGGTGACTAAAGTTTATTTTATTTTGTTTTTTGAAATTATTGTTATAAAGATATGGGGTACAATTCAGTATTAGGTATATAAACATTGATCACACAGGTAACCCTTATTGATTAGGTGTGCCCCTCCCTCCTCTAGAAGTTTCCCTCAACTGCCAATCTACCCCCATCCTACATTTCCCCACTACTGCCAATTTCTTTCTTATAGTATTATAATAGTTCAAGGTCTGCTTATTGAGTGAGAACACATGGTTTTGTTTCTGTGATAGATCACTGAGTATGATTGACTCTAAATCCATCTAAGTTGCTGTGAAGTTCATATGTCGTCCTTCTTCATGGCTGTGTAATATTCCATCATGTATATGTACCACATCTTTTTATCCTGTCAAGTTTTGATGGGTAACATGGTTGGTTCCATGGTTTGAAGAATGATTTGATTTCCTCTGGGTATATTCCCAATAGGGGAATTGCAGGGTCGTATGGAAGGTCAACTTCTAGTTCTTTCAGAAATTGCCACAGTGTCTCCAAAGAGGTTGCACTGGTTTGCATCTTCCATCAGCAATGTAGAAGCATTCCTTTTTCTCCACATCCTTGCCACTATCTGTTGTTGTTTGTTTTATTAATGATGGCCATTCTTACTGGGATTAGGTGGCATCTCAGCGTGCTTTTGATTTGCATTTCTCTGATGATGAATGAGGCTGAGCACTTTTTCATGTGCCTGTTGGTTGCCCGTACATCTTCTTTTGAGAAGTGTCTATTCATGTCTTTTGCCCACTTTTTAATGGGGCTGATTGTTTTTTTCCTTTTGGCACATTTGAGTTCCTTGTAGATCCTAGATATCAGGCCTTTATCAGACATACAGTTGGCAAATACTTTTTCCCAGTCTGTGGGCTGCCTCCCTACTCTCTTGATGGTTTCTTTTGCTTTGCAGAAGCTTGTCAGTTTGGTGAGGTCCCACTTGTCTACCTTATTTCTTAAGGTATGGGCATTTAGGGTTCTGATCAGGAATTGGTTGCCAGTTCCAATTTCCATGAGGGTGTCGCCTATGTTTTCTAAGATTCTTATAGTTTGAGGCTTTACATTTAGGACTTTGATCCATTTAAAGTTAATTTTTGTGTATGGTGATAGGTAGGGGTCCTATTTCAATCTTCTGTATGTCATCAGCCAGTTTTCCTAGCACCATTTACTGAATGTGTTGGTTATTGGTGGTTGCTGGTGGAGGCTTTGTTAAAGAGGAGTTGGTTGAGAAATTGAGGCTATGCTGCCAGAATCTCTATCCTGTTCTATTGGTCTGTATGCCTGTTTTTGTACCAATGTCAGGCTGTTTTGATTACAGTAGCCTTACAGTAAAGTTTGAAATCTGGAAATGAATATGATACCTCATGCTTTGTTTCTTTTGCTAAGGATTGTTTTGGCTATTTGTTTTCATTTATGTTTCCATATGAATTTCTGTATTGTCACTTCCAGGTCTGAGAAGAATGATGTTGGTAACTTAATGGGTATTGCATTGAATCTGTAGATTGCCTTTGATGGGATGGACATTTTAACAATGTTGATTCTTTTTTTGTAACCTTTAAGTTTTTATTTTAAAATTTTGGGGTACAATTCAGGGTTAGGTATACAAAATTCATTGTGCAGGTACCCTTGTTGATGAACTGTGTCCCCCCTTCCCCAGACAGATTCTCACTACTGTTGATTCCACCTCCCCACTGCCCCACGCCCCTGCTATTTCCCTCTACTGTCAATCCTTTTCTTATAGTATTTTGATAGTTGTTCAAGGTCCACTGATGAGTGAGAACATATGATACTCAGTTTTTTGTTTCTGTAAAAGATCACTCAGTATTATAGACTCCAAGTCCACCCACATTGCTGTGAAGCACATGATTTTGTTCTTCTTTATGGCTGCATAATATTCCATTGTGTATATGTACCACATTTTAAAAATCCAGTCCTCTTTTGATGGGCAGTATGGTTGGTTCCATGTGCTTGCTACTGTGAGCAATGCTGTGATAAACATACATGTACAGGCATCTTTTTTATAGAGTGATTTGAGTTCTTTCAGGTATATTCCCAGTAGGGGGATTGTGGGGTCATATGAAAGGCTGATTTTCAGAACTTTTAGGAATCGCCACACTGTTTTTCACAGAGGCTGTACTAGTTTACATTCTACCAACAGTGTAGAAGTGTTTCCTTTTCACCACATCCTCTCCAGCATCTGTTGTTTTTTGAGTTATTGCTGATGGCCCTTCTTACTGGAGTTAGGTAATATCTCAGTCTGGTTTTAATTTGCATTTCTTTGATTTTGTCTGATATTAAGAGTGCAACTCCTGTTTTCTCTTGTGTTCTGTTCACCTGAAAGTTTACTCCCATCCTCTTACTTTGAGTCTGTGAGTCTGTGAGTGTCCTTTCTAGTGAGATGAGTCTTTTGGAGACAACATGTTGTTGCCTCATAATATTTTATCCATTTTGTCATTCTATGTCTTTTCAGTGATGCATTCAGTCCATTCACCATTCACATTTGGATAATTATTGATATGTGAGGGTTTATCCCTGTCATGAAGTTCTCATAGAGTTGCTGTTTTTCCTGTTTGTTTGTTGTCTTTCCCTCGATTTTGAGGCTGATTCATGTTCCTGCACTTTTGTGAAGAACATTGTCATTCTTTTTTCTATTTCTTCTGTGTTTAATACTTTCTTAGGTGTCTCTTGTAGAGCTAGTCTAGAATTAGCATAAATTCTTAGGGATTGAATGTCTGGGAAAGATTTTAATTCTCACTCACTGATGAAGCTTAACTTAGCTGGGTAGGTTATTCTTGGTCAAAATTATTTATCTTTGAGAACTTTGAAGATTGGGATCCAAGCTCTCCCAGCCTGAAGTGTTTCTGCAGATAAATCTGCTGCTGTTCTTATTGGTCTTCCCCTGTAGGCAGTCTGACCTTTTTCTCTTCCTGCCTTTATAATTTTTTCTTTTATATCTACTTTGTTTAGTCAAATTACTATGTGTGTAGAGTTAGTCTTCTCATTTGTTGTCTTGCAGGAGTTCTCTGATCTCTTGTGTTTGAATGGATTCAGATTCATTCAAATCTAAATGGATTCCAGATCACTAATGAGATGAGGGAATTTTTCTTGAATAATTTCATGGAACGTTTGTTCCAGGGTGGTCTCTGTCTCTGTTTCTGCCTCAGGAAGTCCAATTACTCTTAGGTTTGGCCTCTTGAAGTAATTGCTCATCTCTCGAAGGTTTTGTTCTGTCTTTAAAAGTTTCTTTTCTATGTTTTTGACAGTTTGCATTCGTTCCATATTTTGGTCCTCAATCTCTGAGATTCTTTCTTCGGCTTGGCTAATTCTGATTTCAATGCTTATCAGTTTGTTATTTGCTTCATTCACAGTATTCTTTACTGCTGTTATCTCAGTTATCAGCTCCTTCCTATATTCCTCTTGTCTCTTTTCCACTCTTTTTATTCTCTGTATTAATGTCTTGACATCTGGGTTTGTAGTTTGAAACCAGTCATTCTGGGGGTTCTTCATTGTTTGCAGTCTGAAATCTGTTTTCTCAGTGTCTGACCTCCCAGGGGTCTGTGTGAGACCCATATTCTTCTTCTGGTTTTTCTTCATTTGTGTAGATTCCCCCCCACCTTTCCCCCATATTCTTCTTCTGGTTTTTCTTCATTTGTGTAGATTCCCCCCCACCTTTCCCCCCGCTTCTTTAATTCTGTTGTTCAGGGAAGGTGGGGTTGCTTTTACTTCTGTTTGCTCAGTCTCCTATTCTTCCTTATGTGAATCCTCTAGCTTTGTTCAATTCTGAAGTTGGACTGTGGGTTGGTTGCTACACTTTTTTGCAGTTTTGAGATTTAATTGAGGGGGGAGTTGTGATTCAAAATATGTCTGCAGATCCACCAACAGATGTATCCACTGATAGGTGTATGGCCCCCCTGGAACTCACTTCCCACTGCCTTACAATCTGTCCATGCAGTGGGGGTATAGGTTTGCTCCCTGGAAGCAAAATGAGGTAAGAATAAGGAAAATAATGGAAATTAAGGAGGGGGGCAAGAGGAAGGTAGAGAGAGAGAAGAGTAAGAGGGAAAACAGACAGATGTACCAACTAACAGATGAAAAGAGACACAAGGACAGAAAAGAGTAAAAAAAAACAAACACAACTAAAATATACAGATAATCGTACAAACACACAGTCCAACAAAAATCTGCCTATTGATGTACTCTTCCCATACACAAACAGGAAGTCTAATGAATAGAAAGAAGAAAAAAAATCAGTAAGATAACAGAAACAAGGCAAGTACAAAAATGTTTTCAAAAACAGAAATAAATAAAAACTAAAACAAAAAACAAATAAAAATGAGCAAAACAAACAGTCAAAAAAATAAAAATCAGAAAACTCACTCTGAGTTTGTTCCTGTAAGTCCAATGTCCTTTCAGGTCTGATCTCTAGCCCCTCCTCCCCCCCCCCCCCGCTCTCAGGTACTCAGGTAGGGTTGCTCACAGCTTGGGTCAGATGCCCCAGGCCTACTTTGGAAGGAGGGTGGATCAGATCTGCACTCACCCTGCTTGCTGCTTGTCAGGTTTGCCACTCAGATCTGACCTGTCTATGTCTGATCTAGCATAGGAGAGGGGCTTTTTTTCTCTCCCAGTTTGATGAGATTACCTTAGGTCCCAAGTTGGAGGCTGGGCAGAGCTGGGTGGGGCAATGCAGATCTCTGCCTGGTCTTGGGACAGAGACAATGGTTGTGATCAGCATCTTCTCATTGGGCATGGGGGTCTTCTCTGGCTCTCCCTGATCCTCTCTCTCCACTGATCAGAACCAGGGCTCCAGCTGATGCACCGTAACAGGTGATGGTATGGGCCAGGCACTAGGTGATGAGAATCAGCTGGATTCGGCAGGCTTTTCTCAGGAGCTGCGAGCAGCAGATGATCCTGCATGAGATCTTGCATGCCTGCGCTCCAGTCTCAGCGTGGTAGGGACTTGAGTCGCCCTCAGAGGGGAGAACTGGGTGCATGAATCCAAGTTTCCCTTCGGACAGACTTTCACTCTCCCACCAGTGTGTGCCTGCTCACGTAGGGTGTTTATGGACACTTGCCTCCATGAAGATTCTCATAGTCTGACCTGTCTAGTCATCATCTTAAGCTCTGCCACAATGTTGATTCTTGCTATTCATGAGCATGGAATATTTTTCCATTTGGATTTCTTTGAGCAGTGTTTTGTAGTTCTCATTGTAAAGGTCTTTTACTTCTCTGGTTAGGAAGATGCCAAGGTATTTTATATTTTTGAGGCAATTGTGAATGGGATTGTGCTTTTAATTTGGGTCTCTGCCTCCTTGTTGTTGGTGTATAGGAATGCAACTGTCTTTCGCACATTTATTTTGTACCCTGGGAATTCGCCAAAGTCCTTTATCAGTGCAAGCAGGTTTTTGACAGATTCTCTTGGATTTTCAAGGTAAAGGATCATATCATCAGCAAAGAGGGATAACTTGACTTCCTCTTTTCCTGTTTGAATACCCCTGATTTCCTTCTCTTGTCTAATTGCCCTAGCTAAGACTTCCAACACAATATTGAACAAGAGGGGTGAGAATGGGCAGCCTTGTCTTGTTCCAGTTTTCAGGGGAAATGTTTCTAGTTTCTGTCCATTTAGCAATATGTTAGGTGTGGGTTTATATCGCAAATGACACTTACTATTTTGAGGTATGTTTCTTCTGTACCTAGGTGTTTGAGGGTTTTTATTAAGAAGAAATGCTGGATTTTATCGAAAGCTTTTTCTGTGTCTAATGATATAATCATGTGGTTCCTGTTTTTGCATCTGTTGATGTATTTAATTACACTTAAGGTTTTGTGAATGTTGAACCAGCCCTGCGTCCTGTTGATGAAGCCTGCTTGGTCATGGTAGATGATTTTTGAGATGTGTTTTTGGACCTGATTTGCTAGAATCTTGTTGAGAGTTTTTTTCATCTATGTTCATAAGGGTTATTGGCCTGTCCTCTTTTTTTGTTGGATCTTTACCTGGTGTGACTGAAGTTTAAACATGTAAGAATAAATACACAATTTCTAATAAATTCCTTTTGGGGGGTCTCCCCTCATCTATTATTACTAGCCCTCTCTTTCCTTACTCTCCCAGATGTGCTATATTTGTTGTCTTCACTTATTTGAGGTAGGAGTAACACATAAAAATAGGAAACAATACACCCTTTGTTGATATTTTGCCTTATGAGTTTCATGAAAGCCATACCTGAGGAAGGAAGATGGGAAGAGATCTCAATCCTTTGTAAATGAATGGAGAAGAAAATTCTCGTGAGGAGCAGCCAGCTTCTTCCCCACTCCTGGGATTAGAAGGGATTCTCTGGGCTGATGCACCAGGGACTAGGGGTCTGAACCTAGAGGGTTAGGATGAGCAGGTACAGCACTATAATCTAGATACCACCTAGGCGGTCTTGAACAACCTCCAGCTTTGGTCTACACAAGAAACTGCATTTTCTCTACTTTCTAGACTGGCGTGCCAGGTAAGACTGTTCTTGCCCAGCAGCCAGTGGGTCGCCCATGATTGTGCAGATTAAACTGTACCCCCTGTGCCATGAAGATCTGTGGGGATGTTGTTGGAGCCACATGTTTAGGGTGAAAACAAGCCACTTCCACTGGCCTCCAGGGACCTGAATGCCATGGCCTTTGCTACTTTTCTGACTCTATTTCCTGAAACTTTCCTCTTGCTCACTACTTGTAGCCAGGGTGTCTTCCTGCTCTTCCTTGAGCACTCCAGCTACACTGTTAACTTAAGGCCTTTGCCCTAGCTGTTCCTCCTGTCTAGAGGGCTCTTATTCCAGAAATCCAGCTGTCTTTGCTCAAATGTGACCTATCAAAGAAGTCTACACTGACTGTCCTACTTGAAATTGCAGACCAGCCCTAGCCTACCCCTGACACTCCTGATCCTTCCTATCCTGCTGACCTTATTCTGGTTTCCACAGCATACCATGTGTCTTAGTCATGAGGTCTGCTGTTTGTTGTTTGTCCCCCTCTGCTAGATTACAAGCTTCACCAAGGCAGAAATTTCTGTTTTATTCACAGATGTATCTAAACAACTGGAACAGTGTCTCACATACTTAAGAAACTATTATTCTTCAATATGTTAGGACTTTCCAACTGCCTGAGATAAAGGGTGGAGACTTGATTGTGTGTGTGTGTGTCTGTGTGTGTGTGTGTGTGCGCGTGCGCATGTGCACGTGTGTGTATGTGTATGTGTGTTTAAGAGGAAATCTCTTCCCCAACCCTTATTTGTGTGGATCTAAAGAGAGCCAGATTGAGACGTGCCTTCCACCTGGGTTTCCCGCAGGCTGGCATGGTGGTATCTCTGTTATACAAATAATTCTGATTTCACTAACAAAGCTATAATACTTTAAAAATAGTACTCTTTTTGTGAGTCTGGTGTTTATACATCAAAATAAATTTCCTTTACACTCACTATTATGAAGGGAGGCTCTCTTTTAGCCAGCTCTCCTAAATACATGAAACTCAGGAACGTTTCTAAACTATGGTATTAGCAGCATTATTTTCTCCCTTGTTCTCATCTTCTGCCTTTCCATTGTTTCCTAACGAATGGTCAGATGAAAATCCATGGGCTCAGGGAGCCCTTCTCATGTCTAGGTCTCTCTTGAGGTGACTGGTTTCTGGCTTCTGGCCATCACAGAACAGATACAGAGGTCATTTACACAGAAAGCACTGGTGAAAATTATTCTTTATTAAATAGACAAGGAAGGTATAGAAGATTTATTTTGAAGATAAGCAAAAGGTAATTTTAAGGAAGATAGGTTCATACATTCAGTAAGAGGCCATGCTGAAATATGAGCTTTGTGCTGTGCAATGCAAACGTTTGTCCTTTCCACTCTGCTGGATAGTCTGATTATTGATATAATCAAATCAAAACAAAACAAAACAAAACAACATGTTTGAGAACCCATAAGTTGCATGAGGAAGAGCAACTGGAATTTTTTTTCTACCATATGAAGGGACGAGTCAATGGGATTGCACTGCCCCACCTCAGGGCTGGGGCACCATGCTCGTGAAAGGCAGTTTGTTGGAGAGCCCCTCTGGGCATCAGGCTGGAGCTGTGATGTTGCTTCTGTTCCAAGGAAATATATATTTGGTTTGCCTCTGATGCCACCTCAAAGCCTACACCCTGCATACCTGCAGAAGCCTGAAATACACAGGAGATACACATGTGAGTACATTTTTCCAGGCACCTGGGCCATATCGGTCCCATGCATGTGCTTGTGTTGTTTTTAAAACGGTCTTCCTCATGAAGCAGCAACACACCTTGCAAACCTTGCATTCACAAATTAGGTCACACATTGCAGTGGTTAACATTTGTGGGGTATTAATCTTTTTGAGAGTCTTATACCTTCTCCCTAGGGAATATGTAGTTACAAACATTTCCAATCTTCTTACATTCAGGAAGTGTTCTTGAAACCTCAGTTAAGAACCTTGCTCTCAATGGAACAAGGCATAGGGCATAAACTTGAAAGAAGTGTTTCATTTTCTCTTCAGTTGCCGTCCCATATCCACCCCGAAAGATCCTAAAATAAAGATGCTTTATAAAGCAATGGAGTGACAGGAGTTTTCTTTGGAGAATCTTGCAATCTTTATTCCTTAATTTGAAATGATAACTTCTTCATATTTATTTCCCAGAAAAGTCAGCTGAATGAAAAGACTGTTCAGTGTTCTCAAATGCTGTTACCCATCTGGAGCTGAAGCTGCATCATTCCAGTGGTCATTGACCACATGCGAGTGACACTGCCCAGTTCACCATGGGGTGGTCTGGGAGCTCCCAGTGATGCCGTGTGCTACTGTTCCTGAGAGCTTGGCTTCATTCCTCAAGGCAGAAAATGTTTAACCATTTAAAATTCCATCATGCTCATGGCAAAAGGTGAATTGAATCTTCATGGTGCTTATCTTTTAAAAATTGAGTCTCAGTATTTCTGGCATTGTGAAATTTTTTGCATTGACAGATTAGTCTTAAAACGTAGATTATGTTTGTATTCTTTACTAAGTATATTGGTTTAAAATTTAAAAATTAATAAAATTAAATTTTTTCAAAACAGCTATGTAGGTAATTGGAGAGAACTGGGATATTCTAAAACATGTTTCTGGCATTCAGGACTAATCAAAGCACTGTTTTTTTATGTTGAAAATGTAATTTTAATAGAGAATTCTTCATCTTACATAGGAGCACAATAAAATGCACCACATTCTGAAGAAACTCCAGAATTATGAGAATAAGAGTGAGGAAAATTCAGATGGGTTACAATATCCATTACCTTAAACTGCAAGAGATGAGGTTCCACCGGAGGTCAACATTTACGTAGTTAGGACCCGCTACATTTATGACTTTAAATAACAAGGGTCAGGAACTAGAGATAGAGGCAGTGGGGAGTGGTTTTGTGCGGGGAGGAACTGTGAGAGAAGAAAACAATCCTGGATGCCAAATTCAGGACTAACAGGAGCTCCCATCGCCAAGTCTAGTGGGGTGAAAGCAGGAAAGGGCACCCGGGCAGGAGGATCTCCTGAGGAAGCCTTTCTGCGACGCTGCTGGAGATCTGCTCATCAGGTGGTGAGGAGACTCACTAGCGCTTCGGCAAACCCCAGGCAAGGGTCAACACACCAGGCAAGAACCGAGAAAAAGGTCAGAACCCAAGTTTGAGGCAACCATGTGATCCAACACGTGAAAGTCCTACACGTTGGTCACAACCGCTTTCTTTGCTACGACTGACTGTCTTGGGCAGTGATTTTCACACACTGCAGCCAGAAGCCAGTGGCCATCTACCCAACTAGACAACACATGTTTAATTCAAATGTCCAGGAAATTAAAAAAAAAAAAGCCAGACGATGCCTTATGCACACACAGGGCCAGCTTACAAACACTCCATTCAATAATATCATAACACAAATTTGCATCAATGAAAAGAAACTGGCAAAATCCATCACTTTCATTTAATTTGTAAGATGGTGAAGACCAAAACAGAATGTCCGACCAGAGTTTTAATGTTTAAATACGATTTTCTCATTGGAAAAATGAAATAAACGCAGTAAAATAAACTGTACAAGGCAAAGTAGAATAACAAAAAATATTTTACTAAAACATAAGATTTACAGAAGTCTCCAGACAAGCCATACAAAATGGTCACAAGCTCTTTTTGAAGGGGGGAATCTACACTTGACAGCAAAGTCACAATGTCATTAGTGAGGGCTGCGATGTTTGTTTAATGTTCTCATTTTGGTTCAAACAATCAAACTTGTCCATCTACAGCATCTAAATAAAGTTAGACTTGGCTAGAGAGCATATTCTAAAGAACTGGTTAGCTGCTTTCAGCCAATGCAATTAGATCACCATGAAAAGGGGGAAAGGAACTGTAAAATTAAAATAAAACTACCTCCCCCCCAAAGAAATAAAATAAAGAAAAACACCCACCCCTCCCCTGCAGCTAACCCTGACAACTACCTTCATTCACAGTGCTTCATACTTAAACCATGATGGGCCAATGAACAAACGTTTCCTGACAATCCAGATGATACAGCTAGCCTCCGCTCATGCTTACGACAGCGAATCAGGACAAGACAGAGATTTGCTAATGTGCATTTAATCACCAAAGGATGGAAGATGTCTGGGCTTTTATTCTGAATGTTTCTATGCCCATTAAATGCAAACAGAAAAAGGAAGAAGTCTTGGCAGAATAGAAGTGACGTGCACTTGATGATTAGATGGATTTAAATATCATTCATGGCCTATAGCCTAGGCCATGCTCTGGCTGTTTCTATGGCTTGGACCTTGCTGGTCTTCCATTGTTCTGCGATGTCATTTGCTTAGTGGGTCATCGGGTTGGGGGCACTTCACAAAGCCTGGTCGAGAGCAGGACTGTGTGGATCTGCAGTGCCGGAGACCGCTTATCTTTCAAAATATCTAAACATATTCTTCCCAACTTGTCTACATTAGGATGATAGATTTTGGTCATGAAACGTACTTGAGGGGCTGCCATTGGGTATTCTTCTGGAAGGAATGGTTCAAGTTTAAAAGTCCCTCCCTCGATGGGGGAATCCCAGGGGCCAGCCATGACCACATGAAAACAACGGGCGTTGCTGTCATCTGGTTCTGCTTTAATGCCAGGAACCGGTTCCGCCAGCAAACGCTGGGTCTCCTTGATGATCCTGCAGGGCAGCCCGGCCGTCTTGTCAGGTCCAGACTTCGGCCTCCGCTCGCCTCACACACGGGGTGGAAGTCCTGGGCACCACCAGCACTGTTACATGTAGGAAGATACTGAGGCACTGCTGTGCAGAACCACAGTTAAGTTACTGCATGTATCCTGTTAGGCAAATGTATCTATGAGTTAGAGATTTACACTTAGTTTGTAAACAGAACCAGTAGAAACCATTGATTGTTGAACACTGCAATTGAATAGATTGTTGATGTTTCTTTTGTGAAGGAGGGTCAAGATCACATACTAATTCAAGTAGAAACGCAGTTGTAAAAATAATAGCTTCCTTTAGTCACAATATGAAATGTTCTTCACTGGACTTTTGGATAGTGGGATTGAAACTTTCCTAAACTTACTAATTTGTGCATTTTGTCAGAAACAAAGATTATGGGAGGCATTTTTTTCTTTGAATGTTCTGCTTCTTGTTCCTTCCCCTCCCTGTACCCCGTGTATTCATCAGAATCTTGATCTACTCAGTTTGGAAAGTTGTGTGTCAACCTTCCTGGAACAATTACTTAGCATTTTGGATATAATGAAAAAATTTGTGAAGAATGACCACATTCACAACAAGAACCAAACATTTTATATGCTTATCAGGGCATTTGCTTCAGCAGATTTTAAATTTATCAACCACACTTTGGAGTTTTGATTATCGATTCTTGATTTATTTCCAGTTTATCCCTTCAAAAATATCAGCGGAAACACCCAGCCAGGTTTCCTCTGCTGTTGTCCAGATTGGATTTCTCTTGTTGTAGCATCCAGATTTTGCCTTTTTCTTTTATGCCATATCATTCTTGTGACAGATGTTTGAGCAGGAATATTGCTTTCATACTTTGTGTTCTTTTTACTATTTACTACTTTTTCTCTAACTTGAAAATATTTAATGTTCACATTAAGAAGCAATTCTAATGTATTATGTTCTAATGAGAGGGTTTTTTTTTCATATTCTGTGCAAAGTATCTGCCACTAATTCTCTGTTAACATGGGAATGGTTTTTTTCTATCTGGCTGAAGTCCTCCAAATAGACACTCTGTGCCATACTGGCTCCTGGGTGTAGCCTCTTCATCCCTGCCCATGTGTGGGCATGGGAAGGGAGTGGGGAGAAAAAGACTTGGTTTTGCTACTTCCCAAGGTAGATCTTGCCGTTGCTAAAAAGCTTACCTTATTGGAAACTTTAGCATTATACTGATCTCAGATCTGTCTTCCAACACTTTTTAAATATATTTTTTTCTTTTTTAAAGATGTGCCAGGATTAGGTACATAAGTGGTCTTTACACGTGAAGTTTGGGCCTCCCATTGATCCTCACTTTACCTGATTTGGGATCAGGTACCCTTACTGATGTTATGTACCCCCTTCCCCAACAGTGTTCTGCTACCGCCAATCCCTTTCTTGTAGTATTATGATAAATGATCAAGATTCACTTATGAGTAAGAACATGTGGTGCTCAGCTCTTTGTTTCTGTGATAGATCACTGAGGACCATTGACTCTAGACCTATCCAAGTTGTTGTGAAGCCCATAATTTTGTCCTTCTTTATGGCTGTATAATATTCAATCATGTATATGTAACACATTAAAAAAAATCCAGTCCACTTTGATAGGCAGCATGACTGGTTCCATGTTTTTGCTATTGTGAATAGTGCTGCAATAAACATGTGTGTGCAGGTATCTTTCTTTTTAATATAGATGATTTGTGTACCTTCGGGTATATTTCCAGAATGGGATGGCTGGATCATATGGAATATCAACTGTTGGATCTTTTATAAATCACCACACTGTTTTCCACAGAGGTCGTACTAATTCATATTTCCACCAACAGTGTGGAAGTGTTCCCTTTTCTCTGCATCCTCTCCAGCATCTGTTGTTTTTTGAGTTATTAATGATGGACGGCTTGACTGGAGTTAGGTGGTATCTCAGTGTGGTTTTGATTTGCATTTCTTTGATAATTAGAGAGGCTGAGCTCTTTTTTCATATATCTGTTGGCTGCTTGTGTGTCTTCTTTTGAGAAGTGTCTATTCATATCTCTTGCCCACTTTTTAATAGAGCTGTTTGATTTTTTCCTTTGGACATTTGAGTTCCTTGTAGATCATGGATGATAGGTCTTTGCAAGATACACAGTTACCAATGACTTTTCCTATTCTGTGGGCTGTCTCACCACTCTGTTGATGGTTTCTTTTGCTTTGCAGAAGGTTTTCAGTTTGGTGAATTCCCACTTGTTTATTTTATCTCTTATGGCATGGGTATTTGGGGTTTTGATCAGAAATTGGTTGCCAGTTCCAGTTTCTGTAAGGGTGTCTCCTGCATTTTCTAAGTTTCTTATTAGTTTGAAGTTTTACATTTAGGTCTTTGATCCATTTAGAGTTGATTTTTGTGTATGGTGATAGGTAGGGGTCTTGTTTTAATCTTCTGCATGTGGTCAATCAGTTTTCCCAGCCCTGTTTACTGGATAGGTTCTCCACTTCCCAATGGTTGTTGGTGGAGGCTTTGTTGAAGATGAGTTGGTTACGAAATTAAGATTTTGCTTCTGTAATCTCAATTCTGTTCCATTGGTCTATATGCTCGTTCTTTTACTAATATCAAGCTGTTTTAATTTTTGTGACCTCATAATAAAGTTTAAAGTCTGGAAGTGTGATGCCTCCTGCTTTGTTTCTTTTGCTGAAGATTGTTTTGTCTGTTTGTAGTTGCTTATGTTTTTTTTACAAATTTATTATTTTAAAGATGTGGGGTACAATTCAGGGTTAGATATACAAATGCTTATTATGCAAGTATCATTGTTGATGAGATGTTCCCCCCCACCCTGGCAGTTTCCCACTACTGCCAATCCCTTTCTAATAGCTTTATGATAAACGTTCAAGGTCCACTTTATGAGAGAGCATGTAGTACTCAGTTCTTTGTTTCTGTGATAGATCACTCAGTATTATAGCCTCTAAGTCCATCCAAGTTGCTGAGAAGTTCATAATTTGGTTCTTCTTTATGACTGCATAATATTCCTTGTGTATTTGTACCACATTTTTAAAATCCAGTCCTCTTTCAATGGGTAGCACTGTTGGTTACACATTTTTGCTATTGTGAATAATGCTGCAATAAACATGAGTGTGCGGGTATCTTTTTCATAGAGTTATTTGAGTTCCTCTGGGTATTTCCCAGAAGGGGGATTGTGGGATTGTATGAAGGGTCAATTTTTAGATCTTCTTGGAATCATCAAACTGTTTTCCATAGAGGTTGTACTAGTTTACATTACCACCAGCAGTGTAGAAACGTTCCTTTTTTCTTCGCATTGTTGCCAGCATCTGTAGTTGTTTTATTTATTTATTTCAATTTTTATTATAAAGATGTGGGGTACATTTCAGGGTTAGGTATACAAATATTGGTCATGCAGGTATCCTTGTTGATGAGGTATGCCCCTCCCTCCCCTAGCAGTTTCCCTCAACTGCCAATCCCACCCCCCTGACAGTTTTCAACTATTGCCAATCACTTTCTTATAGCATTATAATTGTTCAAGTTCAGCTTATAAGTGAGAACATATGGAGCTCAGTTCTATGTTTCTGTGATAAATCACTGAGTATGATCGACTCCAAATCCATCCAAGTTGCTGCAAAATCCATATATTTGTCCTTCTTTATGGCTGCGTAATATTCCATTGTGTATATGTACACATTTTTTTCATTTATATTTTTTATTTATTTTTTCAATTAAAATTTCATAAAGCTGGGGGAATTAAAAGTTTTTGCATGAAAGAACACCTTCAAGAAAGTGAAACACCAGATGGAAGAACATATTTTAAATTTATATTTAATAAGATAATTATATTCAAAATACATTATAACACAAAATACATTATAACATAAAATACAAAATGCATTAAAACATAATTATCTAAATAAGTTATAAAGATTATCAGTAAACACATGAAAAGATTCTCAACATCTTTAGCATTATGGAAATGCAACTCAAAACCACAATGAGATACTACTTATGCCCACTGGGACAGCTAAAAGAAAAAAGAAAGCAAGTGCAAATATTGGCAGGAATGTTGAGTACTGAATGCCTCATACTTCACCGAAAGGATTGTAAAATGGTATAGCTACTTTGGAAACAGTGTGGCTTTTTTTTTTCTTTTCTTTTTTTGAAGTTGGTAAACATAGAATTACCAAATGACTTAGCAATTCCACACCAAAGTTCTCACCAAAGTTATTTAAAAACCTATGTGTACACAAAAACTTGTATTCACATGCTTATAACAACATAATAAACAAATATGGAAATAATCCAAATATAAATGAGCTGATGACTTGATAAACCAAAGTGGTTTATCTATATGATGGGATATTATTCAGCCATAAAATATAGTGGAATATTGATCTGTTTTACAGCATAGATCCACCGTGGCAACACTATGCTTACTGAGAGGAGCTTATTTCAAAAGGTCACTTATTGTATGATTCCATGTATATGAAATTCTCAGAAAGGTAAATATATAGAGACAGAAAGATTTGTGTTTATCAGGGGCTTGGAGAAGGGAGGATAGATAATGAATCCCGATGGCTATTGGGTTTATTTTTGAGATGAGAAAAATTAGATAATGGTATATGTTGAACAATTCTGCAAATATACTAAGAAAACATTGAATTTAAAAGCAATATATAGATATGTTGATTTGCTTAACTATAGCACCTATTTCACTATATGTACATAAAATCTTAATGTTGTGCATCTTGAATACACACAATAAATTTCTTTTAAAAATCATAAAAGAGTTCAATAACTAAAAATGTGAATTTTGCGGTATGTGATTTATATCTTTTTTCTTTAAACATATATTTTATTATAAAATTGTGGGGTACAGTTAAGGGTTAGGTATACAAATGTGCATCATTCAGGTACCTTGTTAATAAGGGGTGTTTCCCTGTCCCCAGAGAGATATTGACTCCCATTAGTTCCACCTCCCTTCCCCTCCCTACCTCCCCAATAGTTCCCCACCACTGTCAGTCCTTTTCTTTTAGTATTATGATAGATGTTCAAGGTCCACTATATGAGTGAGAACATGTGATACTCAGATCTTTGTTTCTGTGAGAGGTCACTCAGTATTATAGACTCTAGTTCCATCCAGGTGGCTGCAAAATCCATGATTTTGTTCTTTTTTATGGCTGCATAGTATTCCATCGTGTATATGTACCACATTTTTTTAATCCAGTCCTCTTTTGATGGACAGCATGGTTGCTTCCAGGTTCTTGCTATTGTGAACAGTGCTATGATAAACATACGTGTGCAGGTATCTTTTTTATAGATTGATTTGAGTTCTTCAGGGTATATTCCCAGTAGGAGGACTGCAGGGTCATATGGGAGGCCAATATTTAGAGCTTTTAGGAATCGCCATACTGTTTTCCACAGAGGTTGCACTAGTTTGCACTCCCACCAACAGTGTAGAAGTGTTCCCTTTTCACCACATCCTCTCTAGCATCTGTTATTTTTTGAGTTATTGATAATAGCCATTCTGACTGGAGTTAGGTGGTATCTCAGTGTGGTTTTAATTTGCGTCTCCTTGATGGTTAGTGAGGTTGAACATTTCTTCATGTGTCTGTTGGTCTCTCAGATGTCTTCCTTTGAGAAGTGTTCATATCTTTTACCCACTTTATAATGGGGTTGTTTGTTTTTTTCCTTTCAGCACATTTGAGTTCCTTGTAGATCCAAGATATTAGGCCTTTGTCAGACCTGGAGTCGGCAAATATTTTCCCAGTCTGTGGGCTGTCTCCCTGCTCTCTTGATGGTTTCTTTGCCTTTGCAGAAGCTTTTCAATTTAATGAGGTCCCACTTGTCTATCCTATCTCTTATGGCCCATGCATTTCGGGTATTGCTCAGGAATTGTATGCCAGTTCCAATTTCCATAAGGGTGTGTCCTTCATTTTCTAAGGTTCTTATGGTTTGAGGTTTTACGTTTAGGTCTCTGATCCATTTAGAGTTAATTTTTGTGTATGGGGATAGATAGGGGTCTTGTTTGAGTCTTCTGCATGTGGTCAGCCAGTTTTCCCAGCACCATTTACTGAATAGGTTCTCCTCTCCCCAGTGGTAGGTGGTAGAGGGTTTGTTGAAGATGAGTTGGTTGAGAAATTGAGGTTTAGCTTCTGGAATCTCAATTCTATTCCATTGGTCTATATGCCTGTTTTTGTACCAATACCAAGCTGTTTGATTATTGCAGCTTTATAGTAAAGTTTGAAGTCTGGTAATGTGATACCGCCTGCTTTGTTTTTTTGCTGAGGATTGTTCTGGCTATTCTTGGTCATTTGTGTTTCCATATGAATTCCTGTGTTGTTTTTCTAGGTCTGGGAAGAATGTTGCCTGTAACTTGATGGGCATTGCATTGAATCTGTAGATTGCCTTAGGTAGGGTGGACATCTTCACAATGTTGATTCTTCCAATCCATGAGCATGGGATATTTTTCCACTTGTTTGTGTCATCTTTGATTTCTTTGAGCAGTGTTTTGTAGTTTTCATTGTAAAGGTCTGTCATGTCTCTGGTTAGGAAGATGCCAAGGTATTTCATTTTTTTTGTGGCTATTGTGAATGGGATTGTGCTTTTTATTTGCATTTCTGTTTGTTTATTATTGGTATAAAGAAAAACGATTGACTTTTGTACATTTATTTTGTATCCTGAGACTTTGCTGAAGTCCTTTATCAGTGTAAGGAGTTTTTTGACAGATTCTCTTGGGTTTTCAAGGTACATGATAATGTCATCTGCAAACAGAGATAGCTTGACTTCCTCTTTTCCTATTTGGATACCCCAATTGCCTCCTCTTCTCTGATTGCTCTAACCAGGACTTCCAATACTATATTGAACAGGAGGGGTGAGAGTGGGCATCCTTGTCTTGTTCCAGTTTTCAGGGGAAATGGTTCCAATTTTTTCCATTTAGGAGTATGCTGGCTGTGGGTTTCTCGTAGATGGCTATTACTATTTTGAGGTATGTTCCCCGTATGCTAGATGTTCGAGGGTTTTTATCAAGAATGGGTGCTGGATTTTACCAAAAGATTTTTCTGTATCTAATGATGTAATCATGTGGTTTTTGTTTTGACATCTGTTGACGTATTTAATTACATTTATGGTTTTACGAATGTTGAACCAGGCTTGCATCCAGGGGATGAAGCCTACTTGGTCATGATGGATGATTTTTGAGATGTGTTGTTGAATCTGGTTTGTTAGGATCTTGTTGAGGATTTTAGCATCTATGTTCATCAAAGATATTGGCCTGTAGTTCTCTTTCTTTGTTGGGTCTTTACCTGGCTTGGGTATCAATGTGATGTTAGCTTCGTAAAATCATCTGGGGAGAGATCCATCTTTCTCAATCGCCTGGAATACCTTCAGTAGGATTGGCATCAGCTCCTCCTTAAATGTCTTGTAGAATTCTGCTGGAAAGTCATCTGGTCCAGGGCTTTTTTTGTAGGTAGTTTTCTTATTACCGCAGTCAATTTGTTATTTGTCTATTTAGGGTCTCAATTTCTTCTATTTTTTTTTTTTTTGAGTTGGAGTCTCACTCTGTCACCCAGACTGGAGTGCAGTGGCAGCTCCCGGCCACCACAGCCTCAACCTGCTGGGCTCCGGTGATCCTTCCACCTCAGCCTTCTGAGTAGCCGGAATTACAGGCGCGCGCTACCACACCCAGATGATTTTTTGATTTATTGTAGAGATGAGGTCTTGCTGCCCAGGCGGGTCTCGAACCCGCGGGCTCAGGCAATCCACTCACCTCAGCCTCCCAAAGGCGCGGGATTACAGGCTGAGCCACCGAGCCCGGCTTCAATTTCTTCTTGTTTCAACCTAGGCAGGTTGTGTGATGTCAGAAAGTCCTCCATTTCCTTAGGGTTTTCAAGTTTGTTTCCATACAAGTGTACATAGTAGTCTCTAATGATCTTTTGTATTTCTTCAGGGTCAGATGTGACTTTAACTTTTGTGTTTCTGATTGTGTTTATTTGGGCTTTTTCTCTCTTTTTCTTGGTCAGTCTAGCTAGGGGACCATCAATCTTGTTTATCCTTTTGAAGAACCAACTTTTTGTTTCATTGATTCTTTGTATTATCTTTTTGTCTTCTATGTTCTGGATTTGGGCTTTTATTTTGGTGATCTGGATCTTCTACTGAAATTAGGGTTTTGGTGGTCTTGCTTTTCCAGCTTCCTTAGGTGCTTGTTAGGCTGTTAATTTATGATTCTTCCATTTTCTTCATGTGCGTTTGTAGAGATATGAATTCCCCTCTTACTAGAGCTTTCATGGCATCCCAGAGATTTTTGGTAAGATGCTTCTTCATTTTCATTTGTTTCCAGATATTTTTTAATCTCTATTTTGATTTCATCATTGACCCAGGAGTTGTTTACCATCGTGCTGCTCAGTGTCCATGTCTTTGTGGCTTTTGGGACCTTGTTGGTGTTGATGTTTATTTTTATTCCACTGTGGTCCAAGAAGGTGCATGGTGAAATTTCGATCTTTTAAAATTTGCTTATGCTTGATTCATGGCCAAGTATGTGGTCTATCTTAGAGTATGTTCCATGCAGTGATAGTAGAATGTATATTCTGTGATCATTGGATGGAGTGTTCTGTAGGTAACAATTAAGTCCATTTGGTCAAGAGTCACATTGAGGTTCTGGATCTTGTTGCTGATTTTTTGTCCTGATGATCTGTCTAGGGTTGTGCGTGGGGTATTGAAGTCCCCAGGTATGATAGTGTTAGAGTTGATATCTTTTTTGAGTTCACGTAGAAGCTGCTTTATGAAAGTTGGTGCTCCTATGTTGGGTGCATATATGTTTAAAATGAATATTTCTTATTGATGGATTGAATCTTTTATCATTATGTAGTGACCTTCTGTATCTTTTTAAATTTTTAATAGCTTAAAGGGTATTTTGTCTGAAATTAAGATTGTGACTCCTCCTTTCTTTTGTGTTCCATTCACCTGAAAGTTTGTTTCCCATCCTCTTACTTTGAGTCTGTGAGTGTCCTTTCTAGTGAGGTGAGTCTCTTGATGGCAATAAATTGTTGCCTAGTGATATTTTATCCATCTTGCCATTCTATGTCTTTTCAATGGTGCATTTAGTCCATTCACATTTAGGCTCATTATTGAAATGCAAGAGTTGATCCCTGTCATAAGGTTCTTACAGAGTTGTTGTTCCTGTTTGTTTGTTGTCTTTCTTTTGGTTTTGGAGTTGGTTCCTGTGTGTTTTTAATCTTTTACCTGTACTCTTGTGAAATATGTTGTTATTCTTTTTTCCTTTTCTTCTGTGTTTGGTACTTCCTTAAGTGTAATTGTTCAAGGTCAGCTTATGAGTGAGGACATATGGAACTCAGTTCTATGTTTCTGTGGTAAATCACTGAGTATGATTGACTCCAAATCCATCCAAGTTGCTACAAAATCCATATATTTGTCCTTGTTTATGGTTGCATAATATTCCATTGTGTATATGTACCATATTTTAAAAATCCAGTCCAGCTTTGATGGGCAACACAGTTGGTTCCTTGTTTTTGCTAATTGAATAGAGGTGCAACAAACATACATGTGCAGGTATCTTTTTTGTAGAATAATTTGAGTTCTTTTGGGTAGATTCCCAATAGGGGGATTGCTGGGTCATAAGGAAGGTCAATTTCTAGTTCTTTCAGAAATTGCCACACTCTCTTCCAGAGAGGTTGCACTAGTCTGCATTCCCACCAGTAGTGTAGGAGTGTTCCTTTTTCTCCGATTCTCTCCGGCGTCTGTTGTTGTTTGTTCTATTAATGATGGCCATTCTTACTGGGGTTAGGTGGTATCTCAGTGCGGTTTGGATTTTCATTTCTCTGATGACCTGTGAGGCTGAGCCCTTTTTCATTTGTCTGTTAACTGCCCATACCTCTTCTTTTGAGAAGTCTCTATTCATATCTTTTGCCCACTTCATAATGGGACTGTTTGCTTTTTCTTTTTGGTACATTTGAGTTCCTTGTATATCTTAGATGTTAGACTTTTGTCAGATATACAGTTGGCAAATATTTTTTCCTAGTCTGTGGACTGTCTCCCCACTCTCTTGATGGTTTCTTTTGCTTTGCAGAATTTTGTCAGTTTGATGAAGTCCCACTTGTTTATCTTCTCTCTTATGTCATGGGCAGTTCGGGTTTTGATCAGGAATTGATTGCTGATTTCTGTTTCCATAAGGGAGTTTCCAGCATTTTCAAAGATTCTCTAGTTTGAGATTTCAGTTTTAGGTCTTTAATCCATTTGGAGTTGATTTTTTGTATGGTGATAGATAGGGGTCTTGTTTTAATCTTCTGCATGACATCAGCCAGTTTTCACAGCACCATTTACTGAATAGGTTCTTCTCTCCCCAGCAGTTGATGGTGGAGGCTTTGTCGAAGATGAGTTGGTTGAGAAATTGAGGTTTTGCTTCTGGAAACTCTATCCTGTTCCATTGGTCTATATTCCTGTCCTTGTACCCATACCAGGCTGTTTTATTTATTGTAGACTTATAATAAAGTTTAAAATCTGGGATTGCGATACATCCTGCTTTTTTTTCCCTGAGGATTATTTTGTTTATTCGTGATCGTTTATATTTCCATATGAATTCCTGTATTGTCATTTCTAGATCTGAGAAGAACGATGCTGGTAATTTAATGGGGATTTAGTTGAATCTGTAGATTGCCTCAGGTAGGATGGACATCTTAACAATGTTGATTCTTCCAATCCATGAGCATGGAATATTTTTCCATTTGATTGTGTCTTTGATTTCTTTGAGCAGTGTTTTGTAGTTTTTGCTGTAAAGGTCTTTCCCTTCTCTGGTTAGGATGATGCCAAGGTATTTCTTTTCTTTTTTTTTTTTATGGCTATTGTGAATGGGTTTGTGCTTTTTATTTCGATTTCTGTTTCTTTATTGCTGTTTTATTCTATTTATCTTTTGCACATTTATTTTATACCCTGAGACCTTGTCAAAGTCCTTTATCAGTGCAAGGAGGTTTTTGACAGATTCTCTTAGGTTTTGATTCTCTTAGGAGGTGTAGAATCATGTCATCTGTAAAGAGAGACAACTTAACTTCCTCTTTTCCCGTTAGGATACCCCCAATTTCCTCCTCTTGTCTGATTGCCCTAGCTAGGACTTCTAATACTATGTTGAGCAGGAAGGTTTGAGAGTGGGTACCCTTTGTCTTGTTTTGGGTTTCAGGGGAAATGGTTCCAATTTTTGTTGTTTGGTTGTTTGTGTTTTATGTGAATTTCTGTATTGTCATTTCCAGGTCTGAGAAGAATGATGTTGGTAATTTGATGGGTAATGCGTTGAATCTGTAGATTGCCTTGGGTAGGATGGACATTTTAACAATGTTGATTCTTCTGATCCA
This sequence comes from Cephalopachus bancanus, assembly GCA_027257055.1. Taxonomy (NCBI): domain Eukaryota; kingdom Metazoa; phylum Chordata; class Mammalia; order Primates; family Tarsiidae; genus Cephalopachus; species Cephalopachus bancanus. Next base: position 3,801,851 of record JAPVLO010000140.1, read on the forward strand.
TGAGCATGGAATATTTTTCCATTTGTTTGTGTCTTCTTTGATTTCTTTGTATTTTCTAAAACTTTAGTCCTTGCTCTCACTTTTGAATCTTACACAATAAGCTCAACTCCTTTTTAAAACCCTATAGCTTATTGATGCAAATGATGGTGAATATGAAAGTTAAAAAAATTAATTTGTAATTATTGTAAAATGGCATGTGTATTGTTTAATTTTTGGAAAATGTAGACATACAACTAAGAAGTGTAAAATTTTTTTTTGTCATTCTTTTTTTAACCATTTTCATTTTGATATGTTTTTCTTCTTCTGTGTGTTTTTTCTAAAAGTTTGATAATATTGTATGTACTGTCTTAAATCATATTTTTGAAATAAAAATTGGCTTTGCAAATTCATTCTCTTCATTAAAAAAAAAACTCCAATGGCACATGTATTCCACACCTTACTAATGCTAGTGATTAGTACCTATGCTACTTTGGTAAAATTATATGATGATGCATATAATTATATGATGATGCACAGTGGGGGATTTGAAAAATGATTTTGCTACAGAGCTGTGCTGAATGTTAGTTTGCTTCAAAATAAAAGTCTGTGCTATGCTCTTCCTGAGGCAGGCTTGGAATTCTTGATATTCATTATTTGTGTTTGGATGGAGAGGCAAGCAGTGAGAAGTGATTATTACCCAACACAGCAAAGAACATTTCCTTTTATTTATTTTTCTCTCTCACAATAACGTATTCTTACAAACACCAGCATCCTTTTCTCTGGCCAATGTATGGCTAGGAAGGCAGGTTATGGATTAACTATAGTTTGGGTAGGTTGCAAGTAACCATTGTCAAAGCTTTGGTTAACTAGCATCTTCCTTGGCAGTATGATTAAGGTCAGAGATCATACTTTCTTTTCCATACTCCTTTACAAAGGTTTTAATCAACAAAAGGTCCTCTAGAGCCTGTAGTTTGAATCAAAATGAATTTTTCTCAGACTTCTATGTAAACTTGAGTCCTGTCCTCATTGTGTATAGCCACTGCAAAGACACAGAGAAGATCTAAGAACCTCACCATGAATTGATTGTCAGGTAGAGAAGTTAATTGATGTTATAGTTACAGAGACCCTGAACATTCAGGAATTGACTAAGTTCAGTTCCTGAACAGATGCTAGAATAAAAGACTCATGGTTGATTTGTAATCATCTGGAGCAACTGTGATTAGTGTTACTCAGATTATGGCTAGAAAACAGTCTTCAGTTTTGATTTCTACACTTGAAAAATGATGCAGAATGTGTTCAGAGACAAAAACTCTTATATTTTCTGGCAATTTAAACTGCTACTTGTACTATTTTTATCGCAGAAACAAAGAACTGAGTACCACATGTTCTCACTCTTAAGCAAACCCTGAACATTTCACATAATTCTATAAGAAAAGTATTGGCAGTAGCTAGAAACTGCCAGGGGAGGGAGAGGAGGGCAAAAAACATTATAAGGGTACCTGATCTCAAAACAGGAAAAATAGGGATCAAAGGGAGACCCAAACCTTGCCTGTATGATGACTACTTGTATACCTAATCCTGAACTGTACCCATATCTTTAAAATAAGTTGAAATTGAAAAATAATTTCTTTCAAAGAAACTAACCAGCAAAAGATGTGAATTTTTGGTTTGCTAGATTACAGTTTGAATATAGGCAATGCCTCCTGAAGTTATGTGATCTTGGAGATTTTAAAAATGTTAATATGAAATATATGAAAATATTTATAGTTAGCATATGAAAATAACATAAAATAAAACAACAAAATGCTCATTTTTAGTTGACTTGTTCTAGAAGGGTTGTTCAGATTATCTCTCTGCCATGCTATTAGAAGTTTTAGTCGGGTTATTTTATATTTTTTCTGATTATCTGTTTCCTTATCTGTAAAACAGAGAGAATGGTCCCTGATTACCAGGATTGCTGTGAAGATTAGATGAGGTAGACTGTGAAAACAGCAAGTAAAGCATCAGCTCAAGAGTGGTCCTCCCCATGACTTGCACCTTCATGGCTCATTTGCTAATTAGGCTAGTACATCCTTGTGTCTGCCCAGCCTGCCTCTGGAAACCAAGTTTATCAAGACAAAGAGCCTCTTGGTTACCAACACCGATTTCAGGACAGTTTTTATTTATTTACTCCACTCCCTCCTTCTAAAAGACCCATTCCCACTGTCTGTGCAGTGCTGCTGTTTGCTTTTTGTTTTCCATCTTCTGTTCTGACTAGTTCTCATTCTCCCCAAGCTCCTCTTTATTTGTTCATCCTTTAAATGTCAGTGTTTCCCAAACATTTGGATTTAGCTCCATTTTTGTTTTTAATACATAGTGTCTCTGGGTGATTTACTCATTCTATGTTTAAATTATGACAGTACTTTAGGCTGTTAATGTAAATCTCTGTTGCCAGCCAGAAGTTTCTTCTCAGTTTCAAATTTATCAATCAACTTCCTGGTCTTTTCCACTGGAATAATTCACAACATCTGCAAAACGAAAGTCATCATGATGCATTCATTTCATATATATTGATTGAGTGCCTGCAATGAACTAGCTCTTGCCTGTTTCTCCATCCCTATCTCCAGTCTACTTCTTAGCTGGTGCCCTGCCTATACTTATATGGCACTATGAGGTCCCCCAAATCCATCATGCTTCTTATGTCTCTGTGCACTGATAGAAGAGACAAGAAGCCATGTGATCCTGGAGAAATAGTGAAAATTACTTGGTGTCCTGATTCTGATTCCAACCCTCACGAAACCCAGCTGTGAAATAAATACTCCTGCTATTCTTCCAATGCATTTTCCTGTAAGGTGAGGTAGTTTAGATCGATGTTGTCATTTAAGATCAAGGAGATTCAAACAAAATGGGCTTTTTTATCCAAAAAATTCCAGTTTTGTTTAAAAATCCAAAATCCATCAAAATAGTACACCATATCCACATACTAAAAATCATATGATTACTTACTTCAATTGATGCATAAAATATAAGCATGTATATTTCTCTGTGTGTTGCTTTTTTCACTTAGATTTTTTTCTGTCTATTATTACTCATAAATTTTTCTTCTTGCTTGGATGATTGCAATGACCTGCTAAACCTTCCATATGAAGTTCAAGGTGGCCTGCCTCTTATCTGTTTTCCATGGAGCAGCCAGAGTGATTACAAATATAGGTGACCTCAAGTTCTGCAGATTAATTAATAGTGTTATACCAATATCTATTTCCTGGATACAAGTCATATAGGATGTCACCATTGGGGAAAGCTGAGTGAAGGGTTCATGAAACTCTATGTACTGTAGTGTAATTTTCTGAAAGTCTGCAATTATTTTTTTAAAATTTTTAAAAATTTCAGTAACTTTGGGGAGGTGCAAATAGTTTTAATCTAGGCTTTAAATGTACCCACTATCCCAGTCTGTGCACAATGTACCCGATAAGTGATTTTTTTGTCTCTTCACCATTTCTCCTCTTCTGTGTCTCTAATGTCCATTATACCATTCTCTTTGTCTTTGCACATCCTTAGTTTAGCAACTTATAAGTGAGAACATGCAGTGTTTGGTTTCTGTTCCTGCGTTAGTTCACTTAGGATGATGTTCTCCAATTCTATCCAAGCTTCAGCAAAAGACATTATTTCATTCTTTTTGATGGGTGAATAGTATTCCATAGTGTGTATACATCACATTTTCATTATCCACTGACCAATTGATGGGCATCTAGGTTGATTCCACATATTTGCTATAGTGAATTGTGCTGCAGTGAACATGTGAATGTAGGTGTCTTTTTAATGTAACAACCTGTGTTCCTTTGGGTAGATACCTAGTGGTAGGATTGCTGGATCTAGTGGTAGATCTATTTTTGGTTTTTTGAGACATCTCCATACTGCTTTCCATAGAGGTTGTACTAATTTACACTCCCACCAACAGTGTATAAATGTTTCTTTTTCTCTGCATCCTCACCAGCATCTAATGTTTTTTGATTTTTTAAAATAACGGCCATTCTGACTGATGTAAGATGGTATTTGATTATGGTTTTGTATTTTCCTGATGATGAGTGATGTTGAGCTTTTTCATGTGTTTGTTGGCCATTTGTATATGTTCTTTTAAGAGATGTCTGTTCATGTAATTTGCCCACTTTTTAATGGGAATATTTGCTTTTTTTCTTACTGATCTGAGTTCTTTGTAGATTGTGGATTAGTCCATTGTCAGATGTATAATTTGTGAATATCTTCTCCTATTCTGTAAGTTGCCTATGTGCTTTGTTGATTATTTTGCTGAGCAGAAGTTTTTAAATTTAATAAAGTCCCACTTGCTTATTTTTGTTTTTGTGGCATTTGCTTTTGGGGGTTTGGTCTTAAATTCTTTGCTTAGGTTGATGCTCAGAAGAGTTTTCTTCTAGAAATTTTATAGTTTTAGGTCTGACATTTAAGTCTTTAATTTATCTTAAGTTAATTTTTGGATATGGGGAGAGATAAAGATTCAGTTTTATTTTTCTGTATGTGGCTATTCAGTTTTCCCAGTATTGTTTGTTGAATAGGGTGTCCTTTCCTCAGTGTATTTTTTTGTCTGCTTTGTGAAAAATCAGTTAGTTGCTGGTATTTGGGTTTATTTCAGGATTCTTAATTTTGTTCAATTGGTCCATATGTCTGTTCTTGTAACAGTGCTATGCTGTTTTGGTTACTACAGTCTTGGTATAATTTGAAGTCAGGTAATGTGATGACTCCTGCTTTGTTCTTTTTGCTTAATATTGCTCTGGCTATTCTGGCTTTTTTTGGTTCCATATAAATTTTAGTGGTTTTTTTTTCTGATTCTGTGAAAAATGACATTGGTAGTTTGACAGGGATTGCATTGAATCTATAGATTACTTTGGGTAATATGGTCATTTCAACAATGTCAATTCTTCCAATTTATGAGCATGGGATGTTTCTGTATTTTGTTTGTGTCCTTTGCAATTTATTCATCAGTGTTTTGTAGTTCTTCTTTTGGAGAACTTTCACCTCCTTGATTAAATATACTCCTGGGTATTTTAACTTTTTGACTGCTACTGTAAATGGAATTGAGTTATTGATTTGATTCTCAGCTTGATTGTTATTGTTGTATAGCAGTGTTACTGATTTGTGTGTGCTGATTTAGTATTCTATAACTTTAGTGAATTCATTGATCGAATTCAGGAGTCTTCTGGAGGAGTTTTTAGTGTTCTATAGATATAAGATCATATCACTGGCATACAAAGATAGTTTGATTTTTTCTTTTCCAATTTGGATACCCTTTATTTCTTTTTCTTGCCTCATTTCTCTGACTAGGACTTCCAGTACTATGCTGAATAATAATGGTAGAAGTGGGCATCCTTGCACTGTTCCAGTTCTGAGAAGAACGTGTTCATCTTTTCTCCATTCAGGATGACATTGGCTGTGGGTTTGTTGTATATAACTTTTATTATTTTGAGAAATGTTCCCTCTATGCCTACTTTGTTGAGGGTTTTTATCATGAAGAGATACTAAATTTTATCAAATGCTTTTTCTACATCTACTGAAAGGGTCATGCAATTTTGGTTTTAATTCTGTTTATGTAGTGGACTGCATTTATTGACTTTGTGTATAAATGCAATCCCTAGGATAAAATTCACTTGGTTGTGGTATATTATTATTATTCTTTTTTTTTTTTTGAGTTGGAGTCTCACTCTGTCACCCAGACTGGAGTGCAGTGGCCGCTCCCGGCCACCGCAGCCTCGACCTGCTGGGCTCCGGTGATCCTTCCGCCTCAGCCTTCCGAGTTGCCGGAATTACAGGCATGCGCTACCACGCCCAGCTGATTTTATTATTATTCTTTAAATGTGCTGTTGAATTAAACTTTAAACTGCCTGGGTAGGAAAGGGATTGAAAGTAGTGGGAAACTGTGGGGAGGAGGGCAGTGGTGGGGGGTGCGTAGCTGGGATTGACAGTAGTCAATATCCACCTGGGGAAGTTGGGGCACACCTCATCAATAAGGGTACCTGCACAGTGAAAATTTGTATACCTAACCCTGAACTGTACCCCACAATTTCAAAATAAAAATTAAAAAAGGCAAAAACATAAAAAAAAAATAAAATCGATACAAAAAAGAAAAGTTGACCTCCTGCTAACTCTTAAATTGAGGAAATAAAATTAGATTTTCTCTAATTTTAGCTTTCTTCTTTCATTCTTAACATAAATAAATTTGATCAATCAAGGTCTCATGAGGCTGTTACTTTACGTATGCCACAGGAACCACAGTGGTTCTAATTCTGGTGGCACAACTTAATGCCAGGGGAGCGTAAACATATACTGATGCCTAGGCTTCCCTCCCAGAGATTCTGATTAAGTTGACTTATGATAATGTTTTCAGAAGCTCCCCAGATGATTCTAATTCATGACTAATACTATGAACTACTGCAGTGATGGCTTTAGTTATGTAGTTTTCATAAAATGATATTTTATAGCATCTGTGTCTCCTTGGATGGGACAGTGCCTATTGAATAAAATTCTAATGGTATCAGTAATGATCAGAGGAAGAGAAAGGAGGATATACGTGAAAGCTACAGTTGATCTTGTTTTATTTCTTAGTATTCCTAAATCTGGTCATTTAGCTTATGCATTATCCAAGCTCTTTCTTTCTTGTCTCTTTCCCTCTTGTAGTCTGCCTTGAGGACATTTTAATTTCTTTAGTTCCTTTAAAAGTGGAAGAGTGAGTCAAGTTATGAGAATCTCTTTTGCTGCTTGCTCGATTACAAAGTTTGAGTGTACAAAATTGGAAACTACTGACTTGCTTGAGATTGGGGGACAAGTTATGTATTTTATTAAACTATATTTTGAACAAACATAGAGATATAAAAACTTTGTTGCACTTTCTTATCTTTCTCATTTCCAATTTGATTTAGAATGGAAGCCATAAAACAACAATTCTTAACCTTTTTAGAATTAAAAATATCCAATAGGTATTTATTTAATATCATCACCTGTCTTACCAATCCTGACCTTGAAGATGTTTTATAGCATAGATTGAATTTAAATTAAGTAAATAAAGATGTGCTTTCCTTGGGACATCACTGACAATTGTTGCACAATGGCTGTGATTTTGGCAGTTGTTTATGTTGTTTATGACCTTTTACATTTTTTATGTTGTTTATGATGTTTTACATTTTTGTTTTAATGTGCAGCTTTTTTCTACCTGAGTGCTTTGGGTGAAAAAAGTTTTGATGCCATTTAATATTTTCTTTATGGAGAGAAGGGTTTAGTAATTGAAAATATTCTAGAGGGACACAAAATTGTATTGCTTTTTGATAGCAATTAACTGTGAGCTAGGTTCAAGTCTTTGTTCTGGAGAAAATTAGAGATTATTTACATTTCATTAGAAATAAAGAATAATGCAGCAATATTCTTTAATACTTTTTAGTCCTCATTTCAGGTAGCTTATATGTTACTCTATGAACCCTTGGAGCTTCTTCATGACTTTATATATCTAATCTCTAAAGCATAACCTTTGAGTCAAAGTAAATGGTATCGTATGTAATCTTTTGAGTATTCAATTTTTCATAAGGGCCCAATGTAGGAAAATGGTAAGCGGTTACAAAGCACTGGTTTGTAATGTGGGTATATGATCATTTTCCTCAAACCACTTATGTTACTTGAAATCATAGATAAGTCTTTAGATTTTTCACCTGGAGAAGCTAAAATCAAGTTCCTAACAATGTAATCACATTGAGAGTTACCCTTGTTTTTATTATCTAATTTTATCTTTACAAATGGTATTATTACAAATAAAAACAAAGAATGATAATTTGTGTTTTTTCCATTTTTCTTTGAATTTTATTTTTTGGGTCATAAGGAAATATAATATCGTGGACTACCAAAGCTGGTGAGGAGGGCAAGAGGGCTGCACAGGCACGCCTTGAGGGTGACAGCATAAAATCATCTGAGTCTTTTAGAAAGCAATACATGTTGACATCTTGGGATTTTTTATTCTATCTTTGCAGTTATTTTGCTTTATGAATTTATGGAAAAGAATCCTAAATAATAATTTTTTTTAAATACTCCATGTGTGATGATATCTATCATAATGTTATTTAGAATCTAAGGAAGTTAGAAGCAACACCAACCTCTAGCTATAGAGAAAGGCTGGTAAACTATATGACACCCACTGGTTGAAATAGTACACTGCAATTTAAAAGAGTGTAGAAATACAGAAAAATATCTATGATACTGTATAAAAACAACACAATAAAACGTTGTATAAAACGTGCGATCACAACTCAGTTAAAAAAAAACCAGCCAACAACTATGCATAAATCCCTGTAAAATCACGTTATATTTTTTTATATTTGGGTGGTGAGATCAGAAGTGATCTTAAAATGGCTTTCTATTTTTATACTTTTTTTTCAAAAATGTCTAAGAAAAGAATAAACTAAATAACAACAACAAAATTAAAACATTACATAGAAACAAAATAACAAAGCAATAGGCTTATGGGCTCTGGGCCTAATAGCTGCACAGAAATGAGGAAGAGAACAAGCCGTGCTTCCTTGGTGAGTAAAGCACTGATAGATTTGGCATTGACAGCAGGAAAGAGAAGGTTGTTTCTCAGGTAGTAAAGTCTCCAGCCATTTCCTGGTCTCTCAGCCTTTGCAAGTCATTGGACTGTTTAATTGTGATTTTAAAATTTGTTTTCACCAAGGAGAATATTTCTTTACAAAAAAACGGTGTGAAAGCAGAACAGAGCTGTTTTGATTGAAGCCAGAGCAGGAAGGCTGAATTCTGTTCACTTTACATCTCCCCTGATCTTTTGCTGATCCGAAAGAGGCATGTTGGGGGAACCCCTAGAACTATTCGCAGCATTGTGAAGGAATTGCAGCCAATACTATTTTGGGGTGAGACTTTTAAAGTGTAAGCCCTTTACGCATGTTTTCTCTGTGACTTACTAAGATGTTGTGTTAGGCATTATTAGGTCCATTTTACAGGCGGAGGAACTAAAACTTAAAGAGAGAATGTGAACCTCTGGAGGTCACACATCTCAGCGCCCAGACTTTGAATCAGGTCCTGTCTGATTCCAAAACCTATGCGTTTTACCATTATGCCATGTTGCTGCCTCCTATGGTTTGGGTATTTTGTCACTTTAAATCTCATGTTGACGTGATCCCACATGTTGGAGGTGGGGCCTAATGAAAGATGTTTTAGTCCCTCATGAATGTTCCGGTGTCTTCCTCCAGATAGTGAGTGAGTTCTCACGCTGTTAGTCCCCCAAGAGCTGGTTGTTAAAAAGAGCCCGACACCTCCTGCTACCACATGGCTTGGTCGATCCCTATGTGATCTGCGCACATGCTGGCTCCCTTCCCTTTCTGCCATGAAAGGAAGCAGTCTGAAGCTCTCACCAGAAGCAGATGCTCCTGCTTCTTGTACAGCCTGAAGAGTCGTGAGTCAAATCTCTTTTCTTGATGTGTTATCCAGCCTCAGGCATCCCTTGATAGGCGCACAGAACAGATTAAGGCGCCACCTATGAGCTAAAGAGAAATTATCCAGTTTTTACAAGACATATTTTCAGAAACAGCAGAAAGCAAAAAGGAATTTGACAGCTCACAATATTCACCTGATTCTTCCCCCTTCTTGTCTTCCTGTGGCGATACTCTTGAAATGAGGAAAGAGATGCAAAAGTCTAGCCATGGTGGAGTTTAGGTATATGGTTGATAGTCTACTGGGCCTTAAACAAAATATTTGCCCTACTTGAAGCAGATCTAGTGTGAGCAGTAGAAGCAGAAAAATGGCAGGGTTTCTTTCATATTCCTGCCTCGAAAGTATAGTGCCTCGGTAGGCTAATGGAAGAAAATTATCTCCTTATGCATGAATTGCTTTTTGAGGTGACTAGGGCTATTCCACAGGTTTTCTATCCCTTCCTCTTCCTTTTCTACATTTCTTTGGAGATCCCAGCCTAAAAACTCAGTGTAGTCAATGGGAAAGCAGAAAATATTGCAGAAGAGATGAAAGACAAGCACTAGTCAGAGACAGGGACTGAAGGCACTTTATGGGTTCTTATTTGTTATGCGCTGTTTCTGCAAGAAGAAAACAAAAGGCTTCTTCTGGGATTCTACCAATAAACAGAAGACAGTATGGGCACCTAGAAGAAACTCCCATCTGTTTGCTGGCAAACATCAATCCTCAGTAAATCTCTCCTTGTTTAAGGATTTAAAAAAACCAACTTGCCCCCCTCACTCCTCGAAAAATCTAATAGAACTTAAAACAGTATCACTTATATTTTAAATTACTTGAAGACACAAAAAGGAAATTAAAGTTCATATAGAATAAGACAAAATAAAAAAGAAGAAAACATAAAAGTCAGAGAACATAAAATAAGCCCATATCATTAATATCCAATTTTTGATGTTGATAATTAATATGAATAAGTTAAAACCTCCATGAGAAACACAAAGACAGGCCCAGTGTGGTGGCTCACGCCTGTAATCCCAGCACTTTGGGAGACTGAAGGAGAGCGTTGCCTGAGTCTAGGAGTTCGAGACCAGCCTGGACAATATGGTAAGACCTTGTTGCTACAAAAAATAAAAAAAATAAAAAATTAGCCAGGCATAGTGGTGCACGCTTTGTACTACCAGCTACTTGGGAGACTGAGGCGGAAGGATCACCTGAGCCCAGAAAGTTGAGGCTGTGGGAACTGTGATTGTGCCGCTGCACTCCAGTCTGAGTGACAGAATGAGACTACAACTCAAAACTAGATAAATAATAAAATAAATCAAGTGGTTAAATTAAAAAACGACAAAGACTCTTAGGTTGATTCAAAACACAAAATTAAACTCTACTGTAGCAATTTGAAAAAGTTGTCCATTAAAAACAGGGTTTCCTAGAGAACCCTATTCACTGGATGGCAGGAAGTCCTGGAACATACAGGCTAAGAAACTTCTAAATGTGTTATTTTCTGCACTCCAGTTTTAACTAATGGAATCTACCTTATGTGACAAAGCTCTTCTTACGAATTTGTTAATTTGCAGTGTGAAATATTGTTGGGAGCCAGCCGTGGAGGCCTGCCTGAGCGTTAGGGATCCAGGCAGGCTGCGGACCCTGAGACCACCAGGCTGGCTCCCATGGAGCTGAAGGCCCATTCCCTCCTCCTTTCCATGTTGTTTAGCATTACCCACTGGTAGGGATTTTAACGATCTAAGCGTGAAGTTCTGAGAATATGACAGGCATGGCTGACTCCAGGGATCCATTGTTCCCGCTTCTCACAGACTGCGATTTCAGCTTTAAACTTAACACAGTTCAAACTCAGATCACGTTTGGGAGCCTCATACGTGATTCGAGCTTCTTTGTAAGATTTAAAAGTATATTTGTAGAATTAGCATATACCTTTAGAGAGCTGTTTCCAGCATGAGATGGTTATCTAGGGTTACCAGACATGGCCCAGCACGAACTTTGGGCTGGGCCACATTCCTAAGGGTCCAGCGTCCATTTTGGACTGGGCTGACCTATAATTAAGAGTTTTTTATAATACAGGTAAAGTTAGCACAGAATAGAAAGGTATTAGGATTTAAGTCAGTCATTAGGTGTTGGGTATGCATACGTTTTAGAAGTTATTGACTATTGGGATTTTATGATATTAAAGCTGTTGTATTGCTTTTGAGGAACATAAACCAAGCATAAGGAACAGTGAGATAATTTTGGGATTGTCCTTCCTCATGCTTGGGGGAAAACGCCTGGTGGGCGGGGATGCCCCCCCCACCTGGCTTTGTGTTCATGTAAACTCTTGTGATTTGATTAAGATTGTCCTTTCTCATGCTAAGGAAAACACCTGGTGGGTGAGGATGCCCTCCACCCACCTGGCTTTGTGTTCATGTAAACTCTTGTGATTTGATTGGGGTTGCCCTTTCTCATTCCTAAGGAAACGCCTGGTGGGTGGGGGACGCCCCTCACCTACCTGGCTTTGTGCCCACGTGAAAGTCTTGTGATTTAACATGTGAAAGTTTGGGATAAAAGACTCAAAAAGGGTCCCAATAAACGGCTTCTGCTCATTTCACTGAACAGTTGTCCACTTTCTTTCTTTCTCTTTCTTCCTCCTTATATCTATGCCTCCATCTTGCTTTCTTTTAATATCTATCCCTACTACAGAATCGGCTTCTGCACTAGACAGAGCCCAGTCTCTTTCTTTCTCTTTATTTCTCCAGAGTATTCACCGATGCTGCCCCACCTTCCAGGGACCCTCTAAATCTCTTTTGGGGGGCTGGCTCCCCATAAAATATCAATCAAGTGGTCTGTCTGGATGATCAACTTGGTCTGACATGTGTTTCTTTCTTTTCCTTCCATTTGTGGAAGCGTTATTATAGTAGATATATATAATATATATATATATTTGCCACCATTTGATTCTCAAACAATTCTATGAAGCAAATATATGAGGTATCTCTATTTTACAGACGAGGAACTGATCTATCATGAAATTTGAATAAATTACCCAAAGTATCACTATGAGCAGGTGATGGAGCATGTGGCTTGGTGAAGATGGCATAAGAGCAGGGAGAGTTAGTTATATGAGTCCAATGTTTAGTTGCATTGAGCTTTTAAAGGCTGGTGTTGTCCATCTCCAAAGCAGACGTTCTATGTTGCTTTGACTGGTCCTGCAGCCTAGATGGAATCTTCATCACGTTCCCTTTTTCCAATTCACTTCTGACTGACATATTCTCAAGGTGATTAGTGTCTTCAGTCACATTTCGGGCACATGATACAAGTCTGGGACTATTCCTTTTTTTTTTTTTAATGACTTTGCTGTGACTGCTCTGTATCAGGTATTGATTTATGGCTTAACTCTCAAAGGTCAATTTCATTCCTCTCATTTCAGTTTGCTGATTAATGGGCCTATATTGACCTGGAGGGGGCCCTTAAACTTTCACCAGAGGACTGTAACTTGATTAAGTAGTGGTGATTACTTAAGTAGTGATTAAGGGCTTGAATGAGAACTTAGAAAGAATATTGATAAAATTTGTGGATAGAATAATCTGAAAACAAAAGATAACATATTGGTCATTAAAACCAGAATCCAAAAGGATCTTAGTAGTCTGAGATAATGGAACAGATTTGTTTATTCAATCATTTATTTTTGTAAAAAAATGAATATGCAAGGAATTAAAGGGATATTCAGTAGTAAGTCAGGCAGAGAGAGAGAGAGAGAGAGATACTGAATTTACAGAGTTCTCAGTACTTCAAAAAAGATAGCATCTAATAGGAATAAATTTAAGGGCTGTATTTAAGTCTGTGATGAAACAAAGCAAAATTAATCCATCTTTTACCCACCTCCAACAGCACAAAAATATAATGGTAAAGATGTGACTTAAAAGCAGAACCTGTGAGAGGGTCTAGAAATAAACCCATGTATTTATGTATACTTGATTTTCCATAAGGTGCTAGCAGCACACAATGGGGAGAGGACAGTCTTTTCAATATAAAGTGCTGATATACAAAAGCTTTTCAGTTTGATAAGGTCTTATGTGTCTTCTTAGCTTTTGTTGCACTTGCTTTTGAGGACTTGGTCATGAATTTATTGCCTACTTGAATGTCCAGAAGGGCGTTCCCTATGTTTTCATCTGAGACTTTTATAGTTACATTGAAGTCCTTGATCCATTTTGAGTTGATCTTTGTATATGGTGATAGGTAGGGGTACAGTTTCATTCTTTTGCCAGTGTCTAATCAGTTTTCACAGCACCACTTGCTAAATATGGTTTCCTTTCCCCAGTGTGTGTTATTGACAGCTTTGTCAAGGATGAGTTGGTTGAGAAATCATGTTTTTATTTCTGGCATCTCTGTAAGGTTCCATGGGTCTATGTGCCTATTCCTGTGTCAGTACCATGTTGTCTTGGTTACTGTATCCTGGAAGTGTGATAGACATAAAGTCTGGATTTGTGATACCCCCAGTTTTGTTCCTTTTGCTGAGGGCTGCTTTGGCTAGCCATGCTCTGTTTTGCTTCCGTATGAATCTCTGTATTTTTTTTCTAAATATGTGAAAAATGATGTTGGCGATTTGATGGGTACTGCATTGAATCTGTAGGTTGCCTTGGCTGGGCATGACTTTGGGTGGAAGGGAAAAAGGAGGGAGGGGGACACGTGGCAACACAAAGGGTACCTGGTCCACTATCAAGGAGAAAGAGAGTCAGCTGGGAGCCTAAACTTCACCTGCATGCAGCCTACTTATAGAGCAAATCCTCACTTGAATCCCACAACTCTCAAATAAGTTAAATAAATAAATAGTGTTGAGAAACTTGGATATTCACATGCAGAAAAATGAAATTAGATTTTTATCTCACACCATATGCAAAAATCAACTCAAAATGAATTAAAGGTTTAAATATAAGACTTATATCAGTAAATTGTTAGGAAAAAATATAGGGAGGAAAGGTCCACAACATCTGTCTGGGGAATAATTTTTTTTTTTTTTTTGGATATGACCCCTAAGGTACAGGCAACAGAAACAAAATAAAATTTCATCAAACTAAAAAGCTTCTGCACAGCAAAAGAAGCTATTGATTGAGTAAAGAAACAAGCTATGAAATTGTCGCAAGCCGTATATTTGCAAAGCTGATAAGGAGTTAATAGCCAAAATATGTCAAAAACTAAACAACCAGCTAGTAAGAAAATAAATAGCCAATTAAACATCTGGCAAAATAATTGAATAGACACTTTTCATAAGAAGACATACAAATGGCCAACAGGTATACTTAAAAAGTCATTAACATCACTATCAGGGAAATGCAAATTAAAATCACAGTGCCCTATCACCTTACAGCTGTTAGAATGGCCATTATGAAAAAGACAAAAGACAAATGTTGGTGAAGATGTAGAGAAAAGGAAACGCTGATAAATTGTTGGTAGAAATATAAATTAGTACAGCCACTATGAAAAACAGTATGGAGTTTCCTCCAAAAACTAAAAATAGATCTACCATATGATCCTTCATTTTCACTTCTGAGTATATATCTAAAAGAATTAAAATCAGCATATTGAAGAGATATTTAAACTGCCATGTTCATTGCAGCATTATAACAATAGCCAACACATGAAATCAACTTAAGTATCTAATAATATACCTTATAGATTAAGTTTTAAAGTATGGTATATATACACAATGAGATACTAGTAAGTCTTAAATAAGAAGAAAATCTGGTCATTTACAACAGCATAGATAAAACTGGAGGACATTATGTTAAGTGAAGTAATCCCGGCACATGAAGACAAATATTTTACAATTTCATTTATATGTGGAATCTAAAAAAGTCAAACTTATAGGAGCAGAAGCCTGGGGGCAAGGTAATGGGGAGAAATAGATCAAAGAGTATAAAGTTCTGGTTAGGAGAAGTAAGTTTTCAAGCTCTATGCACAGAAAAGCGACCAAAGTTGATGATAATGTCTTGTATATTTCAAAATTGCTAAAACAATAGATTTTGAATGTTTTTACTATAAAAATTAAAAGTATGTAAGGTGGTAAATATATGAATTAGCTTGCTATAATCATTACAGAATGTGTTCATACATCAGAACATTACATTTTACTCCATAAATATATGCAATTATTATTTGTCAATTAAAAATAAAAATTTAGATAAAACAACACCAGTGATAAGTATTTTTAGTTCATATTAAGCATTATAGAAGTCCGTGATGGGATATGGTTGTAAAAGCTGATATACTCTAGTTACAGTAATAGTTATACGATGTCTCTAACAGAAGAGATTTTATTGTCATTACATCCTATAATTACCAGATCATGACTAAAGCCTTGTCTAAATTTTCTTTGTGGGATACTTTAACATGAAAAAGTTTAATGAGGCCCAGAAGACAGGGGGAAAAAATGGCAAAGGAAGCTTTAGAGCATACAACAAAAGAAGCAATTAAAATAAACTCAGATGATCAGTCTGGAGAAAAAGTTTATGGGCTAGATAGTGATTTGTAAATATATAAAAGGCTGGAATAGAAAACAGATTTGCTTTGAATGATTTTCTGTAGCGAGGGCCAATGTCTATGCCTGAACTTCTGAACAGAGTACAGACCAGTGGATGACTAGATCCCTTCTCCTCTCAGACTTGTAAAGAGAAAATAAATACAAATCTCAAGGAACCATTCTGTACTGTCATTTTTTGGTGGCGTATATACGTAACAATAGATATTAGTGTGCTAACTTATTTATAGACCGACAAATCGCAAACCACAAAATTCAGAGTTATTGTGAAGTAATTGAGTTTTTACATAATAAACCACTACATAATAGAAAAATTTGCATTCTGACTGGCTCACTTGAACAATTTATATTTTTCTCTTGTCATGATAAATAAGGCTTCTTGACAATTTCCTCAAAATACTCAATATGATATAAAAATTGGGTATTATAATCTTTTATTTTGGTTTTCAGAAATGAGATTCACAATGATGGGGAAGGGTTTGTGTTATGGTTTAAATATGTCCCCCAAAATTCATATGTTGGGTGCTTTATTTCCGATGCAGCGGTTTTAGGAGGTGCGACCTAATGAGACGAGTTGAGGTCATGAGATCTTCCCTATCATAAATAGATTAATGCCAATTATAAAAGGGTTTGTGGCTGCAAGTTCAATTTCTTGCTGTCTCTCGTTCTCTTTCTTGCTTTTCTGCCTTCCACAATGAGATGACACAGCATTAAGGCCCTCAGCAAATGTGACCTCCTTGAACTTGGGCATCCCAGCCTCCAGAACCATGAAGCAAATAAACTATTGTTTATAAATCACTTACTCTGTGGTATTCTGTTACAATGGCACTAAATGGGTTAAGATAGCTAGCTAGTGAGAGCATACTGTGCATTCAACTAGAATTAAATACCAATTAGGGTGATCTCAGAAGAACTACAGTGCTAACTGTGACAGTAAATTGGTCCTAGAGGAAAGGAGTAATTAATTATTCACCATTTGATGCCTTGTGTTCAGAATTCTCTACCAAATCAGACTCTAATCTATTACTCATAATAAATATTATAAGCGATAGACAAAGACTTTCTCTTTTTCTTTTCTGTAAATTTTTCTTTTAAGTCTGAAATAATTTTTTTAAGGCTAGAACTTGAAGAATTATGAGGAACTACTAGCTTGTAAGCAAAGTAAACTTGAATTTATGAAAGAACATTATTCCATACTCATCTTCTATAGAAATACAGTTGTATAAAACCTTAGATATCCTGGACTTTACAAAAAGATTTATTTAAGCACAACTCTTCAATTGGGTAGGGTTTAGCAGCTAAAAATTTTAAACAAATTATCTAGGTTACGTTGGTCAATGCAAAACCTTTATAGGCTTATTGTCACTGTTTTTTGTTTTTAATAACAATCTGTTATATTTTTAGATGCAGTTGTTATATTTCAGAAATGTGAGCTGTTCAGAAGTATTTCTAAGTCTGGCAACAGTGAATTATATTATTATAAATCCAATGGCATTAATAGTAATAACAAATAGTAGTGCTAGTCAGAAGTAGGCAATTGTGACATATAGTGATCATCACTTTCCAAAATTTGTTACCTCATCTGATTCTATAAGGAGTATCCCTTGAGACTTTTTTGTTATCATTATCTATATTTTGCTCTTGAAGAAACAGATTTAGCAAGTGGATATGACATGCTCAAAGTGAAGTTAAAAACTTGCACAGGTAAAATTTAAAGTGAGAACTTTAAATCCTATGCTTATTCTGTTGCCAAGCCACAGAGGATGCATCTTGAAGTTCAGGTTGCTGAGGCACCTAAGAGAAATCCAAAGTCTTACCTCTCATTGAGAAAAATCTCTGCTTACAAGGAACAAGAACATAGACTCTGTGGTAAAGAGTTTAGAAAATGCTAACAATGGTGATGTTTGTAATGATTAGGAGAATCTGTTTTAATCACCAGCAACAGAAAGGAAGTCTGCATTCTCTTGTTGAGAATCTCAGAAACTACACTTTTAGGAAGGGTTTGTGATTACAGATTTTGAAAAAGCAGTGAAAAACATTGGGATCCAAGCTCAGTTATATTAAACTGTTATATTTTAAACTGTGTAACATAATTATATTAAACTCAGTCATAAAAAACTTTGCATGACTGGTGCAGACAACATAGGAGACAAAGTATCTTCATTTGATTGCTAAATTTGGAAGGAAAAACTGGGAGAGTATATAGATACTTTCACTTGTTCATCTTGGGAGCTGACCTCTCTGTAAAGCCTGTGTCATCCTTTGCTCCTTCAGATTGCAAGTTTTACAAATGCAAGCACCACACATGGAGTTTTACAGATACAGGCATGATACATACAAATTTATGAATGCAGACATCATTTGTGAAGTGTACTGATGCAGGTATCACTCATGGAGTTTCAAGAATGCAGGCATCATGCATGGAAACCACTGTTACAGATATGTGACTTGTCTAATTTTGAGGTTTACCCAACAGATGAAAGCATTCTCTAAAATCACCTGTACCAGTCATGAAGATAATACTTTTTCTCCTCCACTTTTATTTTATATCTTAATTGACAAAAAAAACTTTGTGGAATGGAAGGTGTATTCATTGGGATCTCTCAAATTTCAACACTTGATTTAGATATTTGAAGGGTTCCTGAGCTTTGCTCTCTTCTTTGATTATAGATATTCTCAACCAAAATCAATCAATTAATTTATTAATAATATATTTTAGTGTTTAAGAGCATGAACTTTAAAGTCATACTGCATATCAAATTATCTGTTAAATAATAATAATGTCTGCTTTTTAAAGTTGGAATGTGCAACAATGCATGTAAAATACTGTGAACAACATCCGGAATGTAGTAAGTGCTCAAAAAATGTTAGCAGTCTTTGGTAACTCCATACCAGTGGCCAAGAGATCGACTGGTATGGAAATAATGAAACTGTGGCAAAGAAATTTTTCACTCTTGAAGAAGCAATCCAAATGGTGGAAGAATATTAGCACCTTTGGATACAATGGGCAACCTATTATTTAATGCTGTGATTCGTATGAATCATGTTTCAACACAATCTTTGTTATTTACATTTCATATTCTCTGTATTTTCCAAATCAACTATTTCTTATTTTCAATATTACCTTTATATGTGCACAAATGGTCATAATTTATTTCTCAAAACACTTCTAACAACACTTCAAAGGTACTGGAAGGGAAACTTACATTCATTTTCGGCCAAAGCTTTTCTTGGAATTCCAGGGGTAAAATGATAAATTAAAAAGCAGTTTGCTCATATTCTATTCAAAAGGATTTAGGAATTTTTAGATGGAAATTCAAGATTTTGAAAAAAGTGTTCATTATTATTGTCCAGTTATAAAAGAATAATGAAATAAAAACACTGCTCAATTTAAAGAAACTTAGGAAGATTTTTTTCTATATAAATATATGACAGCTGACAGAGACAACAACACAAATCCCCTCTGGCAGATGTTTGAAATAATCTAAAATGGGAGAAATGAAGCAGTTAAATACTTTGTAAGATCACATAAGACCTCAGTGATGGAATAAGGTATTACAAATTTTAGTGTATTAGACCAGATATCTTGACTCCAGAGATAGGAAGAGGTTGTGTTCTTTGATAAACCAGACCTTAGGTTATTCCCCAAAGTGGTTAATGAGTACAGCTGCTATAGAAACTAAGAAGTTGCTATGGGGACTTTGAACTTTTCACCCTTCTCCGGCTCACAAAAATTAATTGAAGGATGAACAAGCATTTTAATGATTCAAATAGTGGAACCAATGTTAATGCCTTATCCTTGATCTTTGACATTGTTTAACAGTTTGAAATTTATCTCTTAAAGCAGAAACCATTATACTATCTAGAAAAATCTACAGGCAGCTCAAGTTAACTAACTTACCTGTCACTCATTCATCACCTTGTGCAGTTGAAAACAGTAGCAAGAAGATAGTGCCTAGGAACTTATTTCTGTTTCTTTTATTTGTCATTCTTAATCCAGTTTTTAATTTACTGCTGCATATCCAAGCACAATGGAATCTATGTGAGTAGGATAAATTAAGACTATTGAGAAATCTCAAATATTTAGCATAATGAAGAACTAAGAGGTCTTAATAATTTGGCATGACAACTTGAGAAGCTCTGTAGACCCACTTACAAGGGAAACTGGTTAAAATGATTTTTAAAACCACATCTATATAAAGTCTGCAAATGGTCCTAAGGACATATAGTAAATTAAAGCATATTTATCAAGACAACATACTAAAAAACTGATTAGAGTTGTGGCATTTGTATCAAGACCCACACTCATCTTCCATCTCCTTAATCTGCATAACAGAAACTTTATTACAGACTGGTGTAGCCGAAAACACAGGACTCCCTCCCTCTAGCTCCTAGTTAAAGGGTTATTTTTTGAAGGGGCAGGATATCAGCATTTCTTATCCTATCCCTAGCTACCTGTTCTTAAGCTAAGATCTGAGTGAATATGATTAAAATTACATGCTTCCTTTTTCTGCCCAGTCCCACTCACGGGATGGAAATTTTACCTTGGGCAAGACTTTACTGAAAATAGTGGAGCACTCATTGCCCTTGTTATAAATTTGCTTGGGTCAGTCTCTGGAGCAATTTATATCTCAGGGTATTAATGCAAACAATAGAGCAATTCATCAGCAATTAATGGAAAAAGACCATCAAAGAGCCCCCAAAAAACTACTGTCATTCTGGGGTGAATGTGGACATAGATAAAACTTTCCTGAGAGAAGTAACATCAAAGGCTTCACATAGTAGGGGAAATAAACTATACTAAATCGGCCAGTCACTAAACAAATAGACCAGCAACTAATAACAACAAGCCTTGGAAGACAGAGGCAGTACAGTACCTAGAGCTGCTACAATAATGTTATCCAAGATGATCAGTTTCTGACAAAAAAATTATTAGACATGCAAGAAAGCTAGAAAGTGTGACTTAAACACTAGAAAAAGAGCAGGCAACAAAATTGTAACAGTGACTAGATGTTAGATTTAACAAAGACTTCAAAGTAAAAAATAATTAAATAAGTGGAAAAATATGAAGACAATATTCTCTCAAACAGCAAATAACAATAAAGAGAGAAAATTGTAAAAAAAAAGACAAATGGAAATGCTAGACTTGGAAAGTACAGAAACTGATATGGGAAAATTCACTAGAAAGATTCTAGAGTAGGTCTGAGTGGCAGAAGAAATAATTAGCAAACTTGAAAATACATTGATGAAGATTCTGCAATCAGAGAGAGAGAGAGAGAGAGAGAGAGAGAGAGAGAGAGAAGCCTGAATAAAAATGACAGGAGTTTCAGAGAAATATGTAAAACCATTACGTGCACAAACACATGCATAATAAGAATACCAATACCAGAAGGAAAGAAGAGGGTGAAGAGTAGAAAAAAATTCATAAAAATAATGGTTGAAAATTTCCAAATTTATTAAAAAACCTTAATCCACACATTAATGAACTTCAGGTAAAAAAACAACAAAACAAAACACACACACACACACACACACACACACACACACACACACACACACACACAAAGAGATCTACAAGTAGACCTATTATAGTAAAAATGCTGAACACCAGAGACAAGAACAAAATCTTGAAAGCAGCAAGAAAAAAAATGGTTCATCACTTACAAGGGAATGTCAATTAAATAAACAAATGACTTGTCATCAGAAAAAAAGGAGACCAGAAGGCAGTGAGACAACATACTCAAAGTACTCAAAGAACAAAGTTGTTAATCAAGAATTCTACATCCAGTGAAGCTATCTTTCAAAAATGAAGATGAGAAATAAAGACTTTCTCAGATAAACAAAAACAGATAATTTGTTGCTAGCAGACTAACCTCACAAGAAATAGTAAAATAAATTTTTCAAGCTGAAAGGAAGTGTCTTTAGATGATAATTTGAATATATGCAAAAAATGAAGAGCACTCATAAATGTTATGATGTAGCTATAAAGAACAGTTTGAATACATATTTCTTCTCTTACTTAAAAAGCTTTGGATAAAAATATGTATATAATATATTGTTGGGCCTATAATATATAGAAATTTAACTTATTTGCTAACAACAACGCAAAAGAGCTGAGTAGGACAAGGCTGTATTGGGTTAAGGAATAACCTCAAATCGTAATTTGAATTCACAAGGACAAATGAGGAGATCCAGAAATGATAAATAAGAAAGTAAATATAACTAAAGCCATAAATATATATGTGCTCTCCTTTCTTCAATTCCCTTCAAATTTATAGTTACATAAAATTATAGCTATAACAATTTAATGCTGAGTTTGTAAGATTTATAGGTGTCACATTTATAACAATTTCAAAAAAGAGGAAAAAAGGAAATGAAGCTATATAGGAGTAATGATTCTATATTTCACTGGAATTAATTTGGATAGATTATAAGTTTGAATAAATGTGATAAGTTATATATGGTAAGCTCTACAGCAACCACTAAACTAAAAAACACATAGTAGAAAATCATTAAAGACATTAAATGTTACATTTGAAGATACTGACTAGTGCAAAAACAAAGCATAGGGAACAAAATGAATAAATACATTTAACCAAGGAATTGCAAGGTATGCACAATGGAAACTATACAACATTATTCATACAAATTATAAAAAGGGACCCAAATAAATGTAAAGACATCCCATATTCACAGACTGGAAGAAAATCTCTTTAAGATGTTAATACTACCCAAATTAATCTGCAGATTTAATACGGTCCTATTTCAAAATTTCAACTGATGTCTTACTGTAATAGACAAGTTGATTCTAAAATTCATATGAATTGTAAGGAGTCCAGGATAACCAAAACAATATTGAAAAGAACAAAATTGAATGGCTCACACGTCCTGATTTCAAAACTTACTACGACATGACAGTAAGCAAAACAGTGTGGTACAGGCACAAGATTAAATATAGAAATCAATGGAATAGAGTTGAAAGTCCAGAAATAATTCCACATCTTTATGATCAGCTGATTTTTTTCTAAGATTATCAAATGGAGGAGAAAATAGTTTTTTGACTAATGTTACTGGGGCATCTGAATAACCACATGCAAGAAAATAAAGCTGAACTCCTACCTCATACCACAAACAAAAATTAACTCTAAGTGAATCATGTTTCTAAATGTAAGAGCCAAAACTGTAAAACTCTAGAAGAAAACATGGAGAAAAATCTTTGGCAACAGATTCTTAGAGAACATTAAAAGCACAAATGGTAAAATAAAATACAAATAAAGTAGACTTTATAAAAATTAAAAATTAATTTTTCTTTAAAAGACGATATCAAGAAAGTTAAAAACCAACCTACTGCAATGGAGGGAAATACTTGTATACAAAATACATTAAAAACTCGTAACAACTTTATACTAACAAGACAAATTACCCAGTTAACAAATGGGCAAAGGATCTAAGGTGACATTTCTTCTAAAGAAGATATGCAAATGACCATAAGCATGTGAAAGCAGGCTCATCATTAGTCATCAGAGAAATGCAAATCAGTACCACAATGGGATACTATTTCTTATCCACTATGATGGTTAGAGAAAAAAAGAGAGATGGAAACTAGTTCTGGGAAAAATGTGGAGAATTCAGAAACCCCATATTCTGCTGGTGGGAATGTAAAAGGGTACAATCACTTTGGAAAACAATCTGGTGGTTCTTCAAATGATTAAACATATAGTTATCATATGATCTTGCAATTCCACTCCTTTATATTTACTTAAGAAAAAAGTAAACACGTCTACACAAAAACTTGTATAAAAATGTTTACTGCAGCATTATTCAGTAGTCAAAAGGTAGAAACACCAAATATTCAACTAATTGAATATTTGAATATACAAATTGTGGTATATGTATACAATGGAATAATATTTAGTCACTAAAATGAAGTGCTGAGAAATGCTACAACATGACTGAACTTTGAACACATTATGTGAAGTCAAAGAAGCCAGATATAAAATGTATCACATTGTATGATGTGGGGGTCCAGCCCCGCAAGGGTCGTGAGATTTCCTGAAGGAGAGACGGATAGGTGAAAGACGAAAACATTATACTTGGACACCTGTTTCCTGAACAGATGACAATTTAATGTTAGTTAACACAGAACTTTTATTTTATTTTTATTTTTTATTTTTATTTTTATTTTTTTTTTTGAGTTGGAGTCTCACTCTGTCGCCCAGACTGGAGTGCAGTGGCCGCTCCCAGCCACCGCAGCCTCGACCTGCTGGGCTCCGGCGATCCTTCTGCCTCAGCCTTCCAAGTAACCGGAATTACAGGCATGTGCTACCACGCTCGGCTGATTTTTTGATTTATTGTAGAGATGAAGTCTCGCTGCCCAGGTGGGTCTTGAACCCACGGGCTCAGGCAATCCACTCACCTCAGCCTCCCAAAGGCACAGGATTACAGGCTGAGCCACTGAGCCCGGCTAACACAGAGCTTTTATACCATTTGTAAAGGGGCAAGACAAAGAAAATTCCTTCACGTACATATCCTCTACAAGTTACCACCATCTAGCGGTCTTAGCAACAAACAAGCCAAGAACCCTGTAAACATTCAGACAATGAGTCTTATTCATAAGGCCAAAGATGTTTTAGTCCAAAGTCCCGAATTACAGTCCTTGAACGGTCTCCAGAAAGTTTAGCAGTAGTCTTCCTTCTGGGGCTTTATGACCTTCAGAGCTTGTAATTGCCTTTCTTGTCCAGGTGTCTTCGTTACTTTTCTCTTATCCTGCAGTGCTTGTTTCTAAAGAAAACTCAAAAGAAGCTTTTAGTAATGTTTCCCAGGCCCCCAAGGTTGCTTTCTGTCTTCAGTTAAGTTATCATAAAAGTGTCTGATTAGTATATTATGAGTTCAGTGAAAACCCACCTATAAATGTTAACTTAGAGTTTTAACTATTGAATTAAGTAAAAACCTTAAAATTAATCTTTATCCTAAGTCAGTGAAAACAGTGTTATAAATCACCTACATAACTCCTAGATAAGTGTTAGAACTTATAATGAATTCATAATGAACTTACTATAAACTTGTGCTTCTAAAAAACCTTATGTCTAAACACTAAACTGCATAATCCTAAATCAAATAAGGAGTGAATATACTTATATCATTTATTACTCAAGCAATATCTAGTAACTTATAACCAAGTGAAAGAAAGCATTCTTGATGTGCTTCAGAGTTTAACCCTTGCATATGTTAGAAAAGGCCAAACGGCATAGTGGGAAATGGAAAAATGAACCATGACATTCTCAGGTTAACTGTGAGTACTTCGCATAAACATGCCATTTTCTTCCACGACTGCACAGAATTCTTCGGCAGTATCAAACAGCAAAGGTGAAAGACAGAAGGGCCTCAGATTCCCGGGCTTGCTTTGCGGCCGGGTTCCTCAGCGCACCTGGACTTTGTCAATCAGGCGGGCCTCCGAGGCTGGCTCCCAACAGTATGATTCTATTTATAAGAAATTCCTTGAACAGGCAAATCAATAGATACAGAAAGGATACTAGATTAGTGGTTTCTTAGGGCTGAGGGCAATGGAGAAAAAGGGAATGATAGCTGAAGGACGTAGTTTTTTTTTTTTTATCACTCAGTATTATAAACTCTAATTCCATCCAGGTTGCTGGGGCGTAGAGTTTTTATTTTGAGGTGATGAAAATGTTACCAAATTGACTGTGTTGTGACACATATCTGTGAATATACTAAAAAATCACCGACTTTTATATGGATGAATTATATAGTATGTGAATTATAGCTCAACAAAGCTATTAGACATAAACTAGACATTTTTTAAAAGGCCTGAGTAACAAAGGCCTAGATTTAGTTTTAAAATACATTGTTGCCAGGCTTGGTGCCTCTGTCTGTAATCCCAGAACTTTGGGAGACTGAGGCGAGTGGATTGCCTCAGTCTGCGAGTTCGAGACCAACCCAGGCAACTTGGTGAGACCTCAACTCTACAATAACTAGAAGATGAGAGAGAGTGGTAGCACGTGCCTGTAGGTTCAGCTACCTGAAGACTGAGGTGGGTCATGAGGGGTTTGGGCTTAAGAATTTAGAGGATTGAGTTGTTTTTGAGAGTGATATATTTAGTCTGTTTCGTGAGGTGGAAGGATCTCTGGAGTCCAGTGGGTCGACGCTGGGGTGGCTGTGAGTGTGCCACTGCACTCCAGCCTAGGTAACAGAGTGAGACGTTAACTCAAAAAAAAAAAAAAAAAAAAAAAATTAGGCCTAACATCTAGGATCTACAAGACACTCAAAATGCTCCGAAAGGAAAAAAATTAACAGCCCGGTTAAAAAGTGGGCAAAAGACATGAATAGACACTTCTCAAAAGAAGATATGTGGGCAGCCAACAGACACATGAAAATCACTCACTAATCATCAGATAAATGCAAATCAAAACCATATTGAGATACCTCCTAACCCCAGTAAGAATGGCCATCATTAATAAAACAAACAACAACAGATGCTGGTGAGGATTCAGAGAAAACGGAGCACTTCTACATTTCGGGTGGGAATGCAAACCAGTACAAACTCTTTGGAAGACAGTGTTGTGATTTCTGAAAGAACTAGAAATTGTCCTTCCACATGATCCAGCAATTCCCCTATTGGGAATATACCTAGAGGAACTCAAATCATTCTACAAAACAGATACCTGCACACATATGTTTGTTGCAGCTCTATTCACAATAGCAAAAACATGGAACCAACCATGTTGCCCATCAAAGCTGGACTGGATAAAAACAATGTGGTACATATACACAATGGAATATTATGCAGCCATAAAGAAGGACAAATATATGGACCTCACAGCAGCTTGGATGGGTTTGGAGTTGCTCATACTCAGAATACAGAAACAAAGGACAGAATACCATACGTTCTCACTCATAAGTGGACCTTGAACAATTATCACAATACTATGGGAAAGGGATTGGCAGTAGTGGGAAACTATCAGGGGAGGGGGGGTGGGAATGGCAGTTGAGGGACACTGCCCTGGGGAGGGAGGGGCACACCTCATCAACAAGGGTAACTGCATAATCAACGTTTGTATACCTAACCCTGAAAT
Source organism: Cephalopachus bancanus (assembly GCA_027257055.1). Classification (NCBI taxonomy): domain Eukaryota; kingdom Metazoa; phylum Chordata; class Mammalia; order Primates; family Tarsiidae; genus Cephalopachus; species Cephalopachus bancanus. The sequence goes on from JAPVLO010000140.1 coordinate 3,828,887, forward strand.
GCACTCCACATCTTTATAATAATAAAAAACATTGTTTCTTCAATTACAAAATGTTCCTTTTTCATTTCCGGTGTCTACTTTACATGGTTATCCCTGGGAATATGCATTGTATTGTGAAGCCAGTAGAAGAAAAGCATATGGACCCTGCACAATTCCTCACCCTGAGTTACTGTCTTAGAAAATGTCCTACTATGCACATGATTTAAATTCCCCCAACCTGGATTTGAGTCCTAGAAAGAGCAAAGTAGAAGTTACTACCACATTCAGAAGCAAATTTTGTCCCTATTAAGAATAAAATTTGACTTTGGTCAAATTTTTTTTTTTTTTAGATAAATTTTTCTTTCCTGAGCAATGTTAATCTTTAATTTTCTTCTTAGTATGGAGGACCACAAAGCTAATTTGATACAACTTTCAAAGCCAGTGTAAGGACTGCTATGTGAGGGTTCGTCACACTTCAAGATGCTACATCACTGTTAGAAAAGAGCTCTCCAAGCTGGCCTCGGTGGCTCAGCCTGTAATCCCGCGGCTTTGGGAGGCTGAGGTGAGTGGATTGCCTGAATCCCCGGGTTCGAGACCCGCCTGGGCAGCGAGACCTCATCTCTACAATAAATCAAAAAATCAGCCGAGCATGGTAGCACATGCCTGTAATTCCGGCTACTTGGAAGGCTGAGGCGGAAGGATCGCCGGAGCCCAGCAGGTCAAGGCTGCAGTGACCGGAAGCGGCCACTGCACTCCAGTCTGGGCGACAGTGAGACTCCAACTAAAAAAAAAAAAAAAAAAAGCTCTCCTGTCAAGCAACAATTACAGAAAATGGGGATTCTCCTACTGGATTTGGGCTGAAGCTGCTAGATGAAAGAATCTTAAAGGCAGAAAGTGAAACATGTGCTCTTTCCACTGGGCTGTCTCAGGGTAGAGTGCCTTACTGGTGTATGAAATAAAGAGAAAGGGAGTTGGAAAAGACGAATTCACGTAGTCTCTGTCTTTGTTTCCTATGACGAGACAAACTGAAAGCATGGTAGTGAATTTAACAAACAGGTTGAATGAGACTAGAAAGTAAGCATAAAAATCCTGGAAGATGAGAATTTGAGGATGCCTTTGGCAGTTTTCAGAGTATTTAAAATTCTTTATAAGCCTCAGGTTATAGCTTGTACCTGAGTCCAACTGAGAAGATCTGAAGAGGAAGACTGGAATTATGCCTTTCTGGCTGTTTTCTCTTTTGTAAATCCTTTAATACAGGATAAACAGAACACTGGCAAAAGCAATTCTCTTGTAGACAGAAATTCAAGCATTTCTTCTGCCTTTCTTATTCAAACTGCACTCCAGGGTAATCAAACAGTTGATAAGGGGAGTTTTTTTTCTTTCTAGAAATTTTCCAGCTCAGAAATAAAGGAAGAATAATAGAATTAGAATATCACCATTTTGTAACCACACCCTGTGGATGTAGGTTAAAAAACTGTAAGCATCGCAGGAAAAAAGACAAACAGATATCATGTGCCTTCTGATGGAAGAAGATGCTATCATATAGGAAATTGTCCAGTCTCCCCCAAATTGAATCTGACACTAATCACTCATTATTTCTAACTACCAATTTTCAGGAAATGCAGAGCACAGAAAATGTTAAATGTTATGATGAGGATGCAATTTAAAAAAATAGAAAATGTGGGATGCTCTAAAAGACTAACATTAAGTTGCTTTCACAAACAAATTACAAGGAAAAAGTAATCTGATAGGGAAACTTACAGTTTAAAAGAGACTTAAGAGAAATGTCAACCAATCAGCATTCATGAGCCTTGTTTGACTTTAACTCAAATAAATGGTAAAGATAAAATCAAGAATAAAAATCCCTGTTAGGATAATAGAGGGACTATGGGCACCAACAATATTTCATGATGTTGTAAATTATTTTTAATTTGAGAGATGCAATCATGACAGTGGCTATATGTCTTTTGAAGATATAGGCTAAAATGCTCACAGATGAAATGATATAATGTCTGAAATTTGCTACAAAGTAATCCAGGCGGGGAAGTTGAGGGATGTAGAGGAGACAAGGAGGGCCATGGACAGGTAATTACTGGAGCTGGATGATGGGGCCTTGCGGGTTAATTGAACTATATTCCCTTCTTTTATAGATTTAGTGTTTCCATAGTAAAAAGGTAAAATTAATTTTGCAAAGTTACACAGCCAGCTAATGGCAGTAGAAAGAATGTATTTAAAGTTTGGAACTCAGCATTTAATAGTTATTCCAGGAATTTTCTTACTCATATAAGAAAGAGCCACAAAATGCTACACTTACCATTTTCTCTAGGTTCAAAAAATTCTTTTGTCAATTAAAATAATACATTCTCTGATTACATCAACATCACAATGAAAAGACATTGCTGAGTTTTGTGTCGCAGTATTTTAGAATTATTGATCTGTTGGTTGATATGTGAGAGAAAAATAAATGGCATTATATCTCTAAGTAATTTCTCTGCTTAAACAATAATCTTTTAAAAAAATTTACTTTAAAGATGTGGGGTGCACTTCAGGACATTGTACAGGTAAAGTTTGGGCCTCCCTTTGGTGGCCACTTCGCCCGGTTTGAGATCAGGTACTCTTATCGATGCTGCATCCTCACTCCAACCCAGGCAGTATCCTGCTACTGCCAATCCCTTTCTTATAGCATTATGGTAAGTGTTCAGGGTCCATTTATAACTGAGAACACGTGGCACTCTGTTCTTGGTTTCTGTGATAGATCACTGAGTATCATAGACTCCAAATCCATCCAAGCTGCTATGAAGTCTGTATGTTTATCCTTCTTTATGACTGTGATATTCCGTTGTGTATATGCACCACATCTTTTCATCCAGTCCAGCTTCGATGGGCAGCATGGTTGGTTCCATGTTTTTGCTACTGGGAATAGTTTCAATAAACATATGTGTGTAGACATCTTTTTTGTAGAATGCTTTGAGTTCCTCCAGGTATATTCCCATTAGGGGGATTGCTGGATACATGGAAGGTCAATTTCTAGTTATTTTAGAAATCACCAAACTGTTTTTCATAGAGGTTAAACAGTTTGCATTCTCAGTAGCAGTGTAGAAGTGTTCCCTTTTCTCTGTATCATCTCCAGCATCTGTTGTTGTTTGTTTTATTAAAAATGGCCATTCTTACTTGATTTGCATTTCTTTGGTGATTAGTGAGCCTGAGCACTTGTTCATGTGTCTATTGGCTGCCTGTATATCTTCTTTTGAGCAGTGCCTGTTCATGTCTTTTGTTCACTTTTCAATGGGTTTTTTTTTTTTTTCTTTCGGCGTGTTTGAGTTTCTTATAGGTCCTGAAAATTAGGCCTTTGTCAGATATACAAATGTCTTGCTGGGGTTCTGTGTATCACTTGGGATTGAATCTCTGGTGAGATAGGGAAAGTTTTCTTGGATAATTTTCTTGAATACTTGTTCCAAGGTGTTCTTCATTTCCCTTTCTTCTCTGGGATCCAAATTAGGCATAAGCTCAGCCTCTTGATATAATCACATATCTCTTAGAGGTTTTGTTCTTTCTTCCTGAGTTTTCTTTCAATGTTTTTTATAGATTAGGTTAACTCCATGTTTTGGTCTTCAAACTCTGAGATTCTGTCTTTTGCTCCATCAATTCTGCTTTCCATGCTTGCCATATTGTTATTTATTTCCAGTATGAAATTTTTTTATGCCAATATCTCTGTTACAAGTTCTTTCAGTATTGAATCTTGTTTGTCTTAAGTCTTATTCACTCTATCCATTCCCTAATCCCTGTTGCATTCTGGGGCCATTTGATGACTTATATTATGTGGGCTCTGAGGTCTGAGTTTTCAGGAATTTTCTCTCTGTTACCCTGGCAATTACCTGTGTTCTTCCATTGATTTTTCCTCATTTAAGAGAGATCTCTTTCTTTTCTCTTCTTTAAAAGATGGTTTATGTTTCAGATTTTATTTATTTTTATTTATTTTCCTTTTTTATTTTAAAGATGTGGGGTACAATTCAGGGTTAGGTATACAAATGTTCATTATGCAGGTACCCTTGTTGAGGAGGTGTGCCCCTCACTCCCCTGGCAGTTTCCCTCAACTACCAATCCCACTCCCCCCAACAGTTTCCCACTACTGCCAATTCCTTTCTTGTAGTATTATGATAATTGCTCAAGGTCCACTTATGAGTGAGAGCATATGGTAGGTACTCTCTTCTATGTTTCTGTGATAGATCGCTGAGTTTGATAGACTCTAAATCCACCCAAGTTGCTGTGAAGTCTGTATGTTTGTCCTTCTTTATGGCTGCATAATATTTCATTGCATATATGGACCACATTTTAAAAATTCAGTCCAGCTTCAATGGGCAGCATGGTTGGTTCCATGTTTTTGCTGTTGTAAATAGAGCAGCAACAAATGTGTGTATCCAGATTTTTTTTTGTAGAATGACTTGAGTGCCTATGGGTTTCTTTTCTCTTTAGTTCCATTACTCAGTGGCAGTGGGAGAGGCTTTTACTTCTGGTGTTTGCTCAGCCCTCTATTCTTCCCTGATCAGGGCTCTGAATTTGTTCTATTTTGAAACAAGGTTGTGGGCAGGAAGCGTTGCTGTCTATTGTAATTTTGAGAGTCAAATAAGATTGAGAATGGGGAGTTAGGCTTCAGAAACTACTTGCAAATCACAATGTTTACTGATTGTGGTATGTGTTCTCTGAGACCCATTCCCCACTACCACTCTCTATATAATATTGCAATGGGTACGTGTATGTACTCCCTGAGACCAAGATATAGTAACAGCCATGAGGCGAACAGAGAAAAGTAGAATGAAATAAGATGGGCAAAAATTAAAAAAATTAAAAACCCAAAAAACCCAAAGCAGAAACCAAAGCAAAATTAAACACACACACACACACACACACACACACACACACACACACACACACACACACACACACACACACACACACACACACACACACACACACACACACACACACACTCCAAAACAAACTGGAAAAATAACAAAGCAAAAGCAGGAAAATCGAACACACACACACACACACACACACACACACACACACACACACACGCCCAACACAAAATGAAAGGAAAAGAAAAAAAGAAAAGAGAAAAAAAGAATTCAAATGGAACCCTCACATATACATTCACACACACATTAAACTAAAAAAGAGAAGGACAAATAAATAAAAAACAAACAAACAAGCAAACTGAAAGATGAACACTCAATCATTCACATACACACATAAAGAGAATTACAAAAAATGAAAGAAGAAACGAAAAAGAAAAAGGTGGGGAGGAATGCTGGAATCAAACCCTTACAGACACATTCATGCATCAAGGACAAAGAAAAACAACTAAAAACCAAGCACAGAGAAAAACAAGAACATATAAAACAACTTGTACCCTTGTGGCAGGTTCTGTAATTGTTTCTCTCAGCTGCTCACAGGTAAGCCCCTCTGCTATCTCCTGTGGCGCTAAGGCCTTATTCACAATCTCCCCAGTGTCCACGTGGGGAGGCAGAAGGAGGCAGTGGGGGTGTCTGAGGCTTCAGTCCTCCCTTCCGACTCCCATGTGATCGGGGGGATTCCCTCCGGCGGGAAGGTGCTGGATTGTCTCTTCCTCAGGTACTGGCGGGCGTGTGCTGCAGCCAGGCTTATCTTGGAGTAACGTCCTCTTAGAGTGGCTGATGTCCAGGCTCCACCTGGATTTGTCTCTCTCAGTCGTGCCCCAGCTGTGCGGATCTGACGTTCGGAGGATTGCTGGGGAGGAGGGGGTTGGGTGAGCCCCAGACTCACCACTGATCTCTTTGGGCATCTTTCTTGTCCTTTTCCGGTCACACCATATGTCCTGCAGCTGAATCAGTGGAGGGAGTTGGGTGCCTGAGCCACAGCACTCACCCTGTCCCACTGGAGTTTGTACTTTGGGGGTATTCCCTCTGGGTCACCATCATCCCCTCAGGATTTAATCTGCCAGTCACAGAGATCGGGTCTGTCACTCCTTGGTGAGCAAGCCAGAGCACTTTCCTGCCCAGTTCTCAAGACTGAGGCTGAGTGCCTGTTTTGTCTTCGGCAGTGGAGCTCTGTCCCCTTGGCTCCTCCGCTGCGCGTGTTCCGCACCCCTTGCTGCCAGTGTCCGGTCAGATGCTGTGGTGGTGAGGCAGAGCCTGGAGCTGCAGACACTCCCAGCAACTTCTTCCCAGGAAGGGCTTTGCTGATTTTGAGAAATATGGTGCTTGGTTTCTGTGCCAGGCCTGGGACGTGCTAGGGTCCAAGCAGAGCGGCTGCAGCACCAGCCGTGACACCAGGAGAACTCTGGCCACTTGCTGCTGAGTCCCCACTCAGCCACTCATGTGCCCACTTACTCACAGACACGTAGGCTAAGTTTTCCATGCACTCACTCACTCACTCACACTGGGACTCGCATAGTTGGACTGGCTCGGCTGCCATCTTCCTCCTTTCCGACATGGACCTGAACAATAAGAAAATAATTTCAACATATTTTGGACTGTTTCCTGAATGAATATCAGTTTTTCTTCTTTTCTCCAGAAATCTGAATCTTTCTCACTACCTAAGTTCTTAAATTTTATTTGTAAAGATGATTTGAACCAATATGCCTTTCACTCCAGACTGGATGGCAAATTCTTTGAACATGAAATTGATTCTAGGGAAAACACTAAAACCCTCATAAGTTCTTAGTTGCAGTGAGGACTCCTGTTACAAACAACAGATTAACAAGACAAAAGCAAACAGGAGTTTATTAACATGTATATTTCACCCGTACATGGGAGACATCCAGGGAATGAGCAGTTCTCAAGAGGCGTCTTTGAATTCCAGCTTGTATCGCATCTTCAACAAAGAACAGCAAAGTTACAGAGAAGTGTCAAGGCAAAGGATAAAGCTTTGGATGTGAATATGGGGGCAGTTTGGGGGAAGGCAAATAATTGGTAGGTAAAAGTTATTATCTCCAGGTCAATGAAGATCTGAAGCTGTCCTCACTTGTTAACCTTTGTTTTCCCGGTTATGAAAGTGGGTGAGTAGAATATCATTTGTTTTTTTAAAAAATATGTCTTTAATTTTGTCCTTCTTTATGACTGCATGATACTTTATTATATATATGTATCACTTAAAAAAAATCCAGTCTATTTTTGATGGGCAGCATGGTTGGTTCTATGTTTTTGCTATTGTGAATAATACGATGATAAACATGCATGTGCAGGTATCTCTTTCGTAGAATGACTTGAGTTCCTCCAGGTATATTCCCAGAAGGGGGATTGATAGACCATATGAAAGGTCGATTTTTAGATTTTTTAGGAACCGTCATACTCTTTTCCACAGAACTTGTACAACGTGGTCCACTCTTGATAATCCAGGGGACCATAAGGTCCTGCTAAGTTCAAGAAGCTGGTGGAAATAGTGGTAGTGCTGGCATCCTTGGGCAGCAGTCTTTTACCTATTCCCCCTCCAAATCTTCAGAGCTGGTGAGTAACAAACTAAGCCCCCTTTCCTGTGGGGGCTTCTTTCAAAGAAACAAGCAATTTCCTAGAGAGAGCAGTTGTCTGATGGAGAATGGTGAAAATGAGAGGCTTTACTCCTCTTCTGACTTTAAACTCACCAGAAGAAACCCAAACTTCACCTTTCCCTAAATTGTATTGTCAGACAGGGGAGTGTCAACTGTGATACCTTTTGGGAACCACAAACTCACCAGTCAAAAGAATTGGATGCCTGAGGAATAAGTCTATGTAAATGTAAGATCACAAATGAATCAATGTACACCACATGAACACAAAGGTCCAAGCAATTAAAATTAGCTTGGTAAGTATACTTAAAGATATGGGAATCCCTTAATAATAAGAACCAGGAATCAGGAACAAGAAGTCATAAGAAAACTTTTCACTAAGCATGAATAATATATGAATTGAAATAAAAAACACAATGAATAAATAAATAGCAGGACAGATAAAACAGAGGAAGAAATTAGTAATCTGGAAGGGCAGATTGAGGAATTCCTTCTGAAAAGAGTAGAAAAATATAAAGCTATGAAAACAATGAATAATAAAAAAAAAGATATGGAGGAAAGAGACAGAAATGACAACCTCTGAAAAAAAGTCCCAGAAGGAAAACAGTCTGGAAGAGCGGAAGTGTTTGAGGAAATCACGACAATGAACTTGCCACATTTAAAGAAAAGTATCTTAGGTTGAAAATGCCCAAAGAATGACTCACAGAAAAGGTAAGAGAAGCTCACATCTAGACACAATAAAATGAAATTTAATGAGCCACAGATAGAGGAGAATTCTTATCTTAAATTTTTTTTTTAAATTTGTTTATTTTAGGTTCAGGGGCTACAAATGCCCATTTGTTGATAGGCACACTGTGTACTGGTGTGGGAACTGGGCTTCAGGTGTTTCTGTGCCCCAAATAGTGAACATCGTTCCACTTCTCCCTTTTAGTGTTCCCAGTGTCTGTTGTTTCCAACTTTATGTCCATTTAGCTTCCACATGTAAGTGAGGATATGTGATGTTGTTTGGTTGTCAATTTCAGAGTTCACTTAGGATGATGTCCCCCAGCTCCATCCATGTTGCTGTAAATAACATACTTTTGTTCTTTTTTATAGTTGCATATTATTCCATGGTGTATATATACCACATTTTCTCTATCTAGTCAGCCACTGAGAGGCCCTGAGGAGGCTTCTATGACTTTACTATTGTGAATAGTGTTGCAATGAACATACAAGTACAGTTTCTTCTTATATATAACAATGTATTTTTCTTTGAGAAGATACCCAGTAGTGGGTTGCTGGGTCTGGTAGCTTTATTTTTAGTTCTTTGAGAAATTGCCATATTTTTTCCATAGAGGTTAAGCTAATTTACTTCCCATCAACAGTGTATCCACAGTAAAGCTTTTCTCTGCATCCACAGTAATGCTTACTCTGGATATTGATTTGCTTTCCCTACATGCAATGCTTCTGCCATAACTATCATCCATGAACTTATAGGATCCTTTATCCACGGTCATGATGTGTCACCCAGCACTGCTTCTGATCAAGACACTCACTTCACAGCAAATGTAGTGTAGCAATGGTTCCACACTTATGAAATTTAGTAGTCTTATCATGTTTTCCACCCTTGTTGTGTGTGTCATAATAATCTAGGATTTGATTAAATGATTTGGTGACCTATTTTCTGAACTACAAAACAAACCATATGGAATTTTTATGCCAGAATTCAGCTATTAAGTATAGCTACACATTTTGATTGACAGACAACTGGGCCAGGTGTAGTAGCTCACGCCTATAATCCCAGCACTTTGGGAGGCCAAGGGAGGAGGGTTGCTTGGAACCAGGAGTCTGAGATCAGCCTGGTAACATAGTGAGATTTTGTTTCTGAAAATAAAAAATAATATAAATAAAAAACACTCTCTGGTCATGGTGGTGCATGCCTGTAGTTCCAGCTACTTGGGAGACTGAAGCAGAAGGATCACCTGAGTCAAGGAGATCAAGGCTGTGGTGAGCCATGATCATGCCACTGCTCTCGAGCCTGGGTGACAGAGTGAGGAAAATAAAGATGCCAGGGTAGTAATTCTCACTACATCCTCATTCAACTTGCCTATGTGTCCTGTGAAGATGTGGCTCAAATGCCTAGAGTTCCGACTACTGTATTTCCCTTTCACACCCATGGCCTCCTAGGGAGTACCCTATGATCTGTTGACAATGTAAGAAAAGGTTTGGGCATGGTTTAGAAATGGTGAGTTTCATCTCTCACAGTTTTGTCTCTCAACCATTTCTAAACCATGCCTAAGTCTTTTCTTACTCTGTCAACGGATCTCAGGGTACTCCCTATGAGGCCATGGGCGTGAAAGGGAAATACAGTAGTGGAAACTCTAGACATAGTAGAAACCACAGTAAGTCCCTAAATGGGGAGGTAGTGAAGTGCTGCACTCATAAGCAGACCTTGAACAATTATAACACTGTAAGAAAGGGATTGGCAGTAGTGGGAAACAGTCAGGGGAGGGGCGGTGGGATTGGCAGTGGAGGGAAACTGCTAGGGGAAGGAGGGGTACACCTCATCAGCAAGGGTACCTGCATAATCAACATTTGTATACGTAATCCTAAATTGTACCCCACACCTTTAAAAGAAAAAAAAAGAAAGAAATGGTTGTGAGTGATATGCAGGCATCACCTGAAAATGGACAGCTGCAGCACTACAGCCTTTCTTTGGGACATCTCTTAAGGACTATATTAAAGAGCAATTCTACCCAGTGAACAAAACCTCAGGCAGTGCACCTAGTTGTGCACTGTGTTGGAAAGAAGAAATGCATGATTATATGCTGATTCACAGGCTTCAGTCAATGATTCGGATGCAGGGCTTGAAAGAAGCATAATTGAAAATTGGTTATGAAAAAATATATGTAAATACCTCTCTAAATGGGTAAAAATATGAAGATATTTGTGTCCGCTGTGAATGGTCATCAAATAATGGCCTTAACAGAGGAGGATCTTAGTAATCAAGTGGATAGGAAGACCCATTCTGTGGATACTAGTCAACCTCTTTCTCCAGTCAATCCTATTATCACCCAATGGGCTCATGAACAAAGTGCCCCTGGTGGTAGGAACAGAGGTGATATATGGACTTAGCAGCATGGATTTCCACTCACTAAGGCTGATGTGGCTATAGCCACACTGAGTGCCTGATTTTCTAGCTGTAGAAACCAACAGTAAGTCCCTAATATAGCGATATTCCCTGGGTGAGCAGTCAGCTACCTGGTGGGAGGTTGATTACATCGGAACACTGCCACAATGGAAATGATAGTGTTTTGTTCTTACTGCAATATATACTTACTTGTTCCTTTAGGGTCTGCTCTGGTTCAGTCACATATACGTCACCTTCATTTGACGATGAAACACTGTTGTGCATGCCCCACTTTATGGTTTTATAGACCAGATGATACGCAGTTCATTAGGACCAGCTCAGGTCAGGTGGTAACTTGGTGGTCCATGGTTAAGCATTCAGTCTCCATAGTGACCCATGAAGAGTAGTCACCTACAAAGGATGGCTGTAATTGGCTACAAAATTCTAAGGGATTGACTTGCAATTTAACAATAGGGGCCTGCCAAAGACTCCAAACAGCCTGTCTACTACTGACACCTCAAGCTCCATTGGATTGGCTGGACCATATGACTCATGTGGCAGAGCAGTTTGTACAGCAGCCTGGGCCTGTTGCAGAGTCTTTTCTTGGTCTGCGCTCCATTCAAAGCTAGTCGTTTTTTGGGTCACTGTAAATGGACCAGAGTGACACATCCAAATGAGAAATATGCTACCTCCCAAATTCAAAAGGCCCACTAGGCACTGTGTCTCTTTTCTGGTTGTAGGAGGGAACCCTGTTTAACAACTTCTCCTTCACCTAAGAAGGAGCATCTCAACATGAACCACATCTCTGAAGCACTAGAACTGTCACTGAGGCAGAAGTCCCTTGGGTTTTTGTTGGTTTTAGTTCCTAGCCTCTGCTCAGTGTGGGCCATCTTTTGATCCATGCTTTAGCCAACCAACCGCACAAACTGCTAGAGCCTTTTCTAACTCTCTGAGCTGTAACATCACATGCAAAACTTCTACTTAGTGAGCCCATATCAGTAAATTCCTACTGATCCAACCTTGTTTCTTCCGCCGTTATCCCATACCCTTAATATCCATAAGACATATCCAATAAAGACTGAGACTAACATGTGAAATCAAAAGATGCTAAAGCACATATCACGAAGTTTCAGAACATCAAGTATAAAGTACCAAGAAGAGAATCTAGGTCGCCATAAAAGCTTTGGGAATCAGCAAAGCACTGGATTTTGCTAAGGCAAATCTGGATCCCAGAACACAATGGAACAATGGTGTACCAAGGGATGAAGCCAAAATAATATTCCTGATACTTAAAATTTGTCATAACGTCTTGTTTAAAAGTTTTCAATCATTGCCCATTATAAGGAGTTAGGGACTATGATCCTTGGGATAGTGTGTCAGATCACTCATAGTCTGAATTCAGGTGTCTTTCCCATATTTCTCATTACTCTTTATTACATAAAAAACTAAGTTTATTATAGAAGACAACTTATTTGTCCAATGTTTTACTGAACATCTGGTATATGTTCATGCATTTTGCCTTAATTTGAGCCCGAGAGAAAGGTGCAGAGCCTACAGACTTTTTCTCATTATTCAAGGTATGGTCCAAATGTCTTTTCCTGGCAGTCTTCCCCACCCTTCCTCTTACCCAAATCAGGCACAATTAATAAATCAGCCCTACTCCCTTAATTTAAAAATAAAATAGGAAAAATTTCCCTACCAATATCATCACATTTTCTTATAATAATTAGAGCATGATTTTTATCTCTCTCTCTCACAATTTTGAGCTCCTTGAGTGTATGGCTCGTGTTTAACTACTCTTTGAGTCCCTGTACCCAGTTTCGTTCTGCATAAGTTGATACTCAGTAACTATCTGTTAAATTGAAATGAATCACTAAACATTCTAAAGTAAACACACACACACACACACACACACACACACACACACACACACACACACACAGCAACCACAGCAGGGCTTATGGGTTATGTCTGAAATCTTTCTCAACATGACCATTGCTGGTTTCTTGGTGGACTGATAAGAAAATTCAGTTTTTTTTCCTCTGACCTGTGAACATCACATTTCTCTTACCTATTTGCTAAATGTACTACATTGACTAATTGGTTTGCAGTGCTTTCCCCCTTCTAATAGATGTACACTTTCTTCTGTCAATATAGGGTGCTAAAAATACCTTTGCATTCTTTTCTTGTTTCTTCTTCTCCCAGAAAAGTCGCTATCAGAAGAAAAAGGTTTAGAAAGAGAAAGATGATGTAAGGATAAACTCAGTTAAATGAAAACAGGATCAGCTTATGGAATTTTATAAAAACAATGTATCTTTATAAAAACAATGTAATTTTCTCCTTTTTGATATAGTTATAATTCTACCATCACAGGTGTCATATAATTTATAAAATTCTATTAAAAAGTACACTCATTTAGGGACACTGCTCTAAAATTTCAAATGATAGGAAACATGCCAAACTCTAGTATGAGCAAACTTTTATAAAAATGCACTGGATATTTCAGTTTTCAAATCCAGAATTAAAGGAAAAACAGGGGCCATTTTCCTCCAGTGTTGAACAGCATCATGTTTGAGAGAAGACAGTTAATTTAAAACACTAGAAGAAAATTGATGGAGTTGTTAATGGAAAATGGAAGATTACAGCTTTTAGTGACATGTTAGACAAGCACATTCAAACAATTTAAAAGTACTCTCCCCCCACAAGATCACTTATGTCTCTTCATAGTAGACACTCAATAATAATCAATGAATCAACTGCATGGAATGTTTTACAAGATAATATATGTATCCAGTGGATGTCTGACTGCTCTCAAAAAGAACCCTGACCACACTCCTCAGTACCTCCATAAAAGGAGCAGCCCCTAGACCCTCTCCTCTGGTCAGTCCAATTTAACAGTATTCCCTTCTATCTTTCTCCTCTCTCTCTTTCTCCGTCTCTCTCTTTCTCTGTCTCTCTCTTTCTCTCCCCCCCATCTCTATCTCCATCTATCACCCTCATCTAGACCATGACACATTCTGTTTGGATGAGGCTGGCCCCAAGCTCTTGGTGACCCACAAACTGCTAAACCAAATCCACCTTCATGGTAGGCGGAAAAAAAGTCTTCACGCTAAGTTATGAGAATTGTCACCTTTTTTGTCCCTAGGTTGGCCTGAAGCCTCTCTGCGTCTCCGTGTGTTATCACTTTGTTAGACAAAGACTCTGTTCTTTGTTTCACCTTCAGAACTAGAGAATAAGCTTCAACCAGATTATAGCATTGGGCAAAAGTTTGTTATCAAACATATTGATTATTTTCTTTAGTATCAGTATTTTTCAAGAGGGGCACCTAAAGTGAAACCAGACACTTAGTGGTTCCAGCCGAGGGGGAGGCTTTAGTAGAGGGTTAGAAACATTTCTCATTGAGTGACTAATGATACATTTCAGAGGAGGAGTCAGTACAATCGGATACTGCGACAATTTATCCAGCACCATAGAGAGGATGCCTACTACACAGTACCCTAAAAAAGCAAATGTTAACCCCCATGGTAGAAAATACAACCCATTGTAACCATGATAGATTAAAATAAGCATGTATGAAAGGTCAAAAGCTCAGTGTCTCTCTGCAGCTGTGAGGCCATGTCAATCCATTTTCTTCTCTCTTTTCTGAAGTCCATAACAAGTGACAGAAAAGTTATCACTATAAAAATGGCCAGATGTTATAAATCCAGATATTACTGGAAGTATTTAGCAGGTGCAGATGAAGTTTAATTTTCCACTACAAGTTTTCCTTGGGGTTACCATTTGAGAAATTGTTTGTTTGAATGTGAAAACTATAAAAATGGCAACTTTTACATCTCTTCAGGTCTGTTGACTTGCTGCTTTTACAGCAATGATAACAAGTTTCTTTTTGTTTCTATTAATATAACAACTGTCTGTGTTGGACTTCTCTCCCAAGCACTTCACTTTACATTGCTTGATGATGTTTTTACTATTATTGCACTTTGCACAGTGAGAGAGCTATGTAGAGTTATTTGTCTCTGTAGAAAAAGACATCTGTTTTTGACATCTTTCTGTCCCAAGCACTGATGTTTTTTCTAGTGTATTATGTGTCTTTCGATCGTGTATGAATACCATTCTGACTGGGTTTCACATTTCGACTATGGGGATTCAAATAATTTAAGTTTAACTTCTCCAAGTTGACATTGAAATTAATTTTTGCAAGGCCAATGGCTATGGTAATTTTTCACTCCCCGAAGACTTAGCTTCTGATCCTTAATCCCTGGATTCCAAAAACATTGAAAAAAGTTAGCCAAGCATCAGGACCATTTTAAAGGTTGACAACGAAGAAAGAAGAGTTTTGTTTAGTGCTTAGGAGACTTTGGAACTGAAGTTTACCCTGATCGCTTGGGAGAAACAAGGTAATGACAGCTTAATCAGTGTGCTCCAGGACACCTGACAAAGTTGGTTACTCTTGGATGTTTACGGAATTCCTCAACTTGACTGTCATTTTTATGATTTCTTCAGACTTGATAGCATCAAGTACTTTTACATGGGGAATGCTTAGTTCCCGACTTGGAAATGAAGCATTTATCGATGTAAAGAAATTTTTAGCCAAATGCAGAAATACCCCATGACTGCATGGGTGCTGTGAGCTAGAGCTGGCATTTGAACTCAGGAGTGTTTGACTCAGGGCTCAAAGTTTGTACTCTAAACTCTGTACTTCTTTAATGGTTTATCTGAAATGCTATGTGAGGCCTGCTTGCCGTGACTCAAAGAATAAATGATTGTTATGGAGAGGGACCAGGTGACAACTGAAATTGATGGATGCTACAGTTGTAGTTTATCAGATGCTAGTTTCTCTGTGGTGCTCAGATTTCTGAGATAGAGAGCTGCTGGGAGGCTCTGGCTAAAGACACAGTCTTATGGTTAGTGGTGGCTCACTCCCTGTACTATCTATTTGCCTTTTCTGTGAGATAAACTGAGGAATGAATATCCTTTAAAATGTATTTTGCCTTCTTTCTTTAAAGTCTAGGAAAGAGTTGGTCTGAGTAGTGTATTATGCGTGCTTTTCCTTGGACTTCAGTGTGACCCACTGAATCACTAGAGCCAAGAGAGTCTTGAAATGAAAGGCACAATCCAGTTTTTTAGCACCACACTGGCCAAAGAAAAATGAAAAGGGCAGTTACCAGAGTTGGGAGAAAGTTTTGTGTCTTTGCCCTTTCTACTGAATGCTTCACTTCCTCTGTTTGGTGGTCTCCCCTGTGCACTAGGAATTTTGTCCTTGGTGCATGTGGGGTCCTTCTTTCTAGGGATATAAGAGGAAGGGAGAACAGAAAAGGCATATGTACACACAAAAGAAGGTGAGATGAAACTCAACCATCTCTCCTTAAGTGGGTGTTGGATGTATTCACTCTAACTCCTGATTGACAGAGCCTGGAGCCTATTATTTCTTTATTTCCAAAGTAAAAATCAGAGAAAGGTAAGTAAATATGTTAGCATTAGTTCTTCAGAAAGCTAAGCCTCAGGCAAAAGACTTATGTGCTAATATTTTATTAGGGAGATCAATTCAGACAGCAGGAGTGAGGGACAATAGGACTGGCATGGGGAAGAAGAGACAATACCAGAATGGATTATTATCTAATTGGCCATTGCTAAGTGCATCCGATTGCTTGATTATGTTGCTCTGCTATCTAAGAAGTCACAAAAATGCATCTCAAGATGGTTCATTCAGGATGAAAAGATAATTTATCTGAATGAAGGTTCACTGCATATGATGCTAGCTAACCCATCTGCTTTCCTCCCTGCGTTGCACCTAGTCCACCAAGTGGGCTCCTGCAACATCACCATGCCTTGCTTTCAACAGAGAAGCTCCAGACAAAACAAAAAGCTCAAGTCATAGGCCTAAGGTGAGGCATTGCTAGGTTGTGCCTGCATGAAGTTTGTTCTGTCGTGGTGACTGAGGAAGGGGCAGATGAGGCTGAAGGGATATTCAGTGCGCCTAAGACACTGTCTACTTCTTGTACTAATCTTCACCTCCGCTCAAGATCACCATTAGTACATAACACGAGGTTAGCAACCAAGCTATAATCTTCACTGGTGCATCTGGCTGCAAGGTTATGATTTAAGAGTATATTCATCATCTATTCTAGATTTCCTTCTACATCTGCCAGCATTTTGCCTGTTCTAGGTGCCTTCATTGCTGGCATCAAAACTTCATCCTTAGATCCTTGAAGACTAGTCTAGTAGCTAGACTTCTTGAATTCAACAACCAAAGGAAGGAGGTAGGATTGGGCCCCTCTCACTACCACTCCCAACGACCCATTTGCTGGTTATATACTTTCTTATGCTTATGCCGTAGCATTTATTGTTCTCAGGAAGAATGCTTTTTTATTTAAAAAATATGTTATAATTCCGGGTGAGGTATACAAATGTCAAGGAAGGATGCTTCTCCCATAGGACCTGGTAAAAGTTTCACTGAACTTGAAGCTACGACTGCAACCTGATCTTTTGGGGAGATACTGTATCAATAGATCAGGCATTCTGGAAGCCTTCAAATGGTGGTACAGGTGGAGTCACTATGGGCAGATGAGAGAAAGCCATAGGTGAAAAATGTGTTCATTATGGTGAGACAAATTTATGCATTCTTCAGGATTGAACCAACCTATTGCCAAGTGACTGGCTTGTTTGCTTGAGGTCTCATATTAAAGGCTTATTTTTACTTTTTGCTCTTGGCAAGCTGGGTACTCAGTAGTGGCTGTAGCTAGATCAACCTTGGCGAGAGAGAGCCCGTGCTTCTGGTGAGAGAGAGCCCATGCTTCTGGGCATACGACTAGTTTCCACTATTGCTTGCTGTGCTCCAAGGAAGAACAAACCAGTCCCTGTGGAGCATGACTTGGAAAGAGCCCATGAGCTCAGAAAGATGCCTAGCCAGCCCCCTGCTGTGGTAGCTTTCCAGTTCTCTCACAAGGTTAGAGACTGCCCAGCTGAGCCCTTTGAAAATTCACAATGTGGAGAAACACAGATAGAAACTGATTTCTTTTGCTGTTTCTTTCTCTCTTTTTTTTATTATTGAGCTGTGTGGTACAAATCAGGATTAGGCCCATGTGTAGTCTATGTGCAGGCAAAGTTTGGGCCTCCAACGGGTCCTCGCCTCTCCTGGTTTAGGACCAGGTATCCTTCGTGATCCATGTGCCTGCCCTACTCCCTCCCTCCTCTGACAGTGTCCTGTGACTGCCAATTCCTCTCTTGTAGCATTGCAATAAATATTCAGGACCCACTTATGAGTGAGATTGGTGGTATTCAGTTCTTTGTTTCTGCGGTAGGTAACCAAGTATGATGAACTCTAAATCCATCCAGTTTATTGCAAAGTCCATAATTTTGTCCTTCTTTATGACTGTGTAATACTCTACATGATGGAGTATTTTGCTGTTTCAAGACACCAAATTGGCCAGGCATGGTGCCTCACGCCTGCAGTCTCAGCATTTTGGGAGGCCAAGGTGGGAAGATTGTTTGAGGACAGGAACTTGAGACCAGCCTGAGTAACACAGCAGACCAGTTGATCTAGTTACTGACACTACTGGGTACCCAGCTTGCCAAGAACAAAAAGTAAAAATAAGCGTTTAATATGAGACCTCAAGCAAATAAGCCAGCCACTTGATGATAGGTAGATTTCATCCTGAAGGATGCATAAATTTGTCTTCACCATGTTATTTCACTAAGCAATAGCTGGTTAAAGAAAATGTGTGTCCGTTGAAAAACACTGGTCAAATAGTGGTAGGTGACATGGAAGTCAAGCTCTGGTGCTAGTGTGCATTGTGTTTTCTGGGCCTGCTGAGGCCTAAGTACAAATATATCATTTCAGTGGATAATATCTAGCTTGGAATGATACCTACCTAATCATGGGCATCTCAGGTCATATAGTCCTATGGCCAGGTGTTCAGACTCCACCAGGGCCCAATAACAATCTATAACTGTTTTTTTCACATGACTAGCTCTTTGCCATAAGGAATATGATCTTGTTCTAAAACCCTAGAAGTCTACTCTGCACCTGTCCTGTCAGGTATTTCCAGAGGTTCTCCAAATGGTAATTCCTTATCCATTGTGGATACTTCTAGCAATATAGATGTTGGATCATATTGCCTGAATGAAAAGGAAGCTTGGACCCTCTGTAGACTCCTTTTCTGTTCTGAACACTGCCTGAAAATGGCAGCTTTCTAAGATACCTGAAAAAATGAATTAGAGAAGTACTCCCAAGTGAAATATATATTGCTTTTGAAATCTAAAGGAACCCACCAAGTTCTATGGCTCAAAATTAGTCAGACAAGATGTGAGTTGCAGCAATTTGTTCTTTCAGCTTTGAGATGTCCTAGGATGTCCCAAACCATTGAACTTCTCAAAAATTCACCAGTGAAGCAAAGCTGGGAACAATTTTGGATTTATCTCCTATGCATTTTATCCCTAGGATTCCACAGAGAATTGGCTCCGAGACCACTGATACCAAAATTAATGGATCCTCAATTCCTGCATATAAAATGGCACAATATTTGCATATAGCCTAGGCTCATCCTTCCAGATGCTCTAAATCATCTCTAGATTACTTGTAATACCTAGTACATGGCAAATAATATGTGAATAGTTACTAAACTATATTTGTTTTTAAATTTGTATTATTTACATTGTTCTATTTTTATTCTTTCTTTCTTTCTTTTTTAATACTTCCAAACCATGGTCGGTTGAATCTGTGGATGTAGAATCTGTGGACATGGAGGGAAAACTGTACTCTGGCAGTCATGTGTTTCTCCAGGGCATTCAGAGCAATTGCCACTTCCTGCTCCCCAGATCCAATTTGCATGGCATCATCAGCATGTGGATCACTGGGACATGAAGCAGCATGGCCAGCTGACTAAGGGATGGGTAGATGATACTACAGGCAGAGAGCAGGGGAGTTCAGCATAGACTGGGACAAGACAGTAAAAGTGTCCAAAACTCTGCTTTAAAATCGATAGGGTGGTATAATATGTTTTAGAAACATTTTTGTCAACACTTAGTCAAAATGTTAATGATTAGTACTTAAGCTTCAATTTTGTAGGAAAGTCACAAAAGTAAAATGTCTCATTTCCTGATAAAGTCAGCTAAATAAAATATATAAATTTATTTATGGATTTAAAAAAAAATGCTTATGGTATTTTTAGGGTAAACGTGAGTGTTTCATGACTGGAATGTGTAATGATCAAGTCAAGGTATTTGGGACATCCATCAACTTGAGTGTTTATTATTTTTACATAAGAGAATCATTTCAAGTCTTCTCTTCTAGTTACTTTGAAATATACATAATATTGTTGCTAAGTACAGTCATGCTAGTCTGCTATTAAACATTAGATCTTATTTCTTCTATGTAGCTACATCCACAACCCACCTCTCTTTGTCTCCCCACCCCCACCCTTTCACTGCATAATCTTCCCAGTCTCTGGTATTTATCACTCTATTCTCTATGTCCACAAGATCAAGTTTTTTAGCATCCACATATAAGCAGTCACATGCAGTACTTGTCTTTGTATGCCTGGCTTATTTCACTTCATATTTCAACTGTGTTGCTGCAAATGACACAATTTCATTCTTTTTGTGACCAAATAGTACTCTATTGTGTATTATACCATATTTTTCAATCATATATTGATAAACATTTAGATTGATTTCATTTCTTAGCTATTATAAACAGGGCTGCAAGAAACATGCAAGTGCAGATGTCCCTTTGATATACTGATTTATTTTCCTTTAGATAGATATCCAGTAGTGGGATTGCTGGATCATATGATAATTCCATTTTTATTTTTTTGAGAAATCTCCATTCTGTTTTCTGTAGTGGCTTTACTAATGTATGGTCCCATCAATAGTGTATTAGTGTATTACTAACCTTTTTAGTAATAGCCATTCTAACTGGAGTGAGAGATATCTCATGATGGTTTTGATTTACATTTCTCTGATGATTAGTGATGTCGAGCGTATTTTTTGTATGTTTTATTTTGAGAAACGTGTACTCATGTTGCTTGTCCAGTTTAAATGAAAGTATTTATTTGTTTGCTTGCTTTGTTGAGTAGTTTGAGTTTCTTGCATATTCTGGATATTCGTCCTCCCTCAAATGAGTAATTTGGTATTGTTTTGTTCCATTCAAGAGGTTGTCACTTCACTCTGTTAATTATTTATTTTGCTGTGCAGAAGCTTTTTAGTTTAATACAATCCAATTTGTCTATTTCTGGTTTTGTTGCCTATGTTTTTGAGCCATAAAAATCTTTTCCTAGACCAATGTCCCGAAGAGTTTTTCCTAAGTTTTCTTATAGTAGTTTTATAGTTTTGGTTGTTATGTTTTAATCTGTAATCCATCTTGAGTTGACTTTTGTATATGGTGAAAGATACAGTTTCATTCTTCTGTATATGGTCAGACAGTTTTCCTAACACTGTTTATTGAAGAGGGTGTCCTTTCCCTAATGTATGCTCTTGGCACTTTTGTAGAAAATCAGTTGACTATAAATACGTGGATTTATTTCTGAGTTATCAATTCTGTTTCACTGGTCTATGTGTCCCTTTTTGCACCAATACCATGCTATCTTGGTGAGTATAGCTTTGTAGTATAGTTTGAAGTCCGATAACATGACACTTCTAGCTTTATACTTTTTGTTCAGGATTGCTTTGGCTATTTGGTCTCTTTTGTGGTTCCATACAAACTTTAAATTTTGTTTTCTATTTCTATAAAAAATGACATTGATATTTTGATAGGGACTGCATTGAATTTTTGAGCAGTACAGCTACTTGAACAATAATATTTCTTCTGATCCGTAAGTAAGAATGTCTTCCTATTTTTTTGGTGTCCCCTTCTATTTCTTTCATCAGTGTTTTGTAGTTCTTCTTATAGACACCTTTCACCTCCTTGTTTAAATTTATTTCTAGTTTTATTTTCCCTTTTGGTAGCTGTTGTAAATGAGACTGCTTTCTTGATTTCTTTTTCAGCTATTTCATTATTGGTGTATAGAAACACTAATGATTTTTGTATCCTCCAACTCTACTGAATTTATTTATTAGTTGTGACAGTTTTTTTGTAGAATATTTTGGATTTTCTAGATATAGGATTATGTCATCTGCAAAGGGGACAATATGACTTCCTTTTTTTTTCCAGTTTGGATTCCTTTTATGTCTTTCTCTTGCCTGATTGCTCTGGCTAGGACTTCCAGTACATGTTGAATAGGAGAGGCGAAACTGGAAATCTTTGTCTTCTTCCAGTTCTTAGAAGAAAGGGTTTCAATATTTTCTCATTTAGTTGAGAATTTTTCATATACAGCTTTTATTTTTTTCTTGTTGGGAGACTTTTTATTACTGATTCAGTCTCACTACTCATTATTGGTCAATTCAGGTATTTCTGTTTCTTCTTAATCAAATCTTGGTAGGTTGTATGTTTCCAGAAATTTATCCATTTCATCTAGGTTTTCTAGTCTGTTAGTGTGTAGAAGTTTATAGTATTCTCTGACAATCTTTTGTATTTCTGTGGTAATGTTGTAATGTCTCCTTTTTCATTTCTGATTTTTTTTTTGAGACTTCTCTCTTCTTTTCTTGGTTAGTGTAGCTAATGGTTTATCAATTTTGCTTATTTTTTCCTTGACCATTTGTATTTTTTCATATTCTCTATTTCACGTGGTTGTGCTCTAATCTTTTTTTTTTCTTTTGGTAATTTTGGGTTTGATTTGTTCTTACTTTCTAATTCCTTGAGGTGTGTCAATAAATAGCTTATTTGAAATCTTTCTTTTTAATTTTTAAAAAAATTTCAATCGTTTGAGAGGTACAAGTAGTTTTTGGTTACAAGAAGGTATTGTATAGTGATGGAGAAGTCTGGGCTTTAATGTGTCCGTCACATTCAGTAGTGCATATTGTACCTGTTAGGTCATTTTTCATCCTCTGCCCCCTTCCCACCCTCCTCATCTGAATCTCCAATGTCCATCCTACCAGTCTATATGCCCTCTCAGACCCATATATAACTTAGTTCTTACTTATAAGTGAGTAGATGCAGCCTTTGGTTTTCTTTTCTTGCATTATATCTCTTAGGGTAATGATCTCCAACTCCATCTAAGTTGCTGAGAAAGGCATTATTTTGTTCTTTTTTATGGCTGAATAGTATTACATGGTGTGTGTGTGTGTGTGTGTGTGTGTGTGTGTGTATACACACATCACATTTTCTTTATTCACTAATCAATCGATAGGTATTCAGGTTGATTCCACATTTTTGTCACTGTGAGTTGTGGTGCGGGAAACACACGAGTGCTGGTGTATTCTTTGTGTAATGCCCTCTTTTCCTTTGGGTAGATACCAAGTAGTGGGATTGCTGGACTGAATAGCAGGTCTTCTTTTAGTTCTTTGCTAAATCTCTGTACTGTTTTCTACAGGGATTGTTCTAATGTACGCTCCCACCAGTAATGTATAGGCAGTCCCTTTGCTCCACATCCATGCAAGCATCTATTGTTTTTTGATTTTTAAATAATGACCATTCTGGCTGGTGTAATATCGCACTGTTATTTTAATATGCATTTCCCTGTTGATGAGTCATGTTGAGCATTTTTTCATATGCTTGTTGGCCATTTGTATATCTTCTTTTGAGAGATGTCCTTTCATGCTACTTGCCCACTTTTTAATAGTTTTTTTCTTGATGATTTGTTATAAATCTTTGCAGACTCTGGATATTGGTTCTCAGATGTGTAGTTTGCACATATCTTCTTCCATAGTGTCGCCTATTTACTTTTTTGCTTATTTATTTTGCTGTGCAGAAGATTTCTAGTTTAATTAAGATTCACTTTTTATGCTTTTGTTACATTTGCTTTTGAGGTCTTAGCCATGCATTATTTGCCTAGGCCAATGTCCAGAAGACTTTTACCTAAGTTTTTTTCTAGAATTTTTAAGGTTTTACTAAATCCATTTTGAGTTTATTTTTGTAATATGGTGAGAGATAGAGATCCAGTTACATTTGTTATGGACATTTATTGCCATAAAATTTCCTCTCGGCACACCTTTTGCTGTATCACACAGGTTTTGGTGTGCCATATTTTTATTTGTTTTAAGAATTAAAAAAAAAAATTCAGCTTGATTTTTTTCATTTACCTAATAGTTGTCCAGAAGCATTTTGTTTAACTTCCATGTTTTTATATACATTCTAAAGTTCCTCTGGGTATTGATTTTGATTCCAGTTGGATCTTTTTTTAACCTTTGGTCAGTCTATATCTTTAATCTGTTTACATACAAGGTTATTATTGACACTTTTTTGTCATATTGTTAAATGTGTTTTGTATATTTGTCGTTCTTTTCTTTTTCTCCTATTATTTGTCCTTGTGTTTAGCTGGCTTACTGTGGTGGCACCATTTGTGTATTTTCCTCATTTGTGTGTTTGCTTTACCAGCAAGTTTAATATTTTTGTGTATTTTTATCATGGTAGCTTTGCAATCTTTCACTTCCAGGTTTAGGACTCCTTTGAGCATTTCTTATAAGATTGGTTTAGTTGTTATTAGTTTATTCAAGATATACTTGTTTGGTAAAGACTTTCTCTTTCATTTGTAAAAGGTAATTTTTCTGGACTTAGTATCCTAAGGTGGAAGTTTTGTTTTTTCTTTATTTTCAGTACTTTGACTGTATCATCCCATTCTCTACTGACCTGTCATGTTTCTGATGAGAGGTTTGCTATTTGTCTAACGGAAGCTCCTTTTTCAGTTGGCTAGGTACTTTTCTCTTGATGTTTTTAGAATTTGCTCTTTGTCATTGACTTTAGGCAGATTGACTATAACATGCCACGGAAAAGATGTTTTTGCACTGTATCTGCTGGGGGATAGCGGGGCCTCCTGTATCTGAATGTCTAAATCTCTTGCTAGGCTTGAAAAGTTTTCATCTTTTATTTTGTTAATAGTTTTTCCCTTCCTTTCTTTCTCTACGGCCTTCTTGAATACCAACAATTTAGTTGCTTTATGGTGTCCCGTATACTGAAAAGACTCAGTTCACTCATTTAAAAAAAAATTTTGTCTGGTTTATTTCAAAAGGCCTGTCTTCAAGTTCTGGATTTCTTGCTTCTGTGTGATTTTGTTGACAATGTTGAAACTTTGAGCATATTTTGTATTTCCTTCAATGTGTTCTTCAGTTCCAGAATTTCTGTTTAGTTCATTTTCATGATATTGATCTCTTTGGTAAATTTATCATTCATATCCTGAACTGTTCTTTTTGATTTCTTTGTATTGTTTTTCAGAACTCTCTTGTTTCTTTAGTACCATAAATTTGAATTCCTTTTCTAGGGTTTTGTAAATTTCTTTTTGATTGGGATCTGTTGCTCAATAATTATGGTGTTCCTTCAAAGGTACAATATTTCCTTGCTTTTTCACATTTCCTGTGTTTTTACATTGATATCTGTGTATTTGATGTAGTTATGACTTATTCCAACTTTTAAAATTGGCTTTCATGGGGGAAGACATTTTCCTAAAGGTATACCAATGGTATTGGCCGAGCAAGGCTCTTTGGCTTTGATTCTGGGCTCATGTAGGAGTATAGTCTCTCTGTAATTTATTCAGCTATAATATCAACAGCAATATCGGTGCTTTCCTTGAAGATTTAGGGTGCAGTGATTAGTGGGGCCTACAGTGAAGTTTTGCTGGAGAAAAGAGTGCCAAGTGGGTCAGTTTGGGGACCCAATGGTGGCAGTGGTAGGCTGAGCATTAGGTCCTAGTGTTAGTGGGATCAGATGGGCCTCTCTTAGGCTTTCAGGTGGTTTGCTCAGATGCTATAGTGGCAATAGGGGATTGGGCATGAGAGTTGGTTTTTGAGTCCACGACAGCTGGTGTGAAGTGAGCAATGGCAACAGTAGTGACGGAACCACCCTTTGGGACCCAAGCAGAGGGCGCTGGCATGGGTGCTGGCTACAATATAAAGTGACCACGCACAGCCTCAGACCTGAACTCTCAGGATGTCCCACTCTTGGTGGCAGTGGCACCTTAGTGCAGTGTAGAGTGTGGGAGGAAAGAAGAACCCTGCCTTCACATGTGAGCACAAGCAGGGAGACCATGCCACCGGTGGGAATGCAGTCACCACCAACAGCCCTAAACCGGCACCCTCCCCCCAGCTCACCTGCTCCATTCCCCAGTGGAGCAGCAGTGGCTTCAGCTGCAGTAGTGTGCAGAGCAAAGAGGAGGCTCCATTCTCTATGCACAAGCCCAGGCACAAAGGCTGCTTTGATGGTGGGGGCGGGGTCACTGCCTCCAGTCCTGGAGAGTCAGAGCCTAGGCTTACCCATCTGGATTCCCAGTGGCAGCAATTGCATGTGGAGGAAGGAAGGTGACTTCACTCCCTGCTTGAGAGCCTGAGCACAGAGCTTGTGCTACTGCTGGGAGTGATGTTGTTTTTTACAGCCCCAGACAGGGAGCTCCCAAGCTCAGAAAAATATGTACTGAAAAGTATTTACTTTGGTTTCCTTTACCCTAATGGCCATCTTTTTGGTGCACTGCACTGTCCTGAACTCCCTGGGAGTAGTATTCACTGTGTGCTAGAAGACTGGGATCCCTGCAGCACTTTTAGGTTCAGCACCTTTAGGTTGTGCAACTGTAATCCTCCTGGTGGATACTGAGGGATTTCAGTGGGGACTCTTGGGATATAGAGATATGGGGGCTGTGGTTCCCAGGACAGGTTGCAGTCTGGTGATGGATGTGCTCCCAATGATGTCCTGCAGCAGCCACTTAGATCTCAGGGGTGTAAGTCACCCAACATAAGTTCCCTGTCTGGAGCAATGCCCTCATGGGATTTCCAGATCACTAACCACATACTGTCAGAATTTGTGTGGATAGAGAAACTCTTCCATGATTTGGATTGCAGCAATCTATGGTAGGGATGTGGACTACTGGAGTTCTATCACTTACCCTGTCTCTGCAAATTTTGAGCCTGTCAAGGCTGCCAGCCCATTTTGGCCAAGCTGGCTACTCATTTTCTTTCTGTGGCTTCAGGTGTTTCCTTAGACTTCACTCTTCTTTGTTGGACACTAATGTTTTCTCCTAGATATTCTATTTGAGGTGAAGTTATCTACTCATAATTTTGGTTCTTTCAGAAGAGGGTGAGTGTCCAATGACCTTAGGCAGCTATCTTAAACTAAAACCTATTTATGGGTTTATATGTTTGTAAGTAGAATAACCTATGAAGCATAAATATGAACTGAGGCACAAAACATTTTTCAAGGATAAACATTTTACATAAATATTTAAATCTCTTAAAGATAAATATTTATTTCCAAAGATTAACAGTTTGGATGTAAATGCATTTCCAAAGATAAACAGTTTAGGACTAAATGTCAAGGAAAATAAAACCTCAGAAGAATGACTGGAACATACATATTTATCAAGTTAGAATTGCATAAATTTTCAGCTGAAAATTATCTTCTTGCTATAGTTTTGGGACAGCTGAGAGAAAGGATAGGCAGATGTTATTCCCACTTTGGAAAAGATCAAATCATGCATCTTAATAGCTTAGAAAATTCAATCAATAAGTCAGCAAGAGAACCCATGTCAGATATGGGGCCATGGTTAATACTCTGAACAAATATTAAACAGAATAACAAAATAATGCTATCTTGATCCTACTTCTATCTTGAGCAAAATATAAATATAAATCTGACCTTGTAGGATATATGTAAACTGTTATTCAGTTAGCCATCACCAATTGTGCAGAAGTTACAATGGCCTTATATTTATTTACTTAGTTCTAACTCCAAGGGCTCTCATTTGGAAATGGAATGGCTGCTAAGTGAAAGGAGGATGAATTACATTGAAAATTAGATGACACAATGACAAGATTTTTAAAAATGCTGCTTTAAAGCATTCTATCTTAAAAGATAAAATCAACTTTATTCTGAAGCTTCTTTCCTGAAGCACTGGAGAAAATTTAGTCCTAGATAGTGCCTCACAAAAACCACTCTGTTCTTTGGAGACACCTTTGACCGTATCCCTAGGAATGACACCATTCATGATGATGTAAGTCTCCCTTTATTCCTAGCAGCTTGCAGAAACACTGTACCAGCTAGTTATATAACTTGAGCTTTTGGGTCTTGTCTAGAAAGAACTTGCTAGCCATTTCTTAAAATGAAAAATCAAATAAAAATTGTGTTATATTCATAAATATCATCTACTCTAGAGGAGATGATAGAAGAAGTAAAGGTCAGTGGTTAAGAAACTAGACTCTGAAGTCAGAAAACCTTGCCTGTGTCTAAATTCAGGCTCTGCCAATTATCAGCTGTATACCACAGGCCAAGTTCTTACGTTCTCCAAACTTTAATTTTCTCATTAGAGAAATCGGGAGAATAAAAACATTCATTGTATAGTGTTGAGAGGGTTGAGCAAGGTCATCCATGGAAAAACATGGCTTAGTACTTGACAGATCATGGTATAAATGTAAGCATTTATTAGACACCTGCTGTGTTTCAAACACTGTGTACAGAGACAGATGCATTAACTCACAATCTAGAGGAAAAGGTGGTGAAATTGATAAAGCTACGGAGAGAGGCAATTATATTGGGAGAGTCAGGGTACTCAAAATAAGAGGCTTCTTGAGTTCCATGAAGTCTCGGCTGCTTTTTGAAGGATGAGTAGAATTTTCCAGGTAAAGGAGGCAGACAGGAGATTTTTATGTTGAGAAAGCATTAGGATACTCACATCACTTTGACAGGGAACACAAATCACTCTAAGTGTGGCACTTCGAATTTGAAAACATTAATTGGACCAAAATCAATCTAGCAACAATCTAGCTATGCTATGTCCTGAGAGTGAGAGGGTGTGCAAAAAAAAAAAAGGCGTCAGTAAGAAAAGACCTAGTTCCACCAGACCTGTGACTGATTCAGCTGTCTTCACTCAGCATCCTTCACTCTTGCGAAGTTAATATGGTCTTTGTTCTCCTCTTTCTTGCTTGAGTCTCCTGTACAGCTCCTCGATTTTTTGTTTCTTTTTTCTGTGTCATCCTTCTAATTCGTTCTCTATCAGCTCACCTCCATTATTTATTCTGGTATAAGCCCAAATTCTTCAGCATTAATACTGGCTCATCTTTAATGACTTTATTCTCTCTTTCTTTAACCTCTTGCATTGGTCAGCATTTCCCGTAGGTGACCACCTGCAACAATTCTACCTCCAAATTTGGCTTCTCTAGAAGCAGATTCTGAGACAAATACAAAATTTTAAAAAGCTAATTGAGAAGTGACTCTAGGAATTCCTGAATGGAGTGGGCAAGTGACACCAGGAAGTAAAGAAAGCCAATGAAAAAAAGCAGATACTGAATATATACCCAGTAGTGAAATTGCTGGGGTTTACGATAATTTTATCTTTATTTTATTTTTTTTCCTAGTGATATGGTCTTGCTCTGTCACTCAGACTGGAGTGCAGTGGTCAATTATAGCTCGTGAAAGCCTCAAACTCCTGGACTCAAGCAATCCTTCCACCTCTGAAGCCCAAGTACCTGAGATTACAAGTATAAGCTACCACATTCAGCTACTTTTAGTTTTTTTTTTGTTGTTGTTATTGCAGAATCACCATACTAGTTATTCATAATGGGTGTAATGCTTTATATTCCCACCAACAGTGTTTGAGTGTTCCCCTTTCTCCACATCCTCACCATCATTTCTTACTTTTTGGTTTTGGTAGCCACCATTCAAAGTGGGGTGAGATGATATTTCATTGTGGTTTTGATTTGCATTTCCCTGATGAAGAAAGATGTAGAGTGTTTTTTCATATACCTGTTATTCATTTGTATGTATTCTTTTGAGAAATGTCTGTTCAAGTCTTTTGTTCATTTTTAAATTGGATGATTTGTTTTATTTTTTGTACTAAGTTGTTTGAGTTCCATATATTCTGGTTATTATTTCCTTGTCAGATGAATAGTTTGCAAATATTTTCTCCCATTCTCTCAATTGTCTCTTCACTTTGTTGATTGCTTCCTTTGCTGTGCAGAAGCTTCTTAGTTTAATGTAATATTATTTATCTATTTTTGTTTTGGTTGTCTGTACTTTCGAGGTTTTTGCCCAGACCAATTTCTTGTATGTTTCCCCAATATTTTCTTCTAGTAGTTTTATAGTTTCAGGCCTTATATTTATGTCTTTAAGTTATTTTGGTTTGATTTTTGAACATAGTGAAATATGGGGATCTAGTTTTATTCTTCTGCATATGGATATATAGTTTTCCTAGCACCATTTGTTAAAGACACTGAAAACAATATATCAAAGGTATATCTGCATGCCTATGTATATTGTAGCACCAGTCACAAAAGCCAAGATATAGGAGCAACTTAAGCGTCCATCTTAATGGATGTGTACATGGATGAATTGATTTAGAAAATGTAATATGTATAATATATATGTATGTTATTAAATGACCGCCTGGTACTATTGCAGCCAGAAGAAGTCCTTAGGCCACATGGAGTAGGTACTGCAGTAAGAAGCTACCTATTTACGGTGCAAAGAGAGGTGAGTGCTAAAAGCACTGACAGCATCCGCTGCACTAAATTTTTGGTCTGACCTTTCTTCTTTCCTTTATTCTACTTCCTCCCTTACCCTGAACCTACTTAGTTGTAAAACCCACCTTAATCCATTAATCCACAAATGTCAATGCAACTCAGGAACTTATGGCTTAAAACTCAGATTTTGCTTTTCCAGTGTCTCATGCATTTATTCCCATCCTCTCCTCCCTTCGTAATTCCAAATTCATCACCTCTCTTTGGACTAGAGTAGTCGCCTCCCAGTGAGTCTCTCTGCTCCCAGTTGCCCCACACTCCACTTCCCCTTGCACACTGCTGGCAGACTGATGTTCTCCATGGAGAGCTCACACAGGCATTCTCCTCATTCCTGTTCCAGAAAGCTTCTGAAAGTTTGAAATTACTGCTCAGCCTGGCATTTCAGATTCTCTAAGATTTTGGCCATGTTGTGTTTACAGCTTTGTTTTCTCACTATTTCCTTGAAAGTTACATAGGTTCCCTTCTACTCTCTGCCCCCTAAAGTTGTCCCATATTTCACCATCTACATATCTTTGTCTCCTGTCTGAAATACCAACTCACCTTATCCTCCCCACCATCTGTTTGTTGACATTGT
Source organism: Cephalopachus bancanus (assembly GCA_027257055.1). NCBI lineage: Eukaryota > Metazoa > Chordata > Mammalia > Primates > Tarsiidae > Cephalopachus > Cephalopachus bancanus. Next base: position 3,859,601 of record JAPVLO010000140.1, read on the forward strand.
AATGGTATTCACAACGTCCCTCAGATGGCAACCTCTCCAGGCAGCTTTCCTGAGTTCTCCCTCCTTTGCTTCTGTGGCATTCTGTCCCCGCCACAGCTCTTGCCGTATTTTACCACTTGTTATTGTCATTCCCTTGCTATGTTGGAAGGTCTCAGAAGAAGACAGGGACTAGGGGACTGGAACACAGTCTTTGCACATAGAAAATATTTTTGGACTTATATGCAGAGGGTGCTGAAGAAATGTAAGCGCATTTTAAGAAAGAAGCAACAGTGTTAAAATTGTAATAGCGATAGCAGAAGATGACTACAAGTCGTGTTTGACTTCTGCAATTACCATCAGCATCCAGACGCTTCTGATTATAGCAAACTAAAAGTAATACATAGATAACATTTTTTAAAATGTGTATACATGTTTTGGCACCCCCAGCGTATATACTTTATTGCCAGAAGGTATATTTTCAAATAGAGATTCACCTTATCAATACATTTTAATGACATATAAATACATTTTTTAAATTCAAATGTCAATGGGATTGTCTGAGTTGTCTAACTTAAGCCACAGACATTGGTATACTGGGTATTACTGTAAAGCAGCAAGCAGGAGTCCTAACACCATTGAATATGCCACAGATTCCAGGCGCTATATAAAATGTGTATCACAAATGATTAGCTCATGGACAGGTAAAAGTTAATTTGCCTCTTTTGAATATAATTGCAGGAATTAAAATACACAACATCTTCTACACATAAACCCTTCTTTGTGACCCAGAGGAACTGCAACCTTCAGCTGTCTGCTGCAATCATATACCCAAGGAAGAGCAATCCTTGACCCAAAGGCCTGCCCAGGGATGGCCCTGGGATATGGGTGAAGTCTACCTTGGGCACCCACACCCTTTTATGACCACTTTTCAGATGTCTTTGTAGAGAATCATCTCCTTTGTCCATCACTGGTTTGGGTGTTCCATCATCCTTGGCTGATTCTCATTGATGCTTCATGTCCCCATCAACTCACCACCCAGGTACTTATCACATCAAGCAGCCTCACCTCTACAGGAACTTTAAATCAAGAAGGTATGTTTTCTCTTAACAAAAAAAAAAGATGTACACTTTTTCCAGTTTCCTTTACATGGGGGATTCTTAAAGTATAATGCATCATAATCACTTTGGTGGGAGATGAGATGACTTTTTTGTGTACTAAAACAATAAAACCATGGCTCTAAAGGTGTCTTACTTTTGGAGTGACTCCATTATACCTGACTGGTTGAGCTTCTGTATGACTGTGTGCAAAGACTCTACTAATCATATTGCCATTGTAAGAGAGTCTCAGGAACATTTTAAGACAAATTTTGCTCACTCACATTGTTATGTAAATTCAGGGTGAAAATACAATAATAAATAATTACAATGATCAGGTGTTAAGGTAGAGGTAGCTAGGGGAGAAGAGTTAGAAATTCTTCTTTTATGCAAATCACCCTGCTTATCTGCATGCCATGCCAGGTCTTTATTGGCCTTTGAAGAGCTCCTCTCTGGCTACAGTTACTCAGAATTTCAAACTGTTGCTGTGTCTGAAGGGCTAAATCTTAAGCTTGGGCTTGAGATTCCTCATCTTGGCGTCTGTGCAGATTTTGCAGATTTCTTCCTTTTCACCTGATACTGCTGCTGACCTTTGTCACACTGTAGAAACAGTCACTGTGAGAGCTGTTTATGTGTATTTAGCCCATTGTCAGGGAGCATTTGTTCCTTGGAAAGTTCTAGAGGTTCCAACAACTTCTACTTTTTCCCCAAGCCCACCTTCTCATTAGAGACTTCCCTACCTCTCCCCTGTGTCCTATCAGAGACAACTTGGGAATAAATATGAGGGTGGGAATAAAACCAATAAAACCCTGAAATTATCTTTTTGGAGGGTGGGACCCTTGTAGTTCAGGCTTCCCCCACTAGGCAAATGTTCTAAGAATCCTTTGGTATCAGTGTACCGGCTAGCATTGTTGTGAGAGGCTGTATTTGGTTTCAGTGAATGTTTTTTGGAGACACTTTCGATGTGTTTGCCTATTTCATAACGGGCGATATATGTGGGCACTGGCCCACACTGCTGAGTGTTCAACAATCTTTGGCCAAAAATGGCATGACCCCCATACCCCACTCTATTCACTCGATCTCACCCCAAGTGACTGTGTTTACCCAGATAAAAAATGTCCTCAAAGGAAAATGCTTTGCCAATGTGGAAGAAGTGAAATAAAAAAAACTGCAGAAGCACTGAAAATCGGTAAGTTCAAAAGCCGTTTGGTGCAGTGGAAAAGTGTCCTGATAGGTGTATTACATTGAACGGAGAGTATTTTTATGGTGGCTGAAGTTTAAACATGTAAGAATAAATACACAATGTTTAATAAATAAATTCTGTCTTAACGGTGCCATCTATGGGCCGAAAGATTTTTCACTGCCCACTATAGATACTAAGAAAACATTATGTGAACTTGTATCCCTTTGTTGATGGTAATCAACAATGCTAAAGAAAACGACTGAAAAGTTTCTCAACAGAAAGAAAATGACAAGGATTAGATAATTTAAATTTAGAGCCAATGGCTCAGTTTTTTTATTGCTGATTATTTTTATGATGTTATATAGTCCCCCAGTCTTACAGTAACTTGATCAACAAGACTTTTTTTGTAACTAGTAGCCTGTTCTTACCTCTCAGAAGACTCATTTGGAATCCGCCTTTATTATCCTATCCTCTTCCTAGGGCCCATTCTTAAATACTAATCTTTTCTGGGGTTCTGCTTTTTTGGCCTCTTTCCAATCACCTTTCACCTCGCTACCTTGCAGAGACCACCCGCTCCTGACGCCTTCCATGACTTTAGCATCTTGCATAAGCTTCTCCCAGATGCCCCCACCCAGGGTCAGCATTCCAAAGGGAACTTGCAATCCTTTTCCTCGATGCTAAAACATAAGCATGCTGACAAACAAACACCTCTGCATTTCCCGTCACTCATTCAGTCATTCCCGCCAGAAATCTGGGAGTCATGCTCGATGATTGCTGGAACTTCAGTTCCCATATCCAGTGGGTGACTAAGTCTGGTTTATTCCACCTCTTTTAAAATTTATCTGTTTTTCTTATTTAAAAAAATATGGAATGCTTCATGAATCTGCTCGTCATCCTTGCACAGGGGCCATGTGAATTTTCTCTGCGGTTTTCCAATTTTAGTATACGTGCTGGCGAAGCAAGCGCAGTTCAGCTTTTAAATTTTGCATCCACGCATGTCTTCTTTTCTCTTTATTCCCAGGGTCTCTGTCTTGCTTCAGACTCTCAGCATTCGTCATTAAGGCGGTCGTATAAGCCTCATCATTATACCCTCTGTCTCGCCATGCCTCGCCTTCACACAATTTTCTGACTGTAGAGTAATTTTTAAAATTAAACCCGAATACGCTTGCGTTAATCTCTTGCCAAAATTCATCCACAGCCTCCTTATCACTGACATGACTTAAGCATCAGGGCTCCCCCCGCCCCCCCCCCCGGCCTACCCGTTGGGCTGGTGCTTGACTGAGGATCTCCAAGCATCTCTCGTGATGCCCTGTTTGGAGAGCTCCCTCACTTCACTTGGGCGTCAGCCTAAAGGTCACTGCCCTTGGGAAACTTTCTTTGAAAATCTCCCTCAAGCCCGCGGGTTCGAGACCCGCCTGGGCAACTTGGCGAGGCCCCATCTCTACAATAAGTCAAAAATCCGCCGGGCGTGGTAGCGCGTAGTTCCGGCTCCTCGGAAGGCCGAGGCGGAAGGATCGCCGGGGCCCAGCAGGTCCAGGCTGCGGTGGCCGGGAGCGGCCGCGGCACTCCAGTCTGGGCGACGGAGTGAGACTCCGACTCAAAAAAAAAAACACCCCAAAACAAACAAACAAACAAACAAAAAGAAAATCTCCCTCAGCTAACTGACTTTCTTCCTCTGCACTTTGGTATCATCTTGTATAATGATTTTTACATGAGTGCTGGATAAGTAAACAAATATCGTATAGCACATACCATTAACATGTGACCTCCTTGCAAACAGAGACCCTGTATCATCCATCGATACGTCTCAACAACTAGACCATGCTGGGCTAAATTGATAAATGTTGATAGATGGATAAATAAATAGGCACATTTGCAAGGAACTTCAGACCATACTAGGCAGGCTGGGCTTTGAACATGATCTCCTCCCTGGGTGATCATTCAGGGGTTAAATTCTGGTGGCTTGGTATAGGACTTCAGTATGGGTGTGAAGGTAACAACTTTTTTGTATTCTTTTAAAGATATGGAGTAGGTTAGCATTAGCACCGACACCAATAGAGAAGTGTAAAAAATTTACTCAGCTGTAAGCTGAACCTATTTTGGAAATTAAGTGACTGAAAAATAAAACAGAGAAAATAGGAATGGTTTCTTAATAAATCGGTGACAGAAAAAAAGTGAAATTTGTGGAAAATGTATTGGTAGTCATGAAGAGTGCCCTGAACCACAAAGGGAGAATTTTACTAAGTAGTGTTATGTTCCTCTAATGGCCCATACCCTGGAGTATTTTATGTTGCTTACTTTTTTACAGTAATCCTGGGAGAAAGAGAACATTTTCATTTTAAAAGTAAATAACTTTCTCAAGATCAAGTTGTAGTTAATGCCAAGCTGGGAACTGACTCAGTTCTTCTAATTTATATCAGAGTTTCTCTACTGGAGAAAAGAAAGAAGCCTGAGTACTAGTTATGACTCTTATTAACCAGCTGTGTGAACTTTGCTCTTTCTGTTTGTTTTTATTTGCAAAATGCTTTGATTTGATTGTGAAGTGTCTATCGTTTCTAGTATTTAATGGTGTAAAGATGGTCATTACACCTACCACTCAATCCACCTGGCATTTGGTAGGTCATTAAGTGTTTGTCAAACAGGTGAACCATGAATGGATGGATGGAGGCTGCTGATGGCACAGAAGACATTCTTCATTTGGGGACATCACTAAGGGTAAACAGAGACAGGGTATCTGAAGGGCTAGGAATAGCTTAGAAACAATTTTGATGATATTACCTCGAGCCTGTGACATTTCTCATAGGTTTCTCCCTGGCAGAAAGGATGGGATGTGCGCCAGAAAACAAAGTGATCCTGCGTGCTTAAGGGGTGTTGGCATTTGAATCCTTATAACCACCCCATAGGTTCAATTCCCAGATGAGGCAATGGAGCCATAGAAGAAACTGCCTACCCAAGGTCACATGGCTAATGAGTAACTTTGTTTTGGGGGCAGTCATCAATGTATCACCCACCAGTTTACATTCAGCTGCTCCAAACTCTCTCATGTTATTACTTCAACCACATGACTCTCTTTTTTGGTCTTACTTTCTTAAGGTCTCAGCTATGGTTTCCATACTGAGCTTAGGTTGGTGTTCTTTTATGTCTGGGCCTGCATGGATGATGGGAGAGGTGCACCATTCACCTTGCTTGCTTGAGAGGCTGATGGCTTCTACGGAGAAATCTTTTCTCAAAGGGAGAAGGGGCAAGGGATCTTGAACCTGTTACAGAGATCCAGAAACTGGCTGGGAGCAGAGAATCTGAGGCCATCCGGATGTTCTGAATATGCCCTGTCCTTGCCTTTGGAACTTTTGTCTTTTATTGCCACATGTGCAGCGTGGTAGGGCGATTGAAAGCCTAGACCTTGAAACCAGACTGAGTTTCACTCTCTAATTTGCCACCTGCTCTGTAACCTTGGGCAAGTTGGTTAACCTTTCAGGACTTCAAGTGTCTTGTCCTTAAAAAATGGAAAAAAAAAAAAAAAAATAGACGCGTGAACAAGCCATTCCAATATTTCCGTTGTAGCCAGAAATGTGATGGTCTCTGTTAAGAAGCAAAAACTACCAAAGAACGGTCATTGGTGCCTTCATTTCAGAGCCCTGCTCATGTCCTTCAGAGGGAAGCTAGTGTAGCCACTGCTGCCGTGGCTTCTGAATGTCAAACCATCAGTAAAATGAGTTTTTATCTTACTTAATGGTCTCCATATCTCCGTCTGTTAACCCCTTCTCACCACTCTAGTAAGTCTTCAACAGGTCTTGCATGAGATCTTCCATAAATAAAAAAGATCTGAGACTTTTCTTTCAGGAAGGAAGCAACATTTTCTGCACTGGGTTTCACCAGCTGGATAAGCAAATTATGCGAGAGGCTTCCAAGAAACTAATTGTCCTCTTCAGCAAAATAATCCCTGTCTAAACAAAAATAAAGTTATTCTTTTTTATTTTATTTTGCAGGAGCAATGCCTTTTGTAGAATGATTTTGATATTTCATACTATATTTCATAGTATGTTATTTGGAAATGTTCTAGGTGGAGCCTCCAGGACCCAGTGGAACTCCACGGCTCACTAGAACAGTTTGTTCTAATCAACACCTTGTATCTACTTAGTACAAATAGGGGAAAAGACAATTCATAGATTCTCACTCTGTGGCTTCAATGTGCAACTCACAAAAGAGCTTGGAAATTACCGTGGGTTTCACAGCTAAGGTTTGTCCTGGCTGGTCACACACGCTAGAAAATAGGCAGTTGGACTGCATAATCTCTAAGAGCCTTCCAGCTCTGACATTCAACCTTCTCTGCTCTTTGACAGCTTATACTTTTTCAGGCATCAAGTGTAGGACAATTTTTTCCCCATGCTCAACACACTCATGCACAGATCTTCAGTATCAGCTTGCTGGGCTGCTAGAACTTTTTCAGTTAAGTAAATAAAAAGTGAAAGATATAAGATACCAATACATGACACACAAGACATGGGGTATAAAACTTTTTCCTTTTTGTTGGAAAATCTAAGAAACTGGAGGGCACTGCGTTTCTGGTGCAGGGAAGTGATATGGACAGAGAGAAAAAGGAATATTGCTGGAAAAGAGAAGAAGAAAGTGGAGACTTCACAGTGCGGACTCCAGCTACCTCTTTATCCTCCTCTATACCAAATGGATTGTGTGCACAGAGAGGGGATGAATTGTTACCCTTCAGGACACTAAAATTAGCTTGACTGCAGTTGGACAGAAGTAAAAATTCTTAAGGTTCACTTTTGTGGTTCTTTTCCTCACGAATTCTTATTTCTTAGGAAGGAAGCAACATTTTCTGCACTGGAGTGTGGAGTTTCTATTAACTAAGCAATAGAAAAAGTAGTTATTCCTTTTCTAATATATTTTTATACACAAAATTTCAAGCATGCAGCGAAGTTGAAAGCATTTTATAGTGACTGTCCTATGCCCACTTCCTGGATTTCATCATTAATACATGATATTGTCTTGTCATCAACTAATTCACCAAAGTTGCCCCTGGCTGCCAGAATCTGGGAACTACTTGCCAGCCAACTAGTTTTATTTTTCTTCCTGTGGAGGTTTCTCTTTCCATATAGGTGCCTAAGAATGTATGTTACCCACAGGGAATCTGAGAAAGCCAGAGCTGGAGGGTGGTCAGCTCACTGAGTTTCCACTAATGGAGTCCAAGCTTACAAGAAGACTATATAAACATATTTGACTCCATAGAAAGGAACCTGTTTGACTTTTTGTTTGAGCTGGAGTCTCACTCTGTCGCCCAGACTGGAGTGCAGTAGTATGCTCACGGCCACCCCAGCGTTGACCTGCTGTACTCCGACGATCCTTCCGCCTCAGCCTTGCAAGTAGCCAGAACTACAGGCACGTCCACTACCGAGCCCAACTAATTTTTTCAAATTTATTGTAGAGATGAGGTCTTGCCAAGTTGCACAGGCTGGTCTCTAACCTGCAGGCTCAGACGACCCACTCACCTAGGCCTCCCAAAATGCTGGGATTACAGGTTGAGCCACCTAGCCCAGTCTTGTTTGACTTTTACAAAGGCAAGAGATCTGTCTGCCCTCAGCAGGAGTTGTGGGGGAAAATAAGATGAGAAGCAGCACAGTCTTCCTGATCTTCAAAACCTGTTATGATTTTTCTACTAAATCTGTTTATCTTCCAAAAATAAAAACCTTAATAAGGATTTATTTTTAGAAGAACATTTTAAAAATTGGATTGAAATTCTGATTTAAACTAGCTATATGTTTTAAATAAAGCATTGGTTCCATTCCTTAGTAAGTCATTTCAGAAGTGAAAAATATTCCTTAAGTAATCCTGTCTATGAACTTCAAGAATAGATATACAGTCAGCCAACAGAACATGAAAAAGTGCTCAGCCTCACTCATCATCAGAGAAATGCAAATCAAAACCACATTGAGATACTACCTAGCCCCAGTAAGAAAGGTCATCATTAATACAACAAACAGCAACAGATGCTGGAGAGGACGCGGAACGCTTCTACGCTGCTAGTGGGAATGCAAACTAGTGCAACCTCTTTGGAAAACACTGTGGCGATTTCTGAAAGAACTAGAAACTGACCTTCCATATGACTCAGCAGTTCCCCTATTGGGAATATACCCGGAGGAACTCAAATCATTCTACAAAAAAGATACCTGCACATGTATGTTTGTTGCAGCTCTGTTCACAACAGCAAAAATATGCAACCAACCATGCTGCCCATCGAAGCTGGACTGGATAAAGAAAATGTGGTACATATACACAATGGAATATTATGCAGCCATAAAGAAGGACAAATATATGGACTTCGCAGCAACTTGGATGGATTTGGAGCCAGTTATTCTCAGTGATCTATCACAGAAACAAAGAACAGAGTACCATATGTTCTCATAAGTGGATCTTGAACAATTATGATACTATAAGAAAGCATTTGCAGTAATGGGAAACTGTCAGGGGAGCGGGGGTGAGGGGGTAGGATTGGCAGTTGAGGAAAATTGCTAAGGGAGGGAGGGGCATACCCCATCCACAAGGGTACCTGCATAATCAATGTTTGTGTATCTAACCCTGAATTGTACCCCACATCTTTATAATAAAAAAAGAATAGTTTTTGGGAATAGGATGTGCCTTACATGCATTATCATGTGTATCATTGCTACACATGAGTGTTCATCACCCTTTGAGAGCTCGCCAGTTGAGGATGGCCACCGACTGCACACATGGCTCTAAAAAGACCAGCACAGGACTTGAGGGTTGCTTTGACTGAATGTCCAAGAGTGCCCAGAAGGCCAGAGTAGAAGAAGATTGATAAAGGAAAGCAATGACCAGTTCAGTGACAACAAAATACACGCTAATTTTATCTACTTACCAGAGGAGGAAACAGATTCTACCGAATTGTTCACTGAATGGTAAAAGTCAGGCTATTTATGTTGGAAAATGATTGAAACTTTGTGCTCTGGACAGGCAGGATGAGTCCCAGAGTCTGTATGTGACACATTCACTAAGTTCCCTTGCACATTGTTAGGTAAGACTTGTTAGTTGGGTCTAGGAAGCATACTGGCACATTGGGGCATTTGAAGTTCTTGACCATTTATCAGTTTTGACTGGTGGATGTCTCAGAGTTCATGGTTGTTTAACAGCGTTGGTTATGGGGAAACAAAACATTCAGTTATTTTATTGCCTAGGCAAGTAATGTTGGAAGTTGGGGATTTTCCTTTTAAAAAGTATGAAGATCATTTAGTTCAGTGGTTTTCAAAAATCACATCTACTTAAATATTTTTTTAAGAAGGGAAAACTTTTCTCCAAATACCATCCTACATGGAGATCCAATATGTGAAACAGAAAAGCAAAGTTACCATGGTTATAATAGGGATGGGGGGCTTTGGGCTTTAAAGTCCCCTCTGCTCACATCCAGACTGGCTCCTTTTAAGCACTGGGAAAGTGAGGTGCTAGGTGGAGAAAACTGGGACGTCAAGTGACTTGCTACTAGAAAGATTTGCCTCTCATCATTATGGAATCTCCAAATCACAGGATGAAAGAAGTTCAGTCTTAACTGGGGCCTTGAAAGGCCTTTATTCTTCCATCCCTCAACCTTCTAGGCGAGCAAAGCTGCAACCTCTGCTTACGTTCGCAGTAACTGGACTTTTCCCATCTCTGAGACCTCCAGTCCTCAGTCAGCTCTGTGCACTGAAACTTGGACAAGCACTTCCTCTCTGTGGCGAACAGACGTCATTTGTCCTCCTGAACAGCTGCTTCTTAAGGATCAAACAAAGGGTAACCCCCTTGGGTCTCCTCCTACTGTGGGTGCTTTTCTGTCCTCTTAATAAATCCTGCTTTCTAAAAAAAAAAAAAAAAATCAAACAGCATTAGTTTAATCTTGATGTCACAGGAAAACTTGCTATCACTGCCATAATTATTATCATCACCTCGTCATTTAATATGTGTGTTTCAGAATTTAGTGGAAATAGAACTCTGGTTCTCCATTTAGAAGCCATATCACCTTGAGCTAGGTGCTTTGATCATCATTTGTAAAATGAGTGTGAGGAGCCTGCTATAGAAGATTGTCTGAGAATTATAAGGTATGATGTTTGTAAGGCATTTCCTTTATTTTCACAGTGACATATTTAGATGTGCATGCACATTCGAAATGACAGGTCAGTGGATTTCAGAACACAATGCTGAGAGTTTCGTTTTTCTTACTAGAGGAGATAACAATATTTTAAACCTCTGTTTTTTTTTTCTTCTTCTTCTTTGGCTATTATTTGTGCAATGACAATTAATTCCTACATTGAAACAGCGTACTTTTACTCACCCAGGATGTGGTGAGAGCTGGGGCTGGAGGTGGGAATGGAGGCTTTTAAGCCTTGTCTGCTTGCAAAGCAGTGGGTCTGAGGCCATTTCCTCTCTGACTTTCATCAAACTCAGCACTCTCATCGGGAATATGCAGATAACAGGCACTGCTCCCGTTCTTAGGTGGAGAGACTACAGGAGAGCCTTTGAAAGTAGTCAGAATATGCTGGGCTGCTTTGGACAACAGTAGGACCAACGAGGATTTTGTGTCGCACTGTGCTGTGGGCTGTATTTCCTTTTAATTGCATGTTGTTTTCCACTAGCACACCTGAAACTTTGATTAACTGATTATGTTTAATAATAATGAGACTGTGTATTGTATAGTTATTTAATTTCTGATTATACTTAATTTTGATTGCCAAAATATTATTTTAACATTATTCCAGATTTTAATTATTCCACCCTCTTTTCTAATATACAGGCTTTTTCATAGTTGCAGGGAGAAAGGTCATACAATTTTGTGCTCCAGTTTTCTCATATAAGTATCTGCTCTATTGCTGTGCTGTTTTCATGATTACGATTTTTTTTTTTTAAAAAAGCAACTCCTAGCCGGGCTCAGTGACTCAGCCTGTAAACCCATGCTTTGGGAGACTGAGGTGAGTGGATTGCCTGAACCCATGGGTTCGAGACCCACCTGGGCAACTTGGTGAGACCTCATCTCTACAGTAAATCAAAAAATTAGCTGGGCGTGGTAGCACGTGCCTGTAGTTCCAGCTACTGGAAAGGCTGAGGCGGAAGGATCGCCGGAGCCCAGCAGGTCAAGGCTGCAGTGGCTGGCAGTGTGCCACTGCACTCCAGTCTGGGTGACAGAGTGAGACTCTAACTCTAAAAAAAAAAAAGAAAAAAAAGCAATTCCTTATTTGTTGACATTTGATCATGAGACTGTGGCACTTCAATGATTACGATTTTAATAGAAGCATAATTATGCAGCATCTTTTACTTAACAGTTCTCCCACTGACAACTACTTTAGTGAATTTCCCTTGCAAAAACATTTTAGCTTTATTAAGTTGGAATTTGTTTGTTGTGATCAGCAGAAATTCTTATACAATAGGTTGACTTTATAAGATGGATACTGGTGCAATTCACAGAATTCAGAAAAGTTTCAGTAACCAAACCTTGAAAGAGGGCAAGGATAGGGCAGATTGTAAGAACCACTACGGAAGTATGAGGACTTCTTCTCCCATTCACTCAATCTGCCTCTCTCTATGCATCTGTTAATTTTCCTCTCCTGTTTCAGCCAGATTTCCTGTTATTTTTTTTCTCATCCCAAATGACAGGAAACATGGCTCTCTACAAATTCCAGAATGTTATACATTGCAGCTTTAGCTTCCTCCTTCTTGGTTCTAGTTCTAAACACTCAGGAAGGGAGGATGGAGGTGGCTATTGTAAAATCAGGAGTTTATCTCTGGGCTGACACATGTGGTTAGGCACTGGAGCATGGGTGTGGTCAGGTTCCCACCCTTGGCAACAGTGAGAGACAGAGGCAGGTCCACATCAACAAAAGGATTTTTCCCATGAAAAGTGTACAAATGTGAGGGGTGGCTTCCAGAAAAATGGAGTGCTGGAAAAATAAACATGTATGTCTAATACAGCAACAAAAACTCAGTATTTACATTTTTCTCTTTCTTTCCATTATTTTATTCAGTAAAATTAATAGACGAAAGGGTATAATTCATCGAATGATTCTTATGATGATTTATCAATTTACTTTTTTGAAATTCCCATAAATCAATCAATCCACAGAGCACTTTATTTCCAATGCCACTCCTTCCCTGTCCATCTTGCTGACATGGAGCACATGGGGACAGCCAGTGTCAGTAATCTTAGGAAGAACAAGCGTCAGGGTTTGAGTTTTTCAGTTCCTTCTTTGAGCCAAAATAGAGGTCATGTGTAACTGTTTGGAAAGAATGCAGGCTGCCTCTTCCTCTTCTACTATTCCCAAGCTGCTGCCTGACCAACCCATCTTTTTTTCTGCTGCTTATTTTACTTTCTGAACTTTCTTCTTTATCCAACCTTATTACAAAAAATAAACTATTTTCACTCCTTCCTGCTGTCTGTGAAGTAAGCAAAGAAAACCCATCTTGAGGATAAGCATTTTTACTTCTGGTTACACCAGGTCAGCCAATAGGTTTGGCCAAAATGACAAACATGGGTGAGGGCTTGGAATAGTTCACAAATTCTAAAATTGCTTCAGGACTCCTCTGAAACGTTAAAGAATCTGAAAAGGAATTGATTTGTCCTCTCCCTAGATATGATTTTCTTTCTTAGATTGCCTAACCATTTTTATGCTTTTTCTTATACGTTTAAAGTCATTTAAACATTATTGATGTATGTGCTCATTCTAAAGAATTTTGAAAATACTAAAAATAAGTGTAAAAATATTACCGATAAGACCATTCAGAATCTTTGCCTTCAAAATCAGCTCACTTGATCCTGTTTGGTTGATTCTGGTCTAAATTCCTCAGTCCTTAGACCAAGATGGATTCCATGCTGGGATTTTTTTCTTCATGTCTTGTGGGTATCTTTCAGGATTACCTTCCTGACAGCTCTTAAAGAGTCCTTGGCTATGAAAGGCTGTTCCCCATCAGACTTCCTGAATTCCTTTCTGGGGAATTCCTTTCCTATCAGGACTTGGTGTTGGCCTCACAGTCTTCTGTTGCCTGTCTTGGCTTAGTTCTGTCCATCTTCTCCCATTCCCCCAGTGCCATGAAGAATGCAGTTCTGCATTATTTTCCCCTTTTTTCTCCCGAAGTTTCAGGCTGATCTGTGATGACCTCGCATTGCTTTATTATTCATTCTTGATGGTTTCCAGCACCAGAAGTCCCCTGGCTCTTATCTCTGGCTTATGTTGACGCCTCTGATTTGTTGGCAGCCAGGAGTCAGTTTTAAAGCTCGCCTTTTCTTTATCTGGTTTTGTATTATTTACATGCTATTCTACGCGAATCTTTTGGCTTCTTATATGTGCCCATTTACCTGGTGGCAAGTTCATCATTTTTGTGTCTGCCTTAATGTAAGTTACAATGCTATATGGTCATCTAATGCCCTCCTGCTGCACCTTTTCTTTGTTCTTTCACTCCTACGAGATCCTTCCTGTTCTCTTTAACCTACACCTGCCAGCCCAACGCAGAGGACCCACAAGTGAACTCCAGGATCCAAAAGAATCAAAAAGTCTCCGGACAGAAAGACACTGGATCTTTAAATGACTGCATGCATTAGAGCCTTCCTTAACTTCACCCGACTGTCCACACACGGAAGACTACAATGTGATAAATAAACGTTAATTTATAAATGACTGAATTTTGTTGTTGTGGCAGCAGTTAGATTACCTGACCCCGACCGACTCCAGTAACTCCAGCCATCTTTCACTTTCCCCTTGCTTCGCAGTAAGTACCCACTCTTCAGTAACATCTACTCCTGCCTGAGTGAGTCCTTTAGCTCTCAGGTCATTCAGGAAGAGAGATCTGGTGGCCTGTGGAACTCAGTGATGAGGAAACTTACCAGCTCTACTCACTTCCCCAGTTTCTTTCGGTTATCATCCGGGGGCACCCTCTTCCAGCCCTCCCTTCCCAGCTCCTCCTGTCACTGGAGTCATCCTCCCAAGGCCATATTACTTCAACAGCATAAGAAATACTAATACCATTTCTTCTGAATGGAGGGTCAGGCATTGTTTCTTATGCTTTTATTTACATGGAAAGAAATAATATTTTCTTCAACTTGAACTTTTTCCAAATCTTTTACTGTCAGTTCTTGAAAATCGCATTCTTTGATTCCCTTAACATCATAATGATACCTTGTGTATATTTGCGTATATTTTCAAAATTCTTTCATGTGACAGCTACTGTTCCTGATAGTCATTATGCCAGCTAATTTTCTCAGCAATCTCTCAACAATGCAGATATCGTCATCTTCGTTTTATAGGGGTTAAGTAACTTGCTTAAAGACACACAGCCTGCAAGAGATATAAATAAAATTACAACTTGAGTGGGTTCAGGTCTTTCACTCCATTATTCAACACACTATTGTTCATTTTACCATCTACTTCTGCAGACATATGAGTCTTTTATTTATGTAGATTTTAGCACAGCTGTAAAAAACAAAGCCCAACAGAAATGTAAAAAAAGTTTTCTAGCAGTAACTCTAAGGTTACTGAAGAGCAATTCTATAAAAAGAAAAATATCATATGGACTCCGCAGCAACTTGGGTGGATTTAGAGTCTATCATACTTAGTGATCTATCACAGAAACAAAGAACAGAGTACCATATGTTCTCACTCATAAGCAGACCTTGAACAATTATCATAATACTATGAGAAAGCGATTGGCAGTAGTGGGAAACTGCCAGGGGAGGAAGGGTGGGGTTAGCAGTTGAAGAAAATTGCCAGGGGAGGAAGGGGCACACCTCATAAACAAGGGTACCTGCATAATAAACATTTGTATACCTAACCCTGGATTGTACCCCACATCTCTAAAATAAAAAAATATATGAATTATATATTTATGCTAATCATTTCTAAGATTGAGAATAGTTTAGCCATTATATATCTATATGGCTTGCTACCATTTCCTCCTCAATTATTTCTTATAAATGCCGTGAAAGATTCCTCTAAAATACCACTTTAAAGAAAAGATCATTGTAGATTTATAAGCTAAAAGAGTATAGTTTTATCATTTTAGGCTTGAGCAAAAGGTCTTCAGTGTTTGGGGAGCAGTAGTAACCAGTAGAAAAGCATACTTTAGCCAGAAAATTTCATTGCTGTTAAAAATAACTGAACTCATGCTCTACTTCCTGGTAGTTTATGATAGTCAAAAACTAAAAGATACAAACACTATTTCAGAAACACAGAGTTCCCTGGCATCAACAGTAATCATTCTTATTTGGCTAACATAATCTTTGGCACCAGGGATTAAATCTATATTTTCTTTCTTATTTGCCAATGTGTTAGGACTTTTAGAAATTCATAATTAAAAATTCACTTGTCTCTAGAACAGGAATGGCAGATTTCTGGCACAAGTAGGGCTACTCACCACCCCAGGGCCCATGGCAGGCATAGATAAATTCTCACAAATTCCTTCACACTGAATCTGCCCTTGGCAAAATCTTCTCACGTCAGTTCACTCCAAGTTGTTATTGCTACCAACTAATCATGGTTATATTTATATTTACTATGTTCCAGATAGTGCTTCATGAGAAGAAATCTATTTGCTCTTTTAGCCATTCTTCAAAATAAGTTTGTTGTTCAGGAACCCTGAATGTTTACTCAACGATTAAGAAAGTTGATCAATTCCACCTGTAGCCTAGAGTTTAAATAACTTCAGGCTTCCATGATGCCCATCACAGTGAACAATTCCACCTGTCCTAGAGCCTAGGATATAAAGTAAAAGCCAAATGAGCAGAGAATAGATGAACTTAGTATCATACCAAACACTTTCTTCCTTGACCTTTATTATTTGTATGCCTTCAGTTAAGTTTGTATGAGGATGGTTGAAATGAATAAAAGATATAAATTCTAGAAGTAATTTAGCAGTGATGACTCCTAATTTTGAAGACAGGGTGATGTGTTCAGTCATGAGATGCCTAATAGTACCAATTTTTCCATGGTCTTCAGTCCTTTTTTTCAGACATCCTTGATCCACAGTCTTGGATTGGATATTTTCTCTAGGATGATAAGACTTACTAGTTACAACTTAAATAAGATGTCAAGATATACATTTAAAAATATGTAACTGAGGCAAAGACTGACCTTTTGTCAAAGGGTGTCAGGCAATCAACCCAGTTGCAGTCATGATTGTACAGGGTTGTCATTGTGGCACTGGATGTTTAGTATCTGGACAAAAGTTCTTTAAGGCATGTTGAGAAGAGTCCTGCAAAAATTGAGGTGGATCTCTGACTGAATTGTTTCTCATTCCTATTTCTAATGAAATAGGAGAAAGTTATATAGGGTGGTCAGACGATCACACATGGTTTCTGGTTAGTACTTTGTAGGGAAAATAATCAGATGGACTGTACAGTCCCTGCAGAAAAAAACAAGTAAGTCAATTTGGTGCTATGTAAAAGACTAGAAATCTTCCAATAATTTCTTTACTGTGTATCTTTTCTGAATCAAGTATAAGACATCAGCCAGCTTTGATTTCTACTGACTCATTGTGCAATTTGATCAAACTGAAGAAACATGACAGGAATGTCTTTTAAAGTGAAGTTTCCCAGCAGAGACAGTTTAAAAAAAAAAACAACACAAAACATTAGATTTCCAATGACAAGCTGTTTAAGACATTGGCTTATTTATTTATTTTTTTTAGAGTCAAGGTCTTGTTGTGTTGCCTAGGTGAAGTGCAATGGCACTGGCATGATCATAGCTCACTGCATCCTCCAGCTTCTGAAATAAAGTGCCCCTCCTGCTTCAGCCTCCTCAATAGCTGGAACTGTAGACATGAACCACTGTGCCTAGCAACTTTTTAATTTTTTTTGTAGAGATGGGTATGTTGTTATGTTGCCCGGGTCTCACACTATCCTTTTACTTTGGTCTCCCAATTACTTAAAACTACAGGTGCAAGCCACCACTCCTGCCAATTAAAAGCATTTTTTTTGTAGAGATGGGGCCTTGCTAATATTTCCCAGGCTGGTTAAAGCAATACTCCCATCTCATTTTAGTCTCCCAAGTAGCTAGAACTATAGGTGTATGCCATAATGCCTGGGAAGACATCAGCTATGATACTACTTCAAGTTTTGAAGGTAAGCATGTAGAGATAGTAAATGAAAAAGGAGGTAAGTAATAAGGTATAAACTTTCTTTATAAAATGGCTTTTACCTCATAGTTTGGGCATTGTCCATCTACTTGCAATAGATGGGGAACAAAAGTACTATTAATATCTGTGGTTTTTGAATTATTTCAATCGTTATATAAATATACACATTTTCCTTTATAAAACAATTGATATTGGGGGATACAAGAGGGTGCAGCATGAAAGACACTCAAGGGCTCTCTCAATGGGAAGACAACTGGTCTATAGGCCTCTGAGAACAGATGGGAGACTCAGCTCCCGTGCTCACTACCCACAGAGTACTAGCAGCAGGGCCTGACAGCTGGTACAAGTTTAGCAGAGTGAGAAGTTCTGCGATGACAAAAATCTACAACAAGGTAGAGCAAGGAGCAGTTGTAAATGCTCATCCCTCTTTCACTGAATGACATATATTGAACCACAGAAAGAACTCTAGCACAGAGGGGATTGAATAGCTTCAGAGTTTTAAATCAAAAGAGAAATTGTAGAGAGCAAAGAAAGTCCTGTCACAAATGAGGAAAAATCAACAACAACAAAAATGCAACCAACTCTCAGAGTTCTAAAGAGATAGTGACTGAAAAAGCAGCTATCAGAGTACAAACCATGGAAAGCACCCAGAATGACCTGTCCCCAGATAACAACTACAGAAATTAGCGATTGGATGACAAAAGTGAAGATGAACCGAAAGAAACTAGAAGTGAAACTCACTGAGGTTGTACAGGAAGTAAAAACAGAGGTGGCCAATTTCATAAAAGCCCACTCTGAAATAATGTAACTAGAAATCTTCATCCTGGAAATTAATAACATACTAACAAGCATAGGTAGCAGGGTCAACAAGGCAAAGGAAATAATATCAGAGCTTGAAGACAAAAATATAAATTAATCCAGTTTGTCAAAAACATAGAACAAAAGCTTTAAAAGCCTCCAATAGATGTGGGACTATGTCAAGAAGCCAAATCTACACCTGATTGGTATCTCTGAAGCAGAAAGGAAAACAGAAAACACCATGGAACAAGCTTTCCATGAAGTCATTCAAAAAAACTTCCCACATCTTGCCAGAGAGATAAACTATCTAAGCACAAGAGATTCAGAGAACTGCAAATTATCATTTGAGAAGACCATTCCCAAGGCACATAGTAATCTGCCTTCACAAAATAAGCACAAAAGAGATAATTCTACAGGCAGTGAGAGAGAAAGGTCAGACTACCATCTAGGGAAAATCCATCAGAATCACTCCAGACTTATCTGCAGAAACACTGCAAGCCAGAAGGGGCTGAAATATAATCTTTAACATTCTTAAAGATAAGCAACTCCAGTCAAGAATTTCCTACCATGCCATGCTAAGCTCTATTAGTTATGGAGAACTAAAATCATTTCCAGATATCCAATTTTTAAGAAAATATGCTGCTTCCAGACCAGCCCTTCAGGAGATGCTTAAGAAGGTGTTGAACACAGAAACAAAAATGATCATACACCTCACAAAAGTACAGGCAAGCACACAGCTAGCAGAGCATACAGAGCACTCACAAAAAATGAAAACACACACATATATAAATACAAAAGTAAAAAGGAAACTAAGTGTTCTCCTAAGAGCCCTAGGACAGGAATCAACCCTCACATTTTTTTTTTCAGTTGGAGTCTCACTCTGTCACCCAGTCTGGAGTGCAGTGGCCACTCCTGGTCACCGCAGCCTTGACCTGCTGGGCTCCAGCGATCCTTCTGCCTCAGCCTTCTGAATCGCCGGAATTACAGACATGCGCTACCATGCCCGGCTGATTTTTTGATTTATTGTAGAGATGAGGTCTCGCTGCCCAGGTGGGTCTCGAACTCACGGGCTCAGGCATTCCACTCACCTCAGCCTCCCAAAGGCATGGGATTACAGGCTGAGCCACCAAGCCCGGCTAAACTCTCACATTTTAATAATAATTCAGAATGTGAATGGTCTAAATGTGCCACCAAAGAGACATAGAGTGGTAAACTGGATAAAGAAGTATGATCCAAAAAACTGTTGCCTCCAGGAAACTCATCTCAGTGCAAAGGACATCCACAGACTCAAAGTTAGAGGCTGGAAAATGATTTTCAGGTATTTTCAGGTGTTCTTTTGTAACAAATTAGATAGACAATTAAAAACATATTAAAAATGATATTTTTCTCATTATCCAACTTGTTGTCCATGCTGTATTCTTAGAACAAGGTGAAGGACAAGTTTTCATTCCATTGAGGAAAAGCAGGCAATAAAACAATTATATTTATTTTCAGAAAATGTGTTGTACTTAAAAAAATGTTTGATTTTATCCTGCAGCTATATGGGAAGTGAGATTCCTTTTCCTGTGGTTCCCTGAGCATGTTCCCAGCTGACTGTCACACAATCATTGCCGTTCAGGGCACTCAGCATGATGATGTCCTGAGTGTTAGTCACCTCAGATGTGAAACTGGAAAGAGATAATTATCATTAATGAAAAACAGGAGATAACCACACATTTTGTTTTAAGAAACTTCCCATATAGGAATTATAATTGTTGGACTGCAATTGGTTATGGCTTAGTAGCTCAAGAATATGACATATGAAGCAGATATTAACTTTATTTTTAGACAGCAGCAATTCATTTTTCTCCTTATCTGTAAGTCAAAGGAAAATAAGTTTATTCCATTAACACCACCTTCTTAGACATTCCCTCATCTCTCTCAAGCAAGGAGTCTTTGAGTTATGGCCACCGTTGTGAAGTTCTTGTGAAGATTAAATGGGCTCAGATCACTTTAAACCATGCTTTGTTCATATTCAATACTATGTTAAGTGTTTACTCTTGCTGTGGGTCCTCAAACCATAGTGGTATATAGTTTGTGTTTTTTTCTTTTTAATTTTTAAAAAAACTTTTAATTATAATGAGTACTTAATGGGTGTATACACTCATGTGGTACATGTACATGTGATGTACTGATACAGGCACATAATACATACAATTACATCAGGGAAATTGGGATATCCATCACTTTAAGCATTTATTATTTCCTTTTTTAAATTGGAAAATATGGTTTATTTAGAAAGTAAATTAGAGAGAGAAAGAAAGAGAGAGAGAGAGAGAGAGAAGATTCACCTCCCCAAATTAGGGGAGGGGGCCAAGGCTTGGAAAACAATATGACCATAGCTCAAAGGACCATATGGCCAGACCAGAGATTAACAAAACAATGGCTCATGGCTGCTTGAAGTTGATTGCTTTGAAACCTTTCCTTTGATGGGGGCAGCTCATTAAAATGATTGGGTGGTGGTTTGTTCTACATCATCATGAAAGGGACAAGTTCCTTTTGTTAGCAACATTTCAGTTCTACTCTTTTAGTTATTTAAAAACACACAAGCTACTTTTGTTTGTAGTTGCCCTGTTGTGCTAACAGATAATCTTACTTATTCTATCTATCTACATTTGTGACCATTAATCATCCTACTTCCCCTCACCCTTCTCTGCTACCCTTTCTAGCCTCTTGTGTAACAATATTCCACTATCTCCATTGTTTTTACTTTTGTCTTTCACATATGAGTAAGAACATATGAAATTTGTTTTTCTCTTCTTGACTTATTTTATTTAATGTAATGTCCTTCAGATCCATCAATGTTGTTGCAAATGACAAGACTTCACTCTTTTTATGGCTAAATAATATTCCACACTTTATTTATCCATTCATCCATTGATGGACACTTAAGTTGATTTCAAATGTTGGCCATTTTGAATAGTGTTATAATAAACATGGGAGTGCAGACATCACTTTGATATGCTGATTTTATCTCTTTTATATATAACTAGCAGTAGAATTGTTGGTTTATATGGTAGTTCTATTTTTAGTTTTTTGAAGAATCTCTATACTGTTTTCCATAATGATTGTACTTATATTCCCACCAACAGTATATGAAGGTTCTCCTTTCTCCACATCCTCACCAACATTGGTTATGGCCTGTTCTTAGGATGAAAGGCATTTTAACTGGGGTGAGATAATATTTCATTGTAGTTTTGATTTGTATTTCTTTGATGATTAATGATGCTGAGAAGTTTTTTATATGCCTGTTTGCTGTGTGTGTCTTCTTTTGAGAAATGTCCATTCTTACCTATTGCCAATCTAAAAATTGAATTACTTAAATTTTTTCTATAGAGTTGCTTAAGTCCTTCATATATTTTATTTATTAATCCCTTATCCAATGGGTAGTTTGCGAATATTTTCTCCCATTCTGTGAGTTGTCTCTTCACTTTGTTGATTATTTCCTTTGTTGTGCAGAAGCTTTTTAGTTTGATAATATTTGCTCATTTCTGTTTTGATTGTCTGTGTTTTTGAGGTGTTACTCAAGAAGTCTTTGCCTAGATTTTCCAAAAGGTTTCCTTTTTTAGTTTCAAAGTTTCAGGTCTTAGATTTAAGATTTTAATTTATTTTGATTGATTTTTGTATATGGCAAGAACTAGGGGTACAGTTTTCTTTTTCTGCATATAGATATTGTTTTCCAAGAATGATTTATTGAGGAGACTGTCCTTTCTCCAAAGTATGCTTTGGCACCTTTGTGAAAAATGAGTTGACTGAAGGTATGTGGATTTATTTCTGGGTTTCCTATTCTCTTCCACTGGTCTATGTGCCTGTTTTTATAACAGTACCTTGCTGTTTTGGTTACTATGGCTCTCTAGTGTAATTTGAAGTCGGATAATGTGACTCCTCCAGTTTTGTTATTTTTGCCCAGGATGACTTTAGCTATTCTGGGCCTTTTGTGGTTCTAAATAATTTTTTATAATGACATTTTTCTTTTCTGGTTAAAAATATCATTAGTATTTTGATAGAGATTGGATTCAATCTGTAGATTTCTTTGGGTAGTATGTACCTTTGAATAATATTGATTATTTCAATCCATGAACATGAAACATCTTTTCATTTTTGTGTCCCTTCAATTTATTTCATCAATGTTTTATAGGGTTTTTTTAAAGAGTTTTGAGGTACACGTGAGGATTTGCAACGTAAGTAAATTGCATGCAGGTGATGTTTGGGCTTTTAGCGAGCCCTCTTTCCTCCTTGTAGTGGACATGGTACCTAAGGAATGGCTGTGTGCCCCATATTCCTTCTCCCACTTTCCTTCCTTTAGCGTGCCCAGAGTTTGTTTTTCCAACACACTTATGAGAACATGCAGTAGTCAGTTTTTGTTTCTATGATAGTTCACTTAGAATGATGGTCTCCAGTTGCACTCATGTTGCTGCAAAGGACATGATTTTTTTCTTCTTAATGGCTGCATAGTATCCCATTGTGTATGTGTTCCACATTTTCTTTATCCAGTCCACTGTCAATGGGCACCTGGGTTGGTTCCAGATTTTTGTTATTGTGAAAAGTGCTGCAATAAACATATATGTGCAGGTGTCTTTTTAGTAGAGTGATTTATAAGAGGAGGATGCAGCAAAAACCAGAATTATCGTTTGGAGGACAGGTTTCCTGTAATACAGGCTTCCTCAACTAAGTAACTGTTCTAGGAACCCTCAGTACTGATGTACAACTAGCATTGTTGTGAGAGATTGCATTCTTGAAAAAGTCCCAAGTTGTAGCAAACAGATAACTGGTTCTCTACCACAACAATGCACTGAATGTTCTGCAGTTTTTGGTCAAAAACGGCATGACCCACCCCTCCAGGCCCCTTCCTAGACACCCAATTTCATCCCAAGCAACCTTTTCTTTTGTTTTCCCAGATGAAAAAATCCTCAAAGGGAACATTTTGCCAAATTGGAAGAGGTGAAACAAAAAACACCAGAAGTGCTAAAAGGCATCAAAATTAACAAGTTCAAAAACTGTTTTGAATAACGGAAAAAGCATCTTAATAGGTGTATTGCTTCAAACAGAGAGTACTTTGAAGGTGAGTGAAGTTTAAACATTAAAGAATCAATACACAACTTTTTGTAAATAAATGCCAGGTTTTTTGGGTTACCCCTTCATTTTCAGAAGTGGGATTGTTGGGTCATATGGTAACTCAATTTTTAATTCTTTGAGAAAATGCCACACTGCTTTCCATAAAGACTAAACTAGCTCCCATTCTCACCTAGAATATAGAAGCTTTCCTTTTTCTCTGCAGCCTCATAGACACCTGTAGTATTTTGTTTTTTTAATGATGGCCATCCTGACCAGTGTGATATGATATCTTACTCTAGTTTTGACTTCCATTTCTTTGATGATTAGTAAAGCTGGGCATTTTTCTTTTTCTTTTTTTGAGTTGGAGTCTCACTCTGTCGCCCAGACTGGAGTGCAGTGGCCACTTCCAGCTATTGCAGCCTCAACTTGCTGGGCTCCGGAGATCCTTCCTCCTCAACCTTCCAAGTAGCCAGAATTACAGGCATGCGCTACGACGCCCGGCTGATTTTTTGATTTATTGTAGAGATGAGGTCTTGCTGCCCAGGCGGGTCTTGAACCTGTGGGTTCAGGCAATCCACTCACCTCAGCCTCCCAAAGGCGCGGGATTACAGGCTGATCCACCGAGCCCGGTTTAAACTGGGCATTTTTCAATGTTTATTGGCTGCTTGGGTCTTTGAGACATATCTGTTCATGTCCTTTGTCCACTGTCAATTTGAGTCCCTTATAGATCCTGGATATTAGGCCCCTGTTAGATGCATAACTTGAAAATATATTTTTTCATTCTGTGGGTTGTCTCTTTATTTCTCAATGATTTCTTTTGCTATACAAAAACATTTTAGTATCATAAGATTCCATTTGTCAGTTTTAGGTTTTGCTGCATTTGCTTTTGAAAGCTTGGCCATAAGTTCTTTGCTTACTCTGATGTCCAGGAGGGTGTTCCCTAAGTTTTCTTCAAAGAGTCTTATAGTCTGAGGTTTCACATTTAAGTCCTCAATTCACTTTGAGTTAATTTTTATATATGGTGAGAGGAAGGGGTCTAGTTTCATTCCTTTTCATGTAGCTAGTCAGTTTTCCCAGCATCATTTGCAATATACGGTTTCTTTTCCCCAATGTTTGTTTTTGTTGGCTTTGTTGAAGATGTGTTGGTTGAAGGTCTGTGGTTTTATTTTCAGTTTTTCTGTCTTGACCCATTGGTTTGTGTATTTATTTTTGTACCTGTCTTGGTTACTGTAGCTTTGTAGTAAAGTTTGACTCTAGAAGTGTGATGTCTCCAGCTTTGTTCTTTTTGCTGAGAATTGCTGTTTGGGCTTTTTTATTTCTTCTGTATGAATTTATGCATTGTTTCTTCTAGGTCTGTAAAAAAAATGATGCTGGTTGATAAGGATCATGTTTAATCTGTAGATTGCCTTAGGTAGAATGAACATCTTGGTAATATTGATTCTTCCAGTCTGTGAGTATGAGGTGTTCTTCACTTGTTGTGTTGTCCTTAATTGCTTTGAGCAGCATTTTGTGATTCTCATTGTAAAGCTCTTCCACTTTTGTTAAATGGATGCTGAGGTTATTTATTTTTTATTTATTTATTTTGTGGCTATTGTGAATGGGATTGTGTTTTTTATGTGGTTCTCAGTCTACTTGTTTTTGGTGTATAAAAACGCAATTGTTTTTTGTGTATTGACTTTGTATGCTGAGACTTTACTGGTCGTTTATCCACGTGAGGAGGTTTTTGATGAACTCTCTAGGCCTTTCTAGATATAGAATCATATCATCTATAAAAGGAATAACTTAACTTCCTCAGCTCCTGTTTGGATACCCCTAATTTTTTTCTTCTGTCTGGTTGCTCTGTCTAAGACTTCCAGTACTATGTTAAATAGGAGGAGAGAGACTGGATGTCCTTGTCTTTTTCCAACTCTTAGGGGAAATTATTCTGGCTTCCGATTGTTAAGGATGATGTTGGTTGCAGTTTGTCATAGATGGCTTTTATTGTTTTGAGAAATGTACCTTCAATGTCTAGGTCCTTTAGGGCTTTTATCAGGAAGGGTAGTTTGCTTTTATAAGATGTTTTTCCTGCATCAATGAGATAATCATAAAGGTAGCTTAATTCTGTCAAAGGATTTTTTTTTCTGTGTCCAATGAGATAATCATACAAAGAGGTTTTTACACCTGTTTACATAGCATATTACAATTATTGACTGACATATGTTGAACTAGACTTGCATCCTGGCAATGAAGCCTACCAGGTCATATTGAACGGTACTTTAAAATGTGCTGTTAGATGAGATTTGCTGGAATCTTGTTGAGATTTTTTTGTATCTATGTTCATCATGGAAATTGGCCTCTAGTTTTCTTTTCCTGTTGACTCATTGCCATTTTGGGGTATAAAGATGGGGCGGACTTTATAGAATAAGCTAGGGAGAATTCCTTTCTTCTTGATTGTTTGGAATACTTTCAATGGTATTAGTATCAGCTCTTCCTGGTATGTCTTATAAGAATTCAACTGAAAAACCATCTGGCCCAAGCTTTTGTTGGCAAGGTGATTTCTTATTACTGAGTTAATTTCTTGGATTGTTATTAGGCTGTTTAGGGTTTCATTCTCTTCTTCTTTCAATCTTCAGAGGTTATGCAATGCGAGAACTTCCATTTCCTTCGGGTTTTCTAGTTTACTTGCATACAGTTGTTCATAGTAATCTCTGACAATCTTTTGTATTTCTTCAGGGTCAGTTGTAACATCACCTTTTTGATTTCAAGTTGTACTGATTCAAATTCTCTCTCTCTCTTTTGTTAGTCTGACAAGGGAGTCTGTCTATCAATCTTACTTATTCTGGTTTTTTTGGGGGGTCTCTATTTCATTTAGCTGTGATTTTATTTTAATAATTTCTGTTTCTCTATTAATTCAGGGATTGAATTGTTCTTGTCTTTCCAGCTTCCTTAGATGTGATGTGAGATTGTTTACTTGCGATCCCTTTTCTTTCTTTATATGTGTATGAAATGTTATAAAATCCCCTCTTGGCACCAATTTAATGGTATGCAGAGATTCTCCTGTGTTGTGTCTTTGTGTTCATTTGTTTCTAGAAATCGATTTATTTTTCCCTTGATTTCTTTGTTAACCCAAAAGTCATTCAGAAGCATGTTGTTTAATTTTTATGTATTTGTGTGGGTTTTTTGGAATGGGTTCCTTTAGTGATGATATTTGTTTTTAGTCCACTGTTGTCTGAGAAGATGCTTGGTATGACTTAGTCTTTTTGAAATTTTTTCACAAGATTTATTTCAGAGTATTTGGTCAATCTTGGAGTATGTTTCATGTGCTGATAAGGAGAATGTATATTCTGTGGATAGTGGTGAAATGTGCTGTACACATCTATTAGGTCTAATTGGTCAAGCATTAAATTAAGGTTCTGATTTCCTTGTTAGTTTTTCTTTGATGATCTGTTTAAGGCTGTTAGCAAGGTATTAAAGTCTCTGACTATTATTGTATGACTTTTTTGTCCTCTCTTAGTTTAATTAGCAATTGTTTTATAAATATGGGTACTCCTAGATTGGGTGCATGCATATTCAAGATGAATATTTCTTGCTGGTGGATTGAGCCTTTTTATTAAGTGTGTTTTCCAGTGTCCTTTAAAATCTTGTATTTTGTTTGATATAAGAATAGCCACCCCTGCTCTGTTTTGTTTTCTATTTGTCTAGAAGATATTTTCCCAGACCTTTACCTTGAGCCTATTGATGTCTTTTGCAGTGAGATGGATTTCCTGATAATAGCAGAAAGATAGATCAAGCTTCTGTATCCAATTTGCCACTCCATGCCTTTTGAGTGGCACATTCAGTCCATTCATGCTTCAGTTAATTATGGATATATGGAAGTTTGTTCCTGTCATATTGCTATTCAAAAACTGCTTTTCTTTTTAGTTTTTGTGGTTGACTTGTATGGTCTGTGAACGCTTTACTTGCCTATGCTTTTTGATGGGTGGAATTTATCTTCTGTTTCTGTGCTTAGAGCTTTCTTAAGTATTCCCTGAATGTCTGCTTTGGAGGTGGCATATTCTCTTAGAGGCTGGATGTCTGGGAAGTGTTTTATTTCTCTTTCATTAAATAATCTTAGTTTTGAGGTGGAAGATTCTTGGCTGGAATTGCTTTTCTACAAGGATGTTAAAGATGGGTCCCCAGTTCCTTTTGGCTTGTGAGGTTTCTGCAGACAAGTGTGCTGCAATTCTGATGAGTCTTCCTTGATAGATGGTCTGTCCCTTCTCTCTAGCAGCCTTAAGGATTTTTTCTTTCATGTTCTTCTTGGCAAGACAAGTTATTATGTATCTTTGGGATGGCCTCCCTATTAAACACCTCACAGGAATTCTCTGAGTCTCTTACACCTCATGACCACCTCTCTAAGAAGATAGAAAAAAGTTTCTTGGATAACATCTTAAATGGCTTGTTCCAGAATGTTCTCAGTTTTACCTTCTCTCTCATGGATGCCAAATAACCATAGTTTTGGACTTTTTACATAATACAAAACCTCTTATAGGCCTTGTTCACTCTCCCTAAGTTTTTTCTTTTTGCTTTTGTCAGACTGGGTTAGTTCAATAATTCAGTCCTCAAGCTCTGTGGTTCTTTCTTCTATCAATTGATTCTGCTGTTAAAGCTTGCTATTGTATTTTAAAATTCCAGAAGAGAATACTTCATTTCTAGGAGGTCAGTTTGATCTTTTCTTATAATGGCCAGATAGCCTTGCACTTCCTGCATGGTTTTTTGTGGCCTAGGTAATCTGTGTGCCCACTTTCACATAGATCTCTTGATTGTTTTTGCCATCAATAGTCTAAATTCTATGCCTGCTGTCAGGGACAGGTTGTTTTAGATGGATTTCATTGTTTGGGATTGGGGGCCTTGGAAACCCTTTTATGGGTTTCAACTTGTTAAACATTTGAGGATTGCTAGTGTTTTTTTCACTGGTTCTTCCTTATTTGTAAGGGAAGACTTCTCTTTTTATTTTAATTTTTTTATTATATAAGGCTGCTACTGTTAAGGTAGTGTTTTTTTCCACCTGAACTTTCTCCTCTGGTCCACTATGGTGGGGGGCAGTGGTGGCAGAAATTGTGGTGAATCGAGGGAAAACAGTCTGGGCATGCTTGACCAGTGTAGTCTAGTGGGGATGGGTGAGACACTTTCTTTATTTCAGAGGCTTTTCCCTCCCTCTGGCATAGAAAACAGGGACCTTGGTTCCTGCAGCTTCCCTCTTAAATTGGGTGTCAGTTGGTACTGTTGGCAGGCATCTAGGTGGGGCCTTGCAGCTTTACCCTGACTCAGGTGCTCTTGGAAGTATGGAGTGGCCTCCTCCGGTCTGTGTGGGGATTGCCCTTTTCACCCAGGAGTAGAAGGAAAGCAGATGGAGTTTGCTGTTTCTTCCTCTGTCTGCAGGTGTGTAGAGCCACTACCACCATACTGTGGAGAGTTGCCCCTTCCCTGAGATCCTGCTGTGCTCTGAGGGAGGAGCTATGGCAGCAATGGTGGCCTCCTGAGAGAAATCCACATCTGCAGAGCTGACCTGGGACCGCAGTGGCTGCCAGCACTAAAGAAACTCGCTGAAGTTGTTGCCTCACCCCTGCAAGGTTCTGGGGAGGGAAGGAGGAAGGAGAACCCATATGGCACAAATCATCCCCACAGAATGTTTTCTACTGAGCCTCTCTGAGTGAGGGGTAAATGGCTGCAGGGCAGTGCTCCCAGGAACTGGGATTCCCCAGGCTTCACATGGCTCCTGCTGGTGCCTCTGTCTCTATTTAGGAAAGCCCTCTGTACCTTTACATTGTGGAAGTGGTGCAGAAGGGATGGGTTAGGCTGTTTCTCCCTTGGCTGAGATTGCAGAGGCTTGCATGAGCTAAGGTGAGAAGAAAAACGGTCATTCTCACTCACCACGTCTGGCTCCAAGAAGATTTCATATCAGGGTCACTTCTAGGGGTATCTGACACTCGGAACTGTCAGTCTTCCATATCCCTTGGTGACCATCAAATATATCTCAGCTTGAGTTTACAGGTAGACCCTAAAAGCCATAGGTCTGTTCCTCCTTACACACCTCTTTGTTGAGAGCTGCAATCATACAGTATCTTCAGCCAGTCATCTTGGCCCTCCCAGGTAGATCACCCTTTCTGGGCTATTTTTAGTAAGCATGTTTCATTCTTTTTTCTTTTTTTTTCTAACTGGCTGTTTTCAAAGCTCACTATTTTTTTCTGTTTGATCAATTCTGCTATATATAGACTCATGCATTTTTCAGTTTTCATCAGAATCTTTCAGCTCCAGAATTTCTGCTTGATTTTTAAATATCATTTCAATCTCTTTGTTAGAATTCTGAATTCCTTCCCTCTTTTTGTTTTTTTGATGTTCATTGAGTTTCCTCAAAACAGCTATTTTGAATTTTCTGTCCGAAAGGTCACATTTCTGTCACTCCAGGATCAGCTACTGGTGCTTTATTCAGTTCATTTGCTAAGGTCATGTTTTCCTGGATGTTCTTGATGCTTGCAAATGTCTGGACATTGAAGAGTCAAGTATTTATTCTACACTTTGCCATCTGGACTTGTCTGTACTCATTCCTCTGAGAAGGCTTTCCAGGTATTCAAAGGGAATTGAGTGTTGTGACCACTACAATAAGTCTTTGGTCACTACCGCAGTATCCGCACTAGTGACCCAAGCCCACTATAGCTGCAACTCTTGCAGACTTGCATCACCTTGGTGGGTTTGAGTAAGATCCTGGAGAACACCCTGGATTGCCAGTCAGAGTCTCTTGTTCTCTTCTTTCACATTCTCCCACACAGAAGGAGCTTTTCTTTCTACTGGCATGACTCGAGTTGGGGGAGGTGTGACACAAACCCTCCCATGGCCACCACAGCGGGGACTGTGCTTGCTCATACCTGAAGCCAGCATAGTAATGCATTTCACTAAAGGTCCCTGGTGACTATTGCCTGGCTACTGCTCATGTTTATGCAGGGCGAAAGTCAGCAGGTGGTGAATCTTGCCAGGACTGTGCCCTTCTCTTTAGTGCAGTAGGTTCCCTTCTTGCCCAGGGTAGGTCTAGAAATGCCATCCAGGAGCTAGGGGCCTGGAACTGGGAGCTTTGGGACTCTGCTTGGTGCTTTATTTTACTGTAGCTGAGCTGTAGCTAAGTTGCAAGACAAACTCTTCTTTACTCTTCCCTCTCCCTTTCTTAAGGGAAAGGAGTATCTCCCTGAGCTGCACAGTCTGGAGTTGGGGGAGGGCTGGTGCAAACTCTCCCTTGGCAGTCACAGCTGATGTCTTGCTGAGTCCCATGCACCCAATTCCATTGGTTCTGAGCCTAGCACACCTGGACTTGATCAAGGACTGCAGTCCTTGTGGCCTAATTGTCTTTCAAATGTATTCAAGACCCAAAGTGCTTTAAATCAGCTGGTGGTAGAGCCCGAACTCAAATTCCTATCGGTGGGGCAAAGGAATTGGGCTGGGGCTAGTTTAAATGCTCCCTCTGTGGGCACTGGAAGAATTCTGCCTTGTGCTGTGTTCTGGTTTCCAATGCTAAGTCCTATAATCAATGAACTCTTCCTCTACCCAGCACACAGTTTCTCTCTCTAGGCTGCAGAGCATTGCTGAGAGATGGGAGAGGGGCGATTTAGGCAATACAAGACTGTCTTTCCTACACTCTTCAGTACCTCTTTCCTTGATATTATGGTAAAGCCAGATACCATGACTGCTCACATGATTTATGGTTTTCATAATGATGTTTTTCTTGCATGGATAATTGTTGGATTTGGTGTTCCCACAAGACAAGGGTCACCAGGATGTTCAGGCATCTTGCTCCACCTCCCTCTCTTGACAGGCTTTTCCTTGATCTTACCCCATCGACATATTTCCTCACTTCTCTCCTCCTTTTTGTTTGTTTGTTTATTACAAAGATTTCTCTGCTCTTTTTGATAACTAGACTTCACTAATGAGTTTGTTGCACATATTGTGTCTGCATCTTACCTACTATTCACTTAAAAAGTTTTATGATTTTAAAAATTATTCATGTGTATAATTTAACAGTAATTTAGAATTAAAGGACATACAATTTAAAAAAAGCAGCCATATTTTGTGTCCCTACTCCCCCTTTACCTCGTTTTTAACTTTTCCTACTTTGAGTTACTTTGATGCTTATATTTACATCTGTAAATGCTGACTTCCTGGCATTATAGTTGATGATTCACACACTTATGTCATTAGCTCTTTCTTTCATTCTCTAATATAAGTGTATTATTACCTTAACTTGCATTAATTACTTTTTGTTATAGACTGTCTTTTGACTATAACTTTTTAATAAAGAGTGTGTGGAAGCTAAGTCTCTGTCTCCTTGCATGTCTGGGTATATCTATATTTTGCTTTCATAATTAATCTCTGTCTTTACTTTATCCCCACATTTAATTGATTGACAGTTCTGCTGGAAATTGGCTTTCAAGTTGCAAATCACCTTCTCAGAACTTTGAAGACATTGATTGTTTCATCTAGCATTAAATTATGTTAATATGAAGATGCATTTTTATTTTTGCATAGATAACTTCATTTATTTTGCTGTCTGTGTGCTAAGGTAGGGGCTTGTAAATTGATTGGTCTTTGTACGGTTTTCCTAAATGCTAAATTGTAGGCGATTTGCCCAGTGGTGCTTATACCCACAAAAGATGTCCTAATTTTTCATTAAAACTGTGTTCAATTTCATTAGAGGTTATCTTCACTTTTCATCTGGGTACTAGCTATACTCATCTTTGGATGTTCTGTGTGGCAGAGCGAAGAAGAATGTTGAATGGGTTTATGGTTTTATATGTTATTTAATTTTAATAAATTAATCGGTTTTCAATTTACATCTCTTGCTCATATTGCATTTATTTTTTCAAGTTTTAGGTTTCTTCTCTTTGGATTTATTAGTTACCACTTCTTCATACTTTAAAACTTTTCAATGCTTATATGCAGATTTTCTTTTCTTTTAAATAAATAATCTATTAAAATTTGCTGAAACCGCTTGCTTTCTGAAGAATCTCCCTTCTTTCTTTTAATTCCCTATAATTAATTTAATATTCTCTTAGAAACTAACATGAACACTGAAGAAGAGTCCAATGCTGCCTGGAAGGCAGAAACATTAAGAAATGCAAAAATATTATCTTGAAGGGAATTCCAGGGATTTCTCCTAGTAGCTCAAATTGATAATCAAAAAGATAGAGTAGGGCCAGGCTCTGTGCCTCAGCCTGTAATCCCAGCACTTTGGGAGGCCAAGGTGAATGGATTGCCTGAGCCCTCGGGTTCGAGACCCGCCTGGGCAACTTGATGAGACCTCATCTCTACAATAAATCAAAACTTAGCTGGGCGTGGTGGTACACATCTGTAGTTCCAGCTCCTTGTAAGGCTGAGGCGAAAGGGTCACTGGAGCCCAGCAGGTTGAGGTTGCGGTGACCAGGAGCATGCCACTGCACTCCAGTCTGGACGACAGAGCGAGACTCCAACTAAAAAAAACAAAAAGAGAGAGTAAATTAATACGAGGTTAAAGGAATAAACTGTGCAAAGTTACTGCCAATAATTTCTGTTCATAGGTCTCTGAGAACTTCCTTTTATTTTTTGTTATTGTTGTTCATTTTCTCAAAGATTTGTGCATCTGCTTACCTAACATCTAAAACAAAAACAAAATCTATTTATTCAAACAATAAATGATCTTTGTAGAACATTTGGGCAATGTTTACCAAGTTAACCTAAAAATTAAGCAGATATGATGACCGTTACTAACTTGTCGAATTTCCTAAAATTTAGGTATATCAATATGCATTTTTACTTAAATTACGTTCATAGTACAACTTTATCTTGTTTTTAATTATAATTATGTTTAGCTTCTGTACTATTAAATGATCTTAACAATAATAATTTTTAATGGTTGAACAATATTTCTTTATGAGATATATTATAATTGATTTGACTTATCCCCCATTATTGAACATTAAAAAGTGTCTGAAGTTCTTACTATTAAAATAATATGCCAATAAAACAAATTAGATATTGTTATTTGTCTACAATTTAGATATATTTTGTAGAACAATTTTCAAGTATTTATTTTAGTTGATCACAAGCTATGAAGCTATATGAGACTCTTAATGCATGCTAAGTTTTCCCAGAAACATTTCACAAACCTATAAGAACTCCTGAGTAATCACTCTTCTTTTTTTTGTTTTTTGTTTTTTGTTTTTTTGGGTTGGAGTCTCACTCGGTCGCCCAGTCTGGAGTGCAGTGGCCGCTCCCGGCCACCACAGCCTCGACCTGCTGGGCTCCGGCGATCCTTCCGCCTCCGCCTTCCGAGTAGCGGGAGCTACAGGCACGCGCTACCACGCCCAGCTGATTTTTTGATTGATTGTAGAGATGAGGTCTCGCTGCCCAGGCGGGTCTCGAACCCATGGGCTCAGGCAATCCACTCACCTCAACCTCCCAAAGGCGCGGGATTACAGGCTGAGCCACCAAGCCTGGCTGTAATCACTCTTCTTAACTTTAATGTTGCATTTTAAAACATTAATCTGTTTCGTGAGTGCAAAAGGGTTATAAATATCTTTAATTTTATACTGTCTATTCTAAGTAACATTTTTTACTCATTATATTTTTATTCTCTATTGAAGGAGTTAAATCTGTTTTTAAGAATTATAATGTTTCATTCTTGTCATTTTGTTTTCTTCTGTCTGTTTATTTTTCAAACTCCCAACTTTTGTTTCCTTTTGTTGTTAAAACCATGTTTCAATATTTAAAATATTTTTTTTATCAACTTTTAATTTTATCACTGATGATTTTGAAGGTGTTAAAAATGTATTTATTCTATATCACTGGTACAGTAAAAATGGATTTATATTTATACAAAAAAATTTATATTTCTTGCTCCTGTAAGCTGAAGAATTTAGTGAACTTATACTTATCTCACCTTCTTACCCTCATCATTTCAATTTTTGTTAATGCATTGAAGATTTTTTAAAATCATAATATAAAAATCAGTATTTTTAAATTGTGTATCTTTTTCAGAAATTATTTGAACATTTGAACTTAGTTTTTGTTGCCATCATTACATCAGACATTTAGATTTAACTTTATGGTTTTAGTGTTCTTTGGAAGGCTTATTAAAAACATGATTTCTTTTTGTCCTCATCCTTGCCAGTATCTATTGTTGTTAGCTTTATTAATGATGGCCATTCTTACTGAGGTTAGGTAGTATCTCAATGTGGTTTTGATTTGCATTTCTCTGATGATTAGTGAGGCTGAGCACTTTTTCATGTGTTTGTTGTCTGCCCGTATATCTTCTTATGAGGAGTGTCTATTCATGTCTTTTGCCCACTTTTTAATGGGGCTATTTGTTTTTTTCCTTGTAGATCCTAGATGTTAGGCCTATGTCACACATACAGTTGGCAAATATCTTTTTCCCATTCGGTGGGCAGTCTCCCCACTCTCTTGGTGGTTTCTTTTGCTTTGCAGAAGCTTTTCAATTTGATGAGGTACCACTTGTCTATCTTTTATGGTATGGGCACTTGGGATTTTGATCAGGAATTGGTTGCCAGTTCCAATTTCCATAAGGGTGTCTTTTGCATTTTCTAGGATTATTATAATTTGGGGTTTTATGTTTAGGTCTTTGATCCATATTGAGTTAATTTTTGTGTATGGTGATAGGTAGGGGTCCTGTTTCAATCTTCTGCATATGATCAGCCAGTTTTCCCAGCTCCATTTACTGAATAAGTTCTTCTCTCCTCAGTGGTTGTTGTTGAAGGCATTGTCAAAGATGAGTTGGTTGAGAAATTGAAGTTTTGCTTCCAGAATATCTATCCTGTTCCATTGGTCCATATGCCTGTTCTTGTACCAATACCAGGCTGTTTTGATTACTGCAGCATTATAGTAAAGTCTGAAGTCTGGAAGTGTGATACCTCCTGCTTTGTTTCTTTGGCTACGGATATTATGTTGAATCTGTAGATTGCCTTTGGTAGGATGGACATCTGAACAATGTTGATTCTTTCTATCCAAGAGCATGGAATATTTTTCCATTTGTTTGTGTCTCCCTGGATTTTGTAGTTCTCATTGTAAAAGGTCTTTCACGTCTCTACTTAGGAAGATGCCGAGGTATTTCATTTTTTATGTGACACTGCTGGTGGGATTGCAAACTTGTGCAACTTCTTTGGAAGACAGTGTGGCAATTTCTGAAAGAACTAGAAATTGACCTTCTGCATGACCCAGCAATCCCCCTATTGGGAATATACCCGGAGGAATTCAAATCATTCTACCAAAAAGATACCTGCATACACATGTTTGTTGCAGCTCTATTCACAACAGCAAAAACATGGAACCAACCATGCTCCCCATCGAAGCTGGACTGGATTTAAAAAATGTGGCACATATACGCAATGGAATATTTTGCAGTCATAAAGAAGGACAAACATATGGACTTCACAGCAACTTGGATGGATTTAGAGTCTATCATACTCTGTGATTTATCACAGAACAAGAACAGAGTACCATATGTTCTCACTCACAAGCAGACTTTGAACAATTATCACAATAGTATAAGAAAAGGATTTGCAGTTGTAGGAAACTGCCAGGTAAGGGGGGTGGGATTGGCAGTTGGGGGAAACTGCCAGGGGAGGGAGGGGCATACCTCATCAACAAGGGCACCTGCATAATGAACATTTGTATACCTAACCCTGAATTGTGGCCCACTTCTTTAAAATAAAGAAAAAATAAATAAATTTTAAAAAACATGATTTCTGTATTGAATTCTTAATTTTCATTCCTATATTAGTTAATTGTAGAGTAACTTCAAGTATTTTTTTTAAAATAAGGGCATTTGAATGGTTTCTATCCTTTGTCCTCGCATATATGAGGATGATATTTTGTTTTCTTTATACATGTGAACAACAAATTAGTTGGAATTCAAAACCTTTCATCAATTTTTTTTCTTTTAAAAACTCTGTAGATATTTAGTTTACAAATATGTAGCAACAGCGAGAAAACACCGATTTTTTTTGGACATGATATGTAGGAATTTTTCTTATTTATTATGATTTAACAGTATTATAAGAGATGTGATGATGTGAGTCTCTTTCCATTATTTCCATTTCCATTATTTTGCCAGATATTCTAAATGCATGTCTTTGCATATTACTTTGGTTTCAACCTTTTTTAGATGTGCATGCAATATTCATATGAGATATATCGTCTCTGTCTTTTTTTTTCTTTCTTGCCTGACATTATTTGAATATTTATCCTTTCTTCTGCATTCTTAAAAATCTTCTCAAGCTTGAATAGATTATCTAAAGTTTTGTTTTTATTCATACTGCAAATCTCTCTTTTTTGACTTTCAATGCAAATTCTTATTTTTGATATTGTCATTTTGCTTCATTGTAATTTTTATATCTTACTATTGATTTTAATCTCATTGCAGTTTTAAAGAACTCATGAGTTCCATTTTATTTTTTATGGCGGCATGTCTGCTTCTTCATGGCATCTGATTTGTGACAGGCACAGAAGAAATTTTCATACCCATGCAATTTCCAGGAATATCTTGCTCTTAATGGACCAGCAGAAGGTTTTGTGAGTGAGTCTTGTTTGCATCTTGCACCAATGGCTTGAGTCTTATTTTGATCACTTTGAACAGAACTATTATCAATTACTTTTGGAAGAAAAACTTTCTCAACCTTGACAATTGTGAACATTTTGAGCCACATAATTCTCCGTTGCAGGGACTGTCCTGTACATCGTAGAATATTTAGCCGCATCCCTGGCCTCTATCCATTAGACGCCAGGAGCACCTACTCCTCCTTTCCAGAGACATCAAAAATGTCCCCAGATGTTGCCAGATAAATTTACCTTGGGAGCAAAATTGCAGCAGGTTGAGAACCACAGTTCTAAAGGAATTATACAAAGCTAAACTCGGTTCAGATTTTTTTTAAAGGTTGTTAAGTAGAAAGAAGATCAAAATGAGTCAAGAAATGAGAAGTCACACTGATTTTGAAGCAGCACTTGCACTCACAGAAACAGTTGGGTGTTTCTAAGAATTGGCCGCCGGCCATAAATGCTCAAAGTGGTGAATAATTTTGTGAATAATGCCATTAGTCAGATAATTCCATGACGGCAAAGAAAGACAAGAGCTGAGAGTGACAGCCGTGCCACTGTTTCCATCCTCAGTGCGGGACTCACTGGATCCTAAAACACCAAGTAGCCAACCGTCCTATGCATAGGTCAGCATCGCGTCCCGAGAAGTCAGTTTTAAGAGCACGACAACACATTTTCGAGTGTCCACAGATTCTCAAAAATTGGAGACTTAAGGAAAGAGGTGGGTGGAGGTGATTTTTGATGAGAAGTGTGGCATGAAATGAGTCATTCCTATCATTTGATACACGTTGGTGTTTTTTCGAGGCAGAAGTTTCATGTTCTCATAGCCGTGTAATCTAAAGCTCACTCCATTTGAAATAACTTATGCTATCTGGAAAAGAGTTCATTGTTTTAATTCAACCAGATGTACAGTGTAGAAAAAACGAATATGATTATATGATTATACCATTTTTACAAGTATTTTGTATGTTCTCTTTTTAAATTTAAAGGCACTAGTCATCATCAACTTATTTGTGCAGTCTCTAAATAAATTAATATCTATTTTGGAATGGGTTCAATGTATGACTCTAAAATGTATTTTGCCATTGTTTTCTTTTTGGTCATTGCTCAGAAAGAAAATGACTAATGTCTTCTGGTAATAGCAATTACCAGAAAAGGTGTTTCATGTCACAACAAAATCTTTCATGAGCAATATTCAGCTTTTCTTGGCAAAGGCTTTTTTCTTTTCAGAGTCTGTTTTTCTCGAATAGTTTGTGCATAAAACAACTAAATTTTAAATTTTGAGCAGAATGATCAGCTGCCTGCATACTTATTGCTGTTCCCATAATAAGTGCCTACATTTTTGTCATCAGCTGAATGTGTCTGGGGATGAAAAGAAAGCATGAAGCCTAAAAGAATAAAAGAGACTTAGAGAAAACTTTTTTCCCATTTGAATTGTCAAGATTCTTACTATGACCAAAAACCTTTGTACTTTTGGCAGGCTGTAAGAATGTAAGACAATAAACCTGAGGAAGAGTTCTCTGGTCTCCCTTTCTCTGCCCTTTCTCCCACCTTCAAGAAGCAAAGCCAGGGGAAGCATCAGCCATGTAGGTTCTATCAGGTCTTGTACTCCTGCAAAGTACCCTTGTATTTGAACAAGACATAGGCCGGTTTCCTACTTCTCTATTTCTCTGGGGCAGGGTAGGCCACAAAAACAAAAACGAAAGCAAAAAAAAAAAAAAAAGGAAGCCCACAATTTCACAGTTTTAACCTGTAAGTTCTCTCCTATCTAAGTCCACACTCCAGAGATACATAGCCCTCTAAGCACCTGGAGAGAGGTGAGGATTAGAGGCAATCTTATTAAAAGCCCACCAGTGCAGTCTATGATTTGTCTTTCTTTGGCTTTTCAAAGGTCTTATAACAAATGGATGCAACTTTTTTGGTTTAAAGTGTATCTTTAATCCTTAAAATTGATAGCTACCTTTCTTGGAATTGCTAGATTCAAATTGCAACAGAAATCTTCTATTACATTTGGTTTATATTGCTATCAAAGATAAAAATTATTCATGAACAAAAAAAAAAGTTATTCATATGTGGGAGACATGTATTTTCCTTCTTTTTTAGAGACACCCACAGACAGAAAGTATTAATAAAACTAGTGATGGGTTGGACTGAGTCACTATATTTAAGGTTTTTCTGATACTATTACAACTATACTTATTAAAACACTTTTTATTTATTTTATAATGCTTACACATTTTTGGAAGCAAAGTTATACATATACATAGTTTAAAAAGTCTATTAGTTCTAGGAAGTTTAAGATGAAATTATTGGTCTATATGCCTGTTGTTGTACCAGTGCCAGTCTGTTTTGATTGTTGTTCTTTATAGTAGAGTTTGAAGTCTAGGAGTGTCATACCTCCCACTTTGTTTAGGGTGGAGATTCTGGGACCAAAACCTTAATTACTCAATCAACTCATCTTCAACAAAGCCTTCACTAACAACCAACAGGGAAAGGAGAAGCTATTCAGTAAATGATGCTGAAAAAACTGGCTGACCACATACAGAAGATTGAAACAGGACCACCACCTATCACCATACACAAAAATAAACTCTAAACAGATCAAAGACCTAAATGCAAAACCTCAAGCTGTAAGAATCCTAAAAGAAAATGTAAAAAACACCCTTATGGAAATTGGAATAGGCAACCAAGTATTGACCAACTCTCCAAATGCAAATGAATAAAAGGTAAGATAGACAGGTGGGATCTCATCAAACTGAATAGCTTCTGCAAAGCAAAAGAAGTCAACAAGAAAGTGAGGAGACAGCCCACAGAATGGGAAAAAATATTTTTCAACTGTAAATCTGACCAAAGTCTAACATTCAGGATCTACAAGGAACACAAACGTGCCCAAAGGAAAAAAACAAACAGCCCTATTAAAAAGTGGACAAAAGATATGAATAGGCATTTCTCAGAAGTAGACATATGAACAGCCAAAAGATACATGTAAAAAGTTCAGTTTCACTAATCATCAAAGAAATGCAAAGGAAGACCACACTGAGATGCCACCTAACTCCATTCGGGATGTCCACCATCAATAACTCAAAAGACAACAGATGCTGGAGAGGATGTGGGGAAAATGTAAGGCTTCTACATTGTTGATGGGAATGTAAACTGGAACAACCTCTGTGGAAAACAGTGTGGTGATTGCTAAAAGATCTAAAACTGAAATTCCGTATGACCTAGCAAGCCCTCTTCCGGGAATATACCTGGAGGAACTCAAATCACTCTATGAAAAAGATACCTGAACATGCAACATTATTCATAATAGCAGAAACGTGGAACCAATTGTGCTACCCATCGAAAGTGGACTGGATAAAGAAAATGTGGTACATCTTCACGGTGGAATATTACACAGCCTTAAAAGACAACAAAATTATGCACTTTGAAGCAACTTGGATGAATTTAGGGTCCACAACAGTGATTTTATCACAGAAACAAAGATCTGAGTACTATGTGTACTCACTCAAAAGGGAACCTGAACACTTATCATAATACTATAAGAAAGTGGCAGTAGGAGAACATTGCCAGGGGAGGGGAGGGGGACACATATCATCAATAAGAAAACCCAAACTTTACCTGCACAATGACCGTTTATGTACCTAACCCTGAATTGTACCCCACATCTTAAAATAATAATAATAATATAAAAGATGAAATCACCATTTCCCCCACATCTTTTGACTCGCAAAGTTGCTCAACTCTTTCTTCCATTCTTCACTTCTTTTAGAAGCACCTAAATATTTTTAGAGATAAAGGGTTATATTTACTTCCTGATCTTGCTGAAGGTGGGTCTAGTCGTTTTTTTCTTCTTTTGTTTAGTTTTTTGCCTTTGTTTAACACCAAGAATAAAGAAAAATTTACAATGAAAATGTATGGCTTTCTCTGTTTTTTAAAAATACTTTTATTGTGAATTGTAACACCTGAAAAAATGGTAAATTTACAGGTCAATAAATTATCATGAAGCGATCATCCATGCAAGCAGCATAATTTCTCTGAAGAAATAGAAGATTGCACCTCAGAAATAGACTTCATGGTCCCTCTAAATTATTACTATACCATCACTCCCAATATGCACTTGGAAATGCAACCATGATTTTTATTTTTCTTATTCGTTGATAAATAATGATTTTATTAGTAATTTTACTGCTCTTTAAAAAGTAATTTTACTCTTTGATCAAGCATTCTCAAACACTAGTATTAGCTTTGCATGGTTTTGAACTCATATAAGTTAAACATACAGAATATCCTTTTCTGTTTTTTCTTTCTTTCTTTCTTTCTTTTTTTGAATTGGACTCTCACTCTGTCACCCAGACTGCAGTGCAGTGGCATGCTCCCGGCCACCGCAGCCTCGACCTACTGGGCTCTGGCCTCAGCCTTCCAAGTAGCTGGAACTACGGCGCACACTACCACGCCTGGCTGTTTTTTTAATTTATTGTAGAGATGAGGTCTCGCCAAGTTGCCCAGGCAGGTCTCGAACCCGCAGGCTCAGGCAATCCACTCACCTCAGACTCCCAAAGCATGGGATTACAGGCTGAACCATCGAGCCTGGCCAGAATGTCCTTTTCTACAACTGAATCCTTGTATTCAACATTATCTTGGAAGGTTCATATATGCTATTTTGTATAGTTGTATTTATTAATTTTTGTGACTATATCACAATTGATTACCCATTCTGTTGAAGCACATTTGGGTAATTTTCAACTATTATACAGATAATAATATTATATACATTTTCACATATTTCTGAGTGCACATGTGCATATATTT
This sequence comes from Cephalopachus bancanus, assembly GCA_027257055.1. NCBI lineage: Eukaryota > Metazoa > Chordata > Mammalia > Primates > Tarsiidae > Cephalopachus > Cephalopachus bancanus. The sequence goes on from JAPVLO010000140.1 coordinate 3,901,265, forward strand.
CTATATGTGATATATTATCACATTAATGGATCTAATTTTTCACCCCTTTTTGTATCTACATTTGTGCTCATTTAACTTTTTGTATTATTCTTTCACTCTGAGTCTGGAATCAGCCTTGTGACTTGCTTTCACCAAAGGGATTTTGGCAATAGTAGTGTAAGTAGAGGCTTAGAAAGCACTTATGTTGTTGAATTCCCTTGCCCCTGCTTCTGTGCCAACATCAGAATAATAATCCAAAGTTAACCTAAAATAAGATGAAAAACAAGTGGCCCATGGTCCCACTGCCGCAGCAAAGAACAGCCAATTGCCAGAAACATGTTTGAACTCTACTGATACTCAAAGAAGAGTATAGTTGAGCCAGATACATCACCAGCATGCAGAATTATAAGGCAAATAAATGCTTACTTTGTGTGTCAGTTCAGTTTCTTGGCTATTATCAAGCATTATTATTATGGAATTTTTGTTTCCCCCAAATTTGTATGTTGAAGCCCAACACCAATGTGATGGCATTTTGAGATGGGACCTATGATATTGCAAAATATACAGTTGATCTTTGATCTGTTTCCTGGCATACAACTTCTAAAATTTTAGACCCTCCAAAGTGACACATTTTTATGTGCTAAGGATTGGCTGATGACTGCAGTCCCTAGGAAGCTTCAGGACTGGAATGATCAAGGCATTATTAGAGCATTGGGATTTCTTTCCTTTTTTTGAGTTGGAGTCTCACTCTGTCACCCAGACTGCAGTGCAGTGGCCACTCCCACCCACCGCAGCCTCGACCTGCTGGGCTCCGGCCATCCTTCTGCCTCAGTCTTCCAAATAGCCAGAATTACAGGCATGCACTACCACGTCTGGCAGATTTTTTTGATTTTGTTGTAGAGATGAGGTCTCTCCAAGTTGCCCAGGTGAGTCTCGAACCCACGGGCTCAGGCAATCCACTCACCTCAGCCTCCCAAAGCACTGAGCCACCGAGCTGGGCAAGCATTGGGATTTTCAACCCCACTCCCTGACTTTCAGGGACAGGAAAGGGCTGAAGGTTAAGTTAACGGTCAATGGCTGATGGTTGAATCAATCATGCCTATGTAAATGAAGCCTTCATAAAATCTCAAGAAGGCAGAGTTTGAAGAGTTTCTGAATAGCTGAATACATGGAGATTCCTGAAGGGTGGTGAGCCCAAGGAGGATATAAATTTTTGGTGGCCCTTTCATCCTATGCATCTCTTCATATATATTCTTTGTCGTATCCTTTATAATGAGCAGGTAAATGTAAGTGTTTTCCTGAGTTTTGTGAGCCACCATAGTAAGTTAATTGTAGTAACCCTGACCAGAAGCTGGTCAGTCAGAAGTTCTGCAGGCTTGGACTTGTGACTCATGTATGAAGTGGGAGTAAGTCTTGTGAGACTGAGCCCTTAACATGTGAGATCTGATGCTGTCTTCAGGTAGTGTGAGATTTGAATTGGAGAACATCCCGCTGGTGTCCACTGCAGAACTGATTGCTTGCTGGGTATATGCAAGTGCAAGGTTAAGTAGCAAGTGCTGATGCGGAAACTGCAGCCAGCATCCAGGATATCTAGCTAAGATCATTGATGGAAGTGGCTGCCCTAAACAACAGATACTCAATGGAGATGAAACAGCCTTATACTAAAAGAAAATGTCAGGACTTTCATATCTAAAGAGGAGTCAATATTTGTCTTCACAGTTTCAAAGGACAGGCTGACTCTCTTGTTAGGGGCTAATGCAGCTGTTGAATCTAAGTTAAGGCCAATGCTCACTTACCATTTCAAAAATTCTAAGGCCCCTAAGAATTATGCTAAATAGACTCTGCCTGTCTTCTGTAAATGGAACAAGCCTGGATGATGGCACATTTGTTTATGGCATGGTTTATGGATAATTTTAGCCCACTGTTGTGCAAGAACATTAATATGTGTGTGTGTGTGTGTGTGTGTGTGTGTGTGTGTGTGTGTGTGTGTTTATGCCTGCTAACACAACTACTATGCAGCCCATGGATCAAGCAGTAATTTCAGATTTCAAGTCTTACTATTTAAGAAATACATTTTGTAAGGCTACAACCTCCATAGATAGTGATGCCACCGATGGATCTAGCAAAGTAAGTTGAAAGCCTTCTGGAAAGGATTCTCCAAGCCGTTAAGAACACTAGTGATTCATGGGAGGAGATTAAAAATCAACATTACAGGAGTTTGGAAGAAGTTGATTCCAACCCTCATGGATGACTTTGAGTTTCCAGACTTAAGAGGGGGAAGTAAGGAGATTTAATGCAAATAGCAAGATTATTAGAGTTAGAAGTAAAGCCTGAAGATGTGACTGAATTGCTGCAATCTCATGATAAAGTTTGAATGGTGAGAAGTTGCTTCTTATGAACAAAGGAAGTGGCTTTGTGTGATGGAATCTACTCCTGGTGAATATGCTGTGAACAATTGCTGCAAATGATAACGAAAGATTTAGAATATTTCATAAACCGATAATGCAGTGGCACAGTTTGAGAGAGTTATTTTCAATTTTGAGAAAAGTTCTACTGTGGGTAAAATGCTATCAAACAGCATAGCATGCTGCTGAGAAATATTTTATGAAAGGAAGAGTCAGCTGATGAAGAAAATTAGCTGTTTTCTTATTTTAAGAAATTGCCACAGCCATCCCAACCTTTAGCACCCACCACCTTGTCAGTTGCTATCAACATTGAGACAAGACTCTCCACCAGAAGGCTCTGATATTCAATAGCATTGTTTAGCAATTAAGTATTTTTTGCTTAAGGTATGAACATTTTTTTTTTCTGAGTTGGAGTCTCACTCTGTCGCCCAGAGTGGAGTGCAGTGGCCGCTCCCGGCCACCGCCGCCTCGACCTGCTGGGCTCCGGCGATCCTTCCGCCTCAGCCTTCCGAGTAGCTGGAATTACAGGTACGCGCTACCATGCCCGGCTGATTTTTTGATTTATTGTAGAGATGAGGTCTCGCTGCCCAGGCGGGTCTTGAACCCGCGAGTTCAGGCAATCCACTCACTTCAGCCTCCCAAAGGCACGGGATTACAGGCTGAGCCACCGAGCCCGGCTTGGTATGCACATTGTTGAAGACACAATGTGATTGCACATTAATAGGCTACAATATAGTGTAAACGTAACTTTTATGTGTACTGGGAAACCAAAAATGTTCGTGTGACTCACTTTTTTTCCATATTCACTTTATTGTGATGATCTGGAACAGGACCTGCAATATCTCCAAAGTATGCCTTAAGTTGGTAGGAGAAGATGACTAGAACACAGGAAAGAGTTGAATTATATTTTATTTTTTTATTATTTATTTATTTATTTATTTACTTATTTACTTATTTATTTTTGAGTTGGACTCTCACTCTGTCGCCCACACTGGAGTGCAGTGGCCGCTCCTGGCCACCGCAGCCTCGACCTGCTGGGCTCCGGCGATCCTTCCGCCTCCGCCTTCCCAGTAGCTGGAATTACAGGCATGCACTACCACACCCGGCTGATTTTTTGATTTATTGTAGAGATGAGGTCTCACTGCCCAGGCGGGTCTCGAACCCGCGGGCTCAGGCAATCCACTCACCTCCGCCTCCCAAAGGCGCGGGATTACAGGCTGAGCCACCGAGCCCGGCTTGAATTATATTTTAAAAAGTAGTAAACTGGTCCATCGTATCACAGAATTTCAACTTATTTCCCAATTATTATGGTAACGCTCTAAGCAAATACCCTAATGTTTGTGAATCTGCAATGTCTTTTTGTTTCTACATGTTGGCATCGTCTTCTAAAAGGGACTTTGGTTTGAAAAATAGAAAAGCTTATTCACTTAGTGACAAGTGAACAAGGGCTGGGAACTATAAAAATAGCAGAAGAGTTGTGTTTATATTGGTCATTCTGTCCCTTTGCTTTCCGCTAGGAATGCTGAGACCACCAAGGCAAGAAATCAAAGAAGACACTGGGCGCTTTACTAAGACCATACTTCCACATGGTTCACTGGCAACCTTCATAATCTCAAATTTTCTATGATGTCCTCTCACAGTCTTCATTTTCCTTCTTCCGTTTCCCTTCACCGTTCAGAAGCCCTTCTCTCTTGCTTTTGTTATCAATCCTCTATTGTGGTTCTTGGCAACTTCTCTCATCATGCCTCTCCTTCTGGATCACTTCTCTACCCATGTCCTCTTTGTGGCCCCACCATAAGCTTCTATTGTCCTTTATCTTCTTTTCATACTTGTTCTGACTCAGGCAACCACAATTTTTACATGTTTAACTATTATCTTTGCTGGTTAATCCCAAATATGTATCTTTAGGCCTGCCATGAAAGCTGGAGCTTCTCCAGTCTGCCTACTGTGATGATTTGTGGACTTCTGTCTACTTTGATATTTATTTGTAAATATACAGTGTGAAATATTTAGTGGTATATGTCTCTTTATATTTGAATTAGTATATCTTGAATGTCACAAATAGATTCAGTCATTAAAATGTGTCGGATTTATATTTTCCCCAATCCAAGTACCAATACTACTGGCAAAAATGCATATAGTACCTAAAAATTGTGTGAAAATCCTATTAACCATTTAATCCAGATGTTTAGCAAATTTATCCTCTTACTATAATAAATATACTGCCAAGTTTAAAAAAAATAATCCAAATTCTTTGGTTTTTGACTCCATCATTTATTGACTATTCAAACTCTTTTTTCTATACTCCAAAAACCTCCTCCTAAGGAGAGGTCTAGCTGTTACAACTACTATGTTGCCCCTAACTGCTGCTTACTTTAGTTGCATGATGTTGCTCTTATTATAATGTTATTCACATTAGAAGGAGACCTGAGATAATCTAGATGAGAATGCTCAATTTAATATCTGTTATATGTTCTGCTTCCTTTGATCAAATTCTAAATGTGTTTTATCTCACATCATTCTTATGACCACTTATCCTTACAAGTATATGTATGTGTGTGTATACACATAAAAGTATACATTTATATATAATATACTCATTGTATGTGTTTATACAATAAACTCATTTTAATTCTATTGACTTTTATATTTTTCTCATACCATGTAATACAGTGTAGTACAATAATATAATACACTACAAGAAAAAAATCTCTTTTGATCAATACTGCCCATGTAACAAATTGGTAAAAATAAAATTCAGGAAGAAGAGGGAGATTAAAGAAGGATATTAACAAGAGGACTGATAAAAGTGTTAATCTTGTAAAGAAGGATGTGTATTTTTCTCTAAGAATGGAGAAAACCTTGGTGCATCATTTTGTGACGAGGCTGTTTGAGACAGCTTCGTTAGAGGGGAACTGAATAGTGACCACAGGCTCTCATTTTAACTGCTTTCCAGCATGCGTGAAATCTGGCCTCATTAATTTGGAGCTTTAGTAAAAACTTTATTTTCACATCATCAGATGACAACATGGAAGGCCCTTTGGGATACATTGTAACCGTTGTCATGCTTTCAACACAGACTTACTTTGTGATTAACTTACAACTCTTCTCATCTTTGAGATATTTAAATATGCTAATATAAAAGGATCTATATTTCAAGACTTATGGGGATCATACTGTAAAAAAACTCTAAATATTTAACAAAAAATGACAAAGCGATGTTGCTAAAAGCAACGTATCATTAATGAAGTGACATTAATGTATTGCTCAGTGATGAAGATACGTCTGAGAAGTGCATCCTTGGCAGTTTTGCCATTGTGTGAATATCACAGAGTGTGCTCGCACAAGCCTATCTACTATACACCAGGCTGTATGGTGTAGCTTATTGCTCCTAGGCGACAAATCTGTGCAGCATGTCACTGTACTGAATACTGTAGGCAACACCATTGTGACACAATATTATTTGTGCATCTAAACAGAAATAGGCATAGAAAAGGTATAGTAAAAGTATAATCTTATGATCTTTTAGGACCACCATTGTATATATGGCACATTGTAGACCGAAATGTTATTATGTGCCCCATGACTATAACTCATCAGGAATGCGGTCATGAAACAAGGGAGAAGAAATATTCAATTGGAACACAATTACCCTGTCATTTTAAATCAATAACTACTTGTGGGGCTACTTAAAAGAAAAGTTATTGATTTCTTTCTTTGTAGAAGTATCTGTGAGGATTTTTCTATCTTTCCAATGATGGGACCAGCCCCCATTCTTGTATGCTTCTTTCTATTTTTTCCTGAAACCAAACAATTCATTTTTGCAGACTCTTTGCTGGAAGTTCTTCTTCACTCAATTTGTCCAAAGCAAAATTGGAGTAGAGCGCATCCCAAGAAATTATAAGAATGAAATTTTCTTTTTCTTTTATTTTTTCTCTGTCAATTTTTTATTTTAAAAATGTGGGGTACAATTTATGATTAGGTATACAAATGTTCATTATGCAGGTACCCTTGTTGATGAGGTGTAGCCCCCTTCCCCAGCAGATTCCCACTTCTGCCAATCCCGCCCCCCCAGGTAGTTTCTTGCTACTGCCTTTTCTTACAGTATTATGATAATCCTTTTCTTACAGTATTATGATAATTGTTCAAGGTCCACTTATGAGTGAGAACATGTAATACTCACTCTTTGTTTCTGTGATATATCACTCAGTATCATAGACTCTAAGTTCATCCAAGTTACTGTGAAGTTCATGATTTTGTCCTTCTTTATGACTGTGTAATATTCCATCATGTATATATACCACATTAAAAAAAAAAATCCGGTCTTCTTTTGATGGGCAGCACAGTTGGTTCCATGTTCTTGCTCTTGTGAACAATGCCGCAACAAATATACATGTGCAGCTATCTTTTTTATAGAGTGATTTCAGTTCTTTCGGGTATATTCCCAGGAGGGTGATTGTGGGGTCATATGGAAGGTCCATATTTAGATCTTTTAGGAATTGCCACACTGTTTTCCACAGAGGCTATACTAGTTTACACTCCCACCGGCAGTGTAGAAGTATCCCCTTTTTGCTGCATCCTCTCCAACATCTGCGGTTTTTTTGTTATTGATGATGGCCATCCTGACTGGAGTTAGGTGTTACCTCAGTGTACTTTTAATTTGCATTTCCTTGATGATTAGAGAGGTTGAGCATTTTTTTCATGCATCTGTTGACTGCTCATATGTCTTCTTTTGAGAAGTGTCTATTCATATCTTTTGCCCACTTTGTAATGGGGCTGTTTCTTTTTTTTCTTTTTGGCATGTTTGAGTTTCTTTTTGGCATGTTTGAGTTCCTTGTAGATCCTAGAAGCTAGGCCTCTGTTAGACATGCAGTTGGCAAATATTTTTTCCCAGTCTGTGGACAGTCTCCCTGCTTTCTGGATGGTTTCTTTGGCTTTGCAGAAGCTTGTCAATTTGATGAGATCCCAGTTGTCTATCCTATCCCTTATGGCTTGGGCACTTGGGGTTTTGATTAGGAATTGGTTGCCAGTTCCAATTTCTATAAGGGTGTCTCTTACATTACTAAGGTTCTTATAGTTTGAGGTTTTATATTTAGGTCTTTGATCCATTTAGAGTTGATTTTTGTGTATGGTGATACGTAGGGGGCTTGTTTTAATCTTCTCCATGTGGTCAGATAATTTTTCTAGCACCATTTACTGAATAGGTTCTCCTCTCCTCAGTGGTTGGTGGTGGAGACTTTGTAGAAGATGAGTTGGCTGAGAAATTGAGGTTTTGCTTCTGGAATCTCTATCCTGTTCCATTGGTCTATATGCCTGTTCTTGTACCAATTCCAGTCTGTTTTGATTATTGTAGCTTTATAATAAAGTTTAAAGCCTGGGCGTGTGATAACTCCCGATTTTTTTTTTTTTTTTTTGCTGAGGATTGTTTTGTGTATTTGTGGTCATTTATGTTTCCATATGAATTCCTGTATTGTTATTTCCAGGTCTGAGAAGAATGCTTCTGATAATTTAACAGGTATTGTGTTAAATCTGTAGGTTGCTTTGGGTAGGATGGACATTTTAACAATGCTGATTCTTCCAATCCATGATCATGGAATATGTTTTCATTTGTTTATGTCATCTTTGATTTCTTTGAGCAGTGTTTTGTAGTTTTCATTGTAAAGGTTTTTCACATCTCTGGTTAGAAGGATGCCAAGGTATTTAATTTTTTTTGTGTGGCAATTGTGAATTGTAAGATTGTGCTTTATTTTGGGTTTCTGTTTCTTTATTTTTGGTGTATAGAAATGAGACTGTCTTTTGCACACTTATTTTATACCCTGAGACTTTGTCAAAGTCCTTTATCGGTGCAAGCAGGTTTTTGATAAGATTCTCCTGGGTTTTCAAAGTATAGTATCATATCGTCTGCAAAGACAGATAACTTGATTTCCTCTTTTCCTATTTGGATACCCCTGATCTCCTTATCTTGTTTGATTGTTCTTGCTAGGAACTCCAAAACTATGGAAGAGTGAGAGTTGGCATCCTTGTCTTGTTCCAGTTTTCAGGGAAAATAATTCCAATTTCTGTCTGTTTAACAGTATGCTGATTGTGGGTTTCTCATAGATAGCTCTTACTATTTTGAGGTATGATCCTCTATACTTAGATGTTTGAGGGTTTTTATTCAGAAGGGGTGCTGGATTTTAACAAAAGCCTTTACAGCATCTAATGATATAATATGTGGCTTTTGTATTTATATCTGTTGTATTTAATTGTGTTCATGATCTTGCAGATGTTGAACCAGTCCTGCATCCCAGGGATGAAGCCTCCTTGGTCATGGTCAATGATTTTTGCGATGTGTTGTTGAATCTGGCTTGCTAGCATCTTGTTGAGAATTTTAGCATCTATGTTCATTAAGGATATTGAATGGTAGCTCTCTTTCTTTGTTGGCTCTTTACCTGGTTAAAATATTAGGGAAAAGTTCTATCTTTATCAGTTGCCTGGAATACTTTCAATAGGATTGGTATCAGTTCCTTCTTGTATGTTTTGTAGAATTCTGCTGGAATGTCATCTGGTCCACGGCTTTTTTTTTTTTTTTTTTTTTTTTGTAGGTAGTTTTCTTATGACACACTCAATTTCCTGGGTTGTTAATTTCCTGGGTTGTTGGTCTATTCAGGATCTCAGTTTCTTTTTGTTTCAACCTGGGGAGGTTTTGTGATGTCAGAAAGTCCTTCATTTCCCTTAGGTTTTCAAGTTTGTTTCCATACAAGTGTACATAGTAGTCTCTGATAATCCTTTGTATTTTATCAGGGTCAGTTGTGACTTATCTTTGGCATTTCTGATTGTGTTTATTTGGGTTTTTTCACTTTTTTTCTAGGGGACCATCAATCTTATTTATCCTTTAAAAGATCCAGTTTTTTGTTTTGCTGATTTTTTGTATTATCTTTTTGTCTTCTTTGTCCTGAATTTGGGCCTTTATTTTGGTAATCTGGATTCTTCTGCTGAAGTTAGGGTTTTGGTGGTCTTGCTTTTCCACTTCCTTAGGTGATTTGTTAGGCTGTTAATTTGTGATCCTTCCATTTTCTTCATGTGTGTTTGTAGAGATATGAATTCCCCTCTTAGTACTGATTTCATGGCATTGCAGAGGTTTTGGTAAGAATTTTCTTTGTTTTCATTTGTTTCCAGGTGTCTTTTAATCTCTGTTTTGATATCCATGCTGACCCAGGAGTTGCTTAGTATCAAGCTGTTTAGTGTTCATGTCTTTATGGGTTTTGGGGGAACTTGGTTGGTGCTGATATTTATTTTTATGCCACTGTGGTCTGAGAGGGTACATTTCAGGATTTCAATCTGATGGAATTCATTTAGGGCTGGATTTACGGCTGAGGATGCGGTCAGTCTTAGAGTACGTTCCATGTGGTGATGAGTAAAATGTATATTCTGTGGTTGTTGAGTGGAGTGTACTGTAGGTATCAGTTAAGACCATTTGGTCAAGCGTCACATTAAGGTTCTGCATCTCCTTGTTGATTTTTTGTCTTGATGATCTCTCTAGAGTTGTAAGCGGGGTATTTAAGTACCCAGCTATGATAATATTAGAGTCAATATCTTTTTAAAGTTTACCTAGAAGCTGCTTTATGAATGTTGGCGCTCCTATGTTGGTTGCATTTACGTTTTGATGGATATTTCTTATTGATGGCTTGAACCTTTTATCATTATGTAGTGATTTTCCATATCATTTCAAATATTTGATAGGCTAAATGGTATCTTTTCTGATATTAAGATCGTAACTCCTGCTTTCTTTTGTGTTCCGTTCACCTGAAAGTTTGTTTCTCATCCTCTTATTTTGAGTCTTTGAGTGTCCTTTCTGGTGAGATGAGTTTCTTATATACAATATATGTTGTCCCATGATATTTTATCCATTTTGCCATTCTAGGTCTTTTCAGTGGTGCATTTAGTCCATTCACATTCAAGCTAATTAATATGATGTGAGAGTTTATTCTCATCATGAGGTTCTTATAGAGTTTGTTGTTGTTGCCATTTGTTTGTTATCTTTCTTTTGGTTTTTGAGCCAAAAAGATTGTGTGTTTTCAATCTTTTTCCTGTATTCCTGCATTCTTATGAGGAGTGTTGTCATTCTTTTTTTCTTTTCTTCTGTGTTTAATACTTTCCTAAGTGTTTCTTGTAAAGCTGGTCTGGAGGCTGCATAAGCTCTTAGGGATTGAATGTCTGGGAAAGATTTTAAATCTCTATCACTAAAGAAACTTAGTTCAGCTGGGTAGGTAATTCTTGAAATTGTTTATCTTTGAGAACTTTGAAGATTGGGCTCCAAGCTCTCCTAGCCTGAAGTGTTTCTGTAGATAAATTTGCTGCTATTCTAACTGGTCTTCCCTGGTAGGTAGTCTGACCTTTCTCTCTTGCTGCCTTTAAGATTTTCTCTTTTATACCTACTTTGTGTAAGGAAATTACTAGGAGCTGATCTTCTCATTTGTTGTTTTGCATAGGTTCTCTGAATCTCTTGTGTTTGAATGTTCACGTCATGGATGAGATGAGGGACGTTTTCTTGAATAATTTCATGGAATGTTTGCTCCAGAGTGGCCTCTGTCTCTCTATCTGCCTCAGGGATTTCAATTAATCTAAGGTTTGGCCTCTTGAAATAATTGGTCATCTCTTGGAGGTTTGGTTTTGTCTTTTTAATCTACTTTTCTATGTTTTTAACAGTTTGAGTTAGTTCCATATTTTGGTCCTCAAGCTCTGAGATTCTTCTGCTTGGCTAATTCTGCTTTCCATGCTTATCAGTTTGTCATTTATTTCATTCACTGTATTCTTTATTGCTGTTATCTCAGTTTTCAACTCCTTCATTCTTTCCTCGTCTCTCCTCAATTCTATTTATTCTCTCTATTAATGTCTTGATATCTCAGTTTGTGGCTTGAGATCAGTTATTCTGGGGGCTCTTCATTGTTTGCATTGCTAAGTCTGTATTCTCAGTGTCTGACCTCCCAGGGGTCTGTGTGAGGCCCATATTCTTCTTTTAGTTTTTCTTCATTTGTGTAGATTATCCCCCCCTTTTTCAACCTCTTCTTTAATTCTGTTGTTCAAAGATTGGAGTTGCTTTTACTTCTGTTTGTTCAATCTCCTATTTCCCTTATGTGGATCCTCTGGCTTTATTCAACTCTGAAGCTGGACTGTGGTTTGGGGGCTGTACTTTTTGCAGTTTTGAGATTTAAAGAGGGGGAAGCTGTGATTCAGTAACTATCTGCAGATCTCAGTATTCGCTGACAGGTATGTGGACCACCTGGGACCCACTTCCCATTGCCTTACGATCTGTTCATGCATTGCGAGTATAGGTTTGCTCCCAGTCGGCTGCCTGTCAAGTCTCCCACTCAGATATGATGTGTTCGTGTCTGATGCAGAGTGGGGAGGAGACTCTGTCTCTCTGAGTTTGATGAGATTACCTCTAGGTCCCAAGTTGGGCTAGGTAGAACTGGGTAGGGCAATGCAGGTCTCTGCCTGGTCCCAGGATAGAGAAAATGGCTCCGGTCAGCATTTCCTCACTAGTGGTTGGGTTCCTCTCCAGCTCTCCCAGATCTTCTCTCTCCATGGATCAGATCCAGGGCTCTAGCCACTTTACTGTCACAGGAGATGGTATGGGCCAGGCACCTGCTGATGAGAATCAGAAGTACTCAGCAGGTTTTTCTCGGGAATGTCCCAAGAATAGCAGATGATCCTATCCACTGGCGGCTCCAATCCTAGGGTGGTGGGGGGTTGCAGTCACCTCCAGAGGAGAGCCCTGGGTGCATGAACCCTAGTCTCCCCTCCAACAGACTTTCACTCACCCACTGACACACACACACACACACACACACACACACACACACACACACACTCACACAGAGAGTCTTTATGGACACTCACTTTTTTGGAGACTCTCACAGTCCGACCTGTCCCATTGCCATCTTGTTGGAAAATCTATAATTTTCTTATCAGAATTTCTTCCTTGTGGGCACTTTGGGCCAGAATAAAAAGATTAAGCCTTTGTGGATTGGGTTGAAATGTGCTGAATTCTTCAGATATCTGGCTTGAATTTCCAAAGGAAGACACTGAAGAGGCTGAGAGTGGTAAAACCAGAAATATTGTAGTGAAGCATGAAGGAAGCATGAAAAGCAGTAATGTGACTTACATTCTCAAACGTTTTAGCAGTTATCTCATGACCAAGGGTAAACTAACTTCATTCCTCTTAAATTGTTCATGCTTCCATGACGCCTTCTCTCTGAATTACATCATTTTCCTTCTATTACTTAGGAGAAAAGACTAATGCTTACCAAGAGCTGTGTATTCCACCTCTGAAATGTCTCCGACTTCTATCACTTCTCCTTTATTTCCATTATTACTCTAGAATTTCAGCATTGCACAACCTCATCCCTGAACTATAGCGTCCCAACCCTGTCTATCTATATCAATTGCTCCCAATTGGTGTGTCTTTAGCTTTTCCTTAAACCAATACGTCTTCCACACTGCCAGCAGACACTTTTCCTTATTACTATTGTGCTCTGTTTGAAAACATTTAGCGTCTCCCAATTGTCAACAGAATTTTTTTAAAAGAAGAATACCTTAGCAAGTACTCAAAGCCCTTGGTAATCTGGCTTCAGTTTAACAGTATGTATATTTTCATATCCAGTGCCATTAATATTCTGTATAAACTACATCTGTACTCTTGCTGTGTTGTTCTTCCACAATGAAATTCTTTTCTTTCTGTTGAAATCATGTCTGTTGACATGATATACATTGTCTTAGTCCATTTGTATTGCTGTAAAGAAATACTTGAAGCTGGGTAATGCATAAAGAAAGTGGGTTTATTTGCCGCATGGTTCCATAGGCTGTACAAGAAACATTGTGCCAACATTTGCTGTTGGTAAAGACTTTAGGAAGCTCCCATGTGAGGTAGAAGGCAAAGGGAAGCCAGATTAAGTAGATCACTTGGTGAAAAAGGAAGCAAGAGAGGTGGGAGGTGTCAGACGCTTTCTCATAACCAATTTTCCAGGGAACTCTGATAGGAGTAGACCAAGGATATACTCGTGACCTTAAGGATGGCACCAAGTTACTCATGAGGGATTCACCTGTATGACCCAAAACACCTCCCACCAGGCCCAACCTCCTACACTGAGGGTCAAATTTCAGCATGAGGCTTTGCGGGACCAAATAAACCATATCCAAATCATAGTGGCACATTTCATGAAGTTCAGTTCAAGTGACACCTTGTCTATGAAACACTCTCTAATTTTTTCAATGGAATTTAGTCACCTCTTCACAGTTTTCTCAAAGTTCTTTAAAGTTCTGTTTCCGCAGTGCACAGTACACTTCAAACTGTACTGTGCATCAGCTCCTCTAGGGACCTAATTCAGTAGTTCTGGCTGGAACTGAGATTCTACATTTCCACTAAGCTTCTAGGGAATGCCCCTGCTACTGAACCTTGGGCCCACTTCAAGGAGGAGGGTGGCAAAATTTACTGAGATGCAGCATTTATCACCATTCTACCTTGCATTGGAGTCTGCTGGAAATACTGTTTCCTCGCTATAAAGACTGCAGTCTCTCAGGGAAGGCCCTTGATTATACCTATATCTCACATTCCTAGTCTGGTGCCTTGTTGCAATTCTGGCAAAGGTTCCAGCCAAGGAGGCAGCTAAAATAAAACTGCAAATTAAAATCAAGATTGTGGCATATCTGGAAAGTTATTTTCCGTATCCTGGATGGGAGAAAACTTTCTAATAGTGCAGAGAGTACATGTCTTACAGCATATGTCATCTTATTCACCATTTGATTTGCTGTTCTACCATTCAAGAGGACAAGAAAAGGAGTTCCTTCATCTTATAGTACCAAAGTTTGATCCCTTGAGGGTACCATGCACTGACTTAAGGTCCTCTGACAAGTTTTCTATTGTCTCTTCATAAATGACTCAGGTAGTAAAATTATTGTTAATTGAACGAATCTCAGCTGTTTCTTCCATTGCTGCCATCTAATACTGTCTAATATACCAGATTTTGGTATTCCATTTCTCTCCATAATCTTTAATCTGTTATCTCTAATAACTAGAGCTAAAGTTTTATAGGGAAGACTACCTTTGTAAAATATGTAAGCATAATTTTAATAATTTTTTCAAGTTAATGTGACTTCCCTTCCCAATAGATTTGAGGGAAACTCCATGTTTGTCATAAAGAGCAAAAGTGTTGGATCTCATTTGCTGGTCAGAAGTCTTTTTTAGACTTTAGCTTTTATAACTGAGTCTGCAAAGACTCCAATGGAGATGTAGTCAGTAGCTTCTTCAATGGCTTGCAATGATCTCTACCTCCTGGGATTCATGCCCTTTTGTAATTCCCCTCCCCCTGAATGCTATTGAGCCCAGTGATTTTCTTTGAATGAACAGAAGATTAATCACATCTGACATTAGGTTTAAAAAGATTCGGACTTTCCTCTTTTTCCTGTACTTTCTTTATCCGCATTGTTTTTTTTTTTTTTGTCTGCACACTTTGATGAAGCAACTTGCCATGTTGGAGATACCTCATGGTCTCTGACCAACAACCAGTGTAAAACTGAAACTTTTAGTCCGAAACCCAAGACATGACAGTGGGCATCAACTAGATCCAATCAGGAGGTGAGCTTTCCAGACCTGGAAACCGGCTACTGAACTCTACTGACAGAAGGTGCATACTGGAGGGCTGCCTGGCAGTTCAAAGTGCTGGTATATTCCCTGTTCTGCATGAGTCATGGTCACCCACAACTGTGCCCTGGTTAGGGCACTTCCCACAGGGAAGCAATGGCCCACACACAGCTGAGAGGAGAACCAACCCAAATCACATCAGGATCACTCACGCCCTCTTGCACACACGGCAGGACTGCAGTTCTTATGTGAGCCCGGCCAATGGCAGAGGATGGGGAACCCTGATTCTAACATCTGATGTCCCAGCACTTTGTTCCCTGTTCTCTGTGTATTCAAAAAGAGCCCTCTGCAGGATGCAGGGTGCTTTACCTGCCCTAAACCCTTCAAGGTGCTTGTGTCTATTGGTGACTGGGTCCATACTCACTGTTCCACTGGGCAAGAGACGTGCCCGTATGTTGCTCCACAATGACCATCTTGAATCTCCTGTGATATTTACATTTTTTAAACTAAGAACTCCTGAATACTAATAATAAAAATTTAAAAACCTGTTATGCCAAATGTGATTTGTTGAAAGATGAAAGGGACCTATATTGTTTAAATACCCAGAAAGATTCTGATTTCAAGCCCTTGCCAAACCTAAAGATACAAATAAATAAGTAAGGCTGGGTCCCTGGGGTTTCTGAATGAAAACATGTAGTGCAGAGGCAGGTCAATGGGCATGAGCAGAGGGATGGGTAGTCCAAGAAGACTGACTGGTGGCTACAATAAATGAACAATATTCATAAGACAGATGCATCGTAAAGCTGATATTTGCAGTTGATATATGAACTTTTCAGTCTTGCTTCCCTTTCTAGGGTTATATTTCCGTGAAATAAACTGTGGCACTTTAGATCATGATGATGTCAGTCCAGCATAGCCAGAACAATTCCCTTGAATTTCCCATTAAAATGTAAACTATTGCTAGTGTAGCCAAGATCTCTGAACAATAGTATTCAGCTTAAGTCTTTCCTTATCAGATTCTAATCCAGTCAGAATATGTTTGACTGCTAGCTATGTCCCAGGGAAATCTTATTCAAGTAAATATTAAATAAGAACAGAAGTTACTGCCAAATCTGAACTAACATGGTGTGTGTTAGGAATGCTAATATACCATTATTATCTATACATATAATCATCTTTATGCTTAAGTGCAAAAATCTCAAAACTACTTTAATAATATTAACCATCTTTTAGATAGGTAGGAAAAGGAAATTAGGGATATGTTCAGGGTCATTTACGTCAATTACAAAGGGATCCAATTGCTGATAAGAACCGAAAACCTGGATTTATAGAAGTGGTGTGTCAGGTTCTAGGATGCCACTTCTTAATTTGCTAAAATGGGTCATATATAGAGTTCCAGTATCTCCTTCTTTTACTTATTTTTTGACCATTCTGGGATTTGTTGTTCAATCTGGACTTGCTTAGACTATTTTTTGCAGCTCTCAGTTTAGGTGTCACAGATCTCACATTTTACTGCAATGCATCCCTTGTCTCCTTCTCATTTGTATGTCATTGGAAGATACATGTTCTAAGAAATGTAGACATCACCCATAAATTGGAGCTTTGTTTCTTTAAAAAATTTTTTTTTTATTTTGAAGATATGGAGTACAATTTTCAGTATTAGGTACACAAATGTTCATTATACAGGTGCCCTTGTTGATGAGGTGTGCACCCTCTCTCCTGGCAGTTTCCCACTAATGCCAATCCAGACCCCCCCCAAAGTAGTTTCCAACTACCACCAGTCCCTTTCTTATAGTATTATAATAATTGTTCAAGGTCCACTTATGAGTGAGAGCATATGCTACTCGGTTCTTTGTTTCTGTGATAGATCACTCAGTATTATAGACTCTAGGTCTATCTAAGTTGCTGCAAAGTTCATAATTTTGCCCTTATTTATGGCTATGCAATATGCCATCATGCATATGTACCACATTGAAAAATTCAGTTCTCTTTCAATGGGCAGCACGGTTGTTTCCCTGTTTTTGCGATTGTAAATAGTGAAGTTTTGCTTCTGATTATGTTTTTTTTTTCCCTCTCTGCCTAAAACACATGCCTTGGGACAAATTCCCTTGGTGTGAACACCAGAATAAGACATGTGTGGAGAACAGTGCAGCCAAAGAGAAGTGGTATCTCACTAGGTACAGGACAAGATACTATTGCAAGAAATGCATATGTTATAATTAAACCAATCGATCCAATTATTCTCTCTTGGATAGACGAGTTTAGGAATTTCCTAAAACCTGATGCTTATGGACATATTCTAACAGCAGTATTGGTTTTCCATTCTAGTACATTAATGCTAATGACTTTAAAATAAAAATGTTAAACTTTTTTTCTACCAGAAAGTATGAAAGTAAGAGTACACCATGATAATAGAATGCAAAATGTACCATTATATCTTTGCAACCTATTTCACAATTATGACCTCACCACAACCCTGTAGACAAGCCACTATGCCAGCTTTATCTTCAGTATCATTAAGGACAAAATTGAGCTGAAATTACTTGAATATAATCACAATCAACCTAAACAAGGGGATAGCCTGTGTTCCTCACATTAAATCATAGGCACTTTCTACAGGTTGTTCTCACAATATCTGCTACTACCTTCTAAATATTAAAGTGAAATCTGAGAGATAGAGGGTCCAATCCTGTAAGGAATATGTATTGTAGGATAAGACAAAGACAAACTATACTTGAAAAAGCATAGACCTGAGGGTCAGGTATGCTGTACTTGTCCTGGATTTGCCACAAGTAGCCTAGGTGATCTCAAGCAAACTAGTCACTCAGACTCCTTGGGTCTACAGAATGATTTAGATGACATTAAAAGTTTTTCCCAGTTCTAAGAATTCTTAAATTTCTGAAGAGGTTTTAAAGAGATTGTCTGCAAACTAAACAAAATTAGTATTCTGAAAAGTGTGGACAAATCATAAATATTTATCCAGAAGAATTGATGTATTTTATCTTCTGAAAGCACAGCAAGCCCTGGTGCAGTTCTTAGAGGAGACAGCACTAGTTTGAAATGTCAGCAGATACCTGATCACAAACCCACAAGCATCTGTAACATTCTTTTTGCCTGCTGTCATTGCAGCCGTCAGGGATTTTTCTTTGCACGTGAGAAAGAGAATCTATATTATCGCAAAAGGATGCTCTATGCCCGTGTTTCCTACCAAGAAACCGAACTAAAAAAACTATTATTGAAAGTGAAATAGACTCTGGAATTAATTACAAGGTGGAAATGGTAATTTAGTAGTTTCTGGTCACATCTACACAGTAAAGTTAAAAAAAAGAATCATTAGGCATGTAAAAGGTGCATTTTCAATCTCTTTTTGGCTATGGAAAGATGCAGGGAAGAACAAATAAGTAACTTTGGTTTTTCAGATTTGAGCACACACAGTGTGATAGAAAAATAAAAGTGTTTTAGCTCTTTATAATAAAATGTGACTAAAGTTACTGATCACACTTCCTTTCTGTCCCTCGGGATGCATTGTTCTAGTAACCTTAGACTTCTCTTCACTACTTACTGAGCTCTTTGCCAGCAGGGCAGAGTCATAAAGATATTTAACCAGGTTCCATGGGTTGGAGTTGTAAAGATTAAGTATTAAATAATTAAAATGACAAGGAGGTGACAATTTCTATAGGAGATGATACTAAAAAACCACAAAGACAGAGATGTTAAGATAATAAATTTTGTGAAATTATGACTAATTGGAACCAATTTTGTCCTCTTAAAATTTGATACTCTGGGATAGAATGTTGAAATAAAGAGCTGAATAGCCCCAAATTGATTTCCTGCACTATTTCTACATGAATTTTATCCTAGGCTGGTAAATAAGAAACTGGTAACTTCCCTTCACTTTAGTGAGATTGGGCAAGTGCCTTTGAACCCTTGAACGTGGAGGTATGTTGGAGGTGTTACTTTGACCTTTGATCTCTCAGGATTGGTTCATTTGGGTCTTATTTGCTCATAGCACCCATAAGGTTTCTATGAAGAATTTACACTAAGGGAAAAAACATTGACATGCACAAGTTTTGTTCAAATGTCAAAAAAGTAGTTCTTATAAAAGTCATGGCAAAAACTAAGTAGTAATAAAAATCTCCAAGTGTTTTATTAATTAAATTCTCTGATATTTCTAAGGCATAAAGTCTCATTGCTTCAGATCCTCTGCAATGAAAAATAAAGACAAAAAGCTTGTGCTTTAACTATACTGTCACACAAGATAATGGACAGATTGATACAGAGGTGGGATAGCAAAGAAGTAGGGAGAGTATACAATTGACACCACAGTACGAGCATTGGTGAAACAGTCTTCACTTGGCCTTTGGCAAGAGGCCCTCAGGAATCTAGACCAGAAAGAAGAAATGGTAACTGTCACATGGAGGCTCAAAGACCTGCTTCATGTACCTGCGAAGTCACAGAAATATTCTTAGGTTTACACTAGACACAACCAGAATTTTAACCTAAGCTGTTGTGCTTGCATAAGCAAAGAATAGATAACACACAAGTTTTTAAACCGTTTCTCCATGATGCCATAATTCTGTTGCTTTTTTCAGCAAGATAATGAAACAGTTTTAATGAAACCCATAAAAACTATTCTCCCTTCAAAAGCCTGGTAATCCTCAGCTTGTGACATTAGGTCATGCAGTTCTGGGTTACTAAGTAAGGGAATTAATTGTTATTATGTTGGATGCAATGGGGATTCCCCTGTGATAGTGACAGAAGCATATTAAGAACCATAAATAAAAATAGAAGCAGAACTAAAATGTAATGTAAAAGCTATGAAGTTCAAACTCAGCCTATTCTATTGCTCATGCCTAGGCCTCTTGACAAGAAGAGTATCAAAGATTTTGCTTTTTAAAGAAATCTCATTTTGTTACCTTAAATAACTTTTCAGCGTTCCCAAAAGCATATTACTAAGATTAATCTTTTTTAGTAGCTAAAGTTAAAAAAAAATTTTAAAAAAAGAAATCTCACTTTAATGGTTTGAACTAAATATAGATTGTTTTGTGGAATTAGTGTGACTTTGAAATAATAATTATGTCACTTTGATTTGCTTCTTCTCTGAAGACTTAAAAAATCTGATAGATACGGTGGCTTGTTGGGATTCTGGGGCATTTTTTAAAGGGACACAGAGACCTCTATGTGCATATGAGGTACTTTTGTTAATCACACAGTATATACCATACCATTTTGTGAAATCTAGTCAAGAACTTGGTCCTAGCTGGCTTGTAAATTTCACAAGATATTATTAGACCAATATTAGAATATATTCTTTTATATTTTCTTGATTTCATCTACTTCCTGTCGTCAGTTTCACACACATAACAAAATGGACAAGAGTAGGTGATTATGATGCTTACTTGGTTTAGGAGTCTTGTCTTGTTTAATATATCATAATTTATACAACCACCGATAAGCTCAACATTATGCATCTTTTTCTTTTTTTAACTGAGGCATAAAATTCATAAAGTGAGGTATATAAAAATTAAGTATACAGCTTAATATGTTTTTACATACATATGTACCTGGGTAACTACTATACAGATTAAATATAGAATGTTTCTAGAAGGTCTTCTCAGGTACCATACCAGTTGATACCACTGTCCCAGAGCTAACCATCCTTCTGACTTCCCTACATGCAAAACTTCACCTTTTCTATCTGGCTTCTTTTTCTCAATACCATTTTGTGAGGTTCAGTAGAGGTGTTGTACATATTGGTAATTTAATCTCTCTTGGAGCATCATACCATATTCCACTTTATGAATTTATCACATTTTATTTATTTATTCTCCAGTTGATAAGCATTTGGATTATCTCCATTTTTACTTTTGTGAGTGACTGTGCTCTGAATACTCTTGTTTATGCCCTTTAGTGTGTGTTGGGTGGATAAATAAGACAGGAATTGCTAGGTCATAGCATAGGTGTAGACTTAATTTACCAGTTACTGACAGTTTCTAGAGTGTTTGAATCCTTTAATTGCTCCCAATCTTCATGAAACATTTAGTATTTTTCTTTTTTAATTTTAAAATAAGTACACACTCACAGGGAGTCACAGAAAAAACAAAGGAGTCCCAGGTACCCTTTAACTAGTTTCCTTATATGATTATGTTACATAACTACAGAAAAATATCACAACCAGGGAATTGATATTAATACAATGTATTTGCACAGTTCTATGCCATATTACTATGTATGTGGACTCACAAAACCAATGTTTCTGTTGAGATACAAAAATACTCCAGCTCCACAAAGATCTTATGCTACCTCTTTATAACCATACTCATTCTGCTTTCCCATCATTTCTAACTCCTGGTAACCAATAATCCTTTACCCATCTCTATAGTTTTGTCACTTTAAGAATGTAAAATAATTGGAATCATATAGTGCACCTTTGGGGATTAGCTTTTTGCACTCGGCATAACGCCCTGAAGATACAGCCAAGCTATTTTATGTGTTAATAAGTCATTTATTTTTAGTGTGAAGTAGTATTCCATGACATGACATAATCTCAGGTTCTAAAGCATTTTTAAATAGAGGAGAGCAATTGTGGTTGTACATAGTGAGTAGAGCTTGATTAGATTTTATTAAAAACTTATACAAGTTTGATAAATGAGGAAAGTTATTGCAATGATGATGATGGTGATGGTGATTGACGATGCTTAGTTGCTAAAAATTTTGTAACAAACTTCCATCAGGAAACAGGTAAGACAAAAATGAACTCTAAATGGATCAAAGACCTAAACATATAACCTCAAACTATACGAATCTTAGAAAATGCAGGAGACATCCTTACAGAAATTGGAACTGGAAACCAATTCCTGATCAAAAGCCAAGTGCCCATACCATAAGAGATAAGAAACACAAGTGGACCTCATCAAACTGACAAGCTCCTGCAAAGCAAAAGAAACCATCAAGAAGTGGGGAGACAGCCCACAGAATGGGAAATTTTTTCCCATATAGGATCTACAAGGAACTCAAATGCGCCAAAAGGAAAAAAACAAATAGTGCCATTAAAAAGTGGGCAAAAGACATGAATATACACTTCTCAAAAGAAGACATACAGACAGCCAGCCAACAGACACATGAAAAAGTGCTCAGTCTCACTAATCATTAGAGAAATGCAAATCAAAACCACATTGAGATACCACCTAACCCCAGTAAGAATGGCCATCATTAATAAAACAAACAACAACAGAGGCTGGCAAGGATGTGGAGAAAAAGGAGCGCTTCTACACTGCTGGTGGGAATGCAAACTAGTGCAACCTCTTTGGAAGACAGTGTGACGATTTCTAAAAGAACTAGAAATTGAACTTCCATATGACCTAGCAATCCCCCTATTGGGACTATACCCAGAGGAACTCAAGTCATTCTATCAAAAAGATACCTGTACACTCATGTTTGTTGCAACTCTATTCACAGTAGCAAAAACATGAAACCAACCATGCTGCCCATCAAAGCTGGACTGGATTAAAAAAAAAGTTGGGACATATACACAATGGAATATTATGCAGTCATAAAGAAGGACAAACATATGAACTTTGCAGCAACTTGGATGGATATAGCGCCAATCATACTTAGTGATCTATCACAGAAACAAAGAACAGAGTATCATATGATCTCACTCACAAGCAGACCTTAAACAATTACCGTAATACTATAAGAAAGGGATGGCAGCAGGGGGAAACTGCCAGCGGAGGGAGGGGCACACCATATCAACAAGAGTACTTGCATAATGAACATTATTATACTTACCATTCAATTGTACTCCACATCTTTAAAATAAAAATAATTTTTAAAAAGAAATAATTAAAACAAAACAAGCAAAAGTGAAACAAGTATGCATCCAATTGCCACACCAATCCCTTTAATCATTATGCTGATATTTTCCAAAACTAAAATTAAAAAAGAAACAGTGGAGAGAGAGTTTCATGCGAGCTATTTGATATGAAAGTGCCTCCTTTTTTTTTTTTTCATAGAGTGATTTGAGTTCTTCAGGGTATATTCCCAGTAAGGGGATTGTGGGGTCATATGGGAGGTCAATATTTAGAGCTTTTAGGAATCGCCACATTGCACACCTATGTTTATCGCAGCATTGTTCACAATAGCAAGAACCTAGAACCAACCATGCTGTCCATCAAAAGAGGACTGGATTTAAAAAAGGTGGTACATATACACGATGGAGTACTACAGCCATAAAAAAGAACAAAATCATGAATTTTGCAGCAACCTGGATGGAACTAGAGTTTGTAACACTGAGTGATCTCTTACAGAAACAAAGATCTGAGTATCACATGTTCTCACTCATAAGTGGACCTTGAACACCTATTGTAATACTATAAGAAAAGGATTGACAGAGGCAGGAAACTATGGTGCGGGGGAGGGAGGGAAAGGGAGGTGGGATTAATAGTAGTCAACATCTGTCTGGGGACAGGGAGACACCCCTTATCAACAAGGGTGCCTGAACGATGCATATTTGTATACCTAACCCTTAACTGTACCCCACAATTTTAAAATAAAAAAGATGTTTAAAAAAAAAAAGAAAATACTTCCTGTTTTATACCAGATTGCTGACAGGTGTATTAAAGCAAAGAGAATGTGAAAATTATGATTTTATTTATCTGTTTGATGAAACCTATTGTTACATAGGTGTTTTAAATGCTTTATTTCCTTTTTATCACCAACAAACCAATGAGAAACATTGTTCCAGTTTAAAAATGAGAAAACTGACACACAGAGGATTAGATTATTGGTTCCAGAAACACCACTAGTAAGTAGTAGAGTCAGGTTATATTCTGTGTGGTATTAGTTGGGCCTGCAGTCATCTGGAAGCTCTTTGAGGCTGAAACATCCAAGAGGGCTCACTTCGAGATTGCTCGTTTGTGCCAGCTTGACTAGTAGCTCAGCTGGGCCTGACAACAAAAGTGTCTCAATTCTTCTTCTCAATTCTTCTCCATATAGCTGCTTCA
The DNA here is from genome assembly GCA_027257055.1 of Cephalopachus bancanus. Taxonomy (NCBI): domain Eukaryota; kingdom Metazoa; phylum Chordata; class Mammalia; order Primates; family Tarsiidae; genus Cephalopachus; species Cephalopachus bancanus. The sequence goes on from JAPVLO010000140.1 coordinate 3,925,276, forward strand.
TGGGTTTTGGACTCCTAAAAGGGAAAGGAAATTTTTTTTAGCATGAAGGCAAAAACGGACTATTTCTTAAGGTTCAATCTCTGAAGTTATGCAGCATTACTTTTGCTGCATCCAAATTGTCAAATCAGTCCTGAGGCCAACTGAGAGTCGAAGGGAGGAGTTATTGAAAAAAGGGGCAAATAATTTATGGCTTCCCTTATTCCATCAGAAGTATTGATTAGTTCAAACAAATGAAAACATATTTACGACAATGGTTTCAACGATCCAGGACAGTTTTGGATTCTTATATCTGACTCAATATTTGGTATTACTTCATTCTGTTGTAGCTGACAAAGTCTGATGCTTAAAAACAAAAATGCAATTGAACAATAGTATTTAATGAATAAATTAATATTTTAGAATGTATTATTGCCTAAGGTGAATTTTGAAAGAATCACAACTTCACAAACATCAGTTTAAATGGCCTCAGATAAGGACTTCACAATCAGTCGATCTTCTTTTTAAAAAACTATTTAAAGAGGTTTATTCTGAGGTAAATGTGAGTGACCATGACTCTGGGTACAATCTCAAGAGGACCTGAGAACATGTGCCCTATGTGGTCATGTTTATACACACTAGGAAGACAGGAGTTACAAGTAAAGACATAAATCAATACATGTAAGGTTTTCATCAGTTCAGTCGTAAAAGGTGTAACATCTCAAAGGAAGCTCAAGGGGTGGCTTATAGGTCACATGTAGATTCAAAGATTTTCTGATTTTCAACTGGTTGAAAGAGTTAAGCTTTGCCTACAGAATTCGAAGTCACTAGAAAGAAACAGATAAGAAGTGTGGAAGTCAAGGTTCTTGTTAAGTAAATGAAGCCTAGGTTTCAGAGAGAAAAGATGGCCATTATCTCTTTTAAGCTACTAAAAGCTTAAAAGGTGTCAGATTCTTTTTATGTCAATAGCTTTAGGGGTACAAATAATTTTTTGGTTATATAGATGCATTGTATGGTGGTGAGGAAGTCTGGGCTTTAAGTGGACCCTGCACATTGTACCTGATAGATAATTTTTTGTGACCACCCGTCAACCTCCCCCTTCAAAGTCTTTGGTGTCCATTAGGCCATTCTATACGTCTTCGCAGTTTCTTAGTTTTGCTCCACTTATAAGTGAGAACATGCAGCATTTGTTTCTCTGTTCCTGCATACTTCATTAGGATGAGGGTATACGCATTGTCAAAAAGACATTATTTCATTCCTTTCCATGGCTGAATAGTAGTCCATGACATATGTATACCATAATATAATATATATTATGTGTATATCATATATATATACACACACACACACATATATATACCACATATAGACAAAAAGAGGCCTGCTTTTGTATATTTACCACAGCAAAATTCACATTTGCAAAGATGTGGAATCAACCTAAATGTCCATTGACTGATCAGTCGATAATGAAAATGTGGTATATATATCATGATAAATATGTGATCATATATTTAATATATATTTAAAATATATATAAAACATTTTCATTATCCACTGATCAGCTGATGAACACTGAGGCTGATCCCACATCTTCTCAATGGCGAAATGTGCTGCAATGAATGTACAAGTGCAGGAGTCTTTTTTATATAACGACCTCTGTTCCTCTGGGAGGATATTAAGTAGTGGAATTGCTGGATCAAATGGTAGATCTACTTTTAGTTTTTTGAGAAATATCTATACCTTTTTTTATAGAGATTGTACTAGTTTACACTCTCACCAACAATGTATACATACTTCCTTTTCACTGCATCTACATCAACATCAATTGTTTTTTGGTTATTTAATAATAATCATCCTGAGTGGTGTAAGGTCGTATTTCACTGTGGTTTTAATTTATATTTCCCTGATGATGTTATGTTGAGCATTTTTTTTTCATATTGTTTGTTGGCATTTGATTATCATTTGCTTTTGTCTTGCTGATTTGTTTGAGTTCTTGCTGGATATTAGTCCTTGTCAGAGGTATAGTTTGTGGATATCTCTTCTGACTCTGTAGGTTGTCTATTTACTCTGTTAATTATTAATATTTATTTTGTTTTGTAGGCACATTTTAGTCTAATTAAGACTCATTTGTTTGTTTTTGCTGCATTTGCTTTTGGGGTCCTAGCCATAAATTCTTTGCTTAAGGAAATGTCCAGAAGACTTTTTCCTAAATTATCTAGTAGGATTTTTATGGTTTCAGCTCTGACATTTAAGCCTTTAGTCCATCTTGAGTGAATATTTGTGTATGGTGAAAGATAGGGATCAAGTTTCTTTTTTCTGCATGTAACTGTACAATTTTATACAATTTTCCCAGCATCCTTTATTGAATAGGGTGTCCTTTCCTCAGTGTAATTTTTTGTCTGCTCTGCCAAAGATCAATTGCTTATGGGTATTTGGGTTTATTTCTGGGTTTTCTATTCTGTTCCACTGATCCATGTGTTTGCTCTTGTACCACTACCATGCTGTTTTTGTTACTATAGCCTCGTGGTGTATTTGAAGTCAGGTAATGCGATGCTTCCAGCTTTATTCTTTTTGCTTAAGATTGCTTCGGCTCTTTTTTGGCTACATATGAATTTTAGGATAGTTTTTCAAATTCTGTGAAAAATGATATTGGTAATATAAGGACTGCATTGAATCTGTAGATTACTTTGGTAATATGGTCATTTTAATAATGATATTTTCATAGTGTTTTATAGTTCATGTAGAGATCTTTCATCTCCTTGATTAAGTATATTCCTAGGGATTTTTGTTTTTTGGCAGCTATTGTAAATGTAATTGAGTTCCTTATTTGAATCTCAGCTTGGCTGCTATTAATCTATAGCAATGCTACTAATTTTTGTGTGCTGATTTCGTATCTTGAAATATTACCAAATTCATTTATCAAGTCCAGGAGTCTTTTGGAGAAATCTTTAGGATTCTTTAGGTATAAGATCATATCACTGGCACACAGAGAAAGTATGATTTCTTTGTTTTCAATCTAGATACACTTTATTTCTTTCTTGTGCCTGGTTGCTCTTGCTAGGGTTTTCAGTGTTGAATAGGAGTGGTACAAGTTGGCATCCTTGCTTTGTTCTAGCTTTGAGGGGGAATGCATTCAACTTTTTCCCATTAAGGATGACATTGGCTGTGCATTTGTTGTGTGTGTTTTTTGTTATTTTGAGGAAAGTTCCTTCTATGCCTATTTTGTTGAAGGTTTTTATCATGAAGGGATCCTTGATTTTATAAAATGCTTTTTTGTGTCTTTTGAAATAAACATATACTTTTTGCTTTTAATTCTGTTAATGTGGTGGATTGTGTTTCTTGACTTGAATATGTTTAATCTTCCTTGAATCTCTGAAATGAAACCCACTTGATCATGGTGGATTTTTTAAAAAAATGTATTGTTGAATTCAGTTTGCTATGATTTTTTTTTTTTTTGAGTATTTTTGCATCTATGTCTATCAGTGATATAGGCCTGTAGTTTCCTGTTTTTGGTTGTGCCTTTTTCTGGCTTTGAAATTCGGGTGATTTTGGCTTCACAGAACGAGCTAAAGGAATTTCCACCTTTTCAGTCTTCTGAAGTAGCTTCAGTAAACTTGGTACGAGCTCTTCTTTGAAAGTCTGGTAGAATTCAGCTGTGAGTCTATCAGGTCCTGGGCTTTTTGCGGGGACAGGAGGAGGTTTTTGATTACTGATTCAGACTTGCTACTTGTTATCATCTGTTCAGGATTTCTATTTCTTCTTGATTCAAAGTTTGGGGGGTTGTATGTTTCCATCTACTCATTTCCTCTAGATTGTCTAGTTTGTTTGCTAGAAGTTTTCATAGTAATCTTGGGTGATCTCTTGTATTTCTGTGGTATCAGTTGTAATGACTATTTTTCTTTCTGATTGAGCTAATTTGAATCTTTTTTCTTCATTTATAACTTAGTCTAGGCGACAGTCTATCAATTTTTTCATCTTTTCAAATAACCAACTTTTAGCTTCATTGATCTTTGTAATTTTTGTTTCATTACTTAGTTCTGATTTGATCTTCATTATTTCTGTTTTTCTCATAGCTTTGAATTTGATTTTTTTATGTTCTTCTTACTTCTTAATGGTGTGTCCTTAGGTTGCAATATGTGATCTTTCAGTCATTTTAATGTAGGCCTTAAGGGCTATATTTTCTCCTCTGAACATAGTTGTGGCTGTTTCCCAGAGGTTTTGATATTTTGAGTCATTGTTTTTATTTATTTCAATGAGTTTTTAAATTTTCTTCTTGATTTCATTGTTGACCCAAAGATTGTTCAGAAGCAGATTTTTTAACTTCCATGTTTTTTTGTTTGTTTGTTTTGAGAATTCTTCCGGGAGTTGATTTCTAGTTTTATTTCACTGTAATCTGAGTAGGCACTTGATATAATTTCAACTTTTCTAATTTATCGAGACTTGATTTGTGTCCTATCATATGGTCTGTCTTGGAGAATGTTCCATGTACTGATGACAAAAATGTATATTTTGTAGTTTGGGGGTAAAATGTCCTATAGATGTTTGTTAGATCACTTGCTCTAGGGTCCAGTTTAATTCCAATGTTTCTTTGTTGACTTTTTGCCTTAATGATATATCTATTGCTATCAGTGAAGTGTTGAAGTCTCCCACTACTATTGCATTACTGTCTATTCCTTTTCTTTTTTTTAAATTTTGATTTTAAAGATGTGGAATACAATTCAGGATTAAGTATACAAATGTTCATTACACAGGTGCCCTTGTTGATGAGGTGTGCCCCCCTCCCCTGGCAGTATCCCACGACTGCCAATCCTGCCCCCCCGCCAGCAATTTCCCACCACTGAAAATCCTTTTCTTATAGTATTACAGTATTGTTCAAGGTCCACTTCTGAGGAAGAACATGTGATACTCAATTAATTGTTCCTGTGATGGATCTCTTTTCTTAGGCCTATTAGACTTTGTTTCATAAAGGTTGGAGCTCTGGTGTTGAATGCATACATATTTTAAATTGTTACATCTTCTTGTTAGACAGGTCCCTTTGTCACTATATAGTAGCCCTCTTTGTTGTTTTCACGGTTGCTAATTTAAAGTCTGTTTTATCTGATGTGAGAATGGCTACGCCTGCTCATTTTTGGTTTCCATTTGTATAGAATTTCTTTTCACTTTTTTACCTTGAGTCTATGGGAGTATTTGCATGCTAGTTAGGTCTCTTGAAAATGGTAGGTATTTAGGTTCTGTTTTTCTTTATCCATTCTGCCAATCTATATCATCTAGTGTCACATCCGAGACCATTTTCATTCAGGATGAATAATGCTATGTAAGGTACTGGTTCATTCATCATGTTGACTCTTAGCTGGATATTTCTCTTTTTCTCTCTCTCTTTTGTGTTGCTGTTCTATAAGCTGTGTGAGCTTTATAATTTTTAGCATTTGTCTACTGACGCATTTCAATCTTTTGTTTCAATATTTAGAACTTCAGCATTTAGACTTAGCAATCAGTCAAACTTCTATTCTCTTTGTGGAAACTCCAGAGCATGTGATGTTGGAAGCAGTACAACTAAGCACAGGACTTGCTTTTTGAAAACTATGGTCCAAATTTTGTCAATGTCTCTATAAATAATTGTCTTGGGAAGCTATACAATTATCTCAATGATACTGTTCTAGTAAAAAAAGAATTTCTGAAATCACTGTTTTGGAAATGCTCTCAGAGTCTGTAACACTCAAACTGATAATCCTTGAGTGTGACTAATTTTTTTAATGCTATGTGTCAAAGTTCAATGAATTTGTTGGGAAACTAGGTGCTTAACAAGCTTTTATGACAAACTAATAGGATTGATTCTCTTGTTCTTTATAAGTTCATTTCTGATAGCGGTTGCATAAAAAAATTCAAACATGTTTTGAGCAGTAACATTCTATTAAGTAAGTGTACCTCTCATGGTGTCTACTGTGAGAAGATAGCCCACATTTGGATGCGTTAGTTCTAATAAACACTGATTAGTTTTTAGACCATCTGGAAACAACAAATTACTCATATTATCAATATCTGATTTCATTGTTTCTCATGTCTACTATGAATATACAGTGAGTATTAATATTTTATACATATCTAATGCCTAACATTTAAATCTTCACGTATGGTTATGGGCATATTATTTTTAAAATGTTATTCAACTTAGAAATGAGAAAATCAGTTTACAGAGAATTTAAGAAACTTTTAAAAGAGGAACATTAGGTGGTGCATGCTAGGATTGTAATAAAACTGATGTTTTCCCCTCTCCTATTGCAGCACTAGTTGTTTTCATAATGACACAGGTTGTCTCACACAGAATCACACACACACACACACACACACACACACACACACACACACACACAAAGTCAGCTATTTCATAAAGATGCTTGGCTCTAGAAGGATTAAAGAAAAAAAATACTTTAATAAGGAAGCATTTTAAAAAAGTATTTGCTGTGATCTTTTTCCTCAGAGTAATCTCAATTGATGAGTAAGTAATTCCATTTTTATCACTTTGGGTAACTGGCTTTTCCTCCTTGTTTCTAATTTTTGTAGGATTCTGACTAGGGTGCTTTTGTGGCACTTTGAATCAGGGCATTTTATTTTTCTAAGTGCCACTCACAGGATCAATAGTTCTTATACTCTATGGCAGACTGTGAGCACCGCTGTTTTTTAAAATAAATGCCTCTAGATAAAGTGATCCATATCTCTGACAGAATCCTCAGAAACAACACTTTGCTTTCTCAGATGGAGAAATTGCCTTTCACCATGTGACGGTGCCTTGTGTTTTACATTCCCTGGTCTTCCCTAAGTACTCCAACAACTCTCGCTTAAGGCTTCTTTGCACGTTTCTCAGCAGGGCAAATAATACAAATCATTGAAATAAACCCTTGGTCCAGAAGTGATTCCTCTCTTCCCAAGCATAGCTGTCCTGCTTCATTGTCTGCAATTTCTTGCTTTAATTAAAGAATAAAATTTTCCTAGTACAATAACCCACAAGAACTGCAATCAGAGAATTTTAAGTTTCTCTTTCTTATTTTTTTAAACACATGCTCAGCAGTGTACAAACCTTACAGGTAATCTAAGTCTGAGTTCTTCATATTCTGCAAAATCCTGCTTTTGTTTCTGACATGAATTAACAATTTATGTGTTCAATTCTGCCTTCTGTTCTCACCATTATCAGTCTCCGCTTTCTGTTTAATACAGGAATGTTTGGGCTTTGGGTGTTGTAAATGGGAGGTGTGGGGTAGGTGGTATTTTTTTCCCATGAACGTGCTCCAAGGGTGAAAAAATTTTGGAGAATTATTACACTTGTTTTTTGAAAAAAAGGAAGAGATATATGATCATAAATTCTTATTTCCATATTGTAGATAGTAGGGGGAAATCTCTCAAGTTTCCTGGCAGCCAAAATATATGCAGCATTCTTTTGTGTTATTTAAAAAAGTAAGCAGGTTGCAATAAATGGGAAATAAAGCTGAAGACTGCACCAGTCTGTGTTCCACATTTGTCAAATTTCTGTTTTTAAGACTTTTGAAAGGTCAGTGCTCCACAACTTTTTCTTGGGGAAAACCCTCCATCAGTTAAGCCAAGGCTGGGAGGAACCAAGATTTCTAAAATTGGGTTGTCACGTCACTTTGTAAAAATCAAACAGTACTTATTCTCTAAATATGGGAATATGTATTAATGTGCATGTTCATCTAGGACATATAGACAAAGTTTAAGGGAAGAGGCTGATTCGGCAACTGCTGCACACAGAAGGATCCACCATCCCCGAGGCATCTCAGAAAAAGGCAGAAGAGATCAGCTGGCACCTGGCCCATACCACCACCTGTGGCAACAAGGCAGGCACGGGTAGTGGGGTCCATGGAGAAAGCACAGGGAGGTATTCTGGAGCTGAGCCCTGCTGGAGGATAAAAACACGGGCCATGGCCATTTTCTCTGTCCTGGGACTCAGCGGAGACTGCTTTATCTTGCCCAATTCTGAGCTGCCTGCATCCTGAGCAACCTGCGTCCTAAAACCAAGAGGTGATCTCCGCACCCCTCTGAAATTGACCATCATTTGCCCAGAGAGGATACTCCAAGTGCACGATACTGGAGAGACAGATGCACCATCCCCAACCCAACCCCCCCCCCCGCATTAGACCAAAGACACATGCAATCGGGGTGGGGGACCTAGCGGCAATTTGGGAGCTTTTTCTAGGAAAATGTGCTAGAGTAAGCTGAATGCTGGCAATGAGGGCCATGGGGGTAAAACACAGAAGGATCCTGAGACAGACTCCCAAGGAAGCATTGGGGACTGAGACTGGACAAGACTCCAGAGCCACGCCACCAGGTCCTGACATCCAGAGACTGGTAACTGCTGAGAAGGGAGCAATAACTTCTGGCAGAGAAACTGAGCAGACTCTGTAAGGCCTAGGCAGAGAAGTGTTCCAAGGTAGCCTCTGCAGAACAGCAGAACTGCTTCTTGAGACCAGGCACTGATCTCTGCTCTTGGAGACCTCAGAGAACATTGCCCAAGTGCCCAAGGTCTGGTGGGTAACAGTAGAAGTGGAACCCCAAGTGATTCACCCTGCACCCTGAGCTAGCTACAGGGTGATAGATGCAGATAGCAGACCTTGACCGAGAAGGAGCAAGGTGGCAATATTGGTTTGTTTGTTTGGTTATCTCATTTGGTTGCTTTGTTTATTGGTTGATTTTCTTTTTCTTTCCTTCTTTATTTCTCTTTCTTTGTTCTCTCTCTCTCTTTCTCTCTCTGTATGTGTGTGTGTGTGTGTGTGTGTGTGTGTGTGTTTCTTTCTTTCTATATTTTTCTTTATCCTTCTTTCCCTTTTTAAAAAATTTTTTGCCTCCTTCTCTCTTTTCCCTCTTATAGCCTGTCTTGGACTCAGGAGCTATGCAAGCATACCTACTGTAAGCTTATATTGTTCAGAAATGGAGAAAGAGTCCCAGCTGGCCCATTCACCAGATAGCAAACATTATGATCTGCCAATAGGTTCTGAATCCTTGTAGCCCCCCTCATCCCAAGTAAGTGCTCAAAATTGTAAAGAGACAGCAAAATGCCCCACTCCCAGCCTTACTTCATAACTGAAAAAACCTGGCCCGGCTCCAGGCTTCTGCAGAGCAGTTGGTTGGCCAACCAGCTTCCAGGACCATGGCCAACCTCCAGCGCACTTTCATTGCCAGACGGTGTGCAGCGCAGCCTGATGGGTGAGATCATCAAGCGCTTCCAGTAGAAGGGCTTCGGCCTCATGGCCATGAAGTTCCTCCAGGCCTCTGAGGAACTATAGCAGCACTAAACTGACCTGAAAGATCGCCCACCCATTCTACCCTGAGCTAGTGAAGTACATGAACTCCAGCAGGAGTCGGCCATGGTCTGGGAGGGGCTCAATGTCATGAAGATGGGCTCATGATGCTTGGGGAGACCAATCCAAGCCAGGCACCATTCGCGGGGACTTCTCCATTCAAATTGGCAGAAACATCACTCATGGCAGCAACTCGATTAAATACGCTGAAAAAGAAATCAACCTGTGGTTTAAATCTGGTGAACTGGTGGACTACAAGTCTTGTGCTTATGACTGGGTATATGAATAAGAAGTGGACCGCACAGCAGTCTCCTGCAGCATGACTTATGAGTCCTTGGACATAGCTTTTCATTCCACTGACTTGGAAGCAACAGGCTTGATCATTCTTTTCTAAAGTATATATACTAATAAAGTCTTTGGAAACTAAGGAAAACAAAACAAAACAAAACAAAAACCTGGAGCCCTGGCTTAAGGAAGAACAAAAGGTAGAGCACATATCAGAAGTGACTGCTTCTCCATTTTCCACTGAGCAACAGAATGAACAAGAAAGATAAGAGAACTTCCACAAATAATGAAAACCCAAAGAAAAACTGCTGGTAATCAGAACCCCCAACAAACAGTCAGTGCTAGAAAGAACAGTTACTGGGGCACAAATCATGACTGTCTCTGAGAATGACAGTACCTAAAAGGTACTTGCAGAGATCACAGAATTGTTAGATAGAATGAAAAACAAAAACAAAAACAAGAAATGCAAGGGCTAAAAATTACAACAGAGTTGAAAAACTCAAGAAAGAGTACTTAGAATAACAGAAATAAAGAACTCATCCAAGAAATAAGTGACAAACTGACAAACATGGGAAGCAAAATTGACCAAGCAGAAGAAAGACTCTCAGAGCTGGAAGACCAAAATATGGAATTAACCCAATTGATTAAAAATATAGGGGAAAAAAAAAACTTAAGAAGAAACTCTCCAAGAGATGTGTAATTTTATCAAGAAACCAAACCTATGTCTGATTTGAATACCTGAAATAGAAACAGAAAATACCCTGAAGCAAACATTCCATGAGGTCATTCAAGAAAAGTTCCTCATCTGGCCAGAGAGATGACTATATAAGCCCAATAGATTCACAACAACCCTGCCAAAACATCTTACGAGAAGACTATTCCTTAGACACATAGTAATTTGCCTACATAAAGTAAGCTTAAGAGAACAAATTCTAAAGGCAGCAAAGGAAATAGGTCAGATTACCTACCAGGGGAGACCAATCAGAATTGCTGCAGAATTATCTGCAAAAACACCATAGGCCAGAAGGAAGGAGTTGGAACCTAATCTTTAATGTTCTCAGAGATAAACAATTTCAATCAATAATTTCTTACCCAGTCAGGCTAAGCTTCATCAGTGAGGGAGAATTAAAATCCTTCCCAGACATTCAATCCCTAAGAGAATATGCTACTTAAAGGCCAGCTCAACAGAAGACACTTAAAAAGGTGCTGTGCACAGAAGAAAAAAGGAAAGAAAAGGAAGACCATATACTTCACAAGATCACAAACACAGAAGCAGCAGAACACACAGCATAAACACAAAAATGAAAACACACACGTATACGAACACAAAAGTTAAACAACAACAACAAAAAAACAGCCTCATAAAAGCATTTTGACAGGGACAAACTCTCATATTTCTATAATAAGTTTAAAGGTGAATGGACTAAATGCACCATTGAAAAGATAGAATGGAAAGCTGGATAAAAACTCATGACCCAGTAATTTGCTGTCTCCAGTAAACTCATCTCGCCACAAAGGATACCCAGAGACTCAAAGTTAGAGGATGAAAAATGAATTATCAGGCAAACAAATCAGAAAAGAAGGCAACTGTCATGATTTTAATAACAGACAAAACACCTTTAAGCTATTAAAAATTTAAAAAGATAAGGAAGATAAAAAACAATGATAAGTCATCAACAAGTAATTTCCATCCTAAACATATAGCACCCACCACAGGAGCACCAGCTTTTATAAAGCAGAGACTAAGTAAATTAAAAAGAGATATTGACTCTAACACTACCATAACTGGAGACTTAAATACCACATTAACAACCCTAGATAGATCATTGAAGCAAAAAATCAACAAAGAGATCCAGAACCTCAACTTGATGCTTGACCAAACGGACTTAGTAGATACCTACAGAACACTCCACCCAACAAGCACAGAATATACATTCTACACATCACCACACTCCAAGATCAACCTCAATAAATGGCTCTGGAAAAACTAGATATCCACATGCAGAAAAATAAAATTAGGCTCTTATCTCCAACTCTATGTAAAAATAATGGATTAAAGAATTTGATATAAAACCTGAAGTTATAATACTACTAGAAGTGAACATAGTGTAAAACTCTGTAACATTGGTATTGACAAAGATTTTCTTTGAATATAACCCCCAAAGTGCATGTAACAAAAGCAAAGATAGACACATAGGGTTGCACCAAACTAAAAAAAAAAAAAAAAAAAAAAAAAAAAAAATTCTGCACAGCAAAGGAATTAATCAACATACTGAAGAGGAGAATATATTTGTAAACTATACATCTGATTAGAGGTTACTATCCAAAATACATAAGAAAATGAAACAACTCAATAGTAAAAAAAAGAAAACCCAATCAATTAGAAAAGGGGCAAGGAAACCGATTTGACATTTCTCAAAAGAAGACATACAAATGATCACCAGGCATATTTTAAAAAATGCTTAACATCATTGATCATCAGAGAAATGCAAATTACAATCTTGATGAGATTATTTCACACTTGTTGTAAAGGCTATTATTAAAAAGACAAAGCCAAAGGGTTGGCAAAGATGTGGGGAAAGGGAACACTTGCACACTATTGGTGAGTATGCAAATTAGTGCAGGCTTTATGAAAAACATTATAGAATTTCCTCAAACAATTAAGAATAAAATTACCATGCCACCCAGCAATCTCACTACTGGGCATATATCCAAAAATATGAAATCAGTATTTCCAGAATCTATCTGCACTGCCATGTTAATTGTAGCATCATTCACTATGGCCAAGATATAGAATCAACCTAAGTGTTCAACAACAATTAAATGAATAAAGTAAATTTAGTACATATACACAAGGTAATATTATTCAGCCTTAAAAAGGAAGGAAATCATGTCATTTGCAACAACATGGATGAATCTGAAAGACATTATTATAAGTGAAATTAGTCAGGAAAAGAAAAACAAGTATCACATAATCTCACTTAAATATTGACTCTAAAAGCGTCAAGCTATTAAAACAGTAAAATAGAGGTTGTCTCCTCAGCAAACTTGGAAAAGACAGATACCACCCCCTCATGCTGGAACAGGCACAAACATGTCAGATCGGAGTGGGAGACTCGACAGCAGTGGCAGCAAGCTGGGTGAGTCCAGATCTGATCCACTCTCCTCCCACAGTAGTCCATGGGGCATCGGACCCATGCTGAGAGCAACCCTATCAGCCTGGGCTGACAGCAGGGGGGAGGGGCTGGAGATCAGAGCTGAAAGGAAGTTGGAGTTACAGGAATGACCTCAGAGCAAGTTTTTTGTTTTGTTTTGTTGAGTTTTTATTTTTGCTTGTTTTTTGTTTTAATTTTTTTCCTCTTCTCTCTTTTCTTTCTGTTCTTGATTATGTTTTTGTACTTCCTTTGTTTCTGTTATTTAATGCTGTTTTTTAAGACTTCCTATTTGTGTATTGGTATTTTTGAGGGACAGTACATCAATAGGGGGATTTCTGTTGGTTTGTGTGTTAGTATGATTGTCCAAATTTTTAAAATCTTTTCTGTCTTTGTTTATGTCTCCTTTCATTTGTTAGTTGGTATGCCTCTCTGTTTTCCCTTTTCTTCTTCTCTCTCCACCTTCCTCCCATTCTCCTCCTTCCTTTTCCATTCTTTTCCTTTTTCTTACCTCATTTTTCTTTCGGGGACAAACCCATACCTCCATTGCATGGACAGATTGTAAGGCAGTGAGAAGTAGGTTTCAGGGGGCCCACACACCTGTCAGCAGATACTAAGATCTGCAGATAGTTTCTGAATCACAGTTCCCCCCTCAATTAAATCTCAAAAGGGCAAAAAGTACAGCCCCCAACTCACAGTCCAGCTTCAGCATTGAATAAAGCCAGAGTATCTACATAAAGAAGAATAGGAGCCGGGCTCGGTGGTTCAGCCTGTAATCCCACGCTTTTGGGAGGCGGAGGTGAGTGGATTGCCTGAGCCCACAGATTTGAGACCCACCTGGGCAGGCAAGACCTCATCTCTACAATAAATAAAAAAATTAGCCAGGTGTGGTAGCATGTGCCTATAATTCCGGCTACTCAGAAGGCTGAGACGGAAGGATCGCTGGAGCCCAGCGGGTCAAGGCTGCGGTGGCCGGGAGTGGCCACTGCACTCCAGTCTGGGTGACAGAGTGAGATTCCAACTCAAAAAAAAAAAAAGAAGAAGAAGAATAGGAGATTGACTAAACAGAAGTAAAAGCTACCAACCCATCCCTGAACAACAATTAAAGAAGAGGTAAAAAAGGGGGAGGGAAATCTACACAAATGAAGAAAAGGCAAAGGAAGAATATGGGTCTCAGACAGAGCCCTGGGAGGTCAACTGCTGAAAATACAGACTTCAGAATGCAAACAATGAAGAGCCCCTAGAATGACTGGTCTCAATTCACAATCCCAGATATCAAGATATTAACAGAGATAATAAATAAAAATAAGGAGAAATAAGAGGAAAGAATGAAGGAGTTGAAAACTGAGATAACAGCAATAAAGAATACAGTGAATGAAATAAATAACAAACTGATAAGCATGGAAAGCAGAATTAACCAAGTAGAAGAAAGAATCTCAGAGCCTGAGGACCAAAATATGGAACTAACCCAAACTACTAAAAACAAAGTAAAGAAACATTAAAAGACAGAACAAAACCTCCAAGAAATGAGCAATTATTTCAAGAGACCAAACCTAAGATTACTTGGAATCCCTGAGGCAAGCAGAGAAAAAGAGACCACCCTGGAACAAACATTCCATGAAACTACCCAAGAAAACTTTCCTCGTTGCATCAGTGATGCAACCATTCAAACACAAGAGATTCAAAGAACCCCTGCAAGACAAAAAATGAGAAGAACAACTCATAGACACATAGGAATTCCCCTACACAAAGTAAGTATAAAAGAACAAATTTTAAAGGTAGCAAGAGAGAAAGGTCAGACTCCCTACCAGGGAAGACCATTTAGAATAGTAGCAGACTTATCTACAGAAACAATTCAGGTTCAGAGAGTTTGGAGCCCAATCTTCAAAGTTCTCAAAGATAAACAATTTCAGCCAAGAAATACCTACCCAGCTAAACTAAGCTTCATCAGTGATGGAGGATTAAAACCTTTCCCAGACATTCAATCCCCCAAAATTTACACTGCAATCAGACCAGCTCTACAAGAAACACATAAGAAAGTATTAAACACGGAAAAAAGATAATAAAAACAACAATGCCCTTCACAAGAATGCAGGACAAAGATTGAAAACACACATGAATCAACCCCAAAATAAAAAGAAAGATAACTTACAAATAAGCAAACAGCCGCAGCAACAACAAACTCCATAAGAACTTTATGACAGGATAAACTCTCACATTAAAATAATTAGCCTGAATGTGAATAGACTAAATGCACCATTGAAAAGAAACAGAATGGAAAATTGAATAAAATATCATAAGGCAACAATATATTGTCTCCAAGAGACTCATCTCACCAGAAAGGACACTTACAGACTAAAAGCAAGAGAATGGGAAACAAAATTTCAGGCAGACAGAACACAAAAGAAGGCAGGAGTCACGATCTAAAAGTTAGAAAAAATACCCTCTAAGTTATCAAAAATTAAAAAAAATACGGAAGATCATTATATAATGATTAAAAGTTTCAATCCATCAACAAGAAATATCCATCTTAAACATATATGCACATAACAAAGGAGCACCAATTTCTTCTTCTTTTTTTATTATAAGATGTGGGGTACAATTCAGGTTTAGATATACAAACGTGGATTATACAGGTACCCTTGCTGATGATGTATGCCCTTCCCTCCCCTAGCAGTTTCCCTCAGGAGCACCAATTTTGATAAAGCAGCTTCTAGATACACTTAAAAGAAATATTGACTCTGACACTATCTTAGCTGGGGACTTAAATAACCCACTCACAACCCTAGAAAGATCATCAAGACAAAAAAATCAACAAGGAGATACAGAACCTTAATATGACTCTTGACCAAATGGACATAATTGATACCTACAGAACAACCACCCAATAACCATGGAGATACATTCTACTCATCACCACATGAAACATATTCTAAGATTAACCACATCCTTGGCCATAAATCAAGCATAAACAAATTGCATAAGATTGAAATATAGCCATGCATCTTCTCAGACCACAGTGGAATAAATATAAATATCAGCACCAACCAAGTCCCCCCCAAACCCACAAAGGCATGAACACTAAATAGCATGATGCTAAGCAACTCCTGGGTTGACATGGAAATCAAAACAGAGATTAAAAGACACCTGGAAACAAATAAAAAGAAGAAACATCTGACCAAAACCTCTGGGATGCCATGAAATCAGTATTAAGAAGGAAATTCATATCTCTATGAACGCACATGAAGAAAATGGAAAGATCACAATTAACAGCCTAATAAATCACCTAAGGAAACTGGAAAAGCAAGATCACAAAAACCCTAACTTCAGCAGAAGAATCCAAACCACCAAAATAAAAACCCAAATTCAGGACATAGAAGACAAAAATGCAATACAAAAAGATCAGTGAAACAAAAAGCTGGTTATTGGAGAGAATAAGCAAGATTGATGAACCCTAGCTAGACTGGCTAAGGAAAAGAGAGAAAAAGCCCAAATAAACACAATTAGAAGTGTGAAAGATTAAGTCACAACTGACCCCATAGAAATACAAATGATTATCAAAGACTACTGTGTACACTTGTGTGGAAACAAACTTGAAAACCTAAAGAAAATGAAGGACTTTCTGACATCACACCCTCCCCAGGTTGAAACAAGAAGAAATGGGGACCCTAAATAGATTAATAACAATCCAAGAAATTGACTATGTCATAACAAAGCCACCTACAAAAAAATGTCCTGGACCACATGGCTTTCCAGTAGAATTCTACAAAAAATACAAGGAGGTACTGATACCAATCCTATTGAACTATTCTAGGCAATTGAGAAAGATGGAACTCTCCCCAAACCATTTTTTGAAGCAACAGCACATTGATATCCAAACCAGGTAAAGAACCAACAAAGAAAGAACTACAGACCAACATCCTTGATGAACATAGATGCTAAAATTCTCAACAAAATGCTAGCAAGCCAGATCCAACAACACATCTCAAAAATCATTGACCATGACCAAGAAGGCTTCACCCCTGGTATGCAGGACTGGTTCAACATCCGCAAGATCATAAACGTAATTAAATAATCAACAGATATAAATACAAAAACCACATATTATATCTTTAGATGCAGAAAAAGTTTTTGTTAAAATCCAGCACCCCTTCTGGATAAAAACCCTCAAACATCTAAGCATAGATGGATCATACCTCCAAATAGTAAGAGCCATCTATGAGAAACTCACAGCCAGCATACTGCTAAACAGACAGAAATTGTACCATTTTCCCTGAAAACCGGAACAAGTCAAGGATGCCCACTATCACCCCTCCTTTTCAACATACGTTGGAAGTCCTAGCTAGAGCAATCAAATAAGAGAAGGAGATCAGGGGTATCTAAATAGGAAAAGAGGAAGTCAAGTTATCCCTCTTCGCAAGTGATCTGATTCTATACCTCAAAAACCCATGAGAATCTCAAAAACCTGATTGCACTTATAAAGGACTTTGGCAAAGTCTCAGGGTATAAAATAAATATGCAAAAGATAGTCACATTCCTGTATACAAAAAATAAACAAACAGAAAACCAAATAAAAAGCACAATCCTATTCATAATAGTCACACAAAAAATGAAATACCTTGGCATATTCTTAACCAGAGAAGTGAAAGGCCTTTACAACAAAAACTACAAAACACTGCTCAAAAAAATCAAAGATAGACAACCCCCTAAGTTCCCCTCCCACTGTGGGAGCTTTTCTGTCCTTTTAATAAATCCTGCCTTCTCACAAAAAAAAAACAAGAAAGAAAGAAAAAAAGAAATCAAAGATGACACAAACAAATGAAAAAATATTCCATGCTCACGAATTGGAAGAATAAACACTGTTAAGATGTCCATCCTACCCAAGGCAATCTACAGATTTAATGCAATACTCATTAAATTACCAGTAGCATTCTTCTCAGACTTGGAAATGACAATACAGGAATTCATATGGAAACATGCACCACCATGAATAGCCAAAATAATCCCCAGCAAAAAGAAAACAAAGCTGGAGGTACCACGCTCCCAGACTTTAAATTTTAATATAAAACTACAATAATCAAAACAGCCTGGAATTGGTACAAGAACAGGTATATGGAAAAACGGAACAGAATAGAGATTCCAGAAGCAAGATGTCAATTTCTCATCCAACTCATCTTCGACAAATTCTCCACCATCAACCACCGGGGAGAGAAGAACCTATTCAGTAAATGGTGCTGGGAAAACTGGCTGATTGAAATAGGACCCCTGCCTATCACCATACACAAAAATCAACTCTAAATGGATGAAAGATCTAAATGTAAAACCTCAAACTATAAAAACCTTAGAAAATGCAGGAGACATCCTTATGGAAATTGGAGCTGGCAATCAATTCCTGATCAAAATCCCAAGTGCCCATGCCATAAGAGATAAGATAGACAAGTGAGACTTCATCAAACTCACAAGCTTCTGCAAAGTCAAAGAAACCATTTAGAGAGCAGGGAGACAGCCCACAGACTGGGAAAAAATATTTGCCCATGGCATGTCTGACAAAGGCCCAACATCTAGGATCTGTAAGGAACTCAAACATGACGAAAAGAAAAAATCAAACAGCCCCATTACAAAGTGGGCAAAAGATATGAATAGACTTCTCTAAAGAAGTCATGCAAGCAGCCAACAGATACATGAAAAAATGCTCAGCTTCACTAGTCATCAAAGAAATGCAAATTAAAAACCACACTGAGATACCACCTAACTCCAGCCAGGATGGCTATCATCAAGTCAAAAAATAACATACTGAGCCGGGCTCGGTGGCTCAGCCTGTCATCCCGCGCCTTTGGGAGGCTGAGGTGAGTGGATTGCCTGAGCCCGCGGGTTCGAGACCCACCTGGGCAGCAAGACCTCATCTCTACAATATATCAAAAAATCAGCTGGGCGTGGTAGCACATGCCTGTAATTCCAGCTACTTGGAAGACTGAGGCGGAAGGATCGCCGGAGCCCGGCAGGTCGAGGCTGCGGTGGCCGGGAGCGGCCACTACACTCCAGTCTGAGGACAGAGTGAGACTCCAACTCAAAAACAAAAAACAAAAAACAAAAAAACAACAAAAAAAATAACATACTGGAGAGGATGAGGGAAAAAGGGAACGTTTCTACACTGATAGTGGGAGTGTAAACTATTACAACCTCTGTGAAAAACAGTTTGGTGATTCCTAAAAGATCTAAAAATTGACCTTCCATATGACGCCACAATCCCCCTCCTGGGAATATACCCAGAGGAACTCAAATCACTCTATGACAAGGATACCTGCACACATATGTTGACTGCAACATTGTTCACAATAGCAAATACATGGTGCCAACTGTGCTGCCTATCAAAAGTGGACTGGATTAAAAAAATGTGGTACATATACATGATGGACTATGACGCAGCCATAAAGAAAGACAAAATTATGAACTTCACAGCAATTTGGATGGACTTAGAGTCTATAATACTGAGTGATCTATCACAGAAACAAAGAACTAAGTATCATATGTTTTCACTTATAAGTGGACGTTGAACAATTATCGTAATACTGTAAGAAAAGGATTGGCAGTAGTGGGAAACTGCTGGGGGAGGGAGGCACATCTCATTAACAGGGGTACCTGCATAATGACCATATATATACCTAACCCTGAATTGTACCACATCTTTAAAATAAAAAAAATTTTAAAAAGGAAAAGAGTATGACCACTTTATTTTTTAATATACTTTAAATGTAAATTGTATATATTTAAGGTATACAGTGAGATGTTTTGATATACATATACATAGCGAACTATGATTATGGTCAGGCTAATTAACATATTCATCTCTTTATACAGTTACCATTTTGGGGGAAGTGTGATGAGAGCACTTAAGCTCTATTCCTTTAGCAAATTTTAAGTATATAATATGCTATTATTAACTAAAGTCCGCAACTTGTACATTAGAGCTCTAGAACTTATTTATTACACAGAACCAAATTCTTTGACTATCAGTTACTAAAAATCTCTACCTCCAGCCCCTGGTAGCCATCATTCTTTGTTCTCTGCTTCTATGAATTTGACATTTTCATCTTGCATATATAAGTAGGATCATACAGAATTTGTCTTTCTGTTTCTGGCTTCTTTCACTTAATGTAGTGTCCTGTAGGTGAGGATGGTCATATGAGATTGGATGGTCAGGGAAGGCAATACTTTGCTGAGATATAAATGACCAAAAAAAAAGAAAATAATAATAAAAGAACAACAAAAACAAATCCAGCCATGTAAAAATCATGATAATTTCAAAACAGCATGTTGAGCATGATAAATATATATAATTTCTATTTGTCAATTAAAAATAAATAAATCAGGAAAAATAGGGTGGAGAGAACATCAGTGAGATGTTGCTGAAGTAAGAATCAGATTGATGTGCTCAAGGAGCAGAGAGAAAAGCTAGAATCGCTATAATAGAGTGAAAAGGAGAGCAGTATGTGCTAAGGCCAGATGAGTTGGCAGGGTCTAGATGACCTTGGGGTTTGTAAGAAGTTTGAATTTTATTTAAGTCAATGAAAAGTCATGGAAAAGTACTGAATAATCTGATATAACACTTGACGACATTTTAAAACACCGCTCTGCGGTGTGGAAAGCAAACACAGCGGCTCAAGAATGAAATCAAGCCCAGTTGGAGGCCACTGCTATCGAGCAGATGAGAGACAGTAAGATCTTGGACCAATGTGGTCAATGAAGAGAGAATGCAGGAGGAAGATGGGCTCAGACTGAATTTCTCATGCCAATAAAGGCTTACGGCAAAACCGATGGGATGTGGCCATACAAAGCGTGATAAGCTGCCAAGCATTTGGAGCACAAACACATGTGCTGCAAGGTATTTCTTGTTTCCTGGCAAATAACTTGTTTTCTTCTTACTTTCTTTTTATTTATTTTTATCTTAACTTTATTTGCTTTATTTTTATCTTAACATTTTACTTTATTTTTATTTTTATTTGAATTGGAGTCTCAGTCACCCAGGCTGGAGAGCAAGGGTATGCTCACGACCATCCCAGTGTCGACCTGCTGGGCTCTGGCGATCCTTACGTCTTAGCCTTCCAAGTAGCCGGAACTACAGGCGTGCACTACCATGCCCGGCTAATTTTTTACTTATTGTAGAGACAAGGTCTCACCAAGTTGCCAGGGCTGCTCTCGAACTCACGGGTTCAGGCAATCCACTCGTCTTGGCCTCCCAAAGTGCTGGGATTACAGGCTGAGCCACTGAGCCGGCTTCATTTTTAAAGACATTAATAGCCTTTAAGTTGCTGGCTGGGGGTCATAAAATTAAAATTTTTTTGAGGGCATTAATGTGCAAACAATGATTGAAAACTGGGAACTGCCTTCATAGATAGAATTTCAACTAGATCCTTGCTGAAGAAAAATTGTGTAGCAGTCTATTTCTCCATGATGTGCCACAAAATATTAGAAGAAATGTAAGCAACTATGAGAATTTTATGGACTAAATAATGTCACTTGACAGAGGCATAGCTTCAACTTTCCTCTGCTGCTTTCCCAAAGCCACAGATCATTTGGACAATCGCAGGACGCATAAAGCATGGAAGTAAATCAGAGGAACTTTAAGCCTCATTGCATTTTATTTTGTTTGCAATATTCAGTTCTAAGCTAATGTAAGCTTGATTCAAACCAAGTCACATTTTAATAACAATGTACATTTTACTAAATCACTATCAATTAAAAATAATTGTAGACTTGAAAATATGAAGGGGATTGCATTTACCTATGTACAGTAAAATACCTAATTCAGACTTGCATTTTTTTATAGAGACATACTTGTTTTAATATGGTCTCCTCACTGAGATTTTTGTCAGCAACTTATACCCTAGTGTGAGTTGGTAAGAGCTATTCCCCTTACAGTGAACTTGAAGTCAGGGCACGCATAGATAGAAGTTACTAATGTTTGAATGTTTCCCACAAAATTTCATGTGTTGGAATCTTAATTACTCAGAATTGATGTTGCTACAGACTGGGTAACATGGAGAAAGGCATCACATAGAGGAAGAGAGCTCTTAAACAAAACCACTTTCATGATAACGAACACACTTTCTCCATGTTACAATGCAGCAAAAGGCTCTCACCAGATCCTTGGGCTTTCTAACCTCCAGGATAATGAGCAAAATGGACTTTAATTCTTTAAAAATTACCCAGTCAGTAGTATTGTGTTATAGCAACAGAAAATGGAATCAGGCAGGAACTTTAATTTGAATTATGGAGGAAATAAATTGGGAGACTTTAAGGAGAATTATTCTAAATGGATAATCAAGGATATTAGGAAGGTACGGAGTTGAGTACATATTATGGAAGTCTACTGGGTACATATTATGGAAGTCTTACATATCCACCACACAGGCCTGTCCATTCCTTGGTCACAAACATTGACAGTGTAGGAGAAATATTTTTCCTACCCTGTGAAGAGGGTGGAAAAAATATATTAATTTTACTGATGAGGAAAGACACTGCAACGCTAACATCTCAAGTGATAACCCCTGGTGATAAGTCGAGGGTGGATCCAAGACCAGGCCATACATGTCCTGATTCTCAACCCTGTGCTCTTGTAATCTTCCTGTTGCCTGTAGAGAAGGGACATTGCTCCAATGTGATATTTATGCAGATTTGATGCATTATTTTTCCAATATTACCGAGATGAAATTCAATTAAAATCATTGGGGCTTCTGCCCCAGTAAATTCAGGAGGACTAGGTTGTATTCAATGAGGAGAAGAACACTAACAAAACTTTCAAAGAATCCATTGAAATGTTAAAATAATCAATTTTGTTTTTCTTGATCACCCTTTCTCACCTCCTTGATGTTCTTCCCTGATAATTGTAAGGACCTCTATTTCAGGAATGACTTGAGCTTACCATTATCTGTGTTTTGGTCTCCTTAGCATTCATTCCACTGAAGTTAGATAATGTGCCCTTCAGAAGGTTGAAGTCCCAAATTTCTCTACGGTTTATATTGTGAGTAGAAGCAAGAAAGGAAAGGGCGACAGTACTGGGTGTCTTTAACATCTTAATCCTCAGTAATTGAAAGTTAAAACTATGCAGATGGTCTAATATGAATTTATTTTCATTGTTGAAGAAGGGTTACATTCAGGGCATAAATTCTTGTAGGAAGGAGTTAGATTTAATCTGTTAACAGTAAATCTTCCTTGGAAGGTTAGCTAAAAACCATTTAACTTCTCTGTTTCTGTGCTTCCTTTGAGATAAAATTGACTATTTTTTTTCCTACTGCACACACATAAACTGAAAATAATAGAGTTACCAATATAATGGTTTGCTGGAATCAACAAGCCTCTGCTCTGTAAATACAATCTTATGTTTAATCTGGGCTTTCAACCAAGATTTCTGAATCTGACAATGATAAGTCCTCAAAGTGTTGAAAATTCACTGCCAATCTCATCTCTAGAAATTTCACTTACTGCAACTACTTCCCTTTTTATTTTTTTCAGCTTTGTAGTCAATAGCACATGAAATAAGCAGCATGTTAAATGACACTTTTCCCCAAGTTTAAAAAAAGAAATCAGCATTTGGCTTGTTATATGTCTTATTCATTCTACTTGAACTCTGATTTGTGGAAAATGTGTAGCCCAGTGCATAAAACACAGGGTATTTGATAAATATTAGTTTCCTTTTCTCTTCCTCAATCTGCAAAGTATTCTTGTACAATGAAATTGTTTGTTTTTTTTAAGTCAGAGTCTCACTCCATCGCCCAGGCTGGAGTGCGGTGGCACGCTCACGATCACCGCAGATTTACCTGCTGGGATCCGGCGATCCTTGCGCCTCAACCTTCCAAGTAGCTGGAACTATAGGCATGCGCTACTGCACCCAGTTAATTTTTTATTTATTATAGAGATGAGGTCTTGTCAACTTGCCCAGGCTGATCTCGAACCCGCGGGCTCAGGCAATCCACTTGCCTCGGCCTCCCAAAGTGCTAGGATTACAGGCTGAGCCACCGAGCCCAGCCAAGTTTTTAAATAAATTATATTTTATTCCAAGTAAAATAAGATTTTAGGGGTTGAAATTATCATATTATCAAAACTAGACTTTTTATTTCATAATTAAATAATTATTGACATTTATTTATGTATATGTTTGCCAGAGATATACTTAAGGACTTGATATATTTAATGCAGAGAAAGAGAAATTAAGAAATAGAAATAGCTTATCTACACCATACTCCTTGGAATTATGTTTTCAAAGAGTTGGATTCTCCAATTCTAATGTCATTGAAAATGTGGGGGATTTTTGTACTGGGCCCAACTTTTCAGAGATAAAGTGTCCATCCTTGTTTTTCTTGTTTGGCAGATACATCTGGCCCTGTGTGTCAAGGGTACAGAAGTCTCATTAAAGTCACTAAAAATGTGTTTGCATACTCTTTCTCGGCGTGCAGATGCCAGTCCAGACACTTCACTAGCTGCCTAAGGACCAATTCAACTGTCGGGAAAACAATTCAACTCTACCTCATGTTTGCTTCTCGTCTGGAAAGCAAAATATTCTTAAGAGAAGGAAAAGTAAAGATAGGAAGTCAGCAGCCTGCTTGTATGGGAAGGGGAGGACACGGATTGTGATATTAAGATCAACGTAAAATTCAGGTCAGGGTTGGAGGAAAGACCATGATAATTCTTAGACATGTTGCTCTCTAGCCTGATGATGAATTGGTAGTGGAAAGGCACTATAAATCAAACAATTCTATGATCCTATTCTTCATAAAAACCTTCCTCAAAGCCCGTTAGAAGTGGCAGAGCTGTAGAAGTTCTGAAGTAGTCAACAGAAAAGGATTAAGCATGTGGTAGAAGCAAGAGGAGGGAGTGTAGCCAGGCAGAGGAGAGGCTCATTTTGCAGATATTAGTGTATTTGAGCCTGGGAGGCATAAGCTGACGTTTGAGGAATGCATTTTAAAAACCTGTAGAGAAATGTGCAAAGATTTCAGAGGAAGAGGAAATGGCTTCCTAGTTTTGCCTCACAATTGGACAAAAAACAAACAAACATTGAGAGAGGACTTTGGGTAGAGAACACTGAGCCAAGGTAGTGACTGGCAAACAGAGATCTCTTAGTTTCCTTCCATCTCTAGATCTCTTTGATTCTCCAGATCAACCAAACACTTGACCTGACTCCAACATTCAAAATTCTGTGTACTGTTTTTGTTTTTCTATCTCTTAATCAGCTCTCTTCTATTTTTTCATAATCACAGCGAGGCCAGGACTTTTCTCTCTGTCCTCAGGAATCTCCCTGGTGTCCAGGAGAGTGACACATATGAGGTAAATAACTTCTGAATATCTTTGTGGCATCGGCAACCTTCCTTCCAGTTGTCCACACAAAACTGAGGCATGTTCCCTGATGTGTGTTGTGGATTCCCCGCTTCCTGTCGACCCCTACTTCCTTCACAATAATGGTGGCAGTCATTACCTTACCCTGAGTTTTAATATCTTACTACCTCATCCCTGAATGAGTATAATTGTCTTTTTGCTATTCCTTTCCCTTCTGGTCTTTCCTGTTCCAGTTGAGCACACAAGAGAATGTGAATGTTTTATTACTTTGTTATTTTTTCTGAAACATCATTTTAATCATACTTCTCTCCTACACAAAGAATGCTCCTTCATCACTTATCTCTTATCATCCAAACTTCTCTAACCACTTAACTGGGTTTACTTCCTTTACTTATAAAATGGAAGGAATGAATAAGATAATCTATAAAAACCCCATCCTGCATCACCACCCCACACTAATTCTATTTCACTGTATGATTTTTCAGAAAAAAAAAGGAGATTTGAGACTATTGAAAATGTCTGGTTGATCATCTTGAGTGAGAGCTGAGAGACATGATCTGATTTTTTATTTGAAAAGGCATGGGTCATTGGAAAATAAGTGAATGGACACACAAAAGTGTGTCTTTGACCAATGGTTCTGCTGGAACAGAAGCTCCCCAGGGCAAGTGGTGTCCTTAGAAAGGCAACATATGGTGCTAATGGTCATGGGTGTCTCCACAAGCCCCTGAGAAATTTGGCCTGCTGTCACCTATGACTGGGAAAGATGCAAGGGACATCGTTTAATGAATAAAGCACACAATTTGAATGTTGCCTTATAATTTTGAATTGTTATGGTTTGTGTTTTACATATAGGGAATAAGTCGTCTTCACTTATCCCTTTTTTGTAAGTTACGGATAAACACACAAGAGAAGGGGAAGTAGATAAGGTTTTCTGTAATTTGAAAACATAGAGCTGTCAAATAGCTCCCAGAGGTGAAGGAAAGAAGCACAGAGAAATTTAGAATCAGAAGGAAATATGTGTATGTGTGGGGGGTTGTTATACAGAAATATTCAACTATGGGAAATTCAAGAGGCCACTCTTTAAATTTCTATGTTAGTACAGCAGTCCCCAAACTTTTTGGCATCGGGAACCAGTCTCGTGGAAGACAAATTTTCCCCAGAATGGGAGAGGAGGGTCATCGAGCATTAGATTCTCATGAGGAAGAGCATGCAACCTAAATCCCTTGCATGTGCAGTTCACAATAGGGCCCATGCTCCTACAAGAATCTAGTGCCTCTGATGACTTGTCCACTGCTCACCTCCTATTGTGTGGCCCAGTTCCTCACAGGCCACGGATTGCTACTGGTTGGCAGTCCAGGGGTAGTGAGCCTCAAAGTTCTTTGGCTCATTGTCAAGCTTTTAGAAATAATTACATCTGGGGAACCCAGGTTCAGGGATCAATATGGCTTAGTCCTCCTATCCCCCCCCCCAGTAACACTATACTTACATCGCTTTATTTACCCCTATAACTCCAAAAGGAGTATCTACTCTAGCCATACTGGACTTCTGATTGGACATTTTGTTTCCCCAAACCAAGACAGAAGACTGAATATAAAGGTAATTTAGTGACAGGTCCATGGGACAGGGAATCAGAAAAAACTCCAAAGACCTGCCATGAATCTAAACATCAAAATTCTTAACTAGCATGAAGACCTTGAACAAGTCAATGATCACTCATAAGTCTGATCCCTCATTTGTGAAAGGTAGATATCAATTCCAAAGTCACAGATCTTGAAAATCCAATGATATAATGTGTAAAAAGTTCTTCATACACTTGAAAGTAGTACATTGCTCTGAGGTGTTATTGCATATCGTACCATTCTCTGATTTTGTGTCTGTCTCCAGAAAAAAACCCCACAAAAACCTCATTTAGTGCTCCCTGACACCTCTTTTATCTTTAGATACTGTGGGGAAGAGTAGAAATTATACAACCACGTTGTCATATACCTTCAGAGTGTCGTCTAAAGCCTGCTTTGTGACTGTCCTCCAGTCCCTAAGTCCCTGCACTGCTCTCTGTAACGAGTGCCGTTGTCATGACTGACCACTGAGAGGTCTTACTTTGAGACTACATAGCTGATAGAAATGCTTATAAGGCTGCAGGGAAACCTAGAAGAGACAATTTTTCTTATGTGGAATTCAGGGGCAGTTGTCCTCTTTTAGTAGAGGCTTCAGATGCATCACTTTATTTGGTCACTCGTGTACAGCTGCCGAAGATATTTTTCTCTGTAGGGGCAAACACAGCTGAAGGCTATGCATTCTTTAGAGAACAGTCAGGAGACACAAGCTTATGGAATTATGCAAATGTCACCCTTTGCCTCTTAATAGTGAATGATACTATATAATTTGCTGTTTTTGTACACTATATTTTAATGGCTTGTTATGTTCCCTGGTTCATAAGTGCTCTGTTGTCCTTGATCAAAATCCTTCCAGAAGGAGGCACCAGAATGTGCCTCTAAATGTACTCATAACATCATGTTTATAGGTTTTTTTCTTTTCATTTTGCAGTGATAGACAGACTTGGCTAGAACTGCCAAGTACACAGAAAAAACTTTAGTAAGACGAAATAATTTCTTTTCAGAGTCTTTGGCAAAACTTGCTTAATATTAGTTAAAATTATGTGGTCACACAATTTGAAAGGACAAAGTTGTTAAGAACTCTGAATGTAGGAAGTATGATCTTTCGCTTTTCTTAAACCTCGTGGTAAATGAGCAAGCCTGGCTGACAGAAGACAGACTCATGATGGTACCTATCTAGCACTTCCCATATGCCAGGCGCTATTCTATGCCCTCTATGACCATGAACTCAACTCATTTATTCTCTCAACAGCCTTCACAATAGGTATGATTATGACTGGTGTTTTACAGAAGCCAATTAATGAAGAAATGAAGATACTTGCCCATGTCAAACAGACAGTGAGTAATAAAACTTTCCTTTCCACTCAGGCCTGTCCCCACAGTGCTCAGAGCCACTGTTCTGTCTGTTTTGATCTGAGACAGAGCCAGAGTTAAAGGGTCTCTCAGTTCCTGTTAGCTGGGATCACTAATTTCTCCTGCTTTTAGGCTCAGATCCATCCAACAACCAAGTCTATCCCAAGGAGGGCAAGAAACTTATTAGCAATCGGTATATCCAGAGTGATTTGTGCAGGCCATCAACTAAATGCCCTGGGAGTGAGTCCTGAGTGGCCACTGCCATCAGTTACAGTATCAGCTTTCCTCAGTCTTTGCTCTACCAGTCTCTTTGCTGGGAGAGTCTTCAGTTCAGTTGTGCAACCTGTACCTTATATCCTTGAGACTGGGACTGCTCTAAATTCCACCAAGCTTCCCTGTGGGGCTTGGTATGGCCTTGCTCTTGCCAGCCATCTCAGAGTATGATAAGAAAGCTGAACCTTCCTCCCAACACCCTCGGTCACTGACTGTGATTAACCTAGAATTTGGGCACCAATATCTACCTTTAATTGTCCTGGCTTCTCAGGATCCGCCATCTCCAACTGGCCCTGTTGACTGACCAACTAACTTCCTCTGACAACATCCACAGATGAGCGACATTACAGGAGCCCTCCTATAACTCAGGTTAGATATTCCAGTCCACTTATTCCTTATTTCCAATTCTTTCTCTTGCCTTTCAACTTTTGTCGCAACATACCTCATGCCCTGTCCTGCCTAAACTAGGGCATTTTTTTCTTCTGTGTGAATCCTCGTGGCACAGATATAATTAATCTCCTGCAGTTACTTGAGCGAAGGTCCACCACCCTCACTACCAGAGCCAGCCTGGGAAGACTGGGAGACTCTAGTTTGGGGCACCACTTGGGCTATTTTGGATGCTTACCTTGCCCTGGATCCTGGTGCCCTTACCTTGCCCATGTACCCTCAGCCCCCTTTCCTTCCTTTACCTCTTCTTCTTCAGATCTGAGGGCATAGGTGGTGATATTAGTGACAAGGGATTGTTCAGATAAACCAGAGTAAATGCATTTTTGACTGGTTAGGAAGGACTCTTGGTGGATAAGGCAGCAGCAAAGGTATTTTTTTTTTATTATGATATTGTGGGGCACAGTTAAGGGTTGGTATACAAATATGCTTCGTTCAGGCACCCTTGTTGATAAGAGGTGTCTCCACATCCCCAGACAGATATCCACCACCGTTAATCCCATCTCCCTTCCCCTCCCCCCTATCGTTTCCCACCACTGTCAGTCTTTTTCCCATAGTATTACATTGGGTGTTCAAGGACCATTATATGAGTGAGAACATGCGATACTCAGATCTTTGTTTCTGTGAGAGGTCACTCAGTATTACAGACTCTAGTTCCATCCAGGTTGCTGCAAAATTCATGATTTTGTTCTTTTTTATGGCTGCATAGTATTCCATCGTGTATATGTACCACATTTTTTTAATCCAGTAGCAAAGGTATTTTTAAGTTGAAAAAAATCAGACCAGATTTTAAGATTTGTAATATATTCTATAACTTTCAAAGCTCTTCCCAATGTATTTTGGTAGACTGCAAAATGGACACTGATTCCTTGAAGCGCTTGCCATCAATCTCTTCCCTTGACTCTGGGCTTAGCCACAGGCCTTGCTTTAGCCAATGGGACATTTGAAAATGTGACTCAAGCAGAGACTTCAAAAGCATCTGTGCACTGGGAAGAAGGCCAGGCCTTCCTCTTGGAAGATGGGAAATACCTGGGGCAGAAACAAAGAGCCTCAGCTGAGCCCCTTGGACAACCAGCTTGCAACCTGTCAGTCATGTGAGTAAAGCTATGTTGCCCCATCTGGCCCCAGTCAAGCCACTTGCAGATTTAGAGTCCAGCTGTACCAACTCAGAAGACCCAGATTATCGGCAGAATTATGGAAAATAATTATATGTTGTTTAAGCCACTAAATTTTGAAATTATTTGTTACATACCACAAGCTGAATCATGGGTGTTGTTTTTTTTTTTTCGAGTTGGAGTCTCACTCTGTCGCCCAGACTGGAGTGCAGTGGCCTCTCCCGGCCACCGCAACCTCGACCTGCTGGGCTCCGACGATCCTTCCGCCTCAGCCTTCCGAGTAGCCAGAATTACAGGCACGCGCTACCACGCCCGGCTGGTTTTTTTATTTATTGTAGAGATGAGGTCTTGCTGCCCAGGTGGGTCTCGAACTCGCGGGCTCAGGCAATCCACTCACCTCAGCCTCCCAAGGCGCGGGATTACAGGCTGGGCCACCGAGCCCGGCTCATGGGTGATTTTTATCTCATGTGGTCCCTTGTCAACTTCTAAGTGGCAGAGCCAGTACTAGGGCCCACGTGGGTCCTCAACTCCTAAACCAGCGTGATGTCCACTTTACCCACTGCTTCTCAATCTGCCCGGAGCAGTATATGATGTAGAGCTTTAGTGATAACCTGCTACAATGCTTTTACCGTGTGTTTCAGGAAACTAAGGCCTAGGAGGGTTTGTCTTTGTTCCCAAAGCTTGGAGTGTGCACAGTGGGTATGATTACCCAGGGTTCTTCATTCTTGTTCTCCTGCTCTCTCTGCTTCACAGAGCTCTCTTCTCTGCTTCAGGCCCAACAAAGTTCACTTTCTTTTTTTTCTTTTTTTTTTTTTTTGAGTTGGAGTCTCCCTCTGTCACCCAGACTGGAGAGCAGTGGCCGCTCCCGGCCACCGCAGCCTCGACCTGCTGGGCTCTGGCAATCCTTCCGCCTCAGCCTTCCAAGTAGCCGGAATTACAGGCGTGCGCTACCACACCCGACTGATTTTTTGATTTACTGTAGAGATGAGGTCTCGCTGCCCAGTCGGGTCTCGAACCCACGGGCTCAGGCAACCCACTCACCTCAGCCTCCCAAAGGCGCGGGATTATAGGCTGAGCCACCGAGCCCGGCAAAGTTCACTATCTTAAGACAAGATGGTGACAGGAAGTTAATGTTGTGTTGAGAACATGTGCTTGTGGGTGTGTATGTGGGCAGGCAGGATGCCACTTTTAGAACCCTCAACCAACAATAGGTGGCTAGCTGTCTTCCCCTGCCTCAAGTTCACCTTTAGTGATTCCTCTTCCCAGAGAAGCCACAGGTCTCAGCAAAACCTGACTGGTTGTTACCCACTGTTGTTTAGCAGCTCTGCCTAAATGCTTGACTTGAAGGGACTTCTTGAAAAGAGATGTTTCTGTACCGAAAAGAAAGGGAAAATGGATCCTGATTTTAGACAAGTCGCACACAGGGGCACATAAAAGAGCAAAGCTTAGTTCTATTTTGTTCGCCATAGCAGAGAACTATCACTTCTGAATTTCATTTTTGTTCCACTCTCAGGAAGCATTATCTTTACCAGTCTGCACATATTCAAATGACTGTCCACCAATTTGTGGGTGCAAGTGAAGCTTGTTTTTGTAGACGTCCCCTTTCAGGTCTAACATATTAGGTATGTTGTTCCTATTTTGTGAAACATCTCACTTGAGAGAATTGTTTGAGGAAGGTCGTTAGATATGCAGAAAGAAATAAGATATACAGTAATGAAAGCACATGGTATAATCAGTGAAGATTTTCATGCTCGTGATAGAGGAAAAAAACTGAGATGGCTGGTAATCAGGAAAGTGGGAGGTGCAATCACTTCGCCCATGTCAAATTACAACCATCCTACTTCTCCATTTCCTGACTTTGAAGTCTTGCTTCTGTATAGTAATACTAACGAGAGAAATGGAATGTCTTATCATAGCTGTTAATATGTATGTTTTCTAAAATTCTATTACATAAAAAGAGGGTTAATATACTTGAATCTTAATGGTGTCTATTTTTTTCTGTAGTGTTTCTTTTGTGGTTCCACACTTTGAGCCCCAGGGCCTTTATCTGTGTATCAGAGGCATAGCAAGAGGGAGATTAAATAAGAACATTCCTATGGGCAAAGTCCTGGGCATACAGACAGCCAGAGAAAAGGCTTCTTTTCTGCCACTACCGAGGGTGGAAACAGGAAGTGATGGCATGAGCTGATTGTAAAGGGTGGATTTGTTTAAATAATAAAGAAAAATAACAGAAACAGCATAAGCACACATTTTAGACATGATACCATTAATTTGGCTAAATAAAAAAATGAAGTGAGCTAACAGCCCTAGAGAAAATGCAAGTGTCTGCTTTCATACAGATTTTCTATAAGTGGACAATAGCGCTCATTGTCATATCAAGAAACTGGGGAGAGAAAATAGATCTAATTTTCTATTCTTGTCAGTGCAGTGCTCAGAATCTTTGAGTAGCTTCTCACCTTGTTCTACATTTCAAGTGAAAGCCTCCAGCCACAGCTTCAAAATTCACATACCTGGCTCACCTTTCTTGTCTGCTCTCCTCTTCTTCAGCACCCAGCTGACTCCTCTCCTGCAGCACAAACAACCTCTGCCCAGGGTCCTCCAGCCAGATTTTCCAAACTCACTGCTCACTGAGTGCACACTCTGAGGCATGTGCTCTCACAGCCCTGGGGTCTTTGTCTAACGCCTTGCAGGCACGGGGTCTCCCATTTCTCATGTCTGCTCCTACCCAGGATCAGATCTATATTTTGGGAAGATCATTCCGATGATGGTTTTGAAAATGGAAGACTGGGAAGGAGGCGACTAAACAGAAGGTATTAGTCGAGGAAAATACAGTTAAGATGAGAAAGGAGAGGAGAGATTGCTTTTATACAAGTTAAAAAGCTAGAAGAAAGATAACTTAGTGCCCAGTTCAGTATGCCAAGTAAAATTTAAAGGGGGGCCCGTTTATATGATTTCACACCTTTTCATTTATCCATACTAGCCATTGATTATCCAAATGCATTATTAATTGAAACATTTTATTACTTTACTACGGTGGCATTTAATAATAGCTTAAAAAGCACTTTAAGATGGTATCTAAAAAATGAAATTCTGGTTACTATAGATCATGTTTAGCTAATCAAAGAAGAATATAGTCATATCGTGAAAATGAAAATTACTTGCAGGCTGTGAACATAAAATATGTACAATTAACAAAGTTGCTATAAGAATTTGCTCCCTATAGTTTCAATGCCCTAGTTTTCTCAAAAAAGCTCCTGATATAGTTTTTAAACTGTATCCCAAAATAAACAATAATTGAACAATTTTATTATAAAATAAGATCATTTTATCTATTTATCTATTTATTTATTTATTTATTGAGTTGGAGTCTCACTCTGTTGCCCAGACTGGAGTACAGTGGCACGCTCCCGGCCACCACAGCCTCAACCTGCTGGGCTCCGGAGATCCTTCCGCCTCAGCCATCCAAGTAGCCAGAACTACAGGCGTGCACTACCATGCCTGGCTAATTTAATTTTTTTTGATTTATTGTAGAGACGAGGTCTCGCCAAGTTACCCAGGTGGGTCTCGAACCCGCGGGCTAAGGCAATCCATTCGCCTCGGGCTCCCAAAGTGCTGGGATTACAGACTGAGCCCGGCTGAGATCATTTTAAAAACTGGAAAAAGCAGATATTATAAAGAAGAAAATTAAATCACTTAAAATGAATAAAAACTATAAAAAATAAAGATGAAAGAAAAGCCACTGACTTCTTTGAATGGTCTTTAATATTCTTATTGGCATATTGTTTTACTTATACGAACATAATTAGGATCACTGTGTATATTCTAATTTATATTTTTTCTCATTTGATGTTATGTCTCAAGAGTTTTTCCATCAACATGGAATTTTTAAAAAGCACGATTTTAGTGAATATCTAATATTCCAATATATAAAACTACCATAGTTTAACTTTTTTTTCTAGGGTGACACTGTGACAGAATGGTTAGGTGATCGTCAATCTCATTTTCTCTTCCCAGGTATCCAGGAAAATGATATTCCCAAATCTCTTTTGTAGTTAGGTTGGAGATGTATAGCTGACTTCTGATGAATGAAATCTGAGCCAGAAATATCAGGCCTGGCCTATAAAATACACCTTTCAGTCTTCTTATTTCTTTCTTTAATTCTCTGCAGAATCAGAACTCAAACAGTGGAGTGCTATGTAGAGGACATGCCTCAAAGCCACCACTTGGAGGAGAGCCACACAAGAAAAACCCTCAGCTTATGTCAAACTCTGGTATAAGTGAGAAATAAACTTACCACATTAAGCCTCTAGGTACTAGATGTTGTTTGTTTGAGCAGCTACCATTATTTATACTGATAAATGCCAAAGTTTGAGTTTTTGTATTTTACTCAATTTATGAATATAAACTATCTTCACACAAATATCATTATACGTACTTCTCATTGTTTTCTTAAGATAAATCACTTAAGACAAATCTGAGGGAGACTTCTGGTTTCTATCGAGGGTCTAGAAAACTGGAAAGACTATCACTCCTGTTTAGCAGTAAGAAAAAGTTGAATAATTAAAAATAATGACTTTTCTTAAATTCATTACAGAGCGGAAGTCAGAGGCAACTAACTGGCCTCAAGTGTAAGAAAATCTGGGAACCTCCTGAGAGAGACAGGACACTAGCACTGTCCTACCCGTGAGGGCAGACAGAGAAGACAAGGGTACCTTTCTTTTTCACTTTCTATTTTTAAATTTATTATTTCATTTTAAAGATGTGGGGTGCGGTTCAGGACTAGGACTGAAGTGGTCATCATATAGGAAAGTTTGGGCTTCCCCTCTGGTCTCCACTTTGCCTGGTTTGAGATCGGGTACCCTTATTGATGTTATGTGCTCCACCCCTCCACTAGCAGTTTCCCACTACTGCCAATCCCTTTCTTACAGCATCATGATAAATGTTCAGGGTTCACTTATGAGTGAGAACATGCGGCATTGTTTCTGTGATTGATCACTGAGTATGGTAGAGTCTAAATCCTTCTAAGTTGCTGTGAAGTCCATAATTTAGTCTTCTTTATGGCTGTGTAATATTCCATCATCAAATATGTACCACATTTTTTATCCAGTCCACTGTTGATAGGCATCGTGGTTGGTTCCATGGTTCTCTATCGTGAATAATGCTGCAATTAGCATGCGTGTGCAGGTATCTTTTATTTAGAACGATTTAAATTTCTCTGGGTATGTTCCCAGAAGGGGGATTGCTGGATCATATGGAGGGTCAATTTCTGGATCTTTTAGGAATGGTCACACTGTTTTCCACAGAGGCTGTAATAGTTTACACTCTCACCAAGAGTGTAGAAGTGTTTCCTTTTGCCCACTTCGTCTCCAGCATTTGGTGTTTTTTGAATTGATGATGGTCATCCTGACTGCAGTTAGTAGGTATCTCAGTGTGGTTTTAATTTGCATTTCTTTGATAACTAGTGAGACTGAGCATTTTTTAAAATGTATCTGTTGGATGCTTGTATGTCTTCTTTTGAGAAGTGTCTCTTCATATATTTGACCACTTTTAAACATTTTATCTTAAAGAAGTGGGATACAATTCAGGATTAGATATATAAGTGGTCATTGTACAGGTAACATTTGAGTCTCCCTTTGGTCCCCGCTTCACCTGGCTCGAGACCAGTTACCCTTACTGATGATGTTATGGAACGCCCTTCCCTGGCAGTGCCCCACTACTGCAAATGTCTTTCTTAAAGTATTATGATAAAAGTTCAGGGTCCACTTATGAGTGAGAACATATGGTACTCATTTATTTCTTTCATTAATAGATCACTGAGTATTATAGATTCTAAATCCATCTAAGTTGCTACAAAGTCCATATGTTTGCCCTTCGTTATGGTTGCATAATATTCCCTCATGTATATGTACCACATTTTTTATCCAGTCCAGTGTCAATGGGTGGCACGATTGGTTCCATGTTTTTGCTGTTGTGAACAGTGCTGCAACAAATGATTTGAGCTCCTCCAGGTCTATTCCCACCAGGGTGAATGCTGGGCCATATGGAAGGTCAATTTCTAGTTCTTTTAGAAAACATCACACTGTTTTCCATAGAGGCTGAACTAGTTTGCATTCCCACCAGCAGTATAGAAGTGTTCCTTTTTCTCCACATCCTTGCCAGCATCTGTTGTTGGTTGTTTTATTAGATGGCCATTCTTACTGGGGTTAGGTGGTGTCTCAATGTGGTTTTGATTTGCATTTCTCTGATGATTAGTGAGGCTGAGCACTTTTTCATGTGTCTGTTGGCTTCCTGTATATCATCTTTAGAAAAGTGTCTATTCATGTCTTTTGCCCACTTTTTAATGGGGCTATTTGCTTTTTTTCCTTTTGGCAAGTTCCTTGTAGATCCTGGTTGTTAGGCCTTTGTCAGATATACAGTTGACAAATATTTTTCTCATTTTGTGGGCTATCTGCCTGGTTTCTTGATGGTTTCTTTTGCTTTGCACAAGCTTTTCAGTTTAATGAGGTCCCATTTGTCTATCTTATCTCTTATAGCATAGGCTTTTGATCAGGAATTGGTTGCTTATTCTCATTCCCATAAGGGTGTGTCCTGCATTTTAGAGCTGATTTTTGTGCATGGTGATAGATAGGGTTCCTGTTTCAATCTTTTGCTTGTGGTCAGCCAGTTTTCCCAGTATCATTTACTGAGTAAATTATCCTCTCCCCAGTGGTTATTGGTGGAGGCTTTGGTGAAGATGAGTTGGTTGAGAAATTGAGGTTTTGCTTCCGGAATCTCTGTCCTGTTCCGTTGGTCTATATTCCTGTCCTTGTACCAATACCAGGCTGTTTTTATTATTGCAGTCTTATAGTAAACTTTAAAGTCCGGAAGTGAGATAACTTCTGCTTTGTTTCTTTTGCTATGGATTGTTTTGGCTATTCATGGTCATTTATGTTTCCATATGAATTTCTGTATTGTTTCCAAGTTTAAGAAGAATGATGTTGGTAATTTAATGGTATTTGTGTTGAATCTGTAGATTGCCTTTGGTAGGTTGGATATGTTAACAATATTGATTCTTCCAATCCATGAGCATGGAATATTTTTCCATATAATTGTGTCTTCTTTGATTTCTTTGAACAGTGTTTTGTAGTTTTCACTGTAAAGGTCTTACACTTCTCTGGAGTTTTTTTGGCTACTGTGAATGGGATTGTGTTTTTCCTTGGGTTCTCTGCCTGTTTGTTGTTGGCATGTAAGAATGTAACTGATTTTTGCACATTTATTTTGTGCTCTAAGACTGCCCAAGTCCTTTATTAGTGCAAGGAGGTTTTTGACAGATTCTCTTGGGTTTTCAAAGTATAGGATCATATTGTCAGCAAAGAACGATAATTCAACTTCCTTTTTTTCTATTTGGATACTGATTTTCTTGTCTTTTCTGATTGCTCTAGCTAGGACTTCCAATAGTATGTTGAACAGGATGGGTGAGAGTGGGTAGCCTTGTCTTGTTCCATTTTTCATGGGAAATGTTTCTAATTTCAGTCTGTTTAGCAATATATTGGCTGTGGGTTTATCATGGATGACTCTTATTATTTTGAGGTATATTTCCTCTATGCCTAGGTGTTTAAGGGATTTTATTAGGAAGAGATGCTGGATTTTATTGAAAACCTTTTCTGTGTTTAATGAGATAATCATGTGGTTCTTGTTTTTACATCAGTTGATGTATTGAATTGCATTTATGGTCTTGCAGATGTTAAGCCAAGCCTGAATCCCAGCGATGAAGCCTATTTGGTCATGGTGGATGTTTTTTGAGATGTGTTGTTGGATCTGATTTGCCAGAATCTTGTTGAGAATTTTTGCACCTATGTTCTTCTGGGTCATTGGCCTGCGGCTCTCTTTGTCACTTGGCTCTTTACCTGGTTTGGGTATCAATGTGATGTTAGCTTCATAAAATGATTTTGAGAGAGTTTCGTTTTTCTCGGTTGTATGGAATACTTTCAATAGAATTGGTATCATCAACTCTTCCTTGTATGTATTGTAGAATTCTCCTGGAAAGCCATTTGGTCCAGGGCTTTTTTTGGTAGATAGTTTTCTCATGATAGAGTCAATTTCCTGGGTTGTTTTTGTTCTATTTCATGTCTCAGTATCCTCTTGTTTCAACTTTGAGAGGTTGTGTGATGTCAGAAAGTTCTCAATTTTATTTAGGTTTTCAAGTTTGTTTCCATACAGGTGTGCATGGTAATATCTGTTAACCTTTTGTATTTCTTTGGTGTCAGTTGTGACCACATCTTTTGCATTTCTCATTGTGATTATTTTGACTTTTTCTCTCTTTATTCTTGGTCATTCTGGCTAGAGGCCCACCAATCTTGTTTATCCTTTCAAATAGCCAGTTTTTTGTTTCCTTGATTTTCTTCTATGATATTTTTATGTCCCAGATTTGAACTTTTACTTTGGTGATCTGGATTCGTCTTCTGAAGTTACTGTTTTGGGGGTCTTGCCTTTCCAGCTCCCTTAGGTGACTTGTTAGGATGTTAACTTGTGATTCTTTATTTCCTTGATATATGTTCATAGAGATATAAATCCCCCTCTTAGTACTGATTTCATGGCATCCCAGAGGTTTTGGTAAGATGTGTTTTGCTTTCATTTGTTTCCAGGAATCTTTTCATTTCTTTTTTGATTTATCTGTTGACTCAGGGTTGCCAGCATCATACTGTTCATTGTCCATATCTCTGTGGGTTTTGAGGGAATTTTGTTAGTGGTGATTTTATTTTTATCC
This sequence comes from Cephalopachus bancanus, assembly GCA_027257055.1. NCBI lineage: Eukaryota > Metazoa > Chordata > Mammalia > Primates > Tarsiidae > Cephalopachus > Cephalopachus bancanus. The sequence goes on from JAPVLO010000140.1 coordinate 3,963,871, forward strand.
CTCTGTGGTCTGAGAAGGGGCATGGCAATATTTTGATCTTATGAAATTTGCTTATGCTTGATTTATAACTGAGGATGTGATCTATCTTAGAGTGCATTCTCTGTGGTGATAAGTAGACTGTCTGTGTATTCTGTGGTTGTTGGGTGGATTGTACTGTAGGTATCTATTAACTCCATTTAGTCAAGCATCAAGGTGAGATGAGGAATCTCCTTGTTGATGTTTTACCTCGATGATCTATCTAGGGTTTTTAATGGAGTATTTAAGTCCTCTGCTAGGATAGCGTTAGAGTCAATATTATTTTTTTAGTTTACTTAGCTGCTATGTTATAATAGTTGGTACTGCTGTGTTGAGTGCATATATGTTTAGGATGGGTAGTTCTTGTTGATGGATTGAACCTTTTATCATTATGTAGTGTCCTTCCTTTTCTTTTAAGTTTTTGATAGCTTAAAAGTTGTTTTGGACCAGGCTTGGTGGCTCAGCCTGTAATCCTGTGCCTTTGGGAGGCTGAGGTGAATGGATTGCCTGAGCCCGTGGGTTCGAGACCCGCCTGGGCAGCGAGACCTCATTTCTGCAATAAATCAAAAAAATCAGCCAGGCGTGGTAGTGCATGCCTGTAATTCCGGCTACTTGGAAGGCTGAGGCGGAAGGATCACTGGAGCCCAGCAGATAGAGGCTGTAGTGGCCGGGAGCGGCCACTGCACTCCAGTCTGGGAGACAGAGTGAGACTCCAACTCAAAAAAAAAAGTTGTTTTGTCTGATATTAAGATCGTGACTTTTGCCTTCTTTTTTGTTCCATTGTCTGAAAATTTGTTTTCCATTCTCCGACTTTGAGTCCATGAGTTTCCTTTGTGGTGAGATGTGTTTCCTGGAGGCAGTATACTATTGGATCATGTTTTTGGTTTTTTTTTTTAAATCCAGTTTGCCAGTCTATGTCTTTTCAGTGGTGCAATTAGTCCATTTACGTTCAGGCTGATTATTGAGATGTGAGGGTTTATCCCTGTCATGAGGCTCATATAAAGCTTTGTTGTTGTTGTTGTTTGGTTTATTTGTTTGTTGGTTTTCTTTTATTTGGGGGGTTGATATATGTTTGTGTTTTTAGTTTTGCAGTCACCATGCATGTTGTGTTGATTCTCTGTTTTCCCTCATTATTGGAAAATGTGTTGTCTCTTTTTTTTTTCTTTCTTCAGTGCTTAATATCTTTTTTTTTCTTGAAACCACCCCCCACCCACATTCATTTCTTCAAAACTGTGAAACTAATTCAGAAAAGGTGCTGCTACTTTTCTCCCTACGTGTGCCCTAAAACTTAAGGACCAGGTCCACTTTCCTTATTGATTTAATAAGAACTCAGGGCAAGTTTGTATTGTTTCTTTCTCAGAGTGCTTGGCACTTTTTGTTATTGTATTTTCCACTCTTGCCTTTGGGGAGGGAAAAGACTGGGCCACTCCATTTTTGTTGCGCTTCTCCCCCATGACCCATGAGCTACCATTTTCTCCCCAATTTCTGGCATATTGCTCCACACAAAATAGGGCAACTCCCCTCAGACCCAGAGAAGCCAAGTTTCAACAGCTGGAGGCAGTTGGGACATTGTGCCCCTGGAAGGCAGGGGCAGGAAGTGGCCACTGTGACCGGTCCCATTTCCATTCCTCTGGACCAGAACAATGACTTTTTGCCTGGAAAACTAAGTTGTGAGGAAGGCTGGGAGCACCCAGGGGCCAAGCAGGGCTCAGCGGGCACCCCCTCCCCAGTCCTGAAGCTGCTGGGTGTCTCCTCCCTGCATGCAAGAGGCCTGCCCATACCCCCAACCTCAGCCCGGGTCCTCAAGTGGGACTCCCTCACCAGGGCATGAGGCTCAATCCACTTCAAACAATCAATACCTTCTTAAGAATCTCGTTTAGAGCTGGTCCTGAGGCAGCATAAACTTTTAGGGCTTGAATGTCTGGGAAGCATTTTAATTCTTCGTCACTGATGAAGCAAAACTTATTTTATTGCAACTGGGTAGAAATTCTTGGTTGGAATTGCTTATCTTTGTGAATTTTGAAGATTGGACTCCAGTCTCCTCCAGCCTTTAGTCGTTCTATAGATATATCTGCTGCTATTCGAAATGATCTTTCCCAGTAGGTAGTCTGACCTTTCTCTCTTGCTGCCTTTAGGATTTTTTCTTTTATATCTACTTTGTGTAAGTGAATTACTATGTGTCTAGGAGTTGGTCTTCTCATCTGATGTCTTGCAGGGGTTCTCTGAATCTCTTGTGTTTGGATGGTCATGTTTCTGGCAAGATGGGGGAAGTTTTCTTGAATGACCTCATGGAATGCTTGTTCCAGGATTCTCTCATTCTCCTTTTCTGCTTTAGGGATAGTGATCAGGCATAAATTTGACCTCTTAATATAATTACACATCTCTTGAAAGCTTTGTTCTGTCTTTTTAAGCTTTGTTTGTTTGTTTTTAACAGTTTGGATTAATTCCAAATTTTGGTCTTCAACCTCTGAGATTCTTTCTTCTGTCTGGTTAATTCTGTTTTCCATGATTTTCACTTTATTATTTCATTGACTGTATTCTTTATGGCTTGCATCTCTGTGATTAATTCTTTCATGTTTTTGTCTTGCCTTTCTTGGTTTTTATTCATTTTTTCCAACCATTCCTTGATCTCTGCATTTGTGGTCTTAGACCAGTTGATCTGGATGCTCTTCATTATTTGAGTCCCAAGTCTGTCTTATCCAGATCCATTTTTCCAGGGATATCTGGGTTACCCTGTGTTTTTTTCACTAATTTCTCTTCAGTTGTAATGGATTTTTTTTCCTATTTACTTCTGTTGTTCATGAGAGGGAGAATAGTTTTCACTTATGTTTGCTCAACACTCTATTCCTCCTTTGTTAAAGTCTCCAGATTTGTTCAATTTTGAAGCTGGGTTGGGGATGGGGAACTGTGCTGTCCTTTTGTAGCTTTGAGATTTGAATAAGGTGTGTGAAGTGATTGCTAAGATTCAGATGTTGCCTGCAGATCACAAGGTTAGCTGTCTGGAGTGTGGGCTCCCTGGGATCCACTTCTCACCACCTCACAGTATGTCCATGCAATGAGAAGGTATGTGTGTCTCCTGAGTACAAAATAACATAGGGTAAAGGAACTGAGAATGAGAGAAGGGAGAAGAATGGACAAAGAAGGAGACAAAGTAGAGAAGGAAAAACAAACAAGTCAACAAACAGACAAATCAGTAAAAAAGAGAAAAAAAAGAAAAACCCTAAAAATTGAAATATGAGGAAATCTTCACACTCATATATATCCTTATCTGAAAAAGGAAGGATAAAGAATAAAATAAAATGAAATATTCACACATCCAACAACATGTATAGAGAGAGCAGAAAAAGCAAAAAAAAAAAAAAAAAAAAACTCCCCAATTTTTGTAATCCTTGAGTACCCTCTTGTGGCAGATTTTTAAACTTCCTTGTCCAAGTGGCACAGAGGAGGGGCTGAGACATCCAGGTCTGTCTCCTTGTTCACTGTGTGGTCAGGGAGAGGCTACCAACCACCCCCAAGAGATCTGCCTGTGTTCAGCTCTCTCCACATGCACTGATCAGGACATTCCCTGACTGAATCACACACCTTGTGAATCACTGGGGGAAGGGATCTGGGTCAATTTAAAACTCACCCCCACTCATCCATTGCAGGCTGAGTTCTTCATCTCTGGTTGCAGTCATTGACCCACAAATGTTCCAGTTAGGGGGATGGGGCAATTTGGTTTCCCTGACAGGCCTGTCCCTCTGGGGATACTGCATTTGAGGTGTTCTCTGGATTGGCAGTGATCAACCTGAATTCACCTCTCATTCTTAGGGAGTAGCTCTGCTGTTCACATGGGCAGGCCAGAACCTGCCTCTGCCCAGGTACCAGGCCAATGCAGCGAGGGTGTCTCTGCATCTTGCCCCCCCACTAGGACTTGGTGCCTAGTTCCTCCATGTGTTTTCTTGGCAGTCCCTGCTGCCAATGTCCATTCTGGTGGTGGCAGGCAGTGCTGGCAGGGGTTGTTTTTCACTGTTTTCTTCAGGGTAGGGTTGCAGAGATGGTTCCTGCCTTTAGACTGTTGATAGTGCTGGAATCTGAGTAGCTGCTCAGAGCAGCTGCCTCAGCAGGAGTGCTCAGAGCATTTGTTCCTGTGTCCCTACGCAGTAAGACACTTGCACACCCACTTGCCGGGAACAGGAACATTGAAAAAAACTTCTAGCACCCACCACCCAACACAAGTCACACAAAAGAAATTTGAAGTGAACTAAAAGTAACCTTAGAGACAACAATGCCGAATCAAAACCAAGTTTAACTTCTGACTATACTGACTCAACCACTCACAGTAATGGCCTAGCAGAAGAGCCATGGCCATCTGTAGGCATGAATTCTATTTTCTTGTCTTATACAGTGCCTTCTTTGCAAAAGTAGGATTTGACTCTTGCTCTGAGTGTGATGGGAAGCCATTGGAGGGTTTTTAATGTCATTATTGGCATATTTTAAAAGGATAATTATGGATTCTGAATTAGAAACAAAGAAAGAAAAGATAATTGCAAAAAAAAAAAAAAAAAAACAAAGCAGGAGATATCATACTTCCAGACTTCAAACTTTACTATAAGGCTACAGTAATCAAAACAGCCTGGTATTGGTACAAAAACAGGCATATAGATCAGTGGAACAGGATAGAGATTCCAGAAGCAAAGTTTCAATTTCTCAACCAACTCATCTTTGACAAAGGGAGAGGAGAACCTAGTCAGTAAATGATGCTGGGAAAACTGGCTGATCACACCCGGAAGATTGAAACAGGACCCCTACCTATCACCATACACAAAAATTAACTCTAAATGGATCAAAGACCTAAACATAAAACCTCAAACCATAACAATCTTAGAAAACTCAGAAATCTTGAAAACTATAAGAATCTTAGACACCCTTATGGAAATTGGAACTGGCAACCAATTCCTGATCAGAACCCTAAGTGCCGATACCATAAGAAATAATATAGATAAGTGGTACCTCATCAAACTGACGAGCTTATAAAGCAAAAGAAACCATCAAGAGAGCAGGGAGACAGCACAGAATGGGAAAAAATATTTGCCAACTGTATATCTGACAAAGGCCTAACATCTAGGATCTACAAGGAACTCAAGCGTGCTGAATGGAAAAAAAAAAAATCCAAACAGCCCCATTAAAAAGTCGGCAAAAGTCACGAATAGACAGTTCTCAAAAGAAGATATATGGGCAGCCAACAGACACATGAAAGAGTGCTCAGCCTCACTAGTCATCAGAGAAATGCAAATCAAAACCACACTGAGATACCACCTAACCCCTGTAAGAATGGCCATCATTAATAAAACAAACAAAAACAGTTGTTGGTGAGGATGTGGAGAAAAAGGAACACTTCTACACTGCTGGTGGGAATACAACTAGTGCAACCTCTTTGGAAGACAGTGTAGTGATTTCTGACCTTTCATATCACCCAGCAATTCCCCTACTGGGAATATTCCCAGAGGAACTCAAATAATTCTACAAAAAAAGATACCTGCACACATATGTTTGTTGCAGCTCTATTCACAATAACAAAAACATGGAACCAACAATGCTGCCCATCAAAGCTGAACTGAATAAAAAAATGTGGTCCACATACACAGTGGAAAATTATGCAGCCATAAAGAAGGACAAGCACATGGACTTATGCAGCAACTTGGATGGATTTAGAGTCGCTTATACTCAGTGATTTATCACAGAAACAAAGAGCAGACTACCATATGTTCTCACTCATAAGTGGACCTTGAACAATTATCATAATACTGTAGGAATGGGATTGGCAGTAGTGGGAAACTGCCAGGGGACAGGATGTAAGGGGTTGGCAGTTGAAGGAAACTGCTAGGGGAGGGAGGGGCATATCTCATTAACAAGGATACCTGCATAATCAATGTTTGTAAACCTAACCCTGAATTGTACCCCACATCTTTAAAAAAATTTTTTTTAAAAATAAGCTTTTGAAGTAGTTAGGAAAGGAATGCTTTCTGTAGAGGCAGTGGAGGTCATGAGATAGATGGTTGTCTGAGTCTATTTTTTTTTTGTATTCTTTTTTTTTTCATTAATCAATATTTTTTATTATGGTTTTGTGGGGTACAGTTAAGGGTTAGGTGTACAATTACGTTTCATTCAGGCACCCTGTTGATAAGAGGTGTTTTCCCATCCCCCGACAGATATTTGCTACTGTTAATCTCATTCCCCACCCCCCCATAGCTTCTCAGTACCATCAGTCATTTTCTTATAGTATTGCATTGGATATTCAAGGTCCATTATATGAGTGAGAACATGTGATATTCGGATCTTTGTTTCTGTGAGAGGTCACTCAGTATTATAGACTCTAGTTCCATCAAGGTTGCAGCGAAATTCATGATTTTGTTCTTTTTTATGGCTGCGTAGTATTCCATCGTGTATATGTACCACATTTTTTTAATCCAGTCCTCTTTTGATGGGCAGCATGGTTGTTTCCAGGTTCTTGCTATTGTGAACAACGCTGCGATAAACATACGTGTGCAGGTATCTTTTTTATAGAGTGATTTGTGTTCTTCAGGGTATATTCCCAGTAGGGGGATTGCAGGGTCATATGGAAGGTCAATTTTTAGAGCTTTTAGGAATCACCACACTGCTTTCCACAGAGGTTGCACTAGTTTACACTCCCACCAACAGTGTAGAAGTGTTCCCTTTTCACCACACCCTCTCCAGCAGCTGTTATTTTTTGAGTTGTTGATAATTGCCATTCTGACTGGAGTTAGGTGGTATCTCAGTGTGGTTTTGATTTGCATCTCCCTGATGATTAGTGAGGTTGAGCATTTCTTCATGTGTTTGTTGGCTGCTCAAATGTCTTCTTTTGTGAAGTGTCTGTTCATATCTTTTGCCCATTTTAAAATGGGGTTGTTTGTTTTCTTCTTTTCAGTACGTTTCAGTTCCTTGTAGATCCAGGATGTTAAGCCTTTGTCAGACCTAGAGTTGGCAAATACTTTTTCCCAGTCTGTAGGCTGTCTCCCTGCTCTCTTGATGGTTTATTTGGCTTTGCAAAAGCTTGTCAGTTTAATAAGGTCCCATTTTTCTATCTTCTCTCTTAAGTCCTGTGGGTTTCAGGTTTTGTACAGGAATTGGATGTCAGTTCCAATTTCCATGAGAGTATTTCCTTCCTTTTCTAAGGTTCTTATGGTTTGAGGTTTTACATTTAGGTCTCTGATCCATTTGGAGTTAACCTTTGTGCATGGGGATAGATAGGGGTCCTGTTTCAATCTTCTGCATGTGGTCAGCCAGTTTTCCCAGCACCATTTACTGAATAGGTTCGCCTCTCTCCATTGGTAGGTGGTGGGGGCTTTGTCGAAGATGAGTTGGTTGAGAAATTGAGGTTTTGCTTCTGGAATCTCAATTCTGTTCCATTGATCTATATGCCTGTTCCTGTACCAATACCAAGCTGTTTTGATGATTGTAACTTTATAGTAAAGTTTGAAGTCTGGTATTGTGATACCACCTGCTTTGTTTTTTTTGCTGAGGATTGTTCTGGCTATTCTTGGACGTTTGTGTTTCCATATGAATCCCTGTGTTGTTTTTTCTAGGTCTGAGAAGAATGTTGTTGGTAATTTAATGGGTATTGCATTGAATTTGTAGATTGCCTTAGGTAAGATGGACATCTTCACAATGTTGATTCTTCCAGTCCATGAGCATGGGATATTTTTCTACTTGTTCGTGTCAGCTTTGATTTCTTTGAGCAGTGTTTTGTAATTTTCATTGTAAAGGTCTTTCACTTCTCTGGTTAGGAAGATGCCAAGGTATTTCATTTTTTTTGTGGCTATTGTGAATGGAACTGTGTTTTTTATTTGGGTTTCTGTTTGTTTATTATTGGTGTAGAGAAATGCAGTTGTCTTTTGTACATTTATTTTATATCCTGAGACTTTGCCAAATGCCTTTATCAGTGTAAGGAGGTTTTTGACAGATTCTCTTGGGTTTTCAAGGTACACCATCATATCATCTGCATAGAGAGATAACTTGACTTCCTCTTTTCCTATTTGAATACCTCTGATTGCCTCCTCTTCTCCGATTGCTTTAGCCAGGACTTCCAATACTATGTTGAACAGGAGGGGAGAGAATGGGCATCCTTGTCTAGTTCCAGTTTTCAGGGGAATTGGTTCCAATTTTTGTCCACTTAGGAGTATGCTGGCTGGGGGGTTTCTTGTAGATGGCTTTTACTATTTTGAGGTATGTTCCCCATATGCCTAGATGTTCAAGGGTTTTTATCAAGAAGGGGTGCTGGATTTTATCAAAAGCTTTTTCTGCATCTAGTGATACGATCATGTGGTTTTTGTTTTGACATCTGTTGATGTATTTAATTACATTTATGGTTTTATGAATGTTGAACCAGACTTGCATGCCAGGAATGAAGCCTACTTGGTCATGGTGGATGATTTTTGAGATGTATTGCTGAATCCAGTTTTCTAGGATCTTGTTGAGAATTTTAGCATCTATGTTCATCAAAGATATTGGCCTGTAGTTCTCTTTCTTTGTTGGATCTTTACCTGGCTTGAGTATCAATGTGATGTTGGCTTCGTAAAATGATTTGGGGAGAGTTCCATCTTTTTCAATCGCCTGGAATACCTTCAGTAGGATTGGTATCAGCTTCTCCTTGAATGTCTTGTAGAATTCTGCTGGAAAGCCATCTGGACCAGGACTTTTTTTTGTAGGAAGTTTTCTTATTACGTAGTCGATTTCCTTGATTGTTATTGGTCTATTTAGGGTCTCAATTTCTTCTTGGTCCAACCTAGGTAGGTTGTGTGATGTCAGAAAGTCCTCCATTTCCTTCTGGTTTTCAAGTTTGTTTCCATACAAGTGTATGTAGTAGTCTCTAATGATCTTTTGTATTTTTCAGGGTCAGCTGTGACTTCATCTTTTGTGTTTCTGATTGTGCTTATTTGGTTTTTTTCTCATTTTTCTTGGTCAGTCTAGCTAGGGGACCATCGATCTTGTTTATTCTTTCGAAGAACCAACTTTTTGTTTCATTGATTTTTTTCTATTATCTTTTTGTCTTCTATGTCCTGGATTTGGGCTTTTATTTTGGTGATCTGGATTCTTCTGCTGAAATTAAGGTTTTTGTGGTCTTGCTTTTCCAGCTTCTTTAGGTGTCTTGTTAGGTTGTGAATTTCTGTTCCTTCCATTTTCTTCATGTGTGATTGTAGGGATATAAATTCCTCTCTTTTACAACTTTCAGGGCATCCCAGAGATTCTGGTAAGATGTTTCTTCATTTTCATTTGTTTCCAGGTATCTTTTGATCCCTGTTTAGATTTTGTCGTTGACCCAGGAGTTGTTTAGCATCATGCTGTTTAGTGTCCATGTCTTTGTGGGTTTTGGGGGGACTTTGTTGGTGTCAATGTTTATTTTTATTCCACTGTGGTCCGAGAAGGTGTTTGGTAGAATTTCAGTCCTTTTAAATTTGCTTATGCTTGATTTATGGCTGAGTATGTGGTCGATCTTAGAATATGTTCCATGTGGTGATGAGTAGAATGTGTATTCTGTGGTCTTTGGATGGAGTCTTCTGTAGGTATCAATTAAGTCCATTTGGTCCAAAGTCACATTGAGGTTCTGGATCTCCTTGCTGACTTCTTGTCCTGATGATCTGTCTAGGGTTGTGAGTGGGGTATTAAAGTCCCCAGTTATGATAGTGGTAGAGTCAATATCTTTCTTTAGTTTTCCAAGAAGTTGCTTTACGAAAGTTGGTGCACCTATGTTGGGTGCATATATGTTTAGGATAGATATTTCTTGTTGATGGATTGAGCCTTTTATCATTATGTAGTGGCCTTCTGTATCTTTTTTGATTTTTAAAAGCTTGAAGGGTATTTTGTCTGAAATTAAGATTGCTACTCCTCCTTTCTTTTGTATTCCGTTCACCTGAAAATTTGTTTCCCATCCTCTTACTTTGAGTCTGTGGGTGTCCTTTCTAGTGAGGTGAGTCTCTTGAAGGCAATAGATTGTTGCCTGATGATACTTTATCCATTTTGCCATTCTATGTCTTTTCAGTGGTGCATTTAGTCCATTCACATTTAGGCTAATAATTGAAATGCAAGAGTTGATCCCTGTCATAAGGTTGTTACAGAGTTGATCCTGTTTATTTGTTGCCTTTCTTTGGGTTTTGGAGTTGGTTCATGTGTGTTTTTAATCTTTTGCCTGTACTCTTGTGAAGAATGCTGTTGTTCTTTTTTCTTTTTCTTCTGTGTTCAGTAGTTTCTTAAGTGTTTCTTGTAGAGGTGGTCTGGTGGTAGCGTAGGTTCTTAGGGTTTGGATGTCTGGAAAAGATTTCAATTTTCCCTCACTAATGAACCTTAGTTTGGCTGGGTAGGTTATTCTTGGTTGAAATTGTTTCTCTTTTAGAACTTTGAAGATAGGGCTCCAGGCTCTTCTGGTCTGAAGGGTTTCTGTGGATAAATCTGCTGCTATTCGAATTGGTTTTCCCTGGTAGGTAGTCTGGCCTTTTTCTTTTGCTGCCTTTAGGATTTTTCCTTTCATAGCTACTTTGTTTAGGCGAATTATTATGTGTCTGGGAGCTGGTCTTCTCATTTGTTGTCTTGCAGGGGTTCTCTGAATCTCTTGGTTTGAATTTTTTCATCCTTAATGAGATAAGGGAAGTTTTCTTGAATGATTTCGTGAAATGTTTGTTCCAGTGTGGCTTCTGTTTCTCTTTCTGCCTCAGGAAGCCCAATTATTCTTAGGTTTGGTCTCTTGAAGTGATCATTCATCTCTTGCAGGTTTTGTTCTGTCTTTTTGAGCTTTTTTCTATGCTTTTGACAGTTTGGTTAGTTCTGTGTTTTGGTCTTTGAGCTCTGAGATTCTTTCTTCGGCTTGGCTGATTCTGCTTTCCATGCTTATTAGTCTGTTGTTCATTTCCATCACAGTATTCTTTACTGCTGTCATTTCTGACATCAGCTCCTTCCTATTTTCCTCTTGTCTCTCCTCAATTTTTTAAAATTTTCTCCATTAATGTCTTGATGTCTGGGTTTGTTGCATGTAACCAGTCATTCTGGGAACTCTTCATTGTCTGTGTTCCAGAATCTGTTTTCTCAGTGTCTGATTTGCCAGGGGTCTGTGTAGGACCTATATTCTTCTTGTGGTTATTCTTCTTTTGGTTTTTGGTGCGGTTTTCCCCTCTCTCTACTTTTTCCTTCCCTCCACATCACCGTCTTCTTTAATTCTGTTATTCAGGGGTAAAGGGATTGGTTTTACTTCTGTTTGTTCAATCTCCTATTCTTTATGTATGTCCTCTTACTTTGTTCAATTCTGAAGTTGCACTGTAGGTTGGAGGTGGTCCTTTTTGCAGTTTTGAGATGTATTTAAGGGGAGAGCTGTGATTCAAAATCTGTCGGCAGGTCCTGGTATTCGCTGACAGGCGTGTGGATAATGTGGAACCCACTTCCCACTGTCCTGGAATCTGTCTGTGCAGTCGGGCTGTAGATTTACTCCCTGAAATAAAATGTGGTTAGCAGAGGGGAGAGAATGGAGCAGATAGTGGGTTGAAGAGGGGAGTGGAGAGATAGAGGAGTACGGGGGGAAACAAACGAGTGTGCCAACAAATAGAGAGAGAGGCCTATATTGAAACAGATAAAAACAATAGACCACAGATACAGTCGAACCAACTCTCATACAAACAAAAATAAAACTTATAGTGATGCTAATACACAAGCTAACCAACCACCTTATTAGTGTGCTGTTCCTCTTTACAAACATATGGTTTACAGAGAGAAGAAAAGAGAAGAAAAGGAAAAGGAAAAAAGAAAAAATGGAACAATACAGTAGGAATAGAATTAAGTCATTAAACTAATAGAATCAATGAAGCACACTCTGAGACCTTTCGTTTAAGTCCAATGTCCTTTCAGGTCTGATTTCTAGTTTTCTTTTCAAGCTGGTAAATTAGTTTGCAGTTAGAGTCAATTGCCCCTGATCTGCTGTGAAGGACAGTTCAGATCAACCTTCCTTCACTGCTCTGGTCTATGTCTTTATCAGGCTTGTTTCTCCCGTTTCGGTGTTGTTACCTTGAATCGCCAGCAGGTGGCGCTTTCTCATCTGCTCGCCCCAGAGGGGGTGGGGCCGGACAGGAACAAGATGGCTGCCTACCCCAAGCAGGCAATTGGAGCCCCACGCCAGGCGGGCAGGACAGTCTCGGACGCAGGATAGGTGGCAGCGATCCCAGCAGATCTTCCCTGAAGCGGTTCGTTGTGGATCTCCTTGGGCTGCGCGGTGTGATATGCTACCCCTCCCAAAGGCCGCGGCGGCAGTGGCGCTGGTGATGGCAGCGGCAGCAGCGGTGGGGGGAGGGTGGCGGCGGCGGCCGCGGCGGCGGGACTGTTTGGAATGCAGTCAAAACTGTCCAGTCATTCCGATGGCAGCAGCCAAGCTCTGTCTGTAGAGCAGGCTGCAATGCTGGGGTCTTCAGCCCCCCGGGGCGAGAGTCAGAGACCCACTGCAGATCTCCCTTGCAGAGGGCTTCAGATGCCAGGTTGCCCTGTCGCCATCTTGCCACGTCCTCTTTCTTTCTTGTTGGTATTCATCCCTATCCGTTCATCTTCAAGATTCCTGAGGACAGCGGCAAACTCCTGCAAAGACCTTGCTATACACATCTCATCATCTATTTCTCCATCTCCTATGCACTGAAATTTAAATTCATTTAAGGAATCTGCAAACTTCTACTTCACTGAAAACAAATTCTTGAGTGCGCCAATGAGCGACTTCCCGTCCTTGATGAATTTCTTGGTCTTCTCCAGCTCCGCTTCATGCGACTTGAGCGTCTCTCGGAAGTGCAGGCTGGGCTCGCAAAACGGGGCAGCAGGCGAGCAGGAAACGTGGCGGCGGTCCCACAGCGGCTCCAGGAAGCGAGCAAGCAGGCAACCGAGTGCGCCAGCTCCTCCCCACCTCTTTCACCTGCTCGCTCTCCAGCCACCTCGAGTCGTCTGAGCCTATTTTAATAAGCTAATAGAAAATGGATTCGAGAGTGGGAGGAGAAATGGGAGGGATGACTTTAAGACTGTCCTGAACGACTAGAAGAGTCAGTTGACATCTAATAAACTGTGAAGTATTAGAGAAGGAGAAGATTGGGAAAGTAAGTGTAGAACTTTGAGTTTTGTCATATTGAATATGAGATGCCTGTTAGACATTTGGAATATGTCAACAATTAGATAGTGTTTTAAAGTAATGAGACTACATTTTTTTATGTAGGAAGTGAGTATCAATAGGGAAGAAAAAAATTCTCAAGTACTGAATCCTGGGGCTCTCAAGGGGAGAACGAATAGCCAGTGAGGTAGGAAGACAACCAAGAGAACAGTGTCCTCCTAGTCAAGTGAATAAATGCTTCAAGGAGGGAATGGTATTCTTTGTTAAAATCTATCAATAAAAAAGATGAAGACAGACATTATGTTTTATGGCTTTAGGCCCTTGTGACATTTAGGGCAAATATTCTGCCTAGTTTTTTGGTTTTTTAAAAGCATATTCTTGGTCAAGTGCAGTGGTTCATGCCTGTAATCCCAACACTTTGGGAGACAGAGGTGAGAAGATCACTTGAGCCCAGAAGTTTGAGACCACCCTGGGCAGCATAGCGAGACATTGTCTCTAGAAAAGAAAAAAGTAAAAAATTAGCTGGGTGTGGTGGTGCATGCCTATAGTCCCAGCTACTCAAGAGGCTGACCCAGGAAGATCACTTGAGCCCAAGAGTTGGAGGCTGTAGTGAGTTGTAATCATGCACTTCAGCCTGGGCAACAGAATGAGACCCTGGCTCTAAAAAAGTAAAATAAAATAAAAATAATATATATATCCTTAGTAGTTTTTTGAACACAGGGAAATTATCAATTTCATGCATTAAATTCTATTACTTAATTTAGTACAAGCACTTTAATATAGATATCAGAAAAAGAAATTATGTTTACTCTAGTTTTTCACAGTTTTATTATTATCTTTCAATCTTTCTAAATATAGTTTAAATTCCTATATCAAAGGGATATATGACAATTTAGTTAATAATTCCCCAAATGTTGAATATATATGATACATATTATAGAGTTCAAATTTTTTGGCAATGTGAAAAACATCACAATGTATATCTTTTCATTTAAACTTTATTCAAGTTTTTGAAGATATCTTTTGGGTACATGCTTACATGTAAAAATTATTTGATCATGAAGTTATACTAAAAGTATAAAATTTAAATATTACGCAACAGTTCATCTCTTAGTCTATCAAATATGGAGGTTAAGAAATTTATGTTTTTTGTGTACCTCTGTAATCACCTGTATGTTCTAGGGAGTGTTCTAGGTACTGGTGTTAGATTAATAAACACATTTTTAAAAAACCCTCCCCTGATGGAACTTAAGTTTTAGCTGGGAGAGACAGACAAGAAACAAAAGTCATAATAAATAATTAAATTATGTAACATAATGTCCAGCTCATACTATTATATACTATGATAATTACAAAGTATAATACGCAATCCTAGTAAATAAGTGAATTTTACATAGTATGCTAGAAGGGGATATTATGCTGTGGAAGGGAATAGGGCAAGATGAGGGATTGAGGGATGGTGGGAAGGCAGTTGTTGTAGTCTAAATGACACCATCAGGGTAGCATCATCAGATGACATTGTTGAAAAACTAGAAGCAGGTATGGTAGGTGGAGGAGTTAACCCTGTGGAGGAAGAGGGCGTCAGGCAGAGAGCAGCTGGTGCAAAAGTCCTCAGGGGAAATGACATCTAAGATGTCTGACAATATGAAAGAGGCCAGTGTTGCCAGAGCAGAGGGAATAAAAGGGAGAACAGCAGATATGGCTGGGAAGCTAATGTAAGGCCAGGTTATCTAGGGTTATATAGACTATTGTAGAGATTTTGCTTTTGTCCTGAGGGACGTTGGAACCACTGCAAGTTTTGTAACAGAGGGAAGACACGATAGGGCTTTTATTTTAACAAGATCGGTGCAGCTGCTGTGTAAAGACTGGTAATAAGGTAAAAAAGTGGAAGCAGGGAAGTGAGCCAGGATGCTTTTGTACTAATCTTGGTGAAAGAAGATATGAATTTAGACTGGTTTGGGTGGAAAGAGTTGCAGTAGATGAGGTAGAAGCAGATTCTGGATATATTCCAGAGAAAGAGAAGACTGGCTTGTTGAGGGATCAGATACAGGATAGAAGAGAGAGTGAGGAGACAAGGGTAACTCCAAGTTTTGAGGTTTGAGCAACTAGAAGTCAGGGGTTGTCATTGACTGAGAGCAGAAGGCTGTCGGTGGAAAAAAACTAACTGAACATCAGGAGTTCCGTTTTGGACACGTTAAGTTTAAGATGGTTATTAGACATCCAGCGGAGCTGTTGAGTAGGTAATTGGGCAGTGGACCATGTAAGTCTGGACAGAAGAGCAGCTATATACTTTGGAGTCAACAGCACTAGAGGGTGAATGAAGCCTCAAGAAAGTAAGTGTAAATAGAGAAAGAAAGAGATCCAGAATGGAGCCCCGGGCTACTCTAATGTTAGGAGGTCAGGGGGAAGAGACAGGAACCAGTGAAGGAGACTGAGAAGAAGCAGCCAGAGCAGTGGGAGGAAATCTAAGTGATAGCTGGTTGTCCTGGTAACTAAGTGAAGAAAATGTTCCTAAGAGAGAGGGAAAGATTTAGCAGCAGTAAATCATTATTTTCCTCAAACTTTAGCTCTAAGGGATAATTCTCTTTTACAGTCAGTATGTATAAATCTCTTTGAAACAAAGGTTTTTATTATTCACATGGAAATTTTTAAAGGTACAGTTAAGGAAAGTTAAAGATATTATTCTCCAAGGAGAAAGTGGAATTATATAATCTTGTTTGTCCAAGTATCTTTTTATTTATACTTCTGCTAATTTATTATTACCCAAGTCGTTTCTTTAAAATAATCCTTCAGAAGTTGGGCTTTTAAAATATTTTGGATAGTTAATAATATATATTAAAGAAACTCTCCCTTAAAGTGATTGTAAGGAGAAATCACTTAGATCTTTTGTGTTTCTGCATGTCTTTGAGCAGAGAAACTTACTGCCTTTGTTCCAGAATATTTTCTTCAAGGATATCTGTAGGGCTGTCCCTTGGTATCCCTTGATATCCATAGGGGATTAGATTCAGGACCCCCCCATGGATACCAAAATTCATGGATGCTTAAGTCTCCTTTATAAGATGGCAGAGTATTTGCATATAACCTATGCACATCTTCCCAGATACTTCAAATTGTTTCTAGTTTGCTTACAATACTTAATACAAGATAAATGTAAATAGTTATTATACTGTATTGTTTTAAAAGTATATTTTTTTATTGTTGTGTTGTCATTATTAATTTATTTGAGTATTTTAAATCCATCATTTGTTGAAACTGAGTATGCATAGGGAAGACTCCATGGTAAATGGTCTTGGAAGATAGACATATAGTCTCCTTCCAGAAGAGCAGGTAGGCTTGTTTACTGTCTTATATAATGAAGATAATTCTTCTCTCTGGGACAAATAGAAGTTCTAGGTTTGAGTTCCTCAGCTGTGATGTGGACCTCTGTCTGTACAGCATCTGCCTGGGGATATATCCACCTCGTGTAACCCTCATGAAACTTAGGAGGCAAGAAGAAGAAATGTAAATTTAAAGTCCCTCTTATCTGTTGTGCTGTGAGTAATAAAATGCTCTGTCTCTAACTCAGGAGTCTTGTGTTTTCTGCCATCCTCTCTAAAACTGTAGCAGGCTAACTTCTTAGCTTTCAAGAAGAATAAAATCTCAGCTCCTTCACAATTTTCACAGAAGCATGAGTTTCAGATCTGGCACTGGTTTACATTTTTATCCATTAGTGAATTTACAAGTAGCATAGTTTAAGGAGAAAATCCTTCAGTTAGATCAAATTATATATATATCTATTTATAGATATATATATCAAACATATATACAGCCATGTATCACTTAATGACACGGATAGGTTCTAAGAAATGTGTCATTAGGTGATTTTTGTCATCGTGCCAACATCAGAGTGTGCTTACATAAAATTAGATGGCACAGGTTACTATACACCTAGGCTGTATGTTATAGCTTATTGCTCCTAGGCTACAAACCTGTACGGCATATTAGTGTACTTAATACTGTAGGAAATTGTAACATCATGGTAAGTAGAGTCATCCCTCAGTATTTATTGGGGATTGGTTTTAATACCTTCTGCCGATGCTATAATCCATAACTACTCAAATCCCCTGTATAAAATGGTGCGGTATTTGCATATAACCATGCACATCTTCGCTTATACTTTAAATCACCTCTATATTATTTATACTGAATACAATGTAAGTACTATGTAAATAGTTGTCATATTATTTAGGGAGTAGTGACAATTTTAAGAGTCTGGAAATGTTCAATACAATCACAACCACTCTGTTACAAATATTTTTGACTCACAGTTGGTTGAATCCATAAATGTAGAACCCATGGAAATAGAGGGCTAACTGTATATGTGTATGTAAACATATACAAACATAGAAAGGATACAGTAAAAATGTGGTACCAAAGATATAACAGCAGGGGCACCATTTAGAGGCTTCTGTATAGTGCACTTACTGTCAATAGAATTTGTAGGACTGAAGGTTGCTCTGAGTGAGTCAGTGACTGAGTAGCGAGTGAAAGTAAAGTCCTAGGACATTACTGTATACCTCTGTAGACTTTATACACACTATATACTTAGACAACACTACATATAGAAAAATATTTATTTCTGCAATAATAAAATAAGGTTAACTTACTGTCACTATTTACTTTATGAACTTTTAATGTTTTAAAACTTTTTTTCCCCTTCTGTCATAACACTTAGCTTAAGATGCACACACACTGTGTAGCTGTACAGCTTTACATATGGCCTATAATTTTTCTATTTTAAAAATCTCATATATTTTCTTCACTTTTTTTTTTTTTTTTGAGTTGGAGTCTCACTCTGTCGCCCAGACTGGAGTGCAGTGGCCGCTCCCAGCCAACCGCAGCCTTGACCTGCCGGGCTCCGGCGATCCTTCCGCCTACCATTTTGTTTCTTACAGTTCCTTCTTTTTTTATTTTTAAGTATTTTTTATTTTATTTTATTTTATATTTATTATTTTTTTTTTTGAATCGGAGTCTCACTCTGTCGCCCAGACTGGAGTGCAGTGGCCGCTCCCGGCCACCGCAGCCTCGACCTGCTGGGCTCCGGCGATCCTTCTGCCTCCGCCTTCCGAGTAGCCGGAATTACAGGCACGTGCTACCACACCCGGCTGATTTTTTTATCTATTGTAGAGATGAGGTCTCGCTGCCCAGGCGGGTCTCGAACCCGCGGGCTCAGGCAATCCGCTCACCTCAGCCTCCCAAAGGCGCGGGATGACAGGCTGAGCCACCGAGCCCGGCTTATTTTCTTCGCTTTTAAAATTTTTTGTTAAAAACTTAGACACAGACATGCACATTAGTCTAAGCTTGCGCGGGCTCAGGAGCATCCATGTCACTGTCTTTCAATTCTGTGTTCTTGTCTTACTAGAAGGTCTTCAGGGGCAGCAACACGCATGGCGCTGTCATCATTTATGGTAACAATGCCGTCTTCCGGAATACCTCCTGAAGCACCTTCTTGAGGCTGTCTTATAGTTAATTTTTAAATACTTGTAAATAAAAGTTGTATACTCTAAAATAACTTTACATAGTATAGTAAACTCATGAACCAGTAATGCAGTCGTTTATTATCATCATCAAGTACTATGTGGTATGCATAATTTATGTGCTGTACTTTCTCATGACTGGTAGTGTAGTCAGTTTGTTTATATCAGTATCACCACAAACACATGAGTAATATGTTGTGCTAGGCTTTATGACCGTAATGCCACTAGGTGATAGAAATTTTCAGCTCCATTATAATTTTACGAGGCCACTGTCATAAGTGTGATTAGTCGTGACCAAAATGCAGCACATGACTGTGTGTGTGTGTGTGTGTGTTTGTGTATGTGTGTATTAAGAGTTTAATATGATGAATTATTAAAGGTGAGTCTACTGAAAAGAGACAAAGAGTGTTAGTCTGCTAGGACTGCCATTAACAAAATACCACAGACCATGTGGCTTAAACAACAGAAATTTACTCTCACAGTTTTGGAGCCTAGAATTCCAAGATCAAGTTGTAGGCAGGTTTAGTTTCTTCTGTGGCCTTCCCGTTAGGTTGCAGATTATTGCATTCATGCTATATACTCAAATGGTCACCACAGTGTCTATTTTAGTCCTAAACTTCTCTGTTCAAAAGGACACCAGTCATACCGAATTAGGGCCATGTGAACTCACATGACCCTAATTATCTCTTTAAAGGCCCTATTTCCAAAATGCAGTTACCTTTGAGATATTAGGGGCTAAGGATCTCAACATACAAATTTTGGGGGGACATAATTCAGCCCACACCAGAAGGAAAAAAAAAAAGTATCTGATTTAGTTTATGCTAAAAATTGAATTTTTGCAATTATTTTATTATAAAGACACTTATCATGGCTAGTAGACTCTCCCCGTTTTACTGTTTATTTTGTGCCTATTCTAATTGCAAGCTGCAGATATGTTAATTCAATACATAATAGAAATATTAGACACCGTAATAATGATATGGGGTTGGGGAGGTGGCTGGGGATTTAGGAGAAACGAAAAATAGTGGTTAAGCACTTTATTTAAATTCACCTTGATGTATCATGTCTATTGAAGGATAACAAGGGTCAGACATTTAGAAAGGGGAGCTTTATTTCTCATAAAGTGCTGCAGCCAGCAGAGTGGCAGTTCCGACAAGCTAGGAAGCACAGCCCCTGGCCAGAAACCAGAAACAGACACCTTAAGGGTGGAGCAAAAGGAAATGGAATTTATACCAAGCAGAGTACATATTAAATAAGCTATGGGAGAACTCATGAATATGTATGAACAGAGAACATTGTACATGTGCAATAGAGCTTCATGCCTCCCTATGGAACTGGTATTCAGAAAATGGCACGGTTAGCCTGAAAACCTGAGGTTTCGGTTCTGTGACTTCAAAAGGTGACCCAGAGGACTCAAAAATCCTTACTGAGAATTCTCTGTAGACTGGCCAGATCCACTCTGTGGTCAGTGGTCTCTTATAAGGTAATACGAAGCGGCACCATCAGGTGATTGGTTGATATCAGTGGTGGAGACTTTTGAAAGGTTTGGTTTTTGTGTAACCCTTAGAGAAGAAAGACTAATGGTGGTTAGTAAAGATTGTGGGGTAAAAAGAGGCATGACCGACCTATCTCATCATGGCCAAAATCACAGTTTTCAACATTACTCTGAAGTCACTTGAAACAAGAAATGGTCCATTCAGTCAGTTGAGGGGCTTAGATTTTATTTTTAGTTTACAAAAAGCACATAGGAAATACACCTTGTCTTTTTTCCAATCTTTCCACTTCATTAACATGTTTCGAATGCCATATGCCACTACCGATAACTGGATACAGGATATAAGAATTTCAGTCTAGTGAGATTTAAAATGGTTAGGCAAAGTGCTTCATTTTATTATGATTCTCTTCTTCCTGAGGCTACATGGTTTGGGTCAGGACTCTGAGAGTCTGTTATGCTTTAGGATTTTGGTAATTGGCTTAAACAGTTGGCTCTTGGCAGTGTGTTTGCTTATTCAGGAGAACTTTAATTGGCTAGTAGAAATCTGCCCTTTTATTTGTAAATACTGACTTATACTGGAAGAGATAATTGTTCATTAGGGTCCTGATCCTCTGCTGTCCCAGAATAGGCTTGTTTGCAGCTCAGTGTTAAGAAACTCAGTATTAAGTTGGGCAGCCCTAAAGGAGGACAGCCTCCCGAAGCACTCTCTGGTGGCAAGCCAAGTATAGTAAGAGTGTACTTTTAAAGAGTGGCTCTTTTTAAAGAGTTCTTAATGAGAGCTGAACTTTTATACTGAGTGGTTTTGTTATGAAATGAGTTCTCACGAACCATGAGAACGAGGCACTCTTTTTCAGGGTAGAACAGGAGGCTACATTCTAGATGCCTTCAGTTTCTTCTGGCATATTGAATTCAGTTGTTTAAGTCACTTGAAAACAGTCTCAAAATCTCTTACCTACTTGCTAAGAACCCCTCAACACCACTACCTTTCCCACCAGAGAATACATATGTGTTTCCAGATCAGTCTTGAGCATTTTGGAGCCAACTCTCCAAGTTAGATTTGTAAACCAAATGCCAACAATGATCACGGGTTGCAACAACAAAACACTAATCAAATTCATGTCCACACATGCTGCTAGATAAATAGAGTATTTATCTTTTCTTTGGAAGCTTAGGACCTGAAGGCTTTTTAATGTTGTTTTTCTTTTTCAATTAAATTTTATTCTATTGCAGAGATATAGGGTACAAGTGAGAATTAACTACATAAGTGGGCTGCATGCAGGTGAAGTTTGACCCTCTATAGACCAGGTATCCTTTGGGTTGTTACGTACTCCTCACCCTCCATCCCTCCCCTAGCCCAGTGACTGTCGATCCCTTCCTTGTGCTAATGTGGTTAATGTTTAGGACCTACATATGAGTGAGAACATATGGTATTCGTTCTTTTTTTCTGTTTTAGATCACTAAGTATGATGGTGTCCAACTCTACCCAACTTGCTATGAAGTCCATGATTTTGTTCTTTATGGCTGCCTAATACTCCATCATGTACGTGTACCACATATTCTTCATCCAGTCTACTTTAGATGGGCAGTAGAGTAGGTTCTATGTTTTTCCTGTTGTAAATAGTGTAGCAATAAACATGTATATACAGGAGTCTTTTTTGTAGAATGATTTATGTTCCTCTAGGTACATTTCCAGAAAGGGATTGCTGGATCATATGGAAGGCAAATTTTTGTTCTTTTAGGAATCGCCACACTGATTTCTATAGAGATTGAACAAGCTTGCACTTCCACCAACAGTGTAGAAGTATCCCTTTTTTTCTCATCCAAACCATCTTCTGCTGTTTTTATACTTATTAATGATGATCATCCTTACTTAGGTGATATCTCATTGTAGTTTTGATTTGCATTTCTCTGATAATTAGTGAGGCTCAGCATTTTTTCATGTGTGCGTTGGTTACTTATATGTCTCCTTTTGAGAAGTGTTCATCCTTGTCTTATTCACATTCTCAGGGGGAATGCTTTAACTTCTGCCCATTGTGTAAAATATTGGTTGTGGGTGTGTCATAATTGGCTTTTACTGTTTTTAGGAATGTTCCTTCTACACTTAGATGCTCAAGGGTTTTTATTAAGAGGGAATACTGAGTTTTTTCAAATGCTTTTTCTGTGTCTAATGGTATAATCATGTGGTTCTTAGTTTTACATCTGTTAAGGTGCTGAATTACATTTATGGATTTGAATGTTGAACCAACCCTGCATCCCTCTCAGGAATGAAGTCCACTTGGTCATGGTGGATGATCCTTGAGATGTGTTGTTGGATCTGATTTGCTAGAATTTTGTTGAGAATGTTTGTGTCTATATTCATCAAGGAGATTGGCCTGTAATTCTCTTTCCTTGTTAAGTCTTTGCTAGATTTGGTTATCAGTATGATATTGGCTTCATAAAATGAGATGGTGAGAGTTCTATTGTTCTTGATTGCCTGGCATACTTTCAATAAGGTTGGTATTAGCTCCTCCCTGTATGCCTTATAGAATTCAGCTGGCAAGCCAACTGGTCTGGGTTTTTTTGTTTTGTTTTTGTTTTTTTGATGGGGAAATTTTTTATGACTGAGTCAATTTCCTGGATTGTTATTGGTCTGTTTAGAGTTTCAATTTCTTCTTGTTTCAACAGTAGGAGGTTGTGTGATGTCAGAAAGTGCTCCATTTCCTTTAGGTTTTCTGGTTTATTTGCATATGAGTGTTTATAGTAATCTCTGATAATCTTTGAATTTCTTCAGGGTCAGTTGTGACTTTGCCTTTTATATTTCTGATTGTGTATATTTGGGCTTTCTCTCTCTTTTTTTTAGTCAATCTGGCCAGGGTATTGTCAGTTTTATTTATCCTTTCAAAGAAACAGCTTTTCATCTTGTTGATCCTTTCTATGATATTTTTGTCTTCTATATCCTGCAATTGTGACTTTATATTGGTGATTTTCTTCCATGCCTCTTGTGGAGTAAAATTACTATGTGCCTTGGAGATGGTCTTCTCATATGATACCTTTCAAGATTCTCTGAATAATGTTGCAATAAACTTGCATGTATTTAGATGGTCACCTTTCTGGTATGATGTAGAAAATTTTTTTGAATGATCTCATGAAATGCTTGTTCCATAGTGCTTTCTGTTTCCCTTTTTGCTTCAGGGATATCATGCATAGATTTGGCATTTTGACATAGTCCCACATCTCTTGGAGGTTTTGCTCCTTCTTTTTGAGCCTTTTTTCCATGTTTTTTTGACAGACCAGGTTAATTTCTTATTTTTGTCTTCAAGCCCTGAAATTCTTTCCTTTGTCTGATTGACCCTGCTTCCTATGCTTGTTGTTGTGTTCTTCACTTCCAGGAGGAAGTTTTTCATTTCCATTATTTCAGAATAGGCTTTTAAAAAATTGACGAGCTCTGCTTTTACTTCCTGTATGACTTCAGTGAGTTTCACTTCTAGTTTTTCTTGGTTCCTGTTTTTTTTTTTTTTTTTGCCATCCAATCTCTGATTTGTGTAGCTGTCATCTGGGGCAGGTTGTTCTGTGGGGTTTCCATTGTTTGTGCTCAGATAGCTGCTTTTTGGGGTACTGTCACTTTAGGAGTCAGGGTTGCCTGTATTTTTTTCATTGAGTTTTTCCTCATTTGTGACAGACCTCTATTTGCTCTCTATAATTTCTCTTTTGTTTTGATGCTCAGAAGCTATTCAATTACCCTCTGTTTTATAGTCTTTTCAATATATGTCATTCAGTGAGAGGGAGAGGTATTCACATCTGCTCTTTGCTCCATCTTGTGGCAGGTTTCTGTCACTGTAGAATTTCTCTTCCACTGCTAATCTAGTTGGATCAGCTTTCAACTCCTGCTGCTAGCATCCTGCAGGGGATAGGTCTATCATCTTCTATCCATGGCCCATAGCCAGGAGCCTTCCCATTGACAGATCCCTAGGCAGTCTTTCAGGTCACTCATCCCCTGCTCAGTTCACACTCTGCTCTTGAAATAGAGCCAGTTCTCTGTTCCAGAGGAGGGGGTGGGCTCCATTCTGCTGGGACACAGGGCTTGGAAGGGATTCTTCTTGAACTGGCTGGGGAGATGACCACCAGCCACTGGTACAGCATATCAGCCCAATTCACTCTGTAGGCTGACCCTTCTCACCAGTGAACCACCAACCTGGCAGGAAGCTGCATTTATGGTGGCTGACCCAGTGTGGGTCTTTCTCCCATTCCACTTGGGCTGCTGTTGCCTGCTGCTATGCCCTGTCCAGGACACCTCCCATGTGGGACCAATGACCCACACATGGCTGGAAAGGGGTGAAACATCCCAAAACATCTTTGGCTCACTCAGCCACTTACATCTGTCAGGCAGGGCTTCAGTTCTTATTCAAGCCTGGTGCACAGTGGGGGATGGGGCTCTCCCAGAGGCTTCACAAAGCAGGCTTTTAGGGAACATTCTAGGGAGAGTAATAAATGCTGGTTTAAAAACTTCTAACAAATGAAAGCTCCACCTGAGGGAGAGATGACATTGGGAGAGTAATTATGCATTAATAAATGCCTATTAAATCAATTTGAGAGATATTTAGTTTTCTTTTTGATCTCATCAACATATTGAGTTTTCCATCTGTTCCAAAAGGAGGATTATCTGCAGCTGAATGCAGAAAAGTTCTCTGTGCTGTCTGGTCTTAGGTGGGACCTCTTTCTGCTTTTACTGTCTGCCTTTATTCTTTGGCATTCTCTTCTTTACATTCAGTCTCCTGTAAGGTTGAACTCTAGTATTCATGTCCTTGATGCCTCATGAATACTCTCTCATGTTCACTTGCTCACAGGAAACTTATTCCATGTATTTTCCACTTCTGGCAGGACCGGAAGAGCTCAAGTCTCACTGTCAAGGGATGACCATTCTGTCAAACTGGCATTCAGACCAAGATGACATTTTTTCTATCCCTTGACTGAGGAGATATAGACTTAAAGCCATGTCCTTAAGCCTGTCAATGAGTCTATAATTCCATTTGGAAGAGATTGGCTCATAGAGATTGAACTATTTGGCATAGAAAAATGTTCACTGACTGTTTAAAAGGAATCTTTTCTTCCTCAACATTTTTAATTATAAAATACACATGAAAAATTTACCACCCTTTTAACCCTTTTAAAGTTTTCAGTTCAATGGTGTTAAGTACATTCATATTATTGTGCAACCATCACCACCAGCCATCTTCAGAACTATTTTTATCTTGCAACACTGAAATGCTATGTTAGTTGCTTTAGTCTGTTTGTGCTGCTATTACAAAATACCTTAGACTGGGTATTTTATTTTATTTTATTTTATTTTATTTTATTTTATTTTTGAGTTGGAGTCTCACTCTGTCACCTAGACTGGAGTGCAGTGACCACTTCTGGCCACCACAGCCTCGACTTGTTGGGCTCCGGTGATCCTTCCGCCTCACCCTTCCAATTAGCTGGAACTACAGGCGTGCGCTACCACACCCAGCTAATTTTTGATTTATTGTAGAGATGAGGTCTCGCCAAGTTGCCCAGGTGGATCTCGAACCCGCAGGCTCAGCCAATCCACACACCTTGGCCTCCCAAAATGCTGGGATTACAGGCTGAGCCACCAAGCCCAGTCAGACTGGGTATTTTATAGGAAGCATAAATATATTTCTTACATTTTTGGAGGCTAAGAATTCCAATATCAAGATACCAGCATCAGTGACTAGAAAGGGTTATTCACTGCTTCCAATATGGCACCTTGTTGTTATGTCATTATATGGAGGAAGGCAGAATGGCAAGAAAGCACTTCCTTCAAATCCAAGTTCTTTTATAAGGATGCTAACTCTATCCACGAAAGCAGACTCCTCATGACTTAAGCACCTCTGAAAGCATAACTTTTAATGCTGTTGCATTAGGAATTAAATTTCAAAATGAATTTTGGAGGGAACATCATCATTTAAACTATATTACTCAGTTATACTATCTCCGCATCTTTCCTCATCTCAGCTTCTGGCAACCACCATTCTACTTTAGTTTCTATAATTTTTACTGCTCTAGATAACTCATAAGTGAAATCATACAATGTTTATCTTTTTTGTGACTGACTTATTTTACATGGCATAATGTTCTCAAGGGTCATTAATGCTGTAGTCAATGTTAGAACCCTTTCTTTTTAAGACTGAATGATATTCTGTTGACTATTCCCATGAAATATTTTGTTTATTCATCTGTTGATGAACACATGAGTTGCTTTCTCATTTTGGTTATTGTGACTTATACTGCTATCAATATAGGTGAACAAATGTCTCTTCAAAATCTTTCTTTCAATTCCTTTGGGCATATAAACAAAAGTGAAGTTGCTGGATCATATGGAAAATCTAGTTTTATTTTTTTGAGAAACTACAATACTGTTTTCCACAGTGAGTCTACCATTTTACATTTCTACCAACAGTGCGCAAGTAATCCAATTTTTCTACATTCTCACAAACACTTGTATGGACTGTCCTGGAGAATGCCCCATGTGCATTTGAGAAGAATGCATATTCTGGTATTGTTGAGTGGAATGTTCTGTTTATGTCTGTTGGATCTAGTTAGTTTATTGTGTTGTTCAAATCTTCTATTTACTACTTATGTTTTGTTTGGTTGTTTTATCCATTGAGAGTGGGATATTGAAATCTCTATGTATTAATGTGAAATGTCTATTTCTTCCTCAATTCTGTTAATTTGTGCTTTATATTTTGATAGTCTGTTATTAGGTATATAATTGTAATTCTTATATTTTCTTAATCATGTCTTGAACCTTTTATGAATATATAATACCCTTTTCTGTCTCTTACTTTTTTTTTGTTTTACAGTCTATTTTGTCTGATATTTGCATAGCTACCCCACTCCTCCACTTTTCTGGTTACTATTTGAATGGAATGTCTCTTTTTTTTCACTTTCAATTTGTGTCTTTGTATCTAAAGTGAGTCAGTTGTAGACAGCATATATTTGGATCAAGTTTTCATGGTTTTCCTTCTGTCTTTGATGGAAAGTTTTAATTTATTTACAATTAGAATAATTGTTGATAAGAAAGGATTTAACTCTGTCATTTTGCTATTTATGTTACATATGCCTTATAGTTTTTGTCCCTTATTTCCCGCATTACTGTCTTATTTCATGTTTAGCTAATTTTTAAAGTAAGATGTTTATTTTCCTTCTTATTTTTTTTTGTGTATGTTCTGTGATGATTTTATTTGTGGTTGTCATCCTAAAGTTATAACATTCTAATTCAAATTTATATTACCTTAATTTTAACAACATACAAAACTCTGCTTCTATATAGTTCCATCCCCACCCTTTTCAGTTATGGTCACAAAATTACATATAAACTAAAAAATTTTAATTTTGTATCAATCTCTTGAATTATGAAGAAAACAAAATATAGAACTACAAGTCAAGATTACAATAATACTAGCTTTTAGACCGTGATTTTTAAAAGAAAAATTAACTAATTCATGTTGAAAACAAAATGTAAAGTTACAAATCATTTTACAATAACACTAGCTTTTATAATTGCCCATGATGTTTACATCCACTGAGATCTTTGTATCTGCGCCTTTTGGTTATTGTCTAGTGTCTTTTCATTTAAATCAATAGAACTATCTTCAACTTTTCTTGCAGGACAGTTCTAGTGGTAACAAACTCCTTCAACTTTTCTTTGTATGGGAATGTTTTCATTTCCTCTTCACTTTTAAAAGACAGTTTTACTGGATATAAAACTCTTGGTTGACAGTATTTTTTATCTGGCACTTTGAATATATCTACTCATTACTGTCTGTCCTCCAAAGTTTCTGATGAGAAATTTGCAAATAATATTATTAAGGGGGCATTTTCTGTGACAAGTCACTTCTCTCTTGCTGCTTTCAGGATTTTCTCTTTGTCCCTATGTGGTGGTGTGGGTTTCTTTGAGTTCATTCTATTTAGAGTTTGTTGCACTACTTGGATTTTTATATTTATGTCTTTAATCAAACTTGTGATGTTTTCAGTCATTATTTTTCAAATAATCTTTGTGCATTTTTCTTTTTTCCTTTGAAATCAACACAATGCATATACTGGTCTACGTGATGGTGTGCAGTGTCCCACAGGTCCCTTAGGCTCTGCTTATCTATTTATTTATGTATTTATTTATTGTATTTTAAAGATGTGGGATACAATTCAGAATTAGGTGTACAAGTGGTCATCATACAGATAAAGCTTGGGCCTCCCATTGATCCCCACTTTATCTGGTTTAAGATCAGGTACCCTTATTAATGTTATGCACCCCACCCCAGCAGTTTCTGGCTACTGCCAATTCCTTTCTTACAGTATTATGGTAAATGTTTTTGTTTTTGTTTTTTCAGTTGGAGTTTCTCTCCATTGCCCAGACTGGAGTGCAGTGGCCTCTCCCAGCCACCACAGCCTCGGCCCACTTGGCTCCAGCGATCCTTCCGCCTCACCCTTCCAAGTAGCTGGAATTACAGGCACGCACTACCACGCCCAGCTGATTTTTGATTTATTGTACAGATGAGGTCTCGCCAAGTTGCCCAGGTGGGTCTCCAACCCACGGGCTCAGGTAAATGTTTATGGTCTGTTTATGAGTGAAAACATTTGGTACTCAGTTCTTTGCTTCTGTGATAAGTCACTAGTATTATAGACTCTAAATCCATCCAAGTTGCTGCAAAGTCTATCATTTTGTTCTTCTTTATGGCTGTGTAATATTCCATCACGTATATGTGCCACATTTTTTTATCCAGTTCAATTTTGATGGGCAGCATAGTTGGTTCCATGTTTTTGCAATTTTAAAGAGTGTTGCAGTAAACATGCGTGTGCTGGTATGTTTTTTGTAGAGTGATTAAAGTTCCTCTGTGTATATTCCCTGAAGAGGAATTGCTGGATTGTATGGAAGGTAAATTTCCAGTTCTTTTAGGAATCACCACAGTGTTTTCCATAGAGTTTACATTCCCACCAATAGTGTATAGTTTGAATTCTGACCAACAGTGTAGAAGCATTCCCTCATCTCTGCATCCTTGCCAGCGTCTGCTGTTTTTTGTTTTATTAATTATGGCCATTCTTACTGGAGTTAGGTGTTATTTCAGTGTAGTTTTAATTTTCATTTCTCTGATGATTAGTGTAGCAGACCAATTTTTCATTTGTCTGTTGGCTGCTTGTATGAGGTGTCTATTCGTGTCTTTTGCCCATTCTTTAATTGGGCTGTTTGGTTTTTTTCTTCATTCACTTTTCTGTTCCTCAGATTCAATTATTTTGATTGTTCTGTCTTCAAGTTTGCTGATTCGTTTTTCGACCTACTTAAATATGGCTAAAATTACTTTATTATAATGTTTAATTGATTTTCTTTTTATTTCGGCCTGGAGAATATTTACCCTTTCTACCACGTTGACTTCCTCATACCCAAGCCCATAACCACCTAGTTTAAAATGGATCTCCCAGCAGCCTTTCCTTCTCTTTTCCTTCAGGATCCAATTTTTAAAAATGACATTCCTACCTTCTGTCTGCTCACCTCTTCTAACCTGTTGCAATTTCTATTTCCAATAATTATTGAAAATAAAAATCCTGAACTGAATTACTTTTTGATATGCTGTGGTACTGAACAGCAGCCCTACTTGACAAAAAATATTGAAAGAAAATAAAAACCTCTGGACTGATCTTATGAAAAAACTGCCTGGGGTGAAAGTCAGATATTTGGATTTAGAAGGTGCTTTATTCTCACTCTACCTGACGATTACACACCTAACTGTCTACATATTCCTTCTTCTAAGATATAAAACCCGAGTCTAGACCTAAAAAAATTCAGGAGAACACGAAGTACTAATTTTCTCCCTGAAGATAATAAAGGTCTCTCCTACCTTTATTTAGCCTCCACATCTTCCCACACTTTACAGAAATGTGATGCAATATAAATAGCACGCAGTTGGACAGTCTGAACATTGCTGCTGTTATTTATTTTTCCATATGCTAGACAGTACAAGAGGATAAAAAACAAACCTATGTCTCCTTATGGTCCCAAGTTAGGTATTTTTCAACAGTGCAGGACTAAAAAGCACACTTTGCATTAGTCTGCCTGGATAATCTTCTGTGATATTGAAATAGAGTGGGAGACTGACCTTGGCAATCAGGAGGAAACTAGGAGGAAGGTATTGCTATGATTTCTGCTATCAGTGTGGAAAAAAATCAGGTTTACCTACTGATTGAGGATGATGATGTTGATGATGATTGTCACAATTATTATTATTTGAGTTGGAGTCTCACTCCATTGCCCAGGCTGGAGTGCAGTGACATGCTTACGGGCACCCCTGCATTGACCTGCTGGGCTCTGGCAATCCTTCCACCTCAGCCCTCCAAGTAGCCCGAGCCACAGGTGCGTGCTACCATGCTCGGCTAATTTTTTGACTTTTTTATTGTAGAAATGAGGTCTCACCATGTTTCTCAGGCTGGTCTCAAATCCATGGGCTCAGGCAATTCTCTCGCCCTGGCCTCCCAAAGTGCTGGGATAACAGTCTTGAGCCACTGAGCCTGGCCACTGGTTGATTATTTAGCCAGTTAGTTATTTTTTAATTACCTGGGGTTTTTTAAAAGTATAAAGAGCTACTTATAATAAAAACACCTATATGTATAATAGTTTTAATTAAAAAGACAAATAATAAAAAGGTACATGTTTAAATGTGTAATCGTTCGGATCCAGAAATTCTACTTTAAGGAATTGCATCTATAGCAAATATGTGCATAATTGAAAAGGTTTGTGTTCAATTATATATACATATAGCATTATTTTCAATAGCACACAATTGAAGTTATATTAAATGGACACACAAAGGTGAATAATTAAATACATATGACACAACTGATTAAAAGAATGGGGAAGATCTCACCATAATAATTTAGAATCTTATCTGTGATGTATAGACTGGAGAAAAAAATTGCAGAACTATATTTATAGTTTGATTTTATTTTGAAGAACAAATTAAAGTATCTACATTATATTTTATATAGATATGTGTATGTTTGTGTCAAAAAACACAATGATTACTTTTAGTTAACTCAGGGAGTAGGAGAAATAAAGTTGAGAATGTACTTTAACTTTTGAAAAATGCAGAAGTGTTTTGAAATTAGAAGTCTCTACTTTGGTAATTAAAATAAAAAATGAAAGAATAATAGCATGTTATTTGGAGAAACAGGAAAATACTTATGTTGGAGATCAATAATAATATCGGTCAGGTATAATGGCTTATGCCTGCAATCCCAGCACTTTGGGAGGCCAAGGCAAGAGGACTGCTGAGCCCCAGAGAGTTCAAGGCCAGCCTGGGCAACAAAGCAAGACATTGTCTCTACAAAACAAAAGTAAATAAATTTGGCCAGTGTAGTAGTGTGTCCCTATAGTCTCAGCTACTGAGGTGGAAGGATTGCCTGAGCCCAGGAGGTCGAGGCTGCAATGAACCACGATCATGCCACTGCACTCCAGTCTGGGTGACACAGTGATACCTCAATTCAGATAAAGATGATGATAATAATAATAGTATTGTTGAAATTGAACAGTAAATCTCACTCTAAGTCCTGTGGAAGCCAAGATAAAAAGAGAGAGAAAAAAAGCTATACACTGTATAATTATTATTGCTTTAAAAATACATAAATATAAGAAAAAATAATTTTTCCCTAACATTAAATATTTGGAGAATTTTATCACAAGGATCTGTGTATATAAAACACTGAGTAACATAATAACAAGGTCTTATGGATTAAAAAAATCTTTGTCTAGTCATTTATTATATCAATTGTTTTCCAGAGATGGCTGCCACTTGCTCTTCTTACAATATGATGATGATATACCTCCGTTAAGAGGTATGATCTATGTTCTCTCTTCTTGAAAATGGGCAGATCTTTATAATTGGCTTGGCCTATAAAATATAGCAGATGTGATAACTTTTGAATGACTTCAGAAGTAAAATTATAAAAGGCTTACCGATTGGCTCTTCTCTATTAAATCACTTATTCTAGGGGAAACCAGTCATCATGCTACGAGGACTGTTAGGCAGTCCATCAAAAGGCCCAAATGGGAAAAAAAACCAAAACCCAAACTAAAATCCATGGCTAAGAATTAACACTGACTTGCAACCCTTATTTCATTTAGGCCTTTGAATGACTACAGCCCCAGCCAAATAGGACTGCAACTGCATAGAGAACTGTCTAGAGGAGATCTTTCTGAATTCCTAACTTATAGCACCTGTGAGGAGTAATACATGATTTTTATTGTTGTTTAAAACCATAAGAGTTGAAATGATTTGCTATGCATCCATCGTAAGTAATACTAACTCAATTAAAGATAATTTTAAAGGTGCAGCAGCTTAGTAGAGTCATTCTCAAGGTTACTAAACTACTGTCGTTTGGTCAAAATGTGGTGCTTTCGGGTACTTCACCTTAATACAAGAAGGGAATCCATAGAACTTGGAGACAAATTAGTTAAGCCAACATCTGTCATAAACATAGTTAGCTAGGAATGAAATAACATAAATTCCAAGACTGAGCTCTCTTTAGAATAACTGAAGTGTAGATGTTTTGAGATGTTGGTTGAGAAAAGGTATCCTAATGTTTTAGGTATATTAAAAGGGGTTAGGCTGTGAAAATCAAGAAGACTGAACTTGTCATGAAGTCTTCTGCATTTCCTTTACTTGGTCAATGAGTACATAATAAATAGAAAAAGCCTGAACAGGTTTTATAATAAAGAATCCAACTCCACTTTTAATGTCTGACCAATGACAACTTTCAAGCTCAATACCCAATTCCCTTCTTTCCCACATCCATGTAGGACAATAAGAAAACCTCTGTGGTCACTGTGCTTCCTCTCTTGGCACTGGTAGGAAGTTCAAATCATACAAGTCCCCGATTGCACCTCTACCCACCATACAAACCCAGATCACTAGCTCCTACTATATTTTAAGCTGTTCAAGCTATCTTCAGACTAGCTTGGGTTCCTGTCTCCCTCTCATCAGCCACTGTCAGGGTACGAATGCAAAATCTACTCGTATCCTCTTGGTATATGTGTGACATCCTCAGTCTTGATAACGGAACCAAATTTGGGTGGGAGCATTCCATTTTGTGGGGTGACTACAACACTCAGTCATGCTCCAACTAGAAGGGCTTGTCCCCCTCATTCCTTTTTTGCTTGTCCGGTTATGGAGTCTAAGGGTTGTGCCATGGCCACACCACCACACTGCCATCTGTAGATCATGTGTGGCTGTGTCCTTCTCAGTGAGCTCTTAGTTGGCTCATACTGTGTGGACAATGGTAATTTTTCCAGAGTTTGGGGCATGGCTGCTGCCATATTTATTTGAAAACTATCAAAATATTGTTGTTGAAAAAAAGCACACTCATCTGTTTTGGCTTCAAAGTGCTCGTGCAGTCATCAGTGTTCTTTTCTCCATGCTTTCTCCCTCTCCTCCCCTTTCCTGAGCCCCGACCTCTATCAAAGGTCATTGTCCAAAAATTACAGTAGGAATGGTCAATACAAATTTTAAAACTTCCTTATTGTACTGTACATGTAAATACATTCTGAAGCGTATGACTGATTTGTTACCTATATGGTAGGTAAAAAAGGTTTTATTATTCTCATCTTGCAGATGAAGAAACTTAAGTCCCAGATGTTACCCAGCTGTGTAAATTGTTAATTCATGAACCGTCCCACTATTTTATGCTGTATCCTTTGGTTTCTTTGATCTTTTTTTTTTAAAGTGAGAGCTCATCTGAAACATACAGCTAATAGAATAATGTCTTACCCTTAATATTCAAACATTTGCATATTTATCAGGAATATTGGATACTTTTATGTGGAAGAAATTATTAGCAGTAAGGTTTCTAGGCCACCTGCAGTCATTTCTGGGTATAACGCAGCACAGAACGTCTTCTTAGCTTGCTTTCCCAGAATTTAAAATCAATTAATTCTTGAAATTGTAAAAAAAAGTGAAATATGGATTGTTCCGTATTCCTCCAGTGCCTTGGTAGTGGGGCATACTGTTAACTGCAGAGAGAAGCCACAGGTAAAGCCATTATTATAACATAACCTCAGTGAAGACCAGTGCTAATAGGGACCTTAGCAGCCATTCTGCTAAAAGTCTCTCTTAGGGTTAAGGAAACTGAGGCAGAGCTTGGGGATGGGAAGGTGGGGGTGGGGTGGAGAATGTGTCCAAATCTTAGGCTTAACTGGCAATAGACTAAGGCTAGAGTCTGAGTCTCCCTGCTCATGCTTTATCAGAATACTCTCAACTGATACATTTGTATCTAAATCCAGAAGAAATTTCTATCCTGCAAGGTGCTTGCATAAACAGAATTTGAAGATAATGAAGAAAACCAGTCTCTACCAAGGAGAGCTAACCTAAGATTACTTCTGGTACATAGGTACATTAACCTAAAAAGGCACATTCCAGAGCACAGTGAAATAGATTTGCGAATGACAGAGTTCAAACAGGATTCGTTGTCTGGACAAGAATACTGCTCATTATTTTGACTCTTCCTTGTGGGTAGAATGCATATTTCAATTAGTCAATCAGCAAGTAATCACCTAGCCTGTATGTGCCCAGCATCATGCAAGGACTGGTAAAGGGTACCAAGAAAGGGTCCTGCTCTTAAGATTTTAATGTGGTTAGGAGACACAACTAACACCCACAAAATAATTAGGAACCATTAAATGTAACACTGAATGGTACTGACTCAAACTTCAACTGCTAAAATCTGGATGTTCAGTCCTCCCCTGCCCCCATGAGTACATTCACAGTATTAGTTGGATTTGATTGATGTGCAAAATGGGAAAACATCAGCAATCTCTTGGTAGGATGGTGGTATGGGAGCGATTCTTGACACAGCAGGGTAAGATCACTGATATTGGTAGCTCAGAACTAGCCAGCCAGCCCAGCATTGTATGTTATAACCATCCTGCTTTCTCTTGAGTTTCTGACCCACTCCTGCTAACTGAGATCCAAGCTCCCTTGGTGCACTTGGGGTCAACCTCCTGAAAGATTTGAGCTTGTTTGTCTGACACTGTGCATCTGGCATGTCCTTATGGAGCTCCAACTTTTCACCTCTTCTCCTGACTGGATCTTTAACTTGCTCTTCTTTCTATTGGAGTCCAAGTACTATTTCTCTGGTACTGACAATGGCTTCTTCAACAGATACACTTTATATTGACCCATTGCATTAGGTTTTCTCTACAATCAGGGTAGCGTATGATCTAGTCAAGGCTCTGGTATGTCTCCAAGGTGCTCACTTATGGGCTGGAATTTCCTTGCAAAAGGCATCTGAAATATTCATTCATTCCTTCATATAATCATTTATCAACCATTTGTCGAGCGCTTACTAAACTCTGCTTATACAAGATGTCAGAGCTGTAGGAATGTTGAAACCACACTCCTGCCTCAAGAAGTTGGTTCTCATTCTAGTGTGGGAGACAGACAAAAACACAGGAGACTACAAGTCCTGAGTGAGGGCTTGGAGAGATGTGATCATAGGGTACTTTGGAAGCACAGCTGTAGAAGGTACATCTAGACTGGGAGCAGTGTGCATGTGAGAAGGCGTGAGAGTACGTTTGGAGGTGTGAGTGGGATGGGGTGTCAAGAAATGTTTCTGAGAAGAGCTGGCCCAAGAAAAAATACCTGCCAAAATTGTTGAGTGACCATGAAAGTCCTTGTCTTCGCACAAGGCCCACACACACCTCTGGGTTTGGGGATGAGTCACTTCCCTCCTTGTCATCTCAATTGAATTGTGTGGGAGTAGGTGCAGGGTTAATAGACATGCCCCTATTAAATGTTAGCAAAAGGAATACATTTATGAAAAATGCCTAGCATTTTGCTTAAAGTGTCTTAGAAACCACCAAGGAATGCTAATTCCTACTCAGACCAGCACCTGCTGGAAAGGGCAAAAAGATTTGAAGAGATGCAGATGGGATAAACGTGTACTTCTCTTCTGAAGAGTTAGTCAATGCACATGGCGCAATATTCAAAAGATACAGAAGGTTGCTTGGTATAAAGGCAGTCTAACTCCCTTCCTGGTCCTACATCCCATAGTACTCTTCTTAGAGGCAATCCCTGTTACCAGTTTCTGTGCGTTTAGAAATGCATGCGAGTATATATTTATTCATATTTTCCCACACATAATTGTAACAACATTCCATACCTTGCATTTCATTTTTTCACTTTGTTAGTTCACCAGATAATTGTTGCTATACACTGTTTAATGTGCTAGAAATACAGTATCAAGCAAAACAAAAACCCATGATCTCAGGAAACTTACAGTTTATAAAACCTTTCCACACCACTACATTTGCTTGTGCTTCCTTCTTTGTTACAGGTCCATAATCTATCATTGCATGAATGTACCATAATCTATTTTATCAGTCCTTTGTTCATAGGCACTAAGATTGTTTCCCATCCATTGCTATCACAAAATATGTGATCTGCAGTGAATATCCTTGTATATGGAGTGCTTTAAATAGACTAGGCACTCATTTGTTGAATGAAGGAATAAATCCTTTTCCACGTGTGGGAGTGTATTTTGTAATAAATAATTAGGGGTGGAATTGGTGAATCAAATTATGTGCAATTTTTCCTTGAAAAGATATTTAAGCATTGTGTGAGCTCATGTTTGAAAAAATTTATACTCTCACTATCAATGTATGAGAGTAGAATCCTATTTCTTTATATATATGTATATTTTTATTTTAAAGATATGGGGTGCAATTTAGTATTGGTACACAAATATAACATCATACAGGTAAAGCTTGGACTTCCCTTTGGTCCCCACTTTGCCTGGTTTGAGATCGCTGATGTTGTGTTCCCAAACTCCAACCAGGCAGTATCCCACTACTGCCAATCCCTTTTTTATAGTACTGTGGCAAATGTTCAGGGTCGGCTCATGAGTGAGAACATGTGGTACTCTGTTCTTTGTTTCTGTGATAGATCACTGAGTATGACAGACTCTAAAGACATCCAAGTTGCTGCAAAGTCCATATGTTTGTCCTTCTTTATAGTTGCATGATATTTCATTGTGCATGTGTACTGTTTTTTTATCCAGTCCAATTTCAAGCAGCATGGTTGGTTTTTGCTATTGTGAATAGTGCTGCAATAAACATGTGTATGCAAGTATCATTTTTGTAGAATGGTTTGAGCTCCTCCCGGTATATTCTCAGTAGAGGGACTGCTGGGTCATATGGAAGGTCAATGTCTAATTCTTTTAAAAATTGCTGCTCTGTTTTCCATAGAGGTTGAACTAGTTTGCATTCCCACCAATAGTTTAGAGGCATTCATTCCCTTTTCTTTGCATCCTCTCCGACATCTGTTGTTGTTTGTTTCATTATTGATTCATATTCGTTTTACTGGGGTTAGGTGGTATCTCAATGTGGTTTTGATTTGCATTTCTTGATGATTAGTGAGGCTGAGCACTTTTTCATGTGTCTGTTGGCTGCCTGTATATCTCCTTTTGAGAAGTGTCTGTTCATGTCTTTTGCCCACTTTTTAGTGGGGCTACTTTTTTTTCCTTTCAGCACGCTTCAGTTTCTTGTAGATCCTGGATGTCAGGCCTTTGTCAGATATACAGTTAGGGAATATTTTTTCCCATTCTGTGGGCTGTCTCC
Source organism: Cephalopachus bancanus (assembly GCA_027257055.1). Lineage (NCBI taxonomy): Eukaryota > Metazoa > Chordata > Mammalia > Primates > Tarsiidae > Cephalopachus > Cephalopachus bancanus. The sequence continues at coordinate 4,001,652 of JAPVLO010000140.1, forward strand.
TCACTCCCTTGATGGTTTTGTTTTGCTTTGCAGAAGCTTTTGAGCTTAATGAAGTCCCACTTTTCTATCTTATCTCTTATGACATGGACACCTGGAGTTTTATCAGGAATTGACTGCCTACTCCAATTTCTGTAAGGGTGCCTCCTGCATTTTCTAAGATTCTTACAGTTTGAGGTTTTATGTTTAGGTCTTTGATCCATTTAGAGCTGATTTTTGTGTGCGGTGATAGGTAGGAGTGCTGTTTCAATCTTCTGCACATGGTCAGGTAGTTTTCCCAGGACCATTTACTGAATAGGTTCTCCTCTCCCCAGTTGGTAGATGCTTTGCTCAAGATGAGTTGGTTGAGCAATTGAGGTTTTGCTTCCAGAATCTCTATCCTGTTCTTTGGTCCATATGCCTGTTTTTGTACCAATGCCAGGCTGTTTTGATTATTGTAGCCTTAGTAAAATTTAAAGTCTGGAACTGTGCTTCCCTCTGCTTTATTTCTATTGCTAAGGAATGTTTTGGCTATTCATAGTAGTTTATGTTTCCCCATGAATTTCTGTGTTGTCATTTCCAGGTCTGAGAAGACTGATGTTGGTAGTTTAATGGGTATTGAATCTGTAGACTGCCTTTGGTAGGGTGGACATCTTAACAATGTTGATTATTCCTATACATGAGCATGGAATGTTTTTCCAATTGTTTGTGTCTTCTTGGATTTCTTTGAGCAGTGTTTTGCAGTTTTCATTGTAAAAGTCTTTTACTTCTTTGGCTAGAAAGATGCCGAGGTATTTCATTTTATTTTTGTGACTATTGTGAAAGGGATTGTGCTTTTTATTTGATTCCCTGTCGTTTGTTGTTGGTGTATAAGAATGTGACTGTCTTTGCACACTAGAATCCTATTTCTTATCACCACCATGATATGTCAGTCTGATAAGCTGACATGATATAACATTTATTTTTAACTTTTAAAATGTTTACCAGCCATTTGCTTTATTTTTTCTGTGACTCATCGGTTCCCACCCTTCTCTTTGGTTGCATCAGTGGTCTTTTATTTATTGGTTGTAGAACTCATTATATGAGTATAGTAAGGAAAATATTCCCTTACTGTGGTATGAGTTGCAAATATTTTCCCTAGTTTGTTAATTGTTTTGACTCTCCTTATGCATTTTTACTATGTATTTTCTTTAGTTTTGTGTCATTGAGTTTTTCAGTTTTTTATGGCTTTTACTTTTTGTGTTGTACTTTGACTTTTTTCCCTCTTAAATTATTTTTTAAAATTTTCTAATGACTCCTTTTTGCACATTTATGATTTTATTTTTTACATTTAAATATTTGACCTTCATGAAATTCAATTTGAACAATGTGATAATGTAACTTTACACTTTTAGATGGTTATTCCATTTTCTAATAATATTTATTGAATGATCTATCTTCTCCTTACTGACCTGAAATGTCACTATTGCCATTTTTATGACATATTTTGAACCAAATATTGTATGTCGCGAGCCGAAGAAAGACGACACCGACACCGTTCTTCTGCGGACAAGTTTACTCCAGGTCTTAATGTGCTCTTAACAAAGACAAAATGGCTCTCTCTTCTGGCGCAGTTGTTTGCCTATATATGCTGCCTGGCAGCCAACGTACTGCGGCTACGTGGTTGTTTCTGATAGGTTATTCTACCAGCCAGCGGCCATGTTGTTTATTGCATAATACATGTTTTTTATAACATGATGAAAGCTTCCCACATCTCCCCCTTTTTGTTTATATGACAGGAGAGGCTAGAGCCCACAGCCCCCGTTTTTTCCTTGGGCTACGTACCCCAGTCCCTGGATCGCCGAAGTACAACCCAGCAACTGTGCACCGGCCCGATGCCTTTTGCAGGGGACGGGTGGTTGCGGCATCAACCCGTATGCAACTGGGGATAACCTCCATGGAGTTTACCCATCGGGGCTCCAAGTACAGTCAACGGCTGGCATCCTGTCACTGTTGATTCTTCACGGCTGCAAGCCAGACATGGGGAGAGTGCCCTTCCTCCAAGGCCAAAATTGCCTGCGCGAGCAGGGCCATATCAGTGTTTCGCCTACGGCGTAAAGTGCACAAACAATATAGGCAAACAACTGCCAATCCAATGAGGAGAACGCCAAAACATCCCATGCCCGCCCACTCCTTCAAATGATGGGCGGCTCGCGCAATCCAGGACGCTAGAGTTTGTGCCACGACAGGATCCACTCTGGTAGAAATCACTGTAATAATCTCGCGCCGCAGTGTTTCCGTCAGATTGTCAAATTCTTGAGTCCAATTACCTACAAGATACTTAGAAAGCTCTTAAGACAAATTAGCAGCAGCTGTATAGTTGTGATATGGGATGCTAGTAATCACCCAAGGTCAGTTTTTCTGCCTGCATCATTATCTGTTCCAGTTCCTCCTCTGACTCAGAGTCAGGAGCCTGTGAGGCGGAACAGTCGGAGCGTTCCTCTTTTATTGAATCCAAAGCCGCCTGTCCCTGCTCCACGGTTTGATTGCATTTCTGATCCTCCAGACAGGCCCAGACCAGCCTCCAGAGAGGCTGTACTCCTCCAACCAAATCCCCTCTCTCTCGGGCATGATCAACGTCCCGTCCAACTTTGTCCCAGCTACCTATGGTGAGATTGCCAGACACGGCAAACCACAGTGAAATCTCATCTATCTGCTGAATAAAGTCTGTCAAGGTCTTGTCCCTTAGTTTCAAACCTTTCGTTTTCAAGAGGGACTTTAAAGCTTGAAAAAGTGGGTGAGAGGAAGTAGTGCCCATGGCAGAGAAATTCCTATGCCAGAGACTGTAACAAATCGCCTCGCTACCGAGGACCTTAAAACAAATCGCCTCCTTACTGAGGACCTTTTTAATCGCCTCTTTACCGAGGACCTGTGCAAATCGCCTCTTTGCCGAGGACCTTCCCAAATCGCCTCTTTGCCGAGGACCTTCCCAAATCGCCTCTTTACCGAGGACCTTCCCAAATCGCCTCTTTACCGAGGACCTTCTCAAATCGCCTCTTTGCAGAGGACCTTCTTAAATCGCCTCTTTACCGAGGACCTTCCCAAATCGCCTCTTTACCGAGGACCTTCCCAAATCGCCTCTTTACCGAGGACCTTCTCAAATCGCCTCTTTGCAGAGGACCTTCTTAAATCGCATCTTTACCGAGGACCTTCCCAAATCGCCTCTTTGCCGAGGACCTTCCCAAATCACCTCTTTACTGAGGACCTTCTTAAATCGCCTCTTTACCGAGGACCTTCTTAATCGCCTCTTTACTGAGGACCTTTTTAATCGCCTCTTTACTGAGGACCTTTCTAATCGCCTCTTTACCGAGGACCTTTTTAATCGCCTCTTTACCGAGGACCTTGTGACTTCACTTACCGGTCGACCGCCCTGGTTGTCGCAGTTCTGAACGCCGTACGGCACAAAAGGAGAAAAGGTTCCCCATACGGGCCACCAGTTGTCGCGAGCCGAAGAAAGACGACACCGACACCGTTCTTCTGCGGACGAGTTTACTCCAGGTCTTAATGTGCTCTTTACAAAGACAAAATGGCTCTCTCTTCTGGCGCAGTTGTTTGCCTATATATGCTGCCTGGCAGCCAACGTACTGCGGCTACGTGGTTGTTTCTGATAGGTTATTCTACCAGCCAGCGGCCATGTTGTTTATTGCATAATACATGTTTTTTATAACATGATGAAAGCTTCCCACAATTGTATATATTTTCACCTAATTTTACAATTTTTTGGTTTATTGTATTAATCTATGATTAAGTTGAGGCTTAGTCTGACTTCATGCAAAAGAAAACCAAAATAACAGTTGCTTAAAGAAGGCAGAGTTTTACTTCTCTTTCATGTAACATAAACATCTGCTCTCCCCATTGTTTTTTGTTCTGACAACCTTAGTGCTGGCTTTCAGCCTCAAGCATTTCATGGTGACAATTAATGTAGCTACTGTAGCTCCATCAATCATGTGAACATTTTAATGTGCAATGCAAAGACATGATCCACTTTGAGTCTCCACTGAAAGACAATGCAATCACCAAGGATCTTTCCTATGCTTAGTTGGGACTCAAAAAATCTCCATGCTTATGTCATCTCTTCAGTACTCATCTCACAACTACTTGGCAATTATTTGGCAAGCTTTGTGAAATTTCATTTTATGCATGTGTGGCTTAATACTTACTAAAGACTTAAAGATGATCCTTATGGAATTGTTTGAAGCTCATTTTCTTTGTAGCTCCCTCATTTACAGATTTCTTCCTTGCAACTTTCTGCCACTTTTAACTAATCGAACCCCTGTCTTTGTCTCTTTAAGTCAGAGTCCTCAACACTTTGTTTGGTTTCCCTTTCCTTCATATGATGTCTGGAAATTAACTCCAGGAAGAAATTTAGGGCGACTGTAGTGCTTATCTCAACTGCGTCCCTTTCACAGGGATCATTATCTTGTGCTATTATGCGGTAATGAAAACAGTGGCTTTAGATCTTTTTTCCCAGTTTTCTAGCCATTTATGTCAGAAGGTTAAGTCTAGGTTTTCTTCACCACAAGGCTGGAAATGGAAGTCCTCAACTTCCTCCTAACATGCTTTCCAGAAGGTCCACTGTGGCAGGCAGAATACTGCTTCCCCAGGGTTGCCATAACCTATTCCCTGGAATCTGTGAATTTGTTACCTTTCCTGACAAAAGTGACTTTGCAAATATAGTTAAGTTAAGGTTCTTGAGGTAGAAAGATTATTCTGGTATATCTAGTTGGCCCAATGTAATCACAGGGGTCCAAATAGGGAAGCAGGAATGTCAAGGTTAGAAAGGCATTTGTGGTGATGGCAACCAAGGTTGGAGTGACTTGCTTTAAAGACGAGGGCCAAGGAATGCAGGCAGCTTCTAGAAGCCGAAAAATGCAAAGGAATGGATTCTCCCATGGAGCCTGTAGAAGGAATACAGCACTGTCGACAACTTGATTTTAGAACCGTAAGACATATTGTGAACTTCTGACCACATATGTGTTGAAACTTGTTGCAGCAACAATATACCTAGTCAACAACTTCTAATTATTCTACAGTGACCTAAATTTAGTCACATGGCTACCCATTTTCTACAAGGGAATGTTGGGAAATATATTTTTAAAATATGGGTACATTGACGCTTTCAATAAAATTAGGGTTTTATTACTACCAGAATTATTAATAAAAAATGACCAGTCTCTATCATAATGATTTTGTTTTAATTCTTCACTATTTTGATTATTTTGTCTATTGCAAGATATTTTAGTATATAGAAAGTCTACTTCCTTTCATTTCTTTTCCTTTTTAGAATAATTCTATTACTCCTTGTTTATTCTGCCATAAGTACTTTACAGTTCACTTGTGCAGTTTATAGATTAACTTAAAGAGTATTGACATCTTTATAATGCTGAGTTTTTCTACCCAAGTATATGGTTTGACTCCTCATTTGCTGTAGTTTTTATTTCTTTCCATATGTAGATTTCTGATTTCTTATTAAATGGAAGCTAATTATATATTTTTGTAAATGGCCAAGAGTAATTTTTAAAAGACCAAAATAAAGAGTAGGACAGTAGTATGATATTAAATTTCTTCTCATGGGAGGCCCCTTATGTGAAAATATAACTGAGGATAGACTCACAAACAGTTTTGTTCACTATTCCTCACTATTGAGGACACAATATATTTCCTTATAGATGATAACACCTGAAGCTTGTTAAAAGTCTGTGAGTATATTGTCAAGCACATAAAAATATCTTGACATGTAAATAATTGAATATGAACATTTCATTAGAACTGAGGTTCAACACAGCTCTATAAAATTCTGAGAAATGAGGTCAGAACAAACTGAATAAAGGAAAAACACTGATTTGTGAAGCAGCATTGAGTTTTAGATGATTCATAATGATGGAAGAGAAAACCAAGGAGAAAACTCAGTGATCTGTGAGACCCATGGTACAGAAGCTGCATTAATTCGTATGCAACAAGATTAAATTTCCAGTCTGTTTGCAAGGTTCTAGCATTTTAGTAGCTAATATTTACTGAAAAATTCTGTATAGATAAGCATGTGTTACTTCCCAGCTAAAATGCATAATCAACAATAAATTGTCTGGTTGTAAATAGCTAAAGGTTGTACTTACTTTTATACTTCTTGCTGAATCCATAAAGAAAGAAATAAATCAAATATATTGATTAGGACTGTTTAGCAAAGATTTCACCTCTTTGGGTACTCTGTTATTTGTTGAGATAATTGGGTGTATAGAATTATAAGCTCTCACTCAGATATAAGCATAAACAAGAAAAATGAATTAGAGAGATCCTTTAAAATAATTACCAGTTTGTAAGAAATTAGTCCTTTAGACCAAATTCTTTAATCAGCATCAACAAATGAGAGAGGTGAAATAGAATGTGACTTAGGGAGGATGCTTAGATTGACAAAAATACAAAGTTTAGTTGCTTGAATCAAAAGAGCTATATTACCATTAAGAATTTTCCAGTTAATAGGGACCAAAGGAGGCCCAAAGTTTACCTGTATGATGACCACTTGTATTCCTAAATGTGAATTGTACTCCACACCTTTAACATAATAATAAAAAAAATTTTTTTAAAGAATTTTCCAGTTGGGTTCAAAAGATAAGTACCGCATGCTCAAAAAAAGAAAAGACTGAGGGGGAATGGGTATCTGCATTAACAATCAATAAATTAAATTTTATGAAAGAATGAAATAAGTAAGGGAAAGAGGTCCCTGGTTTGTAGACACTGTTAATGCTAGACTTGACAGCCTACCACTAGTTAGAAGCCACAGGCACTGGACTGAAAATAGATGCAAAACAACACAGACACAGTTTGTATATCTCTTCCCACGCTTAATTCCTTTCTGTGGCAGCCTTATGGTTCTCACCAAATCACCTGCTATGGGGTACACAGTTCTTCCCAAGGCGATCTATTCTCTCTCTGGAGAGCTCTGTCTATTTTATTATCCCGCATAATGATCTAAAATCTGTTTTGCTTTAGCTTCTTTCCATTACTTTTGATTCTTTCCCTGGGGGAAGGATAAACTTACCTAATCTTGGTTCTATATATTAATAATGTCTTCAAGTCCCTAAATCTGGCTGTCATGTTTCTACATCTTCTCTTCAACTAGCTAAATAGCTCTAGTGTCTTCAATTGTTTACAACAGGGCAAGGAGTCAAATCTCTTTGTCACCCATGTCTCTCTTTTATGAATGTACTTGAGTTTTTCTGTCATGTTAGGTAATTAACCCAATAACTCATGTGTGAAGCAATAATTGCTGAAGCAAGCACACTTCCTTGTTCTGAATACTTGCTGAAAGTGTCCTATGGGCCAGTAGGATTACCCAGAATCTACAGCCCTACCCCAAACCTACTGAATTGGAATTAGAATTTTAATGAGATCCCAGGTGACTCTTAAAGTTTAAAAAACACTGTTCTAGGTCAGTGGTTTTCTAAGTTGACAGCACATTTGAATCACCTGGAGAGTTAAAAAAAACAAAACAAAAAAACTGATGTCTGAATCCATCCTGAAGATGAAATTGAAATATGGCCTTGGTATGAGTATTGTTCTAAATTCCTAAGGTTATTCAAGGCCGTAGCCATGCCTCAAAACTGCTATTAAAGAATGATAACAGTCTTTAATAGGCAGAATTAAAATCTTGCTTTGTTTTCAGCAGCTATCATAACATGGCTATATTAAACTGGTAGCCAAAGTTACTTTTATTGGTATTATTGCTAAATTTTGATGCCTCCATTTGTAAACAAGAAGTTAAACTTTTGGATCAAGATCAGAATCTTGCATTTACCTTTATTAAATTTTACTTTATTAAATTTACTACCATTAGACTTTAGAATAAAATAGAATGAAAAATATTATTAAGTTAGAAAAACATGCCAGATTATAGGATTTAGGGGAAAAAAAATGGGGTGCAGAAATTGAAAAGGTAGAGAAGTAGAAACCTCTATTCTTCAAATTGAGTATAATACCAATTTAAATTTGTACCAATATCCTAATGAATGGAGTTGCAGAATATAGTAGATAAATTCATTGCCATCTCTTCAGTGGGGATCGATTTAGACCTATTCAACTTTCTGATTTGCTCCAACGTCTTCCTAATGATTTTCTAAAATTGAGGTAGTAGTGGTGTGTGCTTAAGCAGGCCAGCTCATGAGAACTGGACGGCCATTTAGTGACGATGAGCTGGTAACTCAGACCTGGCCTTGATGGGAGTATTTTTAACACCTAACTCAGCAAAAGATGCACATCAGCTCATTTTATTCCTCTCCCTTCTGCTAGTGCTGGTGGCTAAGCCTTTATCGATACACCACTGGAAAGAGCAAGATCACCAATTTGGAAGTACCATTCCAAAAAAATATCAGAAGAAAAAGTGAACTCACCTGGAAGGACCGATAACTCTTATTTTCTGTAAACACATTGAAGAGTAGGGACAACTAGGGGGGTGCAAGGTCAAATAGGCATGCAATAGACCAAGAATGGCAACAATTCAAATGAAAAGAAACTCAAACTCCATTGCCATTGCTATGTGACAGTGCTATCCTTGGTCCTGCTTCCTTGAAATGCAACCTAATCCACACAGGCAAATATAGTAAGTTGTCTTTTTTGGTTGGTATAAGAATCTAAAGCCGGGCTCGGTGGCTCTGCCTGTAATCCCGCGCCTTTGGGAGGCTGAGGTGAGTGGATTGCCTGAGCCCGCGGATTCAAGACCTGCCTGGGCAACTTGGCGAGACCTCATCTCTACAATGACTCAAAAATTAGCCGGACGTGGTAGCGTGCGCCTGTAGTTCCAGCTACTTGGAAGACTGAGGCGGCAGGATAGCCGGAGGCCAGCAGGTAGAGGCTGCGGTGGCCGGGAGCAGCCACTGCACTCCAGTCTGGGCGACAGAGTGAGACTCCAACTCAAAAAAAATAAAAAAAAAAAAAGAATCTGGAGAGCAAAACAAAATATTCATTCCATTGAACCAAGAAGTTAAGAATACCAAGATATTAGATTGTGTAATTTATAAAGGTCTGATGTTTTATGTTAGTACTTTGCTGTTTTTAAAACATAATTTTGTGCTTATTTGCTTACATCATATAACGACTCTCACTCCAACAAATTTCTAACGTTCTACCTTCTACATGGAGGCCTGTAGTAAGTCCTTTTTTGTTGTAGAATGTTTAAGTCAATGTTTTATAAATCAAATAAAAATTATTATTCATTGTAAAGGCAGTGGCAGAGTAAAAAATCTTATAAAAAATTCGATTCTATTTTGAAAAAAAAAATAGAATTTAAATTTGTGTGCAGTATCCATAAGAACTCAGTTTAAAATCTACTAATTCACTGGGAACAGAAAGAGTAGACGGTAGAGCCCAGAAAAACTTTTTTTAAAACGCTCTTGAGAAAAAAGGAAAAAGTCGAGAAGAAAAGATTTTATTTCACAGTCCTGTTTTTTGAATAACATTTTATCTGGGAAAAATAAATGCATTGATTCATCTTGTCAAGCCCCACAAGGCAAATTCTCTTTGCTTCATTAGAAAAAAAGCAATAAACTGAATGAGTTCAATATTTTTGACACATCAGCATCTTGTAAAAGAACTACCATTGTGTGATAGAAGAAAAAGCACACGTAGTCCACAAGCCATGTTCAGTTAGTGGTTTCAGTTGTTTATACTTGTGTAGTGCTTCTCTTATAGAAAAAGCTACATCATGTGATCAAGAATGCACCATATCATCATGTTTAGGCATGAATATATTCCCCTATAACACAAAATATTGGGGATTCATTTCGAGACACTCCCCATACTTTTCTGGTGAATCTTATTAGTAACATTTTTCTCTATCTCTTTTCCCTATCTTTCTTCATAAGATAGTATATAATGCATATAGCAAACAAAATATAGAATCAACTCTTTATGTTATTGATAGAGCTTCTGGTCAGCAGTCGGCTATTGGCAGTTACGTTTTAGAGGAGTCAAAAGTTATGCTTGGATTTTCAGCAGTTCAAGGGTCAGTGTCCCTAACCCTTGCATTGTTCAGAGGTCAAATATATTTTCATAGCATACAGCATTTGACTCTAAAAACAATACTGTGAGGTTGCTCATCCATTTTATGGAGAAAACCAAAGTTCCTGGAGACTAAGCTACTTACATATTCAGTGGCAGAGCATAAACTTGAATTCTGTCACCTGATTTCTAATGTTTATAGGCATGTACTAAATTTGAACCTGGCTTTATTTTCATTATGCCTTGTAGACCATCTATTTTACTAAGAAAAAAATGTTAAAAATGTTAAAAGTTAGGGTTGCATTTCTTAGCAAATCTTTGCAGAAGCAGTGATTCGATTTTATCTTAACCACGTTTAGGAATTACTCTGCAGGTGACACACTAGAATGTTCAAACCCAGAAAAGCATTTGCCACGTGGCTTCCTAGAAGGTGCCTCACTTTGATTCCTTTGCCAACAGTGCTGGTGGGGGACCGAAGGCCTGGAAGAGGTGCCAGAACACAAAACATCAGAAAGGTATTGGGGTGAGGAGTCTGAGAGGCCCAAACAAGTGTGAGTTCTATGATGCAAAATAACTGAGACCTGGGAAGATAGAAGGAGAAGGATTCCGAATGTGAGGATCCTATGACCGGCTACAGGAAGTTAACCAGCAGGAGGGCAAACACCTAGCAGGCTGAGCCTTGGGCTGGCTTCACTGGGTGTGCGATCTGCACAGTCACAGGAGGATCCAGGCTTGAAAGGGCTTCTGGCTGTGCTCAACATTATGTGATCACCATATGGAAATGACTGATAACTATAACTTTTCACTTTCGTTTTAAAACAAAGTCAAGCGGGACAATGGAGGACACACGTGAACAGAGGAGATACATGCAATAGGCGTGCCCTCCGTCACTTGGCTCCTCCTTTGTATGTAGCTCATGCCGTGCCTCAAGAGCACAGGATCCCTGTGAGAATAACATGTCCACAAGCATGGGGTGCGAATTCCCAGGAGCATGAGATCTCTATAAGCACAGAATCCATATGGGTACAGGATGCCAGAGTACAAGATCCCCATGGGCACAAGATTTCAGAGAGCACAGCATTCCCACGAAGGCAGAATCCACATGAGGACAGACTGCTCATGAGAACAGGATGACCATGAGCACAGGGTCCTCATGATCACAGGATTTCTATGAACACAAGATTTTCACGAGCACAGGGTCTCCATGAGCATACCACACCGATGAGCACGGGTATGGGGAGATCAGTGACATTTAAAGCAAAGACAGAGTAAGCATGTCTCATCTACCACGAAGTGGTGGCGACGACAAGCCCAACAGGATACACTTTCTGTTCTAACCAGAACTTGCTTTGAATGCAGAAGGAATGCAATGCCAGTTTTAGAAACGGGAATGACCAAGAAACTCTGTCACATCCTTTTTTACTTCTGTTACTTGCCTGTATTAGTCAACTGCGGAGGCTGAAAACAACATGGAAGAGAAGGGAAAGACAGGGAAATCTGTAGTTTCTTATCATTTCAGTCCTTCCTTTCCCACCAGTAAACTGAAGGTAGAGAAGTTAGGTAGAATGTGCATGGATAAAGAAGTGAAGGAAAAACAGTTGATTTGATTTTGTGTGTTGTTTTACTGTTCTGGCGAGAACAAAAAAAGACATGTGCACCAGTTATTAAACACAAATTATGTAATTCTGATGGTCCACAAATGAGTTCAAAGTTCTTATATTTGCATTTAAAGCCAGCATCATACCATGTAAAGATGAATGGTAGAATTCAAGCAAATAAAGTATTATTTTTTTCTTACTTAGAATGTCATTAAATATGAAATAAAAACATCACAACAAGTCAAGAGGATATTATGAAAGAAAGAAAAAGTTTTATATTCTAATGCTTTTCACAACGCTTTTTTGTTTGCTTTGGGAGCAAAGGTTCCTACATTTTCGTTTTGCGCCCACAAATTATGTAGCCAAGACTGCTTCTCCCTTTTAGGACAGAGAAATCTTCAGCAACAAGACAGGCTGGCAAAGATCAGGAGGAGAACAAATGAACTAGAGGATACTCATGAGAGTGAGGACAAGGCAAAGATAAATTAAGCTCAGCTGGCTATTCAAAAATATCACTTGGATACAGACACTGACTTCAGGAGTATATGATTCCCAGTGAAGCTTCCTAGTCCATTTTCTGCCATTTATGTGGTTTCTGTGATGACCCTGGAAGGAAAGGGCCCTGGAAGGAGACAGGACAAGTGCTGGCAGCTAGAAGAATCAGGTAGGTGTGAGGTACAGGGTCTGAGCTGTGGTAGTTCCTGACATTCCGTCAACTTTTCATACTTTTATTGTTGAACTTGCGCTCTAAATGCTTGTGGTCAGCCAAATAATGTTTTATGCATCTTCAAGTAGCCCAGAGAAAAAATTTCTCTTTGTACCAGATCATGATGCTTTTGCTATGTCAACCCTGGGGTATATAGACACAGCGAGACAGGAAAGCAAAGATGTGACCTGGCAGCTGGAACTATCTCCCATCTGGGTAGCAGCTGGCAAGTAGTATCACTAAATGCATCTCAACATCACAGTTTGCTGGGCCCACATCTGCAAAATACAGTGAGATTTATGGGCATTCACAGACAGAATGTTCTTTGCTTCCCGCCTTCGACTTCTGACTTTGAGCTCGTCCCATGAAGGCAGATAGAAACACAAAAGTGTACTTTCTTCCTTCATGCTAAACCATCACAGAAGGATGTGGATTCACACAAAAACAGCTTTTATGGCAAACTGCCCTTAATGGTTTCCATTTGACTATTGTGCTTCAACATCAATGCTAATAATCATATATGTTTGTGTGTGTGTATGTGTGTGTGTGTTTGTGTGTGTGTGCATGTGTATGCACTATATAAGGACTTTTTAAATCAAACGTAGGGACTCAAGGGGTCTCAGAATGACATTCTCATCTCCCTTATTGATAGCCACATGTTAGATACTGCATCTGCAAGGTATTAAAACTCCTTTTAAAATGAATCAGAGGCCTAAATGTAAAACCTCAAACTATGAGAATCCGAAGAAAATGCAGGGAACAGTCTTATGCACATTGGAGTAGGCAACCAATTCTTGATCAAATTTCCAAAGGGGAATGTCAAAAAATATAAAATAGACAAGTGAGACCTATCAAACTGAAAAGCTTCTGTCCAGCAAAAGAAACCATCAAGAGAGTGGGAAGACAACCCATAGAATGGGTAAAAAATATTTGCTAATTGTGTATCTGACAAAGAATTAACATCCTGGCTCTTTAAGGAACTCAAATTAGCTGAAAGAAAGAAAAACAAATAGCCCTATTAAAAAATGGGCAGAGAACATGAATAGACACTTCTCAAAAGACCTACAAGCAGCCAACAGATACATGAAAAAATGCTCAGTCTCACTAATCATCAGGGAAATGCAAATCAAAACCACACTGAGATACCACCTAACTCCAGTAAGAATGGCCATCATTAATAAAACAAAGTGCAGCAGATGCTGCTGTGGATACAGAGAAAAGGGAATGCTTCTCCACTCCTGGTGACAGTGCAAACTAGTCCATCCTCTATGGAAAGCAGTGTAGCAATTCCTAAAGGAACTAGAAATTGACCTTCCATACAATCCAGTAATCCCTCTCCTAGGAATTACCCAAGGGAACATAAATCATGCTATAGAAAAGATACCTTCACGTGCATATTTATTGCCACACTATTCACAATAGCAAAAACATGGAACTAACCCTACTGCTCATCAAAGGTAGACTGGATAAAGAAAATGTGGTGCTTATACGTGATAGAATATTATGCACCCATAAAGAAAGACAAAATCATGAACTTCACAGAAAATTGGATGGAGTTGGAACAATCATACTTAGTGATCTATTGCAGAAACAAAGAACTGAATACCCATATTTTCACTCATAAGTGAGACCTGAACCATGATCACAATAGCACAAGAGAGGGGGCAACAGTCATAGGACACTTCCAGGGGGGTTTCACATAACAACACAAAGATTACCTGGGTCTATACCAGAGGAAGTGAGGACCAGTTGGAGGCCCAAGCTTCACCTGCATGTAGATTATTTATGCACCTAATCCTGATGTGTACCTCACATATCTGTAATAAAATAAAGTGAAATAAATAAATAAACCTAAGAATATCCAGAGGCAACATTGCTGATAGAAAACACACTGCATTTCATATCAGAGCTGGCCACTAAGGAACCTGAAGAAGATATTTTACTTCACTGAGCTTCTTCTGTTAAGTGGGAAAAAAAAAAGGTTCCTGCAAACTAAGCAGATGATGGCTTTAATGGTGGTTATGGACTGAATATTTGTGTCCCCTCACATTCATATGTTGAATTCCTAATCCCCAGTGAGAGTGTGTTTGGAAATGGGAGTCTCTAAGGAAGTAAATAGTGTTAAATGAGTTCGTAACGATGTGTCCCCAATCCAATAGGATTAGCATCCTTACGTAAAACACCAAAAAGCTCCTTACTTTTTCCCATATGTGCCAAGAAAAGACCATGTGAAGACATAGTGGGGAGGTGGCCTTCTACAAGCCAAGAAGAGAGCCCTCATCAGGAATTGATATCTTAGCACCTTGATCATGGACTTCCAACCTCCAGAAATATGAGAAAATAAACTTATATTGCTTAAGTCACCCAGTTTGTTGTATTTTGTTATAGCAACCAGAGCAGACTAACATATTGTTGAAGTAAATGTAAGTGTTAATATTCATTATTACAGTGTGTACTTAATAAACGTTCCTTGAATTGTTGAATCATCAAGCAAACATGGTGGGAAGGCTCCATGGATCATTACTCTGACAAAATTTTAGATCTCTTCTTGGTACTAGATGACCAAAAAAGGAAAAAAAAAAAAAAAAAAGACATGACTTAGGATAAATTGATAGGGTCTAGTGCCTGAAACACGACAGATAATTCTCAAAACAAATTTGACATACTCAACATTGATTAGTAGGTATGTTGGTCACGGGTAGCTCCAAAAAGTAAATATTAAAGTTAAATTTACAACTCAAAGAAATTCTGTCATCTTGCATAGTGCATAGGTACATTTTTAAAGTTTTAAGTATTTTTAAAATCAGTCTGTCTTAATTTTGTGGGTGGCACCAAATGATGTTAGAATCTATATACAAAAATATAAGCAAAGTGATAGATGTAATCATGCTTATATAATGTCTCATACATAACTGCATCTATTTTTTACAATAAACTTGTGAGAGTAGTAATAATTGTGACTGAGAATACTGGGCTTTATGGTTGAGAATATTGGGCTCAGCCTCTTCAAAGGAAAAACTAGGAATTTGTAGGGCTAGGACTGGAACACAGACCTTCTGAATTTAAACTCCATGAAGTTTAATAAAAAATACAATTAATAGCCAGATACTACACATTAGAGATCGAGCCATCCCAGCACTCAAGGAATGTGAATTCTACTCCCAACCCTGTCACCACCTGGAGTCATCTCGCTCACATCCTCTCTTTCTATAGATCTGTTTCTTCATCTACAAAATCAGGAGACTTCTTAGAGCAACTCTAGTTTGTTGACTATTCCTTAATAACCTCATTGGCATAAACAACTCAACTGAATAGCCTAGGGGAAAAAAAGAAATAGTACTTCAGTGCTTTCTGTTTTGGCAGATGTGCTTTTGTATGGGTTATGGGAAGCAGAGTATTAAGTGGGAGACCCCAACAAGTGCCAGGACCCATCAAGAGAACTTTTCCACTCGACACAAATGCTTCAGGAAAAGAAACTCCACTGGGCACTGGATACAAAGGCCCTTCCTGTAGATGTCAGACCAAGATGCTTTTCAGGAGATCCACAGGAGAATAAACTGTGATTATGCACCCAGCACACACTCTAGTCCATTAAGCCTAGAGATAGAGGGGTTCTATCGGGACAGTGGAAATTGATATTCAACTTAGAAATGATGCTTTTAGAAGAACCTGAACCTGCTCCACATGCATCATATCTTTCCTAGAGGAGAGCATAGACATTCGTCACAGATAAATCCTGTGAAAGACCGCCACATCCCACATGAATATGACCAATAGCATGTTTGTCAAAATTATTTTTAAAAAATACCTTTTTGTGCTCACTTTTTCTCCCTTTCTTCCTCACTCCCTCTTTCTTTCCCTCCCGCTCTTTCTTCTTTCCGTCCTTCCTTTCTTCCTCCATTATTTCCTCCCTCTTTTTTCTATTTCTCTTTCTTTCCCTCTCTCCTCTCTCTCTTTCAGATTTAATCTCCTGAAAAGCATCTTGGTATGACACCTTTGAAATTGTCCTCACTGACATTTCCAAATGTGACCCAAATATTCATGTGAAGACCAGGACTTCTTGGGCCCCTTCAACTCTTCTTTGTATCCCTTTCTCTTCCCACTCTCAAGGGTCTTCTCCATACTGGGAAGACTTCATTATAGGAAAGCAGGTTCCTCTATAGCCACCAGCCCCTTGGTGTGGAAGTTGTTGACATGTCTTTCTATAGATGGGTTACTTCCCATTGATTCATGTAGCAAAAAACTTATTGATCAGTTACTACATGACAGACACTATTCTTACTTGAGTGGAAGGAAAGATTAATGAGACATCACTTCTGTCTCAAGGAACCCACAGTGTTAATGGAGATGGATCACTAGGCAAAGGAATCTAACAGAAGATTGCATAGTGTATGGTTGAGGGAAACACAATTTGGCATGGGAATATAGGAGAAAATACACAGCTTTACTGTGTTTGAGAGTAGAGGGGAATTCACAAGAGCCTTAGCAAGCAGATGACACTGGAGCTGGGTTTTGAAGGAAGTGTTTCAGACCAAGAGAATGGATGGGGGAGAAGAAGAACTGTCCAAAGAGAAGATAAGGCAGGTACAAAGCGGGAAGGTATGAAAGGATATGGTCCTTTCTAGGAGCCATGGCATTTTTGTATGGCAGGGGCCTAGGATTTATGTAAGGAAATAGTGTGCTATCAGCATGACAGTGTGAACATCACCCAGAAGGTAAAGGAGGTTTATATGCCATAGGGTGAGGGACTTAGATTTCACCCTGAAGACAACAATAATCCAGTTTCTTGATTATCACTCTGGCAGAACCTAAAAGGATGGATTAGAGGGAAGAGAGGCTAGAAGTAGGAAGACCAGTCAGGAAGCTGTTGTGTAGTATAAGTACAAAAGAGGTGACGCATGAGTAATATTTAGGAGCAAGAATTGACAGGACTTGGTAGGCAGCTGGATGTTGTACCCAATAAACATTCACGGCAAGGGAGCATGGCCACAGTAGAAGAGAGTGAAGAACAACGTCTGCGCATTGACTGCTGAGGGTGGAAATGAACTGGAAAGTGGAGACAGCAGTGAGTAAAGTGTCTTCCCTCCCTCCAGGAATCTGTTCTCTGCCTCTCTGTGTTAGGAGTGACCTGTGATCTGTGAACCAGCAGCATCATCATCACCTGGCATTTGTGCAGAATTTCAGGTCCTTCCTCAGATTCCTGAATCAGATTCTGTTTCTTAACAAGATCCCCAGGTCAGCAATATGTACATTAAAGTTTGAGGAGCACTGGCCTAGAGTAATTCTGGGAACTTTCTTCATCGGCAGAAGGATTGCAGAGGAATTTACAAGAGTTAAATAGCATAAAGCGTAAGTAGAAGTGTTGACGAGTCAAACTGTTCAGCACAAGACGGTGGAGATTAATGTTTCCCTCGGTTCTGAAGTTTGTACTTGAGGGGAATTAGGCATAACTACTACTCTGACCCTCTGGTCCTTCTCTCATTTTGCATTTCTACTACTACCTTTTGTTTACATGTGGTGCTTAAGAATACTTAAAAATCATAGAGGGAATACAGCTATTTGGGGCAATTAAAATAGATAAGTCTGATAAACTTGTTCTTGTATCTATGACATCTTCATCAATTCATTATTCTTGGGATACAAGGAACTGGTATGGTTTTTATAAAAACTGACATAAATTCTCCAACTTCTAAGTCAGAGGAGAGACTCATAGAGGCAGGGCAGGTTCATACCATCCTGAGAGGCGGCTCTCTGCTGAGACAATGTCATTGTGACATCTCCCACATGTCTCAGAAGCAGTTCTTTGCTCTAAACGTGAACTTGGGTAGGTTGGGCTCTTGCCTTTTCAGCTTCTTATCCGTTTGTTAGTGTTAATTTATTGAAATAAAAATTATATTTTGTTAAAATTTTTTAAGTGATTAAGACCTAAACAGACACAAATGGGCTTTGCAAAATTTTTAAAGCACACCAAGATAGAGAACAAAATATGTTGCCTTTTCACAAGCTTCAAATGGTATTCAGCTCCAGAAATAACCTTAATTTAAGCTTTGATATGCACCAGCAAACTCAAGACTTTCAAAGTCTGATGATGTATTAGTTACATCAAGAGCATAGTAGAAGGTAGATCACATTTAATTGCCCCTGTGATGAGTAGAATGGCTACATGTTAGAGCAAAGAAGTGACAAAGAATCCGTTAACTTCAGAAGTGCTAAAGTGATGCAGTCTAAACACATCACAGATGACTTCCAGTGACAATGCTAAGTTGTTTTCAAGTACATAATGAATGGTAGGGATATTCTGTTCCAAAGTACTCTAGCTTCTATGAGTCATAGCTGTGAGGGAAATTTATTTTGTTGGAGCAGAACAAAGACTTTGAAACATTTAAAAATATAACACAGTCCATAAACTAAAAGAATGGCTATTTTAAATCACATATATCACTTCAGGGTGGTTTGTAATAACATAGCCCTGGGAAACACTGGCATGGGCTCTCATCCTGGCTGCCAATATTTGTTTAGACTTAGGCAAATTACTTTACCTCAGTTTTGTCACCTGTAAAATAAGAAGCAGCTTAAAGTGTACTGAGTGTTCCATCAAATCATTTTGTGTTTTCTGGGTATTCAATAAATAATTATGCTGATCTGATCTCTATTTTTAGCTCCTTGTCCTGTGGATTTAGGATAACATGGCAGCAAAGGTCAAATGGAAGTTCCTGACATCCTCCCAACCTGATAACAAAACTGAAAAGATGTGGGGGATGGGAGAGGTAATTATCATCACATTCTCTTTTTACATTCACCTGATTTGTGCAAATGATGTGAAATTAAAACTTATTCCAAGTCTAATTCACTGGTTGCTTGAGTTGCAGTTGTTCCTCTAGAAGTAATGCCTTTACTGGCACAAACAGACAAATCCTTTGAGACTTATTATGCAGCTGTAGATCTGGAAAATATTATTTCTTTCTTAATTCAATAGACAGAGGATAACAGATCCAGCTGCATTTACCTAGCAAGTTCAGTAAGACACATTTTGCCACAGTGCAACATTAGTCCTGTAGCTCTTTGCTCTGATGGTTCACAGGAACTTAGAGTGTTCTATTATTCCATAAGATACTGTATGACTTAAGTGAGATCATGTTGCTAAGATCTAGTGGAAAGGAAATAGATGATCTCAGGGATTTTCCCCATGGCTTGTAAGATACATGCATCTAGATGTAAATTTTAAAAATACTCTATGAAAATTCAAGGGCATACCACTTCAGGAGGGCTTTTACACATCCTGTTATTTGGAATACATTGTAATATCACTTCTAAAGTGAAACATAAGTCACTATATGTTATGCTTCTTAATCTAAAAAAAGGAGGACATTGTCTAATGAATCTTCTTCCATTTTTGAGGCAATATATTCCACTTTCCATAATGCATTTGTGTGCATCTGATTCACTTTTTAAATGACCTGTAAGATCACCAGCTTGAAGTGTGCTCCAAGCAAGACAAAACTATCCAGCTGCTCCAAGTTGCAGTACAAGAAGTCTGCTTTTGCAACTCAGTAAAGTCAGTGTTTCTCAAGTGTCTATGGCAGTTTCACATGCTGTATGGACCCTATGGCAATCTTAATAAAAGAATCACAGCAGAAGGTGTTTTCGAACAAAGTCATGCCTTCTTCAGAAAATATTCTCTGGGTTCTCTACTAGACCTTGGTATAGAATGCTTAGCAGTGAAAAGATTGCATGTGATCATTTGACTGAAGTTTCCCATTCTGCAGTGAATGTTATCCAATATATCATCATCAATTTGAAGACATATGACAATATTCAACAATAAAACAAAAATGACATAGATATTATCAAGCTTCAAGAGGTCGTAGGGTCACAAATAAGTACATGAATTTATGCTCCTAGTGCAATCAATCCTGATGTAATACCAACTTCCTTGGCCCATACTCATTGCCTCATGGGGAGTTCTCTAAGGTCATTTAATTTAGAAGAAAAATTTTTGGTTTTCATTTACATATGACTTTATAAATATCCTGGCACCACCCAGAAATGGACTGCTATAGGTTTGCAAACCCATCGAGACGTGGTTTTGAAGGTGGTGGGCAGAAAACATACACCTAATGGGAAGTATTTCGAGCAGATACATCCGAGCATTTTCTTTGCCTTTGAAAAGAGATAGATGGAGATAAAGATGAACACCAATCCATGAGTGGTGACTAATAGTTTGCCTGAATGGTCAAGGACTTGAAAGGAAAAATTCTGGAGGATGACTGACCAGGAAGTTAGAGAAAGAAGACGGCTAGTAAACCTCCCTGAATGAGTCAAAAGAGTGAGTATGTTTGTGCAGTACATAATCACAGAACTCAGCATCTTAAACTCTGTGGCCAAGTGACTGCCTCAAGTAACTTCCCTTTCTCATGGCCCAAAGATTAGAAGAATGTCTCCATTCCATTCTAGAAAGAAAATCTCCATTTGAGAACATGTGATACCCAGACAGAAAATATTTTTTTTCCTTTTATTTTTTTGATAAGTTCTCCAGAGGTAAAGCTTAAAAATCAGTGAGAGCTGCCTATCAAAAAGGCACTCCTGTCAAAGTAAACAATTTAACATTTTGTAGTGTGACACAAAATTTCCTATTTTTAGTAGTATTGTTACAAAGTTGCATCACCAACTACAGACATGCCCATGGTTCGACAGTGAGTCATCAGTTACCACTGGTTAAAGACCTTACCGAAAGGACTAGACCTAGAAAGGATAGAATAACAGACATTTGTAGGTTTTTTAAAAAATAGACATTATTTTTAAAGTAATTTTTAGCTTCACAGCAAAGTTGAGCAGAAGGTAGAGAGATTTCCCATTTACCCTCTACCCATGTCTCTTCCCAAAACCTTCTCCATTATCAATATCCCCCATCAAAGTGATGCATTTGTTGCAATTGATGATCTTACACATTATTGTCATGCAAAGTCCCAAGTTACATTAGGGTTCACTCTTGGTGTTGTACATTCTATGGGTTTAGACAAATGTATAATGCTATCTATCTATCACTGTAGTATAAAGAGTCATTTCACTGCCCTGAGAATCTTCTGTGCTCTGCCCATTCATCCTTTTCTACTTTTAACCCCTAGCAATCACTGATTTTTCTCCTGTCCCCATAGGTTTGTCTTTTCCAGAATGTCATATACTTAGAATTATACAGTATGCAGCTTTTTCAGACAGGCTTCTTTTAGCTATTCATATCAATTTAACCTTACACTAAGTTTTTTAATGGCTTGATAGCTCATTTCTTTTTCTAGCATCGAATAATATTCCATTGTCTAGATGTACCATAGTTTATCTATTACATTTTCTAAACAACATTTTGGTTGCTTCCAGGGGTTGGAAGTTATGAATAATGCTGCTATAAACATCTGTGCACAGGCTTTTGTGTAGACATGTTTTCAATTCATTTGGGTAAAGATTAAAGAGCACTATTCTTGTATCATATTGTACATATGATAAGAGTATGTTTCATTTTGTAAAAACTCTTCAAATTGTCTTCCAAAGTAGTTGTGTTATTTTGTGTCCTCACCAGTAATGAACTGAAGGTCCTGTTGCTCCACATTCTCACCAAGATTAGGTGTTGTCAGCATTCTGGATTTTGGCCATTCTAATAGGTATACAGTG
This sequence comes from Cephalopachus bancanus, assembly GCA_027257055.1. NCBI lineage: Eukaryota > Metazoa > Chordata > Mammalia > Primates > Tarsiidae > Cephalopachus > Cephalopachus bancanus. The sequence continues at coordinate 4,023,624 of JAPVLO010000140.1, forward strand.
GTATCTCACTGTTGTTTCAATTTACATTTTACTGATGACACCTGATGTGACTCATCTTTACATATTCATAATTTGCGTATCTTCTTTGGTGAGGTGTGTGTTAAAATCCTTGGCCCAATTTTCAATCAGATTGTTTCTTTTTTTTATTGTTGAGTTTTAAGAGTTCTTTGTATTCTTTTTTTTTTAGAAAACAACCCTTTAACAAATAAGTCTTTTGCAAATAATTTCTCCCAAAATGTGACTTGTTTTTTTATTCTATTGACAGTGTCTCCCAGAGCAGAAATTTTCATTTTAATAAAGTTTATTTTATCAATTCTTTCTTTCAAGGATTGTGCTTTTGGGATTGTATCTATTTCTCTGGTTTCAATTAATTGCCCTTGTGGTGTGGTGGAGTTTATACAGAACTGAAGAGTGTCTTTCTTGCAAACATATGTCTCTGTTGATGCTTTACTATCTCAGCTTTACTAAAAACTCTAGAGATTGCAAATTGGTGTTCTTTTTGCCAAGGTTCTATGTTAAGCAATGTCCTGTCATTGGATGCTTGATAACCAATGAAAGCCTTTCTGTGTGGAAATGTCCTTGGACTCATAGACTCCCATCCACTTTAAACTGTTTTCTCATTGACTTATTAATATAAAACAATTTTCAAATTCAATATTACAAGATTTATCATGTTTTAGTATTCTGGTGTTATATCACATTATTGCAACCATTAAACTTATACTATTTTATTTTATTTTTATTTTTATTTATTTATTTATTTATTTATTTATTTATTTATTTGAGTTGGAGTCTCACTCTGTCGCCCAGACTGGAGTGCAGTGGCCACTCCCGGCCACCGCAGCCTCAACCTGCTGGGCTCTGGCGATCCTTCCACCTCAGCCTTCCGAGTGGCTGGAACTACAGGTGTGCGCTACCACACCCCACTGGCTTTTGATTTATTGTAGAGATGAGGGCTCGCCAAGTTGCCCAGGTGGGTCTCGAACCCGCAGGCTCAGGCAGTCCACTCACCTCGGCCTCCCAAAGCGTGGGATTACAGTACATACCAGTGAAAAGAATCATTACTTGATATTCATTTTGCAACACTTCAGATTTCATGTTTTTGAAAGCACAGGGCCAAATGGCCCACATTTATTTACATATGAAATGTGCTTACGATAGTTATGATGGATGCAGTGCATAGCACCTGACAGCAGCAAGACCTTTTGAACAACCGGATGTTCACTACAGCATATCATGCGAGTGTTTATGTACATATAAACACACAAAAGAATTCTTTTGCTCAAAAAAAGTACTAAGCATGTTCAGGGATAAATACAAGAAATAAAATGCAAAAGAAAACACAAAACAGAGCCCAAAAATGGAACTCTCCTGGAGAACTATAAATGGAAGTGACAGAGTGTATCTCTTCTGAGCATTAATAAGGCAGAACTGCTGACGTTAAATATGCTTACTGAAATGCCTGAACTTAGCCAGGCGGCTCAATGCTGAATCTAATGGCCAACTGCAACACACAGTTGAAATTGTGCATCCCAACTCTAAGTCCTGGAGCATTTGGCCATAGCACCGTGAACAGGAAACACCAACTCTTTTGACAGCACAGAACACACCAGATTTCAAATGATTTTGCTATTGTTGAGTCACACTTAAAAAAATCACCTTTATATCAATTATTATGATTATCAACTTGAATGTAATTTTACGCCACATGGACCTCAAGCAAAATACGGTAGCTAAAACCAACCTCTACCAGGATCCATAGTTCCTAGAAAAGTCTGTCTCACAATAAAAATTAAAAGTGAGAAACAAGTATAGACAGAGAAATGTCTGGAACATGAAGCTTTCTAGTTCCTTTAGTGCCTCATAATCTGTGACCCTCTCACCTACTCATCTTTGCTGCTAATCCTACTGTCACACTCCTGACATTGTGCCACCTTTGTAATCACTTACTCAGCTCTCTGAATGCAACCCCTTCCCTTTCCAGCTTGTTTGTGGAACTATACCCTTTGGAACTTTTCTCCAGCTTCCAGTGACCTTTCCTTCTGGTTGTCTCACTGCATTTGTCTTCCGTTCTTATCCAATCTCGGTTCCATTGTCCACAGTCTCAATACTTTTTTACCAATAATCTAGACTCCTATGTCCCTCTTTCTGTTACTTTGGCAAAAACAAAATCTGGTATGAAACAAACTCTCTGCTTCCTCTGTACCTAGAAAAAAAAATCTCTAAACAGTTCATGTTAGGTCCTATTTCATGATCAAGTTTGGGGAGGAGTGCTTAATGTCCATTTCAGTTTTCCACGGTGAGGGCTATTTTCCTTAACATTCTTTGCTTAATCTTATCTCCTCATGGCAAGAGGATTGACTTATTTGATTAGAAAGTTTGAAGACAGAATCTGAGTGAGGCTCCCAGCTCAGTCCTTCCCTCTTTTTCTTTCTTGTTGCAATATGTGTCCAGCTACAGAAAACGCATTCTCTTTTGCTCTTCCAAGCTGTCAAGTTATCAGGGACAGACTTGACCTTTGTAGAGTGATGGAGAACATTTCAGAGCACAGACTAAGATGAGTTCTTGAAGAAGCCAGTTCCCAGGACACTAGTGAGAAAAGCCTTTTATAATTTTAATTGCAGAGGTCATACCAAGAGCTAGTGAAGAAACACCTTTAGCTTTCTTTTGTTGATTGTCTTCTCAAGTTTCCCAAAGCTGCTAATTGCCTGTATACTAAATCTGGGCCACTATTCCATGTATGTAAGGTACATGTATTTGAAAACTCTTCATGTAAAGACTCTTAAACTTCTAAGAATCGCTGAGGGAACTTCTCAAGAAGACCTCAACAATGAGAAAAAATTAAGTTCCAAAAGTGGTTTGGTGGCACTTGTAGAACACAATGGGTAGAAGTAGAAGAAAGAGTTACAATTTATTTAGTTAGTTATTTGGTATTTTTATTGTTTAAAAATGCTTTCATACACATCATCATCTCCTTCAAGTCTCACAATACCCTATGGTAGAGAATTGATTACTGACAGAATTACAAATTATGAAACCAAAGTTCTGTAGGTTGTTACCTACTAACAGGCATTCAACTAGGAATTGAATTATATTTCAGATCAATGAGTTGTGCTATTTGCTTGTTTCCTCTAAACCCCATTATTCTTTCCAAGCCTAAGATGTGATACTTAGCTTGAACAATGACCAGCAGTGATGTAGGACTTGGGTAGTACAGTAAAATAAAAATATTTTTAAGGCCAGACACAGTGGCTCATGCCTGTAATCCCAGCACTTTGGGAGGTAAAAGCAGAAGTATTGCTTGAGCCCAGGAGTTAGAGACCAGCCTGGGCAATAAATCAAGACCTCATATTTACAAAAAAATTTAAAAAATAATTCACCAGATATGGTGGCATGAACCTGTAGCCCCAGCTACTTGGAGGCTGAGACAGGATGATTGTTTATGCCCAGGAATCTGAAACTGTGGTGAACTGTGATTGTGCTACCGGGACAGAGTTAAATCCCAACAACTCTTTCTCCTTCTCTCTCTCGCTCCTCTCTACACACACACACACACACACACACAGTCTGACAATTAAGCTCATAAACTCATCCTAGAAAACGTACTACATACCTTGTTGCTAAATATCACTGTGGTCACCTTCAAAGTATTCCCCTTGGGAAGCTATGCTCTGACGTCAGTGCCTACTCCACAAGTCAAAGCAATTTGGGAACTTTTTTCTGGAATGGCATTCAGAGCTGTCATCATATTACCCGTGATGTCCTGAATGTCATCAAAATATCTTCCATTCAGTGATTGACATTAGTGCGATACTGCCAAGGTGGTGGGGGGAAGAACACAACATCAATAAGGGTACTTAATCTCAAACCAGGTAAAGTGGGGACCAAAGGGAGGCCCAAACATTACCTGTATTATGTCCACCTGGATGCCTAATCCTGAATTGTACCCCACATCTTTAAAATTATATATAATGTGTGTGTATATATAAATCTTCCTTTCAATATTCAATATTTCTTTTATCTTTGTGTAAGAAAAAAAATCACCGGGGGCCAGCTCAGGTGAGTAGGGTGTTCCAATAGTTATTTGTTTACTGGTTAAAAACTCCCTCACATTGTTGTGATGCAAGAACTCCTTCAGGACTATTTTTGCACGCACCTTTCATGCCAAGATTTTCAGTTAAGATTTTCCTGTTTCTCTATTGATGTTTATTTGGTCTGCTATGCTTCTTACAGTCAGCTGATGGTTTTGATGCACAATCTGATGAATTTTTGCAATGCTTTTGTCAGTTCTGATAGTTACTGAACATCTTGACCTCTCTTCATCAGTGATGTTTTCTCTCCCCACAGTAAAACATCAAATCCATTTGTGCACTGCTGTTTTCTTCATGGCATTATCTCCATAAGCTTGGACTAACGTGTTCCTGATTTCACTTCCTTGCCAAGTTTAACAAGAAACATATTATTTGTTCATTGCTCTAATTCAAGCTCTGACATTCTCGTGATGGCACACAGAAACATGCAATAATAATAATGAATGCCATTTAGCAAGACACTGCCACATGTTGGCACAAACACAGCTGTGAGACACTGATATATCAAGGCTATGAAATCTTACCAAGTTGTTTGTGCAGTGCTGCCAATGTAAGCACATGGTGACAAGTTCACAAACTTAATTGTAAGAAGGTGTGTGTGTGTGTGTGTGTGTGTGTGTCCGTGCGCGCGCGTGCACATGCACACGCGTGCATGCCCACTTAGAACTAATATTATAAAAATGAGTGAATGATAGATACAACCAATGCCAAATTTGTTACTTTGGCCTTTTAACAGATCATTGAAGAGTGACTTCATTTGGTTTGAAGAAATAACTGTCTTTTAAACCAAATATTTTAAAACATATTTGAGCAGATTCAGAAGATGCTTGCACATAATAACACCCCTCCTCCAGCCAGCTTGCACTGTTATTATGAATAATTTATATTTCTCTAGGGGGCTTTGCTATTTATTGCTCTTAATTATTTGCTTTTCAAGTGCCACTTTGGATTCCCAGGGAAATCCGTGAGAGAAGGAAGTTGTCACTCTGGAGAAGCGTCACCCTGATGATTCACTTGTACAAAAGTCTGTAGTCTGCGGGTGATACCAATTACCCTTCATTAACTTAGCAGAGCTAGTGGGGGCACATTCTTCTTAATGGACACTTGACATGGGTATTCACTTTATCTTCTCAAGATAAAAACTTGTTTAGGGAAGGATGTATAACAAGAAAATGGAATGCTGAGCAGAAGAGAGAGATAATCTCAGCTGTTTATTTTTATTTGTATTAAATCAAATAATATTTTATTAAGTGACCTTAGAATAATATAGGCACTGACAAGGAAAACAGATGAAAGATTCTGAAATCTGGGTTTGGTTACAGGGATGACATTAACCCACTAGGGAGGTGGTAATGAGGAGATACTGGGCCAAATATTGGGATGTATTAGTTCAAAACCGAGGATCCAGATCTGAGCAAAAGACTCAGTAACCACAGGAAATAAAATGCCTTGAAACAGTTTACTCTGGTAAACAGGTTAAATTCACCATCTCTGTAGTTACCATTTTAGCATCCAGGGAAAACTAGTCAAGAGTCAAAGTTTTCTAGGAATCAAATGATGATGAGAAACGCAGTCTTGCTGTGGTAGCTCTGGGTATGAGGATGGGGAGAATGGTTCTGAGATGCAAAGAGAGTAAAGTGGTCCCCACTTTACCTGGTTTGAGATTAAGTACCCTTGGGTCATGAATGGTGCCCGGTTGCCGTGCCTTAGACGAGTCATCTGTGGCTTCCAGACTCTTTGACATTATAGTGCCTTGAGTTGTTCAATATTATTAATACCTAGCCTAGTCTAGACGTAACTTTAGGTACCTATGTGTCTACTAATCAGTTGTGTGAGCTCATTATCCTTTAGAACCTGAGTTTCTATGAGGATGTTGTGCTACAGAACCCCTCTATTTTCCACTAATTCTCACATTTTATGGTGTTCTATTATACTTTGCCTCACACTTTCACCTCTTGGGGTGCAAGACAAAAATTAACTCCTCAAATACAATAGATTTGTTTTTTTACGACATTGAATACCCCTAAATCAATGATCCAATGAGCCTAAAGAGTTAAGCTAATGATTTTAAGCAGAGTAGGTAATTTGAAAACAAAGCCAGCAACATTATACTTTGCACAAGTCCAGGGTAAGGATACCTGCAAGGTCAGCCAACTACTCCTATTTCTTAGAATTATGCAAATATCATCATTATGTTGTTTTGTAAGAAACACAAGATAATACAATTATGAAAGAAATAGGAAGCTGGCAGCAATAAAACTCTAAAATTAATTTGAATCCTTAAATGAAATAAGGGTAAATTAGACACAATTGCTATTCATAAAATGAAGCCCTACCTTGTTGATTTAGGAAGGGCTGAAAAAAATCAGCAATTGCTTGTTTAGATAACTGTAGACATAGATTGCAGAAAGAGATTAGTTAACTATAGATATATATCTAGTAGCAGACGAGCATGTATGTGTGTGTGAATACAAAAACACATTTTGACAAATGAATTAATTCATTTTCCCTCATTATATAAATTATGTTATCTTGTCCCCTCTGAAAGCTAATGCTTGTCCTATGTGTGTCACGTGTGTATGTGTGTGTGTGTGTGTGTGTGTGTGTGTGTGTGTGTGTGTGTGTGTATTTTGAACAAGTAGAAGATAGATCTTGGCCTCAAAGAACCCAGTCACTGGCCTAGACTGACTGCATGACTCGTTCAAGGACACTGCCCTCCTTTTCTCCAGGATCCACTTCAGCTCAAGAACTGATATTGGCACTTTAGTTAATTCTTTGCACAAAGCTAGTGCAGCGTCCCTCTCACATTCATGGTGGTGCCCCCAACTTTTTCCTCTGAGGTTCAAACCGAACTGCTGTTTATCGCTCCTGCGGATAAGCATGTAATACTTGGGTTCAAAATGCAATGATATTGGCCTTCTTAAGACTCCAGAGGCAGGTCCTAGGGGTCGAGAAGGGCCAGGCTTACCCACAACACTTGGGCACACATGAACTGAAGAGATTTCTAAGCGCACCCCGCTCTGCCCTTTTAGACTGCATTTCCTCGTCACCAACTGGGTAGGACAGGAGACATGTGTGCCAGGGGGAGCAGTGCTAAAAGATGTCCAGGGTTGCCAGCTAGTGCAGAACCACATCCCCCAAGCCCACTTCTCTGCTTCTAGCATTTGGTGACTCGTTCACTTTCAGACTGAGTGTTCCTAGCCAGGAGGAAGCAGGATTTTCTTAGCTTTTTGGCAATGGAATTGGAAATTTGGAATTATGGGGAGAATTGGTTTACAACATTATAGATGGTTTTTGGCAGGTATTGAGATTCTGACATATTCTTATGTGTACATTTTACAGGAAACAAACATTATTTATTCCAGAGACATACACTAAAAACTTGGAAAAGCATTATGACAATAGCTTGATGAACACAGAGAAAGGTCTGATATCAGAAGTCAAAATATCTATAACCCTGGGTGGAGTTAATTAGAAGTCTGTTTCTTGGGCAGGATGCTGAGGGATATATCTTCAAGAAAAATAAAAAACTCAAAGAAGATTCTAAATCGGGAGTAGGATTGATTGAGCACCTTGCAAGCTTTCTACAAAATACAGCTCATGAGAGGAAATAAAAAACACTCATTTATTCACTTAATTAATGCCCACCGTGTGCCAAGTACTACCCTGAGTACTAGCAGTGATCAAAGTAGACTAAAATATTGTCTTAACTCATTTTATATTCCAATGGGACTCAATCAACATGTAAGAACTATTACTGAGAGGTAGCTTGCTGTGTGAGAATGGGAAAGGACATTGGAATCAGGCAGGTTCTGTTTAAATCCTGACTTCTTTCCTTTCTAGATATGTGAGTGGAATGGTTTCTAAAAGCGCTCTTGGTCTTAATGTTCTCACCTATTAATTGAAAATAATAATACTGCTTCACACGGTTGTGGCAAGAACTGGTCTAAAGTTGTTGCCCAGGCCTAGCATGTAGGTGAGGTTCCATCCAGACAACGATTATTATTATTGTTGGAAGATATACTTGCTCAAAGACAGAAAGGAGAAAGAGCCAGTACTCATCCTTTTGTCTTCCTTTTGCACCGCCTCACTTATTGCTGTTTCTCACGAAGTATGCTTGGAGACTAACTGGCCTTGTTTCTTTCAGTTTTGCTGCCCTGAAACCATTTTCTGTTTTGCATCTGGAGAGAGCTTGCTAATGCTCATGTCTGAGCATGTCACTGCACTTTGTAGACCACCTTAAAGGATGCTCTGAACAAGAGATATGGGCGAATTGTTTAACACAGTTAAAAGGTCTTGAGTACACCGGGTCACGCCTGCTTGGCTGCCTTCTCCCTTATCACACATTCTGTTTTCCACCCTTATGCTTGTCATTGCTGCCAGACCAAACCTATCCCACTCCAGGTTTCACTTCATGGAATACCTGCCCTCTTCACATGCCCATCTTCACCTTAAATCTAAATCCTGCACATCTCTCTACATGAACCTTAGACAACACAGCCTCCAGGGAGCCTTTTCTGACAGCCAAGGATACCTCAGGCTTTTCTAAAGTCTTTACATCCTGGTCTTTCTCCTCCCATCATATGAATTGCGCTATATCTGAGCGTCTTAAACTGAGCTTCTTAAACTGAGAAGCAGCTCAGCAAATGCATAGGTGTCCTGTGCAATAGTTTAAATGTTTGAAAAAGAAATCCACAGACATCTGCTGGACATCACGTGGACTACGAACCCAGTAAGTTACTTGGACTAGCTACTCATTAAACTGAACTGTTAGGGTTTTTTGTTTTGTTCTGTTTTGTTTTGTTTATTAGCCTAGGAACACATGAAATGAAAACATTGAGACACTAAGGGCAAGAAAGCTTGGGATCATCTGTCCTATAGTATAATTGCTTCTTACTTCTGTAGGCATCCCTTTGGGACATTTTCATGTTATAGAACTCTTTGGAATCATCGAAAAGGTTTTGTCCCACACTCTAGAAAAAGAATTACACGTGCTTCTATGTTTTAAAGAGATTCGGGGGGTCTTACACCCCACCTGTGGACGCCCTGTGGTAAGAATATCTAGTTCACAGTTTGACATAGGCTGAATGAATGAAATGCTTCACTAGTCTGGTTGTGTATCTGCCAGAATATTCCAGGGAAATTAGAACACTGGAAATTAGCCTCAGGCAGGAAGAATCTTCTCAGTTGTTTCCAGGAACCAAGTGGAGATCTGGCTCTATATTTTGAGGATTTGGGAGTTCAATTAATGACATCTCTCTATTAGGTTCTGAGCCAATTGAGAGCAGACCCAAGAGACCCTACAAGACCAAACTATTTGTTCTGCTAACGGTGTGGATGTAATGGACAAAAAAGCTGAAATTGAACTGTGATTGGAAAGGCACGAAGCATAGGAAACGAGAGGCACTGGAGAGCCATGGCCTTGCTGATTTATGGAACAAGAGGCACAATCTAGATCATAAGAGACAGAGCGACCCATGAGTGGTAATTGCTAGTGCAAACTTTTCCAGAGGAGAAACACCAACCCAATAGTGTTAGCCTCTCACTGATTTCCCTGGGTGGCTCTGTTACCCTTACTTTGGGGGACAGAAATAACACACCAGCTATGTTCTTAGTAATTCCTTAAAAGAGTACGAGTGTTAGAAGTTTCTATTTTTGGGACCCAGACTGAAACTCAGGGAAGGGAAGATGATTGCACTTATACCTACTTATTCATATTATCATTGTCATTGTTTATTCCTTTGTCTGTCAATCGACACACAGTTCTAAATCTCACCCTAAATATCCTAAGAGTTCTGTAGAATGCCTACACAAAACTGAGAAAGAAAATAAATACACCTTGAAAAGAGGCTCAAATAAACTCCATATTGTTAGAAGTTTATATTTTATTCTCACTCTGTCTTTCCATTTCTCTATCTGCCTGTCTCTTTTTACCTTTGATGACCATTTAAATATTTTCACTTATATATTAATTATGACCTGCACTATCAGTTATATCCATATGTCTTCTCCCTTTGGGGAGACAACTTGTCTGAGGTCTCAAGGCTTAGTTCATTTTTTTTAAAGCAGGGTTTATTGAGAGGACAGAAAAGCTCCCACAGCAGGAGGGGACCTGAAGGGGTTGCCTGGATTAGTTCTTGGTAGGCTAAAGAAATTTAGAAAACCCTCTCTCTGGTCTCCTATTTAAGCTTACTGTTTTGCTCTGGGACTTAAATCTCAAGGTTTGACCTCAGAGAGTAGAAGTCTACAAGACGATAAGGTTTAAGAAGAATGTTAAGATACACTAGCTGAATAGTTGCAAAATGTGATTGCCTGTTACAAATTGTCTACTTTCATTTTAAATGGAAGGTGAGTACCCTGAGATAGGTGAACTGTAGGCTAAAAGGAAGAGAATAGCAAGAGATACGTTTGGTTACAAGCTAGGAAAGAAAGAAAATGTCTTCTTAGAGATATATAGAAGTTTCTCCCTCTTCTATGAGGAGATGTTCCAAGTGAGTAAGGCAGATCTAATAATGAAATAATTATTAGATGAAAATAATGCTTCCTAGAGAGAGAGAGAGAGACAATAGAAGACTCTCCTAAGAGAGTTTAAAATTTTGGAATTTGAGCAGTTCCAGATGACTGAATAAATTTCTCCGCAATGTCTTCAGCTAGTGAGTATATTTCTAACATAGTGACTTATAAGGAAACTGGGTAACCAAGACTGTGTCCAGGTAAAGGAAATCCTAAGTTTGAATGTTAGATAGTTTTAAATTTCAAAAATGTTGCCCTAAGTTGTTCTTCCTCTCCCCCGCCCCACCCGTCTCTCTCTCTCTCTCTCTCTCTCTCTCTCTCTGTGGGTGTGTATCTACTCTCTCTTTCCACTAACATCCCAGAGCACACCTCCTCCCAACAACATATACCTAAAGGAACCTTTCAGAAACTTTCTTTTCAAGTTTTAAAATAAAGGGTTTAAGGAAATGTTTGTGCATCCGTGAGTTGAATTTTTGTAAGACAGATAGTGTGATGAGAAGCCCCAGGATACCAATTTCCTTAAATAGCTTACTGTCACCATGGATGGGCACACAGAGCCTGCCAGCTCTCTGTCTGTACAAATAGCACAAGATTCAGTTATTCACACCACATTTCACTGCAAGATGCCTCTTTATTAGAGACTAATAAAAAGTGAACCATTGTTTTTATTTAAATGCCATCTCATAGAGGCAATCAACAAAGATAATCTTTTCTTGGAGTGATTCTAACGTACTATTTACTCACACATGGCAAAGCCTCTTCATCCCAATCTCTTGACCAAGTTGGTTCAAATTTATTCCTTTAAAAGTTACCTATAGGCCATTGAAAAAAGGAACAATTTTATATGAGGAAAACCAATTTAGAACACACACACACAAAATCAAGTTGTTTTATCTTAAGCCGCATTTTTTTTGAGTTTATCTCTTGGTCTTTGAATGTCATGACTGGTGGCCTGTCAGTAAGACAAGATAGGGTAGAGCAGCATATAGACACTGTGAGATCAGGTATGAAGACGTTAGAGGAAAAGGAACTTTCTAGAAATTCTACCCTTGATTTTCATTGTTCTGATCTCATTTAAAAAATAACCGGCCCTGAAAGCTAATTTTCCCTCGTGTTATTTTGTATTTTTAGACCAGGCAGGGTAGAAGACAATGAAGCAAAATGACAAAGACGGCAGTCATGAAAATTAATATCTTCAACACTCTGCTTACCCTTATTTGTCTTTCAAAAAACATCTGCCTGCAGTGATCTTTTCACTTACTATTAGGCGTGTCTGATCAATGTTTTGCATGTCATGCAGACAATTTGATTAACTGAGAACTCAGAAATTATAATTTCCTCTTTTTATTACTGTTGTAATAAAAACAGTATTACTGAAGTTGTGCAACTTCAAAGAAAGTTTTTAGATTTTTTTTCTTTCCTCCCTCCTTCTTCCCTGCCCTCTCTCCCTCCCTTTCCTTCTATGGTAGAAATAATGGCACATTGGATTCAGCCTGCATAGGCTCAAAATCTCTGCTCTTCAAGACACTAGTATTTAGTCTTGAGTAAGTCAGTTAGTTTTTAAACACCTGAGTTTCATATCTGAAAAGTGACTATGATCGTGCTTTTTTGGGCATGATTCCTAGGAGGTTTGGAGGAATTTGTGATGTGGCACAGCACACATGGTAGGTGTTCAATAAATAATAGCAGCTATTATATTCCTGTAACAAATATTTTTTTACCCAGCATGTATAAGAACCCATATTGAGGTGCTTATCATCATACTAGTATGTGCTTTGACAGGGGTACCATTTGTTAGTACTATCTAACAAATGGTCTAATTGCTTAGCATTCCAAATAGCAGACTTCATCGTAAGGAAAACCAAGGTGAGGTGCTCATTACAATTTGTGATCTAACTCCCTGATTCAACAGGGGGAGCAGGTCTATTCAAATATTGTTGACTTATAGTCAAGGTTAGATGTTATTCATGGAAAGGGCTCAGCCTCATCTGGGAACATTTTAATCCAGTGTCAGTCCACACCCCATTCCAATTGTCATAATGACAGGCATTTGGCTTAGAGAATGGACAATAGCTGATATAATGAAACTCTGTTTGTGTATTTATTTAGTATGCAAATGTTCAAGGCCTTTGATTCTATTCCTAGGGAAAGGAGAGATCTGGAAGACTTTCTTATCAAAAAGATGTACTACTGTCACCACAACTGTTAATATACTAAGCACCATTGGATTATACACTTTGAAGACTAAATTGTATAATATGCAAATTGCCTCATAGAGCTTTTAAAAGAATTATAAATCAAATAAACAATCTAAAATCTGTGTTAACAAATCAGTAGAGGTGAGCTTAAAAAACTAAGACCCACAGCCTGCCTTTCATGTTCTTCTTTATGTAGTCATTTCCTACCTGCCCAGTGTTTCCTCCTCTCATTCCACAAAAATTTCAAAAACATTAATTTTTGGAACTATGGAACTTATTTATTTTACAGCATTCAGGGAGTGTAATTGATCAGCATATCATTCTATAGGCTAAACAAATCAGACATCTCCTTTTCTGGCCATCGATTATTTCAGTGGATAAGGGGTGTGATGAAATGCTTGAGAGTTCTGGAGTCAGATTGCTGCCAGTCAAATTGTAGCTCCAGCATTTTCTAGTGGTGTGTGTACAAGCTATTTAACCTCACTGAGCCTTGAGTCCTCGTTGGTAAATTAAGGCTTGTTGAATGGATCAGATAGAATCATGATCTATAATACTTAATACAGTGACTGCATTAGTAAGCACTTGAAAAATTGTAGCTGTTACCATTAGGATTGCTCAGAATTTTAATTTGAATTATAACAAGGTTCACTGCAAAGACACCTCTAATACTTGTAATTTTTATTGGCAATTCATGTATTATGCTGACTCAGACTTACAAATGTACAGTTTCAAAACTGGATTTCTCTTGCTGCTTAAAATCTTTTCTCTCTATCTTCATCCTCCTCTGATTCCTTTAAAAATCCATAGATAAGAAAACCAGCAAACAATTGGTATATTATTTTCTTTCAGATAGCCTTTATGAAATAAAACTATACGGAAAGTCAAAGCTTTAGTTTCTGATGAATTTTGTAGGGAAAAGTCAAACAAGAATTTTTACCTTTGCTTTTTGATTTTCAGCAGACCAAGTAAATTACATTGGCATAGATATCTACTTCTGTGACAGGGTTTTAATTGGAAGGAAAATCATTGGTGCTTTCATGTCCACATATGTATTCAACACAGATTTTGAGATCGTATGTTGAAACTTGTACCTCTCAATAGTAAAATAATCTCAACTGCTAACTGTATTTTTTCGTTTCTTCAGTTCAGGTGCTTATACTTTGTTTTTGAAAACAAAATCTTGATTATCTACTTTGACATTCCCCTGCTTACCATCACAGTTTGAGGTGGTTAGGAATATGTCATGGGTCCATCTCTGCTGTGAGAATGCTCATTTGTGACAATCTGCTGGCGGGCTATGTAGACGCTGCAAAGCTGATTATAATTTCCCCTTGATAAATGAACAGGGCCAGGGTTAACGACACAGGCAGCACTGCCAGCAGGTGCTGATTGCAAAGGAGGCTGCCGCCTTACTGCCTGTCTGCTCTGGCCCTGCTCTCACAATTCTCACACACACACACGCCCTTGTTTTCTCTTGCTCTTGATTTCTTGCTTTTGCTTCTTTCTCGGTAACTCCTCTCTTCTCCTCTATCCTTCTGTGTCTCTCCTTCTCTCTCCTCTTTTGCACACCTGTGCCACCATCTGCACTGCTTGATCTCTTTATTTATTTCTATGGCACCGAATCTCCATGGAATCTAGCTACTCAGACAAACACATTAGGTTAAATATAGGCTTGTGTAGGAAGAGAAGAAACACGTTGCTTTTGCTTCCTTCCCGTCAAGAAGATCTATCCTTGATTAAGTGACTTTATTTCAAGGTAAAGAACAGACACTGAAGAGTGTTAGAAAGAGGAGAAAAATAGATTTGTATTTAGAAAAATTTAGTTGGCTGCAATGTGGAAGACATGCAATGTGATCAGGATGAAAGGCATGAAGACATGTTAAGAGGCTGTTCAGTTGTCCAAGCTGTGAAAATGGTGGCCTGGAAAAGGATAGTGGCAGTGATGATGCAACACTTGTAAATTAATTGGGTATAAGTGACTAAGATAAAAGAGGAGATGATGATCACTACCAGGTTTCTTGCTAAAATGGCTGGCGTTACCTCTAGGGAACACAAAAAAGCAGCAAGTTTCAGGTGAGATATAATGAATTCAAGTCAGTTTTGAACAGGTTAGTAGCATGTACGGTACTTCCAAGTGGAGATGCCCAAGTAGTTGACTGTGTGAGTTGGAAGCCCAGGAAAGAAGTCTAAACTGCAAATATATGCTCTTTAATCATCGGCATAAACATGACAGCATAACATGAAGCAATGGGAGTAAATGAGATGACCCTGGAAAAGGATGAGGAGATCATAAGTCTGAGAAGACTGAAACAGGATGACCAGGGAATTAAAAGGGAAGCCATTGGTGGATGGTGACATAGAAACCTACGGGGGGAAAAACATTTTAAAGAAGATGCAATAGTCTTCCATGTCAATACAGCTATTGAAAAATCAAATCAGGATAAAGAGGATTGGAAGCTACTTTGCAGTGAGTAGGAATAGGTAGGAAAAATAATGTGAAGACAGCGAGAGAGAATAATTCTTTCAAGAAGTCTGGCTACAAATGAAAGAAACAATTAGTGAATTGATGAATTAATGAGTAGAGACAGTTTGTTTGTTTCTGAGATGAGAGCTTTTGAGCATCTTTAAAATTCAGTGGGAAAGAATCATTCCAGTGAAAGATGGAGATACAGTGGAGAAGAGATATCTGAAAGGTCCTAGTCCTGAAGAAAATGAGAAGACAAAATTCAGGGCACAGTTCAGGATTAATAGTAGATAAGGGAAGATGTTCATTTTCTTCTAAATGGAAGGAAGGGAAGAAAGTGTGAGAGTGGATGCAGGTGAATTTGCAGGTTTAGTCCAGGATGTGAGGAGATTTGATCTTCCCTGAGAACAAGAAAAAAAATCTGCTGTGAACAAAGGCAAAGTGGCAGAATTGGAGTTGTGAGAAGTGAAAAAGGTCTGAAATAGTTCTTTCAGTGAATGCAGGAACAGTTATCTAGGGACTAATAGAAATTTTGCCTGTGGTACAAAGGGCTCTGATCAAGTAGGAGCTTGTGATTTTCAAGTGGAGCCCAGCAAGGAGATGTGGGTTGTTGTTTTTTTTCCCCAGCAGCCTTTTTCACTTTTCAGAGAACAGGACACATGGATGCATTGAGGATTGAGTGTTTTTCTAGGTGACTCAATGGAAAGAAAATGGAGCAAAGCGAGTTGGTAAGACAATGATTGATGTGATGAACACAAAATCTTTAATAGAAAGAAAAAAGAGTGAAGAGAGAAGTCTGCTGATTGAAAGGGAAACAATGAAGAGAAGGTGAAAGAAGAATCTTGGTGACATTGGACAATGGCTGCAAGGAGAGATGAGTGGAAAAGCTAAACAGATGGGAAACTATGGAAATAAGCAATTCTGCTGAACAACTTAGCCAATTACCTTGCTGAATTCCGCCTCTTTCCTAGCTCAATTTGTGTGATGCTATCTAATAGTTATGATGATAGAAACTTACAAATTATAAACTCATAACTTATGAATGGAACTTTTCCATTTCCATGAAATGTTCAAATAATGGCAAATGTAGACACCAGCATGAGAAAGATGAATGCGGTGGTTAAAAACTCAGGTTCTGAGGTTGAGTTATTGGGTTAAAATCTTGTCTCTTCTACTCGTGAGTTGTATGACTTTGAGCAAATAATTTAACCTCTCTGAACCTATTTTTCTATTTGTAAAATTTGCATAAAATGATATCTCCTTAAAAATGGTTAAATAAATCAATACCCATATAGTATTTAGAATAGTTGCTGGTACATAGTAAGTACCAAACAATCGTTCACTTTTTATCACCATTATCACTATCATTATCAGAACTCATATCATGCTAGGGCCAATAAGGGCCCTGAAGACAATTTTGTAGACATTTCCAATCAGGTAGTAGTTAGGTCTAAGTTCAGGTCTGTAGATTTCCAGTCCTTCTCTATCTTTTCTGTGTCATGATGTTTGGATCTCATCTACTTACATGGAGCAGTCCTGCCCATCATAATGTGTAACAGCAGAGACAAAGCTCAGCAGAGAGTTTCTCCATGGGACTCTCAGGCACTTTCACCAGACTGTGATGTAATCATGCACAAAAGGCAGCCCAAGGAGACCCAAAGATCTATTTCAAGATCACCAAACTCTATGCATCTGGTGCCTTCTTGTTGTCATAACAAAGAAAATTGCGCTTTCACAGGCTTCCGTGCATTTTCTGTTGTTCTATGAAATGCAGGCACCAGCCATCTCCCTCCAATTTACTGTCCTGTCCAGATGGTGGAAGAAAAGATATAATTGAAGCCATTGATGGCATTTTAACATCAGGGTTCTGTAAGCACTGGCACTTTTCAGCCTTTGTTTACAAAGTCTTCTAGCCGAAATTGAACACACACTGACCTGTCATGCTCTGAAATAACGGAGCTAATGCTAAGAAAAATTGGTGATGACTTTCTCCATTCCTATAGCTCTAGAGATTGTGTGCCCAATTTTTTTTTCTGACTGATGGCCTCTAGGTTTCTGTTGTAACCTAGTACCTAGGCAATTCTAGTTGAGGTATGTGACACCTCTAAAATTTACCTAAGTTGATTACTAAAGAACTTAACCTGAAGCCTTGGAAATCATATGGGTTAAATCACACTGTGAGACTTCCAAAGGAATTCTGGGTTCGAGTGGTTCAATTTAGTTCAAATTCCTGGGTGCTTCCAATCAGAATCTTGATTTGTGTTTTTTCAGCTGTGGCACCTACACAATAGTCAGGGCTTTTATTTTGCTTTGGTTTTTTTTTGTTTTTTTGGGGTTTTTTTGGTTGTTGTGGCTTTTTTCACTTTCTAAAAGAAAATAGAAACAAAGGTAATATGAGTTATTTATAAATGCAATATTTTCCATTGCGCTATGCATTTAGATTTAGAGAAGTTCTTAACCTTCACTGTTTAACAGACTTACCTGGTAAGTTTGAATAATAAAAAATCTTTGGATGTTATTTATCAAGCATTTAGTAGGTGACTCAAATGTACAGGTAAGGATGAGTATCGGGCCGGGCGTGGTGGCTTAGCCTGTAATCCCAGCACTTTGGGAGATCAAGGCGAGAGATTGCCTGAGCCTGTGGGTTCATGACCAGCCTGGGCAACTTGGTGAGACCTCGTCTCTACAAGAAATCAAAAAATAAGCTGGGCATGGTAGAGCAAGCCTGTAGTTCCAACTACTTGGAAGGCTGAGGCGGGAGGATCACCTAAGCCCAGCAGGTGGAGGCAGTGGTGGCTGTGAGCGGGCCACTACACTCCAGGCTGGGCAACAGAGTGAGACTCTAACTCAAAAAAAAAAAAGAGGATGAGTATCAGTGCAGTAGATCTGTGCTTCTTGAGCTTTAATGTACATATGAGTTTCGTTACTGCCCAACTGATAATGCTTACTTCTCAAAGTGTGATCCACATACCAGCACCATTGACATTACCCACAAGCTAGTAAGAAATGCAGACTCTCAGGAGAATATCAGTAAAAAGTTCAAGTAGTTCCCTAATGTGTTGAGGGCTGGAAAAAAATGTAAAATAATTGATCAATGGTTTAGGAATCTGTTCACAGTTTTGTTCCATTCAACATCTCATCAATGACTTAGATGATGATAGGACATATACAGCAAATTTTAAGATGTCTCCTAAGTGAAGAAAATAGAAACCATCAAATGATAGACTCGGTATTCAAAAAAATAATGTTCTTATTCTAAAATAAAATATTTAATGAATGTGAATAAAAGACCAGCATTTGAGTTAAAATCACTAACTGCATCATTGTTGGAGAGGGATGACAGAATAATAGTACTTATCAGTAAGTTTTTTTTTTTTAACATTTAAAAATTAGGTGTAAATAATCAGTCAGGCGAAGAGACCCCCTCCAGAAAAATGACTCAGTGGAAAGAAAATGGAGCAAAGGTGTTGGTAAGGCAATGATAGATGTGACAGGGCACAAAATCTTTAATAGAAAGAAAAAAGAGTGACGAGAGAAGTCTGCTGACTGAAAGGGAAACAATGAAGAGAAGGTGAAAGAAGAGTCTTGGTGACGTTGGACAATGACTGCGAGGAGAGGAGTTGAGTGGAAAAACTCAGCAGACGGGGAGCTGTGGAAATAAGCAACCCTGTTGAAGAACTTAGCCAATTACCTTGCTGAATTCTGCCTCTTGACAGAATGGTCTTACTCTGTTCGGTGCTGAACATACAGTCAGGATAAAGTGAATTGCGTGCATGGAACGTATGACCAGGATGACGGATATTTAAGCCTGGAGAATGAGGCTACGTTCAGGAAAGAAGATGGAGGAAAAGATCCTGGGGTAGGACTCCCCTATCAAAGAGGAATGCGGTTTTCTTCCAGATCAAGTTCCAGAGAGTTGCAGGCATAGAGAGCAGAAATGAGGTTACATGAAGAGTCAACCCTCTGAAGATCAAATCAATATACTTGAGAATTTACGGTAAACTTTTTTTTATCCCTGTAGGCATTCAGACAAGGGCTGAATGACCACTTACCAGATATATTGCCAAGGAGACCGCATACCATGGGAAAGAGTTGGACACAGTCACTTCTGAAATTCTTTCCATTTGCTTGGTTCTCTGAAGTCTTGAGACTTGCCCATAGTTTGATTACAGAGAACTGTGTTCTTGTGTCAACTTGTTGAGACCCCACCACACCTGAATACTTGAGTTGTATCTCCTGCTAATGTTGTTGTCTTCTCTACACCCCTGTCAACTCTAAATGTTTGTTTTTTTCTACACTTTCTGTCTCCCAGAGATAGTCAGAAGCAGACACTTAAGATGTGGAACTTTGGGAAGGTCTTTGAAGCTATAGAGCTGCTGTTCCCAGCTTTCACCAATTGATTAAATCTTCTCATTAAACTAAGAGTTGTAGCAACTCTTCTGGTCTTTTACACCAGTTACTGCTTTTAAAGAAAAAGCTGGGCCCAATTCCAAATATAATAGTTAAAATTTAAGTTAGGCCTTCATCTAGTTCTTCAATTTTTCTGTTTATAAGAGTTCAAATAAATTATTTGAAAGGTATAAAAATGAATGCAAAAAATCTCTGGGAATGCTACCACCCAGAAATAATCACTATCAACATTTTGGTGAACATTCTTCCAGACCTCTTTCTGTGCATACCACCATATGGCTTTCTGGATCCATAGAAATATAATTTTACATAGGCAAGTTTATATTATACATGCTGTTTTGCCAACTGCTTTTTGTATGCAACATCATATTTTTGAAATACTTCCATGTTAGGGAATGCTTTTTAAAACTTTGTATAGGTTTGAATATGGCACTTGTAGAACCATTTAAATAGAATATAGTAAAATTTTTAAGAGACTACTATGGTCTGAATGTTTGTACCCTTCCAAAATTCATATGATGATACCTAGTGACCAAGGTGATAAATTTAGTAGTGAAGACTTTAGGAAATGATTGAGTTATGAGTATGGAACGCTAGTGAATGGAATTAGTGTCCTTATAAAAGAGGCTCCAGAGAGCTGCCTTGTCCCTTCCACTATGAGAGAACACAACAAGAAGGTGTTGTTCTATGATCCAGAAATGGGCCCTTACCAGATATAGAACCTGCCAGATCTTAAACATTTTACCCTCAGAACTGTAAGAAGTAATTTTCTGTTGTTTATAAGTCACCCAGTTTGTGATATTTTGTTATAGCAGTCTAAACAGACTAAGACTGATGCATTTGTTGGTTCTTTTAAAAAATGGACCTCTAAGAGAATTTGGTGTCCCAGATAATAGAATTTCAGCACCTTTCCTGGGAGGTCGTAGTCCTCAAGAAGACAGGTACATGATTTTACAGCAAGGCTGCATGGGATACTGGGAAAAGCTGGAACTGTGAGGCTTAAATGAAAGTAATGTATATAATAATGTTCTGTAACACATGCTCCATTTTGGTATATATTATTTTAACAAGTTTGTTTATTTAACAATTTCATTTTACAAGAGAGTGTAAATCATAAAGTAAAAGCCAGCTGTAATCAAGACCACTCAGTGTAACTAAACAAAATAAACTTTTTTTCTGTCCTTTACCTTTCTCTCTCTCTTCTTAAGAGTTTTGATATTATATTATGGGCATTTTTTGTCACTATTGTTCTAAAAACATAATTTTAAATAATATTATTATACAAAGAATAAATGTTTGTTCTAGGAAAATTGCCTAGTGAACTGCCTAATTAACTAATGGAAGCCTCAATCTATAGTCTACAACAGCACTAATGCCAACAACCAAATGAACAGGAAACGGATTCTCTCTGAATAACAGATTCTCACACAGAATAAGTCATTATTTTCTTTTCTTATTTATTTTTTGTTCTTCACTAGTAATTTGAAATATGTACATTATTCTGTTTTTGTTTTGGTAGGATCAACTTTTAAGTTTTGGAAAAACACATGTAAATAAGTTTTTAACTACAATTTTAGAAAAAAATTATTTGTTGACTTATTGCTTTTTAAGATGAGAAATTTAGTATTTTAATAATATTTCCTTCTCTAACCTTGTGACACACAGTGAGCTGATTTAGCACACATTATGACACACATTGACAGACTTCTGTTATTTTTAACATGCTTAGTTTTTGGTGTCTCTAGTATATTATCTATAGTTCTTGACCACCTAAATATTCTATTTCTTTCTGTCTAATAACTCTTGATCATGTTGGACTTTTTTTTCCTCGTGTGCTTTTTAGTTTTAAATTTGGAAATCTTGTGCTCTATGGGCCAAGGATGCATTCTTCTAGATAGCTTTATATTTTATTACACTAAGTGTCCCCAAAATTAACTTTTAAATTAATTTTCATTTGGGAGCTTTCTGCACCATGTAGATAGTATAAATTCAAACAACAACTTATATGCATACAGGCATATGATTACTATAAGTTCTAAACATTCCATTCAGAACTCTGGCCAGGATAAAAACATATTTGCCATCTCTTTGTTCTGGTGAAAAGCATTTTCACTTTTTCTTTCACTGAAGGTCCTGGTCTTACAAAGGGGATCTCAGAGGCACAGCCACCTCCAAACTCTCTTAATGGTTAATACTGAATGCTTCCTTCTTGAGACTGATAACAAGACAAGAATATTTACTACACTATTTAACAGGAGATACTAGCCAAGGCAGTAAGGCAAGAGAAAGAAACAATAGACTTACAGTAAATCTATTTTTACCATTTTTAAATTTTAAATTTCTCAGATAATATGATTGCTTCAGAAAGAATCTGTAACTTATTGTAAGGAGCAAGTTAATTGAGCAATATTGTAAAATATAAGTTCATGGTATTCTATATTTATTGGTTTTTGTCTGGCTCATAACTCCTAAAGCCCTTGTTAGTCCCTAAGTGACAAAAACAATAAACATATCTTTTGTTAAAGTATTTGACCTTTCTTCCTTGGTTCCTGAAGAAGCTTCGGAGTGAGAAGGGCACGAGACAGTCTTTTGGCACAATGCTGGGCTGCGTGAGACCACAGATGCAGGCCTCAGGAAACAGAACCTCTCTCTCTCTCTGACCCCTCCTTTCCTTCTCATGCCTGCTCCTTTTTCTCTCTGAAGCACGCCACAGAAACCAAAAATTTGATTTATTCCCCCATCTTTCTGTCTTGGAGCTGGCCATAAAGAAATTTTGGGTCTACCTTGTCTGACTGTAGGCTGTAAGACCCCAATTCAGAAGGGGTCCTTCCCCATACCCTGGAGGAAGGAAAGTTGCACACAAAGGCCAAGATGAATCTGAATAAACAGGCCTTGTTGGCTTCCCCACTTAGTCTGTTAGTATTAAATCAAATCTGGTTTTTTTGTCCCCAGTCACGTTTCTACATGGTTTTCCATACTTCAATCATGTTTATCCAATGACTCTTCCATAAAAGGCCCAAGAGGACAGGCATGGAGTGCTTCCAGGATAGTTTAACATGTGGAGGTTCCTAGTGAATGGTACACCTGGGGAGGACAGGGAAGCTTCACGCCCCTTCCTCCATAACTTGACCAGTGCATTTTTTCATCTGTATCTCTTGTAATATCCTTTATAATCAACCAGTAAATGTGTTCCTCTGAGTTCTGTTAGTCACTCTAGCAAATTAATCAAACCCAAGGAGGGGCATGAGAACTCCAAGTTACAGTGTCAGTCGGAAGCAGAAGTAAAAAAATCCTGGGGCTTGTGATTGGCACCAGAGGTGTTGGTGGGCAATTTGAGGGGCAGGCTTCAACCTGTGGCATCTGGCACTATCTTCAGAAATACAGTGTCCACATGGAAGTGGGTTGGAGGACACCAAATGATGTCTGCTGCAGAATTGGTTGCTTGTTTGATGTGTGTGGAAAATAACCCGACACAGTTAGTCACAGTATCTTCTGTGTGAATTGTTGTGAGAGCAGAACATTTTTTTTCCTCACATAAAGGTCAACATATAAAAATCAGTCGTATTTCTATATAGTAATAACAACAGTTAGAAAATACAGTTTAACAAACAACATTTATAATAGCACCAAAACATCAAATACCTAGGAACAAATCTAACAAAATTGAGTAAAACCTTTACATTATTAAAATAGCAAACAAAAATTTAAAGACCTAAATAAAGAAATATAAATGGATAGATATATATTGATGGATTGGAAAATTCAATACTACTAAGTGTCAGCTCTCCCTAAATTGATTTTTGAAATCAATGTAACCTCAATTAAAATAATTGTATTTTTTTAGTGAAAAATACAGGCATGATTCTAAAATAGATATAAGAATAAAAAAGGCATAAATAGCTAAGGGCATATTGAAGAACAAAGCTGGAATCTTTCTCTGCCATATTTTGATTTATTATAAAGTTGTAATACTACAGTAATTAAGACGTCTTGGTGTTGGTGCAAAGGCACACAAATATAACAGTACAACAGAGGCCAGAAAGAGACACATACATATACAGCCACTTGGTTTATACAAAGGTACCACTTTGACTCAAAGAGGAGAAAAGATGGTCTTTGCAATGAATAGCGCTGGAGCAATTGGAAACTCATATGGGAAAAAAATAAACCTTTGATTCTTATATCAAACCATGCACAAAAGTTAATTTGGAGTGGATTATAGACCTACTAGAAACCAAAATTAAATGAATCTTCAGAAGAGAGATATTTTCATGACCTTGGGGTTAAACATTATTCCTAAACAACACACAAGCAGTGCTAAGCATAAAAGTGAAAAAACAAAGAAACACAGTTCTAGACTTTATTAAAATTAAGTAACTCTTTAATTGAAGGCCTCAGATAAATTATGTAATATGTAAATAGAAAATTCACAGGCCAGAAGAAACTATTTGTAACACAAAGATCCTGTATGCAGAATATTTGAAGTTTTTTTTTTAAACTCATAAGCAAAAGACAAAGTCCAAAAAAGGGGCAAAAACCTTGAGCTAGTACTTCTCAAAAGACACAGCTCGAAAAATTTCAAAGCTGTCATCAGACCTGGTCAGAGTGTGGGCGTCTCATCATAGGTGAGCGCACAAAACAACTAACTTGCACCTGTTTGGGTGTGCAAGCCAACGAGCGAATGCCAACAGAGGGAAAACATGGGCTCAAGCACCAGGCACCCCTGTAGATATGGCTACAATTTGCCCCCGTTCTGAATTTGGCACCCACTGTGTGCAGAAAGATCCGCCATCCCCAAGGCATCTCTTGGGAAAAGGCAGAAGAGATCAGCCGGCACCTGGCCCACACCACCACCTGCAGCGACAGCCAGGCAGGGGCAGCAGGACCGATGGAAAAAGTGCAGGCAGGAAATCTGTAGCAGAGCAACTGGAAGAATAAACACGAACCACTGCCATTTTCTCTGTCCTGGGACTACGCAAAGACTTGCTTTATCTTACCCGATTCTGAGCTGCCTGCATCCTGGGCAGCCTGTTTGCTGAAACTCCTCTGTAACTGACCATTGACCGCCCAGAGAGTATATTCCAAGTGCACAACACAGGAGAGACTGATGCCCCGCCCACACACTGGACCAAGCACAGACACAAACAATCAGAGTGGGAGACCTGTGGGCAGACATGTGGGAAGTTTTCCAGGGAAAATGTGCTGGAGCAAGGCGAACACTGACAGCGAGGAAAGCAGAGGAAGTGCAGGGAAGAAGCCAGAGGCAGACTCCCAAGGAAGCAGTGGGGATAGTCCCCCTGCAAGCCTAGACAGGGGTCCGGAGCCTTGCCGCCAGGTCCTGAGATCTGGAGACTGGTCATTGCTGGGAAGAGGGCAATAGCTCCCCGCAGAGAAACTAAGCAGCCTGTCTAATGCCTGGGCAGAGAAGTGCTCCAGGATGGCCTCGGTGGAAAAGCAGAACTGAATCTTGAGACCAGGCGCTGATCTCTGGGTTGCGTTGGGGCTGCTCTTTGTGACCTCAGAGATCTTCCCCCCTGTGCACAAGCCCTGGTGGGTAACAGCAGATGCAGAACCCCAGATGATCCACCTATACCCTGAGCCGGAGGCTGGGTGATAGACCCAGACAGCGGACCTGACCAAGAAGGGGGCTGGTGGTGGTGTTGGTTTATCTGTTGATGTCATTTGGCCTTGTTGGTTGGTTGGTTTTCTCTTTTCTTTCCTTCTTCTATTTATCTTTCATTGTTCTTTCTCTGTTTTGTGTCTATGTGTGTGTGTGTGTGTATGTGTTTTCTTTTTCTATTCTTTCTAGTTTCTTTTCTTCTCCTTTCCCTTTTTCTCCTCCTTCTCCTCTCTTTTTTCCCTCTTATACTCTGTCTTGGACTCAGAGGCTATGCAAGCATACCTACTGTAAGCTCATACTGAGCAGAGATGGAGAGTGGGTCCCAGCTGGCCCATTCACCAGATAGCAAACTTTATGATCTGTCAATTGGTTCTGTGCAGAGGCCCAGCCTCCATAGAGCAGGGCCTGAGGTGGGGGGGAGGGAATGAGAAAGAAAGACAAGAGACAGCGGGATCGGGAGGTCTCTCCCCTCAATAGGTGAGAGCCCATTTCTTATTTAGCATGCTTCTTATATAGGGCAAAAATAGGGCAAAACTATTCAAAGGATTATTGTAAAAACAAGCAGTATCAGCTTTTGGGCCAGGCATCCGGGCCAGGTGTGATTGACATCATGTCGCTTTGCTTTATTATAAAGTAACAAATCAAGGTTAGGGAGATGAGCGAACCACAGTGGAATTATGTTGTTCCTAGAAGGCGAGCTGTTCTGTGTTTATCTTTTTGTACCTAGGGCTTTATTGTAGCTAAGACTTTATCTGTACTATGTGCACCCGGATGTGTGAGCATTCAAGACACTGCTTCGTGTAGCAGGCTGCAATCCTCACAGCCTGCCTCTGGCTAGGATGTAGAGTTTCCAAGCGAGACCTTGCCTATGAGCTTGGGGTACTCAAGGCCTGCTACGTTTTATGTAGCAGGCTGCAACCCTCTCCTGCCTTTGGCTAGAATGCAGAGCTTCCAGGTGAGACCATTGCCTACAAGCCTGGGGTACTGAAAACCTGCTACAGTGGCAGTTCTTGTCTGCACCCCACATCACATCTGCTCTGAGATGAAGGAGTATAGGCTTGGTTCCTTGAACACAAGCCAAGAACACAAGGACCTTGTCAGCTTATGCTCTCGTCTCCTTCAGTTCTGAATCCTTGAAGCCCTCCTCATCCCCTAGTAAGTGCTCAGAATTGTAAAGAGACAGCACAACACCTTACCCTCTGTCCTACTTCATAATTGAACAAACCTGGAGCCCCGGTTCAAGGAAAGACAAAAGGTAAAGCAAATATCAGAAGTGACTGCTTCTCCATTTTCCACTGAGCAATGGAATTGAAGAGGAAGATAGAAGCACTTCTACAGATGAAGAAAACCCAGTGAAGAACTGCAGGTAACCAAAACCCCAACAAAGAGTCAGTGCTAGAAAGAACAGCTACTGGGGCACAAACAGTGTCTATCTCTGAGAATGACAGTACCCAGAAGGTACTTATGGAGATCAAGAATCATTGGATAGAATTAATAAAATCAAGAAATGCAAGGGCTGAAACGAAATGAAATTGCAACAGAGCTGGATAAACTAAGGAAAGTGTACTTAGAAGAAGCAGAAATAAATAATTCCATCCAAGAAATAAATAACAAGTTGACAAGCATGGGAAGCAGAATTGACCAAGCAGAAGAAAGAAACTCAGAGTTGGAAGACCAAAATATGGAATTAACCCAATCTATTAAAAATATAGAAAAAAAAAACTTAAGAAGGAAGAAGAACCTCTCCAAGAGATGTGTGATTTCATCAGCAAACCAAACCTACACCTGATTGGAATACCTGAAATAGAAGAGAAACAGAAAATACCCTGGTCATCCAAGGTCATCCAAAAAAGCTTTCCTCATTCGGTCAGAGAAACAACTATTTAAGTACAAGAGATTCAGAGAACCCCTACAAGACACTTATGAGAAGATCAACCCCTAGACAAATAGCAATTCACCTGTACAAAGTAGGTGTAAAAGAAACAGTCCTAAAGGCAGCAAGGAAAAAAGGTCAGACTACCTACTGGGGAAGACAATCAAAATTGCTGCAAACTTATCTGCAGAAACACTACAAGTCAAAAGGAATCGGACCCTAATCCTTAATGTTCTCAGAGCTAAACAATTTCAACAAATAATTTCCTACCCAGCCAAGCTAAGCCTCATCAGTGAGGGAGAATTAAAATCCTTCCCAAATGTCAAATCCCTAAGAGAATATGCTGCTTCAAGACAAGCTCTACAGGAGATGCTTTAAAAAGTGTTGTGCACAGAAGAAAAAAAAAAATCAAAAGAAAAACCATATACTTCACAAGATCACAAATACAGAAGCAGAACACACAGCATAAATCCATAAAAAAGAAAACATATACATATATGAACACAAAAGTTAAACCAAAACAAAATAGCCTTATAAGAGCATTATGACATGGACAAACTCCCACATTTCAATAATCAACCTGAATGTGAATGAACTAAATGGACAACTGAAAAGACATAGAATGGAAAACTGCATAAAAACACATGGCCCCGTAATTTTCTGCCTCTGGGAAACTCATTTCACCACAAAGGAAGCTCACAGACTCAAAGTCAAAGAATGAAAAATAAATTTCCAGGTAAATGTATCACAGAAGAAGGCAGGAGTCATGATCTTAATATCAGACAAAACAACCTTTAAGTTACCAAAAATTAAAAAGAAAGGAAGGATACTACATAATGATAAAAGATTCAATCCATCAAAAAAGGAATATTCATCCTAAAAATATATGCACCCAACACAGGAGCATCAGCTTTTATAAAGCTACTACTAAGTAAACTAAAAAATGATATTAACTCTAACACTATCATAGCTGGAGACTTAAATATCCCACTAACAACCCTAGATAGATCATTGAGGCAAAAAAATCAACAGAGATCCAGAACCTCAACTTGATGCTTGAACAAGTGGACTTAGTAGATACCTATAGAACACTCCACCTAATAATCACAGAATATACTTATCACCACAGAGAACGTACTCTAAGATTGATCACATTGTCAGCCATAAATCAAGCATAAACAAATTTCACAAGATTGAAATACTGCTATGAGCCTTCTCAGACCATAATGGAACAAAAATAAATATGACCACCAACAAAATTTCCCCAAACCCACAAAGACATGCACACTAAACAGCATGATGCTGAACAACTCCTGGGTCAACACAGAAATCAAAACAGAAATTAAAAGATTCCTGGAATCAATGAAAATGAAGAAACATCTTACCAAAACCTCTGGCAAGCCATGAAATCAGCACTGAGAGGAAAATTTATATCTCTACAAACAAACATCAAGAAACTATAAAGAGAACAAGTTAACAGCCTAACAACTCATCTAAGGGAGCTGGAAAGGTAAGACCACCAAAATCTTAACTTCAGCAAAAGAATCCAGATCACCAAAGTAAAAGCCCAAATATGGGACATAGCAGACAAAAATATCATAGAACAAAATCAATGAAACAAAAAGCTGGTTCTTTGAAAGGATAAACAAGATTGATGAACCCCTAGCTAGAATGACCAAGAAAAAGAGAAGAGCCCAAATAAACACAACTGATCCCGAAGAAATACAAGTGACTATCAGAGATTACTAGCCACACCTGTGGAAATAAACTAGAAAATCTAAATGAAACGAAAGACTACATTTTCTTTATTTATCCATCCATTGATGGATATTAGGTTGATTCCATATCTTGGCTGTTATGAATAGTACCGCAATGAACACGGGGATACAGGTATGCCTTTGATATGTTGTATTCCTTTCATTTGGATATATATCCAGTAGTATGATTGCTAGATCATATGGTAGTTCTATTCTCAGTTCACTGAGGGAGCTTCATGTTGTTTCCATAGTGACTGTACTAATTTACGTGCACGAATAGTGCACAAGCATTTTTCTTTTTCTACATACTCACCAACATCTGTTATTTTTTTATCTTTTTAATAAAAGTCATTTTAACTGGGGTAAATGATATTGTATTGTGGTTTTGATTTGCATTTCCCAGATGATTAGTGATGTTGAACATGTTTTTCATAAACTCATTGCCATTTGTGTGTCTTCTTTTGAGAAATGTATATTTGGATTATTTGACAATTTTTAAATAATATTATTAGTTTTCTTTTGTTTTGTTATCGTTTGCATTTCTTATATATTCGGGTTATTAACTCTCTTGTCAAATAGGTAGCTTGCAAATATCCCCATTCTCTAGGTTGTCTCTTTACTTTGTTTATTGTTTCTTTTGTTGTACAGAAACTTTTAGGTTGATGTAATCCTCTGTCTATTTTTGCTTTTGTTGCCTGTGCTTTTAAGGTTGTTTTACAGGAAAAAAAAAAAAAAACCCAAACAAGAACAACTTTGCCCAGAATAATGTCCTGAAATATCTCTGCAAAGTTTTCTTTTATAAGTTTTATAGTTTCAGGTCTTCTGTCTCAATATTTAATCCATTCTGATCTGATCTGTGTATATGAAAAAAGGTAGGAATCCAGTTTTACTTTTCTGAAAACAGTTATGCAGTTTTTCCAGCACCTTTTACTGGTGCTGATGAGACTATCCTTTCCACAGTGCATTTTCTTGGTGCCTTTTTTAAAAAATGAGTTGGCTATAAATGCATGGTGTTTGAGTGCATATAAATTTACAATTGTTGTATCTTCTTGTTGTATTGACCCCTTTATCATTATATACGACCTTCTTTGTCTTTTTTAAAAACAGTTCTTGACTTAAAAGTCTATTTGACTTGCTAGAAGTATAACTACTTCTTCTCTCTTCTTTTTTAGTTTCTATTTGCATGGAATATCTTTTTTAATCTCTTCACCTTTAGTCCATGTGTGTCTTTAAAGGTGAAATGAGGGTTTGTAGGCAGCATATAGTTGAGTTATTTTCTTTTATCCATTCAGCCACTTTATGTCTCTAATTGGATAATTTATACTACTTATAGTCAATGCTATTGTTGATAGAGACGGGTTTACTACTGTCACTTTGAAAAACTTTTTTCAGTAGGGCTCGGTGGCTCAGCCTGTAATCCCATGAGGGTTCGAGACCCGCCTGGGCAGGCGAGACCTCATCTCTACAATAAACCAAAAAATTAGCCAGGCATGGTGGCGCGTGCCTGTAATTCCAGCTACTCGGAAGGCTGAAGCGGAAGGATCGCCAGAGCCCAGCAGGTCGAGGCTGTGGTGGCCAGGAGCGGCCACTGCACTCCAGTCTGGGCGACAGAGTGAGACTCCAACTCAAAAAAATAAAAAAAAGAAAAACTTTTTTCTGGTCGTCTTGTAACTTCTCTTTTTCTTACTGCCTTTCTTTGTAGCTAAGTGATTTTCTCTGATAATTGTTTTAATTCATAGTTTTTTATTTTTGATGTAACTATTATAGGTTTCTGGTTTTTTTACTATGAGGCTTACAAAAAACATTTTATGTGAGTAGATATAACAAGTTATTTTAACTAAATGATAACTTATTGTTGATCACGGTGAAAATAAAAGAAGCAAGCGAAAAAGTAAAAGCTTAAAAGGTCTACGCTTTAATTTCATCTCCCTGCATTTTGACTTTTCGTTGGCTCAATTTATGTATATCTTTTTATATTGCCTATCTCTTAACAAGTTGTTGAAGCTATTAGTATAGTTGATAGGTTTGTCTTTTAGTCTTCGTACTAGAGATATGAGTGGATTACACACCAC
Source organism: Cephalopachus bancanus (assembly GCA_027257055.1). Lineage (NCBI taxonomy): Eukaryota > Metazoa > Chordata > Mammalia > Primates > Tarsiidae > Cephalopachus > Cephalopachus bancanus. The sequence continues at coordinate 4,054,622 of JAPVLO010000140.1, forward strand.
AACTGTAGTACTAGGGTATTCTGAGTTTGTGTAGCTAACTATTATCATGGGTTTTACACCTTCAAGTGTTTTGTTTCTGTTTTTTTGTGTGTGTGCTGTGTTTTGCACATTAGCATCCTTTTCTTTCTGACTGAAGAACTCCCTTTAGCGTTTCTTTTTTTTTAATTTAAATTTTTTTTTAATTTAAAATTGTGGGGTACAACTTAGGGTTAGGTATACAAATATTCATTGTGAAGGTACCCTTGTGGATGAGGTATGCCCCCGCTTCCCCAGGCAGATTTCCACTACTGTCAATCTCACCTCCTCTAGCCCCTCACTGTTTCCCCGCTACTGTCAATCCTTTCCTTATAGTATTACAATACATGTTCAAGTTCCACTTATGAGTGAGAACATGTGATACTCAGTTCTTTGTTTCTGTGAAAGATCACTCAGTATCACAGACTCTAAGTCCATCCAGGTTGCTGTGAATGTTTATGTCTTCTATAATCAAAACAGCCTGGTATTGGTACAAGAACGGGCATATAGACCAATGGAATAGAAGTGGGATTCTAGAAGCAAAACCTCAATTTCTCAACCAACTTATCTTTGACAAAGCCTCCACCACCAATCACTGGAGAGACAAGAACCTATTCAGTAAATGGTGCTGGGAAAACTGGCTGACCACATGCAGAAGATTGAAACAGGACCCTTACCTATCCCCATACACCAAAATTAACTCTAAATGGATCAGAGACCAAAACATAAAACCACAAACTATAAGAACCTTATCTAGTTGCTCATAACAAAAACCTAGAAGTCTTCCCTGATCTCCTTCCCCCACCATGAAGAGTGTAGAAAAGACAGAACAATAACATTCTAAGAAACTGCCCTTATTTTAGGTTTGCTTTATTTTGTTCCTTTAAATTTGAGATGTTTTCAATGCTTTTTAAAAGTAAAGACTTTATATTGAGATTTCATAGAAAAATTTATTATATTTCATTCACAGATAAATAAAATTGTTCTCGAGTAACAAGCAGCACACATTTTGCAATGAGCCTTTCTTTCAAAGTCATTTTTGATGTTTCTTAGAAAAAATAATGTTGAAGGAGGAAAACCTTATGAATAATAGAACAACCATTTCTCTTCTTTGAAATGTAGAGATACGTTTTTTAGCCTTTAAAGACTTTGAAGTTTTGAGAAAGCCACTACTATCTAGTAGAAATAAAAGAAAACAATCTAAAACCATTATATGTGTATACTACATACATAGATTTTAAGCACTTGGGCAGATGGGAGGATTTGTTTCTATCCTAATACATGTATTCTTAGGTTTAAATTCTGTGTGCTAATACTGGAGAAGTTCTTTAGAATAATATAAACTCTTTAAAAATGAGATATACTAAAAATTCCTTTTTAAGTTTTTTTTATTATAAAGATGTGGAGCCGGGCTCGGTGGCTCAGCCTGTAATCCCGCGCCTTTGGGAGGCTGAGGTGAGTGGATTGCCTGAGCCCGCGGGTTCGAGACCCCCCTGGGCAGCGAGACCTCATCTCTACAATAAATCAAAAAAAATCAGCTGGGCATGATAGTGCATGCCTGTAATTCCGGTTACTTGGAAGGCTGAGGCGGAAGGATCGCTGGAGCCCAGCAGGTGGAGGCTGCGGTGGCCGGGAGCGGCCACTGCACTCCAGTCTGGGCGACAGAGTGAGACTCCAACTCAAAAAAAAAAAAATTAAAAAAAAAAAAAAGATGTGGGGTACCATTCAGGGTTAGGTATACAAACGTTGATTATGCAGTTGCCTTTGTTGACGAGATGTGCCTCTCCCTCCCCTAGCAGTTTACCTCAACTGCCAATCCCACCCCACCTCCCCTGGCAGTTTCCCTTAACGAATGAATAAATTAGCTGATATAGTCAGTCAATTTATATTTCTTGACACAATCAGAGAAATATATTTTTGGACAATTTTACTCTTTTTTTCCTCCATTTTTGAAATTATTCAAAGTTATTACTAAAATACATAGTTGTAATGTTAAGAGGTACTGTTTAAAAGATTCACATTATGGATTTAATGCTGATATTTGTCAGTTAACATTGTAAAGAATACAGCTGAATTATGTAGACCTATAGTCCACTCCAGGGGTAAAAATAATTAATGTGCTGGATAGTCTCTGTTTGCACTGCCAAATCTATTATCTCTCAATGTCCACCCTGTTCTTTGCCACGGGAGGCTGCCCTTTGCAGACTGGAGGCATAAGTTTTCTATTTTCTTGGTACTGGTTGAGTTTAACAAATAGTAGATGCCAGCTAAAGAGCAAAGAGTAAAAGGAGAGAGAGAGAGAGATTTGGATATTTATTTCTCCTCCTCCCTACCTGTCAGATTATGAATTGGCGTTTACTGTGCTCCTAGATTGCAACAACAGCGACAAAATTCACAGCTCTGGTCAAGAGGCTTCTTCTTACATCCAAAGCTTCTCTCTGAGTTCTGATTACTACTCTCTTACCTTGCCCCTTCATTCCCAAGAATGTTCACCTCCATGCTATTGTAAGCTATTGTAGGGGCATGTACTCTGTTCACTCATGTATCAATAGTTACTTCATTAAATGGGATGATAGAGGTATCATCCCATTCAAGCGTGCCATCTGTTCCTCTCAGAGACCTGCCAACACAGATAACTCAATACTTGCCCACATTTGGGTCAGATGTCCATCCAGCCACAAATTACCATGCTCAATGTGTTGACAGCTGAAGCAGAGCCATCACTGCGGGCAGGGAAGGGTTTTCAAAGAAAAGGAGCCATGGGTAGTGTTGACAGCTCTAACACAACCCTAGTAAATGGTCACTCAATTTTTAGATTCCTCCTTCTCAAAGCTATGGAGTCTTAAAATTTCTTTAGTCTCAGCTTCTGCTACAGTCAAAGACGTATTTATTGCCACCATGAGATGCAGTTCATTGCATAGGATGAAGATTTGTATAAAAACTCGTAATACTTGATTTCTAGTCTTGGCATTGCTACTGATTAGTTGTGTGAGTTTAGACACAATCATTTTTCTTTTTGGGTCGCAACTTCTTTTGTAAATTAATATTGGGGCCAGATATTTTCTAAGAACTTTTCTATTTCTGTGATCCTTCCTTCATTTTTATTATTAATTATATTATATGTTAACATCTATTTATATCTCAATTATTATATTAAACATAATTTTTGTTGGAATAGTGAAAATATTTTTAAAATTAGGCAATAAATGTTAGAGCTTCTTAAATATTTTTACTTATAAATTGAAGGCTTTGTTTTTTTAATTTATATTAAAATGATTGATAGAGAAAAAAATGCAAGCATTCAAAACTCACAATAATCTTGTCTATTAGAAAAAACCAGTTACCCCAGGCCAATTATAAAAATGCCCTTTAAAACTATAACTTCTTTTTTTTTTTGTAACCAAAGCAAAATTTAAATTACTGTTGCATGTAAAAGTGTATAGAAAATTTCTGGCTTCATAAATTGAATAAAAATTATACCTGATATTTACATTATATCTGTTTCTAAAGAATTAACATTACATTGAATTTTAAATAAATATTTTTAATTTTTCAATTAAGAATAAAATTTAATCAATATATTATTATCTCATTTGGCAGATAATTGGGACTTTTTTAATATCAGAGAGTAAATGCAACAGCTGAGAGCTTGAAAGTGTTGATTCTCATTTTTTATTCTTTGACTTTCCATGTGCATGTTACCATCTGACCAGGTTTTTACCCACTGCACAGAAAAGTCAAAACATTGAGACAGCAGATGTGGTAGCAGAGAGTTTAATAATCATGAGTCAGCCAAACTAAAGGACTATAGACATTTCTCAAATTTATCTCCCACAAAATTTGGAGGCTAAAGTTTTTTGTTTTTTTTTTTTGAGTCAGAGTCTCACTCTGTCGACCAGACTGGAGTGCAGTGACCGCTCCCGGCCACCGCAGCCTCAACCTGCTGGGCTCCGGCGATCCTTCCGCCTCAGCCTTCCAAGTAGCTGGAATTACAGGCGTGCGCTACCACGCCCGGCTGATTTTTTGATTTATTGTAGAGATGAGGTCTCGCTGCCCAGGCGGGTCTCTAACCCGCGGGCTCAGGCAATCCACTCACCTCAGCCTCCCAAAGGCGCGGGATTACAGGCTGAACCACCGAGCCCGGCAGAGGCTAAAGTTTTTAAGGGTGTTTAAGTGGGTAGGGGGTCAAGGCATGAGTGCTGCTGATTGGTTAGGGATGAAATCACAAGGCTATCAAAATTGTCTTTGTGCACGAAGTCAGTACCTAGGTGAGGATCACAAGACTAGTCAAGTCAGCTCCTTGATATGGGGTCATGGGTCTATGTTTCATTTGGCCAGTTGGTCTACCAAATGAAAAATCTGAAAAATATCTCAAAGCCAACTTTAGGTTTTACAATAGTGATGTTATCTACAGGAGTAATTAGGGAAATCACAAACCTTGTGACTACCAGTTACATAAATCCTAAGGAGTAGGCAATTATAGAAAAGCAAACCAGGGAATAATGGCTGCTGTTATCTAACTATGCCTATAGCTTGGCAGAAAGATATACAGAAGGTGAGATCCTCCAGTCAAAGCTGCTCACATCCCTCAGTCAATCAAACTTATAGATAACATCAAGGGGGTCTACATGACCTACAGCCCATTGTTTTTCCAGATTAAAATAAGTTAATTAATCTTGCAGGCCTCCTCAAGGGTTAGGAATATATTCTTAGTGACTACTCTCTATTGAAATGACTACATGTGAACAACCATGCATAAAGAAGGGGGACAAGATAAATGAAAATAAGTGAAATATTGTATGATTTAACTATATCTGTATCTTAACAGATTCCAGGCCCTTATAAAGCTTCTAAAGTTGAGACCTTTCGTTAATTTAATAAAGGCAGTTTCATGCCTAGAAAAATTTTGTTGCTTGATTTTTTTTCATTTTAAGTATATTTATAGAAAAATAATATTTGCTTGGGATATTTGTAAGATTTATTTGCCTTTATATCTATGGCAGAATTTATACTTCCAGTTAGAAGATCACTGTAGATAGGAGCTCCTAGTCTAACAATAAGAACAAACAATATAAGCTACATAACAATTAAAAAAAAAAGAACAACTAGGCTAGTGAGACCTCATCAAACTGAAAAGCTTCTGCAAAGCAAAATGAATCATCAAGAAAGTGGGGAGACAGCCCACTGATTGGGGAAGAAATATTTGGCAACTGTATATCAGACGAAGGCCTAACATCCAGGGTCTATAAGGAACTCAAATGTGCTGAAAGGGGAAAAAAAACCCTATTAAAAAGTGGGCAAAAGATATGAATGGACACTTCTCAGAAGAAGACATACAAGCAGGCAACAGATACAAGGGAAAATCCTCAGCCTCACTAATCATCAGAGAAATGCAAATTAAAGCCACACTGAGATACCACCTAACTCCAATCCAGATGACCATTATTAATAACAAAAAACGACAGATGTTGGTGAGGATGTGGAGAAAAAGGAATGCTTCTGCATTGTTAGTGGGAATGTAAATTGGTATAGCCTCTGTGGAAAACAGTGTGGTGATTCCTAAAAAAATCTCAAAATTAACCTTCCATACAACCCAACAAGCCCCCTTCTGGGAATATACCCAGAGAAACCAAAAGCATTCTATGAGAAGATACCTGCACTTGCATGTTTATCGCAGCATTATTCACAATACAAAAACATGGAACCATTCTTACTGCCCATCAAAAGGGGACTAGATAAGGAAAATGCGGTACATGTACCTGATGAAATATTACACAGCCATAAAGAAAAACAAGATTATGCACTTCACAACAACTTGGATGAATTTAGAGTCTATAATTCTTGGTGATCTATCATAGAAACAAAGATCTGAGTACCAGTGTACTCATTTATAAGGAGACCCTGAATATTTATCATAATACTATAAGAAGGTGATTGGCCATTAGAGAAATGCAAATCAAAACCACATTGAGATACCACCTAATCCTGGTAAGAATGGCCATCATTAATAAAACATACAACAATAGATGCTGGTGAGGATGCGGAGAAAAAGGAATACTTCTACACTGCTGGTGGGAAAGCAAACTAGTGCAATCTCTTTGGAAGACAGTGTGGCGATTTCTAAAAGAACTAGAAATTGACCAAATTCCATATGACCCAACAATTTCCCTATTGGGAATATACCTAGAAGAACTCAAATCATTCTACAAAAAAGATACCTGTACACGTATGTGTGCTGCAGCTCTATTCACAATAGCAAAAACATGGAACCAACCGTGCTGCCCATCGAAGCTGGACTAGATTTTAAAAAGTGGTACATATACACAATCAAATATCATGCAGCCATAAAGAAAGACAAACATATGGACTTTGCAGCAACTTGGATGGATTTAGAGTAGATCATACTCAGTGACCTATCACAGAAACAAAGAACAGAGTTCCATATGATCTCACTCATAAGCCGACCATAAACAATTATAATACTGTATGAAAGGGACTGGCAGTAGTGGGAGACCATCAAGGGGGTGGGATTGGCAGTTGAGGGAACCTGCTAAGGGAGGGAGGGGCACGCCTTATCAACAAGGGTACCTGCATAATCAATGTTTATATATCTAACCCTGAATTGTACTCACATCTTTATAATAAAAAAAAGAAAAATAAATAAATAAACAAATAGTGGTACGATCAGAAAAAAAAAAAAGAAAGAGATTGGCAGTAGTGGGACGCTGCCAGGGTGGTTGGCACACAACCCCAATAAGGGTACTCTATCTCAAACCAAGTGTAGTGGGGACCAAAGGGAGGCCCAAACTTTACCTGAATGATGACCACATATGTACCTAACTTTGAATTGTACCTGATGTCTTTAAAAGCACAAACATAGAAAATAATCACCTTAGAAGTCTAAGTAATCAAAGACATTCAAATGAACTAAGTTTTTAAAAATAATGAGCCCTTCACTACAATATTGTGAAATCGATTTCTTTTTCTAGTCTACTAACACATAGCTCCTAGACCCCTTGGAATCTCTAAGTGGATAAGTGACTTTTTGTATGCTGGTGAGATGAGGAGCATGGTTGGGGGATGCTTAATCTCCCAAGGATGGAAGTGGGCTTTCAGGGGACCCAACCATGTGATTAGAGGGCTGGAACTTTCAGTTTTCCCCGTTCCACCTCTCTGGGGATAGGGGAGGCCAGAAGTTGAGTCAATTAACTACCAATGGCCAGTGATTTGATTAACTATGCCTACATAATGAAACCTCCACAAAAATCAAAAGGAAAAGGCTTGGAGAACTTCTGAATTGTTAACACATGGAAGTGAGAGTGGCACACTCAGAGAGGGCACACTACCACCACACCCCTTCCCACACACCTAACCTTATGAATCTCCTCCTCTGGCTATTTATTTGTATCCTTTAGTGTATCCTTTATAATGAGTCACCAACAATAAGTAAACTGTTTTTTCTAGGGTCTGTGAGCCACTCTAACAAATGATCAAGCCCTAAAAGGACACCGTGGGAATTTCCCATTTTTAACCAAGTCAGACAGAAGTTGTGGGTAACCAGAAATGTACTACTCGCAACTGGCTTTTGAGATGGAGCCCTTTACCCGTGGGATCTGCATTATCTCCAGGTAGATAGTGTCAGAATTGATTTAAATTGTAAGACAGTCAGCTGATGTCAGAAAAATGGTTAGTAGGGAAGAAACCCCCACACATCTGGTGTCCAAAGTGAGGTATTGAGAGTGTTGAGAATATGGTAGACAGAAAAACAGTTCCTACATTATAACTTCCCAGGGAAGTAGAGATCAGTGGCTGTTTTTCTCCTTAAGAGCAGTGGAGAGAGGAAGACTCTCCCATTTAAAGATAAACTGGTCAAACTTCTAACAACCTTAATGCTTGTGTTTGGGCTGGTATGGAGAATTAGAAATTTTAGGCTCCAAACAATCTATAACAGCCCATCAAATCTTTCCTACGAACCTTTATCAAGTACAAGTAACTAAGGTTAGGGCTGGGGTAGGAGAGAGAAGAGACAGCGACTTGAGACGCCTGAGTCCTTCACCTCATACAAAGTAATAACTCCTGAAGGCTGGGGCAGGGCAGGAGAGTGGAGAAAAAGCTCTAGAAGGCGTTCAGATGCCCTTGCTGGTCTTGATTCCATCACAGACTCCAGTGTGATAAAGTTGGTGCCATGTTTGGTCCTTTGAGGTTACAGCTCTTTGGTTTGCAACCACATGTGCAGCCGTAGTCCAGAATAAGTGCTATGTTCAAGAAAGGAGGCCATAATAGAGATGTCAATAAATTCCCTGGCACTCCATACTAAAACTTTGTAATGTTTAATCAAACTCATTTAGAAGAACTTCATCAAATGTGGGTTATTACATTAGTACACTAGCTGAATTAGCCAGACAGAATCTGAAGGAAAAAAACTATGGTCTGTAGATCAATTACCAATCCCTGGGATCGAAAGTAGCTAAAGCAAAGAAAAACAATAAATTTGTTTGTCATGCGGGTAGTCTACTAAGAGAAACCACTGGAGGAAATTTCACATTTATTTCTTAAGTAGAAAAATTCAAAGTGATATTTTGTATGAAAAGCCTTTATGTGAACTTGTTAAAAATTGGATCTGCCGGGCTCGGTGGCTCAGCCTGGAATCCCGCGCCCTTGGGAGGCTCAGGTGAGTGGATTGCCTGAGCCTGTGGGTTCGAGACCCGCCTGGGCAGGCGAGACCTCATCTCTACAATAAATCAAAAAATTAGCCGGGTGTGGTAGCGCATGCCTGTAGATCCGGCTACTTGGAAGGCTGAGGCGGAAGGATCGCCGGAGCCCAGGAGGTCGAGGCTGCCGTGGCCGGGAGCGGCCACTGCACTCCAGTCTGGGCGACAGAGTGAGACTCCAACTCAAAAAATAAAAATTGGATCAAGGTGAATTGTCTGTTTTCTGAATAGCTTTGGTAATATCTGTACAAGTGGACTTCCTATGTAATGCTATATCCCTTCTTTTTTTTTTTTTTTTTTTTTTGAGTCGGAGTCTCACTCTGTTGCCCAGACTGGAGTGCAGTGGCCGCTCCCGGCCACCGCAGCCTCGACCTGCTGGGCTCCGGCGATCCTTCCGCCTCAGCCTTCCGAGTAGCCGGAATTACAGGCATGCGCTACCACGCCCGGCTGATTTTTTGATTTATTGTAGAGATGAGGTCTCGCTGCCCAGGCGGGTCTCGAACCCGCAGGCTCAGGCAATCCACTCACCTCAGCCTCCCAAAGGCGCGGGATTACAGGCTGAGCCACCGAGCCCGGCTCCCTTCTTTTTTTTTAATGATCATATTCAATTAGCCTCATTCATACCCAAAAAAAAGGAAGAAAGAAACAACTGCTTGTGGAGGACACTTGCCTGGGAAAGTGGGAATTTCCTCCTTCAATCTGCTCTCACTCTGGCCAACAAGATATCAAGCTCAAGGATCCACACGTCTCAGGACAAAACCTGCCTTCATGGTTAAACTGGCCACGGTCAAGAATCTCAAAGGTCATGTACTGTTTTTGATCATGCAACCTGATGCCTACTATGAGCTAGACATAGCTCTAGGCACCAAAAACCAGTAGTGAAAAAACAGTCCCTGGCCTCACGTAGCCGCCACATCCTAGTTTAAGAGAAAATGCAATAAATAGATCAGCAATCAAATAGTCTATAGGAGGCTAATAAATACCATGGAGAAAAATAAGAAAGGATAAGAAGGCACAGAGACAGATTTAAAGCACTTTTATCAATCAATAAGAAAAACACAAACAGCACAGAAGTTCAGAAAGTAACTCAATAAAGATACAGGCAGCTCACAGAAAAAGAAACCTAAATTCCAATAAGCATATAAACAAATATCTACTTTTCAGGAAAATAAAAATGGAAACAATAGACACCCTTTCCTAAAGTTTCATCAGAACAAATTACAGCCTAAAAATATCAGGTATTGGCAAGGCTGTGGAATAACAGGGACTCTCATCCACTGCTGCTAAGTGTTATAAAAATTGGCTCATTCTCTTTGAAAAATAGCTTGGCATTATTTATTGAAAGTGAATAGATGCATTCCAAGCAAATCCACTCCTAATACTAATTTTTGTTTCACAAGAGTAAGACTACTTTAGGCAACATCCTAAAAGTGGTATAACACAACCAAGATTTTGGGCTCATTCATGCTACATGATCATCGTGCATTGACTGGAGACCCAACTCTAGTTATTGTTAGCTTTACTTGGGGATCCATGATGATGGACCAAATGCAAGGTGGAAAACTTTCAGGCGTTGTAGAAGAAAGAAAATAATGTTGCATGTATTGCCTTTCAAAGCTTCTGCCCAGAAAGGTCACACATCACTCCAGCTCCCATTTCATTAATTCAACATAACTACACCTAAATTAAGTGGTCAGTGAAATGCAATTCTAAAGGAAACTTGACAGAAAACAGAAGCACAATATTTGGGAACAGCCTTAATGACTCTTAGAATATATTCCCTAGAGACACTGTGCATGCATACCAGGAATCACATATAAGATTCTAAAGCAAGCCGGGCTCGGTGGCTCAGCCTGTAATCCCGCGCCTTTGGGAGGCTGAGGTGAGTGGATTGCCTGAGCCCGCGGGTTCGAGACCACCCGGGCAACTTGGCGAGACCTCATCTCTGCAATAAATCAAAAAATCAGCCGGGCGTGGTAGTGCATGCTTGTAATTCCGGCTACTTAGAAGGCTGAGGTGGAAGGATCGCCGGAGCCCAGCAGGTCGAGGCTGCGGTGGCCGGGAGCGGGCACTGAACTCCAGTCTGGGTGACAGAGTGAGACTCCAACTCAAAACAAACAAAAAAAAGGTTCTAAAGCAGCACTGCCTATAAAAGCACAGGATATCCATTCACAGTAAAAAGGAAAAACAAATTATACTACACTCACAAATGCAATACTAAACGGTAATGGAAAGCATGAACTTCAGCTATACATATTGGTTATGTTTGAATTTCAAAATGTTGAATGAAATAAGTCACAGAAGCATACTGTGTGATTCATTTACATAAAGTGAAAAATTAGAAAAAAATCAAACAGCATATTGTGTTGGGATACATGCATATGTGGTGAAACTACACAGAAAAGCCAGAGAATGATTAACTAAAATATAAAATTTTGGTTCTCTCTGGACTGGCAGAAGGTGGTGGAGGTGGGAGGATATCAATGGATAGCACACTCATGGGACTTCAAATATACTGGTTCTATTCTATTTTTTTAAAGTTATCTGGTGGTACATTGGTATTTTGTTTTGTTTTTATTCTTTAAAAATATACATGTGCCTGTGTGTGTGTGCGCGTGTGTACTGTCTTAGTCTTCTTGCTATCACAGGCTGAGTGGCATAAACAATAGAAATGCATTTCTCACAGTTCTAGAGGCTCAGAAGCCCACCATCAAGGGGCTAGCAGATTTAGTGTCTGATAAGGTTCTCTTCCTAGTTTGCAGATTATTGCCTTCTTACTATATTCTCAAATGGTAGAGAGAGAGAGAGAAATCATCTCTCTGTCTGTTCTCATAAGGGCACTAATTGCATTCATGAGGGCTCCTCCCTCACGACCTGGTTGAGGCTCAAAAAATAATACCCCTTAAACATGCCTGTTTGGGCTGCACACTGAGAGCACCTGGGGAGCAGCAAGTGCAGGGAGGAGCTTTCTCTGATGTTCCCTTATCTGACTGAGGGAAGTTCGTCCAGAAGGAATGAAATTGTCTTGAGCCCCTTCCCCATAATCTCATCAAACAGGGAAAATTAACTCACAGGAAAAAAGGACTAAAGGTGGATACTTCCTATTCTTCTGAGGACTGCTAGTGAACGATTATCTGCATAACAAGACAGCCTTTGTTTTTACACATTTTCTCCCCTCAGCTCCTGTAACCTGTTACTAATCCCCACGTAAATCTCAAGCTGCTTTTTCTTTCTGTAGTTCAAAATTCTGTTTAAATCTCAATCATCTGGTCCTTGTCTGAGTCTTATGCTTTGTGAGACTCCCATGTGTACGTGTGGGAAAAGTTTGTATGCCTTTTCTCCTGTTAATCTGCCAGCTGTCCAGTTTATTTGAGAGACTCAAGCTCTCAATACTTCAGAGGGTCAAAGAAAATTTTCCTTCACTCCCGACATACTTATCACCCTCCAGATGAGATGATATCACAGGCCTCCTTTGTGATGATATCACATTGGGAATTAGGGCTTCAACATATGAGTTTGGGAGAGGACACATTCAGTTCATATCCTGCATGTGTATATATATGTACATGTGGTTATTATCTACAATATATTTTATAATAAGAAGTTCACAATAAAAAGATGTGTCCTTTAAGTGACCTTTACTGAGCAACAAGTGATTTGATTGTCTACCTTTAATGGCAACTCCTTGAATCCCGACCTACTAAGCACACATATTCAGTGCCAACGCCAAGAGACTGACCTCCCTAAATGGTCACACTGAGAAGAAAGGACATGGGTGTACTGTGAAGACAGATGACTTTTACTTAACTGTCCAAGTCAAAAGAGAAGAATGTTTAAAATCCTGAAAAGATTCTTATTGGACTTGTTCTGTGGTTGCAGGTGAGCTAATGGACATCCCGTGTTATAGTGTTTGAGAATGTAATTCAGAAGACATTCGGCGTCTGCACTCAAACGTAGGAGATGAGAATGAGATGGGCTCCCACATGGCACACAGCATTCTCCACTCCTTCCAACTGTTTGTAAAACAGTCCTTGCAATTAGTCAAGCTAAAAAACAAAGTATGAGCAGTGCAGATATCCAAACTCTACAGAATCCCGGCTGGTCTTTGCAGAACTGGGACCTGAAGAATTCTCTTTCCAAAAACATGCCCTCAGGGAGCAATAGTGATCTTTGACTGAAGCTACCCAGCTAGCTGAATGTCCTATCCAAAATTAGACACGCATCAGATGCTATTGAAAAAATAGAGAAAAATAAGAAACAAGCAAAACAAACCAGTGCAGTACAATAAGAAAATAAACTTGTAAAAAGACAACGAATCGAATGACTGGGTTCCTATTTTCTACTCCTATAACTTGGAAGAATGTGGAATTGTGGCAGAATGCGGCAAATGCTCAAATATATTTCTTGTATGATTGAGTGAATGAATGCAGAAACACATGAAGAACTGCTTCGGGGTTAGCAGTTGGCCCCATGGCAATCACCTGGGATGACAAATTGTCTCCCACTAACCCTGTGGCGGAAAGAAAGGGGGCTGGTAGCAGTTAAAGGTATTTCCTTTTGAAAGTCAAGCGGCAAGCTTTAAAGACTCGCCAGGCTGGTTTTGTTTGAAAAAGCCCAATGGCCATAGACTGATGGCTTTCATGGAAATGCAAAAGAGTAACTAATTCACAGACTTATCCAAAACCCCTCTTCCGAAGTTGAGGGTTTACAACCCTATTTGCAATGCAGTTGCTGGAGACCATTTGTTCTTTGAAAGATCTGATTTTGCTGAGTACAACCTTGTAAATTAAAAAAAAAAAAGTGTAATCGCGCAACACAACCTCCCTCCCTTACCTAAACAAAGGTATAAGACCCCTCTTCGCCTGTTCTAGGGGGCTGGACCTGGAAGCGCTAGCCTGTCCAGCCCGCCAGCCTAATAAACTTGCCACTTCCTATAATAGTCTTGGTGTCACGGTATCTCTGTTTTCCCACTATAGAATGACAGGACCATAAACACTTTTTCATTTCAGAAACACAGAAACCCAAGCACAGAGAACTGACAGTAAGCATGTGCTATCCACAGAGGCAAAGTAAAGTGGGTTGGGGGTGTGGGGCAGTTACTCTAGGCAACCTGGGTAAGTCTACCAATCTGAGTAAGAAAGCATCTCTTAAAAAGTAGAAATGCTAGCCAGGCTTGGTGGCTCAGCCTGTGATCCCACGCCTTTGGGAGGTTGAGGTGAGTGGATTGCCTGAGCCTGCGGATTTGAGACCAGCCTGGGCAGTGAGACCTCATCTCTACAATAAATCAAAAAATCAGCCAGGCATGGTAGCGCGCACCTGTAATTCCAGCTCCTTGGAAGGCTGAGGCGGAAGGATCGCCGGAGCCCAGCAGGCGAGGCTGCAGTGGCCAGGAGCGGCCACTGCACTCCAGTCTGGGCGACCGAGTGAGACTCCAACTCAAAAAAAAAAAAAAAATAGAATTGCTGTCTATTCCATATTTGGTAATTAATTGCATAAATCATATGTGGCCTAATGAAAAATAGACTTTAAGTTCTAACTTTGACAATTGCTGGCTTGTGTAATTGTCCCAGGAAGCTTTCAACTGCATAATTATATGAAATCAAATAATAGTGGCTGAATCCATTGAATCTCAAACATCAGTGTGCATGTGAATCACCTGGGGACTTGCTAAAATACAGATTCCGATTCAGTAGGTCTGACTCTTGTGGGCCCAAGAGTCTGCATTGCCCCCAAGATCTCAAGCGATGATTGGGAGGACGATGGTACACAGGTCACAACAGCAAGGACCTAAATATTAAGTATGTTTATTAAGTCAATAGGAAGTGCACAGACAGGCAGTGCCAGGTTTGACTAATTCAACGACTCAAAGATGTCATGAAGACACAAATTCGTACCATACTTTTGCCTTACTATCCTTGGCATGACCGTGACTACTTTTGATAATAGAATGGCTTCAGCAGTTTCTTTACTAACTTCTCAGACTTTAGTTTTCAGAGGCACTTTCTCCTTGGTCTCCAGCTGACTTCCTTTTCCATCCTACCAGTCAGAATTGTATCACTTGCCCAGCCCTAAACTCATAACCCACAAGAGGAAAAGAATTTCCTCTTGACAGATTTAGATAATCAGTAGTGCCGGAGACCAGCTCCAGCCGGGTTCAGGGTACCCTAAAGGTGGAGACGGTGTCGGCGATTGGGGGGAAGAAGAAAGAGAGAAAGAGAGAGAAAGAAAGAGACTGGACTCCAGTCTAGTGCAGAAGCGATGTGTGTTATTGGGAATTACAACGGGTCTTTTATACACAAAGTCAGATGTGGGAGGGGCGTCTCCCACCCACCAGAAACCTTAATCCATGAAAACTTAATCAATGATTGCCTTTAAACCCTTTTCATATGATAATCTTAAAATCCCTTAACAGAGGATAACCTAATCCGTGACTGACATATTCTATAAACCTTTTTCATCCTAAACTGACTGATTTATGCCAAGTTAAACAATTCTATAGAAGCTTGAGTATTTACTTTACAAACGAAAGTGGCCCATCCCAGAATGTTTGGAATGTGGCCCAGTCCAAAGTTCACAGTGGGCTACCTGCAAGTAACCCAGCCGCATTCTTTCAGCAAAATGGCTGTCTTCTAAAACTATATTCTACAATTTACACTTCAATAAATCCTAAGATCATGACCCAGAAGCCTGTGACCAATACTAAGGCTCTTAGATGTGACACGAGTTTGAATTATAAGTTGTGTGAAAGCCAAAACTGCAGTTTGTGGAAGAATGGGAGCAATGAGCTTCTAAAGTTAGCTTGTGTTTGTCCCGGTCTCAGAGTTTTTATGTTTTGAGCTCACCGGAGCTTAATCTGGTTAGTGCTGAGTAGAAAGGGGGAGGAAACGGGGTCAATAGCTCCCAAACGCAGCCTAGTGGTCTCGGGGTCAACGGCCCTTCCTGATCCCTAATGCTCAGTGGGCCTCCGTGGCTGGCTCCCAACACAGTAGATTGCTAGTCTTTAGTCTGAGAAGGTAACTGACCTTCTCTAAAATGTAACAGTTAAGTTCTTGAAAAAAATCTGTGACTAAATGAAAAAGTCTGTTAAGTAGGTAACCTGCAGTGTCTGCCACAGGCCTTTAGCAAATTACATAAAATTAAATATACAATAGGATGACAAGCCTGACTGAGATAGGACTTACAGTGCTAGAGTAAAAAGAAAGATTGTATCTATTGCTAGACTGAAGAACTCTTGTTTACAATTGGAAGAGGAGTTTTTGTTTGGTCTGGGAAGCTGAGAGAAGGAACTGGAACAGTAAAGGAGATAGAAAGGTATCTGACTCATCTGGTCATTTGCATTTGCTTGAGGACTTTTGGAGTATGGAATTAAAGCAGAAATTGACTGCATAACAGAAGTTTTGCGACTCTAGAGCCCAGGTAACCAAGTGTGACCCAAAGTTTGAGAAGAGGCCGATTTCCCCACCTCTGCATGGCATTCAATGTTCTGGGTTGAGTAGGCTTGGAAGCCTCTGGAGATAATGGATTTGCATGGCCTTTGAGGAATTTGATAACAAGTGGATGTCAGAGCCCAAGGAGTAGAACAATGTGGATACTTCATAATGCTATTCAGCTGGTTGTAGGCACCTATTAGATGTTGTTGGTTAACCCTGTACAGGCACTGCAAATAACTGGCAAGACATTGGGAGCTAATTTTTTCATAGAGAGGCTGGCAGACATTCCTGCTGTAATCATCTGAATACAGAAAGGAAATTTGATCTACTTTGTTGTACCTAATACTTCTAAAATAGATTCTCAACAAACTGTAATAGTACTAATAATACTTCAAATATTTTGGGTTCTTGTAATGAGTCAGGTATTTTCCAAGCTCTCCATATACTGACTCATTTAATTCTCCAAACAAGCCTATGAAGTAAATGTTATTACTGGTCTTAGTTGAAAGTATGGGATAAGATTTACCAACTTAGTCAAGATCACACAATGAGGAAAGCTTGAATTAGGATTCAAACTAATGCTGTCTCAGACCATAGGCCTTGGAATAGCAAATATTTTGCAATCCTACCGTGTGTCAGTCAATTTACACATTTTATCTCACTTAATTATTCCTTCATTTTTCTAGGTTTTTTAAAAATCTGAGCTATGAATTAAGTTGACAAATCGGATTAACAGGATAGAAATCATATTTAGTTATTTGCATGTGCACAGGAATTCCACAAAATCTGAGACTTAAAGAAAGGCTAGATGATTGAAGCTTATACAGCATCCTGAGCTACAGAAAGGAATAAGGGCTTAGGGCTTTTGCTGGGGTTGGTGGGGACACACAACCTATGAGAGCAAAAGGAGGACAAGTATGGTGAGTTAAAGTTGTCTTGCCATGCAGATAAAAATGGTCTGTCCTCTTCCTGCTACAGATACTTTTACCAAGGTAGATTTCCTTTGTGGATATACGTTTGTTTTACAGAAGGATAGCTTTTCAGAGCTACTCCTGAATCTGCCGTTTCTCAAAATAAACAGCTAGAAATATAGCCAATAATAATTACATCTCACCGGGCTCGGTGGCTCAGCCTGTCATCCCGTGCCTTTGGGAGCCTGAGGTGAGTGGGTTGCCTGAGCCTGTGGGTTCGAGACCCGCCTGGGCAGCGAGACCTCATCTCTACAATAAATCAAAAAATCAGCTGGGCGTGGCAGTGCGCGCCTGTAATTCCAGCTGCTCGAAGGCGGAGGTGGAAGGATCGCCGGAGCCCGGCAGGTCGAGGCTGCGGTGGCCGGGAGCGGCCACTGCACTCCAGTCTGGGCGACAGAGTGAGACTCCAACTCAAAAAAAAATAATAATAATTACATCTCCTATGGTTATATTTTGGGGTAGTGTGTCCCAAGCCTCAACAAAATTAAGCAGCATAGGAAAATAAAGAATAACTGGCCATCCATGAAGAGGTGACATTTGAGCAAAGAACTGAATAAGGAGATATCCTTTCCATAGACACTTGCTCATCACATCTTTGGTTCTGCCAGTCCACTCAGACGTTAAGGAGTAACAAGTGATTCCCAAACAGACAACAATGTTAACATCAGATCAGCATCATCTCAAAACGATGTAATAATCTCTGTTTCTGTTCTTAATCCTTGAGATAATAATTTAAAATCATTGAGCATGTAAATATTTAGTAAATGAATGATACAGGCATATTCCTCCAGCAGCATCTGACAGACTTAATTACCCAGAAACAAAACTGGCCCCAAGGAAGGCCTTAACTTTTCCCAAGGAAGCAAAGCATGCAGTATCACAAAACAAATCAGTATATGCTGGACATGGAATACTACAAACATACATCCATGGGAAAAACATTGGCTTTGGGGTTTTGTCAAAGTTCTACCTTAGCTCTCCTTTGGAGTGGGCTAATAGATATTGTAAAATTCTACTCTCTGTTTGAGGTCCCCTGTGTTTTCTTCTTTTATGCTTTTATCCCCAGAATATCATTACTCATTTTGAAGCTTTTTTCTTTTTTTTGCTTTTTGTCACAGGAAGAATTTTTGCTGATTTCTTTTGTCCTTTTCTGTTTTCTTAATCCAGACTAAGAGTAATCTCTAATTCTTTGTTCAAAAGCCATGATTGATATAGAACTTTATAGCACACAATGTACCAGACACCATTTTCTCCCATGTCCTATGTCACAGAATGGTTTCTCACAAGGATTCCTTTTAGCGACTCTTGTGTAGAGATGTAAAATAATGTCAGAAAGGCATCCTGATGGAGTATCCTCCTCAGATGCCTTTGAGGACAAAAGGGCCAAGAGAATTAAGAATCACGAGTAACTCCTAGGTTGTCCAGGCTCATTCTGATCATAATGACCTCCGTATGCAGGGTCTACATAAACCTACCGTATCCACTTTCCTTCACTGGGATCAGAATATCAGTTAGAAATTAACATCATTACACGGTGTAGGGGCAAAAGTCAGGTTTCATTTCTACCCATTGAAATGACGGACAAACTGATAGGAGAGCAAGGCATACACACTTAATTCTGTGCATATGAACATGGAAGTTCTTCAAAAATGAAAGTCCAAAAAGGGTCAGATGGTTGAGCCTTAAGTACCCTATTCATAGCGAAGGAAGTGGGGGGCTATAGGTAACTTTCGAAGGGCAACAAATTATTTTTAGGGAAAACGAATAAGCTAGGACAAAGATCCTCCGAGAGATGGCAAGAAAGGGAGGGACATAACTTCACTTTGAACAAAGGTTATCTTATTATGCAATTAAAGTATTCCAGGTAATCTCTCAGAATGGCTTTCAGAAGAATAAATGAAAAGTCTATCAGGATATGGTGATAGAGTTTAATCTTGTCTCTCCTCTGGTGGTTAATCTTTCCTGGTTTTTAATTAAATTCCTAAGGAGGTGGTCTAAGGCAACTGCATTTCATTTGGAAGGACCTTAGTCAGATAAAGAGATTTCAGAGGGTGTCCCTCCAGGTATTTGGCGAAGGGGAAAAAATGAGAGAGGGTTAAAAAGGCTTTGGTTCTGAGACAGTTTCTAAGGCCTTTCTATTTTAGTTCAAAATTTTCAATGTGACAAAGCACCAGACTTTTGGGGTATTGTCTTCTGAGGTCCACCAGTAGGCATAGGCCGTATACCAGTACTGTACTCTTCTCAAGTGGTCCACAGCATATATTAGCTGCAAATCTCCATTCACACCGCAGACACAGATATTTTCCAAATCATTATTTGGAAATTCCCATAGTCCCTTGATATCCTCGGCTAAACGTCACAGTAATTTTCTTTCCTTCTTTTTTTTTCCTTTTTGAGCTGGAGTCTCACTCTGTCGCCCAGACTGGAGTGCAGCGGCACACTCACCACCACTCCAGCCTCGACCTGCTGGCCTCCGGCGATCCTTCCGCCTCAGCCTTCCCCTTTGGCTATGGTTCAGGGATTGGCATATGACTTAAGGCTAAACAGGTTCAAAAAATGTATTTCGGTGATTTTGGTTTGCCCAATATGGGAAGCAATTCCTTCTTAGAGGTTTTGGGGTACAAAGGTCAAAAAAAATAAGAGCTTCCAGAAACTCAAAGATGATCCAGGTTGATTTTAGTACTCAAAGTCTACATAAGCTCATGATATATGTTTAAAATACGAATTAAGTAATCATCTCATGACCCAATATCTTCTATTTAGTAAAATTGAGTAGGTGGATAATTCATGGCCTAATACTTTCAGGTATGCACCCTAGAAAAATTACCACATAAGGACACAGGCACAAAGATATGTATTACATTGTTACTCGTGGTAGCAAGAATTGGAGACAATCTAGATATTCATCAATAGGGAAATAAATAAACAAAATATCAAGTGAGCATAGAATGCAATGCTACCTCTGAAGAGTTCATGGAAGCAATTTTTAATGAAAAAAAGAGTCAGAAGTAGACATAGTACAACTCCACTTACGTAAAAAATTAAAAGCATATTTATGGCAGCCCTGGAGGTACATCCCACAGATATCCCTTTAAGAAAAAACAAACAGAAAAACAAAAAATTTTCTGTTCAATTGCTGAGAGTGCAAACAGCCGACGGCTTTCAGCTATTAAGAGCTTCCAGAATGCCCTCAGCTTTCAAACTCTGGTTACATTCTTTTAGGGATGCCCCCTAGTCTCCCCTTCTAGGGAGGCCAGCTAATGTCTGAGCACGAGAGGAATACTAAGAAACCAGTCATTTCTGCCCAATATGGGGCTCCTCTAGTAAGTAATCTTTGCTGTGAAGCTACCTGTTGGGATTAACTAAGGCATTTACAGAGCACCACTGCCTGATAGTCTTGCTTCTCCAATCCTGCTTCTGCCTTCTTTCCTTTCTTTGATGTCAGTGCTGGGAAAAAGCCCAGGATGGAGTTTATAAAAAACCCATAACAGGAGAATCACAGTGCTAGTCCTTGAGTTTCCGGACTAAGGTCAAGTTATTTGCAGCTGAGTTATAGCTCTTGGTGTGCTACTGGGCCATGGTAGAGATGGAACACTTGACAACGGGTTAAGTGGCCATGCATCTGGAACTGCACGTTATGAGCTGGGTTCTGGGAAAGCCACTATGTTATAAAGTTAGGTGGGTCTAGGAGCAGTTTGTTGTGAGGTAGAAAAGGTACATCTGGAATGAAGTCTGAGTAAAAGCAGATGACATGAGTAACTACTGTAGCAGGTTGCTCAGAAAGTTATGTTACTTACCATGGCTGCATCAGCTTTCTGCCACAGTTCACACCTCTGGTCATATGGGGGGATTTCCCCAGACACTTAGTTAAAGAAGAAAGATCCACATTTGGTTTATGGATGCATAGCCTTCCTATCTGAATGCAAACCCAAAACAGAAGAGCAACTGAATCCCAGCCACACTCAAGGGTGGCCTTGAGAGACAGTAATGAAGCAATGTCTAGCAAACCACTGCTCATCTACTTTATGCTGTAGGGGTGAAAAGGTGTGATACCTTTCCCTTCCTCACTTACCAGAAGGGTCACAGCTGACATTCTATAACAAAAGACAGGCTAACAAGAGAAAATTATACAAAAAATGTATTTAATCTAAGATTTACGTGACACAGGATCCTTCAGAAATGAAGACCCAAAGACCCAGGAAAATCTGTCTGTCTTTATGCTTAGGTTCAATGAAGAATGGACAACTATGTAGAAATGCGATGGGATAAAGGTTTTGTTACATACATAAATGTAATGGCATTAGAATGATGAGGAAAAAACTCAGTAAGACCTGTCTGTTTGCATTCCTCTTGGCCCCTCTGCAGTATTCATTCCTTCCTCCCTGGGATGGGGTTGGACCTTTTCTGAAAAAGGGGTCTTTTGTGACCTAGACTCAGACAAAGTAAGTCAGAGATTGTCTTTATGCCCAGCTCCTACATGAAAAGGCAGGAGAAGGCTAGAGTAATGTTTCCAGGTTTTATGGCTTGCTCTGGAAGAAAGGCCCACGTTGGGGAAGAGGAATTCTGGCTGTTATGATTTGCTTCAGGGGAGAAAGAGGAGCAAGAGACAGGAGAGCAGGTCAGAGAGAACTTGCTTCTGAGGCTATTTCTGAGGACTTCAATATATTTTAGTTTGAAGTACTTAGCATGCCAAAGTTCTGCTACTTCGGGTTACCTCCAGTAGTACTCAAGAAGAAGTATTCAAAGGCAAGAATATACACAGGCAGCCGGGCTCGGTGGCTCAGCCCATCATCCCGCGCCTTTGGGAGGCTGAGGTGAGTGGATTGCCTGGGCGCGCGGGTTCGAGACCCGCCTGGGCAAGCGAGACCTCATCTCTACAATAAATCAAAAAATCAGCCGGGCATGGTAGCGCGTGCCTATAATTCCGGCTCCTCGGAAGGCTGAGGCGGAAGGATCGCCGGTACCCGGCAGGTCGAGGCTGCGGTGGCCGGGAGCGGCCACTGCACTCCAGTCTGGGCGACAGGGTGAGACTCCAACTCAAAAACAAAAAGAAGAATATACACAGGCTTATAGAAAAAGTTGAATGGATTGTCCAGCGGCTTGGGGGACTTGGAGTAAAAAGATGGGAAGATCAGAAACATCAAGGTCTTGGGTGGGGGTATGATAGGTCTAGGCAGAGATTTCTGGGGTGGATAGACATATGGAAGTGGATATGGAGGGTGAAGATCTTGATATCATATGTAAACACATACCAGAAATCATCCACCTGTGAAGAGGAATTAAGCAATCTTGTAGAGAAAATGACTTGCTGGCATACATCAGGCAGTTTTGCTGTTGGCCGTCCCAGAACTGGCATAATGGGCCGGTGAACAGAGAAGCTACCATGGCACATGGGCTTCCACTTACCAAGGCTGACCAGGTACTTTACGTTTCCAAATGTCCCAATCTGTCACAGCAGAGATTAACACTAGCTCACTAATCCTGAAAGACAGTCGAGTACTTTTCGGCAAGTTGACTGCATCGAGGCCTTTCTAGCCTGTTTCTTCCCCTTTTCCTCTCATGGACTTCGATTCTGCATCACACGTTGAAGACTTCCCCTGCTCAGTTCTGTTTCCTCCCCTTTTCCCTTTCACAGGTATTACTCCATTATAATTTTTAACTTGCCAATATATGTTTCCCAGATGTTCTAACAGACATAACATTCAAAGCAATACTATACATTGTTCATAGATACATTTACATGTAAATATTTAAAAATACATTACATATACTAGAATTGGTACTTACAGGAGATGAGGGGAGTGTGGTGAATGGGGTCAGAACAAAAGAAAATAAGACAAAAATTAAGAATGAGAATCATGATTGGATGAAGAATTATGTGCCACAGACAGAATTGTAACTGTGTCATTCCAGTTGTGTGCATCTGAGATTGAAAGGGAAAACATTTATAATTTCTACTTCTTCTTTTTCTCTTGAGGACCTGAGTTTTTATGCTTATATTCTAATTATTATTGGATATTGATGGACAATAACAAGGGCTGACTCTAGGGTGGGCTTTTGTCAAGAAATCTCTCACTTTTCTTTGAAGGAAGAAAGACTTATTCATAAGTCCAGTTATTATAACTCTCCCAAGTGAATTTCAAGACTCCCTAGCGTGCAATATATTCTGGAATATTTCACAATTTTTTGTGTATTAAAAAAATTCAAGCAGTCCTAAATGTGGGCCTAAGCTCTGGCATTTCTTTGGATACCCGTATACATCTCCAAACTACTACCTCACCTCATACCCCTCCTTCAAACAGCAATCTTCCCTTTCCTTTCCTGACTAATTTTGGCTATTTCCTTTTGTCCTAAGCTGGCAGATCTCTGTTCTTGCATCTGGAGAATCTCCCTCCTTTCTCACACATGTGATTGGCTTACCATCATTTCCAAAGTGTTAACCATTCTGCAGGGATCTTCCACTGTCACTCTCAAAGGATTACTAAAATTTTATATTTTACCTTTACCAAATAGAGCACACTCTGACTTCAGGTTGTACATTTTCCTCATCCATATCCAGATCCCACTTTTTAGCCCCTGATTCATTAAAGGGGAACAAAAAAGATTTGAAAAATTAAGATGATTATTAAAACTTACATGCCAACCAGACTTCCCCTGAGGTATTTGTGCTTTCTGTGATCGAGTGATGTAATGATTCTCAGAAAAGGGAACATTGATCAGAAGCCAGTTAATTCTGTTCTGAGTTGGTAACTCTTAGCTCCCAAGACAGGAGTGCCAACAAAGGCTATCACCGACTTGTCTAAGTTTTAAATCAAGGACAATTGCTCCTTAGGTAGTTATGCCTCTTTTATAGGAAGAAGCTTCAGTTAATCTTATATTAACCTTATAAAGACACTCTTAGCTCAGCCAGTCTTAGGGGGAGAACACAGTGACCAAGACAGTCATAACACTTTCATTCCACTCTATGTAATTTCTTGCCACGCACAGCTCATGCAAGACGTGTGCAGGCCCTGTGGCTCAGTGCTCTCAGCCATACCTCAGGAATGTACTCAAGGCATTCATATTTGTCTTACTCTTTGCTTTCTTTTCCAAGGGCAAGTTACAAAAGTATTTTCTGGCAATCACCTGAGCTCCACTCTCAGCTCAACTCCTTGTTAATAAACAAGTTACCAATTCTAAGACAGAATCTTATAATATTTCAAATTTTCAGAAATGTCTTTAAAAAAATGTGTATATTTGGTGTGGTAGTGTTAGTTTCCTTTCTCTAAACTGTATTATGACTTAGCCTTAGTATTTAGAGACCAAAAAATTATGACCGCTCAGTTTTCTACATATTCCATGTCAGAAAACTGACAGATTAAAGATGTAACCATCCCTAATGACCAGAGGAAGTCATTCCAGTGAAGAAAGCTCCATATCAAAGTACAGACACCAGAGAGGCCTTTTGTGCCAAAACAGCACCTATATTATTACTTAGGATCATGATTGGTCCCTTTTAAACTGAAAATATTTCCCAGGTAGACTTTGAGACAGTAGTATATATACCTGACTATATTTCTGAGTACCTGGGAAACAAATTAAAAAGTACGAATGCTCAGGTGCCACAGTCAGAGATTTGGTTTGAATAAGTCTGAGTGGGGCCCAGGTCTCCATTTTTTAAAAAGTTACTCAGTTGATTCTAATGTGTGCAGCTATGTTGAGAACTGATGTGCTCACACTTCAATTTTCAGTGAAACACTTCCTTAATAGATATTAACTGACACTGTAACTGAGTCCGAGCTCATACCACTCGCTGCACAACAGCCAATAAGTCAAGAGACAAGTTGTGGGGTCATGGAAAGTAACTTTATTTGGAAAACCAGCAAACCGAGAAGATGACAAACTGAAGTCTTAAAGACCTATCATATGAAGGGAAGGAGTAAGAGGTGTGGGTTGGGGTCAAGAATAATCAATGACCACAGACATCTAAGCACCAAGGAAGAACTGAGGAGGTTGGGAAACTTCTTTGTCCTTGGTCAAATCACAAGGTTTCTACAAATCTTTAACAAAACATGGTTACTTGTGCGTATATATTTATCTCCTGGGTGGGGGCAGGAGAGGGCAGTTTTGGGAAAGAGACTTTTTTTCCTGAGGTTGAACTGTAAGCTAAATTTCTTCTATAATTAGTTGGTTTATATGCAGAGCTAAGCAGAAACTTTTAGCCTAAGGGATATTATCACAAGGGAATTAAAAGCAGAAGTAAAGTTAGTCTAATTAAAGCTTCCCTCCTGCTACAGTGTCCCCCTTGTCAAAGGTTTATTCTACGATCTTGTGGGATTAGGGATAACAGGACATTTTCCCTTTTTTTTTTTTTTGAGTCGGAGCCTCACCAAGTCGCCCAGACCGGAGTGCAGTGGCCGCTCCCGGCCACCGCAGCCTCGACCTGCTGGGCTCTGGTGATCCTTCTGCCTCAGCCTTCCCAGTAGCTGGAACCACAGGCGCGTGTTACCACGCCCGGCTCATTTTTTGGTTTATTGTAGAGATGAGGTCTCGCTGCCCAGGCGGGTCTCGAACCCGCAGGCTCAGGCAATCCACTCACCTCAGCCTCCCAAAGGCGCAGGATGACAGGCTGAGCCACCGAGCCCGGCTGGACATTTTCTCTTATCTGGCTACTTTTTGTTGGATGGGGTTGACAAGGGGCGACCGTTTTGAAATGAAACCATTTAACCTGGCTAAGAAAATATTTTTAGTACCTCTTTTTGGAGTAATGATTCTGGGCCTTTCCCTTCTTATTTTGATAGTTTTAGTCAGATTAGTATAACATTTGGTTGCACAATATACGATACGTTTTGTTAGCATGTAGGCCACCATGACCAAAATAAGGACAGAAAGGCCTAATTTAAGAATGCCTCCCAGGATTGACTGAATTCCATTAGGAATCTAGGAAACTGTGACTGTAAACATGTCTCTGAAAGTGTCCAGATTAAACTCGCTTTGGCTTTCTACCATTTACTGAAGCCAGGTAGCCTGTTGCCTAATTTTATCAATATGGTTCTTTACTTTAGGGGATAAATTAATAGATATGTGGGTGCAATGGTTGGTGTTAGTTACTACACAGACTCCTCCTTGCTTTGCAAATATACAGTCTAGGGTACTGTGATTATCAACTGCTATGTTAGCAAGGAAGTCTACTAATTTTTGTAGACCAGCAAGAGCAAGAATAGTTTTATTAACAATGGGCAGCTAGCTCTCTCCACCCTGGGAGCAAAGTGTACCAAGAGGTACCCTGTGCCATTAGGAATCCCTTCTGGAAAATTTCCTTTGGTGGACCTCCCAGATGGAATCTCCTTTTAAAATTTCTTGAGAGACCTTGCTTAGAATTTTTTGAGGGGTATTTCACAAGGAGATTTATTGATTGCCTGCAGTACCAGCATCTTAAAAGTGCAGGCATTCTCAGATGAAATTTTTATCCATGGAGAAAAATTAATTTGAGTATTTAATCTGGCAAGTAAATCTTAACCCAGGACAACAATGGAATATTTAGGCATATATAAAAAACTATGCTTTAGGTTTGTGTCTCTGGGGTGACAATCTAAAAGTTACAGAAAGAGGCAAGTCAGCTTCCTCTGACACTCTTGCAACTATTTTACAGTCTTTTTTGAATCAGAAAATAGATGGGTGTCATCTATAGAATATGTGACCTCTATATTAACAAGAAAATCAATTAGTTTGTTCCCCACTGCCAGCTGTATCCAGTGCTCCTGTGTGGAGAATATGATGACAGTTTGCTCTGTGTTTAATGGTGCACGGAGACCCTGGGTCTCATTATTTTTTACTCATTTCGTCTCCTTCTCCTTTTACTATTCGGGTTGAGAGGGTCTTTTTTGTTATTGTATTTGCCAGTTTGAATTTTTTTTTCTTTCTCTAGGAGAGCGCTCTTCTCATACTTTTTTGAGATCTTTTTAAACAAATTCCTTTCCTGCCTTTTTGTCTGTTTGGTGTTGAACACTACTGATAACAGGATATCCTATTGTTTTATCTTTCTATTTTTTTGGCTCATTCTTATTGTTGCAAACTTTTAAAGCAAGCTCTACCAAATGTGAGGTTGGCAATCTAAGAACCCTGTCTATAATTTGTAATTTTTTAATAAAGTCTGGGGCACTTTGGCTGATAAAGGTTATATTTATCATTTTCTGATTTTGGCAGACCTCAGGATTGACATTAATTATTTTTTGTCTATATATACCTGAGATAATAGCTCTAAAAACTGGAAGGAGTCTTTCTGGGGTTGTTATCAAACCTCTTGAACTTAATCGCGGCTTTTTAATTAATTGTGGAAAACTTCATAACCCAAGTTGGAGCAGAGTTGTTTACATTTTAGTTTGGTTCTACTGCAGGAGCAAGGTAAGCAAATTTAGAGTGGTTATTCTCCATACTCAAGATGAGTCAAATGGATTTATTTTTCTTGCCTTTTTCATTACCATGTGGAATTTCTCAGCCATGATCAAAACACTTACTAATGGCTGACTATCGGCCCAGGTGGGACAGTATGTGGAAAAGATGGAGGAAAATAACTCTGCCATGTGTCTAGGGTCATCCCATAGCTCAGGAAGTGTCTTTGACCAAAACCAGAGACAAGCACCGGAAGAAGGCGGGATTAGGGTAGGAGTTTTGTGCTGAACAGGTTGGCTAAACATACATATAACAGATTACAGGAGAAGCTGTGAACACTCATGAAGATTATGTTAATGTGTGTGTTGAAGAAACATGTATGTAACAATGGCCCATGTTTATCTTGGGGTGAATACTTCATATTTAAATGTACTACAATTAGGCTTTATATGCCAAAACATCTTTTCAGGACCCCAAGACATAAAAGTGTGTCACCTCTGTGTTGGCTAGAGATAGTCTGTGATCGGTGTTTTTTATTTGTTTGTTTAGGAAAAAGTATTGAAGTAAGTCTCTTTTTTAAGGAACATGGTAATTATGGCTAGTGAAATAGAAGTGTAGTTAGTCCATGTCTGTGAGCTGAATGAGTTGTAATTGTTTTACTATTGCTTATCTTGAGACCAGTGTTTGTTTAGCTGTTAAAGAAAAAGTAAAGACTTATGGCAGTTAGAATATAGTTTATTTTTTAGGTGAAAGGGTGTATGATTTAACCTTTGTCTGTCACGGCTTTAGATCCTGTCTGCAATTTGGTATTTTATTGCCACAAAATGTCTGTTCTGTCAGTCTTGTGATTTTTATTTTAATATGAATAACGGTCAGTTGTTGCGCCTAAACTGCAAAATAAAGGCAATATAATGAAGCATGTCTGACCTCCTGTCTCGTCATGGCTGGAAACCTACTTTGTAAGGTTTTTCTGAGGTCTCTTTGGCCAAGAGGGTTTGTTTAGGTGGTGGGGTAAGGAGCTTAGAATTTTATTTTTAGTTTACTTTTCCCCCTTTTGGGTCAAAAGGTACCAGAAGCAGCATCAATGGTCATACTTTTGTTGTGTCCTATATTATTGCCAGGGTGGTGTGGCTACCTGCCCTGGTTCTATCATGCCACTCAATGATCAAGGGACTTAGGGTAAAAAAACTTATAGTCAACTAAATGTTTTAGGTCAGATGAGCATGGGGGTGAGTAGACACACATTAACCCTTAAAATCATTTAAGCTTCTCTGTTTAAAAACCTTCCTTTCCAGAGCAGTGAAAGGCCTTCACAACAAAAACTACAAAGAAATCAAAGAAGACACAAACAGATGGAAAAATGATCCATGCTCATGGATTGGAAGAATCAATATTGTTAAGATGTACATCCTACCAAGGGCAATCTACAGATTCAATGCAATACCCATTAAATTACCAACATCATTCTTCTCAGACCTGGAAATGACAATACAGAAATTCATATGGAAACATAAAAAACCATGAATACCCAGAACAATCTTTAGTGAAAGAAACAAAGTGGGGGGAAATCACACTTCCAGACTTTAAACTTTACTATAAGACTACCACAACCAAAACAGCCTGGTATTTGTACAAGAACAAGAATTTAGACCCAATGTAACAGTATAGAAACTCCAGAAGCAAAACCTCAATTTCTCAACCAACTCATCTTTGACAAAGCCCCCACCAACAACCACTGGGGAGAGGGGAACCTATTCAGTAAATAGTCCTAGGAAAACAGGCTGACCAAATGCAGATGTTTGAACCAGGACCCCTACCTATCACCATACACAAAAATAAACTCTAAATGGATAAAGACCTAAACATAAAACCTCAAACTATAAGAATCTTAGAAACACAGGAGACACCATTACAGAAACTGGAATAGGCAACCAGTTCCTTATCAACTCTCCAAAAGCAAATGAATAAAATGTAAGATAGACAAGTGATACCTCATCAAACTAAAAAGCTTCTGCCAAGCAAAAGAAACCATCAAGAAAGCAGGGAGATGGCCCACAGAATGGAAAAAAGATATTTGCCAACTGTATATCTGACAAAGGCCTAACATCCAGGATCTACAAGGAACTCAAATGTGCTGAAAGGAAAAAGACCAAACAACAAACAACCATATTAAAAAGTGGGCAAAAAAATGAATAGACACTTCTCAAAAGAAGTCGTATGAGCAGCTAGAAGATACGTGAAAAAAATGTTCAGTCCCACTAATCATGAAAGAAATGCAAATTAAAACCACACTGAGATAACCCCTAACTCCAGTCAGGATGGCCATCATCAATAACTCAAAAAACAACAGATGCTGGAGAGGGTGCGGCGAAAAGGGAACAATTCTACACTGTTGGTGGGAGTGTAAACTAATACAACCTCTGTGGAAAACAGTGCAGTGATTCCTAAAAGATCTAAAAATCAACATTTCATATGACCCAGCAATTTCCCTTCTGGGAATATGCCGGAGAAACAAATCATTTTATAAAAAAGATACCTGCGCATGCGTACTTATTGTAGCATTATTCACAATAGCAAACACATGGAACAAGCAAAAACATAGAACTTACCATGCTGCCCATCAAAAGTAGACTGGATAAAAATAAATGTGGTACATATACATGATGCAATATTGTGCTGTCATAAAGAAGGATCAAATTATGGATTTTGCAGCAACCTGGATGGACTTAAAGTCTATAATACTGAATGATCTATCACAAAGAACTGAGTACTGCATGTTCTCACTCATAAGCAGACCCTAAACATTTATCATAATACTATAACAAAGGGATTGAGCCGGGCTCGGTGGCTCAGCCTGTAATCCCGCGCCTTTGGGAGGCTGAGGTGAGTGGATTGCCTGAGCCCACGGGTTCGAGACCCGCCTGGGCAACTTGGCGAGACTTGTCTCTAAAATAAATCAAAAAATCAGCTGGGTGTGGTAGCGCGCGCCTGTAATTCCGGCTACTCAGAAGGTTGAGGCGGAAGGATCACCGGATCCCCAGCAGATCGAGGCTGCAGTGGCCGGGAGCGGCCACTGCACTCCAGTCTGGGCGACAGAGTGAGACTCCAACTCAAAAAAAAAAAAAAAAAAGGGATTGGCAGTAGCAGAAAACTGTCAGGGGAAGGTAAGGGAACATAACATTAATAAGGGTAACTAATCTCAAACCTGGCAAAGTGGGGACCAAAGGGAGACTCAAAGTTTACCTGTACAATGCCCACTTATCTACCTAACCCTGAATTATACCCACATCTTTAAAAAAAAAAAGTATATATATATATGTATATATGTATACATATATATGTAATATATATGTATGTATATATGTATATATATGTATGTATATATGTATATGTATATATATATACATTTTTTTTAAAGCAACATAAGAACCAAAAACCAAAAGTGAAAAAGTAAAGTCAAAAAGTTGACTTATTTATAAGTTTTGAGTGTTGGGCCATCAACTGTTTAGGCATTTGTATACCTGTCTTTGATTTGGAGGGTCTGAACTAATATTATTCTCAAAACCAGTCTTTATAATCTCATGTGCCTACTACCTTCATGAGATTATAAAGATTATAAAGTTTTTGGACATGAGGGAAAGTGTTTTATATTTTGTAGTTTTAGCAGCAGTGCATTAGCAACATGAAAGAGATTGGTCCTGTAGAATTGAACAGTTTTTAAATTTTGGAGGTGTCAGGTAGAGCGAGAGAGATCATCTTTTGTTTTATGTAACTTGTGAGCTATAAATAGCTTACAAGAAGCAAGTTGGGTTTTGGTTCTTTTTTAGTTTATTTTTTGGGGGGGTCAGGAAAACAAGACATAAAGAATTAGCAACGTTTATTTGATATTGAGGATGTTTATCAAAGATGTTAAAAGACTCAAAATATTTGGTAAAAACAATCACAGGTCATTGTGTACTATTAGTTATTTATTATAGTTATTCATTTAAACAGAGAGTGATGATTAAAAGAACGTAAAAGCAATACAGAAAATTACTTAGATGTAAAAACTTTAACCCCTTTAAAGCTCGGTTTTTTAAAGTAATTAAAAATCTAATAAATACAGCATAGAAATTGTTTTGATAAATTATAAAAATCTTGGTTTTTTAAGTCAGTTATCAAAAAGGTTTAGAAAAAATTTTTGCAGTGCATGTGTTTTTGTTTTTGTTTTTAATTGGGAAGCCCAATTTAACCTAGAAGTCAAATCTGATGGAAAGCGTACTTTAATCAAACATAGTAAGAGCACATCTAGGGTTATGAGTGAATATTGTATTATAGAGGAAACAACAGCAACTAGTACCTTGAACTAGGGAGTAAATGCCACTTAGCAATAGCATGGGAAGTTTTCCAGTTAGATGAAACAATTTCAACATATTTTTAAAAGTCAAGAGTACAAAATTAACATAGTGAAGGAAAATATTGTGTTTTAGACCTTTAGGATAAAACATTGTATAAAACATTGTATATTATAGCATCAGGCCACAACAATACTTAGAACTAGAGGGAAAAAGTTATAGGAGTTGATGAAAAATTTGAAAAGAAGGTTATCATCTCAGGCTTTTTAAGAGGAGAAAAAACTGAAAACAGCAAGACATAGCTAAAGTTGAACTTCTGAAATGTGAATTTGAGAAATTAAAAAAAAGTTATAAAATTTAAAATTCATGTCTTGTAATTTTATTG
Organism: Cephalopachus bancanus; assembly: GCA_027257055.1. Lineage (NCBI taxonomy): Eukaryota > Metazoa > Chordata > Mammalia > Primates > Tarsiidae > Cephalopachus > Cephalopachus bancanus. Next base: position 4,086,839 of record JAPVLO010000140.1, read on the forward strand.
AGTAAATTAATATTTTAAGAAAAACTTGTTTTAACATAAAGAATTAATTTTTAGACTGATTACTATAAATAATTTTTAAAGTTATGGCCAACATAATCACATATTAAAATTTTGAAATAAATTTTATTTTACAACTTATCATGACTTATAGACCATTTATATCTTGCTTAGATGTTTTTGTTTGTCTTAAAAAAATTTTAAGTAATAGTTCCTTTATTTTAGGACTATATATATATATATATATATTTCCCCCCATTTAAAAAATTTTATATAAATAACTTCTAAATAATCTCTAAATTAAGCAAAATTATGTAAATAATAAAAGCTTTGTCTTTTTATAATTTTTAAATTAAATTTTAAAAACATTTTATCTTGGCATACTTTATATATAGAATTATATATATATATATATATATATATATATACATAATATATATATTTTTTTCTTTGAATCAGTATCTTTCTTTATTGCCCAGGCTGGAGCACAGTGCCAGGATCCCAGCTCACCACAGCCTCCACCTCGTGAGCCAAGAAGATTCTTCTGCCTTAGCCTCCCAAACAGCTGGAACTTAGGCACATGCTACCATGCTTGGCTAATTTTTAAAATTTTTTTTGTAGAGATAGGGTCTTGCTATGTTGCCCAGGCTGGTCTTGAAATCTTGGACTCAAGCAATCCTCCTGCCTCAGTCTACCAAACTGCTGGGATTACAGATGTGAGCCACTGTGCCCAGCTAGAATTATATATTAGTTAGAATTTACTGTTGTGAATAGTGGGGTAAAGGTGATTTTATGGCCATTTGATGTCTGAAAACTGTTTAACTCTTTTTTTTAGTTTCAAATGAATTTTAATGCTCATATTTTAGCTAGACTCCTGAATTGTATAAGAAAAATAAAATCTCAAAGTAGCCTTAAATTAGTAGTGCCATAAACAGTGAGTTTTATCGCAACACTAGTAATTTAATACTAGCAGCTTTAAAGCAGGCAGAAAAGAAAAGAGACGAAAAGATAGAGAGCTTTGGAAGACTCTACCAAACTCCATAGTTTCCGGTTAACCATTTGAGTTCTAAATTTTTCTTGCCGTAATTTGTCCATCAGTTAAAAAATTTGCACAAAAACGGGCCATAATATGCATTTAGCTGGACTCTCAGAAAACCTGACACTCCTTTTAACTTCTTGCAGGAGTCCCTGTCTCTTGTGGGAAAATTACTCACATCACTGACCTTATAAAGACATTTCATGCAGTGTCCTTAGAGTGAATGCTCCTACAAACCTTGTGGACCAGCTGAGTCTGACCTGAATTTAGGCCAGGCCATATTACAAAAGGAAATCATCTTTTCTTTAAGTCACAGGTTTATAACTATAATCAGGCCATGTGTTTAAAGTATGTCCTACAAGACTCTCTTTGGGAATAGATGGAATGTTTCCCAATATTATAAGGTGAAAGTATAAACAGAACACACAAAAGCACGGCCAACCAGCAGGCAATTGAAACGAAATTGTTTCCAAATCAAGCAAAAGTCTAATAAATATTCCCCTCTCTGAAAGGCTAAACCAATCAAATACAAAAACACTGTGGCTTATTTTGAGTAAAAGCCCAAATGGAGGCGAAGGGAGTTCCTGCTTGTACACACTAGAGTTACTTATCCAAGTTCTAAGCCTGTTGACACAGAGGTTTGCCAGCTCCTTGTTCTAACAGTTATGTGTTAAGACAATTGGTGTTGTCCTGGGGAATCAAAGGGTCAGTCCTGGAATAAGCTGCTAGGGATTTACCCAGAAACTGCCCCACATGGGGCCAGTTGGTTATAAACAGCCACTCCTGGCAGACTTGCCAGATTTTGTCACCCCGTCCAAACTTGTACCACTCACCACATTACAGTCAATAAATCACGAGACAAGTGTTGGGGAAGAGAAAGCAATTTTATTTGGAAGGCCAGCAAATTGGGAAGAGGGTGGACTGTGCTCTAAAGAAACAGCTTCAGTTAGTATGAACTTTGGGTTCTTTTAAGTGTTAAAAGAAGAGGGAGGAAGAAGGCTTTGAGGTCCAGAGGTGACTGATGGACTTACATCCGGGCACCAGTGAGGGTCTGGGAAATTTGAGAATAGTGGGGCAAAGCGATTCTATGGCTTTTGATGTCTGAAATCTATTATTATTATTATTATTATTATTATTATTTTAAGTTGGAGTCTCACTCTGTCGCCCAGACTGGAGTGCAGCGGCCGCTCCCGGCCACCGCAGCCTCGACCTGCCGGGCTCCAGCGATCCTTCCACCTCAGCCTTCCGAGTAGCTGGAATTACAGGCATGCGCCACCACGCCCAGCTGATTTTTTGATTTATTGTAGAGATGAGGTCTCGCTGCCCAGGCGGGTCTCGAACCCGCGGGCTCAGGCAATCCACTCACCTCAGCCTCCCAAAGGCGCGGGATTACAGGCTGAGCCACCGAGCCTGGCTGTCTGAAAATTTTTTAACTCCTTTTTTTGAGTTTCAAATGAATTTTAATGATCATATTTTAGCTAGAACTGCCTGAACTGTGTAAGAAAAATAAAATCTCTAAGTAGCCTTAAATTAGTAGTATCATAAGCAGCGAGTTTCATCTCAACACCAGTAGTTTAATACTACTGATACTTTTATATAAATCTTTTTTTTTTTTTTGAGTTGGAGTCTCACTCTGTCGCCCAGACTGGAGTGCAGGGGCCGCTCCCGGCCACCCCAGCCTCGACCTGCTGGGCTCCAGCGATCCTTCCGCCTCAGCCTTCGGAGTAGCCGGAAATACAGGTGCGCGCTACCACGCCCGGCTGAGTTTTTGATTTATTGTAGAGATGAGGTCTCGCTGCCCAGGTGGGTCTCGAACCCGCGGACTCAGGCAATCCACTCACCTCAGCCTCCCAAAGGTGCGGGATGACAGGCTGAGCCACCGAGCCCGGCTATAAATCTTTAACATAACATTGTTACTTGTGTCTATACTTTTCAAAATCCCCTCTGAGTTATTTTTAGAAAAAGGATTGCTATTATTTTTTTTAAGTTGAACTATAAGCTAAATTTCTTCTATAATTAGCTTATCTTTGTGCAGATGCCTGCCCCCATGGGTGAGGGTGATGTTTACTCAGTCTGCTGATTAAAACGCTAATCTCTCTGGAAACACCCTCACAAACACACTCAGAAATAGTGTTTTGCTCTGCAGAATATTGCCACAGGGGGACAAAACAAAAAGGAGTAAGACATGCTAAGCATTCTCCATTGTTAGAAAACCAGAAAAATGTGGCTCTGAAAAATGTGACCCAGAAAAATGTGCTTCTAACGGATGCTCTACTTTGGAAGAGAAACTTGTCAGTAGGAGGAAAGGGTTAAAAGTTAAAAGTGCTGAAGACGTATTTCAACTTCAGAATTGTACATAAGGCCCCTGACTTTCGGCTGACAGCTAGACCTGTCAATTCAATGTTAATGAATTATAGTCTTTCTGAGGAATTTGTTTTTATATGCTCATTGACACAAATTTGGTCATTTTTAATTGCTGTTAGAATTCAAAAGAGCATAATAATATTTGACTCTTAGGATGAAAATACATTGATGGTCTTTTCAGTTTTGTTTCCATTGGAGAAGTGTTAGTTTCCCTCAGTGAGTTCCTGGTTGGGTTCTCAATTTGTCCAACAGTTAAGATGGGCATGCGGCTTAGGCTAGTCTGTGGGTCATGTGTGAGTATTTTTCTAGGTTAAGTTCTCAGAAGTGGAATTACCGGGCTCTAGGGTATGCATATTTTCTATTTTGGATGTGCCAAAATGCCCTCCAAAAATCTGCACCTCTGCTTGCACTTGCATGAGAAGTGAATGAAGCTATCTGTTCTCCTCTTCAACAAAACTGAATATCATCTAAACTTAAAATTTTTTTATCTCTCTAAATAGTTATCTAGAAAAGCATATAAACTGGTATTTTGTGGGTTTTTTTCCTTTTCATTTCTGGATTATTGAGGTCAAGCATATTCTTAATGTTTATTGAAATTTTTATATATTTTTCTATGAAATGTCTATTACTATCCTCTATTTAAATCATGGTTTGGAATTTAAATTCATTTTTTCATGGAGGGCAATTAGACTTTTAAATTCTTGCTTATATCATGAAGTGACAATTACATTTATAAAAATGTATTCCAAGGAACTATATATATTATTAGATATTGTGTCAAGAACTTCATCACAGTACTGCTTAGAATTGCTGTATTAGGGAAACAGAACCAATAAGATATATAAATAGAGAAGAAGGCATTTATTATGAGAAATAGCTTACACAATTATGGAGACCAAGAAGTCTCGTGATAGGCCATTTGCATGCTGGAGAATCAAGAAAGCTGGCTGACTAATTCAGTAGGAGAGTAATTCAGTAGGTAGTATAATTCAGTCAGAGAACCAGGGCCAAGGGCAGAAGGTAGTTTGGCTCAGCTCAGGAAGAGAGAGAGGGAACATTCACCTCTTGTCTGCATTTTTGCTCCATTTGGCCCTTCAGTGGATTGGAAACACCCTCACAGACATATTCAGAAATAGTGTTTTTCCTGCCATCTGGGTATCCCTTAGTCAAGTTAACACATAAAATTAATAAACATAATTGAAAAAAAAAAGGAAACAAAATAAATATTCAACAGTATGGGATTGATTTAATAATTTATGGTAAATATGTACAATTATGTATTCTATAATATGATATGATAGGAGATGATAGTCACAAAATACAGATATGCAATTAAAAATATAATTTATAATATGATCCCTTCTACAAATTAAGTAGATAGATAGATAGATAGATGCATTTTCAAAAACCTGGAAGAACATTTAAAAATATGCAACAATGATTTCTTTTCAAAGTGAGATTGCAGATTTTTCTTTTTTCCTTGTTAATTGTTTCTAAATTTTATATTTAAAAAATCTGTGCAACTTTATAATAAGACAAAATTCATTAACCCATTTAAACTGCTGATGAAGATGAACATTTTGCTTGGCCAAACAAAATCTGACTGTTTTAATTTTCCTCCAGAGTGTTTAACATTTTAAATGCAATAATCATGCCTTTGTATTGCAATTTGCATTCAAATTTTGCTTAATGTCCATTGGCATCATGATGCTGTAATCTATAAACGTGATAATCTAACAATTAGTAGAAATTATACACTTTAAGAAAATGAATTAAGTTCTCCTGCAGCTGCTTCAATTATAACCCAGGAGAAGTAAACAATATTGGGGTTAACCCCTTCCATGAAGTTTTTGAAAATACATTAAAAATTATTATAAATATTATTATCACAAATTAAATGAAGGGGCTGTAAAAGCAACATACATTGTTTATTGGTAATAATGTTCTCAAGCTCTTTATTCCTACTGGAGAATCCTTAACCACTATTCTGAAATGGGGTAATTTACAGCCATGATCTGAAAGGAGAACCTCCCCTTGGCATGCTCTTGGTAATCTTTTATCACAGTTGGGCCATATCTGACTACTTAGTTCAAGATAAATGAATTTCACCCATAGATTTATCTTGTTAACAGAAAAAATTACAACTCCCCATTAAGTCACTAGTGGCCATTTTAATTCAGATAAATAACTTTCTGTTTCTTTTTTACATATTGTTTTTTCTGAGGGAAAATACTGTATGAAATATAATTAACTTTATTCAACGGTGTAGTAAACTGTTCTGCAAATGCCAGATCAAATAATTATCTATCATTCTCTGGAGACAAATTAAATCTTCAGTTAGTACATGGAAAGCACTTAACTTAGAACAGTTTCTGGTGCACAATATGTGTTCAAAGTCAAGGGTATGTTTGTTTCTTTTACAAAGGCAAAGAAGAAATGATTTGGCATGAGACTCAGTCCTTTCTGTTATCTGACTCACAGCACCAATTTAAATTTCTAGACAATGAAAATACAGAATCAATATACAATCATGCATCACTTAATGAGGGCAATATTTTCTGAGAAATGCGCCTTTAAGCAATTTTGTTGTTGTGTGAACATCACAGGGTATATTTACACAAACCTAGCTAGTATAGCCTACTATACACCCAGGCTATATGACATAGCTTATTGCTCCTAGGCTATAAGCCCACACAGCATGTTACTGTACTTAATACTATAGGCAATTGTAGCATAATAGTTTTTATATATCTAAACATAGAAAAGGTAATACGTTGCATTACAACATAATGATGGTTATGTCACTAGGCAATAGACATTTTTCAACTCCATTGTAATCTTACAGGACCACTATTGCATATGCAGTATGTCCTTGACTGAAACGTTACGTGGTGCATGAATGTATATTCTTTTTTAAAATATTGTTTGGCAAGCACCTCATATTTATCTCTGAATTTCCTTTCTTCACTTTGAAACAGATTTTTGGCAGCCTCTGGTTACATATATATAGCAGAAGCTGAACAACTGAGAAAGAAACCAAACATTCCTGGTCCTAGAGTGTAATTGAGATATACATTCACCAGTGTTTGATATTTTGGGAACTAGTTTACAAGCCACCACCTCTAATATGTCTTCACATACCTAATTTTTCCTTATTAGAAATATTGAGCCGGGCTCAGTGGCTCAGCCTGTAATCTTACACCTTTGGGAGGCTGAGGTGAGTAGATTGCCTGAGCCCGCGGGTTCAAGACCCGCCTGGGCAACTTTGTGAGCCCTCATCTCTACAATAAATCAAAAATGAGCCGGGTGTGGTAGCACGCGCCTGTAATTCCGGCTACTCGGAAGGCTGAGGCGGAAGGATCGCCGGAGCCCAGCAGGTTGAGGCTGAGGTGGCTGGGAAGCGGCCACTACACTCCAGTCTGGGGGACAGAGTGAGACTCCAACTCAATAAAAAAAAAAGAAAGAAATATTGAATCATATATAAAGTATTGAGCATTTGGACCTCACTAATTAAGAGTTGGAAGATTAATGGTTCCTAGAAAAAAAAAAGCTAAAAATTCCTGCTGTTAAGGCCATCAGATAACCTAATGCTCAGGCGCCTTTGTAAGTGTGACCAGATGACACCTGGTGGTCTTTATCACAGATTCTTTTAGAAAACATAAAACTGGGGGAGCTGAGAAATTATCCAAAGCACAGGACTCTGTCTTCCAAGTGGAAAAGGAAAGATCTATCCTGGGCAAGCAGCCACCACTTGCCTCTTCTAAATCAGCTGAGCCCAAGATGGGAACAGTTCTAGCTTCCACTCTGGGATTCATGCCATTCAGATCAGTAGTAGGATCTGAGAAATGCAGGAAGTAGCTAAATAATTCCAGTTGTCCTGCCTGTTTCCCACGTTGAGAACTGGAAACTTAATAGAAGCCTATTCTCCCACCTAGGCCCCACCCTGTCCTCCAAATTCTTCCAGCCTTGACAGGAATACCCACTGAGACTGTGCCTGGGAGTCAGTTTTCAAGAAGTGAAGCTCTCTCTGCTCATTTCTCCCCGTCAGACCAGGCCTGAAAGGTCTTCAGATGTCTTGCATTCTTTGGCTATAAAGTTTGTTTTATTTTATCTCCAGTTTTCATGAAATGGGCAAAAAAGAATATTTAGATGACTCCTCAAAGAAACAATGACATCTATTTTATTTATTGTCCCTCTTACCAAACATGGGTGAAGCACACTTCTAAGCTTAAAAGCTGCATGATTGGGCTCCTCGTAGAGGACACATAGTAACGGTTTTACTACTTAGGACATGAAATCAGAGGCTCACTGGCTCACTGATGCACATTTATAAATTGGCATGTGCCTTTCAGTTCCTGCCCCCAAGCAGACTTCTCAGCTCTCTTAGCAGATGAGCCGAGTCTCTGAACAGCCCTAAGTGGTTGCCATCTCCACCTTTGAACCTGGACATTCCTGCAGTGTCTTTGAGGCATCCCAATGATTACTCAAAGTAATGGGTGTCTTCAGTTTCTGGGAGAAAGTGGTCAGACAGTTAGCTAACTGCCACACTTCAGCACTACTAGTCCCAAACCATCAGTCAGGAGCCAGGATCAAGTACTCTGGCAGAGAAAAAAGATACAGGATAAAACTGACCCCATATCCACCGCTAACTCTCTGGCCCCAAGCAGAAAGGATTTCAAATGCATAAGTAATTGTGAGTCCATTAAAGGTGGCCTTAAAATGGAAATTCCCTTTGGCAAGGACATTTTTCTTAGATGTCTTCAACTTCATGTCATAATATTTCCTTCTGATATCTTGCATTTGTCTCGGTGATACTTGTGTTACGTTCTCTTTATCCATTTTATATGAATGTTCAACATTTTGACACTCATGGTCAAAAGAAAAAAAGCATGCTGACTCTTGACTCATATTTAGCGCAATGTTTTTTGTGTCAGGTACAGGTAGAGTCCCACCTTAGTTTCAAAATTTAGAATAGCAATCTCCTTAAAAATAATTGTCCGTTCCCTGTATGGTCCTGAATTTCAAGAGGCACAGTTCAAAGAGGACTTCTTACTCTCACAGCTTTCGCAAACATTTAAAGTGTACACAGAGCCAGGCTCGGTGGCTCAGTCTGTCATCCCGCGCCTTTGGGAGGCTGAGGTGAGTGGATTGCCTGAGCCCACGGGTTCGAGACCCGCCTGGGCAGCGAGACCTCATCTCTACAATAAATCAAAAATCAGCCGGGGGTGGTAGCGTGTGCCTGTAATTCGGTCTACTTGGAAGGCAGAGGCGGAAGGATCGCCGGAGTCCAGCAGGTCGAGGCTGCGGTGGCCGGGAGCGGCCACTGTACTCCAGTCTGGGCAACAGAGTGAGACGCCAACTCAAAAAAATAAATAAATAAATAAATAAATAAAAATAAAGTGTACACAGAAATTCTTATTAAAACCCTGTGGTCTACTATTCTCTGGTACTCTCAAGCTTCCAGAAAGTCTTATACATTTCTTAACCTAAGAAAGACCTCTTTCTTATTCACAAATGTTTTTTCAGCATGCTGTTTATTTACACACCACTTTGTTTGTTTTTTTGTTTGGTTTTTTTTGGTTTTGTTTTTTTGTTGTTTTTTTTTTGAGTTGGAGTCTCACTCTGTCGCCCAGACTGGAGTGCAGTGGCCGCTCCCGGCCACCGCAGCCTTGACCTGCTGGACTCCGGCGATCCTTCCGCCTCAGCCTTCCAAGTAGCCAGAATTACAGGTGCGCGCTACCACGCCCGGCTCATTTTTTGATTTATTGTAGAGATGAGGTCTCGCCTGCCCAGGAGGGTCTCGAACCCACGGGCTCAGGCAATTCACTCACCTCAGCCTCCCAAAGGCGGGGGATTACAGGCTGAGCCACCTTTATACCATTCTATCCCATCAACACACCTCCTTCTCCTTCTGGTTATATCTCTCCCTCCATGAGCAAGATCCTGAGATCTTTTTTTCTCCGTTGGGTCTGATTACTTTTCTTCCATGACTATTTATCTCATCTTTTGGTCTTTTTTATCTTAAGAGAGCAGGGAAGATGGGCAAATTGTGACTCCTAAATTTTAGCAGTTTACATTCTCTCATCAACTTTTAATCTTTACAACACCTTCATCATTATTCGCATAGTGTGTAAGTGTAGGATTCAAATCCATATCTGCCTTGCCTATGCTGCCTCTCAAGGCAGCAGGACAGTGGCACTACCACAGTGTGGACTATATCCCGATTTTTATTTCAGCTATCTGTTCAGAGATCTTATTTCTTCTGTAAAAATTAAAAATCTCAAATCATATTCAAATTTGTTCCTAAAGAACTTTGAGGTATTCAAATGTTTGTACCCAGTAATCACGCTGCTTTTAAAAAAGTTTAATCTAAAAGGGAAATCATTTTTTCCTCAAAAATTTTGAAAAGATTAGTCTGAATTAATTGTTGTGACTAATTTCACTTCAAAACTTCTGACTTTAATTTTTTTTTTTAATTTTAGTGCTATTCCAATGCTATAATCATAAGTCATGATTGAAGATTTTGGTCCACTTAAAGACAACAGGAGGAGAGGGAGAGGAGATTTACTCAAGAATAAGTTGAAAGAACAAGGAAGATAAGTGAAAATGGCGTAAAGGTTTATATTTCTAAAAAAGTGGAATTAATGAATTAAGAACTGAAAAACTGAAGAAAATGGGAGGGCTCAGCATAAATGGAATCTGTTTAAATAGAAAGAAAAAGGATGGTGGAACAACGGCTAAATAGGCTGTTCCTTGGAAAGACTCCTTCCCCACAAGTGTGCTGTTCCTTAGAACAACTTTGTTACTTGACAGAGCAAGTGGTAGTGGTGGGTGAAAGGCCCAAGCACAAAGAAGGAAAAGAGGTGACAATATAAGGTGTATCTACTGTACTGGGCATCTAGTCCAGGGCTTGAATTGTGATGCCAGCTTTTCAGTAAGCCTGCTGACATAGGCTTCACAATTCAAAGAGTGAAGAGTCATGGCCGTCAGAGAAAGTCCATTCTGTTACCACATGGCTCTGTCAACAAAATTTTCCTTATCCTGAGGTAAGTCTCTTGTCCCATAAAATTCCACTCATTGTTTTCAAATCTTCTGCTTGGAGTCATATGGATCATGTTCACTTCTTGCATATGACCGTCTATCAACTCTTTGAAGGCAATTACCTTAGGCATGAGTTGGTTGCTGTTAATTTGTGGATAGTATTTATATAACTTATGAATATACTGTTATGAGATGCTATAGCAGTCTTAATTAACTAAAATTAAAATAATACTACAACAACAATGGCGACATATTTTAAAAGGTGTATAAAGCTTAAGCTGCATCTAAGGGTGGTAATATTATTGCAGAATACAGTTCATGTTTCCCGAACCATTTTAGTAAAATAATTATGTCACAGTGTACTAATTCTACCTTCCAACATGTTGGAATATGATATGTTGATAAAAAGCCATATGCTGTAAAATATTTAAAGAGGTTTATTCTGAGCCAGATTTGAGTTACCATGGCTCTGGGTACAGTCTCCAGAAGTCCTGAGAACATGTGCCCCATGTGATCAGATTATACTATGTTTTTATACATTTTTGGAAAACAAGTTACAGGCAAAAGCATACATCAATAGATGTAAGCTATACATTTGTCTGTCCCAGAAAGGTGGTGCATCTTGAAGAAGGAAGCTTACAGGTCATAGATGGCTTAAAAACTTTTCTGATTGGCAATTGGTTGGAAGAGTTAAGGTTTGTCTAAAGAATTTTGAAGTTAGTAGAAAGGGCTGCTTGAGTTAAGATAAGGGAGGGTGTGGAAGCCAAAGTTCTTGTTATGTAGATGAAGCCTCTAAGTAGTAGGCTTCAGAGAGAACAGATGATAAATGTCTCCTTTCAGAGCTCAAAATTTTAGACTCTTCGTTAAATCTTTCCTGGGCCTGGAAAGACATAGGGAAGGACATTCTCTACAAATGCAAATTTCCTCCACAGATAGTTTTTCAGGGCTGTTACAAAATATGTCAAATAAATATGGGGTAAAATATTTTTATTTCCTTTAGTGCCTGCTATCTGTCATGTGATGCTATTCTAGAGTCATGTTAGAATTTGGTGTTTTATTGCCACAGAGTCTGTTTTGTCAGTCTTATCTTTTCTATTAAATGTTAATACACAATGGAACATTATACAGCCATAAAGAAGGACAAACATAAGGACTTTGCAGCAACTTGGATGGATGTGGTGTCTATCATACTCAGCGATCTATCACAGAAACAAAGAACAGAGTACCATATGTTCTCACTCATAAGTGGACCTTGAACAATTATCATAATACTAAGAAAGGGATTGGCAGGAGTGGGAAACTGTCAGGGGAGATGGTCTGAGATTGGCAGTTGAGGGAAACTGCCTCATCATCTAGGGCACCCACATAATGAACATTTGTATACCTAACCCTGAATTGCACCCCACATCTTTAAAATAAGAAAGTAAAAAAAAGGTTAATGTTAGTCAATTATGCCTAAACTCCAAAAGAAAGGGGATATAATGAGGTGGGTCTGACCTTGGATCCCATCATGGCCTGGAATTTAGTTTTTCAGGTTTCCCTTGGCCCATATGGGTTTCATTCAGTTGGTTGGAGGTGGCTTAGAATTGTATTTTTAGTTACAAATACATTTTTCATTTGGGTATTTCATCTGGATATTTTATTTATGATTAAGGTAATTTAGGGCCATTTATTCAAAATGCCTTTGTCATTTTGGTGTGATCTTATCGAAATATAGAAAAAAAATACTTTTCTAAAATTATTGTACCACTGTTTTTTAAAATTACTCCAGCAAGAAATATGCTAGCAATAAAAGCCAGTCTTTATAGATATTTCTAGTGACTTCTTTGTAGAAGTTTATCTAGTGACTTTACTTTGTTACCAAGGAGGATATAATTGAATTTACTTTAATTTTTTAAATTGCAAAATATGTCACTCATATAAAATACTATATTGTGATAGCATTTTGATGTGTCAACTTGGCTAGGATGAATTACAGTCCCTAGAACTATATTTCTTGTATTTTTCCAGGTAGAATGGGCTACGAGAAATCTTCTCCCAGGAGAGTTGAAGGACTAAAAAGAAGCTTTGATTATTTTGTGACATAAATAATCTTTCTCCCTGTTATTTAATCAAACATTAATTTAGGCTCCACTGTGAAAGTGAGGCAGGACGATTAGTGTAGGTTAGACATAGCTAGATAAATTTCTTGTAGGTAATTTTTAGTTAAAATAAGGAAGCAATCAGACATCTTGTCTGCCGGACAAAGAGCCCTGCAGGCTGGAATATGGATTCAATATAGACTCCCAGTTCACCCCATCCCCTTAATTCATTTTTAAAAATCCCCATTACGATAAAAGAATAATATAGCCTAACCTTCAGCTAGTGGTTTAGCATAATAATCACTAAGAATCCATCAGGTTCCCTGTTGAAGGTAAAAGGCTCAACCCCACCCCTTAGCTTGTCAAGGGTAGAGAAATGTTAAATAGACCACATTTTAGCTTAGAAACTTGTATATTCATAAGCCTAAAATGTCTCCTGTCAAAGGAAAAGCTCACCTGCTTCACCTATCAGAGGCAGACAGTACCTGTGCTTCTCACCCGCCAGCAAATCAGTTATTGTGAGGATATAGCAAGCTTTTAGTCAAGAGCAAAAGCATGTTTTTTCTTTTCAAGATACCTGCCCGTGCCAGCGCTCTCTCTCTGACATGAATCTCTCTTTCCTCTCTTTCTGTCACTAATAAACTCTATTTTAAAATCTTTGCTGATTGCTCTGAATTTCCTTTCAGTAGTGAGTTAAGAGCCCACAAATTTTGTACTGGACTCTGAAAGGGTTTAGTCTTTTTGCCTCAGCATAACCATTTGAAAGCGTTCAGACACTCTACTGCAGGACAAGCAACAGCCTATCCCATTCCACCCCTTGGCAAATCTCCTTCAGATGCAAGACCAGGACAGCCCAAGGTTTAGCATGATAATCTCTAGTGAACTTTTAGGCTCCTTGTCAAGGCTGAAGATCAAAGGTTACCCTTTGGCTCGCCAAAGTCATGAAAATAATAATATGAGTGCCTTTGGTCAAGGAGCTTGTGAACTGCAAATGTCAAACAAGTCTCTTGCAGGAAACCCCCCCTCCCAGGGCTAACCTAATCAGCCCTTTGTAACCTAGGTGACACAGATAAACCCCACCATGGCAGCAATCATGTGACTAACCCACCCATCTGCCTGCTGTCCATCACCTGACCTCATCAGTACCTGAGCTTGACTGCCCCTTCGAGATGACATGGAAGCAGACCACCACCCAATCACCTTAATGATCTTCCCCCATCAAGGGGAATGGTTAAAAGGACTCAACCACAAGCAACCAGCGGCCATTGCCTTGCTAGACTCTGGTGTGGCCATGTGCTCTTTGAGCTAGGGCTGTCGCCATGCTTCCTGGCTTTGGCCCCCTCCCCAACCTTGGAGAGATGACTCTTCTTTCTTCCTTCTCTTTCTCACTCTAATTTACTTTGAAATAAAATTTTCTTTCTTAACCTTTTTGTGTGTTGCAATTCTTTGCAATTACTCAGATCTCTGGGTTACTGGTGTCGTGTCTCCTCTTTCCTCTCCCTCCATCCACCCTCATCCTGTCTGTACCCTAACTCACTCCATCTGGCAACAAAAGTATTAAACCATTTTGCTTCAAATTTGTCAAAATGGAGATTATCTTGAATAGGTCTGACTCTATCAGATAGTTCTTTAAAATAGGGTTTAGGGCTTCCCCAAACTCAGAGACTTCAAATAGCAGGTGAACTTACACCTTCTCTCTTTCCTTACTAACTTACTCCTATAAACAACAAGCTTTATCCTGAGTCCCTAGAATTCCAGTCTGCTCATGATTTTTTCTTTCTCCCTGCCTGCCCCCACAGACTTTGATTAGCCAGCCCCTATAATGTATTAGCTAATTCCTTATAACAAATTAATAAATTTATTATATATAATTCCTTATAATAAATTAATATGTATCTTCTACTGGTTTTACTTCTCTGGTTGAAATTTAACTGATACACATATGAAATATATACCCATAGTTAAAATACTGAAAATAAAGTCTTCTTAGTTATCATTGACTAAATTAAAACATAGAATATTGTCAGTTTTTTAAAGTCTTCATATGTCCAGATATTCTAAAAATTCAGAATGACATTCGTGTGTATATATTTTTTAATCAATTTTGTAATGGGTACCAGTTAGGCTTTCCTCATCTGAAAATTCATATCCTCAATTTCTGAGACATTTTCTTGAATTATTTCAATTATAATTTCCTCAACTCCCTTTTTTCGGTTTCTCACATTTAAAAATTATTATTTTAATTGAGACATCCCAACATTGTCCTCTAAAGTTTTCATGTTGTTCTCACTGTCCATCTCCTATTTTCCTACTTTCAGAAAGCAGTAGACATTTTGATCTTATAATTCTTCTATTACTTTTTAAAATTCATGCTTATTATGCTTTTAATTTCCAATATCTCCAGGGAAATTATAGCATATTGTTCACATCTAAGTGTATTTTTCTGCATAATTTTTGTTTCCTCTAAGTTGCTTTATTTTTCTATTAGTTTTGCCTTACATTCCTTGTTAGAAGCATGTCTCTCATGTGTGATCATCCTTGTTTCTCTATTCATATTAAAAAATGAAGAACTAAAAATTGGAAGCTCTGAGCATAGGTGGGATTTTCAACTTTGAGCTTCACTGTGGATTTATCTGGGAAAGGTTTTTGCCTGAGGACTCCATATTTCACTATCTTTAGGTCTTTCTTCTTGAATCCCTCTGATTCTCCATAGAAGAGGTCGGAGTCCCCTGGTAGGAGGACAAAGATCTGGCAGCCAGCCTCTTGGGAACTGAGTAGAGTAATAATTAGATGTTAACATTTAGTGTTTAATATTCAGTCATTCAACATGCTGTTTTTCATACAGCTGTCTCCACTCCCAGTTTAGGATTTGCTGTTCTTGGTCATTTCTCACTCACAGATCAGTTTTTCAGCTTCTGGAATTCTGTCACTTGGTTTTTCTCTTTGTTAATTTTGTGAGTCCATGTGTTTAAAAAACATTCCTTTTCTGTAGTTTGAGTGGGGTTTTTGGATGGAGCAAAATTAGATGCACAAGTCAAATTGACCATGACCCCTTGATTCGCAAAAGAATTGTGTTTACAAAGAATTTTATAAATTCAGGTTTGTAAATTCTTTTCTAAGTTCATAATAGTTGAATGTGCAATGGATTTTGTTAGTTCAAATTCTTCCCTGCCTTAGCGATTGATGAGATGGTCCTGCTATTGCTAAAATGGTGAAGACTGGGGTATGCAGAGATTTGGAGGGAAACATCAGAGTTAGTTTAATGCCTATCTAGTTTGCAATCATAATGAGGCTGGGCTCGGTGGCTCAGCCTGTAATCCCAACACTTTGGGAGGCCGAGGCGAGTGGATTGCCTGAGCCCGCCTGTTCGAGACCCGCCCGGGCAACTTGGCGAAACCTCGTCTCTACGGTAAGTCAAAAATTAGCCAGGTGTGGTAGCATGCACCTGTAGTTCCGGCTACTTGGAAGGCTGAGACAGAAGGATTGCCTGAGCCCAGCAGGGCTAGGTTGCGGTGGCCGGGAGTGTGCCACTACACTCGAGTCTGGGCGACAGAATGAGACTCCAACTCCAAAAAAAAAGAAAAGAAGAAATCGTAATGAAATATACACATGGAATGAAAATAGGTAGATGGGTATATGAGTCTAGAAGTCAGAAGAACCCAGACTACACCTAAATATAAGAGCTGATGGCACAACGATTGTATTGTGGTGTGTGTGTGTGTGTGTGTGTGTGTGTGTGTGTAGGGAGGGGTGTTGAATGGATATAGAAGATTTTACTATGACATTATTTTTCTATGAAATTGTTATTGGTAAAGAGGACAATAGATAGGCCTCTCAAAGTTGTTTTGGTAAAAGGAATACTTGTGTCCCATGAAATCCTGACCTAAAATTTCCCACCGTGGAGCAAACAATTCACCCTTAATAAGTCATTCAACCTCTTTCCTCATTCAACATAATGCTTTTAAAATAAATTCAAGATCCAATTGGCCAAGATGGCAGAAGTCATGCTATAAAAGGACTGAATACTAAGTACATGGATAGAATCTCAGCTGTCCTGATCATTAAGTGGCTGGATTCATGACAGATATTGAAAAATAGAGCTTACAGGATCTGCTGACACATTGAATGTGAGGTAAGAGGGAGGGAAGTGCTCAAAATGACTTTGAGGTTTTTTTGTTTGTTTGTTTGTTTGTTGTTTGCTTTTTTTTTTTTGTCTAAGCCAAACAGTAATCCAATCAGCTCAGGAGAAAAAAAGCAAGTTTGGGGTAAGCATAGGGTAATCTGGACAATAAGATGACTCCTCTCAGGACTCTAAATCTTAAGCAAGTGACACAGAGAAAGGAGCATCACATTCATCACAGTGGCAACAGCAGAGCCAGACCAGACTGCTGCTGGCCACCTCTGGTCACCGCTGTCCTTTCTAATGCCAAAACCCTAGGCTACCCTGGTCTGGCTTACTATCCAGGCCTGGTTTCCCAACTTTTCATTAATTTTGTCAGCCCTCTTTCGTCTTCAGTTGTTTTCCAATGAATTTCATCTAGCCAGGTTTAGTTACAGTTTCAGCCTGACTGACAGGATGGGGAACATGCCGTGAGCTTCCATTCACATTCAGCCGGAGTGTCAGTACCGTCAGTTATCCTGTTGCCAAAGACAACCGAACTATCGGGAGATAGCTGGAGTTTCCATACACAAAATATGATGTGTGATGTGACTCCTAGGATAAACATCTTGCTTTCTACCAAACTGCACTTCAATAAAAAGATTCTTAGTGTGTGTTGGAGCAATGATCTAATTTTCTTTTCCTGATTTTGAGTTTTTACTTTTCATATTTTGTTTTATTATACTTTTTCTTAAAAGCAGCCTCGGTTTGTGTGTATGTGTGCATGTAATATGATAGAGTGTATATTATATACACACACACACACACACACACACACAACATATATGTATGTGTGTTTGTATATCACACACATATACACACACATCTATTTGTCTTTTGTTTTCTAAAATGTCATTTACTTGTTTACATATTTAGGGACTACAAGTACAGATTTCTTACATGCATACATTGAGTAGTGGTAAAGGTAAATAGGTGCACTGGACTTTTAGTGCACCTATTACCTGAATAGTGAACATTTTACTCAATGGGTAATTTTTCAACTCTCACCCCTTTCTACTTTTCGAGTCTCCAGTGTCTGTTGTTCCACTCTGTATGTTCATATGTACCCATTGTTTGGCTCCCACTTAGGAGTGAGAATATGTGGCACTTGACTTTTGGTAGATGAGCTACTTCACTAAGGATAAAATATTCTTTATCCAGTCCTCCATAGATGGACACTTAGATTGAGTCCATATCTTTGCTGTTGTGAATAGTACTGTGATAAGTATGTGAGTTCAGGTGTCTTTTTGATATAATGATTTCTTTCCCTTTGGGTATATACCCAGTAGCAGTATTGCTGGATTTACTAGTAGTAGTTGTATTTTTATTTTTTTAAAGAAGTCTCCATATTGTTTTCCATAAAGATTGCACTAATTTACATTTCCACCAACAGTGTATAAGCATTCCTTTTTTTCTCAGAATTCTCACCAATAGCCATTTTTTACCTTTTTTATTTTATTTTTTTTTGAGCATAGCTGTCTATTTGAAAATCATTTTTATCAAAGCTTAGCATGGCAGGTGGTAGCTGCAGAACTGAAGAGGATGTTTGCTCGGCAACCGATGGCACTGTGGGGTCTTCACACTTCCTCATCATGGGATCCCCACCCGACTCACTACCAGTGAAAGAATTAGAGGTTGGAGGCGTGGTACTTATAACTGAGGACAGGTGTATCTCATCATTGGACTCGTGGGAGAACCTTCCAGAATCCCCTGTCTCATGGCTGCGTTCACTATTTGCTGAATGCTCTGTATCAGGGGCAACACCAAAGGGTCTTGAGAAGCTGGCTGTCTGACCTGGGGAGCTGGGAGAGTCTTCATCACTTATTAATACAGTAGTGCCTGGCTGGTAAAAGCAGACTGCTTGAGTAAACTTTTTTTGAGGCTGCTCAACTTTTATCTTCTTTGAGTCTTGGAAAAAAAACCATTTTTTCTTAGACTTGTTTTTAATTATAGGACCATAGCTATTAACGCTCGGGCCAGTTCTTCCCTTTGCGTCAATGAAGCTGTTTGGCATTGTCATTGGTGAAAGAATTTCGGCGCCAGTAATGACTTCACACCCGGCCAGGACCAAGAGATTTATTAAGGGGGGCTGTTACAGAGAGGATCTGTAACGGGAAAAAAGAAAAAGAGAGAGCGAGAGTTGCAGGGAGAGGGCTATATTTATCAGCCCGACAGGGGCCAGAAGGGGTGGTGCTATGTTCCTATTGGAGGAGCTGCATGGGAGCAGGGTGGGGCCAAGGCCGTGTTATAGTCCTATTGGACGCATAACAAAGCTGGCTAAGGGTTAGGGGTTTGCAGGTTTGAAATTCGGCCTGAGGGGGAATTGTGTTCACAGAAGCCGGGACCTAGGGCCCTTGTTGTCTGGTGTGTCGGCGCCATTTTGGAAGCCGCCCCTCTGCTCGCTTCCTGCACCCTTCAATTGGCATTAAGGATTCTTCATTTTCTACAGCTCCTTCCAGGTTCTTTCCTACCTCATTGCCACTAGCTAAAGAAGCATTTGCACAAGGTAACTGTTGAGATCCATTCTGTGCTATCTTGGAAGCAGATGATTTCCTGGCTTTATTTCAGAATATCAAGATGAGAACACAGATGAGGATGCAGGTCAAGGCTATGCCAACACCTACAGCGATGCCAGTCATTGACTTTTGGTCCAGATGGTAATAACCTGAATAAACTTTGGCATCAGCAGAATCTAAGCGCTTGGCCCTCTGATTTGATTCCGAAGTTTCCTTTGGAAGGACTGCCAGCTCCACAGAATTTGAAAAGGGTACTTCTCCCACCTCATTAGATGCTGATATTTTGACAATGTACACATTTCCTGCTACCAGGTTTTCTAGCAAAGCCATGGTTATTGCCCCTTGGCAGTGTAAAACCTGCCACTCCATTTTTTACTTTTTAATAATAGACATTCTGACTACTGTAAGATGGCATCTCACTGTGGTTTCAATTTGCATTTCTGTTGGGAGCCAGCCTTGGAGGCCCGCCTGACTGATAGGGTTCTGGTGGGCTGAAGACCCCAGGCCGCAGGGTGAGCCCGGGAAGCTGAGGCCCTTCTGTCTTCCGTCTTTGCTGTTGGTATGGCTGAAGAAATTCTGTGCAGCCGTGGAAGAAGAAAATGGCATGTTTATGCGAAATACAGCTAACTTGGAAATGTCATGGTTCATTTTTCCATTTTCCACTATGCCGTTTGGCCTGTTCTAACATATGCAAGGGTTAAACTCTGAAGCACATCAAGAATGCTTTCTTTCGCTTGGTTATAAGTTACTAAATATTGCTTGAGTAAAAAATGATATAAATATATTCACTCATTTGATTTAGAATCATGTAGTTTAATGTTTAGACATAGGTTTTTTAGAAACACAAGTTTATAGTAAGTTCATTATGAATTCATTATAAGTTCTAACACTTATCTAGGAGTTATGTAGGTGATTTATAACACTGTTTTCACAGACTTAGGAAAAAGATTAATCGTTAAGGTTTTTATTTAGAATTCTATAGTTAAAATTTTAAGTAAATGTTTATAGAGTGGGTTTTCACTGAATTCATAATATACTAATTAGATACTTTTATGATAATTAAATACAGAAAGCAACCTTGGGGGTCTGGGAAACATCACTAAAAGCTTCTTTTGAGTTCTCTTTAGAAATAAACACTGCAGGATAAGAGAAAAGTAACAAAGACACCAGGACAAGAGAGACGATTACAAAGTTCTGAAGGTCATAGAAGCCCCAGAAGGAAAACTACTACTACATGAAGAAATGTGCACTTGGAAACTTTCTTGAGACATTTCAAGGACTGTAATTCGGGACTTTGGACTAAAACTATCATTTTTGGCTTTATGAATAAGACTCATTGTCTGCATGTTTATAGGGTTCTTGGCTTGTTTGTTGCTAAGACCACTAGATGGTGGTAACTTTTAAAGGATATGTATGTGAAGGAATTTTCTTTGTCTTGCCCCTTTACAAATGGTATAAAAGCTTTCCATTAGCCAACATTAAATGGCATCTGTTCAGGAAGCAGGTGGCCAAGTATATTATTTTTGTCTTTCACCTATCCATCTCTCCTTCAGGAAACCTCATGACCCAGCAGGGGTTGGACCCCCACACATTTCTCTGATGATTAGTAACATTGAGCACCTTCTTTTTTGTGTGTGTTGGAGTCTCACCCTGTCGCCTGGACTGGAGTACAGTGGCTGTTTCTGGCCACCGCAACCTCAACCTGCTGCGCTCCGGCGATCCTTCCGCCTCAGCCTTCCAGGTAGCTGGAACCACAGGTGTGTGCCACCACACCCAGCTAATTTTTGGTTTATTGTAGAGATGAGATCTGGCCAAGTTGCGTGGGCTGGTCTTGAGCCCGTGGGCTCAGGCAATTCACTCGCCTTGGCCTCCCAAAGCACTGGGATTGCAAACTGAGCCACCGAGCCAGGCCCTGAGCACCTTTTTATATGTTTGCTGATCATATGTGTATTGTGTCCCTGGGACAAATTCTTGCATACCTAAGATAAATTCCACCTGATCATGATGCATTGTCTTTTTGATGTGCTATTGCATTTTATTTGCAAGTATTTTGTTAAGGGTTTTTTTGTTGTGGTGTCCTTGTCTGGTTTTGGTATCATGGTGAAACTAGCCTCAGAGAATGAGTTAGGGAGAATTTCTTCCTTCTCAACTTTCTGGAATATCTTCAAGGAGGATTGGTATTGGTTCTTTTTGTGTTTCATAGAATTCTGCCGTGAATTGATTTGGTCCTGGGTTTTCTTTAATTGTGAGGTTTTTTTTTTTAATTACTGAGTCAACCTCACTATTTATTGGTCTGTTTGACAGTTTTTATTTTTGTTTCTTTCTGGTTCAATCTCATGACACTGTATGTTTCTGGGAATTTACCCATTTCCTCTGGGTTTTCTAGTTTGTGATTGTAAAGTTGTTCATAATAATCTCTGATTATATTTTGATCTGTTGTATGTGGTAATAGTTGTAATTTTTTTTCATTTCTGATTGTGTTTACTTTAATATTCTTTCTTCTTTTCTTGATTCATCTAGCTAATGTTATATACATTTTGTTTATCTTTTTCAAGAACTAAATTTTTGTGTCACTGATTCTTTGTAATTTTTTGTTCTGTATTTCACTTAGTTATGCTCTGATTTTTTTTTTTTTTTTTTTGAGTTGGAGTCTCACTCTGTCACCCAGACTGGAGTGCAGTGGCACACTCCTGGCCACTGCAGCCTCAACCTGCTGGACTCTGGAGTTCCTTCTGCCTCAGCCTTCCAAGTCATCAGAACTACAGGTGCATGCTACCACGCCTGGCTAATTTTTGATTTATTGTAGAGGCAAAGTCTCACCAAGTTGCCCAGGCAGGTCTCGAACCCGCGGGCTAGGGCAATCTACTCGTCTTGGCCTCCCAAAGTGCTGAGATTACAGGCTAGCCACCGAGCTCGGCCATGCTCTGATTTTTAAAAATTTTTTCTTCTGTTAATTTTGGGTTTGATTTGTTCTTGTTTTTGTAGTCCCTTGAAGTACATTAGGTTATTAATTTTTTATCTTTTTGCTTTTTTGATGTAGGCATTTAATGTTGTAAAACTCCCTCTTGGCACTGATTTGGCTGTATCTTCCAGATATTGAGATGTTGTGTTTCCATGCTCATTTGTTTAAAAAACAAATAAAATTCCCACCTTGATTTCTTCATTGACCAGTGTTTGTTCAGGAGCATGCTGTTTAATTTCCATGTATTTGTATAGTTTCCAAAGTTTATTTTTTATTGATTTATAGCTTTAGCTGTGGTCTGAGAAGATATTTGATAAGAATTTGATTTTTTAAAATGTGTTAAGACTTGTTTTGTAGCCTAGCCACATGGTCCATTTTGGATAATGTTTCTTGTGATGATAAAAATAATGTATAATCTGTAATTGCTCAGTAGAATGCTCTGTAAATTTTCTGTTAAATCCATTTGTTGTAAAATCCAATTTAAGTATAATGTTTATTTGTTAATTTTCTAATTCAGGGTATATATTAATCATCAATTTTTATAGAAAATTATAATTAAACTTCACAAATATATGTACCTTTCTGTCCTAAAGATCCTCTACAGGTCACATCATGAATAATAACCCTTACTGTTTAAAAATTATTTCTGATATGCAATTTAAAATCAGTTTTCTTTAATTTGCCATAGCTCTCAGCTGATTTATCATTAAAGATGTTGAACTGATCCCCTTTCTTTATTTTATGCTCTATGTAATAAACAAATGTTTAATTTTATAGATTATTAACTTTGTAATTCTTTTGCAATAAATAGGACTTTTTAGTGCATCATATTTATTTGTGACTCAATTATATACAAGTGTTAGACTCTAAAAGAAAGCACCTCCTAAAAGAGTAACATATAGTCTCCTTTTACATGTATTCAGACATATTTGCATTTTCTGATAAGTCCTTATTTTACTAATGGGGTTATTGCTTCTTATTTGGACAATACCCTGTTTACAGTTGCAGAAAACACTTCCACGATATGAGTCTTGCTCAACATAAAAATTTGGCCCAAATTTGGAATGTCTTTGTTTCTGATGGGTGGTATGGGAGGATTCCAGAGACCATGGCTCACTATTTAAAATTTGGAGAAAGGGAAATAGTGTAATGCATAAAAAAGTGTTGGAGAAGTGAGAAGGGTCTGCAAGAATGCACAAAGACTCAGAATTATTCTTCTTCATGACTCCTCAATATTATAGATGCTTTGTATAACCTTGCCCAGCATAGCTCCATGTACGACAAAGAGAAAAGTAGAAGGAAAGGGGCAGAAAAGAGGTAGGACATTTGGCAACACTGCAGAGACACCAATACAAGCAACTGCAGGCAAGAGTGGAGAGAGAACGTATTCTGCAGGACCAGTGGCCACACTAGGAAGGGTTGGGTGTGGAATTTACTTCACTCCATAACCTCCACCCTAAACTCAGCCCCAATCACCCAAAACATTTATTTTAAAACATGTAAATTTCCAGTGCTGCAAAGGAGTCACAAATATTTGTTAGTGGGTTCATCTGACATAGCAGTGAAATAGTATGGCCCATTAGCAAGATTATTTGGAGAGTAAAGTTCTTAGAAGACAATTTATAATTATTTCTAAAGTTAATATCCTCTTTTTGATGCGACTGGTGCAACTGATTCATATTTAAATGGTCAGACATTAAAATCAGTCACTACCAGAGTCATCTTCTCTTGCTGTCTACTCATCAAGATTCCTGAAGTAATTTATTATCTTGGCAGCATCATAGCTTTGAGGGGAAAATAACTACAGTGAAGTTATGTTTTTGCTTAGCATATTCCACATGTTCTCCCTATTCATAAAATAAAAACAATACAGTAAATAATATTTTTCTTGGCAGTGCTTGAGCAGTAATTCTTCACACAATTTTCACACTTTTATTGATAATAAATGCTCAAAACTGACCATGAAAAGTTAATGGCACTGCTGGGTACAGTGGCTCACCCCTGTAATCCCAGCAATTTTGGAGGCGGAGGAGACAGGATTGCCCGAGCCGGGGGGTTTGAGACCAACCTGGACAACTTGCAAGACCTCATCTCCACAATAAACCAAAAAGTTAGCTGGGCATGTTGACTCAAGCCTGTGGTTCCAGCTACTTGGAAAGTTGAGGTGCATGCCACTGCACTCTAGCTTGGGCAACAAGAGTGAGACTCTGACTCGGGGGGAAAGAAATGAAAGCTAATAAGGCTTAAAAGTTATGTTTCATATTGGTTTAATTTTCTTCAAAGAACATGTAAAAACCAATGGGTCCACTACAATAGCTTTCTATATTGTCTGCCAGATAGCCAACTGCCCATCTGGTCTTCTGATGAATGAGTGGCTACCCATAGGACACCAAATTGGCTGCTCTATAAGGCTATATTATTATCCCACCTCCACAGTTTTACTTATTTTGTTTCCTCACTTGAGATACCCTACCTTCTCTTTTCTTCTTATTGAAATGACAATGGACGCTGGCAAGGATGCGGAGAAAAAGGAATGCTTCTACACTGCTGGTGGGAATGCAAACTAATGTGACCTCATTGGGAGACAGTATGGCGATTTCTGAACTAGAAATTGACCTTCCTTATGACCCAGCAATCCTCCTATTGAGAATATACCCAGAGGAACTCAAATCATTCTACAAAAAAAGATACCTGCATACCTCTGAGCCCCCACTAACTGCACACCTCTGAGCCCCCACTAACTGCAGCATTCTAGAATGATGTCCACCTATGAGCTCAACCTTACAATACTAGTACCGGGGCATTCAGAGTATGAACTACTTAAATCCACTGGCTTTGGAGTAAGCACTGAGCTGTCCTGTCCTCTTTCATTAAACAGTTGGCTTTTAGGTTCAGTACAACATAGTATTTGATGTTGCAAGACTGCATGAAAAGGATGACTAAGACATCACCTCTTTTCCCAAGTGTTTAACTAAGTTCTGCTGTCTAGTGTGGTACTATTGTCTTCCAGCTGTGCTACTATAATAGATGTTGGTGGAATTTTTCTTAACCAAATTATAAGAAAGCACACCCTTAATTTTGTTGTACATGGCATTTTCTAAAGGAATAATGAGAAATGAATGAATAATTGAGTTTGCTGGTAGAGATGGTATACCTGAACAATGCATCAGTCCGAACTCTTAGCAGTATGTAATAGAATCCATTTCGGTGAGTGTAAACAGGAGAGGGTTTTTAAAAGTGTAGGTAGCTCTAAGAATTTCATTGAAGGCCAGGAAAGTGTATAGCTCCATGGTCAAGAAAAAAGAATACCTAGGAGAAATGCTCAACCATAATACAGAACTGTTCTGGTAGGAATCCCTTTGCTACCCTCTCACCCACTTCAGCACCTATGAATAAACCTATGAATAAAATAAAAATGCAATCATTTTATTACGTGGAAGCAAAAGAGGAGAAACATATGAATAACAGACTAAAAAAGAAAGCATGGTTAGTCACTGCAGTGTTCTCTTTTCTGCAACTGGTCATAATGCCCTACACAGTATTTGTAACTTTTCCCTCACACTCTATTTCATGTTTTTTACCCTCAGTCAGAAGCTCAGCTGGTTTAGGTTCTCTGGTGGCATGATCCAGCCTTCCTTATAGAAAGGTGTGTGCCTTGGTAGTTTCTGTAATTCTTTGTCTTTGGTCTATGGAAGAAAAAAAAAGACAGCACCTTAAATTGCTTCATGGTACATTGCGTCTGTACAGTGTTACTGTTGTCTCTATTAACTTTACCACTGGGCACAGCATAGCAGAAGGAAACTCAGAGGATGTCCTGCGATTGTCTTTTGTTCCCTCCCTGATGCTCATGCAGTAAAATGTTATCCCTTTGGTAATCAACATCCTTATCTCTAACCAATTCTCTCTCTCTCTCTCTCTCTCTCTCTCTCTCTCTCCTTTTTTTTTGGTTTGGTCATAAAAATCTTTAAATGACTATGTGTCATCACCAATTTCCATTTCAAGGTATCCCATGATGAAAATACTCCTCCTTGAATACTAAAACACTTAATCAAATACAGTCAACACTGTAGGGAAGTCAAGTGGAAATTTTGAGCAAGTAGTTAGGTATATTAGTAAGGGGTGCCATCTCACTTCTACCTCCTTGGTTTCTGGATGCTTTGTGTTTGGTCTATGGAAGAAAAAAAAAGACAGCACCTTAAATTGCTTCATGGTTCACAACAAAGAATACATTCTCTCAAAGAGCATTCAGTGGTGGGCTCGCACAAGTTTAAGAATTAACTCAGAAAACCGTAAAGTCCCTGATGTGTATGTAACATTTACTTATTTTGGGGGTGTAAATGCTTGCCTCATGTCTGACATTATTAAACACAGAACCAAGAAAAGATATGCAGAGTAGCACACCGTTTTATAGCATTTCTACTATAAAGACACGATAAGCATAAAAAATCTCAAGAACACAGGTAATAACAAAATTTAGTAAAATCATATATTGGAATAAGTTTTGAGTACTAATTGTACCCAAAACAGTGTCTTTAATATAATTTATTTAATTTTAAGTTTATATAGTTTAATTTTAAATAATGGTTGCATTTTTAAAATGGCTTATAAGATGGGGCTAATAACAGTATCTATCTCGCACATAGTTTTTGTGACATCAGTAAGAGTATACAAAGATCTGATTTATAGATCCTCTAGCTTAATAAATGCCGGATAATCTTTTACAGATCATCACAGCCAGAGTTCTTTATGACTTTTTAGAAGAGTTTATTTTTTATCCCTGCATAATAAGGACACTATTACTTTAAAACATCTGGCTAATTATATGCAGGGCAAATTATTCTGTTTGGAAAAATAAATGCATCGCAAACATGTATTATGCCGATGCTATCAACATGATAGCAAGAAAAAGTTTTTGTGAAACTTGTGGAGAAGTGAGTCTGCTGTGGGTTTATAATGGTCTCTCCAAAACCCACCCACATGTTCACTCATTGAAACTAAAAGTTCTGAACAATTCTTAATTTTACTGCTGAGGAGAGTCAAGGCAACAGTATCTTCTTGCTGGTAGTTAGAATTGGATTAATTATTTTTGGAAAATTTTAGAATATTCACTCAATCCCTAGGAGATAATTGATTTAAAAATAAAATTTCTGTGGGATTTTTCAGCAATAAATTCCACAGTATCAGTCTCTTCTGTGGCTTTTAGCCTGTATTCTCAGCACTCAATATAGTATTTGTCAGGTAAAAGGAATTCAATAAATATTGCTTGAATAAATAAATAGATTACTCAGACTTTTGCTGTTTTAATTTTAAATCCTATAATCCTGTGGTCCTATGTATATAATCAGGACTCAGCTGATTTTATTTCAAACAGTTGAGGCAATTACAACTCAGAAGGAAGATATAGCTTCTTATGTCAACAAAATATAGCAGATCCTTGCACAAATCAGTTAGTAACAAAAAGTACCCATTAGATTAATTAGATAACTCAATTTCTAGATCAATGAACTGTTTTCTCTGTGCATGAAGATAAATTCAACTACATATAATGATTTTTAAAAGCTAATGATAGAAAATATGTAAGCATCATTTAAGTTTATATAGTACAGTAAAAACAGACTTCAGCAGCTATCATGACAAGATGTGTAGTAATTTTGTCCACATATGCCCTTTTTAAATATCAATGGTAAGAACTTGAACCATTAGGCTAAAAGCAAAAAAAAAAATTAAAAGTCTTCCATTGGGGGTGGCTGTTACCCCGGTTCAAAATGTTAAGTAACAGTTCCAGAAGTCCTTTTCATGGAGTGGAAGCAGAAAAATAGAATTGGGCACCAACTCCAAGCAGGAAACAGGTCACCAGCACAGAGAAGACTTAGAGACAAAAGACTCCCTACACTTGTTCATTGATTGGTTCTTCATTCTCAGCCTGAAGGAGCTCTCAAATCAACCCTAGCTTTTTCAACAAGATTTCAGAACACTGGTGTAAGGAGGCCTGATAAAATGACAGCGGAAATAAAGGCATGTAGTTGGAGCCTCACCTTTTTCTCAAAAGCAATTGGCAGAAGACATCAAGATCCTTGCCAAGTGGTCCTGTCCTTTGCAGTTGAACCATTCCAGTGATGATACATACATCTATCCAGGGGAGTCTATTGCACACTATGGATAACTCTGCTGGCTAGACCATATTCTCTTACCATGATGTACCATGTATCTTTCCTTGGTTCTATCTGTCCTAAGTTTTGAGATCAGAGGATCAGTGCTGTTCCTCTACAAAAAATCCGAACACAGTGATTACTCCCGTCTTTCTCGAATTTTTCTTCTCTGGGCTAAATACATCTCCTGTCTTTTCAATGGCTTCTCATACAGTGTGGTTTCAAGTTGTGGTCAGCTGATATGTTTGAAGTAGTCACCACTTTTTTATTTTAATAGCCTCTCCCCCACTCCTCATCTTTTACTCCTCTCACCTCATACAATGCTTCTTGTCTCAAATTAGGGAAGTTACAATAGAAAGCAGGGACACAGGGCTCTCTTCCTGGCTTTTGAGCCTCAAAATCATAAGCCCTAAGATGAGCAAAAGCGATTCGTGGCATAGAAAACATGGTGAATAAGACGATGAATTTCTTACTCCAAAACCCAAGCTAGAAAAGCATTCCCAGGATTTGAGTCGAGGAATAGTGAGGAGTTAGTAAGGGGAGAAGGACAGGGCAATAGGCTTAGAAGGAAGGAGATGTATTACAGAAACTACATACATGCAAGAAAAGTCAGTATCCTCAGACTACCCAGTCAACAAGCACCCTTCATCAGTTATGACAGAAGCCCTGTGGGAAAGTAGTACACATCTGCAGACTACGCTTTTCTCAAGTGAGTAAGCCATTGGCGGTCAAAAGAGTGTAAAAGCTTGGCCATTGTTCTTCTGCTCAGTGGCTGGGAAGACCTTTTCTTCAATAGCAGAGGTACTTTGATCAACTGAGGAACATTACCAGTGTTCATTATCTCCCTTTCTCGTGAGAACACTCTCCTTTAATGTCCTGGTCATGTGCAAGGTCACTGAAGAACACATAGAGAGGAAATAGTGAGCACATAGTGTATTAGTCAGGGTTCTTCAGAGAAACAGAGCAAATAGGAGGTGTATATTTATAAGCTGAGATTTATTAAGGTGCATGCAATTATGGAGACTGAAGATTCCTTATTTGCAAGAGATTCATGAAAGCCAGTGGTGGGGATTCTGGAGGAAAATGGTGGCAGAGTCAGTTGGACTATGTGAGTCCCAGTGTGAGTAAGTGAGTGTATGGACAATTTGGAATACATGCCAGTAAGTAAGTGGGCATGTGAGTGGCTGACTGAGTGGCAACTCAGAAGCAAGTGGCTAGGGCTATCCTGGTGAAGCAGCTTGTGCCACAACTGCTCTGCTTGGACCTTAGTGTTTCCCTAGGTGCAGAAACCAAGTGCCGTTTTTTAAAAATCAATAAAGCCCTTTCCAGGTAGAAGCTGCCCAGAGTGACTACTGGCTCTAGGCCCTGCCTCACCACCACTGCACCTGGCTGGATATTGGCTGCAAGGGCTGTGCAGGGAGTAGAGTAAGGGAGTCAGAGACAGAGCCCCACTGGAGAAGATGAAACAGGCACCCCGCCACCATCTTGAAAACTGGGTAGGGAAGTGCACCGGCTTGCTCACCATGGAGTGACAGACCCAGTCTCTGTGACCGCCAGGTCAATTACTCAGGGACTGATGGTGACTCAGAGGGAATATCCCAAAAGCACAAATTCCAGAGGTAAAGGATGAGTGCTGAGTCTCAGGTGCCCACATCCTACTCTGATCCAGTCACAGGGCAAAGGGTACAACCAGAAAATAACAAGGAAGACCCATTTAAGAGATAAGTGGTAAGTCTTGGGCTGACCCAGTCCCCCCTTTCCCAGCAATCCTCTGAACATCAGACTCATACAGCTGGGGCATGACTGAGAGGGACAAACCCAGGTGGAGCCTGGATATCAACCATGATAGTACCCTACTCCAAGATAAGCCTGGATGGGATGCCCCCTGCTGCCTCCAGTATGTGGTGAAAAAACAATTCCACACTTCCCAGCTGCCCCACTGTAGGAGTTCCCCCTGACTATATGAGAGTGGAAGGGGAGGGCTGAAGCCCCACCCACTCCCATAACCTCCTCCTCCTTTTCTGGGCCACATGATAGGGAAAGAGTGAATGTGGTCACAGCTCCACAGGCAACAACAGAGGGGCTTACCTGTGAGCAGCTGAGAGGAACAATTGCAGAATCTACCACAAAAAAGCAGGTTGTTTTTTTGTTTGTTTTAATTATTTTTTCTTTGTGTGTGAATGTGTATGTGAGTGTTCAATGTGCATTCCCCCCACCTTCTTTTTTCTTCTTTCATTTTTTGTTTTCTGTTTATGTGTATATGTGAATGAGTGAGTGTTCATCTTTCCGGTTGCTTTTGTTTTTTGTACTTTTTTTAGTTTAATGTGTGTGTGAATGAATGTGAATGTGTGAGAGTTGGATTTGCATTCTTTTTCTCTCTTTCTTTTCTTTTTTTCTTCTCCTTTCATTTTGTATTGGTGTGTGTGTGTGTGTGTGTGTGTGTGTGTGCACGTGCAGTTTTTCTGGGTTTTTTTTGTTTTTTTTCCAGTTTGTTTTGGTTTGTGTGTATAAATTTGTGTGTTTGTGTTTTGTTTGTGTTTCTCTGTTTTTTTTTATTTTTAAATTTTTGTAGTTTTGTTTGTCCTATTTCATTCTACATTTCTCTGTTCTCCCCATTGCTATTACTGTGTCTTGGACTTGGGGGGGGTGCTCACATGTACCCATTGCAACATTATATATAGTGGTGGTGGGGAGTGGGTCTCAGGGAACCCATACCCCAGTCACTGAACATTATGATTTGCAAGTAGTTTCTGAATCTTGGCTACCCACCCTCTACCTTATTCAACTGTCAAAGCTACAAGAGGCAGCAAGGCTTCCCATCCTCAGCCCTGTTTCAAATTAGAACAAATTCAGAGCCCTGGTCAGGGAAGAATAAAGAACTGAGCAAACATCAGAAGTAAAATCTCTCCCACTGCCACTGAATAACTGATTAAAGACAAAAGAAAGAGATCTGTCACATATGAGGAAAAAAATTCAATGAAAGAACACAGGTAATTCCCAGTGTGACAAGGAGAAAATGTCTGAAAAGTCAGACCTCAGAGGCAAACAATGGAAGTCACCAATGACTGGCCCCACAATTCAACAGAGATTAGGGAATGGGAGGAAAGTGAATTCGACTCAAGAAAGACAAGATGCAACAATGAAAGAACTCGTGGCAGAGATTTTGGCCTTAACAAACTTCAACCACGAAATACGTGACAAGATGACAAGCATGGAAAGCAGAATTAATCTAGAAAAAGAAAAAAATCTCAGAACTTGAAGACCAAAGCATGGAAACTAACCCAATTTGTAAAAGACATAGAAAGAAAACTCAGAGAGAAAAAAACAGAGACTCCAAGAGATGTGTGATTATATCAAGGGGCCAGACCTATGACTTATTAGTATCTTAGAAGAAGAAAGAAAAACAGAGAACACCTTATAGCAAGTATTCCTGGAGAATATCCAAGAAAACTTTGCTCATCTCACCAGAGGTGTGACCACTCAAACACAAGAGATACAGAGAACCCTGACAAGACATTAAATGAGAAGACCAACCCCTAGACATATCATAGTTCACCTACACAAAGTAGGTATAAAAGAAAAAAATCCTAAAGACAGCAAGAGAGGAAAGGTCAAACTACCTAGTGGGAAAAAACAGTCAGAATAGCAGCAGATCTATTAGTAGAAACACTACACGCTAGAAGGGACTGGAATCCAATTTTCAAAGTCTTCGAAGATAAACAATTTCAACCAAGAACTTCCTGCCAGTCAGGCTCAGCTTCATCAGTGATGGAGAATTAAAATACTTCCCAGATATCAAATAAGAGATTATGCAGCTTCCAGAACACTCTGCAGGAGATGCTAAAAAAGTTATTAAGCACAGAAGAAAGAAAAAAAATGAACAATCATCATTCCCAAAATTACAGGAAAACACAGAAGCAACAGAGAATATTGCAACTGCAAGCTTGCAAACATACACATATATCAAGTGAAAAGTTATGAGAAAAAACATTATAAAGACCTCATGATGGGGATAAACATTCACATTTCAATAACTAGCCTGAACATGAATGGAGTAAATGCAACACAGAAAAGACAAAGAATGGCAAACTGGATTAAAAAACATGGCCCAATAATTTTCTGCATCCAGGAAACTCATGTCACCACAAGGGACTCATACAGACTCAAAGTTAGACGATGGAAAATGAATTTCCAGGTGAATGGATCACAAAAGAAGTCAGGAGTCACATTCTTAACATTAGACAAAACAACCTTTAAGCTATCAAAAAATTTAAAGAGACAGTAGGACACTACATAATGATAAAAAGTTCAAACATCAACAAGAAATATACATCCTAAACCTATATGCATCCAACACAGGAACACTGGCATTTATAAAACAATTACTAAGTAAACTAAAAAAAGGATATTGAATCTAACACCGTTACAGCTGGGGACTTAAATACACCCAGTAATAACTCTAGATAGATCAATGAGGCAAAAAAATCAAAAAGAGATTTGGAATGTTAACACTTCCCCAAATGGACTTAATTGATACCTACAGAACACTCCAACCAACAACCACAGAATATACATTCTATTCATCACTGCATGGAATGTACTCCAAGATCGATCACATCCTTTGCCATAAATCAAGTATAAACAAACTTTATAATAGCAAAATACTGTCATGCACCTTCCCAGACCACAGTGGAATAAAAATAAATATCAACACCAACAAAATACAACCCAAACACAAAAAAGACATGGATACTAAACAGCATAATGCTAAGCAACTCCTGGCACAGTTTCTGTGTTGACTCCTGGGTCAACACAGAAATCAAATCAGAAATTAAAAAATTCCTGAAAACAAATGAAAATGAAGAAACATCTTACCAAAACCTGTGGGATGCCTTGAAAACAATTCTAAGCGGGGAATTTGTATCTCTATGAACACACATCAAGAAAATGGAAAGATCACAAGTTAACAGTCAAACAAATCACTTAAGGGAGCTGGGAAGACAAGACCACTAAAGCCCCAACTTTAGCAGAAGAATTCAGACACCAAAGTAAAAGCCCAAATGCAGAACATAGAAGACAAAAGTATAATGCAAAAAAACAACAAAAAAAGAAGCTGCTTCTTTGAAAGGATAAACAAGATTGATGGACCCCTAGCCAGAATGACCAGAGAGAGAGAGAGAGAGAGAGAGAGAGAGAGAGAGAGAGAAAGCCCAAATCAGCACAGTCAGAAATGCAAAAGATCAAATTGCAACTGACAATGAAGAAATACAAACGACTATCAGAGATTAGCATACACACCTGTATGGAAACAAACTTGATAACCCAAATGAAATGGAGGACTTTCTGACATCACACAGGAAGACAATGAAACACTACATAGAACAATAACAACTCAGGAATTAACTCCATGGTAAGAAAACTCTCTTTAAAAAAAAAGAGCCCTTCCAAGTACTAACCAGGCCCGACCCTGCTTAGCTTCCGAGATCAGACGAGATCTGGCGTGTTCAGGGTGGTATGGCCGTAGACTCAGCCTGTAATCCCGCACCTTTGGGAGGCTGAGGTGAGTGGATTGCCTGAGCCCACGGGTTCGAGACCCTCCCGGGCAACTTGGCGAGACCTCATCGCTACAATAAAATCAGCCGGGCGTGGTAGCGCGTACCTGTAGTTCCGGCTACTCGGAAAGCTGAGGTGGAAGGATCACCGGAGCCCAGCAGGCGAGGCTGCGGTAGCCGGGAGCGGCCACTGCACTCCAGTCTGGGCGACAGAGTGAGACTCCAACTCAAAAAAAAAAAAAAGAGCCCTGGACCAGGCAATTGAGAAAGATGGACTTCTCCACAAAACATTTTACAAAGTTAACATCACATTGATACTCAAACTGGGTAAAGAATCAACCAAAAAAGAGATCTACAGGGCAATAACACTGATGAACATAGATGCAAAAATTCTCAACAAGATTCTAGCAAATCAGAGTTAATAACATATTTCAAAAATCATCCACCATGACTAAATAAGTTTCAGCCCCAGGAGTCAGGGCAGGATCAACATCCACAAGACCATAAATGTAATTAGATACCTCAACAGATGTAAAAACAAGAATCACATGATTATATCATTAGATGCAGAAAAAGCTTTTGACAAAATCCAGCATCCCTTCCTAATGAAAACCCTTGAGCACCTAGGCATCGAAGGAACATACCTCAAAGTAGTAATCAGCATCTATATTAAACCCACAGTCAGCATATTGCTAAATGGACAGAAACTGGAAGCATTTCCCCCTGAAAATTGGAACAAAACAAGGCTGCCCACTCTCACCCCTCCTGTACAATACTGTGTTGGAAGTCCTAGCTAAAGCAATTAGACAAGAGAAGGAAATTAGGGACATCCAAATAGGAAAAGGGGAAGTTAAATTATCCGCTAGGCTAGCAATATGATTGTATACCTCAAAAATCCAAAAGAATCTGTCAAAAACCTGATTGCCCTGATAAAAAACTTTGGTGAAGTCTTGGGGTACCAAATAAATGTGTAAAAAACAGGCACATTCTTATACACAAACAACAAACAGGCAGAGAACCAAATAAAAAGCACAATCCCATTCACAATAGCCACCAAAAAACGAAATACCTTGGCAACTTCCTAACCAGAGAAGTGAACAATCTTTACAACAAAAACTACAAAACACTGCTCAAAGAAATCCAAGAAGACACAAACAAATGGAAAGATATCCCATGCTCATGGATAGGAAGACTCAATCCTACCAAGGGCAATCTACAGATTCAATGCAATGCCCATTAACTTACCAACACCATTCTTCTCAGATCTGGAAACGATAATACAGAAATTCATATGGAAACATAAGTGGCCATGAGTAGCCAAAAGAATCCTCAGCAAAAGAATAAAAGTGGGAGGTGTTATACTTACAGAGTTTAAACTTTACTATAAGGCTATAATAATCTAAATAGCCTGGTATTCGTAGAAGAACAAGTATATAGACAATTGGAACAGGATAAAGATTCCAGAAAGCAAAACCACAATTTCTCAACCTACTCATCTTTGACAAAGCCTCCACCGACAACGACTGGGGAGAGGAGGACCTATTCAGTAAGTGGTGCTGGGAAGACTGGCTGACCACATGCAAAAGATTGAAACAGGACCCCTATCTGTCACCATGCACAAAAATCAATTCTAAATGACTCAGAGACCTAAACATAAAACCTCAAACTATAAGAATCTTAAAAAATACAGGAGAGTGGGCAAGCAATTCCTGATTATCAAAACCCCAGATGTCTATGCTATAAGAGATAAGATAGACAAGTAGGACCTCATTAAACTGAAAAGCTTCTGCAAAGCAAAAGAAACCACCAAGAGAGCAGGGAGACAGTCCACAGAGTGGGAAAAAATATTTGCCAACTATATATCAGGCAAAGGTCTAATGTCCAGGATCTACAAGGAACTGAAATGTGCCAAAAGGAAAAAAACAAACAGCCCCATAAAAAAGTAGGCACAAAGATATGAATAGACACTTCTCATAAGAAGATATACCGGCAGCCAACAGACACATGAAAAAGTGCTCAGCCTCACTAATCATCAGAGAAATGCAAATCAAAACCAAATAGAGATACCCATTCCCCAGTAAGAATGGCCATCATTAATAAAGCAAAAAACAACAGATGCTGGTGAGGATATGGAAAAAAAGGAAGCACTTCTACACTGCTGGTGGGAATGCAAATTAGTACAACCTTTATGGAAAACAATGTGGTAATTTCTAAAAGAACTAGAAATTGACCTTCCATATGACCCAGCAATTCCCCTATTGGGAATATACCTGGAGGAACTCAAATCATTTTACAAAAAAGACACCTGCACACATATGTTTTTGAAGCACTATTCACAATAGCAAAAATATGGAACCAACCGCGCTGCCCAACAAAACTGGACTGGGTAAAAACAATGTGGTACATATACACAATGGAATACTATGCAGCCATCAAGAAGGACAAACATATGGACTTCACAGCAACTTGGATGGATTTAGAGCCTATAATGATCTGTGATCTATCACAGAAACAAAGAATAGAGTACCACATGTTCTCACTCATAAGCGGACCCTGGGTATTTACCATAATACTGTAACAATGGGATTGGCAGGAGCAGGATACTACCAAGAGCGGGAGCACAACATCAGTAAGGGTACCTGATCTCAAGCCAGGCAAACTAGGGACCAAAGGGAAGCCCAATCTTTTCCTGTAGGATGATTACTTTTGTACCTAATCCTGAATTATTCTCCACATCTTTAAAACAAAATTAAAATTAAAAAAATTTAAAAACAGAAAGCCAGTGACATGTAAAAAAACTGAGAACTAGAGAACCAACAGTGTCGATTCTAGATCTGGCCTGGATATCTGAGGAGTACCAAGGACAGAAGAAGATCCATGTCACAACTCAACAGCTAGGCAAAGTTAATTTAACCTTTCTTCATCTGTTCGTCCTATTCAGACTCTTCAAAGGACTGAATGATGCTGACTCACATTGGGGAGTGCCATTTGCTCTACTCAGCCGAGCAATTCAAATGCTCATCTCTTCCTGAAACACCCCCATAGGCACCCCTGGAAATAATGTTTAACCTACTATCGGGGCATTCCATTGCCCAGTCCAGTAGTGCCTAAAACTAACCATCACCCACGCAGAAGAAGTAGGAAACACATAGAAAAGGGTAAGTGGTGATTTGTATGGAAAAGCCCTAGAATGTACATGATAGGGAACGAATAAAACCAACTTGACAGTTGCCCAGAGCCAATACCTGTTTTAAAAAAATTATAAAATTTATTTACCAGCTTTCTTTTATGAATATTCTTCATATTTTCTTTCAGTTCTGAATATTTTAGAACCCTCTTCTAAGTGGAGTTCCCAGAACAAAGGGCAGTACCACAGTTATGATTTGCCCAGGCGGTTGGCAACAAAATTATTACTTCCTTCATTGTGATGTTTTAGAATAAGATTAATAAGCATATGTCAGCCTAATGTTAACTGCAATGGCATCTGTTATTAAAATAGAATTATAAGAAAACTCAAGAGCTGGGGAACTTTCAAAATTGCTCTCTTCTCTAATATCTGACACTATGTCTTCAAAGCAGAGATTTTATTACTGTTATTCTATACATTCCTTTGTTTCTTCTGTTTTCTTAACCACAACATGTTGGAATACTACTGAAAATATTTTTGCTTAAAACTAAGTATGTTTCCTGTTAATAAGAAAATGATTGTGAGAGATGACTAAAATAAATTTCCTATCTGGGATACAAAGTGTGGGTATTTCGCATTTTTATGGATGTCATGGGACATGGGGACATTGTTCAAAGCTTTTTTAGAATAACAAGAAATAGTCCCTGGACAAGATAAACAAGTTTTCATATTCATTTGCTCACAGGCTTTTGTGACCATGAGAGAAGGATTACATTGGTTGGAGGATTTCTAAAAATTTTATAAAAGTTTCTATTTGAATAGAATTTTTTTCCTAGAAAGTGCTTAACTTTTCTTGACACGTCAGTCTTCCTGTGGAAACTGAAATGGCTGAAGATCCTTGATCTATATAACCAAATTATTTATATATATATGAGAGAGAGAGCTAAGCAAGCCTATTTAAACTAGCACATCAGTAGGGCAGCTATCTTTAAAACATAGTGTTCACAAATTTAGGTAGCAAAAATTGAAATAGGAGCTTGTTCACCCAAATTAATGTCTGTTTAAAATGTAAATAGGAGATATTTCACACAAAGGAAGCTCCCTGAGAGCTTACCTAACAAAGGCTATCACAGTTAACCTTCTCTTCTTCCAGCCTCCCTTACCGGCCTCTTCCCTACATATGCATTTCAAGGCAAAAATACAAGGGTCAAACATTGTAGAAGTATACCATCCACCCTTCTTGATCAACAATTTTCTTTGGGAAAATCACATAATCTCAAGGTTAAGAGATATTGAATGTGTGAGAAACTACAGGCTAAAGTTCAAAAAGGTGGAGTCTCCTGTATGGCTGTCGGATTCCTTTATGTAATAAATCCTAGTATACTTTCCCTCTCTCTCTCTCTCCTCTCTCTACCTTTCATGATATGCATGTGCAACTACACACAGACTTTTTTTTTTTTTTTTGGCATAACATTGGCTAGAATCGACAACAAAGAAATACTTGTAGACAGTTCCTGGAAAACAAGAGCACATGATGAGTCATTTAGAAGGCTGGAAAGAAAGAAAGCTGGGTCACAAACTTGCTTTTCAGCACTATCTTGCTGCCGAGGAGTTGCTTTGCCTCATTTAATCAAAATTATATGTGACCTGACTGTCTTTTGAAAAGAAAATGTGCTCTAAGTCACTGCATTATGGTGTATTTTTGTGATTAATACAGTAGTTTCAGAACAGCAGATTTCTGTTACATTCAATGATCTAATCAAATTAAGGTAAAAGAATACAACATTCATTAAAATGATGCATATTAAGTTTAATAAAAGGCATAAAGTTACATGTATGACATATATTTAAAGCAGAAGTGGCTGACTCTGTATTTATATAATCCAGTCATTCTTGTTTCTCCAAGCAATTATATTGTATAATATAATTAAGGGTAGAAAACCTAAGGAATGAAGTGGGTAAAAGGGCTTAAATTATGGGGGGAAAATGAGAAGAGTAAAGGAGATCATATGGGAAAAGCAAAAAAGGGGATGAATTAGTTTAAAACAGAAGAAGAAATAGTAACAGGGGAGAAGGGTAAGAAAGTTTCTGTTCAGCTCTTGCAAATAGTCTTTAATTCACATTTGCATGCTTGGTCTTTATAATAACCCCATTGGATAGGAATGTGTTCACTTACTCGTGGATTCAACAAATATTTATTTTAAACCTACTCTACATCAGGCCTCATTCTTGGTGCTGGGAATAAAAGCGTGGACAGCAAAGATGTAGACTCTTCTATTATAAACTTACATTTTACTTTGGAGAGACAATAGCAACAACAAAGGTAAACAAAAAGTAAACAAGACAGGTTTCAGAGATGAGTCTCAGGGTTTATATTAATTTCCTGCTGCTGCTATAATAAATTATCACAAACGAAGTGGCTTAAAGCAACAGAGATGTATCATCTTACAGCTGAGGAAGTCAGGAATCTAAAATAGGTCAGCAGGGCTGTGTTCCTTTGGGAGGCTCAAGGAGAAATTCCATGCCCTTGACTTTTCTGGCTTCCAAAGGCTGCATTCCTCAGCGTGTGGCCCTACATGACTCTGCCTCCATCAACACAATTCCGTCTTCAGCTCTGCCCCTCCAGCCTTGTGAGTACCCTGGTGATTGCCTTGGGTAGACCTGGATAACCCAGGGTTATCTCGCGATTCCCAATTTAACGACTTCTGCAGAGTCTCTTTTGCAATGTTAGATAACATTTCCATAGGTTCCAGGAATTAGAATGTGAACCTCTTTAAAGGGCCTTTATTTCGTAATTAGTCTACCACAAGTGAATTGTCCAACTTCCTGCATCTGGTTCAGATCTTCCGTCTTCCAAATCCAAATGCAGTGATTTTTCTCCTTTCCCGTGGCTGAATTCCCTCATCCTCCATTCCTTCTTTACCACCTGAAGACACAAGTCCATTTTTTACATTCTTCAAATTTTCTCAAATTTTTGCCTACCCTCCTTCACTTAGGTAGCATTCTGAACCTGGTGAGGACAAGTCTGATTGATTCAAAGATAATAGTGAATTATAACTGATGAATATGCCTATCTATTTAACAAATATTTACTGGGTGCTGCTTATGTGCCAAATGCAGAGCAGTACAGAAGAAGACAACAGATGCTCTCGCCTTGTTGGAACGTTAAGTCCTGTGGGAAAGATAGATATTAAATTGTCTAAGACATAGATAACTATGAATTCTATTAAGTGGTAAGAAAGAAATGGAGAAAGTCAATGCCAGACTGTAATTAGGGTATTTAATTATGTAAGAACGTCAGGGACAGGCTGTCTCTGGAGGGACCGCAGAAACACAGCTGAGAGAGGTGCAGAAGCCTTTCATGTGAAAGAGGGATGTGAGCCAAGAAAGGTGTGGCCAA
This sequence comes from Cephalopachus bancanus, assembly GCA_027257055.1. Taxonomy (NCBI): domain Eukaryota; kingdom Metazoa; phylum Chordata; class Mammalia; order Primates; family Tarsiidae; genus Cephalopachus; species Cephalopachus bancanus. The sequence goes on from JAPVLO010000140.1 coordinate 4,127,223, forward strand.
GAAAGGTGTTGGGGTGCAGAGGGCAGTTTTACAGACAAGGCAAGCTCAAAGGCCTTGAGGTGAGAAAGAGCTTGATAAATTGGATAATTATTTTTTTAGCCATGTGACTGAATGATAATAAATGAGGAGGAGGGCAAGGAGGATGTAGGTTCTGTAAGGACAGGAGACAGAAAGAAAGGTTTAGATTTTATCTTAAAGTGCACTGAGAAGTCATTAAAACATTTTAAGGTGAAAGAAAAGTGATTTAATCCTATTCGTACTTTCAAAAGATAACTTTGGTTTTTGTGAGAATAGACTGGAAAAAGATCCAAGGTGGAAGCTGAGACCAAGAAAGAAGCTATTATCATGGAAAGAAGAGATTATGGTGACTTGGTACACAGGTGGGCCACGGAGAAGGCAAGAAATGGAGAGAAGAGATATGAGATGCATTTGAGAGTAGGGACAACAAGATATGATGATGGATCAGACATAGGGGCACACACAAAATCAGGTTTGAGTCTCAGGTTGCAAGCTTGAGGATCTGAGTAGATGGTGGGGCTATTTATTGAAATGGCAAAGATCAGAGGAGATGACTTTAGGGCAGAAAATCAATAAAAATCCTCTTTAGACACCTGAAATTTGAGGTTCCCCTTGTGAGATTTCAAGTGGAGACATCAAGCTAGATAAATGAGTCTGGAGGTAAAATAAGAAGCCTGAGGTCGACATATACATTTGGAACTCTGCCACAGAGACAGCATTTGAAGTTACAGGAATGAATGAGATCATTTAGCGAGAGAGTGGAAGCAAAAAAGAAAAGAACTTAGGAGCAAGCCCTAGCAAATTCAAACATTTAGAGTTGCAGAAGAATCAGAGAGAAAGGAGGCTGAGAATCAAAACCAGAGAGGCAGAGGAAAACCAGAGAAGCACAGTGTCATTAAAGCCAAGAGAAGAATGTCTCAAGAAGAGCAAGTGGTTAGCAGTGTCTACCACAGTGAACATGGTTTTTTGGCAACACACACACAAATAAACTAAAGGAGAGCAGTTTTAAATTCCACAACAGACATGTGCAACAGACATGCACATGTCAAGAGAAGGTACTTTTTTGTTTCTGAGAAAGTAAAAAGCAGTCCCTGATTGCTGGAATCTGGTCTGGTCTGTGCTGTTTTCCTGTTGGACATAAACTCACAGAACATCAACAAGATTGCTCTGAAGCTGTGATGAATTGAGTTAGAGTAAAATCATCATGCAACCCAATTAATATCACACATCCTCTTTTCTCAGCTGAATGACTGCTATTTCTTTACCAGATTCAGCTTTATTCCATTTTTTTTTTTTTGAGTTGGAGTCTCCCTGTCGCCCAGACTGGAGTGCAGTGGCCGCTCCCGGCCACCGCAGCCTCGACCTGCTGGGCTCCGGTGATTCTTCCGCCTCAGCCTTCCAGGTAGCTGGAACTAGAGGCGCGTGCTACCACGCCCGGCTGATTTTTTTTTTTTTTTTTTTTTTATTGTAGAGATGAAGTCTCGCCTGCCCAGGCAGGTCTCGCACCCACGGGCTCAGGCCACCCACTCACCTCAGCCTCCCAAAGGCGCGGGATTACAGGCTGAGCCACTGAGCCCGGCAGCTTTATTCCATTTTAACATGCCCTCTCTACAAATAAGATTCAGTCAGACGCTCATTCATAGAATTGCCTCTGCTCTGTGATGGCACTCAATCATGAGTGAACTCCTGTTTCCTTAAATGCTCCCCCAAGTCGCCCAGCCAAGGCCTAAATCCTATAATAGCTTCTTTCAAACAATGTCTTAGAGAGAGGTCTTGCAGGCCCCACCACAGTGAGCATTCTTCTTTGTAAGAGGTCTGCAAGGATACCTGGTGGTCTTTGGCTGAAGGGCTGACATTTCCTAGCCCCTTAAAAAATTATCAGTCCATAATTGGTAAACATGAATAACTTAGTTAATAAAATACTAAATTGGCCAGAACTGCCATGTCCCATTCTAGATTAATTATATGTTAGTTATAGCAAGGTTACTTATTATTGCTGATAAAATATTTGTATTATAACTTCCTTTGGTTCTACAGAGAAACATTTCTCTTCTCTTTATTGCTTTCTCTATTTTTTTTTAAACCCTCGCTTTATTAAGACCTCAAATACCTTTATGGAACTTTATTTCTTGTCCTGTTTCTTATATACAGGACTAGTGGGAAGGTTAATGTGATTTTTTTCGCTAAAGATAAAGGGGGCTGTTTCTTATTCATAAATATTTAGTCAAACTTTTATCTGAATACCAAGGAGTACTGTTCACATAGAATACAGTTTTCCTGTCTATGTCTCCTCTGCTTTTCCTTGTTTCTTGTAACCTTAACAGTTTGAAGAATACTGGTAAGGTCAGATATTTTGCCGCGTATTCTCCCATGTGGGTTTGTCTGATGTTTTCTCATTATTAGACTGGGGTGGTGACTTTCGGGGAAGAACACCACAGATATTAGACGCCCTTCTCATAGTATTCTATCAGAAGATACATAACTTGTTACCCATGATATTAATCTGATTACTTTGTTAAGGCGGTATCTGTCAAGTCCCTTCATGTAAAATTACTAATTTTCACTTTTTCAGGTCATTAAGTCCAATTCATACTCAAGGAGAGAGAAATTAGCTCCACCTTCTAGAGGGGAAGTGTTTACAAATATTATTTAAGTCTTTTTTGCAAAAAAAGATCTGTATCTGTCCCATCTCCCCAATGTATGTATTTGTTAAATAATTTATTTGTATCTGGATGGAAACTCATGATATGCTGTAATTCTTTTTTTAAAAGTACTTTATCATTTCTGGCATTACATTTTCTAATAGTATTCCAAAGTATGAAAGTGCCATAGTTTGCTTATTCATTTACCTATTGAATGATATCTTGGTTGTTTCCAGTTTGGAGTGGTTATAAATAAGGTTTCTAAACATTCCTGTATATTCTTAAAAACTTATTCTTAGAGACAGGTCTTGCTATGTTGCCCAGACAGGACTGAAGTGGCTATTCATAGGCATAATCATACAGACTTCAACACCTGACCTCAAGCAATTCTACCACCTCCGTCTCCAGAGTAGCTGAGACTACAGGCCTGCATCACCACTCTCAGCCCGTGTACATGGTTTTTGCTTTTTTTTTTTTTTTTTTTGTAAACACTAGTTTTCAATTCATTTGGGTAAATGCCTACAAGTAAAATTGCTGGGTCATATAATAAGTGTAGTATACATTTATCTCTGTAAAAAACCGCCAAGTTGTCTTTCAAAGGTGGCTATATTACTTTGCACTTCCAACAGTAATGAATAAAAGTTCCACAAATTTTATTGTTTTATGTTTTACATTTAAATCTCTGACATTTTTATTTTATTGTTTTCATAAAATTTAGGTTTAGTATTTTTTATTTTTATTTTTTGCTTATGAAGGGTCAATTGTTTCAATATTATTTGTTGATAGATTATCCTTTTTCCATTAAATTGCTTTCAAATCTTTGTAAAAGATAAAATTTCCATATTTACATGGATCTGTATCTGTTATATCTGAACTTTCTACTATGTTATTGATTTATGTGTCTATACGGATGCCAATGTCATACTATCTTGAATACTATAGCTTACAATAAATCTTAAAATTGGTTAGAATCATTTCTCTAACCTTGATCTTTTAATTTTATTTTATTTTACTTTAAAAATGTGGGGTACAATTCAGGATTAGGTATACAAGTGGTCATCATACAGATAAAGTTTGGGCCTCCCTTTGGTCCCCACTTTGCCTGGTTTGATTTTTCTTTCAGTATTCTAGTTCCTTAACCTTATATGTAATTTTTTGAATGAGCTTGTCTAAATTAACAAAAATTCTAGTTGGGATTTTGATTGGTATTACTTTAAATCTAGAGATAACTTTGGAGATAATTGGCATTTTTACTAGATTGAGTCTTCCAATCATAAAATGGTGTATCTCTTCATTTATTTAGTCCTTTGATTCTTTCACAAGAGTTCTGCAGTTTGTAGCCTATAAGTTCTATACTTGTTTTTTTAGATCTATACCTAAATATTTAATTTTGGGGAGAATTATTGTAAATGGTATTGAGATTTTCACAATTTTGATTTCCATTTGTTTGCTGCTTATATATAGAAATACAATTAATTTTTGTGTATTGGTGCCATATCATGCGGTCCTGATAAGCTCACTTATAAATTCTAGATTTTTTTTTTTTTTTGGTAGATTCTTGGAGGATTTTCTACACAAGCAATTATATCATCTATCAATAGAAACAAATTTGTTTCCTCATATCCAATCCTTATGCCTTTTCTTTCTTCTTTTTAAATTTCTTCCTTATTGTACTAAGATTTCCAGTACTATGTTAAACAAGAATTTAAGAGAGCATGTTTTTCTGTATTCCTAATCTTATGGGGAAACTCAGCCTCTCACTATTGAGCAGTATGTTAATTGTAAGTTGTTTTTAGATACTTTTTATCAGGATGGATTTCTTTTTTAAAAACCATGAATCCATGTTAAATTTTGTCTCCTTACTTGGTCAAGATAGCTGGGATAGGTTTGGGCTCCTGCTTTCTGTGCATATTGGTTTTTTCTCTCCTTCAAAGGATAATGTATTTTGTTCAATTTTCTAGTTTATTGAGACAAGAAGGCAAATCTGATCCTTGATATTCCATCATGGGTGGCAGTGGCAGTCATGATTGTGTTTTAATTTGTTTCTAATAAGTTTAAGCCTTCCCTTTTTATGATTCATCCTTTGTGAATTGTCTATTAATTTACTCATTTATTAATAAAATATTTTTGTGTATACATTTATATGATACAGCAAAAAGGAAAAACTTCTTAAAATATGGAAGGAGTTAGTATTCACTCTTAAAACACTTTTTTACCCCCTTACCACACTTTACCTTCTTAGATGTCTATCTGTACTATTAATATTGATTCATTTTCCCTCCGTATTGGGAATACTGCGTTGTTGATAAATATTTGTGTGTGCCTCTCCACACTTCTTGAGGTAACTGCTCCTTCCAACTCATTGTGAATTTTGCGAGGCTGTCAAAGACTCTGACTCCCTCCCCACAGATGTGTACATCTGGGCTTGTCAATCCAATCAGGAAATGTCCTCCCCTAAAGATAGGCCTGGTTTATTGCCCCAAAAAAATCAGTCAGAGTCCTTGAAGAGTAGGTTTATGTATACCCTTTAAGAGTGAGATTTACTCCATTTTTCTGAGGTTAGAAGCACGAATAACAATGGATCCTACAGGTTTTATCTTTTCATCTCCATGAAGAAATATATATGAAATTGAAAGCAATAATGAAGAAAGCGGAAACATTTTTTAAAAAAAGAATCTTAAAGATGCTATTTGAACACTTGGCTACAGCAATGCTTGAAGCCCACTTTCCTATCAATTACGTCAATAACACATTTCATTCTATGTCAAGGTCACTTTGACAGGATTTCTGATATGTGCAACCAAGATCCTTGGCAATTACAAATTCTGAATAGTCATGTTTCTGAAATTAGCCACGACGATTCTACCACAGCATCAGCAAAACACATCTCTCTACCGTGGCTTAAAATATCTCAGATCTTTAGAAGGAGTGCTTAACAATGATTGATTCTGAGTTAAAGATCAAGAGATAAAGGCAGCCTATTACCTGTATCCAGTATTATAAATGAATCAGTCACTATTACTGTATGCATAGTACACATAGGTGGCTTGGGATGGGTTGAAGACTTATGGAAAGAGACAATATATTTATAAATACATAAATAATTATTTCATACTTATTAAACAGAATTAAAACACACACTCAAATAGATTTTTATATATGGTATAGTGCTTTATTTAGTGACTTTGTTATTATATATGTGAAAATTTTGCTTATTGTATACATTATTTTAAAGAAAGGAAACTTTTATTGACTGCACTCACCAGTTCTCACTCAGTAATGTTCTCAGTTTGGTTAACCTATGTTTCTGGTCAACAATCCTGATTTCCGTTTGTTGGAAGATAATTATTATTATGGCTTCTTGAATTCATACATGTTTAAATGCTTTAAAAATCAATATTTCTATATTAACCTCAATAATAAGTAAGAATAGCATCTGTGCCTCTATTACTCAAAATATATAAACAAAATTATTATGAACATTTAAGACAGATATACAATTCTCATAGTTTTGGATTTCAGTAAAAAAAAAAAAGAAGTGCTGATAAACCACTTCTCTTCATATTATTGATTTGTCCAATTCTAAATTATTCTAAATTCATAAAGAATGGATCTTTTATTTGGCTGAAATAAAAATAAGTCATTTCCAGTCATGTGAAAGCCTATGAGAGAGAAATCAGACTCCTTCTATTCTTGTTTCTTTGTCCAATACATGCTTTCCTGGCTTTAGTAAGAGGAAATCTCCTAGTCTCCTATATGTATTTTCAAGTTTTTCCTGGAAAAAAAAATTCTTCCAAGGACCTCTCTCTCCAAAACATGCCACATCAGATTTAAGAAAATTTTGCATGGACATAGGGTTTGTTTTTCTAACGTTGACCTGTATAAGAAAAATCCAAGTTTATTCAATAGTATTTCCCCATCCTTCCATAAAAAAGCATTTTACTCTAAGTCAATTGCACAGACGGCAATCAGCAGAGTAAAGGGAAACACTTAAATGTACTTGCTTTATTAATTACATTATTCGATGCATGAATAAAGTAGACTTCCAAAATCTGACTTGTAAACCAGACTGGGGTAAAAAGAATGATAAAAGGTATGAAATTTTGAGACCAGACAGGAGGAAAGAAACATGGACCAGCGATGTGTGAAAGAGGAAGCCTCCGGTTTATCATAGATACTGTATCTAGTTTGGAAACCTAGTCTGGGCTGTCTTCACAGATGTGTGACCTGTGTAGTCCACACAGGACTTCACGGTCTGAAAGGCCCAGTATTTGGTTTAAACTCTACTGTCACCATTTAAAAATTCTTAATAATTGTCGTACAAAGGGCCCTGCATTTTCACTTTGCTCCGAGTCCCACAAATCACGTAACTGGTCCTGATCTTGTTCAATTCTTCTGTGCCTTCTTCCCAGCTGTCTCATCTCTTAGTTCCCCATTTTTCATTTTCTAGGACCAACAAAAAAGTAAAATTGTCTTCCTCATTTACAATATCCTGTAACCACAGTTTTCCTTTGCAAGTTAGATATTATGGTAATTTTCACTTCATTGTCTCTGTTCACCTGTTCGTTTAAAACAAATGGAAAACTGACTTTACGCTGAGTCCGAAGGGACATGCCCTTGAAACATTGTACTCCAGGCTTCTGATCTTGCTGTTAAGAAATTAGCCCTGATGATATTGTTGAGGCTCATGTACACCAGGCTTCAAGTTTGGCACCACAGTCATCTAGAGAAGGACAGGAGTTGATCTTCTTTCAAAGGAGTCCATAAACTATAGGTGATGGTAGATGTGAAACAAGTAAGGTTGTGATTGAAATTTGGAGAGACGAGAAAGGGAACTAGAAGGCAGATGGAGAAGTGCTTCTTGTAGGCTGAATTTGGAAGAATCCAAAGTCTGCAGTGAGAACAATGGCATCATGGTTTGGCAGAGATGCTTCTAAACTGTTTCAAGAGAAGAAGAGTAAGTGTTCCTTTTGCTGTAAAATAACCTACTGCATAGCGCAAGTTTGAAATGCGGCGGACAACGTTTGAAAACTTCAAGTATCCTAGGTACTTGATAATTCATATTTCTCTCATCAGTTATCATCGTTATAAAAGTTACTGTTGCAGTCTCATGGAATGAAAAAAATACTGAAAGCTTCATGGCTCACCATCTGGCCAGGTCATCCCAGTATACAGAGCAATGCTCAGCATTGATTAAACACAACTATCTATGAGTTCCAATGATTGGTTCTGTCATTACTTGTATGATTTGGGGAACACTGCTATACACATCTAAAATTCTAGTATCTTATCTGACAAATAAGATAGCTAGATTAAATTATTACTTAATATCATTCTAACTCTAAACTCTAATGCTAAGAAGCTTACTTTTTTCTCTTGGCAGTAAATAATTTTTTTTTTAAATTTTAAATGATCAATCATTTCAACTCTTTAGAGGTAACTATTGTTAAACAGTTGCTAAATATACTAAATTTTTCTAAAATATAAGTTATAAAATCTTATATATGCCATGATCTCATTTTATAAAATTATATATGTATGTGAAATTCTAAAACTACATAGCTATACATATATACACATACACACACATTTTTATAAAATTATATATCATAAAATTATATAGAAACACATATGTTTATAAAATGAGGTCATGGTATATATACGATTCAGCAGCTTCTAATTTTTTCTTTATACATTTCCACACCTTATCCATTCTTTGTAATGACCGAACAGCATTCCAATATATGGCATTTTGCTCTCATGTTTCTCTCTCTCTCTCTCTCTCTCTCTCTCTCTCTCTCTCTCTGTCTCTCTCTCTCTTTCTCTCTCTTTCTCTCAGCTAACCAACTTCCACAGGTGGAATTTTAGGCTATTTCCAACTTGTTATTACAAACAACATATTGAACACTTTTATACACATATTTTATACATAGTAAGTGCTTCATCAGGTGAAATGTCTATATATTGAATTGGTTGGTAAACTGCTTATAAACCTTTAATAAGCTTATTAGATTTTGTCACATTTCCTTCCATAATTCGTGTTCCCATCAATTTGGAATTTCCAAAAAGTGGCTGTTTTTCCACATTCTTATGAACAATATTTATTTTCAATATGTCAGTATTTTGTTTGTATTCTTTTAAAACTGTAGTTTTGACAATTAGTGAAATGGAACTTTTTTGTATCTTTATTAGTTATTTGTATTTTTCTCTCTGGTGACCCTTCTATTTATATACTTGACTTTTTCTATTGGTTTAGATATCTTTTTTTCTAATTAGTTAGAACTTTGGACTATATTATTTTAGAACTTCTAATATATTTATATATACTATATATATAAGAACTTTATACTATATATTATGCTTTATACATATTATAAGCATTTTCTTTCAGTTTGCCACTTGCATTTTGGTTTTGTTTATAGTATCTTTTGTCATTCAAACACTTTAAATATTCGTACAGCCACATCTGTTAAACTTTTTGTAGATGATTCTGAGTTTTGCATATTGTTTAGAAAGGTTTTCCCCAACACAGGAATATAAAAAAATCTATTGTTATTTATTATTTTATAATTTTGTTTGACAATTATTTCACCTGAAGTTTTTTGTCTAAGTAATTTGAGATTTAACTATAACATATTTTTCTTTCAAATGAAGAGCCAATTATTTTAACTTTGTTATTGAATAAACTATACTGTCTTCTTTGCTTTGAGATGTGACCTTTATTACATACTAAATTCCAGTATTTATTTGAGGTTTCTCCTGGTCCCTATTCTGTGAATAGCTGTTAAAGTGTAGAATATAGAGGTGCCTCGACTCGTGAAGTGGTGAGTTGCTGTCTTGCAGTTTTGTGTAAGGAGGTCTGCAGAAAGGTTTGAGATGTTAAACCTGAATTTGGGTGGGGATATGTGAATGAATGTATGTGTGTACTGAGGCCTCTGAAGGAGATCCTGAGTGCCCCGGTACTAGTATTGTAAGGTTGAGCTCATAGGTGGACATCATTCTAGAATGCTGCAGTTAGTGGGGGCTCAGAGGTGTGCAGTAAGGGCATGTGTCAGCTAGGGTTCCAATCCAGTGTATTCCTACCTTCTCAGTCCCTTACCTCTATGAGGAACCCACCTTTGCCCAGCCAGTGGATGACTGATTGTTATCCCAGCTAGAGCCAATCCTTTCCTTTAAGAGCCAGGTGTGACTTGTGGAATGAAAGGAATTTGGAAATGAAAAATTCAAAGTCACTAGGACTTGTGTCCAGCTGATGCAGTGTCAAGTGACAGAACAATATGGGGCTAGGTATGGCTGAAACATGGTATAAAATAATAGTTTGGAAAAGAGCCGCAAAGACAATTTCTATTATCAGAAAATTCATATTTCACAGGAATTTTGCATGGCACATTGCTCCATTATCTTACATTTTAAGGGACAAAGAACACATAAATGAATGAATTTATATATAATCTGTCTAAATCACATTTTAAAGGATTTAATTGTGTTCTCTTCAGATGCTTTAATCTATTGCACTTAAGCATCCTACAGCAAGAAATTCATGAAAATTGACTGGTGTTATTAAAATAGCTACCAGGGATGAAATAAAACTAATAAAAAGGCAAGGACATTTGCTGACATATCTAATACCACAGCTTTTTAAAATTTACACAGTACACTAGTCAATAAACATTTAGAGAACTGCATTTCAATCCTTCAACAAGTTCTTTAAAAATAAAGCTCTTCTTTTATTCTCACCATTAATTTTTTTAAATTGTTAAAATTCTGAGCTCTGAATAGGTGTGATCTATTATAATGATATTTATATGTAGGATAGAATGTGTGTGTGTGTGAAAATGAGTTAATTTCTCATACATAAAACACCTAATACACAAATGGGGGGGCTGTATTTTTTGTAGTTTTGAGTTTTAATTGAGGGGGGAACTGTGATTCAGAAACTATCTGCAGATCCCAGTATCCACTGACAGGTGTGTGGGCCCCTGGAACCCACTTCCCACTGCTTTACAATCTGTCCATGCAATGAGGGTATAGGTTTGTTCCCTGAAAGCAAAATGAGGCAAGAAAAAGAAAAAGAATGGAAAAAGGAAGGAGGCAGATGAGAAGAAGAAGGAGAGAGAGAAGAATAAGAGGGAAAACAGACAGGCGTACCAACTAATAAATGGAAAGAGACACAAACCAAGACAGAAAATATTTAAAAACTAAGACAGGCAATCATAAAAACACATAAACCAACAAAACCCCCCTATTGATGTACTCTTTCTCAAAAATATCCATGCACAAACAGGAGGTCTAAAAAAACAGCAATAAAATAGAAACAAATCAAGTACAAAAACATAATCAAAAACAGAGAAAAAAACGAAAACAAAAAACAAACAAAAGTGAGCAAAACAAATAAACAGACAAACAAAAAAACAAAACTCGTTCTGAGGTCATTCCTGTAAGTTCAACTTTCTTTCAGCTCTGATCTCCAGCCCCTCCCCTCTGCTCTCACTGAAGCTGATAGGGTGGCTCTCAGCATGGGTCAGATGCCTCCAGCCTACTGTGGGAGGAGGGCGGATCATATCTGAACTCATCTGGCTTGCTGCCTGTCCAGGGTCCCACTCAGATCTGATGTGTCTGTGTCTGACCCAGCATGAGGGAGGGGTTCTGTCTCTCTGAGTTTGATGAGATTATCTCTAGGTCCCAAGTTGGAGGCTGAGTTGATCTGGGTGGGGCAATGCACGTCTGTTTCTGGTCCTCAGACAGCGAAAATGGCTCCAGTTGGCATTTCCTCACTGGTAGTGAGGTAGATGAGAATCACCTGTATTTGGCAGTCACTTCTCAGAAGAGTCCCAAGAACAGCAAACGATCCTACGTGCCGGTGGCTCCAATCTCAGGGTGGTGGGTGGGTTGCAGTTACCTCTGGAGGATAGTACTGGGTGCATGAATCCAAGTCTCCCCTCAGACAGACCTTCACTCACCCACTGGCACACACCCACTTATGCAGAGAGTCTTTATGGACACTCACTTTTGCAGAGACACTCAGAATCCAACCTGTCATGTCGCCATCTTGCCGGAAACCCTATCCTACCAGATCATATTCTAAACAACTAGATATTATACATCGCCTTGAAACCTAGCAGTTACCAAGGTTTCTGAGTCAGTCTGGGAAAATGCCCTGGAATTAATTTTCATACTTCATATGCATTTCCAAAATAGAAGACCATGTCATAAAATATACTGACAAATTTTAGCCATTTGCCTCTGAAAGAATTGCTCACAGTGTATTTTGGGTGACAAATGGCTGGACAAGTATGCAGTGCCTAGCCTGGGTGGAGTTTGAGCTGATAAGACTTGCGTCTCCATATCTTAGATCTGAAACATGAGGAAGTACAGATTTCATTTGCCCATTTTCTCCTGTTACCTCAAATTCCTAGAAAGACCTGAATTTTTTCTTAAACGATGACCTTCCTTATCTTTAATATCATTCTACATTTTTTTCTTCTTCCTTTGAGCCTCATTTCTTTTTTTTTTTTTCTTTTTTTTTAATTTGGAGTCTCACTCCATCACCCAGGCTAGAGTGCAGTGGCATGCTCATGGCCACCCCAGTGTGGACTTGCTGGCCTCAGACAATCCTTCTGCTTCAGCCTTCCAAGTAGCTGGAACTACAGGCATGCATTACCATTGAAATAGCTAATGAAATATGTAAAATAATTGCAATAACTTGCTTGACATAAGTAACTCCATTTAGTTGAAATCCTCCGTCTTAGCTGTCTGCCTGACCTAAAAATAAACCCCCATTGCATATGTGTAATTGCTGCAATGTTCACATGACCACAGACCCTGCTGCGTTCCCCTAAACTGATCATGCTGACCGTTCTTGCTGGCAATTGAAAACTCCCTAGGCACAAGTTCCATGTAATTGTATGCCTTGTTAACTGAAATCTAAGAAATTGTTTCTTTTCTTTTTAGTTCCTTGTACCCTCACCCCCCTGCTATGTAGCCCACTTGCAGTTGTTGCCTTTAAAAGCTTGTTGCAAACTTCACTTAAGCGTCAAGAGCCTACACTTGACCCATGTGTTAATAAAGGGCTCATAATTTGAACTTGGCATGCTGGTGTGTCTCCTTCTTGCACTTTGGTCATAGCATTTGGAGGCCCCAATAAGAAAATCTGTCTGCCAGCACAAGCAGCCACTTCGCTCCAGCCCTCCCCTGCTGGCAGGAGAGGTTCAGGGGAGGCACCTCCTGAGATTCTCAGGTCCCTTAGCCTCTTATCCAGCTCGGAGGGAGTTGGAATGGCTGCTGGCAGCTTACAGCCTCAAAAGAACCTGAGTCCATCTGCATCCTCCCAGGAGGTAAGAATCTGTTTCTATTCCTGTTTCCGTTTCATGGCCATAACTCTGACAAGGGAGTCGGAACCTGATAAGGCCGCCCCTTAGACTCTCGATGACCCAAGATATTGGTAGACTAGGAGTCTCAGTTGCAGTTCTGATTTTTGGTATCTGTTTTGATTTCTGATTTTTGTTTGGGTATTGCTTTAACTTCTAATTATATTTCTACAGGGTAAGAATTTGTTCTATTACTGGTAAGTGTCTGTTCTCTTTTGCTTGTGGCCACAATTCTGTTTAAGGGAGTCATGGCCTGATGAGGCCACCCTTTGGACACTATTCATTTGGCCAGATGTTGGCTGAATAGAGTCCTCTGGTTTGCTGCCCTGAGGCTATGCCAGGGATCCGTAACTTTCTCACTTGGTCCAGACATATCTTGTTTGTCATTGTGTTTTGTTTGTTTGTCATTTAATATGGGTTCATAGAATTCATGACCTGTCAGTCCCCTGGAGTGTATAATAAAGAATTCTCTCCTTTAAACAACAGAGGGGGGAAGAAAGAAACAAGCTTCAGGAACCACACTTACCTCACCCCTTCTGAATTGCCTGCAGGCCAGGTAAGTTAATTTCACTGACAGCAGTTTGTAATCAGCTATAATGCTTTTCACTGCCAAGTTGCTTATGGACTTCAGAATCTCCTTCTAGGCACAAGGATTATTAATCCAACACAGGATAAATAACAAAATAATCTGGTTTATCAATCGTTGTAAAAGTATAACTTGCCAATGTTTACCTGTTTTAAGTTCTCAATTTGGGCTGCAATCTAATTACATATCTTAGATGTTTTCAATTTTTCTTCAGACTTTGTCAAGGTGGCTGTGTTTTCCTTGTTAAAGTACAGCTGTAAATGGTTTACAGGAAAATGTTTCAACTTACATTGATAAATTAAAGGTTTTGACTAGTCACGCATGTGGTTTGCAGGACTACTTTCATTTTCCAGTATTGTTTCTGGGACAATAGCCTTTCATCATTGCTTGCTTAATAATTTTGTCTGTGCTTTCGCTTGATATTTTATTAAATCCAAACATTATTCAGTTAAAGTCCCACTGTTTCCTATTCGTACCCTTGGAAATAGATTTTTAAAAAAAAAACTCTATGACCCACTTCAGCAAGAAGTAGTTACAAAAGACTGATCCTTACCCTGTTTCCCAGAATCATAAGAATATTTCCATAAACAGGAATAGGAAAATAAAAAAAGCAAACCAAGAACCAAAAGCCATTTTTTATCTTGTTTTTGAACCCTAACACAATGATACAAAAATAAAGGCTGTGTCCTAGAAAGTACACACTCTAGGTAAAAATTAACCTTGCCGACTTTGTCTTTTCTCCACCTTTGGCTTCCCGTCTCCACTCTCAGACCAATCCAGCACCACTTCTTCCCCTATGGGAAGTTCCCCAGGGGGCAGATCAAGACAAGCGACCCTTCCTTATATGTATTCCTTTCTCAACCTCTGATTTATATAATTAGAAACTCAGAACCCATCGTTCTTTAATTATGTGCACACATCACCCTACTTAGATCAACTGTCAGCATCTAAATTAACTTTTGGCCAAAATCTGACTTTAACTGTTCCCCATGCTAATGAAACTTTGCTCGAAGTGGCCTCTGGCCGCTGAATGTCAAATGCTTGTTATCACTCAATATCAAAGTCTCTTGCTTGACCAACCAAGGCTAATTTTTCTCCTACTCAGTGCCTCAATCAAGCCACTCTGCTGCCTGATAACAATCCAGAGATGCTAATTCATGACTGTAAAGATGTGTTAAATATCTCTCAAGTCAGCCGGCCCAGTCTTCAGGACATTCTCTTAAGCCAGGCTGATGCTGACCTGTTCACGGATGGTTGCAGCCTGGTAATAGAGGGAGTCCGCAAGACTGGCGCAGCAGTAACCGTGGCTCACAATGTAATCTGGTCGCAGGTGTTGCCTCAAGGTACCTCAGCTCAGAAAGCTGAACTAATTGCTTTGACTCAGGCTTTATGCTGGGGAACAGGAAAATGAGTAAATATCTTCCCCGACAGCCGGTAGGCTTTTGCCACACTCATCATATGCATGCCATAATCTACAAGGAATAAGGACTTCTTAGCGCTGTAGGTAAGACCACCAAAAACAAGGAGGAAGTCTTAGCCCTCCTAGAGGCTATCTGGCTCCCCACAGAGGTAGCCATCATTCATTGCAGGGGACATCAGAAATTTAACACTCCAGAAGCAACTGGGAACTACCTGGTAAATCAGGCAGTTCAGAAGGCAGCAGAACTCCCAACTGAACCCCTAACTATCCTGCTAACTAAAACCTTTCCAGCTCCTTCTCTCCCAAAACAGCTCACCTATACCCAGGAAGAAAAGAAACAGGCAGACTTAGCGGGAGCTTACAAAGACTCCACTGGATAATGAATTAAGAACTCTAAAATTATTCTACCTGAAGCCTGAAACCTGCCTTGGTAAAACAACTACATTCTACTACCCATTTTGGAAGTACTAAAACGACTGAGCTGTTAAACCATTTTTATCATATTAATATATTTAAAAGCACAGCTGCAATGGCAACTGCTATGTGCCTGGCCTGTGCCCAAGTCAATGCAAAACAAGGACTCGAAATTCTGGGTGGCATGAGAGCTCAAGAAGTAACCCCTGGGAAAAAAAAAGTAAACTCTACTGAAATAAAACCCCCTGAGTTGGGGTACGATTATCTACTGGTATTGGTAAATGTTTTTTCTGGATAAATAAAGGCCTTTGCCGCAAGAAATAAAACTGCACTTATGGTTGCAAGGTTTTTTACTAAATGAAATAATTCCTAGACTTGGGATCCTCCTCTCTATGGGCTCTACTCTGTGATGCTGCCTTTACCTCGTCATAGTAACAATGGTTAGTAAAACACCCAACATTAACTGGACATTGTGGTTACTGACCACAAACTCTGGACAGGTAAAATGCATAAAGCAAACCTTAAAATCTACTTTAGCCAAATTAATAATAAAGACCAGTGAAAAATGGGTAAATTTTCTGCCTATAACTCTTCTCTGTACCGAACGCACCCCATAAAAGCTGGGTTTACTCCATATAAAATCATGTTTGAAAAAAAATCCTTCTCCGTTACCCTGGTTGCAGGATCCCATTCTTAAAGAAATCACTAATCAATCTCTGTTAAAGTATCTCCAGTCTTTACAACAGGTCCAGAATATTGTCCACACCAACATAAAGGCCACCTTGCCAACTGATTCTCCACACAGTGTCTTTCGTTCCAGCCTGGAAACTTGGTCTATGTCAAAAAGTTAAAAAAAAAAAATGATCCCCACCTGGAAAGAACCCTCCAAAGTCATCCTCATCACCCTAACAGCACTCAAGGTTAGTGGAGTGCCGGCTTAAATTCATCACACAGAGTCAAAAAAGCCAAAAAGAAACAAACAAAAAGATGTTGCTCCACCCTGCTCAGACATTTAAACTGAAAATCCTCTCACCCACTGTCCTGCTTCAACAACACCACAGGCTGACTAGCCAATGCTCAGCTAAACTGTAAAACTTCAACTGCTTAAAATAAACTAATTTACTGATTACCGTTATTAAATTTTTAAATGCATTGTACTAATTCCTTAGCCCTTGCCTTTGCCATTAACCAATGAGTCAACAAACTGACTCATGTACAACTAAAAGGGGGAATGAAATAGCTAATAAAATATGTAAAATAATTGCAATAACTTGCTTGACATAAGTAACTCCATTTGGTTGAAATCCTTCATCTTAGCTGTCTGCCTGACCTAAAAATAACCCCCCCCATTGTATATGTGTACTTGCTGTAATGTTCTCATGACCACAGACCCACAGCTGTACTCCCCTAAGCTGATCATGCTGACCATTCTTGCTAGCCATTGAAAACTCCTTAGCCACAAGTTCTGTGTAGTTGTATGCCTTGTTAACTGAAATCCAAGAAATTGTTTCTTTTGCTTAGTTCCTTGTACCCTCACCCCCTGCTATGTAGCCCACTTGCAGTTGTTACCTTTAAAAGCTTGTTGCAAACTTCATTTAAGCATCCAGAGCTTTCTTGGCATGAGCCTACTCTTAACCTATGCATTAATAAAGGGCTCATAATTCCGACTTGGTGTGCTGGTGTGTCTCCTTCTTGCACTTTGGTCATAACACCATGTCTCTCTAATTTTTTTATTTATTGTAGAGATGAGGTCTCACCATGTTGTCCAGGCTGGTCTTACACCCTTGGGGTCCTCTTGCCTCGGCCTCCCAAAGTATTGGGTTTACAGGCTTGAGCCACCATGCCTCACCCCTTTCTTTTATGAAAGTTGTTAGGCAGAGCTTGCTTTTTCCTAAACTTATCATTTTTCAGAATGTATTGAGCCCATAAGCATGTCTCTGTGCCTTTCTTTTGGGTTGCATCTCTAGAGAGCTACACATGTGTCATGTGTTCTTTGTGATGCTGCAAAGTCCTAGTGACTTTAAATTTTTCATTTCCAAATTCCTTTCATTCCACAAGAAGTTGCACCTGGCTCTTAAAGGATTGGCTCCAGCAGGGATAACAATCAATCATCTAAGATTGGCACTGGGTGGGTCAAGGTGGGTTCCTCATAGAGGTAAGGGACTGAGAAGGTGGGAATGCACTGGATTGGAATCCTAACTGACACATGCCTTTACTGCACACCTCTGAGCCCCCACTAGCTGCAGCATTCTAGAATGATGTCCACCTATGAGCTCAATCTTACAATACTAGTACAGGGGCACTCAGGATCTCCTTCAGAGGCCTCAGTACACACATACATTCATTCACATATCCCCACCCAAATTCAGGTTTAACATCTCAAACCTTTTTGCAGACCTCCTTACACAAAACTACAAGACAGCAACTCACCACTTCACGAGTCTAAGTACCCCTATATTCTACACTTTAACAGTTATTCACAGAATAGGAACCAGGAGAAAACTCAAATAAATACTGGAATTTAATATGTAATAAAGATCACATCTCACATAGAAGAAAGCAGGATGTTTTATTCAACAAACAAAGTTAAAATAATTGACTTTTCATTTGGAAGAAAATTATGTTTTAGTTAAATCTCAAGTTATTTAGGCAAATAAATTTCAGGTGAAATAATAGTTATTCCACAGAATAAGTGGGAACAACATACATGGGTAAGTTAGCACACTGACATCTCCATGTATACACAGTAGAAAACACAGCCCTCTGGGGGTTGAGGACATGTAGCTTGTTGGCATCATGGGAAAATATCCTGTCTCCTTAAATGACACCTGTATCAGAAGAGCTTATGGTGGAACTTAAATAGTAATAGGCGAACGGAACACAAAAGAAAGCTGGAGTTGTGATCTTAATATCAGACAAAATACCCTTTAAGCTATCAAAAATTTAAAAAGATATAGAAGGTTACTACATAATGATAAAAGGTTCAACCCATCAACAAGAAATAACCATCCTAAACATATATGCATACAACATAGGAGCACTAACTTTTTTTTTTTTTTTGAGTTGGAGTCTTACTCTGTCGCCCAGCATCTTCTAGGCAAACTTAAAAAAGATATTGACTCTAACACTATCATAGTTGGGGATTTTAATACCCCACTCACAACCCTAGACAGATTATCAGGACAAAAAATCAGCAAGGAGATATAGAACCTCAATCTGACTCTTGACCAAATGGACTTAATTGATACCTACAGGACATCCCATCCAATGACCACAAAATATACATTCTATTCATCACTGCATGGAACATACTCTAAGATCAACCACATCCTTGGCCATAAATCAAGCATAAACAGATTTCATAAGATTGAAATTTTGCCATGCACCTTCTCAGTCCACAGTGGAATAAAAATAAATGTCAACACCAACAAGGTTCCCCCAAAGCCCACAAAGACATGGACACTAAACGGAATGATGGTAAGCAACACCTGGGTCAACAAAGAAATCAAAACAGAGATTAAATGATACCTAGAAACAAATGAAAATGAAGAAACACCTTACCAAAATCTCTGCAATGCCAAGAAAACAGTAATAAGAGGGGAATTCATATCTCTACAAACACACACGAAGAAAATGGAAAGATCACAAGTTAACAGCCTAACAAGTCACCTAAGGAAGCTGGAAAAGCAAGACCATCAAAACTCTAACTTCAGCAGAGGTTCCAGATCACCAAAATAAAAGCCCAAATCCAGGCTATAGAAGACAAAAAGATAATACAAAATCAACAAAACAAAAAGCTGGTTCTTTGAAAGGATATACAAGATCGATAGTCCCCTAGCTAGAGTGACCAAGAAGAAGAGAGGAAAAAACCCAAATTAACACAATCAAAACACAAAAGATGAAGTCACATCTGACCCTGAAAAAATACAGAAGATTATCAGAGACTACTATGTACACTTGTATGGAAACAAACTTGAAAACCTAAAGGAATGGAGAACTTTTTGACATCACACAACCTCCCTAGGTTGAAACAAGAAGAAGTTGAGACCCTAAATAGACCAATTACAGTCCAGGAAATGGACTATGTCATAAGAAAACTACATACAAAAAAAATGAAGAAAAAAAAAGGCCTGGACCAGATGATTTTCCAGTAGAATTCTCCAAAACATACAAGGAGGAACTGATACCAATCCTACTGAAAGTATTCCAGTCAATTGAGAAAGATGGAACTCTTCCCAAATCATTTTATGAAGCTAACATCACATTAATATCCAAGCCAGGTAAAGACCCAACAAAGTAAGAGAGCTACAGGCCAATATCTTTGATGAACATAGATGCGAAAATTTTCAACAAGATTCTAGCAAACCAGATTCACAACACATCTCAAAAATCATCCACCATGACCAAGTAGGCTTCATCCCCGGGATGCAAGGCTGGTTCAACATTTGTAAGACCATAAATGTAATTAAACACATCAACAGACATAAAAACAAAAGTCACACGATTATATCATTAGATGCAGAAAAAGCTTTTGATGAAATCCAGCACCCTTCTTGATAAAAACCCTCATAGATCTAGGCATACATGGATCATACCTCAAAATAGTAAGAGCCATCTACAAGAAACCCACAGCCAGCATACTGCTAAACAGACAGATTCTTCCAATCCATGAGCATGGAACCATTTTCCCTGAATACTGGAACAAGACAAGGCTGCCCACCCTCGCCCCTCCTGTTCAACATAGTTTTGGAAGTTCTAGCTAGAGCATTCAGAGAAGAGAAGGCGATCAGGGGTATCCAAATAGGAAATGAGGAAGTTAAGCTATCTCTCTTTGCAGATGACATGATTGTATACCTGAAAATCCAAGAGAATCAGTCAAAAACCTCCTTGCACTGATAAAGGACTTTGGCAAAGTCTCAGGGTATAAAATAAACTTGCAAAAGATAATCGCATTTCTATATACCAATAATAGACAAACAGAAACACAAGTAAAAAGCACAATTCCATTCACAATAGCCAGAAAAAAAAATGAAATACCTTGGTATCTTCCTAACCAGAAACGTAAAAGACCTTTACAATGAAAACTACAAAACACTGCTCAAAGAAATCAAAGATGACACAAACAAGTGGAAAAATATTCCATGCTCATGGATTGAAAGAATCAACATTGCTAAGATGTCCATTCTCCCTAAGGCAATCTACAGATTTAATGCAATACCCATCAAATTACAAGCAACATTCTTCTCAGTCCTAGAAAAAACAATACAGGAATTCATATGGAAACATAAATGACTAAGAATAGCCAAAACAATTCACAGCAAAAAACACAAAGCTGGAGATATCATACTCCCAGACTTTAAACTTTATTATAAAGCTACAATAATCAAAACAGCCTGGTAAGGGAACAAAAACAGGCATATAGACCAGTGTAATAAAATTGAGATCCCAGAAGCAAAACCTCAATTTCTCAACCAACTCATCTTCAACAAAGTCTCCACCACTCACTACTGGGGATAGAAGTTATTCAGTAAATGGTGCTGGAAAAACTGGCTGACCACATGCAGAAGATTGAAACAGGGCCCCTACCCTATCTATCCCCATACACAAAAATTAACTCTAAATGGATAGAGACCTAAATGTAAAACCTCAAACTATAAGAACCTTAGAAAATGCAGGAGACTGTCTCAGAAGTTGGAACTGGCAACCAATTCCTGATCAAAACCTGAAATGTCCATGCCATAAGAGATAAGATAGACAAGTGGGACCTTATTAAACTCACAATCTTCTGCAAAGCTGAAGAAATCATCAAGAGAGCAGGGAGATAGCCCACAGACTGGGATAAGATATTTGCCAACTCCATGTCTGACAAAGGCCTAACATCAAGGATCTACAAGGAACACAAACATGCTGAAAAGAAAAAAACAAACAACCCCACTACAAAGTGGGCAAAAGATATGAATAGACACTTCTCAAAAGAAGACATATGAGCAGCCAACAGATACATTAAAAAATGTTCAGCCTCACTAGTCATCAAGAAGATGCAAATTAAAACTACACTGAGATACCACCTAACTCCAGTCAGAATGGCCATATCAATAACTCAAAACCCAACAGATGCTGCTGAGGATGCAGAGAAAAGGGAACACTTCTATACAGTTGGTGGGTTGTAAACGAGTACAACTTCTTTGGAAGACAGTGTGGCATTTCCTAAAAGATCTAAAAATTGACCTTCCATACAACCTCACAATCCCCCTGCTGGGAACATACCCAGAGGAACTCACATTGCTCTATGAAAAAGATATCTGTACATGCATGTTTATTGCAGCACTATTCTTAGTAGCAAAAACGTGGACCCATCTGTGCTGCCCATTGAAAGAGGAAAGAATTTTAAAAATGTGGTACATATACACAATGGAATATTATACAACCATAAAAAAGGATAAAATTGTGAACTTCACATCAACTTGAGTGGAATTGAAGTCTGTAACACTGACTGATCCATCCCAGAAACAAAGAACTGAGTACCACATGTCCTCACTCATAAGCAGACCTTGAACAAATATCATAATAGGGATTGGCAGTAGTGGTAAACTGCCCGGGGGAGGGGGCACACCTCATCACCAAGGGTACATACATAATGAACATTTGTACAGTTAACCCTGAAATGTACCCCACATCTTTAAAATAAAAAAATTTTAAAGATGATATATTGGAGTAAAAATAAACTTGCTAAACAAATGCCAAAAAATACAGAGAGCAGCGTTTTTTCCATTTATTTTTGTTTACTTTTTAAAAAATTGTATTTTAGATGTAGTGGGTACACATGCATATTCGTTACATGGATGTATTGTGTAGTGGTGGGGATTGAGTCTCAGGTGGCCCAATCCCCAAATAGTGAGCATTGTGCATCATAGGTAGTTTCTGAACCCTAACCTCTTTCCTTCCTCATTTGTGTCCCCAGTGTATATTATTTCCATCTTTGTGACTGTTCAGCTCCCACATATGTGCAAGAATAGGAAGTGTTTGGTTTTCTGTTTCTGAGTCAGTTCAATTAGGATGATCTCCCAGCTCCATCCATTCTGCTGCAAAGGACAGATTTCATTGTTTTTTATGGCTGTGTAGTATATCTATATGCATATATACCACATTTTCTTTATCCAGTCAATCGTTGGTGGGCACTTAGGTTTGTTCCATGATTTTGCTATTGTGAACACTACTGTAATGAACATACAAGTACAGGTATCCTTTCAAATATATTTATTTATTTTCCTTTGGGTTAATCCCTAGAAGTAAGATTGCTGGGTCAAGTGGTAATTCAATTTTTAGTTCTTTGACAGATCTTCAAACTGTCTTTCATAGAGGCTGAACTAGTTGACAGTCTTACCAAAAGTGAATGAGTGTTCCCTTTTCTCTTCAACCATACCAACATCTGTTGTTCTTTGACTTTCTATTAATGGCCATTCTTACTGGTGTGAGGTGATATCTTACTGTGTTTTTAATTCGCATTTCTCTGATAATTAGCAATGTTGAGTATTTTTTCATAACTTTGTTGGCTGGCTGTATCGCTTCTTTTGAGAGATGTCTATTTGTGTTTTTTGCCACTTTTTGATGTGGCCATTTTTATTTCATGCTGAGTTGAGGTCTTTAAGATGCTGGATATTAACCCTTAATCTGAGGCATAATCTGAAATATTTTTCTCCATTTAGTAGATTTTCTGTTCACTCTATTGATTACTTCTTTTGCTGTGCAGAAGCTTTTTAGTTTAATTGAGTCCCATTTGTCTATTTTAGTGTTTTTTTTTAATTGCCTCTAAGGTCTTTGTCATAAGTTCTTTGCCTCAGCTAATGTCCAGCAGAGTGTTTCCTAGGTTTTCTTCTAGGATATTTATAGTTTCAGGTCTTATATTTAAGTATTTTAATGATCTTGGGTTAATTTTGTATATGGTGAGAGCTAGAGGTCCATTTTCATTCTTCTGCATATGGCTAGTCCATTTTCCCAGCACCATTTATTGAATAGGGTGTCCTTTCTTTATAGTTTATTTTTGTTGGCTTTGTCAAAGATTGGTTGGTGGCAGGAATGTGGTTTTGTTTCTGGTTTCTCTAATCTGTTCCATTGGTCAATCTGTCTATCCTTGTACAAGTACCATGCCTTTTTAGTTACTATAGCCTTATAGTATAATTTGAAGTCAAGCAGTATGATGTCTCCACAATTGTTCTTTTTACTTAGAATTACTTTGGCTATTTGGGTTCTTTTTTGATTCTATATAAACTTTAGGATTGCTTTTTCTAGTTCTGTGAAGAATGAACCTAGCATTTTAATCTGGACTGTATTGAATCTGTACGTTGCTTTGGATAGTATGGTCATTTTAACAATATTGATTATTTCAATTCATGAAATAGGATGTTTTTTCATTTGTGTCATTTACAATTGTTTTCATCAGTGTTTTGTAGTTCCCTTTGTAGAGGTCTTTCACTTCCTTAGGTGTATTCCAAGGGTTGTGTGTGTGTGTGTGTGTGTGTGTGTGTGTGTGTGTGTGTGTTGTTTGTAAGTGTTTGTAAGTGTAAGTGTATAGTGTGAATGAGATTGAGCTTTTGATTGGTTCTTAGTTTGAACATTGTTGGTGTGCAGGAACGATAACAATTTTGGTACAATGATTTTGTACCATGAGACTTTGTTGAAGTTATTTATCAGATATAGAAGCTTCTTAAAGGAATCTTTTTTCAAAGTTAAACAAAATTTAGCATAACCTTTGGAAGAGTCATCTTATCTCCTAGACTGTAATTTTTTAACAAAAGAAGAGAACAGCACAACTGCTGCATTCACCTGTGACATGGATGGTACACACATTGCATGCATTGCAAACAAGGATAGTTTGAGTTGATTCTTCCTTGTCAATTTGTATACTTTTTATTTCTTTCTCTTACCAGATTGGTCTTGCTAGGACTTACAGTACAATGTTGAATAAGAGTAGTGAGAGCAGACACCCCTGTCTCATTCCCATTCTGAAGGGAAATATTTTCAACTATTCCCTGTTAAGTTTGCTGTTGGTTGTTGTTTGTCATGTATAGCTCTTATTATTTTGAGATACGTTCTCTCAATGTGCAGTTTGTTGAGGGTTTTTATCAGGAAGGGATGTTGGATTTTGTCAAATGCCCTTTCTGCATCTATTGAGATGATCATATGGTTTGTATTTTTCCTTCTGTTTTATGTGGTTTATCACATTTACTTATTTGCTGATATTGAACCATCCTTGCATCCCTGACATGATACTCACTTGGTCATGATGTATATTTTTTTTATATGCTGTTGAATTCAGTTTGCTAGTATTTTGTTAAGAATTTTAGCATCAATATTCATCAGGGAAATAGGTCTGTAGCTTTCTTTTTTTGTTGTTGTGTCCTTGCCTGATTTTGGTATCAGTGTGATACTGGTTTCATAAAATGAGTTAGGGAGGAGTCCCTCCTCCTCAATTTTCTGGAATAATTTTAGTAGGATTGGTACCAGCTCTTCTTTATATATCTGATAAAGTTTGTCTGGCCTTGACTTTCTTTGTTGTTATTGAGATTTTTAAAAATAACTGATTCATTTTCACTGCTCATTATTGGTCTGTTCAGGGTATTTTTCTTCTTCTTCTTTTTTTTTTTGTTCAGTCTTGGGAGGTTGTATGTTTTCAGAAAAGTATCCATTTCCTCTAGGTTTTTCCTGTTTGTTACCATAGAGATGTTCAAAGTCGTCCCTGATGATCTCTTTTATTTCTGTGCTATTAGTTGTTATGTTCCTTCTGTCATTCCTAATTAAATTTATTTGAGTTTCTTCTCTTTTCTTCTTGGTTAGTCTTGCACATGATCTGTCAATTTTGCTTACCCTTTTGTAAAACCAAATTTTTGATTTTCTGATCCTTTATTTTTTTATCTCAATGTTATTAAATTCTGCTCTGATCTTTGTTATTTCTTATCTTCTGCTGGCTTTAGGTTTAGATCTTGTTTTTCTAGTTTTTTGAGGTGCAAGAGCAATCTGTTGATTTCTGACCTATCTTCTTGATGTAAGCATTTAGTGTTATAAACTTTCCCATCAGGATTGAAATTGCTGTGACCTAAGCTTTTGGAATGTTGGGTCACTATTTTCATTTGTTTCAACAATTTTTTTGATTTCTATCTTAATTTCATGGTGTCAGGGGCCATTTAAGAGTGAGTTGTTCAGTTTCCATGAAGTAGTGTAGTTTTGGGAGCTCCTCTTAGTGTTGACTTCTAATTTTATTCCACTGTGGTCTGAGAAGATGCTTGGTATAATTCTGAAGTTTTTCTAATTTATTGAGACTTGCTTTATGGTCAAGGTTATGTTCTATCTTGGAGAATGTTCCAGGTGGAGATGAGGACAATGTATATTCTGTAGTTGTTGGGTGGAAAGTTCTGTAGATGTCTGTTAGTTCATTTGGTCTATAGTACTATTTAAGTCCAGTGTTTCTTTATTAATTTTCTGCTTTGATAATCTGTCTAATGATGTCAGTGGAGCATTGAAGTCACCCACTATTATAGTATTGCTATCAATATGTTTTTGAAAGTCTAGCAGTGCTTGCTTAATAAATTTGGGTGCTTTGGGTGTGTATATGCTTAAGATGGTTAAATCTTCTTGTTGAATTTCATCCTTTTTCATTAAATAATATCCTTCTTTGCTTTTTTTTTTAAACTGTATTTGGTTTAAAGTCTGAGCTGTCTGGTATGAGAATAGCTATTCTTGCTCATTTTTGTTGTCTGTTTGCCTGAAAAATCTTTTTCCACCCATTTATTTTGAGCCTGTGATTTTCTTTGGACAGAAGGGGTGTCTCTTGTCAGCAGATATTGTTGGATGCTGTTTTTTTAATCCAGCTTGTCACTTTGACTCTTTTAAGTGAGGTGTTTAGCCAATTCAAGGTTAGTATTATGTGCGAGGTTTTGTTCCTGCCATTGTGTTATAAGCTAGTTGACTTGGGAATTCTGATATATGTACTTGATGTATAGGCATAGTGAGCTTTGAATTCATGTGCTCTTTTGTGATAGTGAGTTACTGTTTCATTTCCAAGTTTAGAACTTCTCTGAGCATCTTTTGTAGGGCTGGCTTAGTGGCGACAAATTCCCTTAGTGTTTTTGTTGCTGTTGTTGTTTTTCTGGGAAGGACTTTATTTCTCCTTCATGATTCTCCCTCTGTTATGAAGTTTAGTTTGACTGATACACAATTCTGGGCTGACAGTTTTTTTTTTTATGGAGGTTAAAAATAGGAACTCATTCTCTTCTGGCTTGTAGGGTTTCTACTGAGAAGTCTGCTGTGAGTCTAATGTTCTTTTCTTTATCAGTGATTTCACACTTTTCTCTTGCTGCTTTTAGGATTTTATCTTTCATGTTGCCTTTAGAGAATCTGACAATGATATGGCTAAGTGAGGTTCTTTTTGCGATCTCTTGCAAGAGTCCTTTGGGCTTTTTTATCTGGATGTCTAGGTTTCTTTTGAGACCAGGGATGTTTTCTTGAGTTATTTTCTCAAATATATTTTCCATACTTTTTACTTTAGCTTCTTCTCCCTCTGGAATGCCTATAATTGGTAGGTTTAGTCACTTTACATAATCCCATAGTTCTTGTAGGCTTTGCTTATTTTTCTTGATTCTTTTTTCTTTGCTTATGTCTAACTGAGTGAGTTCAAAGAGCTTGTCTTCCATCTCTGATATTCCTTCTTCTGCTTGTTCTAGCCTACCACTGTGGCTTTGTACTGCATTTCATATCTCCTTCAATATATTTTTTAGTTCTTTTTTAAAAAATTGTCAAGCTCTCCATTCACTTCCTGCATTGTTCTACTAATTTTTTGAATTTGTTATCAGCTTTATCTTGCATCACATTGAGCTCCTTTATAATCATTTTTTTGAAATTGTTAGCTGACACCTCAAGATTTCCATTGTGGTTAGTTTTTGTTGTTTAAGAATTGGCAAGCTCCTTTGGAGGGGATAAAACTCTGTTTTTTCATGCTTTCAGAGTCATTTCTCTGATTCTTTCTTATCTGGATGAGCAATAGCAGCTAATCTGTATAAGTTCCTTTGATATAAATGGCCTGTGTATGTAGGTTTTTCCAGGCGATGATTGTAATTGTGATGTAGTGACAGTGTGGGTTGGTCCGCTGCATCCTATGAGGTTAGGGTGGTAGTGATTTTAGGAGGCTTTATTTGCTCTTTGGTGGGTATGCTGGTATGAGCAAACTATCTTTTGTAAAAGGTCCTTCAGCCTAACAGGTGGTGCCTATAGGCATGGACTGGTTGTTATGGCATGGTTAGGTGCTTATTTGATTTTTATTTATGGGAGAAATGCTCTGTTGTCCCAGTAGAAAGCTTGTTTGCAGAGTGCATTGGTCTGTGTTCCAAGTTCAACCCTGGGGGGTGGGGGGTATGAGAAAACTAAGATGGGTGGAGCCAAACCAGGCAGGGTTTACTGATGTCAGGCACAGACACTCACTCTGAGGCTGGGTCTGGTGTATGGTCTTTGAGCACTCAGAAGCATGCCTTGGTGAGGTGTTTGTTGACCTCTGCTACATTAAGTCTCTGTTCAAGAAAGGGAGGGTAGCTTGAACTTCTAATCTAGAGAATGGGTGCTTCAGGTATCTGGGAATATGTCTGGTCATTGATCAGAAAGAGCCACACAGTGCCAAGGAATTTGCCCCTTGAGAGAGGGGCAGGCTGAGTCTTCTACTCCAGGTGATTAGATGTGGTAGGGTGTGGAGTACAGGAGGTCTCATTGTGCATAAATGGTTGTTCAGGGAAGGTCGAGGTGGTCTAGGCTACTAATCCAGGTGTGTAGAGATGGGAGCTGCCTGACCCTTGGTGCTAAGGGGTTACACTCCCTTGTCAGACTTGGGAGTCAGGCTGTGGTGCCTCACAATGAAACATGCAACTCATTTCTGGCACATGGATCTGGCCTTGGCTTCAGACTTCACTACTCAAGAGAAACTACAGGGCCAGGAACTCTCCTGCTGCTTAGGCTATGGATTCAAATGCAGAGTGAGGTCCCTCCTGCTGGTGTCCTGCCAGTTACACTGTTATCCCAGCCTTGCAGGAGTAGGGAGCCCTTCTTTCCTTCAGTATGTCTGTGGCACAACACCTCCAGCTAGTCGGGGAAGGAGGCTGGGATTCTTAGCAGTGGTGCTCACTGAGAAGCTCCAGGTTGAAAAGCTGGTGTCCACTGTAGAACTCACTTTTTATGAGAAACCATGGCTACCACAAGTTTTCTTCAGCTCAGGATGCAAGTTCCAGGTAGTGGGAGTGGAAGACCCCTGCCAGGCTTCTGTCATTTAGGCTGAAAAATTCTGATTTTCCCTGGTGTTACTGTGGCCCCTTGCCACCCCTGCTTGGAAGTGTGGGTCATGGTGGGGCACCTAAACAGTGACACATCAAGAGTGGTTCTGGGTCAAAGATCTGACCTTGGCAGCTTATCTTTCCAGGAGGGAAATGGCGTTTGGGAGTCTCCCGTTGTTCCCAGTCACAGGTTGAAACAAGCCCTGGTCCCATCTAAAATCCTGGGGCAAACTCTTTACTCTCACTTGGAAGTGGGTGTGGGAAGTCCCTCTCCTGCTTCAGAATGAGCAGCCTTGTCTCTGAGCAGAAACTCAAGTGCCTGTAGAGGCCGCTGTTGGTGTGATAGTGGACCCTAATTTTTTTAAAAAAGGTGTTTTTCAGCCAGGCTCGGTGGCTCAGCCTGTCATCCCGCGCCTTTGGGAGGCTGAGGTGAGTGGATTGCCTGAGCCCGCGGGTTCGAGACCCGCCTGGGCAGCTGAGACCTCATCTCTACAATAAATCAAAAAACCAGCCGGGCGTGGTAGCGCGCGCCTGTAATTCCGGCGACTCAGAAGACTGAGGCAGCGGGATCGCCGGAGCCCAGTGGGTCGAGGCTGCGGTGGCCGGGAGCGGCCACTGCCCTCCAGTCTGGGTGACAGAGTGAGACTCTAACTCAAAAAAAAAAAGGTATTTTTCTCAGATTTGGGAGAGAACTCCATGGCTTTGTTGGGTGTCTTCCTCTCTCTACTTCTCAGTCTCCTCCTGAAACAGCTCCAGGGCCCAAGAGAAGCAGCGTGTTCTCCCATGGCCTGACTTACACAGATCCCTGCCTGGAAGGTGTGCCTCAGAGGAGAGTTTCCAGTCCTGTTCTATGCTCCAAGGATCACATTCATCTTGCTCTGTGAAGCACCATTGTGGGGATTTTTCCTCTGTCCTCTCTGAGATCTGGGGTATCTTCTGCTGTTCTGATGGATATCTGTTTCCCTTCTTGGACTGGGGCTCACTGTTTGGGTTTTTTTTAAAATTTAATTACTTTTTCTCATTAGACTCAAAAGTGAAAATACTTTCTCCCTTTACCTCTTTGGTTGTGTCCTCCTATCCACTGTCACTTAGGAATCTTATTCCTGAGATTTTTTGTTCAAGATTGTAGAAGATTTTCTTCACCCTTTCATCTGTATAACTAGATCACAGTTTACCAAATCAGTCATGGAATGTGTGCATTTAATGATGCATTCAAAGGCCAGGCATGGTGGCTTATGCCTGAAATCCCAGCACTTTGGGAGGCTGAGATGAGAGGATTGCTCAAGCTCAGGAGTTTGAGACCAACCTGGGCAACATAGTGAGGGCTTATCTCTACAAAATAATAACAACAATAATAATTAATTCAATCCAATTATTATGTCAACCTAATAATTACATATATATGAACTGTTCTTTTTTATTCATTCCTCTATTTTTAAAATAAATAGCATGGGAGGGGGGCACATAACATTAATAAGGATACCTGATCTCAAGCCAGGCAAAGTGGGGACCAAAGTAGATTTATACTTTACCTGTACAATGAACACTGGTATACCTAATCCTGAATTGTACCCCACATCTTTAAAATAAAACAAAAAATAAATAGCAAAATAGCAATTTGTTTTTATGAGTACAACAATCTTTTTGGATTTTGCATGAGATAGACTTTTTTGAGGAATTTACTTCTGGTATCTGAAATAGCTTTGCTCTCTCCAAGGCCAGTTGCTTTGTTTGTTCTCTCTGGGGCTTCATTTTCATGCTATTGACTTCTCTTAAAAGTTTGGAGATACTTGGTGATTAAATCGTGTTGAATAAAATACTATATTGCTTAGTATAAATAGCTAAAAAGTGTTTTCTCAGATACTGGTAAATCAGTTTTATTAAAGAATTCCTGTGTTAAATTAGGGCTATCCAAATAGAAAAAGAGGAACTTAAAGTATCCCTTTCTGCAGATGTTATGATTCTATACCAAGAAAACCCTAGAAAATCTGTCAAAAGCCTTTTCATATCAATAAACAACTTCAGTAAAGTCTCAGGGTACCATATCAATACACAAAAAGCAGTTTCATTTCTATATACCAACAACAATCAGGTTAAGAATCAAATACACAATTCCATTCACAATAAGCACACACACACACACACACACAACACAACACACACACACAAATACCTCGGCATCCGTCTAACAAAAAGAAGTGAAAGATCCTTACAATGAGAACTCTAAAACACTGCTCAAAGAAATCAAGGATAACAAAAACAAATTTTAAAAAGTATCCTAATGAATTATAAATATCAATATTGCCAAGATATTCATTCTATCCAAGGAAATCTACAGATTCAATGCGATTCCTATCAAATTACCAGCATTATTTTTTCACATGCCTGCAAAAGACAATACAGAAATTCAAATGGACGCAAAAAAGAGCCCAAATAGCTAAAGTAATCCTCAAAAAAAAAAAAAAAAAAAAAAACCAAACAAAAACAAAGCAAAAAAAAAAACCTCATAAAACTGGAGCCATCACACTTCCAGACCTCAAACTTTACTACAAGGATGCAGTCACCAAGACAGCATGGTACTTGTACAAAAATAGACACATATACCAATGGGTTATAAAACCATAGGCCCTCAACAACTCATCTTTGGTAAAGCCAGCAAAAACAGTCACTGGGAAAAAAAATCAGATTTAACTAATAGTGCTGGGAGAACTGGCCAGCCACATGCAGAAGAATAAAACTGTACTCCCATTTATCATTATACACAAAAATTAACTCAAAATTGATCGGGGACTTAAATGTAAAACTTCAAACTATAAAATGTTAGAAGAAAACTTAGGGAATACCTTGGACATTGGAGTAGGCAATGATTTCATGGCCAAGTCTTCAAAAGCAAATGCAGCAAAAGCTAAAGTTGACATGCGAGAACTTACTGAGTTAAAAAGTTTTTGCACAGCAAAAGAAACCATCGAGAAAGTAAAGAGACAACCCACAAAATGGATAAAAAGATATTTGCAAGCTATGCATCTGGCAAATGTCTAACATCCAGAAGCTAAAAGGAACTCAAATGAATTGACAAGAAAAACTGAAACAAATAACCCCATTAAAAAGTGGGCAAAGAAATCATAAACAGACACTTCTCAAGTGAATACATCAAGCAGCCAACAAACATATTTTAAAAATGCTCAGCCTCACTAATCATCAGTAAAATGCAAATCAAAAATGGGTACATTTCCTTTTCTCCACTGTTGATGGGAATATAAGCTAGTTCAATCTTTGCAGAAAGTAGTGTGGCATTTTCCAAAGAACTAAAAATTGAGCTACCATACAATCCAGCAATCCCACTTCTGGGAATATATCCAGAAGAACATAAATCACTGTACCAAAAAGACACCTGAACATGTATGTTTGTTGCAGCACTATGTACAATAGCGAAACATGGAACCAACCCAGATGGCAATTAAAAATGGACTCGGGGATGCCAGATTAAAATGGCCAACATGAAGCAGCTAGAGTGAGTTTCTCCTACAAAGTAAACAACAATGGAGAGAGTTTCCCCACACCCAGAGGGAAATGGATCCAGCAGAATTCCCTATGAGTCTCCAAAGGAGTGATAGAGAAAAGAAGAAGGGGAAAAATCCACCAATATGGGCTGGAACTGGCCAAGCTCTCCCTTGAACTGCACAGTCCGCCAAAGCCTCTGGATGCAGTGGGGAATGGGAGTGATGGAATTCAGAAGTTCTGCGCTCTTGTCTCAAACTTGCAGGGTTCCCTGGGCCTTGTAGTATCCCAGTCCTTCACAGGAGACTGCCTTGCCCCCAGACATTCTGCTGTGGAGTGGTGTAGGAAAAAACCTCGAGCCAGCCACCATTTCCCAGGAACTCAAATTTGCAGGGTGTAGTGGCTACTTTCCAGCCAGCTTGGGAGGGATGGGCCCCCAGAGCAAGCTCCACAGCTGCAGAGAGTGCCTGGTTGGGCAGGTTACCTGAGAACTGAGGCCCTGACACTGGCTGCACCTTAACATTCAGATCACAGATTACCTGAGGTCAAGACAGGAGCTGGATGGCATGTATTGCCATAGCAACCTCACATTCCCCTTGCGGACGCTTCTGGACCTCCTCTGCATTACCCCAGCCTGGGTAACGCCAGCTTTGAACTCCCTTCTAATTCCCACTGGGACAGCTAAGAGTGCGCGCTTTGGGGGTGCTTCAGTTCTTCCCCTTGGAAGGCTCAAAACAGATAGAGAATTTGGGAAATCCCCAGACCCCTGTCCTTGGCCTAGGCTGTGTGGACAATTCCTTGGGGCAGTACTCCCAAGGAGAAACACTATAGCCACCATTGTAACTGGCTTTCTCACACAAGAGTCACCTCCTGGCCAGAGACCAACAATACACTCAATCATGTCAGATATAATACCTCAAATATGAAGAAAGTAAGATCCCAAGTGGCAGCTAACAACACTTTCCAACTACTCTGGCCACTTAGGATGCTTGAGCCAGTGCACAGACAAAGCATAGGGCTGTCATATCTGTCATTTGGGAAACTCTCCAAGCCATGGCTACATATAACTGGGGAACCCTACATTGCCTATATCAGTCCCCTGCAACCTCAAATAAAAAGAAATCACCAGTCAGGCACAATGGCTCAGCTTGTAATCCTGCGCCTTTGGGAGGCTGAGGTGAGTGGGTTGCCTGAGCCAGTGGGTTCGAGACCACCTGGGTAACTTGGCAAGACCTCATCTCTACAATAAATCAAAAAATCAGCCAGGTGTGGTAGCGCATGCCTATAATTCCAGCTACCTGGAAGGCTGAGGCGGAAGGATTGCCAGAGCCCAGCAGGTCGAGGCTGCAGTGGCCGGGAGCGGCCACTGCACTCCAGTCTGGGCGACAGAGTGAGACTTCAACTCAAAAAAAGAAATCCCCTACCCAAATGAGAAGGAACCAGAAAAATAAATCTGACAATACAAAAGAATGCAGTTCTCCAACACTCACAAAAGACCACACCAAATCATCAGCCATGAACCCTAATCAAAATGAAATTGTTGAGATTCCAGACAGAATTCAAAAGATTGATAATAGAACTTGTCAACAAACTTCAGGAGAAAACCAACTTGAAGAAATAAAAAAAAAAACTATTTAGAACATAGATAAAAAATTCTCCAAAGATATAGACACTTAAAAACAAAACAAAACAAAAACCGAATATTGAAACTGGGTCTGGGTGATAGAGTGAGACTCCAACTCAAAAAAACAAAAAAAAGAAAAAAGAAAAGTGAGACAAAAGTCAAATAACTTACACACATAAATCTATCAGACTAACAGCATATTTCTCAGAAAAAAACCCACAATCCAGAAGGGAGTGAGGCCCCATCTTCATTCTCTTCAAATAGAATAGCAGCCAGCCAAGTATTTTGTATTCCACAAAACTAAGTTTCATAGATAAAGGAGAAATAAAGACCTTCACAGACAAGCAAATACTGAGGGAATTTGTCACCACTAGACTGGCTATATAAGAAATATTCAAAGGAGTCCTAAATATTGAAACAAATGGTCATAATGCACTTGCAGAAAAATGCTTGAAATCATAAAGTTCACAGGTTTTATGGAACATCAACACAATAGAGAAAATAAATAAACAAAACAACTAGATAACAACCAGTTTGATGAATAAAATAGTACCTTTTATATAATTATTAACCCTGAACATAAATGTTCTCAGTGCCTCCACTAAAAAAATATAGATCGGCAGAAAACATTTTTAAAAAACACACAAAAAATCCCAAAATTCAAATATCTGCTGCCTTCAAGAGACTCACTCAACTCACAAAAAATCCTATAGATTCAAGGTTAAGGAGAGGGGGAAAAATTTCTATGCAAATGGAAACAAAAAATGAGCAGGAGCAGTCATTCTCATAACAGATAAAACAGACTTTAAATTAACAATAGTAAAAAAGACAAAGATAGTTATTATATAATAATAAAGGGGATCAATCCAATGAGAAGACATGACAATTTTAAATATATATGCACCTAACACCAGAGCCCCCAACTTTATAAAACAAATTCAACTAGACCTAAAAAAAGAGATAGACAGCAATACAATAATATTGAGAGTCTTCAACACTCCACTGACAACAATAGACAGAACATCAAGGCAGAGAGTCAACAAGGAAACACTGGAGTTAAATAGGACTCTAGAGAGAAAATGACATTAACAGACATCAACAGAATATTTCATCGTAAAACTACAAAATACATATTTTCCTCACCAGCACATGGAACATTCTCCAAGATAGATTATATGATAGGCCAAAAATCAAGTCTCAATAAGTTCCAAAAAGTCAAAATCACATCAAGTACCATCTCAGACCACAGTGGAATAAAACTAGACTTTAACTCCAAGAAGAACTCATGAAACCAAACAAAGATATGGAAGTCAAACAATTTGTTCTTGAATGACCCTTGGGTGAACAATGAAATCAAGATGCAAATTTTAAAATATTTTGAAACAAGTCATCAACACCTCTGGGACACAGCCAAAACTGCTCAGAGGAAAATTTATAGTGCTTAAAGTCTACATTAATTTGTCTGAAAGATCATATATGAGCAACCTAACATCACACCTCAGGGAAGTAGCAAAACATTAAAAAAAAAAAAAAAATCCAAATCTAACAGAAAAAAAAGATCAGAGCAGAAACAAATAAAATTGAAATTAAAAAAAAATACAAAGGATCAATGAAACAAAAAATTGGTTCTATGAAAAGATAAACAAAATTGATAGACCACTAGCTAGATTAATGAAGAAACAAAGACAGAATACTCAAATTAGCTCAATCAGAAATGGAAAAGGTGACATTACAACCGAATTCAAAAGATCATCCAAGACCACTGTCTATGCAAGCAAACTAGACAATCTAGACGGAATTGATAAATTCTTGGAAATGTACAACCCCCCACTTTGAATCAGGAAGAAACAGAAACCTTGAACAGACTATTAATGAGTGGTAGATTGAAACAGTAATTGAAAGTCTCCCATCAAAAAAAAAAGTCTAGGACCGTATGGACTCACACTGAATTCCACAAGACCTTCAAACAACTGGTATCAATTTTGCTGAAGCTATGCCACAAGACCGAAGAGGAAGGATTCCTCTCTAACTAATTCAATGAGGACAGTATCACTCTGATACCGAGGCCAGGAAAAGATTCAACAACAACAATAACAAACTACAGACCACTACCCCTTATGAACACAGACACAGAGATCCTCAATAAAATATTAGCAAACCAAATTCAACAGCATATAAAAAAAATAGTACACCACGATCAAATGGGCTTTATTCTAGGGATGCAAGGTGGTTCAACGTGTGCACGTCAATAAATGTGATCTACTCCATAAATAGAATTAAAAACAAAAATCATATGATTATTTCTATAAATTGCAGAACAAGCATTTGATAAAATCCATCATCTCTTCATGATAAAAAAAATCTTCAACAAAATAGGTTTAGAGAAAGCATTCCCCAAATTAATAAAAGTTATATATTACCAACCCACAGTCAATGTCACCTTAAATGGAGAAAAGTTGAACACATTCCCGCTTAGAACTGGAACAAGGTAAGGATGCCCACTTTCATCACTACTATTCAACACAATACTGGAAGTCCTAGCCAGAGCAATCAGGCATGAAAAAGAAATAAACAGGACCCAAATTGGAAAAGGAAAAAATCAAACTATCTCTATATGATGATGATGTGATTTACACCTAGAGAATCCTAAAGACTCTTCCAAAAGATTCCTGGACTTGATAGATGAATTCAGTAACGTTTCAGGATACAAAATCATCACACACAAATCAGTAGCACTGCTATACAACAATAGCAACCAAGCTGATAACCAATCAAGAACTCAATTCCAGCTGGGCTCGGTGGCTCAGCCTGTAATCCCACGCCTTTGGGAGGCTGAGGTGAGTGGATTGCCTGAGCCCGTGGGTTCGAGACCTGCCTGGGCAGCGAGACTTCATCTCTACAATAAAAAAAAAAAATCAGCTGGGAGTGGTAGCGCATGCCTGTAATTCCGGCTACTCGGAAGGCTGAGGCGGAAGGCTCACCGGAGCCCAGCAGACTAGGCTGCAGTGGCCAGGAGCGGCCGCTGCCCTCCAGTCTGAGCGACAGAGTGAGACTCCAACTCAAAAAAAAAAAAAAAAAGAACTCAATACCATTTACAATAGCAGCCAAGAAGCTAAAATACATAGGAATATATTTAACCAAGAAGGTGAAAGATATCTACAAGGAGAACTACAAAACTCTGATGAAAGAAAATGTAGAAGATACAAACAAATGGAAAAACATCCAATGATCATGGATTGAAAGAATCAACATTATTGAAATGACCATATTACACGAACTAATCTACAGCTTCAATGTAATCCAGATTATACAACTGACATCATTTTCATAGAACCAGAAAAAAATTAAAATTCCTATGGAACCAAAAAAGAGGCAGAATAGCCAAAGCAATCCTAAGCAAAAAGAACAAAGCTGGAAACCTCACATTATTTTAATTAAAATTATACTACAAGGCTGTAGTAAACAAAATAGCATGATAGTGGTACAAAAAAGACACATGGACCAATGGACCAGAATAGAGACTCAAGTAGTAAACCGAAATATCTACAATCAACTGCTCTTTGACAGAGTTGACTAATATATGCTCTGGGGAAAAGACACCCTAACCAATAAATGGTGCTGGGAAAATTGAATGACTACATGCAGAAAAATGAAACTTGATCCTCACCTCTTTCCATATATAAAAAAAAACTCAAGATGGATTAAAGATTTAAACATTAGACCTGAAACTGGAAGAAAACTGAGAAAAAACTCTTATGAACATCAGCCTAGGTAAATAATTTATGACTGAAATCCCAAAAGCAAATGCAACTAAAACAAAAATAAATAGTGGAACTTAATGAAACTAAAAAGCTTCTGCATAGCAAAATAAACAATCAACAGAGCAAACACGCAACTAACAGAATGGGAGAAGATAGTCTCAAACTAAACATCTGACAAAGGACTAATATTCACAATCTACAAAGAACTCAAACAAATCAGCAAGAAAAAAGCAAATAACCACATTAAAAAGTGGGCAAACAACAAAAATAGACATCTCTCAAAAGAATATACACAAATGGCCAACAAATATATGAAAAAATGCCCGACATCACTCATCATCAGGAAAATGTCATTAAAACCACAATGAGATACATTATACCAGTAAGAATGGCCATTACTAGAAAATCAAAAAATAATAGATGCTGGCATGGATGCAGAGAAAAAAGGACACTTACACATTGTTAGTGGGAATGCAAATTAGTAAATCCTCTACGAAAAGTGGTACAGAGATTACTCAAAGAACTAAAAGTAGATCTACCATTGTATCCAGCAATCCCACTACTAGTATTTACCCTAAGGAACAGAGGTTGTTATATAAAAAAGACACCTGCACCTGCATGTTTATCACAGCACAAGTCATAATTGCAAAGATGCAGAATCAACCTAAATGCTTATCAACCAATCAGTGAATAATAAAAATGTGGTATATATACGCCATGGAATACTATGCCACCATAAAAAGTAATGAAATCATGTCCTTTGCAGCAACACAGATGGAGCAAGAGATCATCATTCTAAGTAAAATGACACGGAAACAGAAAACTAAGTGCCACATGTTCTCACTCACCGTCATGCAAACGGAAATAATAGACACTCGGGACACCAGTAATGAGGAAGGGGGAAGGGAGACTAGGGTACAGAAACTACCTACAGGCCACAATGTTCACTATCTAGAGAATGGGCCACCTGAGACCCATTCCCCACCATTATACAATATGTCCATGCAATGAATATGTATGTGTACCCCTGAATCTACTTTTTAAAAGTGAACTGGCTAAAGAAAAAGTGGTACACATAATGAAATATTGCATCTAATGGAATACTATGCAACTATAAAGAAGAAGAAAATCACATCCTTTGCAAGCAACATGGATGCAACTGGAGACCATCATTCTAAGTGAACTCTCATAGAAACAAAGAACTGAATACCCCATATTCTCACTTGTAAGTGGGCCATAAACATTGGGCAAATTAGCACAGAGATGGGAACAACTGACACTGGGCACCGCTGGTGGGAGGAGAGCAAGCAAGCACGATAGGGGGCACACAACTACCCACTGGGTATTATGTCTACCACTAGAGGGAGAGAGGGCATGCTAGAAGCTCACACCTCACCTGCACGCAATTTACTTATATATCAAATCTTCAGATCTTTCCTACAACTTTAAAATAAAACAATAAAAAAGCCATTTTTTTAAATCAGTATTTTTTATGATGATATTGTGGGGTACAGTTAAGGGTTAGGTATACAAATATGCTTCGTTCAGGCATTTTTAAAGACTCCCTCTTTTGAAGAGGTGCTCATCATAAGCTTTGTGGAATTGTATAGGGCATTTTGATGGGCAGGTTTTCCTCAAAGCTAAATAATGGGTAACAGAGAAAGGCAGTCTGGGGATTCTTACTCCTGCCAAACTAAGGATTATCTTACTCCGGAAGTGGAATACTTGATTATTTTAATCTTGGGTGAAGTTGCCTGGTTTTTCCTTCCCTCTCCCTTTTCCTCTTCTATATTTCTGTCTCTCCTTTTGAAGTCTGGAACTAAGTGAGGCACTACTATGATTTTTTTTTTTCTTGCCTCAGACCCTCTGATGTCATGTGCTATACTATTCCCTACCCTGATTTCTCCATCAATCCAATTCCAGCAGATATGTGACAAATGGTTAGTTCAATGATGGCACATTTTTCTGTTTTAGTGTCATTATGGATTTATTCTTCCATCATTTTGATGGAATTTTGGAACGTGGGGATGGAAGGAGGAAGAGAAGAATCAACTCCTATCCTCAAAATGGTATTTTGAACAAGAGGTCTGGGGTTCACTTAGAAGTGCCTATAATTTTATGTTAGGGTAAATTGATTAGGTTCAAGATATATCTTTTGTTCCCACCCAGATGTGAACTTTACCAAAGTCCCACTTTCCTTCCAGAAAAAGAAAAATTATCTTAACAGATAAAATAAATAACTTATGCATTTCTAATAGCTATTTTAAGAATTAATATTTGAATGTTAGAAAGTAAATTAAACATAATAGATACAAGAAACATTTTTTATTATAATTTATTTCTTCTACTCTTCCTCTAATAAGCTATATTTGACATGTCTAGGCATAAATCATAGTGATACTTTCCAAGGAAAAGTCACATTTTCTATAAACCAAAATGGAAAACAAAAAATGAACTTCTTGAGTGACAATTTATCAGTACTGTTCATTAGGATGCGAATAGCTTCCTTAGTTAGGTCACCACACCTGAAATTTCTTACATCTTGCTTCCCTTTACAAGAAGGAATGTTTACTCTCATAAAGTTTATTTTTCTGCAATAAGTCCAATACTTAGCTTTGTGTATCATCTATGTTGAGAAAACGAATTTACCTTAGTCCTGTAATTGAAGGACAGTCTCCTTCACGATTTACATTTTGTGTGTGTGTATGATTGATACCTTATTCTTTTCCAAAAGTATGAAATGCAGAATACCATGAAAGTCATAGTTTCAATAAACCCGTGAAACAGTGAAAACAATGTAATAAATGCCAGACCTAGGCTCTGAAAAAGAGGAGAGGTCTGGGAGGGATGGGAATTAGAATTACACAGAAGACTGCACCAGATAACAACTTCTACAGTCGATCACACTCAGTAAAGCACCAGCCAAGAAAGATTTTTGGGCAAGAGGATAACAGCCAGTAAAAGTGGAGGAAGCTGTTCATTCTTCATCCACATTGAGCATCAGTAGTGTGTGTGTGTGTGTGTGTGTGTGTGTGTGTGTGTGTGTGTGTGTGTGTGTGTGTTCTGTGAGAGAAAGAAAGAGAAAGGGAAAGAGAGAAACAGTTCGTTCAGCAGCTGCCTTTTCCTGCCAAGGAGATTGAACAGAGAAAACCCACCAGTGGGTAACCAGGCAGAAGCCAGGCCTCTAG
Organism: Cephalopachus bancanus; assembly: GCA_027257055.1. Lineage (NCBI taxonomy): Eukaryota > Metazoa > Chordata > Mammalia > Primates > Tarsiidae > Cephalopachus > Cephalopachus bancanus. Next base: position 4,168,048 of record JAPVLO010000140.1, read on the forward strand.
TGAGCCAGGCTATACGTCAGGATCCCTCATTCCATCTGTCTTATGAATGACCCTTATCAAAGAAACAATCTGCACAGATTATAGCAATCAAGTCAGCAATGACTTTCTTACTGATGTGTTTCTTTTCCCAGATAACTTCTGAAAGAAATGGAAAAGTCCAGATGTAGAGTTGTTAAGATAAAAGGGACAGTTTTAAGTGAGCAAACGAAAGCTCTCTCTTTTTCTGTGGTGTTTAGCCAGTATGCTGGGGTTTCAGGGTTAAACCATCGAGTCCAGTGAGAAGAAAAGAGGATTTTTTATGAAGCCCAGTTTAAAGAGACCCATCGTTACAGTGCCAGCAAAGGCTGAGGCACAGCTCGGGGATCTAGACTTCTGGGAAAGTACCTTTTCCAGGACAATCTCTTGTTATATGAGAAAATCCTTAACTGAGGAGACCATAGATAAGTTTACCAGAAACTTGAAGACATTATTTCCCCCATTTTTTTTTTTTTTTTGAGCTGGGATCGCACTCTGTCACCAGGCTGAAGTGCGGAGGCATGATCACATCTCACTGCAGCCACAACCTCCTAGGCTCAGGTGATCCTCCTGCCTCAGCCTCCCAAATAGCCGAGACTACAGACGCACACCAATGCTCCCAGATAATGTTCTTTTGTAGAGGCAAGGTCTTGTAGGTTGCCTAGGCTGGTCTTGAACTCCTGGGATCAAGCAATCCTTCTCCCTCGGTCTCCCAAAGTTCTAGGATTACAGGGGTGTGCCACCATGCCCGACTTGAACACTTTTATTTTTTTGACTATGATATTTTGGACATGCTTAGCCCTCATCATAGACAAGTGAATGTTTTTTATTTCTTTAATTCAGAAGAGACAATTTTAAATGCTGTACTTTGACTCGAATTAACACCTGGCAGTGTTCCAAATCCAATGATTTTTTACATACTAAATTTAGTTAAACTTAAAATTCCATGGTTCAGTCCAACAAACAAGTTTCCATCTAGACAGTTCTGGGATCTCTCTTTTTTGCTTGCTTCCGTAATCACCACATCTCATCTCCCTTCAATTTCTTAGTAAAGTTCTCCCTTGAGAGAGTTATCTCCTGTCCTCAGAAAGATGCATTAGAAATCAATCCTGGAAACCTCGATCAGTCAATATTTTCCACATAATTTTCCTCAGGTGTTTTCCTTTTGTTTTCACACCATACATTTAAATTGTATTGAATGTCTGTCTCTTACAGTATACTCAGGGATTCTGCTACCAAATCAGAAGCTTTTTAGAAATGCTGTTCATGGGACCCAGCATCACAGGGCTTTGGACTGCCCCACATTTCAAGGGGCCAGTAAGATCTTGTCCCCCAGTTTGCTCACTACAATATTCTCATTTTCTTTGGGACAAAGTTGTCAGAAAAAAACATTTCTCGCTTGCTTGCTCTTTGTTTTCTTTAAAAGTAATTTTTTTATTAAGTGGATATGTGTTCAAAGTATATAGGCATTCGAACATGTCAACAACATGGTGATTTCTTTTATTTATGATTATTTCGTTATTCTTTTGTAGAGAATATTATTCTTTGGTATTTCTTTCCATTTATCCTCTAGGGGAAAAAGTCAGTTTAAAATTAGCTAAGATAATATGTGAGTATAAGACAATTTAGAAATAACTTATTATGATCAATTAATCTTTGATGTCTACAGGACAGATTTACAGAGAAACAGAAGAAATGTATTGGCCCCTTAGACCAAATTTTAAACATCTTAAGTTATGCAAGACCCTTCCTGGTCTGGCCTCTGCAGCTGCAACTTTTATCACTCTCTCTCGTACTCAGTATCCCAGTCACACTGAATTTGAGAGCAGTTTCCCAGCTGCTCTCAAGCTCTTTCCCCTCTAGGCCTTTGCACTTCTTTCAGGAGCACTCTCTCTCCTCTTCTTTCCTCACCATTAACTTGCCCTTTTGCCCAATTCTTGCTGCGTTTTTTGCCCTCAGTTAGGCATCTTTCCCTCTGGGAAACATTCCTTATTTCTCTGAGAATGCGATAGGTGCTTCTCTGAGTATTCCCATGCCCCTTCTGTTTACATCAATTGTAGAATTTACCATACTGGATAATCATTGCTCATTGCCTGCCTATCTCTTCCCCTGGACTATAAATTCCCTAAATGATGGAGCGAGGTCTTATTCTCCACGGTCTAGGTCGAAATCATAGTATCAGGAATCATGAAAATCTGATCTGAGGCCTGAATTTTGAAAAGGCCCTCTTCAAAAAGCTATCATCACTCACGCTGGCAAACCTTTTATCTGCTATGTCTGTTCACACACCGTATGCATCTGCAGGTTTACTTGATCACTGACTATGCACATCTCTGTGAATCTTGAGATCCAGATCAAGTTGCCTCAAAGTCCCAAGTGTCTAGCCTGGGGAATTTCTAGGCCTTTTTAAATTTTGGCATCTTGCTGGAGTAAAATTCATCAGGTTTCCTTGTTCTCCAGGGTCCTGCTTCCTCACACACCATGTCTGTGCTTCGCTGCATTAACCCGCATGTGAAACTTCATGCATCTCTGAATCCCACAAAAGAATGCTCTTCACACACAAACTTTAGTGAGCAATATGAGTTTTAATGATTATTTTGTACCAGAAATGAAGAAGGGTTTATACTGCAAACACTATAGCTTTTTAAAGCAAGCCAGTGAAGACTGCTCTGTCTGCCTCCTTTCCATGTATTTGTCGGACTGGCAGCACAAGTCTCCACATTCCCTGTGCACCTTTCTCATCAGGTGAGCACCAGTTTATTCACCTGCACGGAGTCAGTTTAGCAAGAAGAGGAAGGTGAAGGTGAGGTTAGAAGATGGAAGTTTAGAGGATGGATTCTGGAACTGATGCTTATATTTACATGACCGTGGGCAAATTACATTAACTGCTTTGTGACTTGGGTTCCTCAACTCTAAAATAGAAAATAACAGTACTTACCTTAAAGGTTTGCTGTGTTGTGACACTAAATAAGCTAATAGGCATCACGCTTTAAAACCATACCTGGCACGTAAAGTGCTTAACAAATGTTAGTAGTTAGCATTGCTCCACCCCAACACATCAAAGTGCTCTAGAGAACTATGGTCTAGTTTAGAGGGAGTGGTATTTTTCTTTGTCACAGGATTAACCTACTAAGTTAGCAATTAAGGGTTATTGCAATGTACACACGCAACAATTGGAGCTGTCAGCACTTACTTAATACTCCATTCTGTATGCTTCTTTTGGGATACAAGTGTTACCCAAGTGCAGCACTTCCACTCGTGGGCAGACCTAGGTAACTGGAACACAGTGTTTAGGGAATCTCCCCTCAATCTAAAGTGCCCATTCAATGATCTTCATAGATAACCTGCTGCCTGAGAAGATGAGCCATTAACATAATATCCATCTATGTTAATAAAAGTACTCAGTTATTTTTAAGTTGATCGCTAGCAAGTGAAGTTTTATAAAAAAGACTATACATATAATTTTACATTGTTTTCTTTTTTGTTTTGTTTTTTGAGTTGGAGTCTCACTCAGTCACCCAGGCTGGAGTGTAGTGGCATGCTCACAGCCACTGCATCCTCGACCTGCTGGGCTCAGGCGATCCTTCTGCTTCAGCTTTTCAAGTAGCTGGAACTACAGTCACATGCCACTACGCCCAGATAATTTTTGATTTATTGTAGAGATGAGGTTGCGCCAAGTTGCCCAGGCTGGTCTCGAACCCATGGGTTTGGGCAATCCTCTCACCTTGGCCCCCCAGTGCTGGGATTATGGGCGTGAACCATAGTGCCCAGCCCACATTGTTTTCTTATAGAGTAGATAATAAGCCACCTGTATATGTTGTAGATAAATTGTAGTAACAGTAATTTACTTTTCCCCTCTCTGCTTATTTTCCATCACTCAGTAATTTTTCCCCCTGATAAATGGGAATGGGTTGAATAAGTCGGTTTTGTTGACTACTATTCCAGTTGTGTTGGCAGAGGTTACCGCAGTGCATAATATTGTATTTCGCATTCAATAAATATTTCATATTCAAGAATTACTTATTAAACACAAGTCAAATACATATTTTTTTAAAGAACCAAATTATCCCAGTAGCAGCAAGCAAACCTAGCACCAAGATCCTGGTTTCCTTTCTCTCTTTTTTTTTTTGAGTCAAAGTCGCACTCCATTGCCCAGGCTGGAGTGCATGGCATGCTCACAGCTACCTCAACATAAACCTGTTGAGCTCAGGCGATCCTTCCACCTCAACCTTCCAAGTAGCCAGAACTACAGGTGCATACTACCATGCCGCTAATTTTTTTATTTATTGTAGAGACAAGGACTTACCAAATTACCCAGGGTGGTCTCAAACCCCTGAGCTCAGGTAAGTCTCTTGCCTTGGCCTCCCAAGGTGCTGGGATTACAGGCTTGAGCCACCGCGCCCAGCCTGATCCAGGTTTCTAATACCATCCTGCAATGAAATGAACCAGGGTTCCCTGGAAAAATGACAGATTCTGGGATTGGGATAGGAAAAACACACGATGATTCTGGAACATCTTGTAGTAACAGAAAGTAGGAAAGTGCTTAAAATAAACACATAAACACATAAATAAACCCACCACATCATCAACAACAAAATCTCACAATGAAGGAGCTATTTCAAAGGAATAGAGAAGTTACGTGAAAGAAGTTCTAATAGAAATAAATAACATGGTATTATATTGTAACTCAACATATGAAATAAATATCTATGTCTATACTGACATAAATAAATAATTGGCTAAATAAATAAATAAAAAGGGACACTCACAGTGCTGATGAACTCTGAACAATTTATGTAGTTATTCTGCCCTCAAGGAGGTAGAACATAACTCTTTCCTCTTTTAAGTGTGGGCTGACTTCCTTCCAAAAAGAATAGGATGGGGATGGAGAGAGAAGATAATTTTATAGTGGTGAAACCTGACAAACTCTACCTCAGCCACTTGTTCAGCATTAACACTGACAGCAATAACTTTTAATGGCAATATGTATCTTTGATTTGATGCAATGAGAATGGCACTGAACCTCTGTGGTCTTCCTCTCAGAAATTCATAACACTAGTCTAATCATAATAAAAGTATCAGACAAATCTCAGTTGAAGGTATTCTATAAAATAGAGACAACCCATAAAATATCTGACCAAGATTCCTAAAAACTGTCAGGGCCATCAAAAGTAGGGAAAATCTGTGAAACTGTCAAAGCCAAGTGGAACCTAAGGAAACAGGGTGATGAAGTGCAATGTGGTATCCTGGATGAGACTCTGGAACAGAAAAAGACTACTAGGGAAAAACTAAGGAAATCAGAACAAAATATGAACATTAATCAATGATAGTATGTTCATTATGGTTCACTAATAATGGCTCATTAGTTGTGACAAATTTACTAGGACATTAATAGCAAGTGAAACCAAATGTGGGGTATGACGGAACTCTGGACTGTCAGGCAACTTTTATGTAAATGTGAAGCTATTCTAAAATCTTAAGAGACTCAAATTAATTTTTATTCTTTTATATAATTCAACAAGTAGTGAAGAGCTATATTACTATATCATTCCTATCCTAAAAAAAACAAAACATTAAAATTTTTTTGCATATTTTCTTTGCTGAAAATAATTTTTTTAATGTTTAACCACAGTATTCTTTCCAATGGAGATGTAGGAATTCTCAAGTTAATGTTGGTAAAGACATCCTAATTTCAATTACTTATTTCAAAATTCATTAAAAAGAAAGAAAAAGATCCATCTCCATTAAAATGAATGTATAATCTTAACATTTTACAAGTGGAGTTCAGGTGTTTAAATTGAAAGCAGCTCTGCATGTCTCTATACTGTGCAATCCTTGGGTGAAATTCTCCTCTGTCCCCTTGGATAAAAATTAGGAAAATTCCGTGACTCTTCTTATCATTCTCAGATAATTAGAAGTATCTGATATGTTAGTAAAACTTTTTTTTAAATGTCATTAATTTCTTTAATTCAGGGTATTGAAAAGGCTGATTTTTTTCTGATGATGAGTGAGGCTGAGCACTTTTTCATGTGCCTCTTGGCTGCCTCTATATCTTCTTTTGAGAAGTATCTAATCGTGTCTTTTGCCCATTTTTAAAAATGGGGCTGTTTGTTTTTTCCTTTCAGTGCATTTGAGTTCCTTGTAGATCCTAGATGTTAGGTCTTTATCAGATATACAGTTGGCAAATATTTTTTCCCATTCTGTGGGATGTCTCCCTGCTCTCTTGATGGTTTCTTTTGCTTTTCAGAAGCTTGATAGTTTGATGAGGTCCTGCTTGTCTATCTTATTTCTTAAGGTATGGGCATTTAGGTTTCTGATCAGGAATTGGCTGCCAGTTCCAATTTCCATAAGGGTGTCTCGTGAATTTTCTAAGATTCTTATAATTTGAGGTTTAATGTTTAGGTCATTGATCCACTTAGAGTTAATTTTTGTGTATGGTGATCTGCATAATCAATGCTTGTATACTAATCCTGAATTGTACCCCACATCTTTAAAACTTTTAAAACAGAAAAAAAAAGGATGATTTTCATTCAAAGTTAAATTTTCTCTTTCTGGCAAACCCAATCTAGCTGCAGGGAGGCATGTACAATGATAAAGGGTAGGCGTTGCTTCTTCTTTCTATCTCTGCCTTGGTTTTTTCCCTTTCCTCTTCTCATTGTCCATGGCTTCTGCCCCCTAAGGACTGGAGCAAAAGAGAGTGAGAATAAGTGGTCAGGAGAGATATTACCAGACTAATCTTGTCTGGTGCAGTTTCTCTCTGGGCCTGAAAGGTATCTAAAACTGACTCAATCTCAGAGGAAACTTTCAGGATCCAGTTTGGGGTCCAAATATTTCTGAAGATTTTTCATCTACCACCTCCTTGTTTGAAGAAATGTATCTCTGCTCCAGTTGCTAATGCCCTTCCTTGACCCTGTGCATCCTGTCATACTCCTCCAGCTCCTACCTGCTAAGATCGCTTTACCTCATAAGCAGCTGTCTTGAACTGGGTCTAAGAAAAGTCATCTCAGCTAGCTCTCGTTTATGACCCACATCAGGCCCATGGACACACTCAGATATCTCAAGCTCCAATAAGTTCTTGTAGCTTATGTCATGCCATTGCAATTATCTCATTTATTTGTCCCACTCTCAGTGCACCCTACCAGAGTCCTACTCTTCTTATATTTCTTAAGGCATGAGTCAGACACCAGCCCCCTGGGTTGCTCCAAGTTCAGAAGATTGAGTGGCTTATTGAATCTCCTTTTCCTAGGGGTGGGGAAAGATAGGTCCTCCCTCCTCCTCTTATTGGGAAGAGGGTAGAAAAACTCAGAATCACAGCACACTAACAATTCTCCCCACAAATTCTCTCCTATTCTGTATGCCTTTTAAAATTGTCCTTTCAATGTTTTTTAAAGGTTGACAGTGGGTGGTTAGCTAAGAGTTGAAAAATACCGATTTTTGACAACCATCCTCTCTGTGAGTCCTCCTGGTGACTATGTACTTCATTTAGTAGTGCACTATCATTTGTCATGGGACCTTGGCAAAAAATGCAATGGAAATAGTTCCTTTTTGTGCACCCTTTTATATAAAGAAATGAACATAACCACAAATTACCATGCACACCCACCAAACCTTATGAAATCTGGACTATAATAAAAGAAGAACTAACACTTAAATAGGGAATATAATTCCTAATTATAAGTGATGCAATTCTAAAGAAGTCTAGCCAATTTTCCTTTTACCAGAACAAGTTCTAGGGGTGTGAGTCATTCAAGGAAGAAATAGAGAATGTCTACGGAAATACTCAGATTCACACACAAAAAAACTGCAGACAAAGGGAAACAGAAGGAAGAGTTTTGCTCTCAAATCATTTCAAGCAGGAAACATAGAAGCAATCCAACCTAGCAACATAGAAGCAATCCAAATGTTAATAATTGTAAGAAACAAAATGGTGATTCATTTTCAAAATGGAAATTTGTTATTTCACTTCCTGTTCCTTCCTTCTTTCCTGGCAGGCATTCTCTTTTGGCAGTCTTCCTCTGGTGAGCATTGAGACCCAATTAGAATCTAGAAACATGTATTTTGCCTTATTGGTGTAGAAACTGCTTGTGTTTTACCTTATTTGTATAAAATGATTGCTTAGGCAATGTCCAGGAAAGTGATGTAACCTCTGAAGTACTCAGCCAATGAGGAACCGGGGAGGACCTTGCGCTTTAGGGCATAAATGCACTCGCTGTGACTGCCTCAGTGTGCCTACTCATCTGAGAGGCACCCGTTCTTGCAAGAACGAGATTAAAAGAGCTGCTTCAATCCTTTGATCTCTGAGTCTTTGTGTCATGCTTTGATGACAAAACTGAAGAGGGTCAGTTCCACCTCCCACAACCTGGGGACTCTTGCATAATAACCTGCAACTGTGGAACTAGACCCCTGTCAGAGGGAGAGATGAGTCCCACCCAGTTTTAGGTGGCTTACTCCAGCTGGGCAATACTAGTTCCTTCTGCTCTGTAGATAAACCTGGGACTCAGCAAAGGAAACACTGAACAGGCAGGCACCACCTGCGGTGGCCTGGTAACCTTGTGCATGAGCCAAGGTAGGAAAATTGGACTATTAAGTACTGCCTTGGGGGTTAGGGAAATTCTCAGAGGTTGAGTGTGTGTGGCTGAAATGTATCTCAAGATACAAAGTGAGTCTTAATTATTGCAAGAAACCTCCAGTAAGGGGAGTTGAGCACTTTAGGGTCCTAATGCTTGCAAAAACCTCCAGTAAGGGGGTTTGAGCACTTTAGGAAAAACTCAAAATCCTAATACTTGCAAAAAAAATCTCATGTGGGGGGATTGAGCATGTTAAGAGGAAACTTCACAGCTCACCTGGTAACAAAGAATGGGTAATAAGCAGTCTAGGTCTAGGAAGGGAGGTCCAAAGAACCCCCTTGAAAATCCCCTGGATAGTCCATTGGGGTGAATTTTAAAGAATTGAAAAAATGATTCCAAAACTAAAGGAAAGGGAAAAAAGAAAATGATTGAATTTTGCTGCCTTACATGAACTAAATAACCAATTCACCAGCCCTCAGTGTTTCAGCCAAAATTTGGTTCCAATGAGGACTGACTTTGTCAAACTTTAGTAATCTATGTAAACAATAACCCCTCTGTTTCATCCGAGGAAAGGAATTATGCCTTTTGTTGGCTTTCAGGAACCCTTCCTATACTTCCCCTTCAAACAGGAAATAAGGAAGAAAAAACATCTGGGCCTGTAGAGGAGAGGGAAAAGCCTTGGGATCCATTCTCCTATATCCACCCCCATAATCCCAAGAAGATCAGCGTTCTGGAAGGGCAGTGAGGGATGCAACTTTATCAGAAAATCAAGAATTGAGATCCTCAACTCCTAAACCCACATACCCTAGTTTGAAAAAAGAATTGGAACGATGCAAAAGGGATATTTTAAAAATGCCCTTTTCTCCCTGGAGATCCAAATAAAGATTCAAAATTGTTCCCACTAAGGGAAGTTCCCTTGGGACAGGAAAAAATTGACTTTTTTAATGTCCCACTTACTAGTACTGAAGTAAGAAATTTCAAAAAGAAAATTAAATCATTTTTAGATCATCTTTTAGGATTAGCTGATCAAGTTGATCAGTTTCTTGAACCTAATATATATACCTGGGTAGAACTGATGTCTTTTATGAACATTCTATTCACAAGTGAAGAAAGGGGAATGTTTGAAGGGCTGCTATGTCTGTCTGGGAATGGGAACATCCCCGGGGCCCAGTAGTACAGTCAAACAAAAATATTCAAACACAGATCCCAGATGGGATAATAATAACCCAAAAGATAGAGTTAAAATGCAAGATTTAAAGAAATTAATCATTAAAAGGATAAGAGAGTCATCCCCGAGATCCCAAATGTCTCAAAGCCTTTTGAAATCCAACTAGAGAAGGAGGAAACTCCAACAGCCTTTTCGCCATGATTTAAAAATCAAATAAAAAAGTATTCAGGGTTGAACCCAGGCTACCTTGTAGGACAGGGCCTTCTAAAGGCTAATTTTGTTACCAATAGTTGGCCAGAAATTGCAGAAAAGTTGCAAAAACTGAAGGGATGGAATTAAAAACCTATTGAGGAATTGTTAAGAGAAGCACAAAAGGTGTTTGTTAAAAGAAGTGAGGAAAAGCAAAAACAAAAAGCTAGAGTCATGATAAGCACTGTAAAAAGGGTAGTGTAGAAAAAAAAGAACTCCCCCTCCCCCCACCCCAGGCAAGACCTGGGTATCAAAAGGGACAGACTAAAGGAAGTCTTAATCCAAAAGGAACTATGAAAAGGGAATTTAATCAAAAGGGAGCTAGATGCTATCATTGTAAGAAACCAGGACATTTCAAAAGAGATTGCCCTGAGTTGAAAAAGGAGAAAGAAGTAGTCTCCCTTATGACAACAGAGGGACGATAGAAAGATCAGGGGTTCCCTTTTATCAAACCTCACCAGGAACCCTTGATAAATCTGAAGGTTGGGTCCTAATAAGAGGGACACTATCTTCCTAATTAATTCTGGGGCAACTCACTCCTCCCTAATATTCCAACCACAAAATGCTAAATTTTTGCCAGAAAAGCTTCTAGTCTCTGAAGTAAAAGTAAAAGGACTTCAGGTTCCTATATATGAACCCATAATTATAAGACTGAAACTGAGACAACGACAGGATCATTTTTATTTGTCCCGGAAACAGTAATAAATCTCCTAGGTAGAAACCTAATTGTCCAAATAGGCCTTAATGTAGGGATAAAACAAGGACAAATTAAGCTCAAAATGGCATATCTCACAGAGGAAGAAAAAAACAAAAAATTAGCCCTTGAAGTATGGGTGAAAGAAGAAAATAGGGGAGGTCTACAAATTCCCCCATTCAGATTTCTTTAAAGCAACCAAATGAAACTGTCCCTAGAAAACAGTATCCTATTTCTATGGAAGTGAAAAAGGGGACTTCAACCAGTAATTGAAGGTCTCAGGCATAGGTTTTTGGAACCTTTCATGTCACCATACGATACCCCAATACTTCCAATAAAGAAGCCTGATGGATCCTACTGGTTAGTGCAGGACTTATGGGCAATAAACCAAATAGTTCAAACTCGACATCCTGTGGTTCCAAACCCTTATACCCTCCTTAGTAAAATCCCTTATGAACATGAATGGCTTAGTGTGGTAAACCTCAAAGATGCTTTCTGGACTTACCCATTGTCCCCTGAGAGTAAGACATTTTTGCCTTTGAGTGGGAAAGTCCCACAGATGGAAAAAAAAAAAAAAACCCCAGCAACAACAGTATTACTGAACTGTGTTACCACAGGGTTTAACTGAATCTCCTAATTTATTCAGTCAAATTTTAGAAGCTGTATTAAAGGGGTTTCTGCCTTTGCCTGACACTAACTTTTTGCAATATGTAGTGATCTCCTAATCTCAGGAACAAATAAAACCCAGGTTTCTGAAACGACTATCAATTTACTTAATTTCTTGGGACAGCAAAAACTAAAAGTTTCTAAAAGTAAACCACAATTTGTAGAACAAAAAGTTAAATATCTTGGACATTTAATCAGTGCAGGCAAATGGAGAATTAAGCCTGAAAGAATAAACCAGAATAGCTAATTATCCTAAGCCCAAAGCAAAAAAGAAACTTAGAAAATTCCTAGGTCTAATAGGTTATTGCAGACTATGGGACTGATTCATATGCAACCAAAACTAAGAGTTTAAGCCGGGCTCAGTGGCTCAGCCAGTAATCCCGCGCCTTTGGGAGGCTGAGGTGAGTGGATTGCCTGAACCCGCGGGTTCGAGACCCGCCTGGGCAGCGAGACCTCCTCTCTACAATAAATCAAAAAATCAGCCGGGTGTGGTAGCGCATGCCTGTAATTCCGGCTACTCGGAAGGCTGAGGTGGAAGGATCGCCGGAGCCCGGCAGGTCGAGGCTGCGGTGGCCGGGAGCGGCCACTGCACTCCAGTCTGGGCGACCGAATGAGACTCCAACTCAAAAAAAAAAAAAAAAAGACCAAACCAAAAAAAAAAAAAAAAAAAAAACTAAGAGGTTATATTAAAAACCATTGGAGGAAGCACCAAACTCCTTCCAAGGGACTAAAAAGGAAACACAAAGTTTTGAAAATGTAAAACAAGCCCTAATTACAGCCTCTGTCCTTTCTCTTCATTCTTTAGAAAAGCCTTTCCACTTGCATGTAACAACTGATCAAGGAATAGCCATCGGGGTACTTATCCAGAACTGGAGTGGGAAAAAGCAACCAGTAGCCTTTACATCCAAATTATTATATCCTGTGTGTTCAGGTCACTGCAGCTACTGCCTTGCTAGTTCAAAAGAGTTGGAAGCTCACTTTTGGAGGAACTCTTTTGGTTAGTATTCCTCATCAAGTCTGGATCATCCTGAATCAAAGGGCCGACTGTTGGTTAACTGACTCCAAAACATTAAAATATGAGGCAATACTATTAGAAAGGAAGGACCTAATATTAACTACAGATTCTTATATAAATTTAGCAAGTTTCCTGAAAGCTGGGGAAAAAGAAAATCCAAAGATACTGAATCATAACTGTCTAAATATTATTGAATACCAAACTAAAACCAGATTAAATCTAAGAAAAGTCACTCTGTGCCGGCATTCTGTTGTTCATAGATGGTTCCTTCAAAGTGATTGAAGGCAGAAGGCACAGCAGATATTCGGTTATTAAAAAGGAAGAGCCGGGCTCGGTGGCTCAGCCTGTCATCCCGCGCCTTTGGGAGGCTGAGGTGAGTGGATTGCCTGAGCCCGCGGGTTCGAGACCCGCCTGGGCAGCGAAACCTCACCTCTACAATAAATCAAAAAATCAGCTGGGCGTGGTAGCGCATGCCTGTAATTCTGGCTACTTGGAAGGCTGAGGCGGAAGGATCGCCGGGTCGAGGCTGCGGTGGCCGGGAGCGGCTGCTGCACTCCAGTCTGGGCGACAGAGTGAGACTCCAACTCAAAATAAATAAATAAATAAATAAAATAAAAAGGAAGACCACCTAACTCATGGTCTTCACAAATTTGTGAATTACATGCTCTTAATCAAGCCTTAAAAATACAGATAAGGAAGGTACAATCTATACAGATTCTAAATATACTTATGGAGTAGTACATACTTTTGGAAAAATCTGGATGAAAAGAGGTCTAATAAGTAGTAAAGGAAAGGTATTAGTCCATGGGGAACTAATTAAACAATTTTTAAAAAAATTTACAAGTCCCCATTGAAATAGCTGTAACATGTAAATGGTCATCAACAAGGAAGTTATTCTGAAGCAGCTGGTAACAGGCTGGAATATAAAGTAGCCCCAAAAAACTGCCATAAAGAACAAAATTAAACTTCTGAACTTTACCCCTAACTTGCCTGTAATCATTGTAAAACCACATTTTACTGGAAGAAAAAAAAAAAAGAGAGAGAGAGAGATGAGAAAGGTAGGAGCTGCTCCAAACAAGGAAGGGAGGTGAATCTTCTCCTATGAAAAAAAGTTAACAAACCAATTATTAGAAAATTAATTAATGACTATATTACATAAGGGAAGCCATTGGGGAACTCAAGCAACATGTGACACATTCTTAAAAGCCTGTGGATGTGTAAAAATTTATACTATGGCTAAACAAATGTATAAAAGGTGTATAGTTTGTCAGAGAGTAAATAAGAAGGTAATCAGGGGATCATTAAAAGGAGGAAGACTTCCTGGATTAAAACCCTTCCAAAGTGTACAAATTGATTTCACTAAAATGCCCAAGGTTGAAAAACTTAAGTACCTATTAGTAATTGTTGACCATCTTACTGGTTGGGTAGAGGCATATCCAATAACAACAGCTACAACAGAGTCTGTAACAAAAATACTTTTGGAACAGGTAATCCCTAGATTCAGTCTAATAGAAAACATTGATTCAGATAATGGAAGCCATTTTACCTCGAAGGTCTTACAAGGCATTTCAATAGCACCCCAAATGTGTTGGAGCTTTCATACACCCTGGCATCCATCATCCTCAGGTCAGGTAGAGCAAATGAACCAAACTCTAAAAACCCATATAACTAAACTAATGTTAGAAATAAAGTTGCCCTGGGTCAAATGTCTTCCTGTCATACCTCCAAATTAGAACAGCCCCTCAAAGGGACTTGGGTTTGTCACCCTATGAACTTTCATATGAGTTGCCTTATCTAGGTAAAGCGACAGGTTTACCGGCACTGGAGACCAATGATCAATTTTTAAGGGAATATACTTCAGCCATCTCCTCTGCCCTATCTTCTCTCAGATTAAAAGGATTTCCTGCTCACACTCCTCAGTTCACAATTCACAATTTTTAGCCTTGTGACTGGGTGTTGATCAAGACTTGGAAGGAAACCAAGCTCCAACCTAACTGGGAAGGACCATACCAAGTGCTCTTGACTACTGAGGCTGCTGTCCAAAAGGCAGAAAAGGGGTGGACACATCATACCTGAGTCAAGACATCAATAACAGGGACTGTGGTAAAAGAGAGGGAAGATTAGCAGGAGGTCTCTCAAATAAAACCTCTAAAGATAAAAATAAAAAGAAGTTAATTTAAAATATAGTCTCCATAAATGTTCCTGATACTCTCCTTATAGCCCTACAAATAGTGACTACTCTTACTGTCCCATCTATCTGTTTTATTAGACATTTATGTCAAGGACCTCTTAATTCTAAGCACCCACAGGATTTTTTCCTCCCTTGAAAACCACCAAAACGTCTAATTACCTGCAGACCTCTATTATTGTAACTTCATGGACCATTAGTATACAGACAACCAAAAGTAAATCTTATCCCTTTCACACTAACTTGGTAATCAATGTGACTAAAACCTCATTACCTCAAATTGTGAAATTTGAGGCATTCCAAATTTTGTCTTGTGGAAACCTAGAAAAGCAAAAACAATTACCTCAGGCAAACACATGTTTTTGTCCTGAACCAAATACAGGTGAGGAGCATTTAGATTTTGAAAACTTTGCGGGATCTGCCTCAGCCCACAGGAGCCCCTCTCCCAGTTTGAATAATGTATGGTGGACTACCCAAATTCAAGGTTGGATAGCAACTCCCACTGGAAAATAATAAAGCCCCTACAGTCCTCCTTGAAACCCAAAATACACTTATCTAAGGGAATTCCACCTGTAGAGAGTTAAAATGTAACCCTATGCTTCTATTAGTGATCCTGCTACTTTAGATCAATAGTCTGAGGTGGCACCTCAAGTTTATAGGTTTGGAGGCAACACTTCAGGACAAAACCCTCGAGGACATTCAATCCTTTTGGTCAAAACTGTAGCTGCCAAGTACACTGAAACCAACCCCAAGCCTCAATAATTGTTATAACTTCCTAGCAATGATCCCCAAAAGGTAACTGTAGTTGAAATTAAAGACTTAAAACAGACCATAAAACTCGAAACTGGTTATAAGGAAACAAATGCCTGGATAGAATGAATGAAGTAGCCACTCTAAATAAGAGTGATAGCTATGCATGCACTGCAGGACAGTTGCAGGCTATGAAACGTGCAAGAACCTGTCCTTGTTTCACCCTGCCTGGCAGAAGCCAGATTCAAAGGTAATCCCTTCCTTTTCTATGGGTAAATTGAATCACTCCTTGTGTCTCTCCAGAAGGGGCAAAGAGTTCACTGCTCCTGCAGGGCAACTGCAGACTTGTACCCATGTCCCGGTTGTCTCCAAGGTACAGGAGGACTCTTCTCACTTTAACATCCCTCAAGTGGATGTTTGGTGGTACTGTGGAGAAAGGAAACTTAAAAATCTGTTACTGCTCAAACGGGCTGGAACCTGTTCTTTGGTTCAGTTGGTTGTCACATTCACCCTGGTATTTCACTCCAACCTAAAAATTCGTCCTCAAAACAAAAGCAAGAGGTCAGTACAAGAATCATTGGAGCCGGGCTCGGTGGCTCAGCCTGTCATCCAGCGCCTTTGGGTGGCTGAGGTGAGTGGATTGCCTGAGCCCGCGGGTTCGAGACCCGCCTGAGCAACGAGACCTCCTCTCTACAATAAAAATCAAAAAATCATCCGGGCGTGGCAGCACCTGCCTGTAATTCCGGCTACTCGGAAGGCAGAGGCGGAAGGATCGCCGGAGCCCAGCAGGTCGAGGCTGCGGTGGCCGGGAGCGGCCACTGCACTCCAGTCTGGGCGACAGAGTGAGACTCATCATTGGATCCCAACATATGTATTGATGCTATAGAAATCCCCCTAAAAAGTTCCTAATGAATTTAAAGCTAGAAGCCAAATAGTTGCAGGGTTTAAGTCTATGCTCTTCTGGTGGTCAACTATTAATAAAAATGTAGATTGGATTCATTACACTTACTGTAATCAACAAATGTTTATCAATTATAGTAGAGATGCTGTCAGAAGAATTGTGGAACAACTGAATGCCACCAGCCAAATGACATGGGAAAGCCATACAGTATTAAATATAATGCTAGCTGAGAAAGGGGAAGTCTGTGTTATGCTGGGGGAAAAATGCTGTGCTTTTATTCCAAGTAACATAGCCCCTGATGGAACTATCACCAAGGTACTACAAGGGCTAACTATTCTGGCCAATGAATGGGCCAAAAATTCTGAAATTGTTGATTATTTTACAAGTTGGTTAGAGTACTGGTTTGGAAAATGGAAAGAATGATAACCTCAGTCTTAACCTCCTCTGTGACTGTACCAGGAATACTAACAGCTGTGGGTTGCTGCATAATTCCCTGTGTTGGAGGTTCAGTCTAAAGACTTACAGAAACTGCTATTAATAATAAAAAAAAAATGCCCATAGGTTATTCCCCTAAGAACATCATGATAATGGAAACTGAATTAAATTTTAAGAAAAAAAGTCAGAAATTATTAGAAAATTTTAAAACAAATGAATTATAATAAAAATAAAATCAAGCCAGGCTCAGTGGCTCAGCCTGTAATCCCGCGCCTTTGGGAGGCTGAGGTGAGTGGATTGCCTGAGTCCATGGGTTCGAGACCCACCTGGGCAGCAAGACCTTATCTCTACAATAAATCAAAAAAAAAATCAGCCGGGAGTGATAGCATCTGCCTGTAATTCCGGCTACTCAGAAGGCTGAGGTGGAAAGATCGCCGGAGCCCAGCAGGTCGAGGCTGTGGTGGCCGGGAGTGGCCACTGCACTCCAGTCTGGGCGACAGAGTGAGACTCCAACTCAAAAAAATAAATAATAAATATAAAATAAAATAAAATAAAAAATACTTAAAAATAAAAAAAGAAGGAACTGTAAGAAACAAAATGGTAGGCGGAAGGATCGCTGGAGCCCAGCAGGTCGAGGCTGCAGTGGCCGGGAGTGGCCACTGCACTCCAGTCTGGGCGACAGAGTGAGACTCCAACTCAAAAAAAAAAAAAAAAAAGAAACAAAATTGTGATTCGTTTTCAAAATGGCAATTTGTTATTTCACTCCCTGGTTCTTCTTTCCCGGCAGGCTTTCTCTTTTGGCAGACTTCCTTTGATGAGCATTGAGACCCAATCAAAATCTAGAAACATATATTTTACCTTATTTGTGTAGAAACTGCTTGTGTTTTACTTTATTTGTATAAAATTATTGCTTAGGTGACATCTGGGGAAGTGATGTAACCCCTGAAGTACTCAGTCAATGAGGAACCAGGGGAAGACCTTGCGCTTTAGGGCATAAATACACCGGCTGCGACCGTCTAGGTGTGCCTGCACCTGTTCTTGCAAGAACAAGACTAAAAGAACTACGTTACTCCCCTGATCTCTGAATCTCCCTGTCATGTTTTGATGACAAAACTGAGGAGGGTCAATTCCACCTCCCACAACAATAATGATGATAATCATAGCTAACACTTGTAGTGTTTTTATTATACATCTAGCATTGTTCTAAGTTAATTTGCAGGTACTGCCTCTTATATTTTTTTTTGGAGTTGGAGTCTCACTCTGTTGCCAAGACTGGAGTGCAGTGACTGATCCCGGCCACTGCAGCCTCAACCTGCTGGGCTCCGGCAATCCTTCCGCCTCAGCCTTCCAAGTAGTTGGAACTACAGACACGCACTACCACGCCTGGCTAATTTTTGATTTATTATAGAGATTAGGTCTCGCCAAGTTGCCCAGGCGGGTCTTGAACCCGCGGGCTCAGGCAATCCACTCACCTCAGCCTCCCAAAGGCATGGGATTACAGGCTAAGCCACCGAGCCTGGCTTGGTACTGCCTCTTTTAATCCTCACATCAATCCTGTGAAGGAGGGCATTGTTATAATCCCACCCCTCTCCTCATTTGACAGATGAGGAAACTGACCTACAGAGACATTAATACAAGTTTATACAATAAGCAAATGTTGGAGCTAAGATTTTAAATCAGGCAGTCTTAATCATGACTCTATAATGTTATACTCCTTTGAAACTGAAATAACTCAATGAACTCATTTCATCTGCTTTTGAATTTCTCTGGAAATAGTCTATATCTGTGAAAAGTTAAGTAAACAAAATCTCCAAGTTTCATCCATTATTTACAGGCTTTATAACACTATTACCAGTTAGTATTCTGAAGAATACAAAGATGTGTAAGATGTAACTTCTATCTTCAAATAACTTAAAATTAAATTGGGAGTCAGAAATGTATAAGAAAGGACAAATGTACCTTATCTCCATCATAGTACAAGATTTTATAAGTACAATGAGAAGAATCAGCAGAGTTCTGTAACAGGATGAGGTGAATACCTCTTGTTATCCCAGTATTCACACTTAGTAGTTGCTCAATCGATATCCATTGACTGAATAAATGAATGAATGGAACTTCAAAGAACTACATTCAATTGAAGATATTTATGAAAGGTTTTTTGAGACTGAACAAAAAAGACTATTGTTTGATAAGCACCTTATTACATGACAGTTATAGATACATCTTATAATATACATTATAAAGGAATACACATTCCTTTAATCTTCATAATGTTATAAGAAAGTATACAATCTTTGTTTTCTAAGAGGGCATTAAAACTTGGATTGCTCAATAACTATCCTAAGTTTACATGAGTTTTAAGAAAACAGAACCAAGATTCACTCCACACTATGTGATGCCACTTCTCTCCACTGTGCTTCCCAGTCATCTTAGAGAGAGAAGACGGCAAGAAAAGGGAGTCAGTGAAGAGCTAAGCAGGTTTTGGGGACAAGTTGGGGTTGAGAATTCATTGAGAACAGAGAGTGGGAGATGAGAGCAGAAGGAGGGGCTGAATGGGGCATGTGGTGGCAGCCAGGCTGAGGACCTGGCAGGGTAGACCGTGAGGGGCCACTGATGGAGTAGGGCTAGGGCAACAGTGGGCACCCAGAAGATGTCCCCAGAAGAAAGTGAGAGCTGATTGGAGAGAGGTGAAACAAGAGGCACAGAGGAGGCTATTCCAACAATTTAATCCTCAAAATGAACACCAATGATTGAAAAAAGCAGCATCGGGGTAATAGCTAAGCTATACAAAGACTAAAGACAAATGATAAATAATTATAAAGATATAGCATTTGACAGAGGCAACAGGTGCCTCCAGTGCTAAGTTAGAAGGTGCAGAATAATAAACACTGGCTGGTTTTCTCAAGCAGGACTGTGACTTGTACAAACATACCTTTGAAAACTGTAGCCCTACTTTTGTATAGACAAACGAGAGGGGAAGAATACAACGGTTATAACTTTACATAATTATCTAGAAACAGAAACACAGCAACAGTAATTTCCCCCTCAATCTTTTTTGTATATGGGTCAACACTTGGTATTAAACAACGTAATAAAGTGAAGGAAAAAATTGCAATTCTGGTGACAGAGGCCAAGGGAAAACCCTCTCACACTTGATTATGTACAGCACAGTTCATCAACATGTCCATTTGTGTTTCTACCCAATCAGAGAACCTGGGGTCTTTGAGAACAGAGCCTGAGCCCTACATTTTCTTTGCATCCTCCAAAGAACTAGACACAGCAAAGACATAATAAATGCTTCATTAAAGGAGAAAATAAACCACACAGACAAAAAGGAAGTTAACAGTGAAAAGGACAGTATGGCATTTTAGAGCATGGGTAACATTTACATTAAAAAGTCTTATTCTCTTCCTGCAAGAAAATAATTGACCTAAGATTTCCACTTACATACAACCAGAATATTCAGAGGTAAGAGCATTTAATGGCTTGGTCGCATGAGATAAATGCAAACCCCTAATCTGTCTTTCCCAAGAAGGTATACCTGGGGTTTGGCAGGGTGAGGGGAGAGAATGGAGAAGCATGTACAAAGAGAAAGACTTATTTTCCTTCTTAACAGGTGCCTGAGTTAATTGAGGCAGAGAGAAGCAGGTGTTCTCAACCTCACTCCAGATGCACATACCTTTGGACCAGTTGTCTCTCACCAGTGCTCTGAAACTTCCTATGCACTGAAAACATCATGATCCAGTTTTTCATAAAGACAGACACTTCACACAGATCGGTAGCATCTCCAATCTCACATAAACTGTTAGATTCCTCCCCAAATGTGCCCACATATCATCTGTCCTCCAGTTGGAAAACATCTTTCATAGATCACACTGCCAATAAGTGAGTGGGCTGACATATAGATTTACAGAAACATTTTCTGAAAGTGACTGATGTCTTTGAATATTCATTCAATTTAGCAAATATTCATAGAGTGCCTACTTTCTGCTCAGCTCTGTGCCAGGCTTTGAGAAACAAAAATATTTAACACTCAGGCTCTACCTTCAACTATCTCACAGCTCAGTAGCGGAAACAGGCACACATCAGATAATTGTTCAATGGTGTGGCAAGCACAGAAATTGTGTTAGTCAAAGATCAGGAGAAAAGCCTAGTCTGATCTGAGTGGATTGAGATAAGGGAAGGTTAAGAAAGCATCCTGCAGCTTGTGATGCCTGAACAGATTTTTAAAATGGTGAAGTCCTAACAAAAAGAAGTAAATGAAGGGAAAGGATGAGAGTGGAATTTATTACGCGCAGAAAGAAGATGATTAAGAATAGCATACAGGTAAGAAACAGCATGGCATTTTTACCAAAACACAAGTATTTCCACATTTCTGAAACCGTCGTTATTGGGTAGGAAGCAGAAGGAGAAGGAATGAGAGTCGTCAAGCCACATGGAAGATCTGTGAGCCATGCTAAGGAGCTTAGCCTTAATTCTGCTAGGGAAGGATAGGGAGTCAGTGAAGATGTTCAAACAGGTATTATTTGTGTCTTAAGTAAGCCTCTCTGGTAATTATCAGCATGGGGACAGTTTGAAGGGGACAAAAATTTGAAGGTGGTAAGATCAGCCTCTAAGTGGTGGTTGAAGCTAAGTGAGAAAAGGCCTGAACAAGAAGGTATCAGAGTAAACTTGAAACGTGAAATTAATATCAATTGGTGATTAACTTGCTATTGGGGTGAAGAAGAAAGAATCAAGACTTCAAGGGGGGTGCTAAAGCCAAGACGATAAGAGGTGAGGGGAAGGGAGCTGTAGGGTTTCCCTACAGCTGTAGAGTGTCCCACAGGTGCCTGTGGGACATCTGTGTGAAAATATCCAGCTGGATAAATGGATGTGAAGTTGAGGTCGATACTAGGCTAGAGGTGTACTATGGGCGTCAGTTAACTGCCTTTGTTTGTGACTCACTTAAAATATCCCACTTACAAATGCTGTGCAACCTCCATGTCCTTAGTTGGAAAATGGCACATGAAAATCATGATGACAATCTTAGTTCTCTGAGGGTTTTGAGTTTTGTGAGACTGGGATGCCTTTTTCTCTTTTGGGGGGGACAAGGCTCATTCTGTCGCCTAGACTACAGTGCAACAGTGTGATCCTTCAGCTCCTGCCACAGCCTCCTGAGTAGCTGGGACTACAGGCATGCACCACCACACCACTAATTTTTTGTAGAGACAGGATCTCACTACATTGACCAATCTGGTTTCAAACCCCGGCACTCAAGCAATCTCCCATCTCAGTCTTCCAAAGCACTGGGATTACAGACATGAACCACCATGCCCAGACTGAGATACTTTTAAATAACATAAATTCTGAAAGAAACAGCCATTGACAAAGAAAACAATAACTTTCTCATGTACTCATGGGGAGAAGAGAACCTAAAGATGTAATTACTGTCAAACTATCTCCATTTTTCTAAAACTTAATGTCAGATGGGGCCAATAATGTATTTACTGACTACTTTGGTGGATGTTGATATAATCAAATGGGATAATATAATATGACAAAGCAAAAAGTTTTTTGCTGTTGATAGTCTTTAAAAAGTTGTATGCTGTGCCTTGGCTTGGATACTTAACTAAATAATATTTTAAAAACTGAAATGAGGAAAAGAATTGAATCAACTTCATTTTTATGCATGCAGAGACCCATTCTTTGTTAGATGGTGAATGTGTCCTTGGAGAATCTCCATTAAGTCGTCAGTGACACTGAATTGAGAACTCCAAATGCATTCTGGTTTTCACAACATCAGAGCATTGGACTAACTTAATTATAAGGGCAAGATGCCAGGATCCAAAAGGATATGCAGGAGAGGAAAAAGAATAATTAGATAAGTTGCCATACTTAAAATATGAACAATCATTATCACCAAGAGTATAAAGGACACAATCTTACACAAAAATGCCCTTTGTCGTTGGGAATCTGATAACATTGTTCATCATGTTAAAGCCACAGGAAATGGCATTAACATGTCTTAGCTTTACTCTATCTCATCATACACATAACCTCTCAGCTTGCCACTCGACATGTCCTCTCTAATCTAGTTTTCCATGGAGTGGAAAGGGCATTTGTTAGTTTATTTAATTGGTGCGCTTGCTTGATACATCCAATTATTAGTGTGCCCGTTATGTTTTCATGGATCTTTTTGGTGCTGGCTTCTATTTTAAGCTGCCCCAAAAGAGTGTTTCACAAAGACTGTCCTACAGAAAGTTCTATCCTTGGGGAATGAAGATAGGAGAGACATCTATGTGGTCAAATAAAAACAAGAAATCCTGTTGTGATCGTTAATTTTATCTGTTCGTTTGACTGGGTTAAAACACACCCGGATAGCTGGTAAAGCATTTCTGAGTGTGTCTGTGAGAGGGTTTTCAGAACAGTTTAGCATTTGAGTCAGCAGGCTGAGTAAAGAAGAGCCACACTACCAACATGGGCAGACATCACTCCATCCACTGGAGACCCAAACAGGTGTAGGAAGGGCATATTCTCTCCCTCTTCTTCAGCTGGGGCGTGCAGCTTCTCCTCTCGACATCTGAGATCCTGGTTCTCAAATCTCTGGACTCCAAGACTCACCCCACCTCCCACCCTGCCCCTGTTCTGACTTTTGACCTTGGACTGAGAGTTACACTATAGGCTTCCCTGGTTCTTGGGCTTTCAGCCTCAGACTGAATCACACCAGAAGTTTCTCTGGTTCTTCAGTTTGCAAACAGCGTATTTTGTGATTTCTCAGCCTCCATAATCTCAAGCCAATTCCCACAACAAATCTCCTCATTTTTCTATATATGCATCTATTGGTTTTGTTTTTCTGGAGAAACTGACTAATATAACTATAGTCTGCATTTCTTTCTTGGAGATCCAAAATTAATCTTAGCATCCCAAAGGCTCTACAGAAATGAAAACTGCTTAACCTTATAACTTCAGCATTAAACTAATTTGTTCACAGATCCTTTCTCCTCAGAAACCAGAGTCCAGGGAATAGCCTCTGGGAAATAGCCCCAGAGGTTGTGGGGATGGGGTGGAATGTAAGCCTCATATTACATACTAGTAAATAGAAACTTGAAACATATTTCAATACAGTTCTGTCTGTTCTAGCATTTGTATCCAGAGAAATGATAGTCAGGAAATCTGAGTTTCGGCCCTGATTGTGTGACTTTGAACATATTATTTTACTTCTCTTTTCTTCTTTATGGCTAAGACAGGGGTAATGTTGTGACTATAATTAGCCAATACATATTTTAGCACTTTGGAAAATAACAGATGTCATTTATCAAATGCTTACTGTGTTCCAGCATTGTGCTAAACACTTGAAAACATTACCTTTTGAATTCTCATAATAACTCAGGAAGCTGATACCGTTATTAATGTAAATTCGCAGAATTTAAAGTCAAGGCTTAGAGAAGTTAAGTAACAAACCCAAAGTCAATCAACTAGAAAACATACTAGGGGTTTCAACTCCTAGTTGTTTGACTCCAGAACACAAGTGTGTGTGTTTGACTCCAGAACACAAGCTCCTAGCCACTAATGAGATCCAGGCTCAGTGGACTAGGGGTAAGGCAACAGAATTATTTAGATGTCCCACATGTTTTGGTTTGAATTCCTTCCATGGAGGTTTGGATTCCCTCCATGAAGAACAAGGTTTTATCTTTCCAGCCTCACCATGTGTGCTTTCCTCTGTGTCAGAAAAGGTTGGTGCTGAGCTGAGAGGTGCAGGCCGGGGGTGGGGGATGGGGTGTGTAACAGAGTTAGCAGTGGCAGTGATGCTGCAGGCTTAAGTTACTGCCACATCCTAACATGACATGAGCAGCATATCAATACTGAGGTTGAAATTTGTGAGAAAAAAACACATGATTTTAAAAAGGTGAATAAGATACAGGCATTTCATTACAAAGTGGAAAGTGTTTCTCATTACCCTATGAAAAATGGGCAACAGAACTTCAAAAGGTTGTTCAGCCCAGTTCATCTCTCTACGCCACGTTAAAACCGTGTAAGGGTAGAAGCCGAATGTGGGTTATTTATAGCAGTGAAAGTAAAGGCTGGGAAAGATAAGAGTATTCTTTTAAATCTATTCAAATAGTATCTACTGAATGCCTACTATTCTAGGTCTTAGGAATACTACAGAAAATGAACCAAGCTATGGAGTTTGTTTTTGATAGATTGAACTGTGATTCCTAAAAATAGGATCATTGCATCTAATTATGACCCTGTTTACCATCGTCTGACTTGCCCCTCGTCCTGTGAGAGGAGTGTACAGATGGTTTATGACTTAATGATGATTCAACTTTATGGTGGTGCAAAAGCAATAGACATTCAGTAGAAACCATAGTTAAGTGTCCATACAGCCATTGTCTCTCACTTTTCATACAGCACTCAATGAAATACATGAGATATTTAACACTTTATCATTAATAGGCTTTGTGTTAGATGGATTTTGCCAAACTGTGGGTTAACAGAAGTGTGCTGAGCTTATTATGGTGGGTTAGATTCAGCCATGATGTTTGGTAGGTTAAGTCGATTAATTGCATTTTTTTCATTTGTGATATTTTCAACTTACAAAGAGCATACCAAAATACCATCGCAAGTTAAGGAGCATCTGCTTATTATACTTGACTCTTTGACTTTGCACTTGGTTACATTATATGCTTTGACCAACGGAACTTGAGCAGATGTAGTTCATCTCTGAGCAGAGTTGTTTTTTTTTTTTTGAGTTGGAGTCTCACTCTGTCGCCCAGACTGGAGTGCAGTGGCCGCTCCCGGCCACCGCAGCCTCGACCTGCTGGACTCCGGCGATCCTTCCGCCTCAGCCTTCCAAGTTCTTAAAGGAGATTTCCTGGGTTGGCTCTGCCTCCCTTGTATTTCTACCCTTTGCCATAAGAACTATTTCTCCTAGAGAAAGAACGCATTTTCAACTTGAGTTTTGAAATGGAAGCAAGCCTAACTGAGCCTAGCTATACTCAGAAGAACCACAAAGAACTTCAGCTTACCCACAGCTGTCCTGTGACATAAGCAGGCGGTTGTTGCTACAAGCCACTGGAATGTTGGGGCTGTTTGTTGCTGCAGCAAAAACTGATTTTTACACATACTATTTTGGGATACAATGACATGTAAATAATATGTCCGGTAGTAGAAGTTCAAAAGCTTTAGTTTCCCTTCTCCAAAAAATTAAGCAGGGAAAAGTGAAAAGAATGATAGGGAGCAGGTTTGGTATTTTATTAAGGTGGTAAAAGAAGACTTCTCTGGCAGAGTTCACTTGATCAGAGACCTGAAAGAAGAGAGACTAAGAAACATGCAGATAATTGTAAGAAAAACATTCCAGGCAGTGGGAACATCAAAGACAAAAGCTCTTTTGAAATGAGGACAATAGGAGATAAGCATTGACTGAATACCTTTTAGATGCCAACAAGCAAAACGATTGTGAATGACTTATAGTATCTGTAAATGTGAAGTCATGGAAAGTGTCGGAAGACGTCATAGAACTGTAGTATTTTATCTCTGGAAATATCTTGGAGGGTATCATCTAATATCTTCCTTATGTAGAAAAAGAAATAGAGACTAGCCTAAAATCACAAGACCAGGCAGAGCTTGGATTAGAAGCCGTTTCCTGATTTAAACTCCAAGAGTTGACAACAACAGTCAGCTTGGCAATGGAGCTGTAAAGAGATACAACTGTCAGGAAGTGGGAAGAAGGAAGTGGTGCTCTCCCTATATTGTTAGCTGAGTTGACTAACACCAACTTAAATTCCTCAAGAAGAGCTATGTTGGACACCACTCGGCTATCATCACTGACCCAGTCTAAGCTATGATGTAGGCAGCTGCACTTTTTTTTTAACATCTCATCTATCTTTCTTTTTTTTTGTTTTAAAGATGTAGGGTACAATTCAGGGTTAGGTATACAAATGTTCATTATGCAGGTGCCCTTGTTGATGAGTTGTGCTCCTCCCTCCCCTGGCAGTTTCCCTCAACTGCCAGTCCCTTTCTTATAGTATTATGATCATTGTTAAAGGTCCGCTTATGAGTGAGAACTTATGGTACTCGGGTTCTGTAATAGGTCACTGAGTATGATCAACTCTAAGTCCATCCAAGTTGCTGCAAAGTCCATATGTTTGTCCTTCTTTAGGGCTGCATAATATTCCATTGTGCATATGTACCATTTTTTTTAATACAGTCCAGCTTCGATGGGCAACACGGCTGTTTCATGTTTTTGCTATTGTGAATAGAGGGCAGCTGCATTTGTAAATGATTGAATAGTCCCCAAATATTTGGTTAGCTAGATCCCTATTGCTGACATCAAAATCTATTTTTGGAGACTCAATATACAAACTTAACTCATTAAAACACTAGAATAACATTGTTGATTTTAAAAATAATTTTGCAATGAAAAGACCATTTAAAATATGACATTAAACCATAAATCTCAAAAGAAGGACTAATACATTTGTTGTCACATAAATTTTAAACATGAATCAAAAAATTACAGCAAAATACAAAAAGAAGAGAGAGAGAGAAACATTTGCAGCATATTTGACAGGAAAAAAGCTAGCTTTCTTAACTAAAAAGAAAGCCTTTAAATTAAGTTTAAAAAATAAACAACTCAATAATAAAAGAGAAAGAGAATTCAAACTTAATTCATAGAAAAAGAAAAAAAAATTCAAAAACTGATGAAAAATATTCACCCTTTTATATAATTGATAATTGAACAAAAAGAATACTAAAACATAAAATTTAAAAATATATATTTCTGTGTGAAAACTTTAAAGCACAAAGAGAGTTATTGTCAGTGAGAATGTAGCTGCCCAGACACCATCACACATTGTTGGTGGGAGGATCAGGTAGCAGAAACATTTTGGAGAAATCTTTGGCAATATCTATAAAAACATAAAATACATACTCTTGTGACTCAGCAATTGCACAAGTAAGAATACAAACTTGAATATTAATTCTCTCAGCAGATATTTATTGAGTATCTACTATGTGCTAAGAGCTAGGTTCTGTGCTAGGATCTAGGAACAAGCGAGAAGCAGAGAAGTGTGTTACGTGCAAGGAAATTGTAAGGACTTGTATAATCATGGAATAAAACATAATTTGATGTAAAAATTAGGAAATCTAACTTTAGTCAATTAATTTGGTTTATGGTCATATTAATGGTGTAAAATTTTATCTAAATTTTCATTTCAGTTAAAAGATTTGAATAGATGATCAAGGGTCCTATTTGCCTCTACAGTTTTACAATTTAAAAATCCTGTCTGTCTGAGGTTTAAAGTGGAACCCATATTTAGTGAGAAGGGAAATAGTTTGGTCTAGCTCCAAACTCAGACTTCTTAGAATCAAGGGAGCCACTGCTTAAAAATTGAGCACTTTCTCAATTTTCTTCCTGTGTAAATCAAACATGGTAGTCAATAATTTAGAACATAATTTATAAAAACAAACATAGACTTATTGTGAACAAGCACAGAAAGGAGAACCATTTTTTAAATAACACAATGCATATCACAGAAATCTTCTATTTTCCATTAAGAACTTCTATTTACCATAGCAATTGCCAAGAATGAGTTAGGACTTCTGTCAGGTGAAAATGTCCCAGAATACTGTTCTAATCACATTGTCAGCTACCGGTCCTAGAGTTTTAGGCCAACTTTTTAAAATCTCATCTTTAAAATTGATTCTGCCTAATTTTCCCCTGAAGTTGCTCAAGAAGAGACTTCTAGCATCTGTTCATAGATTAACCTTTTATACAAACTGTTCCCATCCATGGAACAAAGTATATCTTGCCATTTGGCCAGCAGATGGTCACAGTGTTTAGGAAGCAAGATTTTTCCACATGAACTTGCTTCGTCATTAGAGTCTTGATATTCTTCTTGTCAGGCAAACAGCCAAGAGCTCAGACTCTCATCATGGGCCCAGGACCCTGCAGCATCTCTAAGGGGTCTAGAAAGATTTTGTTTTGTTTTGTATTTTGCTATTCTTGTTTTGGAGTATATATTATGTGTTTTTCATCTCTTTTTTAAAATAAAAGTTTCCCCCTTTGTTCACTAAACTAAATCTCCAGTGATTACGTATATGCCTCATTAAATGTGGTTTATAAAACTTTCCTATTTGGAGCATTTTCTTTTGACACTAAAAATTCCTTACAATGGGGAGCTGGTCATGGAACTAAAAATAGGAAAATTGATCTTTCAGCTGATAGCTGTAAAAATTTACTACTAGCTTTGAGGTTTTAAAGGTAATTTTTCAAAACCAAGCTTATTCTCTCACAAACATAAAAACTTTCAGAATTCTTCCAGTCTTTATTTCAATACGCACTTGAAATATGAAGAGAGAGTCGAGAAGTTATATTTAACCATTAATTGGATTTTTTAACCTTTCATGTTGCAAAATGCACTGCCTAGAATAAAAATTTAAAAAACATATATATGATTTAATAAATTATTGCCAAAAGTGGTGAAGATTTTATACTGCTTGCAAGATAACAGGTTAGTCTGCCACAGTCCCAGAGATGTTAGCAGAAGTTGGCTGTGCTATTACTCCAGGACAGCGGGTAGCAAGACTTTCTTGTTCATGCTGATTCTCCTTCCACCAAAGTACTACAGAGGTACCATGGAATGGCCCAGGTAGATGCTGAATGCATAGTGGATTTGCATTGAAACTGAGGAACTATAAGCTTACGAGGCTTCTATTTGTTTACTCCTTTTCACTGGGGAGAAATATTATCTTTGTACTTCTGGACAGCAAGCAAACCTGCCCTCTGTTCTGGAGGACACTACCCTTTCCTTCCAGAAGGGTTCTCCACATGGTCATTCTTAAAAAGACAGTCTGGAGAAAAATCTAGACAGTGCTTCTGTTCACAAGACATGCATAAACATGGGAGATCTATGAAGAGTTCTTTCCAAACAATTATTCTACTCATTTATTTAAGCAACTCTTAGATCAAGAAATAGAATATTGATAGCATGCCAACAGCCCTACCTTTTCTCCCTCCTAAGTACAAGCCACTCTCTCAATGAAAGTAACCGCTTGTACACCTAATCCTAAATTGTACCCTACATCTTCAAAAAAATAAAAAACTACACATTGCATTGTTAAAAGAAAAAGAATGTAATCCTGAATTTTATCACAATTCCTACCTTTCTTTTCTTCATAGCATTATAATTACAGAAGGAAGACACAGACACAAGAATAATGAAGAGAAAGGATTTTTCCTTACAAATTTTTTTCACCAAATTAAAAAAAAAAAAAAAAACTCCAGATAGTTAAAGGAAAGGATGCAAAATTACTAAGATTTCTAAGTTTATATATTCTCTTCGTATTAGAAAACACCTATTTTCCTCTGGAATGTGTATCAGCATTTTAAAAGTCAGAGATATAATTTTATAGTTTCTTTGAGTTGGTAACTTAAAGAAAATGGCTCACTAGATAGAGTGACCCTGCCGGGTTTTTTGTTTGATTTGGTTTTGGGGAGCAGAAAGGAAGTGGGAATGTCATGGTGCAAGGTATTTTTGTTTTTTAAATCTATTCTGGAATTCAGTATCATTAGTTTGATGTTTTATTTGGCTAGTTCTATTTACATAGATGCAACAAGAGGTATTCATATGCAAATAATTCTTATTGTATGTTTTTCAAAACTAGAGACATGTAGTACTAGGCTTGAGAGTTAATGCCTATCTGGGAACTCTGTAAAGCCTGTGAGGTTGTAAGTTTTGTTTTGTTATGTTTTTGTTGTTGTTGTTGTTTTAACTTCAGGGGATACATACATAGCTGAGTTATGTAGGTTTATTGTATAATGGTGAGATTCGGGCTTCTAAAAATTTGTCACCCAAATAGTGAGTGTGGTACCCAATAGGAAGTTTTTCAGTCTTTGTCCCACCTTCCCCCTTCTCCCATTTAGGAGTCCTTAGTGTCTGTTGTTCTCATCTTTATGTCCACGAGTACCTGGTGCTTAGCTCTCACTTATAAATGAGAACGTATGGTATTTGATTTTCTATTTATTAATTCACTTAGAATAATGACCTCCAGCTACAATTATGTTGCTGCAAAGGACATGGATTCATTCTTTTTTATAGCTGCATAGTATTTTATGGTTTATAAGTACTATGTTTTTGTTATGCAGTTCACTAATGATGGGTACCTAGGTTGGTTCCATGTCTTTACTATTGTGAATAGTGCTGCAATAAACATGCAGGTGTCTTTATGCTAGAATGGTTTGTACTTGGGCAGGAGGTTTATACCTAGTAATTGGATTACAAAATTGAATGGTAATTCCATTTTAAGTACTTTGAGAAATCTCTGAACTACTTTCCACAGGAGCTGAACTAGCTTACATTCCCACCAGCGGTATATAAGTGTCACCTTTTCTCTGCATCCTCACCAACATCTGTTGCTTTTTGACATATTGATAATAGCCATTCTTACTTGTATGAGATGGTATCTCATTGTGCTTTTGATTTGCATTTTTCTGATGATTAGTCATATTGAGCCTTTTTTCATGTTTGTTGACTTCTTGTATGTCTTCTTTTGAGACGTGCTTCTTCATGTCCTTTACCTACTTTTTAATGGAGTTCATTTTTTTTTCTTGTTGATTCATTTAAATTTCTAATAGACTCTGGATTATTGGGTCTTTGTCAGATAGCTTGCAAATATTTTCTCTTGCTTGTAGGTTGTCTGTTTACTCTGTTGATAGTGTCTTTTGCTGTGCAGAATCTCTTTAGTTTAATTAGGTCCCTCTTGTCAACTCTGGTTTTTGCTGCATTTGATTTTGAAGACTTGGTCATAAATGTGTTGCCTAGGTCAATGGCCAGAAAAGTGTTTCTTAGGTTTTCTTCCAGGATTTTTATAGTTTGAGGTCTTACATTTAATTCTTTAATCCATCTTGAGTTAATTTTTGTGTGTGGTGAAAGGAACAGGTCCAGCCTCATTCTTCCACATGTAGTTAGCTAGTTTTCCCAGCACCGTTTATTGAATAGAGTGTCCTTTCTCCAATTCATTATTATTATTTGTCTGGCTTTGTCAAATATCTGTTGAGTTTAGGTGAGTGACTTTATTTCTGAGTTTTCTGTTATCTTCCATTGGTCTATGTATCTATTTTTGTACCAGTATCATGCTGTTTTGGTTACTGTAGTTTTGTAGTAAAGTTTAAGTCCAGTGATGTGATGTCTCTGGCTTTGTTCTTTTTTATTTAAGATTGATTTGGCTATTTGTGCTCTTTTTTGTTTTCATATGAGTTTAAGAATTATTTTTTTCTAATTATGTGAAAAATTATGCTGGTAATTTTACAAGAATTGCACCAAATCTGTAGATTGCTTTGGGCAGTATCAACATTTTAATGATACTGATTCTTCCAATCCATGAACATAGAATGTTTTTCTATTTGTTTGTGCAATCTTGGGTTTCTTTCAGCAGTGTTTTATGGTTTTCATTGTAAAGTTCTTTCATCTCCTTGTTCAGATGTATTCCTAAATTTTTATTTTGTGTGGCTATTGTGAAAAGGATTCTGTTCTTAATTTAGTTCTTATCTTGAATGTTGTTGGTGTACAGAAGTGCCACTGATTTTTGAACATTGATTTTGCTCATCGAGACTTCACTGAAGTCACTTATCAAACCTACACATTTTTTGAAAGAATCTTTATGGTTTCTAGATATAGAATTACATCATCTGTAAAAAGAGATCATTGACTTTCTCTTTTCCTATTTGTATGCCATATATTTATTTTCCTTGATGATTCTCTGGCTAAAACTTCCAAGACTGTGTTAGATAGGAATGGTGAGAATAGACTTTTGCCCATTCAGTATTATGTTAGCTGTAGGTTTGGTATACATGGCTCTTATTACTTTGAGGTATATTCCTTTGATGCCTAGAAGGCTGAGGGTTTTTATCATAAGGAGATGTTAGGTTTGATCTAATGTTTTCTGCATCGGTTGAGATGATCATGTGGGCTTTTTAAAATTCATTTTATGTGATAGGTCATGTTTACTGATTTGCATAGTTTAACCCAAGCTTGCATTTCAGAAATAAAGCCCACCTGATCATGATGAATAATGTTTGATATGCTTTTGGAAGCAGTTTGCTAGTATTTTGTGGGGAATTTTTGCATCTGTGTTCATTAGGGATATCAACTTTTCTTTCTTTGTTGTGTTCTTGCCAGATTTTAGTATAATGATGACACTGACTTTGTAGACTGGCTTAGGGAGAAATCCTTCCTCAGGCTTTTTGGAACAGTTTCAGTAGGATTGGTATCAGCTCTTCCTTGTACATCTGATAGCATTCAGCTGGGAATCTGTTCTAAGGATTTGTGTTTTGGTGGTAGGTTTGTGTTTGTTTCTTTTT
Source organism: Cephalopachus bancanus (assembly GCA_027257055.1). Classification (NCBI taxonomy): domain Eukaryota; kingdom Metazoa; phylum Chordata; class Mammalia; order Primates; family Tarsiidae; genus Cephalopachus; species Cephalopachus bancanus. The sequence goes on from JAPVLO010000140.1 coordinate 4,201,038, forward strand.
TTTTTTTTTTTCCTGGTTCAATTTTGTGAGTTTGGGGTTTCAGATTATTCCTGTTTCAATTTTGGAAGGTTCTGTGTTTCCAAGAATTGGAATTCTAATTGGAATTATCTAATTCCTCTAGATCTTCAAGTTTATACACATAGAGAGTCTCATAGTAGTCTCTCATAATATTTTGTATTTCTGTGAGATCAGTTGTAATGTAACTTTTTCTGGTTGTACTTATTTGGATTTTCTCTCTCTCTTTCTCTCTCTGTCTCTCTCTCCTTCTATCTGTGTTAGCAATCTATCAATCTTGTATATTCTTTTAGTGAACCAACTTTTCATTTTGCTGATCATTCATATTTTTTAAATTCAATTGCAATTAGTTTTATGCTAATTTTGGTGAGTCCTCTTCTTCTGCTAGCTTTGAGTTTAGTTTGCCTTGTTTTTCTAGTTTCTTTAGGTGTAACATTAGACAGTTTATTTGGCATTTTTCTGTCTTCTTGATTTTGACATGCTGTGCTATAAACTTTCTTCTCAACATGACTTCTAAAGCATCCCAGAGGTTTTGGTAACTTGTAGTGCTAATTTCCCTTATTTCAAATAATTTTTATTTTTTTTCTTGTCTTCATCTATCAAAAATTCATTCAAGAGTGAGTTGTTTAGTTCCCATGTATTTGTGATGTTTTAAGGGTTCCTCTTGGTATTGATTTCTATTTTTAGACTGTTTTAGTCAGAGAAGACATTTGGTATGATTTTAACTTTTTGTAGTTTATTACGATTTGCTTTATGACTGACCATGTAGTCAATCTTAGAATATGTACCATGTGCAGATTAGAAGAGTATATATTCTGTGGTTGCAGAAGTCTGCTAGTTAGTCAAGTGTTGAATTTAAGTTCAGAATTTTTCTGTTAGTTTTTGCCTTGATGATCTGTCTTGATGACCTATTAGTGAGTGTTGTGAGTGTTGAAGTCCCCCACTATTATCATGCAGCTGTTTAAGTTCTGGCTTAGGGTTAGTAGCAACATGCACCATGTAGGGTGAATATATATTTAGAACAGTTATTACTTGTCATTGGATGGAGTCTTTTAACATGATGTAGTGCCCTTCACTGTTCTTTTATAGTGTTGTTGGTTTACAGTCTGCATTATCTGATACAAGAATAGCAATCCCCACTCTTTTTTGTTTTCCATTTGAATGTTAGATGTTTGTTTATCCCTTTTTCTTGAGCCTATGGGTGTCATTAGAAATGAGATGAGTCTCCTAAAGACAGCAGAAGAAAGAGTCTTTTTTTTTTTAAATTTGGTTTTCCATTCTGTGCCATTTAAGTGGGGCATTAAGGCCGTTGTCATTCTACTGAAAGGCAATGGGAGAACTATTGATATGTGAGAACTAGTTTCTGTCATACTGTTGTTTAAAAGTTGCTATGTGTTCTCAGTTTTGTGGTTGATTTGTATGAGCTATACGTCGTGTACTTAAGTGTGCTTTTGTGTATCATTCTTTTCTTTCCATGTTTAGAAGTCCCTTAAGCATCTCTTGTAAAGCCAGTCTGGTGGTAATGAATTTCCTTAGTGAGTACTTGTCTGGGAAAGACAATTTCTCCTTTATTGATGATGCTTAGTTTTGTGAGGCAAGAGATTCTTGGTTGGCATTTTTTTTTTCTTTAAGAATGCTAAAAAAAAAAAAAAGGCCAGGCTCAGTGGCTCACCCTGTAATACCCCGCCTTTGGGAGGCTGAGGTGAGTGGATTGCCTGAGCCCGCGGGTTCAAGACCCGCCCGGGCAACTTGGTGAGACCTCATCTCTACAATAAATAAAAAATGAGCTGGGCGTGGTAGCACGCACCTGTAGTTCCAGCTCCTTGGAAGGCTGAGGTGGAAGGATCACCGGAGCCCAGCAGGTCGAGGCTGCAGTGGCCGGGAGCAGCCACTGCACTCCAGTCTGGGTGATAGAGTGAGACTCCAACTCAAAAAAAAAAAAAAAGAATGCTGAAAATGGATCCCCAATCTCATCTAGCTTTTGATCACTTTCATGTGGCAGACATACTTGCATGACTCTTAGAAATTTAAGTAATTTGTATCAAATCTAGAAACTCCAGATTCCCAATTCTCCTCTACCCACATTCCGTATAATCTACCTAAAACTATAGCAGTATCCTCAACTTTGTCAATGTCCCTGTGCCAGGAAATAATACTGTTTTCTGCCTGGAAAAATATAAGCAGAGTAGCAGGTCTCAGGCTGTCCTAGAAGAACTTTATGTGTACCATTACACATACAAAGTTTATTACTTGTTTCTTAAGAATGAGATTTCAAACTTAATGAGATGAAATTTGTCTTCAAATATGACATTCCTGGCATTGTCATGTCACAGTTTTGAATGTATATAAATTTTTGGACCTCTACAAATAACTATGTGGTCATGAAAAGTAAGGGAATTTAGTAAAGTCACTTTAAAAATATTTAACCACTGTTATGAAAAGTGTTGTATACAAGGGAAATTATTATACATTATTTTTATGTAATAATTTTGCCTAATGTTTTATTAGTTTACAAATATATATCTGAAATTTTTATTGAATTTTGTTCTGACTTTTAAGTCAATTGAAACAAGATAGCATTTAAAAAGAGTATTATTACAGTTTATACTAGTCTAGTTTATTACATTAAGGTTAGATATAGATTTAAAAAAGGAAGATTTTCTTATACATTATAGCTAATAAAAAAAGATGGAATGTTAAGCACAATGACATGAAATTAAGGCAATCGTAGATGACTAATCTTGTTTTGCTGACCTGGAACTAAGCAGACTATATTGTAAAGTCTTTACTTCAGTAGTAAAAGTGTCCTGAAAACTCTGTCTGAGAAGTTTTCATTTGTGGTAACAATTCCAGCTTATACTGGGAAGCCTGCACCCTTGAATTCATTTCCTTTTGAATCAATAGTCAGAAGTAAGTAAAAGAGTCATTTACAGGGCTGCTTTTGATGTTTCATGTAGAAAATTCAGTTTCTGCCATCAGGCATGTAGCTAGTGATTTGAAGCAAATGTGAGTGAAATGCAAAAGTGCCCTGTTATCAATGAGGCAGAGTGGCTTATTGTTAATTTACTTTCATAACTGTAAGTACCTGGATGCAGGACAGTAGAGTGCTCTACTGAAATAGGATTCATTGTTATTTCTAGAGATTCAGCCACCAATGATTAAAATAAATGATTACTAATTATTATGAAAATAAAATAAAACACATTGTGGAGAGTGAGGGCACTGTAAGTCTCTGAGTTTTCTTAATACATTCCCTAAGAATGTGCTATGAATGCAAGTTACAAGCGTCACCAATGACAAGGATATTTTAAACCCAGAGAAAAGTCATTTAAAAAAATATAACGACTGTGTGCACCGTTATTTTAGCAGTCTTTGTAAATATCCATGGTTGTGCTTATTCATCCTGAGTAATATTTTGGTGATACAAGAATTTTTACCTGGGCAAGTGCATAGGTGACCAGAGTGACTTTTACGACTGCCTATTAAGAACACTGGGTACACTTAAAAATCAATTTCTTATTTTAATAAAATGAAAGCTAAGTTAAATTTTACCCTTTTTATATCCTCCTACTTATCATTTTTCTAGTAAAAGAAGTTCACATATTTAATTATCTTATAAATAAACCTATCATGATTGAGTCAAATTTGACAACATTTTGAAACTGGGAAGGGGTCAGGATGGCTGACTAGAAGCAGCTGACATGCACCTTTCACAAAATGAACCAAAACAGAGAACCTCAGCAGTGTGAGGATGCTGAGACCAAGAGTATATCTCATGATCCACCAGAGAAGCAGCCAGACCCACAGTGGGCAAAGTGGGGAGAAATCAGTCTGGATTGGAACCAGGATGCCTCCTCAATCAGGTTGCCAGCATAAATAGCAAGCAGCCTCCAGACACAGAGAAACCATGCGTGGGGGAAATCAGGAGCTCTGTGCCCCTGCCACAGGCTTAGAAGACCTCTCAAGCCACGTGGGACTCCCTGGATGTTGCACAGCTGTGCACTGCTGAAACCCACGTAGAGTTTGCAGGCAATCAAGCCCCTGAGCGGCTCCACTTACACCACCTTCTGAGACATTAACCCATAAAGGCTGCATCCTTCCACCAGCTCTCAGGCTGGGGAGGAATGGGAAGTCCTGAGGCTTTCATTTAGCCCGAGGGCAAATTCCACTGTGGCTGGCAGTTTCTATCTGGGAGAAGCTGCTGCAAGAGGACTTGTGACAGACTACACTTTTGCATTCTGAGCACAGTCTGCCCATGTCAAAGGTTTAGGAGCTGGGTGGGAGGCACCACCCCAGCAACTCCTCACTCCCTGTGTGAATTCTTGTGCAGCAAAAGAAGCTCTACCCATCCCTGCAGTGTCACCACAGCATCCAGGGGACTCCCATCTTCCCAACACCACTGGAATAGTCGATTGTTGAGGTAATGAGATGAAACATGGACCTATTTAATGTAGCTCACCCTAACTGGCTTTTCCCCATCCTTTCAAAAGCCCAATATGGACAGAAAACTTCATGAATCCTCATAGTCCTGCCTATCACCTAGGTCAACTGTATACCTCCCTAGGGTAACATAGGTCAAGCAGAAGGCCCCAGTCACCACCATAACTGGCACTCCTTTGCAAGTGCCACCTACTGTCCAGAAGCAAACTGGCACAACCCATTACAATATCTGACACAATAACACAGTGCTTGGAAAAGTCTGTTCAGGTGTCAGCTAATATTATTCAAGCCACCCTGGACCGCTCTTGAGCCTGTGCATATACCCAGCACAGCACCGCCACAGCTGGCAGTTGAGAAGGCCATTGCACTGAGGCTGTATGTAACCATGGACACCATTCCCCTGCCAATATATTAGATCTGGCACTTGCACCTGCCACTGAGAAACCAGAGGACTGGTCAATTCAGTTCAGTGTTACCTAGTATTGTTCCCCCACCTTCAGGAACTAAGAGTAAAGCCCAAATCACTGCATATCCTGAAGACTAGTCCATAACCAGAGGCATCAGAAAGCTTCTACAAGGGGTCCTCTAGAGACATCAGTGACCAACTATTTTCAAACTTTAACTTTAATTTTTGCATCGTCACATCAGCAGATCTATTGCAAATACATAGCACTAACCCAAGCTGAAGAAAAAGATACTGAAAAAAAAAGAGCATACCACACCCCAGGGGAATGAGATAAGTTTCAAGAATCTTCAGCATTCTAGGCCCCAGAGGACAATAAATCTATATATACACCAAATAATTGCTACTACAAGCAGAATTTGAGAAAGCCAAGGCAAAAAGATTCTCTATAACCAAGGAACTCATACTTTACCATTGAAAGCACCCAAAGCCAAAGCTAGATGAGCATAAACCATACACATTAAAGTCATATCCTTAAAGAGAAGAAGAAAAAAAAATCAAAAGCAATTTTAACAATTATAATATCATAGTCTATCCAAATAAAAGAAACCAAAAAAAAATCTTGTCAATATAAAACAAAACAGAGTTTTCCAACATCCCCAAAAGACCACACTAACTGGTCAGCAATAAATTTTAACCAAAATGAAAACATTAAAATTCCAGAGATAGAATTTGAAAGGTTTATTATAAAATTACTCAATGAGATAAAATTACTCAAGAGAAAGTTGAAAACCAACTTAAAGAAATAATAATTTAAAAAATATACAGGGAATAAAAAATTATCCAAAGAGATAGCTACTTTAAAGAAACTGAACTTTTGTAAATGAAAGACTCATTTAGGGAAATGAAAAATGCAGAGCAAAGTTGTAAAAGTAGATTTAACCAAGTATAAAAAAGGATTTCAGAATTCGAAGACAAGACTACTGAATTAACCCAAGATAAAGAAAAATAAAGGAAAAAAGAATTAAGAGAACTGAACAAAGTCTCCAAGAAATGTGAGATTATGTAAAACATTCAAATCTGACAATTATAGGTTTTCCAGAGGAAAAAAGAAAAAGCAAGAAGATTGGAAAACCTATTTGAGGAATAACTGAAGAAAACTTCCCTGGTCTTTCCAGATATTTAAACACCCAGATACAAGAAATCCAAAAAGAAGTTTTAAAAAATCTGTAAGACTTGGTAAGTAAGTTATCTATATTGGGAGCAGTGAATAAGAAAGAGACAAGGATGGGTTAGAGGATGATAAATAGGTGGTGGCACCCAAATTATGGAGACAATGCAAAAGTGGTGAGTGGGGAATTTTAAAAAATGAAGCCAAAAGAATTTTGGAAGGTTAATTACAAAAAAGTCATTCCAAAGCTTATAGTCATTACGTTATCCAAAGTCAAAGTGAAGAAAAAATGTATAAGAGCTGTGAGACAAAAGGATCAAATAACATATAAAAACATACCTATTAGACTAACAGCAGACGTCTCAGCAAAAACCTTAAAAGCCAGAAGGGATTAGGGTCCTCCCTTTAATCTCCTCTGACAAAATATCTGTCAGTCAAGAATTTTGTATCCTAAAATATGAAGTTTTATAAATGAGGGAGAAATAAAGTCTTTCTAAGAAAAGAAAATACTGAGGGAATTTTTCATGACTAGGCCAGCAAGAAATGCTCAAGTATTGAAACACTTAAACAAAAAGATAAAATGAATCAGTAGAAAAACACTGGAAACTGTAAAACTCACAAGTGTTATAAAACACTAACACAATGGAGAAAACAAGGCAACCAGATAACAATCAATATGATGAATGAAAAAAATACCTTACTATTATTCCTAAATTTGAATATAAATGATCTGAATTTCCAATGTAAAAGATATAGATTGGCAGAATAGATTTGTTGTTGTTGTTGTTGTTGTTTGAGTTGGAGTCTCACTCTGTTGCCCGGACTGGAGTGCAGTGGCCGCTCCCGGCCACCGCAGCCTCGCCTGCTGGGCTCCGGTGATCCTTCCGCCTCAGCCTTCCGAGTAGCCGGAATTACAGGTGCATGCTACCACGCCTGGCTGATTTTTTGATTTATTGTAGAGATGAGGTGTCGCTGCCCAGGCGGGTCTCGAACCCGCGGGCTCAGGCAATCTACTCATCTCAGCCTCCCAAAGGCGCGGGATTACAGGCTGAGCCACCAAGCTCGGCCAGAATAGATTTTTTAAAAATCCAAATATCTGTTCCCTTCAAGGGAGCCATTTAACTTACAAAGACTTCTCTAGACTCAAGATAAAATGGTGGGAAAAAATATTCCATGTAAATGAAAAACAAAAATGAGCAGGAGTAGCTGTTCTTATATCCAATAAACAGATTTTAAATTAACAACAGCAAAAAAAAAGACAAAGAAGGTCATTATATAATGATAAAGAGATCAGTGCAGGAGGTAAAACAATCTAAATATATATGCACTTAATACCAGAGCTCCAAGACTTATAAAACAAATTCTATTAGACCTAAGAAAAGAGATAGACAATACAATAATAGTGTAGGACTTCAACACTCCACTGATGGAAGGATCAGCAAGACAGAAAGTCAACAAAGAAATGTTGAACTTAAACTGGACACATGGACCTAGTAGGAATCTACAGGATCAACTACATAAACAGACTTTTTAAAAATCCCCATATGATCCTTTCAATAGATATAGACCATTTTATGAAATCCATCATCACTTCATGATAAAAAAAAAATCCTAAGTAAAATAGGCATAAAAAGAACATAACTCAAAATAATAAAAGCCAGAAATGACAAAATCACAGTCAACATCATACTGAATGGGGAAATATTGAAAGCATTCCCCCTCATAACTGGAACAAGGCAAGTATGCCTACTTTTACCACTTCTATTCAACATAGCACAGTAAATCCGCTACATATGATTCTTCATCTTGCAAACTGTCAAAGATGTGAACGTGTGTTCATATGTCTAACCATGTAAGTTAGTTCATGTATCTGGTATACATTGTCATTTGTGTGTATCATCTACAAGTGGCTGTGCTTTTGAGTACTTTACTGTATAGAACTGCATAAAGTACAGTCGTTCAGTACTGCATTATAAACCTATTATAAAATAGTACTATGTAGCTGATTGTGTTAGTTGAGTACTAGGCTAACTTTGTTGAACTTACAAATTTGACTTATATATGTGCTCTTAGAGTAGAATTTGTTCAGATGCAGAGAAATTACTGCACTGGAAGTCCTAGCAAGAACAACCAGGCAGGAGAAAGAAATAAAAGGTATCCGAATTGGAAAAGAAGAAATTACTGCACTGGAAGTCCTAGCAAGAACAACCAGGCAGGAGAAAGAAATAAAAGGTATCCAAATTGGAAAAGAAGAAATTCTGCTGAGACTATTAGATAGCTACATGTAGAAAAATAAAACCAGAAGATTATCTCTCACTATATACAAAAATAAACTCAAGATAGATTAAATACTTAAATGTAAGACCTGAAATAATATCTTTGTTTTCTCATTATATAATTTTATACTTAGAAAATTTTGAAGACTCCTTTGAAAAACTCCTGGACTTGATAAATGAATTCAGTAAATTCTCAGGTTACAAAATCAACACACACAGATCAGTAGGGTGCTATACCCAATAATGACCAAGCAGAGAATCAAATCAATAACTCGATCTTATGTACCCTAGCTGCCCCAAAATAAAAACACCTAGGAATATATTTAACAAAGGAGGTGAAAGATCTCTATGAGAAGAACTACAAAACATTGATGAAAAAATTGTAGAGGACACAAACAAATGAAAAAAATCCCATGCCCATGGATTGAAAATATCGACATTGTTAAAATGACCACACTACCAAAAGTAATCTACAGATTCAACACGATTGGTATCAAACCACGAAAGTCATTTTTTCTCCAGAATTAGAAAAAAAATCCTAAAATTCATATGGAACAACAAAAATAAACAAATAAAACTCAAACAGCCAAAGCAATCCTAAGCAAAAAGAATAAAGCTGGAGGTATCACATCACCTGACTTTAAATTATACTACAAGGCAATAATAACCAAAAAATCACGGTACTGGTACAAGGGCAGACACATGGTCCAATGGAAAAGAATAGAGAAACCAGAAATAAACCCAAATACCTGCAACCAACTGTTCTTCAACAAAGCAGACAAAAGCAAACTTTTAGGAATGAATACCTCATTCAGCAAATGTTGCTGAGAATATTAGACAGCTACATGTAGAAAAATAAAACCAGAAGATTATCTCTCACCATATACAAAAATAAACTCAAGATAGATTAAATACTTAAATGTAAGACCTGAAATCATAAAAATCCTAGAAGAAAACTTAGAAAAAAATTTTGGATATTGGCCTAGGTAAAAAAATTTATAGTTGAGACCCACAAAGCATATGCAACAAAAGCAAGAATAAATATGTAGAACTTAATTAAACTAAAAAAAATTTTATTCACATCAAGACAAATAATAGACAGAATAAATAGGAAACCTACAGAATGGGAGAAAATATTCACAGACAATACATTCAACAAAGGACTAATATTCAGAATCTACAAAGATCTGGAACAAATCAGTAAAACACACACACACACACACACACACACACACACACACACACACACACACTCTTAAATGTGGGCAAAAAACACGAACAGAGACATCTCTAAAATGAGATACATAAACGGCCAACAATCATATGAATAAAGGCTCATCGTCACTAATTATCAGGGAAATGCAAATTAAAAACCAAAACCAAAATGAAATACCACCTTACATCAGTCAGAATGACTGTAATTTTAAAAAATCAGAAAACAATAGATACTGGCACAGATGTGGTGAAAAGAGAATACATATATACTGTTGGTGAGAATGTAAATTAGTGAAACTATGGAGCTCAGTACAGAGATTTCTCAAAGAACTAATAATTGATCTACCATTCAAGCCAGCAATCCCATGGCTTGGTATCTAACCAAAGGAAGAAAGTTTGTTTTACCAAAAGACACCTGCACTTATATAAATATGTGTTTGTATATGTGTGTGTTATATGTATATGGTGGTATACACATATGGTGCCAAAAAATATGTACACATTTTAAGAGATGTTATCTAGGTATTACTTTTCAAAGTTGAATTAAATTATGGTAGCAATGTGTAGCATGATATTCGCTCAACTATGCTTCTGTCATTTTCTTTGTCCTGCCTGTCACATGGTGATACTAGCATTCATTTGATCAATGCCATCTTGTGAGTGAATGTCATACTCATGTTATATATATTTTTTGGAGCCGTGTGTGTATGTGTGTGTGTGTGTGTGTGTGTGTGTGTGTGTACGTACAAAGGACTAATATACGTACACACACACATACACATATATTACATACTCCATGGAATACTATTCATCCATAATAAAGAACAAAACAATGTCTTTTGCAGAAATCATTCCCCTAAGTGAAATAATGCAGGAATGGAAAACCAAATACTGCATGAACTAAATTATAAGTGACAGCCAAGCTGTGGGACTGCAAAGGCATATAAAATGACATAAAGGACATTGGAGACTCAGAAGGAAGAATGTTCATGGGGGCAAGGGATGAAAAATTACCAGCTCAGTCCAATGTGCACTAGTGGGGGTGATGGGCAAACTTAAAGCCCAGCCTTCCTCACTACTGCGCAAAGCATTCGTGTAACCAAAAGTGATCTGTACCCCTAAAGCTGTTGCAAGAAAATTTAAACATTTTTTAATTGTTTTCTCTTTTGAACTCATTATTTGAAAGTATTACAAATAAAGGAAACTAAATTTTACTTCCCAAGAGACCTTCTACAACTTACAGTATACTCTTTTTGACTATCTTTCTTCAAATTCTGGCACAAGCAGACAATTTTATTTTAGGATGGACATATTCTTGTGTTTCTTGATACCATTTAAGTGTATGTCTCTAAACAAGATAGCTTGGCTTTACTAATTTTGGAACTTACATAAATGGATTTACACACATATAGTCTTTGGCTACCTTTACTAACATTGTGTTTGTAAGATTCATGCATGTTTATACGTAGCTGAAATTCATTCATTTTTATTATATTCACTGTGTGATTATGCCAAAATTTTCTCAATTCTATTGTTGATGGACATTTAAGCTATTTTCAGTTGTTGGCACTTAGGAGCAATGTAACAATACACATTCTTGAACCGTGTAGCTTCAAGTGCATAAATGCCCAAGTTTGTTCCGTCTGTACACCTAGAAGGAGAATTGCTGGGCCGTAGGTATGTGCATCTTTAGCTTTACTGTCAAGCCCAACCATTTTACAGCGTGCTTAGACCATGTTAACTCTTGCCAACAGTCTCTGGCTAACATTTTAAGACTTTATTTAAATTTAAAAAGGCAATAGCACTGGTTATAACAACTCTAAAAAATACAGCACTAGTGAACAGCAGGCTCTGTGACACTGATCCCTAAAAATATTCATCCCTTACTGGAAAACTCACACTATTGTCCCCCTCCTCTTTAACTCCTCTGCAACCTTGATCTCTCGCTCCCACTCCCTCTGAAACTTCCTGTCCTGATCCTACCTCCTTCTCTTCACATCTTTCCTTTCCTTTTCTTTCCTGAACTACTGTTTTTGAAACCTCGTCTTCATTGAACCTTCTTTCTTGCTTTCTTTTGAAATGGCCTTACTTTTATTTGCTGGACTTCATCTCTTTTCAGGACAGACTATATATTGTACTAATTGTAACCTTTGTTCTCTTCTTAGTTTCAAGAGGCAAAAAAAAAAAGCAGAGTCCTAAAAATACCTCTATCAGATACTCAAATCTTAATGGTATCAATCATGTTTGCTATTGTTCTAAAGAGAATGACCTCTGCTGACAGCCCTTTAAGCCATTGTGTTTTTAAAATTATGTGACTCATATGATCTCGCCTTTAGTATTGACTGATTGAAGTAAGCGTGGTAATTTAATTAAGGATGGTAACAGTCAATCCTTAAGTGGGGCCAGCAATAGTAAACATGGCTCTATAAGAAAAGAACTCAGCTACATAAAAAAGTTATCTCAAAATCAATTAAGGACTTAAACTTTAGACCTGAAACTATAAAACTAGAAGAAAAATAAGGGGAACACTCTATGAATTTTTATGGACAATTGTGCATGACTTAAAAGCATAGGCAACAAAAGCAAAAATCAACAAATGAAATTACATCAAGCTAAAAAGTTTCTGCACAGCAAAGGAAACAAGCAAAAGAATGAAAAGACAGAATGGCAGAAAATATTTGCAAATCATACATTTGATATGTGGTTAGCATCCAAAATATATAAGAAACTCAAACAATCCAATAACAAGAAAACAACCCAAGCAAAAAAATAGGCAAAGAATTTGAATAAGCATTTCTCTAAAGAAGACATACAAATGGCCAACAGATATAGAAAAAAAAATGCTCAATCTCACTAATCATCAGGAAAATGAAAATCAAAACCACAATGAGATATCACCTCACTCCTGTTAGAATAAAATCAAAACCACAATGAGATATCACCTCACTCCTGTTATTATAAAAAAGATGAAAGATAGGTGTTGGTGTCTGTAATCCCAGTGCTTTGGGAGGCCAAGGTGAGTGGATTGCCTGAGCCCGTGAGTTCAAGACCTGCCCGGACAATTTGGCGAGACCTTGTCTCTACAATAAATAAAAAATTAGCCGGGCATGGTAGCATGCGGCTAATATAGTTCTGGCTACTTGGAAGGCTGAGGTGGAAGGATCACCGGAGCCCAGCAGGTCAATGCCGGGGTGGCCATGGGCGATGGAGTGAGACTCCAACTCAAAAAAAAAAAAAGATAAATGTTGGTGATGATGAGGAAGGGAAATACTTGTAAACTCTGGTAGGAATGTAAATTAGTACACTTATTATAAAATACGGTAGGGAGGTTTCCCCCCATATTAAAAATAGAATCACCTTATGATCCAGCAATCTCACAACTGGGTACATATCTAAAGGAAATGAAATCAATATGTTTAAGCGACATCTGCACACCCATATTTATTGCAGCACTAATCACAAAAGCCAATGGAATCAACCAAATTGTTCATCAAAGATGAAATAAAGGGTGGTATATATAAACAATGGAATACTATTCAGACTTAAAAAGTAAGGAAATCCTGTCATTCGTGACAGATTGAATAAATCTGGAGGACATTATGTTAAGTGAACTATCCAGAAACAGAAGGACAAATCTTGTATGATCTCATTTACATGTGCACCTAGCAAAAGTTGAACTCACAGAAGCAGAGAGAAGAATGGTGGTTACAAAGGGTCTAACCAAACGGTTAGGGCATTGGGGAAATGTTGGTCAGAGGATACAAAATTTCAGTTAGACAAGAGGAATAACTTCAAGAGATTTATTGTACAACATGATAACTATAGTTAATAATAATAAATCACTAAGGATTTTGTGTTCACATCACAAAAAATGATAAGTATATGAAGTGATGCGTGTGTTAATCAGCTTACAGTTATTCTTCAAAGTATATATATTTCAAAACATCATGCTGTACACCATAAAAATACGTAATTTTTATTTTTTATTTAAAATGTGTTAGTTAATTTAAAAAAGATAAATTGGTCCATGCTCTGATTATGTTTCTCATTACCTGAGGACCGTCTCTTGATTTCTGCCCTGTCAACACACTTCTGCTACACCTTCTCATTACTTGAGGTAAGTTGAGAGAATTTCCTCTCTATGTTTCAAGCAAAGAACTGATCCAGAAAAATTATAAATTAGTTATACTTCGTCTCATGTGAGACATTTAATCATTTTCCCCTCCAGAAGCCTTTTGCCTTCAATGGAAAATGACCTTCAAATACACCTGCACACAGACCCTGTACTTCTTAAGATTTACATTTGTCGCCGGGCTCGGTGGCTCAGCCTGTAATCCCGCGCCTTTGGGAGGCTGAGGTGAGTGGATTGCTTGAGCCCATGGGTTCGAGACCCGCCTGGGCAGCGAGACCGCATCTCTACAATAAATAAAAAAATCAACCGGGCGTGGTAGCGCATGCCTGTAATTCCGGCTACCTGGAAGGCTGAGGCGGAAGGATCGCTGGAGCCCAGCAGGTCGAGGCGCGGTGGCCAGAAGCGGCCACTGCACTCCAGTTTGGGCGACCGAGTGAGACTCCAACTCAAAAAAAAAAAAAAAAAGATTTACATTTGTCTTTCATAAAGAGTGATTGTTTTGCTCAGTTTGCTAAAGGTGCCATCGGCTGTTAGATTTTTACACTTTCATCCATAATGTTTATCAAGAGAAACTATTTTTACCAAAAACCCTACCAAGAAGGATGTAGCACTACATGTTCCCAAATGGGAGCATTTGTGTCTTCACACATCCTGGTAAAGGGCATCATTGAAGCCAACGGCTAAAAATACAGCAGCAAAGATAAGACATGGTAAAAATAAAAATGTATAATATGTAATCCTGAGGGGATAACAAGGATGGTTTATTTTAAACTAACATAAACCAGACACTGAATAATGGCATTAGATATAAAACTCCATTTTTTCCCTGGTTTTAATGCAAAATAGAAGTTCTCTCAGATGGTTTACTAGGACCTCTTCCAAGTATTTTCATCCCAACTCTGTGTTCTCACTAGTAAACCTGATGTTATGTATTTATTAACCATGCAATTCAAATAATTCTTATGGGTGAAAACTCTTCAGAAAGAGATCGGATTAGCCAACAAAAAGTGTTATAAAATCACAGAAGTTACAAATAAAAAAAAGACCAAGGGACTTCCGGCAAGATGGTGACGAGGCAACCTGGTCTGTGAAGCCCTCTGCAAAGGAGAACTGCAGTGGGTCTCTGGCTTTCACCCCAGGGGCTGCGGACCCCAAAATCGTAGCCTGCTCTTCATGCGGAGCTCGGCTGTTGCCACGCTGGGGCATCGCAGCGGTCTGGACAGCCACTGCAGGGCAGATGCCGCCGCCACCGTCGCCGCCAGTAGCATATCGCACCACCCAGGCTGGAGGCGATCCACAACTTCAGTCCTTGAAGCCCCGCCAGGGAGGATCTGCTGGGATCGCTGCCACCTCTCCTGCGACTGAGACGTCCTGCCTGCCGTGAGTCTCCTGCCTGTGCCCTGAGGCAGGCACCATCTCCAGTCTCTGCTGGTTTGTGTCCAGCCCCGCCCCCTCTGGGGCAAGCAGCTGAGATAGCACCACCTGCTGGCGATTCAAGGTAACAACACCGAAATGGGAGAAACAAGCTTGAAAAAGACATAGGCCAGAATGGTGAACAGAGGGTGATCTGAACTGTCCTTCACAGCAGACGAGGGGCAACTGACCCCAACTGCAAACTAATTTACCAGCTTGAAAAGAAAGCTAGAAATCAGAACTGAAAGGACATTGAACTCAAATGAAAAGTCTCAGAGTATGCTTCATTGATTCTGTTAGTTTAATGACTTAATTCTATTCCTACTGTATTGTTCCTTTTCTTTTCTCTTCCTTTTCTTCTCTCTCTAAACCACATCTTTGTATAGAGGAACAGCACACCAATAAGGTGGTTGGTTAGCCTGTATGTTGGCATCAT
The DNA here is from genome assembly GCA_027257055.1 of Cephalopachus bancanus. Classification (NCBI taxonomy): domain Eukaryota; kingdom Metazoa; phylum Chordata; class Mammalia; order Primates; family Tarsiidae; genus Cephalopachus; species Cephalopachus bancanus. The sequence goes on from JAPVLO010000140.1 coordinate 4,216,539, forward strand.
TGTATGTTTTATTTATTTTTTTGTATGGGAGTTGGTTAGTCTGTAGATGTGGTCTATTGTTTTAAACTGTTCCAGTTTAGGTCTCTCTCTCCATTTGTTGGTACACTCGTTTGTTTCCCCCATTACTCCTCTCTCTCTCCACCCCCCTCTTCCCTCCACGGTCTGCTCCATTCTCTTCCCTCTGCTAACCACATTTTATTTCAGGGAGTAAACCTACAGCCCCACTGCATGGACAGATTCCAAGACAGTGGGAAGTGGGTTTCAGAATATCCATACACCTGTTGGCAAATACCAGGACCTGCAGATAGATTTTGAATCACAGTTCGCCCCTTAAGTAAATCTCAAAACTGCAGAAAGGACCACCCCCCACCTACAGTGCAACTCCAGAATTCAACAAAGTAAGAGGGCATACATAAAGAATAGGAGATTGAACAAACAGAAGTAAAACCAATCCCTCTACCTCTAAATAACAGAATTAAAGAAGACGGTGATGTGCAGGGAAGGAAAAAGTAGAGAGGGAGAAAAACCGCACAAATGAAGAAAAACCAAAAGAAGAATATAGGTCTCACACAGATCTCTGGGAGATCAGACACTGAGAAAACAGATTCTGGAACACAAACAATGAAGAGCCCCAGAATGACTGGTCACATGCAACAAACACAGACATCAAGATATTAATGGAGAGAATTTTAAAAATTGAGGAGAGACAAGAGGAAAATAGGAAGGAGCTGATGTCAGAAATAACAGCAGTAAAAAAACTGTGATGGAAATGAATAACAGACTAATAAGCATGGAAAGCAGAATTAGGAAAGCAGAATTAGCAAAGCAGAAGATGGAATCTCAGAGCTTGAAGACCAAAACACAGAACTAACCCAAACTGTCAAAAGCATAGAAAAGAAGCTCAAAAAGACAGAACAAAACCTTCAGGAGATGAATGATCACTTCAAGAGACTGAACCTAAGAGTAAATGGCCTTCCTGAGGCAGAGAGAGAAGCAGAGGCCACACTGGAACAAATGTTTCATGAAATCATTCAAGAAAATGTCCCTCATCTCAACAAGGATGAAAAAATTCAAACACAAGAGATTCAGAGAACCCCTGCAAGACAAAAAATGAGAAGACCAACTCCCAGACACATAATACTTTTCCTAAACAAAGTAGCTATAAAAGAACAAATTCTAAAAGCAGCAAGAGAAAAAGGCCAGACTACCTACCAGGAAGGACCAATTCGAATAGCAGCAGATTTATCCACAGAAACACTTCAGGCTAGGAGAGCCCGGAGTCCTATCTTCAAAGTTCTAAAAGATAAACAATTTCAACCAAGAATAACCTACCCAATCAAACTAAGGTTCATTAGTGAGTGAGAATTGAAATCTTTTCCAGATATCCAATCCCTAAGAACCTACACTGCCACCAGACCACCTCTACAAGAAACACTTAGGAAAGTACTGAACACAGAAGAAAAAGAAAAAAGAACAACAACATTCTTCACAAGAGTACAGGAAAAATATTAAAAAACACATGAAGCAACTCCAGAACCCAAAGAAAGACAACAAACAAACAGGAAAAACTCTATAAGACCCTTATGACAGGGATCAACTCTTGCATTTCAATTATTAGTCTAAATGTGAAAGGACTAAATGCACCACTGAAAAGACATAGAATGGCAAAATGGATAAAATATCATCAGGCAACAATCTACTGCCTTCAAGAGACTCACCTCATTAGAAAGGACACCCACAGACTCAAAGTAAGAGGATGGGAAAAAAACTTTCAGGCGAATGGAATACAAAAGAAAGGAGGAGTAGCGATCATAATTTCAGACAAAATACCCATCAAGCTATTAAAAATCAGAAAAGATACAGAAGGCCACTACATAATGATAAAAGGCTCAATCCATCAACAAGAAATATCTATCCTAAACATATATGCACCCAACATAGGTGCACCAACTTTCATAAAGCAACTTGTAGGAAAACTAAAGAAAAATATTGACTCTAACACCATCATAACTGGAGACTTTAATACCCCACTCATAACCCTAGACAGATCATCAAAACAAAAAATCAGCAAGGAGATCCGGAACCTCAATGTGACTTTGGACCAAATGGACTTAACTGATACCTACAGAACCCTCCATCCAAAGACCACAGAACATACATTCTACTCATCACCACATGGAATGTATTCTAAAATCGACTATGTAATTGGACATAAATCAAGCATAAGCAAATTTAAAAGGACTGAAATTCTATCATGCACCTTCTCAGACCACAATGCAATAAAAATAAACATTGACACCAACAAAGTCCCCCCAAAACCCACAAAGACATGGACACTAAACAGCATGATGCTAAACAGCTACTGGGTCAATGATAAAATCAAAACAGAGATCAAAAGATACCTGGAAACAAATGAAAATGAAGAAACATCTCACCAAAATCTCTGGGACGCCTTGAAAGCTGTAGTAAGAGGGGAATTTATATCCCTACAAACACACATGAAGAAAATGGAAGGAACACAAATTAACAACCCAACAAGCCACCTAAAAAAGCTGGAAAACAAGACCACAAAAACCCTAATTTCAGCAGAAGAATCCAGACCACCAAAATAAAAGCCCAATTCCAGGACATAGAAGACAAAAAGAAAATACAAAAAATAAATGAAACAAAAAGCTGGTTCGTCGAAAGGATAAACAAGATCGATGCTCCCCTAGCTAGACTGACCAAGAAAAAACGAAAAAAAAAACCAAACAAGCACAATCAGAAACACAAAAGATGAAGTCACATCTGACCCTGAAGAAATACAAAAGATCATTAGAGACTACTACGTACACTTGTATGGAAACAAACTTGAAAACCTTAAGGAAATGGAGGACTTTCTGACATCACAAAACCTACCTAGATTGGAACAAGAAGAAACTGAGACCCTAAATCGACCAATAACAATCAAGGAAATCAACTATGTAATAAGAAAACGTCCTACAAAAAAAAGCCCTGGTCCAGCTGGCTTTCCAGCAGAATTCTACAAGACATTTAAGGAGGAGCTGATACCAATCCGACTGAAGGTATTCCAGGCGCTTGAAAAAGATGGAACTCTCCCCAAATCATTTTACGAAGCCAACATCATATTGATACCCAAGCCAGGTAAAGATCCAACAAAGAAAGAGAACTACAGGCCAATATCTTTGATGAACATAGATGCTAAAATTCTCAACAAGATCCTAGCAAACCGGATTCAGCAATACATCTCAAAAATCATCCATCATGACCAAGTAGGCTTCATTCCTGGGATGCAAGGCTGGTTCAACATTCATAAAACCATAAATGTAATTAAATACATCAACAGATGTCAAAACAAAAACCACATGATTATATCATTAGATGCAGAAAAAGCTTTTGATAAAATCCAGCACCCCTTCTTGATAAAAACTCTTGAACATCTAGGCATACGGGGAACATACCTCAAAATAGAAAAAGCCATCTATGAGAAACCCACAGCCAGCATACTCCTAAATGGACAAAAATTGGAACCATTTCCCCTGAAAACTGGAACAAGACACGGATGCCCACTCTCACCCCTCCTGTTCAACATAGTACTAGAAGTCCTGGCTCGAGCAATCAGAGAAGAGGAGGCAGTCAGGGGTATCCAAATAGGAAAAGAGGAAGTCAAGTTATCTCTCTTTGCAGATGATACGATTGTGTACCTTGAAAACACAAGAGAATCTGTCAAAAACCTCCTTACACTGATAAAGTCCTTTGGCAAAGTCTCAGGATACAAAATAAATGTACAAAAGACAATCACATTTCTCTACATCAATAATAAACAAATAGAAACCCAAATAAAAAACACAATTCCATTCACAATAGCCACAAAAAAAATGAAATACCTTGGCATCTTCCTAACCAGAGACATGAAAGACCTTTACAATGAAAATTAGAAAACACTGCTCAAAGAAATCAAAGATGATACAAACAAGTGGAAAAATATCCCATGCTCATGGATTGGAAGAAGCAACATTATAAAGATGTCCATCTTACCTAAGGCAATCTACAAATTCAATGCAATACCCATCAAATTACCAGCAACATGCTTCTCAGACCTAGAAAAGACAACACAGGAATTCATATGGAAACACAACCATCCAAAAATAGCCAAAACAATCCTCAGCAAAAAAAAAAAAAAAAAAAAAAAAAAGCAGGTGGTATCATATTACCAGACTTCAAACTTTACTATAAAGCTGCAATCATCAAAACAGCTTGGTATTGGTATAGGAACAGGCATATAGATCAATGTAATAAAACTGAGATTCCAGAAGCAAAACCTCAATTTCTCAACCGATTCATCTTTGACAAGTCCTCCACCACCTACCACTGGGGAGAGGAGAACCGATTCAGTAATTGGTGCTGGGAAAACTGGCTGACCACATGCAGAAGATTGAAACAGGACCTCTATCTATCCCCATGCACAAAGGTTAACTCCAAATGGATCAGAGACCTAAATGTAAAACCTCAAACCATAAGAACCTTAGAAAATGAAGGAAATACCCTCATGGAAATCGGAACTGGCATCCAATTCCTGAACAAAACCCGAAACCCACAGGTCATAAGAGACAAGATAGACAAGTGGGACCTTATTAAACTGACAAGCTTCTGCAAGGCCAAAGAAACCATCAAGAGAGCAGGGAGACAGCCTACAGACCGGGAAAAAATATTTGCCAACACCAGGTCTGACAAAGGCTTAACATCCTGGATCTACAAGGAGCTAAAATGTGCTGAAAAGAAAAAAACAAACAACCCCATTATAAAATGGGCAAAAGATATGAACAGACACTTCACAAAAGAGGACATCCGAGCAGCCAACAAACACATGAAGAAATGTTCAACCTCATTAATCATCAGGGAGATGCAAATCAAAACCACACTGAGATACCGCCTAACTCCAGTCAGAATGGCAATTATCAACAACTCAAAAAATAACAGCTGCTGGAGAGGGTGTGGCAAAAAGGGAACACTTCTACACTGTTGGTGGGAGTATAAACTAGTGCAACCTCTGTGGAAAGCAGTGTGGTGATTCCTAAAAGCTCTAAATATTGACCTCCCATATGACACCACAATCCGCCTATTGGGACTATACCCTGAAGAACTCAAATCACTCTATAAAAAAGATACCTGCACATGTATGTTTATCACAGCTTTTTTCACAATAGCAAGAACCCGGAAACAACCATGCTGCCCATCAAAAGAGGACTGGATTTTAAAAATGTGGTATTATACACAATGGAATACTACACAGCCATAAAAAAGAACAAAATCATGAATTTTGCCGCAACCTGGATGGAATTAGAGTCTATAATACTGAGTGACCTCTCACAGAAACAAAGATCCGAGTATCACATGTTCCCACTCATATAATGGACCTTGAACATCCAATGTAATACTATAAGAAAATGACTGATGGTACTGGGAAACTATGGGGGAGATGGGATTAACAGTAGCAAATATCTGTGTGGGGATGGGGAAACACCTCTTATCAACAGGGTACCTGAATGAAACGTAATTGTACACCTAACCCTTAACTCTACCCCACAACACCATAATAAAAAATATTGATTACAAAAAAAAGAAGAAAAGACCAAGAGTTTAGTAAATGAGAAAACAGCATCAGAGAGCTGGGCTGACTTATTTGGGGTCACATATCACATAGCTTCAGAAGAGCTAGGACCCAAACACAGATATTGTTTCCACTAGGTCTTTCCCACTTACTCATAATTTTTTCCAAAAAACCTTAACTAGCCTCTGTCAAATTTATTTCCTGTCCGTTTAAAGTCCCTGATATGTAATGCACTTGATGGTGCATTATCCTGACATCAGTGTCCTCTAGTGATGGAGGGCAAGCATGCCTCTTCATCTTCTGGGGGCATATGAGCTTGTAAGCGAACAGGGAAAACTTAAATATAGGGCAGCATTCAGATCAGGATTGAGAGAGGCAAGGGAGCACAAATGGGAGGGAAAATGCCATCAGGGAAAACAAGGGTGGTACCAACAAGATTGCCCTACTTACTAATTTATTTGAGGCCTTCCACTGGCTAAAATTACGTCAGTCTGATTTTCACTATACGTTGATAGAAAAAGAAATAAAAAAATAGATGATGCTCTTATGCAGGCATGTGAATTTTGTAAGATGTAGATGATTAAATTAGGAGAGCCAAAAAAGATGAAAGTTTTGTTTTGCAGGAGTTATAAAAGGAAGTGAAAAAACACTCTTAATATAGAAGACCAGGAGAGGATTTAAAAAAATAGTTTGCATTCATTGGAGGGGAAGAAGTAGAGTTTTTCCTTAATAATTTCTAAAATGTTTATCTTTTATAAAAATAATAGGAATTGTAGCAAATTAAGAAGATGAACTTAATGAAGAAGCATACCTTCAATAAAAAAGGAAAATTTCAATTCTTACATAGCTACACAAGGTAAACTGAATTTTCACCCATAAAAAACTTTTAGAATTACATGACTAGTAAATATGTAACATCAGGTTTAACTACTGAGAAATGTAAACCTGATCATGTCTCTGCCGTCCCTCATAGTTGTTAAAAGACTGAAATTCTCAACCACGTATAAGACTTTGCCTAGCATTGTTCTTAGGTACCTCTCTACCCTCCTTTTCATGCTCCATCAAGTTTCTTCCTCCACCAAAGTTTGCACCCAAACCATGCTGGCCGTCTTGGCCACCTTGTAATTGTCTATCACCAGGCTCTTTTCCTGCTCCAGGGCCTTTTTATGTGTTCTTTTCACATCTTAACACTCTTTCCTCCACTTGAACTCCCACCAGCACCTCATCTGCTCTTACTCAACCTTCATATATCAGCCAATATGTCAATTTCTCAGGAAAGACTTCTCTGGTCTTCTTATTCCAAATTTAAATTGAGTCATATTCTTATGCCATTTCTTTTATACAAATTATTTATTTTTCTTTTATACCATTAACTGTATCACACGTAGTTGAGATCATTTCAAAAGGTCTATTTCCCTCACTCATCTTTCTGATCACCAATATCATCCTAAGTGGCCATCACAATGTCTGATACATATATGTTGTTCCAGTATATGTATTTTTAAGCTAGGGATGTGTTATGGATCATTAAAAAACAACCTAATAAAATTTGAAATCTGGGGACTTCTGGCAAGATGGCAACAGGGCAGCCTGGTCTATGAAACCCTCTGCAAAGGAGAACACAGGGGGTCTCTGGCTCTCTCCCTGGGGGCTGCAGATCCCAGCGTGGGCAGCCTGCTCTTCACACAGAGCTCGGCCGTCACCACTTCTGGGGCATCACGGAGGTCTGGACATCCACTGCAGCCGCAGACACAGCAGCCGCTGGTGCTACACAACCTCCGGGGCGGCCATAGTGCATCGCGCCACCCGTGCCTGAAGCGATCCATGACTTCAGTCCTTGGAGCCCCTGCAGGCAAGATCTGCTGGGATCCCTGCCACCTCTGCTGCCACCATGAAGTCCTGCCGGCCATGGGTCTTCTCCTGTGTGCCCTGAGGCAGGCTCCAATCTCTGGCCTCTGCCTGACTCCTGTCCAGCTCTACCCCCTCTGGGGCAAGCAGCTGAGATAGTACCACCTGCTGGTGATACAAGGTAACAACACCGAAACGGGAGAAACAAGCTTGAAAAACAGAGGCCAGATTTGAATGGTGAACTGAGAGTGATCTGAACTGTCCTTCACAGCAGGCCAGGGGCAACTGACCCTAAGTGCGAACTAATTTACTAGCTTGAAAAGACAGCTAGAAATCAGAGCTGAAAGGACATTGGACTTAAATGAAAAGTCTCAGAGTGTGCTCGATTCCTTCTGTTAGTTTAATGACTTAAATCTATTACTACTGTTTTGTTCCTTTTTTTTCCTTTCTTTTCTTTTCCTCTTCCTTTTCTTCTTTTTTCTCCTCTCTGTAAACCATATCTTTGTATAGAGGAACAACACGCCAATAAGGTGGTTGGTTAGCCTGTATGTTAGCATCATTGTATGTTTTATTTATTTTTTTTTGTATGGGAGTTGGTTAGTCTGTAGCTGTGGTCTAATGTTTTCAACTGTTTCAGTTTAGGTCTCTCTCTCCATTTGTTGGTACACTCGTTTGCTTCCTCCCTTACTCCTCTCTCTCCCCATCCCCCTCTTCCCTCCACGGTCTGCTCCATTCTCTTCCCTCTGCTAACCACATTTTATTTCAGGGAGTAAACCTACAGCCCCACTGCATGGACAGATTCCAAGGCAGTGGGAAGTGGGTTTCAGAATATCCATACACCTGTTGGCAAATACCAGGACCTGCAGATAGATTTTGAATCACAGCTCCCCTCTTAAGTAAATCTCAAAACTGCAGAAAGGACCACCCCCCACCTACAGTGCAACTCCAGAATTGAACAAAGCAAGAGGGCATACATAAAGAATAGGAGATTGAACAAACAGAAGTAAAAGCAATCCCTCTACCCCTGAATAACAGAATTAAAGAAGATGGTGATGTGGAGGGAAGGAAAAAGTAGGGAGGGGGAAAAACCGCACAAATGAAGAAAAACCAAAAGAAGAATATAGGTCTCACACAGACCTCTGGGAGATCAGACACTGAGAAAACAGATTCTGGAACACAAACAATGAAGAGCCCCAGAATGACTGGTCACATGCAACAAACACAGACATCAAGACATTAATGGAGAGAATTTTAAAATTTGAGGAGAGACAAGAGGAAAATAGGAAGGAGCTGATGTCAGAAATAACAGCAGTAAAAAAAACTGTGATGGAAATGAATAACAGAGTAATAAGCATGGAAAGCAGAACTAGCCAAGCAGAAGATAGAATCTCAGAGCTTGAAGACCAAAACACAGAACTAACCCAAACTGTCAAAAGCATAGAAAAGAAGCTCAAAAAGACAGAACAAAACCTTCAGGAGATGAATGATCACTTCAAGAGACTGAACCTAAGAGTAAATGGCCTTCCTGAGGCAGAGAGAGAAGCAGAGGCCACACTGGAACAAATGTTTCATGAAATCATTCAAGAAAACGTCCCTCATCTTATCAAGGATGAAAAAATTCAAACACAAGAGATTCAGAGAACCCCTGCAAGAGAACAAATGAGAAGACCAACTCCCAGACATATAATAATTCACCTAAACAAAGTAGGCATAAAAGAAAAATCCTAAAGGCTGTGAGAGAAAGAGGTCAGACTACGTACCAGGGAAGATCAATTAGAATAGCAGCAGATTTATCTACAGAAACCCTCCAGGCTAGGAGAGTTTGGAGCCCTATCTTCGAAGTTCTAAAAGATAAACGATTTCAACCAAGGATAACCTACCCAGACAAGTTAAGCTTCATCAGTGAGGGAGAATTGAAATCTTTCCCAGATATAAAATCCCTAAGAACCTACGCTGCCACAAACCACCTCTACAAGAAACACCTAAGAAAGTATTGAACACAGAAGAAAAGGAAAAAAGAACAACAACATTCTTCACAAGAGTACAGGCAAGAGATTAAAAACACATATGATCCAACTCTAAAACCAAAAGACAGACAACTCACAAACAGGAAGAGCAACAACTCTGTAAGAACATTATGATAGGGATCAACTCTCACATTTCAATAATTAGTTTGAATGTGAATTAACAAATGCACCACTGAAAAGACATAGAATGGCAAAATGGATAAAATATCATCAGGCAACAATCTATTGCCTTCAACAGACTCACCTCACTAGAAAGGACACCCACAGACTCAAAGTAAGAGGATGGGAAAAAAACTTTCAGGCGAACGGAATACAAAAGAAAGGAGGAGTAGCGATCTTAATTTCAGACAAAATACCCGTCAAGCTATTAAAAATCAAAAAAGATACAGAAGGCCACTACATAATGATAAAAGGCTCAATCCATCAACAAGAAATATCCATCCTAAACATATATGCACCAAACATAGGAGCAGCAATTTTCATAAAGCAGCTCTTAGGTAAACTAAAAAAAGATATCGACTCCAATACCATCATAGCTGGGGACTTTAATACCCCACTCACAACCCTAGACAGACCATCAGGACAAAAAATCAGCAATGAGATCCAAAACCTCAATGTGATTCTTGATCAAATGGACTTAACTGATACCTACAGAACCCTCCATCCAAAGACCACAGAATACACATTCTACTCATCACTGCATGGAACGTATTCTAAGATCAACCACATAGTTGGCCATAAATCAAGCATAAGCAAATTTAAAAGGACTGAAATTTTACCATGCACCTTCTCAGACCACAGCGGAATAAAAATAATCATTAACACCAACAAGGTTCCCCAAAAACCCACAAAGACATGGACACTAAACAGCATGATGCTAAAAAACTACTGGGTTGTTGATGAAATCAAAACAGATATTAAAAGATACCTGGAAACAAAAGAAAATGAAGAAACATCTTACCAAAATCTCTGGGACACCATGAAAACTGTAGTAAGAGGGGAATTTATATCCCTAAAAATGCACATGAAGAAAATGGAAGGATCACAAATTAACAGCCTAAGAAGCCACCTAAAAAAGCTGGAAAAGCAAGACCACAAAAACTCTAATTTCAGCAGAAGAATCCAGATCACCAAAATAAAAGCCCAAATCCAGGACATAGAAGACAAAAAGATAATACAAATAATCAATGAAACAAAAAGCAGGTTCTTCGAAAAGATAAACAAGATCAATGGTCCCCTAGCTAGACTGACCAAGAAAAAGAGAAAAAAAGCCCAAATAAACACAATCAGAAACAAAAAAGTTGAAGTCACATCTGATACTGAAGAAATACAAAAGATCATTAGAGACTATTATGTACACTTGTATGGAAACAAACTTGAAAACCTTTCGGAAATGGAGGACTTTCTGCCATGACACAACCTGCCTAGGTTGAAACAAGAAGAAATTGGTACCCTAAATAGACCAATAACAATCAAGGAAATTGACTACATAATAAGAAAACTACCTACCAAAAAAAACCCTGGATCAGATGACTTTCCAGCAGAATTCTACAAGACATTTAAGGAGGAGCTAATACCAATCCTACTGAAGGTATTCCAGGCATTTGAGAAAGATGGAACTCTCCCTAAATCATTTTATGAAGCTAACATCACATTGATACCCAAGTCAGGTAAAGATCCAACAAAGAAAGAGAACTACAGGCCAATATCTTTGATGAACATAGATGCTAAAATTCTCAACAAGATCCTAGCAAACCGGATTTAACAACACATCTCAAAAATCATCCATCATGTACAAGTAGGCTTCATCCCTGTGATACAAGGCTGGTTCAACATTCGTAAAACCATAAATGTAATTAAATACATCAACAGATGTCAACACAAAAACCACATGATTATATCATTAGATGCAGAAAAAGCTTTTGATAAAATCCAGCACCCCTTCTTGATAAAAACCCTCGAACAGCTAGGCATACAGGGAACATACCTCAAAATAGTAAAAGCCATCTACAAGAAACCCACAGCCAGCATACTCCTAAACGGACAAATACTAGAACCATTTCCCCTGAAACGGGAACAAGACAAGGATGCCCACTCTCACCCCTCCTGTTCAATATAGTATTAGAAGTCCTGGCTAGAGCAATCAGAGAAGAGAAGGCAATGAGGGGTATTCAAATAGGAAAAAAGGAAGTCAAGCTATCTCTCTCTGCAGATGACACGATCGTGTACCTTGAAAACCCAAGAGAATCTGTCAAAAACCTCCTTACACTGAGAAAGGACTTTGGCAAAGTCTCAGGATATAAAATAAATGTGCAAAAGACAATCGCATTTCTTTACACCAATAATAAAGAAACAGAAACCCAAATAAAAGCACAATTCCATTCACAATAGCCACACACACACACAAAAAATGAAATACCTTGGCATCTTCCTAACCAGAAACGTGAAAGACCTTTACAATGAAAACTACAAAACACTGCTCAAAGAAATCAAAGATGACACAAACAAGTGGAGAAATATCCCATGCTCATGGATTGGAAGAATCAACATTGTGAAGATGTCCATATTACCTAAGACAACCTACAGATTTAATGCAATACCCATCAAACTACCAGCAACATTCTTCTCAGACCTAGAAAAAAACAACACAGAAATTCATATGGAAGCACAAACGACCAAGAATAGCCAAAACAATCCTCAGCAAAAATAACAAAACAGGTGGTATCACATTTCCACATTTCAAGCTTTACTATAAAGCTACAATAATCAAAATAGCTTGGTATTGGTACAGGAACAGGCATATAGACCAATGGAATAGAATTGAGATTCCAGAAGCAAAACCTCAATTTCTCAACCAACTCATCTTCAACAAAGCCTCCACCACTTACCACTGGGGAGAGGAGAACCTATTCAGTAAATGGTGCTGGGAAAACTGGCTGACCACATGCAGAAGATTGAAACAGGACCCCTGTTTATCCCCATACACAAAAATTAACTCTAAATGGATCAGAGACCTAAATGGAAAACCTCAAACCATAAGAATCTTAGAAAATAAAGGACATACCCTCATGGAAATTGGAACTGGCATCCAATTCCTGAACAAAACCCAAAACCCACAGGCCATAAGAGATAAGATAGACAAGTGGGACCTCATCAAATTGACAAGCTTCTGCAAAGCCAAAGAAACCATCAAGAGAGTAGGGAGACAGCCTGCAGACTGGGAAAAAGTATTTGTCAACTCCAGGTCTGACAAAGGCTTAACATCTTGGATCTATAAGGAACTCAAACGTGCTGAAAAGAAAAAAACAAACAACCCCATTATAAAGTGGGCAAAAGATATGAACAGACACGTCTCAAAGGAAGACATCCGAGCAGCCAACAGACACATGAAGAAATGTTCAACTTCACTAATCATCAAGGAGATATAAATCAAAACCACACTGAGATACCACCTAACTCCAGTCAGAATGGCAATTATCAATAACTCAAAATATAACAGTTGCTGGAGAGGTTGTGGCGAAAAGGTTGTGTCACACTGTTGGTGGGAGTGCAAACTAGTGCAACCTCTGTGGAAAACAGTATGGCGATTCCTAAAAGCTCTAAATATTGACCTCCCATATGACCCCGCAATCCCCCTACTGGGAATATACCCTGAAGAACCCAAATCACTCTATAAAAAGATACCTGCACACATATGTTTATTGCAGCATTGTTCACAATAGCAAGAACCTGGAACCAACCATGCTGTCCATCAAAGGAGGACTGGATTAAAAAAATGTGGTACCTATACATGATGGAATACTACGCAGCCATAAAAAAGAACAAAATCTTGAATTTTGCAGCAACCTGGACGGAACTAGAGTCTATAATACTGAGTGATCTCTCACAGAAACAAAGATCTGAGTATCACATGTTCTCACTCATATAGTGGACCTTGAACACCCAACATAATACTATAAGAAAATGACTGACAGTGGTGGGAAACTATGGGGGGGAGGGGAGGGGAGATGGGATTAACGGTAGTCAATATCTGTCTGGGGATGGGGAGACACCTCTTATCAACAAGGGTGCCTGAACAAAGCATATTTGTATACCTAACCCTTAACTGTACCCCACAATATCATAATAAAAAATATTGATTATAAAAAAAATAATTTGCAATCTGTATGTTTCCTATGATATTAGAAATAAAACGTAAAGTGAGTCATCAATCTCTTAACCTGGAATCATATAAATCTTTCCAGAGGAGCAACCAATAGGGTTGGAGGGATTTACTCTTGAAAAACCCCACGCGATAGCTCTCTTGTGGAATTTAGCATGAAGGTTAAGCAAATTAATAAGTTGACAAAATATACTAGTAAGTGTAACAATTAAATGAATTACTAGGTGTAAAATGTATAAAAGATATCAAATAGTACCTGGGCCCATACTAAAAGTTGAAAAAATATGACATATTATTGTCTTTAAAATCTGTAGAAAAATTCAACTGCTGACGCTGGTCTCTAGATTGTCACATAATGGGGGTGGGAGGTGGGATAGGATGACACTAAGAATTTTAAATGAACCATTAAAAAAAATGTTGCCAACTGTATTTCTGACAAAGACCAAACATCCAGGATCTACAAGGAACTCAATTGCCCCCCTTCCCCAAAAAGACCTATTTAAAAAGTGGGCAAAAGACATGAATGGACACTTCTCAAAAGAAGATCCATGGGCAACCATTAGACACATGAAAAAGTGCCCAGCCTCCCTAATCATCAGAGAAATGCAAATCAAAACCACATTGAGCTATGACCTAACCCTAGTAAGAATGGCCATCATTGATAAAACAAACAACAATAGATGCTGGTGAGGATGTGGAGAAAAAGGAAGGCTTCTACACTGCTGGTGGGCATGCAAACTAGTGCAACCTCCTTGGAAAACTGAAAATTTCTAAAAGAATTAGACTTTGACCTTCCATATTACCCAGCAATCCCCCTACTGGGAAGATACTCAGAGGTACTCAAATCATTCTACAAAAAAGACACCTGCACACACATGCTTATTACAGCACTATTCACAATAGCAAAAACATGGAACCAACCATGCTGCCCATTGAAACTGAACTGGATAAAAAAAAATGTGGTACATATACACAATAGAATATTATGCAGTTATAAAGAAGAACAAACATATGGACTTCCCAGCAACTTGAATGGATTTAGACTATCATACTCAGTAATCTATCACAGAAACAAAGAGCAGAGTACTACATGGTCTCACTCATAGGTGGACCCTGAACATTTACCATTATGCTATAAGATAGGGTTTGGTAGTAGCAGATACTGCCAAGCTAGGCAGATGGGGGAAGGGCAGGAACACAACATCAATAATGGTACCTGATCTCAAACCAGCCAAAGTGGGGACCAAAGGGAGGTCCAAACTTTACCTATACAATGATCACTTGTATACCCAATACTGAATTGTACCCCACATCTTTAAAAGAAAAGAAAAAAAGAAAATTTATGCTGAGAATATATCCAATAAATAAAACATAATAAAAGCATATCAAAGTCTTAATAGCACAAGGCTAGAAATCAGGTCTATCATCAATGCCCTAGGTGTTCATAGTAAAGAACTTTAACCCAACTGAATCTTAGTCACTTCCGCCTCTCTTATCCTATCAGCTGTGTGAGCTTCATAAGTCACTTGTCCTTTCTGAGAATGAATTTCTTCACTAAAATATAGTGTCATAGTGTCAGTGATTTTGCATTCCCACTTCTATATACTACTTATATCATTAACAAAAATATTTTAATTGGCTCACTTTTTATTTAAATAAATTTATGTTAAAAGAAAATGTTACAAGATTGTCATAAATGGAAAACCAATACTATAATGATTTTCAAAAATAAAAAGGTAACTTTAAAGCTTAATATGATAACTATAAAACAATTTAATAAATTTTATCTGCATATTATTGCCTGACAAAGATTTTCAGGCTAGGATTTGCTCTGTTTTTATGAAAATAGTGACGTATTCCACAGCTTTTATAGCCATAGCAGTACCAAACTGAAATCTTCTCCTTACACAAAGTATCAAAAGAGAATGGAAATAAGATATTCCCTGGGTAGTTCAATTATACCTAATGTCATGTGAAGAAACCACCTAAAGTCAGTCCAAGACCATCAGTAGAACACATCACATTTTGAAAAACGTGATCTAAAAATTGGAGTTACAATAGCAAATCCAACCCCGGAGTTTTGGGGAATAAAATAGGAGGCAGTATTTGAAACCATTTTGTAAATTTTTAAGTTCTATGTAGTCATTGCATATTAAAAACTGAGACAGCATTTATGTGTGCCTTTTGGTTTTCATGTTGCGAAAAACAGAGACAAACTGAGACCCTCAAGCGCGATGAAAGCTTGTTCTTAATCAAATAGTGGTTTCATTTTAGCTCTATCTGTTCTGCTATCCCCCTCTTTCTCTCTATGCTGTGTGTGTGTGTGTGTGTGTGTGTGTGTGTGTGTGTGTGTGTGTGTATGCATGTTGGCAGCACTGTTGCTGTCTTGTTCTTTTCTTTAATCTCCTCTAAGCAGCAAGATTTATTTAAGCACCATCCAACATGGAGTGCCCCTACTGAAGATTTCAGCTCAGTCCTTACGCTCTGTGTTATTCCAAACACAGCTAGAATAGCTGGATGTTTTCCGGCAAGCAAGAGGGGTTCCTTTTCTCAAAGGAGCGTTATAAAGAGCAGCGTTACTATCAGACATAGTAAGGCTTTGGGTCTTGCTCAGCAAAATAAGCAAAAGGGCTTGGAGGTTAAAAGCACAATATCCTCATTAAATAAACTGTTAGAAATCTAAGGGCAAAATCCTAGTAGGAAGTCAAGCAGCAGTGACACTGATGAACAACAAGTGAGTTGCTGAGGATCTGTACTTACGTTGTAAAGATGGATTGTCAGACGTTGCTTCTCCCAATTCCGCCTTCCCTCCTCGAAAGCCTGTCTCCTCTCAGTTTTCACACCCCCCTCCACACACACACACCTGTAATATTGAAGACTACATATCTACTCCAAAGCAAACACCAAAATACTATTCCCCAAAGACACATTCAAGCAGTTATTCAGTGGCTCAACCTTCACTAAAACTTTCTTTAGTCTCTGACATAGACAGCTGAGATATCTAAAATAGCAAATATCCTCATCGCTAATCAGACGAGATAAAAGCGAAGCCTCAAACAAATGCTAAACATATTCTGCCACATTTCTTCAAGATAGTGTGCAAATCTGAGGAACTTGTCAGTAATACTTTGCTTCTCAATTTATAGCAGGGCGGGTGGAGGTAAAAGGGAAAATTTTTCTTTGATGGATAGAAATGTTAAGAAGTCTGAGAATGGGATGAAATAAAGTGTCTCTGGAGATAGGACCAAAAAAGGGCACAAAAAACCTACAATCTTTAAAAAAGAAAAAAGCAAAAGACTACTGTGAGCCTCCAGAGGCCAATGAGAAGTGAAGAAGAAGAGTGAAAAAATCCACTCAGGTGAAATGAGTCTACAGAAAGAAAAGGGAGAAAGGCCTCCCTCCTCTATTCAGAATGTCTCACCCAGGATCAGGTGAAATAATTTCTGACAGGTATGGTTCACAAGCTTTAATGTGTACCAGAATCATCTGGAGAGTTTTTAAAAACACAGATTGCAAGGCCCTACACCCACAGTCTCTCTTTCAGTGGGTCTTGAGTAGGGCCCCAAAAAGTGCATTTCTAACAAGTTCCCAGGTGATGCTGGTACTGCAAGTTCAAGGACCACACACATGGGCAAGGGGCTTACTTCCAGAGCAGGACGATAAAAAAGATGAATGAGCATGGCCTTTAGAAGCCTGAATGGGTCATCTATGAGGTTCTGTATCAAATCTGTCTGTGTTCTAATGAGGTTAACAGTGTCACTTAATGATATTTGGCAAACCTAGAAAAGAGTTTTACACATGCATCATCTGATTTGTGCCTCACAATTAGTCTGACATAAGCAGACCAAACATTTAATGAATGTTGAGTAGACATGATAAACTAAAGCCCAAGAGACTAAGTGATTAGTCCAAAGTTATATAGTAGATAGTCCAAAGTTATACAGTTATGCAGTTTTAAATGAAAATATTAAGGTCTAGAACTAGGTCTTTGTTGATTAGAGCTTGTGCTCTTTCCTTTAAACTAACTTATTAAGAGAAAGTATAATTAATCTTAGCTGCAACCAAGAAGAAACTAGCATATATATGACATAATGTCATGTAAACCTTTTATTATGTACAACCATATCCAGCTAACTCATCTAACCAACTATTACAAATAAAGAGATTAACAAAAACACATGATTTCAATAATAACAAAAAATGTCAAACGTTGCATTAAAAAGGCCAAGCCCTTTTATTCCCATATTCCCATCTCCTTCTCTTCTCTCTCCCTTCTAATCATTTTTCAACTAGAAGAAAATCATTATTTCACTAGATAGTAACACAACAACTTGATAACTTTTAATTCTTTGCCAATTCATGGTCACTTTCTTTTTAGAGTGAAATGTCTGAAAAATCCACATGTCTATACAACCTATAGAAACCTATACAAACTTGCTAGCCATTTTAAGTTGCTTGTAGTTGCCTGCTTGAAAGAACACCCCCCCAACCATGTAACCACAACTGTTCTTGGTCCCTGAACTGTAACTGATAGCTGCTTCTTTGAAATCCCTGACCTCACCCACATCCTGTTTCAAAAAATAAGTCAACGGTTAAGTAAGTAAACATAAAACCACAAGATTAGCAACAGGACCCCTTCTCAATTTTCTGTTCCTTCTCAATATGTAACCTTTAGTTACTGTAGTTACAGAAACTATTTTTTTAAAGCTGTGTTACATATATAAACCCCTGCTTGCTTTACTCGGGGCCGAGAGATTTTTGATGGCATTAGCCCTCCCTCTCTCGGTCGCAGGCTAATAAAGGATTCAGAATCTGACTTTTTGTGTCTGTTGGCAATTCATTTCTTGCACTCCAGTCATAACAAGAGAAGGCAGTTACAAATTTGTTTTATATGGAACACTGTTTCATGACCAATTTTCAGGCATAGCTGATTGATTTGCCATTCACAAAATGCTGACTTATGGATCATGACTTCACACTGGCTCTACCATGCATTGAAAGCATCTTTCAGGAGCTGCCTCTTATTTTTCTATGCCTAAGAATCTTCTGCTATTCTATAAGATTCAATAAAATCTTGGAGCAGGAAAGAATATAGGAGATCAGAAGAATTTAGATTCTCTCAAATTACAGGTGAGAAAACTGAAGCCCAAGATTCTCCAAGAGAACTAGTCAAGGCTGGTTTTCTAATTAGTGGCAGGGCTAGGGTTTGAATGGGGATCTCCTAAATTCCAGCCCAGTGCTTATCAAACCTATCTCTCTCAATTGTTAAAACACACACACACACACACACACACACACACACACACACACACACACACACACTTACTTTATTGAGTTCTTACTGAACTTATAGAATGTCAGGTTTTAAAGAGCTTTATAACCTAAGGTATTTTATCTATTTAAAATTTTTCATTTTATCTGTTTTAGGTTGCATTTAAATGCACTTTATGATGACTTTAAAGATTTATAGAACCTATTTGTACATGTTTAAAGATGTTAATACAGAAGCATACCTAGTAACAATTGTTTCTATACATCTCCTATTTAAAATTATTTACCATGCCAGCGATAACCACTCAACTGGTGTAATTCCTACCAGAAGTTTTGTGATGCATTTACATATATGTACATTTATGCATGTACATTATCTTAAAAGGGATTCATAGTTCTGGGACTTATACATTTTACTTAGCATTATCTCAGAGACTATTAAAATATCAGGAATAAGGCTTTATCATTCAATATAATAACTTGAATAATTATCCTTTTAGGACTATGCCATGTTTTTTTAAGGCAGTTTTCCTTCGATAAATTTGTATGTTGCATCCTTTTTTTTCTTTAAAAAACAGTGTTGGGGGAAGTTCTGAGCTGTAGGTGGTGTAGGCCCCCTACAGCTCATCCTTCCTGCTGACAACTACTATGAACTATGAACAAAAGGCAAAACAAAACAAAACAAAACAAAAAACACTTGAAGACTCTGAACAGTAAACAAAAGCTGGCAGATTGTGGAGGGGAGGTAAACCTTGGATAAGTGACCCGCATGGAGCTGACTTTATTACTTACTCTAGTGGATTTGTTCAAAGGATAAACTTCCGTCAATTATTCCTTACTCCAGTGGATTTGTTCAAAGGATAGACTTCAGTCAAGGAATGAAGAAGCTTGGCAGATACAGTTAAAAATATGACAGAAACTCTGCCATCTCATTAGAGGCCAGAACAATCTTAGAAAGAGGCTCAAGAAGGCCAGACTGTGATACAGAACTCACAGAACAAAGCTGAAGAATCCCCATTTAAGAATAAAAACTCACATAAACCTCAGCCTAATCCTGAATTCACATGTATAGGACCAATTCAAATCCGTAAAGACTTGGAAAATTGAATCAAGAGTGAAGATACTTGCACAAATCTCAACCTAACCTCTGAACTATGCATGTAGGAAACAGATCTAAACCAGTTAGCAAAGGTTTAAGAATTGGGCTGAGAATTGAAAGTCTGCCCACAGAAGACAAGCAGAACTTACAGTGTGAACTTAACCATGTGGATTGCTTACCAAAAACAAACAAAAAACGTATTGATTTTCACCAGATAATTATAATAATATGTAGATTCTGCATGATCTAACATTCAAAGTGTTGAGAATACAATTTAAAATTACGCAGGTGAATAACCAGAAAAATATTAATTATCAAGGGAAAATACCATCACTGCAACAATTCTTAGATGACCTATATATTGAATTTAGCAGACAAAACTTGAAAGTCTCTATTATACCTACGTTCTACAATGTAAAAGAAAGAAAATAATTGAAGTGAATAAGATTTTAAAAACACAACTAAGCAATATAAGCTATAAAAATGAAAATTTTATAAGTAAAATATATGTTTGAATCAAAAGAGTCAGTAGTTGGACTTGATAGTAACTATAGATAACCCTTAAATTGCCACTGAAGTTGAACATGGTTTAATAGAAACACTTTAATGTAAATAACAAAAATATAAAATAAAAAGAATAAGCTTTCAAAAGCTTATGGAAAAACTCCAAGGGTTAAATATACATGTAACTGGAGTCCCAGAAAAAGAAGAGAAAGAAATTCAAGTCAAATACATATTTGAAGGTATAAAATCCCCAAATTTGACCAAAGCTAAGAAAAACTTGAAAGCAACTAGAAAAAAAGCCACATTGCATTCAGGAGAACATAATCCATATGGTAATGGATTTCTCATCAAAAACCATGAACATGAAAAAGCAATATCTTCGAAATACTTAAAGGAAAATATAAATTTAAAAAATGGGACTCATACTTTGACATCCACTACATATTTTTCAGGTATGAAGGTGAAATAAAAACTTTTCAGATAAAGCAGACCTAAAAGTATTTATTGCCACCTGATCTAAATGAAAAAAAGTAAGTAAGTTCTTTAGCCTTAGGGGAAATTATACTAACATTTATTATACAGATAAATACAAAAACAACTTTAAGGTCTTTAAAATATATTTTACTACTTGAAGCAAAAGTTGTAAATTGCTTTAGTGGGGTTTTCAGTATGTATAGATGTCATAAAAATAAAATTATAACACAAGAAAGAAGATGGTAAAAGACCAATATGATTGAAAAGTTCCAAAGGTTTTAGTGAAGTGTTATAATATAAAATCTATAGATTCAGAGGACACACTCTGTGTCATTTCAATTAAAATAAAAAATATAATCAATTACTCCTTTCAGAAAAAAGATATATATGTCTATTGTAATATCTAAAGCAATATATATCTATAATATAGATATATCAATATATATCTGTAATATATATGTGTGTGTGTGTGTGTGTGTGTGTGTGTGTGTGTGTGTGTGTGTTGTGTGTATAGCCGGTCAACCAATTAAAAAAATAGAATATTAGAAGTTTTTTAAAAGACAGAAAAGTGGAATCAAAGGAACAAAATCAGAAAAAAAATTAGAAAGCAAATAATGAAAATGCAGATTTGAATGCAACCATACCTATAATTGTATTAAAGTTTGATGTTATAAACATTCCATTAAAAAGTAGATACTGGCCAGGCTCGGTGGCTCAGCCTGTAATCCCGCACTTTGGGAGGCTGAGGTGAGTGGATTGCCTGAGCCTGCAGGTTCGAGACCCACCTGGGCAGCGAGACCTCATCTCTACAATAAATCAAAAAATCAGCCGGGCGTGGTAGCGCATGCCTGTAATTCCGGCTACTTGGAAGGCTGAGGCAGAAGGATCTCCGGAGCCCAGCAGGATGAGGCTGCGGTGGCCGGGAGGGTGCCACTGCACTCCAGTCTGGGCGACAGAGTGACACTCCAACTCAAAAAAAAAAAAATTAGATACTGAAGCAGTAAGATTTTTAAAAATCAAAACTAACTATATACCTAAAAGAGATACATTTTACATATAAAGACAGATATTTGAAAGTAAATGAATATAAAAAAGATGTTCCAGGCAAAGAGGATGGATGACTATTAATATTTGATAAAATAGATTATAAGAGAAAGTATTGTTGATAATAGAAAGGGACATTTCATAGTAATAATAGCAACAATCTATCAGACAGGCATAACACTTCTAAATATGTGCAATTCAATAAAAGATCCTTAGTAATACAGAAATAAAAATGTAAATGTTGAAGGAAATATAGGCAATTCCAAAATTATAGCAAGAGACTTAAATACTTCTCTTTGCAATTTCTAGAGCAACTAGACCAAAGGAAAAATTCAGTAGAGACCTAGGTATGAGCAGCACTGTCTACCATTCTGATCGAATTGACATTTATAAAACACAATGTCCACAGCCTCAGAGTGAATATTTTTTTGCAAATGCAAATGGTCCCCATCACTAAGTTAGATCCTATTACGGGTCACAAAATACATATCAATATGTTTAAGATTTAACTATTTTGTGTTCAGAGAACACACTGCGTCATTTCAATTAAAATAAAAAATATAATCAAACTATAATTAGCAAACATCATCAAAATGATAAATAACAATAAAAATCTAGAAAAATTCCAAATATCTGGAAAAAAACGCACTTCTAAATAATTCAATTGTCAATGACTAAAATCACAAAAAAGAAAATAATTAGAACTAAATTATGATAAAAATACAACATACTAGCCGGGCTCGGTGGCTCAGCCTGTAATCCCGCGCCTTTGGGAGGCTGAGGTGAGTGAATTGCCTGAGCCCGCGGGTTCGAGACCCACCTGGGCAGCAAGACCTCATCTCCACAATAAATCAAAAAAAAAATCAGCCGGGCGTGGTAGTGCGTGCCTGTAGTTCCGGCTACTCGGAAGGCTGAGGCGGAAGGATCGCTGGAGCCCGGCAGGTCGAGGCTGCAGTGGCCGGGAGCGGCCACCGCACTCCAGTCTGGGCGGCAGAGTGAGACTCCAACTCAAAAAAAAAAAAAAATACAACATACTAAAATTTTAAAATCTAAGACACAGCTTAGAGGAAAATTTATAGTGTTAAATGCTTATATTAGACAGGGCAAAAAATTTAAATGAATGACTCA
The DNA here is from genome assembly GCA_027257055.1 of Cephalopachus bancanus. Taxonomy (NCBI): domain Eukaryota; kingdom Metazoa; phylum Chordata; class Mammalia; order Primates; family Tarsiidae; genus Cephalopachus; species Cephalopachus bancanus. The sequence continues at coordinate 4,239,707 of JAPVLO010000140.1, forward strand.
AATTTGTACCTTAAGAAACTAGAAAATGAAGAGTAAAGCAAACTTGAAGTACTTCAAAAACAGAAAACAATCGAGAAAAGAAATTGATTAAAGGGAATGCAGACAATGGAGAAAATCAGCAAGTCAAAAACCTTGAAAAGATTATTTTTAAATTAAAAAACTCTAGCTACATAGATTAAGAAAAAGAGACAGCACTAATCCCCAACATCAGGAATGAAAGGAGGTGATTCTATAGACATTAAAGAGATAATAAGACAGCATCAGGAATAACTTTATTTCAACAAATTCAACAGTTTAGATAAAATAAAAAAAATTATTTTATTTTTGGGGGGGTTGTCATATATGGTTTTTATTATTTTGATGAATGTTTCTTCTCTGCCTATATTCATGAGGGTTTTTATTATGAAGAGTTGCTGGATTTTATCAAACGCTTTTCCTGTAGCTATTGAAATGATCACCTGATTTTTGTTTTAATTTTGTGTTTGTGGTGGATCACAATTATTGACTGCATATGTTGACACTTCCTTACATCTCTGGGATAAAACCCACTCGATCGTGGAACATTATTTTTTTATGTACTGTTGAATTCAGTTTGCTAATATTTTTGTTGAGAATTTTCACATCTCTGTTCATCAGGGATAGTGGTCTATAATTTTCTTTTTTGTCGTTGTGTCTTCCTGGCTTTAGTATTAGGATGATACTTGCTTCATAGAATGAGTTAAGGAGAACTCCTTCCTCTTCAATCTTTTAAAATAGCTTCAGTAAAATTGGTACTAGTTCTTTATTGAAAATCTAATAAAATTCAGCTGTGGATCCATCAGGTCCTGGATCTTTTTTTTTTTTCTTTTGGAAGTCATTTAACTACTGTTTCAATCTTGCTACTCGTTATTAATCTTTTTCTTCCTGATTCAACATTGGGGAGTTGTATGTTTATGTTTCCAAGAATTTATCCTCTAGATTGTCTAGTTTGTTTGCACAGAGGTATTCATAATAAACTTGGGTGACCTTTTGTATTTCTGTCATAGCAGTTGTTATGTCTCCATTTTATTTCTGACTGAGCTGACTTGAATCTTCTCTCTTCATTTCTTAATTAATCTAACTAGTGCTCTATTATGTTTATCTTTTTCAAAGAACTTATTTTTCATTGTTCTTTGTATTTTTTTGTTTTAATATTTCATTCAGTTATATTCGGATCTTCATTATTTTTCTTCTGCTGGCTTTATATTTGGTTTGCTCATTTTTCTCTGGTTCCTTGAGGTGTGACAACTAGGTTGTTAATATGTGATCTTTCAGTCTCTTTTTAAATTATAGATATGTGGGTATAAGTCAGGATTAGCTGTATAAGCAGGCTACCTGAAGCTGAAGTTTGGCCCTCCAACTGGCCCTCCCTTCCCCTGGTTTAAGACCAGGTCCCCTCTGTGATGCTACGTGACATCCTTCCCTCTCCTGGCGGTGTCCGGGGACTGCCAATCTCTCCCTTGGGATAATGTGATTAATGTTCAGGTTCCGCTTAGGAATGGAACTTAGTTATTTGTTTCTATAATTGATCACTAAGTATGATGGTCTCCAACTCCAACCAATTTGCTCTGAATTCCATTATTTTGTTTTCTTTATGGCTGTGTAATACTCCATCGTGTATATGTATCCAGTTCACTTTTGATGGGCAGTAGGGTTGGTTCCATGTTTTTGCTGTTGTGAATAGTGCAAGCTATAAACATGTGTGTGCAGGTGTCTTTTTAGTAAAAGAATTTATGTTCCTCTGGGAATATTCCCAGAAGGGGTACTACTAGATCATGTGGAAGGTCAATTTTTAGTTCTTTTAGGAATTGCCACACTGCTTTCCATAGAAGTTGAACTAGCCTACACTCCCGCCAATATTGCAGAATCATTCCCTTTTCTCGGCATCCACACCAGCATCTGTTGTTTTTTGGTTTATCGAAAAGGGCCATCCTTACTGGAGCTGGGTGGCATTTCATCGTAGTTTTGAATTGCATTTCTGTGATGATTAGTGAAGCTGAGCATTTTTGCATGTATCTTTGTATATCTTCTTTGGAAAAATGTTGTACCAAAAACCTAAATGTATAACCTCAAGCTGTAAGAATTCTAGAAGAAAGTATAGGAAACTCTCTTATACACATTGTAGTAGGTAAACATTTCTTGATCAAATCCCCAAAAATGAATGCCACGAAAGATAAGAAAGACAAAGGGACCCCATCAAACTGAAAAGCTTTTGCACAGCAAAAGAAACGATCAAATGGGTGGGAAGACAACTCACAGAATGGAAACAAAATTTGCTAATTACATATCTGACAAAGGCCTAATATCCAAGATCTACAAGGAACTCAAGCAAGCTGAAAAGAAAAAGAAAAAAAACGGGCAAAGGACATGATTTTTCAATCTTTAATGTAGTAGGCCCTAACTGCTATAAATTTTTCTTTAAGCACAGTTTGGTGGTGTCCCAGACGTTTTTGTATCGTTTTGCTTTGTTTTGTTTTGTTTGAGTCAGGGTTTCACTCTGGCACCTAGCCTGGAGTGCAGTGGCACCATCATAGCTCATTGCGGCCTCAAACTTCTGGGCTGAAATAATTCTTTTATCTCAGTTCCTGAGTACCTAGAACTACAGGTGCACACCACCATGACCAGTTAATTTTTTTTTTTTTTGGGTAATGACAAGATCCTTCTTTGTTGCTCAGTTTGATCTCAAGCTCCTGGGCTCAGGCAATCCTCCCACCTCAGCCTCTTAAAGCCTGGGATTACAGGTGTGAGTTTTTCATCTTGATTTCATTGTTGACCCAAGGATCATTCAGTGGTAGACTGTTTAACATCCATGTTTTTGTTTGTTTGAGTTATTTTTGGAGTTAATTTCTAATTTTATTCCACTGTGGTCTGAGAAGGTGCTTGATATGATTTTTTTTTTTTTGCTTTATTGATACTTGATTTCTGTGGTCTATCATATGGTCTATTTTGAAGAATGCTTCATATGTCTGTGAGAAAATGTATATTCTGTAGATTTTGGGTGGAATGTTCTGTAGATATCTTTTAGGTCCATTTGCTCTAGGGTCCAGTTTGACTGCAATGTTTCTTTGCCAACTTTCTGCATTGATGGTCTGTCTATTGCTGTAGTAGAGTGTTGAAGTCTCCCACTATTATTGTATTGCTATCTATCTCTTTTTTTAGGTTTAATAGAATTTATTTTGTAAAGCTGGGAGCTCTGGTGATAGATGCATATATATTTTTAAATTGATATATATTATTGCTGGATTGATCCCTTCATTATTATATAATAACCATATTTATCATTTTTTTGCTGTTGTTAATTTAAATTCTGTTGTATCTGATGTGAGAATGGCTACTCTTGTTTGCTTTTGATTTCCACTTGCATGTAATATTTTTTTCACCCCTTTATCTTGTCTATAGGAGTCTTTGTGTGTTACATGGGTCTCTTGAAGGCAGCATATTTAGATTGTGTTTTTTTATTCCATTCTGTCAGTCTATATATTTTAAGTGGGGCATTAAGAGCATTTATATTTAGGGTTAATAATAATATGTGAGGTGGTATTTCATTCACCATGCTAGTTGTTGCCTAGTTACTTTATTTTATTTTTCTCTAATATGATGGTGTTCTAAAAATCCTGTGCACATAATAATTTTTGGTGTTTTCTACTGGTGTACTTTGATCTTTTCTTTCAATACTTAGTGCTTTTTTGAGTATTTCTAATAGAGCCAATCTAATGGTGACAAATTCCCTCAGCATTTGTTTGTCTAAGAAATCCTTTATTTGTCCTTCATTTATATGAAAATTAGTTTTGCAAGATATAAAGTCTTTGGCTGACTGTTATTCTGTTGTGTGATTGCTGATAGGGTCCTAATCCCTTCTGGTTTGTAGAATTTCTACTGAGAAGTTTTCTGTAATCCTTACAAGTTTATGTGACAAGTTATTTGATGGTTTTGTACCACTGCCCTGAAAAGTCTTTTCTTTATATTAATTTTGCATAACCTGATGACTGTATGCCTTAGGGATGACCTTTTTGCAATGAATTTTCTGGGAAACTGGGAGAATTGACAAAAGAAAAAAGAGAAAATTAGGATAGCCCTAAATATATTAAAGAGATAAATTAATTATTAAAAAGCTACAGAGAAATTTAGACCCAAAGGTTTTCACTGGCTGATTATATCAAACATTCAAGAAAAAGCATCACAGCTATCTTACACAAACAGTTTTACAAATGGAAGAGAAAATAAGGGTGAATAGCTCATTTTAAAAGGTCAACTTGACCCTAATTCCTAAACCTATCAAATACATTTAAAAATAAGAAAACTACCATACTTTAAAAACATTATAAAATCAAATCCAACAACATATAAAATGGGAAATACATTATAACCAAGTAGGATTTACCCTAGAAGTGGAAAATGTGTTTATCATTTGAAAATCAATCAGTGTAATTCACTATATTAACAGAATAAAGGAGAAAAATTACACTGTCTAACTATTTCCAAAAAAAATTAAGTTTTAACATATTCATAAATTTATAAATGATTAGCAATCTAGGAGTACTAGAGAACAAGTTAAATTGGAATGTCATCTACAAAAGGCTACAGTTATCATCAAACTTAATAGGTAGAAACATGATTCCCTCAGAAAAATCAAGTCCTGTTAAAAATTAGCTCCCACCCACAAATACTTAAGCACAAACTCATAAATATGAACACACACACACACACACACACACACACACACACACACAGTAAAATAGTGTGTCATTAAGGAGAATCAGCAGACACACAAATCTGTTTAGGGTCTGAAAATCTTAGAATACTTAAACAATAATCTGAAAGAAAATATGAAATTGTGTTAAAAAATTACAAATGCATATCAAACACTGTGAAGAAAGATAGGCACTGTTGAAGAAGAAACAGAGTTAGAAATAGAAATTATAGTTCTTGAAATTTTAAAAATCTCAAAGAATAGATTAGGTGAAGGATTAGAGACAGTTGAAAAGAAAATTAGTTATCTGAAAAATATATCTGAAGAATAACCCAAAGAATATGTACAGAGACAAAAATATTAAAAATATAAAAATAGAACTTAAAAGACATGAGTAGATAGAATAAGAAAATTCAGACTATGTATACATATTAAGAGTTCTAGAAAAAGAATAGAAATACAGAAGAGATACTAATTGCAGAAATAATTGTGAGATGAAATAGAATGGAAATCGTGAATTCTCTCTACTCTATTTGTGACTAAACTCTCTTTCATTTCTTATATAGTATATTTGTGCTTTATTACTTTTTCTTGGTCTTTGCTGTCTTGAGGCTAGTCTTTTTAATAACCTGCTCAAATAATCAGCTTTTGGGTTAATTAGGTAGTCAACAAACTTTTCGTAAAACAGCAGATAGAAAATAATTTAGGCTTTGTGACTCATATATGTTCTCTGTTGTATAGTTCCTTATGTTTTTGCTTTGTTTTGCTTTCTTTTCTCTTTTAGTTGATACATACATAAGTGGGACACAAAGCGATTTTTTGGTATATGCATACAAATGTAATACACAAATCAGATTATTTAGCATGCACATTACTAGAAATTGTGTGTGTGTGTGTGTGTGTGTGTGTGTGTGTATGTGTGTGTGTGTGTGTTGGGAACACAAAACTTCTCTCTTCTAGCTTTTTGAAAATACACCATAAATTATTGTTAGCTATATCCATCTGACAGTACTACAGAACACTAGAACTTATTTGTCCTATCTGTAATATTAACTAGTCAAGCTCTCTCTATCCTACTCTTCCCCTTACTCTTTTTAGCCTGTAATATCCACCAGTCTACTTGTTGCTTCAATGAGCTCAACATTTTTTAGCTCCTCCGCGTGAGTGAGAACATGTTGTATTTACTTTTCTGTGCCTAGTTTATTTCACTTAACATAGTCTCCTCTAGGTGTGTCCATGCTGCTGCAAATGGTAAGATTTCAATCATTTTTATGGGTGAATAGTATTCTATTGTGTATATATACTATCCATTCATCTATTGATGGACAAGTATGTTGATTCCATATGTTGACTATTGTGGAAAATACTGCAGTAAACATTGGGATGCCAATATCTTTTCAACATACTGATGTAATTTTCTTTGGATATATACCCACTAGTGGGATTGCTGGATCATATGTTGCTTCTAATTTTTGTTTTGCTTTGAAAAACCTCCATATGGTTTTCTATAACGGCTATACTACTTTGCAATCCTGACAAGAGTGTATAAGAGTTTCCATTTCTCCACATCCTATCTGTCATTTGTTATTTTTTGTTATTTTAATAACAGCCATTCTAACTGTGATACCTTATTGTGCTTTGGGTTTGCATTTTTCTGATGATAAACATTTTTAAAATATACTTGATGGGCATTTATTTGTCTTCTTTTGAGAAATGTCTATTCATATCATTGCTCTTTTTTTTATTATTTCAATAGCTTTAGGGGTACAAATAGTTTTTGGTTGTATAGACATTTGCCCATTATAATAAAATTGTTTTTTATTGTTGAGTTTAGTTATTTATGTATTCTGGATATTGGCATCTTGCCAGATGAATAGTTTTCACAAGTTTTCTCCCATTTAAAATGTTGTCTATACACTCTGTTGTTTTCTTTGCTGTGTAGAAGATTTTTAATTATATATAGTCTCATTTATCTGCTTTTTTTGTTGTTGTTGCCTGTGCCTTTAGTGTTATTCATAAAATCTTTGCCTAGACTAATGTTCTGAATTTCCTTTATGTTTTCTTGTAGTAGTTTAACTTTGAATCTTGTGTTAAAGTCTTTAATCGATTTTGAGTTTATTTTTGTACTCGATGAGGGATAGGTGCTAGTTTTATTCTTCTGCATAGTTTTTCAACAATACAGAAATTCATATGGAAACATAAATGACCACGGATAGCCAAAATAGTCCTCAGCCAAAGAAACAAACCGAGAGGTATCACACTTCCAGACTTTATTTATTTATTTATTTATTTTAATTTTTTTGAGTTGAAGTCTCACTCTGTCGCCCAGACTGGAATGCAGTGGCTGCTCCCGGCCACCGCAGCCTCGACTGGCTGGGCTCTGGCGATCCTTCCACCTCAGCCTTCCGAAGTAGCCGCAATTACAGGCATGCGCTACCATGCCCGGCTGATTTATTGTAGAGATGAGGTCTCGCTGCTCAGGCCTGTGAGATCCCGCTGTCTTGAACCTGCAGGATCAGGCAATCCACTCACCTCAGCCTCCCAAAGGTGCAGGATTACAGGCTGAGCCACCGAGCCCTGCTTACACTTCCAGACTTTAAACTTTATTGTAAGGCTACAATAAACAAATCAGTCTGGTACAGATACAAGAACAGGCATACAGACCAATGAAAATGGATGGAGATTCGAAAAGCAAAACCTCAATTTCTCAACAAACACATCTTCGACAAAGCCTTCACCAACAACCACTGGGGAGAAAAGAACCTATTTAGTAAATGGTGCTGGGAAAACTGGCTGACCTCACGTAGAAGATTGAAACAGGACCCCTACCTGTCACCATACACAAAAATCAAATCTAAATGGATCAAACACCTAAATGTAAAACTTCAAACTATAAGAATCTAAGAAAACACGAGATACCCTTAAAGACATTGGAATACACAACCAATTCCTGATCAAAACCCTAAATGCCCATGCCATAAGAGATAAGTTAGACAAGTGGGACCTTATCAAACTGAAAAAATTCTGCAAAGCAAAAGAAATCCTCAAGAGAGCAGGGAGACAGTCCACAAAATGGGAAAAATATATTTGTCAACTCTGTATCTGACAAAAGCCTGACATCCAGGATCTATAAGGAACTCAAATGTGCTGAAAGAAAAAACAAACAGCCTTATTAAAAAGTGGGTAAAAGATATGCATAGACACTTCTCAAAAGAAGACATATGAGCAGTCAACAGATAGATGAAAAAATGCTCAACCTCATTAATCATTAAAAAATGCAAATTAAAATTACACTGAGATACCACCTAACTCTAGTCAGGATGGTCATCATCAATAACTCAAAAAACAATAGATGTTGAAGAGGATGCAGGGAAAAGGGAAAACTTCTACACTGTTGGTGGGAAGACACTGACATCAGTGGAAGACAGTATGGTGGTTCCTAAAAAATCTAAAAATCAATCTTCCACATGACTCAGCAACCCTCCTTCTGGGAATATACCCAGAGGAACTCAAATCATTCCATAAAAAATAAACCAGCAAACATGTTTATTGCAGCATTACTCACGATAGCAAAAACATGGAATCAACTGTGCTGGCCGTCAAAAGTGGACTGGATTAAAAAATGTGATAATATACATGATGGAATATTACACGGCCATAAAGAAGGACAAAATTATGGACGTTGCAGCAGCTTGCATGGGTTTAGAGTCTATAATACTCAGTGATCTACCACAGAAACAAAGAACTGAGTACCATATGTTCTCACTCATAAGCAGACCCTGAACATTTGTCATGGTACTATAAGAAAGGGATGGGCAGTAGTGGAGAACTGCCAATGTTGGGAGAGGGCACATAACATCAATAAAGGTACCTGATCTCAAACCAGGTGAAGGGGGGACCAAGAGGAGGCCCAAACTTCACCTGTACAATAACCACTTGTATACCTAATCCTGTACTGTACTCCACACCTTTAAAATAAAAAATAAAACAAGCCGGGCTCGGTGGCTCAGCCTGTAATCCCGTGCCTTGGGAGGCTGAGGTGAGTGAATTGCCTGAGCCCCGCGGGTTCGAAACCTGCCTGGGCAACTTGACGAGACCTCATCTCTACAATAAATCAAAAATTAGCCGGGCGTGGTAGCCCGTGCCTGTAGTTCCAGCTACTTGGAAGGCTGAGGCAGAAGGATCGCCGGAGCCCAGCAGGTCAAGGCTGAGGTGGCCGGGAGCGGCCACTGCACTCCAGTCTGGGCGACAGAGTGAGACTCCAACTCAAAAAATAAATAAATAAATAAATAAAATAAATATCCAGCTTTCCCAGCGCCATTTGTTAAAGAGACTGTCCTTTCCCCAATGTATGTTCTGACTCCTTTGTCAAACATCAATTGTCTGCAAATACGTGAATTTATTCCTGAGCTCTCTGTTCCATTGATCTGTGCAAAATTTTTTTTTTAACTATCATGATGTGCGTGTGTGTTTTTGTTGTTTTACGACTTCGTAGTGTATTTTGAAGTCAGGTAGTGTGACGCCTTCAGCTTTGTCCTTTTGACTCAATATCGCTTTGAATATCAGGGATCTTTTGTTATTTTGTACATACATTAGGATTATTTATTTCTGTTTTCAGAATTCTCTGTCTTTAACTTTGGATAATTTGACTGTAATGTGTCCCATGAGGTATCTTTTTAGATTGCATCTATGGATTTTTAAAAATTTCCTATATCTAGATATCTATAATTCTCCCAAGACTTGGGAATTTTTTGCCCATTGTTTCATTAAGTTTATTAACATAAATTTAAGATGAATAGGACACTTAAGTTTATGTTAAGACGAGGGGAAGGTATGGGTATAGGCATTCATATAATGAGAGCAAGGGATAGGGCGAGTGTAGGAGTGATGATGTATAGTAAAGATTTGATGCGAGTGGTTGAAGGGGTTCTTTGATGAACAGTTTTATGGCATCTGTGAAAGGTTGAAGGAGGCCATATGGTCCAATGATGTTAGGTCCTTTTCTTATAGTAATACAATAGTTGTTCAAGTTCCGCTTATGAGTGAGAACGTGTGATACTCGGTTCTTGGTTTCTGTGAGAGGTCATGCAGTATCACAGACTCTAAGTCCATCCAGGTTGCTGTGAAGTTCATGATTTTGTTCTTCTTTATGGCTGCGTAATATTCCATCATATATAAGTACCACTTTTTTTTTTTTAGTTGGAGTCTCACTCTGTGGCCCAGACTGGAGTGCAGTGGCCGCTCCCGGCCACCGCAGCCTCGACCTGCTGGGCTCCGGCGATCTTTCTGCCTCAGCCTTCCGAGTGTCTGGAACTGCAGGTGCGTGCTACCATGCCCGGCTAATTTTTTATTTATTGTAGAGATAAGGTCTTGCCAAGTTGCTCAGGCGGGTCTCGAGCCCGCGGGCTCAGGCATTCCACTCACCTCAGCCTGCCAAAGGCGCGGGATTACAGGCTGAGCCAATGGCTGTACCACATTTTTTTATCCAGTCCTCTTTTGATAGGCAGCATGGTTGGTTCCATGTTTTTGCTATTGTGAACAATGCTGCAATAAACATACATGTGCAGGTATCTTTTTTATAGAGTGATTTGAATCCTTCTGGGTATATTTCCAGTAGGGGGATTGCAAAAAACCCAACTTTTTGTTTTGCTGATCTTTGGTGTGTTTTGGTCTCTATTTTATTTAGTTATGTTCTGATCTTTATTATTTTTTTCTTCTGCTGATTTTGGGTTTGGTTTATTACTTTTTTGTTACTTGAGGTTCCTAATTAAGTTATTTATTTGAAATCTTTCTAATTTTTTATTAATGAAGACTTTTATTGCTATAAATTCCTCTCTCGGTACTGTTTTTCTATATACCATGGGTTTTGGTATGTTATGCTTCTATTTTCATCTGTTTCAAGAAATTTTATTTTTTCTTAATTTCTTCATAGAACCGTTGATTGTTCAGGAGCAGGTGGTTTAATTTTTATATATTTGTATAGCTTCCAAAGTTCTTATTGGTATTAGTTACTAGCTTTATCTCATAGTGATCTGATATGATTTCAGATTTTTAAAACTTGTTGAGACTGGTTTAACATATGGTATGTCTTTGAGAATGTTTCATGTGCTACTGAGAAGAATGTGTATTCTGCAGCTGTTAGTTGAAATGTTCTGTAAATGTCTGTTAGGTTCATTTGGTCTACAGTGCAATTTAAATTTGATGTTTCTTTGTCGCTATTCTGTCTAGATTATCAGTCCAATTCTGAAAGTGGAGTCATTGAATTGATTCCTTTGTCATTAGTGACTTTCTTTGTCTCATGTTTTTTTTTTTTAAGGAGCACAACTAATTTTATTATACTGATTCAGAGAAGTAAATGTCGATATATTTTGTAAAATAATTTACATAATTTTCATAATTTCTTCATATACGGTCTTGAAATTTTAATGCAAGCAATTATATTGGTAATATCATTTTGTTTCTTTCTAATGCAACTTTTTCTTATTAATTTTCCTTTTTGTTTAATACTATCCACAACAATAGTTCTTAATGTGTGGCAGTTTGCTTTCTGATTAAAAGCATATGTCGTTTATGTTTTTTGACTTTCAGTCTATTTTGTCTAATGTAAGTATATCTACTCTTGAATGGTTTTGGTTTCCATTGGCAATGAATCTCTTCCCTTCATTCTCTGTGTGTGTCTTTACAGGTGAAATTAGTCTCTTATAAGAAAGAATATAGTTGGATCCTGTTTTTAAATCCATTGAACCAGTCTACATCTTTTAATTGGGGGATATAAATTGTTAAATGGCTAAATCACCTATTAAGGTTGCTACTGACAGGTGATTACTTACTCCTGTCATATTGTTACTTGTTTACTGGTTGTTTTGTATGTTCTCTGTTTCTTATTTCCTCTATTATTGTTTATCTTTATAGTTTGATCATTTTCTCTAGTGGTAACATTTAATTTCTTTCTCTTTTTCTTTTGTGCATCTATTCTATAAGTAAATTATATATTTTTGTTTGTTTTCATTATAATGATTATTGTCTTTTTTGCTTTCATATGTAAGATTTTCTTGAACATTTCTTGTAGGGCCAATTGAGTAGTGGTAATTTTTTTCATCTTTTGCTTGTATTAGAAATACTATTTCTCCCTCATTTCTGATGAATAACTTTGCTAAGTACAATATTTTGGACTCACATTTATTTTCTTTTGTTACTTTGAATATATCATTCCTTTCTCTCCTGGCCTATAAGTTTTCTGCTAAAAAAAAATCTGCTGTTTGTCTAAAGAGAATTGCCTAATATGTAACTTGATAGTTTCCTCTTGCTGTTTTCAGCTGTCTTTAACTTTTGATAATTTGACTGTAATGTAACCCATGAGGTATCTTTTTAGATTGCATCTATGGATTTTTTTAAAATTTCCTATATCTAGAGACTTGGGAAGTTTTTGCCCATTGTTTTATTAAGTAGTTTGCCTATGACTTTCCCCATCTTGTTTCCTTCTTAAAATCCCAAATTGTAAATATTTGTTTACTTAGTGGTACCCATATGTCATTTAGACTTTCTTAAATCCTTTTTATTTTTTATCAGTCTGGAATATTTCAAAAGACTTGTCTTCAAATTTAGAAATCCTTTCTTCTGCTTAATCTAGTCTAATGTTGAACTTCTCAGTTGCATTTTTATTTCATTTATTGAATTCTCCAGTCCCAGGGTTTTTATTAGGTTCTGTTTTATGATATTTATCTCTTTGTTGAATTTCTCATTCAGATCAAAAGTTGTTTTCCCGGATTTCATTGTGTTTTCTATCTGTATACTCTAGTGTCTCACTGAGTTTCCTTAAGAGCATTATTTTGGGAGACGAGGTCCAAGACACTTGACTAGAAGTAGCCAGCATGCACCTCGCATATGGAGAGGAGCAAAAATAGAAGAGAATCCCAACACTCCAAGCAGGATGACCAAGCGCACACCCTGGTATTCAAGAGGGTTGCAAAAGGACCTACAAAAGGCAGAGAAGAGCGAAATCAGAAAGCTTGCCGATCTGAACTCAATATGGAGCTGTGGAAGTTTCCAGAAAAAAGAATGACTACGTGAACAAGTGAGAAAAATTCAGAAACCCACACCACCACCACGGACCCTTGTAATTTAAGTCAAGGGTCTCTGCGAACTCCCTCTAAACCCTAAGGTCAGCACAGAGTTATAACTGATGACTGTGCCTGAGACATTTTCCAAGCATACCTGGATCCCCGCAGGCCACTGCTCCCTACTCAGCTTGGCACCAGCTGCCACTTTCCCCTCTAAAAGGAAAGGTTCGGTGTTCTTCGGTGAAGGGTAAATGCTTCATAGCAGCTGTAGACTCTGTCCCTGTAGCCCCAGGCCAGCGAGGGCACAGCCTAGTGGCATGATATCATGTGTTCCCTGTATAAACAACGCAGCTGAAATAAGTGGGAATAGTGAGCGGTCAGGGTGCCTCCTCCTCATCCATCTATGCTGTTTCTCTCAAACACGGATGGATCACCTGTTCCGAGCTTGCAAAGCACATGTAAAACCCACAGCCATTTGAACACCACGGAAGAGACCCACTTTCTCAGGCAAGCCAAAATAAAAGTCATTTGGAAATCCCTCTGTGGCATTTGCACGCATCCCCCACAACATTACGCACACCATCATCCAAAATTAGCAAGGAAAGCAAACTGTTGGGGAGACCCATACTCTCTCCTATCTCAGCTGCTTCTTCCCATGCAAAGATTTCCTGCTCCAGGCCCCAGAGGAACAAGCAGTACACCACACCAACCTGATCACTGCAGCTGAGGCCTGGTGGTCCTTAGAAAGTTCAACTGAAGTGTAGCTGCTGCTAGCAGTTCTTATTTTTAAGTGACTTTCACAGGCCAGCAGCCTGAACTATACTACCTAACAACAACAATAACAAAAAACACCACTACAACTAGTAACCTCCAAGACAGTCACATCACAACTCTAGCTGCGACAAGAGAAGCTGTCCAGTGCACTGGCCTTCTGAAGACCCTCAGTAATGAAGTCAATTGATCATATACAACATATACCAGAGTCTACCCATAAGAGAAAAAATTTAAAAATCTCAAAAAGCCCCATCCTAATGACTGCAAACTAAAATAATAATAATAGTAATAATGAAAATAATAATAACAAAGAGAGAGAAAAGCATCTGCAGATGGGATGAAAGCAGTGCAAGAACTTTAGCAACACAAAAACACTGTTTCATTGGCCTTCCCAAATGATTGCACCACCTCCCAAGCAATTAATCCTTTCTAGAGTGAATCATTCATAATGACAAAAAATGAACTTTGAATATGGATGGTAAAGAAACTCAATGAGATTTAAGAGAAAGTAGACTGACAAATCAAAGAGCCCATGCAAAAAGTTCATGAATTGAAAGCTGACATGGTGATTCTAGAAAAGAACCAAACTAAACCCCTGTAACTGAAGAACTTACTACAGAAATTTCAAAACACAGTTTGCAAGTCTTACCAGACTGGCCCAAGCAGAGGAAAGCATTTCAGAGCTTGAAGATTGAGCTTTTGAATCAACCCAGTGAGACAAAAGTAAAGATAAAAGAATTTTAAAAATAATGTTTTTGAGAGGTTGGGATTTTGTAAACAGGCAAAATCTACAGCTGATCAGAGCTCCTGAGAGAGGAGAATATGGGAGAACCCTAGGGAAAGTATTTGTGTACACAAGCCATGAAAACTTTCCTTATCTTGCTAGGGAGATTGTCATACAGATACAAGAATTCAGAGAACTCCTGTGAGATACTATATGAGATGACCATCTTTAAGACACATAATCATCAGACAAGCCAAGGTTAGCACAAAAGAAAAAAACCGTAAAGGCAGCTAGAGAAGAGACAAGACACTTATAAAAGGAGACCAATAAGAATTCATCAGACCTCTCAGCAGAAAGCATACAGGCCAGAAGAGATTGGAGGTCTATTTCTAACATTCTTAAAGAAAAGAAATGCCAGTCAAGAGTTTCTTACTCCTCCAAACTAAGTTTCATAAACAAAGGTGGTATAAAGTCCTTCAGACAAAAGCAAAAACTAAGGAAATTCCTCACCTCTAGACTGGCCCTACAAGAGATGCTTAAGGGATTTCTGAACATGGAAATGAGAAAACAATACCAACTAACACAAAAGCACAACTAAGCATATAGCTTATAGACCACATAAATGGCCCACAAGACCAATACCATATAGCCACTTCTTAACAATACTTTTACAGGAAAAACCTTGATTGTCAATTGCCTTATACCCCACTTAAAAGACACAGAGTGGCAAACTAGATTTTTAAAAAAGACCCGTTCTTCTGCTGCCTTCAGGAGACCCATCTCACCTCTAATGACACACATAGGTTCAAGGTAAAGAGATGGAGAAAGATCTACCATGCAAACAGAAAACATAAAGGAGCAGTGATCACTACACTTGTATCAGATAAAACAGACTTTAAACAAACAATTGTAAAAAAAAGACAATGAAAGGCACCACATAATTATAACAAAGGGTTCGATAAAACAAGTAATTACTGTTCTAAATATATACACATCTAACAATGAAGCACCCAGATCTTTAAAACAATTATTAAGAAGAATTAGATAACTCTAAGAGGAGTTAGATAGGCACATGATGATAGCAAGGGACTTCAATGTCTCAAACAGCTTCAGACTGATCATCAAGTCAGAAAACTAACATAGAAATCATACACTAATTAATTTTGTCATTGGACCAATTGGGCTTAGCAGATATCTGCAGAATATTTCACCCAACAGCCAGAGACTATACATTTTTCTCATTCACACATGGAACATACTCTAAGATCAACCACAGGATCAGTCACAAATCAAGCCTAATAAATTCCTAAAAATTGAAATCATACCAAGCCTCTTCTCTGACCATAATGGAAGAAAAATAGAAATCAACACCAGGCGGAACCCTCAAAACCATACAAATATACAGAAACTAAACAACTTGCTTCTGAACAAGAGTAAACATTGAAATCAAGAAAGAAATTTTAAAAATTATTTAAAACAAATGAAAATAAAACACAACACACCAAAACTTTTAGGATACCACAAAATTGATGTTAAGAGGGAAATTTATTACACTACTTGCACACATCAAGAATTTAGAAAAATCTGAAATAAACAATCTACTTCCCCCCTCCTCAAAAAAGCAAGAACAAACTAAACCCCAAAACCATTAGAATAAATCACCAACATTGGGGCAGAATTAAACAAAATTGAGACCAAAAAATCTATACAAAGGATCTACGAATCATAAAGTTGGCTCTTTGAAAGGATAAACAAGATTGGCAGATCATTGGCCTGATTAACAAAAAAAAAGGAAGAGAAAACCCACACACATACAATAAAAAATAGAAATGTAATGTTGTAACTGATTCCAAAGAAATACAAAAGATCCCCAGCAATATAAACACCTATAGGCACTTAAACTAGAAAATCTAGAAGAAAGAAAAAATTCCTGAGAAAACACAACATCCCAATACGGAACAGGAAGAAATTGCAACTGTAAACAGAGCAATAATGAGCTGTGAAATTGAGTCAGTAGTAAAAGACCTATCTACCAAAACAATAGTAATAATAAAATACAAAGATATACAAAGAAGACCTCGTACCAATTCTTTTGAAATTATTCCAAAAGTCAAGGTGTATAGTCTCCTCCCTATCTCATTCTACAAAGTCAATATCCTGATACCAAAATCTGACAGACACAAAAAAGAAAGAAAACTATGACCAATATCTCTAATGAACATATTCACAAAAATCTTCAACAAAATACTAATAAGCCACACCAAGCAGCATATCAAAAAGATCATTCCCCAGGATCAGGTAGACTCTATTCCTGGGATGCAAGGTTGGTTCATCATATGCAAATCAATCAATGTACTCTACCATATAAATAGAAGTAAAAACAAGAGCTACATGATTATCTCAATAGATGCAGAAAAAGCATTCAATAAAATTCAGCATTCACTCATAATAAAAACCCTCAACCACCTAGGCACTGAAGGAACATACTTCGTAATAGTAAGAGCCACCCATGACAAACCCACAGCCAACATCATAATGAATGGGCAGAAGTTGGAAGCATCCCTTCCATGAATTGGAACAAAAGAAGCATGTCCACTGTCACCACTCCTGTTTAACATAGTACTTGAATTCTTAGCCAGAGTAATCAAGGAAAAATATGAACAAAAAGGAGGAAGGTAAACTATCCCTCTTTTCAGGTGATATGATTCTGTATCTAAAACATCCTAAAGATTCCACCAAAAGACTCTTTGAGCTAATAAGTGACTATAGTAATGTCTCTGGATACTAAATCAAAAATCAGTAATTCAAAATACTAATTCAAAAATCAGTAGCAGTTCTTATACACCAACAACATTCAAACTAAGAATGAAATCAAGAATTATTTCAACTTATAACAGCCACAAAAAATAAAATAAAATACCTGGAAATATATCTAACAAAGAAGATGAAAGATCTCTACAACAAGAAATACAAAACGCTGCTGAAAGAAATCAAAGATGATACAAACAAATGTAAAAACATTCCATGCTCATGGATTGAAAGAATCATTATTGAAACGTCCATACTGCCCAAAGTCTTCTACAAATTCAATGCAATTTCTATTAAACTACCAGCATCATTTTTCACAGATCTAAAGAACAATATTTAAATTCAAGTGGAAGCTAAAAGAGGCTAAATAACCAAGTCATTCCTAAACAAAAAGAATAAGATGAAAGACATAACATTACTGGACTTTAAGCATTACTACAAGGCTACAGTAACCAAAACAGCATAAGCTTACAGCAAAATAGGCTTATAGGGCCAATGGAACAAAACAGAGAAACTAGAAATAAAACTGCTCACCTACACTCAACTTATTTTTGACAAAGTATCCCCCCCAAAAAAACTGGAGAAAGGACACTCTATTTACTAAATGGTTTTGGGAAAACTGGCTAACCGTATGCGAAAGAATAAAAATGGAACCCTTTCTCTCACCATATATAAGAACTAACTCAAGTTGGATCACAGATCTGAAACTATAAAAATCTTAGAAGAAAGCTTAGGAAATACTCTTCTGGACATTGGTCTAGGCAATAAGTTTATACCCAATTCCTCAAAAACAAATGCAGGAAAAAAAAATTGACAGGTGGAAGCCAACTAAACTAAAGAGTTTTTGCAGAGCAAATGAAACTAGCCACAGAGTAAACAGATAACCTACGAAATGGAAAAAAATATTTGCAAACAATGCATTCAACAAAGCCCTATTTTCCAAATTCTGTAATAAATAAATCCATAGGAAAAAACAAACAACCCCATTTAAAAGTGGACAAAGGACATTTCTCAAATGAACACACACAAGTGGCTAATAAACAAATGAAAAAATGCTCAATTTCACTAATCATCAGAGAAATGAAAATAAAAACCAGAATGAGATACCATTTCACACCAGCCAGAATGGCTATTACTAAAACATGAAAAAGCAACAGATGTTGGCGAGGACATGGAGAAAAGGGAATGCTCATACACTTTTCTTGGGAGCATTAGCTAGTTCAGCCCCCGTGGAAAGTAGTTTGAAGATTTCTCAAAAGCTAAAAGTAGGTTTTCCATATGACCTAGCAATCTCACTACTGGGTATATACTCAAAGGAACATAAATTGTTCTACCAAAAAGACACCTGCATTCTATGTTTATCATGGCACTACTCACAATAGCAAATCATGGAACCAATCTTAGTGCCCATCAACAGTGGACTGGATAAAGAAAATATGGTATATATACATCATAAAATACTATGTACCCATAAAGAAGAATGAAATCATGTTCCTTGCAGCAATGTGGATGCAGCTGGAGGCTATTATTCTAAGCAAACTAACACAGAAACAGAAAAATGAATACCACACATTCTTCTTATAAGTGGGAGTTATATACTGGTACATATAGTCATAAAGAAGAGAACAACAGACACTGGGGACACCTAGAGGGGGAGATAGGGCATTAAGGGTTGAAAAACTACCCATTGGGTAGCATGCACATTATTTGGAGGATGAGCTGAATAGAAACCCGATTCTCATCCTCACACAATATATCAATGTAATGAACCGCACATGTACTCCTTGAAACTAAAATTTAAAACAAACATTAAGGAAGATCATTATTTTGAATTTCTTTTCAGGTATTTTGTTGATTTGGGGAGGGTGTTACTGAAAAATTATTGTATTTCTTTGTAAGCGTCATGTTTCTTTCCTTTTTCATGTTTTTTGTCTCCCTATGTTTATATTTGCACGTCTGGTATAATAGTCACTTCCACTTTTATGGAGTAGTTTTCAGAGGGAAAGTCTTTTTCCTACAGATGTATGTATAGTGTCGATTGGGTAAGGTCCTTTTGTTTTGGTTCTGGACAGGAGCCATAGCGTATTCTTCATATAACTTCTGTAATCAGTGTCAGTGGTGTCTGCAAGTTCTTAGTGACTTAGGCTATGGTTATTTGTGGAAACTGTGGGGCAATTTGCTGGGGACAGGAATGCCAAGCTGGTTGGCTTTCAGGGCCCTGTAGGGCATGTAGGGGTATATGGCAGTCCCACTGCTGGAGGAGTGCATAATGGCAAGTCCTGATCTGGTCAGGTCTCCAGTTCTTGGGTAGTACACGTGGGCACCAGCAGTTTAGGCAGTGGATCCTAGGGTGAGAGGTCACTGGGTTTCTGGGTGGCTCTCAAGTTCTAGGGAGTGCATGTGGTGACTCCCTGTGTCCTGAGGGCAGCCTCCCTTTTTTTACAAGATCACCAATTCTCCGAGGTGTAAAGTACTACATGGACACGGATGCCAGGGATACAGGTGTACCACGAAGTCCGGCTGGTGTTGTCATGCTGTAACCCTCTTGCCGAATATGGTGAAATTTCAATGAGGTTCCAGGGATGTGAAGATGTAAAAGCTATTGGGCCCTCGGGCAAGATGTGATCTGGTAGTGGTTCCAGTCTCAAACTGACGCCGTGCTCCAGCAGCCTGGGACTCAAGTGGTGGGAAGACCCAGCATAGATTTTCTCTCTTGAGCAATGCAGTTGCATAAACTCCAGGCAGTTCCCTCTATTAGGCTCAGGGCCCATAAGAAACAAGGGATTCTCCTGTAGTAATTAAGACTGCATGTAGCTGTGGTGGGACTGTGAACTGCCGGGTATCTACCCTTACCTTTCTCCCTTCAGTGGGGAGGCCCTCTTGGGTCCTAACTGATCCCGGCCACCTGTTTCACTTTCCTTTCGACGGTGTCATCTTGAGTTTCTCTGCCTCATAGGAGCTTTGTCTCTTCCTTGTTAAATTCCAACTGTTCACATTTAGAGCACCTTTTCCATGTGTGGTTATTTGTTGTTTTGGTCCTTCGTTATGAAGAAGGCAAGTGCTGGGTGCCTCCAATCAGGCATCTTGATCTGCCTTTTGTTTTTCATCTAACATTTACTAATGTAAAAGTCACTCTTAGCTCCTGGGTCATGCAAAAACAGAACAAAGGTTCAATTTGGCCCATGGTTTTTCAACCTCTGGTTTAGTTGATGGTCTCTGGTTGTTTTTGTTTTGTTTTGTTTTCTATTTAATTAATTTTTGCTTTTATCTGTTATTTCCTTCTATCTATTTCCTAATATCTACCCATTTGCTCACTTTCTTATTTTGTTTGTAATCTGTTATTACCCTTACTTTTGAATTCAAACTTTACTAGAGAATTCTATGTTGAAAATTTTTACTTAAGCATCTTAAATAAATTATTCTATTTTCCTCTGAATGCTGCTATTATCAGCCTTCTGTTTTTCTGACTAATTCTACTCAGAAAGGAATTTGCTTATGCATAGCATACTCATATGGAAGAATACTAAACAGTCTTGCAATTTTTAAACCATATCATATAGACAGTTATTTTTCTCATTTCTAACTTTTATTACTTGTGTTTTATATATTGTTTATATTGAGTAAGCTTTCCAGAATTTTATTTCTATTTCATTAAATTTTTAAATAAACAACCTTAAAAATGTTTTCACAGCCGGGCTCGGTGGCTCAGCCTGTAATCCCACGCCTTTGGGAGGCTGAGGTGAGTGGATTGCCTGAGCCCGCGGGTTCGAGACCCGCCTGGGCAGCGAGATCTCATCTCTACAATAAATAAAAAAATTAGGTGGGTGTGGTAGCGCACGCCTGTAATTCCGGCTACTCGGAAGGCGGAGGCGGAAGGATCGCCGGAGCCCAGCAGGCGAGGCTGCGGTGGCCGGAAGCGGCCACTGCACTCCAGTCTGGGCGACAGAGTGAGACTCCAACTCAAAAAAAAAAAAAAAAAACAAAAAACAAAAATGTTTTCACAAATTGTCTTTCTATTTAATCACTAATTTATTTTCTTTAAAATAAATCTTTCTTTTTATCTTAACTTGTAAGGCTTTTTCTAGTTCCTAAAACTGAATTATTCAAGTTTTATTTTTTCTTATTTTCTACTAAGTAGGTGTAAAGTCCTCTATCATCCACAAAGTCTTTAACATGCTTATTCTCTCTTTTCTCCTAAGGTTGTTACAATATTTTTCTTTTAGCAAAGTTTTATATTTTAAAATAGTTTTAGATTTACAGAAAAGTTGCAAGATAGTACAGTTTCCATAACTCACACTATTTCCCCCATTGTTAACATCTTAGTTTAGTATGGCATATTTGTCACATCAGTAAACAAGTGTCAGTACATCAGTATTATCTAAAGTTTGTGCTTTATTCAAATTTTCTTAATTTTTACCTGATGTCCCTTTTCTATTTCATAATCATATCTAAGACACCAAATTACTTTTAGTCTTCATGTCTCTTTAGTTTCCTCCATGTTACGCCAAATTCTCAGTTTCCTTGTATTCGTTTTTTTTTGTTTTTTATGACCTTGATATTTTTGAGGAGTTTTGTAGAATGTTTCTCAGTTAGGATTTGTCTGATTTCTCATAACTAGACTGAAGTTATGAGTCTCAGGGAAGAAGGCAAGGCAACAAGGAGGATATGGCAAATGAATCAAGGAGTCAACTGAATCAGCTCCCAAGGTTCAAAGCTAGAACAATTTGAGCTGCAAAATGTACAACATAATATTGTAACCCAAAATGTAAAATAAATATCCACAAGTTCATACTAGTATAAAGAAATGTTTGGTTGAATTAGTAAATAAATGGGAAAGGGGAGAATAAACAAATTTTTCATACAGAAGCATTCAAATACTTTATGTAGATACTCTCCTTTTTCTTTTTCTTTTTTTTTTTTTGAGTTAGAGTCTCCCTCTGTCACCCAGACTGGAGTGCAGTGGCCGCTCCCAGCCAACACAGCCTCGACCTGCTGGGCTCTGGCGGTCCTTCCCCCTCAGCCTTCCAAGTAGCTGGAACTACAAGCGCGCTACCACACCCGGCTAATTTTTGACTTATTATAGAGATGAGGTCTCACCAAGTTGCCCAGGTGGGTCTTGATACTCTCCTTTCAATGAAGGAAAGTGTGATTGGCCACTCCTTGTGTGAACGCCCATAGTAACTTCCTTTCAAAGAGTAAAGGGAAAATGAAAAAGTGACGGATATTCTTGTTACTTGTCTTACCGCTTTTGGGATGCTCTGACAAAATTACTTATACTGGGTAATTTATAAACAACAGAAATGTATGACTTACAGTTCTAGAGGCTGGGAAGCCCAAGATGAAGGTGCCACCAGAAACGCTGTCTGATGAGACCTGAGTCCTTACATCATAGAGGGATGAAAAGGGCTCTCTTAAACCTGTTTTATTTAGGTGTTGATTTTATTCATGACTCCATCACCTCCCAAAGGTCCCACCTCTCAATACCGTTACGTTGGAAGTTAGGTTTAAACCTCTGAATTTTTGAGGAACACAGACATTCAGTCCATAGCACTGCCCATTAGGATTCTGCTGGCCTCAGGTGTTCTGTGTCATGAAGACTTGGATACTGCAATTTTCAGTTTTTCTCTCTTTTCAGTAGTCCCTAAATTTGTAGTTTTTGGATTGTGTGTATTTGTTTTTATTTGTTTCTCTGTATAGTTTTCTAAGGGAGAAAAAGTATGATTCACAACTAAGTTGCCACCATTATTCTGCTGGAAGATGCTCTTGAAAATTATGAATGAGGTGACAGGAAGAGTGCAATTAGCTTTTAAAATCATTTCTCTTTGGGTTAGCTTTTGTTCCTGTGTCAGGAGGAATAGTTAAGAGTCTTCCTCCTCTCACATATCTCTTCCCTCCACTGTAATAGAATACTTTAATAATATTTTTTAAATTATCTTTTGAACCTCTGTGGAAAGCAGTGTGGCGATTCCTAAAAGCTCTAAAAATCGACCTTCCATATGACCCCGCAATCCCCCTACTGGGAAAATACCCTGAAGAACTCAAATCACTCTATAAAAAAGATACCTGCACACGTATGTTTATCGCAGCATTGTTCACAATAGCAAGAACCTGGAAACAACCATGCTGCCCATCAAAAGAGGACTGGATTTAAAAAATGTGGTACATATACACGATGGAATACTACGCAGCCATAAAAAAGAACAAAATCATGAATTTCGCAGCAACCTGGATGGACCTAGAGTCTATAATACTGAGTGACCTCTCACAGAAACAAAGATCCGAGTATCACATGTTCTCACTCATATAGTGGACCTTGAACATCCAATGTAATACTATAAGAAAATGACCAACGGTACTGGGAAACTATAGGGGGGGAGAATGGGATTAACAGTAGCAAATATCTGTCTGGGGATGGGAAAACACCTCTTATCAACAGGGTGCCTGAATGAAACGTAATTGTACACCTAACCTTTAACTGTACCCCACAAAACCATAATAAAAAATATTGATTAATAAAAATAAAAAAATAAAATAATAAAATTATCTTTTGATAATAAGTACAATAATATAATAAGTATTTCGATTTTACCTTATAGCTTGTTGTTTTAGGGAAATTTATAATTGCTTAGCTCCATCTATAAAGAGTGGAAATCACGATTTTGATAGCTGATTTTTAAATCTATTCTCCAATATTAGAAACAGAATGGCCTTCATTGTGTTCAGAGTGATAGAATCAATTTTTTAAATTGTATTTCATTAGAGCATTACAATTATTTTAACAAGTCTTTGAATATCATGAGATAGTATAATATTTTGAAAAGTATATTGAAGATGAGGTCATATTATTTATAATAATAAAACCCAAGTCATACAACCTTCAGGAATACATGAACTACTTTATGACTAATGTATATTATTGTCATTTCAGCTGTTACATTCTAAGTAGATACAGAAAAGGAAATGAATGAATTGTACAAAACTGCAAAGTGACATTAGGAATAAGGTAGAATCTAGTGGAACATACAATTTTAGGGCCCAGAAAAAGAAGTGTTTTATAATGTTGTGGTCTCATTGCTTCTTTGTATCATCACTACTGAGGGATTTATAAGAATATGTTTGCCCTGCTACACTGAGGAGAAAATTTATTAGAGGGTATTTAACCTTAAAGTAGTACAGAACAATGACTGTATTTGTTTTTAGTGATTAAAATGGAACTTTCCTCTATTTAATGTATTCTGTGATTTAAATTTCATGGAAAAGTCTAAATAAACCTGCAAGGAAAAAAAGCTATCACATAGCTTGTGATTAGATTAGATTCCTATCAATAGGCCAGCAGTTACTTAAAAATAACTGTAGTGATAGAATAATGACTGATGCTCTCCCATGACAAAAAACTAATTTATGCTCCATTGAAATCAAATGCAGTCACATGGTATGATGTCATTCTTATGCCTTCAAGTTTTCTCCAGAGCGTGACTTCAATTTTAGATAGATGTTCTTTGATAATATGCTTTTTATAATGTCTCTGCTTGGAAACAAGTATAAAGTGTGAACAGACTATGAGTGAACAAAATCATTTATGCAAAGATTCTGCATAATCTATCTCAAGAATTTATCTCAAGAATTCACAGGGACATTGGTTATACTGATTCTTCTCTGTTATTGGCTTTTCCCACTTTACATTCACATTTCCAAGAGAAATTAGCTTCTCCTTCCTGACCTGTATCTCTCCCCTGAGCTATCATGGCTGCCTTAAATTATGGGAAGAAAACCCAGATTAATGCTGCCTGGATTTTTTGTAAAATGATCCAGGTTCTGCTTTCTATTGTTTTGGTACAAAGACTCCTGCCATGTACATGGAGCTTTGCATTTATTTATTTATGTATTCATTCATTCATTCATTGATGAATAGACGAAGTTTAGCAAGAGCATTTTTTAGCCCATTCCATTCTCTCACAAATAAAAGCAACAAAGGGCCCTTAGAAAAATTCAAAATGACTGCATCCCTATCACAAAAAAAGAAAAAGAGGGGAAATATTTGAAATTAAAGGTCTATTTCTCTAATAAGTGAAGACACAAGAAAAGAATAGAGTAGGAAAACTAGAAAATAAAACAGAAACTAACAAATAATTTTAGTTGGGGTACAGCTACACAGAAGACAGAAGAAATTTAAAAGGGTGAGCTAGACAGTAAAGTGAGTCTATTTCCAATGTATTTAACAACTTCCTTCTGCTGCCATCTTCTCACACATAACTTGCTCCTCTTGTGTCCCTGTCTTCTATGAGAATCATCCTTAAGCTGCAGGTGGGAAGGACCATGTTTGCTGTAATAAAGAAGTGGGTCCCGCAGCTTAATTCAGATCTTTAAAACCCAAGAGCATTGCCCAGAAACAATTTAGCAGCCAGTATCTCCTATCTCTTACATTAATTTGCATCAGTTGTGCAATCTAGCTTGTTCTTTGATTCACCTCTTTGTCTCTCTTATTTGGATCAATCTCCCCTCCTATAGCAGCTGCTTTCCCAGCTGTGATTTTGTATTCTTGGGTACTGATGCCTGACCAGATAGCCACCTTTCTTCTCAATTTTAGTACTTTGCTTTAGAAAGACAGGTTGTCTAAAAGCCTGCCTGTCTTCAAGTTGGGCTGTGAGTTTTGTGCAAACAACCCTTAACATCAGTCCCCAGTAAAGTCTTCTTATCAACACTTCCTTCAGCTTACCAATCACCTGCTGAGCCAGTCCAAGCCTTTGGTCAAGCTTTTAGGAGCTGAGTTTTGTTTTTGTCTTTTCATGGATTCCCAAATCCTTCCCTGTACTGTCTGTCTTCTGTCCCTTGCTCTAGCCTCACTGCAAGTGCTTCTGTCCTTCAGCCTTAATCTTTCTTTGTCTGTCAGCTAATAACAGAGGTTAAAGACCCAGAGTTAGAAAACCTTCACTCTCACATCCAGAGATGATGGGATGAGAGGGTGAGTAGGAAACTGCTGCTAGAATCCCACATTAGAGGCCTGAACATCTCTTATTATGGAAACATTATTATAGCTTTTTCATAATATTACAAGTTGCACATATTCTGGTAGCTTTCCATGAGCTATTATGAAGTGCCCAATCAGTGAGTATAGCATTATTTATATTAGAAAATATGGATCCAAGATGGCCACAGTGGGGCAGCCCATCAGTGCCTCTGTCATCGAGCAAGGCAAAGAGTAGGGACCCAGTAGCTAATAGATGCACGCACTCTGAACAGTTTTGGATGGTTGAAGCACCCTGCACCCAGCAAAGTTATCTTTGAACACGTAAAGACCACAAAGCGATAGCAGACCCTGGAATCTGGGCACCCCAACCTCCACCATGTGTCAGGCTTCCATAGGAACTGGAGTTCTGTCCTGTGTAAGAGAGGAGGTGAGTGATCCTGACACACTCTGGGTCAGATCCCCTCCCCCCAGCCATGCATGAGCTATGGTCTCACCTGGGAGGAGTTCTAGTCAAGGCACAGCAGCAGGTGACCAGAGCCCAAGCAAAACGGGGAACAGACTCGTGTTTGCACAGCCCCTGAGAGTACACCTTCCACCAGTGGAGCCCAGCAGCAGATTCTCTGGTGGAGAAAGTCTGTCTGCAGATTAAACTTGACTGGCAGTCACCACCAACATCTGACCACCATCTGACAACCACCTCCCCCTCCCCCACCCCGGATCAAGAAGGATCACCTGCCAGCTCTGCAATCCACAGGGTGGATATCCCCCCAGTCCCCCCACCCTACCCATACTTCAAACTGCAAACAACAGACAGAGAACTCATCTCCTCCCCCATTCCCCATAGAATACTTGCAACAGGTTCTGAAAACCAACTTGACTGGACTAACCCTGGGGGCGGGAATCAGCAGAGAGATCTTTCACAGGGTGGAACCTAGAACAGAAGTGGGTGCCTCTCTCTCTCTGAGTGATCTATATTGTACGACAGAAAGAGCAGAGAGACATTGACTAACTTAGAGCAACAAAACAAAAAAAGACAGACAGAGAGAGAAGAGTGCATTTTCACAAATGAGAATTAATCAGTGAAAAAACAGAGAATCCTTAGGGTCTTAAAGAAATAGCACTGGAAAAAGCAGCTATCAGAGCACAAACAATGGAAACCCCAGAATAACCTGTCCCAGGTGACAGTCACAGAACTGAGAGATTGGATGACTAAAATGAATAAAATAAACCACAGGAAACTTGAAGAGAAACTCACTGAAGTCATACAGAAAGTAAAAGCAGACTTTGGTCAATTTTAGAAAGTCCCATTATAAAATAATGGAAATCATGAACTTCATCCTGGGATTTAAAAACACAGTAACAAGCATAAGGAGCAAACTCAATCAGGCAGATGAAAGAATCTCAGAGTTTGAAGACCAAAATATGGAACTAACCCAGTCTGCTATAAACATAGAAAAAAGACTCAAAAAGAAGAACAAAGCCTCTGAGAGATGCAGAATTATGCCAATAAGACAAACCTATGCCAACTGGTATCCTTGAAGCAGAAAGGGAAACTGAGAACACCATGAAACAAGCAATCCATGAAGTCATCCAATAAAACTTCCCACATCTGGCTAGAGAGGTGACCATTCAAACACAAGAGATTCAAAGAACCTACACAAGGTATCATATGAAAAGATCACACATAGTAATCCATCTTCACAAAGTAAGTGTGAAAGAAAAAATCCTAAAGGCAGCAAGAGAGAAAGATTAGACCACTTACAGGGAAAGATTCACCAGAATTGCACCAGACTTATCTGCAGAAAACAATAAGCAATAAGTCCCGTTTTTAACATTTTCAAAGATAAGCAATTCCAGTTAAACTTCACCAGTAATGAAGAAATAAAATCCTTCCCAGACATCCAATCTCTATGAGAATATGCCACTTCCAGACCAACCCTTCAGGAGATGCTTAAGGTGTTGGACACAGAAACAAAAGAACAGTCATACTTGTCACAAAAGTATGATCAAACACAGAGTTATTCAGAGCATACAGAGCATTCACAAAAATTAAAATACATATATAAACAAAAAGTAAAAAAAAAAAAATAAAGCAGCCCCCTAAGAACTCTATGACAAGGATAAGCTCTCACATTTCAATAACTTGAAGAACCACATGGTTCTCTCATTAGAGGCAGACAAAGCATTCGACAAAATCCTGCATCTCTTCTTGATAAAAACCCTTGAGCACCTACATATGGAAGGAACACTCCTCAAAACAATAAAAGTCATCTATGATAAAGCCACAGCTAATATTTTACTCAATGGAATGTGTCACTGAAGAGGCATAGAAAGGCAACTGCATAAAGAAGCATGATCCAACAGTCTAATATTTCAAAGAAACTCATCCCACTGCAAGGGACACCCACAGACTCAAAGTTAAAGGTTGGAAAATGATCTTGGGCAAATGGAAAGCAGAAAAGAGCATGGGTAGCAATTCTAATAGTAAACAAAGCAGACTTCAAATCACCAAGGTTAAAAAGGACACAGAAGGACATTACACAATGACGAAAGGCTCAATCCACCAGCAAGAAATAGCCACCTTAAACATGTATGCACCCAATGCAAGAGCACCAGGTTTTATAAAACAACTACTAAGTAAACTAAGAGAGGACATAGATACATAATTATAGTTGAAGACCTAAATATCCTGCTAACAGGCCTAGGCAGATCATCAAGGCAAAACCAAAAAGGAGACCTGGAACCTCAACTCAATACTTAATCAAATGGATTTAATAGACATATACAGAACACTTCACCCAACTACTACAGAGTATGCATTTTACTTATCAGCACATGAAACATACACCAAGATTGATCACATTCTTGGACATAGATTAGGTGTGAGCAAGTTTCAAAAGATAAAAATAATGCCATGCATCTTCTCAGATCACTGTGGAATAAAAATAAATATCACCACCAACAAGATCCTCCCAAACACACAAATACATTGACACTAAAGAATATGCTGCTGAATGACTTCTGAGTCAACACAGAAATCAAGACAGACATAAAAGGATTCATGGAAACAAATGAAACAAAGACTCTTAACAAAATCTCTGGGATGTCATGAAAGCAGTGCTAAGCGGAAAATTCATAGCCTGACATACATACATCAAGAAAATGGATGGAGGCCAAGGCAGAAGGATCACATGAGTTCAGCAGGTCAGTGCTGTGGTGGCCATGAGCATGCCATTGCACTCCAGCCTGGGCAACAGAGTGAGATGCTGACTCAAAAGAAAGAAAAAAGAAAATGGAAAGATCTTAAGTAAACATCCTAATATTATCCCTAAGGGAGATGGAAGGCAAGATCATCTACATTCTCATTTTAGTTGAAAATCCAGATCACTAAGATAAAGTCACAGTTGCATGATATAGAAGACAAAAATATCATAGAAAGGTTTAACAAGACAAAAAGTTAGTTCTTTGAAAGGATAAATAAGACTGATGGACCCCTGGCCAGATTGACTTTAAAAAGAGAGAAAGAAAATCCAAATAAATGCAGTAAGAATCAAAAAAGTTGATATCACAACTAATCCTGAAGAAAATTTAAAAACGATCAGAGATTACAGTGAACATCTGTATGCAAATAAACTAGAAAATCTAAAGAAAATGGAGGATTTTCTGGCATCATACAACCTCCAAATGTTGAAACAGGAAGAAATTGAAACTCTAAACAGATCAATAAGAATTCAGGAAATTGACTCAGTTGCAAGAAACCTCCCTGTCAAAAAAAGCCGTGGGCCAGATGGCTTCCCAACTAAATTCTACAAGACATACAAAGAAGAGCTGATATCAGTCTTACAGAAAGTGTTCCGGGCAATCAAGAAAAATGGAATTCTCACGAACTCATTTTATAATGCTAACATCATACTGAACCCACACCTGGCAGAGATGCAACACGGAAAGATAATTACAAGTCAATCTCCTTGATGAACATAGATTCAAACATTCCCAACAAAGATCTAGCAAATCAGATCCAACAACACATCTTAAGCATCATCCACCATGACCAGATGGGCTTCATTCATGGGATGCAAGGATGGTTCAACATTTGAAAAACCATAAACATAATTTAGCACATTAACAGGTGTAAAAACAAGAACCACATAATTATCTCATCAGAGGCAGACAAAACGTTTGACAAAATCTAGCATCTCTTCTCGATAAAAACTCTCGAACACCAGGCATAGAAGAAAATTCCTCAAAACAATAAGAGCCACCCATGATAAACCCACAGTCAACATTTTGCTCAACAGGCAGAAGCTAGAAGCATTCCTCCTACGAACTGGAACAAGACAAGGATGCCCATTATCACTTCTCTTATTCAACATAATGCTGGAAGTCCTAGCCAAAGAAATCAAGCAAGAGAAGGACATCAGTATCCAAAGAGAAAAAGAAATGAGGCTATTCCTCTTTGCGGATGATTCTATACCTAGAAAACCTAGGGAGTCTGTCAAAAGCCTCCTCATGGTGATAAAAGATTTTGGTAAAGTCTTGGGCTACAAAATCAATGTGCAAAAGACACTTGCATTTCTATACACCGGCAACGAGCAGGCAGAGAACCAAATTAAAAAAACATAATCATATTTACAACAGACACACACACACACAAAAAGAGTACCTTGTCATTCACCAATCCAGAGAAGTGTAAGATCTTTTTTTTTTAGAAAGCAGGATTTATTGAGAGGACAGAAAATCTCCCACAGTGGGAGGGGACCTGAAGGGGTTGCCCAAAGATCTTTTCAATGAGAACTACAAAATGCTGGTCAAATAAATCAAGGATGACACAAAAAAGCGGAAAAATATCTCATGTTCATGGATTGGAAGGATCAATATTGTCAAGAAGTCCATCCTACACAAGGCAATCTATAGATTCAATACAATAACCATTAAATTACCAAAATCATTTTTCACAGACCTGGAAACAATACAGAAGTTCATATGGAAGTCAAAATGAGTGCTAATAGTCAAAACAATCCTCAGCAAAAGGAACAAAGCAGGAGATATCACACTTCCAGACTTTAAACTTTATTACAAAGTTATAGTAACTAAGATTGCATGGTACTGGTACAGGAATAGACACATAGACCAATGGAAGGACAGAGATTCTGGAAAATAAAACACAATCTCTCAACCAACTCACCTTTGACAAAGTCACCAAAACAGTCACTGGAGAAAAGAGACCATATATAGCATATGGTGCTGGGGAAACTGGCTAACCACATACAACAAAATGGAACTGGACCCCTACCTATCACCATATACAAAATTCAACTCAAAACGGATCAA
Source organism: Cephalopachus bancanus (assembly GCA_027257055.1). Lineage (NCBI taxonomy): Eukaryota > Metazoa > Chordata > Mammalia > Primates > Tarsiidae > Cephalopachus > Cephalopachus bancanus. Next base: position 4,271,080 of record JAPVLO010000140.1, read on the forward strand.
GGACCTATATGTAAAACCTCAAACTACAAGAATCCTAGAAGAAAACGCAGGAAACACCCTTCTGACTTCAGAGTGGGCGATTAATTCATGACCACATCCCCAAAAGTGAATGCTACAAGAGCTAAGATAGGTAGGACTTCATCAAACCATCAAGAGATTAAAGAAACCATCAAGAGATTAAAGAGGCTGGGCTCAGTGGCCCAGCCTGCAATCCCAGCACTTTGGGAGGCCAATGCAGAGTGGATTGGCTGAGCCCAGGGGTTCAAGACCAGCCTGGACAACTTGGGAAGACCTCATCTCTACAATAAATCAAAAATGGTCAAATTTTGGGGAGCGGCACCACCCATAGTTCCAGCTACTTGGAAGGCTGAGGCGGAAGGATTGCTGGAGCCCAACAGGGCGACACTGGGGTGACTGTGACTGTGCTGCTGTATTTCAGCCTGGGTGACAGAGTGAGACTCTGACTCAAAAAAAAAAAAAAAAAAAGAGAGTAAAGATACAACCCACAGAATGAGGAAAAATATTTGCAAATCATGCATCTGACAAAGGCCTAACATCTAGAATCTACAAGGAACTAACTCAAATGAAGTGGTGAAGTGGAAGGGAAAAATACTAACCCATTAAAAAGTGGGCAAAAGACAAACAAGATTCTTCTCAAAAGACAACATACAAGCAGCCAACAGAAACACGACAAAATGCTCAGCCTCACTAATAATCGGAGAAATGCAAATCAAAACTACAATGAGACATACTTAACTCCAGTAAGGATGCCTATCATTAGTAAGACAAAAAACCAACAGGTGCTGACAGGGTTGTGAGAAAAAGGAACACTTCTACACTCTTAGTGGGAATGTAAACTAGTTCACCCTCTATAGGAAGTAGTGTGGCGATTCCTAAAAGAACTAAAACTTGATCTTCCATATGATCCCACAATCTCTCGCTTGAGAATATACCCAGAGGAACACAAATCTCTTTACTAAAAAGACAACTGCACGTGCATGTTTATTGCCTCACTATTCTCAATAGCAAAAACACGGAACCAACTCTTCTGCCTGTCGAAAGTGGACTGGATAAAGAAAATGTGGTACATATACACAATGGAGTATTTCACAGCCATAAAGAAGAACAAAATCATGGTTTTTGCAGCAACTAGGATGAAGGTGGAGACCAGCATTCCAAGTGAACTATCATGGAAACAAAGAACTGAATACTGCATCTTCTCATAAGTGGGCCCTGATCGCTAGTCACATTAGCACAATAGTGAGATGAGCAATTACTGGGCACTGCTAGGAAAAGGAGAGAGGCGGCATTTGACAACACAAAAGGTACCTAGTCACGACCAGGGGGCGTAAGGGCCACCTGGAAGCCCAAACTTCATCTACATGCAGCCTACTTATGTAGCAAATCCTCATTTGTGCCTCACAATTCTATAATGAATAAATAATTTTTTAAAAATTAAAAATGTTTCATGTTATCAGAAACCGACTTACAGATGGACATTTTGACGTATTTTAAACACATTAATATTTATCATTTAAAAGTTCGATTAACTTTTTCGTTTGAATAGTCTTGTTAAGTTCCTGTTTCCTTGAAATTAAGAAAAGAATTATGTATAAGTACCTGTTTAATAACATCCCTATCACTTATTCATTGCAAGTCACTCAGGTTGTAAATTGCTCTCCATGGAGTTCTCATTGTTCAAGTAAGTGCGCGTTCTTTTTTTCTGGCTTAATTTTTAAGTCTACTTTAGCCTTCACTGTTCTAGGCCTAATTTTCTCAAATCATCATAAGAAATACACAAACATTTACGCTCAAACAAAGTTTTAAAATAGCTCTAAACCAGTTTTGTTTTTCAAGTCTTTGTATTTTTTTTAAAAGAGAATGAATGGGAAGACTATTGAATCATGGACATGCAAGGAACCACTTTTAGTTTGGAAAATCATTGCAAACTAATCCATTTTTGTTGAGTCAAATGTTGTATAATTAACTGAAAGAAAAATAATATTTATACTATAAATATACCTGATGAAAATCAGCACCGTGGACATCTGTTATTTTTACCAGCTCAGTATTCATCTCATTTGTTTAACAACAGAATCTCTCCTTTCCTTTGGGGGACCGTTCCCTCCATCTGGTCCTGGGTTGCTTGCTATCACAGTGTCCTGTCTGTACCCTCTGACAAAGAAGGGGTCACCTGACCCATGCCAGTCAATTAGAGCATCTGTGCCCCACCTTACAGTGACCCAAACTGAATGAAAGAGTGCTTTTCATAACATTTTCCCATTAGTGTTAGAAAAGTCAGAACCTTGTTTCGATAAGATTTCAATTCATACAAATAATAAAAGCCATAGATGCTTTCCACTTTCTTTCAAAGCCACATGGAGGGCCAGGTGCAGTAGCTCATGCCTATAATCCCCACACTTTAGAAGGCCTAGACAAGAAAATTGCTTGAGCCCAGCAATTTGAGACCAGCCTGGGCAAATAGTGAGACATCTCATCTTTGTGCAAAAAAATAAAAAAAAATAAAAAATCAGCTGGGCTTGGTGGCATGCCCCTGTAATCCCAGCTACTGGGAAGACTGAGGTGGAAGGATCACCTGGGCCCAGGAGGTTGAGACTGCAGTGAGCCCTGATGGTGCCACCGCACTTCAGTTTGGGCAACAGAATGAAGCCCCAACTCAAAAAAAAAAAAAAAAAGCCACATGGAGGAAGAAAGACAACTGCAGTAGGAAATGTGAGGCCAATTCCTAATAAGAAGCGGAGATGAGGACAAACAGAGAGGAGAAAGGGTGAAGGACACAGGTGATATACCCAGCTGGGCCTGAAACCATGCCCATGGAAGACTTCTAGCAAATGGGACTAATCAACCCCACCATTACTTCAGCTCCTGTGACGTCTAACTTAATCCTGTATAGCCATGTAAGTCCGTTAGACCAGGCTATAAAGAAGGAAAAAGAAGGGGAGTGGAACCTCCATTCATTCCAGTGTCTTTTCTCTCTTTGAATGTCTACTCACCTGAGGGAATGAGTCTTCCTCAGCCATCACCTCACAAGACCTTTAGCTCCTCCTCCTTGCTCAAAAAGGAGAAAAGTTCATGGTCAAAAGCCCTCAGAACACAGCAGTAGACAAAGTAGACATCTCCCTCCATCACTTCCTCTTTCTGTGACTTTGGGTAAACGACTTATTTGGCTAGGACCCCCGTTTCTTTATGTCTAAAGCGGCATGGTAGCAGTCTCCAGTTCATAGGCATCCTGTAAGAATTAAATGAAATATTGAATGTAAAGTAGAAGACATAAACATATTCATAAATCTTAGCTATTGCCATATAAGCAGACAGATACAAGGCAGCACATTAGGCGATGTCATCAAGGTGTGAACAAAGCACTGGAACCACCCAGAATCCATTCTGCATTCTTCCTTTCTTTGCCCAACTCCTACAGAGCTTAGAGAGTTACTTTTCACAAATATATGGCGTTTCATGCCCACACTCAACAACCTTGTCCAGAAATCTTACCTTGAGACATATAAAAACCTATGATGGGAAAGCTTTGGCCCCTCAAACAGGCTGAATGCTTACGGGCAAAGACATTACCTGCATGATATGAAGGAGTCAGAGTGGCCCCTAGTTGTTGTTTTGCCTTAGTTAAAAGCTTTGAAAACTGATACATTTGGATTCTATCTCTGCCATATGTTAACCATAAGATTTTCGGCAGTTTATCTATGGCTACTGAGCCTTGTTTTCTGGATTTGCAAATATGGGTGATAATAATTCTTAAGTCATTATGAGGCTAAGTAAGATAGTGTATGTAAAATGCTTAGCATAGGCCCTGTCCAAGTCAGCCCGTTCATGGTGCTTGTAGGGAATTATGATATCTTCAGGCTACTGATTGGGTCACAAAGGGGAAAATACTATTATCAAGGTGGTAGTAAGTCAGCAGGCTGGACTGGGAGAGGAAATCCAGAATCAAATAGACTCAGAGTCAAAGGCCATTGTCTGAGGGCTGAAGATGCTGTCCAGGGTCTTCAGTCCCAGGGTCTGGGGAAGCCCATGATGACACAGCTTCAGAAAATATTGTGAAAGAATTTTAAAGAGAAATAATACATTTGTGGTATAAAATATAGCTCATCCATCAGGTTATCCCTGTCTTTCATTGTCTTTGAGATATTTTACAACATTATACAGTGTAGAAAACTGATAATACAAATGATTCTTGTCCAGGACAATGTGTACTGGTGGAATGCAATTGATTTATTCCTTTGGATAGACCCGTTTGGCATGAATATAAATTCATTGATAAAATTGCTTATTTGATACACACACACACACACACACACACACACACACGATTCTTGGAATTCTTCTTTGAACTGATTATAACATCTTACTGGCCCCCTCATTGATTAATGAGTTAAATAGAATGCTTGACATATGTTCACTTTATAAAAGAGCCATGATTTTATATGCTTAATAAAAGATTTATCATTTACAAAGGGACTCTTAATTGCACAGGTAACCCCTAACATTTTCCTAATTTTGCAGCTAAGTTCACTCCTACTGAGTAGTGCCTTTAAATCTGAAGGGACATTGCTGGTCTCTGACTTTGCTGTCTCATCATGAGCATATTTTGCCAGGGACATCTTGGAAGCTTCAGAAGGAAACTAAATACTCAGGAATCTAAATCTTGCTCTCCTGCTTTGGTCTCATTGCTATTGACACACCCCAAGGGATGGCTCTGCTCACAGAGACCCACATTCATTTCTACAGTAATTCTTGAAGATGGCCACTTCGGTTAAAGTTACAGCTAAACTTTTTGACTAAATCACTTTATAGTTTAACAACCATAGTTCATTCAGTAAAGCACTGGACTTTCATTGATTTTTAATAGCAAGTCACATCCTCATTCAAAATTATTTCCCTTGCTAGGCAATGAATAAGCAAATCTTAAATGTGAACAAATGAGCTGTCATAGGTTTTCAAAAGACTGACACTGACATGGAATCAAAAATAATTTATATTGGGAAGAAGAAACAGGTGAAGATGATCATAAAAAACTGTTAAAAGCCAATAAAAACAAAAATAAAAAGTCTTGTATTGTGTTTATACTACAATGCACACGTTTCACAAGCAGTATTCTATTAATAACAAAAATACTGGCAAGAAGACCTTTCAAATCCATGAGCTGGATTTAAAAAAATCCTCAAGCTGCCGGGCTCGGTGGCTCAGCCTGTAATCCCGCACCTTTGGGAGGCTGAGGTGAGTGGATTGCCTGAGCTCGTGGGTTCAAGACCCGCCTGGGCAACTTGGCGAGACCTCATCACCACAGTAAATAAATAAATAAATAATAGCCGGGCATGGTAGCGCGCGCCTGTAGTTCCAGCTACTTGGAAGGCTGAGGCGGAGGGATCGCTGGAGCCCAGCAGGTGGAGGCTGCGGTGGCCGGGAGCAGGCACTGCACTCCAGTCTGGGTGACAGAGTGAGACTCCAACTCAAAAAAAAAAAAAAAAAAAAAAATCCTCAAGCTTCATATACATTTGGAGTCAGCTGTTGTCTGACTCAAGGAGGACTGCATGCACTCCTACAGGAAACAGCAAGAGGAGGCTGCCTGACACAGGAGAAAAAGCATCGACTCCGCCTCTTAGTCATTGGCCTGCTTTTTTTGACAGAAAAATAAAAACAAACTAAAATGAATGAACAGGGCACTTAATAAATGTGGGTTCTTATATATTCTTTTCCAATCTAACAGTAGGATTTTGTGTTTAGACCCCATTATATAGTCAGTCTAAGGTGAAGGGAGACTGCGTTTGACGAAGACAGACAAATCATTATGCTTTGGCAGTCATATCAGGGCCAGAGTTGAACTGAGACTAAAACATTCTCAACTTCAGTGGCTAAGAAGATCATAAATCCTCTGCAAGGTTTTCTACTTTTTCTTGTCCTTGGGACACTATGTCTACCTTTGTGTCTCAAAGTTTGCTTACTCTGTGCTATAGCCTCAGGACTGACTCTTAGAGGCTCCAGTACTTAGCAACAGACTTCATCTTGACCTATCTTTCTCCTTTCTCCTGTTAGATAGTTGGAAATATAATCACTAGATGATACTAAGGCTCACTGCTCATAGCGTTAACTTATTTTATTGGAAATAGTTTCTCATCCAATTATATGAGTTCTGTATAATAATAAAACTGATTATTTAACAGGTGTGACTGAGCAAAGACTATATGAGAAGTTTTCATTTTTAATAAAATTTCTTAACACGTTAAGAGAATTTTTTGTTATTTTTAAAAACTCACCCTTTAATGTAATAAATAAGTGGATATTATCACATTTGCTATTCTTTATGTTGATTTTTCTGCATCAGGATTCTTACATAGTTACGTCCTGAAAAATTGGAGGAATTTTGGCTTCTCTATGCAAAATTTCCTTTACAATTTATTGATAAGTAGTTTCTCTGCTTTTCAATATCTTAATTCTTCAAACTCTACTTGTCTTTTGATATTACTCAGTGTTAAGTCCAGCTGAAATGCCCTCTGAAATTCAAACACTCCTCTATGGTTTTTCATTAGTGTTGTTTTACTGGTTGGGGCTTTGAATTACTTATGCTTTTCTTAATTACTTATGCTTTTCTCTTTTCTTTGCATTGAATCAGTCAACAGGAAGAACTGATCAAGAATTCTGGCCTTCACTGTGCATCTTCAATCTCTTCTTGAAAACACTTCCTATATCAGATATATCCATATTCAATCACATGTATAGAAGCAAATTGCCAAGTTAAAAAGATTGTGAAAAAAAAAGCGAAAATAGTGACTTATTGGGGAACTCCATACACAATAGCCACGGCTAAACTTAATGAAATAGACCGATTGTCAAGAGGAAGAAGAGACCGTGTTGCAGAGGCTCATTCCTTATTCTCCTAGACACAGCATCACTCGGGCTAGGATGAAGAGTTCAGAGCCCTCGAGGAAAGTGAGCTTCTGGGACAGGAACTATGAGTGGAGAAGGGAGGATGAATCAGACACATGAGTGGTGAGTGAAGGAGGAACAACTCAGCAGGTTTAATGAGACTTTTGATTTCACCATTGTTCCAGCCATTAAAGACTCCCTGGGCTCACCCTAAGGTGCAGTAGGAATTGATGGTGAGTGTGGGAGGAGGTTCCTAGCAGCCATGGGCTGGGGAGAAGAGAAGCATGGGAAAAGGGGAAACCATGTGGCAGAACTGAGGGAAGGGGGTTTCAATCTGGGTTTAAAGTTCTGACCTACATAAGAAGTGTGAATCTAACACAAGGACTTTGCAGCAACTTGGATGGATTTAGAGTCTATCATACTTGGTGATCTATCACAGAACAAGAACAGAGTACCATATGTTCTCACTCATAAGCGGACCTTGAACAATTATCATAATACTATAAGAAAGGGGTTGGCAATAGTGGGAAACTGCCAGGGAAGGGGGGGTGGGATTGGCAGATGAGGGAAACTGCCAGGGGAGGGAGGGGTACACCTCTTCAACAAGGGTACCTGCATAATGGTCATTTGTATACCTAACCCTGAATTGTACCCCATTGTTTTTTTAAATGTGTATCCATGGAGAGAGGTGTATCCATTTTTTATGATATACTATTATGAATTATCCATTAGTGTCTTTCAAATAATAAAAGGCTGATTGCAAGTTTAACAAAGTAAATTTTAGACAATATTTAAATTATCTGGATAGCAGTATATTTATATAAATTTAGCATCTTGTATTGCAAAATATAACTTAATAGACAACTAATTGTTTTTAAATGTGTGACTGAGTAAATATTATATGAAAAGTTTTCTTTTTAAAATCAAATTGCTTTACATATTAGGATAGGGTTTTTTTGTTCTTTTTAAAAATTCATCCTTAAACATAAACTTGGCTTCTGGCAGGTCTTGCAAATCATTAGAAAGCTCACCTCACACTGTTTTGAGACAGGAAGAAGCACAAAATGTGTGCGTGCTGACCTTTAGTACTAGTCAGGACAGTGAATTTGAGCAGAGACAGTGTCTCCATGAAATCATGCTCACAACTCTGCTATGGGCAAGAATGAAGGTGATGGGGAAGTGGTTTTGTATCAGCTACATATTTAAAAGTTCTATTGAGATAGCCTATTAAAAAGAAAAACAAGCTTTTTTAACTCCTAAATTGTCAAATTTTATAGTATTTTTGATTGAAGACTTTAGTATTCAGCAAAAAATATACTTTTCAATGGCCTGTGAGACATAAAATGTAATAATTTCACCCTGAAGAAGTGAATTTTATCAGACTTATGAGCATTTTCCACATCTGGGTGTCTGGGATTTAGAAACTGATTTTTAAAAATAACAATAACTCTATCTTTTATTATGGTATCTCCAGCTCTTACATCTGAATTTAAGTGTCAGGTCAATTGTTTTCTAAATATAAATATAAACTTCTTTTCTTCTGCTTCCACCCCCAAATTAATAACAGATACATTAATTTCCTTAAATAACTTTTATGTAGAAATGCTATAGAAGAATCTTAATATCATCTTTTTTCCTAGTTAGAGTTTTTGAGATAAAAATGAAGATACTGGGGAAATAAAGTCTTTAAAGTACTTTACATAAATTATCAACTTTGTAAATTGAGAGAAACTTTAGATATTGCTCTGTCAAATCTTTGTATTTTCATATAGTAAAACCAAAGTACAGAAACAGGGTCAGAACACTAACTCTTTCTCTTGGCTTTTAAGGAAGCATTTCTTCTATTTTGCCTCCCTTGGAATTGTTGCGTAATTGAATTCTGAGTTATAGCTTTTTGAATCATAGCACTTTTATTACAATATGGCTAGATGAATTATGGAAAGAGTAAAGCTTCCTTTCTACCTGGTCCATCTGCATAGAAGGGATCACTGAAGCTCAAGAAATAAAGGTAATTGTTAAGGCTAAAAAGTAACTCTAGAAGTAAAAGCATTGGAAAGATCCTAGGGTGGTGCAATGATATTAAGAGGCAGGCGAGACAAAAGAGTCTGAAAGAAATAGGGAAGGTGTCTTTAGAGTTTAAAGGAAGAGAACCAGTGACACAGAGGAGGTTGGAAGTTGGATTGCAAGGTGAAGGCGGTTAGGAAAGAGAAATGAGAAAAGAAAGTTAAATAAATTTGAAGAAAAAAGAAGGAAAGGGGAAAAGACCCAAGAGTAGCTAAAGTCATAGTGCTAAGAGAACATTAAAGGACCTGAATGTTTATGTACGCGTGAAAAACAGATGACAAGTGCAAAGTTACAAACGAGAAAAGAGATTATTGATGAAATGAGGTTCTAGAGGACGAGGAAGTGCAATTGACACCCTGAAGGGGGACCCCTTCTTCTCTCTGGGACAAGAGGGAAAGAGAAGACATAAGATGGAGAAGGTGGAATGTGCAGAAGCTCTCACCAAAGAGCCTGGTCTCAGTGATCTACTAGATGAGGACATCTGCCAAGAGGGAGGACAGTAAAAGGAAATGGTAAACATCACCAGGTTCTTGCAAGCAGTTGCTCACGTTTGGGTCAGACGGTCTGGAATCAAGCGTAACACATATGCAGTTATTGGCTTGAAGAAGAGAAGGGAGGGAACTGAGATCGATGTCCATAAAAATAAAGCCAAGGAAATGAGAAGCAGACTGCCATCCTCTGAACTTCAAACATCAGTTTCCTGGAATCAGCGTGTCAAGAATGTGACTTTGACAAATTTATGCTCATCTCAGGACCCCTAGGAGAACCCCGCCTCCTTGTTAAACTCGTTATTTCCTGTGGCAGAGAAGACTATCTGTCCACCAACAATTTAACTGCTTCCACAGTATAAAGTGATTTCTGAGAAGTGGTGTCCAACCAAGGATTACATTTCCCTGTTTCTACGTGAAGAAACATGAGTAGTCCTCACCTCTGTGTACTCTTGTGCATATCCATGGAAATACAGTGAAAGAAGTAAATGAAAGCAGAGAAAAAGATGAGATGATGTCTCCAATCTAGACCCCAAGCTTCCTCCACCTGGGTGCTTTCTCACTATGTCTTTGTAAACTACCGTCTTCCCAGTCAGAATGTTTGCTGAGAAGGTGGAAGGTTGGCTTTTGAAGACCAGAGTGGATGCAAATTAGGAACTACTAAACCAATAAACATTTTCTAGATTTAAATTTTTTAAACAAAAGTCCTTCACAGAACCAACCACTGAGTCCTTTGAAAATATAGACTAGCTTGATCAAAAGTTAATTATATCCTTAAAGCATTGTCTGGAAGAACAATGAGCATGAGCTGCTTTAAAAAAAAAATCTTGAATCTTTGAGGAGTTTGTGGCAATATAGTGTTTGAAGATATTTCTAAAATTTCAGTTTAAAATACAGTCTTTACACAACTATGTTAAATACATGTTCTGGGGCATCACCAACCTATAGTTGTTAAAATTCTTCACAGACTACAACCTCCCATCTGGCAGATATTTATGTCAGCTGAAGTGTTTTAGTCCTATCTAAAATCCATTTACTGGAAAAAAGAAATGTGCAGCTGGGGGGCTTTAGTGGTGCACCTGGCAACAATAAACATAAATTTTGACTTTCTGTTAATCTAAAAGGGAGAATTTTTTTTAACTGAAATGAAGATTTCAACTGAATTGGGTCACTGCTCTCCCGGAAGAGAAGGGCACATATTCCAATACATGTCATCTCCATCACTTAAAGATGTTTTGAGAAAAATAGAAGCATGTGGTGAGAATATAGAAACATTAAGAACTTTGAACTTTGAATCTTCATTTTAAAAGTCACATGAAAAGTCTCTTACTTTTAGTTTTTTACCTGCACCATAAGCTTCCTACAGATAAAGTTCTCTTTTGCAGAAAAGAATTTCACACTGCTTCTGAAATTTTGCATGTGTATAAGCACCTATGTATGAACATAATCTGGCCTCAGATTGCTTCCTTTCTTACTGTTAACTCATACCCTTTGGTAGTCATATTCCCTCTTCTTATCTAAATAAACACGTTGTTTCTTGTGGCAGAGAAAACCACCTGTCCACCAACAATCTTTTCACTGCTTCCACAGTATAGAGTGGTTTCTGAGAAGTGGATACCCAACCTAGGATTACATTTTTCAGTTGCCTCTGTTTCGAGAGAGAGAAACAAGATTAGTCCTCACCCCTGAATTAGTGTGTGTGTGTGTGTGTGTGTGTGTGTGTGTGTGTGTGTGTGTGTGTGTGTGTGTGTGAGAGAGAGAGAGAGAGAGAGAGAGAGAGAGAGAGAGAGAGAGAGAGATTGATTTATGCTCAAGGCAGTTAAGTAATTATACCAGATAAATAGGTGTGCGTTTCTCCATCTTGTTTTTCTCATCATCAGCTGGATGCAAACACTCCAAGACCCTAAGTGATGGTACAACCACAGATATGAGGTTTATCATGTAACCAAAAGCCACCAGACAACCAAGAACATCCACAATGGGCATTCACATGAGTGAGAAATAAACTTATGTTATGCCACTAAATCTTTGAACTTTATTTGTTTTAACTGCTGGAATTACCTTAACTAATAGCCATTAGTCACTGTCATTTCTCGTTTCACTCTCATTTTCTCTGCCAGTGTGTTTCTTCTGCTTGAAATGCTATGGCCACTTTTCCACGTGCCAGATAATGTTTGCAAATACAAAAGGTGAGTGACAACCTAGGTACCCTGTTTTCATGGAACATGTGATTTGATGAACTACAATTTGTCCTCCAAGGAAAAGCTTAATGCCACTTTCCCCTGTTATCGCCCCTGATCTGCCACTCTTTCTGTACCCCTTAAGCAAAATTAATTCTCTAATTACTTGTGTTCTTCCAGGCATCAGGACCAGCAATAAGTTGTACAATTCCAGGTTACAGTTCTGGCAAAACACCTTAGAGGAGAATAATGTAAGCCTGGACACGTGAACCTAAAATTATTTGCTTACACATTTCATCTTCTGGATTGTGGGCGCCTAGGTCTCAGAGACTATGTCTTTTTGGTCTTTGTAAATATAGTGCCAGGCTTGATAGAGTCTTAGTAAGTGTTTGTAGAATCGGACAGATCTACATCCATCATTCTTTTTCATGAAAGGTATCATACAATGATATTCATTTCACCTTACCGGTTCTGAGGCTCAAATATTGCTATCACAAAAAGAAGCAGGTAGAAGTTGTGCTGAATATAGTTCCATTGTTGAAATGCTGCTGAATACACAAATATTCAGCATTCTTACATCTCTTAAAGCTCGGTGTCATTTTCCCAAGCCGGACATTAGTTAAAAAAAAAAAAAAAAAACTCTTCATCAGATCCCACAAACAGTTACTTTTTTTATCTTGCAACATTTTTTTTTCCTATTTTAGTAGATTTCCTCATGGTCACCAATCACAAACAATTATTAATCATTCCAAAAAAATCAAATAAAACTGTTGCTCCATAATAGAATTGTGTATTATCTCTAGACACAATCTGCTTCTGAGATCTCATAACCCTCTGGACATGGACAAAATGTACACCAAAAGCACAGCAAAGAGGTTAGCGAAGACAGAGGAGGGAGTTGAGAATAGGACTGGGGACAGGATAAACCTGGGACTTCTGGACAAGGCTGGGTCCAGAAGTAGTGAGCATTGGTTCCAATCGGTAGCAGTCTCACTGATCTGGTCTGATCATTGAGATAGAATGGTTGGAACCTCTATGTGAAAGTGACATGTGTAACCAGATATTGAGGCAGCATTGTCCCAGGAGCACTTGGCCATGGGTGTCAGGATGGGAGGGAATGTCCAGGAAAGCTAAAATCCAGTCAAGAACTGGGGCGATATTGCTTGTTCCATGCCCCTCACCGATCCCCACTTGCTGCCACTAATCCTCATTTGTCTCCTATGTTAGCCCTGGATAGGAGGACTGGGCTTCTGCTTAATTCCCTGAAACACAGTTTTGTTCAGTTACGACATAGAGAAATTCTCTTCTCTGTTTTCTAATTGCATTTTTATACAAGGAGACAATTTAGATTGATAAATCCCTTCTGTATTTTTATAGTTGTTTTAAATCTGTCGTGCCATGATCTCCACTGTTTTCTTTCTTCCACTTCGTGCTGTGTCCTTTCTGCTTCTTGGCATTGCAGTTTCGCTGCCATTGTCACCTGATGTGATATTTAGCTTCCTTATCAGTATGGAACGAAAAGAAGAAAAAAAGAAAGAAAGAAAAAACAGGTTGTTCATTTACAGCTATCGCTCATTTCTTCTCACAGAGGAAAATACTGATATTGAAACATTCTTCTCTTCTACTTAAAGGTTCTCGGTAGAGAGAACGATGATTAAAATTGCCAAGAGAACCCTACACATTATTAAAGGAAAAGAGGACAGATGAAAAGGATCAGCAAATAACAAAAACAATAGTGAAACTACCAACTACTGCATGCATATTGATCTGGGCACTTTGTATTGATATGCTTTCATTTGTTCTCTCACTTACCCATTCTACAAACATTGACTGAATCCTCCGTGCCAGGCACTGTGATCAACTCATCTCCAGATCTGTTCACTTTTGCTCACAATCCACCCTGACCTTAGCCAAACCAGTAGTTCTACAAAGTTTTAGAAGTCAAGACCATTTATTTTAAAAGAAAAAAGAGAAGATTATTTAAAACCAAATTTGGTTTCAGGACAAAAAACGAGAGTGAGGTGGCCACCCTACGGGGGAAGGCAGTGATGTGTTCATACTCAACGCCTCAGTACAGGATGAGTGGGACAGTGAATATATTATTTGTAAATAGAGTTTTAGCTTTTCTCTGGCTTCACTGCGTTTATGCAGGTTTTGAGGTAAGATAGGCTGGATGTACACCAATTCGGCAAGGTCTCTTGATGGGAGCAGTAGTCAGTGTAGAATAAAGGGAGAATCAATAGAACGTGAGATATAGAAAACCATCGCATTTGCCTCCTGTTACACCTTGGCTTTATGAGGAGTGGTATATTTAAAAGAATGTTCCTGCCTTTCTTGTGCTCGCCTCAACTCCGACTCTCTCACCAGGTCACAGATGCTGAGGAAGGAGCTTAGCCGGAAATTGGGTGTCTGCACGGAAAGAATGTGCCATAGACAGAAATCCCAAGTAGCTTCTCCATAGGTGCCCTATGCTTCAGCTTGCCTTTGGATGTCTTTTAACCCCCGGTCCTGCTCTCCTCTCCAGTGCCACCGACATGGTTACCGCTTCATCTTTCCTGGTTGGCCTGCCACCCACCCCACTGCTTTTCCAAGGCTCTTGTGGAAGATGCTTGTCATCTGTCCTTTGCTCAAACGTTGCTGCTCTTTGCCTGTTCCTCGTGCTCCCTGATGGAACTCATTTGCTCCCGCAGTTTTAGTTTTATTCTTTCTGCTCGTGTCAGGGAAGACCCTGGAGGAGAGCGGTATTGGATATTGCAGAGAGACGTGGAGTTAGCCAGGCAGGTCAGGATGGGGGTGGGATAGAGGCAATGGAAACATGTTGGCATCAGTGTGTGCAAAGCCAGGGAAGGATGAAATTTTCTCCTGTCCCAGGTATAATGCGTGTGCTTTCTTACTCATTTTTCCAGCGCTGATATAAATAAATAAATGAATGCATTATAGATAAACAGATGATTGATAGAAGATAGATATATGATAGATGATAGAGAGAGAGAGAGAGAGAGAGAGAGAGAGAGAGAGAGAAAGCCATATTGGGCTTAATCTCTTTGTTTGCTAGTTTTTTATAAAGATTAAATTGAATTAATATTAATATAGAATGCTTATTTGCACCAGTTATTGAGCCAGATATACATATACTTTATGTATATTTTATTTTATTATCAAAATAAGAATTAAGAAAGGGATGATACTACCCATCCCACAGAAGAGCAAACTAAGGTTCAGAAAGGTTGATTGGATCGTCTAAGGTAATGCAGCCTGCAAGTGACAGCCTAGATTTAATCTGGTTTAGACATCAGAATCCAGAACCTATGTTTGTTTTTCTGCCCCAGCAGTCTGCATTTAACACAGGGTCAGCTAAGGGGAAGCGGTCATTTTTCAGAAAGAGGACATCAAAATAAGATTGCCAAGCAATTTGAAGAAGTTGCTGCAACTCTGACTCTCTTCTGGTGCTTTCTCCACTTGACATGATACAGAGATGTGGCAGATTTGGCTCCCAAGGGCAGGCCTTGAGGTGTCCATCCCCGTTTGCTGTGACCTAGGGGTGGTTCAGTTCTAGATACTAGACCTGATATTAAATGATAGCTAACAACTGCCTTGAGCCTGCACGTACATTACCTGGTATAATTTCTACCACTATGCTCTGTGACCGACAGAGTCGTCGGCAGACAGGTGGTAATAATAATAATAATATCTAGAGCCCAGGGAAACCATGTGCTTTGCTCAGGTCACACAATGCAGTGAACATATGGTAATGCCAGGAACAGAACCCAGGGTAGGTCACCTCTGTCATAAGACAGGACAAATTAAGGTCATCACTAAGAGGTCAAAACTGGATATGCTGTATGGGCAGAATAATTAAGAAAAAGAAAAGAAAGCTACAGTTTTCTTCACAAGATCCTGAGAGAACTTTAGGCCTCATGTACATTTTACTTATTTATGTACATTTTATTTATCTTATGTACATACAGTCTGCTTCTGTAACAACTAGACCACTGTAGGCATAGAGGCCAAGGCATGATGCACAGCCTGTGACATGTCTACAGGCCTGGTATGTTGGGAATATTGGCCCAACACTGACAGACATGAGGTTTACAGTGCGTTTAAGAACATTCCCAGGGCTTTGGGAGGCCGAGGTGAGTGGATTGCCTGAGCCCGCGGTTCGAGACCCGCCTGGGCAACTTGGCGAGACCTCATCTCTACAATAAATCAAAAAATGAGCCGGGCGTGATGGCACGCGCCTGTAGTTCCAGCTACTCGGAAGGCTGAGGCAGAAGGATCGCCAGAGCCCAGCAGGTCAAGGCTGTGGTGGCCGAGAACAGCCACTGCACTCCAGCCTGGGTGACTAAAAAAAAAAAAAAAAAAACGTTCCTCTCCCACGAATCGCACATGGATACAAATCAGTGTTTCAGGTTTGCTGCTGAGACAGGTCAGATGGGTAAATCGCACAGCTCTTATTTCCTCTCCCAGAGTGTAAATGAGCCATTCAGATTTGCCTCCAAAAATAAATATTATTCCTTTTCCAGTTTGAAGATAACTCTAATCAAGATATGGCAGGACTTATTACCAAGGAAACACTTCGAATATAAAAGCAGACACCAAATTTGCTTTTATATTGTCTATATCCATGCAGATAGGAAGTCAAATGGAAACTTGCCAGAGGTTCACAGAAAATCTCAAGGAGGAAATAAAATCCACTCTCCAGGGAACCAGAATTGTGTGTGCGTGTGTGTGTGTGCACACGCGCGCACATGTGCACACGTGCGCATATATGAGGATCCTACCAGAATATATATTTTAATGTGGCTTGTCCACTATTACTTTTTTTGGTCCAATGACGTTTCTTTTTTTTAATTAAACTTTATTTTGACATCATAGGTTCACATGCAGTTATAAGAAATAGTACAGAGAGAGTCCAGTTATTTTTTATCCTGTTTTCCCCCAGTGGTAACATCTTACAAACTATAGTACAATAAATTTGGGGGGTTTGTGTGGTTGGTTTTTTCCAGTGGATGCACAATTGCTCCAGTATTCCACATCTCGGTGCTATTTGTTGAAAAAACTATCTTGTCTCCATTGAATTGCTTTTGCAACTTTGTCAGAGATCACTTGTATGATAATAGTAGTAGTAGTGATATCAGTAGTAGTAAAACGTCAATTGGACATATTTGTGTGGGTCTGTTTCTCTGTTCTGTATTTGCTTCTATTATCTATATCTCCATCCTCCACTAATGCCACACAATCTTGATCACAGTAACTATAGAAAAAGTTGAAATCAGGTAGACCGATTCTTTGTACTTTAATCTTATGTTTCAAAACTATTACAAATGACTATACTTTCTTTACCTTTCTGTGTAAACTTTATAATTATCTTATCAATATCTACAAAATACTTGCTGGAAGCTTGATAGGAATTGTATTGAATTTGTATGTAATTTTGGGGAAAATTGACATCTTTACTATTTTTAGTTATACAACCTATGAACAAGGTACAAATCATCATTTAAATTCCTTTCTTTCCTCATCATTCAGTACTCTTCAGTATCTATCACAAATCACAAAGTTAAGCATTGCCCATTCCATTTCTCTCCCCACAAAGACACACCTATCAGGCCTGACATTCCAAGAGTCTTTTGACTTTACTTCCCAGTAGCCCAGGGAAAGGCCAGCCCTCTCTTTGGAAAATATTTATTCGTTACTATAGATGCCTACACTGAAATGATAGAAAGTAAGAATTACCTGACAGATTTTAATGCTGTCATGATAAAAATAATTAATTGAACCATTATTAGCATGCTCAAAACGAATCAAGAAAATAGAAAACTTCAGCAAAGAAATAGATACTAAGAAGAACAAATGGAAATTTTAAGAACAAAAATTACAATAACTGTAAAAAAGCCAGTGGATGAGTTGAACTGCAGAATAAATGGGACAGAAAAAGTAATCCATAAACTGAATATTAGAACAATAGAAATTACTCGGTCTAAGTAACACAGAGAAAACAGCCTCCTACCCCCTCTCCCGAAAAAATGAACAGAGTCTCGGGGATCTATGGATTTAACATTGCAGACTGAAAAAGTACTGGGAGAAAAAAATGGCACTAAGCTTCTCAAAAATGGCAAGAGACATAAATCTATAGATTCAAGAAGATGAGTGAACCCAAACAAGACAAACTTTAAGAAAATAAATGCCAAAATACAGCATAGTCAAGCTTCTGAAAGCTAAACACACAGAAATTTTGGAAGTAGTGAGAGATAAATTATATCTTTCTAATAGTGGAAAATCGATTTGAATAGCAACATATTTCTTCTCAGAAATCAGAAATGGCACAATAATTTTCATGTGCTTAGACAAAAAAAACTGTCAATTCCTAATTTTATACTTATGAAAATATCCTTCAGGAATGAAGGGGAAGCCTGTATCTTCTCAGAATAAGCAGGACTACCCTAACAGAATGGCTAAAGGGACTTTCTTTTTAACAGAAAGAAAACATTAAAAAAAGGAACCCTGGAACATGAAGCTGGGAAAATAAACACAGTAATTTAAAATAAAGATAAATAAAATAGACTTTTCTTCTGTTTAGATTTCTAAGTTATGTTTGATGATTGAAACAAACATTATAACACTGATGTGATTTTAAATTTATGTGGAAATATTTTAACAATTAGATTATAGATGTGAAAGAGTAGGGAAACATAAAGGGTGATAAGGTTTCTATAATTTATTTCAATTAAATAATGACTCAAGCAGACCGTGGTGTTTTGTATATATAATGTAATATCTATAACAACACCATATAAAGAGATACCCTCAAAAACACTATAGAGGAATTCAAGTGGAATTCTAAAAATGTTCAGGGATTCCACAAAAGGCAGATAAAAGGAAACTAATGCAACAGAATAGACAGCTCAGAAATAGACTCACACTAATATACCCAAATGATTTTTGACAAAGTTACAAATGGAATTCAAAGGAGAAAGTATAGCATTTTCAAAAATGGTGCTGGCAATTGGACACCCATAGGAGAAAAAAAGAAGCTTGAACTTAAATCTCATACCATATACAAAAATTAACTCAATCGATCATGGAGACTAAGATGTAAACATAAACCATACAACTTTTATTTAAAATCATAGAAATTATTTAAGATCTAGGGCTAAGCAAAGAGCTCTTAAACACTAAAAGTATCATCCATAAAATAAAAAGTGAATAAATTGGACTACATCAAAATGAAAGACCTTTGCTTTGCTAGTGTAAGTGTTAATAGGATAAAAGATGTGAGCATGTGAGCAAAAACATTTGTCAACACATAATCTGACAAAGGATTAGTACCTAGAATATACAAAAAAACTTCAAACTTCAATGTTAAAATAAGCAAATAAACAAAAAACAATCCAATTCGAAAGTGGGCAAAAGGCACGAAGTTACATTTTACTGATGAGGATTTACACATGACAAATAAGTACATGAAAATGTATTCAGCATCATTAGTCATTAGCGACATCCTCATTTAAACCACAATCAGAATCACTACACGTCTATCAGAAATGCTAAAATTAAAACTAGTGACAACACAAAAGGCTGATAGGAATACATAGAAACTAGATCATTCATATATTGTTGGTGGTAATGTAAAATGGTACAGCCACTTGAGAAAAGTCAGACAGTTCCTTAAACGCTAAACATATAACAACCATACCACCGAGCACTGCCCTCTTGCATATTTATCCTAAAGAAATGAAGACTTTTGTTAATAAAAAAGACCAAACAAGATTGTTATAGCAGCTCAATTTGTAGTTGTCCTAAACTAAAAACAAACAAGATGTTTTTCAACAGGAGAATGATTAGACAAACTGTTGATACTCCATGCAATGGACCAGCCCATCAGCAATAAAAAGAATTAAACAACTGATACACAAAACCACCTGAATGTATCTCCTGAGACACATGCCAAGTGGAAAACGAATCCCCCCAAACCAAAAGTCTGCATACTGTGTCATTCTGTTATACCACAGTTGTTAAGTCACAACATTTTTGAAATGGAGAACAGGTAGTAGTTGCCATGGGTTGGGGGGGTGGGATGAAAAGGAAGTGGGTTTGGCTATACAATAGTGGTATGAGGGAGGAAAGTGAGTAAAAATACACAAGATCTCTGTATTTTTCTTACAAATGCAGGTGAATCTATATATTATTCTGAAAATAAAAAGATTACTTTTAAAAATTGAGTAAACTCACAAAAAAAATACAATATCTGGTATGACTAAATATCAAAGAGCAAATGGCAGAATTGTTTTGTTTGGTAAAATTTGTATTAATAAAACCTTCACTTATAACTAAATATTGAATATACTTATGGGTGAACCAGAAACTCTTATAGAAATATAAGCGAGTTTGGTGAAACAAAACTTACAAAGAATTTAAGTTTCTCAACTTAAAGGGTCATGCTGACTCCAACCAAAACTTTCCTATAAAAATATCTTAAAGAAAGGTTCATAGAAGCTAAAATCCATCCTCTTCTGTGAACTTAGAAGTGTCATGACACCCTCTCAAATTTAAAACAAAACGAAATAATTGGATCAACCTGAACCTTACACAAGTGCTTATACAACATCACTTAGTAACAAATTATGACAAGGATTTATAGAATGTAGTGTTTTGTTCATACTTAGTAGAATAATGCATTCTCAGAATGCAAATAAATGTTTAAACAGTACTGACCACTTTAAGTGCTATTAGAAATATTGATATTGTTATTTTAAAAGTTGTGTATTGTTGGATAAATAAATCAGTAATTATATTAATGTTATTCATATGCAAGACTTCAGCATAAAATAAAAGGAAGTATAATGACAGATACAAAGAAATTAACTAGAAACGCTGAAATACTAGTACTTAATTATAAATGTCTCCATGAATTCAAGCTTTTTAGAAAGTGCTGTAATAGAACAATGATATCAATAGAACTCAGGATACTGTACACTCATCACACTCAAACTTTTAATTCTAATGTTATTTTCCACTAAAAGGAACCAGGGCTCACTGGAAAATTGACTGTTACCTTGTCTAAAGAAGAGATGGTACAAGGTGAGTCTAGAATAACTTTTTCTTCCAGAAAGAAAAAAACTTTAAAAATTAATGAGGTAATGCCAAAAGGACTCAGAAAGAAGTCAAAGTTGTAACAATTTGAGCAACATACTTTGGAGAGTAAAATGCAATAAATTCATTTAAAAATTCATGAGTCCATAATGATACTCAAAAAGTGAAATTACCTAAAACGTATTTTGGTCAAAATGTTTAACTTGTACCTAAACAAGTTTGTAGATTTGACCTCCAGCAGGAAAAATGGGTACAAATTGAACGACATTTTAAGTAAAGCAATCTCACAAATACAAAAGCTAAGATATTCTTTCCAAAAACAAAAGACAAAAAGCAGTACCTTAAAGAGTTGCTGGCGTTTCTATGTTCAGTGCAACACTACTCACAGTAGCCAAGACATAGAAACAACCTAAATGTCTGTTGATGGATGAATGGATAAAGAAAATGTGGGTTTTTTTGGATAGAATGTATCAAATGTGTGAATGTGCGCGCGTGTGTGTGTATGTGTGTGTGTGTATTTATTCTATATGTGTGTGTCTGTATATATATATCATTCACATATGAAACAGAATATTTTTCATTCATAAAACAGAAGGAAATCCTGTCTTTGTGATGACATATGAACATATGGAGGGCATTATGTTAAGTGAAATAAGCCAGACAGAGAAAGAAAAATATTGTGTCATCTTACTTAAAATCTAAAAAAGCCAAATTCATGGAAATAGTATAATACTGTTTGCTAGGGACTGAGGTGTGACTATAGTTAATAATACTGTATTGCATACTTGAAATTTGCTATGAGAGTCAATCTTAAGTGTTCTCACCACACGCATACGTGTGTGTGTGTGTCTGTGTGTCTGTGTGTGTTTCCCTAAAAGATAAAACCCAGTCATTCATCTGAAATAAATCATATTTTCTTTATCCATTCATCTATTAATAGATACTTCGGTTGTTTCTATATCTTGGCCGCTGTGAATAATGCTGCATTGAACATAGGAATGCTTATATTTTTTAAGTTACTGCTTTTGTCTTTTGTTTTTGGAAAGAATATCTTAACTTTTGTATATGAATTTTCAGCAAGTCAGAGTAAGAGCATAAAAGATACTATCAAACACGGAAAGACAAATATAAAGCCAAATGCAAAGCTGTGATCCTGGATTGATTTTTTTTTTTTTTTTTTGAGTTGGAGTCTCACTCTGTCGCCCAGACGAGTGCAGCGGCCGCTCCCAGCCACCGCAGCCTCGACCTGCTGGACTCCGGTGATCCTTCTGCCTCAGCCTTCCCAGTAGCCAGAATTACAGGCATGCGCTACCATGCCCGGCTGATTTTTTGATTTATTGTAGAGATGAGGTCTCGCTGCCCAGGCGGGTCTCGAACCCGCGGGCTCAGGCATCCGCTCACCTCAGTCTCCCAAAGGCGCGGGATTACAGGCTGAGCCACCGAGCCCGGCAATTGATTTTGATTTCAACAAATTAGCTTCAAGAGAATTCAAGGAGGAAAATTTGGGAAAATATAAATATAAATATGAAATAGGTATGAGATGTTATTAAAAACTTATTGTTTTCATTAAATGCAATGCTGTTATTTTGGCTATGTAAGATGGCAATCTTATCTTTTAGGGAAATGCACTGTAATAGGGAAAGACCAGCCCGATTTCAATAGTGATGGAAATTTATCTTGTTTATAATTTGCTTTAAAAAAATTCAGTTTACAAAGCATAATTTTTCTATGTCTATCAGTTGGTTTTAATCCACCCCATAGAGATAGTTAGTTGCCCTAATTGGATATATTCTTTTAGGGTGGTCAGTCAACATGTAACGAAAAGGTCACACACCAGAGGCAGTGACTGCAAGTATGTTGTCCATTTCTTTTTAACCTCTGATCAATAATATCATTTTTTAAATTAGCATAATAGATGTTAAAAATGTTTTAACGTGACAGAATTGATGATGTTAATGATACATTGCTTGTCTAAAAACATTGTGAGGAAACCCTCTGCCTTTATAGGAACATGATATGAATAGCAAATTCAATAACCTGAATTATTAGCAATGGTTCCTTATGTTGCCCCCAAATGGCAGTGAGCCAGAAAGTTAACTGTTCTACTTCAATACTCTATTAATCCACTCTTGAAGGATCATGCTTCTCTAAAATTTGCAAATTCAACACGATGATCGTACACAATTACCTTTCTGATACATTTTAATTTTATCTATAGATATAGTTCATCATGTTTCTTAAAATGAAATTTGATGCTTTAAAATCTGTTCTCTGTTATGCTAAGGCTTGTTTCAAATAAAAGAGATTTGCATCATATAAAGCAAAATATCTTATGGGAAGAATATAGCAGGATAATTCATTAATTATTTTGTAACCACTTATTTTCTTTGGATTTAGATCCCTTTGCTCCTTAAATCTCAGCTGAATTCATATGCTTAAAAATCATTTTGTGAAATGCAATATTTTTGCAAAGAAAACTCTTTCATTAAGCTATTCTCACTTCCCACTATTCAAAAACAAATATAATATAAACTTACACGAAATTACTGTTTCTATTTGACTGCTTTCTTTATAAAGATGTTTTATGAAATGAAAAATTGGCTTGATAATGGCTTAACAGTTATTAATGATAATATAATTACATCAGAGTTATCATGACAATTGTTTTCTTCTATGCCTAGGTAGGAGGATGATTCACTTAGGCGTATAATTGCTCCCTCCTAATTGAAATCATTTGTGCCTCAAGATTTGGAAATTAAAGAGAATGTCAAGTTGATGCAATTCAATCCAGGGAATTCATTCCCATCATACCTTTAATAAGTTTTGAATGTAGAAGGTGCTATGGTCCGAATGTTTGTATTCCTTGAAAATTCATGTTCAAACTCGATCCCCAAATTTAACAGCATTAAGAGGTGGGGCCTTCGGAAGATTATTAGGGCCTTAAGGCCTCCTCCTTCAGGAATGGGATTAGTGCCTTAAGAAAGGACTAGAGGGAAGTCGTTAGGCTCTTTTAAACTTTCTTCGGCTTTCTGCCATACAAGGGTACAGCAAGAAGGTACTACCAGACACAGAATGCCAGTGCTTTGATCTTGGGCTTTCCAGTCTTTAGAACCGCAAACAATTTGTTCTTTATATAAATTATCTTGTTTGTGATATTTTGTTATAGCAGCACAAGTGGACTGAGATGAGATGTTCACTCAAAGTGAACACAAGCTAAGTTCAGAGTGCTGGTCCATGGACAGTTCACTGCTGACCTTTCACATTGAGCCATGTGTGTGGGCTCATCTGTGGCTGTTGTTTGTTTGAGATCCAATCACAGTGCCACCTCCTGGCTACATAACCTAAGGATGGTCTGGGTAGCAGCAGGCACTATGCACCTTTTGCCACTGGCACCTGTGGCAGTTACATCATTCCCCCACAGACTCAAAGCTACGGACCAGTCAGTCTTGGTAGTGACTCCTCCTGTTTCCTTTTAGGTATTTCAAGATCATTGCTCTGCAAAGTCTAAAGACCTCTCTGATTACTGTCTTTTTTTTTCCTCCAGTCAATGTGGAAATGACATGCTGAAATCAACATTCTTTGTGCAAATGAGGTTGCTCTTCTCATTCTGGCCAAAGGATCCACATCTGTCCTCACTGATGGTGTACAGAATGCAGTGGTATGATCAACACTGAAACAGATCACATTCTAGGCATTAGCGATTAGAGCATATAAAGTCTTAGAGAAGATATGGTTGGAAGAAGTTTTCTGTAATTGCACAATATAATTCCAAATAAAAAATTTAACATGGAAATTCCTGTTCCCTTTTTTCTGAGGTGGGAAGATATGAAACTAGTCAGAAATAGAACATTTGATAATAAAGAATGTAAATACATGTTCCCTAAATCTGAAAAAGAAAATATGGGGTCTGGATGTTACAAACATTTATATGCACTGATTAAACAATAAATAAATATTTAATCTCTACTGATTTTCTAAATTGTTACTAATATGTTATTCTATATTATAAGTGCCAATGATTTTATAATACATTGATATCAAATATTTTATATAGACAGAGACCCCCAAAAAAGTATTTCTCCAGGGCCTCACCAAAAAAAAAAAAAAAAAAAAATCGGCTCTGGCTGAAATTCCTTCATCTTAGCCAAAGGCTTTTTGCTTTATAAAATATTACATTTGATCTCAGATCTTTGGAACTTCTGTCATCGCATTGCTTACAATCTTCTGTGAATAACAGTTAGGTGCTTGTAAGATATTCTCCCAACAAGATGGAAAACTCTTTGTACACAGGAAACATATTTTACTTTATCTCTGCAATCCCCAAGCTCCAGTACATTTTACAGAATCAAAATTCAGTGGACACTTCTGCTCCCAGAAAGATGTAACAGATGTTTCTCCATCTTCCTTTCACTAACAACAAGTAAAACCCCTTGACATATATACAAAACAAATATAAGAACACTCTGAAAAGTGTAGAGAAGACGGCAGATCACCAGAGACCTCATGATCTTAGGAATGACATACTGGTAAGTTCCTTCAGTTTTTATTTGCCTAAGAGATCCCAGAAGTGATGCTGAAGAATCTAGCAACTCACAAATGCCGACAGAAGAAAACTCTAAAAGGATTTTTAAAGACTTTTAAAATTAATGTACTACCTGACTGATAATTGAGTCAATCACTTGATTTTACAGATAATAAAATGGAGACCCAGAGATACTCAATGACTTGTCCAAAGACAAATCCTAGTTGGAAGTGAACGGGACTAGTTCAAGAGTTGGGAAGGGGGCAACTGAGCTACAGGGAAATCTTTTAAATGATAGCAAACCAGGAAAATCTACAGCTCCATCTTCACCCAAATCAGCAAATGCCAAATAGGAAGCCTAGGCATTTATGTTTGCAAAACTATCAAGAGTCCCCCACATATTCTACCAGACTGGTGTTACAGAAGACCAAGAGGGAGCCAGTACCTTCACTGCTCCCCTGCTGTAACAAGGCATCTTTTCATCTCTTCAGAGGTCATGTCAGAGGAGACCTAGAGGAAAGTCAGGCCTTTTACTTCCACACATGGTAATGACACCATTCTTGCCACACTGTTAGTGAAGTCCACATGGGAGTCCAGAGCTCCCAATTCTACCCAGCAGTAAAGACACACTTATTTCCAGTAGGAAATAACTGCAAAGCATTGCAGCTTCCACTATCAGAACAATATTTTAAAATCAGCTAAGAGGTAAGGTTTAATTCATATCTAGACTCTTATAATTCCTCAATAGTACGGATTTTAATTTTTAAAAATCAATCCTCAAACCAAGTAATGGGATATTTCAAACTGAATCAACAGATGCCAACATTGTGATAAACAGACGTTAGAACTATTTGATAAACAAAGAAATAGGTCTATGGAACCAGCTTTTCAACTTGAAGTCACTGGGTGGAATGGGGTCCTCATAACTCACACGTGGGGCAGAAAAATTTTCCACACTGAAAATTAAACATGGCTCCAGGACCAAAGTTAGTAGGAAAATGGATGCTTTCACCTCAGGTATCTGCTGTTCTATGAAAAAAGCTTTTAGTTTTGATGGGTAGCATGGCTGGTTCTATGTTTTTGTGATTGTAAATACTGCTGCAATAAACATGTGTGTGCAGGTAAAAAAAAAAAAAAAGAATTATTTGACAAAGAGTTTATAGTAGTTATGATAAAAATTCTTCAATGAACAATTATATACACACTTAAAGCAAATTTTAAAAATAGAAGATTTCAACTAGCATATTGAAAGTCTCAGTGAAAAAGAAAGAAAGAAGAATCAAATGGAAATTCTAAAATTTTTAAATATAATAACTGAAATGAAAAGTGCAGTGGATGGATTTAACAGCACTTGAAGACTAGAGAGAAAAATCTTACTGAATTAGAAATTAGAACAATAGATATTATTAAATCTGAAAAACAAAAACAGACAAGCAAACAAAAAAAGACTTAGGTACTGTTACTGTTGGACTGTAACAAAAGATCTAATATTTGTGTCCCTAGAGACCAGAGCAAAAAACAAAAGAGGGGGGACTGAAAAAGTATAGAAACAATTACTGCTGAAGACTTCTAGGTTTTGATAAGACGCAAAGCTACAAATTCAAGAAGCTGTGCAAACTCCAAATAGGATAAACTCAAAAAAATAAAATCTAAAAACCATCATGTTTAAACTGCTGAAAACTGAAGACAAAACAAAATGGAAAGTAACCAGAGAAAAATAATACTTTACCTATAGAGGAAAAACAACATGAATGGCAGCAGATTTCTTATGAGAGACCATAAAGGCTGTAGGATAGTCCTCAGATGATGGTCTTGACAGACCTAGATGGTCTGCACTCTTTTTAATCATAGTTCTAAGAATAATGTAGAATAACTGAGAATAAACATTCTGAGAGAGAGAGGAATTCCCTGAAACAGACTGGGTTTTATACCTGTCCCTCTTTGAGGAGGATGCTCTGGAGCTCTTTAGCCCAGTGATTTCCATTTGTCCCAGGTTGTAAAATCCAGAGTAGACTGTTCTTGGGGTCTTCCTACTGTAGTGCAGGTGAAGCATGTGCAAGATTCTATCTGCCCTGGGCAGCTTTCCTGAGCCTTGGGAGACTGGCTGGCCCTGAATCTTAGGATTCCGTTGTTCCTTGCTACCTATCATAAGTAATAAACCTGCTTCATGTAACTTGTATGTGTGACTGTTCTGGCCCACCAGACTTAGCAAGTAGTAAACGTGCATCCAGAGTTGAAGTAAGCTAAAGTGTTCACACTCTTATTCTTGGTAGTTGGCCTAGCGAAAATGTTTACTATCCTTTCTGCAGCAGAAGTCCTCCCTTGAGAATGATCATCAGTGCACCTGCTTCACCAAGTCCAAAAGGAAGTGACACAATATTATTCAAATTCTAAAATAAAATAACTGTCAATCCAGAATTCTTTACCCATTAAATTATCCTATAAGAGTGTCTTAGTATATTTGGGTTGCTACAACAAAATACCTTAGACTGAATAATTTATTAACAGAATGTATTGCTTACAGTCCTGGTGGCTGGGAACACCAAGATCAAGTCGTCAGCAGATTCAGTATCTGATGAGGGCCCATTTCCAATAGATAATGCCATCTTGTTGCACCCTTATACAGTAGAAAGGGCAAAAGCAGCTAACAAGTTCCCTCAAGCCTCTTTTTATAAGGAAGCAAATCCCATTCATGTGCTTTTATGATCTAATTACTCGAAGGTCACACCTCTTAACCTTGGAGGTTAGGTTTCAAATATGAGTTTTGGAAGGACACATACTTTCAAAGCATAGTAAGAAACAAAGGGAAGTCAAAATATTCTCAGATGAAGAAAAAGTATGAGAATTTTCTTACAGGTACCAGCACTAAGGTAAACTAAAGTAATAGTAAAATTAAGTTTTATAAACAGAAACAATAAAAGAAGAAATTTTGGAATGTCAAGAAAAAAAAAGAAAGAACCTGGTAGCAAAATTATAGGTGAGCACAACAGGCTTTATTTTTTTTCTCCTACTGAGTTTTTAAAGTTATGTTTGACAATTGAAGAAAATTACCAGTACTGGTTTTGCTAGATTTACACTTATGTATCTCTTTCCTTCCTTATTTTTTTTTTGAGGCAAATGTAAACGGTAACATAATTTCAATTGCAGTATCCAGATTTTCATAAAGACTATTAGTCTTTGCACGCTGATCTCTATCCTACAACCTTGTGAACCTACTTATTACTTCTAGAAGTTTTTTACATACACTCTACAAAACAATAATTTCATCACAAATAGGAACACCTTTATTTTTTTCTGATCTACATGCCTTTCACTTATTGTCTTATTACAATAACTAGGATTAATAGAGAGAGGATAAAAATCTACCAATATCAGACATAAAAGAAAGATCATCATCATTGATTTCATTAAAAGGATAATACAGGAATAAAGTGAACAACGCTATGCCCACGAATTTGATAGTTTAATTGAAATATATCAATTCCTTGAAAGATACAAGTTAACAAATCTTACACAAAAAGAAGCAACCTGAATAGACTTATATCAAATTTAAAAATTGAATTAAGAATGAATCACCTTCCAAAAAATGAAGCACAAAACCCAGATGGTTTAACTGATAAATTCTATCAAACATTTAAAGAATGATGCCAATTCTCTAAAATTCCTTTGAGGAAATAGAAACAGAAGGAACACTGTCTAACCCGTTTTTTAAGTCACTGTTACCCAAATTTAAAACCAGTTAAAGAATGGAAAACTGTCAAGCAATATGTTTCATGGATAAGGATGCAAAATCTTCATGAAAATGGCAGTTAATCAAATCCAACCATGTATAAAATGAATTATACAGCACAACCAAGTGATATTTACTCCAAATATGCAAGGCTAGTTCAACATTTAAAAATCAAATAATATAACCTGCCACATCAAGAGTCTAAAGAAACAAAATTATATGATCATATAAATTGATACAGAAAAAAAGTATACAGTAAAATCCAATATCTATTCATGACTTTTAAAAACTTTCAGAAAACTAGGAAAATGGGAATAGAATGACTCTGCTTGCTAAAGAGCATCCACAAAATCCTATAACTTTCATGCTTTATGATGAAAACTGAACCCTTTCTCCCTGAGATCATTAACAAGCCAAGGATATTTCCTCACCATTCCTTTTCAATATCATACTGGAAATCCTAACCAGTGTAACATAAGAGAGAAAAAGAAAGAGTAAATAAAACAGTCTTTGTTTGCAAATGGCATACTTCTCTATGTAGACAATCACAAAAAAATAGGGAAAAAAATCCTGGATCTAATATGTGATTATAGCAACATCACAGGATACAAAGTTCATATATAAAAATCAAGTACTTTCCTACATGCTACCAAGAAATGACTGAAATTTGAAGTTAACAAATTTACAAAACTCAAGCAATGGGGAAGAAAATCCAATTAGACAGGAGCAAGACATGAAAACACATTTCACTTAAGAAGATGTAAAGATAACAAAGCACATGAAGGCGCTCCACAAATTCACTATTAGGAAACTGCAAATTAAAACCACATTGAAATAGCTAATGAAATACATAAAATAATTGCAATAACTTGCTTGACATAAGTAACTCCATTTTGTTTAAATCCTCCATCTTAGCTGCTTGCCTAGCCTAAAAATGACCCCCAGTATAGATGTGTGATTACTGTAATGTTCCCATGACTACAGACCCACAGCTTTGTTCCCCTGAGCTGTTTATGCTGACCATTCATGCTGATGCTTGCAATACTCCCTAGCTACAAGTTCCATGTCATTGTTTGCTTTGTTAACTGAAATCAGATATTACACCAAGGAATTGTTAAGGAATTATTACTTAAAAATCCCCCCTGCCACGTCCCTATAGTTTGTCCTTATATTTTATTCCTTTTGTTTTTAGTTCCTTGTCCCCTCACCCCCTGCTATGTACCCAATTTGCAGATTTTACCTGTGTAAGCTTTTTGCTGATTATAATCTGTGTCAAGGGCTTCATGGCAAGAGCCTACACTTGACCACGTGCTACTAAAGGACTCAATATTAATTTGGACTTAGCATGCTGGCATGTCTCCTTCTCACAATCCAGTCATAACAACATGAGATACTACTGTACATATTTTATTTTCCAGTGCATAATTTTATTTTTTTTTTAAACAGCGACGATGTTATAACCGGATTGCAAGGAGAGATGCCAGCACACAAGTCCAAGTTAATATTAAGTGTCCTTTATTATCACACGGTCAAGAGTAGGCTCTAGCCATGAAGCTCTTGACACAGAATACGATCAGCAAAAAGCTTAGGTAAAATCTGCAGGTTGGCTACATAGCAAGGGGTGAGGGTACAAGGAACTAAAAACAAAAGGAACAAAATATAGAACAAACTATAAGGACGTGGCAGGGGGAATTTTGTAAGTAATAATTTCTTAACAATTTCTTGGTACAACCAGTGATTTCAGTTAACAAAGCATACAATTACACGGAACTTGTAGCTAGGGGGTATTGCAAACAGCATGATGGGTCAGCATAAACAGCTCAGGGGAACAAAGCTGTGGGTCTGTAGTCAGGTGAAAGTTACAGCAATCACACGTCTGCATTGGGGGGTCATTTTTAGGCTAGGCCGGCAGCTAAGATGAAGGATTTCAATAAAATGGAGTTAATGTCAAGCAAATTATTGCAATTATTTTATGTATTCCATTAGCTATTTCATTCCCCCCTTTTAGCTGTACATGAGTTAATTCGTTGACTCATCAGTCGTAGGTATGAAATTATAAGTTCTTACATGCATAAGTTTTACAGAATTGATTTCCTGTTTGATGAAATTAACAAGGCAATTAAATATATACGATCCTACAAGCAGCCCAAGGAGGGGAAGGATAAGTGGGCCAGCCAGACTGATGATGAGAGTGGTTAATCAGGGATTTCGACTCAACAAAGACTGGAACCAAGATTTATTATTGTTTGTTTGTCTTGTCTCCTGTCAATATTTCCTTGGAACTCTCAGAGGGTGTCCTTAATCATTCCTGATTGGTTTGCATAGAAACAACATGCCTCCCCGAGAGCAGCACAAAGTCCCCCTTGGGATAGGAAAGGCAAGTCTAAGCCTCTATGATTTTGGAGGACAACTTCTGCTACGGAGTCCACCTGGTCATGGAGTCAGTTTATGGCAGGTTGCTGTCATTTAAGTCAGAATTAACGTCCTGTGCAAAGTTTGATAGTCCTAGTCCTCTGCGGATCAAGACTGTAGTGCGGAGTGCCGCTGTTTCAGCTACACTTAGCCCAATTAAGGCAGGCACTAGTAGCAGGGCAGCATGCTTCCAACGAGTTGCTGGAAGGCCAGGAGGATTGAATAAGAGGGTTCTCTCAGGACCACTATAACCATATACCTGGGGAAGTACATGAACAGTGACACATAAGGTAGGCTGCTTGTTTAACATTTCAGTAGTAATACAGGTTGTAAGCCCTGCAGGACAAGCAAACCAAGGATTAGCAGGAGCCACATAGGCCATAGATTCAGTTACAGTTACAGTGAGAAATGAGACACAAACATTAGAAAACAGGGAAGCTAGGAAATTAAAATTTGAAGTTATAAGACAAGAGGCATTTCCAGTTACATCTTCTATAGTGACATGAACTCTTTTTGGAGAACATGTAGTTTTGTCAGTGTTGCTGACAATAGGAGTATTGACTCCTAAACCTACATAATAAGGAGGCTTTGACTTTCAGTAGAGCCAAAAATCTGAGGTTAGCTGTGGCCAAGTAGCATTGAGCAAACGGTGCATATGAGTTGGCATAGGAAAAAGAATTGGGAGCTGCTGGGTTGGAGGACTAGCCCCTAGACGAGCCTCCTTAGGCAACTTTGGAGGCTGTGTCCCTGGATGTTTCCAGAACTGGCTTTGGAGGCGACTGAGGTGAACTTGGGGTGGTAATTCGGTTAGCAGGAGGCAGAGGTAGATGAAAACTGAACACGGGGTCTTCCAGGTAAGCTAGTGGCCCTATTGGCCTAGGTTTATAGCCAAGTATTCACCTCTGAATGGTAAACAGGGCACCACGGTCACAGCCTATTAAATAGAGTCATATGCCCCAGGTTTTTCCTGCACTCCAAGTCCAATGATGGGGACCATTAATTCGTATAAATACCAGAGCCTCAGGGGGAGATGGGCCTGGAGTCTGCCAAAAAATAATTTCAGAGGTATCATTGGGTCCTCCATTGTAAGTAGCGATGGTGACACATTTTTAGTCAGGATAGAGGAAATGATCTGCTTGATTATAGGCTAGTCTGGTGGGTTTTCCAGGACATTGATAGAAGTCTATATCTCTGAGGTTTAATCTAAGGATCTGGTTTTTTGGTAAATGTGGTGCCTCCCAGGTTGGAAAATGTGAGGTTTGCCTGGGTGCTTCAGGGTAACCATCACCGACTCCCTTTCCTATGGCAGCTAAGTAGTACAGGTGGACCTTAAATACTACGGAAGGTCCTGGATATGTCCAGTTTTGGCTAGCTAAGACATTGCTAGTTTTGAAAGAGGTTAGGGAGAAAAAAATATATGGCATATTTATCCTGGGCACCAGTTAAACTTATTGTAAGCATAATAAGGCAATAATGCACCCTGTGCAAGAGAGATAAAATGGCATTAACAGAGCCTTTTTGCCACATTTCCAATCTGCAGGGGCTACAGTTAAGAGAGTTATACCAAAGGCCAGAGCAACTGGTATAACAGAAACCAGAGTCAAAGATTGAATACAATGCATTTTAAAAATTAGTAACCAGTCTATTGGAATCTCACGGTTCAGACGTACATTAAAAGGTGATCTTAAGAGGGTTTTCGAAGTTTTCAGTTTCAGTCCAGTTGGCTGAACAGTGGTTGTCTTTCTTTTTTTGGCAAGGGAGTGGATATTTAGGATCCGTGGCTGCCTCACCACAGTCAATGGAACGAGTGTCCGTTTCTTTGGCATTTTTGACTTGTGCGTGATGAATCCAGGCTGGTACCCCCATCGACCTTGAGTGCTGTTGGGGTGGTGATGATGATTATAAAAGATTCTTTCCAGGCAGGAGTTAGTCCCTCCTTCTGGAATTTTTTGATGAAAACCAGGTCTCCGGGCTGGAATGGATGACAAGGCATGGAAGACAGAGTGAGCAATACAGCATGAACACCGGAGTGGACAGCAGCCTGGACCTGCTGGAGAGACTGGAGATACTTTAAGAGAGATTGATTGGTTATTTTTTCTAGGATGGGATCTTGCAACTGGGGTAACAGAGGAGGAGGTCTTCCAAACATAATTTCATATGGGATAAACCCAGTCTTATATGGGGTGCATCAGGTTCAGAGAAGAGCTAAAGGCAAAAGGTTTACCCATTTTTCACTGGTCTCTACTATTAATTTGGTTAAAGTGGATTTTAGATTTCGGTTTATGCATTCTACCTGTCCAGAACTATGTGGTCAGTAGGCACAATGTAGTCTCCAATTAATGTTTAGTGCTTTACTAACCAGATGTACTATGGATGAGGTAAAGGCAGGATCATTATCAGAGCCAATAGAGAAGGGGAACCCAAAGCTAGGAATAATTTCATTTAATAGAAACCTTGTAACCATAAGTGTGGTTTCATTTTTGGTGGCAAAGACCTCTACCCATCCAGAAAAAGTATCAATAAACACCAGTAGATAGCCTTATTCTGCTTGAGGAGGTTTTATTTTAGTGAAGTCTACTTTCCATTTTTCTCTAAGACTTAATCCTCGGGCCCTGATGCCATCCAAAGGTTTGCATTGACTTGGGCACAGGCAGGGCATATGGTGGCTACTGTTGCAGCAATGCTTTTCAAGTCATTGATATGATAAAAGTGGTTTAACAGCTCAGTCAATTTAGTACCTCTTAGGTGAGTAGTAGAATGTAGTTGTTTTACGAAGGTGTGTCCAAGGGTTTCAGGTAAGATGATTTTAGAGTCTTTTATCTACCATCCAGTGGAGTTTTTATGGGCTCCCACTAAATCTGCCTGTTCCTCTTCTTCTTGGGTATACGTAAGCTGTTTTGGGAGAGGAGCTGGAAAAGTTTTAGTTAGCAAGATAGTCAGGAGTTCAACTGGAAGTTCTAGTGCCTTTCGAGTCACCTGATCAGCCAGGCAGTTCCCAGTTGCTTCTGGAGTGTCAGACTTCTGGTGTCCCATGCAACGAATGATGGCTACCTCTTTAGGGAACCATATAGCCTCTGGGAGGACTAAGATTTCTTCCTTATTTTTTATAGTCTTAGCTGGTACTATAAGAAAACCTCATTCCTTAAAGATCATGGCATGCACATGAAGTGGTGACAAAAGCATACCAGCTGTCAGTGAAGAGGTTTACTTGCTTTCCTGTTTCCCAGCCCAGAACCTGAGTTAAAGCAATTAACTCAGTTTTCTGAGGCATTGCCTGTGAGCAGATTACATCCTGAGCTGTGGTTACTGTTGCACCAGTCTTGTGGATTCCCTCTACTCCCAGGCTGCTACCATCCGTGAACAGGTCAGCATCAGCTTGGCTTAAGGGAATGTCCTGATGATCGGGCCAGCTGGCCTGAGAGATGTCCAACACATCTTCACAGTCATGATTTTGTGTCTCCAGATTGTCATCAGGCAACGGAGTGGCCAGTTGAGGCACCGAGTAGGAGATAAATTTAGTCTTGTTTGGTCACGCAAAAGACTGATATTGAGTGATACGAGCATTTGGCATCCAGTGGCCAGAGGCTCCTCAGACCAATGTTTTAACAGCATGGGGAACAGTTAATGTCAGGTTTTGGCCAAAAGTTAATTTATCTGCTTCTTTAACTAGTATGGCTATAGCGGTAATGGCTCAGAGACAAGAAAGCCAGCTAGAGGCTACTGGGTCCAGTCTTTTCAACAAGTAAGCCACCAGAGTCCTCCAGGGTTGTAAGGTCTGAGTGAGGACCCCTTTTGCAATTCCTTGTTGCTCATGAGTGAAGAGTTGGAAAGGCTTGGTAACATCTGGGAGAGCTAGAGCCAGGGCTTGGATCAGAGCCGTTTTTAACTGCTGGAACGCCTGTTCCTCAGTAGCAGTCCAACTTAGGGACTGATCTCCTGCTGTAGTTGTGTACAGGGGCTTGCAATTTCTGCAAATCCTGGGATCCATAGCTGGCAATACCATGCCGTCCCCAGGAATGCCCATAACTGCTTTTTTGTGGTTGACATGGGAATCTGAAGAATGGCTTCCTTCAGGGCTGAGGTCAGGGCTCACTTGCTTTCTTTTAGTCGATATCCCAGGTAGGAAACTTGGTTGAGCAGAGCTGTGCTTTTTTTTGCTGACACATGATAACCCAAGTCTTGAAGGAGGTTAGGCAGGCAGCTAAGATGGAGGATTTCAACAAAATGGAATTACTTATGTCAAGCAAGTTATTGCAATTATTTTATGTATTTCATTAGGTATTTCAACAACACCAATGCTAGTGAGGATATAGAGAAATTGGGTCACTCACACATTCCTGGTGGAAATGCAAAATGGCACAGCAACTCTGGAACACAGTATGGAAATTTCTTTAACAACTAACTACACAACTACCATACTACCAGGCAGTTGAACTTCTGTCTATTAATCCTTCAGAAATGAAGGCTTAGGTTCATGTAAAAACCCATATACAAATATTTCTAGCAATTTTCTTCATACTAGCCAAGTGTCAAACAACCTAGTTGTTCTTCAATGGATGAATGATTAAACAAACTATTGTACAACCATCCCATAGAATACTACTTGACACTAAAAAGAAATGAACTGCTGCTACATGAAACAATTCAACTGAACTATAGAAACTATGCTGAGTTAAAAAAAAAATCCAGTCCCAAAAGATTAGATACTTTATAAAATTGATTCATCTAACATTCCTGAAATGACAGAATCAGAGAAACAAAGAACAAATTACTGGCTGCTGGAGTAAAGGAAGGGATGAGAGTAGTAGAAAAGTGGATGTGGCCATAAAAGGCATTATGGGAGATTTTTGTGTGATGGAAATGTGTAGTATCTTTACTAAGTCAATGTCAATATCCTAGTTGTGACACTGTACTAGGTTTTTGCAAGATGTTACCATTAGTGGAAATTTGGTGAAAGGTACAGGATCTCCCTCTACAACTCTCTTACAACTACATTGAATCTATAATTATCTCAAAATAAAAAGCTTAATTAAAAATTAATACCATTTAGATATTTTCCTAGGATCACAACACATGTCACCGATACACTCTTGCACACATCACAAAATGAAATTGTGGTACATCGTATTTCTGATTCATTAACATCACCCAAGAAAAATCAGGTATCTCATATCAGTATGTCTGGTTAAAACTCTAACTTTGAATACTGGAGCCTAGGAGGCATGAAGAAATCAGATAATGGCTTAAAGATAAGTTGAATAGACTAGCTGTTCTTTCTATTCCTGTTCCTGATTTTTATCTTTATACTGTTGGAATTCTGTGTATGTTTACTGTAAGCAGAGACTTTTGATATTTTCTCAGCTTGACAGTATGCATAATAGTAGGCAATGGTGCCTAGGAAAAAAATACATGTGAATTTAAAATCATTCTACTTTACAGAGGTTGTATTGACAATAGCAAATGAATAATACTGATTTTAATAAATCAACGAAATTTACAAAAGTTAATCAATTATGAAAAATCTTAAACTAGAAATACTGAAATTAAAAACTCTCATTTCTGGCCTCTAGGGTTTAAATCCACTCATGAACTTTTAAAGAATCCCACAAAATATGTAAAGACATAAAATGTTTTAAGGTAGAGTGGCTGGTTTTCACTATTTAGTCAATTCTAAATGTTCTTCTCCTTATATTTTTTCTTTCAAGACTATAAAACAAAATGCACTAATTTAACGTTTGGACAGAATATACATCTGACATAAGAAAACAAATTTTAAATTCTCCAAAGTAATTTCATTGATTAATTCAATATTTAATGAACATGAAATATGTTACAGGCACTTCGGATACATCAGTAAACAGGAGAGACTGCAGTCACTGTCTTCATAGAGTTTATATTCCAGTGGTAAATATTCTAGAATAATTACTTCTACTTTAGAAGAAAATATATAAAAAACCACATTCATTTTACTGATATCTCTGAGAGCATAAGAACATTGAATTACTGTTGCTTTGGAAACCATAATTTCTCTAAATTCTTTTCTCACATGTTCATAATAGCTCAAGACTGTAAATTTTCATCAACAGGTGAATGGATAAATAAACTGTGCTATATTCATATAATGGACTATTATCCAACAATAAAAATAATAAACTGCTGCTATAGGCAACAAGGATGAATCTCTGAAATATTATGCTGAGCAAAAGATGTGAAAGACAAAAGAATACATATTGTATAATTCCATTGCATGAAACTTTTAGAAAAGATAAATCTACTCTATAGTGGCATAAAGCAGATCATTCATCACTTGGGGCTCAGGCTGAGATAAATTGACAGGGAAGAGGAGTAAAAAAAAAATCCTACCTGTATATATTGATGGTGATGTTGGTTATATGGGTGTATACATTTTACAGAATTCATTGTAATGTACAGTTTCAAAAACAAAAGTCTTGGCAAACAGAAATAGAAGTCTACTTAAAAAACTAACAAAGCAAAACCAGCAAAATCCTCTTCAATACATATTGAAACTTCCCCTTCTGAGACTGTGTATGAGATAATGTATGTTCTTACAACTTCTTTTTAATATTGTACTGAAAGTCCTAGCCTATGCAATAAGGTTATTTTTTCAAAAGATAAGGATTGGATGAGAAGACATATAACTGTTATTGCTTGGCACATAAAATTGTTGCTTATATTGAAAATTCAAATGAATCTGTAAATAAGCAAAATTTAAGAGTATTTTTAAATAAATATGTAAAAATAAATTGTATGCCTGGATGCTTAGAACAAATTTTGGAAATAAGGTTCTTTAGAATATGTAATTTATAATGTATTTAAAAAATTAAATAGCCAGGCTTGGTGGCCCAGCCTGTAATCCCGTGCCTTGGGAGGTTGAGGTGAGTGAATTGCCTGAGCCCATGGGTCCGAGATCTGCCTGGGCAACTTGGCGAGACCACATCTCTACAATAAATCAATAAAATTAGCCAGGTGTGGTAGCGCATGCCTGTAGTTCCAGATACTTGAAAGGCTGAGGCAGAAGGATCACCAGAGCCCAGCAGGTCAAGGCTGCAGTGACCGGGTGTGGCCACTGCACTCCAGTTTGGGTGACAGAGTGAGACTCCAACTCAAAAAAAGAAAAAAAAAATTAAATACCTAACTTTTAATCTAATGAAAGATATGCAAGATATCTACACAGGAAACTAAAAGAAATTACTAAATAAAAGAAGTGATGTATCATGTTCATGTATTGGAAACTCACTGTTGTAAAAAGTCAATTTTCTTGGATTGTTTTATAGAAAAAGCATAATCTAAATCAATCCAAGCAGCTAAAAATTCCAATTTTTTTTTAGAGATTTGGGAAGTGAATTCTAAAATTAGATGTAATTCCAAAAGACCAAAACTAAGTGAAGTATCTTAAAGAATGTTGAGAGACTTCCAGGCAAGATGGTCATGGAACAGGTCAGACTGTGAGAGTCTCCACATAAGTGAGTGTCCATAAAGACTCTGCATGAGTGAGTGTGTGCCCATGGGTGAGTGAAAGTCCATTTGAGGGGAGACTCGGGTTAGTGCACACGGAGCTCTCCTCTGGAGGTGAGTGCAACTCCACTGCCCTGAGATTGGAGACCTGAGTGCCCAGGATCATCTGCCATTCTTGCAGCTCTCTTGAGACAGCAGATAACAGCTACCTCTCAGCACTGGCACCCAGACAATGCCATCACCTGGCATGAGAAGGCAGGTAGTGGAAATCTAGAATAAAGCTCCAACACCAGTGTCAGGATGCCAACAGGCACAATCTTCTCAGTCCTGGGATGGGGCAGAGACTTGTTTTGCCCCAACCAGCTCCACTCAGCATCCATCTTGGGACCCAGAGGCTATTATCTCATCAGACTTGGAGAGACAGGTGCCCCTCCCCCAGGCTGGAAGAGGCAGACACGTCATATCTGAGTGGGAGACTTGACAACAGCAATAGCTAGTGGGGCAGCAAACAGACACCCCTACTATATGGACAGATTGTAAGGGAGTGGGAAGTGGGTTCCAGGGGCCCACACAACTGTCAATAGTTACTGGGATCTACAGATAGCTTCTGAATCACAGCTCCCCCTTGAATTAAATCTCAAAACTGTGAAAATCACAGGCCCTCACCCCTAGTCCAGCTTCAGAATTGAACAAAATCAGAGGTTCTACATAAGGAAGAATAAGAGATTGACCAAACAGAAATAAAAGCTATCCCCCACCACTAAACAACAGAATTAAAGAAGAGATTTAAATAAAGGGGAGAGGGGAAACTTACACAAATGAAGAAAAACCAAAGGAAGAATATGAGTCTCACACAGACACCTGGGAGGTCAGTCACTGAGAATATAGACTTTGGAACTCAAACAATGAAGAGCCCCCATAATGACCGGTCTCAAACCACAAGCCCAGATATCAAGATATTAATAGAGAGAATAAATAGAAATGAGAAGAGACAAGAAGAAAGAATGAACGTGTTGATAACTGAGATAACAGCAATAAAGAATACAGTGAATAAAATAAAACAAGTTGATAAGTATGGAAAGTAGAGTTAACCAAGCAGAAGAAAGAATCTCAGAGCTTGAGGACCAAAATATGGAACTAATCTAAATACAGAAAGGAAACTTAAAAAGACAGAACAAAACATCCAAGAAATGAGCGATTATTTCAAGAGGCTGAAAATTAATTGGAAACTTTGTGGCAGATAGAGAGACAGAGACCACCCTGGAACAAATATTCCATGGAAATATCCAAGCAAATGTCCCTCATCTCATCAGTGATATAATATTCAAACACAAGAGATTCAGAGAACACCTTCAAGGCAAATGAGAAGGCCAACCCCCAGACACATAGTAATTCACCCACACAAAGTAGGTATAAAAGAAAAAATCCTAAAGGCAGCCAGAGAGAAAGGTCAGACTATTTACTGGGAAAGGCCAATTAGAATAGCAGCAGACTTCTCTACAGAAACACTTCAGGCTAAGAGAGCTTGGAGCCCAATCTTCAAAGTTCTCAAAGATAAGCATTTTCAACAAAGAATTACCTACCTAGCTAAGTTAAGTTTCATCGGTGATGGAGAATTAAAATCCTTCCCAGACATTCAATACCTAAGAGTTTGCACTGCCTCCAGACTTGCTCTACAAGAAACACTTAAGAAAGTATTAAACACAGAAGAAAGGGAAAAAAAGAATGGCAATGCCCTTCTCAAGAATGCAGGAAAAAGTTTGAAAACACATATGAATTAACCAAAAAATAAAAAGAAAGACAACAAACAAATAAACAAACCAACAAACAGCAGTAACAGCAACAAATTCTGTAAGAACCTCATGACAGGGATAAACTCTCACATATCAAAAATTAGCCTGTTTATGAATGGGCTAAATGCACCACTGAAAGGACATAGAATGGCAAATTGGATGAAATAGCATGAGGCTAGAATATATTGTCTTCAAGTGACTCATCTCACCATAAAGGACACTCACAGACTCAAGAGGTTGGGGAACAAAATTTCCATGAACAGAACACA
This sequence comes from Cephalopachus bancanus, assembly GCA_027257055.1. Taxonomy (NCBI): domain Eukaryota; kingdom Metazoa; phylum Chordata; class Mammalia; order Primates; family Tarsiidae; genus Cephalopachus; species Cephalopachus bancanus. Next base: position 4,312,007 of record JAPVLO010000140.1, read on the forward strand.
AAAGACAGCAGGAGTCGTGATCTTAATATCAGACAAAATACAATTTAAGCTATCAAAAATTAAAAAAGATATGGAAGGTCACTATATAATGTTAAAAAGTTCATTAACAAGAAATATCGTTCTTAACCATATATACACCCATCCTAGGAGTACCAACGTTCATAGAGCAGCTTCTAAGTAAACTAAAAAAAGACATTGACTCTAACACTATCATAGCTGGGGACTTAAATACTCCACTAACAACCCTAGACAGATCATCAAGACAAAAAGTCTCCAATTTGCCAGGAGATTAGGAACCACAGTGTGATGTTGACCAAATGGACTTAATTGATCCCTACAGAACACTAACCCAACAACCATGGAATACACATTTTTACTCATCACCACATGGAACATGCTCTAAGATTGACCACATCCTCAGCCATAAATCAAGCATAAAAAAATTCCATAAGATTGAGATTCTGCCATGCACCTTCTCAAACCACAGTGGAATAAAAACCAACATCAACAAAATGCCCCCCAATCCCACCAAGATATGGACACTAAACACCGTGATGCTAAACAGCTCCTGGATCAACATGGAAATTAAAATCGATTAAAAGACACATCAAAACAAACAAAAATGAAGAAACATCTTACCAAAATCTCTGCAATGCCATGAAATCAGTACTAAGAGAGGAATTCATATCTCTACAAACACACATGAAGAAAATGGGAAGATCACAAGCTATCAGCTTAACAAATCACCTCTGAAAGCTGGAAAGGCAAGACCACCAGAACCCTAACTTCAGCAGAAGAATCCAGTTTACCAAATTAAAAGCTCAAATTTGAGACATAGAAGACAAAAAGATAATACAAAAAATCAATGAAATCAAAAACTGATTTTTTGAAAGGGTAAAAAAGATTGATGGTCTTCTAGCTAGACTGACCAAGAAAAAAAAGAAAAAGCCCAAATAAACACAATGAGAAATGCGGAATATGAAGCCATAACTGTCCCCAAAGAAATACAAATTATTATCAGAGATTACTAGGTATACCAGTATGGAAACAAACTTGAAAAGCTAAATAAAATGGAGGACTTTCTTGTATCACACAACCTCCCTATGTTATAAAAGAAGAAATCGAGACCCTAAATAGACTAATAACAACTCAGGAAATTGACTATATCATAAGAAAACTACCTACCAAAAAATGCCTAAATCAGATGACTTTCCAGCAGAATTCTACAAAACATTCAAGGAGAAGCTGATACTAATCATATTGAAAGTATTCCAGGCAATTGAGAAAGTTGGAACTCTTCCCAAATTATTTTATGAAGCTAGACTCACATTGCTACCCAAACCGCATAATGATCCAACAAAGAAAATTACAGGCAAATAGCCTTGATGAATATAGATGCTAAAATTCTCAATAAGATTCTAGCGAACCAGAACCAACAATGCATCTCAAAATTCATCCACCATGACCAAGTAAGTTTCATCTCTGGGATGCAGGACTGGTTCAACATCCACAAGACCATAAATATAAAAACCTATATTAACAGATGTACAGAAAACAACACATGATTATATCATTATATGTGGAAATAGCTTTTGATAAAATCCATCACCCCTTCTTGATAAAAACCCTCAAACATCTAGGCATAGATGGAACATACCTCAAAATAGTAAGAGCCATCTATAAGAAATCCACAGCCAAAATACTGCTCAACAGAGAGAAACTGGAACTATTTCCCCTGAAAACCAGAGCAAGACAAAGATACTCACTCTCACCTCTGCCGTTCAACACAGTATTGGAAGTCCTAGCTAGAGAAATCACACAAGAGAAGGAAATTAGGGGTATCCAAATAGGAAATGAAGTTAAGTCATACCTCTTTGCAAATGACATGATTCTTTACCTCGAAAACCCAAGAGAATTTGTCAGAGACTTCCTTGCCCTGATAAAGGACTTTGGCAAAATCTCAGGATATAAAATAAATGTGCAAAAGACAGTTGCATTTCTATATACCAACAATAAACAAACAGAAATCAAAATAAAAAGCACAATCCCACTCACAATAGCCACAAATAAATGAAATACTCTGGCATCTTACTAACTGGAGATGTGAAAGATGTTTACAACAGAACTACAAAACACTGCTCAAAGAAATCAAAGATGACACAAACAAATGAAAAAATATTCCATGCTCATGGATTGGAAGAATCAACATTGGTAAGATGTCCATTCTACCCAAGGTAGTTGATAGATTAAAGCAATACCCATTAAATTACCAGCAGCATTCTTCTCAGAACTGAAAATGACAATACAAGAATTCATACTGAAACACAAACAACCATGAATAGTCAAAACAATCCTCAGCAACAAAAACAAAGTGGGAGGTATCACACTCTCAGACTTTAAACTTTATTATAAAGCTACAATAATCAAAACAGTCTAGCACTGATACAAGAACAGGCATGTAGACCAATGAAATAGAATAGAGATTCCAGAAGCAAAATCTCAATTTCTCAACCAATTCATCTTCAGCAAAGCCTCTTCTACCAACCACAAGGGAGAGGTGTACTTATTCAACAAATGTTTCTGGGAAAACTGACTGACCACATATAGAAGATTAAAACAAGACCTCTACCTATCATCATACACAAAAGTCAACTCTAAATGAATCAAAGACCTAAACATAAAACCTCAAGCAATAAAAACCTTAGAAAATGCAGGAGACATCCTGTTAGAAATTAGAACTGGCAACTAATTCCTGATCAAAACCCCAAGTGCCCATGCCATAAGAGATAAGATAAACAAGTGAGATTTTATCAAAATGACAAGCTTCTGCAAGGCCAAAGAAACCATCAAGAGAGCAGGGAGACAGCCCACAGAATGGAAAAAACTATATGCCAACTGTATATCTGACAAAGGCCTAACATCGAAGTTCTACTCAATATGCTGAACTCAAACATGCTGAAAAGAAAAAAAGAAACAAACGAACAACCCCATTACCCAGTGGGCAAAAGATATGAATAGGCACTTCTCAAAAGAAGACATACGAGCATCCAACAGATACATGAAAAAATGCTCAGTCTCACTAGTCATCAAAGAAATGCAAATTAAAACCACACTGAGATACTACCTAACTCCATTGAGGATGGCCATCATCAATAGGTCAAAAACCAACAGATGCTGATTCGGATGTGGGGAAAAGTGAGCACTTCTACACTGTTGGAAGGAGTGTAAACTAGTATGACCTCTGTGGAAACAATTTGGCAATTCCTAAATGTCTAAAAATCGACCTTCCGTATGACCTCGCAATCCCCCTACTGGAGGCACTCAAATCACTCTACAAAAAAGATACCTGCACATGCAGGTTTATTGCAGCATTGTTCACAATAACAAAAACATGAAACCAACTGTGCTGCCTATCAAAAGTGGCCTGGATTTTTAAAAATGTAATGCATAGACACGATAAAATATTACACAGCCATAATGAAGGACAAAATTATGAACTTCGCAGTGACTTGGATGGACTTAGAGTCTATAATACTGAGTGATCTATCACTGAAACAAAGAACTGAGTATCATATGTTCTCACTCATAAGTGGAACTTGAATGGTATTGTTATACTCTAAGAAAAGGATCATCAGTAGTGGGAAATTGCTGGGGGTGGGGATGGGATTGGAGTTAGTAGGATTCTGCCAGAGGAGGGAGGCACACCTCCTCAACAAGGGTACCTGCATAATGAACATTTGTATTCCTAACCCTGAATTGTACCGCACATCTTTAAAATAAAAAATTTACAAAAAAAGAACATTGGAAGACAGCTTTCAATGCTTACAATAAAATTATAGTAATTAAAACCAATTGATGCTTTTGTAAGAATAGATAAATAAATATTACAAAAGAGTGAATCAAAAAAGAAATCTGTATGTATATAGTCACTTGGTTCATGGCAAAGTTGCCAGTACACTGCAGTTGATAAAAATGACATTTTCTGTAAGTAGTACCGGATCGGTTGAATAATTATATGAAATTAAATGGTTATCCAATGCTTGTTTACGCCATACACAAAAAATCAATGGCAGATGGAGCATAGACTTGCATGTAAAAGGTAAGACAATAAAGTTGTTACACGTTAGTATAGGATGTTATCATGACCTTGGGTTGATAAAGATTTCTTAAACAAGACACAACAAGCGCTGACTTTAAAGGAAAAGATTCTTACATTGCCTTCATTAAAATCAAGAAACTCTGCGTCTGCCATTAGCAGTGCCATTAAAACACTTTATTAGTAGAATGAAAAGGCAAGTCATGGAATGAGAGAAGATATTTCCAACTCTTATATATAAAATTCAGCAAATGTAAAGAACTCCTACAATTCAGTAAAAATAAAACAGGCAATTGAGTAAACACAAAAGCAATAAAAGAAAAATAATATGCACCTCACAGAAGAGATTATCCAAAGGACTAAAAGACGCATATAAAAGTGTCAAAGCTCATTAGTCATCAAAAAAGTACAAATCAAAATACTGATACGGTCAAGTACCAGAACATAAGCTTCACATGCTAAAATTGAAAAGTATGGTAGTACCCAGACTTAGCAAAAACTGAACTCTCATACATATTTGGAGGAAAAAATGGTACTAAAGTCGAACTTACACCTACCACAGAACTTAGCAATTCTAATGTATGTATACATCCAACAAATGAGTGCATATCTGTACAAAAAATGTTAGTATTTTGTTCAGACTTGTTTTGTGACCCAGTATGAAGCCAAGTTTTATAAATTTCTGTGATCTTGAAAATAATGCTTTAAATTACTGGATTCAGTGCTCTGTTGAAATCAATTAAATACTTCTGGATTAAGACGAGGCATGAGGCAGCTCGAGTGAGTTTCTCCTACAGAGTAAAGCACGATAGAGAGGTTCCCCAGCACCCAGAAAGGAACAGATCCAGCAGGATGCCCAAGTCGCCAAAGGGTGACAATAACCACTTCGAGCAAAGAACAAAATCCACCGACCTAGGCTGGAACTTGCCAGACTCGCTCCTGCACCACACAGTCCACTACAACCTCTGGACATAGTGGGGAAGGTGAGTGACAGGAATTTGGGAGTTCTGTGCTCTTGCCACGATCGTGCAGGTCTCCCTGGGTTTGTGAGAGCCAAACCCCTCAAGGGAAATTGTCTGCCCCACAGCCATGCTCTGCTATGAAAAGGTGCAGGGAAAAAGCCTTGAGCAGCACCAGTCACCATTTTCTAAAACTAAACTCTTTCAGTGTGCAGCAGTTTCTTTCCAGTCAGCTAGGGAAGGACCAGCCCCAAGGGCAAACTGCCCAGTTACAGACAATTCCTGGCTGGCGGGTTGTCTGAGAACACCTGAGGCCCTGAGGCCAGTGGCACCTTGACATTCATATCACAGATTGCCTGAGGCAAAGGCGGGAGCCTGGTGGGACACATTGCCATAGCAACCTCTCACTCCTCTGGTGACCTCTGCGGAGCCTGCTTTGCACAAGAGTGTTGCCCATTGGCCTGGGACTTCCTGCTAATCCCCACTGGGGCAGCTAAGAACGCACCCTTGTGGGGTGCCTCGTCTCCTTTCCCCTACAATACCCTAGCAAGCTCAAAACAGACAGAAAACTTGGAAAATCTCCTGCCCTTGGCTAGGTTTGCTGAGTACTTCTGAGCAGAACTCTCCAAGGAGAAACCCTATAGCCACCATTGTAGCCAGTTTTCTCCCACAAGCACCACCTCATGGGCAGTGGTCAACAGTACAGCCAACTACATCAGATACAATAGCTCAGTTTTGGGAAGAACAGATCCCAAGTACCAGCTAATAAAACTTTCCAAGTCACTCTGGCTACTCAGGATGCCATAAGCCAGTGCAGGTACAGAGCACAGGACTGTCACATCTGGCAACTGAGAAACTCACCACATCAAGGTTATATATAACCAAGGAAACCCTACAGTGTTTACGTCAGCACCCTACCAAACTCAAATAAGAAGAAATCATCTACCCAAATGAGAAGGAATCAGAAAAATAATTCTGACAAATTGATGAAACAGAGCTCTCCAATTTCCCCAAAAGACCAAACCAGCTCTTTCAACAATGAAACCTAGCCAAAATGAAATTGTTGAAATGCCAGAGACGGAATTCAAAAGGTTGATGACAAAATTAATGAGCTTCCAGAGAAAGCTGAAAATCAGCATAAAGAAATTTAAAAGTGATTCACGACATGTATGAAGTTATCCTAAGAGACAGACACCTTAAAAAAAGCAAGTTGAAATTTTGGAAATGAAAGAAACATTTGGGTAAGACAAAATGCAGTGAAAAGTTTTAACAGTAGACTAGAACAAGCAGAAGAAAATATCTCAGAACTTGAAGACAAGGCTTTTGAATTAACTCAATTAGACAACAATAAAGAAAAAAGAGTCAAGAGAATAGAACAAAGCCTTCAAGAAATGTGGGATTATATAAAATGCCCAACCCAAAAATCATAGGTGTTCCTGAGAAAGAAGAGAAAGCAACAGGTCTGGAAACATCTATTTGAGAGAATAATGGAGGAAAACTTCCCTGGCCTTTCCAGAAAGTTATACATCCACATACAGGAAGCCCCCCAAAACCCCAGAAGATCTATTGCATAGACGTCATCCCAAAGGCATATAATCTTCTGGCTACACAATATTAATGTGAATGAAATAATTTTAAGAGAAGTGAGACAAAAGCATTAATTAACATATAAAGATAAACCTATCTGACTAACAACAGACTTCTCAGAAGAAACCCTATAAGCCAGAAGGGAGTGTGGCCCCATCTTCAATCTCCTCAAATAGAATAACTGTCAGTCAAGGATTTTGTATCCCACAAAACTAAGTTTCATAAATGAAGGAGAAATTATGTCCTTTGCAGAAAAAAAAAAAAACACTGAGAGAGTTTGTCATCACTACACTGACTCTACAAGAAATATTCAAAGGAGTCCTAAATATTGAAACAACAGGTCAAAATATGCCAGTAAAAAGCAGTGGAAATCGTAATGTTCACAGGCTTTATAAACACCAACATAATAGAGAAAAGAAATAAACAAAGCAGCCAGGTAACAGCCAGTATGATAAACAGAATAGTACCTGACATATCATTAACTCTGAGTTTAAATGGTCTCAGGGCCCCACAAAAAAGATATAGACTGGCAACTGATACAAAGAAAGTTCAAAAGATAATCCAAGACTATTATTAACACCATTATGTAAACAACTCAGAAGAAATTGATACATTCTTGGAAACATACAACCACCAATCTTAAATCAGGAAGAAATAGAAACCCTGAACAGACCAATAACAAGTAGCAAGATAGAGATAGCAATTAGAATTCTCCCAAAAACAACAGCAAAAAAAAGTCCAGGACCTGTTGGACTCACAGCTCAATTCTGCCAGACATTCAAAGGAGAACTACTGCCAATTTTACTGAAGCTATTTCACAAGATTGAAAAGTAGGGACTCCTCCCTAAATCTTTCTACAAGACCAGTAAACTCTGATACCAAAATCAAGAAAGAGACAACAAAAAAGAAAACTACAGACCAATATTCCTTATGAACATAGATGCAAAATGCTCAACAAAATATTAGCAAACCAAAAGCAACAGCATGTAAAAATAATAATATACTATGACCAAGTGAGTTTTATCCTAGTTATACAAGGGTGGTTCAATATACACAAGTCAATAAACATAACCACTAAATAAACAGAATTAAAAACAAAAACCATGTGATCATTTCAATAGATGCAGAAAAAACATTTGATAAAATCCAGCTTCTCTTCATGATCAAAAACCCTCAGCAAAATAGGCATAGAGGGGACATTCCTCAAAATAATAAAAGCTATATATGAAAAACCCATAGCCAATGTCATCCTGAATGGAGAAAAGTCTAACACATTCCCCCTCAAAGTTGGAACAAGGCAAAAAATGCCCACTTCAACATAATACTGGAAGTCCTAGCCAGAGGAATCAAGCAAGAAAAAGAAATAAAGGACATCCAAAATGGAAAAGAAGAAATCAAACTATCTCTGTACGCCAATGATATGATCTTATGCCTAGAGAACACTAAAGACTCCAAGACTTGATAAATGAATTCAGTGGTTTCAGGATACAAAATCAACATACACAAATCAGTGGCACTGCTGTACACCAATAGTGGCTAAGCTGAGAATCAAATCAAGAACTCAATTCCATTTATATTAGCAGCCAAAAGGCTAAAATGCCTAGGACTATATTTAACCAAGGAGGTGGAAGATCTCTATAAGGAGAACTACAAAACTCTGAAGAAAGAAATTGCAGAGTAATATTTCAAATGGAGAAATATTTCATGCTCATGGATTGGAAGAATCAACATTATTAAAATGACTATATTACCCAGAGTAATCTACAGATTCAATGCAATCCAGATTAAACTGCCAATGCCATTTTTTAACAGAATTAGAGAAAACAATCTTAAAATTCATATTGAATTTTTAAAAAGCCAGAATAGTCAAAGTAATGCTAAGCAAAAGGAACAAAGTTGAATGCATCACATTACCTGACTTCTACTACAAGGCTGTAGTAACCAAAATAACATAGTACTGGTACAAGAGTAGACAAATGGATCAAGGGAACAGAATAGAGAATGCATAAATAAACCCAAATACCTACAGCCAACTGGTCTTTGACAAAGCAGACAAAAACATACACTGGGGAAAATACGCCATATTCAGCAAATGAAACTTGATCCCTATCTTCCCCCATATACAAAAATTAACTTAGAATGTGTTAAAGACATAAATGTCAGACCTGAAACCATAAAATTTCTAGAAGAAAAACTCCTCTGAACATCATCTTAGGCAAAGAATTTATGGTTAAAGCCTCAAAAGCAAATGCAACTAAAACAAAAATGAGTGAGTGGGGCTTAATTAAACTAAAAAGCTTCTGCACAGCTAGATAAATAATCAGCAGAGCAAATGGGCAACCTACAGAATGGAAGATATTCACAAACTGTACATCTAACAAGGGATTGGTACCCAGAATCGATTAAAAAAAACAAAAAAAACAAGCAAATCAGTAAGGAAAAAAATCAAATAACCACATTAAAAAGTAAGCAAATGACATAAACAGACAGCTTTCAAAAGAAGATATACAAATGACCGGCAAACATATGAAAAAATACTCCACATCACTCATCACCAGGGAAATGCACGTTAAAACCACAATGAAATACCATCTTACACAAGTCAGAATGGCTATTATTAAAAAAATCAAAAACCAGTAGATGCTGGCAAGGATGTGGAGAAAAGGGAATACTTATACACTGTTGGTAGAAGTGTAAATTAGTACGACGTCTATAGAAAGTGATAGGGAGGTTACACAAAGAACTAAAAGTAGATTCACTATCTGATCCAACAATCCCACTGGCAGACATCGACCCTAAGGAACAGAGGCCATTGTATCAAAAAGACATCTCCACCTGCATGTTCACCACAGCCCAATTCACAACCGAAGCTAAAATGGTTGAAATTAGCCTTAAGGAAGAGAGTGCTTGGGGTGGGTAAGCTTCTACAGGAAATGTTCAGTGACTGGAGCAAACCTTATCTTGTCAGGCTCACGACCTACAAAGATATTCACCACACTTCCTGGTTGACAGCTGCTTTCCCAACATCATTGCTGTGCCTTCTTTGACTCTCAATTGCTCATCTCAACGATAATTTCTATGGTTGCCTATACATAAGGAAATATTTGAGATTTAGTGGGGGTGCACGTGGAAGCAGGCCCTGATGGTCATTCCTACAGAGGTCACTGTCCACAGTTAGAAATAAATTGAATGTGATTAGCTACATATTGGCAGGAGGGGGATGGAATACGCGTCTGCCTCTGTGTTTGCCCACTGGTAAGCATCACTTTGTTTCATGCCCGTGAGGAACTTTATAAAGACAGGTGGTGGCAGGGCTCGGTGGCTCAGCCTGTAATCCCGCGCCTTTGGGAGGCTGAGGTGAGTGGATTGCCTGAGCCCGCGGGTTCGAGACCCACCTGGGCAACTTGGTGAGACCTCATCTCTACCATAAACCAAAAAAATTAGCCGGGCGTGGTAGTGCGCCTGTAGTTCCAGCTACTTGGAAGGCTGAGGCAGAAGGATCGCTGGAGCCCAGCGGGTCGAGGTTGCCAAGGCCGGAGCGGCCACTGCACTCTAGTCTGGGCGACAGAGTGAGACTCCAACTCAAAAAAATAAATAAAAATAAAAATAAAGAGAGGTGGTGCTGGTGCTGATAGAGAAAGGATTTTCAGGCTCATCAGAACTCCTCCATCCTCAAGCATTCTCTCCAATTCTTTCAAGCTCCTCTGCTATACAACTTTATCAGTTGGGATAGCAAATTCTGCCTGACGAGATAAGGTTTGCTCCGGCCACTGAACATGTCCTGTGGAAGCTCACCCTACCCCAAGCACTCCCATCGTTAAGGCTAATTTTAACCATTTTAGCTTCGGTTGTGGTGGAACCTTGATCATTTCAGGGGAACTAAATGAATCGGACAGACTTCTACTGTAACAAGGAATTTTAAAATACACGGTTTTTCTGTGATTATCTTAATATTTACACTATTTTTATATTTTGTAATGTTTTAGTTTTGCATTTACACTTCATGGCAACCCTGTTGTAAGGACAGGCTGGAATATACTTGTGATGACTAGAAATACTCCATCGTTTAAGTTAACAAAGGTACTTTTTTTTCCTACTGCATGTCTAGACTAACTGGGTCACTGAGAAACCCAGGCTGGCAAAATCATCACCACCTTAGAATCGCTGGTTCCTTGTCCCAGAACTGACACAGGTGGCTGTCAATCATAATTCTTTGGTCAGAACCAGTTACATGAGTCTACCCGAAACTGACACAGCTGATCACCCACATGCCCTTTTGCAGGTACCTTGAGCCTATAAGGTCTTTGTGGAAAAGCATCACTCTTCTTTTAAAATTTAACTTAAATTTTGTTTTATTGTGATTACTTTTAATGTGAGATCTGCCCTCTTAACAAATTAGCTGTACTCTGCATTGTTGTTGACTCTAAGTACAACGTAAATCAGTTAAATTTATAATAAACTAATTGATTATCTGGACTTTCCAGCTCCTGTGTTGTGCTGCCATTTTCACAGTGGGGGCTCTGGAGACATTATTTAAAAAAAACAAAACAAAACCAAAAAACCCTCAAAACTATTGCCTCTGAAGTCTTATTAAGCCAAAACAGTTACATCTTCCATAGGCCACAAACTGCAACATTTTGGCAAACTGGCCTCTCATGGAAAGGTTTTTCTCCTCTGCAAGTTTTGGGAGTCTCTCTAACACCCTTTGTTTTAAATTTGGCAGGTAACATTGTAGTATCTGTAGATCTGTAAAGCTGACTCAACTTGCTAGATTGAACTTTCTCAACTGAAACTTTCAATTGTTTAAATTGATCAAACTGTATAAATTGTGGGCTATATATTCTCTATATCAGTAAAATTTATAATAAACTCACATGCATGTATATACACATCAGAGCCTGTAGTAGTGTGAAACAATAGGCTCCTAAGGCACAAAGTTTAAGGAGACACTCAGTCTTAGGGTCCTGCAAATTCCTTTCACTAGTCCTTGCCTGTTGTACTTTGAGTCCCCCATCTCACTCTAGAAGCCAGTTGTGAAATATTTACCAGCACACTACTACCTTCAAATAAATACTGGCTTGTTACACGAACGTGGACATTGTCATGAAAGTGTCATTAAAAAGTTTCCTGGCTTGTGATTGTATATTAGCTTGCTCTGTTTTTCATCCAGTTCTATCCTATGAAGTCTTTTAAGAACTAGGATACGAGATGCTTGATCACCATGAAATTGAGACTGGGAATCTATCTGAGAGAAAGCGTGCAGTACGCTAATTCAAATGCAGAGACACAAACAACTTTGAGAGAAATGAAGGATGTGAGAAAGTCCGGCAGATTCTGGAACAAATTTCTCAGAGAGAAATAAAAATAGAAATCAGAGATTGTATCATGCTGGACAAACAGCATGCTATATCGTAGGACGACACAGTGAAGTCAGTTCAAAAAGAAAAAGAAGACTTTAATCATGAAAAGCAGAAATGCTGCTATTGGATCACCAGGAGAAATAAATGAGGAAACATCCTTTGAGCCCTCAAAAATTGGAAGAAAACAAATACTTCATTGAGGAATAATGATCTTTCTCATTGAAGGAAGGTAAAAATGCCATTTCTCATTCTTTGTTTGCAACTAAGAAATCTTCCTAGCATTTATTTTCCTACAACCATCATTTATATGATGATTGGTTATTGTTTTAAATTTCTTCTTCTATGTAAATATTCATATTCAGTGTGCTTCTTGGCATTATTTATATTTGAATAAGTCAAGAAATAGTTTTGGCTTTTTTTTTTTTTTTTTTTTTGAGTTGGAGTCTCACTCTGTCGCCCAGACTGGAGTGCAGTGGCAAATACTAACTGTGAATACAATGAACTTACAGTTTTATCTACATTCATCCCTTGCAATATAAATCTTTCAGCCTAGACTCCCCTCCAAGCAACAAATGAAAAAATCCGTACTGTGGTTAAATGTGCTTTCATGGGTGCTCTTCTGATCATAAAATTCCAAATTTAAACATAGGTGATTAATTTTACTCCTATGCTTTGTTTTTAGTTGCAAAGCAGTGACAAATGAATAGTTATGAAAATCATGTTTGAAAAAAATTGCGGGTACTTTCTTTTTTCTGCTTCAGATCAAAAGTAAAGATCAGTGCTACAGGAATTGTCATCAGTAGTAGTTTCAGACTTTCCTCTGCTCTTTGCATTGTCTAAAAGGTGTCTTGCAACAAATGGGGTGTTGGTCGTTCAGCTGTGGTTTTCTTTTCCAGATGGTGGCTACTTATCATCTGGCGGGCACTCCCGATGGTGTTGGCAAGGCTCGTCCTCCTCAGAGCGACTGGAAATATCCAACCTGTTACTCAGTGACGGCCAGCAGATAGAGAGCTTCTCTTGTTTCCCATTTGGCTTTATTTGCCAAATGAATATGTTGCTTTAATACCTAATAGCCTTGACCAGCTGCTGAGTTCTGTTCTTTCCAAGTTTGATTACCTGGATTTTCCACCTCCTGCATTGTTCTGTCATTTTCACAGTGGGGACCATGGAGACACTGAAAAAGAGCCTCAAAAATTTGGATTTGCTTCTGAGGCCTTACTAAGCTCAAGCAGTTAAATCTTTCTTTCATAGGCCACAAACGGCATCAACTTGGCAAACTGGCCTCTGCTGGAAGATTTTTCTCCCCTGTAAGTTTTGGGAGCCTCTCTAATGCCCTTTGTTTTGAGTTTGACAGATAACATTATATGTGTTTATCATGTACAGCATGATGTTTCAAGGTATACATATACATTGTGGAATGATTAATTCTTGCTAATTAACAAATACGTTGCCTCACATGGTATCATTTTTGTGGTGAGAGCACTGAACATCCGCTTTCTTTGCATTTTTCAAAAATACAATGTATCATCATTAGCTATAGTCACCCTGCTGTGCAATAGATCTCTACAATTTATTCTTCCTATGTAGCTGTAATTACGTATTCTTCGACTAACCTCTCCCCAAATCCTCTCACCCTGCAAGCCTCTCATGACCGTTATTCTATTCTCTACTTTCAAGAGATCAACTTTTTTAGCTTACACATCTGAGAGCAATCATGCATATTTGTCCTTCTGTGTCTGACTTATTTCACTTACTATAATGTCCTCCAGGTTTCTATATTTTTCATTTTTTGCTTAATGGCTGAAGAGTTTTCCACTGTGCATATATACCACATTTTCTTAACCCATTCATCCATTGAATGGGATATGGCTGATTCCATATCTTAACTATGTGAAAAGTGTTGCAATAAACATGAGAGTGCAGATGTCTCTTCAAAATACTGATTGCATTTCCTTCGGCTATATACCCAGTAGGGGAATTGCTAGATCACATGGTAGGTCTGTTTTTACTTTTTTGAGGTACCTCTCCATACTGATTTTCATAATGGTTGCACTCATCTAATACTCTTACCTTTCTTTTCTTCATAATTCGGTTCTTTGGACAAGGGTATCTTTCACTTTACTTAGGTGATTCATTCTAATAGTCGCATGAAAATTCGGTTTTTATTTTTATTTTTGCATTTTTTTAAGTATGGATTTCACTCTGTCCCCCATACTGGAGTGCAGTGAAACAATCATGGCTCAACACAGCCTCAACCCCCTGGGTTCAGGCAATCCTCCCACCTTAGCCTCCTGAGAAACTGTGACTACAGATGTGCACACCAATCCCAGATAATTCTTTGATTTTCTTTTATAGATGGAGCCTTGCTATGTTGCCCAGGCTGGTCTCCACCTCTTGGGCACAAGCATGAACTCTCAGCCTCCCAAAGTGCTGGGATTATAGGCATGAGCTACCACAGCCAGCCAGAAAATCAGGTTTTTAAAGTTGAAATACATGTTGAATCTACTAAGATCAGTTATTGTGAAAAGAACCCCATTAGACTTATTGATAACTCAGTTTTCTAATGTATCAAATTACCATCCTAATTTACGTATGTGAAGAACAAAATGTGCATCTATCACATGTGCTTAAATATTGTGTCCTGTAGGCTATGTTTTGATTACTATATTCCACTTCAGAGCACAGTCATTATTGACTTCTATTGTTTGAAAGTCCTTTTTTTCCTTGTTTCTGAAATAAAACATAAATAGACTTCAGGCCTGGGCTTCTCTTTCCAGAAACATCGCAGACAGGTAGCAGGGCTAACATAAGGGGAGAACAGTGTAAGGCTGATATCCATCCTGAATGACCAATGCCAATCTAATTTAATTTAATAAGTCTACCAGTGATTACACTTTTTGCTATTGTCCTTTCTCACAGAAATGCTGACTTTCAATATGAAATGTAAGGCCTCACGGTCTTGAAATCATTCATCCGATAAATTGTTTCCCAAACTGTGGCCCAAGGTACACAAGTCACCTAAAGTTTTCCAACCATCATGTTTGTGTTGCTGACCAATAGTCTACCCATACATTTGGGGAACACTATTCCTTCTTACTAACCACCACATACATATAGGAATATTATATACATTAATATCGAGACTATTGAATATTATTTTAAAATATAGGTTTCCCTCAGAATATTAAATATTCTTTGAAAACAAATGATATTATATGAAATATATGTGAATTCTAACACCCTAAGGTCATACAGTTAGTGAAGCTTTTCCTTGGAAATATATTTTCACTCAAAACGCTAGGTGAAAATGCTGTGTCCTGCCTTGCTGTTTTTTTTTTTTTTTTTGTTTTTTTTTAAAATAAAGATGTGGTGCAGTTCAGAGTTAGGTATACAGACGTTGACTATGCAGGTACCCTTGTTGATGAGATGTGCACTTCCCTCCCTAGCAGTCTCCTCAACTGCCAATCCTACCCCTCCCCTCCCCTGACAGTTTCCCACTACTGTTAACCCCTTATAGTATTATAATTGTTCAAGGTACCATATGAGTGAGAACATATGGTACTCTGGTCTTTGTTTCTGTGATAGATCACTGAGTATGATTGACTCTAAATCCATCCAAGTTGCTGAGAAGTCCATATGTTTGTCCTTTTTATGACTGCACAGTATTCCATGTGTATATGTACCACATTTTTTTATCCAGTCCAGCTTTGATGGGCAGCATGGTTGGTTCCATGTTTTTGCTATTGTGAACAGAGCTGCAGCAAACATACGTGTGCAGGTATCTTTTTTGCACAATAATTTGAGTTCCTCCAGGTATATTCCCAATAGGGGAATTACTGTGTTATATGGAAGGTCAATTGCTAGTTCTTTCAGATATTGCAACACTGTCTTCCAGAGAGGTTGCACTGGTTTCATTCCCCCAGCAGTGTAGAAGCATTCCTTTTTCTCCACATCCTTGCCGCATCTGTTATCGTTTGTTTTATTAATGATGGCCATTCTTACTGGGGTTAGGTGGTATCGCAATGTGGTTTTGATTTGCATTTCTCTGATTATGACTGAGACTGATGTGCTGGCATTTTTAATGGCTCTTATATGACAGTCATGACCTGGGGACTCAGAAAAACACATAATCTGCTTCACCTCACCTCCAACAAGGAGAATGAATGAGCCACTGCCGATCTTAATCTTTCTGGGGAGAAGTGAAGAAGCCAGGGTGGCTGAGGCAAGCAATAGATTGAGGTTATCCGCGAGAGTACTGGGGATAGGCCAGACCCACCGGGCCTGTGGACCATGACGAGGACTTTGGCTTTGACTCCGAGTGAGATGGGAAACACTGGGGGGTTTTGAGCAGATAAGCGCTCTGATATGACTTACAATTTTAAAAGATCACACTATCTGCAGTGGTTAATGTAGACGAGGAGGGCATACACAAGCATGAAGACCTGCTGGAGACAAGTGTCATCATCCAGACAAGATGTCACGAGAACCTGGGTGTGGTGGGGTAAAAGGGTGTGAGGATGAGACAAAAAGACAAGGCACAGGTGACTCCAAGGTCAATGACCTGAGAAACTAGAAGGATAAAGTTGCCATCAAGTGAGATGCAAAGTTGTGGGTGGAAGAGGCTTGAGGGGGAAAGATTAGAAGTTCAGTTCTGACATGTAAAGTCTGAGATGTCTGTTAGACATCCAAGTGGACACCTAAGTAGGAAGCTGGATAGAGTACATGAGTGGAGCTTAGCAGAGAGAAGGCTAGAGATTCTTATTTCATTGCTGATCGAATTCTCTATTCATAATTAATTTTTAAAAATTAAAATTATGAAATTCTCACATTTCTGAAACAACTGAGAAAGAGGGTGAATTTTGCTGGAACCCTTGAAGACGGATTCTGTATTCTATCTAAAAACACATCCAACAATATCATTTGACTTGATTTTTGTTTGATTCTCTCACCTTGACATTCTGGGCAGGGAGTGAAATTCTTCTAACTGATAATGGCTTTTTGCCCATAAAATCCACTTATTCGTTCCTTATGATATAAACATTTATTCAGTTCCCACAACATGTGAGCCTTCTATTCTTCCATGCAGTCCATTATCTTGCTTGAACAGCAAAACTAGCCAAAGGGTCAGGGGAAGAAATAAATTTGAAAGGAAGTGCTTTGCAGAAAAATGTTGGAAAGACGACCTAGCAAATCCCTGACTTTAAGGAGAGCCCCACTGAGTACCTCGGATGTGAGAACAACATTTCAGAGAATAAAACTACAGCAAGCAAAAAGTGCTGTCTGAGGCTGTCTATTGCCCAGGAAGATGAGCGAAGAAATAATTTATATATAATACATGCATCTCATGCCTTAAATAAAACAAAAACAAAAATAAGCCCTGAACATCTGTCCCACATATTCAGAGTCTTGCTTTAGTTTTTTGTGGTTTTTGTTGTTATTGTTGTTGCTTGGTTGATTGCTTGTTTGCTAATGGAGAAAGCAGAAAGTAGAAACTAGTCTAAAAAAAAATCACATCCCAGCATTTTTAGATTTGCTTTTTACTTTAAATTTCATGAAACACAGCATAAGAAGGGTAGTCGCATGCCACAGGTAGACTATGAAAAGTGTGTTAAAAATAGAAGTCGAATACAACAAGTGTGCATTTAGTGTTCCCATGTGCACACACTGGTTGGGACTAGGATGCGTAATGAGAAGTCTCTCCCTCCAGTATTCGTAGCATGACAGGATAGAGAACTTCACCTACACATACAAAAGGCACTAATAAGCCGGGCTCAGTGACTCAGCCTGTAATCCCGCACTTTGGGAGGCTGAGGTGAGTGGATTGCCTGAGCCCGAGGGTTCGAGACCCACCTGGGCAAGTTGGCAAGATCTCATCTCTACAATAAATCAAAAATGAGCCGGGCATGGTAGCGTGTGCCTGTAGTTCCAGCTACTTGGAAGGCTGAGGCAGAAGGATCGCCGGAGCCCAGCAGGTCGAGGCTGCGGCGGCCGGGAGCGGCCACTGCACTCCAGTCTGGGTGAAGGAGTGAGACTCCAACTCAAAAAAAGGCATTAATACTAAACAGGCAATGCTAACTACCATAGCAGATGGTATGTGAGCACAGGGGAGGAAGAGATTTATGGGAGTGGTATCATCGCGCTTCTTAGAGGAGAAAGGACTTAGGTCTTAAATAAGATACTAAAAACAAGGATCAGAAACCAGAATGGAGAGGAATTTCTAGGCAGAGAATATTGGAGCTGGGTCTGGAGGCAGAAATGCAAGGCATGGATGGAACCGTGAATAGCCCAGTGTTGCCATAGCTTTAAAAAAAATGTAGGGACCAACTTAAATGTAGATATTCACACATACAAAAATAATATCACGTAAGAAAAAGCAACCAAGCATGGTTGCCTGGCATAAAAGTTCAATAAGTTAATTGAATGTCAACTTGCATTTGAATAGAATTCAGAAGGTGTGATAATGACTAAGAATAAGATGAAAATGCTGCAGGAAAAGAGAAAATTAATAACTACATATAGACACAACTAGTGCAAATTTTTTAGGCTGCATGCTATATTAGGGATAGACATAGCTATTAAAATCATTTTTAGTAGCATTATTGAGCTCTACTTGTTATACACTAAATTGCACATATTTAAAGTGTATAATTTGTTAAGTTTTGACATATGTTTACACCCATGAAGCCATCCCCACAATTAAGATCGTGAACTTATCCATCAACCCCTAAAATTTTCTCATATGCCTTTATAATCCTTCCTACGCCTCCACCTAATCCCCAGGCAATCAATGATCTTCTTTCTGTCGCTCTAAATTAGTTTGCATTTCCTATGCTTCTATATAAATGGAATAGTAAACTATGTTCTCTTTTTGGTCTGGGTCAGTTCGCTCAACATAAACGTCTTGGGAGTCAACCATGTTGTAGTCTTTCAATGGTTCGTTGCTTTTCGTTGCTGAGTACTGTTTCCTTATGTAGACGTTTGGATCTATTCACCAATTGATCAACATCCGGTTACTTCCGGTTTGGGCTGTTTCTCATAAAACTGCTGTATTTTGTGTTGCCATATGGAAATGCCTAAGGCTGGGTAATTTATAAAGAAAAAAGATTTACTGACTCATGGTTTTACCTGGTGCACGGCTCCATTTCTGGTGAGGCCACAAGAAGCTTTTCTTCTTGGCGGAAGGCAAGGGGAGCCAACCGGGGAGTTAGCATGTCACATCGCGAGAGGAAAAGCAGGAGAGAGAGGAGGAAGGAGGTGCCAGGTTCTTTTAAACAATCAGTTCTCATCTAAACGAACAGAGCGAGGACTCACCCGTTGTGCAAGAATGGCACCAAGTCGTTGATGAGGGATCCACCCCCCGACCCAAGCACCTCCCACTAGGCCCCACCTCCAACATGGGGGATCGTGTTTCCAAATGAGACTTGGAGAGAACAAGAATCCAAACTACATCGGCTGCTATGAACATTGATGTACAAGTCTTTGTATAGACATGTACTTTCATTTCTTTTTAGTAGATACCTAGGCATGGAGGGCGGGATCACATGGGAGGTATACATAAGTGGTTGTACATTTCCACCAGCAGGCTGTGACAGTTCCAGTTCCTTCACATCTTACCAAACTCCACAGGTATGATCTTTGTAGAATTTTATTCTCTCTCCCCACTCAGCCACAAACAAATAACATTTCTGCACTGATGGAACAAATTCAATAGACAATGCTTTCAATAAGTTAAAAAACAGAAGAATATCCATTTATATTCAAAAATAAAGGAAAAATAGCCAAACGAGTTAAAAGATTGAACATCTAGAAAGTGGACTGAAAGGTGATAAGAAAAGGAACAGGGTATTACTATTTGTTACATTTTTAAGACTGATATTTTAAAACATGTCATGGACTATTTTAACAGGAAAAAAAGCATTTTTAAACACATAAACCAAAGTAGTTTCAAAGTTTGTTTGTTTGTTTGTTTTACAAGCACATATAAGGCACGCATTAGCTATGTTTAATTAAAATTTAATACAACTTAAAATCTTTATTAGTTACTTTGCATTTTCAAAACACACTTTGGATTAGTCATCATAAAGAATGTATTTTTAGTCATTGAATCAGATGAAGAATTTTTGCAGGTGACCATCTGGTGATAAAATATTCAAGAATCTCTGTTTAGGTATGAAAGTTCCTCAAAAAGCTAAACATAGCACTATCATATGATCCAGTAATATCACTTCAGAGTAGGTATCCAAGGGAAAAAAGATCAATATGTCGAAGACATATCTGCACACCCACGTTTATTGCTACACTATTGACAGTAGCCCAGATATGGAATCAACCTAAGTGTCCCTCAACAGATGAATGGATTTTTTTTATTGTGGTATATATACACAATGGAATACTACTCACCCTTTAAAAAGAACAAAATTCTGTCCTTCACAGCAACATGGATGAGGCTGGAAGGCGTTGTTAAGTAAGATACGCAAGCACAGAATGACAATACAAGGTCCACTTACGAGTTCTTTGTTTCTGTGATAGAACACTCAGTATTATAGATTCTAAGTTCATCCAGGTTGCTGTGACGTTTATAACTGTGTCTTTCTTTATGGCTGTGTAGCATTCCATAGTGTATATATACACCACATTTTTTTATCCAGTCATCTTCCAGTGGGCAGCACGGTTGTCTCCATGTTATTGCTGTTGTGAACAGTGCTGCAGTAAACATGTGTATGCAGATATCTTCTTCATAGAGTGATTTGAGTTCCTCCGGGTATATTCCCAGTAGGAGGATTACAGGGTCGAATGGAAGGTCGATTTCACATAAAACTGGTTCCACAGAGGCTGTACTAGTTTACACTCCCACCAGCAACGTAGAAGTGTTCCCTTTTCCTTCATCCTCTCCAGCATCTGTTATTTTTTGAGATATTGATGATGGCCATCCTGACTGGAATTAGGTGGTATCTCAGTGTGGTTTTAATTTGCATTTCTTTGATGACCAGTGAGGCTAAGCACTTTTTGATGTATTTACAGACTGCTCATGTGTCACCTTTTGAGAAGTGCAAATTCATATCTTTTGCCCACTTTGTAATGGGGTTTTTGGTTTGTTTGTTTGTGTTTTTTTTTTTTTCTTTTTGGCATGTTTGATTTCCTTGTAGAACCTAGATGTTACGCCCTTGTCAGATTACAGTTGGCAAACATTTTTTTTTCCCAGTCCCTGTACTGTCTCCCTGTTCTCTTGATAGTTTCTTTGGCTTTGCAGAAGCTTGTCAATTTGATGAGGTCCCACTTGTCCATCTTATCTCTTATGGCATGGGCACTTGGGGTTTTAATCCGGAATTGATTGCCATTTCCAATTTCCATAAGGGTGCCTCCTGCATTTTCTAAGGTTCTTATAGTTTAAGGTTTTATGATTAGGTCTTTAATCCATTTAGAGTTGACTTTTGTGTATGGCGATTAGGTAGGAGTCTTGTTTTAATCTTCTGCATGTGGTCAGTCAGTTTTCCCAGCACCATTTGCTGAGTGGGTTCTCCTTTCCCCACTGGCTCATGGTGGAGGCTTTCTCGAAGATAAGTTGGTTGGGAAATTGAGGTTTTGCTTTTGGAATCTCTATCCTGTTCCAGTGGTCTATATGCCAATTCTTGTATCAGCGCCAACCTGTTTTGATTATTGTAGCTTTAAGATAGAGTTTAAAGTCTGGGAATGTGATATCTCCTGCTTTAGTTTTTCGTTTGTTTGTTTTTGCTGAGGATTGTTTTGGCTATTCTTTATGTACATTTCCATATGATTTCCTGTATTGTCATTTTCAGATCTGAGAAGAATGCTGCTGGTAATTAATGGGTATTGCGTTAAATCTGTAAATTGCCTTGGGTAGGCTGGCTATCTTAACAGTGTTGATTCTTCCAGTCCATGAGCATGGAATATTTTTCCATTTGTTTGTGTCAACTTTGATTTCTTTGAGCAGTGTTCTGTAGTTTTCATTGTTAATGTCTTTCATATCTGTGGTTAGGAAGATGCCAAGGTATTTCATTTTTTTGTGTGGCTATTGTTAATGGAATTGTGCTTTTTATTTGGATTTCTGTTGGTGTATAGAAATGCAACTGCCTTTTGTACATTTATTTTATACACTGAGACTTTGCCAAAGTCTTTTATCAGTGCAAGGAGATTTTTGACAGATTCTCATGGGTTTTCGCAGTATAGAATCATGTCACCTGCAAAGAGGGATAACTTAACTTCCTCTTTCTCTATTTGAATACCCCTGGTTTCCTTTTCTTGTCTGATATTGCTCTAGCTAGGACTTCCAATACTATGTAGAACAGGAGGAATGAGAGTGGGTATCCTTGAAATGATTCCAATTTCTGTCTATTGAGCAGTATGTTGGCTGTGGGTTTCTCATAGATGGCTCCTACTATTTCGAGGTATGTTCCATCTATGACTAGATGTTCAAGGGTTTTTATCAAGAAGGAGTGCTGGATTTTATCAAAAGGTTCATCTGCATCTAATGATATAATCATATGGTTTTTGTCTCTACATCTGTTGATTATTTAATTACATTTATGATTTTGTGGTTGTTAAACCAGCCCTGCATCCTGGGGATGAAGCCTACTTGGTCATGGTGGATGGTTTTTGAGATGTATTGTTGGATCCAGTTTGCTAGAATCTTGCTGAGTATTTTAGTACCTATGTTTATGAAGGATATTGGCCTGTAGTTATTTTTCTTTGTTGGATCTTTACCCAGTTTGGGTATCAATATGATGTTAGCTTCATAAAATGATATGGGGAGAGTTTCATTTTCTCGATTACCTGCAAAACTTTCAATAGAATTGGGGTCAGCTCCTCTTTGTATGTTTTGTAGACTTCTGCTGGAAAGCCATCTGGTCCAGGAATTTTTTTGTAGGTAGTTTTCTTAAGACATAGTCAATCTCCTGGATTGTTAATGGTCTATTTAGAGTCTCAATTATTCTTGTTTCAATGTGGGAAGGTTGTGTGATGTAAGAAAGTCCTCCATTTCTTTTAGGTTTTCAAATTTGTTTCCATACAGTTGTACATACTAATCTCTGATAATCTTTTGTATTTCTTCAGGGTCAGTTGTGATTTTGTCTTTTGCATTTCTGATTGTGTTTATTGGGGCTTTCTTTGTCTTTTTCTTGGTCAGTATTGCTAGGAGTCCATCAATTTTATCCTTTCAAAAAAACCAGCTTTTGGTTTCCTTGATTTTTTTGTAGTATCTTTTTGTCTTCTAAGTCCCGAATTTGGGCTTTTATTTGGTGATCTGGATTCTTCTGCTGAAGTTAGGGTTTTGGTGGCCTTGCCTTTCCAGCTTCCATATGTGATTTGTTAAGCTAACTTGGGATCTTGTCCTTTTTTTCATGTGTGTTCATAGGGTCATATGAATTCCCCTCTTAGTACTGATTTCATGGCACTCCAGAGACTTTGGTAAGATGTTTCTTCATTTTCATTTGTTTCTTAGTATCTTTTAATCTCTATTTTGATTTCTGCATATTGTTAGTATTCCAAGGATTGTCAGTAGTGGGAATTTGCTGGGGGAAGGGGTCTGTATAGGCAGTAGCGGGATTCTGCCGGGGTAAGAAGGGGGCACACCTCATCAACAAGGGTACCTGCATAATGAACATTTGTATATGTACCCCACATCTTTAAAATTAAAAATTAGGCGGGCTCGGTGGCTCAGCCTGTAATCCCGCGCCTTTGGGAGGCTGAGGTGAGTGGATTGCCTGAGCCCGCGGGTTCGAGACCCACCTGGGCGGCAAGACCTCATCTCTACAATAAATCAAAAATTAGCCGGGCATGGTAGTGCGTGCCTGTAGTTCCAGCTACTTGGAAGGCTGAGGCGGAAGGATCGCCAGGGCCCAGCAGGCGAGGTGGCCAGGAGCGACCACTGCACTCCAGTCTGGGCGACAGAGTGAGACTCCAACTCAAAAAAAAAAAATTATTTTTTTTTTAAAAAAAGGAATGACAATACAGAATGATCATATGTAAAGATCTCATAAAAACAGTAGAATAGTGGTTACTAGAGGCTGAGAATAGTAGGGGATGAGGGTGAATAAGGAGAGGTTATTTAACAAATACAAAATTGCAACTAGATAGAAAACATAAGTCCTAGTGTTCTGTGGCATTGTAGGATAACTAGAGTTAACAATAATGTATATTCTCAGAAAACTAGAAGAGAGACTTTAGAATGTTCCCAACACACAGAAATGATAAATGTTTGAGGTGATGAATATGCTTATTACCCTAATTTGCATGCATGTATTAAACTGTCACTCTTTACCCTATAAATACATACAATTATATGTGCCAATTAAAATAAACTTTTTAAAAAGGAAAAAAAAGAATCACTGCTTATCTTCAGCAGAGTTTATACTTAAAACAATGTATAAACATTATGAAGACAAGTACTTTTTATAGCCAACAGCCACACTTCTTCAATGTTTAGTTTTTGGCAGGTACTTGAATAAATTAAGTTTAAATAGCTGGTAAACGATAGAATCATTTACTATTAAAGACTCGAAGCTTTAATTCACGCATACTGAATGATGTAGAACCTAGTTATTGCTCCTGTGACTGACTTAATTATAAAATGAATAATACCTGGGGAAACCATGTAAAACAAAGGTTAAGCCCACAGTCTTTGTCCTCAAAGACCTGGCTTTGTATCTTGATACACCACATTTTACTTGCTATTCAATGGGTATCAGGTAACATTCCAAAGCCTCAATTTCTTCATTTCTACTGGGCATGGTGACTCATGCCTATAATCCCAGCACTTTGGGAGGTCAAGGTGAGATAATTGCCTGAGATCACGAGTTCGAGACCAGCCTGAACAGCTTGGCAAGATCTCATCTCTACAATAAATCAAAAATTAGCTGGGCATTGTGGTATAGGCCTGTAGTTCCAGTTACTTGGAAGACTCGGTGGAGGTATTGTCTGAGCCCAGCAGGTCAAGGCTGGGATGGCCGCAAACACGCCACTGCCCTCCAGCCTGGGTGACAAAGTGAGACTCCAACTCAAAAAAATAAAAGTAAAATAAATAAAAATAGCATTAACATGATACCTACTCCTTAAGATTGTTTTGGGAAGTATATGATGTAAATTCTAAGTAGTATATGGCGCATAAGTGCTCAATACATTTCAGCTATTATTGTTGAGTATTCATTACCACAAAAAGCTCTAAGAGCTAAAAACTAAGTATTATAAGGGTTTTTAATTTTTTTTTTAATTGGAGTCTCACTCAGTCACCCAGACTGGAATGCAGTGGCCGCTCCCTGCCACCGCAGCCTCGACCTGCCGGGCTCCGGCGATCCTTCCGCCTCAGCCTTCCAAGTAGCCAGAATTACAGGCATGCGCTACCACGCCCAGCTGATTTTTTTGATTTATTGTAGAGATGAGGTCTCGCTGCCCAGGCAGGTCTTGAACCCACGGGCTCAGGCAATCCACTCACCTCAGCCTCCCAAAGGCGCGGGATTACAGGCTGAACCACCGAGCCTGGCTCGTTTTTTAATTTTTTAAAAAAATTTTATTTTAAAGATGTGGGGTATAATTCAGGATTAGATAGATAAGTGGTCATTATATGGAGGTTTTAATTAGAAGACTCTTTGACTTTTTATTAATATCACATAGCAATTAAAGTAGTTAATTATTAAAATCTTAAAATGACTCAAATTATTTGACAATAAGGAGAAATAGAAATCAGCCTCCAGTAGCCACATTGATATATGATGACT
Organism: Cephalopachus bancanus; assembly: GCA_027257055.1. NCBI lineage: Eukaryota > Metazoa > Chordata > Mammalia > Primates > Tarsiidae > Cephalopachus > Cephalopachus bancanus. Next base: position 4,337,739 of record JAPVLO010000140.1, read on the forward strand.
ATACTAAGTTTAATTGATATATGATGACTATACTAAGTTTCTTTTGAATCCTATAGTTATCTTTACAAATGAATGACAGGGGATATCCTTTAGTTAAAGCAGTGGAGCTAATATCAGTTTTGCAATGATTTTTAAGTCATGGTCTGGAGATATAAGGTTGTAATAAATGCTGTAAGCAAGGAAGTGTACTTGACACTGGTCTTTTTACTAATTTATCTGTGAATTCACCAACTCTTTCTTCTGTCATCTTGATTCTGCTGTTAAGCCATTCAATGAATTTTGTATTCAGATATTGTACACTGAAGTTTTAGAAATTTCATTTGTTTCTTTTTAGTGTTTATTTCTCTGCTGAAAATTTCTATCTTTTCAATCATTTCAAGCATATTTCCTATTATGCCATTAAATATGGTTATAATAACTACTTTAAAATTCTTCTGTGTTGTTTTCAACATCAGGATCAGTGTCTATTGACTGCATTTTTTTTTTTTTAGAATAGTACACATTTTTTATTCTTTGTCAAGAACTTCTGAATTGTGGCAGCACTGGAATATTGAGTTGTAGAGTTTCTGAATTTTTTTATGGTCTTCTGATGAGTGTTGATTTTTCTGGTTTAAAAGGAAGCTAACTTGATTAAACCAAAACTGCAAATTTTGTCTCTTAAGCAGCTAAAATCTCACTTTGTTTCTGTAATCCTTCAGTGGGCTGTTTGCAGTCTACCATGGACACGTATAACTCTGCAGTCAGACAGAGGTTTAGGCAGAGTTTATTTATTTATTTTTTATTTATTTATTTATTTTTTTTTATTTTTTTTGAGTTGGAGTCTCACTCCGTCGCCCAGACTGGAGTGCAGTGGCCGGAATTACAGGCGTATGCTACCACGCCCAGCTAATTTTTTTATTTTATTGTAGAGATGAGGTCTCGCCTGCCCAGGCGGGTCTCGAACCCGCGGGCTCAGGCCATCCACTCACCTCAGCCTCCCAAAGGCGCGGGATGACAGGCTGAGCCACCGAGCCCAGCTAGGCAGAGTTTATACTCTCTCATTTGTGAATGACTTTGGTTGTCTGAAATCTATGCTCTAGAAAACAAGACCACAAATTTGCCGTAAGAGTTTTAATCACCTCATGCGGCACTGACTGGAGTTAGTGCTGCCCTCAGTCTAAAATCCACAAAATACAGGGAACTCTCTTTGTATCATTGCCTTTGCTCAAATGCTAACTTCCCTGAAGGATCTGCCTTTGCTTCTTTCTCTAGTGCCTTCATATGGCTGATATTTGCATTTTTCCCAGAGTTTCTATTTGTTTTCTATGGGAAGTTCAGCCCGGTAGAAGCTTACTTGGCCATATCAGAAGCACACAGAACACTAATAATACTTTTGTGTCATTCTACTTGATTACGGTCTGCAGGATTTTGGCAAAATTAGTGGTAAGTGGTGCAAAGATATCTGGACCACTCTCCCCTTTTCCAAGAGAAAGAGATTTTAATTCAATGGAATCAGATTCCAGAACACTGATTGGACTGTGTTTAATAATGGGCATATGGCTATGTATTCAAAAGTCATCCTGACTATTTAAATATCCCACAAATAGAAAACCAAAATCACTCTGCTTTCTTTCTCTTCTCTTTTTCTCAGAAATGTTTTGACACTTACGTTGTATTATTTTCAGGTATTTAGTTGCATCTAGATTGAGAAATGTATTTAAGTGGAGGAAAGACCTCAGATTTAAATGATGTAAACAGTCTAGGAAACCTAAGAGCACCACATTAGAGTTTGAGACATAAGAACCTTTTATAATTTTTTTTTTTGAACTTTTATTTTAAAGATGAGTGCAATTTAGGGTTAGGTATACAAATCGTCATTGTACATGTAAAGTTTAGACCTCACTTTGGTCCCCACTTTCCCTGGTTTGAGATCAGGTACCCTTATTGATGAAATGTGCCTCTCCTTGGCAGTTTCCCAATAGTGGCAATCCCTTTCTTGCAGTATTATGATCATTGTTCAGGGCCCGCTTATGAGTGAGAACATGTGATACTCAGTTCTTTGTTTCTGTGATAGATCACAATTATAGACTCTGAGTCCATCCAAGTTCATAATTTTGTCCTTCTTTATGGCTGCATAACATTCCATCATGTGTATGTACCACTTTTTTTATGCAGTCCACTTTTGATGGACAGCATGGTTTGTTCCGTGTTTTTGCTACTGTGAATAATGCTGCAATAAACATGTGTGCAGGTATCTTTTTCATAGAGTGATTTAATTTCCTCTGGGTATATTCTCAGAAGGGGGATTGCTGGGTTGTATGGAAGGTCAACTTTTAGATCTTTTAGGAATCACAACACTGTTTTCCACAGAGGCTGTACTAGTTTATACTCCCACAAACAGTGTAGAGGTGTTCTCTTTTCTCCACATCCTCTCCAGCACCTGTTGTTTTTTGAGTTATTGATGATGGCCATCCTGACTGGAGTTAGGTAGTATCTTAGTATGATTTTAGTTTGCATTCCTTTGATGATTAGTCAGGCTGAGCTTTATTCATGTATCTGTTGGCTGCTTATATGTCTTTGAGAAGTGTCTATTCATATCTTTTGCACATTTTTTAATAGGACTGTTTGTTTTTTTCTTTTTGGCACATTTGAGTACCTTGTAGATGTTAGGGCTTTGTCAGATATGCAGTTGGCAAATATATTTTCCCATTCTGTGGGCTGTCTCTCCACTCTCTTGATGGCTTCTTTGGGTTTCAGAAGCTATTTAGTATGATGTGCTCCCACTTGTCTATCTTATTTCTTATAGCATGGCATTTGGGGTTATGATCGGGAATTGGTTGATCAGGAATTGGTTGTCAGTTCCAATTTCCATAAGGGCATCTCCTGCATTTTCTAAGGTTCTTATAGTTTGAGATTTTATGTTTAGGTCTTTGGTCCATTTAGAGCTGAATTTTGTGTATGGTAATAGATAGGGATCTTGTTTTAATCTTCAGAATATGGTCAGCCAGTTTTCCCAGCACCATTTACTGAATAAGTTCTCCTCTCTCCAGTGGTTGTTGGTGAGATTTTGTTAAAGATGAGTTGGTTGAGAAACTGAAGTTTTGCTTCTAGAATCTCTCTCCTGTTCCATTGGTCTATATGCCTGTTCTTATACCAATACCAACCTGTTATGATTATTATAGCCTTATAATAAAGTTTAAAGTCTGGAAGTGTGACACCACCCACTTTATTTCTTTTGTTGAGGGTTGTTTTAGCTATTTGTGGTCATTTATGTTTCTGTATGAATTTCTGTATTGTCATTTACAGGTCTGAGAAGAAGGATCCTGGTAATTTAATGGGTAGTGCATTAAATCTGTAGGTTGCCTTGGATAGAATGGGTATCTTCACAATGTTGATTCTCCCAATCCATGAGCATGGAATATTTTTCCATTTGTTTCTGTCGTCTTTGACTTCTTTGAGCAGTGTTTTGTAGTTTTCATTGTAAAGGTCTTTCACTAATCTGGTTATGAATCTGAGATTTTTTTTATGTGGCTTTTGTGTGTGGGATTGTGCTTTTTATTTGGTTCTCTGCCTATTTGTTGTTGGTGTATAAGAATGCGACTGTCAGCCGGGCTCGGTGGCTCAGCCTGTAATCCCGGGCCTTTGGGAGGCTGAGGTGAGTGGATTGCCTGAGCCCACGGGTTCGAGACCCACCTGGGCAGCGAGACCCTCATCTCTACAATAAATCAAAAAATCAGCCGGGCGTGGTAGCGCATGCCTGTCATTCCAGCTACTTGGAAGGCTGAGGCGGAAGGATCGCTGGAGCCCAGCAGGTCGAGGCTGCAGTGGCCGGGAGCGGCTACTGCACTCCAGTCTGGGCGACAGAGTGAGACTCCAACTCAAAAAAAAAAAAAAAAAAAGAATGTGACTGTCTTTTACATGTTGATTTTGTACCCTGAGACTTTCCCAAAGTCCTTAATCAATGCAAGAAGGTATTTGACAGATTCTCTTGGATTTTTGAGGTATAGAATCATATCATCAGCAAAGAGGGATAACTTGACTCCTCTTTTCCTATTTGGATGCCACTGAATTTCTTCTCTTTCTGATTGCTCTAGCTATGTATGTTGAGCAGTATGTTGAACAGGAGGGGTGTGAGTGGGCAGCCTTGTCTTGTTCCAGTTTTCAAGGGAAATGCTTCCAATTTTTGTTCTTTTAGCAAAATGCTGGCTGTGGGTTTATCATAAATGACTCTTTTTATTTTTACGTATGTTCCCTCGGTGCCTAGGTGTTCAAGGGTTTTTATCAAGAAGGCATGCTGGATTTTATCAAAAGCATTTTCTGCATCTAATGATATAATCATGTGATTCCTATTTTTACACACGTTGTTGTATTTAATTACATTTATAGTCTTGCACATGTTGAACCAGCCTTGCATTCTAGGAATGAACCCTACTTGGTCATGGTGGATGATGTTTGGGATGTGCTATTGGTTTCAAGTTTGCTAGAATCTTGAGTAGGTTTGCATCTATGGTCATCAGGAATATTGGCCTGTAGTTCTCTTTCTTTGTTGGATCTTTACTCAGTTTGGATATCAGTGTGATGTTAAAAATAATTTGGGGAGAGTTCCATCTTTCTCAATTGCTTGGAATACTTTCAATATGATTGGTATCAGCTTCTCCTTGTATGTTTTGTAGAACTCTGATAGAAAGCCATCTGGTTCAAGACATTTTTTTGTGGGTAGTTTTCTTATGATGGAGTCAATTTCCTGGGTTGTTACTAGTCTATTTAACATCTCAATTTCTTCTCGTCTCAACCTTTGAAAGGTATGTGATGTCAGAAAATCCTCCATTTCATTTAGATTTTTGAGTTTGTTTCCATACAGGTGTGCATAGTAATCTCTGATAATCTTTTGTATTTCTTCAGGGTCCATTGTGATCTTTTGAATTACTGATTGTGCTTATTTGGGATTTTTCTCTCTTTTCCTTGGTTGATCTGGCTAGGGATCCATCCATCTTGTTTATCCTTTCCAAGAAGTAACTTTTTGTTTTGTTGATTTATTCTGTATTTTTGTTTTCTGTGTCCTGTATTTGGGCTTTTACTTTGGTCATCTGAATTCTTCTGCTGAAGTTAGGGTTTAGTGGCCTTATCTTTCCAGCTACCTTAGGTGATTTGTTAGGCTGATAACTTGTGATCTTTCCATTTTCTTGGTGTGTGTTCATAAAGAATTGAATTCCCCTCTCAATACTTTCATAGCATCCCAGAGGTTTTGGTAAAATGTGTTCTTACTTTTATTTGTTTCCAGAAATCTTTTAATTTCTGCTTTGATTTCTGTGTTGATCCAGGAGTTGTTCAGCATCATGCTGTTTTGTGTCCATGTCTTTGTGGCTTTTGGGTAGTTTTGTTGGTGTTGATGTTTATTTTTATTGCACTGTAGTCTGAAAAGGTGCATGGCAGTATTTCAGTCTTATGAAATTTGTTTATGCTTTATTTGTAGCTGAGGATGGGGGTCGATCTTTAAGTATGTTCCATGTGGTGATAAGTGGAATGCATAGTCCATGGTTGTTGGGTGAGGTGCTCTGTAGGTATCTATTAAATTCACTTGGCCAAGTATCAAGTTGAGGTTCCGGATCTCCTTGTTGAATTTTTTTTTTCCTTAATAATCTAGCTTAGTTTTTAGTGGGGTAGTTAAGTCCCCAACTGTGATGGTTTTAGAGTCAAAATTTTTTTTAATTTACCTAGAAGCTGCTTTATAAAGGTTGGTGCTCCTATGTTAGCTGCATATAGATTTAGGATGAATGTTTCTTGTTGATGGATTGAACCTTTTTTCATTATGTAGTGACCTCCCATAGTTTTTGAATTCAATTTTAGATAGCTTAAAGGATATTTTGTCTGATATAATGAGCACAACTCCTGCTTTCTTTTGCGTTTCACTCAACTGAAAATTTGTTTTCCATCCTCTTACTTTGAGTCTGTGAGTGTCCATTCTGGTGAGATGAGTCTCTTGATGACAGCATATTGTTGTGTCATTTTTTTAATCCAGTTTGCCATTCTATGTCTTTTCAGGGCTGCATTTAGTCCATTTATGTTCAGGCTAATTATTGAGAAGTGAGAGTTTATCCCTGTCATGAGGTCTTATAGGGTTTGTTGTTTGTTGGTTGGTTAATTTTCTTTTGATTTAGGGGTTGATATATGTGTGTGTGTTCAATTTTTTTCCTGCATTCTTGGGAAGATTTTGGTCATTCTTTTTTCCTTTCTTCTGTGTTTAATACTTTCTCAAGCATTTCTTTTAGAGCTGCTCTGGAGGTGGTGTAAACTTTTAGGGATTGAACGTCTGGGAAGGATTTGAATTCTCTACCACTGATGAAGTTTAGCTTATGATGAGTGGGAAATTCTTGGATGGAATTATTTATCTTTGAGAACTTTGAAGACTGAACTCCAGTTTCATCTAGTCTGAGGTTTTTCTGTAGATAAGTCTGCTGCTGTTCTAATTGGTCTTCCCCCAGTAAGTAGTCTGACATTTCTTTCTTGCTGCCCTTAGGATTTTTTCTTCCAAATCTACATTATGCAAGCAAATTACTATACTTAAGAGTTGGTCTTCTCATTTGATGTCTTTCAGGGATTCTCTGAATTTCTTGTGTTTGAAGGGTCTCGTCTTGGATGAGATGAGAGAAATTTTCTTGGATAATTTCATGGAATATTTGTGCTGAGGTGGTCCCTGTTTCTCTATCTGCATCAGGGATGCCAATTAATCATAGGTCCAGTCTCTTAATATAATCACACATCTCTTGAAGACTTTGTTCTGTCTTTTTTTTAGCTTCTTTTCTATGCTTTTAACAGTTTGGGTTAGTTCCATGTTTTGGACTTCAAGCTCTGAGATTCCTTCTTCTGCTTGGTTAATTCTGCTTTTCATACTTGTCAGTTTGTTATTGTTTTTATTGCATTCTTTATTGTCATCATCTTAGTTATCCACTCCTTCATTCTTTCCTCTTGTCTCTCCTCATTTCTATTCATTCTCTGTATTAATATCTTGATATCTGGGTTTGTGGTTTGAGACCAGTCATCCTGAGGGCTCTTCATTGTTTGAGTTCTTAAGTCTGATCTTCCAGGTGCTGCCTTCCCAGGGATGTGTGTGGGACCTGTGTTCTTCCTTTGATTTTTCTTCATTCATGAAGGTTTTCCTCTCCCTTTTCCATTTCTCAGTGATAGAGGGCATAGCTTTCATTTCTGTTTGCTCAATCTGCTATTCTTTCTCATGTAGATCCTCTGGATTTGTTCAATTTTGAAGCTGGACTGGGGATGGGGGGCTGTGCTCTTTGCAGTTTTCACATTTGATTAAGGTGTGATGGGAGGAGCTGTGGCCCAGAAGCTATCTGAAAATCACAGTATCCTCTAACAAGTGTGTAGACCCCCTGGAACCCACTTCCCACCATCTTCCAATCTGTCCATGCAGTGGCGATGGGGCATATGAATGCCCCTCGAAAGCAAAATGAGATAAGGAAAAGAATGAAAAAAAGGAGAAAGGGAGATAAAGGGAAGTTTAAGAGAGAGGAGAAGGAGAAGGAAACAGGCACACCAACTAACAAACAAACAAGCAAAAAACATACAAGCAAACATAGTTACAAAAAAAAACCTGATGATGCACTTGCCCTCAAAACTCATATACAAACAGAAAAACTAAAAAACACCAAAAACAAAAACAAAAACTAAACAAATACTAAAACATAAACAAAAACAGAGGCAAAAAAGAGCTCCCTCTGTGGTCATTTCTGGAACTTTAGGGTCCTTTCCCAAGCACCAGTCACTTCTGGTCACTTCTGTGGTAGGAAGCTAATTTCTGTCTCCAGCCCCTCTTCTCTGCTCTTGGTGCAGAATGATTTGGTTGCTCTTAGCATGGGTCCGATACCCCACTGACTGCTGTGGGAAGAGGGTGAATCAGACCCAGACTCACCCAGTTCGTCTACTGTTGCTGCTGCTGTTGCTGTCAAGTCCTGCACTCAGATCAGATGTGTCCATGCCTGGTCCAGTGTGGGGGTGGAGCATCCATCTCTCTGTGTCCACTTCTGAAGTTTCCTCTCTGGATCAACAATGGTTGATCCCAGAGGGGTGCGGAGATGGCCTCTGGGTCCCAGATTGGGGGCTGAACAGAGCCGGGCAGACCAGTGCAGGTCTCTGCCCAGTCCTGGGACAGAGAAAATGGTGGCAGTTGGTGCCATCTCACCAGTGGTGGGTCTCAGTTCCACATTTCCTCGCTGTGCCCTCTCCACAGTTCCCTCTGCCAGTGCTCAGCCCGCTGCCTCGGATGGTGGCCTGGGCCAGGTGTCAGGTGCCGAGGAGCAACTGAGTTCTGCTACCCCTTCCCAAGAGACCCCCAAGAATGTCTGATGATTCTGCATGCCAAGGGTTCTGATCTCAGGGCAGTGGTGAATTGCAGCTGACTTGGAGGGGCTCCCAAGTTTTTGATCCTGAGTCTCCCCCCAGACAGACTTTCACCCCCTCAGCTACACTCAGCCACTCACGCAGACTGTCTTTTTGGACACTCACCCTTGCAAAGACTTTCATGATCCCTTTGGTTCTTTTGCCATCTTGCCTCTCTTTCTCCTCTTTTAGAATTGTTAAAGCAGTTTCCTTTCTTACAATTTTCCCTTGAGACATCTATGGGTTTAGACCGCAGAATTTGAACATCCTAGGCCACCAGGAAATTTAATTATTTAATAGTTCTAAAAAAGTATTAAAAATTATTTAATAGTTCTCAAAAACCTCTCATTAAGGCCCAAGCAGTGAGAGTCAGGGGACATGACAAAAAGTGAGGAATGTGGAAGAAGGAGAGGAAAGAAGATCATAGTAGAGAACATTCTGTTTAAGGGGCTCAAAATGTCATAAATACTAAACAGAATTTTTTAAATCATTAGTCTTATGTAATAAACTCACACAATATCCTACAACAAGTTGTAGCACGGGGACTAGAACCCAGGTATGCTCCCTCCAGCCCAGTAAATTTCCTACAACACTATATGCCTACAAGCCATCTATAAGTCTGGATTACCTAAGTCAAGGAAATTCTTTGCTGGAAAGACTATAAACCTCATTACTAAATTTCAGTCCCTGCTGGAAAATCTCTGTTAATTGACTGAGATTAGTCCATAGTTCCCAAACCTTCTACTTGTTCACTAATTCCAATATTGAACAAAATGATAATTTGTTTTTAGAAATATGTTTTCTAAAAGGCATCTTCACCTTCCAAGTGAGTAGCATCACTATATTTCCGCAATACTGCTTTAAATTCAATCTAAACTTGGTTCAATTCTTAGTGCTTTTACCCTCAATAGGGAAAATATACATAGCAATTTAAGTAGTCAGTTTATTCTGTTTCCTGATCACTTACTATACAGGACCTTTATGATAAGTTGTGTGGGTGACACTGCCTCTCTAAGAGGGATACCATCTATTTTGGAGGTGATCTCAGAAACTGAAGAGAAATCTGAAAAAAAAAAACAATTTCAATGTGTATATATTGAACAATAATAAATTAAATATAAATATATGACCACACAAAGACTTATATAAAAATGGTCATAGCAGCCTAAATATTACCCATTGAAAATGGCCTTGGCTGGTGGCCTGGGCCAGGTGCCAGGTGCTGAGGGGCAGCTGACCTCTGTTACCCCTTCCCAAGAGGCCCCCAAGAATGTCTGATGACTCTGCATGCCAGGGGTTCTGATCTCAGGGCAATGGTGACTTGCAATTCATCAAAATTGATACATTTTATTTTATCTGAGTAATACCTCAATAACTTGAAACAAACTGAATGCCTATATACAGATGAATAGATAAACAAATTATATTATATTCACACAATGGAATATAACTCATCAATAAAAAGAAATGAACTATTGATACGTATAACAGCAAATCCTAAAAACACTGTGCTAAGTGAAAGAAGCCAAGGATGAAAGAGTGTATATCACATGATTCCAGTAATATGAAATTCTAGGTAAAATTATAATGACCAATTGCCAGGGATGGGGGAAGAAATTGAAAAGTATATGAAAAAATTTGAGGGGAAGGTGATGAAAATACTCTGTCTTGGATGTAGTGTTGGTTATACAAGTATATACATTTGTTAAAATTCATCAAAATTGATACATTTTATTTTATCTGAGTAATACCTCAATAAAGCTTTTTTAAAAAAAAGCTTCACATTACTTTCTTGACTATGAAAACGTTTTGAGTTCAAAGTTCTAGTCCTGTAACTTCGATCATAAATATTTAACAAAAAATTGAATTTTATAAGTCCCAAACTGGAAAATACTCCTAGATCAGTTGGTGAAGAGCCAGATATTTTGGAGCACAACTTGGCCTATGAGCCCCATTTCATGTTCTTTCTCTGGATTTTGTTACCTGCAAGTGTGTCCAGAAGAGCATACGTGGCTTATGTGATCAGTCATTCTCCTGGTGCTGTTTCTATTTTCTGCATTGGTGCATGCTGATGAGGCTATAAGTGGGAGAGAGGAAGTAGTACTGCTGGATCAAGAATGGCAAGGCATCTGTAGAGGCAGACAATGACTGGTTAGACAGGTCAGACATGATTGGACCTGAAAAAATAGCATCCTTCACATTACTTTCTTGAACATATAGAGCCTCTTATGTAATAAAATTCTGAATAGATGCATATATTACATCTTGTTTGCCTTTGGTCCCTTGCACCATCTCAGGGACATAAATTTCAATGTATTGCATTTTTTTTGTATGCAGCAGGAAATACACTTTTTTCACATTCCCAGAAAATATGCTCTAATGACAAGTTGAGTAAGTAATCGTCAATATGGATAAAAAGAATCTTCTAGGTGAATCAGCACATAATTTCTGTTAATAATGTGAATTCAAAACAAATAAACAACAAAAACAGATTACCTATCCTAGGCCAGGATACTAAACGAGTTGCTCAAAAAGATACAATTTTCTTCAAAGTGCTAGGGTCAAATGTTTGTTGTCAGAAATGTCTCTGATAATTGAATTATCATTTAATTCTATTTTACCACTTATTTTGAAAAAGAAAGTGCTATTCTCTGTGCTACTCCCACCCCCCAACAAAGGAATTAATTAAAAATTAATTAGATAACATAATTTTAATTCTAAGATATTTTGGTGAATTTTTGTTCCATTATAACCTTTCCTATTATAATTCTGTGAAATTTCTTGCTATAAAAAAGGATCTTATATGATTTGATAGCTTAAAAATCTTACTGAGATATAATATCATTTATACTGTCTAAGTAACATCTCAGCCTTTGTTAATACATGTTCCATTTCACCACAGTTTCATATGCTGCCATAACAACAGATGAATCATGTTTTGGTACATATTTTGTTCTCTCTTAGAAGATCTTGCAAATAGTGAAATGTGAATATTTTATAATAAAGTTTTCCCTTTTTGCCTTGAATTTTTTGCAGCTTAAAAAACCCCTACCTAATCATATAAGTGACATTATTAAGTATAATAAAATATATGTTCTGTGTCGACTATTAAGACTTAATAAAATGAATATCTGTTTGATTATCTGAAAATTGGCCTGCTTTTATGACACTTTATTAAGAAACCTTATTAAGACTTGGCTGACGATTACTGAGTAATAAAATCATTTTTTTGACTATTTATGTCTGGAAATTCTGAAAAGCTGTTCAACAACCTGGCCTTATTTGAGAGCAAAGAAGTTCTATAAATGCCTCACAAGCTCCTATACTTCCATTAGAACGTTCTGCTTAAAAATTTTAAGTAGAGCTATCTAAATATAGACAAAAGCCGATTGCTTCCAGATATAATCATAAAAAGCAGCTCTCTAGAGGCAACCACACTGTCTTTGACCTTTGACTTACTCCTGCTCTCTGGCTCTGCTAAGCCCACATCTGGAACCGGTGTGCAAGGAGCCATGCCAGTAGTTTTATGACAAGCATGAACTCTCTATTGCCACACTGTTCAGCCCACTGGGGGAAATTGTACGAGGGATGTTCTGGCCCAGAACCTTCCAGGACAACTTCTTAAATCCACTAAATTTTTTAAAGCCCACATTTTTTTCCCCATTGAAATGGCCACACTTTATGTATTTGTTATCAAAAATAATCCATCTATGTAAACCACAGTAATTTTTTTTTAAACTAGTGTCTTAGTCTCCTCCTCTCACATCCAGTTCATCTAAGGATTCACTTTCCACCCTGTCTTCTTGCATTTGGCAAAACAAGCCACCAAGCTGTAGTTCTCTGCATCTGACTTTATGCCTGATATAGCACTTGTAACTAGTAAAGTTTCTTTCTTCTTCTTTCTTTCTTTCTTTTTTTTTTTTTTTTTTGGTCAATATGTTACAAAGAGTGAGGTAATTATTTCTTTATGCCAGTTGACTTTTCAATTGACTGCAGTGCTTTTGTTTACTGGGGATGAAATCATGTACTACTCACACAGAAACGCAAAATCATATTAAGTGCAAAGTGTAGATGTCTTAAGTGGGTTCTGAGAATGGCAAAATGGTGATTCTCAAAGCTGGATGATGAGTTCATGGTGGCTCATTATTACATTCTAATTATATTTTTGAAAATTTCCACATTAAAAATCAAATTTTGAAAATAGAGGATGGGTTCTTGGAGTATAGCAAGTCACTCTGAACTTTATTATTTCAATGGGGCCTACAGAAAAATAACCCTTTAAAGCAGACATTTTTAGGGTTGCTGAACCATATCCAGATTAACCTCCTATTTCCATATCTTTGTGGTCTGGAATTCTGCAGAAACTGGAGAATCAAAAAAAGCAGAACCAAGATTCCCTTTCTAACAACACCAATTGGTGAGGACAGAATCCTGATCTGCCTGTGTCTGTGGCCATCATCCTTTATTTGACATGAAACTGCTGCAGAGGCAACGTGCATGTCATTACTTCCAGTCTCTTCTGTGTTGTCTCCACCAGACTTATTGCTGAAAAAAAAGTCACTGCTATTTAAAATATTTGGATTCATCTTGCTTAATAATGGAAATCCTGATCACCAACCCCCTGGTCAAGACTCACAATAACCTAAGAATTCCAGTTTTACGAATTCCAAGTTTACAAAATTAAAATGTTATATTGGAACAATTTCTGAGCAGTAAATCATGAACCTTTAAGAATAATCATTCACTCTTTTGAAGACTTGCAAAGAAAATGTCTTGGTATTTAATAGCAGGTATTTATTAATTGAATATATTTTATTAGCAGGAAATTTCCTCCTTTATGTCTTTGCTAAATTTTCTCTGCTAGAATTTAGTCTTATAGGCCCCCCACCCAGTCATTTTCATGGAGAATTATTTGCTCCATTATTTAACTGAGTACTGGAAATATGCCAAACATTCTTTTTAAAGCTGGGAATATGATGATAAGCAAAACAAACAAGGAGTTCTAAGGAAGCTTGTATTTAACAAAAGAAACAGACAATGAAAAAAAGGAAAAGAAAAATCCGCACGCCAGATGCTAAATGCTCTGGAAAGAAAACAGTGAAAGTGGCACAACAGGGAAAGGGATTGATGATTTAAAAAAAAAAAAAAAGCAAACAAAAGAAAAGAAAACAGTGAAAGTGGCACAACAGGGGAAGGAATTGATGATAAAAAAAAAAAAAGTATGGCCTGGAAATGCCTTATTGGTAAGGTAATATTTACATCCATAGAGCTATGAGATGGGTGATAAATAACAAAATTGCCTGAAGGAGTATTGTAGACAAAAGGAACAGCAAAGGCTCTAAAACAGCAGCAACAAACTTGGTGGATTTAAGGAGCAGCCGGGGGCTAAGTAGGACTAGGTAAGAGTGAGGAGATCACAGAGGTCTTGGAGGCTACTATAAGAAAACTATCTTTAATCCTGAGCCAAATGGGAAGCCATCGCAGAGCTTCAAGCAGAGGAGTGATACAATACAACTTATCTCTTACAAGGATACCTCCAGCTACTGTCTTAAGCATAGACTGTAAAGGGGCAAGGTTAGAAGCAGAGAAACCTGTATGGAGGCTAATAATGCACAACCCAGGCAAGAGATCAAGGCTGCCTGGCCCTGGGTAATAGCGGCGGACCCAGTGAGTGGTGATTATGTTCCAGACATGTTTTAAGAAAGGTAGTATACGGGGCATGAGAAATGTCAAGAATGATTCCAAGGTTTTTGATCTGAGCATCTGGAAGAAAATAATTGGCGTTTTCTGAGAAAGTACCAGGGGAGGCCACAGCAGCACTTAGACCATTTTCTGAGGTCTGAGTCTTGCTGCCCCACTCCTTTGCTCCCAAATTCCAAAAGTTGCAGGAAGTTCTTAAGTCCATTATGAGAGCCGCAGGATGGCAAGGGTTTATGACGACTCCCTCAACCAACTCAAGACTGAGTTTCTGAGGGCACATAGTATCCTCTTCCAGAACCCAGAAACAGAGAACAAGAGTTTGGGAGCTTGGCATATCACTCTGAAAAGTTGAGTACTTAAAAACATTCAGAGCCGGGCTTGGTGGCTCAGCCTGTAATCCCGCGCCTTTGGGAGGCTGAGGTGAGTGGATTGCCTGAGCCCGCGGGTTCGAGACCCGCCTGGGCAGCGAGACCTCATCTCTACAGTAAATCAAAAAATTAGCCGGGCGTGGTAGCACGCGCCTGTAGTTCCGGCTACATGGAAGGCTGAGGCGGAAGGATCGCCAGAGCCCAGCAGGTCGAGGCTGCGGTGGCCGGGAGCGGTCACTGCACTCCAGTCTGGGCGACAGAGTGAGGCTCCGACTCAAAAAAAAAAAAAAAACATTCAGACTATCTTTTATGTCAAGTAAGTTCAAGTCATTTCATCTCCCCTTCGCATTTTTGTTTGCCATTCCTGAGCTCTTTCTGAACTCTGTGTGTGCCTTTTGGGGGCAGAAAAAAGAACCTCTAATTTGGATCCAAGAGAAAAAGAAGCCTCACAGGAAGCCAAAGTCAAAATCCCCCCTGGAGCCCAGACGAATGTGGTACAGGTACCATCTAAGTTGCCATGTAGAGGCAGCACCCTTGCTGAGGGTGCTTTTTGTTTTATAGGCATGTCTTCTTGAAGGTAGTTGTCCATTTCTGACCTAGAACTCAGAAATCCAGAATCGCAGACTCTACTGTCATAGCTTGACTCTCTCCCCATGTCTGAAAAGCCAGAGAGGCAAATCAGTTTTTAGACAGAGATCCAAAAACTAAACTGGCTCACCAATCAGTCATGACCACACTGCTATTTTTCTATGAAACATATAGTGACCCTTGCCTCTAAGGTCATGATTTTTCAATCTTTATTCTCAGCATGTGTTTATCTCACTTACTTTCTTGCAAGTTGGAAGGCTCTGTCTTGTCTCGACCAGGCCTCTGAGACAGCCATTCCCTGCCTCACACAGCAGGGCCACCCAGGAATACAACAGACACTTCACTTGGCCGTAGACTTGCTTCTCCAGCAAAGAATGTTTCTTGAGTCAGAAAATAGCTGTTTTCAAAGGGTGAATCTTTGCAAAGCATCAGGCTAGATACTGCATAGAATAAAAACTTGAAAAAAGCTTAGCCTCTTGAAGGCATGAAAAGCCTCACAATCTTTTCTGGAGATATGCTAATCACTTGACACCAGAAAGTATGTAGTTCTATAAAACAGTAACAAAAAAGATCTATAGGTGCAGAGCGGCTGCAAACTGCCCAGTGCTGCATCTGTAAGAGAAAAGAAAGCCTCACAAGAAGCCAAAGTCAAAGTCCCCCCCTGGGGCCAGACGAATGTGGTACAGGTACCACCTGAGTTCAGAGCAGTAGCCAGATCTGAGTGGCTCAGGAGCCTGTCACACAGAAAGGAGTGGGGATTATCACTGAGGCAGCTAAGCAAGGAAGAGATTCTGAAGACTCCAAGGCCATGGGTACATAGAATCAAATTCCAGGTGTGATTGGGCCACGGGTCCAGGGCAGATCAAGAAGAAAAATCTGGGTTGAACCCCTGTACAGCACAGGAAGGTAGAAATTATGGCTAGCAGAATAGCCACATCCTCTGTGATTTCTCCCCCGATAACACTCCCACTGCTTCCCAGCCCCTACCCACCATCATCGTCCTCCCTGGCACTACCAGGTGTTTTGTACATTTAGTAGATTTGCCTATGTTGTATGTATGTGTACTCAATATCTGGGCCGTCCCTCACACATATTCAAAATTCCATCAATACTCATTGAAGTAAGTTAAAGAGTCGGGGGTGGGAACAAGATAAACACAATTCCTAGAGTCTCTTCTTCAGGTTTATCATAGATAAACCAGGAGACAATTCTATTCGTTTCCTATTGCTGCTGTAACAAATTACTGCAAACTTGGTGGCTTGAAACAATACATGTTTTACACTCTTAAGCATCTGGAGTCCAGAAACCTAAAATCAGCTTCACTGGGCCAACATCAAGATTCCAGAAGATCGATGCTTCCTCTAGATGTTTTCGGGAATAATTTGTTTCTTGCCTCTTCTAATTTATGGTGGCTATTAGTGTTCCTCTACTTATGGCTGCATCATTCCAGCCTCTGCCTCTGTCACACTGCCTTCTTCTTTTCTCTTACAGATGCAGCAATGGATATTCTCCTCTTCCCTCTCTTGTAAAGACACTTGTTATTTCATTTAAGGTTTACCTGGATAATCGAGAGTAATCTTCTCATCTTCAGATCCTTAATATAATCATATCTGAGAAGACCTCTTTTTTGCCATGCAAAGTAACAGTCATAGCCTACAGGGAGTAGGAGGTGAATATCTTTTAGGAGGCCATCATTCAGCTTACTACAATGGTCTTGGTTACCTATAACAGCAGAGGATTTAAAGAAATAGGAGAGTCAGAGACAGTTCTCTGACAAAAGCTTTTAGTATGGTCTTGACTTTTGGGAAAATGTTAATGTTCTTTATATTTAAAAATACAGTTAAGCCAACAAGAATGGAAAGGGGCAAAAATAGCTCAAACTAAAAGAAAGGATCAATATTTCCAATGAATAACAACCACACCTAAGGGTATGGAGGGGAAAATACCAATCCAAGCAATTTATGATTGCAGTATTTGATCATACACTCTCAGTCTTAAGAGGGATAGAATAAGGAACAGAATAACCAAAAACAAATCCTGGACTATTTTTGTAGGGTTTTTTTTTGTTGTTTTTTTTTTGTAGTAGCATGGACAAAGCAATTCTGAAACCACTTGAGATGTACTATAAGAATGAACAAATGAGTAAACATATAGATGTTTTTGAGAACCAAGAAGCTCACTGTGGAAGAAGAGACACACATATATGGAATGGAGAAAAGCAAAAAAGGAACCCTACAAGAAGGAGCTAAAATTGGTGATACTGGGGTAAATCTATGATCTCTAAAACATGTATACATATGTGTATATGTGTGTGCATGTGTGCATGTATACCTATAAATATGTGCATGTATTTAGGTATGTCTATGTATATACAAGCATATATTTCCTAGATCTGACCATTAGAAACCAGAAGCAAAGACACCCCAATAGCAATGTAGCAATGGGCACCTAGATCTTGATCTCTAATAAGATTCTCCACCAAAAAAAGTGTTCCTCAGAGAAATGGCTGATTCAAAAACTTGGTCAGTGTGGGTTATAAAAATAACCTGGAATATCTTATGCCAAAAGTAAGGAAGTATTTAGCAAATGATGGGGCATGTCAGAAGGCATAGGAGCAAACCCTCTGAGCCTCCCATTTCATATCTGTGATAATACAAATATTAAAATCAGAAAGGACAATAAGAAATTATAAACCTTTGAAAAATTGAACTTTGTGATCCATTTATCTAGTAAATAGTAAGAATAAATAAATCAGTGAGGAAGAATGGCAGGTGCTTGCTTATGTAAAATGCCAAGTGCAGACTGGAAAATGCAGAAAGAGTGCTTGGAGCTGGCAAATGACCATTTTGTAACCATTACTTTAACAGCTGGTTCAAGCAAACATCTAAGGACAATAAATCTATGAGAAATTTTTGTATTACATTTGAGTAGTCATAAAGCATCTCTCCAGATTGCTTATTAATTATAAGGGAAAATATGGTGTGATACAGTGATGATTGCACAATATCTTGACTGGGTTCAAAACTAACATCACCAATAAGGGGTAGATGGTCATCATGTGTCTCAGTGCACTGAAAGGGACACAGCCTAACTTAGCTGTATTCCAACCAAGAATGTACAACCTGAACAGAATCATATGAAAACATCAGACAAACGCAATATGAGGAACATTCTATTTAAAAATATTGTATTCTTCAAACATTTCAATGCCATTAAGGACAAAGAAAATTTATGAAATATTTCAGTTTAAAGCTGTCTGATTTCACTCATATGTGAAATCTAAAAAGGTTGAACTCATAGAAGCAGAGAGTAGAATGGTAGATATCAGGGGCGGGATGGAGGGGGTGGAATGGGGAAATATTGGTCAAAGGGCACAAACTTCCAGTTGTAAGATGAACAAGTCCTGGAGATCTAATATGCAGCTTGGATGGTGATGGATGGGTTAATTAATTTGATTTTGGTAATCATTACACAATGTAAACATAAATCAAATAACCACATTGTATACCTCAAATATATTCAATCTTTATTTGTCAATTAAACATGTTAAAATTTTTAAATGATACCTGATTTCTTACACACACACACACACACACAAACACACACGAGTACACACACATACGAAGAACCAAAGAGAAGACATGATAGCTCAGTTCAATACATGACACTAAGCTGAATTCTGCACCACGGGAAAAGTGTTATAAATACATTATTAGATCAAATAGCAAAATTGAAATGTGAATAATAGGTTATATCAGTAAATTGCATTAATGTTGATTTTACTGAAGTTTGTAGCTATATTGTTTTTATGTGAGAGAATATTCTTATTCTTAGAAAACAACACAGAATATTTAGGGGAAAAGAATCATGAAGAATGAAATTAACTCCTAAATGGTTAGGAAAAATGCTATGTATATATGTTGGGGTGAGTGGAGGAAGAGAGAGAACACTCAATAGTGATAGAGCAAACGGAGAAAAATGTTAGTATTAGGTGAGTCTGGGTAAAGAGTACGCAGTTGATCTTTGTACTATTCTCATCCTTGCAACCATTCTATGAGTGTAAAATTATTTCTAAATAAAAAGGTTTTAAAAATTGTGTTGTTCACCGTCATCCTTAGGTTGACGGAAAGTGTGGCAAAAATTACTGAGCCAAAAAGAGAGCCCTATGAAATGAAAATAGTACTGTGAAGAACTCTTCAAAGAAGGCATCACTTCAGACAGATTTACATTGGTTCTAAACCCCCAACTTTCCAATTACTTTGTCATAAAAATCTGCACACTCAACAGCAACACCTCAAGATCTTCAAGTTTCTCCTTCTAAATTCAAGCATGAATGAGTCATTATTAGATAAGCTTACTTCTTACAAAAAGCCTTCAAAATAAAAGACAAGGATAAAGGTAACAAATGCATTAAAGATATGAAAAACATTCAAGCAAAAACTTTGTCTGAAGAACCATGACTCCAATTGCAACATAGCATTAAGCTACCGAGTCCTCGTAAATAAAATCCCTGAATAATAAGGCTGAGTTAGGCTCTAAATGGTTTGCTAATTATTTGAGCCACAGAATATACACATTTTATATAGAATTGGACATTTTATCAGTCTGGGATCTTCTAGAATAACTTTGTGGGTTTTTTCCTGCTTCAGATTGATTTGTACAATTAGCACAGGAGGACACCAACCCCATGCAGATGGCAGCTCAGGGGTCACACTAGTCTTTCTATCCACACATTGACAGACAGGGGCCTCTACTCCAGAAGCTCTGTGGGTGCCTGGCATCTTTGGGAGCCTGAGAAGGAGCCTGAACTGAAGCTGAAGCCATCAAGCTGGGCCTTGGTTTGATCTTTGGCCTTGATCTTTGGCCAGCAGGGTCTGAGACCCTTGGCAATGTGGGCACAAGCACACTTCCCAAGTTTGAGGTTTCCAATGTTCGCAATTCAATTGAGCTTAAAGCTGACAGCCTTTGGGATCTTAAGCTTAACCTCCTTGGATGTTACAAGGGCCTTGGTGATCTCAGCATGCACACTCATGGCCTTGGTGTTCTTGGCCTGCATCTTCTTCAAGCCCTTCTTGTGCTTCTTGACAAAGTGCATGTTCCTTAAGAACCGGGGCTCCACTCTCTTAAGAGATTTATATCAGGCCCGACTTGGAGGCTCAGCCTGTAATTCCAGCACTTTGGGAGGCCAAGGTGAGTATATTGCCTGAGCCTGTGGGTTAAAGACCAGCCTGGGCAACTTGGCGAGACCTCGTCTCTACAATAAATAAAAAATTTGCCAGGTGTAGTAGCATGTGCCTGTAGTTGCAGCTACTTGGAAGGCTGAGGTGGAACGATCGCCAGAGTCCACAGGTCAATGCTGGAGTGGCCGTGAGTGTGCCAGGCACTCCAGACTGGGCAACAGAGTGAGACTCACTCAAAGAAAGAAAGAGAAGAGGTGAACTTGTGAGATTCTCCGAACGTGAGTTCCCAAAAAGACTCTTACTTTTATTCCCCCCTCACCCAACACACCACCAGCCGTGCTGGTCTGAGGCCCAGGGACCTTCGGTCCCATGCAGGGCCAGATATTGCGGCCCCTGCTGCTGCTGTTCCAATGCATGTGTGCAAGTCTTGGGTCTCAGCTCGCTCCCTGGCTACATCATCTCCTGCCTGGCACTCAGCACCAAGCTGCCAGTCACTCAGGGAGGCTCCGGGCACCCGCCCCTCAGAGACACTGATCCCATTCCTGGCTGAAGTACCCTGTGGGGTTCCCAGGGCCACTCTTACCACTCACTGCCTGCCCGTTGGAGCTTTGGAGCTCTGGAGCTCTGGGCCCACCCTGGCTGAGCCACTAAGCATGTGACCCCAAGCTGGGGGACCCAGACAAGTGGAGAGAAAGGGATCTATGAAAGAGAATCTGCCTCCACCTTTCTCCAGGCAGAGATTTCCATTGCCCTGCCCACCTATCAACAAACTCCACCTCGGTTCCTAAGGTAACCTCGCTAAACAGGAAACAAAGCCCCATTCCTAAGCTGAATTAGTTAAAAGCAACTCCCAGGCAGCTAGACCCAAACTGTGAGTAAATCTAGTTGCCTGCAACAAAAAACAAAGGGGAGAGGTTAGAGATCAGAACTGAAGTGATTTTAGTCTGATCTCTTATTGTTACTTATGATTTTATCATTTTGACTGTTTATTTTGATCATGCTTGTTATTTGCCTTCTGACTTACACTGTTTCATTATTATATTGGTCTGTCTCTGTGTAGCTATCAGTATTCTTTAGGGAATCTTTCTTACGTGTCTTTTTTCACTTCTTTCCGGCCTTGTGTCTCTTTCTCACCTGATAGTTGATATGTATGTCTGTTTTACCTCTCACTCTTGTCTCTCTCTAACTTCCTATTGACCCCCCTTCCTCCATTATTTTCCTCTTTCATACCCCCATTTTAATCTAGGAACCAAAACTACATACTGCTGAATGGACAGATTGTAAGGCAGAGGGAAATAGGTTCCAGTGTGCTCATACACCTGTTTGTGGATGCTGGAATCAGCATATACATTCTGAACCACAGCTTCCCTCTCAATTAAACCTCAAAACTGCAAAAAGTACAGATTGCAGCCTACACTCCAACCTCAAAAGTGAACAAAGCCAGAAGACCCTCATAAGGAAGAACAGGATACTGCAGAAGAGAAATAAAAGCAACCCCACCTTCCTTCAAAAACAGAATTAAAGAAGTGGAGGGAAAGGGGGAGAGAGAGAAAAATCTACACAAATGAAGAAAAACCAAAAGAAGAGTATGGGTCTCTCCCAGACCCCTGGGAGGGCAGACACTGAGAAAACTGACTTCGGAATGCAAACATGAAGAGCCCCCAGAATGAAGGGTCTCAAACTACAAACTTAGATATCAAGACATTAATGGAGAGATTAAAAAGAATTGAGGAGACACAAGACGAAACTAAGAAGGAGCTGATATCTGAGATAACAGTAATAAAGAATACTGTGAATGAAATAAATAACAAACTGATAAGCATGGAAAGTAGAATTACCCAAGCAGAAGAAAGAATCTCAGAGCTTGAAGACCAAAATATAGAACTAACCCAAACTCTTAAAAACACAGAAAACAAGCTCAAAAAGACAGAACAAAACCTTCAAGAGATGAGCAATTACTTCAAGAGACAGAACCTAAGAGTAATTGGCATTCTTGAGGCAGAAACAGAGACAGAGACCACACTGGAAAAAACTTTCCATGAGATCACTCAAGAAAACTCCCCTTATCTAAACAGTGATGCAAAAATTCAAACACAAGAGATTCACAGAACCCCTGCAAGACAACAAATGAGAAGACCAACCCCTAGACACATAATAATTCACCTAAACAAAGTAGGCATAAAAGAAAAAATCCTAAAGGCAGCAAGAGAAAAAGACCAGATCACCTACCATGGAAGACCAATCAGAATAGCAGCAGATTTATCTACAGAAACCCTGCAGGCTAGGAGACCTTGGAGCCCTATCTTCAAAGTCCTAAAAGATAAACAATTTCAACCAAGAATAACCTACCCGGCCAAGCTAAGCTTCATCAGTGAGGGAGAATTAAAATCTTTCCAGATATTCAATCCCTAAGAATTTATGCTGCCACCAAACCACCTCTACATGAAACACCTAAGAAAGTACTAAACACAAAAGAAAAGGAAAAAAAAAAAACATTCTTCACAAGAGTACAGGGAAAAGAATAAAATATACATGAACCAACCCCAAAACCAAAAGAAAGACAAAAAAACCCAAGTGGAAGAACAACAACTCTATAAGAACTCTATGATAGGGACGAACTCTCATATTGCAATAATTAGCCTGAATGTGAATGGACTAAACACACCACTGAAAAGACATAGAATGGCAAAATGGATAAAATATCACCAGGCAACAACATATTGCCTTCAAGAGACCCATCTCACTAGAAAGGACATACACAGACTCAAAGTAAGAGGATGGGAAACAAATTTTCAGGTGAATGGAACACAAAAGAAAGGATGAGTCGTGATGCTAATTTCAGACAAAATACCATTTAAGCTATCAAAAATTAAAAAAGATACAGAGGACCACTACATAATGATAAAAGGTTCACTCCATCAACAAGAAATATCTATCCTAAACATATATGCACCCAACATAGGTGCACCAACTTTCATAAAGCAATTTCTACTAAAGAAAGATATTGTCTCTAACACCATCATAACTGGGGGCTTTAATACCCCACTCATAACCCTAGACAGATCATCAGGACAAAAACAGCAAGGAGATCCGGAACCTCAATGTGACTCTGGACCAAATGGACTTAATTGATACCTACAGAACACTCCATCCAAAGACCACAGAATACACATTCTACTCATCACCGCATGGGACATATTCTAAGATCAACCACATAATTGTCCATGAATCAAGCATAAGCAAATTTGAAAGGACCAAAATTCTACCATGCACCTTCTCGAACCACAGTGGAATAAAAATAAATATTGACACCAACAAGGTCCCTCCAAAACCCACAAAGACATGAACTAAACAGCATGAGTCTAAACAACTCCTGGGTCAATGATGAAATCAAAAGAGATCAAAAGATACCTGGAAATAAATGAAAATGAAGAAACATCTTACCAAAATCTCTGGGATGCCTTAAAAGCTGTAGTAAAAGGGGAATTTATATCCCTACAAACACACATGAAGAAAATGGAAGGAGCACAAATTAATAGCCTAACAAGCCACCTAAGGAAGCTGGAAAAGCAAGACCACAAAAACCCTAATTTCAGCAGAAGAATCCAGATCACCAAAATAAAATCCCAAATCCAGGACATAGAAGACAAAAAGATAATACAAAAAATCAATGAAACAAAAAGCTGGTTCTTCGAAAGGATAAACAAGATCAATGGTCCCCTTGCTAGACTGACCAAGAAAAAATGAGAAAAAACCCAAATAAGCACAATCAGAAACACAAAAGATGAAGTTACATCCGACCCTGAAGAAATACAAAAGATTATTAGAGACTACTACATACACTTGTATGGAAACAAACTTGAAAACCTTAAGGAAATGGAGGACTTTCTGACATCACACAACCTACCTAGGTTGGAACAAGAAGAAATTGAGACCCTAAATAGACCAATAACAATCAAGGAAATTGACTACATAATAAGAAAACTACCTACGAAAAAAAGCCTTGGCCCAGATGGCTTCCCAGCAGAATTCTACAAGACATTTAAAGAGGAGCTGATACCAATCCTACTGAAGGTATTCCAGGTGATTGAAAAAGATGGAACTGTCCCCAAATCATTTTATGAAACCAACATCACATTGATACCCAAGCCAGGTAAAGATCCAACAAAGAAAGAGAACTACAGGCCAATATCTTTGATGAACACAGAACTAAAATTCTCAAAAAGATCCTAGCAAACCAGATTCAACAATACATCTCAAAAATCATCCATCATGACCAAGTAGGCTTCATTCCTGGGATGCAAGGCTGGTTCAACATTCGTAAAACCATAAATGTAATTAACTACATCAACAGATGCCAAAACAAAAACCACATGATTATATCATTAGATGCAGAAAAAGCTTTTGATAAAATCCAGTACCTCTTCTTGATAAAAACCCTCGAACATCTAGGCATACAGGGAACGTACCTCAAAATAGTAAAAGCCATCTATGAGAAACCCACAGCCAGCATACTCCTAAATGGACAAAAATTGGAACCATTTCCCCTGAAAACTGGAATAAGACAAGGATGCCCACTCTCACCCCTACTGTTCAACATAGTATTGGAAGTCCTGGCTCGAGATATCAGAGAAGAGAAGGCAATCAGGGGTATCCAAATAGGAAAAGAGGAAGTCAAGTTATCTCTCTTTGTAGATGATATGATTGTGTACCTTGAAAACCCAAGAGAATCTGTCAAAAATCTCTTTACACTGATAAAGGCCTTTGGCAAAGTCTCAGGATACAAAATAAATGTGCAAAAGACAATCGCATTTCTTTACACCAATAATAAACAAACAGAAACCCAAATAAAAAGCACAATTCCATTCACAATAGCCACAAAAAATAGAAATACCTTGGCATCTTCCTAACCAGAGACTTGAAAGACCTTTACAATGAAAACTACAAAACACTGCTCAAAGAAATCAAAGTTGACACAAACAAGTGGAAAAATATCCCATGCTCATGGATTGGAAGAATCAACATTGTGAAGATGTCCATCTTACCTAAGGCAATCTACAAATTCAATGCAATACCCATCAAAGTACCAGCAACATTCTTCTCAGACCTAGAAAAAACAGCACAGGAATTCATATGGAAACACAAATGTCCAAGAATAGCCAGAACAATCCTCAGCAAAAAAAAACACAGCAGGTGGTATCACATTACCAGACTTCAAACTTTACTATAAAGCTACAATAATCAAAACAGCTTTGTATTGGTACAGGAACAGGCATATAGATCAATGGAATAGAATTGAGATTCCAGAAGCAAAACCTCAATTTCTCAACCAACTCATCTTCGACAAAGCCTCCACCATCTACCACTGGGGAGAGGAGAACCTATTCAGTAAATGGTGCTGGAAAACTGGTTGACCACATGTAGAAGATTGAAACAGGACCCCTATCTATCCCCATGCACAAAGGTTAACTCCAAATGGATTAGAGACCTAAATGTAAAACCTCAAACCATAAGAACCTTAGAAAATGAAGGACATACCCTCATGGAAATCGGAACTGGCCTCCAATTCCTGAACAAAACCTGAAACCCACAGGTCATAAGAGAGAAGATAGACAAGTAGGACCTTATTAAACTGACAAGCTTCTGCAAAGCCAAAGAAACTATCAAGAGAGCAGGGAGACAGTCTACAGACTGGGAAAAAGTATTTGCCAACACCAGGTCAGACAAAGATTTAACATCTTTGTTCTACAAGGAACTCAAATGTGCTGAAAAGAAAAAAACAACCCCATTATAAAATGGGCAAAAGATAGGAACACACACTTCACAAAGGAAGACATTCGAGCAGCCAATAGACACATGAAGAACTGTTCAACCTCACTAATCATCAGGGAGATGCAAATCAAAACCACACTGAGATACCACCTAATTCCAGCCAGAATGGCAATTATCAACAACTCAAAAAATAACAGCTGCTGGAGAGGGTGTGGCAAAAAGGGAAAACTTCTACACTTGGTGGGAGTGTAAACTAGTGCAACCTCTGTGAAAGCAGTGTGGCGATTCCTAAAAGCTCTCAATATCAACCTCCCATATGACCCCGCAATCCCCCTACTGGGAATACATCCTGAAGAACTCAAATCACTTTATGAAAAAGATACCTGCACACGTATGTTTATTGCAGCATTGTTCACAATAGCAAGAATCTGGAAGCAACCATGCTGCCCATGAAAAGAGGACTGGATTAAAAATGTGGTACATATACACGATGGAATATTATGCAGCCATAAAAAAAACAAAATCATGTATTTCGCAGTAATCTGGATGGAACTAGAGCCTATAATATGAGTGACCTCTCACAGAAACAAAGATCCGAGTATCACATGTTCTTGCTCATATAATGGACCTTGAACATCCAATGTAATACTATAAGAAAATGACTGACAGTAGTGGGAAACTATGGGGGGGGGGGGAAAGAGGGGGGAGGGGAAAATTTTAACGGGGTCCCGAATATATGCTGGCAACCGGGAAACCCTTTCTTATCAACAGGGTCCTAATGAAAAAATATTTGGGTTACTAATAAAAAATAAATAAAAAATAGGTAAAAAAAAAAAGAAAGAAAAAAGAGAAAAAGAAGAAAGAAAGAAAGAAAGAAAGAAAGAAAGAAAGAAAGAAAGAAAGAAAGAAAGAAAGAAAGAAAGAAAGAAAGAAAGAAAGAGAGTAAGAAAAACATATGCTAAAAAGAAAGGGATTTTTATCTTTGTGATTGGGGTTTCTTGATGCCATTTCTGTCCCATTTTCAGGGCTGACTGTGTGTGGTATGGTTCTTGGAACTGGCCATGTTTGCTCAATGACCAACAGCTCCTGAAGTGCCTGTGACCAGAAGAGCTCTATGTTAACTTTGAACATGAACTTGTTTGTAACAGATTGACTTATCTGATAACAGATGCTAAAGCAAGATTAGCCATGAAATATGTATCAGGGATGAGACATATATCACATTATCAGTGAAAGGAAGGGGAGAAAGCAGATTGGCAGAAGGAAAGCCAAGGTGCAAGCCTGACAAAGACTTGGCCGGCCTGGCAGGGCTCTCTGCATCAATAATTGTTCATCATAGCTGTCTTTCAGTGTGCAGGTCAAATTGGACATGCTTTGTACCTCTGTCTTGCTAATAACTGATTGTAAGATACCCTGGGAAAGACCTAACCTGAGGGGAGATGGCTGTCTGGAGTGGAGGCAGACCTTGGAAGAATAGTCAGTGGGAGGCCATCTACTGACCACACTCCCTACAGCTGGGCAGCAAGTCCCTCACTGAAGCATGATCTTGGTGGTTTTGCTCCACTTCTCTGTATATGGTCAATGAGCAGCTCCTCCAGAAATTTGATGAACTATTCACCCTGACGAAATCTTAGAAGAGGACTCATCAGAGACCCCACTGCCAAAACTGGTCTCAAGGCCATCATTAGCTCTCTTTTTAACTATCCAGTCCAGATTCTCCTTACCTTTGAAAGCACCTTTGTTGGTCTTGATGACTTCCTGCATAGTGTGACTCAGACCCTTAGAGGTCACCACGAGCTACTTACTCCAGGTTTGCTTATTAAATCTACAGTCACAGCTGGCAGAAAGGTGCCAAGAGGCACTCAAATGAGTCAACTGGTGTCTATATATACTCTTTCATGTTCCCTTCCCCCACTGATAATCAATATCAGTTACACTCACCTAGACAGTGACTTCCCATCTTGCCTGCTAGTCCCTGGACACAAGAAACACAAAGTGTCCTAGCAACAGCCACAGCTTAGAATTCAATGGGATTCTTGCTGGGTTTCCTGGCAAAAGTGTTCCATTATTGGCAACAAGGAATGTTATCCCTGCAAAACCCACTTGCCACTGCCCATGAGTCTGCATACATTTTAATGAAGACTATTTCTCTTTCTAAAAATAGTGGGTGACTAGGTGTGCCATCAGAAGTCCTGTCCACTGGGAGAAATTTTGTTTTTCATATTCCTGCCTTTTGAGCCCTTCTCAGAGAGGGCTTTAGTGTAGCTGCCTTCCATCTTCAACTTGATCCCATATGCCATGCCGAGCCTTCCACAGACCAAGCTCAAGCTTTTTCCTCCTACCTCAAGTATTTAATTGGTGCTCCAAGAATATCCCTAGAAGTGAACAGAAGAAAGGAGCTGGTGGAACACTGGCGAATGCTGAAGGGGCTGTGCTACCTGACCATCCGCTTACTCGTGTCTCCTTGTCCCCTCTGTGCTCATTTGACTTTATGACTTGTGTGCATCTTACAATACCCAGCTCTTCCGTCAGCGGGTTCTGTATCAAAAACCGGTTCAAGTTTGGAAACGGGAAATGAAATTGTGACTTTACTAGGCCAACCATTTATGAATTATTTTCACACATACTAATATCCTTGTTGGCTGCCCATCTAGGGACACTATCATCTGCCAATCAGCTCCATATCTGCAAGGCATTCCTCATCCTTGCCAGCTGTTATGATCACTGCAAGGCCTTGGTTTCTGGCAGTTAAGTCTCGCCACCTGGTCTTTACTGTGCCATCCCCATATGTATAGCATGCTATGCTCTGTAACAACCTCTCCAACTGTCAACCCTGGCCTGTAGAAGACAACTGCCACCGACATTTTTAGTGATGTAGGGACTCCCTCACCAGCTCACATTCTGCAGACCATGTTCTCCTCAGCTACGTCGTAGGTCCTTCTCTGATGTGAGGTCTGGGTTTCACCTTCCCTGGTCTATCACATTTCTTGAGTCTGTCATCCAGAGCAATGAGTCAGATGAGCCTTGCTGAACACAGCTCCTCAGCATCGATGTCAATTCATGACCCCTTATCTCCATTTAGTGCCTTCATTCCAATGGGGAGTCTCTAGCAACTAGGTCTTTGCACCTGGTAAAGCAATGCATGGCTTTACGACACAGAGCACCACGGTACAGGCCACAAGAAAGAAAGCCAGTCCCAGCCTGGTTTATACTGGTCAAGACAGTACAAGCATGAGTTGAATCACAAACGATCTAACCTTATTAATAGTATATTAATACCATAAACAGTATATTAATAACATAAGACTTCTATTATTGTACTTCAGGACCCATTTAAACATCCCTGGGAATGGTCCCTTCCTATTACGAACTTTTCTATTACTTACTCTATTGCTTTAATAACACTTTTGATGACCTTAAACTTTAACTATTTGCTTATGTTTCCTCTTCATTATTAACATATACAATCCTTATATTATTCTGCATTATTCTGTTTCTTGAGCCCATCACCTAGTTTATTAAGTACTGGAGAACTATTTTTGCATGTATCTGTTGCGTAGTATAGTAGTTGCTAACATTTTCTCCAAGGATATGACAAATGATGCTTACGGGCATAACATGCATTCATAGGCATGCTTCTTTGAGGGGGGAGGGATCTCAGAGAATTAAAGAGCTAGAGTAACTTATTGGGAAATATTAGTAACGATAGCTCTAAGTGTACTGCATCATAAATAAGAAGGAACCAGCTATGAGATTTCAAATATTCTGAGTAAGATTAATCTAGAAGCAGATAAATTATATTTGGAGCTTAGAGGAATATTTTATTCAGATGGAGTTGAAATGATTTATTTTTGTTTGTTTGTTTTTGTCTTAGTGGCCATAATGTGATTGAAGGACAAGGCAAATTTTAAGTAGGCAATTTGCTTACAAAAAAAAAAATACTTTTAGTGGTGGCTCAAGTCTGTAATCCCAGCACTTTGGGAGGCCAAGGTGAGAGATTGCGTAAACTCAGGGGTTTGAGACCTGCCTGGTTAGAACTCATTTCTATGATAAATAAAAAAGTAAGCTGCATGCCTGTAGTTTCAGCTGCTTGGAAGTCTGAGGATGAAGGATCACCTAAGCCCAGCAGGTCGAGGCTGTGTTGGCCATGAGCGTGCCACTGCACTCCAGCTTGGGTGACAGAGTGAGACTTCAACTCAAACAATAATAATAACAATACTTATAAGCATATTCTACAGTAGTCAAAGTAAGAAAAATAAATTGGTAGAAAATTTTAAGATGTCGATATAAGGATTTCTGTTTGTATCTTGAAGAACTTAAGAGTTTCTGGGAAAGGAAATTATAGAATACAAACCAAATGTATGCAAAAGTTGAATCCTGCATCTGTGTCCGTCAGGACCAAAGACAAAGGCTCTGGAACAGTGAAGTCAGGAAGAGTTCATTGCAGGGGCTCCAGCACAGGATAACCGAGACTCATGGGCAGCACATCTGCCCACCGCTTTCTTCCAAACACCCTGCTCCCTTGGCTGCTGCATTACACACTCTTGGTTTTGTTGGTCTTTTGCTGTTTCTCAGTCTCCTACAACGACTTCCTCTCAACAAAACCTTTAAAACCTTCCATTCTTTGGGCTTTATTCTTTTGCCTTAATGGAACAGTCTTTCCCTGGATAATCTCATCTTGTGCTCTTGACTGTGATTTTCATCGATGTACCAATGACCCCCAAATCAGTATGTCTAGCCCAGAAGGCATGTCTTCAGGTCTAGAGTCACAGACACAATTTTCTACTGATATCTATATCTCTATCCATGGGTGACAACTTATGAACCCCAGAGCTGCTTCCCAGTGTTTTTTACTCCAGCAAAGGGCGCTGCCATGCATACTACTTCTCAACCAAACATTTGGGAATCATCTTTGACCACTCTCCATCACACAGCATCCGTTTCTGCTTAATCCCTAAGTCCTAATGGTGTTTCCACTTACTATCTCTTGAATACATTCACTTCTTTGTTATCCCTCAATTTCCATTTCTCACTTATGTTTTCCTAGCTGATTTCACTGCATTCATTCATGGTCTCTCCAAACAGGTCTTCACACAGGAGCCAAAGTAATCATTTTAAATTGGAAATGTCTTCATTCAGAACCCATCCATGGTTTCCCATTACCCTCAGCATAAAGTCCTGAATCATTAAGATGTTTTGTTTCACGCCAAAATTGTCCTGGATCTATTTATTCCAGTCTTCTGTTGTGTTCTCAGTTCCTTGAACACACCCTGCATTCTTGTGTCAGGACCCTCAAGCATGCCATCTCCAGCATTCGAAACCCTCTCCTTTTCCATCCCTAAACCAGCTGATTTCTATTTATCCTTCAGATTTCAACTTAAAACATTTATTTCTGGTGGAGGTAAAGGTGACTGCCCGTTTCTTTTCTCTCCCCCCCAGTCTTTTCTGTCTTCTTTCCTATGCTGATCTGTGTCCCCAGAAGGCCAAGACATACCGACGGCCTCGCCGAGTCTGCCTCATCTCTGGTTCTGACTGGAATGGCCAGTGGGAATCACTTGCAGGAGAACAGAGAGCAAGAAGAGAGGAAGGCATTTCTTCCCTTCCTCCTTTCCTCCTTTGGTCCTGTGACTCCGAGAATGGTCGTGTGCCTTTGCTCAATAACTCAGTTCTCATAAGATGGCTATACAATGCCTTCCTCACAGCTACTATTCCTTAAATGACTCAACATCTGCCACAGGTTTCCATAGCCCTGTTGAGACCTCTGTGGGATTGCTGCATCCTTTGAGTGGAATTCTGCTGGGACCTTGACTGACATGCTATTTCTGATTTGCAGTTTTAAGTTGCCCAAGCACTCTTTATTTTCTCTGAGGCAATACCCTCCGACCTTGCATAGAGAACTTATTTCATACTTGATTATAAGCCCCAGTGGACAGAACCTATATTTGTCTTCTCACTGTTGTATCCCCGACACGTAGCACAGTGTCTAACATGCTGTATCGTTAAATATATATTTACTGAGTGAAGACATAACCTTCAATAATAATTGTGAAAATGAAGGGAATTTGTGGTACGTGAAGGGTGTGATTCAAAAAAAACTAAGCATGTATCAGCAAATGTTTCTCATCCACTACGGCACATGTGAACTGCTCAAATGGAATACTATAAGTAAATGAACTGCAAATAATAAATCGGTTATTTATCTCTAAATAATAAAACATATTTTATAGTATGTGTTTTTTATGTTGAAAGTAACTCTTCATATTTCTTCAGTTCAATTTTTTTGCTTTTTGTTGTAAGATGTCCCCTTAGGTTAGTGAGAGCTGAGCTGATAGCATGTGAAAGGGGGGCCAGGTACAGGCCCTCATCCTGCCTACAAAAGTACAGGCCCTCATCCTGTCTACAAAGCTGCAAAATGTTCTCAGACAAATTTCAGCAGTAGTAAGAACTGCTGCAGTCAATACAACTTTGCAAGATGCCTGGTTCTTAAGGAAATTGAATTTACAGGGGAAGGGAAATTATCTTTTGAAAAATTGGCTGGTAATATTTCATTTCATTCATTAAATTCCAAAAAAAGAAAACTAGACCAAAGCTTGTGCATAATTAGCCTCAGGGGAAAAGAACACCAACCCACAACAAAAGTAAATTTCCCAGACTCAGAAATGGAAAACATTGAGATATCAATATTCCAGGAGCAGACTGCTTAAGCATGCTGAGCCCGGTGCCAAAAAAATCCATCACATCGGCTTCCAAGTATACAGACAGTCAAGTTTAGAAGGGCAGTATTTACAGCTACTTGGAAGGCTGAGGTGGAAGGATCACTTGAGCCCAGCAAGTCGAGGCTGCAGTGACCATGAGCATGCCACTGCACTCCAGCATGGGTGACAGAGTGAGACTCCAACTAAAAAAAAAAAGGGCGGAGGCAATATTTTATTCTACAAAAGATAGTGGACTTCACTTCCTTTTTTTTTTTCTTTTTGCAAATTGTTGTCCGACGTCTTTTAAAATATAAAGACAGACTATAGGAATCAATAGAATTAGAAATGCTAAGATACAATAAATGCTTCTTCACAGGAGCTACTTGGGAATCATCCATCTATATCATTTTGCCAGATCTTTACTGAGCTGCACAAGAAAGAGAAGAGACTGGCCAGAAGCATGCAGGCATGCCAATCTCTTCCCACTCTAGTGGTCCGCTTTCCCATCCCCTTCTTTTCGTAAACACTGCTAAGCTTCACCTGCTCTTCTTGGCCCTCTCTGTATGCCGTTATTCCCCCCTCCCCCCCAGGAAACCCACACCATTCATCTCACATGCACTGTCACTTGTGTTTGTTCAAACCCGACTCCCACGCTAGCTAGAACAGTTAAGATTCTCAGACATCCTCAGACCACACACCACCTCCACGGGACTTCAGTAAATGTTCCTCACAAGCTCTCTTACTGCTAAGAATGGTATCAGATAACAAGAGCTGCAAGAAATCTATTAGACCTCGTGAACCTCTCCATTTTACAGATGAGAAGCTAGAACCACAGGAACAAAACGACTTGATTGTCACTCAGAGTTGAAAAAGGATACGCAGAAACGGTTAGTTTCTCAGATTCCCAGCCAGAGTCTCCAAGCAGCTCAGTATATGGTTCTGCAACCAGTGGCCTCCACCGTGGACACGGCCTATTTTTTGGCCTCATTTTTGGCATAAGATCATTTGTTGGAGGCAGTGAGTGAAGTTCACTCTCTGCCTCTCTCTCCCCTGCCCCTTCTCTCTCTCCATGCTCTCCAATCTCATCCATCCCTCTTTCTCTTTCTCTTCTTTTCATAGCTAGGTTTTCTTTAAAAGTTAGGTTCGTTGAAAATATTTTGAAAAATATTAAAAAGGACCAAAAAAAGTTGTCCACAATCTCATCACCTGGAGAAAACAGCTGCTATATTATCTTCCCACCGTTTTTGTCTGTGTCTGGATTTGTACGTGTACGGTCACAACTTGAACACAAACTGAGTTCCCTGTACTTTGTAGGCCCTGGATGCCAACAAAAATATCCTGAAGTAAAGAAAATATTGTAAGTTTATATAGACAACTTCAGGGCCTTCCAGGGATAATTGGAGAGATTTAGTATGCTAATAGTGGCAATAAACAGTAACATTTGGTACATGGCCAGTAGACCCTGTTTATGCTCATACACCAGTGAAGCCTGGAGAAATTCAGCCAACAAACATTTCAAATGAATATCACGTTCTCTATGCAGTTCTCCACCTTTAATGCTTAATATTATGGTATTTCATGTCATTAAAATATTTTTAAAACATACAGTAGCTTTTCAGTGATGACATTTGGTATGAGCCTAAAATGACCATGAAACAGAGTTCCAGGCTTTGACACTTATTCAGGCCTCTGGCTGAGGGCTCCAGAATGATGGGCAGATTCTTTCTCTTCCTAAATGAGATTGGACTAGAAACATCGGAAACTGTGTTCCATTTCTAAGCAAAGATTGATTTCGAATGGAGCTTGGGAGGATCCCACAATTATGTCACTGCATTGCTCAGTGCTGTTGTGGGGTTTACATCAATATTCCTTGATGGTCTTTTATGATGTATTTTAGTATTTGTGATGTTTTTGTTTTAAATTGTCCTGCCCTGTATCCCTACAGAATGTGTCTGCTGCTATCAAATAAAATGCTATCTTAGCACCTGAATTTTAAAAATAAAGTGGTTGGTTTTTTTTTAAATGCATATCTAAATTATTCTCATTGTTTCCTCACAAGTTTCTTATTGCCAACTATTCATATTGCATGTTCATAAACTGTGTCTATCTAAAGTCCTATTCAGAAACAGGTACAAGAAAGAGACAACTAAAAACAGAAAATGCAAACAAGAGGTGCGCTTGCTAGGGTCGTATTTATGCACTTACATTCCACACTGTGACTGTGGCACTGCCCAGCTTACCACGCTCACACCCACACGGTACTGCAACTTGTCTCCACACCCCAGCCCACTGGAACATCTCCCAAGTTTTTCTAGCTATCCCTTTGCTGTCCATCTCAGAGCCTTCACATATGCTACAGACTCCTGCTGGAGTCTTCTCCTGTCTGCCTCAACTTGCAGAGATAATTTGTTCTCAGGCTCCTGCAGGCCCAGAATAAATATTTCACTCTAAAGAAAGACTTTCTTGAAGAGTCAGCTGGGGTCAAATGCTCCAATGACACTCTCTCGGAGCTCACTGGATTTCTCCTTCACAGCACACATCACAAATGGGTGAAATAATTACTTGCGGTAATTCGTTGCCTGACGCATATCTCCCTTTCCAGATTATAAACTCTGTGGCAGCAAGAACTCCTCTTTCTTGCTCAGAATTGGATTCCTAGTGTCTGGAGCAGTGCTTTTTACAGAGGAGGATTCAATAATTCCTTGTTGAAAGAAATGACAGATTAGTAAAAATATGACCACAACTTAGCTTTAATGTTTAGATTTCCTGTACCAGTCATGTAAATTAGCCACAGAAGTGAACACTGCTCTACAGGACCCATTGAATACCACCTTTGGTAGTCTTTGCTGCTGGTTTGACATCAAAATTGATGTTGCGAATGTTATCACATTTTTGAGATGTGTCAGAGACTAAATCTTAGAAACCATGAGAAATGTTTTAAAAAATATCAATATTGCAAGATAAACATTTATTGTATAAGTTTACAAGAATATATGGATTGATAAAATCTCTCCATATCAACATAGCAAGTGCTAAGAGATGTTGGAAAATAATTAGGCTGCAAAGATAGCACCAACAAGAAACGAAAGCCAGGCACCACTAACTTTCTGCACTAAAGCCCAAAGATCACCTGAACCCAAAGTCA
The DNA here is from genome assembly GCA_027257055.1 of Cephalopachus bancanus. NCBI lineage: Eukaryota > Metazoa > Chordata > Mammalia > Primates > Tarsiidae > Cephalopachus > Cephalopachus bancanus. The sequence goes on from JAPVLO010000140.1 coordinate 4,373,560, forward strand.
TGCTGTGGATTACATGAGTCTGTGTTGCTGGCAAGAACACATGATTATAGGGAGAGTAGAATACACTAGAATCAGTATTTGAGATCAGATTAAAGGACTCATATTGATGCATTCACTTCTCCTTCCTCACTTTTTATGCCTCAGGGGTCCTCATTTGGCCCTTCCTGCCCTGAATTCCCTTCCTACTTACCCACTTAGATCATTTCTTGGACATATGTTGTGCTAGAGTTTACAGTGCATATTCTGTTCCCAGATGCACAGCTACTGACACAAGCTGGTACAGCACATGGAAGAGTAGGACATGAGAGCTAGAAGTCATCCTAGAGGTGAGGGAAGAACATTCTATGATCAGATTGGTTCCTTGGGAGAAGGGAGTCATTGAAAGAACAGAAGGAGGTTGATGTGAGAAACAAACTCACCCATCCAAAATCAAAGATGAACACAGAGCCGTGGAGTCCAGCAGAAGCGAGACTTTAACGATGAATGTGCAAGACTGAGTGTCTTGTGTGCAGGCACACCCAGAACAGTTAGAGCAAGCGATTTATCCCTAGTGCACAGGTCCCACCCCCAGTTCCTCATTAGTCGAGGACTGTGAGGTTATAATCTCTCCCAGATGCCACCTAAGGAGTTTTTAGTCCAAATAAGGTTAAAATAAGTGCTTGTTACTATTTGATTGGAAGGTTTGCATTTTCTCATTTCTGAGTAAGCTCCATTTCCCCAATGTGGCAGTTACCATGCCCCCCACCCCCATTCGGACAGGTCTTTGGTCACGTCTGCTTCCTAGTACGTGCGTGCTGTTTGTCACATTAGCAGACTTCTTTCCACTTTATGAAAACGAATCATCTATTGTCTTTCACAGTTCCCTCCCCTTTTTTCATTTGATTTATTTTCATTTTATTATTATTTTTATTGTTTTGTATGGCCCTGTTGTTTACTCATGTCAAGTAAATATTGACTTTTTTTCATGACTCATCTTTTTATCTAAGAGTAGGAAGTTATTTAGGGCATAAGTCATGGGCATTTGTTTGTTTATAGTTACTTTGATAAGCTTTGGGTTCAGGACCCTGACACAAGGGATAGCACAACACCCAATGGTGGTTAAAATTCCTGCAACTCTGATAAAGGACTTTGGAAAAGTCTCAGGGTACAAATTAAGTGCGCAAAAGACAGTTGCATTCTTATACACCAACAACAAGCAGGCAGAGAACCAAATAAAAATCACAATCCCATTCACAATAGCCACACAAAAAATGAAATACTTCGGCATCTTCCTAACCAGAGAAGTGAAAGACCTTTATAATGAGAACTACAAAACACTCCTCAAAGAAATCCAAGAAGACACAAACAAATGGAAGAATATTCCATGCTCATGGATAGGAAGACTCAACATTGTTAAAATGTCCATCTTACCAAGGGCAATCTACAAAATTTAATGTAATATCCATTAAATTATCAAGAACATTCTTCTCAGACCTAAAAATGACCTCAGAAATTCATGTGGAAACATAATAGCCAAAACAATCCTTAACAAAAGAAACAAAGCAGGAGGTATCACACTTCCAGACTTCAAACTTTAGTATAAGGCTACAGTAATAAAAACAGCCTGGTATTGGCACAAGAACAGGCATATAGACCAATGGAATACGATAGAGATTCCGGAAGCAAAGCCTCAATTTCTCAACCAACTCATCTTTGACAAAGTTTCCAACAACAACCACTGGACCGACACACAAATCCCAGTCCAGTTGCATGGCTTTTTCCTCCACAATACCACCATACACCTGCTCAAGGGATGGATGTGAAAACTAGAGAAATTGCCACTAGACTCATCAGAGTTATTTTGGACATGAGCACAGGTTATGAGGTCACCACAGGTTCCCTGAACTCTTCTCCATGCCTGTAGAGGCAAGAGGAATGATTCACCATCCCTAGGGAGAAAGAAGGGACTGCCCTTGGATCTGACCTCTGTAATGTAGGGGAAAGCAGGGACAGGCCTTACAAGTCTCATTTCCCCAAGCATCCTTGTCTTGGTATAGAGCCATCAGATAATTCATTCCAGTAGGGCCTGTGTCCCAGCCAAAGGGAAAAAAGACTATCTGTGCTTGTGGCTGTCCTACAGCACGTGTATAGACAGCAATTACTTTTATTTAAAGTAAGCACTGAACATTTAACCCTTTTTATCCAGACATTGGTGTCTCCATAACCTGTTTTAATTTCTAGGGTTTCCCTAAGATACTTGACCTTGATTATAGTTACCTTCCTAGGATCACTGCTGGGGGCGAGGTGGGGGACTGTATTTGATTATGGGACCTTCAGTTGGTACTGGGCTGGTTGAATTCTTATAGTCAACTAGCCTAAGAGTGACTCGTCCCACTGGATGTGTCCCAACCCAAACACTCTTGGAGCTACTTTAGGACTACGGTCCAGAAGTCACAGACTGTTTACAGTCTGCAAGACAGGATTACATTACAAACTTTGACAGTTCTTCAGTGGGACCCCTATAGAGAAGTGCAACCTATCCCTCAGGAGGTTTAACTATCTGGTCTTGCCTCTTGTTGACCCAACACTCCATCCTTGGAGCTTTATGGTTTACCAAACATTGTCCCAATTCATACATGGGTAGAGGAGGTGACTCAGTTTGGGGCCAGAGCACAGATATTTATCCTCATGGGAAAGTTGGCTTCGATTATTTAAATTCCCTCCGGATAATATTTGACATGCATTAAATTTGATAGTTTGGGGCATACACCCATCTCCCTAACTTTGGTATGCACTCATTAAGTGCTCCCATTCTCCCCACCACCAGTTGGGAAGTTCCACATAAAGAATAATGTGATTATTCCTTTTGTGATTGGGTCCTCCTTAACCTTACTTTAAGAGGTTGACCCACCATTTGAGACACTTCCCACCTATTATTGAATTCCTGGGAGTCCTTAGCTGCCTTTTTGATCCTAATATAATGAGTTCATCCCTTCGCTGTTCAGACAGCAGTCTTAGTGATTAGAAGCACTTGACAAGGACCTTCCCAACTCAAATGGAGCTTGTCCTCTTTCCAGGTCTTGATCAGCACCAAGTCACCAGACTGGAACTGATGAGCTGTAGACTCAAAAGGGGGAAAGTCTGAACAAGAATTCCTTTTAACCTGAGGGAAGATAAGGTAGAGGAGATGGTCAGTATATACTTTCTCAGGAACTTGTCTTTTGTCTCCATAGTGGGCAAGTCTGTTGCCCTCCCTAAGTATGGTAACCCATATAATACATAGGGTGGCAAGCCCAGATCCTTTTGAGGAGCTGCCCTGATTCTGAGGAGGGCTATAGGGAAACACTTAACCCGGGGGTAACTTAGTTTCTAGCATTAATTTGGTCAAATGTTTTTAAGAGTTTGATTCATTCTTTCTACTTTTCCTGAGGACAGTGGGTGCCAAGGTGTATGAAAAATCCCAGTACACTTTGAATGCCCCTATTATGTGTTGTAACAACTTTGAGGTAAAGTGACTCCCATTATCCAAATCAATATTTTCTATCAGACCGAACCTAGGAATCACCTGTTTCAAAAGCACCTTTATTACCAAACTTGCAGTTGCAGTCGTTAAAGGGTAGGCCTCCACCCATCCAGTGAGAGATGGTCCACAATTACTAGTAGATATTTGAGCTTTCCAGCCTTAGGCATTTCAGTAAAGTCAATCTGGATACTTTGGAATGGCCTCATCCCTGGGGGTCTTCCCCTTTTGTTGGCTTTCTAATAATCTTTTTGTTTATCCTTGACAGATCTATTTAGCAATGGTGTATAAGCCCACACACCCTTAAGTTTTTTGGGTTTTTCTCTGAGTTGGAGTCACTTTGTTGCCCAGGCTAGAGTGCAGTGGCACTCTCATGGCCACCGCAGCCTTGACCTGCTGGGCTCAGGTGATCTTTCCGCCTCAGCCTTCCAAGTAGCTGGAACTACAAGCATGCTAATTAACCATGCCTGGCTAATTTTTTAAATTTATTGTAGAGATGAGGTCTCACCAAGTTGCCCACGCTGGTTTCGAATCCATGGGCTCAGGCAATCCTCTCACCTCGGCCTCCCCAAGTGCTGGGATTATAGGCGTGAGCAACCATGCCTGGCCTCCCATAAGTTTTTAGAAGTGCATCTCACATTGCCTGAGATCCCCAATGACTCCCCTTATGTAATATGGTCATCGGTTTCCCCATAATTGGTTAGCTAACCATCTCTCTCTCATCCGGGAGAAACCATCTCCCCTCTTTGTTTAGAGAAGCCCCTAGTTCTTCCATTCCTTTGAGTTCTTCAGTAAATTGCACCCTCATGGTGACTATAGGTATGTTGGGATGAGGTTCAGGAGTTTAGCCTCACTTTCTAAGGTGGTCTTTTTGGTTATTTCATCAGTCAGTCTGTTGCCAACTGCCTTAAAGGAGTAGTGCCCCTTCTGATGACTATTGAGATGTGTTATTGCAGGGAGAGAGCAATACATTTTCTAGAACCTCTTTAACCAATTTTCCATGGACTAGTTCCCTTTCCTTATTATTTCTGCCCAGATTTTTTACAAAGGTACAGACTACTCCAAGGACATATTTGGATCCATGTAAATGGTGCCTTCCTTATCTGTGAGCAATTCCATAGCCTCATTAAGGGTGAATAACTCATAAGTTTGTGTGGACCAGTTGTTAGGTAACCTTCCCTTTTCACAGGTAGACAACTGATCTCCATCAATAATAGCATAGTCATTTTATTTGTTTGTTTGTTTTTGCCCTCAATCATTTGGAGGACCCATCTATGAATAGGTTAATACCCTCATGCAGTGGCATTATCCCCAAGTCTGGTCTGACTTTGGTTTGGTATTCAATAATATCCAGACAATTACTACCCTATTCCTCTTGATTCCTTATCTCCCTGGCACTTAAGAAGCCCTCAGGGTTGAGGCAGGAATCTGTGGTTAGTATAAAGCCATTCTTTTCTAATAATATTGCCTTATATTTTAGAAACCAGGTATCCATCAGCCAATGCCTGGCTCTTTGATTTAGGATAGCCCAGACTTGATGGGGTGGTACTGACCATGAGGGTTCCTTCAAAAGTCAATTTTCAACTATTTTTCACTAATAAGGCAGTGGCTGCCACAGCCTGAACACATTCAGGCCAACCCCTAGACACAGGATCTCACAATGTGGATGTGAATGCAACTGGTTGCTTCTTTCCACCCTAGCTTTGAGTAAGCACTCTGATGGTCACACCCTGATCCAAGGTCACAAACAAGGGAAAGAGCTTTTCTAACGATGGGAGTGCTAAAGGAGGAGCTGTGATTAAAGCATGTTTCAGCCCTTCTAGAATTTTTACTTCTTCAACCATCCATTGGCAAGGATCTGGCTCTCCCTCTAACCATTTAAAGATTAAAATTTTGGTTTTCTGAACAATCCATAATCTGTAATAGCCTATCAGGCCTAAAATCTTTCTAAGTTCCCTCTTTGTCTTTGGTAAAGGGTAGCCAATTCATACAGCTATTTTTTTTCTGGGTTGATTTTTCATTTGCTTTCACTAATCAGATGCCCCCGGTATTCAACCTCTTTTTCTATGAATTGTAACTTGTTTTGATACTCTTAACCCCTGATGTCCTAGGAAGCTAAGTAAATCTACTGTGGCCTCTTTTAAAGCTCTGTGTTTTTAAGTCATTAAAAACCTTTCAGCCGGGCTCGGTGGCTCAGCCTGTAATCCCGCGCCTTTGGGAGGCTGAGGTGAGTGGATTGCCTGAGCCCGCGGGTTCGAGACCCGCCGGGCAACTTGGCGAGACCTCATCTCTACAATAAATCAAAAATTAGCCGGGCGTGATAGTGTGTGCCTGTAGTTCCAGCTACTTGGAAGGCTGAGGCGGAAGGATCGCCGGAGCCCAGCAGGTCGGGGCTGCGGTGGCCGGGAGCGGCCACTGCACTCCAGTCTGGGCGATAGAGTGAGACTCCAACTCAAAAAAAAAAAAAAACAAAAAAAACCTTTCAAGTCATAACAGCAGTTAGAGATGGAGAAAAAGTTATAACCAACTTAATTATATACCAAGATTTCTTTCATAATTTTCCCTTCTCTGTCCTTATCCTGACTTCCACATACCATTGACAACATGCTTGAACTCTCTGTTTTGCCCTGTATTTCCCTTTCCTAAATAACCGATCATTTTACTTTAGGACAAAATTTTCTCATTCAAAATCCCTTATATACAAAATTATTCTCTTTCCTTTATACATTTCCCTACCAAAAATACACCTTTATGCCGTAACTTCCTTATACCTTTCCTTTGCTTTTTTAGTTTTTTTATTTACTCCATCCTGTTTTACAAACACTTTTTAAGCCTCTTTAAGTAATTTTTTGTTTCGTTTCTCATTCCACCCCTCAAATTTCGGCAACTTTTTAACAATATCAGGCCAACTTTTGGTAACAAAATTAGCCTTTAGAAGACCCTGTTCTACCGGCTCCTCCGGATCGATCCTAGACTATCTAAGTCACTGTAGGAAGGCAGTTGGAATTTTTTCCTTCTCTTGTTGGGCCTCAAAAGCCTCAGAGACATTCTGAGACTTCAGGGCTGATTCCCTAATTCCCTTACTTATCCACTCCCCTCAGATCTTGCATTTTAGTCCTATCTTCCTGAGTATGATTGTCCTACCTGGGATCTACATTTGGGTACTTTTGCTCAGCTAGCTGAAAACCCAGCCCTGGAGGGTGTTCCCATTCCCATATGGACATTGCAGCCCTCCTGATCATTCCTCTTGTTCTTGGTACAGGGCTATCCCAGACCCCAGACTCCAACATTCCCCCAATGCACTATCCAGGAGAATGTTAGAGGGAGAATTTTTATCTCCCCTTTTCTTGGTTTCCCTAGGTCTAGAATTTTTAAACCTCATATTCAGCTAACTTGAATACTCAACCCCACTTACAAGGAGTTTCTCGTATTCCCTGGTTGATGCTCGTGCCTGCGTTCACCTATGCATCTACCCCAACCCCTCCCCCTCCCGGAGGTTTCTTGTGTTCCCTGAGATTCACTTGGTCTGTCTCCAGCCATTTCCCTCGTGAGAGGACAGAACCACAGATGGGGACTCCATATTCGCTTTGTATCTGCGATAAATCTCAGTCACACACACACACACTCAACCTCTGAGAATTCCCCAAAAACCATGACAGCACTCACAGTCCAATTTTTCCTACCTTAGCTTGTGAATAAGGTTACCTGGTTGCCGTGGTGCCTGCTTTTTTTTTTCCTCTGCTGTGTCACGTCAGCTGCCTCTGGAACAATAGCCTCAGGCTTATCTGCAGTCCCATGAGCAACGGAGATGCCCAAGAAGAGCAGGACACCCTAGATCAGGTGGACACTTCTCCTCCTCTGTTGTAGTCCCCCTCCCACAGATGCAGAGTAGCCCAGATGAGCCCCCTAAATGTGAGAAGCAAACTCACCCATCCAGAATCAAAGGATGGACACAGAGACATGGGGTATAGCAGAAGCAAGACTTTAATGATGGTCTTGCAAGGTCGGGTGTCTTGCGTGCAGGCGCACCCAGGGCAGCTACAGCAAGCAATTTATTCCTAGTGCCCTGCTGCACAGGTCCTTCCCCCAGTTCCTCATTAGCCGAGGGCTGTGAGGTTACAATCTCTCCCAGACTTCGCCTAAGGAGATTTTAGTCCAAATAAAGTTAAAATAAATACCTGTTACTATTTGATTGGAAGGTTTGTGTTTTCTCATTTCTGAGTAAGTTCCATTTCCCCAGTGTGGCTGTTACCACTCCCCACTTTATTCTAACAGGCCTGCTTCCTAACACGGCGTGCTCTTGGTCATGTTAGCAGATTTCTTTCCATTTTAAGAAAATGAATAATCTATTGTCTCTCACAGCTGAGGACAAAGGGAACTTAAAAAAAACCTATGTGCCAGAGAAGCAGAAGAAGCCGATGAAGGAGATTCTGAAGATGCCAACATCTAAGATGGGAATGCACCAATGTTTGGCAGTAACATGACATCCCCACAGAAGATGAACAGCAACTGATGACAAGACCAAACTGGTCATGGTACAGAAGTGAAAAGGGAGGATTATGAAGTAGAATAAGCTGTGATCTTTGAAAGACAGTTGAAATTCAGTTATGTGTGAAATGTTGGATAACGTCAAATTTGAAACAAATTCTTCTCTTCCATCAAGAAACTCTGCTCCACAAATTGAAGAAATAAAACTCTTTGAGCCTTCTGGAAATTCGCATGAAACTATGGCTTTGTGATTGCTACTCACAGTAAGTACCAACATAACTTGTGGAAAATTCAGATAGGGAAAAAAAACTCCTTGGGTTTCACCAATAAGGAAGTACAGGCACCCTGGTATGATAGATGGAATTCTAATGATGTCTCCCCAAGATTCTTCTCCCTGGTTATTCAATCAAACACAAATCTAGAATTGCTGTGGAAAGATTTTGCAGATGGAATTGAGGTTCTGATCAGTTAACCTTAAAATAAAGAGATTATTCGGGGTTATTTGGGTGGGTCTCATATAATTAATTGAGCCTGTAAAAGCCAAAGATAAAGACAGAAGAGTCAATCAGAGAGATAAGGCTGAAGGGCAAGTAAGGGAGACTCAAAGCCTGATGAAAATTTGATGCAACTTCAGCGGTGGAGGACAGAAGCCAAGGAACATATGTAGGCAACTTCTAACAACTGAGAATAACCTCTGGTTAACAGCTATTGAGGAATCAATGACCTCTTGATCTACAGCAACAGGGACCTGAATTTAGCCAACCACCTGAGTAAGTCTGGAACAGATTCATCCCCTTTGCCTCCAGAAAGGATGGTAAACCTGCTTACACCTTAATTTCAGTCTTGGGAAACCAGGAGCCGTGAAACTCTCTAAGCCAACCCAGACTTCTCTGACCTACAGAAATGTGAGATAATAAATTTATGTTGTTTTTAAGCTACTAAGTTGGTGGCATTTTGTTACGGCAACAACAAATGACTAATATACCCACTTTCCTACACTAACACAAAATTTAGTATTTTCTTTAAAGTTTTCTGATTATAAAAGACATATTTTATGTAAAACTTAAAACAGATAAAAAGATGAGCACCAGATTATTCACAGCAATGATTCCTTAAAATCCACACCTTTCTGAAGTTCAGTTTAAATCAATCAGCCCTTGTCTGTATCCCCCAGTCCTAACTGACAAAGAAGAGACAGTTGAGCTAAATAAGAAGTAAATGAGCATTGTTATTTCGTAATTCCCAAAGTACAAGGGTCCTCAGTAAATTTGGAATCTAAGATTCATCCCAGAAAGCAAAGACAAATGGAAGCCTCTAAGCTCCCTTCTGGAACCTGAGTCTTGGGATCTCAGGTCCCCAACGTGATTGCCCGATCATGGATAAGTGGACCATGAGACACCCTCACCCCTTGGAGAAGTTTTTCAGGGAAAGAGGCTGAATGGAGAAAAAGAGGCTAAGAGTCACTGGGCACAAAGAGAAAAGAGGAAAGGGGAAAGAGGAAATGTGAAGGGGGGGGGAGAGAGAGAGAGAGAGAGAGAGAGAGAGAGAGAGAGAGACCTTGCCTTTTTGACATGTGAAGATTGGTCATTTTTTGTGTCAACTTGGTTGGATCACAGTACTCAGATATTTGGCTGAACACTAGCCTAGACATCTGTGAAGATTTTTTTCTTTTTTTAGGTGAGATTAACGTTTAAATCAGTAGGTCTTGAGCAAAGCAGATTACCCTTCATAATGTATGCAGGCCTCATTCAGATAACAACCTTAACAGAGAAAGTCTGGCCTTCCCAGGAAAGGAGACATTCGGCCAGCAGATTGCCTATGGACCTGAGCTTTGACATCAGCTCTTCCCTGGGTCTCCAGCCAGCCAGCCCACCCTGCAGATTTTAGGCTTGCCAGCTTCCACAATCATGTGAATGTGAGACAATTTCTTTACCTCTCTCTCTTCTTCTCTCTCTCTGTCTCTCCCCCCCCATGCCCCATGATTTTGTGTGTGTGTGTGTGTGTGTGTGTGTGTGTGTGTGTGATTGGTTCTTTTTCTGTAGGGAATTGATTAATACAATGCACTAATCCTTTCAATCATAAAAACACAGCCCAATAGATGCTGAGAAAGACCAAGGCAGAGGAAGCAAATGTGGCAATATATTAGCAGTTGTTAAATGTAGTCCAAAGATTTAAAAAATGTTTCCCAGTTTCTATTTTTTCAAAATAAAACACCGTGGGAAATAGAAAAATTAAATAAATGTAGCAATATATCATGAAACTCATCCTCACTGATCACTGTCTGTTTCCTGACATCCCCTCCCTCTGATGTCTGCAAAGCAGAGAAATGCCTGTTTCCCCAACAGATCAAACAGCAGCTTCTCTTACATGAAGAGAGAGTCAACTCTTTCTCTACCTTAAGTACCCTAAAAGTGCTGCAACAAACAAGGGTCTGCCAGCCGAGCGTGGTGGCTCAAACCTGTAATCCCAGCACTCTGGGAGGCTGAGGCAAGAGGATTTCCTGAGCCCAGGGGTTCGAGACCAGCCTAGCCAACTTGGTGAGACCTCCTCTCTACAATATATCAAAAAGTTAGCTGGGTATGGTGGCAGGCGCCTGTGGTTCCAGTTACTTGGGAGGCTGAGGTGGAAGGATCGCCTGAGCCCAACAGGCCAAGACTGTGGTGGCCGTGAGCATGCCACTGCACTCCAATGAGATTCTGACTCAAAAAAAGAGGGGTGGGGGCTGTGTAACCCAGGGGTCTGCCTTCCCTTCTCTGAGAGCCACCCTGCTTCCATGGAAGGGGGGTAAGAAACAGCCACTGGCACCTGAGCTTATGCTTTGGAGTCTCCTGACTCTCCCCACACTCACCTATGACAGACACCAACCCCAAGTCAAAGACTCTTTCCTAAACCTATTCCATTATGAAAATCCATGTTTTGTCTACACCCACATATGAATTTTTTCAAAGCATTTCACTTAAGGTGCCACTGCATTTGTTCATCTATGAAGATCTGAGAATCTACATAAAATAACTTCCTAGTGATGTTGCCTCTAAATAATACCAAGAAGCTAAAATTTGTTCTAGCAACTTAGTTTGCCTTCATGCCACCATATGAGATAACAAGTTTGCCAATTAATTCTCAAATTGCACTTGATGGTCCCGTTAAAAAAAAGATACCCGTGGTTTGGCCCATCTGTCAAAGTCCAGCTTAGACTTCACCCAATACAAAAAGCTTCCCTAGATTTGCAGTATCTATGAGTTATTTCACGTATCAGAGCTAGCTGATATTAGAGTCACTGGGATATGTGTCTGCTTCCCCAGCTGGATTATAAGACAACATACATAATGAAGTTCGAGCAAGGAGCTGAGCACAGTGCCTGGTCCAGGGCAAATAGGTGTGTAATAAAAATCTGCTACTTCCCTCCTCCTGGCAGTGTCCAACTTTTCTTTGCCGACTTCCCACAACTCCAGCAATCATGTTAAAAGGGATTGTGCTTTGATTCAAACTTACCAAATTCTAAATGAACTAAAAGACATGAGATCATGCTTTAGATTTCAGAACACTGGTTCTTGGGTGTTTTTTTTAGAAATATATATTTTTTAATAAGAACTAACAATGTCACATGCAATTGAGTATGTATCATTGTAATAATGACCATCACATGACAATGGTGATAACATCACATCTGTGTTATCTGAATTCATAGATGTATCACGTACACATCTGTTTATCATATACTCGTCACCTTCCCAAAGCATGATTATTTGACTCATAAGAACTGTAGCGATTTTTGTGTCTCTTCACGGATTCAAACCAGGATACAAAATTTCCTGTTAATGTCACACATATCAGATCCCAGATTGCCTTTATTTACAACCAAAAAACCAAATGTTTTCCACTCTTACTTACATATTGAAGTGTGGGGAGGAAGCCTGCTGTTAACAACTAAAATGCAATTTGTTTCTATATTCACATTTTACTTTTTCTGAGACTGCTTCTCTTAGATCAGTTTTACTCTCTACTTCTATGAGGATGACACCTTACTGTGTCTTTCTATCAGTGGTTCACGGTCCACAGCATCCTTTTCCTAAAACTGCTAGCCGACCCCACCCTTGAAACTCTCCATCCCTCAGAGAGAAGCAGTGTGCTCTCCTTGACTCCCGGTCTTAGATGTGTGTGTGGAACCATCACTTTTGGGTCCTCTAGACGCCTAAGCAGAATGACAAGACATCACCTCTTTTTGTCCCTTCCTCTCCTTCATGTCTTCATGATGTCCACCAAGTTCCTTTCATTCTTTATTGCCAGTTTCTTTCCCTCCCATCCATGCTCCTTTGTCCACACCATCTGCAAGCTTCAGATCCTTAGTCATTTCCCACATAAGCTATTATACCAGTGTGTAAACTCCTCCCAAAACAGCAGTTTCATCAAGGGTGTCCTTGACCCAAACTTCAATGACTTCTCAATCCAGTGATAACATCCTAATACAGCTTAACACAATTACCTCTCTTTAAATTCTACTAGAACTTGGTATAAACCTCAGGTTTTTTTCCTACCTATCACTTTCTCTTTTTCTTTCTTTTTTTTTTTTAAGTTGGAGTCTCACTCCATCGCCCAGACCGGAGGGCAGTGGCTGCTCCCAGCCACTGCAGCCTCGACCCGCTGGGCTCCGGCGATCCTTCCGCCTCGGCCTTCCAAGTGACTGGAACGAAAGGCGCGTGCTACCACACCGGGCTAATTTTTGACTTATTGTAGAGACCAGGTCTTGCCAAGTTGCCCAGGTGGGGCTCAAACCCGCGGGCTCAGGCAATCCACTCACCTCAGCCTCCCAAAGCGCGGGATTACAGGCTGAGCCACCGAGCCCGGCTTTACCAATCATTTTCAAAAATCAGTTTTTCTTTCTTAGAAGCATACCCTTTCTTTCGTTGTACACTTGGCTCAAATTTCTTCTCCCTCCTAAAGCTTTCTTTCACCCACCGAGCTGGAAAGGATCTCTCCTTCTACAAAATTTCTCCACTTCAGTGTTTATTCCACTCATTCAACAATAATGATCTGTTACCTTATCTGCTGTGGCTTACACTGCTCCTGTTATCTAAATGTCCTTATGTGTATCTTGTTTCTCCACTTGGAGTATAAATGCTGAGCCTGAAGGTTATCAGGGAACTGAGATTAAATGTCCCTTTATCTTTTATGGACTTAGCATGGTGTTTGGACATATTCGTCACTAAATAATTGTTGATTCTTTACATTATTCCTCTAACTGCCATTAAATATGCTGATTTCAGGATCTACAACATTCTCAATGTTTGATTGGCTTGAATAACAAAGCAATACAAGAAAAAACAAGGAATAAATCCATTTCTCCCTTTATGTAATGTCTATTACTTTCTTTTTTTTTTTTTTTTTTTTTTGAGTTGGAGTCTCACTCGGTCGCCCAGACTGGAGTGCAGTGGCCGCTCCCGGCCACCGCAGCCTCGCCTGCTGGGCTCCGGAGATCCTTCCGCCTCAGCCTTCCCAGAAGCAGGAATTACAGGCATGCGCTACCATGCCCGGCTGATTTTTTGATTTATTATAGAGATGAGGTCTCGCTGCCCAGGCGGGTCTTGAACCTGCGGGCTCAGGCAATCCACTCACCTCAGCCTCCCAAAGGCGCGGGATTACAGGCTGAGCCACCGAGCCCGGCTGTCTATTACTTTTCAATCAAAGAATTTGCCTCATTTTGTGAATGCCAGTGTGAAGGCTGACCCAGATGCCGCATCACAAATTTCTCATTATTCACTCCCAGGAAGCACGGCACGCTGACACAGTCTTATTCATCACAGGTATTTGCTGGAGAAGAAAAAAAATCACCATTACTTACGTGCCTCTGTCTTTTGTTTTGAACTGTATGGAATGTAGACCTTCGCACATTTGTAGAAATTTGCTACAATGGGTGACACCCATGTCAATGACTTTATTATTATAAATTAGATTAGATGGCTGTTCCCACACAAAGCAGAGAACACATGACCAAATCCGTCCCCTGCTCATTACGGCCCCTGTGAAATATTTATCATCACCAATGTCCATTTGTGTTTCATTCCTCTCGATAAGGAGAATGGTGTAGACTTCAGTTCGACTAACTATCTCGAGCTAACATTCTCATTAGTCTCCCAGAATTGTCACAAACCACTATCCACAGTGTGTTGAGAACGGTAGAAGGAAGAGTTTACACAATCTGAATGGAAAAGACTATTTAAATCTGAGTGCAAATGGGAAAAAAATGGAAGAGAGGCAACCAAAGCTTTATATTGGTTTGTTTGTTTTGAATTTATAGAAGGACATTTTGAAACTTGTTGCTGTAGAAGACAAGACTCCTGCTCAGGCATCCCCTGGCCTTCAGGGGCCTTCTATCATCTCAAATGCCCACCTAAAAGTTATGGAGTTTTTCCCCACTGCACAACACATAAAATAGAATCAATGGTTTTTCCCCTCCTAACTCCTGAGCCTAACCATAGCCTAACATTACTAGAAAGAAATAAACTTCATTAGATCAAGGCATTATTCTGTAAGGGAAGGCTGCTTACCTGGCTTTGCCCAGTTTAAGTTATAGAATCTTATCTTTAGTAATAGTTAGGGTCCAAATTTCTATATGCAACAATTCCCAAGGGTTTTTAATTTATGGAGTTTTTGACAAGGATAAATGAATTTTTTGAAAATGACTTGATTGATTAGGAATGATGAGAATATAAGTGTTTATAATTTTTTAATTTGGGGGGTCTTAATTCATTTCTTTCCCCCAAAATATTATTAAATGACTAAGCCTACACACCCTAATTGAAATGTATCCAGTTACCATACATACATTTTTATACCAACTGAAGAGTATATGTCTAGGTTTCTGATACTCTCCTTTCCTCCTCATCAAGAACTTGGTGATGAGCCCTAAACAGTGTCCAGGACAAAATCTGTCCTGGAATTAGTCATCATTATTGTGCTTCTCACAGTCTGAGCTTGCATTCCTGATCATGTAAAAATTCTTGTTCTTTTTTTTTTAAAAAATTAACTTCAATGGTGGTTTCATACTGTTGTAGTCCTCTCCCTCTAAAACCACACTCTGTTTCGGAGCCTTTTCAGCAGCTGCATCCTCTTTGTGAAATCAGTTTTCTGTTGCACTGATGATGGAACAGAAAATTTAAAGTTTATTTGGTGAATGAAGTCTCTAGCTTAAAGTCAAACTGAAAAGCAGATTCCCACTCGCACAGTGCTTTGAACTTCCCGCATAATACCATTAAACATCCCCAGGCAGCAGGAGTTTAGAACTTTGCTTCATGCCCAATATCCTCTAGTTTACACATAAAACATATTCAAGATATTAAAGAAATTTTTATTTTAAAAAGGAAAATTAGTTTACATTATTAGATCATATATATACAGCACTTGATGTTTTGTGAAGTTTGATTAATAACATATTGATGTAAATTTTCACTTAGTACAATTGAAAACAAAACTAACTTGATTATAAGACTGTGAAAACAAATAGCTCAATTTAATTTTTAATAGCTATTGTAATAGAAAACCAGAAAATTAAGTTTAGGTCAAAAGATTAATGAGGAAAGAAATTGGAAAGTGCCTTTAATTATGACAGCTTAAATATTTGGAGAGTTACTTCAACAAGTCTGCATATCAAAAACACTCTTCCACACAGAAGTGTGCCAAATTCTACCAATACAGCACTTCATCAATGAACAGGACGTACCCTGCAATGTCACTGCAACTCATGTGTAAATAATAAGATACTGGGTCATTTATCAAAGAAAGGTGTTGGCACTAAAGATCATCAAAACTTTTATACCAAAAAACGGGCTTTCAACTCAAAGGTGATTGGTTGCTGCTAAAATCAAAGCTGTGTCTCATATCTCTGACCTGTCACTGGTGTCCTCTTCACTTAACTCATTTATGGTTATGATAGACTACAAAAACATAAAGATGCCCATGGGAAAATAACTTTGGTTGAAAATCTGTTAAAAACATAATTCTTTATCTTTAGAAGAAATTTTTAAGTTTCTTCCCTGAGATCTTAAATTATAAAGATACCAGTTGTTTTATAAGACAATTTCTCTAATTATTGTAATTATCCAAACTTTCCCAATGTTGTCTAAAGTTAACTTTGGTGAGACATAAAATTTAGTGTACTACACTCAGAGGTGCAAAGAAAAGATAACTTCTTTATATGAGTCTATTTACCTGTCTTTCATACGTGTACACACTGGATAATATAAATAAGCATTAATTTAATTTAAACCCTGTTTGGTGCAATAATTTAAATTGTTCCTGGGGTTAAGTAATTTTTCACTCTAAGGTATATGGTTACTTGGTCAGATTCTCCTCCAACCTCCTGCTCTACAAAATGAAGGGTGAATGAAATAAAAAATATGCAAGAGGTCAGCTTATAAAGGGGTCTATATGCCATGCTGAGAAATGTGGACATCGTTCTATGGACAACAGGAAATTATTTGAGAAGTTTTAGTTTATAAATCTGGGGTAGACACTGCTAGTTGGCCATCTCAACATCTATTCCCACACTCTTTCCTCCTTGCCCACCTCTTACAATGGAGGTTGAAAAAAATGAGACATTCACTTGCTAACCAGCTATATAGCAAACGCTAGTCAATGAGCTATAAGAGAAAATCTGTTGGAAACCCCGGTGAAAACTTTGTCTTAAAAAAAAAAAAAAGGAACAGAAACAGAACCTTACAAGGCTTTGAAGCAAGACGCTGCCTGGAGGTATGGCCACTGCCATCTTGCTCCATAAGACTCCAAGCACCAAGGCGAAAAGGTAACAGTGAGTAACAGCAAAGAAGAAACAAAAAGCCAAGGGTTCTTGATGGTATCACTGAAACACTGCACCATCTCTAAACACATACCTCCAGACAAATCCTCCCATATGGGGTAATTGATGTTTTGTTACTTAAATCACGACTAGTTGTGTTTTCTCTTATTTGCAGGTGAACAAAGCATTCAAAACTGATACAGTGTTATAAATATCACCCTGACCCAAGTAGGGTTTTGAAAAGGGACAAGACTAGGATCACAGAGACTATATAGGGAGCTGTTGCAAAAGGTGAGACTGCAGCCTGAAAAGTGCAGGCAGGAACATAGATATGCAGAAGAAGAAAGTTCTTTGACTTTGCTGTAGCAATGGTGTGGGACAGGCAATTGGATTTTGTCATGGGTTATTAGGCCACAGGATATACAAGTAGCAGATCTGAGGACAAAGATGAAATTCATTTTGAAAAATGCCAAGTCTGGGGTACTTGTACATCACGTGGAAACATCCAGTGGTTAGATGAGCTTATAAGTAAAAACATTTCTATCTAGAGATCGAGACTTTGGATTCATTAAGGTCACAGCTAAACCCACTCAAGTGGAAGAAGTCACCCAGAGACAGTGGGGCGCTAGGAGGGCCAAAGACAAAAGTCAAAAGAACACCAAGATTTAAGAAGGGCAATGGTAGAATAAGGAGCAAGCAAAAACTGGGAGGTACAAAAGAGAACAAGCACCAAGTCTAAGCAGCCACATCTGAACCAGCTGAACCTTAGCCTCGTGTGTAAAATCATCAAAAGATAAAACTACCAGAGACATTCCGAAACAAAACCAAAATTGAAGTTACTACTTTCTTAAATCACTGATTTATTTAAAAGTCTAAAACCTATACTGGTGGCTGTTTCCCTGACTAAAGAAAAATCAGATTTTTCCTAGAAGTATGAGGACTTTTTTAATTTTTCAACATTACATGCTACAAAGACTAAGTTAGATAAAGACTGATATGTGCCCATCAGATTTAGCAATTTAACCTCAGAAGCAATTTCAATAAAGTAGCTAAGGAACTAAAACACTTCAGTTTTACACTAATTTAGTCATGCTCACAGTCTTTTCCCAGAGCAGGAAGCCTAAAGGAAGAATCTGGATCAAGGAAATTATAAAAGGAAGTAGAAAGTAAAACAAGTATTTATGGATGGGCTACCACATGCTAGAAGTTGTGCTAAGCACCTGCTAGATGTTCTCTCATTTAATTCTCACAACTGTGCCTTAAGGCTGTCATTAGGAGCAGTAGTCATAGTCTGAGGATCAGAACATTAAATTATATTCCCAAGGACACACAGCTGTGACTGTCAGGAAAATAGCCAGAGGCCAGACTTGTGTGACTTCAAAGCCCAGGCTTGTGCCACTGCTGCTAAAGAGGACATGGGGTGAGCTATGAGCAGCAACTGCTTCATCTCTTTCAATCGCTGCCCTCTCCTCTTAAGCTACACCCCTTAATTTCCTGCAAGACGGTGACCAGGAATACAGATGCAGCTAAAAACCCTAAGAGTGTAGACTCTAAGAAATAAACCCCAGTAAAGCATTTCTCACACATGAAGAATGACTGTAGAGCAGGTATTTGTTCATCATAAATTTTTTAAATATGCAATTCTTCAAATGCTTTATGTAGGTGGTTATTAAAAGTGTGCAGCACTTGGCCAAGTATCAAGAAAACTGTTTTCTTGACTCACAGCTTTTCAAGCATTTATTTCCTTAAATTACAAAATGACACTTTCTATATGAGAAATCTACAGCTCATGAGACAGTGTGAATGATCTTAAGGTTGATGAGTCACTCAGCAAACAAAATGCATATTGGTAATTCTGTAATAGCTTGCTATTATTATTTGTACATCTTAATCCCTCATGGACTGTGCCACTTTCTTTCTGTGTTCTTGTTCATTATAAACACAGATAAATCAGAGAAGGCTCTTGAGCTACTCTAAGAACTTTATCTTTGGGGATATTTGGGTTGATACTGACTTTAAAAAGACAAAAGAGTAAATTTGACGAGAATCTATGACATGACATGTCAACTCTAAATCCATGTTGTTGTTGTTGTTGTTGTTGTTGTTGTTATTATTTTGAGTTGGAGTCTTACTCTGTCGCCCAGACTGGAGTGCAGTGGCCACTCCGGGCCACCGCAGTCTCGACCTGCTGGGCGCTGGCGATCCTTCAGCCTCAGCCTTCCAAGTAGCTGGAACTACAGGCGTGCACTACCACGCCTGGCTAGTTTTTGATTTATTGTAGAGATGAGGTCTTGCCAAGTTGCCCAGGCGGGTCTCAAACCCGCGGGCTCAGGCAATCCACTCACCTCAGTCTCCCAAAGGCGTGGGATTACAGGCTGAGCCACTGAGCCCGACAATCCATGTTATTTTAATCTGCTGTACAGCATGACCTGGTACAGAAGAAAAACACCATGGACTGAGTCAGCTATCTCCCTGAAGTACCTACATGAGGAATTCTCATATTCCCTCAGGAAATGTCTCCACTTTTTATTGAACCATTTACCTCCCAAGAGTGTCTTGGGATGATGGTAAGGCATTCGGCTACCTCCTGGAACAGGCTGTCTTCTCACCAATGATGAGAGTTATAAATACAACAGGTAACTGAAATTTTATAACAGCATGTGGGAAGTTCTTCATGTTCCTTATCGTGCAATTCTGCTGTACGCAAAATGGTGTGGCAAATGCAAACTGTTTTGTTATACAAAAAATTCACTGTAACAATTTTCAATCATCATAGCGTTTCTCTTTGATGATGCATTTACAGCATGTCAGGAAGAGACTGGAGGAAAACTAAATGTGAACAGCTGTAATGAATTCAATAGGAATTATCCACTTACATGTTCAATCTCTATTATTAAAAACCACCACTCAATCCCAACAAATTCTGCTCATTAATTAGCTGAGAATTCTCCCATTTAAATTAATACGGCCATGTTTCAATGCATGTCTTATGAGGCTATAATCCTTCTCTGGCTCAGTAGCTCCAGATGGGCCCCTTTCATATCTCCCAAGATGATTAATTCTACCACGGGGTATAGAGAATGAAGTTTTTAAAAAATCTCTAGAAGTAAGTCCCAGCATCCAAAAGCACCACATAACTTTGCAAGGAGAGCAAACAGATTGCCTGCACCTGGACAATCATCAAAGGAAAAAAGCTCCTGCCTAGGCAGCCTAATACCAGCTGGTGGTGGCAGCTGGATCTACAGGAGAAAAAGTCACTCTGGGACAGCCAAGAGGAGCTTCCCCAGAACCATTACCAAGGGAAGGTCAGAGAGTGGAATGGGGAGGTCTTGATGGGGAAAAGTGATTCCTAAAAACAGATGGGCTGTAAGTCAAGTTGATTACTGGTTAGCAGGGCAATTCTCAGAATAAAAGAGGACCTTCCCTCTCAGGATGCTTCTATAGGAATTCCAGTAGAAGACAGGAAAGGGGTGAAATTGTGCCATGGCAAGGCGACCGGCTCCAAAGTTTCACCAGATTCCTCTTCATGGAATCCAAAGTTGCAGCAAAGCATTGTGTTCCGCTGAGTGGTGAAAGCAACAGATCAAAACTCCATGTCTCTTGTGGGCCCCTCCACCCGGGAAAGCAGACAGTAAATCTGACATGCACAATTACTTGAAAATAATCCCAATAGTTGCGATGCAGCCTGTCCATAAGAAACTTGCCCTTTTTAAAAATCAGAGCCTTGTGGGGAAAATAATTTGCTATTTATAATGTTATGGATGGGATTGTAAATAAAAGTCATATATTCAAAAAAAGAAAAGGCTTCTGACATTTCAGGGGGTTACAGTGGGCAGCAACTGATATGAAGATACAGGCTAAAGACTCTGTTTGCAAGAGTTAAAACTTTAGTTGGGGAAACAATTTCCCCCTTAGATTAGAAAGTCAGGAATCTTACTCTTTTATTTCCAAATATTATATCTAATAAATGCTATCATGCAAGCAGACAAGTTAAAAAATTTCAATAAGCACCTCAAAAGATAGAGTTAGAAATCCACTGAGCCAGAAACTAAGAAAACAGGCAAACAAAACTTCGGCTCCAATTTATTTTGCTTCTAACCCCAACATCTTTGACCCACATAATGTGTTAAGGACTGAATAACTTAAAATTCACTGTTACCTGGTTTTATATAAAGCTGTTCTTATCATGTATCTCTGTTTCCTATTTTGCCATTTTTCAGAAAAATGTATCTTTTCATATTTGTCTTTAAGCGGACTGCTAGATATAGAATGAAAGATGAATAGCTGTGCTTTGTGTGTGTGCCAAAACTGACAAAAAAGAAAATTTTGGTGTATTGTATTTGTATTACCCATTCGTCTGCTTCATCCCTCATGTTTTTGACATGAAATGGAATCATTTAATGCTTGCTTGAGAACTGTACTCAAATTCTCCTATGAAACCACTATCAACATGAAAACCAGAACCAAAAAGCAACAATAAACAAACTACATAAAAAGAGGTTGTTGTGTTTTATTTCCCCCATCTTTAATGATGAACATTGTGGTCTCTTGGCCAGCCTTAACCTCCAGGAGTGATTCAGCAGTCTTCTTTTATTTCTGCTTTAGTTAAACCTTGGCCTGTGTTCTGAGCCATCCCTGACGAACATTAGAATACAGAAGTCTCCCTCAGCATTGAATAATGACTACTATTGTTAAGTTTACAAAATCACACAACATCTGAACACATGGTGAGACTACCCTCAAGGCTTAAAAAGGGCTCCGCAAAGAAAAGCCCTAAAGCTTAAACCTAATTAGCTTCATGGTAAATCCATCTCTAAATTTTTTAAAATTTTACCATACTTAAGCAGTAAAATGAAATATATATATGTATACATATGTCAATTAAAGGTCATGTGACCTCTAGCTTTCTTTTTCCAGCAGTGAGTGATTTCCACATGTTCACTTAGATACCTGATATTTAAAGAATATAAATTTTTAGAATACACAGTCCTTGACAAGGTGATCAGTGCATGTGCCCCAATGAAACAGCTAAAGGATTATTCCTGATGAATTACTGTTTTTTGTTTGTTTGTTTGTTTGTTTTACTTCCCTGCCTTTCCAGAGACCTGAATATGTAGCTCCAAATTTTAAACCCAAAGCCTAGGATTCTTTAGGGAGCTGTAGAGCAGCCTTCCTGGGAAGGATCTCTCTTCCAGTATTTCTTCTCTTACTGTAGCACCCAAGAATATAGAACAGGTGTGACCCTATACAGAATCCGTACACAAGAACCAACCTTCCCCTGAGATTCACCAAACAGGGCCAGACCTTGGTCTGAGGATGTGCAGGAACCCCACAGAAGACATTTTCTGCATCACAAGAGATCAACATAGACTTTGTAAAGCAGGAGATCCTCTCAGGCTGAAGCCCCGAAGTCTGTTAGATCTTGTCCAGTGACTTCTTTAGGTGTGTTAGTAGCTCCCATTTGTCAGTACAGACCATGTAAGTGCAAACAAGCATCAGCATGAAATTCAGCCCTTCCAGGGACACCAGGAATTGCCTTGATACAACAAGGATTATAATTGGTTATAATTATAATTGTTTATAATTATTGATTATAAAGGGTTATAATTGAAAGATCATAACACTTTGAGAGCATTGGGACAAAAAAATAACTCTAACCCCGACTCTTACCACAACCCTACCTCCCTGACCTTATCTTGGCCCTTGACTTTGACCCTTGACCAGCCCCAAGCCAACACCACCCCAACAATAGCAATAATCCCCAAACTGTAAACCTAATCCTAACCACTAACTCCTAACAGTTAATTCAACCCTAATCCTAACCCTAACTCTAAACCTTATCCTTAACCCTACCCTAATCCTAATTACACCTCTTTGAAAAGCATCAGCTCAAAAAAAAGAAAAACCCTAAATCCAAACCTAAACCATGAACAATAATCCTAGGCCTAAATCCTTAGCACTAACCCTGTAGGGTTAAACTCTAAACCTTAAACCCTAACACCAAACCCTAAACTCTAATCCTAGTCTCTAATCCTAACCTCCATCACTTCATCTTAAACCCTAACCCTAACCCTAAAAAACTAACCTTAACCATAAAATCCTAATCCTGACACCTAGCCCTTATCTTAATCCAAACTCAGACCCTAAATCTTAATCCTAAACCCTAACCCCAAACTCCAAATCTTAAACTCTAAACCATAACCCTAAACCATAACCCCTAACCATAAAAGCAAACTTTAGCCTCTAAACTCTAACCATAAACCCTTACTGTAACCCTAACCTTAAATACTAATACCTAAACCCTAACCCTAACCCATACCTAATCCTAACCCACACCAAATCCTAACACAGAACCCATAACCCCCAACCCATGGCCTCTATTTTCTAACCCCTAACCTCTAAACCCTAACATTAAATCCTAACCCTAATCCTAAAAACTAATTCAGACCCTATAACCCCTAACACTGACCCTAACCCTAATCCTGACGCTCACCCTTTACTCCTATTTTTTTCCCTTTATTTTAAAGATGTAGGATACAATTCAGGGTTAGGTATACAAATGCTCATTATACAAGGTACCCTTGTTGATGGGGTGTTTCCCCCTGCTGGCAGTTTCCCTGAACTGCCAATCCCACACCCCCTCCCCTGGCAGTTTCCCACTACTGCCAATCCCTTTCTTATAGTATTATAATTGTTCAAGGTCTGTTTATGAGTGAGAACATATGGTACTCTGTTCTTTGTTTTTGTGATAGATCACTGAGTATGATAAACTCTAAATCCATCCAAGTAGCTGCGAAGTCCATATGGGGAGAAGAGAACCTATTCAGTAAAAGGTGCTGGGAAAACTGGCTGATCACATGCAGAAGATTGAAGCAAGACTCCTACTTATCACTATACACAAAAATTAATGCTAAATGCATCAAAGAACTAAACATAAAACCTCAAACTATAAGAATTTTAGAAAGTGCAAGAGACACCCTTATGGAAATTGAAACTGGCAACCAATTCCTGATCAAAAACTCCAGTGCCCATGCCGTAAGAGATAAGATAGACAAGTGGGACCTCATCAAACTGGCAAAGCAAAAGAAACCATCAAGAGAGCAGAGAGACAACCCATAGAGTGGGAAAAAATATTTGCCAACTGTATATCTGACAAAGTCCTAATACCTAGGATCAACAAGAAACTCAAATGGGCCAAAAGGAAAAGAACAAATAGCCCCATTACAAAGTGGGAAAAAGATACTTCTCAAAAGAAGATATATGGACAGCCAACAGACACATGGAAAAGTGCTCAGCCTCACTAATCATCAGTGAAACGCAAATCAGAACCACATTGAGATACCACCTAACCCCAGTAAGAATGGCCATCATTAATAAACCAAGCAACAGATGCTGGCAAGGGTGCAGAGAAAAACGAACGCTTCTACACAACTGGTGGGAGTGCAAACTAGTGCAACGTCTTTGGAAGACAGTGTGACAGTTTCTGAAAGAACTAGATATTGGCCTTCCATTTTCCCCAGCAATCCCCCTACTGGGAATATACCCAGAGAAACTCAAATCATTCTGCAAAAAAGATACCTGAACACACATATTTGTTGCAGCTCTATTCACGATAGTAAAGACATGGAACCAACCATGCTGCCCATTGAAGCTGGACTGGATAATAATAAAAAAAAAAATGTGGTACATATACACAATGAAATATTATGTAGCCATACAGAAGGACGAACATATGGACTTTGCAGCAACTTGGATGGATTTAGAATATATCATACTCAGTGATCTATCACAGAATTACTGTTTACTATGGCCATCTGAAAACCTAGAAATGATAAGAGGGTGGGGTGTCCTAAAATGTGTGCTGGTAGGATGATAATCCTGAAGGAGACACAATTTGAGCTTACCTCGTGAGGCACAAATGCAATCATCACCAACCAAGGGCCTGAGTCTGAAGTTGGAGCTCTGTCTTGGATATGAACCTCTGAAGCCTGGAAGAAGGGGAGAAGGGGATGGATCTACAAACGTGCCAAAATGCGTAAGAATATCCCTCATTGTAGTCTAGGAAATACTCTATCCGATTTCTTTTCAAAAGAACAATATCTCCCTTTAATAGTAGTCTCCTGACTGTGAAGCAAAGATTTGCAATCGACATCCGCTTCTATTATATCAGTTTTTAATGTAATAGATTTCTTTGTGTCAACAGAGGAAAAGTAAAGCCAGACTGTGCAAAACGTCCCATTACCCTGAATTGGATGTTGTAATGGTCTTTGATAAGTTGATGATTGTACCTGAAGGGCTAATCACACTTGGAAACCAGCACTTTCTCCATAACTTTTTGATTCTTCCATTTTGGAACATTCTCGTCTATTTCATCACTTGGCTGATATCAAGCAGATTGTCAAAATTATTGTTTACAGTACTCATATCTTCAGAGTTGTCTTTATAGATTTTTCCCTAAGAAGATTTTGAGATAATCATTCAGTTCTAATTTGATCTTCATTTCATTTCCTGCAGATGATTCTCTATGACTTATTTAAAGAATGCAATAAAAGAAACACAAGAGAATAAGGTGAGAGGATTCATGTTTACTGTTTGAATATTTATCCTTAAAAACAGCAGGATCATCACCATCTCCAGTGAATTTCTTCAGTCATATCTTGACAAACGTTTGTTGCTTATGACCAAGATCAATATAGTTTATAGCATAAATTCTTTTTTTGTATCTCTCTTTTTTAGGATTACTAAACTTAAAGCTAGATAAATTTACAGTAATCGTAAAAAGCTAAAAATATGTTTTAATGCTAGAATTGCTTGGGACTCATTAAAAGGCATTAAAAAAGCATAACAGAAAGGAAAGATATAAATAAAAGGAAAAGAAAGCACTCCAGTTAAATGGGCACAACAGCCAATTATGTATATGCTAATTACTTTTCAAGAAGAACTACTGAATTTGCATGATAAAACTATGTCATTAAATACCTGGTTTGCTCAAATATTGGAAGAACATAAAAAAGAATAGCATTTAATTAACAGGTAAATTGGGCCAACAAGAAAGTTATTTTTGTGTTCATTTGCATTTAACTAAGGTAAATTAATGAAAGGAAAAGGTCAGCTTCAAAAAAATTCTGAACTGTTTCACGTTTTCTTTTTTTAAGTACTAATATTTATTTAAGCTGAAACGAAATGTAATAAAACTGCTGTAGATGGTAAACTTGCCTAGTTCGTTTTTCTTTCTTTCTGTTTTCTTCTTTTTAAAAAATTCCATGTAATTTAGCTCCCTCAAAGAGTACAAAAACGTTTCCAGGAGAGAAGTCTTTAGAGCGCCTTCCTACCATGCAATCTACAACCACAGGTCACTCTAGTCAAAATTCTGAAATGAAAAGGAGGTACCACTATTAACAATTCCATCAGAGAAACCGGTAACTGGAAACAATGGTATCTGATTGGGTTGGAACCAGCTAGCATAGCCTCCCAGCTTAAACCTCCGGATTTGATAGTATCCACCGCACCTACCCTCCACTCCCCCACTCTCCCACTCTTCCATTTCCTCACTCCTCTATACCCCCAACTCCTACTCCGAAAGTCTCAGACTTTGGTCCCGCCCCTTGGTCCCCGCTGATTGGACATCAAAGCTGGAGGACACCAATCACTCTGTTCCCTTATCTTATTTGAGCCAAGAACTGCTACAGGTCAACCTGTATACTGAAGGGGAAGTTATCTTCTGGAGTCAGTACCACGTACCAGCCAAAATTAAAAGAGAACAACAAAACAGAAAGAGTCAGTCTAGAGAGGAAAGCCGAAATACAAGAGAAAGATGAGTACCATGCAGCCTGCGAAAAACCCAACTTTGCAATTCAAACATCTGTCTGGTCCAGTTGTACTTAAAATTGGTTTCTCGATTACAAAGATATGATACTCTTACCATATAATCCAGCAGTCGCCCTCCTTGGCATTTACTCAAATGAATTGAAAACATGTTCAGAAACTTGAAAACAGATGATTATAGCAGCTTTACTCATAATTGCCAAAACTTAGAAGCAACCAAGATGTCCTTCAGTAGGTGAATAGATAGGTAAACTGTGGTACATCCACACTATAGAATATTTTTTGGTGGGAAAAGCAATGAGCTATCCAGCAATGAAAAGATATAGAGAAACTTTAAATGCATATTACTAAGGAAAAGAAATGAAAGCCGGGCATGGTGGCTCATGCCTGTAATCCCTACACTTTGGGAGGCCGAGGCAGGAGGATTGCTTGAGACCAGGAGTTCAAGACCAGCTTGGGCAACACAGTGAGACTTCATCTCTAAAAAATAAAACAAATAAATACCTACTTATCTAAAGATTGAGGCTGGTTCAATAAGTGAATTTGTGCTCTAAGCCACCCAAACAACTAACAATTTTTTCAAAGGAAAAGAAGTTATTCTAAAAAGGCTAACTATTGAATGATTCCACCTATATACCATCCTGGAAAAGGCAAAACTATAGAGACAGTAAATGGATCAGTGGTTGCCAGAGGAGAGAGTGAAGGGGGTGGTGAATAGATGGAGTATAGAGGATTTTAGGGCAGTGAATCTATTCTGTACAATACTATATATGGTTGACATCATTATATATTTGTCAAAACCCGAAGAATGTACAATATTAAGAATGAACTCTAATATAAAACTAATATGCACTTTGGCTTACAATAATGTGTCAATATAGCTCATCATCTATAACAAATATACCAATATGACAGTGACATTGACAGTGGGGGGTAGGCTGCGTTTGCATGGAAACAGAGGGTAATATGGGAACTCGCTGCACTGGCTGCTCAATTTTGCTGTAAACTGCTCTAAAAACCGCTCTAAATATAAAGTTTATTACTTTTTCAAAATTAAAAAATAATTTGAAAAGGTATAAAATGCACTAATTTGTGCTGAGAGGCTATCTCTACATAATGAAATCATGGATGCCTTAATTTCTTTCTTCTTTTTATTGGGCAATGTTTCCCAAAATAAAGTTTTTGTTCTTGTAAGAAAAAATTGTTTCTCAGCTATCGTGAGTTTTTTTGTTTTGTTGTGTTGTGTGTGTACATATCTGTGTGTGTGTTTATCACATTCTTTAAGTAACACCTCTATACTCTGACTCACTTGAGCACAATTTTACATTATGACTTAACTGGTGATTCTGACTGAAACTTAAAGTATGAAGATGCTTTATTTTCTTCTTCCAATAAACCCAGTTTCATTCATACTGATAAGTAAATGACTACAATGGACTCTGTAAGTATTTACATTGTATTAAAGACAAGATCCTTAAAGAACCTAACATTACTCCCATGCATTAACTTATTTTCTTTCTTTAATTGAGGAAAAATACTAGTAAACCAGAGAAATAGCTTAAATATTTTGAAAATGGACTGTAGGCCATTTTTGGACAAAATACTCAATGGCATCTTTGAGATCAAGATGAAAAACATTGGATGATAATATAATTAGATGGTTAAAATAGAATATTGTTTCATGGTTGCAAGCATGGGCTCTGTCGTCAGATTGTCTGAGCTATAATCGTAGCTCCATAGTTCTTTAGCAGGTGACCCTGAGCAGGTTTGTTTGTTTTTCAACTGCAATATTTCTCAACTAAAGGAAATAATAAGAATACCATTTTTATAGAGTTGTATTATATTAAATAATGCATGCAAACCAATTATTGAAGCAACTTACATTTGGTAAGCAATTAATTATCATTAGGGTATAAATTAGTGGATTAATGTAAAACTAATAGCAAATTGTGTTCTAGAACTATAATTCTTTTCTGACATGTTATTTTTGCTAAGTGATTGGATAAAGACAAGATGGCATGATAATGGTCACTAATATATTTTGAACACAAACTAAGAATACACAATACTAAGTATGACTTGATAAATTTTCAAAGTTTTTTTTTTTCAAAGTACTTGGATAATACCTAAAAGTACAAGAATAAAATTTTAAAAATGATAATTGCAAAATTCTAAACTTTTGTTCTAAAAATTTAAGACATAAATGGAGGCGAGAAAAATATTTTCTTGATGCAAAAAAGGGTTAAAGACTTTAGTTACCTACAGGTCCCCATGAACTACGGTGCAAGTCTGGTTACTCTTAACTACTTTGGGAAGTTTCAGAGATCGAGGATCAGTAAACGTTAAAGCAGAAGAGAGTGGCCAGATTGATTAGACAAATTGAAAAAATGTTTTATTATTAATAAAAAAATATTTGGAGGAAAAGAAAATAACTGACTTGAAAAGGGGAATACTTAAGTGAAGGCAAGCAAGAACTCACGATACCACCGTGAAATATTTTAAAGGAAGAAGATATTGATGGATTCTCTGTTAACCTGGAAAGTAAAACTAGAAGCACTGTATGAATCTGAAGAAAGCAAGTGTCATATTAACATAGGGGTAGGTTTAAGGAAGAATTATTATTGTCTGCTTGTAGGCCAGTCTGGGTGAGAGAGTGGAGGACTAATCCAGAGATGAGATGTTCCTCACAGAGCAGAGGACTTCTTGGAAAATAATCCCAACCTGAGGTGGAAATTAGAGCAGGATGACCTTTAGCTGTCGTTATGCCTCTGGGACTCTGGGATCTAAGATTCATCTATCTGTTCAGTTAGCTTTACTGAACTTGCCTGCTAAGAAGGGTTATCCAAATGTATGATACTCAAATATTTAAGGGCAGAAGAAACAACCTAAAATTAGCTGAAATTTGAGAAAGGCCTTTAAAAAATGATAAATATAGATGAAAATATCTACTATTATCCCCTCTTAAAAAAATAAAACCTGTTGTTACGGGTTTTAAAATATATATTAACTATTGCTTTGAACATGAAAAGTCCTTTAGAGCCTTCATCAAATAGATCTAACCCCTGAGAGATTGCTCGAATGCATTATCAAGTATAATTCCATATGCCCAGGCTTCTCCATGTAAAATGGACAAACTTACTGTCACGCTTTCCTTTGAATGACAGAGCCTTTTGTTTGTGCCTTTTTACAACTTGTCCTCACTCATTTATTATTTCATTTAACATGTTCCTCACTCTCTTCTTTACACATCAACATCACTGAGAAGTTTCAGTGTGTGTCACTCTGCTACTTAAAGCACTGCCAAGGCTTCCCGTTGCAGTTAAGATCAAAAACAAACTCCTTTGAAAGACTGGGGAGACTCTGCAAAACTTGGCTCTGGCCCACGTCTCCCACTGCCGTTTGCTACACTCCTCTTCTTGCTCAAAGGTCTCCATCTTGTGGGTGCCATTCCCAATGCCTGATGATTTTATCTGTCTCTTTCCTGGGACAATTGCTTCTTTTCATTCTTTAGCTTTCGGCGACAATGCCAGTTCAGAGTGATCTCTCCTGAAAGAAGCATCAAAAACTAATCCCACTGCAATCTTTGACTTGTCATGTTCTTAGCCCCTTGTTTGTTCTCTGTAGTCCTCTTAATCCAGTTGGTATTTATTCCATATATTAGTTTGCATGTATTTTATCTATCTTCCCTACTGAACTTCAAGCTCTAAATAGAAAAGAACATTGCCTCTCTTGCTTACATTGTACTTCTTCACTGAGAGCAGTGCCTAGCACATGACAAGAGCTCGATAATTATTAGCTTGACACTTGGAAGAAGTGTCCAAACAGTCAAGTACCATAGCGGTCAACCCAGTGCATTTCCACTGGTTAAGCCAAGTCCCTACCATCTCTCACCCAGATTGTTGCAATTTCCTCTTAATTTCATTCTCCCATCAATTCTTTCTTCTACCTTCAGTCCATTCGCCACACTGCATCCAGGAAAATTTTTTTAATTTACAAATTGGATAATTTATATCTTCTGTTTAATTTAAGGATGTTCCATGCTAATAAGATGATAACGCTATTTATAATACTAACACAACTTATAATAAAAAACACTTATTGAGAAATTACCATGTGCCATGTACTTATACTAACTTATATAGTCCTCATAAAAAACTTTTTTGAGCTACATATTATTAGCTCTATTTCATAGATGAGGAAACTGAGGTATAGAAAAACTAAAGGCTACAACATGGCTCACAACCACTTTCATAACCTGGACCAAGCCTGTATCTCTAATCCTGTTTCCTGCAAGTATCCAGCTCTTATTTAACATGCAAAGAGACCAGATGTCTTAACAAGAAGGACAATTTATCTCACTTTTCAAATTAGACTGGAATGGTCTTGGTTTTGTTTGTTTGTTTGTTTTTTGAGTCGGAGTCTCACACTGTGGCCCAGACTGGAGTGCAGTGGCCGCTCCCGGCCACCGCAACCTCGACCTGCTGTGCTCTGGCGATCCTTCTGCCTCAGCCTTCCGAGTAGCCGGAACTACAGGCATGCGCTACCATGCCCGGCTGATTGTTTGATTTATTGTAGAGATGAGGTCTCGCTGCCGAGGCGGGTCTCGAACCCGCGGGCTCAGGCAATCCACCCACCTCAGCCTCCCAAAGGCGTGGGATTACAGGCTGAGCCACCATTATTTTTTATTTTTTGAGTTGGAGTCACTCACGTCACCCAGGCTGGAGTGCAGTGGCACACTCACTGTCACCACAGTCTCAACTTGCTGGGCTCAGGTGATCCTTTTGCTTCAGCCTTCCAAGTAACTGGAACTACAGATGCACGCCACCATGCCCAGCTTATTTTGTAACTTATTGTAGAGACGAGGTCTCACCAAGTTGCCCAGAGTGGTCTCAAACCCCTGGGCTCAGGCAGTCCTCTCATCTCGGTCTCCCAAAGTGCTGGGATTACAAACTGAGCCACCACGTCTGGCCTTTATTATTATTATTATTATTATTATTTTATTTTTTGAGTTGGAGTCTTACTCTTGTCACCCAGACTGGAGTGAAGTGGCACACTCACGGCCACCGCAGTCTTTCACCCTCAAAAGCCTCTGCGCATCTGCATGTGCCTTTCCCTAGGCTTACTTTGCTGCTTAATAATCCTCCCTGTGTGGACCCAAATGCTGCCTTCCTTTTAGGATCCTGCTGTAATCACTCCTCTGTGACTTTATTCCACATCATATTCATCCAAAGCCTCCGCTAAACACTACTAACCTCATATTGATAGCAGCCATTGGATAAAGCCTTTCTCTTATTAGTAATCTGTTTGGCTCTTGGATTAGCTACTTTTTTGTGTACCTTGACTCATCTCCCAGCAATAATATAAGAGCCTTGCGAACAGGGATCCTGTCTTGCACTTCTTCCTTTTCTTGCCAAGTCCCCACCATCTCTCACCCAGATTGTTGCAATTTCCTCTTAATTTCTTGCATGGTCCTTAGTGTATTGTCTTGTGTGTACATCTTTGAGGTGCCTAATAGATATCTGTTCTTTGATTTGTCAGTTGGTCTTCTTCTCATTTATGCGATCATTTTCAGTAGAGAGTTAGGAAGTTGCTGGTATTCAGTTGCCCAATATTTAGCTATCCAGCATGAATCATGGTATTTCCATTTCGTATCCAAAAAGCTAGTATTCTACTAATTATAGAGTACAGCTGAGAAAATTTATGCTATTTTTTTTTTTTTGGCCTTAGAATCATCTCCATGCAAGTTCTGTCAGAGATGGTAGAAAAACTCTCAGCACAGTTCCCAAAAGCTGTGTTTTGCTGGTGTTTGACACATCATCAAATACACGTATGCTATGCTTCTGATAACACAGTTTTTCAGAGTCTGTTTCTATGGTAATTTTAAGCTTATATAACACCAGTTCCTCATAGCCCTCGTGAGCATTTCTTAAATTTGTGAAAATTGCACACATTGCAACTTCAAAAGTGATTCAATTCATTGTGTGGACATTAAGATAATAATTGTGAAATAAAACTATGCAACAGTATGAAAATACTTTATTAAGGGGGAGAAGCATGAAATCATATCTGTGTTGAGATTACAACTATGAATTGTGTGGAAGGTGCCCTTGGTGACCTAAAGAACAGCCATCTCTTTTTCCTAACTAGACCATATTCTCTGTATTTGTCTATCCTTCTCCTCAGGTCATGTGTCTCAGCCTGTTCAGACTGCTGTAACAAAATTGCAGAGACTGGGTAGCTATAAACAAAATAAATTTATTTCTCATGGTTCTGGAGGCTGGGAAGTCAAGGCACCAAGCAGATTTGGCTTCTGGTGAAAACCCATTGCCTGGATAGACAGCTGTCTGTTCATTCTAACCTCAGTGGCAGAAGAGGTCTCTCTCAGGCCTCTTTTATAAGGGCACCAGTGCCATTCATGAGGGTTCCACTCCCGTGGCCTAATCACATGCAAAGACTCCACCTCCTAAAACTTTCACCTTCGAGGTTGGGATTTCAACATCTGAATTTGGAGGGGACACAAACGTTCAGATAGTAGCACTGTATGTTCAGGGAAGTCTGGGCCCGGGTCATTCCCAGCCCAAGGGATGGGTCACTGATAATCTAAATCAGAGGTTCTTAATGCAGAAGATCTGGAGATGTCTGTGCTTGGTTCCCTACCTATGCTCTTCCCCTGATCACCCCTCAAGCTCGACAGTTCTGGGGTGAGACTGTGGCATGTAGTGTGCCTTAAAACTCCTCACGTAATTCTAATGTACAGCCAGGATTTAGAATTACTGGTCTGAGTCAATGGTTCTTAAACTTTAGCCAGCCAAGAATCACCTTATTAAAACACAGAGCTCTGGGCCCCACTCCCAATGTTTCTGGTTTAAAAATTCTAGGGTGGGGTCAGAGAATTTCATTCCTAGCAAGTTCCCAGGTGATTTCAATGAAACCGGTCTAGAACTACACTTTGAGAAATCTTAGCTCTTGAAACTAAGCTTCTCTGTAGAAATTTGTTTTGTGTGTAACTTCTGGAATGGTGGTGATTTGGCTGCCAGCCTGCAGATGGCATGGACACACAGAAGAGGGTGGAGTCAAGGGCTTCTCACAGAAGGGCATAGGTAACCTGAAGGAGTTAAATTTTTAAATCTCCTTATTTTTTTAAATTATCAGAGAGGAGATGTTTGTTGTTTGCTACTGAAAACATTCCACCTAATGTCTTTCTGAGATAGAGACAGTTGTGTTTCAAATGATGAAAATATGACCATTTTCTCTTTCCCAATATACTTTTAACGCAAAAAAACCCACAAAATAGTTTATTTTAATAAATCCCTACTATGAAATGAGACAGAAAGAACTATTTTACCTATTTATTCCATTTACATAATAATTGACCACTTAATCTTTGTAATGTGTTTTTGTTTTCCAAAATATGTTCTATTAAATACTCTAGGCTAAAATTATTACAGAGAGAAGACACCAAATTTGAGACCTTTCTTCTCAACATTCAGAGCAAAATGACTACAGAAATGCCTCCAGATAGAGAAGTTCTTTGAAAAGAGACACTGGCTCAATATCAAGAAGTGCACAGCAGTTTGCTACTTTAGGAAACAAATGGAAGAGTTAGAATCTCTAAGTTCCGTCTACTGAGCCTCATCCTGACTTTGCCTTGACTCTGCCAAATGAGTTTTCCTTGTGTGCCCCAACCCTGACCCCACAAATATTTGCTGATGCAAATATCTAAATATCTCCCCTTATCCTGTAATCCTACCCACCATCACCCCTGTTGTTATAGCATAGAAAGCTGTTGTAGAAAACATTGCCATTCAGAAACCCTAACATTTATTCTCAGTCTGCTTGGTGTGCCTCCACACTACAGTCTGGAAAAGATAGACACTCGCTTCCCTAATGTCCTTTGCCACTAAGACGTCCATGGCCATGTGACACAGTCTGTAACATAACATAAGCAAAAGTCTTCTATAGAGCATCTAGAAAATTTCATTTTCCTGGTAAAAAAGACCCACAAAGTGTCTCAAACTGAACAATTAGTATGGGAAAAGTAGGAAAATGGAAAGATGGAATTTACATATTTTAAGTTTTGAAGGAAGAACCATGCTGTTAAGTAAAGATAAATTTGATTAGAATGATTCCATAAAACAATACAATTAATTATTTCAATCAATTGAAAGTAAAAAATAAAACATGATGACAAAAAGTGCTGTAATCTAATTCCTGCCAGAAAGATTGGCTATTCGTCAACCATTCAAAAGTCAACTTCTTCATTTTTGAATAACCATCTTCCAGAATTTAGCTAGCTTACGTCTTACAACAGGAGAGGAGCAAATTGAATCATTGAGATCCTTGAAGATATATTTTGAAATCTTCCTTGAAAAGTTCACCAACAAGTTCTATGCTTAAAACTAAATATTTTATAGATGCTTACTGAATTATTTTTTATGGTTGAGTTGGCGTTTTTCCAGCACTCACTCTAGAAATTTTCTAGGCTAAAATTATTGCAGTTAGACTGTAAGGCTAGAACTTTGTTGCTTGCATCATTCGTTATTCAATGTGCTCAAGCAAAGCAAAAAGACTCTCTTGCATATGAATTTCCTGGGCTCACTTCTATTAGGAATTAGTGTTGTTATTAGGGTCCCTAAATCCGAAAAGAGAATATCAACTCTATTTTCTGTCCATTAGGGAATAAGATTTTAAATTTAACCAACAATATGAATTATCTGCACTCCAGGAACTTATAAAGTAATCATAACCTCATGTCCAATTTCTCCCAGACACTATCAAAATCCCATTGAGAGAAAGACTAAGAATTTTCTAAACCTTTAAAAAGCAGTCCATAAATTATGAACTTCAATTTGTCCTAAATTGAGTTGAGACTCTGAGAGCTGTGTAGCTTGGCCACATTGTCTGGTCTCTGTGGAATCGCTCTTACTGAACAAATTGTGCTGAATAATCATGTCAGCCAAGCACACTGGTGGGCACTCAAAGAAGCCACACTGAGATATTCATTGTTGTCTAATGATATGAACGTAACTGATGGTTCAGTAAATTTCACAGAACGGTCTGTAGGAAAACACAGCAAACGTTCACATTCCCATAGGAATAAATACCAAGAACAACTGTCCTTCTTGTGAGCTTTTATCATATACACAGCAAACTGTATACGTCTGTGTTTCTTTCCCCACCTCGGTGGCTAAAGGGCTCCAAAGCAAACACGTGGTCCGAGTGCAGCAAGCGATGCAAAGCCTCAGCATGCATCTGGTTTGTCAACTTTATCCCTTGTTTCACCTTAATTCTCCAATTCTATGTCCCTGTTTTAGGATTTGATCTATTTTTCTTTTCTAATTGTGCATATTTGTAAGTTGTTGTATAACCCTTTGAAATAAAAAGGCAGTGAAAAACTGCTGACATCCAGGCTTTAGAGTATCTAGGGGCTTGTCTGTGCGAAATCTACATGCTTGCAAATACACATCAAGTCCATCTTTATTTGGAGGACACAAATGTGGACTAACAACTCACCTAAACTTATTAACTGAGTACCCAGGCAAAGGCGCTCTCTCTCTCTCTCTCTCTCTCTCTCTCTCTCTCTCTCTCTCTCTCTCACACACACACACACACACACACACACACACACACACACACACTTCAGCACAAAATTCAAAGCAGTACTTAAATATCAGAACCCAAGAGATAAATAACTCAGGGGTGCTACCCAAATAAAGGGACTCACAGCTCCAACAAAAAACAAAATGCTGGCAAGAATACATGGCATCAGAGTGCAAATCAACTCCTTGAGGCTAGGCAGCAGAGAGGCTCAAACAACACATTGAACTAGCGCATTTTCCCCAGCCAATAGTTCATGATTTATTTTAAAGACCAGTCTTCAAGGGTGGAGGTAAGAGTAATCACCTGAATGGAACATAGAGAAAGGACTAGAAAAAAAAAAGATAGCAATAAATTCCAATGGGTAGGCCACCAAGAAGAGTATACATGTGAGTTGGTTTAGTGAACACAGACTTAAAGATAATAGAGAAATTCTTATATTTCCTCAGAGATTCCCCCCTCCCCATACTTTTCTGTCGATACATGTAGTCTGTCATGTAGAATTGGAATATCTGTTTCCCTGGAGAAACACTGACAAAATCTTAATTGCCAGTTGTTCTTTTAGCATTCTTGTTGAAGATCACCCTCTTGTTTTATGTCATTCTGCCTGCAAGAAGCAAAAGAGGCTGAGGGTGAGGCTGACCACAGGTGGGCAGAGATCTGCTTCTGTGACCAGGAGGCTGTGTTTAACATTCCAGCCTTTTCTGTACAGCCAAGGAAACAGTCAACAGAGTGAAGAGACAACCTACAGAGTGAGAGAACATATTTGCAAATTATACATCTACTAAAAAAA
The DNA here is from genome assembly GCA_027257055.1 of Cephalopachus bancanus. Taxonomy (NCBI): domain Eukaryota; kingdom Metazoa; phylum Chordata; class Mammalia; order Primates; family Tarsiidae; genus Cephalopachus; species Cephalopachus bancanus. Next base: position 4,410,553 of record JAPVLO010000140.1, read on the forward strand.
AAAATTAATCTCCAAAATATACTAGGAATTCAGACAACTCAAAAATAAGAAAACATCCAGATATGAAAAAGTGAGCAAAATGTCTGAATAGATATGTTTGAAAAGAATACATACAAATGGTCAGCAGATATAAAAACAATGCTCAATATCACTTATCATCAGAAAAATACAAATTAAACCACAATAAGCTATCATCTCACATGTGTCAAAATGGCTGCTGTCAGAAAGACAAAAGATAACAAGTGTGGGAGAAAATGTGGAGAAAAGGCAGCACTTGCTCACTGTGGTAAAAGGTAAAATATGACAACCATTATGAATACCAGTATGAAAGTTTCACTAAAAATAGGACTATCAAGCCGAGCTCGGTGGCTCAGCCTGTAATCCCACGCCTTTGGGAGGCTGAGGTGAGTGGATTGCCTGAGCCTGCGGGTTCGAGACCCGCCTGGGCAGCGAGACCTCATCTCTACAATAAATCAAAAAATCAGCCGGGCGTGGTAGCGCGCACCTGTAATTCCGGCTACTTGGAAGGCTGAGGCGGAAGGATCGCCGGAGCCCAGCAGGTCAAGGCTGTGGTGGCCGGGAGTGGCCACTGCACTCCAGTGTGGCCAACAGAGTGAGACTCCAACTCAAAAAAAAAAAAAAATAGAACTATCATGTGGTCCAGCAATTCCACTACTGATTATACATCCAAAGGAAATGGAATCAGTATGTTGCAGATATAACTGCACTCTCATGTTTATAGCAGCACTATTCACAATAGCCAAGTTATCGAATCAACCTAAGTATCCATTGATAAGTAAATGATTTTTTAATGTGGTATGTCTACACAATAAAACACTATTCAGGCTTAACAAGTAAAGAAATTCTGTCATTTACAATAATATGAATGAACCTAGAGGACGTTATGTTTAGTGAAATAAGCCAGGCACCAAAAGACAGATATCATATAATTTCACTTACGTGTGGAATCTAAAAAAGTTGAACTCATATAAATAGAGCATAGAACAGTGGTTACCAGAGGCTAGTGGGTGAGAAGAGGTTGGGAGACTGGGGAGATGTTGGTCAATGGGCACAAAATTTCAGCCAGATGTGACCAATTGCATAACATGGTGGCTGTAGTTAGTAATAATATGTCGCAGTCTTGAAAATTGCTAAGAGCACAGATTTTAAACGTTCTCATCACAAAAAATGATCATGTAAAATAATGTATATGTTAGCTCAATTTAGCCATTCCATAGTGTATTCATATTTCAAAACAGCATATTGCACTCAATAAATATATACAACCTGTATTTGGCAATTAAAAGTAATTAGTTAGGTAATTAATTAGTTTAAATTACAAAATAGAAGTCCCAGCTTTTGATAAGGATCAGGAGAATTAGGGTTTCCAAGAATGGAAATTAATCACACCCCTCCAAGTTCTGGACAAAATGAGAGTCTTAAACAGATATCAAGATATCTCCTCTCATTGGCAGAAGCGGGAAACTGCTGGGAGGGGTGCGGGAAAATGGGATTGGCAGTAGTGGGAGTCTGCCTGGGGAAGGGGGAGCACACCTCATCAACAACGGTGCCTGCATAATGAACACTTGTATATCTAACCCTGAATTGTACCCCACATCTTTAAAATTAAAAAAAAAATTAAAAGGAAAAGAAAAAGATGTCGCAATTTGCTGGTAAAGTCATGCTGAAGAACATGGCCTTAACCTCAGCTTAAGTCAGACTTCTCTCTTTCTTCCCAAATTGATCTAATAGTTAAAAAACTGAGCCCTGAGAAACAGCAACCTTACCTCCTAATCCCCCACGGCACAGGACCACCTGCTGTCTGGGCTCCCTTGGAGTCTCTGCCTTGGAAAGGAAGGCTGAGGAGGATTTCAAATGGAACACAGCTACCTTCCAGTATTTCCTGCAGAAGGAAAGTTCCTGTTTTATGGGCCAATGAGAACATGGAGAACGGGGGAAACCAGTCTTCCCCTTCATTCTGTCGCCTTTTGTTGTCTTGAGCCTTTGGCTTCACCACCAAGTTGTGGTCAAACTCAGCTGTGGCTGACCCCAAGGGGACAAGAAGAGCAGTTTATCAAGGTCAGCCCAACTTTCACCTTCAGGTGGCTGCTTCCTCCATATATTGCTTCTTTGTTTATCTTCTGGAACTGATGGTGGTATTTCCAGTTTCTGTCCCGAGAGAACTCTAAAATGGATTGGAATTTTTCAATTAACTCCATGGCCATGGTTTCCCTAAAGCTAAAAATGTGTCCTCCATTCTATTTCTCATCTCAAACTATGTTCAGCCCTACTATCCAAAGAGTGCAATAGAGGTTTTTATGAACCTACTTAACAGGGGAAACAATAATAGTGTAAAATGTGTCTCCAATTTGAATAATATAACCCATCCATAAAAAATTTCTAGATGAAAGTCAGTCTGAAACTATAGGCCCTTGTGAGTTAAAGACAAAGGAACAAAAAAAGTCCAAAATTATTCTCTCCAAAATGTCATATTTAGTTTGATACCGGCCAAAAGTTTCTCTTGGTAGAATTGCCTTGACACCTTCGGGACTCCTTCAGCAGTGGAACCGAACTGGGGCTTTCTACTGGAATGTATAGAGCTGCTGCAGCATCACCTTGGGGTCATTACCATCAATCAGAGACAGGATGGTATCTGGGGGAAGAACATCAGAAAACAATAGAAGAGAGTTTCCAGCCGCAGGGAATGTGATACATCACTGCCAGGCATACAAAGTCCAAGGCCTGTAAACCAAACTGGTCAGAAGGAATCTCACCTGAAGGGGTTGGCAATGGGCTCCTGTGGTATGGGTCGCGGTAAGGAGAGGGATGGGGAAATTCCACCAGTGCCTTCTCAGGGAGTGGCACTTAAGACATTCTGGTCTTCTAGCAAAATGTAGAAAATCACCTCGCGGTGACACCTCTAGCCATAGGTTTTACTTAAGGCTGTCTTCTTTCCTAATTCATAGGTTTAAAGACTGAATTTCCATTTCCCCTTTGAGTTCTTTTTCCCTGGTACAACACGCTGGTCTGAGCATGGGCTCTATCCAGGAACCTGGAATCAATCTGCATTCCTCACATTGATGTTGAGCATCCCACATTTATAGAAGGCTTGTGCTCATTTTTTTTTTTGAGTTGGAGTCTCACTCTGTCACCCAGACTGGAGTGCAGTGGCCGCTCCGCCACCACAGCCTCGACCTGCTGGGCTCCGGCGATCCTTCCGCCTCAGCCTACCAAGTAGCCGGAATTACAGGTGCGCGCTACCATGCCCGGCTGATTTTTTGATTAACTGTAGAGATGAGGTCTTGCCTGGCCAGGCAGGTCTTGAACCCGCGGGCTCAGGCAATCCACTCACCTCAACCTCCCAAAGGCGCGGGATTACAGGCTGAGCCACCGAGCCCGGCTGGCTTGTGTTCTTCACATTTCTTTTTCTTGCTGCTCTCTCTGCACTTTCCCGACTATATCAAAGTCTCAAGACATTTTTTTTTCCCTGAGTCATTGTAGTTATTGCCAGTTCCTCTTGGTGTTGATAGCGTAGGCCTATAAAACTGCTTCAAAAGGCAGGCTGCTCCCACACCTGTCCCAACAGAATAATCAGACTTGGCAGTCTCCTTGGCATAACAGAAGCTTCTCCTGATGCTTTTTATGTCTTTGAGGGCTGGGTGTGATCCCACAGGTTTTCTAACATGTGTTCTCAAATATCTTGAACTGCTCAATGCTTGAATTTTTTTATGACTCCAGAACACCAATTCCATCATATCTTTCTTCATAGTTGTAGAAAATATTTCTAGCACTCTGTTTTCCTCTGATGTGTCCCTACTCCTATGAGAAAGGCTCAGCTGGTTTTGAATATTCTAACCTGTTTCTTAAATTGATCACTTTCCCTTTCTGCAGGTAAGTCTACAATTATTCACTGGGGTTTTAGCGTATTCTTACCTTTTTTCCCCTTTGTTTTGGATCTAAACATGTATTTTTCTTATACACTTGAGTTTCTTTCTAGTAGCCCACAAATTTCCCCCACCTCCTCTCACAGTGGGAAAAACAAAGACATGGGTCTATTAAATGTTAATGTTGGCCGGAATCCATGGCTCAGCCTGTAATCCCATGCTTTGGGAGGCTGAGGGGAGTGGATTGCCTGAGCCTGCACGTTCGTGACCTGCCTGGGCAACTTGGCAAGACCTCATCTCTACAATACAAAAAAAACATTAGCTGGGCGTGGTAGCAGGTGCCTGTAGTTCCAACTACTTCAAAGGCTGAGCGGAAGGATTGCCAAAGCCCAGCAGGCCAAGGTTGCGGTGGCTGGGAGCGGCCACTGTACTCCAGTCTGGGTGACAGAGTGAGACTTTCAACTCAAAAAAAAAAAGTAAATGTTACAGGATGTTGAATTAGGCCTTTCCTGGTATTGAGAGCCTTTGACAGAGTCCCCAGAGGGCCAGAAAACAATATCAAGAACTTGCTAATCTAATGGGAGGTACTAGACAACCAGTGCTGGGCAAGCTAAGAGAGTGGGAACCTAGTCTGTCAGCATTTATGCTCTGCAACCTCCAGCCTAGATGGGGTAATGTTGGAAATACCAGGGAGGAGGGATAATTCTGGAGGACTGTGCAATATGTCACACCCCGTGGAAGATGCAAGAGGGATTTTCCCCATTATTTCAAGACAAGTGAGAATAAATTTTAGAGAACCACTGGGATACCTTGTTATGTGCTCTGACATCTGAAGGAATGGTGCCGGACTCTTGCCAGTAGGAAACTGAAAGGACATAATATGGATTTAATATATCCAATCAGTAACTATTTTAACATTGTCTCAGTCTCAGGTTTTTCTAGGAGTTCACTTAACTTACCCTCTAATCACTAGCCAAGGACAGAACTGGTTTCTCAGAGGTGACTATTGATGATACCTGCATAATGAATATTTGTATACCTAACCTTGAATTGTACCCCACATATCTAAAATAAAAGAGAAAATTGAAAACTAATTAGTTTTTCTATTTCAAGTATTTGCCTCTACCCATAAGATCCAAATCTGGCCAGGTGCGGTGGCTCAAACCTGTAATCCCAGCCCTTTGGAAGGCCGAGGCAAGAGGATTTGAGACCAGCCTGGGCAACATGGTAAGACTTCATCTCTACAATAAATAAATAAAAAAATTAGTCAGCCATGGTAGGGTCACCTGTTGTTCCGTCTACTTGGAAGGCTGAGGTAGAAGGATCGCCAGAGCCTAGCAGGTCGACACCGGGGTGGCTGTGAGCATGCCATTGCACTCCACCCTGGGTGACAGAGTGAGACTCCAATTCAAAAAAAATGACAGCAACAAAAAGATCCAAATTAACCTTCATGACACAGACAGACGCCACCACCAGGGCAACAATCATGTGACTAACCCACCCTGCTCTTCATCACGAGATGTCAGTACCTGCACTTACCTGCCCCTTTATGATGATGTGGAGCAGACTACCATCCAATCATCCTAATGAGCTTCTCCCATCAAAGGGAAGGATTAAAAGCATTCAACCTCGAGCAGCCATCATCCATTGCTCTACTAAACTCTGGTGTGGCCATGTGCTCTTTGAGCTATGGCTGCTGCCATGTGTCCTAAACTTTGTCCCCTTTCCTACCTTGGAGAGGTGAACCTTCTCTCTCTCTCTCTCTCCCTCTCTCTCTCTAATTTACTTTTTAAATAAACTATGTTAGCCGGGATCGGTGGCTCAGCCTGTAATCCTGCACCTTTGGGAGCCTGAGGTGAGTGGATTGCCTGAGCCTGCGGGTTTGAGACCCGCCTGGGCAGCGAGACCTCATCTCTACAATAAATCAAAACATCAGCCGGGCGTGGTAGCGCATGCCTGTAATTCCGGCTACTTGGGAGGCTGAGGTGGGAGGATCGCCAGAGCCCAGCGGGTCGAGGCTGCGGTGGCCAGGAGCGGCCGCTGCACTCCAGTCTGGGCGACAGAGTGAGACTCCAACTCAAAAAAAATAAAAAATAAAAAATGAACTATGTTTTCCAATCTAACTTCTGTATTCTTTTTATCCTTCTCAGAGCACTGGATTGCACACCACCACCCCAGCAGGTCTGACTTAACTTTCTAAAGACCCAACTGGAATTTCTAACTTAACAGAAACTAAGAGGGAGAGGCTATAGCTGGAACTACCTGCCTAACTCTAAGGATATGAGGGATTTCTCTGGGAGTAAAGGAGCATGGAGTGGAACACCTGTGATTTCTCATACAAAAAGAACCGATCATAAATAAAGTCAACCTTTATTCATTTCAAAAGATATCTCCTTCTGCCTAGAAGGAGGAAAGGACCCAACTGTGATGATTAATTTTGTGTGTCGATTTGACTGTACCATGAGGTCCCAAGATATGATGTCAAACATTATTTGGGGTGTGTCTATGAGGGTGTTTTTGGATGCAGTTAACATTTCAATTGATAGACTGAGTAAAACAGATTATGCTTCCTGATGTGAATAGGCCTGATTCGATCAGTTGCATGCCTAATAGAACCAAAAAAGCTGACTTTACTCCAAATTAAAGGAAATTTCTCCTGCCTGGCTGCCTTCAAACTGGGTCATTGGTTTTCTGTTGCCTTTAACATCAGCTCTTCCTGGGCCTTAAGCTGCCAGCCCCCAAACTAAGGCTGCACCATGAACTCTTCTGCTTCTCGGGCATTTGGACTTTGGGCTGGAACTACACCATTGGGTCCCCAAAGTCTCCAGCTTGCTGACTGTACTAGGCAGGGTTCTTCAAAAAAGCAGAACCAACAGGAGATATAGTTGTAGACAGGTACAGATATAGACACAGAGAGAGATTTATTATGAAGAATGGACTCACCCGGTTATGGAGGCTGAGAAGTCCTATGAACTACAGTCTGCAAGCTGGAGATCCAGGAAACCTGGTGATGTAATTCAGCCAGTCTAGACATGTGCTTTGGACTACCTAATCTTAGCCAGGTTCCCCTCATTAAAATAAAATGTTACCAGAAACTCGGGGACAGAATAACATATAGAGACACAGACACAGCTGTCATTGATCAACCCTGCCCTCCCTAGGTTATTACAGCCAGGATTTCTACTTTGTGGAACATGCAGCTGCTGAAAATAGGACAAAAACCAGTTAGTTGTCTCTGAAGGTCATGCTAATAGGTTTTTACACAGGTCAAAAGTTTCTTGTGCATAAATGTTAGTAAAAAAAAAATGGTTCACAGTCAAAACATTTGGAAAACACTTGGTTAAACTAAGTAGGGTTCTTTATGGCAATGCTTTAATATTGGTTGTTAGAGAAGACTATAAAGAACAGTATTTCCTAAACTAATTTCAACTCTTTTGTGTGTGTGTGTGTTTTTCCCAAGACCAGAATTTGGGAAACTGCTGCAGTTCACATCCTAGACTTCATGTATGTGCTTGTGTCGGCTTGTAGCTCCAAGGGCAGAACCTCTTCAAAATGTACTTGGGTTTCACATTTTATCTTAATGTGGGTCTTTTAGACCTCTGTCCAAAGACTTGCACCATTTTGAGAACTGAAGGGAGGGCATTCAAAAAAGGAGTCAAATATTGCCTTTGGCCTTCTTTGTAAGGTGATTAGAAACACAATGAAATAGTTAAACTAATTCATGGCAGTAATAATACTAACAAAACCGATGAGTTATTGGGTATCTGTTGCGTCCAAATGCTGTGTGAACTTCCTTATATATGTGACCTCATGTAAGTCCCCAAACTCTAGTGAATATTATTATTTCCATTTTCATATAGGAAAACTGAGATGAAGAATTGTTAAATCCTTTGCCCAAAGGTTAGCTAGTCGAAGAGATTAATTTCAGTGGTTCTAGTAAGGCAAATAGAATTTTGTGTTTTTAACAGACTCTCTGGATGATTCTTCTCATTAGAGAAGTCTGGGAGACCATTTTTAGTGTTGATTGCTCAGAGTATGGTCCTGCAACTCACAGCATCGGGATCTCCCAGGAGCTTTTCAGACATGTAGCATTTCTAGCTCCACTCTGGACCTACTAAAGCAGGATCTGCAAGTTAATAGATGTGCAGATGATTCTTATGCACCTTAAAGTATGGCAGGCACTGTGCTTCTCCAACCTGAATGTATTAAATGCATCACCTGGGAGCTTGGTGATTTGCAGATTTGGATTTAGTGGGTCTTTGGACTGAGGTTGGGGGTCAAGATTCATCATTGACAAACTCCAGGTGACTCAGGTTGCCTGTCTGTGGCCACACTTGGAAGAGGAAGGGGCTGGTCTAAGGATCAGTGCAAGGATTAACAGTATTGAACAAACAGTAAATGATGACCGGATGACACGCAGCATAACAAAGAATGGTGTCAAGGTTAAATGAGCTGAATTAGTCACACTGATGTTTGAAAGAGGATGAATACTTTCTGATAACTTTGGTCCTGCCCCCACTCCCACAGTCATCATGAATGCATGGGTGATCTGCCTACTTTACTTCTCCTTCTGCAGCAAAGCTTCTAATCATGAAATATATTGCCGGTGGCCAGGCTCGGCGGCTCAGCCTGTAATCCCACGCCTTTGGGAGGCTGAGGTAGGTGGATTGCCTGAGCCCGCGGGTTTGAGACCCGCCTGGGCAGGCGAGACCTCATCTCTAAAATAAATTAAAAAATCAGCCGGGCGTGGTAGCGGCTACTTGGAAGACTGAGGCGGAAGGATCGCCGGAGCCCAGCAGGTCGAGGCTGGGGTGGCCAGGAGCGGCCACTGCACTCCAGTCTGGGCGACAGAGTGAGACTCCAACTCAAAAAAAAAAAAAAAAAAAAAAAGAACTATATCACTGGAAAGGGTTCTCTTTGTTCATAGCAGTATTCTTATACTGTAAAATTTGTCCAAGTTATCCCTTCATTTATTGCCATCAAACCATCATTATTATAATGAGTGCAACACTAATTTGATAAGCAAGAGATGGTGTGATTAATCCCGCAGCAGTTACTGCATCATTTCTGAACTTACAAGTCCCCAACTTTTATGTTAAAAATAGATTTGTTCTCCCAAATCTTCAAAATAAGCCTCTACTTGGGGGGAGTATCAGATGCTAAAAAAAACTTGTTCTTCCTATAACCTATCTTATAATATCCAGTTTTAATAAATGGCCTTAATGATTTGGGGTTTTTTTTTTCTTAATGTTATCTGCATAATATGATGATTTACAATTATCAAAAAATAAGAACGGAATTATATACAGTGTAGAATGTACATTGTAGTACTACTGCTTTATTCAGACTAGTTGCCATATTAGCTCCAAATTATAAATAATAATCTCCATTTAATTAAAAACAAAGTACCCAAAATGAAACCATGGTGCTGTGGATAAATAAAAATAACAGAAGTATTTCTCCCTGCATATATTTGGGAATTTGAAGAAGATAGGAACATTTATGTTGCAAATGAAAAACCTTCACATTGAATAAAAATATGATATCAGTACATATATAGTCCCTAATGAGTAAGAAAATGAGCCCAGTAAAGAACTGCAGATTTGTGGCATTTTATTTTTTGATAGGCATCATTCTAACATAAGACACTTCAACTTGGATATAATTTGGGGGGGGCTAAATTATGCATTCATGTATCTTAACTACAGATCTACATTACATAGTGTAAAATTTGCTGAGTAAAATTCAAAAACTGGCATAAAAACAGCACATAGACCAATGGAACAGAGTAAATGGACCTCAAATATAAATTTACACCCAACTCATTTTTTAAAAAGGCACCAGGAATATACAATGAGAAAAGGATGGTCTCTTCAATAAATTTGCTGGGAAAACTGGATAACTATATACAGAAGAATAAAACTAGACCCCCAGCCAGGCTCGGTGGCTCAGCCTATAATCCCGTGCTTTGGAAGGGTGAGGTGGGTGGATCACCTGAGCCCACGGGTTCAAGACCCGCCTGGGCAACTTGGTGAGACCTCATCTCTACAATAAATCAAAAAATCAACCGGGCATGGTAGCACATACCTGTAATTCCGGCTACTCGGAAGGCTGAGGCGGAAGGATGGCCGGAGCCCAGCAGGTCGAGGCTGCAGTGGCCACTCCAGGTATGGGCAACAGAGTGAGACTCCAACTCAAAAAAAAGAAAACTAGACCTCTATCTCTTACTACACACAAAAATCAAATCAAAATTGATTAAAGACTTATATCTAAGACCTGAAATCATGAAACTACTAGAATAAAATGTTGGGAAAATGTTCCAGGATATTTTTCTGACAAAATTTTTTTTTTAATTCTCGAAAATACAGGCAATCAATGCAAAAATAGAAATGGGATTGCATTAGGCTAAAAAAACTTCTGCACAACAAAGGAAACAATCAACAACGTGAAGAGACAGCCCACAGAATGTAAGAAAATATCTGTAAACTATTCATCTGACAAGAGATTAACAATAATTAACAAGAATATGTAAGAATCTCAAATGTCTCAATAACAAAAAAAAAAATCTGATTTTCAAAATAGGCAAAAGATCTGAATAGACATTTCTCAAAAGACCTACAAATGGTCAATAGGTATATAAAAATACTTAATAACACCGATTACCAGAGAAATGCACATCAAAACTACAATGAAATATCATCCTAACCCAGTTTAAATGACTTTATCCAAAAGACAGGCAATAACGGATGGGGAGAAAAGGGAATCCTCATACACAATTGGTGGAAATGTAAAGTAGTACAGCCACTATTGAGAACAGTATGGAGGTTCCACAAAAAAGCTACAAGAACGACCACACGATCCAGCCATTCTACTACTGGGTATACATTCGAAAGGAAAGAAATCAATGTATTAAAAAGTAATTTGCATTACCTAGTTTATTGCAGCACTATTCACAATCGCCAAGATTTGTAATCAACAAATGAATGTATAAAGAAAATGTGGTATGTATACACAGTGGAATATTATTTGGCCATTAAAAAATGAAATACTGTCATTTTAGCAACAAGATGAACTTGGAGTTCATTATATTAAGTGAAATAAGCCAGTCACAGAAGGGCAAATATCATATGTTCTCACTCATAGGTGAAATCTAAAAATGTAGATCTTATGAAGAGGAGAATTTGGGACCGGGCTCGGTGGCTCAATCTGTAATCCCAGCACTTTGGGAGACCGAGGCGAGTGGGTTCAAGACCCACCTGGGCAACTTGGCAAGACTTTATCTCTACAATAAATCAAAAAAAATTAGCCGGACGTGGTAACGCATGCCTATAGTTCCAACTACTTGGAAGGCTGAGGCGGAAGGATCCAGAGCCCAGGAGGACAAGGTTGCGGTGGTTGGAAGCGGGCCACTGCACTCCAGTCTGGGCGACAGAGTGAGACTCCAACTCAAAAAAAAATTAATTAATTAAAAATAAAATTACTTTAAAAAAAAATGAAAGAATAGATGAGTGGTTACCAGAAACTGGGAAGGAAGGTGCTAGGCTAGGGGGGAATGGATAATGAAAAGAAACTGATTAATGGGTACAAATAGATGGTTTAATAGAAGAAATAAGACCTAGTATTGGATAGATAAATAGAATGACTATAGTTTACAATAGTCTACTGTATATTTCAAAATAACTACAAGAGAAGAATTCAAATGGTTCTTCCATTTGAATAAAAACAGACAAATATTTAAGGTGATAGCTATCCCAAGAACACTGATTTGATCTTTATAAATTACACAAATGTGTTAAATTATCACATATCCCCAAGACTTTGTACATCTATTATGCATCAATAAACATAATAATATGAAAAAAAAATTCAAAAACCTAGAGTTGAAATTTCAGTAAGAAACTGTTGAATCTGGTGGCATACCACAAATCCTCTCTTAAACTTGTTGCCTTTAAACATCTAGCAACCCTCTGAGTTTGTTATTACTGCTTGTAGACATGTCAGTCCTAAAACACTAGGTGACCCTTTTTCCACAGTTTGTTAATTTGAATGATCATTTTAGTGGTGGCATGCACAAACCATCAAGAAAGTGAAAAATTACTGAAGTTTATAGAAGGATCTTGTATCAGTTTGCTAGGGCTTTCATAACAAAATATCAGAAACTGGGTGACTTAAGCAACAGAAATTTATCTTCTCACAGTTCTGGAGGCTTAAATTCCAAACCAAGGTACCAGCAAGGCTGCTTCCTCGTGACGCCTCCTTCTTCAACTCACAGATGGCCACCTTCTTCCATATCTTTACATGGCTTTTCCTCTGCGCATGCACACTCCTTGTATATTTTTTTCATCTGTAAGGATACCAGTCTTATTGGATTATGGCCCCACATTTACGGCCTCATTCAACCATAAGAACCTCTTTAAAGCCCACATCTCCAAATGCGTTGCACTGGAACTTAGGGCTTCAAGATATGAATTTTGAGGAAATACAGTTTGGTACAAAACAGATCCATTGCCAATATAATTTGTTGGGTATATTTGTAGAGGTTAACCTTAACAAACATTTGCCATCAACCTCATTATCAAGTCATCAAGTATTTCGCAAGTGCCTAGCATCCTCTGTGCTAAACAAGTTGCTTCTAAATATTAAAACATTTTGTGATGAATAATGTAAAATGGCATACTCCATTTCCATCTCATCCCTCATCTAGCTGAGGAGCTGAAAACTACGCTTCCAAAGTTTTCTTACAGCAATGTTCTCGGTGTACTTTAGGAAGTGCGAGATTTGGAAGGTGGAGTAACACAAGGGTCCTCTGCCTTCCTCTCCTGCCTCTTTTCTGTTAGGAAGCAATGTCCTGGAAATGTTAGGTTTTTCTGTCTCGTTCTCCAGTATCCCTTCTCCATTCAAGGGGATTAGAGGCTATTACGGCAGACGCAGCTGCAATAACTACTATCAATTCTGGCTTCCTATTCCTTGGTCACAGTGTCTTGAAATCATTGTGCTAGTGAAGGTCTTGGAAGTAGCAGTTACCATGTTTTGTTCTGGGCCGGAGCCATTCTGGGAATTTTTGTAACCATTTCATTTGGTGTATTAAATCCCTTCCTGCTTGAAGAAAAAAAATTGCTTATGGCTATCACAGTTTATGAGGCACTTTCTTATTCATTTCTCAGAACTACTCACTTTAATATCTAAAAGGCAAGATTATTCTTTTCATCTTAAAGGCGCAGAAGAGTGGGGGTGACTTGCTCAAGACGAAGAGGATAATAATTGTTGAGTCTACCGCTGGAGCTCAAGTTGTCGTCTAGTCTACTGGTTTTTACAAATTATGACACCAATTAAATTTAAAATGACCCTTGCCTTGGGGAGAAAAGCAGTCTTGAGTAATAAGGTGAACAATGTTGGACTGATTCTGAATCAATGGTAAAATAAGCAAGTTTAAGTTGGCCTTCATATCCATTAACAGTGTTCCGTGTCTGGCCAGCTGCAGAACGTGACAAAAGTATAGTCCTGGGGTAAGAATATGGTGAGGAGTCTAGAACAGTGACTAGCATGTAATAGGTGTGAAAATAGTATAAACTGAATGAATAAATTGTGAATAAACCCAGGAAGGCTCAGTAACAGTCCCATATTAAGTCCTTAAGAAATATTGTTGAATGAATAAATGAATGATTAAATGGTAGAGTTAATTTATTTCTAAGGATACGTGATTTGCTATGGTCTGAATGTGTCCTCCAAAAATTCGTATGTTGAAATCCAATCCCCAGTAAGATAGTTTAAGAAGTGGGGCCTTTGGAAGTTAAGTCATGAGAATGGAGCCCTCACATATAGGATTAGTGCTTTTATGAAGCACTAATGTTTTTTAGGCTCCAAGAAGCTTTTTTTCCCCTTCCACTATGTGAGGACACAGCTAAAAGGTACCATTTATGAAGCCAAGAGAAAGTCCTTACCAGACATTTAATCTATTGGTGCTTTGGTCCTGGCTTCTTACCTCTAGAACTGTGAACAATAGATTTCTGTTCTTTATAAATTATCCAGCCTGAGGTATTTTGTTATAGCAGCAGGAAAAGAACTAAGAAAGTGATACTTCACAGTAATGAAAAGCATTTTGGACATATCTTGTCATGGACATCCTTCCAGGCTCAGCTCAAGAAGTTTCCCAAGATTCCCTAGTCTCTCCCCATGTGCCACAGCCTCTCCTGTACATCTCTAATACATCACTTCTCATGGTCTCTCCCATCAGACTGTGAACTCCCAGAAGACCAGGTCTTTGTCTTATTCATGCTTTTCTATGACAATACTGTACACACAGTAGGTATATATGAAATATTATGGAATTGAATCAAAGTGTGCTTATACCACACAATCAAAAGTGAGAGCATCTTCCAGGGTCTCTGGGAGTTTAATGCTTTTCCTCTTGCTTGTACATATCTATCTTACCCTTACTAGTGGATATGTAGTGATTTATTTTTTTAAGTTCAGAGAAGACATCTGAAAGAGAGAAGAAATTCTCTTATGCTTCTGAGTTTGGGAGCTGAAAGGCAATTAGACTTTACTCTCCTAAGCCCAAAATTAAACAAAAACCTTCCTTGGTGTCATAATTTTTCAAGTTACACCCAGTTGCACAAGTTCTCTTCTGAAGTATTCTCACTAAACCTGAATAGAATCAATTATCTGGTTTTTTTTTTAATCAATAAGGAATGGAAAAACCATTTGTTTCTTCACTCAAGGTTTCACAGAAATTTTTTTTTCTATTTCAAAAGCTCAGTGATATCAAAAACACTGAGGATTTTTGTATTAAGAGAAAGTTGAGATAATGAAGTAACGAGAGATTCAGTTGCATCTGCAATCAGCAAATGTAAGCCAGAAATTGCAAAAATAATTCTCAATACAAAAAGAGGTTTTTCTTATCCAAACACTTTGCAATACAGGAACCAGCTTGAGCAGATGTAAATTAGAAAGACTCTAAAAAGGTTTTGAACAGGTACTGATTGAAATAAAAATTTTACACAGTAAAATTGATTATATATGAAAAATTTAAGTCTATAAAGGAGAAAACTAAACTACAGATAAAACTGCTTCAGAATTTTCTATTGAATGTTTCTCTTTATGCTGATTTTACAGGTTAGTCCTCCTCAAGTTGCAGAAAATTCCCTAGCTGCAACTTAGGAGGAAGGACCTCAGAGGATATTTATCAAGAAGAGGAAGTGTCATGAATTGAGGCAGATCAGTGGCCACCACCTAGGCCAATAAACCAGCTCCACCATCAAAGGAGCCAAAATCCACCCTCAGTACATTCCAGATAGATACAAAAGCTTGGTGGTTACTAAGATCAGGCATACACATGCTGACCCAACTCCCATGCCCAATGTTGTTTATGAATCTGCCTTTCCTTTTCCCCCATTTGGTTTGGAAGTGGTAACAAAAGAATTTAAGCATACCAAACAGGAGGGAGAATAGAACTTGTATTCAAACTTTACACTTGAAAACTAAATTAGTTGTGATTTTTTCATCAGAATTTGATTGCAACTTATTTCAAAAATATGCTGCCTTTATAATCCAAACAGAATTGTATTGAAACAGAATACAAGGATATTCAAGTGACTAAAATTCTTTCACATTATTAGAGGGCAATTTTATTTAGAGAGAGCTGTGATAATAAAATGCTACTTGAAATAGAAGTTGTAAAGTTTCGAGAGATGTCATTGCACAGAACCAGGAATAGCATCATTTTTGAAAAAGTGACTTTCTTAACAAATCCTGCCAGGGAGAATAAATGGTTCATTTGTTTATGTACATGGTCATAGTTATTGTGTTGTCTAAAAAAGAAAAGCTGTCGTGTTAGATTTATACACATGCATTGATGATAAGCATCTCTTCTTTTATAGTAACTATTGTATCAGTGTTTCATAATAGGACAGGTAGCAGAAGCTGATCAATGGAGAGAAGCCAGGAGGAGATTTTATTTACCTGTGGAGGTTTTTAAACTACCATACTCCCTCCTCACATGTGCCAGAATCAGAGGCAAAGGAAGAGGAAAAGCAACTGCAATTGGAAAAAAAAACTTTCTGGATAATTCCACTATCACCCAAGTCTTATTTAAAAAAAAAAATCTCACTGTTTTGAGTAAGGGAAAACTACTACTCTTCTTGCATGTCAAAGGAGCATAACTCCTTTTTTTATAGTCATGAAACTGAAGATTTTAGAACTAGAAAAAAATTTGCAATACCACATTTTTCTCATTTTATAGTTGAGGGAACTGAACATAATGTTAGAGATGATATGACTATACAAAGAGCTTTTTTACCTTGTCTCTACAATAAACGAAAGAAAAAAATAGCCAGGCATGATAGCGCACCTGTAGTTCTGGCTACCTGGAAAGCTGAGGTGGAAGGATCGCCAGAGCGCAGCAGGTTGACGCGGGGATGGCCATGAGCATGCCACTGCACTCCAGCCTGAGTGATGGAGTGAGACTCTGAATTAAGGGGAACAAAAGAGTTTTTTTCTGCAACAAGTCAATACACAATAGGAAGTTGAATCAGTAAATGTTTGTTTACTACAGTCTTTAGCACACAATTATTGGGCTTTCACTCTGTGGTAGGTAAAGTAATTGGATATATTATTTTTAATCTGTGTATCTACCGTCTACTCTGTGAGACAAATATTTTTTCTGTTTTACAGATTGGATAAGAAAAGACAAAGGCACAAAAAGGTTAAGTAATTTTCCCCAAATCACATAAATCATACTCATAATTTGGGATTTAAACTTGACCATCTAACTCCAGAGTCTACACACCTAACCACTATGCTACACTCCTATCACTGTTAGCTGTTTACCATGATTAGCGTCTATAAGCAAAATAGTGAAAAAAAAAATCCTACTTTCATGGGACTAACATAAATCATAAAAAGGAAACCAATTATTAAATATGTACTTTTAAATTTTGATAAGTAGCGCAAAGAAAAGAAACAAGGTGTTAAAAGAGGCAACATTTTAATTTTTTTAGGACAGGAAAGAGAAATGACACCTAAAATGAGGCCAAGAAGAGACCATATTCGTGAAAAGAATTTAAGGCATTGGAAAGAGTAATGCTAACATCCTGAGATGGAAGTGTGTATCCTTCTCAAGAACCTGAAAAGTCATTGTGACTAAAATGTGGGTAGTCAAAAGAGTGATGCCAGAAAAGATAGGAGGCACAGGCAAGGAAGAACATATCATGCAGAGCCTTGCAGTTTTTGTTAAAGGGTTTTAATTTATTTCTCGATGGGTGGTGCAAACGTCTTGAGAGGGGGCACTTCCTCTTTCTTTGATGTTTAGGCCACCTGGATATAGCACCTCATTTTACTCCTGCTTGCTATTAACTACTAGGGTCTTTATCATTTCATTGCCCCTCCCCCCATGCGTGGTCTTCCTTTCCATTGAAACTAGTCATCATTCATATTGGCTTCAACATTAACAAGATTACCAGTCAGGTGTGGTGGCTCACACCTGTAATCCCAGCACTTTGGGAGACTGAGGCAAAAGGATTGCCTGAGCCCACGGGCTCGAGACCAGCCTGGGAAACATGGCAAGACCTCATCTCTAAAATAAATAAAAAAATATTAGCTGGGCGTGGTGACGCGTCCCAGTAGTCCCAGCTACTTGGAAGGCTGAAGGGGAGGGATCTTCTGAGTACAGCAAGTTGAGACTGTGGTGGCCGTGAGCGTGCCACTGCACTCCAGCCTGGGTAACAGGATGAGACACTGACTCAAAAAAAAAAAAAAAAAACCAAAAAGATTATCCTCTGCAATTCTAATGTATTTTACACCACTCACACTATTGGAAGAGCATCTTCCTTGAATTTTATCACCACAAGTCGCTCGACCTTCACAATCTCCATTTCAGACATTACGTTTTTCAATCATCATTGTCAGTCCTCTGAAGTTCTTGCTCAGTACCTCCACAGACAAAATTCTTGAACTTTATCAAGACCTCTGTTCCATGAACTCCACCATTTTCCCACCATCAGCCTATTTTTGCTCCTCGCTCCCTAAACGTAAGTGCCAGTAGAAAACAAAAGCCCTGGCTGGTGACTGTATTTAATGCGGTTAACCAAATAGCTGGACATTGGTGAAGAAAGTCACACGTAAGTTGGGCGTCTTCATATAACGCTCATGACCGCGAACATCAATGGGCCTTTAAAACACCAACAACATGACTGTATTTTCCCACTGTTTTGCCACCTTGTAAGATAATTATTTTACACTTTTTCCTCACTCTTCTGTTTTTCCTCATTACTCTCATTTAGTGACCTCACTCTATGTTTCATGGAGAAAACAAGAGCAATCAAACAGGAGCTCATGCATCTTTATATTCCCAAGCAATCTATAACCCTTCCGTCTTTCTATTCCTTACCTATTCTTAAAACGGAGAATGTGTCTTTCCTCTCATCTGAGTTCAAACATTGCTTTTATGGATCCTGTCCCTTTCACCTTCTGAAGGACTTCATCCCATGTTACTAATCCTCCATTTCTACTGGACTGTACCCACCAACTTAAAAGCATGCTCTAGTATTTGTTTTTAAAAGGAAAAAGACAACCGAAAAGCCTCCATTGGCTCTCTACTCTCTCCTGAGGTGAATTAAATAGCACTTACGTATTGATGAATTCCAAATTTCCATATCTGGCCTCAACCTGTTCTCTGAGTTTTTGACTTGTGTATCAATTGCCCATTTGATATCTGTCAAAGAGAAACAAAGTTGGAAACTTGTTAAGGCAGTCAGATGGATTTTATTCAGGTTACTGCAGTTGGGGAGAGAGAACTGAGTGCAAAATGATCTCAATTCCACCACAGAAGACAGGAGACATTTTCAGTACTGGGATATGCTACAGGAAAAGTGGGCCAAGGAGGGTAGGGTTGGTCAGTGTGATTAGGCCATCTGGGTTTGTTAGTTGGTGACTACAGAAGGAGAAACAGACTTTTCATATCTTTGGGACAGGAGATCGTTTTGCTCATTAAAGCAAGATGTTCTCCAAAAGTAGGTTTTTACCTTTCTCCAGGAAATGGGAGTCAGGAAAACGATCTCTCTGGATATTAACATTTTTAAAAGATGTCTTTCAGGTTCCTGAGGAGACATTTCTGGGTGGTAAAATATTTACTTCTCTTTTTTTAACTCTTTCTCATCTGTTTATTTTAAAAATGCAGGGTACAACTCAGGATAAGGTACATATGTGGTCATCGTACAGGTAAAGTGCGGGTACCCTTATTGATGCCATGCCCCCCCACCTCAAAAGAGCCAAGAGGAGATTTACAATTCCAAGTGTTCCAAAGTAACAGTCCTAAGAAAAGGGAAGTTGAAGGGCCTGTTCTTGGGTCCCGGCTGGAGCAAAAGGTAGATTCCTTTGGCAGTGTTGAGCTTTCTCAGGCAGGCTGGGGTAACCCTAGGGAAACAATCTTGGGCTGACAGAAACCGTACTGGAGTTTGGTCAAGTATCTTTCCTAGTTCAGAAGGTTGGACTAAGTCATGCTAAGCATTTTGCAGCTACAGCGTCTTTACTTGAGAGTTAACAGGCACTCAGAATTAATCCGATCAAAACTCACCTCTCAATTGTTTCCCAAGTACAACACTGTCCTAATGTGCCCTACATTGTTACATCTGTCTCATCTTTGCTTCATGCCTTTTCCTAATGCTCGCCTGCAGCTGAACAATCATTTAGCAAATTTGGGATCGAGCTGATCTAGTTATTCTCTCCCTCTCTACTGCTACCTCTCTGATTCAAGACACCATCATTTCTCTGGGGAGCTCTGGTCTTGTATATGCATATTCAAAGAAGATCACTATTTTTTAGGTCAGATGTTCATCCAAGGTGTGGCTGGGCGGTATCTACAGGGGTCTGTGACGGGCAGGCACAGGGAGTTGTATTTCCAGTAAAGACTGGTTCTTTGGGGTTCTATGGCATGAACTGCGTTTTTCCAGTCTATGGCATTTTTCTCGAATTACAGTTTCCCATGTATATCATACTATAGTGTAAAAGGGAAATGTAAAAGACAGTATTGCCTCTCACAGTTTTTAATAGGAGCTAAAAACTCAGACAAAAATATAAATAGGAAAAAATAAAATTGAAGTATCAACTAGCCAAGGGTACTATAAGAGGCAATGTCAGGGTGTCCATTCCAACTGGCCTTTGTGTATCTACTAAGCCTACAAACAGCCCTGCTGTGTGCAAGACCTCAGAGAGAGAACTATGTTCATGTACCTAAATTAGGCCTTAGCAACCCATATCCGGGTCGTGCTAAGCACCATTCAAATACTCTATGTGCAATAATTTAATATTGGCTTCCAAATATGATCTGACTTCTTCTGTGACCCCAAAACCTATTTTTACAGTTACCAGTGATCATAAATAAGCACATAGTTTATAGTGCACATTTAATGTGTCACTTGAAAAACCCATCATTATTTCAAAAATGTTTTTAAAATCCTACAAGAATCTTCTGTGTAAATTCTCGTAACACCTTCATTGTTAAATGATAATGAAGTTAATTCTCATTCACCTATTCTTTGCATTTATGAATTTCAACTTCTACAGTAAACAACACTTCATCAAAATGGCTTCTGACAATTGACTCAGTTGGAAAAATACATCAAAACACTTAGGACAAGCTGGGCTCGGTGGCTCAGCCTGTAATCCCGCGCCTTTGGGAGGCTGAGGTGAGTGGATTGCCTGAGCCTGCAGGTTCGAGACCCGCCTGGGCAGCGAGACCTCATCTCTACAATAAATCAAAAAATCAGCTGGGCGTGGTAGCGCATGCCTGTGATTCCGGCTACTCGGAAGGCTGAGGCGGAAGGATCGCCGGAGCCCAGCAGGTTGAGGCTGCGGTGGCCAGGAGCGGCCACTGCACTCCAGTTTGGGCGACAGAGTGAGACTCCAACTCAAAACAAACAAACAAACAAACAAAAAAAAACACTTAGGACAAAAATACAGCTTCTCACTGTGCTGATGGAGTTTGAGACTTCATCAAAATAATTGAGATTTACAGATAAAAAACAAAAGGAAAGACACATCGAAAATTGTATATGATTAAAATGTAAATTTCTTAGTGAGTTTCTTATGTATAGTATTACATTGAAACACTTAAAGATTAAGCAGCATTTCAGGTGGACATAATTTGTTGACTTGTCTCTATTCAATGGTTACAACTTAGACAATAAATACAAAATTGATTTTTTAATTTATATTTTCAAAATAATCTATGCCACTTTTATGTTACTTGCATATAAAATTAACTTCTTTAACTGAAAGTAAGCTTTTTTTTTAAAATGTTGCCAATTCTGCCTCAGTGTTTGAAGCTGATAAAAAATGATGCATGACTTTTAAATGCTAATCCTTACTTCTCAAGACATTATTTTAAAACATAACTGGTGATCTTGGAGATTTTTAGTTGTTTCACTGTTTATTAGTAGCCAATTCATAGTGAACACAGGTATAAAGGCAAAAGGCAAATTCATTCAATTTTCCTATTTTTTCTGGTAATAAATTCATTGAGATTGATAGCTAATAGGACTTTGGTTTATTTTTCATTTAGATGTACCAAATTTTCTTTTCTCCATATCAGTATGGATCCTTGGCAAAAAATAACTGAGAAATGGTTGTAATCAAGAAGAGTTTGGTCTTATAAAGTTAATATACATTCACAATATGACCCCGTAATCCTTCTAGGCATATAACCACGAGAAATAAAGGTATCTTTTCACACAAAACCTATACATGAATATGTCAGCTTAAGTTATTATCTCTAAAAACTGGGAAAAATATAAATGCCCATCAACTTTAATACAATTCTGCATTAAAACGAATGAATTATTGATATATACAGCAATGTGGATGACTCTCAAAGGCAGACTCAAAACACTATTACTGTATGATTCAATTTAAATGATATTTTGGAAGAGACAAAACTGGACAAAAACAAATCAGTGGTTTCCAAGGGTTGAGAATCAGAAAAGAGGAATAACTAAAAAAGGCCATATGAACTTTCTGGTGGTGATAAAGAAAAAAAGAGATTTATACCTTGATTTCAATAGTGGTTGCAGAACACAGTATTCATTTATCAAAGTTCATTAGATCTGTACACACAAGTGTGAACTCTACTGTATATAAATTATACCTCAATGAACTCATTTTATTTTTAAAAGCAGAGGACATTGTCAATGACTTCAGAGAACTTACAGATGGTGGATAAGGCCAGATCAGGAAAAAAAAAAAGATGATTCACAACAACTGAGTATATGTTTTTTAAAAGGTAGAAAACTTTACAAGATACGTACTGTTAAAACCTCCCTTTATGTGTTTTATTTTGGTTTTAATTATGGGTCAAATGGAATATAAAATTATCATGTATGAAGTCATATTTTCTGAGGCATTTTTAATTGTGGCACTTCAACACACAATTATCTATAAAGCTTGTGAGAGTGAAAGAGATTGAATTTTCTAATTGTGGTTGGTGAAATATAATCAATTCTCAAGAACTGGAATAGTCTTTAGCGTCAGGGAGATGTGCCTTGTGGAAAGAAAAGGAACTCTTTTCTAGGTTAATCTTTTGGTTGTACATGATGTGATTTTACCACAGCTATGCAGTTGCCTCATTACTTATCACCGGATGTTTTCTTGCCTTATTACTTATCACTGCAGTGAAATTACCTGGAAAAAAGAACCGAAATTACTATTTGGGGGTAACTTCCAACTTTTAGCAGAGACTTCATACTAAGCCATGCATTTATATAGGTTTTCCTTTTGTTTTCAAAGAGACTCCAGGTCACTATGGTGCATACTGTCTTGATTCCCCATCATGAAGCAGAGTAGAGGACCTGCCAGTATTCTCCACTTCTCCAAATGTATTTCGATACTTGTCTCCACTCCTCCCTTTACAGACTCCACACCCAGCCTTGACTGATAATTGAACTCAGAATTACAGGTCTTGAGGTTCTTGCCAGAGAATGTGATAGCGTTCCTGCCAAGCAAACGCCTTTCCCAAAATCAGACAAGGAACATAGTCCATGAGAATTGTCTGAACGCAAAGTTTTTCACACTCTTTAAATAGGCCCACTCAAGGAAATACATTATGCATCATGACCCAGTACATACAATGGAAATACATACTGAAGCATTGCTCAAAACACTCTGATTTTCCGTTTCACACTATTCTTGTCTATTCTATTTTTTCTTTTTAAACAACTGCTTACAATCCACTGGGGGAAAAAAATTTCACACTAACAGACACAAACTGTAGTGTGAAATTGACTGCCGTAAAAGACATGAAATCTACCGTTCATCTAAATATCACACAACTTAAATGAGAGTGGCTCATTAAGGCGCATTTCATCCTGACCACATTATCAGTACATCTCTCACTCCCCCAACACGATGGGCCTGAATTACTTTTACTGAGTTGCACTGTGGCTTAATGCCATAAGGCCATGAGGGAGTGATTCCTATTCTACCAATTCTATTAATAATTGTTGATAATACTGTTGGGAAATTGTTCATGATACTACCCAGTGTCCCCTCCATGAGGACCAAGAGTAGAAAATCTTTCTGTTCTCAACATCAACAATAATGTTGATTATCCTAGGTGAGTAGCTTATTTTTCCTTATTAAAAAATAGTTGTTTTCTTCCTCACATTGGCAATCGGAAGCCATAGTTTCACATTCACCATGGACTTCTATCAAGTACGTGAGATTTTGTGACTACAATTTAGGGATTTGATCTCACTCCTAATTTTGTTTTACTTTTCTAGCCTTTATTTTTTCCTTTACTTCACATGTCTTACTGGACTTATACTTATTTTAACTTTTTTATATTTTTGTGTGCCACTTTAAATTCCAATGAAACGAAAGAGGAAAAAAAAAAGCAAAAGGAGAGAAAGAGAGAGACAGAGATAGAGAGAGAATAGTGTCTATGTATGATGATAGGACTGAAGATTTTCAAATCTTTACTCATATTTTTCCAACTAAGATTATATAAAGGTACAAAGGTAGAACACTTTGTTCTACCTGTATCAGAAATTGCAATTATAAGAGAAACTATTTTGCTGATATCCTAAAACAAGTATAAATGGATTTTAGAGTTTTACTTAAAGTATTTCATATGCAACATAAACACTGCTTGGACCAGTGAAAAATGACTTTAAGAAAAATCTGTAATTGTATATGATTTGTCATTATTCCAAAGAGTACAGTGCTTTCCAGATAGCCAAGAAAACAGTGTTAAAAATACTGCATGGAACCTAAACGGCAAAAACAGTTTCTTCTGAGGGAAGCAAATTGCATGCATTTACCAGGGGCCAAGGTGACCATGGTTTCAAACACATTTCTAAATAATAAGATAAGTCAGGATATTAGAAGATAGATAAAATCAACTGTGAAATGTGTGTTTGATTCTATTTTTAAAGACCTTCTTAAAGCAGTTGAAAACCAAGGAAATTATGTGGTAGCACCAACAATGAAGTAAAATTAAGTTTTCGATGATGTTTTGGAAAATCAAATCAAACTTAGACTTGTTTAAGTAACAAGTCTGAGTTTCACTAATAGCCTGAGGAGTTGATTTACTAAATATATATTAGTTGAGTAGATCAAATATTAATGTCCATATCACTATTTTTCAAGCAGCTTTTCTGAACGTACTGTACTCGTTTTATTACTGTCAGGATCTTGGTATGTAAGTGATTGGCGACACCACCATTTCCTTTAACGGCCTGTCTCCAAAAGCTAAACGAACTACTCTGGTGCTAATTTGATTTCACTTATACTCTTTTCTAATCTCAATCTATTTTTTTTCTCACAATTACATGGTGCTACCTATACAATGACAAAAAGACAGATAGTGGGAACAGAAATAATCTTATAGAGCAATTTAAGACTATTTCTAAATATTTGGTAAACAGTAGTGGGAAAAAGATGGATGAAAGGCTTGTAATTATTAGACACAACAGCAGATTAATTATTTGAGTGCATTATCTCCATACATAATGAATAGCCTTAACATGACTAGATTTTCATTATCCAGAGAAATTAACTGTGAGTAGTAATGTGATGGCTGAGAACTAACACTGCTGGAGAAAAGATCAAGTGAGAAGGGGTTGTTTCTGCCATTCTGCAGCACTCTCTTTTTGGAATCAAATACCTGTGCTCATCGAATTTCCTCTCAGATCTTCCAGCCTCCTCTGACTGTCGCCCTTCAGTCTCTGTTGGCTTTGACCCTTCCTTCGCCTCCTCAGTCCAACTTCTAAATGTTGGGAGTCCCACAGCACTCTCTTAACTCATTTCTTTTCACAATCCAAACTCTTTCTTGGAATCACTTCGGCGATTCCTGGAGCTCAACATACCATCTGTATGCTAATGGCTCCCAAATGTACATTCTACTCTCATCCACTCCTCTGTAAATTGACTCTTATGGACATTTATTCGATAAACTCTTATGTAATTATCGAGTATCCACAATGGATCAGGTATTATCCAGGATACTGAGGATATGGTGGTGAACTTGACAAACGCCTTGCTTTAATAAGCAGGAAACAGGTCATAAACAAAATAAACAAGTAAATGCTTATGCATGTTACCAACAGACATTGCTAGGGAAAAAATAAAGTAGGATATGGGAGAGGGTGTTGAAGTGGAAGGTGGAAGTCATTCTAGTAGAGAGATAGGGAGGAATCCCTGAGGAGGTGAAATTTGATCAGAGACTTGCATGAAGTATGGGGAGGAGCCAAGCAAAGATTCATGAAAGGAGGCAAGCATATAGAACAGAGTACAAAGGCTCTGAAACACGAAGGGTGTGGTAAGGTTCCTCAGTGAGTAAGAAGACAAACGTGACTGAATGGCGGAAAGACACGAGCCAGGAAGGATCAGAGAAGAAAACTAAGGCCAAAACAAGACTTGTCAGCCATGAGAAGAACTTTAGATTTTATTCTAACCAGGATGAGAAGCTAGAGCAAGTGAATGGCATGATCTCGTGGTCTACTGCTGTCTCTATTTGAACGTCTCACAGGTATCCCAAACTTACCATGTTCCAGACAGAACTTTTAATATCCCCTCATCAAAAACCTCCTACTCCTTCTTGACTTTTCCCTAGTTTAGTAAATGATACTAAAAACTGTCCAATAATTCAAACCAGAAATTCGGAAATCATTCTGAATTCATCTATCTCCTTTCTCTCTTAAATTCATCCCATGCTAACAACAAAAAACCTGTACTTTCTATCTTCAAAACAGACGACTAATGTGTTTGCTTCTCTGTGCATCTCATGCCACCAATCAACTCCATGCTATATATCATCCCTAACTTACATTCTCTCTAAATTTCATCACGAGCCACATCTTTTACAATGTTGACTTTCTGTCAATGGCTTATTTATGTTGTAAAAGTAAAACCACACTCCTTTCCATGGTCTACACAGCCCAGCATGATCAAGTCCATGGCCAGTCCTTTGATATTTCATACCTGCATTGCCAACCTTCCTGTGCGCTCCAGCCACACTGTGCTTTAACATTTTTTGCACATATCATTATGACCTTCGGGAACCTGGCTTACTTCTTCACTATTCTCTTGTGGCTGGCTCTTTCTCATCTTCTAGTCCTAACTTACATGTTCTTTCTTCAAGGAAGAGTTCACTGTCCACCCAGTTCCAAACTGTACTTCCCTGTTTTCTCTATCACAGCCTCCTGTCTTTTTACTTCTTGGAACTTCTCATACTTCTTGAGAACAGGGATCACATCTGTCTCATTCACTGTTGCATAAACAGTCCCAGAATGATGCTTGGAGCACAGCAGGTACTCGATAAATATTTGCTGAATGAAGGGTCAGTTGGTAGTGTCATCTCCCTATCTCATGTGAAAATGTTTGCAAACTTCCATGACTACTTCCCTTAAAAAAAAAGACATTTTATTAAAATGTAGCTGAAAAAAATAAAGTTAAGGAATTAAATCACATTATTTATTTGACTTTTATATAGACTTGGCTGTATAGTTCCCAGGAGGAAAAAATTCTGAAAAATAATGAAAATTGCAGCAAATTTTTGGAAACCACATATTCTATTTATTAAATATTTTTGAATAAAAAGGATAACATTTTCATCTCTTCTGTATCGTAGACATATTCCTCATCTTGACACACTTAATCCTCACAACAATACTGTGTCTTAGAAACCATTATGCCTAATAAATAGGTGATAAAACTGAAGCTTAGACTTGTTCAGTGACCCACCTAAGATTATACAACTAATTAGAGCAGAAATAGGATTCAGACTTGTCTGCTTATTACGTTGCAGACACCATCTGAAAAAATACTCTTTTTTCCTAATCACAGAATAAAAATAAACCAATAAATGCCAATGCCACTGACTAAAACTGAAAACACTAGACCCAATTTATTTTGGCTTTGACTTACAGCATGGAAAAAAGGGAAATATATTCTTTGGGTCCCATGCCAACCATGGTGAAGAACTTATAACAAGTTAATGGTTGTTGATCATTTCAAGGATTTATTCAATTTCAGTTAATTGGTTTCTCTATCCCAAAGTAAATATTATTTTCATAAAATCTTATAATTTTGTTTTTCCTTGTCTAAATTCTCTTGATTACTAGTTTCTTTAATAAGCGCATTTGGCGTCTTAATGACAATTAATACCTATTCTTAGCATCTTTTGTAAAATTTTTTTCAATGACAAATATACCACCTATCTCTACAAATTGGCCCTCCAGTAGTCATTGACTGTATGATAGACATAATCTATTACATTTTTTATGAAGTTGAATTTCTATCCCCTATTCTGCTTTAGTGAGCTCACATATATGTATAGAACACAACATCTGAGTGCCAGAGATGAGGCATCTTCTTGCTATTCTCACTCTTTTTTATCTCAGAGTTTCTGAAACTTGGTGGATACTTACATGTCATTTGTTGGATAAGTGAATAAATGAGCACACATGAGCAGAAGAAAGAAATACATGGATTAGATTTTTACTGTAACCATCAAACATTTCTGTTCACCCAAAGGCTACTGACTTTTTTTAAGTTGTTCCTTTTTCATGTTCTTAAAATTTCATCATCCAGCGTTTAAACTAATTTTATTTTATAACTTCATATGCACTATGAGATCACATGTAGACTAAAGGAAATTGAGATGATCAATAATGTCCATCTCCTCCTACAAATCCAAATTGTCTATAAATTAAAAGATAGCACATCAATACTAAAAATTATTTCTTATCTAAAAATGCAATATTAAGCTTATAAAAAACACAGTGTTCCTTTTATTTTCCAATATGGTATTTGTTCATCTCTATTGACCATAATATTTTCTGTGACCTATTTATAACTTACTATGCAACATGTATTGAGATAGGTTTTTTTGGTGAACATTGTACCATATGCTCTTCATAAGGACCTTTAAAGTAGGTACCACTGTTAACATCATTAAAGATGAGAAACAAAGACATAGGGAAGTTAAATCATTTTATAGAGATAATTCAATTCTGACATGGGATAGAACTAGAATTCTAGACTAGGCTAGATCCTAAAAGATCTAAAAATTGACCTTCCACATGACCCCACAATTCCCCTACTGGGAATATACTCAGAAGTACTCAAATCACTCTATGAAAAAGATACCTGCACATGCATGTTTATCACAGCATTATTCACAATAACAAAATCATGGAACCAATCGTGCTACCCATCAAAAGAGGCCTGGAGTTTTAAAAATGTGGTACATATACACAATGGAATATTATGCAGCCATAAAGAAGGACAAAATTATGAACTTTGCTGCAACTTGAATGGACTTAGAGTCTATAACACTGAGTAGTCTATCACAGAAACAAAGAACTAAGTACCACATGTTCTCACTCTTAAGCGAACCTTGAACAACTATCATAATACCATAAGAAAGGATTGGCAGTAGTGGGAAACTGCCAGGGGAGATCACCGGGAGCGGCCACTGCACTCCAGTCTGGGCGACAGAGTGAGACTCCAACTCAAAAAAAAAAAGCAGATATCAGAGGATGGGGTTCAAACCTGGCTTCTATGCTACCTAGCTATGAGACCTTGGGCAAATCACCCCATGACAGGCTTATTTTTCAGTTGAAAAAAAATAGCATTGCTCTGCTCTGCACATTTTATGGGAATTTATAAGGAGCAAATGAAGTACATAAAACTGTAAAAGACATAAAACATAAGCTGATTATTATAAACAACCTTTCTAAATGTGAGAAATCCAACAAGCCACGTTCTCAAGTTTCAAATGATAACGAGTCGCTGTAGAAACTAGCGTATAAGGGTCTAAAGAGCCCTCCATAGTGCTGTTAGGTTTGTTTTTGATAATCATATCAAGGTCAAAGCCAATCCTTCAGAACCCTGCAACTAGTGATTCTTATTTGTCCTAAGGACCAATGCATAAATGTCAACCAGATGTCTTAAGTACTTAAACAAAAATTTGGCATTATCTGCAAAAAGCTCATCATCATTCTAGGAAAAAGCTCAAAGCTGTTCAAAAAAATGATTTCCTGCTGTGCTGTGCAAAGGCCCTAATTGAAATTTCGAAAAGCTCAAAGCCTCCTAGGCAGCCTACATAAATATAAGGATAAAGAAATTTTTTTCTACTAGCAAAATAGCACACCCCAAGAACATGTGCCTAACCTGGAGAGAACTTAGAAGAACTCTGGGCTGTTTATGCCCTTTTATTAATTTTTTTTTACTTTTGAGTTAATGTCTCACTCTGTCACCCAGACTGGAGTGCAGTGGCTGCTCCCGGCCACTGCAGCCTCGACCTGCTGGGCTTGGGCGATCCTTCCGCCTCAGCCTTCCGAATAGCTGGAACTACAGGCACGCGCTACCACGCCCGGCTGATTTTTGATTTATTGTAGAGATGAGGTCTCGCCAAGTTGCCCAGGTGGGTCTCGGCCCACAGTATCAGACAATCCACTCAGCTCTGCCTCCCAAGGTGCGAGATTACAGGCTGAGCCACCAAACCCGGTTTATTTATGCCCTTTTCTATATAGCTTTTCCAGAAATGGCAGTTACTCAACATGATAGATTCTTTCTGTTCTCTGGAAATATTTTTTTCAGTGTGATTCACATTCAAGATTTTTCTTCCTTCCAGTCTTTTTAGCATGTGCGGTAATACGAGCAAACATCTTTTCTAAACTGTAAAGCACTAGAAGAAAAATTTATGACCCTTCCTGAGTTAGACTTAGAAGCCACTGCTCTTTCTGTACCCCTCAATCAAGCAAGAAGTTAAAGGAGAGCTGAATTAACATGTAATTTATATGAGGATTCATATTTTCCCTTGCTGCTGCATAAAAGATGTCTTCAACAACAATTAGGTTGATAGCATATCGATCTCATTTTGAACCTGGTTTGAAGTTGCCGTATGTGCTTCTCTCATTAAATAAGGTAAACCTCAAAGCTCTTGCATACCTTTGTTTAAAAAATTTCTAACGTGAGCCCTTCTCCTCATGATTATTCAGAATATTTGCTATGAACATCTCCCGTCCTGGGCCCGCCTTCACTGCCCTTAACAATGTCCTGATCTCCTTCAGTTCCTTCCTTGGCAATACTTCTCCTCCCCCCACCATCTTCGCCCCATCTTCCTTCTTAGAAAGGAAGACATCTCTTCCTCTCCAAGATGGACTCTTCCACCCAGGGCTTCATTTTTTTCCCCGTACTCTCTATCTTCTTTTTCTCCACCTTCACACATTCCCAGTCCATCAGATGAGAAAGTCTTCTTTATCCCTAAGAAGAAAATAAAATAAACCAGAAGCAAAATATAAAAAGTCTCTTCATTTTATTCCCCCTTTAAGTTACCATTCCATTCTCCATCTTCCTTGACATTAAGCTCTTAAAAGAGTTATCTACACTTATTTCCTGAACTTCTTAGCCATATGCTATTAACCCTATACTTTGATTCTTATTTACCCCCTTCGTTAATCTTTTAAAAGTTCTCTCTCCAATGTTTTTGATGGATTCCGAATTACTAATTTAATTCACCTTCTTAATTTCTATCCTACAAGCCCTTGACTGCCTCCTTCTGGTTATTATCCTCATGGTGAACTCTTTGAACAATCCTAATGCTAGTTCATCCTTGCCATTCTGACTTGTTTGTTTGTTTCCCCTTTCCATTTCCTCAACCCTTAGATATCAGTTTTTCTTACAGTCACATTTTCAAATTATTTGTGTTTTCTCACGCTACACATTATACATGACTAAAAGGATCGGTACTTTAACTATCCTATTCATGTTGATCACCTCAAAATCTCTAATCCATTCTCGCTTCTCTCCTAAGCTTCAGATTCAAATTTCCATCTCTGTGCTGAATATAGTGACACAAATATCCCACATACACCTCAAACTCAACACTTGTGTAGTTAAAACATTGAGTTCATTGGCAAAGGCCAAAATGGCACCTCCAAATCTGACCTTACTTTTTATAAGCTGTGCTGTCTTAAAGAAGAATTGTTATCCAAGCCACATTTTCTCATCTATAAATTTTGTAACAATAATAATGTTATGATGGTTAATGCCAGGGTCATACTCAGTGTTTAACAGATAACTGCTAGTATTATTATTATCATCATTTTCTAATTTAAATTTATCACAACCCAGCTGTGTCTCCTCCTCTAGTTCTCTCTCTGAATAGTGCAACACGTTCCCAATCATACTTTCTAGAATCCTCAAGGCCAGATTTATATCTTCCCTCTTCCTCCAATAGCCCTTTATCTAATCAGTTAGCACATTTTGTCAATTATTTCTCTACACTGCCTTTCATAAACATAGCCTAGTATTTATTCCAATAGGAATGATCAGGCCCTATTTCAATCCTTCGCCCCTTCTGCCCTGGATTATTTGAATTGATTCCTAACTGGTCTCCCTAAATTTAGCTCCAATTCTACCCACTATTCATGATTAAAGAGTAAATATCCTTCCTCCATGGTTAGATTAAGTTCTCCTTCAGCCTCTCCACCTCACGAGTCCTCTTGCCCCTACCTGAGTGTCCCCATTCCTTCCTGGGACTCCTGCTTCTGTTTAGGTTTACATTATATGCCTAGTTTGTAAACTCTTTTCAAATCTGACTGTGAAATTGTATATACCTTTGCTGGTCCCCCTCCCCCAAAAAGACTTTCCCAAAGTGCTCATAGCTAGCATTAACTGAAAAAAAAGCAAAACACTAAAATGTAAAGAAAATGTGATCTCAATTTAGATGTGTATTTGTAAATGGTATGTAAATATACTGGATAGAAGCAAGGAAAAATGTTAACAGGGGTCATTTAAAGGTATGATGGTCTGAAGATGTGCTATGGAACTTTGAAAAATTCTTATTTTGTTGTTATTGACCTAAAGGGAAGAGTCTGAAGTCCAAAGCATAATTTTTAAAGTTTATTTGAGGCCCAACAAGGAAAGAAAACTACAGGTCAGCTTCCCTGATAAACAAGGATGTAAAAATTCTCAACAAGATTCTAGCAAACCACATTCAACAGCACATTTCAAGGATCATCCATCATGATCAGGTGGGCTTTCTTCCTGGGATACAGGTCTGATTCAACATATACCAATCAATAAACATAATCCATAACATAAACTGGCAAAAAACCAAGAACCACATGATTATCTCATTAGATGGAAAAAAATTCAATAAAATTCAACAACCCTTCTTGATTTAAAAAAAAAAAACCCTCAAACACCTAGGCATTGAAAGAACATTCTTCAAAATAATAAGCACAATCTATAACAAACCTGTAGCCAACATCATACTTAACAGGAAGAAACTGAAGCATTCCCCCTAAGAACTGGAACAACACAAGGATGACCACTCTTACCCCTCCAATTCAACATAGTACTGGAAGTCCTACCCAGAGCAATCAAAAAGAAGAAAGAAATTATAGATATCCAAAGAGGAAAAGAAGAAGTTAAGTTATCCCTCTTTGCAGATGGTATGATCCCATACCTAGAAAACCGTAGAGAATCTGTCATAAACCCCGTGTACTGATAAATGACTTTGGTAAAGTCTTGAGATACAAAATCAATGTACAAAAAAAAAAATTACATTTCTATACATCAACAACAAGGCTGAGAACCAAATAAAAACACAATCCCATTTACAATAGCCACACAACTAAGTTAAATGCCTCAAAAAAGGCAAAACACCTCAGCATCTCTCTAACCAAAGAGGTGAAAGATCTTTACAATGAGAACTACAAACTACTGTCCAAAGAAATAAAGGACAACACAAATAAATGGAAGAACATTCCATGTTCATGAATTGGAAGAATCAATATCATCAAGATGTTTATTCTACCTAAGACAATCTCCAGATTCAATGCAATCTTTACAAATTACCAGCATCATTTTTCACACCTAGAAAAAATAATTCATATGGAAGCAAAAGAGAGCCCAAATAGTTAAAGTAATCCTCAGCAAAAAGAACAAAGTTGGAGGCACCACACTTCCAGACTTCAAGCTTTACTGCAACACTGCTCTCACCAAGACAGCATGGTACTTGTACAAAAATAGGCACATAGTTAAATGGAACAGGGTAGCAAATCTGGAAATAAAATCACAGAACATCAACCAATCCATCTTTGTCAACAAAGCTGACAAAAACAAACACTGGAGAAAGGAAACCATATTTAGCGAGTGGTGCTGGAAAAATTGGCTAGCCGCATACAGAAGAATGAAACTGTACCCCCACCTATGACCCTATACAAAAATTAACTCAAAATGGATCAAGGACTTAAATGTGAAACTTGAAACCATAAGAAGACTTAGGGAAGACTTAGGGAACACCCTCCTGGACTTGGAGTAGGCAATTAATTTACAGCCAACTCCTCAAAAGCAAAAACAGCAAAAGCTAAAATTGACAGGTGGGGCCTTATAAAGACAAAACGTTCTTACATAGCAAATAAATCATCAAGAGATTAAAGAGACCACACATGAAATGGGAAAAAAAATTATTTGCAAGCTATGCACCCGACAAAGGCACCTAACATCAAGGATCTAACATCAAGGCTAACACCAAGGATCTATAAGAAACTCAAAGGAATTTTTAAAAATTAAATAATGTGAAAAGGACATGGGAAGACACTTCTCAAAGGAAGACATTCAAGCAGCCAACAAATGTATGACAAAATGTTCAACTTCACTGATCATCAGAAAAATACAAATCAAAACTACAATGAGATACCATCTCACCTGGGTTAGGATGGCTATCATTAAAAAGTCAAAAAACGAGCCGAGCTTGGTGGCTCAGTCTGTAATCCCGCCTTTGGGAGGCTGAGGTGAGTGGATTGCCTGAACGCGCGGGTTCGAGACCCACCTGGGCAGCGAGACCTCATCTCTACAGTAAATCAAAAAATCAACCGGGCGTGGTAGCGCGCCCCCTGTAATTCCGGCTACTCGGAAGGTTGAGGCGGAAGGATCGCCGGAGCCCAGCAGGTCGAGGCTGCGGTGGCCGTGAGCGGCCACTGCGCTCCAGTCTGGGCGACAGAGTGAGACTCCAACTCAAAAAAAAAAAAAAAAAAAGTCAAAAAGCAACAGGCATTGGTGAGGCTTCAGAGAAAAGGGAACACCTCTACACTGTTGTGGGAATATAAACTAGTTTAACCTTGGTGAAAAGCAGTGTGAGATTTTCTGAAAGACCTAAAAATTGAGCCACCACACCATCCAGCAATCTCACTTCCGGGAATATACTCAGAGGAACATATATTGCTCTACTAAAAAGACAGACCTGCACACATATGTTCATTGCAGCTCTGTTTACAACAGCAAAAGCATGGAACCAATCCAGATGCTCATAAAAAGTGGACTGGATAAAGAAAAGGGTGTACATATACATGATGGAAGAATACTACACACCCAAAAAGAAGAATAAAATCACGTCATTTGCAGCAACATGTATGCATCTGGAGATCATCAACTTAAGTGAACTATCACAGAAACAAAAAAAGGAATGCTGCATGTCCTCACTCCTAAGCAGGCCCTAGTCATTGGACACATCAGCACAAAGACAGAAACAACTGACACTGGACACTGCAAGTACGGAAAGGGAGGGAAGTGGGATGAGAAGTACATGACCGCCCATTGGGTACTATATTCACTACCAAAGGGTAGAGAGGGCAAGCTATAAGTCCAAACCTCATCTGCATGCAATTTACTTATGTAGCAAGTCCTCACATGTACCCCATAACTCTAAAATAAAAATAAATGTAAAAAAAGATGAAAGGCAGGTGACAGGAAGGAGAGCCGGGAAAATCCTCACCTCTTGTGCTGAAAAAGGAAGTGCCAAAGAGGACTTTTCCCATTATATGTCAGTTGAGAGTAAACTGGATTTGTCTTACACACACACACACACACACACACACACACACACACACACACACACACAATTTACTTGAACCAAAGGACAGCTGCCTGTAATACTTAGACCCAACTAACCTGGGATATGAGCTTTATTGGATGTTTGTTATAGCAGGTTTTTAAAAGCAATACAAAGAACAGAAAGTGAGCTGATGCAAAGTCTTTGCCAGGAATTCTCACTGGCTCATTGAAATAACATTAATTAGTGATTGCTGTACGTTGGTAAGCTACAGGGTATGGTATATAGTGTCTGGTGAGGCATCTTTAGAATAATTCATAGCTACTTGTGGCGATGGTGAGCAGTTTCAATAAATAAATACACAACTCAAAAGGGAAGAAATAGGACGTAATTGCTGTCTCATTTTCATGCCTGTCTGAGCCTGATCATCTGTAGAGGCTCATATTCCTCAGAAAATTTCTTCTATTTCCTCATTTTGTATTTTTTAAATTATTCAAAAGAATTAATATTTATTCAGTGCTTTCAATGTACTAAAATTTGTACATGCATTAACTCACTTAATCTTAACAACATCAACAAGAAACCCTCTGATGCAAGTATTTGCATTATCCTCCTATTATGGAGTATACAGGAGTGAACCAAAGTGCCCGATCATACAGCTGGCATGAGTAGTCTGACTCTAGAGCCTGTGCTCTTAAGCATTCCAATGAACTGCATGAAAGATTTTAATAATTGAAAAAAACACATGTTTTTAATTACCTTTTCTTCTCCTGTCTCTGCTCTGCACTCACCCTCACCCTCCAAAACCATCAGATTCCAAATTCTCCTTCTGTTCCTTTTATAGAGACCAATCTCAGCTAGATGTTAAAGAGAAAGCAATTTGATTAAGAAAATTTGCATGAACTTGTGAATTAGCAATTGCTATTCTGAAGTAATTGCATCTTAAAAATGATGCTTGTTAACATAAGTGAATCCCTAATTAGTGGAATTTCTGTTGCTGTGACTAAGCAAGTATGTAAGCTACTGATGGTGTATAATGGAGTAGGAAAGTATTATGGGAAAGAGGATTTTCTTTTTATTCCTTAAAGTTCAAAGGCTGTCTCATACACAAGGTCTCCCTCAATCCCTCTAATTCATCCTTCTTCCCACATAAGTTTGGTTCAGCACACCAATAAGCCCTACCCTGAGCCCTGTGTAAAAGCCCATTCCATCATTCTGGTGCTACAAAAGGCCACCAAGAACCAGGCTAATAACCCAAGGTCATGGCTTGTGCCAAGGTGTGTCTGGTTGGAATGTTTGTTTTAGCCTGGCAAGAGAACTGCAGTATTAGTAAACTCACAAATTGAAGCAATAGATATGCTTATATTATGGTATTTATATTGACTGTTTATAACTTTGACTGTTTATAACTTTCACAAGAAAAAACTCCCCAGGATGAGAATCTAGTCTAACTTCTATGAGTTCTCATATTTTGGGAGGTGAGTTTAATGGCTATGATTTTCACTTGCCCCACATTGTGGCATATTGATGAGATTTTTAAAACAAAGATTCTGCCTCATGCTTTCTATCTCAAAAGAATACTGGGGATTCATGTGACATTCTCTTTCCCCTGCCTTTCTAGGGACTGAATGTTCATCGCTTATTTACCATGGTCATGTCATAAGGAAAATCCAGTGGACCAGGCATAGAGGTGTCAACCATCCAGCAAACTCCATTTGCTGCCTGGGGAAGTGGCTGGGCTAAGTCAGTGCTATAAGCTAATTTCCAGAAGAAGAGTCTTTATTTGATAAAGAGACAAAGAGACATTGGGCAGAAAGATACCCGTCAAAAATTTCATAAATTTTTTTTTAGTGGATGGGTTGATGGATGGATCAATGAATAGATTGATTAATGGAAAGGCTCTTGGAAGAACCATTAAAGGGCAAGAAAAATATCCTTTCCTTCTACCCTTCTAAATTCATGGCTAGGACCTCCATTAAAAAAAGATTAACAAGAGGAAAGCATGCAAATTCATTTAATGAAAGTTTTACATGACATAGGAGTCTTCATAACGAAATGAAGACCCAAAGAAACATTTAAATTTGAATGTTTTTCATAGTAGATTTGATAAAGCGTGGGCAGTCATAGAGAAATATGACAGGGAAAAAAAGTATAAGATAAGTGTACCAAACTGGAAGAAACTTAGCAAGGCCTGTTTGTTCATATTTCTGGGAATCTGTATTCCTTCACCTTCTGAGATAAGAATGTTACCTTCCTCCAGGAATAGAAATAGCACCTCTCACTTGAGAGTCTCATGATCTGCTTCAGAAGAAAAGGGGAGGGAAGGTCAAAGAGAAATTCCTGTCACTTAAAATATTCAATAGGTCAGGGTGCTATATTTTAGGGTAGTGTCTCTTGAACCCCATCTCAATATCATCACACACAATCAGGACAAAATACGAAAAGAAAAACAAATTAAAAAGTCACATCCCTTCTTCCTTCTACCAGTTTTGGAGAGAATTTTGTTGTACATATTCAGGGAATTGGGCAAAAAGGCAAGAACTTGACTCCAAGTCAGTCTTCTACAAGGCAACACCAAATCTCAATGGAAAGAGAAGGATGGTTGAATGTGGGCAAAGCTAAGAGAGTGAAATTCTCTTCACAGGGCTAGCAAGAATTGCATACTGAGTTCTGGACAGACATGTAGTTATAAATAAGCATTAATCAGACTGCACTTTGGCCCACATCCTTGTTGCTCAGTCATGTAGCATTAAATACTGATCATTTACATCCCCATTGTTCCTATAGATAAAATTTCTGACATTAGGATCTTAAGACAGTTTAAGAATTGATCTGCATCTCCATTGCTCCTACGGACAGCATCTCAGACACAAGAATCATAAGGCTTATGTTTAAGAATTGCATAAGATATTTTGCAGATCCTGAATGTTAACAAAACAGCTGTTGCCAACCAGTTTGAAGATGCCCTCAGAGGAATGGAATCAACATGAAAATATAGCCTCTTCATCTCCCTGTCCCATGATTTCATCCTGCACTCTTAGACCAATCAATAATCTCCACACTTTGGCCCACCCCAAAACCATCCAAATTCCTATCCCAAGATTCCTCAGGGAGATATCTGAATTTGAGGTTTCTTTTTATCTCCTCGTTCAACTGTCCTATAATAAAACCTCTTTCTCTGCTGTAACTCAGTGTCTCAGTTTATTAACTTGCCATGCACAGCAGGCGATGGATCTATTATGGTTACAAGAGTATCTTAGTCATTCTAAGATTACACATAGCCAGAGGAGTTCAGAAAGTGTCAGAGAGAGAATCTAGAAGTAGGTACAAGAAGGACAAACATAAGGACTACACAGCAACTTGGATGGATTTGGAATCTATCATACTCAGTGATCTATCACAGAAACAAAGAACAGAGTACCACATGTTCTCACTCATAAGCAGAACTTGAACAATTAAAATACTATAAGAAAGGGATTGGCAGTAGTGGAAAACTGTCAGAGGAGGGAGGAGGGATTGGCAGTTGAGAGAAACTGTCAGGGGAGGGAGGGGTATACCTCATCAACAAGGGTACCTGCATGATCAATGTTTGTATACCCAACCTTGTACCCCACATCTTTATAATAAAAAAAGAAGTAAGTATAACCCACATTCTTACAAACTCTACCTCTAGAAAAAGGAACACCATACCAGGGGGAATAGGTTAGGTGAAGAGGTCAGGCAGGATGAGGTTGACCAAAAATCCTGAATATCTAATACTGGTTCTCTGTTGACTTAATGTTTAAAATTCAAACTATTCAATAGTTTTCTGTCACTTAACACTTTTAAAGAGGTTCACAGTGAGAGTAGCTATGCAGAGGTACTTACTACTCATCAAGTATTCTTCACTTCCTTACATTTCCCACCCTCTTGTAGTTGGTGGGACCATATTACTAGCTTTGGACAGGATGCTACAAGCAGAAGTGACTTTTGTCACTGCCAGGAAGGAGCACTTAAGAAGCAGTGTGTGATTCTTGGCTCTCCTCCTTTGATGCATAAGCTGAAGAGTGAACATATTCCAAATGGTCAGCTACAACATGGCAGGGCTTCCATTAGACTAAGCCTCTGCGAAACTGTGTGGTGTAGAGCTACTCTCCCGTGGTTTCCCATTCCCAATCTCTCTGACTACCCACATGGGGTATGCAGAGTGAGAAAAAGATTTTTGCCTGAACTTTTGTTATGTAAAGTCATTGAGATTTTGAGATTTGGGGGGTCGTCTGTCACTATTGTCTAATCTTGACTGACACAGTGATTGCTTATGAAAACTGGCATAGATGATCTACACATGTACATATTCAAAACATACACATATAACCACATACACATACTTTATATACATATATGTCACAAGAGAAAAAAACAGACTGGAAATTTAGCCAAGAAGAGCCCCTAAATGAAAAGTAGTAGGTTTAAAGAGAAGACAGTTATAAAACAGCAGTTCAGAAAACATGTGCTGAACAGCATGCGCTCAAATGTCAATTCTTTGACATACGGTAAGCGACCTAGTGTCTGTTTCTTGACATCTCCAGGCCTGTTTCATCACCTGTAAAATGAGTATAATACTACCTACTTCAAAGATAGGTTTAAGGTGACACAGAGTAAGCACTCAATAAATGTTATCTACCATTAAAGATCTCAGAGACAATAAGAAAGGCTGTATAATAAACAGATTCCTTTGACATCTCTCACTTTCTTAAGAAATAGAGGTAAGGCTGAAGATTTTTATAATAACTGATAGTTATTATAACTTACAGTTTCATTTATGTATCATTTTCTTGGTTATGACTTACATTTCCAAACTCAGAGCCACCTCTGCTTTAAAAAATATTAACACAATCACATTTTTAGATTACAAATATTTTAGCAGGGTTTAGGGTTTTTTTTTTAAATAAAAGGAGTATGTCTTTTTAGAAGAAAATAAGAACAAGTGATAGTTATTTGCTATGCCACTTAATGATTATTTCTGGAAAAGATTACAGTGTGTAAAAGATTGTAATAAGAATAAAGGAAGAACAAATACAGTTTCAAATACAAATTTGACTCTGAAGTGCATATTCCAAACATTCATAAAAGTCAGTTATCTGTCTTAACACCGATCTTTTTTTTTCAGATTTTAAAAATAACCTTTATTTCTTAAAAGTTAATATATGCATTATAGGAAACTGAAAAACACAAGAAGCAAAGAACAAAGTCATCCACAATCACAAGCAGTTTATAGTTCGACATTCCCTTCTCAGTCCTCTGTGTGCATAGACACAACAGCCAATTTCATGGGATTGAGATCGCACAGTATGTATCATGCTTTTTCACACATCATGAATATTTACCAATTCAAAATCCCAAAGCTATATGAGTATTTTGATAACCAAGAATATACACTACACCAACTCAATCTGTTAGCCAAAAATGTAATCCTGCCTTTCTTGGGACAAAAATTTCACAGAAGACAAAAATGGCTACAGGCCTCTGGATAAAATTATTGGCAGAGTTCCGATTAACATACTGCACCCCCTTCATGCTCAATTTAAAATGAAACATAAAGCAACAGAGTACACTAAGTAAAATGTTTCTAAGAGAATTCATTATCAGATCTATACCATTAGAATATTATCAAAGTATGGTTTTGCTGAATTACTTAATGTATTCCTATAGTACAGCCAAAAGAGACACACATGCATCAATGGCTACAGTCCAAGTGGAAATATGAACACCTCTGCATACATCTCTCCCTTCCCACTTCCCTCTGTTCCTCAGCTGCCAACCTGATGAACAAGTTCTGATACACAGTGCTCACAGGTGTTAACAATTCCAGGTCCAAGATGCATCTTTTCTATCGATTATAACAAAAATATTTACACACTGGCTAATTCACTAGCTCTACTTTGTATCATACATTGTTGCCTCAGGACACCTATAAAGCTTAGATGCTGCAAAATAATAAGTTCGTCCACCATACACACAGGCACTCTTCTAAAAATGCACATATAGACCCATGGTTATAGTCTAAACCCTCTTCTAGGAATGGAGGTCCTAGCACAGGCCCTTCCCTTCACCCTTCCTCTCCTCCTCTTCCACATTCCAGAGCCCCAAAAGGTGGGTTACTAAAGCTCACGCCCAGAAGACAGTCCTCCCTAAAAACGAACAAAGGAACATTTATAAAGGGATTATTTCACTACCTCTACTCTTAACATACTTTGAGCACTAGGACTTTATCCTTTCATATACAGCAATATTAACTAAAATGCACATGCAGAACAATAGTTAGACCGTGGGAACTAATCTAACTTACAGGCAGAGAATGCTTCTTTCTGCATACTTCCTCCTCCACCACCCAGTAAGCAGTCAGCATATGATCCAAAACATCAAGTTTAATAATTCTATTTCCAAATGCAACTACTCCTACGAAATAACAAAAAATATGTCAAGGGTGTTGCTATAGCCCTCTACTTTAACATATGTTGTTACTTTTAGACATCTAGAAAGACTAGATGTTTCAAACAGGACTTAAGTTTTCCACTATATACAAAGTAGTACTGAATAAATGGTGCATGCTACATAACAAAGGCTATAATTTGAAAGTGTCTTTTACTAGGAATATTCTGGCCTAGAACCCTTTCCCTTCCCACCTCTATCAACCCAGGTATAACCATCTCTAATGCCTTGAGGAGACCTTGACAATCTCACTCCCATAAGTGTTTTTATTTTTTTATTTTTATTTTTTTTTGAGTTGGAGTCTCACTTGGTCGCCCAGACTGGAGTGCAGTGGCCACTCCCGGCCGCAGCCTCGCCTGCTGGGCTCAAAGTCTTTCTTATGAATTTTAACAGAAAGTATAGTCAAAGTATAGTTTATGAACTCTATTTTTGTCATGCACTGGAAACCTCTTTAACATCTATAAAGACTAGATGTAAATTAGGACTTGCTTGTCCTTCACATACATTATATACACAGCAAAGTAAGACAAAATGCAGACATAAGAACAATGATCAATCAGACCTCCCCATAAACACACTGGTATAAGGTCCTTCACGGTGTCTTCTCCTTTCTCCTTGAACCAGCCCAGATATAAAAACATGTACCACTCAGAGAGGTAGTTTTATCAATTTTCAAAAGCCAGCATTTCATTTGAATATTAACAAAAGGATATCTACAAAATGTGTTATTTACTACCTCTACTTTTAACATACTTTGCGCACTTCTAAACATCTAGAAAGACTAGATGTTTCAAATAAGGACTCAAGTGTGTCCGCTATATACACCGTAGGGTTGAATAAACTACACACATGTAACGATGGTTATATCTGAAAGTGTCTTCTAAATCGGAACACTCTGATCTAGAATCCTTTACTTTTCCTAACGCCTCTCCACCACCAACTCGATGGATACAGGCATGTGTGTCATTGATGTTAACATTTCGCTTCCGAAAGTCCTTTTCAGAAGACAGCTTTTCTGTGAATCTTAACACAGTGTACAAATGTGTTAGTTTACTAGCTCTACTTTTGTCATACATTTGCAACCTCTTTAATATCTAGAGACTAGATATTATAAAATTAGGACTCATCTGTCCAGTATATACACAATATATACAGTATAGCAAACTTAAATGAAACACACAGTACATATAGGGCAATGGGTAAGCTGAAATCTTCTACCACACTAGCAAAACACCTTTTGCAATTTCTTCCCTCCTACTTCCCTCACACCAGCAAACAAGTCCAGAGAGTGCACTGTTCACAGAGGTGGTTTAGCAATTCCACTTCCAAACGCAGTCTTTCTCATCAGTTTTTAAAAGTTACTCACAAAAAGTGCTATTCAACTACTTCTACTTTTAAATATGTCAAGCACTTCTAAATATCTAGAAAGACTAGATATTTCATATAAGAACTTGTCCACTATGTACACAGCACTGTTAAATAAAACTGCACACATGTAACAATGGTTATAATCTGAGGTATCTTCTAAATATGACCATTTTGGCCTTTGAATCATTCTCACTTTCTTCTCTCTGCCTTCAATCCAGTGGACAAGTACAAGCTTGTGTAATGCTTAGAGATGGTTGAACAAATTCACATATGAAAGTCATTTACAGAAGACAAGATTTCCTATGAATTTCAACAAAAAAAATGTAAAAACGTGCTAATTTTACTAAGTACTTTGTCATACACTGGCAACCTCTTGAACGCCTAGAGACTAGATGTTGCAAAATTAGGACTCGTGTCCAATATATACACTATATACATAGCAAAACAAAACTCATGAAACATACAGAAAAATGGTGTCTGAAAATGTCCAAATAACA
Organism: Cephalopachus bancanus; assembly: GCA_027257055.1. Classification (NCBI taxonomy): domain Eukaryota; kingdom Metazoa; phylum Chordata; class Mammalia; order Primates; family Tarsiidae; genus Cephalopachus; species Cephalopachus bancanus. The sequence goes on from JAPVLO010000140.1 coordinate 4,454,109, forward strand.
CACTAGCATAATACCTTTTGCAATTCCCTCCCCGCCCCACCTCCTCTAAACCACTGAACAAGTACAGAAAGCACTACACTGCTCACAGAAGTGGTTCAACAATTCCATTTCCAAAAGACAAGATTTCCTATGAATTTTAGCAAAAAGATATTCACAAAGTGATACTGTACTACCTCTACATTAACGTACGTTGGGCACTTCTAAATATCTAGATAGACTAGATAGACTAGATGTTTCAGGTAAAGAGTTAATCTGTCCACTATAAACACAGCAATCTTGAATAAACTGTACACAGGTAACAACAGTTATAGTTTGGAAGTCTTTGAAATAGAAGCATCCTGGCCTAGAACCCTTTCCATCTCCATCAACCCAATGGGTTATAATGCTCAAATTTTCAGAAGACAATCTTTCCTAGGAATTGCAAAACAAAACATACAATATATCAGTTTACTAACTCTACTTTTGTCGTACACTGGCAACCTCTTTAACATCTAGAATGACTAGATGCTGTAAATTAGGATTCGTGTGTCCTTTATACACACTATATACACAGACAAGTTAAACAAAAGTCACAGACATAAAGGACAGCAGTCAGCCTTGCCTCACTACAAGCACATTGGTATAGGGATCTTTGTACTTCCTTCTCCCTCCTCCCCCAAATCAGTGCACAAACACAATGCCTATTACTCAAAGAGTGGTTTGGCCACTCACCCACAAAAAAACAAAAACAAAAACAAAAAAAAACAGTATTTCATATGAGTTTTAACAAAAAGGCATTTGCAAAATGTGTTATTTTACTACCTCTACTTTTAACAGATATCAGGCACTTTAGAATATCTAGAAAGACTAGATATTTCAAAAATGTACTTAGCGTTGTCAACTATATACACAGTAGTGAGGAATAAAATGCACACACAAAACAATGGTTGTAAAATGAAAATGTCTTCTAAATATGACCAGTCTGGCATAGAACCTTCTCTTAAATCTCAGGTCTTCCACTCCGTGTCCTCTAACCCACTCAACAAACGTGGACGTATGTCGCTCTCGGTGTCACTTCCAGAGATGGTCTACCAACTCCATTTCAAAGTCATTTCCAGAAGACATTTCTTTTCTGATTTTTTTCCCAAAAAAGCGGCCATTTACACAATGTGTAATCCTCTAACTCGCCTTTATCATACGTCGGCAACCTTTTGACATCTAGAAAGGCTCGATGCAATCAATGTTTCTTTTAAAAGGTTAGGGAGTAAGTTGAGAGCAGCTTTTTCATATTATATACACAGGCCTTTTATAAGTGGCCAGTAAATCTTCCCAAGGGCGGCGGGCATTTTCAAGTGGCCAAACAAGGTGCGTTCTGCCAGCGTTTCTCTTTTCCGTGATCGAAGTCCGGCAGCCCGAGGCCCACCCGCCCGAGGGCCACGACCGTCCGCCGTGGAGGCCCGGGGCTCCGCTCACCTTCTGGGCCTGCCAAGGCCTCTGTCCGTCCATGCCAGGGCCAGGCAGAGCTCGCCCACTCGGGCGGGGCCGGCACGCCGCCCCGCGCTGCGCAGCTCCGTGGGCGGAACAGGTGGCCGAGCTCGCGGCCCTGAAACCCAGGGCCCCGGGTCCTCCCAACCCTGGCGGCCCTCCGCGGCCTTGGCCGTCAGCCATTCCCGCCCCGCTGCCACCCAAAGGCGCTGTGTCGCAGGCGGGCGCTTGGCTTTGCCCGGCAGGCGTGGCACGGCCGCCCTCTCGTCGCCAAGCCGGGTGGGCAGAGAGGCGCGCCGCTCTGCCAGGCCGGGGCTCGGCCGCAGCAGCAAGCGAGGGCTTCGCACCTCCGCAGGGACCCCCAGATCATCCTCCAGCTCGGGCGGGAGGGCCAGCCCCGCTGGCTTCTCACCGGCTCTCTGCCGGAACTGACTTGGCACTTCTCTTCGGATCTTGTACATCATATTTCACAAAACCTTAGCACTGATAAAGCAACCAAAAATGAAAAAATTTTAAAAAAAGGCAATAGTGGCACCAAAGTTGTGTATTAGCTAGGTGTTTCCCCAAACACTATTTCCATTCTTTTTTTTTATAATCAATATTTTTTTATGATGATATGGTGGGGTACAGTTAAGGGTTAGGTATACAAATATGCTTCCTTCAGGCACCCTTGTTGATAAGAGGTGTCTCCCCGTCCCCAGACAGATGTTGACTACCATTAAACCCATCTCCCTCCCCACCCATAGTTTCCCACCACTGTCAGTCATTTTCTTATAGTATTAAGTTGGATGTTCAAGGTCCACTATATGAGTGAGAACGCATGAAACTCCGATCTTGATTTCTGTGAGAGGTCACTCATTATTGACTCTAGTTCCATCCAGGTTGCTGCGAAATTCATGATTTTGTTCTTTTTTATGGCTGCATAGTATTCCATCGTGTATATGTACCACATTTTTTAAATCCAGTCCTCTTTTGATGGACAGCATGGTTGCTTCCAGGTTCTTGCTATTGTGAACAATGCTGTGATAAACATTCGTGTGCAGGTATCTTTTTTATAGAGTGATTTGAGTTCTTCAGGGTATATTCCCAGTAGGGAGATTGCAGGGTCATATGGGAGGTCGATATTTAGAGCTTTTAGAAATCACCACACTGCTTTCCACAGAGGTTATACTAGCTTACACTCCCACCAACAGTGTAGAAGTGTTCCCTTTTTGCCACACCCTCTCCAGCAACTGTTATTTTTTGAGTTATTGATAAATTCTGGCTGGAGTTAGGTGGTATCTCAGTGTGGTTTTGATTTGCATCTCCCTGATGATTAGTGAGGTTGAACATTTCTGCATGTGTCTGTTGGCTGCTCAGATGTCTTCCTTTGAGAAGTGTGTGTTCATATCTTTTACCCATTTTATAATGGGGTCGTTTGTCTCTTTTCAGTACATTTGAGTTCCTTGTAGATCCAAGATGTTAAGCCTTTGTCAGACTGGAGTTGGCAAATACTTTTTCCCAGTCTGTAGGCTGTCTCCCTGCTCTCTTGATGGTTTCTTTGGCTTTACAGAAGCTTGTCAGTTTAATGAGGTCCTACTTGTCTATCTTCTCTCTTATGGCCTCTGGGTTTCAGGTTTTTTTCAGGAATTGGATGCCAGTTCCCATTTCCATGAGGATATGTCCTTCATTTGCTAAGGTTCTCATGGTTTGAGGTTTTACATTTAGGTCTCTGATTCATTTAGAGTTAATTTTTGTGTATGGGGATAGATAGGGGTCCTGTTTCAATCTTCTGCATGTGGTCAGCCAGTTTTCCCAGCACCATTTACTGAAGAGGTTCTCCTCTCTCCAGTGGTAGGTGGTGGAGGCTTTGTCAAATATGAGTTGGTTGAGAAATTGAAGTTTTTGCTTCTGGAATCTCAATTCTATTCCATTGGTCTATATGCCTGTTCCTGTACCAATACCAAGCTGTTTTGATTATTGGAGCTTTATAATAAAGTTTGAAGTCTGGTAATGTGATACCACCTGCTTTGTTTGGTTTTTTTTGCTGAGTATTGTTCTGGCTATTCTTGGTCATTTGTGTTTCCGTATGAATTCCTGTATTGTTTTTTCTAGGTCTGAGAAGAACGTTGCTGGTAACTTGATGGGTATTGCATTAAATCTGTAGATTGCCTTAGGCAGGATGGACATCTTCACAATGTTGATTCTTCCAATCCATGAGCATGGGATATTTTTCGACTTGTTTGTGTCATCTCTGATTTCTTTGAGCAGTGTTTTGTAGTTTTCATTGTAAAGATCTTTCACGTTTCTGGTTAGGAAGATGCCAAGGTATTTCTTTTTTGTGTATGGCTATTGTGAATGGAATTGTGTTTTTTATTCGGATTTCTGTGTGTTTATTATTGGTGTAAAGAAATGCGATTCTCTTTTGCACATTTATTTTATATCCTGAGACTTTGTCAAAGTTCTTTATCAGTATAAGGAGGTTTTTGACAGATTCTCTTGGGTTTTCAAGGTACACAATTATGTCGTCTGCAAAGAGAGATAGCTTGACTTCCTCTTTTCATATTTGGATACTTCTGATTGCTTTCTCTTCTCCGATTGCTCTAGCCAGAACATCCAATACTATATTGAACAGAAGGGGTGACAGTGGGCATCCTTGTCTTGTTCTAGTTTTCAGGGAAAATGGTTCCAATTTTTATCCGCTTAGGAGTATGCTGGCTATAGATGGTTTTTACTATTTTGAGGTATGTTCCCTGTATGCCTAGATGTTCAAGGGTTTTTTTAATCAAGAAGAGGTGCTGGATTTTATCAAAAGCTTTTTCTGCTTCTAATGATACAATTATGTGGTTTTTGTTTTGACATCTGTTGATGTATTTAATTACATTTATGGTTTTACGAATGTTGAACCAGTCTTGCATCCCAGGGATGAAGCCTACTTGGTCATGATGGATGATTTTTGAGATGTTTTGTTGAATCTGGTTCGCTAGGATCTTGTTGAAAATTTTGGCATCTATGTTCATCAAAGATATTGGCCTGTTGTTCTCTTTCTTTGTTGGATCTTTACCTGGCTTGGGTATCAATGTGATGTTAGCTTCGTAAAATGACTTGGGGAGAGTTTCATCTTTCTCAATTGCCTGGAATACCTTCAGTTGGATTGGTATCAGCTCCTCTTTAAATGTCTTGTAGAATTCTGCTGGAAATCCATCTGGACCAGGGCTTTTTTTTGTAGGTAGTTTTCTTATTACGTAGTCAATTTCCTTGATTGTTATTGGTCTATTTAGGGTCTCAATTTTTTCTTGTTTCAACCTAGGCAGGTTGTGTGATGACAGAAAGTCCTCCATTTCCTTAAGGTTTTCAAGTTTGTTTCCATACAAGTGAACATAGTAGTCCCTAATGATCTTTTGTATTTCTTCAGGATCAGATGTGACTTTATCTTTTGTGTTTCTGATTATGTTTATTTGGGATTTTCTCTCTTTGGTCAGTCGAGCTAGGGGACCATCGATCTTGTTCATCCTTTCGAAGAACCAGCTTTTTATTTCATTGATTTTTTGTATTATCCTTTTGTCTTCTATGTCCTGGATTCGGGCTTTTATTTTGGTGATCTGGATTCTTCTGCTGAAATTAGGGTTTTGTGGTCTTGCTTTTCCAGCTTCCTTAGGTGCTTGTTAGGCTATTAATTTGTGATCCTTCCATTTTCTTCATGTGCGTTTGTAGAAATATAAATTCCCCTCTTACTACAGCTTTCATGGCGTCCCAGAGATTTCGGTAAGATGTTTCTTCATTTGCATTTGTTTCCAGGTATTTTTTGATATCTGGTTTGATTTCATCATTGACCCAGGAGTTGTTTAGCATCATGGTGTTTAGTGTCCATGTCTTTGTGGGTTTTGGGGGGACCTTGTTGGTGTTAATGTTTATTTTTATTCCACTGTGGTCTGATAAGGTGCATAGCAAAATTTCAGTCCTTTTAAATTTGCTTATGCTTGATTTGTGACCAAGTATATGGTCGATCTTAGAGTACACTCCATGCAATGATGAGTAGAATGTGTATTCTGTGGTCTTTGGACAGAGTGTTCTGTAGGTATCAATTAAGTCCATTTGGTCAAGAGTCACATTGAGGTTCCGGATCTCCTTGCTGATTTTTTGCCCTGATGATCTGTCTAGGGTTGTGAGTGGGGTATTAAAGTCCCCAGTTATGATGGTGTTAGAGTCAATATCTTTCTTTAGTTTTCCTAGAAGCTGCTTTATGAAAGTTGGCACTCCTATTGGGTACATATATGTTTAGGATAGATATTTCTTGTTGATGGAGTGAACCTTTTATCATTATGTAGTGGCCCTCTGTATCTTTTTTAATTTTTGATAGCTTAAATGATATTTTTTATGAAATTAGGATCGATACTCCTCCTTTCTTTTGTGTTCCATTTGTCTGAAAATTTGTTTCCCATCCTCTTACTTTGAGTCTTTGTGTGTTCTTACTAGTGAGATGGGTCTCCTGAAGGCAGTATATTGTTGCCTGGTGATATTTTATCCATTTTGCCATTCTATGTCTTTTTGGTGGTGCATTTAGTCCATTCATATTCAGGCTAATTATTGAAATGTGAGAATTCATCCCTATCATAGAGTTCTTATAGAGTTGTTGTTCTTCCACTTGGTTTTAGTTTTTGGGTTGGTTCATGTGTATTTTATTATTTTTCCTGTACTCTTGTGAAGAACATTGTTCTTTTTTCCTTTTCTTCTGTTTTTAGTACTTTCTTAAGTGTTTCATGTAGAGATGGTCTGGTGGCAGCATAAGTTCTTAGGGATTGGATATCTGGGAAAGATTTTAATTCTCCCTCGCTGATGAAGCTTAACTTGGCTGGGTAGGTTATTCTTGGTTGAAATTGTTTATCTTTTAGAACTTTGAAGATAGGGCTCCAAGCTCTCCTAGCCTGCAGTGTTTCTGTAGATAAATCTGCTGCTATTCTAATTGGTCTTCCATGGTAGGTGATCTGGCCTTTTTGTCTTGCTGCCTTTAGGATTTATTTTTTCTTTCTTTCTTTCTTTCTTTCTTTTTTTGAGTGGAGTCTCACTCTGTCACCCAGACTGGAGTGCAGTGGCCACTCCCGGCCACTGCAGCCTTGACCTACTGGGCTCCAGTGATCCTCCCACCTCAGCCTTCCAAGTAGCCAGAATTACAGGCATGCACTACCACGCCCGGCTGATTTTTTGATTTATTGTAGAGATGAGGTCTCACTGCCCAGGCAGGTCTCGAACCCATGGGCTCAGGCAATCCCCTCACCTTAGCCTCCCAAAGTCTCAGGATTATAGGCTGAGCCACCAAACCCGTCTAGGATTTTTTCTTTTATACCTACTTTGCTTAGGTGAGTTATTATGTGTCTGGGAGTTGGTCTTCTCATTTGTTGTCCTTAAGGGGTTCTCTGAATCTCTTGTGTCTGAATTTTTGCATCACTGATTAGATAAGGGAAGATTTATTGAATAATCTCATGGAAAGTTTGTTCCAGTGTGGTTTCTGTCTCTCTTTCTGCCTCAGGAAGGCCAATTATGCTTAGGTTCAGTCTCTTGAAGTAATCGCTCATCTCTTGAAGGTTTTGCTCTGTCTTTTAAAGCTTGTTTTCTGTGTTTTTAACAGTTTGGGTTAATTCTCTATTTTGATCCTCAAGCTCTGAGATTCTTTCTTCTGCTTGGCTAATTCTGCTTTCCATGCTTAACAGTTTGTTATTTATTTCATTCATAGTATTCTTTATTACTGTTATCTCAGGTATCAGCTCCTTCCTAGTTTCTTCTTGTCTCTCCTCAATTCTTATTAATCTCTCCATTGATGTCTTGATATCTAGGTTTGTAGTTTGAGACCAGTCATTCTGGGGGCTCTTCATTGTTTGCATTCCAAAGTCAGTTTTCTCAGTGTCTGCCCTCCCAGGGGTCTGGGAAAGATGCATATTCTTCTTTTGGTTTTTCTTCATTTGTGTAGATTTTTCTCTCTCTCCCCCTTTCCCTCCCCTTCTTTAATTCTGTTTTTCAGGGAAGGTGGGGTTGCTTTTGCTTCACTTGTGTAATCTCCTGTTCTTCCTTATGAGGTTCCTCTGACTTTGTTCACTTTTGAGGTTGGAGTGTGGCCTGCAGGCTGCACTTTTTGCAGTTTTGAGGTTTAATTGAGGGGGAAGCTGTGATTCAGAATCTATATACTGATTCCAGCATCCACCAACAGGTGTATGAGCACACTGGAACCTATTTCCCACTGCCTTACAATCTGTCTGTGCAGCAGGATGTAGGTTTGGTCCCTGGAACAAAAGGAGGTACAAAGGAGGAAAATAATGAGGAAGGGGGGTCAATAGGAAGTTAGAAAGAGAGAAGAGTGAGAGGGAAAACAGACATACGTACCAACTAACAGGTGAAAAAGAGACAGAAGGTTGGAGAGAAGTGAAAAAAACATGCAAGCAAAATTCCCTAAAGAATACTGGTAGCTGTACAAAGACAGACCAATAAAATCGTGACTTTTGATGCATTTTCCCTAACACAAACAGATAATGTAAGTCCAACAGCAAACAAAAGTGAGCAAAACCAACAGTCAAAATTATAAAATCAAAAGTCAAAATAAGAAATCAGACTAGCTCTGGAATCTTTCCTGACAGTCTAAAATCTCTTCAGCTCTCATCTCCAGCCTCTCTCCTTTGCTTTCATTGCAGGCAGCTAGATTTACTTGCAGCTTGGGTTTGTTCTTTTAGCCTGCTGCCTGGGAGGTCTGAGATGCTTAGTTGCCTGTGTCTGATTCAGCATAGGGGAGGGGTTTTGTCTCCTGTTTAGCAGTGTTACCTTAGGAACCGAGGTGGAGGCTGCTCGTAGGTGGGCGGGGCAATGCAAATCTCTACCTGGAGAATGGCCAAGGAGGCAGCTCCTCTTTCACGGATCCTTTCTCTCCACTCATCTGGGACCCAGGGCAATCCACTACGATGGTGGCGTGCGAGGTGCCAGGGATCAGCTGCACAGCTGGGCGCTGGATCCAGGGTGTCACCAGCAGGCTGGGGTGGAGGAAGGAGTCGGGAGTTCCCTCTTCTCAAGCTGAGAGCCTCCGATCAGCACCTCCTTAAGATATGCTATTCCCGCCGGGCTCAGTGGCTCTGCTGGTAATCTTGCGCCTTTGGGAGGCTAAGGTGAGTGGATTGCCTGAGCCCATGGGTTCGAGACCCACCTGGGTAGATGAGACCTCATCTCTACATTAAATCAAAAATTAGCCGGGCGTGGTAGTGCACGCCTGTAGTTCCAGCTACTTGGAAGGCTGAGGCGGAAGGATTGCCGGAGCCCAGCAGTCAAGGCTGCAGTGGCTGGGAGTGGCCACTGCACTCTAGTCTGGGCAACAGAGTGAGACTCCAACTCAAAAAAAAAAAGATATGCTGTTCCCTTACACAAGCATGGGGCCACACGCTGGGTGCCTCAGCCAGGGTGGGCCCAGAGCTCCAGAGCTCCAGAGCTCCAAAGGGCAGGCAGTGAGTGGCGAGAATGGTCCTGGGCCCCTCACAGCATACTTCAGCCAGAAATGGGACCGGTATCTCTGAGGGGCGGGTGCCCAGTGGCTCCCTGGGTGACTGGCAGCTTGGTGCTGGGTGCTGGGCGAGACGATGTAGCCAGGGAGGGAGGTGAGACCTGAGACTTCCGTGCAGGAGGGGGTCATGTATAGTGGAGCAGCAGCAGCCGGGACCACAATGTCCAGCCCTGCGTGGGACCGAAGATCTCCGGGCCTTGGACCAGTGCAGCTGGCGGTGGACTGGGGGGTGGGGGAAGAAAAGTAAGAGTCTTTTGGGGAGCTCACATTTGGAGAATCTCACAATTCCACCTATGCCGTTGCCAGCTTACCGGAACTCCCTATTTCCATTCTTACTACCTATGTGACTCCATTCCCACACTGAAATGGGAGTGAAATAAGTTTGCTTCTGCCATTGCAGAGAGTTAACAAATTGAATTAAGACTATGTTTGCTGAGGAAATTCTAAATGTAAAATGACACTGATTAACCTTTAAGTATCCATTGAGGTGGACATATCCTAGAAGGCATAAGACATTTCCTCTACTCAGGATGTCTCTCCCGTTGGAAATTTCCTCTTATACCATCATAAGTTCCTCTTCTCCAAAGTCTTTCTTTTTCTCTTCCTTCTCCTTTATGTCCAGAAATAATTCATCACTCCTTCCATTGTGTCTCCCCAGAGCTGTCCAGGCTTCCATTACTGTCCTTCCCACTGGTGCTTTGTTTGAGTCTCTCTCTACCATGAGAGCAAGTTCATGCCTTATACTTGCAAAGTCCCCAAAACCTAACAGAGCTCTCAAATTTTAATTGGACATGAGAGAAACTGTTGCCCAAAGAGATAAGTATAAAGGATTAGATCATTTAAACATTTGCTATATATTCACTTTGCCTGTGCAGCTATTTTGACATAATAGCTAAGGCCTTCTAATGTGATAAATTTTAGAGTCCTGTTCCTTCATTAAATCATGATGTGCTGGAGGACAGTGGTTTTGTTCCATTTATCCTTATAAAGCCAAACCTTATCTGAAAAAAAAAAAGCTTTAACAACAATAAGTGCTATTTGCTGAAATTAAATCATTAAGGCAGACATAAGAGCTTGATGACTCATTCAGCAGCAAGCAAAACCAGATCTTCATTTTGTCATGTGCTTCTAATATTTATTACTGATACAGCCAATTGGCTTATCATTAGTTAACCCAGTTCATTATTACACTATGATTCTGAGGCTAGGCACTGAGGTTTCAGTTCAGTGCAACAGATCATCAAAGTGCCATCAAAATGGCAACAAACTTTCTGGAAAGTCAGTTTTCTGTAGTCGTTTACGGCTAATCTACCATTTGTGGTAAAATTGTAAATTTTCTTTTTAAATACCTATTAGAATCACAATCTTCATAATTCAAGTGTCAGCATCAATTTCTTACCATCAACATTTCTCCAAAACTCAGTAACTTGATGCTATCTCTTTAGAAATGTAAAATATTTTTTAAAAATACACAATATCTTTATGCTATATATGTCCCCTCTATCATGGCAATAATTCCTCACTCCCCAACACACACACTGAGAAGCTTTGTGAAATACTGAGAAGTTGCCTCAAGATCTTTGGTATAATCAGGAATGGAAGCAGAATAAAAAGAGAATATCATCTGGAACTGGAGGCCATTATCCCAAGTGAAGTAATGCAGAAACAGAAAACCAAATGTTTCATGTACTCACTTAAGAAGAAGTTAAGTTATGCATCTACAAAGGCATATACAACGGCCTAATAGACACTGAAGATTCAAAAGGCAGGGAGTGGGAAGAGGTGAGGGATGAAAAAGCATCTATTAGTGACAATGTGCATTCGTGGGCATGACAGGCACACTTAAAACCCAGACTTCTTTACCACAGTACCATACCTCCATGTAAACAAAAACCACCTGCATCTCAAAAGCTATTAAAATAAATTTCTTTTTTTAATGTTAGGGGGACAAAACAGAATATTACCCCCACTTAGCAACCACAGGACCTGGAATAGTTCACCTCACATCTGTAAAATGGAATGAATATCTTCCATCTTTACTACACAAAGGGCTTCTTTGATGTTGATAATATATGTGAAAGCTGCCTTAAAGACACTAGGAAAAATATAAAAACAAATGACATTAACTGTGCAGACAGGCAAAAGATATAGTAAATATTTCCCTGTCCACAAAAAGTTTATATTACACATACAATATATATATTTATGACATATATACAATTTTTTAGTTTGATTCTCACTCTGTCACCCAGACTGGAGTGCAATGGCATGATCAGTGGCATGACCACAGTCTTGACCTCCTGTTCTCAGGTGATTCTTCTGTCTCAGTTTCCCGAGTAACTGGGACTAAAGGCATGCCAACATATGCATTTTTTTTTTTTTTTTTTGTAGAGACAAGATCTCGCTATGTTGTCTAGTCTGGTCTAGAGCCCCTGAGCTCAAGCAATTCTCTCACCTTGGCCTCCCAAACTGCTGGGATTATAGGCAGGAGCCACTGCAATTGGCCAGAAGTTCTTAATTTTTAAGTAGACTTTTTTGTTGTTTCTTTGAGTTGGAGTCTCACTCTGTCGCCCAGACTGGAGTGCAGTGGCCACTCCCGGCCACCGCAGCCTCAACCTGCTGGGCTCCGGTGATCCTTCCGCCTCAGCCTTCCAAGCAGCTGAAACTACAGGCATGCGCTACCACACCCGGCTAATTTTTTGATTTATTGTAGAGATGAGGTCTCACCAAGTTGCCCAAGTGGGTCTCCAACCCGCGGGCTCAGGCAATCCACTCACCTCAGCCTCCCAAGGTTCGGGATTACAGGCTGAGCCACCGAGTTCGACTTAAGTGGACTTTTGAAAATTAAAATTGTTGCTCAAATTAATGAGTTACTCTGAACAAAAAGAATCAAACCACAATATGAACCTAGAGTAGATAGGGTCTTCAATAATAGCTCAAAGGACAGGGTGAGTCGGGGAAAGGAGAATTATTGACAACTAAATTGCAGAGTAATGAACATTTATCTCATGCTTCGAAAAGATTGATTTTTATGAAGCCAGAAATACATTGCTCAGTCTCAGCAACGTAATAAGGAAATACAGAGCAACAATCAAATGTCATTTCAAAATTAACTCAAGTTCTCTGTGTGCATTTCTTGTGAGGGGTATGTGTAGACCCAAGTGAAACTTTGTTAAAATTCCTCCTTTCTATTTCCTTGCTTATTGACACTATCCTCACAGGCCATAGGAGTTCTTGCTTTAAACACTCTAGAAAACATCTCTTGTTCATCTGGGAGTCACCCACTCTGGCTAGAAATAGCCCATAATAATGCCACTCCTCCTTCATGCCACGTGGCTGAAGGTCGAAGCATCTGCAAGCACAGTCCACATGCTGCCACCACCCCCATCACCTTCTTGCACTCAGACCTCTGCAAAGTATCATTTTTCTTCTACTCGCACCTCCCCTGTCTTCATTAGTTCTGCGAGGGTGGGAAAAGGCTGTAGATCCCAGGGAATCTGAAGTTCCAAATATGGGGGAGTGAGGAGGCAGAGAATGTAAACTTGACATCTGATGGGGAAATGGGTGCAGGCAGCAAGGGTGTGGTTGATGCAGACCTATGAGCCATGATGAACTCAGGGACCAGGGGCTCTGGAACTTATTTGGCCACAAATGCTTTGATTGGAGATATGAAAAAGTAGGCGAAATTTTGAAAGTGGAAATGAGAAAGAAATAAATATGTGAGTTATGTTTTCTGTATTTCACAAGCACAGATCCTGAGAGCTTATTCAGGAGGTTCAGCAGAGGACCACAGACACTCAAACATATATATATATATTTGAATATATATATTTCTATAACTTTATATATATATTTATATAACTTTGAAAATCTTTCTTTTATTACTGTCTTTTGTGGCAAAATGACATTTTATACAAATAAGTCACCTAGTTTGCTTTGGACACAAAGACAATAAAAATTGCCATGCGGATCTTGGGTGAAGTGGGAAAGAGCAGGAAGGACAGATTAGGTCATTGATGTTTCTTATATTCTATAAAAAATAGATTTACAGAGAAAAAAATAGACTTTTATAACTTCAGTGACTTTAAGTTGGTTCTTTGTAAAACAAGTGGTACATCCACCTCCACCAGCATTCAAATATTCTTAACCAAATGATCTCTCTCTCTCTCTCTCTCTCTCTCTCTCTCTCTCTCTCTCTCTCTCTCTCATAATAAATACTTACTAAGCATTTACCATTTGGCAGACACTATTCTTAGTACTTTATATATATTAAATAATTTAATCTTCAAAATAACACTATGAGATGTACTAATAACATCCCCATTTTGCAAATGACAAAACCGAGGCAGTGAAAAATTAAATAACTGACCCAGTAGGACAGGCAGGGCTCAAGCACAGGCCATTTGACTCTAGAATCTTAGCTTTTAGGCACTGAGTTATCCTGACTCCCAATCAATGGCACAGTCCTGGGAAGGATTCAGATGGAGAGGGAACATAAACTATTTAAGGTGTAGGAAGATGAAGAGAAAGTCGTGTTACAGAAGCCAGAGGAGGAACAATTTCAAGGAAGAAGGTCCAAAATATGTCAATGTGCAGAAAGGTCAAGTCAGAGAGGGTCTGGAAAAGTGTCTGCTGGATATGGCAATCAAAGAATAACTGCTGACCTGTGCTGGGCCAGTTTCTGTGGAGTAGAGGGGCACAGGCCAGAGTGTCCATAGTGCTGGAGTGCAGGGAGGTTTTACTCAGATGAGAAGGAAGAGACAAAGGAGAAATGATGTGTTCCCTTGAGATAGAGAGTTGTCCATCTCAAAGAATTTCTTCCCACCTTTTTCTTCTCTTCTACACTCTTAACACACTTCTGAAGGGCCCCGAATTGTACCTCACATCTTTAAAATAAAATTAATGATTAAATAGAAATTAAAAAAGAAAAGGTACAAGGTAAAATGATAGCGCAGATAGTAATAAGGGCTTTAATGGTGTGGATATAGGCACATGGAAGGCTCAGAGGAAATGCTTTGCAAGACTTCTCATTCTGGATAGACTGATGACGTGTCTGCATTGGGAGAAGAGATTGTAAAAGTTGATCATACAAAGTGGGTCACTTTTATCTAAAACAGTGTCAAGAAGTCAGGGAGAAAAAGTATTCAGAACGCTATAACATTGCAGCCAGAATGTAATTCTCTGCAAGCCTGGGTGCTGGAACCATCTGTTTTAACCTGAAACCAGTTTTACCCACTGGTGCCCCTCACCATCAGAGTTTGCTAGTTCCCCAAAACCTTACTAGTGCCAATGAACTTTTCTGAAGAACAATACATAGCATTTCTCCTTTTTAGAACACCTCCAACCTTCTCCTTGTTATTTGGACATACCAAAGACCACCTAATTTCTGTATGTCTCACATTGCAATTCTTGCTTCCCGAAGAAAACATTTTAAATTTACAGCCTTATCCCTATATTTTATTTGACTTTGACAAGGTGGAGGAGGGCATGGAGAGATGAGCCTGCCATAAAGAGATGATAAACCACAAACACCAGGAGAGAGACTAGGACCTGAACACAACCAGGTAACAACCCATACACTTAGCCAATCCTGACCACTGGAATGAGGTAAACCACCATAAACAGACTCCAGAAGCAGTTCCACTTAGCCTCTGGGAATCAGTTTTCTTCACAACCTAAAAAATAAGAGATTTAACCATGTCTGAAATCCTCCACATATTTAAAATATATAACCCTATGAGTGTTAACCTAAGTATAGCATTGACCAAAGATAGGCACATTACACCATAACCATAACTCCCCTCTGCAAACATCAGTTTCCATAGTTACAAGGATGGAAAATAAACTCACTATCAAAGCTAAGGCAGGCCCTGGCATCAAATTTGTCAGGGGAGGGGAAACATCAAGTTCAACATCTCTGGCATTCTTTCTAGTTCATCCTGACACATTTTGGCAAATGGCTTGAACTGTCAAAATTTAGTTATCCAGAATGTCAGCCTGCAGAAATACAAGTTTAAAAGTTTTACTAAGACCGTTATCTGCTACAAATAAACAAAGGAAACCTCACGTTAAAAAAAAACTTTATTTGTCACTAAGTTTATTTAACAATGTGACAAGAAAAGCGTTGTATTTATTCTGACACTGACACTTAAAATATCTGTTTATAAAACCACACCAACATGCCTCAGTCACAGGCCATGTGGTTCACCAAAAGTAACAAGGAAGCCAGGTACAATGGTTTACATCTGTAATCCCAGCATTTTGGAAGACCGAGGTGGAAGGGTCACTTGAGCCTAGGAGTTAAAGACCAGCCTGGGCAGCATAGTGAGACCTCATCTCTCCCAAAAAAAAGAAAAAAGAAAAAAATCAAAAAATTTAGCCCGGAGTAGCGGTGCATGCCTGTAGTTCCAGTTACTCAGGAAGCTGAGATGGGAGGATAACTCAAGTCCAGGAGATTGAGACTTCAGTGAGCTGGAATCACACCACTGCACTCCAGCCTGGGCAACAGAGTGAGACTCTGTCTCAACAACAACAATAACAACAACATATAACAGTGAAATAGAAAAATTCTCTGGTTTTACAAGAGCACTAAAAATATTTGAATGCCAATGACCAAAAAGAAAGAAAATGAAAGAACTTCTTCTACTCACTGTTGAAGTGCCCTTTCTAAATTTCAGGGCATTACAATAAAGAGTTTATATGCTAGCTACCACACAAAAATGTTTAAAGGTTCACTCTTCATGTCTTCATATTATTTTGAAAAATATCAGAGCAGAGCTATAAACAAAGTGATAAATTCCTATCAGATTTGATTTTCCAGATTAACTACATTTTTATACATAAAAACAGTATGTGTCAGATTCAAATACATACTTAATCACTTAGTGTCTGGACTGATATGCTAAATCAGCAGGTTATAGCCTAGTATTTCTAAACTTAATGAAAGTTCAAATCAAACACTAAAACAAATCAATTTCATTTTGTCACCCACCTGCTGTCTTGTAAAAATGTACCACTCGCTATCAAAGAAAGAAGAGGATCTGGACAGGGCAATACAGCCAGCATGGTTACTGCTCACAGCAATCCAGTAGGCACTCTTTACTGCTCCCAGACACCACCATGATCTCTCTCTATAAAGAGCAGGTCATGGTAATATTTTAAATGGCATGGCTTCATAACAATATGCAAAGTTACCTTATTGATTGTCATTGTAAATCCAAGCTCTTGGAAATCAGTTAGACAGGCTAGAAAAGTTTCTTGACACCAAGGAAAATATCTTTATTTTGATCTCTTTCAAATTCCACTTTTGTTGTATGTCCTCTATGTAGACATAATTATTGACCTGTCACAAAACATCTTGGAATGCCAACTTTGTAATACATTTTGGGTTCAGTCTTACAAATAGTATTACTCCATTTGTTACAATGCCTTTGAAGACTACCTACCTCAGTATGGTCTTGAGAATACCAGTGTGCTAGTGGGTATAAAAATACACCTCCTCACCACGCATCATACTTATAAAAAACAAGTGTCTCTATGTGTGTGATACAAAACATTTCAAAACAGTTAATAATTAATAACTATGAGACAGCCCTGTCTCGCTAAAACCATACCACAAATTAAATCTACACACTTTTGGCAAAGTTAAAAAGGTCGTCTACAATGTGACCCTCCTTAATCTACCTCACTCTCTCATAATATGAATGTGACAATGGGTCATCTTTTATGTGACCAAGGGACCTGGGTTCTATTTTTCAGCTTCAGTGGCAGAAATTTAGTTTAAGAATTAAATTAATTAAGCATACACTGATGTTAGTATGGAGTCATTATTATTGCAGAATACCCACAGTTTTCATTATTTGGTGGATCTTGTTCCATATTTTTGTTTATTAAAGGTCATCTCACACTAATTCTTTAATTCAGCCTAGTACAATAGGGTTTTCTAAGAATGTCAAGGGTTGGTTTAATTATATAAATACCTAATGAGATAGCATATAATGTCCTCCAACCTCATAAAATAATATAATAAGTTATATAAACACATTTAATGAAAGTCTCACCAGAAATGAAGGTAATCAAGGTAATAATAACCAGATTTAGAAAAACAAACCATGTCACTTTTCGTCCACCGTTCAAAACAGACACAAACAGGCCCCATTACTAGGAAGAGATTCTTCATTGAAGTCTGTTAATACGTTGTCATGCTTCTTCAGAGTTTAGCAGAAACAACCCAGCAAGCCATTCTGTTATTACTACCAGGAGCACACTTGGGGGTTTCTTGAGTTAATATTAGAAGAAAGAAATTCATCTATTCTAAAAGCATTCCTCAAATGAATGCCAAAATATAGTGGCTTGAATGAAATAGAAGTCTCTTACTCTCGGAGCAGTCTAGATATAAATAAAATCCAGGCCTGTCAGAGACAGTTCTATTGTCCCCTACACATGACTCTCAAAGCGACTCCAGTTCTCACCACAGGAAAACAAAAGAGTGACTAGAACAAGCAAATGAGAAGATGACTCAGGTCACACATATCCCTTCTATTCACATCCTACTGGTCGGAAATTAGTTGCAAGGGAGGGGAGGAAATGTCATCCTAGCTGGATGGGAGGATTTTCTCCCTAAAAAGAAGGGGAGACAGGATGCTATAAGAGCTATGAGTCTCTGTTACAGTGCAACACTCTGGTCATCCAAGTGTTCATGCATCTTGTTTTTTGCCCATAGAGAATACACTCACACTCTCCACAAGTCCCATGAATTGTATACAGTTCAAAGCCTTGAATCGCTGAGTGATGCAAAGTCATTTTTGTAAGATTGAAGCAAATCTCCTCACACTCGTGACATTCAAACTGATACACAAGTGAATTGTGTCCTTTCTCTGCTCTCTCTATCTCTCTCTCACACACACACACACACACACACACACACACACACACACACACACACACAAAAGATAGCTGCAATAAAATCTGCCATTCACAGAAGACAAGAATCGCATATGTACAGGAATGACCACAGCAGTAATGACTCTTGTCAGGTTGGATCTGTGAAGACTCCCTGTCCTGGAAGCACAGAATGTTTTTTCTATTGAAGCATGGTTCTCCTCACTAAAAAGAACCTCTTTTGTTGATTACTCTTTCTGTCTCCTGACCCTGAATCCTAGAAGGTTTTGTCTTACTCACCACCATAGTGACTCCATAACCACAGGAAGTGGATGTTGACAAGCATTGCAGCTTTCTGCTGGTACAGGGTCAGGTGGTAGGAGTGGTTTAAACAATCTTAAGCTTGCATAATTCATAATGTGGTTTCTTTGGCAAAATGGTTTCCTCAAAATCTTAGTAGGCTCTTGTAAACTTTCTTCTGCCAAGTTCCAAGTACAATAATCGTTTCCAAAGATCTCCTCTGAGCATAGTTCTTAAGCTGGATGATGCTGTACTTTATTTTCTGATCTTTGTATTTCCTCAACTTAAAGACTGCTATCCTGAAACCATTTGAAACAATCAACTTGGAAGGAGGGCAGTGCCCTTTATCTGAGCTTTGCAACTGAGTTGTCAAGTCTGAATGTGGTGTCTAAACAGAAGGTTTGTGAGAAAAGTCCTGAATGTCAACTTTATCTTCAAAAGTTTGCTGCAAAAGAATTAACTTTCCCAACCCAGTGAGTTCCCAGATTCAATGGGCAGGTCATAGCTATATTCCTTTCCATCTCTTCTTCCAAAACTGGCTTGTCTTCCTTCACCTCTTTTCTGTAAAACAAAAAACAAAAACAAACAAAAATGAGTTTTGCTTTTGGGAAGGCCGTGAGTTCTCACTTGGAGTGCTGCCTGGGGAGAAGGTAGAGCCACAGCGGCCTCCAATATGCACTGGGCGGAGTCACGTGCCCCCCCCTCCAGCACCAGGGATCCTTGCCAGAAGGCAGCGCCATGCAAGAATGCAAGAGAGTAGCCTCATGAGAAGGTTGAACCAGGCACTCTCAGGCCCCTGTGCCTCACAGAGTCAGCAGGCAAGGTACAACCATGCCAAAAGGTAGCATAGCTACCTTCCTGAGAAGGTAGCTCCATGGTGGCCACAGCCTCCAGCGTGCTAACCAGGGGACCCTGGGAAGAAGAAGAGCCCTGTGAAAAAGTAGCCTGGCAAGAAGGTAGGACCATGGCGGCCACTGGGTCCCCCTGCGCCAGAACTGGGCCCCCCAGCGCCACTGAGCCAGTCCCCCCACACACAAGAAGGTAGGTCCATTGCAGCCGCTGGGCCCCAGTGCTGCGGAGCCCACCGCTCCCCCCCCCAACCACCATGCCCTTTCTTTCTGAAAGCACTGAGAAGGGAACTTAAGGGAGGCCGCTCCCGGACTTTTATTGTCTGCAAGAAGTGTTATCCAGGCTGGTCTTGAATTACTGGGCTCAATCAATTCTCCTGCCTCAGCCTTTCAAAGTTCTGGCATTCCAGGTGTGAGCTACCGCACCTATCTGTCATTAACATTCAAATTGGGAGATTTTGAGTATCACAGATGACCCTCCATCATGTTAATGGTGGGCCTAATCTAATCAGCTCGAGGCCTTAAGAGAAAAGAAGACTGACCGCCAGAGGAAGAGATAATTCTGCCAGCTGACCGCCTTTGAATTCAAGCTGTAACACTGCATTTTCCCTGGGTCTCCAGCATGCTGCCTCCACTGACTATGATGGTCTTAGCAGCCCCCACGATCACATACCTTCTGATGGATATCCTCTAATGAATGACCTCTGATGGATGGCCTGTGATGGATATCCTCTTAAAGACACCCTCTGATGGATGCCCTCTAATGAACGTCCTCTGATGGATGACCTGCAATGAATGTCCTCTGATAAATACTTGCTTATGGAGTCCCTCTGAAGGCCACTATCTGATAAATGCCCTCTGTTAGATGTTATCTACTGGATGTCCTCTGATAGATGCCTGCTTATGGATGCCTTCTGATGGATGCCCTCCTAAGTTATTTCATGGAAGCCTTCTGATGAACACCCTCTGAAGGATGCCCTCTGGTGGATACTCTCTGAAAGATGCCCTTTGAAGGCTGCTCTCTGATGGATGCCCTCTGATGAATATCCTGTGATGGATGCCCTCTGATAGATGCCTTCTGAAAGGTGCCCTCTGGAGGCTGCACTCTGATAGATGCCCTCTGATCAATATACTCTGATGAATGTCTTCTGAAGGATGCCCTCTGATGGGCATGCCCTCCTATTAGAACCCTCTCATTGATGAACTTTGATCTATACTCTCTGATCAATACCTTCTTATAGATGTCCAGTGATTGATAGCCTCTGATTGATGCCCTCTGATGGATACCTTCTGATGGGTCCCCTCTGATCTCTCCCTTCTGATCAATACCCTCCAATGAATGTCTTCTGATTTATATTGTCTGAGGGATTCCCTCTATTTAATACTTTCTGATATATGTTCTCTGATGGAAGCCTTCTGATGAATGCCCTCTGATGGATGCCTTCTGAAGGATGCTTTCTGACTGATGCCCTTTGGTGAATGCCCCCTGATGGATGCCCTGTGATGGATGCCCTCTGATGGATATCCTCTGATGGATATTCTCTGATAGATGCCTTCTGAAAGATACCCTCTGGAGGCTGCCTTCTTATGTATGCCCTAAATAGATGTCCTCTGATGGATGTCCACAGATGGATACTCTCTGATGAATGCCCTCTGACAGATATCCTTTGATGAATACTCCAATTAATGCCGTCTGACAGATATCCTTTTGAGGGTACCCTTTTAGGAAAGCCTCTGATGGACATTCTCTGATAGATGTCCAGTGATAGATGCCTTATGAAGGCTGCTTTCTAATAGATGCCCTCAAATCGATATACACTGTTAGCTGTCCTCTGATGCATGTCCTCTGATGGATACTCTCTGATGTATGCCCTCTAACAGATATCATTTAACGGGTACTCTCTGAGGATAGCTTCTGATAGATGTGCTCTGATTGATGCCTTCTGAAGGCTGCCCTCTGAGAGATACACTTGATAGATGGCCTATGATGGATGACACCCTCTGATGGATACTTTCTGATGAATGTCCTCTGACAGATATCCACTGATGGATGTTATCTGAGGATAGATTTTTTTTTTAGTCAGAGTTGCACTCTGTCACCCAGACTGGAGTGTAGAGTGCAGTGGCATGCTCACAGCCACCACAGCCTTGACCTGCTGGGCTCAGGTGATCCTTCCACCTCTGCCTTCCAAGTAGCTGAATCCACAGGCACATGCCACCACCTCTGGCAAATTTTTTGATTTATTGCAGAGATGAAATCTCACCAAGTTGCCCAGGCTGGTCTTGAACCCCTGGACTCAGGCACTACTCTCGCCTCTGCCTCCCAAAGTGCTGGGATTACAGGTGTGAGCCACTTCACCCAGCTTGAGGATTGCTTCTAATAAATGCCCTTTTATGGATGGCTTCTGATAGATATCCTCTGATGGATGTTCTCTGGTGGATGCCCTCTTATGGATGCCCTATGCTGGATATCTTCTGATGGATGTCCTCTGATGGATGCACTCTAATAGATGTTGTCCTCTGAAGTCTGCCCTCTGATAGATGCACTTTAATCGATATACTCTGATGGATACTCTCTGATAATGGTCTCTGACAGATATCCTTTGATGGGTTTCCTCTGAATATAGCTTCTGATAAATGTGCTCTGATGGAAGCCTGCTGAAGATTACCCTCAACAGATGTCCTCACTGATGGATACCCTCTGATGAATACCCTCTGTTCAATATCTGAATGCCCTCTGATGAATATCCTTTGATGGGTGTCCTTTGAGGATAGATTCTGATAGATGCCCTCTGATGGCTGTCCTTTGTGGATGCCCTCTGAAAGCTGCCCTCTGATAGATGTACTCTGATGAATGCCTGTGATGGATACTCTCTGATGAATGCTCTCTGACAGATACCCTTTGATCAGTGTCTTCTGTGGATCGCTTCTGATAATGCCCTTAATAGATGCCCTCTGATGGATACTGTCTGATGAATGTCCTCTTACAGATATCCTCTGATGACTCTCCTGAAGGGGTTCAGCCCCTTGCCGGGTCATGAGGTTTCCTGAAGGAAAGATGGATAGGCGAAAGACGAAAATATTATACTCGGACACCTGCTTCCTGAACAGATGACAATTTAATGTTAGTTAACACAGAGCTTTTATACCATTCATAAAGGGACAAGACAAAGAAAATTCCTTCGCGTACATATGCTTTAAAAGTTACCACCATCTAGCGGTCTAGAAGCGACAAACAAGCCAAGAACATTATCTACTTTTAGTTAATGAGTCTTTATCATAAAGCCAAAAATGATCGTTTTAGTTCAAAGTCCCGAATTACAGTCCTTGAAATGTCTCAAGAAAGTTTCCAAGTGCAAAGTTCTTCATGTAGCAGTAGTTTTTCCATCTGGGGCTTCTACGACCTTCAGAGCTTTGTAATCGCCTCTCTTGTCCAGCTGTCTTCATTACTTTTCTCTTATCCTGCAGTGTTTGTTTCTAAAGAGAACTCAAAAGAAGCTTTTAGTAATGTTTCCCAGGCCCCAAGGTTGCTTTCTGTCTTTAGCTAATCTATCATAAAAGTGTCTGATTAGTATATTATGAGTTCAGTGAAAACCCACTCTATAAATGTTAACTTAGAGTTTTAACTATTGAATTAAGTAAAAACCTTAACGATTAATCTTTATCCTAAGTCAGTGAAAACAGTGTTATAAATCAACTACATAACTCATAGATAAGTGTTAGAACTTATAATGAATTCATAATGAACTTACTATAAACTTGTGCTTCTAAAAAACCTTATGTCTAAACAGTAAACTACATAATTCTAAATGAAATAAGGAGTGAATATACTTATATCATTTTTTACTCAAGCAATATCTAGTAACTTATAACCAAGTGAAAGAAAGCATTTTTGATGTGCTTCAGAGTTTAACCCTTGCATATGTTAGAAAAGGCCAAACAGCATAGTGGGAAATGGAAAAATAAACCATGACATTTCCAGGTTAGCTGTGAGTACTTCACATAAACATGCCATTTTCTTCTTCCACGACTGCACAGAATTCTTCGGCGGTACCAAACAGCAAAGGTGGAAGACAGAAGGGCCTCAGCTTCCCAGGCTCGCCCTGTGGCCCGGGGTCTTCAGCCCACCAGGACCCTGTCAATCAGGTGGGCCTCCAAGGCTGGCTCCCAACACTCTCCTCTGAGAATAACTTTCTTTTTTTGGAGTTGAAGTCGCACTCTGTCATCCAGGCTGGAGTGCAGAGTGCAGTGGCATACTCATGGCCACTGCAGCCTTCACCTGCTGGACTCAGTTGATCCTTCCACCTCAGCTTTCTAAGTAGCCAGAACCACAGGTATGTGCCACCACACCTGGTGAATTTTTTGATTTATTGCAGAGATGAAGTCTCACCAAGTTGCCCATGCTGGTCTCGAACACTTGGACGTGCAATCCTCTCGCCTCTGCCACCTAAAGTGCTGGGGTTACAGGTGTGAACCACTGTGCCTGGCTTGAGGATAGCTTCTAATAGATGCCCTTTTATGGATGTCTTCTGAGAAGATGCCCTCTGATGGATGCCCTCTATATGGATGTCATCTGATGGATATCCTCTGATGGATGTACTCTGATAGATGTTGTCTTCTCAAGTCTGCCCTCTGAAAGATGCCCTTTGATTGATATACTCTGATGAATACTCTCTGATAATGACTTATGATAGATATCCTTGATGGGTATCCTCTGATGATAGTTTCTTATAAATGCCCTCTGATAGGTATCCTCTGATAAGTGCCCTCTAATAAATATCCTTTGATGGGTGTCCTTTGAGGATAGATTCTGATAGATGCCCTCTGATGGATGTCCTCTGATAGATACCCCCTTATGGATGTCCTCTGATGAATTTCCTCTGATGGATATCCTCCAATGGTGCCTAATGGATATCCTCTGACAATGCCCTCTGAAAGCTGCTGTATAAAAGATGTCCAGTGATCAATATGCTTTGATGGATGACCTTTGATAGATGCCCTGTGATAGATGCCCTCTGATGAATGCCCTCTGATGGATATCCTCTGATGGTTGTCCCCTGATGGATGCCTTTTGATGGATATCCTCTGATCAGTACCCTCCAATTGTTACCATTTAATCTATAACCTCTGATCAGTACCTTCTGATAGATGCTCTCTGATATATAACCTCTGATAAATGCCTGTGATGGATATAGATGTCCTCTGATGGGTGCCCTCTGATAGATGTCTTCTGATAGATAACTTCTGACAGACTTCCTCTGATGAACGTCTTCTGGTAGATACCTGCTTGTGGATACACTATGACAGATGCCCTCATATCAGTATCCTCTGATGATGCCTTTTGATCCATATCCTCTAATCAATATCCTCTGATCAATGTCCTCTAATTGATGCACTCTGACCTATACCCTCCAATGCCCTCTGATCTCTCCCTTTTGACCAACACCCTCTGATGGATACCCTCTGATGGATACCCTCTGTTCAATATCTTCTGATAGATGATCTCTGATGGAAGCCTTCTGATAAACCTCTGATGGATTCCCTGTGATGAATGCCCTCTAATAAGTGTCCTCTGATAGATATTCTCTTATGGATGCCCTCTGATAGATACCTTCTGATGGATGTCCTCTGATGGATGCCCTCTGAAAGATGCCCTCTGAAGGCTGCCCTCTGATGGATGTCCTCTAATGAATATTCTCTGATGGATGTCCTCTGATCAATGCCCTCTGATAGATGCCCTCTGATGGATACTCTCTGATGAATGCCCTTTGACATACATAATTTGAGGGGTGTCCTCTGAGGATAGCTTCTGATAGATGCCCTCTGATGGATGCCCTTTGATGGATGTCCTCTTATGGATGATCTCTGATAGATGTCCTCTGATGGATGCCCTTTGATGGATAGTCTCTGATGAATGTCCTCTGAAGATAGCTTCTGATAGATGCCCTCTGTTTAATACCTTCCAATAGATGTTCTCTGATGGATGCCTTCTGATGGATTCCCTCTGATAGATGCCCTGATTTCAATATACTCTGATGTATACCTTCTGATGGATATTCTCCAATGGACATCCTCTGATGTGTCTCCTTGAAGTCTACCCTCAAAAAAAAACCAGCAAGAAAGAGATGATAAACATCAAAATTTTGAGTTTCTCCATGTGGTTACCCTAGATCAGCAGACTTGGTAAGCATGAGCTCTGCTTTCCAAGACAAAATTGTATCAAATATTTTTCAACGCCTGAAGTCAGCATCATGAGTGTCTACAATATCTATTGCTTTTCAGTCCACTGCCATACTGCTAAGCATAGTTTTGGTTATTGCTATATATAACTCCACTTCCAGGTACCATTTTCTATATTAGCTTAGCTGCTATAATATAGAGATCACCCCCCCAAACATATTGACTTTTAAGAATGAAGTTCACTACTTTCCCACATGGCAGTCTAGTGCTCACAGGGTGGCTCTACCACTGATAACACATGGTCTTCAAGGTTGTTGCAGTTGTCAGCATTTCTCAGTCAGCAGAAAAGGATGAAGTGATAATACAAGGCAAACAGGTGTTCTTTAGTGAATAATCTAGAAATTACACACATTTCTCTTCATATCCCATTGGCTTAAGTTTATTTACATGGCCTTACCTAGATACAAATTTGTACTCTAAGTGGTGACTACCTGCTTTGCTGAAATTGACTGGAGAGGGATTATATTACTAAAAATGAAAGGATGGTTAATGAAATAAGTAGTTCCTGGTAGTTGAGGGTTTCCAAATCCTAGCCCACTGTTATTCTGTTGTTCTGATTATCTGTGTAAACAGGTTTCTAAGAGTCTGCAAAGCAAGGTATGAAATGTGAAATAATAACTCCAGACACAAAGACTCACCTTTGATGAGTTTACATAGATCATAACACTCATATATTGTACACTTCCACTTCAGCCTCACATTTACCATAGCATTTCATAGGAAGGAGGGAAAAGGAAGCATGCTAACATAGAAACTTACTGTCTTTATCTTGGAATGTTTGTATTTGAAGTTTTTTTTATTATCTTTTCTTTATGTTGAATTTCTTAGAATTCTGTCACACATCACCCAGTCATGAGCCACAGCACAGTCTCCAGATGGATCTAGGCTTCACCAACCTTTTTAGCTGAGTATATTATCCTCCTCAAGTTCCAGAAACACCAAAGTCAGTGACTCACAGGAATATGATTTTATTATAACACAGCCACACAAACATACTATATAGCATTCTAAGATAAAATGGAAAGCAAGCTACCCACTGATTATAGTACACTGCCCCTCAAACCAATGCCCAGTATGACATTTGGGCCTTGTAAGGCTACTTCAACATATTCTATGTCCAGGATTCCATGAACATCTTCTGATCAGGAATAAGCTCATTTTTCAGGTTTTTCAATACTAGGAAGTCTTGGATAAAACTTAGAATAAGGACTCATAAAAGGGCTATCACCTATTATAAATTAAGTATAATGCTATTATGCATCAGATGCACATGAACTTAACAGCAGTGAGTCTGCCATCAAGAAACTCTAATCTCTCCTTCAACTAAGCAACTCCCATTCCTGGACCTGCAAAAGAATGGTACAAACAACAGGAAATGATTACTCGATCAAGATGCATTATCTGAGAGGCTCTACCTACAGCAGCATTGTCTCCAACTGACAATCTCATTGGCCTGTCTTCAAGCTCTCATGAGTGAATTTCTAGTTCTCATCAGTAGATATCTTGTGTGCAATAAATCTAAGAGAAGAGTGAGGTGACTTGGAAATTTTTTTTAAATTTCATTAATGGAAATCACCTTAATACTAATTAAAGAAATTTGATTGCTCTTGACTTCTTACTTTCTTTAATGAATCCTTGTTCAGGAAGAGGAAACACACTCACCCCATGTACCAGGACACCAAATACTGTCAACATAATTATTGTATCATATGGGTTGATAAACATAACAACATTCCTTATCAACACCCACAAGGGATATTTCCATCTGGTCAGCACCATTTCTCTGAATGCCAGAAGTAGCCTTAGAATCATTCTTTACACAAAACTGCAAGAAATTGTCATCAATTGAAATTGCTTCTCAGAGTAAAACATATTCAACACCCTTACAATTCAACACATACTTTCACAAATACAAGCACACACACACACACACACACACAACACACACACACACACACACACACACACTGAGGTCCAAAGTTGCCCAGCAAATTAGTAGTATATCTAAGACTAGGGTTCAGGGCTCTTACTTCCTAAACCTGGTGTTCTTTCTTCCACAAGTTATTGTAATGGTTAATTGGTAAATTAACAATATTTGCAACAGCTTTAAAAGTCTTCATTTGCCAGAGGGAAAATTATTGGGAAAAAAAGGAAAATCAATTCACAGTTCCCTGGATGACATTTTAAAATATCTGTGCTATAAAAAATAACTTCTAAAAGCCCTTCAATTTTGTTAAGAAGTTAATAAAAGTTGCTATTAATTTATGTTAATTATAAATATTGTATTATTATTAGGTTAAATTTATGACACGGTAGAGTTGTAGTACTTTATGCATTTTATAATATATTCATGCTCCTTTATGTAAACAACATTTGTAGAATGTCAGTGTCAATTTTATAGGCCTTGTATAAGGACATAATGGTGTTCTGACAAATTAAGAGAAATGGTTGGGGTCTACTCCTATCTTAGAATATGGGCTAATCACCATATCTCAGTTTTCCCCTCATTTAGTTGAACGGTTTATGGTTCCTTAAAGAGCTCAAGAGAGGCAAGATGGCAACAGGAAAAATTGGACTGTGAAAGTCTCCGCAAATGGTAGCTGCCTCAGCCAGTTCAATGCATTGCCACCACTGTTGCCGCCACCTCTGCAAAAGGTGGCTGCTGCAGCTGGTCCCATGCAATGTGCTGCCACCACTGCCTCTGCAAAAGGTGGCTACTGCAGTGACCCTCACTTCCCGGCCCCACAGAAGTCCCAGCACTCTCCCCCGCCCCAAGCCACCCCACAGTGTTGGAACCAGAGATCAGCTGGAGCCCAGAGCCCAATCAGTGAAGAGAGAGGATCAAAGAGGGCCAGGGAGGAGGTCCATGCCTGGAAAAGAGGTGCTCAATACAGTCATTTTCTTTGTCCCAGGACCAGGCAGAGAACTGCATTACCCAAGAACCACAGCTCTGCCCAGCCTCCAACTTGGAACCTAAGTTAATTGCATCAAGTGGGGAGAGACAGAAGACCCTCCCCCATGCTAGATCAGACACTGACAGGTTGGATCCGAGTGGCAGGCCTGACAGGCAGCAAGCTGACTGAGTCCAGATCTGATCCTTCCACAGCAGGCCTGGGATATCTGACTCTAGTCTGTGAGCAACCCAACCAGCCTGCAATGAGAGCTAGAGATCAGACTGAAAGGACATGGGGCTCACAAGAACAATCTCAGAGCAAGTTTGATTCATTGTTTTTACTTTTTTAAAGTCTTATTCTTTGTCTGCTTGTTTTGCTCATTTTTGTTTATTTTATGTTTTACTTTTTTCTCTCTTTTTTCTCTCTTCTCTCTGTCTTTGATAATGTTTTCATACTTGCCTTGTTTCTGTTATGTTACTGATTCCTCTTTTTTTTCCCTCCTGTTTGTGTAGGGGAATTGTATATAAATAGGGAGGTTGGATGGCTTGGGTGTTTGTATAATTGTCTGTATGTTTTAGGGTTTTTTTGGTTTTTTTACCCTTCTCTGTCATTGCATCTCTTTTCACTTGTTAGTCAATATGTTTGTCTTCTATCCCTCCTACTCTTCTCTCTCTCCACCTTTCTCTTCCACCCGTTCCCTGTTCCATTCTTTTCCTTTTTCTTACCTCATTTTGCTTTCAGGGAGCAAACTTGCACATCCACTGCATGGACAGATTGTAAAGCAGTGGGAAGGGGGTTCCAGGGTACCCATACACCTCTCAGTGAATACTGGGATCTTTAGATAGATTTTGAGTCAGTTTCCCCCTCAATTAAATCTCAAAGCTGCAAAAAAAAAAAGTATAGCTCCCAACCCATGATCCAGCCTCAGAATTGAACAAAGCTAGAGGAGTCACATAAGGAAGAACAGGAGAATGAGCAAACAGAAGTAAAAGCAGCCCAGCCATCCCTGAACAACAGAATTAAAAAGGGGGGAGAAGTGGGGAGGGAAATATACACAAATGAAGAAAATTCAAAAGAAGAATATGGGTCTCACACTGACCCCTGGGAGGTCAGACACTGAGAAAACAGACTTCAGAATGCAAACAACGAAGAGCCCCCAGAATGATGGGTCACATACTACAAAACCAAACATCAAGACTTTAATAGAGAGAATAAAAAGAATTGAGGAGAGACAAGAGGAAAATAGGAAGGAGTTGATAACTGAGATAACAGCAGTAAAGAATACTATGATGGAAATAAATAAGCATGAAAAGCATAATTAGCCAAGCAGAAGAAAGAATCTCAGAACTTGAGGAACAAAATATAGAACTACCCCAACTGTCAAAAGCATAGAAAAAACCTTTTAAAATACAGAACAAAACCTTCAAGAATAAGCAAATATTTCAAGAGGCCAAACCTAAGAATAATTGGACTTCCTAAGACAGAATGACAGACAGAGGCAACCCTGGAACAAACATTCCATAAAATCATTTAAGAAAACTTCCATCATCTCATAAGTGATGTGAAAATTCAAGCACAAGAGATCCAGAGAACACTTGCAAGACAATAAATGGGAAGACCAACTCCCAGACACATAATGGCTTGACTAAACAAAGTAGATATAAAAGAAAAAATTCCGGAAATCGAGGGGCAAGATGGCAACAGGGCAACCCGGTGTCTGAAGCCCTCTGCAAGGGAGATCTGCAGTGGGTCTCTGACTCTCGCCCCGGGGGGCTGGGGACCCCAGCATCGCAGCCTGCTCTACAGACAGAGCTCGGCCGCTGCCATTGGAACGACTGGACAGCTTTGACTGCATTCCAAACAGCCCTGCCGCCACAGCCGCAGCCGCCGCGGCCGCCCCTCCTCCCACCGCTGCTGCCGCTGCTGGCGCCACCGACACATGGCCTCTGGGAGGGGTAGCATATCGCACCACGCGGCCCGAGGAGATCCACAACGAACCGCTTCAGGGAAGATCTGCTGGGATCGCTGCCACCTATCCTGTGTCTGAGACTGTCCTGCCCGCCTGGCGTGGGACTCCTGTTGCCTGCTCGGAGGCAGGCAGCCATCTTGTTCCTGTCTGGCCCCACCACCTCTGGGGCGAGCAGATGAGATAGCACCACCTGCTGGCGATTCAAGGTAACAACACCGAAACGGGAGAAACAAGCTTGATAAAGACATAGACCAGAGTGGTGAACGGAGGGTGATCTGAACTGTCCTTCACAGCAGACCAGGGGCAATTGACTCTAACTGCAAACTAATTTACCAGCTTGAAAAGAAAACTAGAAATCAGACCTGAAAGGACATTGGACTTAAACGAAAGGTCTCAGAGTGTGCCTCATTGATTCTATCAGTTTAATGACTTAATTCTATTCATACTGTATTGTTCCATTTTTTCTTTTTTTCTTTTCCTTTTCTTCTCTTTTCTTCTCTCTGTAAACCATATCTTTGTATAGAGGAACAGCACACTAACAAGGTGGTTGGTTAGCTTGTATATTAGCATCACTATATGTTTTATTTTTGTTTGTATGAGAGTTGGTTCGACTGTAGCTGTGGTCTATTGTTTTTATCTGTTTCAGTATAGGCCTCTCTCTATATTTGTTGGCACACTCATTTGTTTCCCCCCTTACTCCTCTATCTCTCCACTCCCCTCTTCAACCCACTATCTGCTCCATTCTCTCCCCTCTGCTAACCACATTTTATTTCAGGGAGTAAACCTACAGCCCCACTGCATGGACAGATTCCAGGACAGTGGGAAGTGGGTTCCACATTATCCACATGCCTGTCAGCGAATATCAGGACCTGCAGACAGATTTTGAATCACAGCTCTCCCCTTAAATACATCTCAAAACTGCAAAAAGGACCACCTCCAACCTACAGTGCAACTTCAGAATTGAACAAAGTAAGAGGACATACATAAAGAATAGGAGATTGAACAAACAGAAGTAAAACCAATCCCTTTACCCCTGAATAACAGAATTAAAGAAGACGGCGACATGGAGGGGAGGAAAAAGTAGAGAGGCGGAAAAAACCGCACAAATGAAGAAAAACTAAAAGAAGAATATAGGTCCTACACAGACCCCTGGGAAATCAGAAACCGAGAAAACAGATTCTGGAACACAGACAATGAAGAGTCCCCAGAATGACTGGTTACATGCAACAAACCCAGACATCAAGACACTAATGGAGAGAATTTAAAAAATTGAGGAGAGACAAGAGGAAAATAGGAAGGAGCTGTTGTCAGAAATGACAGCAGTAAAGAATACTGTGATGGAAATGAACAACAGACTAGTAAGCATGGAAAGCAGAATCAGCCAAACCGAAGAAAGAATCTCAGACCTCGAAGACCAAAGCACAGAACTAACCCAAACTGTCAAAAGCATAGAAAAGAAGCTCAAAAAGACAGAACAAAACCTGCAAGAGATGAATGATCACTTCAAGAGACCAAACCTAAGAATAATTGGGCTTCCTGAGGCAGAAAGAGAAACAGAAGCCACGCTGGAACAAATATTTCATGAAATCATTCAAGAAAACTTCCCTCATCTCATTAAGGATGAAAAAATTCAAACACAAGAGATTCAGAGAACCCCTGCAAGACAACAAACGAGAAGATCAACTCCCAGACACATAATAATTCACCTAAACAAAGTAGCTATGAAAGGAAAAATCCTAAAGGCAGCAAGAGAAAAAGGCCAGACTACCTACCAGGGAAAACCAATTAGAATAGCAGCAGATTTATCCACAGAAACCCTTCAGGCCAGGACAGCCTGGAGCCCTATCTTCAAAGTTCTAAAAGAGAAACAATTACAACCAAGAATAACCTACCCAGCCAAACTAAGCTTCATTAGTGAGGGAGAATTGAAATCTTTTCCAGACATCCAATCCCTAAGAACCTACGCTGCCACCAGACCACCTCTACAAGAAACACTTAAGAAAGTACTGAACACAGAAGAAAAAGAAAAAAGAACAGCATTCTTCACAAGAGTACAGGCAAAAGATTAAAAACACACATAAACCAACTCCAAAACCCAAAGAAAGACAACAAATAAACAGGATCAACTCTGTAAGAACCTTATGAGAGGGATCAATTCTTGCATTTCAATTATTAGCCTAAATGTGAATGGACTAAGTGCACCACTGAAAAGACATAGAATGGTAAAATGGATAAAATATCATCAGGCAACAATCTATTGCCTTCAAGAGACTCACCTCATTAGAAAGGACACCCACAGACTCAAAGTAAGAGAATGGGAAACAAACTTTAAGGCGAACGGAATCCAAAAGAAAGGAGGAGTAGTGATCTTAATTTCAGACAACATACCCTTCAAGCTATTAAAAATCAAAAAAGATACAGAAGGCCACTACATAATGATAAAAGGCTCAATTCATCAACAAGAAATATCTATCCTAAACATATATACACCCAACATAGGTGCGCCAACTTTCATAAAGCAACTTCTTGGAAAACTAAAGAAAGATATTGACTCTACCACTATCATAACTGGGGACTTTAATACCCCACTCACAACCCTAGACAGATCATCAGGACAAAAAATCAGCAAGGAGATCCAGAACCTCAATGTGACTTTGGACCAAATGGACTTAATTGATATCTACAGAACACTCCATCCAAAGACCACAGAATACACATTCTACTCATCACCACATGGAACATATTCTAAGATCGACCACATACTCGGCCATAAATCAAGCATATGCAAATTTAAAAGGACCGAAATTCTACCAAACACCTTCTCAGACCACAGTGGAATAAAAATAAACATTGACACCATCAAAGTCCCCCCAAAACCCACAAAGACATGGACACTAAACAGCATGATGCTAAACAACTCCTGGGTCAACGACGAAATCAAAACAGGGATCAAAAGATACCTGGAAACAAATGAAAATGAAGAAACATCTTACCAGAATCTCTGGGATGCCCTGAAAACTGTAGTAAGAGGGGAATTTATATCCCTAAAAACACACATGAAGAAAATGGAAGGAACAGAAATTCACAACCTAACAAGCCACCTAAAGAAGCTGGAAAAGCAAGACCACAAAAACTCTAATTTCAGCAGAAGAATCCAGATCACCAAAATAAAAGCCCAAATCCAGGACATAGAAGACAAAAAGATAATACAAAAAATAAATGAAACAAAAAGCTGGTTCTTCGAAAGGGTAAACAAGATTGATGGTCCCATAGCTAGACTGACCAAGAAAAAACGAGAAAGAAACCAAATAAACATAATCAGAAACACAAAAGATGAAGTCACATCTGACCCTGAAGAAATACAAAAGATCATTAGAGACTACTACATACACTTGTATGGAAACAAACTTGAAAACCAGAAGGAAATGGAGGACTTTCTGACATCACACAACCTACCTAGGTTGGAACAAGAAGAAATTGAGACCCTAAATAAACCAATAACAATCAAGGAAATTGACTACGTAATAAGAAAACTTCCTACAAAAAAAAGCCCTGGTCCAGATGGCTTCCCAGCAGAATTCTACAAGACATTCAAGGAGGAGCTGATACCAATCCTACTGAAGGTATTCCAGGCGATTGAAAAAGATGGAACTCTCCCCAAATCATTTTACGAGCCAACATCACATTGATACCTAAGCCAGGTAAAGATCCAACAAAGAAAGAGAACTATAGGCCAATATCTTTGATGAACATAGATGCTAAAATTCTCAACAAGATCCTAACAAACCGGATTCAGCAATACATCTCAAAAATCATCCACCATGACCAAGTAGGCTTCATTCCTGGCATGCAAGGCTGGTTCAACATTTGTAAAACCATAAATGTAATTAAATACATCAACAGATGTCAAAACAAAAACCACATGATCATATCACTAGATGCAGAAAAAGCTTTTGATAAAATCCAGCACCCCTTCTTGATAAAAAGCCTTGAACATCTAGGCATACGGGGAACATACCTCAAAATAGTAAAAGCCATCTACGAGAAACCCACAGCCAGAATACTCCTAAGTGGACAAAAATTGGAACCAATTCTCCTGAAAACTGGAACTAGACAAGGATGCCCACTCTCTCCCCTCCTGTTCAACAAAGTATTGGAAGTCCTGGCTAAAGCAATCAGAGAAGAGGAGGCAATCAGAGGTATTCAAATAGGAAAAGAGGAAGTCAAGTTATCTCTCTATGCAGATGATATGACGGTGTACCTTGAAAACCCAAGAGAATCTGTCAAAGGCCTCCTTACATTGATAAAAACCTTTGGCAAAGTCTCAGGATACAAAATAAAAGTACAAAAGACAATCACATTTCTCTACACCAATAATAAACAAACAGAAACCCAAATAAAAAACACAGTTCCATTCACAATAGCCACAAAAAAAATGAAATACCTTGGCATCTTCCTAACCAGAGATGTGAAAGACCTTTACAATGAAAATTACAAAACACTGCTCAAAGAAATCAAAGCTGACACTTCTACACTGTTGGTGGGACCAACAATGCAACCTCTGTGGAAAGCAGTGTGGCGATTCCTAAAAGCTCTAAAAATTGACCTTCCATATGACCCCGCAATCCCCCTACTGGGAATATACCCTGAAGAACACAAATCACTCTATAAAAAAGATACCTGCACAAGTATGTTTATCACAGCGTTGTTCACAATAGCAAGAACCTGGAAACAACCATGCTGCCCATCAAAAGAGGACTGGATAAAAAAAATGTGGTATATATACATGATGGAATACTACACAGCCATAAAAAAGAACAAAATCATGAATTTCGCTGCAACCTGGATAGAACTAGAGTCTATAATACTGAGTGACCTCTCACAGAAACAAAGATCCGAATATCACATGTTCTCACTCGTATAATGGACCTTGAACATCCAATGCAATACTATAAGAAAATGACTGACAGTACTGGGAAACTATGGGGGGGAGGGGGATGGGATTAACAGTAGCAAATATCTGTCGGGGGATGGGAAAACACCTCTTATCAACAGGGTGCCTGAATGAAATGTAATTGTACACCTAACCCTTAACTGTACCCCACAAAACCATAATAAAAAATACTGATTAATGAAAAAAAAAAGAAAAAATTCCAAAGGCAGCAAGAGAAAAAAGTCAGACTACCTACTGGGGAAGACCAATTAGAATAGCAGCAGATTTATCTACAGAAACACTTCAGGCTAGGAGATCATGGAGCCCAATCTACAAAGTTCTCAAAAATAAACAAATTCAACCAAGAATATCCTACCCAGCTAAGCTAAACTTCATCAGAGGGAGAAGTAAAATCTTTCCCAGACATTCAATCACTAAGATCTTACACTGCCTCTAGACCACCTCTACAAGAAACACTTAAAGTATTAAACAAAGAAGAAAAGGAAAAAAGAATGACAACATTCTTCATAAGAGTACAGGAAAAAGATTAAAAACACACGTGAATCAACCCAAAAATCAAGACAACAAACAGGAACAACAACTATATAAGAAACTTAAGATGGGATAAACTCTCACATTTCAATAATTAACCTGAATGTGAACAGACTAAATGCACCACTGAAAAGACATAGAATGGCAAAATGGATAAAATATCATGAGGTAACAATATAATGTCTCCAAGAGATTCATCTCACCAGAATGGACACTCAGACTCAAAGTAAAAGAATGGGAAGAAAAATTTCAGGTGAACGGAACATAAAAGAAAGCTGGAATTGTGATCTTAACATCAGACAAAATACCCTTTAAGCTATCAAAAATTTAAAAACATACAGAAGGTCACTGCATAATGATAAAAGATTCATTCCATCAACAAGAAATATCCATCCTAAACATTTATGCACCCAACCTAGGAGCACCAAATTTCATAAAGCAGTTTCTAGGCAAACTTAAAAAAGATATTGACTCTAACATTATCATAGCTGGTGACTTTAATACCCCACTTACAACCCTAGACAGATCATCAGGACAAAAGCTCAGCAAGGAGATCCAGAACCTCAGTGTGACTCTTGACCAAATGGACTTAATTGACACCTACAGGACACTCCACCCAATGACCATAGAATATACATTCTACTCATCACCACATGGAACATAATCTAAGATAGACCATATCCTTGACCATAAATCAAGCATAAACAAATTTCATAAGTTTGAAATTTTGCCATGCATCTTCTCAGACCACAGTGGAATAAAAATAAATATCAACACCAACAAAATTCCCTCAAAACCCACAAAGACATGTACACTAAACAGCATGATGCTAAGCAACTCCTGGGTCAACATGGAAATCAAAGCAGAGATTAAAAGGTACCTGGAAACCACTGAAAATGAAGAAACATCTTACCAAAATCTCTGGGATGCCATGAAAGCAGTAGTAAGAGGTGAATTCATACCTCTACAATTGCACATGAAGAAAATGGAAAGATCACAAGTTAACAGCCTAACAAGACACCTAAGGAAGCTGGAAACGCAAGATGATCAAAACCTTAATTCAGGAGAAGAATCCACATCACCAAAATAAAAGCCCAAATCCAGGACATAGAAGACAAAAAAATAATACAAAAAGTGAACAAAACAAAAAACTTTCTCTTTGAAAGGATAAACAAGATTGATGGTCCCCTAGCTAGACAGACCAAGAAAAAGAGAGAAAAAGTCCAAATAGACACAATGAGAAATACAAAAGATGAAGTCACATCTGACCCTGAAGAAATAAAAAAGATTATCAGAAACTACTATGTACACTTGTATGGAAATAATATTGAAAACCTAAAGGAAATGGAGGACTTTCTGACATCACACAACCTCCCTAGGTTGAAACTAGAAGAAATTGAGACCCTAAATAGACCAATAACCATCAAGGAAATTGACTATGTCATAAGGAAACTACCTAAAAAAAGAAACCCTGAACCAAATGGCTTTTCAGCAGAATTCAACAAAACATACAAGGAGGAACTGATACCAATCCCATTGAAAGTATTCCAAGTGATTGAGAAAGATGGAACTCCCCCCAAATCATTTTATGAAGCTAACATCACATTGATACTCAAGCCAGGTAAAGACCCAACAAAGAAAGAGAACTACAGACCAATATCCTTGATGAATATACATGCTAAAATTTTCAACAAGATCCTAGCAAACCGGATTCAACAACACATCTCAAAAATCATCCACCATGACCAAGTAGGCTTCATCCCTGGGATACAAGGCTGGTTCAACATTCGTAAAACCATAAATGTAATTAAATATATCAACAGATGTCAAAACAAAAAACCACATGATTATGTCGTTAGATGCAGAAAAAGCTTTTGATAAAATCCAGCACCCCTTCTTGATAAAAACCCTGGAACACCTAGGCATAGGTGGGATGAACCTCAAAATAGTAACCCACAGTCAGCATACTGCTAAACAGACAGAAATCTGAACCATTTCCCCTAAAAACTGGAACAAGACAAGACTGTCCACCCTCACCCCTACTGTTCAACATAGTTTTGGAAGTCCTAGCTAGAGCAATCAGAGAAGAGAAGGCAATCAGGGATATCCAAATAGGAAAAGAGGAAGTCAAGTTATCTCTCTTTGCAGATGACATAATTCTATACCTAGAAAACCCATAAGAATCTGTCAAAGACCTCCTTGCACTGATAAAGGACTTTGGCAAAGTCTCAAGGTATAAAATGAATGTGCAAAAGACAACCACATTTTATATACCAGTAATAAACAAACAGAAACCCAAATATAAAGCACAATTCCATTCACAATAGCCACAAAAAAATGAAATACCTTGGCATCTTTCTAACCAAAGATGTGAAAGATCTTTCCAGTGAAAACTGCAAAACAGTACTCAAAGAAATCAAAGATGACACAAACAAGTGGAAAAATATTCCATGCTCATGGATTGGGAGAATCAACATTGTTAAGATGTCCATTCTACCTAAGGCAATCTACAGAATTAACTCAATACCCTTCAAATTGCCAGCAACATTCTTCTCAGACCTAGAAACAACAATACAGGAATTCAAATGGAAACATAAATGACCAAGAATAGCCAAAACAATCCCCAGCAAAAAAACAGTAGGGGGTGTCATACTCCCAGACCTTAAACTTCTTATAAAGCTACAATAATCATAACAGCCTGGTATTGGTACAAGAACAGGCATATAGACCAATGGAATAGAATTGAGATTCCAGAAGCAAAACCTCAATTTCTCAACCAACTCATCTTTGACAAAGCCTTTACCACCAACCACTGAGGAGACAAGAACCTATTCAGAAAATTGTGCTGAGAAAACTGACTGACCACAGAAGATTGAATCAGAACCCCTACCTATCACCATACAAAAAATCAACTCTAAATGAATCAGAGACCTAAACATAAAACCTCAAACTATGAGAATCTTTGAAAATGCAGGACACACTCTATGGAAATTGCAACCAATTCCTTGTCAAAACCTGAAGTACCCTTGCCATTAGTGATAAGATAGACAAGTGGGACCTCATCAAACTGACAAGCTTCTGCAATGCCAAAGAAACCATCAAGAGAGCAGAGAGACAGCCCACAGACTGGGAAAAAATATTTGCCAACTCCATGTCTGACAAAGTCCTAACATCTAGGATCTATAAGGAGTTCAAACATGCTGAAAAGAAAAAAACAAACAGCTCCATTACAAAGTGGGCAAAAGATATGAATAGACAGTTCTCAAAAGAAGACATATGAGCAGCCAGCAGATACATGAAAAAATGTTCAGCCTCACTAGTCATCAAGGAGATGCAAATTAAAACTTCACTGAGATACCACCTAACTCCAGTCAGAATGACCATCATCAATAACTCAAAAATAACAGATGCTGGAGAGGATGTGGTGAAAAGGGAACACTTCTACACTGTTGGTGGGAGTGCAAACTAGTACAGCCTCTGTGGAAAACAGTGTGACGATTCCTAAAAGTTCTAAAAATCAGCTTTCCATATGACTTTGTTATTCTCCTACTGGGAATATACCTGGAGGAACTCAAATCACTCTATAAAAAAGATATCTGCACACATATGTTTATCGCAGCATTGTTCACAATAGCAAGAACATGGAACCAACTGTGCTACCCATCAAAAGAGGACTGAATGTAAAAAATGTGGTACATACACATGATGGAATGTTATGCAGCCATCAAGAAGAACAAAGTGTTACACAGTCAAAAAGAAGAACAAAATAATGAACTTCTGG
Organism: Cephalopachus bancanus; assembly: GCA_027257055.1. NCBI lineage: Eukaryota > Metazoa > Chordata > Mammalia > Primates > Tarsiidae > Cephalopachus > Cephalopachus bancanus. The sequence goes on from JAPVLO010000140.1 coordinate 4,493,483, forward strand.
ATGGAATTAGAGTCTATTAATACTGAGTGATCTTTCACAGAAACAAAGAACTGAGTATCACATGTTCTCACTCATAAGTGAACCTTGTACAACTACTGCAGTACTATAAGAAAAGGCTTAACTATAGCGGGAAACTGCGGAGGGGAGGGGACGGGAAAGTGGGATTAACAGTAGTGGAAATCTGCCCGGGGAAGGTGGGACACACCTCCTCAACAAGGGTACCTGCATAGTGAATATTTGTATACCTTACCCTGAAATGTACCCACAATTTTAAAATAAAAAAATTTTTTAAGTCAAAAATACAATAAAGTCCTCAAGAGCTCTATCATTCTAAGCATTTTTGAAAAAATATTACAGACTATTAAACTTGAAACCTTGCTTTATAACATACATAAAATATTGTTAATGACATCACAATATTTAAAATTATGCACCTTTTAATATATTTTTAAGTTGGTATCTAAATTTTTATCTCAAATATAATAGCTACAAAGAAACATTCTCTAGTATTTTGCACATATGAATGAGATTTAAATATATTAATATACGTGGGCAAACCTATCTGACTTATTAAACATGTGTGCTATATGCTTATAGAACATGTTTATAAAATACTTTTGCTATATAAAACCTCCCTGGCAAAGCCAGTCCTCATGGTCAAACCAATTAGTCAAATCAGACTTTTTTTCTTCCATGAGTCCAGTTTCATTTTTCCATTTTAAGAAAGTCAGTATGTGGTCTATAACATTAATTTTATTTCTGAATCTTAATTTCAGCATACTAAACAAAGACAAAGTGAGCATAAAGCATTCTCATGAGTTTGTTACCTGAATCATAGTAATCAGACATTGATCGTATATGCATAAATTATATGTATGCAGTTTTATTATATATAATATATAGAATTTTATTGTATGTGTGTATAAAAATGTATATAAATGTGTATGTATTTTTAAGAGTTATTATCTGTTATTTTTAGTTCACCATGATCAGTAGTGTCCAGAAACTGATGATAACCACTGTGAACACCTCTTGTAACTGCAGAAGTCAAACATGACTTGTATTCTTTTATAATTTTAATACAGTTTTTTCCTTTCTGAAAATGAGAGAGAGAGAGAGATATCTATATATATCTCAAAACCAAATCAAGAGCATTTATTTAGGAGAGTTACATTTCCAAACACCCTTCTCTTTGGTGTCCTTTTTTCTACCCAGGAAAATGAATCATCATAAGAATCAGGATTGGTGAGAGGTGCACATGTCTTTCCAGAGATGATCATTGTGAAAGGGAGGCAGAAAAAAATAAAAACTGACTGCAGGAGTGGTTCTCAGACAGATCAGCTTTAGGAAGAGACACAATGGGACTCATCATCTAAAAATGATTTCCTGAAAGCTTCGAAGCTCTATCCCTCTGGCAAGTCTTCAAGGGCTCTCAAGAGTATGCACACCTGTTTAAAGACACGTGAACTGGAATTCCTTTCAAGATTGGGGGGGAAAGTACAGCAAGCTATTATGTCCTTATTGGAAAGAATGGAACAGAAAGATAATGCAAGAAAGCATTTGCTTCTCTGGGCTCCTTTTTCTTCAAGTCCTTAGGGCAAAATTGCTTCCATGACCACGCACACAATTGACAAAGAGGCTTCATCATAGGAGACACTCCTACTGACAGTAGTTCCCTGAAGTGCTTGTGATGAGATTTCTGAAGTTGAGTCACAAGAAAAGAATGCCATGCTGATCAGCAATATCTGGCACGATGGGGAAATGACAGCATATGTTCCATATAGTCCTTCCACCTTCAAGTCAGAATACCCTAACCAAACCTCTTGCATGAGTTTTATTGGTTATGGGTTCAATTTTTGGTTCCTGCAATTCTGTACATAGGTACATTCCAAAGAACACACGTTTTTAAAATGGATATGCACAAGACAATTTATGTAAATTTTCCCACATAAAAATAAAATGCAGCCAGGCTCGGGGGCTCAGCCTGTAATCCCACACTTTGGGAGGCTGAGGTGAGTGGATTGCCTGAGCCCGCGGGTTTGAGACCCACCTGGACAACTTGTAGAGACCTCTACAATAAATCAAAAATAGCCGGGTGTGGTAGCGCGCACCTGTAGTTCAGAAGGCTGAGGCAGAAGGATCGCCAGAGCCCAGCAGGTCGAGGCTGCGGTAGCTGGGAGTGGCCACTGCACTCCAGTCTGGGTGACAGAGTGAGACTCCAACTCAAAAAAATAAATAAATAAAATAAAATAAAATAAAATAAAATGCAGTGCATTTATTAATCAATTGAGAAAGATAAGACTTGTTCACTCATTTATTACTAGATAATCTTGGGAAACTATGGATATGCTTTATTAAAGGAACTGAATTAGTTGTATGACTGAAAAATAAAGTGCAGAGGAATAATCCATAAAGATTACTGGACTGATTAGCAGGGACTATGCCATGAATGACCTTGCAAGCCACAGGACTGATTCTGAAAGCAATAAAAGTCATCAAAGAGTTCTAATCTTCTGATACAATCAAATTTACACTGTAGAGGGCTTTCTCTGTCAGTATAGGGAAGAGATAGATTAAAGGACAGTAACACAAAAAAAAGCTCTTAAGTGACTTGAGGTATTCTAGGTAAAAGAGAATACTGAGCAGAAACAGTAGTAATTGTAGTGGAAATTTTTAAGAGAAGTAGTAAGAGAAGTGGAAAATTTTAAGACTGTAATATTTACAATTTCCCAGACTTGATAATCTATTGAGTGAACACTGTAGAATGGTTGGTGGTTTCACTAAATTGGGGAATTGAAAAAAGAACCGGCTCAGAGTAAAAGACAAGAGTTTAGACTTGGACTTATGGAGTTACACATATAGGTCTGTAGCTCAAAATATAATTCGAAGCCAGAAATAGAAATAGAGGACCTAATTTCTCAAAAACAAATGCAACCAAAGCTAAGATAGACAGAGAGGATTTTATCAAACTAAAAAGTTTGTGCACAACAAAAGAAACCATGAAGAAAGTAAAGAGACAACCCAAAGAATGGAAAAAAAATATGTGCAAGCTAAGCATCTGACAAAGGTGTAGCATTCAGGATTTACAAGAAATGGATTGACAGAAAAAAAAGTAACCCCATTAAAAAGCAGGCAAAGCACATGGACAGACAGTTCTCAAAGGAAGACATTCAAGCAGCCAAAAACATATGAAAAAATGCTCAGCTTCACTAATCATCAGAGAAATGCAAATCAAAACTACAGTGAGCTACCATGTAACTGTGATCAGGATGACTAAAAAGTCACAAAAAATGTGTTGACGAGGCTGCAGAGATAAGGGAATGCTTCTACATCATTGGTGGGAATGTAAACTATTACAACCTTTGTAAAAAGCTGTATGGCTGACATTTTCTCAAAAAACTTAAAATACAGCTTCCATATGATCCAGCAGTCCCACCTCTTGAAGAATACCCAGAGGCACATAAATCACACTACCAAAAAGCCACCTGCACACATATGTTCACTGCAGCACTCTTCCCAAGAGCAAAAACATGAAACCAGTCCAGATGCCCATCAAAAGTGGATTAGAGAAAGAAAATGTGGTACATATATACAGCGAAATATAGCACAGCCATAAAGAAGTTTCTTGCAACACCATGGATGCAACTAGACACTATCACACAAGTGAAGGATCACAGAAACAAAGAACTGAATATCGCATGTTCTCCCTCTTAAGCAGGCCCTCATCACTCTTCACATGAGCACAAAGGTGGGAGGAACAGATGCTGGACATTGCTAAAGGAGGAAGGAAGCGAGGAGAGGACACGCCGCGACACACTGCTTACCAGGTCCACTGTCGGGGAGAGAGGATTCACTAGAAGCCCAAACCTCACCTGCATGCAATTTACTTATGTAGCAAATCTTCACATGCACCCTACAACTCAAAATAAAATAAAGAAATGGAGGGTCTGTGGCATACAGTTGGTGAGAGATCTTTCCCGGCCTTGGTAACTTAAGAGAGAGTGCAGTGGGTTGAAAAGCAAAGAGAGGTTAAGAAGGAGAAATTGGGCTGGGCTCGGTGGCTCAGCCTTGTAATCCTAGCACTTAAGGAGGCTGAGGCAGTGGATTGCCTGAGCCCACAGGTTCGAGACCAGCCCGGGCAACTTGGTGAGATCTTGTCTCTACAATAAGTCAAAAAATTAGCTGGGCGTGGTAGCGTGTGCTTGTAGTTCCGGCTGCTTGGAAGGTTAAGACAGAAGGATCGCCAGATCCCAGCAAGTTGATGCTGGGGGAGCTATGAGTGTGCCACTGCATTCCAGCCTGGGCAACAAAATGAGACTCCAACTCAAAAAAAAAAGAGGAGAAACTTGAATATGAACTAAAATTACAGTAGCTAAAAAGGGGCATTTGTTCTCAAACAGTGTTTTTTAAAAAATAAAAATTGCACATATTTAAGGTATACAACATATAAGATTAAAGCTACTACAGTCAACAAATTAACATAATCTTTCCCTTTCATATTACCATTTATAGTATGTATCATTAGAGCACCAAAATTTACTCTATTAGTAAATTTCCAGTGTACCATATAGTGTTATTAACTATAACCATCCTGCTATACCTTAGCTTTCTAGACTTATTCATTCTATATTTTATATTAATGGTTAATACAGTCTTTGTATTATACAAATGTACATCTCTCCATTTCTCTCATGTCCTCATTTCTGGTAACCAGCATTCTATTCTCTACTTCTATGTTTTCAACTTTTTCAGATTCCACATATAAGTGAGATGGTGCAGTATTTGTTCTTGTGTCTCTAGCTTATTTCACTTAGCATAATGTTCTTCCATGTTGTTGCAAATGGTAGGATCAAGGGAGGATTTTTAACATATGAAGGAACTTAAAGACTTTGTAGAGGTTATGTCAGCAATATCATGGAACAGGACATCTATGCCTCCATTCTTCTTCACAGGAAGTTCCACAGACATCTATCCAGAGACCAGACATCCTTTTGAAAATCCCAATACTTGGAAACAAGCCTGAGACAGGCATATGGCCTACAGAACTGAATGAAAACTTAATTAGAAGGGTAAGATGGGTCTTGCTTTGACCATGCTACACCTCCTCTCTCTTCCAAGTTGGCACAAAGTTGGCACAATGCCATGTGGAGGATTCTCCCCGGTCCACAGTTTCTACAGGGGAAAAAAAAACAGAGGCAGACATCCAAAATCCCCAGCATTCTCAGAAACATCACAGGAAGCCAATGCCTATCTTACCTCAGGAGAAGTACTGAGGATAACAACACAGCTAGATTGCTCAGGGTCAAGTAAAAAATTTTTAAATTTTTTAAAAAGAGGCAGAAGTCATAATGACCAGTGTGCACATATTGGTGTTACCGCTGTGTTTCTGCCAGCTATGGCACCTGAGCAAAGATTTAAGCCAACTTTGTAACCCACTCAGAAAGCTGATCTAGTCACCTTTAGAAGCACAGTGGGAAGTTTAACCCTGTTTGAGTCCCTAGACAGCCTCCCTGCATTTCCTCTAAGTGTGCAGATGTTGTTATTACCTCTGTATTCCTGCTAGCTGTGGCACCCGAGTGAAGATATAAGACAGCTTTGTAGCCAAGTCACAAAACTAATCTGGTCATCTTTAGAAGTACAGCTTGAGTCCCTAGACAACCTCCGTGCATTGCCTCAGACCTCACCTCAGTTGCCTCTATGCAGGCAAGAGATAGCCAACTCCACTCAGAGAAGCATAGAGGCTAAACCTGCTTGACCAAAGAAGCCAATCAGCAGCTCCACCAAACCAAAAAGCCCAGCCAATGACTGCATCTAGGCATGAAGACTCCCACTTTGGTGCATTTGGGAGATATAAGGACAAACCTGTTTGACCAGTAGCTCGAACACCCATTCAACTCAGACAAAAGACTGCCCCACCCTGAAAGTCAGGCCATGTTCATTTATACATTTCTAAGGAGCAAAGCCTCTGGTCCTGCCCATCCAGAGCATTGACTCTGCCCAATCTTGGAGCCTAGCCTGCAGCCTTGCCAGTTGCAGATCCCAAGTTGTAGAACTTCCCAGCCAGAAAATACATCCTGTTACTAGCCAGAACAGAGGTCATCACAATACCTAACCATCAGCTGCTCCTGATAGCAGAGCCCAGGTTGTGGTACTGCTGAGCAATGGAACCTAGCCAGTAGCCCAGTTGACATCAAAACAGAGGCAGCAACCTAGTTAAGTAGAAACCCAGCCAGGCTCAGTGGCTCAGCCTGTAATCCCGCACTTTGAGAGGCTGAGGTGAGTGAATTGCCTGAGCCCGCGGGTTTGAGACCCGCCTGGGCAACTTGGCATGACCTCATCTCTACAATAAATAAAAAATCAGCCGGGTGTGTTAGCGTGTACCTGTAGTTCCAGCTACTTGGAAGGCTGAGGTGGAAGGATCACTGGAGCCCAGCAGTTTGAGGCTGTGGTGGCCACGAGTGGCCACTGCACTCTAGTCTGGGTGACAGAGTGAGACTCCAACTCAAAAAAAAAAAAAAATAGAAATCCCACAAATCTCTGCCTGCTCAGGGTTGTCATCAACTGGCCCTTCCATGTTGGGAGCCAACATCTATAGCTACATGGGTGAGGCCTGTAAAGGCCCATCTGGAAGATCGTCTCTGATGTAGGATATCAGTTATACCTATAATATTGGCGTGTGATTAGTGACCAGTGTGCATACATGGCAGTAAAACTTATAAGTAAAATCTCTGTACACCTGATGAAAGGTTATACAGCAGAATGACTTTGTCCTTTCTAAATCTTACTTCTTTCTAGATATTTTTTAACTTCTATTCCTGGTAGACTGGTGAGTCAGCTCTTGTTCCCAAAGGCAGTTCCTCCTAGGATTAGGATTAGAAACTAAATTATCATAATAGTTTTATTGCCCCGCCTTTTAGCCGGGCAGGGCGTTTTTCTTCCGCTCTTGTTCCCAAAGGTAGTTCCTCCTAGGATTAAGATTAGAAACTGAATTATAATAGTTTTATTGCCCCACCTTTTAGCCGGGCAGGCCGCTTTTCTTCAGGACGCTTTTCTAGTTTCGTTACATGCCGAAACTGCTTGCTTCAGCCCGTGGCCATTTCCATAGTAACTACGCAGTTCATTATCCAAGAGTGTGGCAGACACTATTTGATTTTTAGAATAGACTTGTTCGGATAAAACATTCATTTAAGACGATATAATTTCCATCAGAAAGATTTAAACAGTAATAAGCATTCGTAGAAAACTTTTAGGTTTTGTTTAAGCTTTTTAAGTTTCCTTTTTTCAGATTATGACTTTAGTTCCTGTTCCTGTAGGCCAATTTTAAGATCCTTTGATTAGTATACCGAAACTTTCCCAACGCTGTAGTTTTTGCTTCTAATATGACAATAGGAAATTTTACACGTAGCCTTGTATTAATATACTAGGAAAAAAGATTTAAGTTTTGGGTTAAAGTCATAGTTTTATTAGAATAGAATGAGAATTATAGTGTTATGATTCTAAAATCATACGTCAATGATAATTATAAGATTTAATGATAAGGTATTAACTTAATGAGATATAGCATAGTATTAAAGTCCAAACACTAGATCACGAAACTCATATAAGTCATGGTAAGAAATAAGTTTTAAATTAATTGTTATAGAATTACAGGCCACTAGGTTGAATCGTAATAGGTTAATGGAATAAATAAAAATTAAGTCATTTAGGTAAACTAATAGATTATAGTATAGTGTTAAGTTGATAATATTGGTCGTTAAAAAATATTGGGAGTCAGTGAACTTGGATTGAACCTAGAGTTAACTAAGAAAGTTTTTGTATTAATCAGGGTTTAGAACAAAGAGTATAATATGAATGATTTGTTGAACACTATGGAAGACACTTTTAAACGAACTGTATTTGTGCACCTGTGACCTTGATGTGAGATTTGTAAGGCACGCCTGCTTGGAGTCTGCAAGTCTCGTGATGGTCTTGTGATGCATGGTTTGTAAATCGCAATATACATCATAAAGTTTGTACGCCCCCAGCAAGTGATTATCACACTGCTGGAGGGTATGAAAAATTGTATATAAGTTGGAAGGAGTCCGAATAAAATTTGGCTTCAGTCCTGATCAGACTGTTCCCAGAAGAAATGGCCTCAGAGTCGTCTCTTCTCGCCATCCGGATTCTCTGGAGCGGGTCCTAACCCTTCCCTCTTTGGTTGGGGCTGGTACCCCGACACTTCCAGAACCACAGTTTAAACAGCCAAGGCCTAACCCTACCAAAGAACATCTGTATCAGCTAGAAAATGGGCGGTTTCCTCAAATGGATAGACAACAATGCAAGAACACAAAGATTGTGAAGAATGAGGGAATCGTAACTCCTCCAAAAGAAACTAATAGAGCTCGTATAATGGGTCCTAAAGAAATAGAGATCTACCAAATAACTGAGGACAACAACAACAACAAAGAATTATCTTCTTTAAGAAGTTCAGTAGGTATAAGAATAAACAAACTGAAAAGCTAAATCAAATTTGGAAAGCAATACACAAAGTAAGAAGTTTGACCAAAAAAAGAGATAATTAAGAGGAAAAACAAATAGAATTCCTAGAGATAAAGAATACAGGCATAACTTGAAGATATTGCAGGTTTACAACCACAGTAAAGTAAGTCATACAATTTTTTTAGTTTTGCAACGTATATATAATATATGTTTACACTATACTATAGTCTACTAAGTGTGTAATAGTATTCTGTCTTTTAAGAAAAGTACATACCTTAATTAAAAATTACTTTATTGCTTAAAAATTCTAGTGGTCATTGCCTCATTGATAGCTACTGATTGATCAAGGTGGTGGTTGCTGAAGGCTGGGTGGCATTTCTTAACATACAGCAAACAATAAAGTTTGCCGTATCAGTTGACTCTTCCTTTCACAGAAGTTGTCTCTATAGCATTTTACTCATAGTAGAACTTCTTTTAAAACTGGAGTCAATCCTCTCACACTCTGGTGCTGCTTTATCAACTAAGTGTATAGAGTATTCTATAGACTTGGTTTTAATTTCAACAATGTTCACATCATCTTTACCAGAAGTAGATTCCATCCCAAGCAACCAATTTATTTGCTTATGCATAAGAAGCAACACATCATCCATCCAAGTTTTTTCATGAGGTTGCAGTAATTCGGACACATCTTAAGGTTCTACTGCTATCTAACTCTACTTCTCTTGCTATTTCCACCACATCTGCAGTTACTTCCTCCACTGAAGTCTTCCTCCACTGAACTTCTCGAAGTCCTCCATGATGGTTGCAATCAACTTCTTCAAAACTCCTGTTAATGTTGATATTTGGACCTTATCTCATGAATCACAAATGTTCTTCATGTCATCTAGTATGGTGAATACTTTCCAGAAGATTTTCAATTTACTTTGCTCCGATCCAACAGAGGAATCACTATCTATGGTAGCTATAGCCTTACGTATTCTTTCAATAATAAAACTTGGAAGTTGAAATTATTTCTTGATTCATGGGCTCCAGAATAGATATTGCATTAGCACACATGAAAACAACATTCATCTCCTTGTACAACTCCATCATAATTCTTGGGTGACCAGGTGTACTACCAATGAGCAACAATATTCTGAAAAGAGTCTTTTTTCTAAACAACAGATTTTAACAGTAGGCTGAAAATATTGAGTAAACCATACTGTAAGCAGATATTTGTTTTTCAGTATTCATCATTTAGTATTTGTTTTTCTGTTTACAGAGCACAGGCAGAATCTATTTATCATAATTCCTAAAGACCCTTAAATTTTCAAAATGGCGATTGAGTAACTTAAAATCACCAGCTGCATTAGTCCCTAATATGATAGTCAGCTTGTCCTTTGATGCTTTGAAGCCAGGCATTTACTTCTCCTTTCTAAGAGTGATAGGCCTAGATGGCATCTTCTTCTATTAGAAGTCTTTTTTATCTACATTGAAAATCTTGTTTAGGGTAGGTACCTTCAACAAATGTCTTAGTTAGATCTTATGGATTACTTGCTGCAGTCTCTACATTGACACTTGCTGCTTCACTTTGCACTCATGTTATGGAGATGGATTCTTTCTTTATACCTCATTAACTAATCTCAGTTAGCTTAAAACCTTTCTTCATTAACTCCCTCATCTCTTTAGACTTTCATAGAATTGAAGAGTTAGGAACTTGCTCTGGATTTGGCTTTGGTTTAAGAGACTGTTGTGGCTAGTTTGATCTATCTAAACCACTTAAATTATTATTATAGTTATGATGATATGTCATCAGTGGTCTTTGATGGTATTATTATAATTGCTTGGGGGCACCACGAGCCATGCTCATATGAGATGGCAAACTTAACAGATATGTTTTTTCATATCAGCAATAAAGTTGTTTCTGTTTTTATAGTTCATGTGCTCACTGGAGTAGTACTTTTAATTTCTTTCAAAAACTTTTGCTCTTGCAATGCAGATAACTGTTTGGTACAAGGAGTCAAGCTTTTGATCTATCTCAGTTTTTGACATGCCTTCCTCACTAACCTTCATGATTTCTAGCTTTTGATTTAAAGTGAGAGATGTGCAACTTTTCCTTCACTCGAATGTGTAGAGGTCATTTTAGAGCTATTAATTTGGTCTAATTTCAGTATTATTGTGTCTTAGGGAGTAGGGAGACCTGGGGAAAGGGAGAGAGATAGGGTGACAGTCAGCAGTGAAGCCAGTTAGTGTAGTCAGATCACACACAACATTTATCTATTAAGTTTGCCATCTTATGAGTGTGATTCATGGTGGCCCCCAGAATTACAATAGTACCATCAAAGAGTACTGATAACAGATCATTATAACAAATAAAATAATAATGAAGACATTTGAAATATTATGAAAATTACCAAAGTGTGACAGAGAGACACAAAGTAAACACATGTTTACATGGAAAATGGTGCTGATAGACTTGCCTGATACAGTGTTTCCACAAAGCTTTAATTTGGAAAAAAAAAATTGAAAAGCACTATCTGTACAATAAAGTGAAGCACAATAAAACAAAGCATACATGTGCAGTGATTGAACTGAAAAATTCAATAGAAAGCTTCAACAGCAGATTCAGTCAAACAGAAGAATCAGTGAGCTTAAAGACAAAAAACCCAGTCAGAGAAGAAGATAAGTCAAAAAAAAAGAAAAAGAATAAAGGAATCCTATTAACATTATGGGACCCCATGAAGAGACCAAACCATTGAATAACAGGAGCTGCAGAAGAAGGAGGAGAAAAAGGGCCTGAAGACATATGTAAAGAAATAATGACTGAAAATGTTCTTAATCTTGGGAAAGATACCAACATCCGGGTACCAGACATGTAGAGTTTCCAATAAAATGCAATCGAGCCGGACTCGTTGGATCAGCCTGTAATCCCGCGCCTTTGGGAGGCTGAGGTGAGTGGATTGCCTGAGCCTGCGGGTTCGAGACCTGCCTGGGCAGGCGAGACCTCATCTTTACAATAAATAAAAAAAAAAATTAGCCGGGCTTGGTAGCGTGCGCCTGTAATTCCACTACTTGGAAGGCTGAGGCGGATGGATTGCCAGAGCCCAGGAGGTCGAGGCTGCGGTGGTCAGGAGCGGCCACTGCACTCCAGTCTGGGGCGACAGAGTGAGACTACAACTCAAAAAAAAAAAAATGCAATCAAAAGAAAAGTTCATCAAGACACATAATAAATAATAATCAAAAATCAAGAAAAAAATCTGAGCAACCATGGATAAGAAACACATCACATACTAAGGAGTCCTATTACAACTATCAGCATAAATCTCAGCAAAAACCATGTAGGCCAGGAGAGAGTGGGATGATACATTCAAAATGCTGGGGGGGGAAAAAAAACAAGAATACTTTACCCAGGAAATTTATCTTTTAGTAATGAAGGAAAAAATGAAAACTTTCCTAGACAAACAAAAGCTGGAGAGGCTTGTCACCACTAGACCTACCTTACAGGAATTGGTAAAGGGAGTTCTTAAACTGAAGTAAAAGCCCTCTAATTAGTAATATAAGATGTATTATAGCACAAAATTCAATGATATAAGTAAAACAGAGTCACAGTCATAATACTCTAGTACTGTAATTATGGCATGTAAAGCAATTTTATTTCCAATATAATGATTAAAAGACAAAGTTATTAATAACAATAGCTACCATATATTGTCAAGGTATACACATTACAAAAACTGTGTAAATTCTGACATCAAAAATACAAAATGGAGAAAGAGTAAAAAAGTAAAGTTGTATCCAATCAACATTAAGATGTTATCAGCTTAAAATCAGGTGTTATAAGATGTTTTATAGAAACCACATAGTAACCACAAAGAAAAAAAAATCTTTAGTAGCAGCACAAAACATAAATAGCTAAAATTTAAACTATACCACTACAGAAAACCATGAAAGCACAAAGGAAGAGAAAAAAGAAACAAATAATTTACCAAAGAACCAAAAAACAAGTAACAAAATGGTGACAATAAGTTCTTGAATTATCTTGAATTAAATTATCTAATAAAAAGACTTAAAGTGACCAAACAGACTTTTTTTTAAAAGATTCAATTATAAGCTGCCTGCAAGAGATTCATCTCACTTTTAAGGACACATAGAATTAAAGAGATGAAAAAAACATGTTCCACATGAATATAAACCAAAAAAAAGCAAGAATAATAATGTCATCAATCCCTAGTATCTGTAGGGATTTGGCTCTAGGACCCCTGCAAATACCAAAACCCTCAAATATTCAAGTCACTTTTTTATTTTTATTTTTATTCTTGTATAATTATTGTGATAATTTTTTTATCTACAATTGGTTGAATACACAAATGCAGAACATATGAATTTGGAGGGCCAACTCTATTTACATCAGACAAAATAGACTTTAGGTCAACAACTATAAAAAGAGACAAAGAAGGACATTATATAATGATAAAGAGTCAATTCATCAATTTCATTCTTCTGATATAACAATTATAGTTCAACCACACCTAACAAGAGCATACCTAAATATATAAACCAAATATTAAAAGGTCTGAAGGAAGAGGCAGGTTGCAAAACAAATAATAATAAAGAAATTCAATACCACATTTTCAACAACAGACAGATCATCCTAACAGAAAATTAATAAGAAAACATTGGAATTGAACAACACTGTAAACCAAATAGACCTAACAGACACATGCAGAGCATTCCATCTAACAGGAAGAGAATAAGCATTCTTCTCAAATGCACAAAGAACATTATCCAGAATAGATCACATGTAAGGTTACAAAACAATCCTTAGAAAATCTAAGAAGATTAAAATTATAACAATTGTCTTTTTCTGATTAATTACATGGAGCTAGAAATCAAAATAAGAGAAATTTAAGAAAAATCACAAATACATGGAAATTAAACAACACACTCCTGAACAGTCAATCGGTTAATAAAGAAATTTAAAAGAAACTTTAAAAATATCTTGAGACAAACAAAAATGGAAGCACAATCTACCAAAACCTAAGCGATTCGGCAAAATCAGTTATAAAAGGAAAGTTTCTTGTAGTAAGTGCCTACATCAAAAAGGAAGAAACATATTAAATAAACAACTTAATGTTACTCCTCAAGGAACAAGGGAAAGAAGAGCAAACTAAGCCCCAAATAAACAGAAGAAAGAAAGAAACTAATAAAGATCAGGCAGAAATAAATGAAATAGTACTAGAAAAACAATACAAAAGGTTAATAATACTAAGCCTGAATTTTTGAAAAAATAAAACCAACAAATCTGTAGCTTGACTAATCAAAAGAAAAGAGAGAAGACTCAAATAATTGGAATCAGAAATAAAAGAAAAGACATTACAACTGATACCACAGAAATACAAAAGATTATAACAGACTACTAGGAATAATTGCACACAAACAAATAGGATAATGCTCCAAGAATGAATAAATTTTTAGACACATACAATCTACCAAGACTGAGTCATAGAGAAATAGAACATTTGAATAGGCCAATAACAAGTGAGAAGAATGAATCAGACCAAGCACTGTAACCCCAGCACTATGTGAGAACAAAGTAGGAGGATATATTGAGGCCAGAAACTCAAGGCCAGTCTAGGAAACATGGAGAGACCATGTCTCCACAAAAAATAAAGACATAAATAAGAAAATTAGCCAGAAATGGTGGCACATTCCTTTACTCCTAGCTACTTGGGAGCCTAGGAATTAGAGGTTGCAGTGAGCTATGGTCACACCACTGCTTTCCAGTCTGGGTGACACAGTGATACCCTATATCAAAAACAAAAATAAAAAAAGACTAAATTAGTAATTTAAATTATCCCATTAAAGAAAGAAACCCAGGACCTGATGACTTTACTGATTAATTCTTTCAAACACTGACAGAACTATACTGATCTTTCTCAAACTCTTCCAAAAATTCAAAAAGGAAAGAATGTTTTCAAATTCTTTTTATGAAGCCAGCATTACCCTGATATTAAAGCTATACAATACAAGAATGTAACAAGAAAATATTACAGGTCAATAACAATGAACATAGATGCAAAATTCCTCAATACAATTCTAGCAAAATAGCCAGGTGTAGTGGCTCAAGCTTGTAATTCCAGCACTTTGGGAAGCCAAGGTGAGAAGATTACCTGAGCCTATGGGCTCAAGACCAGCCTGGGCAACATGGTGAGACCTCGGCTCTACAATAAAATCAAAAAATTAGCCGGGCATGGTTGCGTGTACCTGTAGTTCCAGCTACTTGGAAGGCTGAAGCAGAAGGATTGCTGGAGCCCAGTAGGTTGATGCTGGGGTAGCTGTGAGCTTGCCACTGCACTCCAGCCTGGGTGATGGAGTGAGACTTCAACTCAATAATAATAATAATAATAATAATAATAAATAATAAAATAAATTCAACACCTTAAAAAGATCATCCAACATAATCAAGTGGGATTTATAACTAGGATGCAAGCTTGGTTCAATATGCTCAAATCAATAAATGTGATACATCACATCACACAATAAGAGACAAAAACCATATGATCATCTTAGATACAGAAAAGCATCTGAAAAAATTCAGCATCCTTTCATAATAAAAACTCTCAACAAATTAGGTATAGAAAAAATGTGCTTCAATGCAAAAAGGGCCATATATGAGAAACTCACAGGTAATATTATACTCGGTGAAAAATTGAAAACCTTTCCTCTAAGATCAGAACAAAGTAGGGATATTCACTGTCACCACTTCAATTCAACATAGTATTGGAAGTCATTGCCAGAACAATTAGACAAGAGAAAGAAATAAAAGGCATCCAGATAGGAAACAAAGAAGTGAAGTTGTCATTGTTTGCTGATAACATGATCTTATATATAAAGAACTCTAAAGACTCCACTAAAAAACTATTTGGACTAATAAATTCAGGAAAGTTGCAGAATACAAAATCAACACACTAATATTATTAGCATTCCTAACATTAACAACAAACTGCCCTCCCAGAAAAAAAAAGAACAATTCCAGTTACAGTAACTACAAAAAATAAAAGTAAAATATTCAGAAAGAAATTTAACCAAGAAAGTGAAAGACCTGGATATTGAAAACTTTAAAACATTGATGAAAAAAAACTGAAAGCAACACAAATAAATGGACAAATACCCTATGTTCATAGAATCAAAGAATTAATATTGTTAAAAGGTCCATACTACCCAAAGCAATATGCAGACTCACTACAATCCCTATCAAAATTCCAATGTCATTTTTCATAAAAATTGAAAAAAGCAATCCTAAAATTATATAGAGCCACAAAAAAACTTAAACTTCCAAAGCAATCATGAGCAAAAAGAACAAATCTAGAGGTTTCACCCTACTTGATTCTAAACTATACTACAAAGCTCTACTAATTAGGAATTGAGAGGACACAGCATCAATAAGGGTACCTGATCTCTAACCAGGAAAAGTGAGGACCAAAGGGGAGCCCAAACTTTACCTGTACAATGTCCATTTGTATATCTATTCCTGAATTGTACCACATATCTTTAAAATAAAATATATAAAAAATAAAAAAAACAAAGCTATACCAATTAAAACAGCTTGTTATTAACATAAAAATAGACACACTGACCAACTGAACAGAATTGAGAGCCCAGAAGTGAATCCATACATGTATATTCAACTGATTTTTTTTTTTTTTTACAAATGTGTCAAGAATACAGAATGAGAATAGAGTCGTCTTATCAATAAATGGTGTTGGCAAAATTGAATATCCACATGCAGAAGAATGAAATTGGACCGTTATTTCACACCATATTTTTTTTTAATCTCAAAATAAGTTAAACGTAAATGTAATACCAGAAACTGTAAAACTACTAGAAAAAAACATAGGGAAAAGACTACACAAAAATAGTCTGAACGATGATTTTTTGAATTTGACCCCAAAAGTGCAGGCAGCAAAAATAAAAATAGAGAAATGAGATTGCATCAAGCTAAAAACTTCTACATTGCAAAGGAAACAATTACCAGCAGGAAAAAATATTTATATAAATAGAGAGAAAATATTTGCAATCTATACATCCTTTAAAAATTTAATATCCAAAATATATGAGGAACTAAATAAATTCAATAGCAAGAAAACAAAAATTTGTTTTTTAATGAGCAAGAGAACTGAATAGATATTTCTTAAAAGAAGACATACAAATGGCAAATATATACATGAAAAAATTTTCAACATCACCAGTCATTAGGAAAATGAAAATTAATACCACAATGAGATATCACCTCACATTAGTCAGAATGGTTATTAAAAATATGACAGATAAAAGTTGTTGATGAGGATGCAGAGAAAAAGAAGACTTTCTGCACTGTTGATATAAATGTAAATTGGCAAAGACATTATAGAAAACAGTATGGAATGTCCTCAAAAAACTAAAAATAAAATTACCATATGGTCCAGAAATCCCACTTCTGACCCAAAAGATTTGAAATTAGTTTGTTGATCACGTGTCTGTACTCTCATGTTCATTGCAGCACTATTTACAATTTGTAGGGAACCTAAATTTCCATTAGGAGATAAATAGGTAAAGAAGTGTGGTATATATGCACTATAGAGTAGTATTCAGTCTTTAAAAATGAAGAAAATTTTGTGATTTGCAATGACATGGATGGAATTAGAGAACATCATTATGCTAAGTTAAATACACCAGACATTCAAATACCATATGATCACATTTGTTCATGTAATCTAAAGCAATCAAACTCATAGAAGCAGATAGCAAAACGGTGATTACAGAGGCTGGAGGTAGAGGAAATGGGGAGATGATGGTAAAGAATACAAAATCTCAAACAGGAAAATAAGAATTTTTTTGAGATGCATTGCATAGTGTGGTGAATATAGTTAGTAACAGTATATTACACATTCAAAATTGCTAAGAGAGTGCATTGAAAATGTTATCACCCCAAAAAAGTTAGTATTTCAGGTAATGTATACGTTATTTAGCTTGATTGAATTATTCCAGGTTGTAATAGTATATCATAGCATCACTTTGTACCCTATAAATACATACAATTATAAATGTCAATGTACAGTAAGATAAAATAGAAAAAATAGAAAAGGAAGGAAGGAGAGAAAGAAGGAGACAGAAAGAAAGAGAAAGAAAGAAAGAAAGAAAATGATAACAATGTATGTACCTAGCCCTGAATTGTACCTATGTTTAAAATAAAAAGAAAGAAATAAAGAAAGAGAAAGAAGGAAAGAAAGAAAAAAAGCAAGCCAAGTTCAATGTCTCATGCCTGTAATCCCAGCCTGGAATTCAAAACCAGCCTGGACAACATAGCAAGATCCAGCCTCTACAAAAAATATAACTAAAATTAGCCAGGCATGGTGGTGAATTCCTGTGGTCCTAGCCTCTCAGGAGACTGAGGCCAGAGGATTGCTTAAACCCAAGAGTTTGAGGCTGCAGTGAACTATCATGCCACTATACCCTAGCCTGGGCAAAAGAAGAATACCCCATCTCAAAAAGAAAAGAATGAAGAGAAAAGGAGGGGAAGGAAGGGGAGGAGAGAAGAGAAAAGATTTGGACCATTTTTAAGTGAAGGACATGCCATACAATGGAAAATAATATAGGAGAGAGTATCCTATAGTGAGGGAGAAAGAGAGATGGAGTGAAGAACTTTAAATAAGAAGAGGAGCATTGTAACAGGAGAAAAGCAGAAAAGGGTACATAATGATAAAACAATGAGTTTGTAGTCATTTGCAACTATTATCTGTACAAAACAGGAAGAAAAGCCATCTGCCAAGAGTATTTGAAAGAGAAGGAGAAGGGAGGGTATAGGGTGATTAAAGAAGAGCAGAGATGTGGGAAGCAGTCTTGTGAAGAATGAGAGAGAGCTGGCCATGGAAACAGAATAGAATTGCCCTGCAGTTTGGACACCCTTGTTGAGGTTGCTGGCCATGAATTTGCAGTGGTATCCATCTATATGCATAACCTTTGGCAGCAGCCCAGATGGCAAGCAGTTTTAGAGGACATGTTGAAAATACAGTAAATTAACAGAGTTGAGGATTCTAGCAAAAGTATATTGTTATAGCCGCATCACGAGTAAGAAGTCACCAACATGCTAAGAGTTGAACTTGAGTCCTTTATTCACCAGTGGTCGAGAGCAGGCTAGTACCAGAAAGAACTCTCAACCCTGAGTGGAGCAAGCAAAGGGCAAAAACCACAAGTGGGCTACATAGCATGGGGTAGGAGAACAGGGAACCAAAAACAAAAAGGAACAAAATGTGAGGATGTGGTTGAGGAATTTTATAAAAAACAGTTTCTTGGTGTAATATCTGGTTTCAATTAAGCAAGGGTACAGTTAGATGTGGAGCTGGCAGTTGGGGAGTTTCCAAATGCCGAGGAAGAACAAGGATGTAGGTCTGTGATTACGGGAAGGTTACAACAGTCACACGCAGGGCGGTTACACCTGGGTAGGCAGGCAATTATAATGGAGGATCTGTGACAAAAAATGGAGTTACTTATGCAAAGCAAACTATTACAGACATTTCAGAGATTTCACTCCCCCCTTTTATTTGTTCATAAGTCAATGCGTTGACTCATCAGCATACTGTACTGTATACTATTGAAGTGGGTTCTCATATATATGAGTTTTGCAGAACTGATCAGCTGTTTGACAAAGTGAATAATCCAATTTAATATGCAGGGCCCTATGAGCAGACCAAGAAAGTGAAGTATGAGAGGTCCAGCCAGACCAGTAATGAGAGTTGTTAGCCATGGGTTCCAATCAAACAAGGAATAGAACCAAGATTTATTATTTTCTATTTCTTTTTGTCATCTGTCTATAATCTCTCAGACTTTTCTGAGGGTGTCTTTAATAATTCCTGATATGTGAACACACATAGAAACAAATTTCTCCAAGAGCTATACAGAGTACCCCTTGGGATAGGAAAGTAAGTCTAGGCCTCTATGATTTTGGAGGACAATCTCTGCTAGGTTGACATAGAATTGCTGGCTCTGCTTAAAGCCAAATTCCCCTTACTATATAGGACTGGGAGTCGAATCTCCTATTGTCAGCAACACTGACAAAGCTACATGTTCTCCAAAAACAGTTCATGTCACCATAGGAGATACAACTGGAAATGCCTCTTGTCTTATAACTTCAGACTTCAATCTGGTGGCTTCCCCATTTTGTGGTGTCTGTAATTTGTCTCTCACTTTAACCATAACCAAATCCATGGCCTATGCAGCTCTGCCAACACTTGGTTTGCTTGTCCTACAGGCCTTACAAACTGCATTACTACTGAAAAGTTAAACAATGAGCCTACCTTATGTGTACTGTCCATGTACTACCCCAGGTATATGCTTATAGCAGTCCTAAAGGGACCATTTTACTCAATCCTCCAGGTCTTCAAACTACTTGTTGAAAATGCAACTCCATAAGCAGTTGTTGAGGTGGACCTGGGGTGGTGATTTGGCTGGTAGAAGGCAGAGGCTGATTAAAACTGAACAAGGGGTCCCCCAGGTTTGTAAATGGCCCTATTGGGTTTGGCCACAGTTTTGTAGGCAAGAAAGCGCCATTGGATGGTGAATAAGGTACCATGGTCATGACCATTTACATAAAGTCATATGCCCCAGGTGACACCTATACTCCAAGAATAGTGGGGTGGATATTTAATTTTTATGTATACAGGCACCTGAGTGGGGTCTGAACTGGTATTTCTTCAGAGGATGATTTGGGAGGTTTCACTGGGTCCTCCACTGTAAGTAGCAATGGTGACACATTTCCAGTAGGGGGAGAAGTATGTAAGCATTCGCCTGATTACATTGTCGGTCAGTGGGATTTGCAGGACATAGATAAAAATCAATGTTTTGTAGAGGATAATAAAATTTACCATTGTTGAGTCCGACATGAGGGATGTTATGACGGACAAACTCTTTTGTCGTGGTTAGGTCCACAAGATCTACCTTAAATTGGACCACGTTGGGGGGCTGGTCCAATTTGGACAGCTAGGACCTTTCCTGATGTGAAGGAAGTTAGGGAAAATGAGTGCAGGTTGTGTGTGAACTCCCCAGCTAAAATAAAATGAGCTAAATTTATTGTAAGCATAGTAGGGCAGTAACACATCCTACACATGAGAGATAGAATAGCGTTAACAAGGACTTTTTGCCACATTTCCAGTCTGTGGAGGATATGGTAATTAGGTCTATGCCTAGAGCTAAGGCAATCAGGATGAAAAAGGTGAGGGTTGAGGGGTGATAACCGTACATTCAGGAAATTATTAACCCGTAAAACAGTCTATTGTGGCCAGATTCTCCCATTTCAGCTGCGTGTTGGTTGGTCAGCCTGTGGTGTGGTTGAAGCAGGAAGGCTCAGATTTTGAGGGGCTTCTCATGGTCTCTGGTTGTCATCCAGTTGGCTGGGCAGACCAGCGGAGCAGCTAATTTTACTCGGGAGTGGCGGATCCAGGTCAGTATTCCGTCAACCTTGAGTGCCGTAGGAATGGTGAGGATGATGTTGAATGGTCCTTTCCTGGCAGGAGTCAGT
Organism: Cephalopachus bancanus; assembly: GCA_027257055.1. Lineage (NCBI taxonomy): Eukaryota > Metazoa > Chordata > Mammalia > Primates > Tarsiidae > Cephalopachus > Cephalopachus bancanus. Next base: position 4,514,493 of record JAPVLO010000140.1, read on the forward strand.
CCCTCTTTTTAGAATTTTTTTGATATAGACCAGGTCTCCAGGCTGGAAGGGATGGCAAGGTGTAGAAGACGGGGTCGGCAGGACGGCTCGAACATTAGAGTGATCCGCAGCCTGGACCTGCTGGAGAAACTGAAGATACATTAACAGAGACTGATTAGTAATGTCCTCAAGGATGGGGTCTTGCAATTAGGGTAACAGAGGAGGGGGTCTTCCAAGCATAATTTCATAAAGGGTAAATCCTGCCTTATAAGGTGTGCATCAGGCTCGGAATAGAGCCAGAGGCAAAAGGCTTACCCATTTTTCACTAGCTTCTATTATTAATTTAGTTAAAGTGGTTTTTAGAGTTTGGTTCATGCATGCTACCTGTCCAGAGCTTTGTGGCCGGTAGGCACAGTGTAACTTCCAAGTTATGCCCAGTGCCTTGCTGACTAGTTGGGCTATGGAAGAGGTAAAGGCAAGACCATTATCAGAGCCAGTGGAGAGAGGGAGCTCAAAACTAGGAATAATTTTTATTTAATAGAAATTTTGTGACCGTAAGGGCAGTTTCATTCCTTGTGGCATAAGCTTCCGTCCATCCCAAAAAAGTGTATGCAAAAGCCATTAAGTATGAGTATCCTGCATGAGGGGGTTTTACCTCAGTAAAGTTCACTTCCCATGTTTCTCCCGGGCTTAGTCCCCGGGTCCTGATAACATTTGGTGGTTTCGGTCCTTGTTTTGCATTTATTCATGCACAAGCTGAACATAAGGCAATAGCAGTTGCAGTCGGGCTTCATAGGTCTTGGCTCTAATAATATTGGTTCAGCATTTTGGTTAACTTAGTGTCTCCTAGATGGGTAGTAGAATGAAGTTGCTTTACCGGAATTCATCCCAGAATAGCTGGAAGAATGATTTTGGAGTCCTTGGTTATCCACCATCCTGTGGGGTCCTTATGTGCTCCTACTAGGTCAGCCTGTTCCTCTTCCTCTGGGGTATAGACAGGTTGTTTCAGGAGTGAAGGAGCTGGGAAAGTTTTAGTTAGCAGGATAGTGAGGGTCTCAATTGGGAGCTCCACTGCCTCACGAGCTACCCAATCACTAAGTGATTTCCTGTTGCCTCTGGAGTGCCTGGTTTTTGTTGTCCCCTGCAATGGATGACAGCTACCTCTTTGGGGAACCATACAGCCTCTTAAAATGGCTAAACTTTCCACTTTGTTTTTTATTGTCTTACCTGCTGCGATAAGAAGTCCTCGTTCCTTGTAAATCATAGCATGAACATGGAAAGTAGCAAAAGCATATCTGCTGTCAGTAAAAATATTTACCCATTTTCCTGTTCCCCAGTGCGGGGCCTGGGTTAAAACAATTAGCTCAATCTTCTGGGCGGATGTGCCACTGGGCAAAGACTGTGACCAGATTATGTCTTGAGCCATGGTTACCGTCACACCAGCCTTGTGGACTCCCATTATTACCAGACTGCTGCCATCCGTGACCAGGTCAGCATCAGCCTGGCTCAAAAGAGTGTCCCACAGATTGGGGTGGCCGGCTTGTGAAATGCATAGTACATCCTCACAGTTATGAATTGGTGTTTCTGGATTGTCATCAGGCAGTAGGGTTGCTGGGTTGAGGCTCTTAGTGGGAGAGAAAGTTAGTCTAGGCTGGTCAAGTAGGAGGTTTTGATACTGGGTGATACAAGCATTTGACATCCAGCAGCCAGAAGCCCCCAAGAGCAGAGTTTCAACAGCGTGGGGAACTTTTAAGGTCAGGTTTTGGCCAAAAGTCAGTTTACCTGCTTCCCTAACCAGCACAGCTATAGTGGCGATAGCCCAAAGACAGGATGGCCATTTAGAGGCCACTGGTTCTAATCTTTTGGACAAATAAGCCACCAGTCATCTCCAGGGTCCTAGGGTCTGGGTAAGAACCCCCTTGGTGATTCCCTGCTGTTCATGAATAAACAAGTGGAAAGGCATGGTAACATCTAGGAGGGCTAAAGCAGGAGCTTGGGTAAGAGCCATCTTTATCTGCTGGAATGCTTGTTCCTCAATGGCAGTCCATGTTAAGGACTGATCCGCTGCAGTGGCTGTGTATAGAGGCTTGGCAATTTCATCAAATCCTGGGATCCACACACAGCCAGCAGTACCCTGCCATCCCCAGTAATTCCCATACCTGTTTTTTTGAGGTTGGCACGGGGATTCGGAGTATGGCTTCCTTCCAGGTCATGGTTAGGGTTCGCTTACACTTTTTTAGCCAGTATCCTAGATAGGAGACTTCGGTTGAGCAGAGCTATGCCTTTTTAGCTGATACACAGTAGCCCAAGTCCTGGAGAAGCTGTAACAGAGGTTTGGTACTTTTTAAACGTGTTCAAATCTGCCACCATGAGCAAGAGATCATCTATATACTGGAGTCAAGTACATCCAGGGTGCAAGGCACAGAACACTAATAAGTCCTGTTGCAAGGCTTCTCCAAAAAGAGTTGGGGAGTTTTTGAACCCTTGTGGCAGCCAGGTCCAAGTTAGCTGACTGGTGTCCCCTGAATCAGGATCTGTCCATTCAAAGGCAAAGATGGGTTGACTGACAGGGGACAAGAGAATAGAGAAGAAGGCACCTTTTAAATCCAGCACAGTGTACAGCAGATGTTGAGGGGAAAGCAGGTTGAGCAATGTGTATAGGTTGGGAACAGTAGGATGGATTGGCTCAACTCACTTATTGACCTCTCTTAAGTCCTGAACTTGTCGGTAGTCAGAAGTTCCCAGTTTTTGAACTGGCAAAAAAGGAGTGTTCCATGCTGACTTGCATGGTGTTAGTGCATTAGCCTTTAAAAGTCTTTTGATATAAGGAGCAATTCCCCTTCAAGACTGCAAACTCATAGGGTATTGACATACTTGGATCGAGGTGGCTGATGCCAATAGACTTACCACAACTGGGGGATGATGTTGTACCAATCCTGGTGGATTTGTTTCTGTCCAGACCAAGGGATATTCTTGCTGTAGATGCTGAAGCAAACCTGAGGAGACATTCTCAGTGGGAGTGTTAGAAGAAGACAGAAGGTATTCTTCAGAGGGCAGAACAGTTAAAAGCATCTGATAGGCAGTGGGAGCAAACATTTCAGTTTTGTCAGGTAAAAACACAATGATGGCTCTGAACTTTCAAAGCAAATCCCAGCCCATGAGAGGGTAAGGGTAATCAGGGGCTATTAAGAATGAGTGGGTAACTCGTTTCTGACCTAAATCAATGGTCCAGTTGGAAGTTTGTAATTGCGCCCATTACCCCTTGAACAGAAATATGCTTGTTGGACATGGGTCCTAATGGTGACTTTAGGACTGACAGTTCTGCCCCGGTGACCACCAAGAGTTGGACTGGGTGGCCCCCGATAGCGGCAGTTGCCATGGGCTCTTGGGAACCTAAGGAAAAAAAGCCCCGGCATCTTCAGTCAGAGTCATTCTCAGTTCCCCCAGCAGTGGGCAAAACCAAGACTGACTTGGGTTGTCTGCTTTCAGGCGACAGGGACAATCTTTTTTCCAGTGACCGAATACTTTGCAATATGCACATTGATCCTTAGCTAATGGGAAATGTTCAGTCCCCTTTCATCTTTTCCTAGTTTCTCCTTTTCTCTGGCATGGTGGACTCGGGTCAGGTCAAGAGACTTGGAGGGCAGTTACCAATATTTTTGCCTGATGTTTGGCTATTTGATCTGCCTCTTGTGCCACCCCCATCATGTTTCTCAGCATCATGGTTATTAAAACCCTTTTGGGCTACCTCATGTAGCTGAGCAATATTCATTTCTACAAAGCCCTCAAGCTTTTGTAACTTCTGGATGTACAGAGCCGCCTGAGTCACAAATGCCAAATTGATAGCTCGAGCATTCTCAGAGGCTGAGGGATCAAACAGGGTATAGGTACAAAAAGCCTCCTGAAGGCATTCAAGGAATAGCCCTGGAGATTCCTCAGGACCCTGGAGAATCGGTAGTTTTAGAAAGATTGATAGGTTTCCAGACTGCTCCCCTCAAACCAGCTAATAGAGTCTGATGATAGGTATCTAATGCCCTGGACCTTGCCAAAGCATTAGGGTCCCAATCTGGGTAAAAAGAGGGACAAACCTCATTTAAAATTTCCTGACTTTCCTCTTATGTACCCACAATTGAGGCGAGAACAGACTTTTTAGCCTCAGCTGTTGACAATCATCCCAGGTGAGGCGTTGAGTGCACATGACAGATTCAACTAGAGAAGTCAGAACCTGTGGTTTCTCTGAGAATGGTGGATTTTGGTATTTCTAATTGTACAAATCAGAGTAGGAAAAGGGAACATATACCATGAAGGGCCACTCGGTCTGATTTGTGTCCCCAGGAGAGGGAACTTCCTGAAGGAGAATGAGAGGGGCCAGATTGGCCCAGGATCAGAGATGGAAGCCAAAGGAGGAGAAGGCAAAGGGGAGAGGGAAGAAGTAATGGTAGGTGAAGAAATAACAGTAGGTGAAGGAGCCTGGGGATTATAAGGCAGAGGCGGAGGACCATGATCAGAGATAACTGAGTCTTCAAGGGGATCTTCAGTAGGGGGTAAAATGGGATACAGATCAGAGGAGGCAGGAGTTGGTTCAGATGGGAGTAGACAAGGAAAAGGAGGGTTACAGGACGAATAAAGCACAGTAAGACATCATCCAGGGAATGGACAAAGTGGTTTCAAAACGTGAACAAATAGGTGGATTAAGAGGTTTAGAAACAAAGACACAACTGGAAGTCTCAAGGGCGCATCCCTTTAACCATGGAGGTGAATTTCAGACCAATCCTAACCATTGATTTATATAGGGAAACTAGTCAGGGTGACTAGGAGTCCCTGTAATGACTTTCCAAACACATTCAGGAACATGAACATCCAGAGACCCCATGGGGGGCCATCCAACATTAAATGAAGGCCAGTCACTTTTACAGAGGGTCCAGAGCCTGCCTTTTGAAAGGAGGATACCATAGTCCTCAGCAAATCCAACAGAGAAATTTTTCATCATGCAGTCTAGAGGACTGGAGGATTCAGAAGTCTGAGACCCCATATTGTCAAAAACCAGTGAAAAACAAACCACAACTGAAATCAGACACTGAACTGGGACTATATTCAGCCAACGTCTTGGCCTAGTGAATAGTGTCCAAGGGACAGCCTCATCAGTCCATGACTCCCTTAGTTAGAACTGTGGCCACAAAGAGAACAGGTTCTTACCTCCTAGGAGAATACAGACAGACTCAGTTAGTTTGAAGTGATGGAAATCTGTGGTCATTACAACTCTCTCCAAGTCAAATGAGAGGTTATGGGATCCTGGAACATCTCATGGGTCACCTTCCCTTAAACTTCTCCATCAAGCCAGCAAGAGTCAGAGTGAGGCTACTTCCCAAGTTTGGTGAATCTCACTGGAGCTTCCAAATGTTATAGCCACAATGCAAGTAGGAAGTCGCCAACACACTGAGAGTCCAATTTGAGTCCTTATTCACTGACAGTAAAGAGCAGGCTAGTGCCAGAAAGAACTATCAACCCCAAATAGAGCAAGCAAGAGGTTTATAAAGGCAAAAACTGCAAGTGGGCTACGTAGCATGGGGTAGGAGAACAAGGAACTAAAAACAAAAGGGAACAAAATGTGAGGATGGGCTGAGGGATTTTATAAAAAAACAGTTTCTTGGTATAACATCTGGTTTTGGTTAAGCAAGGGTACAGTTAGATACAGAACTTGTGGCTGGGGTGTTTCCAAATGCTGAGGAGGAACAAGGATATAGGTCTGTGATCATGGGAAGGTTGCAACAGTCACATGCAGGGGGATTATATCTGGTAGGCAGGCAACTATAATGAAGGATCTGTGACAAAAAGTAGTTACTTATGCTAAGCAAGCTATTACAGATATTTCAGATATTTTAGTGTCTAGGTTAATTAGTACTGGGACTCCAAGCTGAATATGGAGTAGGCTAGAAATAATGAGAAAGTAGTAGATACAGACCATGTTTATAGACTAAAGAGGAATCAACAGAAATGAACACATTTAAGATACAATGGAGAAGATGATTAATGGAAAATTAATAATTAAAGTCCCTGAGGAGATAGAAAAGAATGGAAGCCAATGAATTTTTTTTTTTGAGTTGGAGTCTCTGTCACCCCAGCTGAAGTGTACTATACTCACGGCCACCACAGCCTCGATCTGCTGGGCTCAGGCGATCCTTCCACCTCAGCTTTCCAAGTAGCTGTAACTATAGGTGTGTGCTACCACACCCAGCTTTTTTTTAATTTATTGTAGAGATGAGGTCTCACCAAGTTGGCCAGACTGATCTCGAACCCCTAAGCTCAGGCAATCCTCTTGCCTCGGTCTCCCAAAGTGCTGGGATTACAGGCTTGAACCACTGCACCGAGCCTCTGCAAATGGATTTTTTAAGAAGGGAAGACACATATCCCTATTAGACAGTAAGGAAGGACATAAGGATTGATATAGGTGCAAGGTCATAGCAAATTAAGATTTAAAGTTGATCTATTAAAGTAGCTTATCATTTTTGGTAAAATAAAAGTTGATTAAAAAAAGAAAGACTTTAACTAGCTGCCTCATTTTCAGAGAATCTACACAGAAATTTTTATACTGTGTTAACTAAAAACATACTGGAGATATCATAATGGTTTTAAAATGGACGTAATCAACCCACCATGAAAAATATAGTTTACAAATTTGAACAAGCATATAGATTTTCCACAACATGAATTTTTAAAAATGCAGGTCTCTCTAACACACATTTATTCTGAAGGTTATAAGTCAACCTCCGCAAAATAAATAAGATTTCTAGTTAGTGTGTATAGTCTCAAGCTCTCATTACATTTCCAACTTAAGTCTGAATTAAAGAAAATGGGGCTTACACTAAAAATACCAGAGATTCTTGAAATGACTGACTTCAGGGTTTAGGAAGGGAAAGTACAAAGTGAACCTGAAATATCTTGAACCAGATAGTATGGAAGTGCAGAAAAGTGATAGAATCATGTCACAAAGGATGCAGGAGCTAGACCAAAGAAGCTGCTCCAGGACAAATCTGGTATAATTAGAGCATTAAAATTAATAATGATGGTAATTGTCCTATAGACAATGCTTGTACCTCCCCCCCCAAAATTCGTATATTAAATCCTAATGCCCAATTTTAATAATATTGAAGGTGAGGTCTTTGAAAGGCTATTAGGTCATGAGGATGGAGCCTTCATAAATGAGATTAGTACTCATATCAAACGAACTTCAGAGAACTTATAGGCACCTCTCATCACCTAAGATTATAGTGAGCAGAATCTATGAACCAGGAAGCAGGCTTTCACTAAATCTTGAATCTGCTTGTGCCTTCATCTTGGACTTCTCAGCCTCCAGAACTGTGAAAATTAAATTCATTTTTACAAGCCTCCCAGTCTATGGTATTTTGTTGTAGCAGCCTAAATTGACTAAGACAAATAAATTATAATCCACTGAATTTTTTACATCTATGGGTCCATACTAACACTAAATAAATAAAGAGAGAACTGTCTGTATTACAGATTGAATTGTATCTCCCAAAATTCAAACACTAAAGTCCTAATATGGTACTTTGTCACAGCATCCTTAGCAAACTAATTCAGAAGGAAAAACTCTTACCTATAATAAATGCAAAATAAATTATAGAATTTGAAAATCATCATTTCAAAGTAATTATAATAATAATAAATGGCTTATGCAAAAATCGTCAGTGGATGCTAACATGCATTGAGTAAAAGTGATTACGTACAAAATACTTATACAATTTTGTGGGAATATTCCCACATATAACTTAATAATTAATTAAGAAACAGAAACTTTACAATGTATAAATATTGTGAACACCACCTAACCAAGTGATCAAAGCCAGCATCACCAGTAAATGAGACAAACTTGTGAAAGATAAAACTTATACACACAACATAACCTAAATCTAATAATGAAGAAACATCACAGACACCCAAATTGAGATACTTTTTACAAGATAACTGGCCTGCTCTTTAAAAAAAAAAAAATCAATATCATGAAAGACAAAAGAGACTGTTCCAAATTAAAGAAAATACAATGACATGAAAACTAAATATAATGCAACATATGATGCTAGATTGATTCCAAAATCAGAAAAATAAGGGTCTACAAGGAATATTACTAGGACAGTTGTTTGTCAAAATTTTCAAAATGCAAATTTCCAGGTCCAATTTCTACCATTGTATCAGAAATTGTGTGGATAGAATCAGTTAGCAATCTGTGTTTTAACAAGTTCTCCAGTTGACTCTGAGGCATATCTAAGTTTGAGAACTACTGTGATAGATTGTAGTATTATGCCAATATTACATTTCTTAGATTTTATCATTGTTCTATGATTACATAAATGAACACCCATGTTCTTAAGGATATGTGTTGAAGTCTTTAGAGGTAAAGGGCTGCATTAGTAATCTATTACTGAGTAAGCAAATTATGCCATTTATTATCTCACAGTTTCTGTGAGTCAGGAACCTGGACAAAGCTTACCCTGATACATGTAGCTCAAGCTTTCGCAGCAGGTTGCAGTCAAACTGTTTTCAGGACTATGGTCTCACCTGAAGTCTCAATTATGTGTAACAGGGAGGTTTTCCAATCTCATTCATGTGGCAGCTGGCAGGGCTTGGTTTCTTGCCAACATAGGCTCCACAGACAGCCTGTATCTCTTTGTGACATGAAAGTTAATGACCTAAGAGAAAGCAAGAGCATCAGTGCCCTAGAAGCTATATTCTGTTTGTAACCTCATCTCAAAAGTGATATCTGATCACTTCTGTTGTATTCTCTTCACTTCAATTGAGTTAGCGGGTCTAGTCTACACTCAGTGGGAGGAGATTACACAAGGGTATGAATACCAGGAGGTGGAATTATTGAGGACTGTCTTAGAAACTACCTAAACAAAGGACATCATGTCCACACTGATTATGAAATGGGTTAGCAAGAATAACAATGGTAATATGTCTATATGAGTATTGTGAAGAATATAAGTTCATTGTAGCATTCTGTAATAGCACAATACTGCAACTCTTCTGCAAGCTTGAAAATTTTCCCAAGTAAAATGTTAAAAAAGAGAAAACAGGGCATAAAAACAAAAGTATCCATTCGTAATACAGTTTAGATTCAGACTGAAAATTCCATCTCTAGGTAATTATTTTAATACACATTTTTTTCATAAAGAACAATACTTATTTTTAAAATAAAATTTTATAATGTTTATTTTTTTTTTAGTCAGTGTCTCACTGTTACCCAGGTTGCCATGCAGCGGCATGATCGTGGCTCACCATAGACTCAACCTCCTTGGCTCAAATTATTCTTTCTCACTAGCCTCCTGTGTAACTGGGACCATAGGCATGTGCCACCACACTCCGACATATTTTTTAATAGTTTGTAGAGATGAAACCTCACTATGTTTCCTAGGTTGATCTCAAACTTCTGGGTTCAAGCAATTCTCCCACCTTAACTTCTCAAAGTGCTGAAATTGCAGGTGTGTGCCACCCTGTCTGCCCAAAATTTTACAAATTTCATAATCAGTTAGGAATTTTCATTGTTTTCTTGACTTTCTTCAGTACCTGGACAACATTATTATGTTTGTAAAAACAATAGACTTTTAAAATTATAGCCTTCACAGAACTGTAATACGATAAAGATCATTTTTTTCCAACTGGAAGAGGAGGTGAGAAAAAGAAAGAGAAAAAAAGAGAAAGAATGAACAAAAGCTTTAGTTTTCTAAAAAAAAAAACTAAAATTTTGCATAGCATAATTTGTTGTTTCTTGAAATACCTCAGCAATAGTAGTTCTCAATATTTTTAATCTTATATGGTGATTATGCAAATGTATGTATAATAAGCAAGTGTTCTAGACTCAATTATATCCTCCAAATTCAACCCATTTGAGGGTTTCCATACTCAGAAATACCCTTCAGACAATAAAATACCCTTAAACAATAAAAGAAAATTACATAATCCAAAGGCAAGAAAAAACAAACCTTCCTGATCAAAAGTTTCTGCTTGAGATCAATGGAGTCATAATTTTTTTAATTAACCATTTATTGTACATATATTTGTACTTGCATTTTTTTCTCTTGTAGACAATTGGTTCCACAAGTAAATTGAGACTGATATCAATAGTCAGATAAAATTATCTACAACTCCCTACCCAATATTCCACAGTTATGCTAGGTTTACTGAATTTAGGATTTCCTTGCAGGAATTCAGTATTGCTTGTCTGGCATATGGTTACCAAAATTTATCTCTTAATGTGGCAGCATCTATGTAATTGCTAGTCACCAATCCATGTCCCATGCTCTGACTCACTAATTAAATAGTATTTCATGCCGGGCTCGGTGGCTCAGCCTGTAATCCCGCGCCTTTGGGAGGCTGAGGTGAGTGGATTGCCTGAGCCCGCGGGTTCGAGACCCGCCTGGGCAGCGAGACCTCATCTCTACAAATAATCAAAAAAATCAACCGGGCGTGGTAGCGCATGCCTGTAATTCCGGCTACTCGGAAGGCTGAGGCGGAAGGATCGCCGGAGCCCAGCAGGTCGAGGCTGCGGTGGCCGGAAGCGGCCACTGCACTCCAGTCTGGGCAACAGAGTGAGACTCCAACTCAAAAATAAATAAATAAATAAATAAATAAATAAATAGTATTTCACAGACCACCAGTCTATAAAATTACCAAAAAGTAATAAAGCAACATTTTTCCAACTCAGCCCTTTATTATAGAATTCAGGTAACTCAGATCTCATTTAAACCCTCTCTCCCAGCTAAAAGCAGAGAGGAAAATCCCTATAGGAAGTCATACATTACTCTTTCTCCTCTGTTCCATGCTGACCCTGGCTTCTGATACCTTGTGTGGGTATGCACCCTTTCCAAATGTTGCCAATGCCCAGAAAGTCCAAGCTGGCTGAGGATGCCAGCTTGGTGCTCAAACAGCTGCCCAGAACTGCTATAACATATGCCTTTCCCGACCATGGTAGATCTCAAAGAAGCATTTTATGAACTCTGAAATTATTTGCAAAAATAATAATAATGATGATGTATGTATGGGTATTCGTAAAACAATATAAGGAATTCATTACAGTGTTCTGTAATAGTACCATATAAGACATTACTGCAATTCCTCTGTAAGTTGGTTTCAAATGAAAGCTATTATGACTAACATAGACTTACTCTCTCTCTGTGGCACAGTTACCTCTTGACACTTGTGCAAAGATAACTGAGCCAGAAACCTGAAGATCATGTCTGTGTGCAACCATGTGCATATCCCACACACTTTTACAAGGCTAGGATTTGCAGGGCATCCGTACCATAAAGGAGAGAGTGACACAGAGAGAGCTCCAGAGATCCACAAAGGGTCAGCTCAGATATTTGAGTAATTATCTATACATACCTATAATAAAACTCTATGAGGCAGATAAGAACCACCAGAGAACAGGAGACTGTTCAATTCCCAGAGCTTACATGGGGCTGGGAGTAGTTCACCTTTCCACCAACCAGAGTGCAGAGATGTCATACTACATAGACCACTCGGTAAGTTCTCACAAGCATATCACCTTGGTATTGAAATTAAATTAGCCCTTAAAGGCTATTCTGGACCTTACCTATCATATCCCAAAAATTAAGCCTTGGAAGAATCAGACTAATTTCAAGTACATTAACTGTGTCTCAGGACAAAGCCCAACATCTTTTAAAAGATTCAAACACAATTCAACACCTAGCAAAGTAAAATTCATAATGTCTACCATTTAATAAAAAAATGCCAAGCATTCAAAGAAGTAGGAACATATAACGCATAACCAAGAAAAGAAATCAATCAAAGGAAACATACAGAAATAACACAGATTTTGGAATTAGCAAGCAAGGACATTAAAACACCTATCATAAGTACACTCCATATGTTCAGAAAATCATGGGAATGATGAAGGGATAAAATGAAAGATGTAAAAAGAGACCCAAATGGAACTTTTAAAGCTGAAAAATATGATGTCTGTGTAAAAACTATTCTGTTTGTAACCATGAGATGGTGGGAAAATTTTTGTTTTAACATTCTAAATGAGATTAACAGCAGATTAAATAATAAAAAAAGAAATGTGAATTTGACTACACACAAACAGAAACTATCCAAAAGAAAATACAAAAAGAAAAGGGACTGAAAAAAAAGAACATTAGTGACCTATGGGGGGCATATCAAATGGTCTAACATACCTCTAACTATAGTCCCAGAGACAAGAAAAAAAATATTTAAAGAAATAATAGCTATACATTTTCCAAACTATAAACCCACAGATCCAAGAATAAAGGTCAAAGAACTGCAAGCAGGATAAACATAAAGAAAATCACACCACTGACATCAAATTTCTAAAATTCAATAATAAAGAGTATACTTAAAAGTAGCCAGGGGGAGGGGCAAGATAACCACCTAGAAACAGCTGACTGTCACCTCTCATACAGCACAAACCAAGGAAGACAGTCCCAGCAGTCAGAGAAGGTTGAGATAGAGGATGCACTCCAACCGCAACCCCTAGACTAACAGTAAGACCCACAGAGAGCAGGAAGAAGAGATGACAGGCAGCCTGTTTTTTTTGGAGCCATGAAGCCCCTCCCTATGCAGGGGATACGGTTTTTAGGGGGATGGGAGAGGAGTTTATATTTGAAACAACTCATCATGTAAACCTCGCAAACAGAGCACAGAGTTGCAAGGGTCCAAAAAGCTAACACTCTGCTCAGACAACATCCTGTTACTAATTGCTTTACTGCCAATATCTGCTTTCCCAAGACCCAGACCGCATCCCAAAGCTATGTGACTGATAACATCCTGGTTCTGACTGTCGGTGTTTGCTTTCCTAAGGCTGCATTTCAGAGACAAGTGATTAACAACATCTTAACAGTGACTGGTTTAGTGCAGACATCCATACTTCAAGGCTGTGAGACCAGCAGCCCCCAACAGTGCCAACGTCTACATCTCAGGGTCAGGCAACCAACAACTCAGACTCCCTAAACTGTTTCTCAGAGCCTGATAAGCCTCAACTAGGGTTTCTTACGGGGCCTGCAAGAGAACAAAGCCGCTAGTTCTTCTTTGGGGCCAGCCTTTCTTTCCATTACCTCTAATAAATTTTCTTTAATCGCTCGGCTCGTCCTGTCTCCACTCCACACTTGCCTTACAGCAGGTAGTGTGGGAAAGAGAGGGAAGCCTTTGGACATGGGGAACTGGTGAGTGCAGGAAATTAGAAATTCGACACTCCAGCCACAGACTGGGAGGGTCTCCCGAGCCTCATGGTACAGCATTCCACACGGGAAATGGCCTGAATGTGGCACAACTGGGGGCTGCCAGAGCCACATGGAACTGAAAACCCGGCTGCCATTCTTTTCCCCAAGGGCAAATTCCACCACTGCCTGGCAGTTCCTCTTTGGAGCAAGCTGCAGCAAGAGACCCTGTGGCTGAACAAACTTTTGAGTTCTGAGCATGGACATCCTCTAGCAAGGGAAAGGGAGCCAGGAGGAGCCCTGTCATCCGGGTAGCCCCTATCTCCTTGTGTGAACTCTTCCCTGCAGCAGACAGCTCTGCCATTCTTACAGTGCTGCCACAGAGCCCAGGAAATTCATCCCCCTTCCCAATTCGCAACGAATGTGCACAGTCCAGTGGAACCCGGCTCACAGAAAGACTTTGCTGCTGAAATAAGGAACTTTGGGTTCTGAGCACAGCTATTCTCAGACAGGGGAAGGGGAGCTGGGGTGATGGGGGAGGGGGAACCTGTCATCCCAAGCAATAGAACCCGTACAGAATGCTATGTCCCCAATGATGACAAGCATAGAATTTAGACTATGGATGGCAATGAAACTCAACAAAATTCACAAGGTGAACACAAAGATCATCCAGGCCAGGAAAACAGTGCAGGAAATAAAAGCTGAGCTGGCCATTTTTTATAAGTGAGGTCAAATATGATCTTCTGGAAACAGAAAAGTATTTCTAGAAATTTCAAAACACAACAGCAAGCCTCCCTGAAAGTAGATTTTTTTAAATCAGAGTCTCTGTCACCCTGGCTGGAGTGTAGTGGCATGGTCACAACTACTGCAAACTCAAACTACTGACCTCAAGTGATACTTCTGCCTCAGCCTTTCGAGTAGCTAGAACCACAGGCATGCACCCCCATGCTCCACTAACTTTTCTTTATGTATTGTAGAGACAGAGTCTTGCCATATTCCCCAGGCTGGTCTAGAACACCTGAGCTCAAGCAGTTCTCTCACCTCTGCCTCCTAAGGTGCTGGGATTACAGGCATGAGCCACTGCACCTGGCCAGTAGATAATATTTTAAATAGAGTTCAAGGAAAAAATTTTTGAGGAGATTGCTTTTGAGCAACTACCTTAAAAAGTGATGAAATGATTCATGAGAATATCTGGAAAAAGATCTTCCTAAGCAGAGGAAACACCAGGGGAAAGACTCCGAAACGGTAACATGATTGACATGTCAACGAATAGCAAAGAGGTGGCTTCTAGAGATAGAGATTTTAAAAATACAAACTAGAGGTTAAGAGACAAGTAGGGTAGATGGGAGTGCTTGAAGAATAGAGGATAAGGAATGGAGAGAAGTTGTCATCTAAAGAAACAATGGCTGACAATTTTCTAGAAATCATGAAATATGTCACTCATTCCATTGAAGAAACATGAATCCCAAGTAAGAGAAAGAAAAATCCACCACAAATAAGTTGTAATAAAACCTGGAATATAACAAGGGTACCACCATTATCAACATTTGTATACCTAACTCTGAATTGTACCCCACATCTTTATTTTTAAAAAAAGAAAAAAACCCTGTAGTATCAGAGATCAAAAAAATGGCAAATAACTCTTCAGGGCAGAGCCGTTCTACTCCTCATTTCTCATGTTTTCTGAACTCTTTCCCAAGTACTTACTCCTCACCCCAAGAGGAGAGGAAGAGCCTACTCTAATTGCAGATAAAGCGGGCATGTTTGTCTCAGCCCCTGGCTCTTGTATCCCTCTCTGTCCTTCAAAACACTGAGAGCACATATCCTTCCTTGTAGAGAAAGAGACCCCCATCTACAGGCAGTCCTGGGCCTGGGGTGCTCCCACTGGTCCGGGGACCCTGTGCTTTACAAATACAGCTCAGCTCATTCAGGACATCAAGCACAGACTGCAGCAGCAGAATAGCAAGCTTTGATTTCCCACCTTCAGCACTCATTATCATAAAGTAGTAAGAACGCTCATATACTTCTGTCCAGAAGAAAATTGTTCAAAAGTTGACTAAACTATTGTAAGGCTAGTTTAAAAAAAAAAAAAGTTGCAGGGAGAAAATGTTTGAACTAAAATAGCATAACAAATTTAAAATGACACTTAGAATTCTTTCTAAAGTGTTTCTTGTGTCCTTTATGTTCCCACGAACACTTTTGAAGTGCTTAGGAAATGCTGTTTTTGTCTTTTTTAAATCAGATGAAATTCACTTGACATAAAATTGCCCATTTTAAAGTGAAGAAACTGGGGTCATTTGATACATTCACAATCTACTTAGTTCGAAAACATTCTCATTACTCCGAAACAAAACCCTCTATCCATTAAGTAGTGGCCTCCCTGCCCCCAGCTCCTGTTAGCCACAGATCTGCCTTCTACCTCTAAAGACACTTTTCTTCATACTTTATTTTCTTCCTGTCACATATAAGTAGAATCAGATAATCTACAAGCTTTGTGTTACAACACGACATTTAGCCTGATATTTTCAAAGTTCATTCACGTTTCAACAGGTATCAGTACTTCATTCCTTTTAGGACTGAAAAATATTCCATTGTATGTATATACCACAATTTGGCTGTCTATTTATGAACATTTTTGCTGTTTTCACCTTTTAGCTTATTGTAAATAGTGCTGCCACAAACATGCATGTACATGTATTTGTTGAATTTCTGTTTTGATTTCTTTGGGGTATATACATAAAAAGCAGAATTGCTGGATCATATGGTAATTCTATGTTTAACCTTATAAATAAGTCATTTCTTTTTAATTTTATAATACTACATTTTTGTTGGTTTTTATTTAAATTGTGGGGTACAAGTCAGAATTGAGTAAGTGGTTTAAGTACAGATAAAGTTTGGGGTCTCCCACTAGATCTCACTTCACCCGGATTAGGACCAGGTACTCTTATTGATGTTATATGCAGCCCCCTCCCTCAGCAGTATCCTGCTACTGCCAATATATTTTTTGTGGTATTATGTTAGGCGTTCAGGCTCCACTTATGAGTCAGAATATGTAGTACTCATATTTTTGTTTCTGTGATAGATCACGGAGTATGATAGACTCCAAATCCATCCAAGTTGCTGCAAAGTCCGTAATTTTCTCCTTCTTTACGGCTCGATAATATTCCATCATGTATATGTACCACATTTTTTTTAATCTAGCCCAGTTTCAATATGCAGCATGGTTGATTCCATGTTTTTGCTGTTGTGAATAGTGCTACATAATAAACATGCATCATTCTTTTTTGTAGAATGATTTGAGTTCCTCCGGGTGTTCCCAGGAGGATTGCTGGATCATATGGAAGGTCAGTTTCTTGTTCTTTCACAAATCACCACACTGTTTTCCATAGAGGATGAATTAGTTTGCACTCCTACTAACAATGTAGAAACGTTCCCTTTTCTCTACATCCTTGTCAACATCTGTTTTTTGTTGTTGTTTTGCTGCTGTTTTAATGATGGTCATTCTTATTGGAGTGGGGTGGTATCTCAGTGTGATTTTGATTTGCATTCACTGATGATTAGTGAGGCTGAGCCTTTTTTCATGTTGATTGCATGAAAAAGCAGTCTGTTGACTGCTCATATATCCTCTTTTGAGAAGTATCTATTCATGTCTTTTGCCCATCTTTTAATAGGGCTGTTTGGTTTTTTCTCCCTCCCTCTTGGCACATATGAGTTCCTTGTAAATTGTAGGCCTTTGTAAGAGGGTCATCCATTCTGTGGGCTGTCTCCCTGCTCTCTTGATGTTTTATTTTGCTTTGCAGAAGCTTATCAGGTTGATGAGTTCCAACTTGTCTATTGTATCTCTTATGGCATGGGCCTCTGAGATTTTGATCAGGAATTGGTTACCTATTCCAATTTCTGTAAGGGTGTTTTCTGCGTTTGCTAGGATTCTTATAGTTTGTGGTTTTACATTTAGGGTTTGATCCATTTAGAGCTGATTTTTGTGTATGGTGATTGGCAGGGGTCCTGTATCTATTCTCTGCATGTGGTCAGCCAGTTTTCCCAGTGCCATTTACTGAATAGGTTCTCCTGTCCCCAGTGATTGTTGGTGGAGGCTTTGTTGAAAATGAGTTGGTTGAGAAAATTGAGGTTTTGCTTCCAGAATTCCCATTCTGTTTCATTGGTCTATGTGCCTGTTCTTGTACCAATACTAGGTTGTTTTGATTATTGTTGCCTTATAACAAAGTTTAGAGTCTGGAAGTACGATACCTCCCATTTTGTTTCTTTTGCTCAAGATTGTTTCAGTTACTCGTAGTCATTTTTGTTTCCATATGAATTTCTGTATTGTTGTCTGAGAAAAATAATGATGGTAATTTAATGGGTATTGCATTGAATCTGTATATTGCCTTTGGTAGGATAAACATCTTAACAATGTTGGTTCTTCCAATCCATGAGCATGGAATTTATTTCCACTTGTTTATGTCTTTGATTTCTTTGACCGTTGCTTTGTCATTTTTGTTATAGAGGTCTTTCAGTTATCTGGTTACAAAGATGTTGAGGTATTTCCTTTTCTTTCTTTTTATTTTTTGTCGTTATTGTGAATGGGATTGTACTTTTTATTTGGTTCTCTGCCTGTTTGTTGTTAGTCTATAAAAATGCAACTTTTTTTTGCACATTGATTTTTATACCCTGAGACTTTGCCAAAATCCCTTATCAATGCAAGGAGGTTTTTGACAGATTCCCTTGGATTTTCCAGGTATAGGATTATATCATCTGCAAAGAGGGATAACTTAACTTCCTCTTTTCCTAATTGGATACCCCTGATATCCTTCTTTTGTCTGATTCCTCTAGCTAGGACTTCCAATACTATACTAAACAGGAGGGGAGAGAGTGGGCAGCTTTGTTTTATTCCAGCTTTTGGAGGAAATCCTTCCATTTTCTGTCCATTTAGCAATATGTTGACTGTGTGTTTATCATAGATGGCTTTTACTATTTTGAGGTATGTTTTTTCTATACCTAGATGTTCAAGGGTTTTTTTTTTTATCAAGAATGGATGATGGGTTTTGTCAAAATTCTTTTCTGCGTCTAATGACATAATTATGTGGTTCTTGTTATTACATCTGTTGATGTATTTAAGTACATTTATGGTACTGTAGATGTTAAATCAGCCCTGCATCCCAGGGATGAAACCTATATGGTCATGGAGGATAATTTTTGAGATGTGCTGTTGGATCCAATTTGTTAGAATTTTGTTGCAAATTTTTGTATCTATGTTCATCTGGGATATTGGCCTGTAGTTCTCTTTCTTTGTTGAATTTGGGTATCGCCTGGTTTGGTGTGATGTTAGTTTCATAAAATTATTTGGCAAGAGTTCCGTCTTTCTCAATCTCCTGCAATACTTTTAATAGGATTGGTATCAACTCTTTATAAGTTTTGCAGAATTCCACTGGAAAGCCATCCAGTCCAAGGCTTTTATTTGTAGGTAGTTTTTGTGTGACAGGGTCAATTTCCTGGGTTGTTACTGGTCTATTTAGGATATCTGTCTTCTTATTTTAACCTTGGGAGGTTGTGTGATGTCAGAAAGTCTTCAATTTTATTTATGTTTTCAAATTTGTTTCCATACAAGTGTGCCTAGTAATCTCTGATAATCATTTGTATTTCTTCGGGATTGGCTGTAACTTGATCTTTTGCATGCCTGGTGTGTTTATTTGGGCTTTTTGTATTCTTTTCTTGATCAATCTGGCTAGGAGTCTGTCGATCTTATTTATCCTTTCAAAGAACCAACTTTTTGTTTCATTGAATTTTCTATATTTTTGTCTTCTATGTCCTATATTGAGGCTGTTACTTTGGTGATCTGAATTCTTCTGCTCAAGTTTGGGTTTTGGTGGTCTTGCCTTTTTAACTTCTTTAAGTGATTTGTTAGGTGGTTAACTTGTGATATTCTATTTTGCTGATGTGTGTTCATAGGGAAATAAATTCCCTTCTTAGTACTGATTTCATGGCAACCAAGAGGTTTTGGTAAGATGTGTCTTATTTTTCATTTGTTTCCAAGAATTTTTAAATTTATGTTTTGATTTCTGTGTTGACCCAGGAGTTGTTTTTCATTGTACTGTTTAGTGTTCATGTCTTTGTGTACCTTGAGGGGATTTTGTTGGTGGCAATATTTATTTTTATTACACTGTGGTCTGAGAAGGTGGATAGCAGTATTTCAATCTTATGGAATTTGTTTATGCTTGATTTATGGCCAAGGATGTGTTTGAACTTGGAGTATGTTCCATATGGTGACGAATAGAATGTATATTCCATTGTTATTGGGTGAACTGTCCTATAGGTATTTATGAAGTCCATTTAACCAAGCATCAAGTTAAAGTTCTGGATCTCCTTATTGATTTCTGCCTCAATTATCTATCTTGGGTTGTTAGTGGGGTATTTAAGTCCCCAGGTATGATAGTGTTAGAGCCAATATTCTTTTTTAGTTTACTTAGTAGTTGCTTTATGAATCCAGTTGTTCCTGTGTTGAATGCATATATATTTAGAAAGGATATTTCTTCTTGATAGATCAGACCTTTCATCATTATGTAATGTCTCTGTATCTTTTTTAAATATTTGATAGCTTGAAAGTTGTTTTGTTTGCTATTAAAATCATGACTCCTAGCCGAGCTCGGTGGCTCAGCCTATAATCCTGCGCCTTTGGGAGGCTGAGGTGAGTGGATTGCCTGAGCCTGTGGATTCAAGACCCTCCCAGGCAACTTGGCAAGACCTCATCTCTACAATAAATCAAAAATTAACCAGGCGTGGTAGCGCACGCCTGTAGTCCAGCTACTTGGAAGGCTGAGGCGGAAGGATCACCGGAGCCCATCAGATAGAGGCTGCGGTGGCTGGGAGCAGCCACTGTGCTCCAGTCTGGGCAACAGAGTAAGACTCCAACTCAAAAATAAAAAGAATAAAAATAAAATAAAATAAAATAAAATAAAATCATGACTCCTGCCTTCTTTTGTTTTCCATTTGCCTGAAAGTTTGTTTTCCATACTTAAACTTTGAATCTGTGGGTATCCTTTGTAGTGATGTGTTTCCTGGAGATAGCATATTGGGGTTTTTTTTGTTTTTTGTTTTTATAATCAGTATTTTCTATTATGATATTGTGGGGTACAGTTAAGGGTTAGGTATACAAATATGCTTCGTTCAGGCACCCTTGTTGATAAGAGGTGTCTCCCCATCCCAGACAGATATTTACTACCATCAATCCCATCTCCCTTCCCCTCCCCCCCATAGTTTCCCACCATTCTCAGTCATTTTCTTATGGTATTACATTGGATGTTCAAGGTCCACTATATGAGTGAGAACATGTGATACTCAGATCTTTGTTTCTGTGAGAGGTCACTCAGTATTATAGACTCTAGTTCTATCCAGGTTGGGTAGCATATTGTTGAGTCTTGTTGTTTTTATCCAGTTTGCCATTCCATGTATTTTCAGTGGTGCATTTAATCCATTGACATTCAGTCTGATTATTTTAATGTGAGAGTTTATCCCTTTCATGAGGCTCATATAAAACTGCTTTGTTTTCTTTTAGCTTTTGGGTTGAAACATATTTGTGTTTTCAATTTTGCAGTCATGAGGTGGTTTGTGTTGATTCTGTTTTTCTGCGTTTGTGGGAAGTACATTGTTGTTCTTTCTTTTTTTCTTCTGTGCTTAATACATTCTTGAACATCTACTATAAAGCTGGTCTAGAAGCTGCATAATCTCTTAGGGACTGGATGTCAGGGAAGGGTTTTAATTCTCTATCACTGATGAAGCTGAGCTTGGGGTAGGAAATTCTTGGCTGAAATTGTTTATCTTTGAGAACTTTGAAAATTGGACTCCAGTCCCTTCTAGCTTGTAGTGTATCTGCTGGTAAGTCAGCTGCTATTCTAATTGGTTTTCCCCAGTAGGTAGTTTGACCTTTCTCACTGCCTTTAGGATTTTTTCTTTTATGCATACTTTTTATAAGCAAATTACTATGTGTCTAGGGGTTGGTCTTCTCATTTGATGTCTTGCGGGAATTCTCTGAATCTCTTCTGTTTGGATGGTCACAACTCTGGTGAGATGGGGAAAGTTTTCTTGGATAACCTCCTGGAATACTGGTTCCATGGTGTTCTCTGTTTTCCTTTCTTCTTCTGGGATACCAATCAGGCATAAGTGTGGCCTCTTGATATAATTGCACATTTATTGGAGGCTTTGTTCTTTCTTTTTGCATTTTCTTTTTATGTTTTTAACAGATCAGGTTAATTCCACAGTTTGGCCTTCACACTCCAAGGTTCTTTCTTCTGCTTGACTGATTCTGTTTTCCATGCTTTCCATCTTGTTATTTATTTCCTGGGTGAAGAGGTTTTTTGACCAAAATCCCTGTTATAAGTTCTTTCAATGTCACATTCTATCTTTCTTGAGTCTTATTCACTCTTTCCATCCATTTCCTAATCCCTGTTGCATTCTCGGCCAGTCATTGGTGATTTTTATTGTTTGGGCTCTGAAGTCTGATTTTTTTTCCAGTGTTGCCTCTTTGGAACACTAAAAAATACCTGTTTTCTTCCATTGATTTTTCCTCATTTGTGACAGATCTCTTTTTTTTCTCTTTAATTCCTTTATTCAGTGGTAGTGGGTGGAACTTTAACTTGTGTTGTTTGCTCTAGTCTTCCCTGATTAAAGCCTCCAAATTTGCTCTGTTTTGAAACAGGGCTGGGGGTGGGAAGCTTTGCTGTTTCTTGTAGTTTTGAGTGTTGGATAAAATGGAGGATGGAGAGCCAGGATTCAGAAACTACTTGCAAGTTACAATGTTCTCTGAATTGGTGTATGGGATTCCTGAGACCCAGTCCCCATCACCACTCTATATGACAATGCAATAGGTACATGTGTGCACCCCCTGAGTCTAAAATAAAGTAACAGTAATGAGAACAAGAAAAGTAGAACAAAATAGAATGGACAAATATGTGTGCACCCCTGAGTCTAAGATAAAGTAACAGTGATGAGAACAGAGAAAAGTAGGGTAAAATAAAATGGACAAAAATAATAAAAAATAAACCACAAAAACCAAGAACAAAAACCAAACAAAGACAAAAAAACAGAAACAAACAAACAAAAAACCGAAACAAACAGAAAAGGAAATACGCAAAACACATACACACAACAAAAACAAAAGAAGAAGAAAAAGGGGGGGGATGCAAATCAAAGCCTCACACATACATACTAAACCAAAATAAAAGCAGTACAAAAAAATTTTTTTAAAAAATTCTGGGCAATGATCTCCCTCTTGTGGTAGATTCTGTAATGATTCCTCTCTTCTGCTCACAGTTAAGCCTGTCTGCAATCTTCTGCAGGCCTGCAAGCTCATTCACAATCTCCCTGGTACATGTCCCAGAGCAGGAGGAGGGAGCAGTGAAGATGGGTGGAATGTCAATCCTCCCCTCCTGCTCTCATTCAGGGGGACCCCCTTTGCTGTGGGAGTGCAGGATTGTCTCCTCCCCAGGTGCTGCTGGCAGGTGCCCCAGTCAGGCTTCTCCCAGAGTAAAGTTCTCCTTGCATGGCTGCTGTCCTTCTCAATCATGCCCCAGATGTGAGGGTCTGATGTTCAGAGTATTGTTGAGGACTAAGAGATTAGGTCAGCCTAATACTCACCATTGATATCTTGGGAGGTTTTCTTGTCCTTTTCTGGTCACACTGTTTGTCCTCCCACTGGATCAGAGTAGGGGATGGAGTGTCTGAGCGTCTGCATTCATCCTGTCCCTCCAAAGTTTGTGCTTTCGGCATATTCCCTCTGGGTCACAATCAACCCCTGAGTAGTTAACCTGTCGGTCACAGAGAGCAGGTTTGTCGCTTCACAGTGAACAAACCAGAGCACTTCCTTCCCCAGTTTTCAAGATGGTGGTGGGGTGCCTGTTTCGTCTTCCCCAGTGGAATTCTGCCTCTGGTTCTTTGCCATACTCTCTCCATATCCCTCACTGTCATTGTACACCGTGGTGCTGCAGTAGTTGGACAGTCTGGCAATGGTTGTCACCCCCGGCAGCTTCTTTCTGGGAAAAACTTTGTTGATTTTAAAAAATGGCACTCAGCTTCTCATTCTGGGAGGTACTAGGGCCCAAGGATGAAGCTGCTGGCACCAATCACTTCATCAGGGAAGCCCTGGCCGCTTGCTCCCAAGCTCCTACTCAGTCAGTCACTCACACACCCACTTACACACAGACATGCATGCAAATTTGTCCATGTACTCACTCACTTACACAGGGACTCTCACAGTCCAGCTGGCTCTGCTGCCATCTTTTACCTGACTCCTTGTTATATTTGTAATTTAGCTCACTCAACTTTTGTCTATTTTAAATGATATTTAAATTTTTACTCACTATATTTCAAGTATATGTACTTATTTTGCATGTTTTATTATCTATACGTATAAATCATTAAGAATTTTCTACATACTTAAATACTTATGCTCTGGGAGCTATAGATTCAAATTTCAAAGATATTCAGTTACGTTATTTTATTGGAAAATTGATATATTTTAATAGCTGTGAGTCATTTGATGCATTAAAAACTGCCCCAATAGATAATTTAATTCAGTTCAAATTCGAAAATGAGTGTTTTAAGCTTACATTTGCTTGCCTATAACATTGTCTAATGATAACTTTAGTGATTATTTTTCATGTGTTGGCATTAAATATCTATTGTTTTCTTTTTATTCAGCTTAATTGAATGCTAGTTTGCGACAAACTATCATGATCAGTAATAAATTAAATATATTCCTGGCAAATCTCTTCAAAAAGAATATCTCTGCCACTTGCATTAAATGACATCCATGTCATAATTGTAATTCCCAGGGTAAAGAAGAACATTTTTCTAAATAGGTTTTGATGACCATTTTATTTTACTATCCACATATCCTATCTCCAGCAAAAATGTCAAATTTGAAATGACCCTTATTTTAGCCTTTGATCATCAATTCTCTCAAAAGCTAAAAAAAATACTACTACATTCTTGAGTCAACATGATAACTTATTTTGGTCAGAGCCTTTCTCACCAAGTAGTTCCACCTCTAGTAAAAATAATTTCTCCTTTATGGAATTATTTTCACGTTATCTAATCTGGCTATATGGACATATAGTGACACATATCCATCATTTAAGAAAAGAACAACAAGAAAAAAAACCCTGATTATCTGTTATTCTATTTTTCTTGGTATCACTGAAGAATCATTACATCATGAGGAAAGCAGCACTGTATAGTGGATAAAACACAGACCTAAAGCAGACAATCATAGGTAGTATCATTATTGCTATAACAGGTAAGTGGAAGACACAGAGCTTCGCAAAGGAGGAAGAAGATTGCTGAGCCTAGGTGTCTCACGCCTTCCGGAATTTTACAGACCGTATGAGGAATTGCCAAACAGATAAGGGGAGGTAGTGAGCATGTGTGGGACTCAGAAGCCAGAAGGCACACAAATAGGGTAGCGCTACTGCTTCACAAAGTATGAAAGGCATTAACTAGAAGAGGTGAACCGGGGCCAGACCACACTTGGCTTCACAGTGGCCAAGCTTGAATTTAATTATTTAGGCTTTGATAACTACTAAAAGGTTTAGGAGAGGAGGCTGGTCACGAGCTTTTTGCTAGGTTCAGGTAAGAAATAATAAAATGGGATGAAATGACATTAGCAACAACAAAAGTAAAGATGGAATTAATTCATGTGAAGGGCATAAAATGAACAGGTCTTGTGTCTGGTTAGAAGTTCAAGCTGAGATGTGGCAGGAAAGGGAGAGGTAAGTAAAGCATGAGTCCCAGAGAGAACATGTCTTGGGTAAAAATCCAATCCAATCTCTGCTGTGCATTGTGGGCTCTCAAAGAGGAAGTGAGAAAAGATACCTCTAAGGTCCCTTCTGGCACAAACACCCTGTAATCCTACATTATGGATCTAGCCTTTCTGAAACACAGAGAGAAGCAGTTCCAATGTTAGACAGAAGGCTGGAGGGACAAAGATCCCTCACAAAAAAAAGTCCGGGCTTGCAGTTAAGGGCACTGAATGCAAATAGCCATAAATTATCAAACATCTTTAAATATGGGCTTATTTGATAAGTTTGAAGCCTCATCACCTATCCATCTCATGTTTGAAAGAAAATAAGCTCAGATGTCTTCCTTTAAGAAGTGTCTGTTCATATCTTTTGCCCACTTTATAATGGGGTTGTTTGTTTTTTTCTTTTCAGCACGTTTGAGTTCCTTGTAGATCGATGATTTAAGCCTTTGTCAGACCTGGAGTTGGCAAATACTTTTTCCCAGTCTGTGGGCTGTCTCCCTGCTCTCTTGATGGTTTTTTTGGCTTTGCAGAAGCTTGTCAGCTTAATGAAGTCCCACTTGTCTATCTTATCTCTTATGGCCTGTGGATTTGGGGTTTTGTTCAGGAATTGGATGCCAGTTCCAATTTCCATAAGGGTGTGTCCCTGCATTTTCTAAGGTTCTTATGGTTTGAGGTTTTATATTTAGGTCTCTGATCCATTTAGAGTTAATTTTTGTGTATGGGGAAAGATAGGAGTCTTGTTTGAGTTTTTTGCATGTGGTCAGCCAGTTTTGCCAGCACCATTTACTGAATAGGTTCTCCTCTCCCCAGTGGTAGGTGGTGGAGGCTTTGTCGAAGATGAGTTGGTTGAGAAATTGAGGGTTAGCTTCAGGAATGTCAGTTCTATTCCATTGGTCTATATGCCTGATTTTTACCAATACCAAGTTGTTTTGATTATTGTAGCTTTATAGTAAAGTTTGAGGTCTGGTAATGTGATACCGCCTGCTTTGTTTTTTTTTGCTGAGGATTGTTCTGTCTATTCTTGGTCGTTTGTGTTTCCATATGAATTCCTGTGTTGTTTTTTCTAGGTCTGAGAAGAATGTTGCTAGTAATTTGAAGACATCTGAGCAGCCAACAGACACATGAAGAAATGTTCAACCTCACTAATCATCAAGGAAATGCAAATCAAAACCACACTGAGATACCACCTACGGAGTTAGAATGGCAATTATCAATAACTCAAAAAATAACAGATGCTGGAAAGGGTGTGGCGAAAAGGGAACACTGCTACACTGTTGGTGGGAGGGCAAACTGGTGCAGCCTCTGTGGAAAACAATGTGGCGATTCTCCCACATGACCCCGCAATCCCTCTACTGGGAATATACCCTGAAGAACTCAAATCACTCTATCAAAAAGATACCTGCACACGCATGCTATTGCAGCATGGTTCACAATAGCAAGAACCTGGAATCAACCATACTGTCCATCCAAAGAGGACTGGATTAAAAAAATATGGTACATATACACTATGGAATACTACGCAACCATAAAAAAGAACAAAATCATGAATTTCGCAGCAACCTGGATGGAACTAGAGTCAATAATACTGAGTGACCTCTCACAGAAACAAAGATCACATGTTCTCACTCATATAGCGGACCTTGAACATCCATTGTAATACTATAGAAAAAGGACTTGACAGTGGTGGGAAACTATGGGGGGGGAGGGGAAGGGAGGTGGGATTCACAGTAGTCAATATCTGTCTGGGGACGGGAGACACCCCTTATCAACAAGGGTGCCTGAATGAAGCATATTTGTATACCTAACCCTTAACTGTACCCCACAATATCAAAAAAATATATATTGATATATAAAAAATTAAAATAAAATAAAATTTAAAAAGAAAGAAAATAAGCATATACATTTTCCAAGAAAGACATCAATTTCTTGTGGCACTCAATTTCGACTAAACTGTGCCTGTTTCACCCTAAAAGAATCAAATGGGATTTCTAGATTATGATATTCTTAGCATTTTCAATATTGTTCTGCACTGGAAATGAATTTTACCTATGCCATCATCTGAACAACCATGATCAATAATATATACAAATTGCCTCTCCCACAGAGTGCAAAAGTCTGATTTTTCTCTTTCCCTCCACAGAAGGCAAACAAACAAGAAAAGAAATCCTCAAGGATCTTGTAAATGTTACAGGAAGTTTGTAGGCTAAGTAGATTTTTCCAAACTTAATGATTTTGCATATTTCTTGTCAAGACTCATTTACTCGCTCAAAATAACAACATTCTCTTCCCTTATATGTTTCATTTTTCTTCTCCAAAGCCAGAATAAATATACTATCCTGAAAATCATTCAACAGTATGCCTGATTTTCCCTGTGTCCAAGCTACTCCATAATCATAAGTCACACCTTCTCTTAAATTGCTAGCATTAAAAATCTGTGAATCTTAGCCGGACTCGGTGGCTCAGCCTGTAATCCCAGCGCTTTGGGAAGCTGAGGTGAGTGGATTGCCTGAGCCTGCGGGTTCGAGACCCCACTGGGCAACTTGGTGAGACCTCATCTCTGCAATAAATCAGAAAATTAGCCGGGTGTGGTAGCGCGTGCCTGTAACTCCGGCTACTTGGAAGGCTGAGGCTGAAGGATCGCCGGAGCCCAGCAGGTCGAGGCTGCGGTGGCCGGGAGCAGCCACTGCACTCCAGTCTGGTGACAGAGTGAGACTCCAACTCAAAAAAAAAAATCTGTGAATCTTTTTAAAACACTCCCCCATGAGCAAATAAATGTTAATGCTTCTACCAAAGGTGATTAACCTGAAAACTGATAAGGAGGAAGGAGTGGATAATTGTAATAAGATCAGAAATAATCTCAGACTCCAATAACAATTAGCTCATCATTGTTTTTAATACAGGAAAGGTGAATATTTTGCCTGAGGCCAAGGAATGTTTTAGTCTGTGAGTCATAGTGTTTCTAAGACCAAAAACTTCAAACATAATTAATACAGGGTTCTGAAAGTTCTCTGCCAACCTCCATTTACCATATGTATTTATTTAAAAAATACATTCATTTCTTTCATCATATGTATTTCTTCAAAAATACATTGAATTCCTTTTATAAGAAAGGCACCCAGTATTCAGAAGTAAATATCTCTGGTATGGTCCCTATCCTCATGGGAATTAAAGTCTCCTAATGTGGAGACAGATAGTAGACAAGTAATATGAATGTAAATAGAAATGACAAAAGTAAAAGAAAAGACATTAAATGGTGTCTGCTGTCTTCCCAAGGCTAACCCCAGGCCAATATCTAAGGTGAAGGTACCTATACTGCCTGAACAGTTATTCAGCTTTTTACTATGCTGATGGGAGCACTGGGAAAGATAGCAGAAAGAAAGGAAAAACCAGAAAATCTAAATATGTTAATGATATCTAGAGTAGAAATAACAGAGCTACTTCTGGGAAGAAAAGAACCACTGTTATAAAAGAGGAAACAGCCTCCTATAGGTTGTGTTTTGACCATAACTCCTGGCCATGATGGAAAAACAAGAACTATCATATTTATCCCCTTTCCATAAAAAACTAGAAAAAATGGACAAAATATATGAACAATGGCTTTGGGTTTTCTCAAAATAAGGCATTCA
This sequence comes from Cephalopachus bancanus, assembly GCA_027257055.1. Taxonomy (NCBI): domain Eukaryota; kingdom Metazoa; phylum Chordata; class Mammalia; order Primates; family Tarsiidae; genus Cephalopachus; species Cephalopachus bancanus. The sequence continues at coordinate 4,543,103 of JAPVLO010000140.1, forward strand.
AACGTTTGTTTGTTCATAGAACGCTGAATTTCTTTGAGTAGGAGCCTTAATACTTGGCATTGTTTGTATTATAGTTGAGCAAATACTTTTAGAGATTTGGAGCCTAACGTGCCATACTCCCTTGGCCTCAGGCAAAATATTCACCTTATGTTTGTGCAAACAGGATACATCTACTCTGACAAAAGAGCGATTATATAATATGGAAGTAATTACAGAATACTCATGTACAAAGCAACCATTCTTGGATACTGACACAGAGCCAGAGGGAAATGATGGACTCAGCCCTAAGAAATCTTGATGGGTTTGAGTCAGGGTAACTAGTACAGGTTAGACATAGATAGATAAATTTCTTGTAGGCAGGTTCTAGGATGTGTCCAGACATTTTATTCATTACAGTTTTGTTGCAGGCCAGGCTGGAATGTGGACTCACCAGCCTAACCCACCCCCTCAGCCAATCAAAAGAAAATCTCATCAGATATAATAGAGCAGTCCAACCTTTAAGTTTATGGTTTAGCATAAGAATCACTAAAAAAATCTTTCAGGCTCCCTATTAAAGATGGAAGAGTGAGCCGGGCTCGGTGGCTCAGCCTGTAATCCCGCGCCTTTGGGTGGCTGAGGTGAGTGGATCGCCTGAGCCCGCGGGTTTGAGACCCGCCTGGGCAGCGAGACCTCATCTCTACAATAAATCAAAAAATCAGCTGGGCGTGGTAACGCATGCCTGTAATTCCGGCTACTTGGAAGGCTGAGGCGGAGGGATCACCGGAGCCCAGCAGGTGGAGGCTGCGGTGGCAGGGAGCAGCCACTGCACTCCAGTCTGGGCAACAGAGTGAGACTGCAACTCAAAAAAAAAAAAACAAAGATGGAAGAGTGAATATCACCCCTTAACTGACCAAACCCATAGAAATCATAATAAGACCACCTTTTAGTTCATGAACTTCTGAATTGGGAAAGTCTGGCAGGTCTCCTACAAAGACAATACATGTTCTGGAAAACACTACCCCTCCTCCCATAAAAAGTGGAGAGATGTTACTCTCTCCAAAACAGCAGTTACCTGGACTCCACCCTTTTTAGCATATCAATCATTGTGAAAAGATATCAGGCCTTTCGTCAAAAGCAAAAGCACAGTTTTCTCTCACCCATGCTAGTTCTGCCATATCCCTCTTCTTTCTCTAATAAACTTCATTTTAAAACTTTGCTATAATTTACTTTAGGGTAAAGCCAAAGAGCCCAGTCGTTTTGCACAGCACCCCACCTGGCATCAGGCTCGCCAAATTGAGGAAGTTGAAGAAATGTAATCTACTAGTGACCCAGCGTCCACGGCTGTCATATTTCTTAAACAATTAGGGTTCTTGGATAAAGAAGGAAATCAATGGCAAACAAGTTGGAACTAGCTCAAGCCCCTTGCTACATTCCAACATCAGAGATTATATCTGCTGGAGATTCAGTTGCCGCGTGTCAACTGGGTCACAGTCTGATATTATAAACCTGAGCCTAAGTGACCTAAACAAAAGGTCACAGGTTTGTCATATTTAACCAGTAGAATATTTTTTCTGTTTTTGTACAACGTTCTAGAAATCAGAAAACTTCCAATAAAATTCTAGATTTCTGTCTTATCTGAAAAGATCAGAAAATCTGAGGACACTGAATAAAGGCAGCCTGTCCTCTTCAAACGGAGCAGGGACTCTGCAGTTCCTTGAGTCTCCTATTTCTCTATGCTGGTGCATCCAGTTTAGCAAACATCACTCCTCTGTTTCCTTGCAAATAACTCCAGCTTACTTTAAGGTAGTAATGAACCCAGCCCCCAGCAAAATACTACTTTTGAACACATCCTTTTGCAGCTAAGGGTGGCCATTTAACAATGTTCTGGTCAATGAAACGTAAGAGGATGACTTCAAAAGTTATGAGAAAGCCTCTCTTTTTCTCGTAAAAGGGTACACCCCATGCTCCCTCCTTATGGATTTGAATAAAAGGTGATAAATAGATTTGAAGCAGCCATCTTGTCAAATAAGCAAAACCAACTAAGGAAGCTTAGTTCTGAGGCTTTGGAATGGACTTGGAGAGGACAAAATGAGGTGATTATGTCTCAGCTCTCTGAATCCAGGCCCTTGGAAAGCAAGGATCTGGACAGAAGAATCAAAGGCAGCCTCGGGGTTGAGCTAAGGGATGCACCCTCTGCTAACTAAAGTGTGGCGGTTCCACACAAGTGCTATCTCTGGGGCCACATGGACATCAGATTCCTTTGACATTTCAGAAATCCTATCTTCTGTGTTGGATAGAATTGCAAGTCCATGGGAGGAAAAGGGATTATTAACTCCTCAGTCTGCCACATTTCTTCCCAGGAAAGTTCTAATCCTCTTAAATCTGGGATCATTGAACACTCAGATATTTATTCAGAATCTATTGTCACTGTGCTCAATGTGTTCTTGTGCTCTCTATCCCGCTATTAGTCAGAATTTGTATAAATATCCTGGTCAGTCTATCAGAAGAAACTGGATTTTTTCCACAAGTTACAGAGGCACAAAATAATGGCATAAATATCAATATACTTATATGTTATATAAAGGTGTGGCGTTTGAAGGGCAGAGCTATGTCTTCCAAAATTCTCAGTGACTCAGGATCTTTTCAGCTCACCACTCCACTACCTAAGAGAAAACCACACACTGTGCGGTTCAAAGTGGCAGCCATTGCATCTGGATTTCAGACCACAGGATGGAGGAAGTGGTGATAAAGTGTGGATTAAATGTATGTAATCGCTGTCTTTTAAAGAAGATTCCCAAAAGATATCACAAAGTACTTTTACTAACATCTTCTTGGCCAGGACTCGTTCCAAGGGCCACATCCTGACAGAAAAGTGGGTAAACAGAGTTATTATTTTTATGGACATAGTGACTAGTTAAATAAATCAGTAGCAATAGAAGAAGGGGGAAAATATTGAGAGAGAGCTATCAAAGTCTACCACCGAAAGTTACAGAAAACTGCCCATTAAAATCTTGCCTACCTGTAAATATACAAAGGAATTAATCCATTCCTTATTCCAAACTTCGGGTCTCTCAAAATAAAACACATCATATAGGACAATATTTAATTTTTTTTAAATGTATGTCATAATGACATCCCATTTTCTTTTCATTCCATGAGTTTAGTCTACTATCTTATATAGACACATCTATATAAGATATGTGTATAACATACATATATAAGATATATGCATGTTTTATATGTTTGGTAAGTTTTTTATAGGTTTTTAATTTTTCTTTTTAATTTATTTATTTATTATAGAGTTGTGGGGTACCAGTAAGGATTTATTACATAAGTAGGCTGCATGTGGGTGAAGTTTGGGCTCCTAGGTGGCTCTCACTCCCCTAGTAGTAGAACAGGTATTCTTTGTGTTGTTATGTGCACCCCTCACTTCTCCATTTCTCCCTCCTCTAGCAGTGCCCAGCAACTGCCAATCCCACCATTGTGCTAATGTGACTAGTGTTCAGGACCCACTTACGAATGAAAACATGTACTATTCAGTTCTTTGTTTCGGTAATAGCTCACTTAGAATGATGGTCTCCAACTTCATCTAAGTTGCTGCAAAAGCCGTGATCTTGTTCTTTATGGCTGCATAATACTCCATCATGTATATGTACCACGTTTGCTTTATTCAGTCCACTTTTGATGGGCAGCAGGATAGGCTCCATGTCTTTGCTATTGTGAATAGTACGGCAATAAATGTGTATATGCAAGTGTCTTTTTGGTAGAAGGATTTATGTTCTTCTAGGTATATTTCCAGGAGATAAATTGCTGAATCATATGGAAAGAACAATTTTAAGTTATTTTAGAAATCACCACATAGCTATCCACAGAGGTTGAACTAGCTTACATTCCCATCAACAGTGTAGCATTTTTTGTCTCTGCAGCTGTGCCAGCATCTGTTGTTTTTTGACTTACTAATAATAGCCATCTTTACCAGCGTTATGTGATATTTCAATTTAGCTTTGTTTGCAATTCTCTGATGATTAGTGAGGCTGAGCATTTTTTCATGTGTCTGTTGGCTGCTGGTATATCATCTTTTGAGAAGTGTCTGTTCATGTCCTTCACCCACTTTCTTGTTTTGTTTTGTTTTGTTTTGTTTTCTTTCACTTTGTTTGTGTTCCTTTTAGGTCCTAGATGTTAGACCTTTGTCAGATACATAATATGCAATTTTTTTCCATTCTGTAGGTTGCCTGTTTACTCCCTTGATTCTTTCTTTTGCTATGCAAAAACTTTTCAGTTTAATGAGGTCCTATCTGTCTACATTAGCTTTTGCAGCATTTGCTTTTGGGGACTTAGTCATGAATTCATTGCCTATTTTAATGTTCACAAATGTGTTTCCCATGCTTTCTTCTAAAATACTTATAGTTTTATGTTTATGTTCTTGATTCATTTTGAGTTGACTTTTGTATATGGTGACAGGCAGGGGTCCAGTTTCATTCTTCTGCATGTTGTTAGCCAGTTTTCCCAGCATCATTTGCTAAATATGGTCTCCTTTTCCCAATGATTGTTATTGGTGACGTTATCAAAGACGAGTTGGTTGAGAGATCATGTTTTTACTTCTAGAATCTCTGTCCTATTCCCTTGGCATATGTACATATTCCTGTACCAATGCCATGCTGTTTTGTAATAAAGTTTAAAGTCTGGAAGTGTGATACTTCTTGCTCTGTTCCTTTGGCTGAAGATTGTTTTGACAATTTATGCTCCTTTTTTGTTTTCATATGAATTTCAGTATTGTCATTTTCCAGATCTGTAAAAAATGATGTTGGTAATATGATGGGTATTGTATTGAATCTGAATTGGGTCAGATGGACACCTTGACACTATTGATTCTTCAATCCATTATCATGGGTTTTTTTCATTTGTTGGTGTCATGCTTGATTTCTTTGAGTAGTGTTTTGTAGTTCCCACTGTGAAAGTCTTTCACTTCTCTGGTTAGGTGAATGCCAAGTATTTCATTTCTTATGGTGTGTGGGATTGCATTTTTAATTTGGTTCTCCACCTGCTTGTTATTGGTGTATAGAAATGCAAATGTCTTTTGCAACCTGAGACTTTACCAAAGTCATTTATCAGTGTGAGGAGGCTTTTGACAAACTCACTAGGGTTTTCTAGATATAGAATTATATCATCTGCAAAGAGGGATAGCTTAGCTTCCTCTTTTCCTATTAGGATACTACTCCTGATTTCCATCTCTTGCCTGATTACTTTGGCTAGGACTTCAAGCACTATGTTGAATAGGAGTGATGAAAGTGGGCATCCTTGTCTTGTTCCTGTTCTTAAAGAGAATGCTTCCAGCTTCTGCCCATTGAGCAAAATGTTGGTTGTGAGTTTATCAGAAATTGCTCTTACTGTTTTGGGAGTGATCTTTCTATGTCCAGGTGTTTGAGGGTTTTTATCAAGAAGAGATGCTGGATTTTGTCAAATGCTTTTTATTCATCTGATGAGATAATCATGTGGTTCTTGCTTTTACTTCCATTAATGTGCTGAATTACAGTTATGGTCTTGTGAATGTTGAACCAGTCCTGCGTCCCAAGAATGAAGCCCATCTGGTCATAGTGGATGATCCTTGAGATGTGTTGCTGAATCCAATTCACTAGACTCTTACTGAGAATTTTTTGTGACTATGTTCATCAGGAAGTTAGGCTTGTAATTTCCTATCCTTATTGAGTCTTTGGCAGGTGTAAGTATCAATACAATGTTAGCTTCATAAAATTTTCACAGTTCTTAATTGCCTGGAATGCTTTTTTTTTTTTTGAGTTGGAGTCTCACTCTGTCGCCCAGACAGGAGTGCAGTGGCCACTCACAGCCACCGCAGCCTCGACCTGCTGGGCTCCGGCGATCCTTCCGCATCAGCCTTCCGAGTAGCCAGAATTACAGGCATGCGCTACCACGCCCAGCTGATTTTTTTTTTTATTTATTGTAGAGATGAGGTCTCACTGCCCAGGCGGGTCTCAAACCCGCGGGCTCAGGCAATCCACTCACCTCAGCCTCCCAAAGGCACGGGATTACAGGCTGAGCCACCGAGCCAGCTTGGAATGCTTTCAATAAGATTGCTATCAGTTACTCCTTGTGTGTCTTGTAGAATTCAGCTGAGAAGCCATCTGGTTCAGGGCTTTTTTGCCTGTGTGTGTGTGTGTGTGTGTGTGTGTGTGTGTGTGTGTGTGTAAGGGTTTTTTTATGACTGAGTTGATTTCCTGGATTGCTATTGGTCTGTTTGGGGTTTCACAATTTATTTTTTGTTTCAACATTGAAAGGTTGTATGATGCCAGAAAATCTTCCCATTTTCTTTAGATTTTCTCATTATTTGAGATGCATACAGATGTGCATAGTAATCTCTGATAATCTTTTGAATTTCTTCAGGGTCAGTTGTGACATCACCTTTTTCATTTCTAATTATGTTTGCTTGGTTTTTATTTATCTTTTTTTTTTTTAGTCAATCTGGCCAAGGGTCTGTCAGTCTTATTTATCTTTTCAAGGAACAAGGTTTGTGTCTTGTTAACCCTTTCTATGAGTTTGTCTTCTATATCTAGTGATCTAGATTTTTCTACTGAGATTAGGATTTAGATGATCTTGCATTTCCAGCTCTCTTAGGTATGATGTTAGGCTGTTTACTTGTGATCTTTCTATTTTCTTTATGTGTGTGTGTGTGTGTGTGTGTATGTGTATGTGTGCAATGCTATGAATTATCCTCTCAACACAGCTTTTATGGCATCCCGGAGATTCTGGTAAGATGTGTCTTTGTTTTCATTTGTTTCCAGGATTCTTTTTATTTCTGTCATGATTTCTGTGTTGCCCCAGAAGTCATTCAGCAGCATATTGTTTTATTCTCATGTCTTTTTGTGTTTTGAGGGAATTTGTTGGTGGTAAGATTTAATTTTATTCCACTGTGATCTGAGAAGATGCATGGCATTATTTCAGTCTTTTAAAATGTGTTTACACTTCGTTTATGTCCAAAAATATGATCATTCTAAGAATATGTTCCATATGCTGATGAGTAGAGTATATGCTCCGTAGATGTTGGGTGGAATATTCTGTAGATGTCTATTAAATCCATTTGGTCCAGTGTTAAGTTAAGATTCCAGATCTCCTTGTTGATTTTTTGCCCCAGTGATCTGGTCAAGGGTCTGCTAGCAGGGTATTGAGGTCTCCAATTATGATTGTCTGAGTGTAAATGTCCTCTCTTAGTTTACTTAGTAGTTGTTTTAGAAAACCTGGTGCTCCTGTGTTGGGTATACATATGTTTAAGATGAATATTTTTTGCTGATGGATTGAACCTTTTGTCATCATGTAGTGTCCTTCCATGTCCTTTTTAACTTTTGATGGTTTGAAGTCTGCTTTGTCTGCTATCAGAATAGCTACCCCTGCTGTTTTCTACTTTCCATTTGTCTGAAGCATCAATTCCAGTCCTTAACTTTGAGGCTATGGATGTCCTTTGCAGTGAGATGAGTTTCCTGGAAGCAACATACTGTTGGATCATGCTTATTTGTCCAGTTTGCCACTCTATTTCCTTTTGTAGTGCATTCAGGCCATTCATGTTCAAATTAATTATTAAAATGTGAAAGTTTATCCCTGCCAGAGTTCTTAGGGGGTTGATTTGCTCCCATTTTTTTTATTTATATGTGTGTGTATTTTTATTTTTGTGAATGATCTATATGCTCTGTTAACTCTGTGCTTGTCTGTACTTTTGTGATGGGAATGTCCATACTTTTGTTTCTGAATTCACACTTTGTTAAGCACCTTCTGAAGTGCTGGTCTGTAGGCAGAATATTCTCTTATGGATTAGATGTCTGGAAAGGATTTTAATTCTCCATCACTGATGAAGCTTAGCTTAGTGGGGAAGAAAATTCATGGCTGGAATTGCTTATTTTTGAGAATGCTAAAAATGGAACTTCAGTCCCTTCAGTTTGTAGTGGTTCTGCAAATAAGTCTGAAAAAATTGTGATAGGTCTTCCCCAGTAGGTAGTCTGACCTTTCTGTCTTGCTGCCTTTAGAATTTTTTCTTCCAGGTTTACTTTGTGGAGATGGATGACTTTGTGTCTTGGAGATGATCTTCTCATGTGATACCTTACAGAAGTTTTCTGAGTCTCTTGTGCTTGCATGGTTGTCTCTCCAGCGAGATGTGGGAAATTTCTTTGATGATCTCATGAAATTCTTGTTACATGGTGTTTGCAGTTTTTCCTTCTGCTTCTAGAATACCAACCAGGTGCAGATTTGGCTTCTTGACAGTCCCACATATCTCGAAGGCTTTTCTCCATTTTGAACTTTTGTTCTACGTTTTTGATAGACTGAGTTAGTTTCATATTTTGGTCTTCAAGCTCTGAGATTCTTTCCTCTGCTCGATTGATCCTCCTCCTTATGCTTGTTATTGTGTTTTTAAATTCCTGGATAAAGTTTCTTATTTCCAGTACTTCAGACTGGGTCTTTCTGAAATTGCTTTTACTCTACTTTTACTTCCTGTATGACTTTTGTGAGTTTTTACTTCTAGTGTCTCATGGTTCTCTCTATTAATTTTAGCCAGTCTCTGAGTTCTCTGTCATCCAGACTAGGTCATCATTCTGGGGAGATTCCATTGTTTGTGCACTGACACTTGCTTTTTTGGGCCCTGTCTCTTTAAGACTCTTACAATTCCCTGTGTTTCTTCCTTTTTTGTGAAAAGTAACCATTCCCTCTTTATCTTTCTTCTTTAGTTTTATTGCTTTGAAGCTAGTTAATGTCTTTCTGTTCTAAGGTCTTTTTTGTCATTCAATATAGATCACTCAGTGAGAGAGAGGGGAGTATTCACTTCCATCCTTTTCTGCTGCAGTTTTTCCTGCAGTTAATCTGGTTGGACTGGTTTCCCCCCCATTGCAAGTACTATTTGGGGAATGTGTGGGGAAATGGGTCCCCTGTCTGTTGTTTGTGGTTTGCGTCCCAGAAATCTTCTTGTCTAGAAAGACTTGGAGTGTCTTTTATGTTTTTCCCTCCCCATTCAAGTCCATGTTCAATGCTTGAAAGAGAGTGAGCCGCCTGCCATGGGGGTTATCTACCTTTTGGGTATGTAGAGCTGGAAGAAGACCCTTCCTGATCTGGGGGTATGGGATGGCTGCCAAATGCTGACAGCAGGTACCAGCTGAATATAGTCTGTAAGTGAGCTTTCCCAGCCTGGGAGCTGGCCATCAGGGTCCACTGTTGGAAGGTGCACTCGGGAGCTGTCCAATCACAGGTTTGTTTCTCTTCCACTTGAGCTTCAGTTGTCCACTGCTATGCCCTAACCAGGATTCCTCCTGTGTGGGACTAATGACTTACATGTGGCTGGGAGTGAGGAGCCAACCCAGAGTGTGTCAGGATTATTTACCTCCTCTAATTTAATATTTGTATGCATGATATCCATTTGGACTTTCTAATGTACCACATAGAAGAATTATCTACTAAAAATTAAAGTGAAAAAATGCTGCTAAGCTACAATGAGTTAATTACCAACCTTTCTGATCTTTGTCAAACTTAGAGTAGAAATGATCTCAGCGTAGTTTTTATTTTGTGGTTTATGTTGAAAACTTAGCCCACTAAAGTCACTTTTAACTTATATGACCCAATAAGAGTTTGTTTTCTAAAATTTTAAAAGATAGGGGAAATCCACAACCTTGATTTCTACTTGGACAGGAGTTCATTTGCTCTGCTTAGATAACTCACAGGTTTATTGTCTATTATCCGTGTTTTCCAAGAGTCTGCTCTTTGTTTGTATTTCTTAAAAAGTGTTTCTTTATTTTGCATGACTAATCCAGTTCTAAGAAGGCAGTAATATCTAGCTTTAAAAGATCTCTCTATATGGTCCCTAATATATAAAACCAGTTAAAATTATATTGCCTGCAATAGATATAAATATTCACTTATTTATTATTAATTGTATATAGTACATGCTTACAATTCTTTTTTAATCTAATATGGAACTCAGTCTGTATATAAAATGTAGATAGCATTATATATATATATATATATATATTTATTTATTTATTATAGAGACGAGGTCTTGACAAGTTGAGCAGGTTGGTCTCAAACCCTGAGCTCAGGCAATCTTCTCGCCTCCATCTCCCAAAGTGCTAGGATTACAGGTTTGAGCCACCACATCAGGTGCTTAGAAATATATTTAAGTATATTAAAATGATTGTGTTAGTACACCCCATATTGCACTAAATCAGAATATGTGAATCAGCCTACTTGACCATAAATTTAAATCATATATTTAAAGAAATTCTAAATTAATTAATTAGAACAGCTTGAACAATAACAAAGAAAATATTATAAATTCTTTAATAAAAGATGGGAAACAATATTCCTGACAACATTGTTGATACAAGTAGCTGATAACACAAATTTTAAAGTGCTTAAAGCAACCATTCATACTGCTCTAAATGTGAGATATGTATAATTTGATACTTGTTAAGGTATTCAAAACTTGTTTAAAAAAAGATGCTCTCCCTCCTGTCCCAGGAAAAGTGCCTCCAGGAAATAGAAGTTGATTTCACTCTACCATAGTAGCACCATAAAGTCATCCAGGTTCCTTCTGTTTTGTTGCCTCACCTTTTAATCCATTCCTTATGACATTCCCTTTAGCATAATTAAAACTGGCTCAATCACATCATGTTCACATTCTAACTTCAAAAAGTAGAAAACATAAAGAACGAAATGAAAATAGAAAGAAAGAAATTTCCTTGTTGTAACGTGATAATCCCAAATCTGAGAGGACTTGCACATACTGTTATTTGCTTATCCAAAGAAGTCACCCAGATTTTCAGCAGGGAAAGACATTGGTTCATTAGAACTTAGAGACAGCACTGATGGCAACTAGACAGTGAAGAAAGAATATGCAACTTAGGACAGTACAGCAAGCAGTTTTATAATCAACCAAGTTAATTATTCAAATTGCTATATGGTTTTTACAGTTATAGTAAGGATGACACCCACATTGTTCTCAGATCTGATCTGCTCAACCACCTGCATCCTGTGACTCATTACTGGGACTATTCATATACTTCAGAGGTCACCCTTGGCCAGAGGTTAATCTCTAAGGGTGGGAACAGAAAAAAATCAGTTGGGAAAGAGTCTGTTTCTGGACAATTACCTCACACTCTACCCCTACATTAACCTTTTTTTGCTCTTGTAGTCTGCATAACATTGATCCTTTGCCAGTTCCCTGAGGTGGAAATGCAAGTCAAACATGGCATCCATGTCTTGTATATGCAATAAGAGACATAGGATCTGAAATTGCTACAGTAGTTATAACCTATGATTACCTTATGCTTGAAAGAAAAAACTTAGTGATCCAAACCACTTGGAAAAGGGATCTTGGGCTAAGGGTGATAAGGCAGATCAATAAACAAGCAAAGGTAAATCCCAATTATCAGGTAATACACAAGCAATTCCTGTCCTATGACAGCACTGTGACACTTTGGGGAAGCCTCCCTAGCCTGAAATACCATGTCCTATCAGACCTGGGAGCCCTCTTGTCCATGACAGGAAAAGACAGAGAGGGAGTCCAGAATTGCCACGTAGAAATGATAATAGTCTTCTTTTTGATTTTTTGAGACCAGGGGTTATTACACTTAACAGTATTTGTCCATTTTCCCATAACCATGGGATGAGTAACTAAATTGTATCCATCCCCTCTCCCCAGGGAGCAGGCAGGGAGCACTAACAGTGTTCAGATTGAACTTTCCAGGGCCAATAGAGGATTATCTCCAGGTACTATGTCTTGGGGGGAGAGTAGCAACAGGTTACTCTTGCTTCCCTAGCTTGGTCACAGTGATTACTCTTGCATCTGACTTGGCATCATCATGGGTACTGCCCACAGTTGTGTTGGCATGTCCAGGGCTGTTGGGCAGCCTTCACAGGGTCTCTCACTAAGAGTGTGTATTGCTTCACATATTTAGGTTATCCACCCCTGCGATGAATGTTGCCACATATCTTGGCCCCACAAGGGCTTGTTTATGATGTCCATTACTACTGGTGCCATTGCAGCATCCACAGCAGCTGTCCTTTGAACACTTCCCACGTGTCTGTGTAAACTGTCAGTTGGCCTGGCTCTTTGTAAATCACTAGCTACACTGCCCGCAACTCTGCCCACTGACTGCTTTGCCCAGTCCTGTCTTCCATCCAGATATTTTCTGTTTGGGGCTGGTATACAATGGCTCACCATCAAGGAGGTTGCTCCCAGCATGAGCCATCTGTGTACCAAACTTCTTCTGGCACCAAGGGTATTCCCTCCGCAAAAGGTGCCAAGGTAATAACTATTTGCTCTGCTGGTTGCTCATCTGCATCAATGAACATTATCGGCCCTAGGAGCTGTCACAGTTTCTAGCTTAGAAGACTTGTAGAGAGCTTGCTACACTGCTGTAGTTATGCTCGATCTTTGGCGAGGGTCATCAACTGTGTGGCTGAGCTGCAAGGCCTATAAGAGATGGCATGGATCCATCCCTCCATGGGCAGGGCAGTGTACACAGTTACTGGGATTGTCCAGTGACTGGTTCCGTTGCCAAGACAGCTTGATACGCTGTGTTGACCTGCTATTCAATGGAGTTATAACAGGTTTCAACAACTTTCCAGGTCTGCAACAAAAAGCCAGTGGGAAAGTGAGCTTTCCCCTGTAGCCGCCAAAGCCCTTAAGCATGTCCCTCCTGAGTAGCATTTATATCACAGGTATTCACAGGCAAGGAATTGGTTTAGAATGCCCAATACCTGGATGGCACCTGCAGCACTTTAGGCAGTACTGAATGCCTGTTGGTGTTCTCCTGTCCAGTCCCAGTGGGATCCCCCCTTGGTCAATCTGTCATACTATCTGCACTAAATGTGAGACAAAAGCCCTCCAATATCCCAACAAGCCTTCAAACTCTTGCAGCTACTCAGGCAGTGGTAATAACCTGGATCTTATCAATGATGGCTGATGAATCTTTCCCCTGAAAATGTCCACTCTGTCTATAAGAGAATCAGAGGTTAGCATGATATCATCTATATAATGAAATAGAGATGCAGGTCACCTCCAACTTTCCAAATCTTGAGTGACTATGCCATGACATAACATAGGGTTGTGCGAATATCCCATTGGCAGCACTACAGACACCCACTGTCTTCCTTTCCAGGTGAATGCAAACTGGCCTTGACAATTTGAATGATTAATATTAAAGAAACCATTAGCCAACAGCAAAAAGATTCCAGCAATAAATCAAATTTGGTGTGTATTCCAACCTGGAGCTCGCTCTGAGATCTGTCTACACCATAGCCCCAAAGAAAGCAGCACTGAACAGGACCAGCACCTAGGGACCCTGTACACTCCAGTACTGCCTCACAACTTCCTACCTGCACACCTTTTCTTTGGGGAGGGGGATGCTTTTCACTGGGGGTCCACTCTAGTACCTGACTGCAGTATCTTATCTTTCATTCCAGCTGTAAGGGGTACTCTTCTGTCCCTTCAAAGGGGTTTGTATATAAACATGATGCATCCTCAGTTCCCAGATTTAATCTTGTAGCTCCTCCATGGTGTTTCACTGGGGGAGAGGAAAATGAGACATCATCTTCATTTGGCCAAGCATCCCTACATCCTACCATGAGCCATGTTGGGAGTGAAGCATTACCTTCATACTGTCCTTTGTCATATATTCTCTGTTTCAAGGAGGTTGGTAACTAAAGCCATCTTCACCAACTCATTCTCCAATAGTCCTATGCCATCGGTTCCAGTATCCCATGACCTTAACAACCAGCCCTCTAGGTTTTCCCTGCTCTTCTGCCTGGATTGTGCTGTCAACTGCATCAGCTCCACTGAAGTAGAGTACACACTCGTGTGCATGGACTGCAGAGGGATGATAGGTGTGCTGGATCTTGGCCCTCCAGCCATTACCATTGTGTCTACATTTTCTGAATAATCACCAGGTGTGCCCTCATCTCTGGGAGCTTGTCTACCTCCTCTATCATCTCTATTTCATCCTCCTCTTCTGAGAAGTCTGGTTCCTCTGTGGGGTCCCACGTTTGTGGGCTATCGCTATGTGGATATGTGCCATAAGCAACGTTTTTCTTTCACTTTTGTAAAGCAGCATGCTGAGTCACGTAGCTGGTTGCTAGTCGTCTCCAGTCAGTGATATAACATGTCCCTGTTTTCTGTCTGAATCAACCAAGCATCTCTTTCCAATCTAACTCCTCCTGCAATTTCTTCACCTGGTTCCAAGTGGCTGTCTTCTGTTCAATAACCACTCAGAGAGTGCAAAGCAGGGTCCATGTCACAGCTCCTGCGACTGCACAGCTATCTTTTTTCTTCTGAAATTGTCCCTTCCCATCAATGGCCTTTATTAATTCCAGCAGTCCAGCTGGTGTTTTCGGGCCATCTAGTATTCATCTAGCGGTTTCCAGCTATTTATCAAGCTGGCAACTTCCAACCACATAGTACCAGTGCTCCACCTTGGGATTTCTCCCAGCAACACTACCCCCGAACTCTGTCTCACACCCAGGCACTACAGTGAGGGCTTCTCTGGAATATCCTGCCTGACTACACAAATTGTAATACAGTAACCTCAAATCTGACAGCGCTTGCACATAATGTTCTTTGCTTATTCCAAAGAAGTCACTAGAGGTCCAGCAGGGAGAGGCATTCGTTTATTGGAATGTACAGGAGGTTCCAATGGCAGCCAGTCAGTGAAGATAGAATCCACACCTCAGGACAGTGCTGCACTCAGTTTTATAATCAAGCAAGTTAATTATTTAAAGTGTCATATGGTGTTTACAATAACAGAGAGTAAGGGTGCTGCCCACATATTCTCAGCTCTGCTGGATCACCTGTATCATGTGATTCATTACTGGGAATATGCAGATCTTTCAGAGACCAGCCTTGGTCAGAGGTTAGTCCCTGAGGGTGGTAGCAGAAAGAAGCCATGTATAAAAATCATGAATTTCGCACCAACCTGGATGGACCTAGAGTCTATAATACTGAGTGACCTCTCACAGAAACAAAGATCTGAGTATCACATGTTCTCACTCATATTGTGGGCCTTGAACATCTATCACAATACTATAAGAAAAGGATTGACAGTGGCGGGAAACTATGGGGGAGCAGGGAGAGGAAGGGAGGTGGGATTCATGGTAGTCAATATCTGTCTGGGGACGGGAGACACCCCTTATCAACAAGGGTGCCTGAACAAAGCATATTTGTATACCTAACCCTTAACTGTACCCCACAATATTAAAATTAAAAATATTGATTAAAAAAAAAAAAAGAAGAAGCCAGGTATAGGGGGGAATGTCTATGTCAGACAATTAGCACAATTGTTAAGGGGCATAACCCAGAAGTTGCACACACCATTACTGCTGTCATACTGTCAATAAAGTATTTGCCTAGCCACACTTGTCTGCAAGAAAGTCTGTGAAATATTGTCTCTAACTGGGCAGCCATGTGTCCAACTAAAACCCAAGGGTTCTATTATTAAAAAGAAGAGGAACTTTCTGACAAAATACAACCTTCCCAAGCTGAAACAAGATGATGTTGAGACACTAAATAGACCAATAACAACCCAGGAAATTGACTCTGTCATTTAAAAAAACTAATTACAAGAAAAACCCCTGGACTGGATGGCTTTCCAGCAGAATTCTACAAAACGTACAAGGTAGAGCTGATACCAATACTATTGAAAGTTTTCCAGGAAATGGAGAAAGATGGAATTCTCTCCAAATTATTTTATGAAGCTAAAATCACTCTGATACCCAAACTGGATAAAAATCCAACAAAAAGAGAGAACTACAGGCCAATATCCCTTATTAACATAGATGCAAAATCCTCAACAAGATTCTAGCAAATCAGATCCAAAAACACATCTCAAAAATCATTCACTATGACCGAGTAGGTTTCATCCCCAGGATGCAGGGCTGGTTCAACATTCATAAGGCCATGAATGTACCTAAACACATAAACAGATGCAAAAACAAGAACCACATGATTCTCTCGTTAGATGCAGAAAAAGCTTTTGATAAAATTCACCTTTCTTGATAAAAACCCTCAAATACCTGGGTATAAAAATAACATACCTCAAAATAGTAAGTGCCATCTATGATAAACCCACCGCTAACATATTGCTAAATGCACAGAAACTTGAAATATTTCCCCTCAAAACTGGAACAAGACAAGGCTGCCTACTCTCACCCTTCTTGTTCAACATTGTATTGGAAGTCTTAGCTATGGCAATTAGACAAGAGAAGGAAATCAGGGGTATCCAAATAGGAAAAGAGGAAGTCAAGTTATCCCTCTTTGCTGACGATATGATCCTATACCTTGAAAATTACAAAGAATCTGTCAAAAACCTGCTTGCGCTGATAAAGAACTTTGGCAAAGTCTCAGGGTAAAAATTAATGTGCAAAAGACAGTTGCATTCTTACTCACCAACAACAAGCAGGCAGAGAACCAAATAAAAAGCACAATCCCATTCACAATAGCCACAAAACAAAAAGGAAATACCTTGGCACCTTCCTAACCAAAGAAGTGAAAGACTTTTACAATGAGAGCTACAAAACACTCCTCAAAGGAATCCAAGAAGACACAAACAAATGGGAAAATATTCTAAGCTCATGGATAGGAAGAATCAACATTGTTAAGATGTCCATCCTACTAAAAGCAATCTACAGAGTGAATGCAATACCCATTAAATTACCAACATCATTTGTCTCAGACCTGGAAATGACAACACAGAAGTTCATATGGAAACATAAACAACCATGAAAAGCCAAAACAATCCTTAGCAAAAGAAACAAAGCAGGAGGTATCACACTTCCAGACTTCAAACTTTACTACAAGGCTACAGTAATCAAAACAGCCTGGTACTGGTACAAGGACAGGCACATAGACCAATGGAGCAGGATAGAGATTCCAGAAGCAAAGCCTCAATTTCTCAGCCAACTCATCTTTGACAAAGTCTCCAATAACAATCATTAAGGAGAGGAGAACCTATTCAGTAAATGGTGCTGGGAAAACTGGCTGATCACATACAGAAGAATGAAACGGGACCCCTACCTATCACCATACACAAAAATTAACTTGAAATGAATCAAATACCTAAAATCAAAAACTCAAACTATAAGAATCTTAGAAGCTGGGCTCGGTGGCTCAGCCTATAATCCCGCTCCTTTGGGAGGCTGCGGTGAGTGGACTGCCTGAGCCCGTGGGTTCAAGACCCACCTGGGCAACTTGACGAGACCTCATCTCTACAATAAATCAAAAAATTAGCCGGGCGTGGTAGCGCGCACCTGTAGTTCCAGCTACTTGGAAGGCTGAGGTGGAAGGATCCCCGGAGCCCAGCAGGCGAGGCTGCGGTGGCCGGGAGTGGCCACTGCACTCCAGTCTGAGTGACAGAGTGAGACTCCAACTCAAAAAAAAAAAAAAAAAAAGAATCTTAGAAAATGCACAAGACACCCTCCTTATGGAACTCAGTACTGGCAACCAATTCCTGATCAAAACTCTAAGTGTCCATACCATAAGAAATAAGATAGACAAGTGGGACCTCATCAGACTGACAAGTTTCTGAAAAGCAAAATAAAACATCAAGAGAACAGGGAGACAGCCCACAGAACGGGAAAAAATATTTGCCAACCATATTTCTGACAAAGGCCTAACATCTAGGGTCTACAAGGAAACCAAAAGCACCGAAAAGAAAAAAACAAACAGCCCCATTTAAAAGTGGGCAAAAGACATGAACAGACACTTCTCAAAAGAAAATATATGGGCAACCAACAGACACATGAAAAAGTGCTCAGCCTAACTAATCATCAGAGAAATGCAAATCAAAACCACATTGAGATGCCACCTAACTCCAGTAAGAATGACCGTCATTAATAAAACAAACAACAGATGCTGGGGAGGATGTGGAGAAAAAGGAATGCTTCTGCACTGCTGGTGGGAATGCAAACTAGTGCAACTTCTTTGGAAGACAGTGTAGTGATTTCTGAAAGAACTAGAAATTGGCCTCCCATATGACCCAGCAATTCCCCTATTGGGAATATACCCAGAGGAACTCAAATCATTCTACAAAAAAGATACCTGCACATGCATGCTTGTTGCATGCATACAACAATAGCAAAAACATGTAACCAAACATGCTGCCCATCAAAGCTGTGGTACATATACACAATGGAATATTATGCATCCATAAAAAAGGATAAACATATGGACTTTGAAGTAACTTGGATGGATTTGGAGTCGATCATACTCAGTGATCTATCACAGAAACAAAGAACAGAGTACCATATGTTCTCACTCACAAGTGGACCTTGAACGACTATCATAATACTATAAGAAAGGAATTGGCAGTAGTGGGACCCTGCCAGGCAAGGGAAGGTAGGATTGACAGTTGAGAGAAACTGCCAGGGGAGTGAGGGGTACACCTCATCAACAAGGGTACCTGCCTAATGAATATTTGTATACCTAACCCTGAATTGTACCCCACACCTTTAAAATGAAAAAAATTAAAAACAATAAATAAATAAAAAGAACCTGAAAATAAAATTAAAAAAAGAAGAAGAAGAGGAGGAGGAGGAGGAAACCAAGCACAGGGGACCCTTAGTCTCTTATTTAGCTAATCATTATATTAGATAGATGTTAAATGAATAAGGCAAACATTTGCTGCAGAAAATCAGATCCTGAGCATACATTGCATCTTTCATATAAAAACCAATAAAATGATTAGCTGAGTATTAACTACAAGTTTTTTTGTTCTTAATCTACTGATGTTTTAGGTAATTGGAGATTCAGTCTCATGACACTGCTTATCTATAACCAGAAAATGTCCAAATTTAGTTGCTAAGTTACCATTTGATTTTACAGTTAAGATCTAATTTAATCAAGTGATCTTTAATAATAGAAAAGAAATTGCACAAGTAAATTTAAAGTAACCTAAATTAATTCCACGTAACGATTGTCAGTGGTGCTAAACAAACAGGCCAGTTAAGAATTCAGCAGTTGGAAGCCAAAAATTAATAAAAGAACTAGTATAAGTCAGCATTTTCCTTGAATATAATTTTTCCCTATTGCTGCTTATTCTGATAAATTTATTCATCCTTTCTGACAAGCCCCACAAAAAATTTGCATGTGAGAACTATGGATTCATCAGCATTCTCATGTTGAATCACAACTAAGAAAGAAATGGAAAACATGATAGAATTAAAAGATCAGATGTCAAGATTCCCAATGATTGGAAAGCAGAGAAATGTCCTTCCTATTCTTAAATTCTCCAATTACTATTATGCGTTGGACATCATGCCAGGCAGTATAGTCACAACAATAAAAGGGACATATTCACAGTCTCATAGTAAAAAAGAAGAATGAGTTTATTATTTTCACCACCATGTGATGAGGACAAATCCACATATTTTGAGCCCTACTATGGTATCCTTATTGTGTTCACTTGCTCCACCCCCGTACTCTTCTCAGTTAGTAATGCTAACAGGATACTACAGGGAAAAGGCATTTAGGTATTAAGAGGCTGGACTTTTGAGTTTCAACAGCATAACTCATCAAAGCCTGAAATATGTGTCATAAATGACAAATTTGGAAGAACAGATATGGAAATTGGGTAACCTATTGGCAGTCTGACCTGGAAAGAAGGAGACCTGGGTTCCTGACAAAGACCCTTGTGTCCTGCCCTGGAGCAAGTCTCAGTGGCACATGATAGAACCTCCAGATGTAAGTTTGGAATCTAAGAGAACAGAGGTTTGGAAAGAGGGAATTAAGTGGACATAGGCCGAGTTGGCCTGGCCTCTTCTTTCATTTGCTGCCCAGAACTCTGACAACTAGACCTATACTTTTCAAGAAGGAGTTTAGAAGATTTTTTCTAGGGAATCTGATCAGCTCAAAATAAAAATCTAAAGATATTATTCCACATTATTTGATGAAATGCCCTCCAGGTCTCACTTACAGTGTAGTTTTCCATGGACATCCCCTGTCCACATGAACACAGTTTCCAGTCTATAGATCCTTTCTTTCTTTTTTTATTTTTTGAGTTGGAGTCTCACTCTGTTGCCCAGACTGGAGTGCAGTGGCACACTAACAGTCACTGCAGCTTCAACCTGCTGGGGGCTCAGACGATCCTTCGGCCTCAGCCTTCCAAGCAACTGGAACTACAGTTACAGTCACCATGCTTGGCTAATTTTTTTATTCACTGTAGAGCTGAGGTCTTGCCCAGTTGCCCAGGCTGATCTTGAACCGCTGAGCTCAGGCAATCCTCTAGTCTCCAAAGTGCTGGGATTTTAGGCATGAGCCATCACGTCTGGCTAGATCCCCTCTTTCAAAGCAAGGAGACAGTCAATGATCACTAAACACCTAAGGAGAGTGTGTGTGTGTGTGTGTGTGTGTGTGTGTGTGTGTGTGTGTGTGTGTGTGTTAGGAAGGGACTGTGAGAAAGGCAAGGAGAAGTACTACACAATAATTGAACAGGGCAGAAATAAAGGACTTATACTAGTTTACAAAATTGTTAACACATTTCCTTTTTGGAGATCTAGTGACTTTTGTGTTCTTCAACAGGGGTCAGCAAACTACAGCCCATGGACCAAATCTAGCCTACCCTCTCTTTTTGTAAATAAAATTGTATTGAAACACCACCATGCCTGTCATTTATATGTTGTCTATAGCCGCTTTCACACTACAATAGCAAAGTTGAGTGGATGAGACAGAGATATAAGACCCACAAAGCCTAACAGTATTTACTATCAGGCCCTTTACAGGAAAAAGTTTCAGATCTCTCTTCTATAAAATAGATTATTTGAATGGATATTCAATCAATAATTCAATTTTTTTAATGTCTGCTATATGAAGCAAGAAACAAAGATGATTAAGACATGAATCCCATCCTCAAGCAACTTATGATTTAGTAAGAGATAATATTTAGATAAACAATTATACTAGAAAATAGATAGTGAAAAGCGTGATTTAGGGTACAGACAATATATTATAATTGTTGGGAGAAAGGCAAATATTTATAAAGCACAAGAACTCAGACAAGATTCCTAGAGTAGATGATATTTGAGTTGGGACTTAAAAATTAGGCATATCTTTGAAATTTATATCTTCTTTCATGCCTTTTGAAGTGCTTCCTATATTTACTTGAAACTACAGATTTTCCAATTCAGATACTCTTAGAAAATAATCTTGTTCTTTTTTTAGTGTTACCTTTAATAAAGCTATTTGTGTTATAATTTTATTTAACTTTATTTCCATTTAATTGGTATTGTCAAGGACCTTGAAATTTTTGACTAGGGAAAGTAACAATGAATTCACATAATGTTCTCTACAATACTCTGATTTGGGTAGGAACCATTTATTATTTTTTTTCTGATTCAGATCTGTTTATTGGGAACCATTTATTATTAAATTCTCTATGGCAGGAAAGCAAGACATGATTAGGTCGAAGTAATTACAGCCAAGCTGTCTCTCTATCACAAGGTAACTTTGGTTGCTTGTCATGAATCTAATTTCACAAAACATGTCAATCATTACTGCTGGTGTGAAAGAATTTTTTTAAAGACACCTGTAGTTCTATAGTAACAAAAGACTAAAACGTTATTTTCAGTAATTCCAAGTTTTAAAAATTGTGTTAGAAGTAGAAATGAATGTCCCTTCTGAGCTCCTTATACCCAAGTAAGCTGACTGTTCACCCACACTATTGGATTAATGGCTTACCACTTTCCTTTAAAATATAACAGCCAGCAACTGCAAACTTCACAATAGGACAGTCTTCTTGTGGGAGGGGTAGCTGGCCAATGGTGTCCCAGCTCTTGTCTCAAGATTCAATTTTGAGTACTTGTGTTACCACCTCACTGCTTCAGGCACTGACCGCCACTAATGACCAACTGCTCAGAAGGAAAAAAAAACTGGAACATTCACCAAGTATTTTCTAAAGAATCTGGGATAGCCGGGCTCGGTGGCTCAGCCTGTAATCCCGCGGCTGAGGGAGGCTGAGGTGAGTGGATTGCCCAAGCCCGAGGGTTCGAGGCCTGCCTGGGCAGACGAGACCTAATCTCTACAATAAAATCAAAAAATGAGCGGGGCGTGGTAGCACGCGCCTGTAATTCCAGCTACTCGGAAGGCTGAGGCGGAAGGATCGCCGGAGCCCAGCGGGTCGAGGCTGCGGTGGCCGAGAGCGGCCACTGCACTCCAGTCTGGGCGACAGTGAGACTCCAACTCAAAAAAAAAAAAAAAAAAAGAATCTGGTATAATAAGGAAATAAGCAAAAAGTATCACATAAAACTACATAAGTGCCGGGCTCGGTGGCTCAGCCTGTAATCCCGTGCCTTTGGGAGGCTGAGGTGAGTGGATTGACTGAGCTCGGGGGTTCGAGACCCGCCTGGGCAGCGAGACCTCATCTCTACAATAAATCAAAAAATCAGCCGGGCGTGGTAGCGCGTGCCTGTAATTCCGGCTACTCGGAAGGCTGAGGCGGAAGGATCGCCGGAGCCCAGCAGGCCGAGGCTGCAGTGGCCAGGAGCAGCCACTGCACTCCAGTCTGGGCGACAGAGTGAGACTCCGACTCAAAAAAAAAAAGAAAACAAAAAAAAAAACCTACATAAGCAACAGATCCCCAGGACTCAGGCTTTGTGCCCTCTTCATGTACTTCTGGAGAGAAAAAGGGGCCGCCATCCCGCATATTTAATTCTTCCAGCTTTCTCCTACACCTGGTTTTGTCCTCCACGCTTCCAAAAGATACAATCATTTCACCATGAGTTCTTCACTACTGTGTCCAAATGAATATCAGTCAATTATTTTTAAATTAAAGTATAATTTAAAGTTATTTGAACATGCAATATATCAATAATTGTCATTTTTGTAGTGGTATGATCCAGAGTAAGACATTATTAAACAAGTTCAAAGAGTAAGCTACAATCTAAGAAACAAGATAATAATTAGGTGTTCAGTGTCTGTCAAGGAATTAACCTTAAGTCAATCACACGCATGACTAGCTGTCCATAATTAAGGGGCAATAATGATGCAAGCTATTGCTTGCCCAATTTTCTTTTTGCATTGCATGAGTGAGACTCTCAGGTCAACCTTGTCTCCCTTAATGTTTACTAATGGAATTCCAGTACTTAGCCTTGAAATGATCGGCCATTTGAATACCTAATTTTAAAAATACAAATGATAAGGGGAAAATATCATTTTCTCTCCACTAGAGTTGCAGAAAAGCAGACTTAGTTTTGTGACATAAAATTTAACATAGAAATGTAATTACTAACAAATAAATCTTGCACACCACCTGGACTTTAAGAATAATTTCTATGCCCTATAAAAGTAGCCTCTAACATCTAAGCAATCTATAATTGTAATTGATTCTCTTAAAAAATTGTTTTCCTGGCTAACGTTTATACAAACTCTTCCCTGTTTCCCCAGGACTTCCCCAGTTTTAGCACTGAAAGCCCCACATCCCAGGAAAACTCTCAACCCTAGATAAATTCAGAAAGTTGATCACCCTAACTGACACAGTCATGTTCTAAAAAGTACAAATGCACGTGAATTCTCTTTGAAAGTCACAAGAGAATTGTTGGCACTTAGCTCTTTTCCTCTAGGCAGAAAGATATTAAAACCTAGGATTGCAATATTTCTTGCTTAAACAAAGACGTTAAGAATTTGTGCCTCAGTTAAATTAACAATGCGAACAACTGCAAGCTATGAACTTCCATGATAATTTTAAATATCAACGTGCCCTGAGTCCCATAAAATAGGCATACATTTTTGTGTTTGTTGAGTACTCAAAACAAAAAGAAACATGTTAAAAGTCTACCATGTGATAAAAATAGATTTATGATTCATGTTGAACAGCCGATTAAGAATAATTTTGATGTTCTCTTAGAATTTAGAGGGGCTTCGAGTAGAATGGTTTAATGAGCTCAGCACTATTTAAAAACTGCCCTAACTAGAAAGAAACTTGCAGTACTAAATTAGAGTAAATGATCTCAATATGAACTCATGTTTAATTTAACACAAAAACATAAAAATACTAACAATTATAGATAAGTGGACACATATCTATATAGTTACATGGGTTGATAAATTATATGATATATACTCTATATATACTAACTAACTTCTCTGTCCTCAGAGAAGGCTTAGAAGCAAAGACATTCTAGTAGCAATTAGCATACCCTGAGCCTGTTCATGGACATAGGAGCCAACATGAAAGAGCTTTCAATGACCAAAGCTAAATCAATTTGAGTAACAAAATAAATAATATCATACAGAATTATAACTCAAAGTATAATATAAATACAAGAATTTTGCTAAAATTTTAATAGATTAATAAAATAAAGTAGACAAGAGACAAGAAATAAAGGCAGTAAGTAGACATCAGCGAAAACTGTATTTCAAAATAAATGTGGAAGAAGGAAAGCAGTTGAAAGGTTCTGGAAGTGGATTAATCGAAACAGAGAAGAACATGGACTAAGTCGCTCACAGCAGGGATAGAGATCAGGAAAGGGACAGACAGTTTCCTTTATCAAATCCTGTGAATGCTATTCTTGGAGATGCCAGATGCAGGTAGAGTTGAGACAGAGGGCTGAAGCAGGGGCTTTGGTTAAAAGTTCATGTTGAAACATTCGTATCCCCCATTGCCTTAAAAACCTGAGAATCAGATGTCCATTCTCCAGAGGACACCTTCTTAAGAAAAACTGAGAGGTTCAAGAAAAAAGAGAATCTGCAAAACCTTAGATTAAATGCTCAGAGATAGTCAAAGGATATGGTATCCATAAAACAAAAATTGGATGTTGATTCTCCCATCTGAAAGGAGTAATCAGAAGCAAAAAATAAGAATGGGAAGCTAAAAATTATACAAAAATTCCCAGAAATAACAAGCACAAGCCATTAAACTGAAAATTCCCACTAAGTCTCCAGCATACAGAATAAAAAATTAAGTTAAAACAAAAGACCTAAGGCACATTATTAGAAATTGCATAATGCCAAGTTTTAATACAACAAATGAGGAAATACAGGTTACTTCCCAAAAAATAAGAATGACGTGGGATTTCTCACCATTAATCCTAGATGCTGCTAGAGTATGATCGACCATAACTTTCAGAAATATGAGGGAAAATTATTTTCAGCAATTAATCTAATTAATCTTCTGCTCTGCAAAATTATCAGTCAAATGTGAGATAAAATAAAAATATTTTTGCGAATGCACTAAGTCAAATAAATTCTCCTCAGATAAATTTGAGAATTTCTAGATTCTACTTAACAATATACTCCAACAAAATAATAGAACTAACCCAGCAAGAGAAAAATAAGGAAACTTGAAATGGTTCCACCTAACAAAGTGGCTAAGGGAAGTCCCCAAATGGCAGCTGAATAACAGGCCTGGAGAGCAATCAGGCCAACAATCAAGAGCAAAAAAAGGCACGAATCCAAGTCCTTCAGGGAAAGAAAGAGAGAAGGACCAATGGCATACAAAATGTAGGACATTTCTAAAAATTAAAGATGTATGGATACAAATTGGGTAAAAGAAGAAAGAGCACTTAGAAACACAGGAGAAATGTTAAGCTACACAATAAATGAATATATTCAAATAAATACTAATTTTTTGATAACTCTAGGTAGTAATATACATAAATATATACTGGAAAGGCTAGGAGAGAGGAATTGGGTGCCCCCAAAAAGACAAATTCTCAACAATCAAAATGGGAAGTAAATGGGTAATCGCTCAACTTGATTAATTAGAATATAATCGTATAAGCATATCATTGGAAATAAGGACACAACCACTGAAAACTAAGCAAATAAAAGAGTTTAAAATGATTGCTGCTTCTTAGAGGTAACAATGAACAATGAACTGCTAGTTTTCATTCCATGTTCACAACTAAGTAACTTTTTTAAATTATATACTTTAAAATACATACTTTTTATGTTAAATTTTTATATCTAAAAAGTAAAATAAAAAACAGAGAAACAATACTAGAGAATTCCCCAGAAATAAGGGATAGAAGTATTCAGCAACTGGCAATATTTAAATATTTATGTGATAGATTATATCATCTAGGATCATTACGGTTTAAAGAAAAAAATTAGGGAAGCAGACAGCCTGTGTTCGTT
The DNA here is from genome assembly GCA_027257055.1 of Cephalopachus bancanus. Classification (NCBI taxonomy): domain Eukaryota; kingdom Metazoa; phylum Chordata; class Mammalia; order Primates; family Tarsiidae; genus Cephalopachus; species Cephalopachus bancanus. The sequence goes on from JAPVLO010000140.1 coordinate 4,569,189, forward strand.
CCAGCTTATTTTCTTGCTTACATTTTCTTTTCTTTCTTTTTCTTTTACTCAACAAATATTTCTCTTGAGCAACTAGCAGTGGCAGGCACCATTTAAGGAGATGGGGATAAAAGTGGTCATAACCCAAATTCTTGCTCCATGGAGCTCGTTCTAGCTGAGAAGAACACAGAATATATTACCGAATACAGAAAACATCAGGGTGTGATGAGTTCACAGGGTGAAAAAGTATGCGAGTTAAACATAGTCGTTTTATAGAAAACTGAATGAATTAAACATTTTTAATAGTTTCCTACTTTTTTGTCAACCTGATTATATTTTCTGAATCTAAGATTACAGGTATTCTAAAAAGTAACTAAAAGGCTGAAAGAAAGAACCAATAATCACCCGAATTTATCCTTCACCTAAATGGATTTATTTTTAATGATTTGCTGCATTTGCTTCTCACTCACAGAAGACAGAAGATAGAAGATAGATGGATAGATAGATAAATAGATAGATAAATGATTGATTGATTGATAGATAGGTGATAGATGGATGTCAGAATGTTTTGCTTAAGACATTTTGCTTACCCGCTCAAAAATAAGTTATAAGCCCCATGACTTTATTTCTACTTCATCATGCCTTTCCTAAATATAAGAATGTTTTTATCTAACCACAATATCATTGTTTATCCTGAGAAAATTAATGGGGTTTGCTTGTTGCTGCGTGTTGGTCTGTAACTGCTTCTGTGACATTTTAGGGGACAGAGCAAGGAATACACATGCACAATTAGTTCGTGCTGATATCTGCAATTCAAATCCAACATCTCAGGGATCTTTCTTAACTTCCTCCATCCCATATTTGTAGTCCCGTTCACCCACTGTGAAAATTCTTGTTCCCACCCAAAATCCACACATTTATTCACTCATTTGTTCTGCCCTATTATACAAACAAAATGCTTGGAATTACACTCCCAATACCCCTAACAACAACAAACCAAATAAGAAGAGCTCAGAAGCGCCTTGTAATTATTTTTGTCCCTGGAATATATTCCTCTAAATGCATGTAATCAAAGTATTATAATAAAAAATTACTTGAATTAATTACTTTTTCTGTGTAGTTATGATACCAACTTTATACACAGTAATGGTTGTTTGTATTCATTTTCAATATCTGTTTGCTTTTTATTTCGTCTGTTTTGTTTATTTTTGAATGTATAAAACATAAATATGTATAATATTCATAGTTGTATGTTTAGAGAAGTCTAGTTCCCAGTCTCATTCCTTCCTTCAATTCTCACCTACCTTGTTAGGTAATCCTTTTCATTAGTTTCTAGTTTATCATTCCTGTGGGATTCTAGGGGGCGGGGTTGAAAAGCTAAAAAATGTGTGGGGGGTGCAATTTTTATTTTATTTCCCCTTCTGTGTTTCACAAAAGATAGTATTCTCCGTATCCTCTTTTACACCTTGCTTTCTTACTTAAGACAATACCCTGGAAATCATTCCACAGAGTTTCACAAAGATCTTTCCCATTATTTTTGTGGCGATAATTACTCCATTTGGTTGTCACTTAACTAGTCTTCTAAGTGAGTGTTTAGATTGCTTTCAATATTTTACTAATGCAAGTCATATTGCCATGAATAGTTTGGTGCATTTTTGTTTTGTATATGTACATTTTATCTTTCGTAGCTTACTAATATTTTTAATACTTAGCATAAGCGATGCTTAAATGCTATAGAAATGGTTATTATAGTGTGATAGCTGTCTATCTAATATCTAATTATTCTACCTACCAACAGAATCCTGGTTTAACTACTGACTTTGTTATGCTTGCTGGAAGACGGTATCCCCTACCCACACTTAAGAAGGCAGACTCTGTGGGAAGAGGAGCATTGTGCCCTTCTGTCCTACGCATTCTTTCTGTTTAAAACCTAAACAAAATGGCGAGAACTCCAGCTCCCATTTTGGAGCAAGAGGCAACCTGAAAGATGGAAACCAAGTAAAAGGATGAAATAGCAGATAAATAGAAGATTGTGTTCTGGTCCTCCAGACTTTCCTTGCATGAAAGCGAAATAAGCTTCTGTATTTCTTGAACTACGTCTTAGGCCATTTTGTGCTGGTGTCACAGAATGTTTGGTGTCACAGAGCCGTGCTGGCTCTTGTTTCTGGTGGCTAGAGAGTTCAAGATCCAGGGACTGGTATCAGACGAAGGCCTTCTTGTTGTGTCATCCCATGGCAGAAGACAGAAGACCATAAAGGCAAGAAATGATGAGAGGGTAAAATGGGGCCAAACTCTCCCTTTTGTAACCAACACACTCTCACAATAATGACATTCATTCATGCATTCTGCCTCATGGCCTAATCTCCTCTCCTTGGGTTCAACTCCCAAACACTGTGGCACTGAGAATTAAGTTTCCTGCACATGCTAACCAGGGATACATTTAAACCATAGCAAGCTTTTAATTTGGATTTCTTTTTTTTTATAAATAGCCAGATAAAATCTTAGCTGAAACAGAAGCTGGTACCTGCAAAATGGGTAGTACCAGGAATTTAAGTCAAAATATGTCATGGCCTAGCAGAGGCAAACAAGTTGGAAAGCTGGTGATTCTTATAATGGGAGATACTAGGTCTTGGCTCTGTATTTTGGAAGAATATTTACATGTAATAGAGACTCCAGTGTTAGGGGAAATGGTTGGCATTTTCATAATGATTCATTTGTTGTCTTTCTTGCCACTTTTAGCAAAACCTAAAGGGAGAAACAAATTCAGATCAGAGCTATCAAGTGTGCAAACTGACATTAAAAGGAACACAATTTTAAATGTGTTCTCTGCCTGAGGTCTGCAATCAAAGTTAAATGAGAGAACCGTTTTGAATCCTCCAAATTACAAAAGCAACCACTGCTTTCATACTTCAACTAAAGCAGTAATGAGAGATGTCTTGTAAAACATCAAGCTTAATAGAATTCAAGATGGAAGGTGAACTTGCTAGCAATGACCAGACTGAGAGCAGGGCTTCCCACAGGAGCTATTATTTCACATCTTCTTAAGACATCAGTCTTGAAATTGAATGAAAGAATTGGAGAGAACACCAAAGCCAAAACTAAAAAATGAAACACTTCGGGTTTTAGAATTATGTATCCATGGGAAAGCCAGAGCCATATTATCCCTATTTGAAATGCTTATAATGCAACTACAGCAGCCCAAGACTACAACCTTGAAAAATGTCCCTGCCTCCTTGACTTCTGTCTGACAGAGAATAAACCAGCTGCTCACTAATGTTCAATTGTCTACCCTAAAGCAGTTATAGTAGAAGTGCTGCAAGGGAGAAAATCTATTATTGGATTTTTTTTTCCCCCTAAAAAGGTCTAGCTGCTGTTGACTAGACTAATGACAAGTTTGCTCAGTCAGAACATTTTTCAGGTGATCCTGCTGACCAACACAATCTCTGACAACTTTTAAGCCAAAAGACTTGAATGCTGGTCTTTGACACTTTTCAAGGGAAGAAAAAAAAATTGCAAAAGACCCTTACGCCAAGATTAAAATCTGCTTTGCTTTTTTTCAAATAAATCCTTTAGGTTAGACAATACACAAAGCTAAACTTAGGAGATATCCTTTATGGACCTCATAAAGGAAGTAAAACTTGAAGGATGGGTAGAAGTTAAATGAACTGCGAATTATTTCAAGCAGGATAAACCATATACACAAAGGGTTGTGGGGAGAAAATTCTTGCAGTCTGTCTGTAGAATGATGGGCGGGTTTGCCTGAAGTTTCAGGTACAAGTGAAGGGACACACTGGATAGAACCTTGAACACAAGCTATGACATTTGCACTTCGTCCTCTAGGTAGCAAGGTGCTTAAAGAACAATTAATGATGTCTGCAAGCACTGTTTTAGTAAGAGCTATATAACAATGCCCAAACCTAAATCATGGAGTCAGCTAGGACCCAAAGAAGACAGCACAAGTTCAACCAAGGAAAGTAAATAAGAAAAATAGGGTAACTTGATGGCTAAACTAACAAGCTCCTTTAGTACTCACCAGTAGTCAGCAATCACAGGGTTAAAATGGAATGAACTCTCCCATTTGGAAAAATGCTCCCATCTATATTTCTACTGAGTTAAACCAACACCAATGTATGAATTTAAGTAGCATATGATGGATTTCCCTGCTATCTGAGAACTTTTTAAATCTTTCCTTTTTCCTCTCCCCGATTATTTGACAGTAGATCCACATTAGAATGCATCAAGGAGCATCAAGAGTTATATTTCTGACTCATCCACCTAGATTAAAATCTTTCCAAATACATGGCTAAGTGACTATTTATGAATGTGTTGAAAATGTCAAAATGAATACAAAGACAGAGGTTTTCTAGGCTTACTAAACAACTTTGACTGTTTTTCTATCAGTTTGTGTAGGACACTCTCTATAAGCCTTAACAGAGATAGGACAGAAAACATTGTCTTTATTCAGTCTCATTTCCATCCACCAAATTGTGTTACCTCACTCGGGTAATGTACTATGATTTCCTCTGACCTTTAGACAATGTGACCCTGATGTATGATATATTCTCAGGTGATTTAGTGGACAACTTTCCACATTAGTGTAGTCATCTCAGCCTCTAAGCTATCAGCTCCAGAATATATTATAAATTTGTTCACAAAGCTGGGTCCAAAAAGAGAACAGCAAGCCTTGCTCTCTCTGAAAATGTATTAGAAGCAAAATGAATTTAAGAGGAAAAGAGTATTAAAAAACAAAAAATATCATCAGTGACTCTCTAAGGAAGAGAATAAACTATACTCACATGAATGCAACAGGAAAGTTACTATCAATCTCTCTCCCCCCCACCTCTCTCATTCTCTCAATATATATTTTACCTTTCTTTTATTGATACAGTACATCTTTTAAAATTATGTTTGCCTAAGGAAAACATAGTTTTTCAAGGGAAGACAAGGGTGAGTGTCATTTGAAGATGGACAGTATCCCCTATGTTCTATTGGAAGCCTAGCTCCCTGAAGGGACTTGATAAAAGCTCAGAAAATTAGGAAGAGGCCTGCTTTCATCAGTACCATCAAGGTCAGTGTTCAAAGGTTATACTAACAACAAAAATTTTGCCTTCAAAATTTCAGCAATTATGTTCCCATAGATATAGAAAAATTCTTCAGAACTCATGTACTTAATCAACGTAGTCTAAGATTGTAAAAGTGAGAATACTGAATATCTTTCCTCCTCCACAAAGCAATACTCTTGCTCCTAAAATGAATACAAAGCCCTCAAGCAGAAATTAACCAGACATTTTCTTTTTTTTAGTTTAAAATAAATAAATTATTTTTTAAAAAAGAAAGAAAGAAGATAGACAAGTGGGACCTCATCAAACTGATGAGCTTCTGCAAAGCAAAAGAAACCATCAAGAGAGCAGGGATACAGCCCACAGAATGGGGAAAAATATTTGCCAACCATATATCTGACAAAGGCCAAACATCTAGGATCTACAAAGAACTCAAATGCGCCGAAAAGAAAAAACAAACAGCCTCATTCAAAAGTGAGCAAGAGACAAGAGTAGACACTTCTCAAAAGAAGATATACAGGCAGTCAAAAGGCACATGAAAAAGTGCTCAGCCTCACTCATCATCAGAGAAACACAAATCAAAACTACATTGGCATACCACCTAACCCCCATAAGAATGGCCATCATTAATAAAACAAACAACAGATGTTGGCGAGGATGCAAACGAAAAGGAATGCTCTTACACTGCTGGTGTGAATGCAAACTAGTGCAACCTCTCTGGAAGACAGTGTGGCGATTTCTGAAAGAACTAGAAATTGACCTTCCTTATGACCCAGCAATCTCTCTGTTGGGAATATACCCAGAGGAACTCAAATCATTATACAAAAAAAGATTCCTGCACATGCATGTTTGCTGCAGCTCTATTCCCAATAGCAAAAACATGGAACTAACCATGCTGCCCAACAAAGCTGGACTGGATTTTTAAAATGTGGTACACATTGAAATATTATGCAGCCATAAGGAAAGACAAACATATGGACTTCTAAACAACTTGGATGGATTTAGAGTCTATCACATTCAGTGATCTATCACAGAAACAATGAACAGAGTACCATATGTTCTCACTCATAAGGAGACCTTGAATAATTATCAGAATACTATAAGAAAGGGATTGGCAGTAATGGGAAACTGCCAGGGAAGGGAGGTGGGATTGGCAGTTGAGGGAAACTGCCAGGGGAGGGAGGGACACACCTCCTCAACAAGGGTACCTGCAAAATGAACATTTGTATACCTAACCATGAATTGTATCCCACATCTTTAAAATAAATAAATAAAAGAAAAAATATTTTAATTAATAATGTTATACAAATTATGAAATAGTCTTCTTAGTGAGGTAGCATACTATAGTAATGTGGAGACAAAGACAGTTGTCTGAAGCAGAATATTAAAAGCTCTTGCAAATTGATACATGTTATGGATTGATTGTGTATCCTCACAAACAAAATTGAAGTCCCATTCCCTAGTACCAGTTAATATGATCTCATTCAGAAATAAATTCTTTGCAGATGTAACCAAGTTAAGGCAAGGCCATTAGAGTAGTCCGTAATTCAGTATGACAGGTGTCCTGATAAGAAGAGGAAAATGTCATATGAAGACAGAGACATACAGGGAGAACACCCTGTGACAAGAAAATTAAAGACAGGAGTGATGCAACTTGCTGCACACCAAGAAATGTCAAGTGTTGTTGTCCACCACCAGAAGTTAGGAAAAGGCAAGAAAGGATTCTACCTAAAGCCTCAGAGGGCACATCACCCTACAAACGCCTTGATGTTTTACTTCTGGCCTCCAGAACTGTAGCAGAATAAATGTCTGTTATTTTAAGTCACCCAGTTTGTGTTACTTTGTTACAGCACTTTGCAAAACTAGTATAACAGGCAACAAAGCTAGTTGAGACCAATGTCTTTCTCTCTTCCTGGTTGGAGGGACTGCATCTGAACTTGACTTCTCATGAAATAGACACCCTCAGTAGTCTCTAGGTGCTGGGCAACTGACAATTCCCAAATGATTTAAATAGATGGGGTTTTTTTCTACTTTATCAGGCTTTTCATACTCTGTCCTCAATAAAAGGTAGAGCAATGGAAAGCAGGGTTCCCCACAGAAGCATGGTCTCCAGAATGCTAAGGAAATAAGAGAAGTGTGAAAAATGCTGACTTTCCACTCACGAGTGCCAGCAGGCACCAAGTGACATAACTGGAACTTGCCACACACCCCTTGCAGGACATATAATGTGCTCAATGAAATCTGAAATTCCGCTTACATATCAAACACATTTGGAGAGTGCAAGAGTGTACAACTCATATTCTCAAGTCATGATTGAAAGGTATTGAAAGGCATTGATGTGTTTAACACATTAAAATAATAGAAGCCTTGACAGGTAATAGTGGCTGCCTAAATTTAGATCTCTTTGTATATCTTTCTAAGAACTCTACATATCAATAAGGAAGGCAAATTAAATCATTGATAGCTCATATTTATATAATACTTTGGAGACACAGACGGCTACCAGCTTCTACTTAATTTTTCTTCAGTTTTAAGAAACATAAAACTGAATACGTAACAAAAAGAAAGAAAGAAAAGCATTGAAAGCTGCTTTCTCCACTTATCAGCAACACGGTCTTGGGCAATCTATTAACCTTGTGGCCTTAGTTCCCTCATCTATAAAATGAAGTTAATAAAAGATAACAGGAATTTACTAGGGTGTCCTTGGGAAGGTTAAATGGGGATGAGGAGAAAAGTCATGCAGAGTGGTGTGCACACTTAGAATGCAAACGTTAATCACTTTGGTTTGTACTTTTTTACCTGCCATATGCATGAAGTAACTGAGAATTTATTTCTCAGGACTGATAAATCATTGCCAGTCTCTATCTTTTTACAAGTATCACACTGACAAATTGCACTTCCTCATCATTTGCCCTTTCATGAAGTTGTTTTGAGACTTCTTCACGTCCTTAAAGACCACCATGGTATCTGTTTCAATTATTTTTCCTAAATTAATAGGCAAAATAATTACTTGAGTTTTTGTACTAAAGCCAGAACTATCTGGAGGCCTCCTAGCCATACCGAATGCATTTGACTGATGACTGGTGAATACCAAGTCAGTATAAAGATCAGAATCATTCAGTTGCTTTCTTACTCAACTAAGAACAACTAGCCACCATATTCCAAGATAGTTTTAAATTCTCGTTAATTTTAGTCAGATGTATACTTTGTATTCATCTAACCAGAATTTTTATCAAAATGTCTCTAGTGCAACAAAAACTAATGTTTAAAAAAGAAAATATTGTGATATTAAATTCATTTTGGTTTCTCACTTATTGGGAATAACCAGTCTCACAGCATTGAGCAATTTGCAAAGGAAAGGATTGCACTTAGCCTAAACCTTCCTTCCTGTCTCATTATTAAGATGCAACACACACACACACACAAGGAGTTCAGTTTTTTTGAAATACAAATTCAAGAATTTCAACATCAGATCACAATCTATTTTTAGGTCACAATATATAATTACATTTTAGTCAATATTTTAAACCATGCACAACATAATATGTTATTATAAAATCCATTTCAACAAATCATGCTTTTTTTAGATAATTAATTTAAAGAATAAGAGGTGACTCATTAGCTAAAAGGTAACAAGAAACAACTTGTGCCCATGTATATAAACCTATACTTCACATTCAATAGTGAAGAGTGAAGTTTTCATCTAATAATCTATTTAGTACGTACATACACACATAACTAAACAGTAAATAAAGCAAAAAAAAATCCAGAAAAACAGTTCTTGACTTTTATGTTTCAACTCGAGATTCCAGGTAGTATTGAGGGTTTTCCTCCATATTACTGAACTGCCTGGAAGCTTCTCCACAGGTACAGCAGGAAGAGGGGATCTTCGGTTTACTTCAAATGGCCAACTTCTCCTAATAAGATAATGATCCCTTTTTCACCTTCTCACTCCTCTCTCTCCTAAACCGCAAGCTCCGTTTACCCCCGGCACTCACCAGCTACAGGTCAAGCCTCTAATTCCTCTTCTTGGCTTGTAAAGCAGTTTCGCCCATCTGGTTTCTCTTCTGGATCTCCAGATGTGACAGCAGTGGGATGGGATAGGGCTGGAAGAGCCTCCTTACGGTCTGGCCCAGATGTGGTTATCTACAAGACATGTTTAACCTTCACTCTCCAGGTATCTTTTGTTTACTGTGGTGCCTCAAAACAAAAGCAGATCTCTGTCTCCTTTTCAGCACCTTTTAAGTTGCCTTCAAAAGTCCCTTTAGTTCCTCATACTCTGGAATGTTTCAAGGTCCTGAAATAGAATGAGGCAGAAGAGGAAGAACACTGCCCTGCTTCATGTATACTGTGGTTATTCTTTGCTGAAAATGTATGAGATGATCTTTGATTCTGTGCTAATTTTAAAACGCTTTTGCTTGAATTACAAAATGATTACTTTAATTCCTGAACAAATTACAAAAGTAATTTGTGATTACTTTCTGTGAAAGTCTGTGAGACTGGCGCAAGAATCAAAAGATTTGGACTACTCCACTATTCTAGACTAACTGAGACTACTCTGAGATGTCCAACTAAACAATTGCTTATATCATCTGACACTTTTTCAAGGCCGTGCTTCATGATATACTGATATTTTTTATTTCCCCTTTAAAAATTTTTAAACAGCACTAAGATAAAATAATAATGAAGAAAAACTAGAAAACATTCTATATGTATGTGTGTGTGTCTTATCGTTATTGTTATCAACAGTCTCACTTGTGGACAGTGTGACAGTGAGATTGGCTTTGTAGACCACTGCTATAAACTGAATTATGTCTCCCTCAAAATTCATATGTTGAGGCCCTAACCCTGATGTGACTATATTGGAAACAGGGTTTTAAGGAGGTGATTAAGATTAAATGAGACCATAAAGGCAGAGTACTGTTTTGTTAGAACTGGTATCCTTATAAAAGAGGAAGACACCTGAGATCTTTCTCTCTCTTCCTTCTATGTAAGGACACAGTGGGAAAGAAGCTGTCTAAATGCCAGAAAGAGAGCACTTACCAGAAGCTAAACCCTGTTGGAACTTTAACCTTGGATTCTCAGGTTCCAGAATGGCAAGAAAATAGATTTGTTTTGTTCAAGTCACCCAGTCTATGGCATTCTGCTATAGCAGCCCAAGCAGACTAAGACAACCACTGAATGTCTGACAGGTGAAAAGAGGAGCGAAATAATATAATCAGTTTGAGAAAACCTGTCCTAAGATAAAAATTAGCAATTAAAAAATACATTGCACCTGAGTGTCCAGCAATCTTTTGGTTTTCTTTTTTATGCATTCAGGAATAATCTGGGTGAGCTTCGAAAACACTGCAATATCCTGAGCCGCAGCCTCAGAGATTTTGATCCAACAGGTCTAGGGTGAGGTTTGATTTTGTTTTTCCCTGATTCATTTTTCACACAGCCCCCACCTGATTCTAAGGCTCAGTCAGGGTTAGAAACAGCTCCTTCAGGGTATCCAGAAGTAATAGAAGGTAATGCATGAGATGCCCTCCTTGCGTGCTTTGTCCTTCTGCTCTCAAAGCAGCCTATCCTCTATTCGCCCCTTTTTTCTTATCAGTAAAATGAGTAAAATGAGTCAGATTGTTGAATCGGACTCAGAGTGTGGACATTTTCTGATGAAAAACAAAAGACGTCCACCATCTAGCCAGACAACCAAGTGATACTCACAAGAGTAGGACAGTCCCTCAGGAAGTCACCACATCAATCCTCAGCAAGTCTATTTCAGATATCTAGGTACTTCCAAATGTCCTTCTGGATTCATCTATTTAGTTTTGCCAACTCAAGAATGATGAAGTTCATACATTTGGAAAGGAAAGCTTTATCTCTCATAAGGGGTTGCAGGCTCCAGTCAGAAGCCAGAAACATAATCAAGGGAGAACCAAAGGGAACAGGAATTAATACTAAGCAGGGAGGCTGAATATACATATTTAATAAGCTATAGGAGAAGTTGTGAATATTTATGAAAGGAGAAATAAATGCATGTGCAATTGAGCTTCCTGGGTCCCATGTTCAAAACTGGCAGTATTAGCTTGATCTGACAGTGGAGTTTCTAGACCTCTGATGTCAGAAGGTGAAACAGAAAACACTTACTGTTCATTTTCCATAGACTGCTCAGAATATGAAGTGCCATGGTCAGGGGTTTCTTATCAGAAATAAATACTGTGGTTGTTTGGTGGGCTGAGCCAGTGCTATGGGTAAGCAAAGAATTGCACAAAAATTATATTAGGAAAAATATTTATTTAGAAAGTAGGTTAGAAAAGAGTGGATTCATTTCTCAAGGGAGAGACGAAGCCAGACACTTGAAGGAAACATGGCAGCAAAAACTTTTAAAACTATTTCTTTTGGGAGTGGTAGGCAAGCATTCACAGGTGATGGGGTCTGTTTCTTATATCTCTGACAACCAGATCGATGGGTGGGTCAGTTAGGAGCACATAGACAAAGGTAGGCTGGTAGCTGGATGGGTGGGTCAGTCACAGGTGGTTTAATCACATAGATGAGAAGTGCTGGGCGGTAGCTAAAAGACAAACTCTTGGGAGATGTTAATTTTAATGTCTTGTGACTCATCCAGGGTTCTGGGAAGGTATTCTTATAGTATATAAGTTCAAGGAGACCAGAGAAACTCCATTTGGGGCTCTGTCCTTTCATACTGGTTATTTTGTTCAAATCACAAAAGGAAAGGGTAGCATCAGAGTGTTGGTTGATAGCAGGGGCGGAGTCTTTTGAAAGGGCTGGTTTCTGTTTGAATCTTAGGGAAGAAAGACTAATGTTAGTAAGGAGGAGGTGTAACAAGGTATGTCCAACCCCCCCTCCTGTCGTGGCAGAAAACGCTGTTTTCACGGTTTCTCTGGGTTCCCCTTGATCAAAAGTGGTCCGTTAAGTTGGTTGGGAGGCTTAGCATTTCTTTCTGTTTTTGTTTTTTTTTTTTGAGTCGGAGTCTCATTCTGTTGCCCCAGCTGGGGTGCAGTGGCACGCTCACAGCCACCACAGCCTCAACCTGCAAGACTCAGGCGATCCTTCCGCCTCAACATTCCAAGTAGCTGGAACCACAGGCATGCGTCACAATGAGTGATTTTTATTTATTGTAGCGATGAGGTCTTAACATGTTGCTCAGGCTGGTCTCAAATCCCTGAGCTCAGGCAATCCTCTTGCCTCTGCCTCCCAAAGTGCTGGGATTATAGGCGTGAGCCACTGCACCCAACCAGCCTTTCATTTTTATTTTTCGTTTTCTTTTCATCTTTGTATTTGAAAACCATAGTTTTCATGAATAACTCAAGTCTCTGAATAGGCCTGTCCTTGGTAAGAAAAGAATAGGGGACAGTCAAAGCCAAGCCTTGAATTTGTGCCTCTGAAACCTGGGATATAAAGCAACAAGATGAAGCTGGGAGGAAGGTGGAGTTCGACGGTCGGGAAGGAGGAAAGCCACCTCTACAGCCTTTGCCCCCTGCCACCAGTGCTGGGGGACACACAGACTCCCCTTCACCAAGCAACCCACCTCTGAGGTGAAGACTTGAACCCATCCAAGGGAGGGGCCCTCCAAGGAGTAACACAAGGGACTCTTTCTCACAAGATGAGAAGGAAGGAAGGATTGTAACTTCAGACAGAAAGGTATTCCACAATTGGCACTGCAAATATGACACTTGAAGTTCCTAGTGTTACAGGCCAAGGCTCTGGGCAAGGAGTTTCTTGCATTTCTCACATTTGATTCAAAGTTGTCTCTCTCAATGTACCAAGGTAGCTTCTTTGATTGTTATAACTCCCCGTCTCCTCTTAAGGAATCATCAGCAAGCTTAGGAGATCTTGGGTATTGCTGAAACTGCCCGTAGGCCTTGCTAATTCAGTCTCCAGGGTGGGTGGAGGAGGCCTAGGAGATCTGGAGTCATGCCCTTGTTAATTTAGCCTCAGAGGTGGGCGAGGGACTATGGAGTATAAACTCTGAGTAAATGTTCTGCCCTCAAGCAGGTTTTTTCGGTAATGATACTGCCTGTCTCCTTGTAACCTGGTAACAGAAATAAACCCATTTTCCCCCCAGTTTCTGCCTTTTGTCTTCAATTGACCACAAGGGAAGCAGCTAGACTCATTTATCCCAGAGCACTAGAGCTGAAATTTTTAGAAAAACTCTCATGAGAAATTCACTTGATCCTGTTTTCTTCCAAAGTACACGTGGATAAGCATTTCCAAAATCAAATGTAGCTAAATTTTAAAATCCTTTTTTTTCTTCACGCCAACCCCTTCTGGAAAGATTGTGGCCAAATTCCTCTGCAAAAACATGATATACATGGAATTCTCATGCTGGCCCAGTCATCTGTGAATCCAGGATCCACTGGCACTGGAGAAATTTTGGGTCCCCGTCAGATATGCATTACTTACACATCAAACTCAAAAGCAATTATATTCCCTTTGTCCTTATTTCTTCTTTCCATTTCAGTGTCTTCACCCTCAATACAAACTCATCCTTGATACGTCTCCCAGACCCTCCATGTCCCTATCACATCAGACTTTGTATAAAACCTTAGGAAGCCAATGACAAAAGTACAAACTTTGACATCAGTAAAACTGGGATCCAGTCTAGGCCCTGACATCGACCAGATGTGTGACTTTGGAGAAGGTCATGCACATAATTCTTTCCTCAGCCCACATCTTCCTCTGTATCTAAAGAAGTAGTCTATATATGAATGTCTAAAGTGCCTAATTTCTCTAAAATTTTCTGGGATCTGATAAATTCATATATATGGACTGACAATGAGGTTCGTGAACTTGCCACCATGAGCTTACCTTGGCAGCACCACACAAGCAACTCAGTAAGGTTTTATAACCTTGGTATATTGGTGTCTCACAGCTGTGTTCATGTCAATGTGTTGTGACATCTTGCTGAATGGCATTCATTATTGTTTTTTTTGAGTTGGAGTCTCACTCTGTCACCCAGACTGGAGTGCAGTGGCCGCTCCCAGCCACCGCAGTCTCGACCTGCTGGGCTCCGGGGATCCTTCCGCCTCAACCTTCCAAGTAGCTGGAACTACAGGCACGTGCTACCACGCCCAGCTCATTTTTGATTTATTGTAGAGATGAGGTCTCGTCAAGTTGCCCAGGCAGGTCTCGATCCCACGGGCTCAGGCAATCCACTCACCTCAGCCTCCCAAGGCGAAGGGATTACAGGACTGAGCCACCAAGCCTGGCTCATTATTGTTGTGTGCTTTTGTGTGCTGTCATGAGAACAGTGGAGCTTGAATTAGAGCAATGAAAGAACATCAAATTTCTGGTTAAACTTGGCAAGAGTTAAGCAAAATCAGGGACATGTTAGTCCAAGTTTATGGGGATAATGCCACAAAAAAGGGAGTGTAAAAATAGATTAAACATTTTTCTGAGGAGAAAGTGTCACTGATGAAGAGAGGTCAGGGCGGCCAGTAACAAACAGAACTGACAAAAAATTTGCAAAAATGTACTGAACTGTACATTAAAATCGTCAGCTGTAGAAGCATAGCAGACAAAATAAACATGGACAGAGAAACAGTAAAATCTTAGCTGAAAACCTTGGTATGAGAAAGGTGTGTGCAAAAACGGGTCCTGAAGGAGCTCTCACATCATGACAAGGGACCAGCTCACATCATGACAAGACACCAGCTCACACAACACTGTCTGTGAGGGAAGTTTTAGCTAGTAAATAATTAACTGTATTGGAACACCTTCCCTACTCACCTGATCTGGCCCCTACTGACTTTTTTCTTTACTCGAAGATAAAGGAAATATTCAAAGGTTGAAAGGAAGACATTTTGATAATGATGACAGCTCTGACGGCCATACCAGAAAAAGAGTTTCAATATTGCTTTGACAGGTGAATTAGGCACTGGCATTGATCCATAGCTTCTCAACAGGAGTACTTCAAAGGCGACTATAATGATATTCAACAATGAGATATGTAGCACTTTTTCTAGGATGAGTTCCCAAACCTAATTGTCAGGCTTCAACTGTATGTCTTAATTACCCTGATTTGATCACTAGACATTATATGTATCAAAATATCACTATGCACCCCATGAATATGTGTAGTTGTATTTGTCAAAAATAAAAAATTTCCCCTACACCAATGGTTCTTAAATATGATTCTTTAACTATTCTTTTGTTCATTTTTTTACGCGTGCAATGATGGAGAGCTGCATTAAAGTAACCATAGCAGAGATGATGAAAAAGGTTTAGTATGATTTCTGATTTAGATAACTGGATAGAAGTACTAGAGTTAAGTTTTTGACATGTTAAATCTGAGGATACTGTAGTCCATCTAGCATAATGTCTGGTCACCAGCTAGAATCAGAGATAACACTTTTGGGGCGATTGGTATTCATGTGCATTTTATGGGTTAGCGCCTCAGACTGCATTTGTTCATCAGAATACTTATCCCTAGGATATTCTTTTACTCATCTCTTGAAGCATTGTAATTCTCAAGATATTTTTAATATTTCTTCTTGGACCTTGTTGCCCTTAAATCTTTTGTCTTCAATTTATTACTCACCCAAAGCGATGCAGAACTCAGAGAAAAGGAACTGTCCCTTTGATCTTTAATCCCTCATGGCTTTCTCTAACTGACCTGTATGAAGGAAGATCATTCACCCTTTTTATTGAGGTTTTCTTCTTATATGAAAAAGAAGACTTTGGCATTGTCAAGACCCTGCTTCCATTGGCCTGTCTGTTTAGGCCCTGTCATTTAGAAACTCGAACAATCCTATAAATTGTACTTTCTTGCCAAAGCCATTAGAAAAACACCTGCTATCTGTCACACTTGGCTACTGCTGGAGAATTATTTAAAACCCCATTTCTTTTGAATTTCCCCAACACCTTTGGTACTCAATTAATATTAAAATATTCACAAAAAAATGGTAGAGATTTTTTTCCACAGGATAGAAACCATGTTAAACATATACTAGGTGTTTTACATACATTGTATTTAGTCCTCACAGTCAAAACAAGTTTAGGAGATGGACATTACCATCCCATTTTACAGATCGGGAAAGGGAGGAGCTCAGGGGTAAATACTTTGCCTAAGGTCACACAGGTGATTGTGACTGAGATGCATGATGGTAATTTTGATGTGCAATTTTAATGAATTTTTGCAGTGCTTTCATCAGTTTTGCTCGTTACTGGTTGTCCTGACCTCTCTTTATCAGTGACACTTTCTCTCCCCTCAAAAAAACGTTTAATTCTTTTGTACAGTGCCATTTTTTTGTGGCCTTATCCCAATAGAGTTGGACTAACATGCCCCTGATTTCACTTACACTCTTGCCAAGGTTAGCAAGAAATTTAATCTTTGTTCGTCGTTCTAATTCAAGCTTCGACACTCTTGTGATGGCACACAAAAACACGCAACAACAATAAGCACCACTCAGCAACTCATCGTCACACTTCAACGCAAACATACCCATGAGACCCTGATATTTCAAGGTTATGAAACCTTACCGAGTTGTTTGTATAGTGCTGCCAACATAAGCACATGGTGGCAAGTGTGTGAACTGAATTTTCAGACCTCAGAGTTTCAAGCATTTATCACTTCTTTGTGTTGAGAGCGTTCATTATCTTCCTTCTAGCTATTGAAACTATATGATAATGTTGTTAATTATAGTCAAGAGTCAAATGGTTTAAAATTGCAATTGGAAAATTTTCATTCAATAAATATTTATTGAGCACATACTATATACCAAGCACACTGCTGAGAAGTAAAGTGTATGGTACAGTACAACACATGGCCATGTGTAAATGGAGGGAAAAGTTAGATGTGACAGTGAACAGGTATTTTAGGGCTGGGGTTGATCAGAGAAAAGCAAACTCTATAATGAGAAGCCAGAAAAGGGAATCGATATGAACAGCATAAGAGGAACAGCAATTTCTACCTTGCAAACTAGGAATACAAGAGAAGTCACCACAAGCGACAGTAGAGTTTTGGACAAAGAATTTGAGACTTGTATAAAGGAATAAAAAGAGTCTAGTGTGTTTTATTTTGAGATCACAATGAATATGAAGAAAACTCTATGATTCTGTATGCCAAGAAAGGAGAATTACTAATCCAAATGCCCTTAAACACCAAGCCCAGTGCTTAAAAGTACTTCTTTATAAAAATATCAGCTAATATATATCAAAATGTTTCTCTTCTGTTGCCTTGAATTGTTTGCATTTAACTATTTAGTCTGTTTGGATTTATTTTGGTTTATAGTGTAATGTGAGGATTTCAAATTGTTTTTCCGGCCTATTGGTCAATGTTCTCATTTTTTTTTATTTAGTATTCTTTTTAATTATTTGTGATGCCTTATAATCATGGGTTAAGTTCAGAGCTATTTATACCCTATTTATGCTACCTTGTCTATTATTTTAACTGTAAATTTTATGACAGTATTCCCTTTTAAAAATTACTTTAGCCTTATAATAGGTTATACTATTTCACCTAAGACAATTATCCTACAATGAGTTTCTTTTTCAAAATTATTTTTGCGTTTCTAAGCTTATAATTTCAGATAAATACTAGAATCTTCTAATTCTCTCCTCTTTAAAAAGTACTTTAGTTTTCTTAACTGGGTTTATAGCTCAATTTACTCAAGTTTGCTTTTTGTCCATCAATAGCATCGGCTGGATCCACACAATTTTTGGCTCTAAAGGGCACGCAAAGAAAAATAAAATCAGAGATGACAACTTAGAAATAATGATATGAAGCCGGGCTCGTGGCTCAGCCTGTAATCCCGCGCCTTTGGGAGGCTGAGGTATGGATTGCCTACCGTGGTTCGAGACCCGCCTGGCAGCGAGACTCATCTCTACAATAAATCAAAAAATGAGCGGCGTGGTAGTGCATGCCTGTAATTCCAGCTACTTGGAAGGCTGAGCGGAAGGATCACCGGAGCCCAGCAGGCAGCTGCGTGGCCGGGAGCGGCCACCGCACTCCATCTGGGCGACAGAGTGAGACTCAACTCAAAAAAAAAAAAAAAAAAATAATGATACGAGAGAAGGAACTATCATCAGAGGTACATTCTAGAAGCCAAGGGCAGAGAAAGTCTAAGGAAGACAACAGGGCTCAAACTGCCAAGAGGGACAAGAACGGAAAGTCATCCTCGACATTCGGTAATTACAAAGTCATGGATGATTTTCCCCAGGGAAATTTTGGTGGCATGATGAAGTGAGAACTCTACTCAAGATCGAGCACGAGGCTCATGCCTGTAATCCCAGCACTTTGGGAAGTGGAGGCAAGAGGATTGCTTGAGCCCAGGGGTTCGAGACCCGCCTTGGCAACCTGGTGAGACCTCATCTCTACAGTAAATTGAAAAATTAGCCAGACATGGTGGTTCATGTCTTTAGCTACAGCTACTTGGAAGGCCAAGGCAGAAGGACCACCTGAGCCCAGCAGGTCGAGGATGCGGTATCTGAGCATGGGTGACACAGTGAGAGTCCAACTGGGAAAAAAAAAGGACTATATTCAGTCTATCGAGGAAGAAGAAATGCTGAGGGTGGATTATTTTTCCTTTAATAGTATTAAATGCTGATTGTAAATAGAAGACAGTACAGATGAGAGCTTCAGGAGAAAATGTGGGAAGACGCAAGAACACAGGATATTTAGACTAGAGAATCTCCATACACAGGCTGAGAGAAAGGAGCTAGAAACCAGAGGCCAGGCTCGGTGGCTCAGCCTGTAATCCCGCGCCTTTGGGAGGCTGAGGTGAGTGGATTGCCTGAGCTCGTGGGTTCGAGACCCGCCTGGGCAACTTGGCGAGACCTCGTCTCTACAATAAACCAAAATTAGCCAGGCGTGGTAGTGCGCGCCTGTAGTTCCAGCTACTTGGAAGGCTGAGGCGGAAGGATAGCCGGAGCCCAGCAGGTCGAGGCTGCGGTGGCCGGGAGCGGCCACTGCACTCCAGTCTGGGCGACAGAGTGAGACTCCAACTCAAAAATAAAATAAAAAATAAATTAATTAAATAAATAAAATAATCTAAGAAATTAATCTCCCTCATAGACAATCATGAAAAACAATTGCAATCCTAGCTAGTACCGTTCATTTACTATGTGCCAGCCACTGTGCCATGAAATTTAATGCATTGTCCCACGTGATAACATATGTCCACGTGATAACACAAGGACATATGTCCACATAACCCTTATGGTACCATCCCCATGCTAGAGATGTGGAAACTGAGACAGATGTAAAATAAGAAGTTGGTCCAAGTTGGTTCCTACTATAAGTAGTTGAGCTACTCTGAACTAATCTGGGCTTATCTGAGCCCTGAAGCTTGACTCTAGAGTAAGAACACTTGACAACCAGCCTACATATTGTCAAGTGGGATGGTGAAAAAAGGAGCGAACTGCCACAACATCGATGAATCATCTCTCCAACCACCAAAGGCCGCCAATGAACACATAACAAGGACTGCAGTTTTGACTAGAACTCAAGAGTGGCATATACAAATGAATTCTCCATTATAAGGTGCCTATGTGTGAATATGTGAGTCACTTTTACAAGCAGCTACCCTCTCCCTCATACCAGCTTATAAAATTCAATCTGCGCACTGCTTGTATTTTGTGCCTTTGTGGTTCCCCTTTGTAAGTTATTTACTTAATAACACAGGGTCAAAGGAACATAATTATTGAGTACACATGGTCACAGCACGTGGCTTCTGGCTTGCCCATCTGGACAGGATCAGGCTGGTGAGTTCCAGGATGCACGTGTTTGGCCCTTAGTGATAATTTCCTTAAACACAGAAAGCCAAGATCCGAGGTCAGGAAGACAGAGATTAGCCTCACACTGATGGAGTGTACAAGTAATATACACTTCTTTCCAAATCGAGGTTAGCCCCAGTTCCTCCAGAGAGGCATCTCTGCTCTTTCAGCTCCTTCATGTAGTAAATAGTGTGAGTGCCCTCATTCATCTGGAACTTCGAGTTCCTACTTATCTCTTGCACACTTCCAGGTTGGTGGTGTTCATGACATAGTTCCTGAAAATAGATCAACTAATGCTACCCATCAGCAAAGAAGCTGCTTATCGTGTTTACTGTTGATGAAAAAACGTGCTGATCATGAGCCACCATCAAGACCACTAGATCCTGAGGTTTTGTTCCACCACATCTGCCTTATTTATTTCCTCAAGGAACAAATATGAACATGTACCAACACAGAGAAAGAACCAGTGCACAGTTTTTTCTCAATGCAAGACCACCTTGCCAACCACTCCGTGTACAGTATGAACCCAGATGACATATTCTAACCAATTGAGCTAATCAACCTAGATTCATTATTTTGCTTCCTGTGTCATGAGGTGGGTGAGCATAGCCAATACATGTTTTGAAGTGAAATGACTTCATTCAAAAACACTGATGGAGACTGTTGTCAATTGAATCATTTGTTCACAATATTTCATTACTCCCAGACTCATCTCTATGAAGGAAGCCTGTTTTTTATTCAATTAACATCAGATTCTGTCAAATGGCTTGGTTCAGCCAATGGAATCTGAGCAGAAGTGATTTATCCTATAATCAAGCAGAAGTTGTAAGAACCATTGTGATGTTCCCCTATTACTCTTCCCTCTACCATAAGAATGTCCTGGCTCCATCTTCAAGGGTCCCAGAATGAACATATAGAGTGATGCTTCAGCCAGTCTATAGCTAATATGTACTGTTGGGTGAGACATAACCTTTATCATCATAAGTCACTGAGATTTGGGGGCTACACTTGGTAATCATAGCATAATCTCCTGAAAACTGAGAGTAGAGAAACCTACTTGTAGACATTTCATACTCTTCCTCTGGCTTTTGTCACACCACAGACAGAATGCAATCTGAAGCTCAGTCTCTGAAAACAACAGTGAAATGAGATAAGAATTATGTAAAAGATGAGTTGGTTGAGAAATTGAAGCTTGGTACTGGAATCTCTATCCTGTTCCATCTATATACCTGTGCTTGTACCAATACCAGACTATTTTGATTATTATAGCTTTGTAATATAAAATTTAAAGTCTGGGAGTATGATACCTTCCGGTTTTTGGTTTTCTTTGTTTTGGTTTTTGTTTTCTGAGGATTATTTTGGCTATTCATAGTCGTTTATGCTTATGTTTCTGTATGAATCCCTGGTTTGTCATTTCCAGGTCTGAGAAGAATGCTGCTGGTAATTTAATGGGTATTGCATTAAATCTGTAGATTGCCTTGTATAGAATGGACATCTTACCAATGTTGATTCATCCAATCCATGAGCATGAAATATTTTTCCATTTGTTTGTGTCATCTTTGATTTCTTTTCGCAGTATTTTGTAGTTTTCATTGTAAACATCGTTCACATCTCCGGTTAGGAAGATACCAAGGTATTTCATTTATTTTATGGCTATAGTGAGGGGGATTGTGCTTTTTATTTGAGTTTCTGTTTGTTTATAGTTGTTGTATAGAAATGCAACTGTCTTTTGCACATTTATTTTATACCTTGAGACTTTGCCAAAGTCCTTTATCAGTGTAAGGAGGTTTTCGAGGTATAGAATCATGTCGCCTGCAAAGAGGGATAACTTAGCTTCCTCTTTTCCCTATTTGGATACCCCTGATTTCCTTCTCTTGTCTGATTGCTCTAGCTAGGACTTCCAATACTATAATGAACAGGAGAGGTAAGAGTGGACATCCTTGTCTTGTTCCACTTTTCAGGGGAAATGGTTCCAATTTCTGTCTGTTGAGCAGTATGTTGGTTGTGGCTTTCTCATAGATGGTTCTTACTCTTGTGAGGTATGTTCCATCTATGCCTAGATGTTCAAAGGTTTTTATCAAGAAGGGATGCTGGATTTTATCAAAAGATTTTTCCACATCTAATGATATAATCATGTGGTTTTTGTCTTTACTTCTGTTGATGTGTTTAATTATGTTTATGTCTTGTGGGTGTTAAACCAGACCTCCATGCCAGGGATGAAGCCTACTTGGTTATGGTGGATGATTTTTGAGATGTGTTGTTGGATCTGGTTTGCTGGAATCTTGTTGAAAATTTTAGCATCTATGTTCATCAAGGATATTGGCCTATAGTTCTCGTTCTCATCTTTGACAAAGCCTCCACCACCAACCACTGGGGAGAGGAGAAGCTATTCAGTAAATGATGCTGGGAAAACTGGCTGACCACAAGCAGAAGGTTAAAACAAGACCCCTGCCTATCACCATACACAAAAGTAAACTCTAAATGGATCAAAGACCTAAATGTAAAACCTCAAACTATAAGAACCTGAGAAAATGCAGGAGACACCCTTATGGAAATTGGAACTGGCAACCAGTTCCTGATCAAAACCCCAAGTGCTCCTGCCATAAGAGATAAGATAGACAAGTGGGACCTCATCAAACTGACAAACTTCTGCAAAGTCAAAGAAACCATCAAGAGAGCAGGGAGACAGCCCACAAACTGGGAAAAAATATTTGCCAACTGTATATCTGACAAAGGCCTAACATCTAGGGTCTACAAGGAACTCAAATGTGCCAAAAAGAAAAAACAAACAGCCCTACTACAAAGTGGGCAAAATATATGAATAGGTACCTCTCAAAAGAAGACATACAAGCAGCCAACAGATACATGAAAAAATGCTCAGCCTCACTAGTCATCAATGAAATGAAAATTAAAACCATGCTGAGATACCACCTAACTCCAGTTGGGATGGCCATCATCAATAGCTCAAAAAACAACAGATGCTGAAGAGGATGCAGGGAAAAGGAAACACTTCTACACTGTTGGTGGGAGTGTAAACTAGTATATCCTCTGTGGAAAACAGTTTGGCGATTGCTAAAAGGTCTAAAAATTAACCTTGCATACGACTCTGCAGTTCCCCTGCTGGGAATATACCCAGAGGAATTCAAATCACTCTATAAAAAAGATACCTACACACGCACATTTATTGTAGCATTGCTCACAATTGCAAAAAATGGAGCCAACCATGCTGTCCATCGAAAGAGGACTAGATTTTTTTAAATGTGGTACGTATACACGGTGGAATATTATGCAGCCATAAATAAGGACAAAATTATGAATTTCACCGTGACAAGGAGGGACTGAGAGACTATAATACTGAGTGATTTATCACAGAAACAAAGAACTGAATATCACATTTTCTCACTCATATGTGGGCCTTGAACAATTGTTGTAATACTATAAGAAAAGGATTGTCAGTAGTGGGAAATTGCTAGGGGGCTGAACTGGCAGCAGTGAGATTCTGCCAGGGGGAGGGGGCACACCTCATCAACAAGAGTGACGCCACACAAAAAAAGAAAAGAATTGTGTCAGATGACTGTTGAAATTGTTTGGTGGGATAAGGGATGGAGAGCGCCCAGGATGGTGTGAGCTCTATACAAATGTAGTTCCCTCCCCACCATAACCGCCTCCCTTCCCGTTCTAGTCCCACTTCCATGGTGAAGTAGGAAATGGCAGATAATGCCAACCAGGGTCTTGACTTTTCTCTGTACTGGTGTGACAAACAAATCATACACAGTTCCTGCCTCACAACACGTGAAGTCGCTCTGGCAGAAAAATGCAGCACATGCATGCTTGCTTCCTCATACATTAAAGTGAGACTCCAGCATCCAAGTGGAAAGTTAACAAACGTGATAGAATTGTCTTCGGGATGGAGGCCAACCAGCACTCACGACGTTCCCACTCCCAGCCACTACCAAACCTCCTCTGCCTATACACCACCGCCACCCCCTTCCAGCCATTGCTTCCTGATCTTAAAGTCTGGATTAGACTGCCCTTCTTTGCACTCACACACACCCTTTACTTCCCCCTTCTCACAACTATTACTCTGGAATGAATTTACTAGTTTTTGGAGTCAATCCTTCCACTAAACGATAAAAGAATAAGCAGTATTTTCTTTATTTTATTCCTGGAAGTCAGTTCATGCCTGGAACATGGAAGGCATTTACCAACATTTTTTGAATGAACGAGTGGATGTGATAAATTAATTTCTTCATAATGACTTTTGAGGTTCCCACTGCAAATTGACGAATTTAGTATGCCAGGTGCCCAGGGCTCCACTCAGTCCTCATAGATAGTTTTTTGAACCGACAAACTCATTCCCCACTATGAAAAAGGGGATCTGATTTACACATGTCTGCAATCTTAAAGCACTCATATAGCTCATTGGAAATTCAAATGGGTAATCCACAAATTTAATTATCAGTTCTTGATTAAGAGAGTGTTGACTTTTATTAAAACTGGAGAAATGTGTCCCAGAAGTCAATTAATACCTTGAGAGTAACCATGCACTTCATGAAGCTGAAATCTGCCAAAACAGGGTTATTCTAAGGTATGTTCAGAATAGTTTCCAAGTCTGTAATAAGTGTTTCCATAGTTGCTTAAACTGTAATAACTTATAGATAAGGTATTTTTCCAAAAAGAGCATAATGAACTCAAATATCCTTTATATTTTGGAAGAACTCCAAAGCTTCCAGAGTAGGACAATGTCCTTACTTACTCTCTCGGGATGTATAAAAAACTTTAGCCCTGTAAGATTCTCTGTGAAAATGAGGGGTTTTTGTTGTTGTTGTTGTTGTTGTTATTTGTTTTTTTGAGTCTGAGTCTCACTCTATCACCCAGACTGCTGGAGTGCAGTGGCACACTCACAGTCACTGCAACCTCAAACTGCTGGGCTCAAGCAATTTTTCTGTCTCAGCTTTCCAAGCAGCTGGAACTATAGCCACGTGCCACCTATCCCACTAATTTTTTTTTATTTATTATAGAGACGCCGTCTCTCCAAGTTACCCAGGCTGGTCTCGAACCCCTGGACTCCGGCAGTCCTGTCACCTCTACCTCCCAAAGTGCTGGGATAACAGGCGTGAGCCACTGCGCCTGGCAGATTTTTGTTCTGTTTACTATTACATAGTACCTTTATTATCCAAAAAAAACAAACAAACCCTGAAGATACACCATCTTTAGTAGGGAGACATCCTTCCACCTCATCCTTCTGTTAACTTCAGTCACTTAAGCCTATTTTCTTAGTTTAATGGGATTAACAGAAGCAAATCACAAGACCTTTTTTTAAACCAACCTTCCTTTCTCTTGTTCAGTGAAATTCCCCTCACACCCATCACTCAGGCCCTGCTGGTCTTGGCAGGCACTGAAGAAGACAGGAGGAAGTGCAAACAGGATTTCATGTGGCTTAAAATTACTAAACTGAGAAAAAAAAAAGGAATGCTTTCTCAAATTAGCCATAAGGCTACAAACAAGAAAGGAAAGTGCGAGGCAGGTGTTTGGGAGAGCTACACAGGTTGTCTACATGGCTTCCAGGATCCTTTCTACTCTACGATTGTATATCAAGCTGTCTACAGCACATATTGTCTCCATAAGCTTTTTCTTGTTCATTTTACGGCTGGTTCAAATGATTTTTTTTTTCCCCCGCCACAGTGTCAGGGACTCAAAGTTTCAAGGTTTCGGAGCCACCCAAGTTCTCCACGGAGAACGGCCAACCAGCCCTAAAGAAACTTCCTTCAGCACTGCCAGGATTCTGGGAAGTCCCTCCCAGCTTAGCTGCTCTGGCCCGGCAGCAGAAGGGCAGAAAGGACGGCCCCTGGAAGGCGAGGAAGAGCGCAAAGCCCTCTGCCAACCTGAGATGGCCCCCCAGGAAGAGCTCCTTCCAGAAGAATGGCAAGGCGGCTTCAGCAGGCCTTTCAACTCCAACCCTGCCAATCCCCCCCACAATCTCCTTTTCTTCCCCCCTCCCCTTTGCCCCTTCCTCTCGGACCCACTCCAGTTCTTCTAACTCGCCCCTTTTCCTGATCTCTGTTTAAGGCGTCCTGCGGAGGGGGGTTGTCACTTGCCCCTGGAGGCGAGCGGAGGAACTCGCCCCCGGAGGCTTTGCCTGCTGGCGCCGCCGGGAGGAAGAGCGCGACCCCGGCGACGGCCCTTCCCCGCGGCCCAGGCGCGCCGCAGAGGCAGGGGCTGGGGTCTGGCCCTCGTGGCGCCCCCGGCCCCGTCTCTGCCTGGGCGGCGGCCGGCAAAGGGCGCGCGAGCTGGGTCCCGACCGCACCGCCTCCCCCGCGGGCCCGGCGCGTCCCGCGCGAAGCGCTGCCCTCTAGCGTTGGCGACCGGCGACCCCGAGGGCGCCGCCGGCGCCGCGGCTTCTCTCCGCGGCCAGCGCCGACCCGCGCCCTCCGCCTCTCCGCCCCGGCCCGCCGCGCCCGCGCGCCCGCCCTCCCCGCCGGCGCGGCGGATCCCGCCGCCGGGCCCCGCCCTCCCCCGCCGCCCCTCCCCCGGCCCTGCCGCCCGCCTCCCCGTCGGTCCGCGCGCCCAGCCCCGGCGAGGCGCAGCCCGGCCGCCCGCGGGGCCTGGCGCCGCCGCGCGCCGCGCTCCCGGCTCCGCCTCGCCGCCGCCCGCGGGGCGCGGGCGCGGGCGCGGGCGCGGGCGGGCGCCCCGGAGCCCCGGAGCCCGCGGAGCCCGAGGCGGGCGCGGCGAGGAGCGGGTCCGGACGCGGCTCGGGAGGAGGGCGCGGGCTCCGAGGGACGCTGCGGAGCCCGCGGGACGCGCCGGCCCGCCCGGCGCGCACCGGCCGCAGGTGAGGGGCGCGCGCTCCGGGCCCCGCCGCGGCTCCCCCTCGCCCCCGGCCGGCCGGGGCTCGCGCGCCCTCGGAGGCGCAGGGGCGGCGGGAGGCGGGAGCGGGGCGGCGGGCGGGCGAGAGGCGCCGGGGTGGCCCGGGCGCCGCGGCCGGCCCCGGACTTCGGAGCACGGAGCGCGTTTCTCGCTCGGACCAGCCCCGAACGGGTGAGCCCGCGGGGTGGGCATGGTGTGTGACTGGTCTAGGCGTTTCATCCGGCGTCCTTGCGAAAGGACTCCAGGCAGCCGAAAGATTAAATGAACGTCGAAGCGTGTGCCAGGAAGGGGGGGCACTTGAGTAGAAATCACGCGGAGATGGGGGCTCCAGGGGCCGCGGGAGGACGGGCTGATTGCAACGCCAACTGATGGCAAAGCCTTCGATGATCAAGGACCGCACGGTCGCCACAGCCCGCAGGAAAGAATGGTGTGCTCAGTCCTGATCAACAAAATACCCGGGTGGGGAGGTGACGGGACGAACTCGTTTTCCTACAGTAAAAAAAGAAAGCTTGGGAGTAAGAGGTAAGATGGGAAGTTTGATCTTCAGCTCTTTCCACCCAATACTGCAAGGTGAGAGGCCGGCCCCCTTACGTCGCGAAAATCAAGGGGAATTGAAGCTGAAGGGACGCGGTTCCCGCTCCTGTCGCAGGATCATGCGTGGTTTGGCACGTATTGTTGAAATATGTTTACTTTGGTATGTTTCTGCCAGTGTCCAGTTTTGGAAGGACCTGGCATTCTACCCGATACTCCTTGTCCTTGAGTCGGGAGGATGAGACAGAGGACCTCAGCATCCCAGGGTGCTTCTTCCTAACCTTATTGTCCTTGCCCGCCTCCGGCCCCAAATCTCTTGGGGTGGGAAGGAGTCCCCAAGCAAGCAATGGAGGCTGAAATGGGTTGAGAAAACTGTTTTTCCCAAAAAATTCAGGCTCCTTTTACCCTTCTTCTTACGTTTCCCCCCCTAGCTCTAGCCAGTACATGTTCCTAGTCTGAACTTGACCTTGCTCGGGAATATATATTTGCCTAGTTCCCCACTCAGACCTCATGAGCAGCACCTGAAACAGCTGCAGGTGGCTGGTGAGTCAGGGGCTTCCCTCGCCTAACTCTGTGCATGAGAAGTGAAGCTGACACCTGGTCTGGTTCCCTGCACAGCCTCCTTCGTGCAGAGCCTGTTTGAAATGCCTTCGAAATACAAGAGGAGACTATGGGCCAGCCTTTCTTCTCTTGCTGGTGCAGTTGTTTTTCTGCTGCATGAAATGAGATGACCCTGCCTTCATCAGATAAGTGAGCGGAGGTGTTTGAGGCCCACTTAGCAAATGCACAAAATATGCCTGCCTGCCTTTTCCTCCCATCAGAACTTTAGCCTCCAGCCCACAGAGCTGTCATGATGAAGCAGACCTCCTAAGTGGCACTCAGCTAAGTTTCTGTGTCATGTTGAAACAAAAGTGTGTTGCTCGGTTCTAAAATTGCACAGAATCTCACAACTAAACATTTTGCTGCAGAGGGGTGGGTGAAGTACTTCTGCCCATGCATTTCGTCACTGAGAGCTATATAGAGACACTCATTCAAATCCTGATTCATCCTGGTTGATAGACCTTGACTATTATATCATCATCATCAGATATGGGCTTCAGAAGTCCCAAGGATTTCAGCAGATCTCGTTTGAGACTTCTCATACCAGAACTGGAAAGGAGCTTTTAAAAATGTAGCCAGGATTCTAGTCTTCGGGTATATGCATGTCAAAATATTCCTTTAGGTAGTGGTTGCTTCTTTCATAGACATTTCCAGGGACGAACACTTAGCAGATTATTTTTATAATAAAACGTATGCAAATCAACAATGTGTATCCACCAGTTGGCAAATTTTAAATTCCTCAGAAATCAACATCATAAACATAGTAAGCTCAAGTGTTCACTACTTCTCCTTCTGCCCATGATGACTTCACTCAGGGCATGCTCCCAGACCAAGCGCTTAGAGGCTGTGGCTTACGTCTCAAAACTTGCCCAAGGGAATGGTGCCTCCCCTGCAACTTACCCTGATGTCACCCTTGTTAGCTGTTTTGATGCCTGTGAAAAGCATTTGCTCTCCAGTTCTTCTTATGGATGCGTGGTCATCAGCAATCGGGTAAATAAGTTTCCATTCTTTTGAGTTAGATCACAAAGTCAGGGATTCTCAGAGGTGGTGTCTAGGAAGAGACAAAATCCAGGACACATTTCTAGTTCAGGTGACACTGCAATACATTCCCATTTTCAGCTGTTAGATGAGGTCATTATTCAAGAGGAAAGTAAGATATATCATTTGCAGCACCTTGTCCCCACCGGGCTCAAGCGCCTCCCAGTGCCACTACCATCACCAAGATACCAAGGACTCAAAATGAAAAGTAGACCTCTTTGCAGAAAGTCTCGGGCCCTGAATTGTTTAGTCATCATCTCATTACCTGTGTCAATTCCCTGCACTTCATCTTTACATGCAGGTCCTTCTTTCTGTTTGTTATGATTGTCCTTCTTGCAATTATATTTCTTTACTAACCTTTAAAAGTAAGAGATCTAAACCTCACTCTCACACAATATACCCATGTAACAAACCTGCACATGTGCTCATGAATCTAAATTTTTTTAATATGTAAATAAAAGTAAAAAATCTAAATCTAATATTTTAATATGGAAAAGCTTTTCTTCTATCTCTACAGGCTTATTTACATGAAAAAAAATAAGCTTGAGGGTGCTCAAAAGCTGAATTTCCACTATGTAGGAATATATTGTTCAGACCATAAAGTACTGAGGCTGCCTTGGGACAGGAGGGGAGACTGACATCTCATGCTGTGGCTATCTTCTTCTCCACCTACCACACTTTCATATGTGGTTGCTTCAGGGAAACACTGAGGACGGTTATGCTGTCCAAGGGGAGAGCCCCAGAAAGTGGAATTATTTCTTGGAGGGTCAGTCCCTTAAAGTGCAGGCTTCCCCAGCTAGGTTTAAGTGTTCTGGGAACCCACCGGCATTAGTGTACCAGCCAGCATTGTTGTGAGAGGCTGCCTTCAACTTCGGTGAATTTACTTTTGGCGATTCTTTCAGTTGGTTTGCCTGTTTCATGATGGGTGATTTCCAAGCGCACCTGCCCTCACTGCACTGAGTGTTCAGCAGTTTTCACCAAAAATGGCATGACCCCCATGACCCACACTCCCTCTTCACCCAATCTCACCCCAAGTGACTCTTCTGTTTTCTCGGATGAAACATTTTGCCAATGTGGAGGGCGGGGTGGGGGGGAAACTGGCAGAAGCACTAACAGGTATCAAAATCAACCAGTTCAAAACTGTCTTGAGCAGTGGAAAAAGTGTCTCCATACATGTATTGCAGGGGCTCCCAACCCCCAGGCGGTGGACCAGTACCTGTCCGTGGCCTGTTAGGAACCAGGCTGCACAGCAGGAGGCGATTGACAGGCAAGCAGGGCTCTGCTGTCAGGTCACTGGTGTCATTAGATTCTCATAGGAGAGCCCAAGGCGAACCCTGTTGTGAACTGCACATGCAGGGATCTAGGTTGTGCACTCCTCGTGAGAATCTAATCTACCCCTCCCCCAACTCCCATGGAGAAAGTGTCTTCCACGAAACAACCGGTCCCTGAGGCCAGAAAGGTTGGGGACCGCTGGGGTGTTGCATCAAACAGACAGGACTTTAAAGGTTGGAGTTTAAACATGTAAGAATAAATAAACCGTTTTTTATAAATAAATACCAGGGTTTTTTGTGTCTCCCCTAGTATACGTGAGTGAGAGACAGATGAGTGAACAGGACCGAGAAAAGGAGAAATCACTTGTTTTAAAAATGAACAGCAGCTCCATAGAGTGGCTGACTTCTCCCTTTCTTTTTCCTCCCTGAGTCATTTTCTAGAACCAGTACTGTGGCTCCTAAAACTTGGGGCCCAGGACAGACAATTTGCCAAAGTTGGTCTTCCTGGGAATTAATGACCTTTCATCAACATCTCATTGAATTTTCATAATTTGGTATTAATTTTCACATTGTGGACTAAGAAACTGAGAACTAGACTTTTATAAAGATCATTCCATCAGTTGGCATACTCCCGACTCCCGGATCATAACATATTGATAAAATTCTTAAAAACTCTACTTCTAATACAGTTTAATTCTAATTTCATTTTTAGTTCTCTTACTTTGTCTCACCCACGTGGATTAACGGTGGTCCGGGTTCACTATGGTCCTCGCCCAAATAGATTTCAGTGTTTGTATTTCATGACTGTATTCCCCTAAAACATGTCAAATGAAAGATACATACAGCCAGGGGAACTCCTCAGTAGGTTCATTCTTAGCTCTCTCATGTTGATCGATTCTCAACATATGCAGTTGTAGGATTAGGAAGACAGAGTCCTTTAGAAGAAGCTGTACAACCTAATCCTTCTGCATCTGGATCATTTTAAACAAGTTCCAGGAGGAGTGAACATCTCCAGATTCTAGTTATCAGTGCAGACCAGATGGAAGGTCTTTACAAAATCTGGCATGAGAAGGAAAGCATTTTTATAGCAAGGAGATAATATTTTGAGAAATAGCAACCAGCAACCACAGCTTACAGTTCCAAAACTCTCAGATTCTTCTAATGATCCCATCTACCTAAAGTGCCCAAATAAAGTAAAACCAGACCCCATGAAATGGCTTTTCTTAGATGCAGCTGTTCTTATCCTTTTATCAGATAATGGGCATGTGGTGATTTTTCCAAAGATTTGGGAAGGACCTGACTCAAACATTAAAGTATGGGTTTTGTTGGGACAGCTTACCCAAGAAAGTTAAATGTGCATTAAGATTCACATTCTTGGGAACTGAAGACAAGCCAGTGTGTCTTCTAGGAATAAACATCAAGTAGATAGAGAGATTGATAGTCCAAAAAGTAACTTAGATTCCACTACTCCAATAATGCTCCCAGTTATAAATGCATTCATCTTCACTGGTGGGGAGGGGCAAGGGGGAAGGAGTTCATATATGCTGAGTGTCTGCTATGTTTCAGGGATTGTGCTGAGAGCTGCCCACATATATTATTTTATTTAATGCTCACCAAAGCACATCAAGGTAGGTAGTATTAGCCTCATCATCCGTTTATTTAGAAACTGCAGTGGGTTTGAGACCCGCCTGGGCAACTTGGCAAGACCTCATCTCTACAATAAATAAAAAAATCAGCCAGGCGTGGTAGCACGCGCCTGTAGTTCCAGCTACTTGGAAGCCTGAGGCGGAAGGATCACCGGAGCCCAGCAGGTTGAGGCTGCACCGGCCACTGGGCGACAGTCTGGGCGACAGAGTGAGATTCCAACTCAAAAAAAAAAAAAAAGAGCCAGGCTCGGTTGCTCAGCCTGTAATCCCATGCCTTGGGAGGCTGAGGTGAGTGGATTGCCTGAGCCTATGGGTTCGAGACCCGCCTGGGCAACTTGGCGAGACCTCATCTCTACAATAAATCAAAAATTAGCTGGGTGTGGTAGCGCACACCTGTAGTTCCAGCTACTTGGAAGGCTGAGGCGGAAGGATCGCTGGAGCCCAGCAGGTCGAGGCTGCGGTGGCCAGGAGCGGCCACTGCACTCCAGTCTGGGTGACGGAGTGAGACTCCAACTCAAAAAAAAAAAAGAAAAGAAAAGAAACTGCAGTTGTCATCAAGTCACTTAGCTTGCTGTCCTTTTCAGGAAAGAAATTAGAATGCAATGAACACACACAAGGGAATTAACTAGAGAAGAGGCTTGAGAGGCATGTGCAGGTCATGGAGGGGATCTGTGAATTTGGACTTTACTCTTAGAGGAATCACTGTATAGTTTTTTAAGGTTTTTATGAAGAATAATATATATACAGAAAAGTGTACAAATCATGTTAAGCTCAGTGACCTTTTTGAAAGTGAGCATACCCTTGTAACTAACCACCACCAAGATAAGAAATGAAATGTCACCATTATACAAATTCTCTTCCTGTCCACCGAGTTCTTACTTCACCCTGCCTGCCTTTCAACATCATAAATTATCGTGAGCCTTATATACATATAAATCATATAGAATGATCTCTCATGATTTGGTTCAATGTTATATCCATGAGTTTCACTCGTGAGGATGGTAATACCAGAGACTTGTTTATTTTTTTTTATTGTTGTATAGCATTATATTATATGAATCTGTCACAATTTAATTATCCACCCTACCATGGATGGGCATTTTGGTTTTTTCCAGGTTTTTTGCTGTAATCGATAATGCTTCAGATTGGACATGTCCAGGGTGATGTGGCTATAAACAATCAAGCTCCATTGTAGTATTTTAAGCTGTTAGCCAACATCGTTAGTTTGGTGTTAGAGGCTCACTCTGACCACAATGTGGAGTGGAAAAGGAGCAGGTCTGGCGGTAACAGTGGCCATGGTGAGAGCCTGAAGGTGGGCAGTAACAGTAGACATGGAGATAGGGAAACTAAAATCAGATGAATTTGGTCTGTAGGAGAAGAAGGAAGTGATAACATGTTGAGATTCAATGGGTGTGAGGAGCGGAAAAAAAGTATGGAATGCAGAACAACAAATTCCTAAATCTTGTAGATAATGTTTCCTTTAGCCAAGACTGAGAAGACAGGAGAATAAACAAAAGCATATTTACTGGATCTCAGAAAGGTCAAAAGGATTGCCCACCGTGACTCCAAATCTGTACTTCTGCTACAAAGCATTGCTTTGCTTCTTTCCTGGCTCTCACTATGCCCCTCCCTTCTGCGACAGCCGCCTCCCACGGCCCACCCCAAATGGCAATGGTACTCACCTAAAAAGCAGCATGACTGCTCCGTATTTCCTGAACTGCTAGCCTATGAATCATTTGCTTTTCCCTTCCGTTTTGCCTTGTTTTAGCACATAATTACAAAAAGCAGGAGACGATGATGAGTCAGCTAAAACTTTGTTTTACCTTTTAGATTACAAGACAGAATTCAGAGGAAGTGAATGTATACAAAAGAAGTATAACTTGAAGGGGCTAGTCTTGATCAGGGTGGTTCAAGAGGATAGATCCAGCTAAGAGAATGTACAGGGAAGCAAGTTCCAACACTTTCTAGAATAACTTTCTAACACTGTCTGGTAATGCAATTAGACTGCTCACAAGGTGAGAATTCTGCTTCATTGGCGTGTGACTAGACAGCATCTTTGGGGGCACGTGACAGGCTGGGTTCTCCCTGACACAGACTCTGAGCTGGGGCTTAGTGTGCAGGATCTTTATTAAGAAAGCCCTTGGCACCACCACACTGGAAGAAGAGAAGGAAACAGGGCTGGGCAGAGGAAGAAACTGAGCTGCAAAACAGGCCCAAGAACACTCTAAGCAGACTCCACGGGGAGGAGCTCCAAGCTAAAATTATCCATCAGAGTTGTTCCAAGCTGCAAAATGATGAGGCTTTCCAACCCCTTCTTCTCTCAATTGCTGAATGTGGTCTACCTCAGGAATGGCATGATCTTAGGTGAGACAGCTCTCTGCAGCCGAGAACATACCTGAAGGGCATGAGAACCAAAGGCTCTTCTGACAGCCATCTCAGCAGCTGGGCCACAAGCCTTTTCTTGAAGGAGAAATGTGGGCAGTGTGTCTCTATGTCCATCTCAGGAAGCTTTTAAAACAGGACTTCAGTCGGGCTCGGTGGCTCAGCCTGTAATTCCAGCACTTTGGGAGGCTGAGGCGAGTGGATTGCCTGAGCCTGCGGGTTCGAGACCAGCCCAGGCTACTTGGCGAGACCTCGTCTCTACAATAAAATAAAAAATCGCCAGGCGTGGTAGCACACGCCTGTAGTTCCAGCAATTTGGGAGGCTGAGGCGAAAGGATCGCTGGAGCCCAGAAGGTCGACACTGGGGTGGCCATGAGCATGCATGCAACTGCACCCCAACCTGGGCGAAGGAGTGAGACTCCAACTCGAAAACTAAAATAAAATAAAATAAAACAGGGACTTCAACCACAGAGGATTAAATTAGGTAACTTTCCATGGTACATCCAACTCTGAGATCTGTGTTTACTTATTTCATTATACCCATGTTTTTAAGCCACCAAAGATTTACAATAATAAGCTATTTCACCCTTAATCTTTCTTCCCTCTTATTCAATAAGTGAATATATCGCTTGAACCACTCAAAGTAGATGAGAGACAGAAACCCCTATAAACAACATGACCCCTTGATAAAGAACTTCTGTTAAGAAGGTAGAGAGCTGTACTGCTAACTTTCTTCAGTAGCAACTTTTTATTTTTTTATTTATTTTTTTATTTTTTATTTTTTTTGAGTTGGAGTCTCACTCTGTCACCCAGACTGGAGTGCAGTGGCCGCTCCCGGCCACCGCAGCCTCAACCTGCTGGGCTTCAGTGATCCTTCCGCCTCAGCCTTCCAAGTAGCTGGAACTACAGGCACGCGCTACCACACCCGGCTGATTTTTGATTTATTGTAGAGATGAGGTCTCGCCAAGTTGCCCAGGCGGGTCTCGAACCCACCGGGTCAGGCAATTCACTCACCTCAGCTTCCCAAGGCACGGAATTACAGGCTGAGCCACCGAGCCCGGCTAGTAGCAACTTATTAGATGATCGTAAAGAAATGGCTGTGTTTGTGCTGTGTATTACTTGTATTTACACTTGAAGTAGATTTTACTGTAGCTGCTCTTTGATGACTGGACCTGCATGACAACCGAAATCCTATGGGAAAATGTTCATAAAAAACCTCCCTTTACTGTCTCTGCCTGTTCAACTCAGAAACATGGTATCCTGCAGAAGCATGTTATAATATGCACTTTTGAAAAAGAGCTAACTGATACCTGTCAGCTTGAAGGACCTCTTGGAGCAGACTCTGCTGAGGAAGCTCCTTCTCTCATGTCAGACACAGCAGCCCCCGAGCTTGGGATGGTGCCCCTGACCTCATGACTCATTCAGGCTTTGCTGCTGCCCCTGGCTTTGCCACAACTATATTTAGTGGATTCCCACCAAGAGCCGCTCCACAACGTTTCTGTGGGCTAGAAAGGGCAAAATTACACTCTACTTTCTGCATCCATCCCAGCTTCATTCCTGGATGTGATTTACTTTCTCCTTCACTTTGGTCTCTTTTCAGACGTAGTTTTGGTGTCTGCAAAAGCATCTTTATTAAAGAAACATGGAAACCGGGCTCGGTGGCTCATCCTGTCATCCCGCGCCTTTGGGAGGCTGAGGTGAGTGGATTGCCTGAGCCCGCGGGTTCGAGACCCGCCTGGGCAGCGAGACCTCATCTCTACAATAAATCAAAAATCGGCCGGGCGTGGTAGCGCATGCCTGTAATTCCGGCTACTCGGAAGGCTGAGGCGGAAGGATCGTCGGAGCCCGGCGGGTCGAGGCTGCGGTGGCCGGGAGCGGCCGCTGCGCTCCAGTCTGGGCGACCGAGTGAGACTCCGACTCAAAAAAATAAATAAATAAATAAACATGGAGTGTTTTTTTTGTTGTTGTCGTTGTTGTTTTGTTTTTTGTTGTTGTTGTTGGAGTCTCGCTCTATCACCCATGCTGGAACGCAGTGGCCCGCTCACTGTCACCCCAGTATCGACCTGCTGGGTTCAGGCAACCCTTCCGTCTCAGCCTTCCAAGTAGCCGGAACTACCAGCACACGCTACCATGCCCAGCTAACTTTTTGATTTATTGTAGAGATGAGGTCTCACCAAGTTTCCCAGGCTGTTCTCGAACCCATGGGCTCAGGTAATCCCCTCACCTCAGCCTCCCAAAGTGCTGGAATTACAGGAAGTGTTTGGTTTTTTTTTTAATACCATTGGCTATTTGATCTTCATCGTGTTCGTTTTCTGCAGCATTCTTTTTCCAGTTCTCCAATTCACTTCTCTTGATTGTAACCTGAGGCCCCCCCTTGCTTTGTTCTTGTCACGACCCAAAATAAGTTCTTTGACCATTCTGCACCCTAGTCAGCCCATCCCTGAAATGAAATTAACAATTCCTGCAATATAGACCTATTGGAAGGAGTAAAGAAAGAGTGATTCTGCACCCGAGTTATTATTACAATTATGATCTTTATTTTTATTCCTGTGAGGAGAGTTGTAAAAATTATCCTGGTATAAATTTAGGTGAAATGTGAGGTGCCGGCCTTGTAGGAAGTAAAGGGCGCAAATCAAGGCTGATTTCCACTGCCCTGAGCCCTGTTGACAAGAATGTGTTCTCTTTTAATTCCTAAACTTTGCCTCAGATCAAGTATGACCTCAAGCCCCAGAGAAGTTCCTTGAATGCTGCCTTCACCAGCTACTAAATCCTCAAACTTTGAATCTGCCAATAAATTCTTTCTTTATAAATGCAGGAGAAGAGAATAGTCATTTTTCTCTGGAGTTCCATTTGTAGTTACTATGCATCCAGAGGGTCACACGATTTCTGCATGCCTTGTGGCTTTGTGGTGATGTCTCTCAAACCTTAGTGTGCAGAAGAATCACCTGGAAAGCATGTTAAACCTCGGGTTTATGGCCCTACCTGCAAAACTTCTAATCAGTAAGGAAGAGTAATGCCAAGAATTTGCATTTCCAACAAACTCCCAGGTGTGCTAACACTGCTAGTCTATACGCCTAGGCCGCACTTTGGGTGCCGAGAGCTGCAGGGTTGAGCATGACATATGTTAAACGTGTTTGTTACAGCTAAACAAACAAAAAATATATAATGAAACTTACTCTTACTAGTCCTGATTATAGACAAGTCATCCTCAAGCAAGAAAATATGTTGCTGTCATGTTGCAAATATTGTATTACCATAGTTTTCTTTGTGGGGAACTCAAATTGCCTTTTAAAATGAGCAAGCCTATCACATCAGTGTGCCGAGTCAACTCAAGATTTACCAAAAGTTTATAAAATTCATGATATATTCATCATTTTAAAAACTCCTAGTAAACTAGAAGTAAAAAGGAACAGTTTTTTCCAATAAGGATATCCTTATCAAACAAAGGCCAACAATGGTCACACTGCAGAGTTGCAAGAAGGATGCCTGCTATTACCATCATTATTGGACACGGAATGTTCTAAACAACGCAGCGGAAGGACAGTGGAAGGAGGGTAGGAGGGAGGGAGGGAAGGAATAAATAGTATAAATATTGGGAAAGCTTTATTATTATTTACAGATGATGTAATGATCTACTAGGAAAACTCAAGTGAATACATAAAAATGCCATTAGAAAGAATGAGAATTCATTAAGATGGCTAGCTACAAAAATCTGCAAAAGTCAATCGCTTATCTGGTTAACAGCAATATACTCACAGGGATTTATATTGAACTTGCACTTTGCTGGGCAGAAAACATGCCTGAGTAGTGAAAGATGTTGTCACCGTCCAAGAAAAATGGAAAATGTAAGCCCATCTCCTCTGAGGAAGATGGAGGGAGAAGGTCCTGCAGGAAAGGACTCCATATTTGAACACTCATCCCCCTGAATTCGATAATGTTTATCCCTCCATGATTTCTGACAACAGTGTGCTGTTCTAGTTCATTCATTCTTTGTATTATTATAAGTGAACAAGAATTGCATACATACTTAAGTACCTTACATCTTAACTTTTATTACATAGTGCAAATTTTAAAGTTGAACTCTGCGCTACTCAAAGAAATATGTGCCAACTGCCACAAGAATTCAACATTTAGTAATCCATAAATACTATCCTACCATATCGTTTAGCATAACTTAAGTAAACATTCAAGAAAAAAAGCAGGGTCTCCTTTTTTATTATGGTTCCATTTGAACTGTTTTAACTTTCTGGCCATTCTGTCCTGAGCTTAATACAGTTTCTTACACAGATGCTTTAAAATATCAAGTAATAAATATGTCATTTAATCAGTCATTAGAAAAAATTATTTACAAGAATCAGCATAGTTTATTTCACAGATTATAAACAGGTAAAGTAATGCAATCTCCTTGCCATTTCTGCAACACAATAAGCCTACTTCTAAGACCACCTGGGGCCTTACTTTAAGCTCAAAGCATTGGAGAGCCAAAGCGTACTAACCCCAAGGTTTGGTGACTTACATATAAATGAAGCATCTTGCCAAGAAGGGATAAAAAATCACTTTAGAGCAAACAAAATTCTCAAAGCTCACAAGACTTGATTAGTTTTTAGCTTGGTGGCTGATGGAGCTCTTGTGATGCAGATAGAGCAATTTTCTCCAGCACCTCTCTAGCTATTTGTACCTTTATACTAAAAAGGTGTCCAGCCAGGTCCCACTGGCCTTCGGATAGTCTCTCACATTGCGTTAAGTGTAGTGAGGGCCTCTTTCTCAGACATATACACCGTTAGCATGCGTTTAATTAATAATTAATGGTTATGTATTATTAGGATGGCTGTCACATATTGCAGTTATCTTAAAACATGTGGTATCTGTGACTGATGTTTTGCCTGTTTAATAAAATGAGTATGATTCTAAGGGTGAAGAGGCATGGAACAGAGGCCTAGAGTCAGAGAACCTGAGTTAATACCCCACCTCCTTGGCTGTGTGAGCTGTATGGTCTGTCGCCATAACAATGGGCCCAGTCATACCTGTTCTACCTACCTTAACCTCCTCTTAGAGAAGTTTCCCACATCGAAGAGTGCTGTTGGAATTCATTATCACCTGTGTTAAGTCAGATCGTCTCTTGTGTCCTATTCCTGGGGGCAATACAGCATGGGGTTCAAGCTCCAAACCCTGGAGTCCAGAGAGCCAAGTTTACATCCCGGCCCTGCCACTTGTTAACTGCTTGCTTGGGGAAAAAGTACTTCATCGCTCGAAATCTGTTTCCTCATTTGTTAGACAAGGCTGGCATAATAGTACTATGTCATAGGGCTGTTATAAGGATTAAGTAAGCATATTGATTACCTGTTGCTAACTAATAAATTACCCCAAAACCTAATGGCTTAAAACAGTACATTTTTATCATCTCACAGTGTCTATGGGTAGGGAATCTGGGTATGACAACTGGGTTCTCTGGCTCAGATCTCTCACAGACTACAATCAAAGTTTCAGCCAGGGATGCAAACATCTCAAGGCTCAGCTTAGGGAAAGATGTTCTTCTGAGTTCACCCATGTGACTGTTGACAGGCCTCAGGTCCTGGGTGGCTGTTGGCTAGAGGCATTAGTTCGCTGCCACATAGACCTCTCTATAGGGTTACTAACAAAACACCTTCCTTCACCCAGATGTTGTGGCTTGCTTTCCTCAGAGCCACAGATAAGCATCAGATATGCCAAAATGGGAGCCACAGTCTAGTATAACCTAATATCGGAAGTGATGTTCCATTGCTTCTGCTGAATTCTGAATTAGAGTCAAGTCCCTACTTCCAGCCAACACTCTAGGAGAGGGAATTAAATGAGGGCCTAAATACCCAGAAGGAAGCCGATTATTGAGAGCCACCTGAGCTGCTATCTGCCACAATATACTACAGGAAAAGCCTTTTGATAAGAACTCAATTCAGTATCACCTAGTGGTCTTACTATCTCATAGTAATGTTCTTAGACTGGAATTCAATAATCTATGTCAAAGAATTTGTAAAAGGAATTTGCAAAATATAAAGCACCATGCAATGTTAAGATTTTGTTAGTCTTATTAATGCTGAGAATCTAGTTTCACATTCCAGGTAGTGATACAAAAAGAGCAAACCAAGGATTAAGAGATGAGAATTCTTGCTCTGTCTGTGACGTTGGAAAAACCATTTATTTGTTTCACACTTTAGTTCTCTTTACAAGAGTGATCATAATAATGGATTTACAGGAATAAAATGATATATTATACAGTCATGCACCAGATTAACAACAGTCTGGTCAAAAATGAATCACACATATGATGGTGGTGCCATAGATTATAATGGAGCTGAAAAATTCCTAGAGCCTAATGACAGCGTGGTCATCACAATGGCGTCTTAGCATGGTGCGTCACTCATGAGTTTGCCGTGAGGCTGGTGTAAACAAACCAAATGCACTGTCAGTCATATAAAAGTATAGCATACACAATTATGTGACATAATACTTGATCATGATAGTAAACAACTGCTTTTGGCTTAAGTATTTGTTATACTACACTTTTATCACTACCTATTTTAGAGTGTACTCTTTTTACTTATTTTTTTTAAAAAGTTGCCTGTAAAACAGCCTCAGGCATGTCCAGGAGGTACTCCGGAAGAAGGCATTGCCCCAGCTCCATGCACATTATTGTCCTTGAAGACTTTCCAGTGGGACAAGCAAGATGCAGAGGTGAAAACAGTGATACGGATGATCCTGACCCTGTATAGGCTGAGACTAATGTGTGAGTTTATGTTTCAGTTTTTAACAAAAAAGTTTTTTTTCACACGCCCCCATTAAAAAGTAGACAAAAGACATGAATAGATACTTCTCAAAAGAGGAGATACAGGCAGCCAACAGACACATGAAAAAGTGCTCAGCCTCACTCATCATCCGAGAAATGCAAATCAAAATTTGCATTTTGAGATACCACCTAACCCCAGTAAGAATGGCCATCATTAATACAACATTAAAACAACAACAGATGCTTGCAAGGATGCAGAGAAAAAGGAATGCTTCAACACTGCTGGTGGGAATGCAAACTAGTGCAACCTCTTTGGAAAACATTGTGGCGATTTCTGAAAGAACTAGAAATTGACCTTCTATATGACCCAGCAATCCCCCTACTGGGAATATACCCAGAGGAACTCAAATCATTCTACAAAAAAGATAAGTGCATACACATGTTTATTACAGCACTATTCACAATAGCAAAAACATGGAACCAACCATGCTGCCCATCAAAACTGGACTGGATTTTTAAAATGAGGTATATATATACAATGGAATATTATGCAGCCATAAAGAAAGACAAACATATGGACTTTGCAGCAGCTTGGATAGATTTAAGATCGATCATACTCAGTGCTCTATCACAGAAACAAAGAACAGAGTACCATATGTTCTTACTCATAAGTGGACCTTGAACAATTATCATAATACTATAAAAGGGATTGGCAGTAGTCGGAAACTGCCAGGGGGTTGGTGGGATGGGCAGTAGTAGGAAACTGCCAGGGGAGTAGAGGGCACATCTCATCAACAAGGATACCTGCATAAGGAACATTTGTATACCTAATCCTGAATTGCACCCACATCTTTTAAATAAATAGTTGGTTTTTAATTTTAGCTTCAAGGGGTTCATGTGCAGGCTTGTTTTGTAAATATATTGCATGGTGGCGAGGTTTGGGCTTCTATGGAGCTTGTGGTGAGCAAGGTACCCAGTGAGTGGTTTTCAACCTTTACCCCCTTGGCTGTCTCTCTTCTTTAGGAGTCCCCAGTGTCTGTTCCCACTGACACTGAAAGCATGCGGTATTCAGTTTCTGTGATAATTTGGTTAGCGTGATAGTCTCCAGCTGCACCCATGTTGCTGCAAAGGACGTGATTTCATTCTTTTTTGCAGTTGTGTGCTCTTCCATAGTGTATATGTACCACATTTTCCTTATTCAGTCTACCGTTGATGGGCACCTAGGTTAGTTCCATGTTTTTGCTACTGTAAATAGTCTATCATAAACATACAAGCGCAGGTGTCTTTTTGGTAGAACGATTTATGCTCCCTTGAGTATATACCCAGTAGTGTGGGATTGTTGGGTCGAATGGTAAACTCCATTTTTAGTTCTTTGAGACATGTTCAAATCGCTTTCCACAGGGTTGAACTAGCTTACCTTCCCACCAACAACAATGTAAGAATGTTCGCCTTTCTCCACAACCTCACTAGTATCTGTTGTTTTCAGACTTTTTAATAATAGCTATTCTGACTTGTGTGAGATGGTATCTCACTGTGGTTTTGGTCTGCATTTCTCTGGTGATTACTGTTGCTGAGCATTTTTTTAATGTTTGTTGGCCACTTGTATGTCTTCCCTTGAGAAGTGTCTGTCTGTTCATGTCCTTTGCCCACAATTTTTTTGTTTTGTTTTAATTTTTTTATTTGCCCACATTTTAATGGAATTATTTGTTTGTTTCCTATCAATTCATTTGAGTTCCCTATAGATTCTGGATATTAGGCCTTTATTGGATGCATAGTTTGCAAGTATTATCTCCAATTCTGTAGGTTTTCTGTGTCGATGGTTACTTTTGCTGTGTAGAAACTTTTTAGGACTGGGAGCAGTGGCTCAGCCTGTAATCCCAGCATTTTGGGAGGCCGAGGTGAGAGGATTGCCTGAGCCTGTGAGTTTGAGACCGGCCTGGGCAACTTGGTGAGATCTCGTATCAATAATAACACAAAAACTAGCCAGACATGGTGGCTGGCGTGCATCTGTAGTTCCAGCTACTTGGAAGGCTGAGGTAGAAGGATCGCCTGAGTCCAGCCTGTGGAGGCTGTGGTGGCCGTGAGCATGCTGCTGCACTCCAGTCTGGGCGACAAGAGTGAGATTCCAACTCAAAAAAAAAGAAAAGAAAAGAAAAGAGAAAAATTTTTTAGTTTAATTAGGTTCCATTTCTCAATTTTGGTTTTTCCAGCATTTGCTTTTGAGAACTTAGTCATGGATTCAGATTCATTGCCTAGACTGACGGCCAGGAGAGTGTTTCCTAGATTTTTTTTTTTTTTTTTTTTTGGAATTTCATAGTTTAAGATCTTATGTTTAAGTCATCAATTCATGTTGAGTTAATTTTTGTATATGGTAAGAGGTGGAGTCCAGCTTTATTCTTCTGCATATGGTTAGTCAGTTTTCCCAGCACCATTTGTCAAATAGAGTATCCTTTCTCGAATATTTGTTTTTGTCAACTTCATAAAAA
Organism: Cephalopachus bancanus; assembly: GCA_027257055.1. Classification (NCBI taxonomy): domain Eukaryota; kingdom Metazoa; phylum Chordata; class Mammalia; order Primates; family Tarsiidae; genus Cephalopachus; species Cephalopachus bancanus. Next base: position 4,612,527 of record JAPVLO010000140.1, read on the forward strand.
AATGAGTTGGTTATAAATCAGTGATTTTATTTCTGGGTTCTCTATTCTGTTCCATTGGTTTATGTATCTTTTTTTGTAGACATAGCATGCTGTTTTGGTTACTGTAGCCTTGTAGTAAAGCTTGAAGTCTGGCAGTGTGATGCCTCCAGATTTGTTGTTTTTGCTTAGGATTGCTTTGGATTTGGGGGTTCTTTTTTGCTCCCACATGAAGCTTAGAATTGTTTTTTCTATCTGCAAAAAATGATGCTGGCAGTTTGATCGGGATTGCACTGAATTTATAGATTACACTAGGCAGTATGGACATTTTAACAATATTAATTTGTCCAATCTATGAGCACGGAATTTTTTTCCATTTGTGCTGTCTTTGATTTCTTTCAGCAATGTTTTATAATTCTTATTGTAGGGATTTTTCATCTCTTTGGTTAAATGCATCCCAGGGTATTTTATTTTCTATGTAGCTATTGAAAATGGGATTGTGTTTTTTATTTGGCTCTCAGCTTACATATTGCCAATGTGTGGAAATACAGCTGATCCCAAGACTTTACTGAAGTTGTTTATGAGTGCTAGGAGACTTCTGATGGAATCTTTTGGGTTTTCCAGACATAGAATAGCATCATCGTAGAGAGATAATTAATTTTCTCTTTGGACACTTTTTATTTCTTTCTCTTGCTTGATTGTTCTAGCTAAGACATCCAGAATTATGTTAAATAAGAATTGTGAGCATGAACATCCTTGTGTTGCTCCAGTTCTTAGGAGAAATATTTCCAACATCTGTCCGTTTAGTATAATGTTGGTTGTGAGTTTGTCATAGATGGCTTTAATTATTTTGAGGAATACTCCTTTGATGCCTAAAGAATGGTTGAGGGTTTTTATCATGAAGAAATGTTGGGTTTTATCAAATGCCTTTTCTGCATCTATTGAGATAATCATGTATTTGTTTGGTTTTACTTCTCTTTTTGTGGTGGGTTACATTTATTGATTTGCACATGTTGAACCAGCCTTGCATCCTGGGAATAATGCCTGCCTGGTCATGAAGAATGATCTTTGTGATGTGCTGTTGGATTTAATTTGTTCGTATTTTGTTGAGGAATTTTGCATCTATGTTCATTGGGGTATCAACCTATAGTTTTCTTTCTTCATTGTGTCTTTTCTATTTTTTTTTTTTTTTTTTTTAGTATCAGGGTGATATTGGCTTCATAGAATGAGTTAAGGAGGAGTTAATACTTCTCAATTGCTTGGAATACTTTCAGTAGGATTAGTGTGAGCTCTTCCTTGTCTATCTGGTAGGATGTGGCGGTAAATCCATCTGGTCCAGGACTTTTTTTGGTAGGTAGGATTTTTATTACTGATTCAATTTCATGTCTGTTATTGCTCTGTTCAAGGTTTCAGGTTCTTCCTGTTTGTTTCAATATTGAGTGGTTGTGTTTCCAAGAAAGTATCCATTTCCTCTAGATTTTCAAATTTACACACATAGAGATGTTTGTAATAGTATCTGATTATCTTTTGTATTTCTTCAGGATCAGTTGTAATGTCACCTTTTTCATCTCTGTATACTTTTATTTGGACTTTTTTCTCTTTCTTTTCTTTGTTAATCTGACCAGGTTTCTGTCAATCTTGTTTATCCTTTCAAAGAACCAGCTTTAAACTCATTGTTCCTTTGTATTTGTTTTGATCTCAATTTCACGTCATTGTGGTTTTTTTTCTGACTTTGGTTATTTCTTTTATTCTGCTAACTTTGGGATTAGTTGTTCTTTTTTCCCAATTCCCTTAGGTGAGACATGCATTCGTTTGTTTATTTGAGATATTTCTCATTTGTTTTTTCTTTTTTTTCTTGAGATAGACTCTTACTCTGTTGCTCCAGGCTACAGCGCAGTGACACTATCATAACCTTGAACTCCTGGGCTCAATCCTCTTGCCTTAGTCTCCCGAGTAGCTGGGATTACAGGTACATGTCACCATACCCAGCTAATATTTTTTTCTTTTTTCCTTGCTAAGTTGCTCAGGCTGGTCTCAAACTCCTAGCCACAAGCAAGCCTCTCATCTCAGCCTCCTAAAGTGTTAGGAATATAGGTGTGAGCCACCATGCCCAGCTTTTTCTATTTTCTTGATGTATGTAATGTTATAAACTTCCCTCTCAGCACTGATTTTATGGAGATCCAGAGTTTTTATATGTTATATCTTTATTTTCATTTCATTTCATAAGATTGTCTTTATTTCTGTCTTGATTTCATTGTTTGCCCCAAAATTATTCAGGAGCAAGTTGTTTAATTTCCATATATTTGTGTGTTTTTGAGGGTTCCTCTTAGTCTTGATGTCCACTTTTATTCTACTGTATCAGAGACAATGGTTGGTATGATTTCAATTTTTTGGAATGTATTCAAACTTGAGTTATGACAAAGTATGTGGTCAATATTAGAGTAGGTTCCATTTATGAGAAGAATATATATTCTATGGTTGTTGGGTAGAGTGTTCTGTAGATGTCTGTGAGAACTCCCTGTTCAAGTGTTGAACTTAAGTCTGAGATTTCTTTGTTAGCTTTCTGCCTCTATGATCTGTCTAAAGCTATCAGTTTGGTGTTGAAATCCCTCAGTATTATTGTGTGGCTGTCTATGTAATCTCTTAGGTTAAGTAGCAGTTGTTTTATAAATCTGGGTGTTCCTATGTTGGGTGTGTGTCATTAAAATAGATATTTGTTTTTGTTGAACTGAGCCCTTTATCATCATATAGTGTCCTTCATTGTCCTATTTACTTTTATCTATTTAAAATTTAAAATAGCAACACCTGCTCTTTTTTGTTGTTTATTTGCATTCAAGATCTTTTTTCCTTTTCTTTACCTTGAGCTTATGGATGTTATTAGGAGTGAGATGGTTTTCCTGAAGACAGCAGAAGGGTGGGTATTGTTTTTATCCAATTTGTCACTTGTGTCTTTTCAAGTGGAACATTTAGGTCATTAATGTTCAAGTTAGCTATTGATATGTGAGCGTTTGTTCCTCATATATTGTTAAGAGGTTGCTTTGTGTTCTCAGCTTCATGGTTGATTTGTATGGTCTGTAAGTTATGTGGTTGCATATGCTTTTGTGTTAGGAGGCTTCATGCTTTCGTTTCCATATTTAGAACTCCCTTAACCATCTCTTGGAGGCCTTGGTCTGGAGATAGCAAATTCCTTTACTGCTTGCTTGTTTGGGAAGGACTTCACTTCTCTTTCATTTGTGAAGCTTATTTTGGTGGAATGAGAAATTCTTTGCTGGCATTTGTTTTCTTTAAGATGCTAAAAAATGAACCCCCAAAATCTTCTGGCTTGTGGGGTAATTGTTGTGAGTTCTGCTGCTGTTCTGATGGGTCTCCCTTGGTCAGTGTTCTGTCCTTTTCAGTTGCCTTCAAGACTTCTTCTTTCATGCTGACCTTGCATAGTCTGATGACTGCGTGCTTTGGGGATGGTTATCTCATTTAATACCTCACACAAGTTCTTTGAATTTATTTTATCTGCATGGCAACCTCTCTAGCAATATAGGGGCAATTTTCTTGAATAATGTCTTGAAAAGCTTGTTCAGGTTGCTTGCATTTTCCCTTTCTCTCTCAGGAATGCCAATCAAATATAGATTTGGTCTCTTTAATAATCCCATACCTCTCAAAGGCTTTGCTCATTTGAAATAATTTTTTTCTTTATTTTTGTCTGGCTGGGTTAATTCAAAGGATCAGTTTTTCTTTCTTCTGCCTGGTCAAGTCTGTTGTTAAGGCCTGCAACTGTGTTTTGAAGCTCCTGAAGTGAATTATTCAGTTCCAGAAATTTAGTTTGGTTCTTTCATAGGATGTCCAGGTCAGCTTTTAATTCTTAGACTGTTTTCAAGGCCTGCTTGATTTGGGTACCCACTGTCTCTTGGATCTCACTGAGTTTCTTTACCATCCATATTCTGAATTCTATATCTGTCATTAAGTACAGTTTATTCTGGTTAAGATCCATTAACCAGAATGGTGAGATTTTTTTTGTATGTGTAGAAACACTGTGGATTTTTGTATTTTTAGTGTTCTTGCACTGATTTCATCTGGGGGGCAGACTCTTCTCTTTTTTTTTTTTGTTTTTAGATTTGCTATTGTTGAAATGGGGATTTTTTTAATATTTATTTTATGGATATATCTGTGGTGTGCATGGTGTATGTATGGTCAGTTGGCTTCATTTGTGACCCACAGGAAGCATGGACAGAGCTAATGGTGGCAATGATTTGAGGCATCCCAACAGCAACCTTGGGAGTTTATGTCCTTGGGGGAGTGCTGCCACAGTTGGAGAGATCAGGTGGGGTGTAGCAGCTGTGTGGTGCCAGGAGTTCCCACCTGGTGAGGAGCTTTGGGGGCAAGTGTCTGTGGCATTGGTCCTATGCGTGTGGAGAGCGCCCTGGCTCTTCCCTTCCTTCCTGACCTTCAGGTGGCAGAGATGGAAGTAGTGTTGTGACTGGGAGCCGTAAAGATGTCTTCCCTTCCCATTCCCTCTCTGGTCCACATGTGGATGAGGCAAAGGCAGCAGCAGTAGTGACTGAGAGGAGCCCATCAGTACGCTGCTGAAGCATTCAGCAAGTGTGGGACAGCATTTTTCCACCTGGGGAGAGTCCTCAGGGACTGGTGTCTGTGACATGGGTCCCATGGATGAAAACTCACCCATTCTTTCTGCTCCCTCCTTAAACCACAGGCAGCAGTTGCCCCACCTGGTTGCGAGCTACAGAGGTGCTCTGCCTCTTTGTTCCCTCTCAGAGGCAAAGACAGTAGTGACAGGGACTGCAGGAGGCCTGTTCACCACCTCAGCAAGTTGGTGGCCTCCAGAAGTCAAGCTACAGATCCAGCCTTCAATTGAGTTGGGGCGGGTGTTAGGAGAGACCTGCCTCTGAAGTCAGAGAAATGCGCTTGGTGGAGAGCAGTGCGGGAAGGAGCGCCTGGGTGGTGTAATCCATGACTGTGGTATCTGTCCGGGTGGGGGTCTTTCTTTGGCAAGGTGGTGGTAACTGGTGCTAGACCTCTTAGGGAGCAAGAGCCTTCTGATTCCACATGGACTTGTGTGATTCCTCTGCCCAAATCTTTTAAAACAGTAAAAAAGCTTATAAACTAAGGATAGAAAGAACGTATGGGTCTTCTGATCCCAGGTGCTTCGGGAGCTTCCAATTACAGTGCAGGCATGGCCGAGTCCAACAACCGCACCGCACACAGCCAGTCCCCAAATGGGCACAGAAATGGCATCAAGAAACCCCGATCACAAAGATGCCAGTCTCTAAACTGGGTGGACCCCAAGTTCCTGAGGAACGTGTGTTTTGCCAAGAAGCACAACAGGAAGGGCCCGAGGAAGATGGAGACCAACAATGCCAAGGCCATGAGTGCCCATGCTGAGGCGACCAAGGCCCTTGCAACGCTCAAGGAGGTTAAGCCCAAGACCCCAAAGGGTCCTAACCACGAGCTTCAACACTTTGCCTACATTGCCCACCCTAAGCTTGGGAAGCGTGTTCGTGCCCAGGGCTGCAGGCTCTGCCAGCCAAAGGCCAAGGACCAAACTAAGGCCCAGGCCACAGCTTCAGCTGCAGCTCCAGCTGCAGTTCCAGCTCCTGCTCAGGCTCCCAGGGGTGCCCAGGCCCCCACAAAGGCCCCAGAGTAGAGGCAGAAAGAAGGGAGGGAAGGAGGGAGGGAAGAGGGAGGAAAAGTATGTTTGTACAGCTGTACAATGTGTTTTAAACTAAGTGTTATCACAAATAGAATCAAAAAGCTTTCAAACATTAAAAAGTGTATAGTAAAAACGTTATAGTCTGCTAAGCTTAATTTATTATTGAAGAAAGAAAGATGCTTTCTTACAAATTTGGTGTCACTTAACCAATATGGTGGGGAAGGGAGGAGAAGGGTTAGGGTTCAGAAACTACCTACAAGGCACAATGCTCACTTCTTGGGGAATGGGTCACCTTAGACCCAATCCGTCTACAATATGTCCATGTAGTGAACACACATGTGTCCCCTCTGAACCAAAATAAAATAAAGAGAAATTTGGTGTAGCTTAAGCACACTGTTTATAATAAAGTCTACAGTAATGCACAGTCATATACTAGGTTTTGACCTCTACCAAGAGCAACTTGGATTCCTGCACACTGCATTCCTGATAAGTCCCCTATGCAGATGTGATTTTTTTTATCTTGTATACCATATGTTTACCATATTTCGTTTGTGTTTAAATATGTTTAGAGACAAATACCACTGTTACAATTGCAAACAGTATTCAGTACAATAACATGCTGTACAAGTTTATAGCCTAGGAACAATAAGCTGTATGTACCATATAGCCTAAGTGTGTCGTAGGTATACCATATAGGTTTACATAAGTGCACTCTATGATAGTCACATAAAAACAAAACTGCCCATGCATTTTTCAGAATGCATTCCTGTCATTAAGTGATGCATTATTGTATATACAATTATGCTGAAATCTAAAGAAATGAGATAGTAATGATGACAAGGACAATGATAAAGATGCTTGTATATTTCAGTTTCTGCTCCTTGGTCCTTTGTTGACAATGAACTAAACAGATATGATTTTTGCCAGTTACCTTTTAAATGCATGTATCAAATCCTGCTGCTCCCAATTTATACAATAGTTTTATGTGGTTAATCTTATTTACTGAGCATATTACATATGCTCACCTGAAAAGTAGCATGCAAATAGAAGTTTTAGAAATCGAATCTAGCTGGGCTCGGTGACTCAGCCTGTAATCCCATGCCTTGGGAGGTTGAGGTGAGTGGATTGCCTGAGCCCACGGGTTCGAGACTCGCCTGGGTAACTTGGTGAGACCTCATCTCTACAATAAATCAAAAAATTAGCCGGGTGTGGTAGCGCGCGCCTGTAGTTCCAACTACTTGGAAGACTGAGGCGGAAGGATCGCCAGAGCCCAGCAGGTCGAGGCTGCGGTGGCCGGGAGCGGCCACTGCACTCCAGTCTGGGTGACAGAGTGAGACTCCAACTCAAAAAAAAAAAAAGAAATCGAATCTTCAGCCATACCACCTTGAATGCTCCTGATCTTTTCAGAAATTGAGGCACAATTACGATGTACAGAGGTGTCTATGTATCTAGTAGAATTGTACAATGCTCGTGTGATATAATTAATATTTTTGTAATAAAAATAAATTATCCTTATCTTATTAGCTTGAATTTTCAGACATTATATCAAGGTCAGAATTGGGAACACCTGTATAAATATTTTTTAAGTATTTAATCAAGCCTCATACTTATTTTAAAAAGAACTCACAAAACAGCCTTTTGAAGTAGACAAACAAAACCAACTCTCACTTATCTCGAAGAGTGCTTTTGTTTGATTCTTGTGTTATCAACATCTCTTCTCTCATTGTAAGTTAACATAAATTAGGCAGATGCAAAACAAGTAAAGGTCAAACTCCTTCATTTAACCACTTTAAGGATATTTGATTATCCTTCATTCAACCACTTTAAGGGCTTTTTCCCCTGCTTATAAATATATTACATATCCATTGTAGAAAATTTAGAAAAGCAGAAAAGTATAAAGAATAGTATTAAAATTACTTATATTGCCACTACCGAGAGATAGCCACTATCGATACTAGTGCTTTCCCTCTATATAAGTAGAAAAGCAGATGTTTCTTTTTCAATAAAATCAGGAGCATATTATGTATTTTTCTTGTATTCTACTTTTTCAGTTAACATAGTTTTAATACGTTCACATATAATCAAATATTCTTTGAAAACAATTTCTAATAAGTATATAATATTCTGTTGCTGGACATACTATAACTTATTTAACCAGTCACTACTATTGACTGGACTTTTAGTTTGCTGCCAGTTTTTAATACTATAAAATTATAGCGTGAAAAGAAAATTTCTCATAAATTTTTGTCCTTCATTATTCTAGTTATCTTAGGAAACGTTCTGTAGCAAAGGAGTCTTGAAGTCACTAGGGAAGTGAGGTTTGGTATACACACCACAGTCTTCTCTTCCATGTTCTTACCACCCCCTCCACTGGCAGAAATGTATAGGCTTTTAGTGCTGGAAATTACCACTGTAGCAATCGAATTGGGATGGTCGTCTGTCATTTTTTGACATATGGCTCAGATCACACTGAATGCTGCCTTGGCTTGAAAAGTGTCATGTGACACAGGCCCATCCAAACATCTTGTCCTCTAGGCCACTGTGATTGGTTCAGGAATGGCCCATGATCCAAGGCAGACCAATAAGAATCAATGAAACTCAGTTCAGAGGTTTTCAGGTGTCATCACCTATACTAGATTTGTGGATTGGAGGGCACATGCTGGAACTTCAGGACCCAGCATAAGGGGAGAGCCTTCTTCAGATAAAACCTTACGCAGAGGAAAGAAAAGCCAAGAGGTACGAAAAGATTCTTGTTTATATTGTTCCAGTTTCCGGACCCATCTGTGCCTGATCTACCCTTAACACTGTCATTTCATGAACAAATAAATTCCTTTCTTACTGTAGCCAACTTAAGAAGGTATCTCTCACTTGTCTTTTAAAGCAGGGGTCCCCAGCCCTTGGGCCACAGGCCAGTCCATGGTCAGGGGTCCCCAACTCCCAGGTCTGACCTGTTAGGAAATAGGCCGCACAGCATAAGGTGAGCGGTAACTGAGCAAGCAAAACTACATCTGTACTTACAGCCCTTCTCCATCACTTGCTAAGTTACCACCTGAGCTCTGCCTCCTGTCAGATCAGCAGAAGCATTAGATACTCATTGGAGCATAAACTGCACATGTGAGAGATCTGGGTTGCACACTCCTTATGAGAATCTAATGCCTGATGAGCTGAGGTGGAGCTGAGGCAGTGATGCTAGCCCTGGGAAGCCACTACAAATACAGATTAACACTAGCAGTGAGGTTTGACTGCCTGGAAACAACGATAAATCCATTGCCTGCAGACTCAGACCAAAACCTGTCAGTAAGTAGCAGGTGAATTGATGTACTTCCATTGTACAGCTGCATCTGGATTTTAAGTCAGTATCTGATACTTACACAATCCGACACTTTTAGCCCACATGTGGCCCACCTATTATTTAATTTACCACTTCTGTCTGCACCTCTATCTTTATGGGGAGTTGTATAATTATTTCATTAAATAGTACAATGTTATAATCATAGAAATGCAGCATACAATAAAGGTGACGTGCCTGAATCATTCCAAAATCATCCTACACCCCTGGTCTGTGGAAAAATTGTCTTCCATGACACCAGTCCCCAGTACCGAAAGTTGTAGACCACTGTTGTAAAGTATCTTACCTCTTCAATTGATGAAAATGAGGTGTGGCTAAGACAGTGTAAATATATACTCTCTAACGTGGTGAGTTGTGGTTAAGATGGATTCTAGAGCTGAATCCTAGTTCCATCACTCACTGTGTAGCTGAAGGAAAGTTACATGACCTTTCTCTAATCAGCTTCTCTATCTATAAAATGAAGATAATGCTAACACTTATCTTCGAGGGGTTTTGAAGGTTTAAATAAGCGATATGTGAAAAAGAGCTTAGAAAAGTGCCTGGCAAATTTAGGGTGCTGTATGTGTGTCCCTGCTGCTGCTGATATGATTTTGAAGGAGGAAAATCCAATACAGGGGGGTGAATGACCTGTTTAACAAATGCAGAGATTTATTGGCCAAGTTAAAATTAAAATTTAAGTCTTCTCTCCTTTCTGCTCAGTGTTCCTTCCCAAGAGTTAAACGTATCTTCATCTTTATGAAGAGATTTGGACATTGAGCGTTCAGATGATTTCGGTCCACATACTTGAATATTTCTGTCAAAAGTTTTTGAGGTAGGTTAAGGGTCCACAAAACAGGTTTATGTTGCTAGCAACAACCAGACACCATTGTCGGTTTTTTTGTTTTGGGGTTTTTTTTAAGATATAGGGTACAATTCAGGATTAGGTATACAAGTGGTCATCATACAGGTGGAAATGTGGGTATCCTTTTGGTTTCTGCTTTGCCTGGTTTAAGATCAGGTACCCTTATTGATGTTGTGTCCTCCCCACCACCAGCTCAGCAGTATCCTGGTACGGCCAATTCCTTTCTTAAAGTACTATGGTACATGTTCAGGGTCTGCTTAAGAGTGAGAACATGTGGTACTATGTTCTTTGTTTTTGTGATAGTTCACTGACAGACCCTGTTGTTAGGAATGCAGGTTATTACAACTTGTGACCAAAAAATTACGATGTTTATTATAATAAGTTAAACTTATTTAATTTCATTAAAATTAAAATACATTTCTTGTCATTTCTATCATAACAAATAACTGAAGAAGAAATACTCGGTACCTTTCACTGTGTTTTACATGTTTAGTAAAATGTATCTTCCCACTAAACCAGTTGCTCTTTGCAGAGTGCTTAAATCATTGGTTCTCAGTCAGGAGGATCCTGTTACCTAACCAAGCACAGAGCAAATATATTTGCTGGGGGAGGCAGCTGGTCTCTCCCAAATGTAAATCAGATTTCATCATGTCTGGCTTGGAGAGAATGTAGCATATGGGAATGAATACACAGCTGCTTAGTGAACCTTTCCATCACAAATAGTCTAACATCTAAATGCATAGTGAATAAAGCATTTTCTAAATAAGAATACTATGCTCAAATTCATCATCAGTGGTAAATATTAAGAGTTAGGTTATTCTCTTGAATTATAACAAAATTACACTATTCTACTTGAAAAAGTATGTTACCTTATATTTAATGCCATAATATTTAATTCCAGGCTGCCTTTTGATTAGTATGAAAAAATATTTTCAGGCTAGGTGCTGTGGCCCATGGCTATAATCCTAGCACTTTGGTAGGCCAAGGCAGGAGAATCGCTTGAGCCCAGGAGTTCAAGACCAGCCTGAGTAACATAGTGAGACCCTGTCTCCAAAAAAGATTTTTAAAAAACTAGCAGGATGTGGTGACACACACCATAGTCTCCCACTACTTGGGAGGCTGAGATAAGTGGATTGCTTGAGCCCAGGAGGTCAAGGCTACGGTGAGCTGTGATCATACAACTGCACTCCAACCTAGGCAGAAAGGTGAGGCCCTAACTCAAAAAGAAAAAAAATCAGATAGCTACATTATATACATTATAACCTCTTATTAAAATACAAACTTGAGTATTGTTTGAGTAGAGAACTTTTTTGTAAGACCTAACAAAGTCCTGATGGAGCCAGAGTGCTTGGGAGGCATGAAGTGTGGTGGGGAGGCCCATGGCCTGGTAGTATGAGTGGGAGCCTGAGCCTTGGAACAGTCGGATTCGAATTCAGGCACATCCTCCCATTTCTAGGCTGCAAAGAATTGAACAAGGTACTTAACTACACCCTGCCTTAGTTCCTCACCTGCAACATGATAAGAATAATGTCATGTAATGATGATAATACAAACCTCAGAATTGTCAGAATCAGAATGAGAAAATGCATAGAATGTTCTTAGTATAATACCCACTACATAATAAACACTCAAAAATAATGAGACCTGCTTTGTCATTGGTTCTAAAATTTTGTGAAATTAGCTTTGTAACCCTGAGAAGGTTATTGAGCCTTTCAGGGCCTCAGTTTTGCCAGTTTTCAAATGGGTAAATCGGTAAAGGTTCTGTATGCAGTGCCTTTGAGGTTTAAAATGCTATGTGCTCTCACACGTGGGGATAAACCAAAAATCTGTAACAGGGACACACTTGGGAGGATTTTTTTCTTTTTTTTCTTTTTTTTTATAATCAATATTTTTTATTATGATATGGTGGGGTACAGTTAAGGGTTAGGTACACAAATATGCTTCACTCAGACACCCTTGTTGATGAGAGGTGTCTCCCCATCCCCAGACAGATGTTTACTACTGTTAATCCCATCTCCCTTCCCCTCCCACCCCATAGTTTCCCACCGCTGCCAGTCATTTTCTTATGGTAATATGTTGGATGATCAAGGTCCACTATATGAGTGAGAACATGTGATACTCGGATCTTTGTTTCTGTGAGAGGTCACTCAGTATTATAGACACTAGTTCCATCCAGGTTGCTGCGAAATTCATGATTGTGTTCTTTGTTATGGCTGCGTAGTATTCCATTGTGTATATGTACCACATTTTTTTAATCCAGTGAGAGGATTTTTTTCAAATCGATTTTTCCACATTGAAATTGAGCTGCATCCATTCTCCAAGTGTGATCATCTCCTCAGGTAATAAAACAAGGTTTATCTACTCATAACTTTTCATCTATTCAGTACTCAGAGTTTTCACACTCATTTGGGAAGAAGAGCTCAATGGCTCATTGCTGTTACAATGTAAATAATATTATTGCCTTTTTTTCAGATTCCATGGTGAATCCTTGACATAATCAAAGGACTCGTGATGTTGATAATACAGACAAAAACAACCAATTCAAGGATTAGTTTAGTTAATGAGGATCACGAATATAGATTATTCCTTCTCCATTGTTTTTCGAGGGGTGCATTATTTGGTTGAGTACACTATCTAGCTGTCTACACTGACCAAGCTATCCTGAAATTCTCCTTATCAACCTTTACCTGTGTGCTCTACCAAAACAGCCTTTGAAGTATTTATGTTTTCTTTTCATGAAGGGCTTTTACATTTTTTGCCTAGACTCCAAAGTAAGAAATGAATTTAAAGGGCACTACTTTCAAACTAGACTTCTAAAAGCTTCCACACATCATCATTAGGTCTAAATTGATACTTTTTTTTCCTGATAAGATGCCACTTTTCCATTTTCTATATGAATAACTGTGACTGTATTTGATTTATGAACTCCAGGAAGAATTGCTACTAGGGAAAAAAAAGACAATGAAGGAACAGTAAGTGTTATGTAGATATAATATTTCAAAGTGATGATAATGTTTCTCTTGCAACACACTTGTGTTAACTGATATTTATACTCACTTTTGAAAAATGAATTGCAGATTGATTAAGAAAATATTCAAGGCTTAATTCACTAAAGGAAAAAACAATGGATATGTCTATCTAAATATATCCTGGGAAATTGGAAAGTGCTTTTGTTCTGATATTTTAAATAGGAATAATACAAATGTCACCTGAATCTGAGGTAGCACACACTATTTGGCCCCCAGATTGATTACTGACATCAGTACCAGAAAGTAAACTAGAAACTAGATTCAGCTAGGCTTCGGCAAATATCCTTTTGTACTATTGTTAAGAAACTCATAATAACTGCCTCATTGTTGTGAATTTTTCTTAGTTGACACTCAATGACATGTAACAGATGCCTACCTCAAAATAGCTTAATCATGAAGGGAATTTATTAGAAGACACCTGGATATTTAGTGAAATTCTAGAGCCAGAACTGGCTTCTAGGCATTGTCACGAATCTAGAACCCAACTTTTCCATTCCCTCCCTTTTCCTTCTCTCCAGATTGGCTTTCGATGTTTCTATACCATGTGGCCAAATGCAGGTGTCCCACAGCTCCTTAGTGTAGATATCCAGATTCAAACAACTCACAAGGAAAACTAGCAAGCATATCACAGTTTCAACTCCTAGAACAAAAGATAGTTGGCCCAGCTATAGTTAGGTGATCACCCTGGTCAGGTGAGGTCTATGGACAGGTCAATGGCCAGGGTGAAGTTATGCAGTACCAATGTGGTTGCTGGGAATCTAGTCCTAGCAGAAGAGGAAAGCAATGCAAAACAAGGAGGATCTGCATTGTTGTCTATAGAAAAGTTGTCTAGTCTTCCTTTTGGCTGACCCACATATACACACAGACACACACACGCACACTCATTCTTGCTTTTCTTCCCGCTTATTAAAAGGTCACCCTGCCATACACAATTTAACCACCTTCACGGAACTACACTCTCACTTACCTTCTTCCTAAAGGGAGAATAATCCAATCAGTAAGATCTAGGAATCTGAATTCAAAAATGCTATCCATGGCCCCTCTCCTGAAAGCAAATGATTTCCAGATCAGTCCATTTTTCCTGTAGATCAGACTCTATTTTGTTCAGGTAGCATTCCTTTCTATCCTGCAACATAATGATTAAATGGCCAAATTAGACAGCCATCAGTAGAACCACAAATTTCTCCCACTCAAAGAAGAGATACAGGAAGCGAAAATCTTCACTGCAACACCATACATTGCTTACCAGACCAGACAATATATTGCATCCCACAGGACAAGTAAAAAGCAGGATAAACATATTTTATGGGCATCCATTACTGTTGGGGCGGGTTCCTTGCTAAATCAAGTGTTTCATTGCAACATGATGTAAATGAAGTTAATCTTTCTTCATGCAGCCTTGAGTGACTCAGCCAAACAGTTCCATATTCTTTCTGTAGCTCTGTTAATTGTAGCCCTTTCTCTTGTTACAATTTCCCTTTTAGTAAAAATTCTTTCCATTGCAAGTAAAATCACAGAGATACAAAACCACACACTGAAAGTTTGCTTAGGGAAAAAAATGTTAGCAAGAGTTTATTGGAAGGATACAGATATATATATATATACTGTTTTTACTTCATAACAAGTTACCCCACAACTTAATTGTATAAAGCAGCTCCCTTATGTCAGTTTCAGAGTTAGCTGGGTAAATTTTCTGGTCTGGTCAGGCTCAGCTTGTCTCTGCTGAGCTTGCTCCTACATCTGCACACAATTGGCAGGTCAGATGAAGTGTTTTCTCACATTTCTGTGGGTTGGCAAGCTGTCAGTTAGTGCAAAGTAAGCAGTGGTGGAAAAGGACTAGACCCTGTGGCTGTCAACATCTAGGATGCTAGACTCGGCATCTCCACAAGGTTCTCAAAGAACAGCAGAGGAAGCGGCAAAGTACTTGAGACACAGACTCAAAACTCACACAGTTCCATTTCTGCCACATTCTATTTGTCAAAATAATTCAGTCCAGATTCAAGGAATAGGAAAACGCATCTACCTCTTGATGGCATGAGCTACAAAGTATTATGGACATTTTTGCAATCTACAACAAGGGATATTTCAAAGAAGTTGATGATCATGTGTATGGTCAGACACCGTGAGGGGCTAGAACTGGAAACTGTAAAGCTCACAGGGCCTGGGAGATTTCAGGGTTTTTTTTGTTTGTTTGTTTTTTCAAGGCTACCTGTCTGTCTCTCATTATATCACCTCTTCCTCTCCTTCTCTCACTAAGACAACTAAATTTATTCTATGACACTCTTCAATTTCTTCGGTGTGTATAAGACGTAGAGGACTGCCCCACAATTCCCCAGGGTGCGTGTCTTCAGTTCTAGTGGTCCAGTCAGACAGCTGAGTACTATTTCTCAGCACCAAGTTCAAATTCCCACGACAGAGCATTTGATTGCCCCAGGTTTAGGACAGCGATTCACCCTGGTCCATTCCTTATGTCTGGATGGAGAGCCACAGAGCAGACCCGAAGTTGCTGGGATCCCCCCAACTGACAAGAGAGTGGTATGAGATCCTCCTCAGAAGATGAGAGACCCAGGAGATGAAATATTCTATTGTCAAGTCAGTGCCAGGTAAATGCAAGGAAAATTGAAACAAGCTTGTCATTTTCTATTTTTTTTTTCCTGAATTTGAAGCACCTGTAACAACGCTTAGCCCTTTTAGAAGCTTAGCAAGCAAGATTTGATGGAAGTCGCAGATTTTTTTCCATTGGATTTTTTTCCCTTTTTATCTCAGGAATATCTCCTAAATGAGAGAAATGTTCCAGAGTACCCTCACAGGGTGCATTTGAGAAAGGAACCCAGCACATGCCAGAACAAACAGCGTGGTTTTCGGCAGCTTCCCTGATCCTATATCTTACGATTTCACCACACTTTTCTACACATTTCCTAGAGGTATTGCAAAGATTACACCTCCCTCCTCTTGTCAGGGAAAACAGTCTTTTTGCTGGCACCACAGAGCCACTGAGAGGGAACACGGGTCCCCTGCAGATTATCTTTTCATCTGTACTCCTCAACCATGTGCCTCAAGCAGGTCCACCCCTCTATCAACTTGTCTTCTGCAAAATCTGGATTCCAAATGCTTGTTCTCACTGCCACTCCATATGTTTGGTATCAGAATCAGATGAGACCATGGCTTCTTGTAATAGCACCGTAAGAACAGTAGCATGCTCCGTACATGTAAAGAAATGGAACATCTTTCGCAGACACTTGGTAGTGAGATAAACCATCATAGGTCATTTTATATCATGTTATCGTGTAGACATAAAATCCCACCTTGAAAATGTGAATGACCACATGTAGAATTTTAGCTCTGTCCCCTTGTGAGACTTTATGCAGAGGACTTGGCCTCTGGTCCAGATACAGTGAGGTAATCAATGTGGTAGTTTTAAGCTGCTAAATGTGTGGTAATTTGTTATACAGCAATAGACAATACAGTATTCAATCTGAAATCTAAAATAACATTTTAAATAACAGAATCCTGTGTATATGAGCATGTGGAGGCTTGAGTGGGAGTGTGTGTGTGTGTGTGTGTGTGTGTGTGTGTGTGTGTGTGTGCATGAAAAATAAAACATTTTTAAAATGTTTTGGGGGGTGGAGCTGGGATACTGCTTTCTTGCACACATTATTTATGGAATTTTTTTTGGTTTCGTTTACTTTTTTTTTAATAAGAACTCCACCAATCAGAGTCTCATGAGAATAAAATGGTAAAGGTATATGAATGTGCTTACACATTACATAAAGCTAGGTTTTCCTTATTTGTTCATTTGCTCCTTACTTGGTCTTCACTGGGCTCAGTGGATTACATGCCAGCCTTGTTTCTCGGTATATAAAAACAATGTGAATTTGACACCATTTTTGAAATGACCAGTCTCCAGAAACCCAACAAGCAGCCTAAGGCATTGAGACAGCTTATTAAAACCTACCCAGCAAAATTTAATAACACTTGGAAGCAGATGTTTCAGGGTATTCTTAGGCAACTCTTGGGGAAATTTTGTTCAAGTAGAATTGGCATTGTGGGACTTTCTAAAAACAACAAGTAGTCAACATTGTTCAGGGGTAATTTTTTCCTGCCTTTTGAGGTGACTACCTGAGCAACATCTTACAAATAATCCTAATCTAAGAATAAATTTTAATTTTAACCTTTTAAAAAGACAATCAAAGAAAATGTCTTTTTTTTTCTCTTTTTGGCTATGTAGAATAATCTCTATTTATTAGGACATTTGGAAGTTTCTTACTATCGTAGATGCTGGCCAAGACCTATGTGCTTTTGTGAAACTGTTAGAATTAAATCGCAGACTTCCGGATGAGTTTTGCCTTATACTGTCACTTTTCACACTATTGCTTAACTTTTGAGGGACTTTCTGTGGATACTTGAGCCCCAGCGTTTCAGTCACTTGACATTGGAAGACAAGCACAGTGGCGCCTAGCTTTGAAGTCAATTTATCTGAACGTTTTCATATTCTCTATTTGCTTTACAGTTTCTTGCAAAATAAATCATTTTCCCATGGGGGAAAAAAGCAAGGTTTGTATGCACTTGCACAGAAAGATTTCAAAGATATATTGTGAAATGGAAACAAAAGCACATCGTGGAATGAAGAATGATAAGCACAGCAACATCTCACGGGCATGGAAACGCATGGCAAAGCCTGCAGGGGGCACAGCGGTGGGTGCTGGCATCCCACGGAAAGGCGTGGAGTGTGAAGGGAGAGAGAAGCCTGGCACCTGTAGTTGTAGACCACCATGCTGGTAAATTTTCTTACTTTGAGTTTAAATGTTAATCTCACCTTTTAAAAAAACTGCACAGCAACATTTAGACCGGGTTTGACTAAATATCTGGGTGTTATGACCTAATCAAGTTGATACATAAAGTTAACTATCACAGGCAAGATGACAGAGCCTTAACTGGTGTAGATAGAATGGAGAGTCCTGTGGAAAAGATGAGAAACAAGCCATGTGTAAAGTAGAAAAGAAAGTTTTATGTAACTTGCTGACCAATTCTGAACTTCTGTTAATCCTCTTTTATGCAAGGATCCTGAAGACAGCCCCAAGATCAACCACAGGAGCCCTTGCTTTGCAGTCCCGTCTCAGCCAAGAGCCTCAATAAAGCTGTTGGCTGAGAGAGGGCATCCCTGAATCCACAGTTGTGTCTGCAGTGACACTCTTCCTTAGTGCCACTATTTTCCTCTGTACTAGTAAGGAAGCCAGTAAATTGTACCCTGTGTACAGGTAATTAAATTGAAACACAAACTATCTAAACAAACATACTTACATGGCATGCTAAAAAAATTGTCCAGATAATTCAGGATGCAATTCAGTTGTCTTGTCTGTTCTGTGCTGCTTTAACAGAATACCACATACTGGCTACTTTACAAAGAGAAGACATTTATTTCTCACAGTTCTGGAAGCTGGGAAGTTCAAAATCAAGGTGCCAGCACCTAGTGACTAGCAAAGACCTTCTCAACACGTCATCCCATGGTGGAAGGTGGAAGGACAAAGGATGTGAACACTGTGTCCTCACGTGGCAGAAGAGGGCAAACTCACCACCGCATCCCTTTTTATAGTGGCATTAATCCATCGATGAGGGCAGAGCCATGCTAACCAACTCACTTCCCAAAACTCCCACCTCCCAACACTGTTGCCCTAGCAATTAAGCTTTCAACACATGAACTTTGGGGGACATTCAAACCATAGCAGCAGATCCATTTGAAAAGTTTATATATGGGGTTCACATTATTCCAGCTGGTGAACTTCACTAGTAGCTTCTCTTTATGACTCAACTCAGGCAGACATTCGGTTATCCCAGGTGTTCTGTCAAGTTCTGTTGAGGAGCAGGTGGTGGAGGAAGTAGATCAGGGGCAACCAATCCAGGAAAGTGAGGGCAAATGAAAGAAAGGCCAAACTAGGCACCAGAGGATCTGAATTCTGCAGATTGCAATGCCTGTCTTGGTCATTTGGGACAAGTCACTTAACTCTAAGCCTCAGTTTACCCTCCGATTCTCCCCTAGTCCTTTAATTTCACAGAATTTCTAGTCTCAGACACGCTGTGGCTGTGTAGCCTCAGCCTCTTCTCTTAATGTCTAACATGTGTGAGTTCCCTATGTCCCCTCAAATATCCGTCTCTGCTGCTGTTGGTTTTATTTCTACCACTTAAGAAATGGGGACAATGTGCACAGGTGGAAGTTGTAGGGACACTGAAAACCCAAACTTCTTCACTACTATACAATGCAACCATGTAACTAAAAACTATTGAAATAAAAAAAAAATTAAAATTAAAGGAACTAAAAAAAAAAGAAATGGAAACTCCATATTTAAAAACATGTATTTTCCCCACAATCATGAGTCAGAATTTAGATTCTAAATTGCTTTACACGTACACTGTGTGTTTATCTAATTATAAACCTAGAATAATGTTGTGCCAGTGATAAAAAGTGAAGCTAGGAACTATCTTCAAGAGAGCCTGGTCCTATTTCTAAATACCTTTATATTCTTTAATATTTTGGTTTCAAATCAACTTTCAATATTTGGGGAGTTGATTTTTCTTTTTTAATATTCTTTCTGCTCAACTGATTCAGAAAATCTCTTGTTGCTATGGAAGTCAAATGGGTTTTTTATCTGTGTTAAAATAATCTCTTCATGCCTTCACAATTAAAAGTCATACCTAATTGTAATGCTAAACTACTGAGTGTGAGATCACATCTTAAATAAAAGAAAATATATGTTCACTATGTCAGGTTCATAGGGAAAAAGAAATTTTTTCTGAGTTTATCATTTTACCAGACTTTAACTCTTTCCCATTCTTTCACATCTGATTTGAATGAGACTAAAGTGGGACTCAAATCAATTATATGAGTTTAATTTGCCCAAGCTTGGGGTAAAATTTTATTATTCCTTTCCTGAACATCCAGTTATTCTAATTAATTTTCTCTTCCTTATCAGCGAATTTAATGATTCACTTCCATGCCCTTGTTTTGCCAAGTGCGTCAGCATGGTATTGTTAACCAGAGGTGTCTCCATGGCTATTAAGAAGCTCCGACTCTGGATGAAGAAACAGAAGCAGTGTGCTGAGCGGGAGAAGAGTGATGAGGTCATGCCCAAGAGCAGCAACTATAACCTTTACATTGCTCTTGGGTTTTGTAATGCACACACATGCATATGCAAATATATGTGTGCACACAAAATGCTTGCATAGTTGTATGCATCCTTATGTCAGACATGAGTGGCAAGTGAAGATCAGAACAGATGTCACATTTCTAGTCTCATCTAAATTGAACTCCTTTGCAGAACGTTATGTGAGTAACCCTGTTAAATCGGAGCCCTCCAGTTACTCCAGATTTCCTTAACACTTGGTTACTTATGGGCATCTGCTGTCACAGCAAAATCACAGACTGACAGCCACAGCAGGGAAGACAAGTAATAAATGCATGCCTTTGCGGCACAAGATTGGGCTCTGGGCGTACATGCTCATGCCTGGCGCTGAGGAAAACACAAAGAGGAAGGATATAAAGCAGGTAAGATCTTCGTTTGAACATTATGGAGAAATTTTTTCCGTTAGGTACAATAGAACAGTTTATAAAACGTGGTGGTGTGATCCTTAACCCTGGAGCACATAATGAAGAAAATTTAAAAACCATTTTCTTGAAGTTGCTTGGGTCAGAAAATGGCATAGATTCAGCTCCAATCATCTTAACCAGCTCTTTGAAACTGGTCAGACATAGATATGAAGGAATTAATATAATCATTGGTTCTATAAATACAGTCATGAGCCACATAATGATATTGGTCAACAACAGACCACATATATGACAGCGGTCCCATAAGATTATAAGGGAGGTAAAAAATGCCTACTGCCTAGTGATGTCATAACAGTCCTATCATCAGCCACAACACATTTCTCGTGTGTTGGTAGTGATGCTGTTGTAAACAAGCCTACACTGCCAGTGGTATGAAAGCAAAATGCATACAATTATGGATAGCACATTAACTTGATAAGGATAATAAACAACTGTATTTCTTGTTCATGTATTTACTATATGATACTTTTTATTTTAATCAATTTTTTTTATGATATTGTGGGGTACAGTTAAGGGTTAGGTATACAAATATGCTCCGTTCAGGCACCCTTGTTGATAAGAGGTGTCTCCCCGTCCCCAGACAGATGTTGACTACCGTTAATCCCATCTCCCTTTCCCTCCCACCCCCATAGTTTCCCACCACTGCTCTTCAAATCGTATAAATCTTTCGTCTTTTACTATATGATACTTTTAATCATTGTTTTAGAGTGCACTTCTTCCGCTTATATTTTAAAAGTTAGCTGGAAAATAGCCTCAGGCAGGTCTTTCAGGAGGTATTCCAGACGAAGGCATTGCTATCACAGGAAATGACAGCTTCATGTGTGTTAATGTCCCTGAAGATCTTCCAGTGGGCCAACACGTGGACGTGGAAGACAATGACATTGAGGATTAGGACCCTGCGTAGACCTAGACCATCCTGTGTGCATGTGTCTTCGTTTTGAATAGAAAGGCTTAAAAAATAAGCCAAGCAAATGTTTAAAGTTATTAGCTTCAATGATCTTCTATAAGCTGGTAGAAAAAGCTCACAGAATAAGGATATAAAGCAATAAAATGTTTTTGTACAGCTAGACAACGTGCTTGTGTTTTAAGCTAAGTATACTGATGAGAGAGTCAAGAAGTTAAAAAATTGTAACGTTTATAAAGTAAAAAAGTTACAACAAGCTAAGGTTAATTTATTATGGAAGGAAGAAATCTAAGAAAAAATAAACTGAGGGTAGCCTAAGTGTATAGTGATGATAAAATCTACAGGGGTGTAGAGCAAAGTCTTAGACCAGGGGTCCTCAAACTTTTAAAACAGGGGGCCAGTTCACTGTCCCTCAGACCGTTGGAGGGGCGGACTATAGTTTAAAAAAGTCCGCCCCTCCAATGGTCTGAGGGACAGTGAACTGGCCCCCTGTTTTAAAAGTTTGAGAACCTCTGTCTTAGACCTTCACATTCACTTACCATTCCCTCACTGGCCCACCCAGAGGAATTGCCATTCCTGCAAGCTCCATGGATGGTGAATGCCCTTTACAGACATACCATTTTTAAAATCTATTATACTGTATTTTTACTGTACTTTTTTAATGCTTAGATATGTTTAAATACACCAGTTCTTACCATTCTGTGACAATTGCCGGGATCAGCAGTCCCCACACCTTTTGGTAGCAGGGACCAGTTTCGTGGAAGACAATTCTTCCACTGTCGGCGGCTGGGGGAAGGGTTAGGGGCAAGGCAAGATGGTTTGGGGATTATTCAAGCACACTCAATTTATTGTGCACTTTCTATTATTATTACATTGTAATATATGAGAATCTAATGCTGCAGCTGATCTGACAGGAGACAGACCTCAGAGGCTAATGTGAGCAATGGGGAGCGGCTGTAAATATAGATGAAACTTCACCTGCTTGCCCACCACTCATCTCCTGCTGTGCCACAGGACACAGACCTGGGAGTTGGGGACCCCTGGCCCACAGCGTTTGGTATAGTCACATGCTATACGGCTTTGTGACCTAGGCACAAGGTGTGTCGTAGGCTATACCACGTAGGTTTGTTAAAGGACACTCGCCAACAGACAAGCAAAAATCACTCTATAGTTCGATAATTCTAGAAAACTCCCAAAGAGAATTTTGCACTGGGTGCTATGGAGACCAGGAGGGACACCTTTCCTAGAGCAATGGCCTACTAGGAAAGTCTTCCTGACGGTATCCAGCCCTCTTGTTCTAAAAGGTAAGTCACCGTGTGATTGTGAAGAAACCTCCTACAGTCATCTGTAAGAATAAAATAACATGCACTGGAACCACCTCTTGGGAAATGAGCTAGGTTGCACTACTAGTAGATCGGAATAATCAAGTATATTTTCAGTTATTCTTAAAAATCCCACGTGTTGCCCATGAAGTACTAAGTACAGGAATATGCACATACGTTTATGTTATGGTTATATTTAGTAATATGTATGCCTATAGATGCAGGTCAAGCGATAAACACAAGAATCACGCTCAGCGTGACAAGATGCTCTCAATGTGAAACACAAGGAAACCACGACAGAGGGTAATCAATGTATTTGGTGACAAAGCAGAATTATTCGCAGTATTTAAATTATTTCTCCCTTCTTCCTTTATATTTTTTTTCAAACATGGGTAGTTAGATTTGTCTAAGTTAAATTTTTCTTTACAACAGTAAAGTTGTGAACTTTGTCTTGAGTTGTGAATGTCTCTTTACAGTAATAAGTTACAGCATGAACAAAGATCTTTGAAATTTTTAAACAAATTCTCTTAAAATAGTGATCCATAATACGGAAGAACTAAATGAGCAGGGAGTGAAATAAACCTTTACAAATAGATAATGTCTGTTCATTCTTTAGGATCCACATTTTTTTAAAAAAAGCAGGATTTATTGAGAGGACAGAAAAGCTCCCACGGTGGGAGGGGACCTGAGGGGGTTGCCCAGGATCCGTATTTTTTAATGCCTTGCAATAAGAAGAATTATTTCATTTGTAGGAATTATATATTTCACATACAATTACAGTTTATAACTTAAAGTTAGCAAAAGAAATAATATAGTACTACTAAAAATTGTTTTTAAAAACATCATCAGAGATATACAAAGGGGAGACCCCCAAAAACCCTGATTTATCTTTTGGAAGGAGGCCCATGTAGTACAGGCTTCTCAGCCTCAGTGTACCAACTAGCATTGTTGTGAAAGGCTGCATTTGGCTTCAGTGAATTTTTTTTGTGGGGGGGGGTTCTTTCAGTGCATTTGTCCATTTCAAGATGGGTGATTGACAAGTGCCTCTTCCCATAACATGCTGAGTTTTCAGCAATTTTTGATCAAAAAACAGCATGAGCGCCATGCCCCACTCTCCCTTTTCACCTGGTGTCACCCTGAGCCACTTTCCCTCCTCCTCTCCACCCATGAAAAAGTCCTCAAAGGGAAATGTTTTGCCGCCGATGTGGAAGAAGTTCCGTCAAAAAATGGCAGAAGCACTAAACGGCATCAAAATCGCCAAGTTCAAAAAAATGTTTTAAGCAATGGAAAAAGCATCTCAATTGATGTGTTGCATCAAAAGAAGAGTACTTTGAAGGCGACTGAAGTTTAAACATGTAAGAGTAAATACACAATTTTTAATAAAATAAATTTCAGGGTTTTTAAGGTCCACCTTCATATTCTCCAAATTTACTGAGCCTTATTAACCCACAGATTTTGTTGTTCAGGCTGTTACTTCAGAATGAAACCTGCTCAATTAATATTACCTTTGCCTTTCCCTTGCCTCTGTAGGCCAATTTCCCCATCACTGCACCCACTGCATGCCCTTCCAGACCCTTTCAACTTGAGGGAACTCAGTGTCCTGGGGCTGTGCACCCCACGCAATGAAGCTGCCCGAAGGGCCCCAGGGCATGCTCACTGCTCATCTGACTGGAGCTAACCATTGACTCTAGGCAGTTCTCAGAGTCTCATCACCCTCTGCAGGAGTGCCCCTGCTGTTGATAGGTGCTCATTCCTGGCAGGGAACCTATCCCACTCCCCAGTTCTCAATGATTCTCAGCTGAAAACACTAGAACTTCTTAGTACAGTGGTTCTCAAATGTGATTTCACGTTTTATTCATCTGGCAAGTCTTCTATTTTTTTAAAATATAAATGCCTAGCCATCACGCCCATAGATTCTGATTTAATCATTCAGGAATGAATTTGAGTCATCAACATTTTGTAGAAATTTCCCAGATGCTTCTAATGTACAGCCAGGGTTGAGGACCACTACCCTAGTACAGCCAGGGTTGAGGACCACTACCCTAGGCTTCACAAATAATCCCAGCCTTACATTCCCAATCAATTCCAAGAGTCAAGCCAATTCATCCAGGTGTTTACACACACACACACACACACACACACACACACCAGACATGCTGTACGTAAATAACTCAAGAAATAATAACAAATAGGTGGTTCTAACTGATACAGTCTTGATTAGAGGATAGTAAGGAATGAAAGGATGAGGTACTTTCATAATTTTCAAACTCTCGAAAAAACATGAATAAGGGAAATGTCTCAGCCTTATGAAATTTGGGAAGGAAATAATACCAAGAAGAGGGAAGGGGGAAAACAGCTGAAAACAAAAGTCAAGTGATAATTGAGTACAAAGAAAACATATAAAAAACAGGAAGAGTGAGAAAAGTAAGAAGAAAATAATTGAGATTTTTTTTTAAGGAAAATCAGCCTTATTTAAATTAACATAGTGAAAAATAAAGGAACTCTCCATCCAATTATTAGTGTCATCAAATACCTAAGGCCTTTTGATATATACAAAAGGATCCAAGTCCTGACCTAAAATGGGCAGATTGAATCTCATCTCTACCTCTGCTTCATCTCTGGAATCTTGGGCAATTATGGGAGATTTTCCAGGATTCCCACAACAAGATCCTCTCTTACAGTATGAGATTAAATCTCCTGTTGAGAGGTAGCACCCATCCCTTGAATCTGGGAGCAGAGAAGGGAGCTGCCAACTCACCTTTGTTGGGAACTGATTCGGAAAGGAGGTGACGCTGGGCTGAGTTTGAAAGCTGAGTCAGAGTTTGTGAGGCAGAGAAAAGGCATTCCAGGTAAGGACAACCAACATAAACGAAGGCATGGAGATACGAATGTGCATTTTCCTTACACCAGAGTTTCTGAAACCCAGCTTCATATTCTTTTTTTTTTTTTTTGGTCAGATTTTCTGTTTTTTTATTTATATATTTCTTTCCTTACTTTAAAGATGTAGGGTACAATTCAGGGTTATGTATACAAATGTCCACAATGCAGTTACTCTTATTGATGAGGTGTGCCCTTCCCACCCCTGGCAGTTTCTCTCAACTGCCAATCCCACCCCCCTCCCCTGGCAGTTTCTCACTACTGCTAATCCCTTTCTTATAGTATTATGATAATTGTTCAAGGTCCACTTAAGAGTGAGAACATATGGTACTCTGTTCTTTGTTTCTGTGATTCATATTCTTAAAAGACCTAGAGAATTTCATTCTTTTAAAGGGTTAATTTTTTAAGACTATTAAACAAACATAATTCTTCACAGCCAAAGACAATACAAGGCATATAAAATGTACATCTTTTCTAGAGGAACATAGAGCTTCTGAATTGGAGGGGACCTCGGGGATCGTTTCTCTCAACTCCCACGTACCCGTGTACCATGGCTGAGGAGTGACACAGTATAATGAGCAAGAAGACTGTGGAACCAGAGATGTAGCTAGAGAACAAGAGCAATTAAAGATTAAAATTAAGTTGTTATTCCCTTTGATACCCTTCCTCCGTGATATATCACAAAATATAAAAGCAAAGGGAAGCAAGAAAAAAACAGCAAATGGGAAGTCTATACCCTCTATCATAATCATAATGTGGTATTTGAAAGAAGAAAAAACAATTTCAAAAGGGCACCATTATTAATGCCACCAAAAAGAGAGTGGAAAGTTGCAGTTAAAATCGTTGGTTTTGTGCCAGTTTTCTTTTTTTTTTTTTTAGATTTTCTTTATTTTAAAGATTTGGGGTACAATTCAGGGTTAGGTATACAAATGTTCATTATGCAGGTACCCTTGGTGATGAGGTGTGCCCCCCTCCCCTGGCAGTTTCCCTCAACTGCCAATCCCACCCCCCCCCAGGTTTCTTTTTTATATAAATATCCATTCTCACTGTGAGTTATTGCACCTTCATTTGGTTAGGCATACATTTTAAAACAGCTTGCTAAAAGGTGTGATTCAATAGAAAGAATTACCAAGTGGAGCAGCAATCCATAAATAGCTATTATTATTATTTAACATTCGTTAAACACCCACAGTGAGCTAAGCACCGTACTAAACTTTGGAAAGATATGTTTCTTACTCTGACAAGGAAAGATTAAATACAAAGAAGGAAGAAAAGCTTAGGATCAGGAAAATTTATTTTTCTACTTCAACATTTCCATGCTTTGCTTGTCAAATTAGCATAATTTAGGATACTAGACTGGTACTAATAATAGTTATTCCTTACTTGTGTTCAGTGTTTTATAAACCAGTCTAATTAGATAGCTTGGCATATAGTCTCTGGAAGAATAAGAGATAATTTCATTTCAAAAGAAACTTTCGCTGGCCTGTCAGAGCATGAAAGGACAGTCATACTTTGGGGGAGGGGAGAGATTTTTTTGGCTAGGCAATATGTCCACAAAACAGTTGTTCCTCTTGCCTGTGTCTTTCAGCTACCAAACTCCTTCCTGAAGCCAGTCACTTTAATCAAGTTCTTGTGTATCAGTCCTGAGAAATTAAATTAGTGTGCTAGTATATAGTTGGCACACGTGGCGTCATACTATAAGCATTCTCCTGCACCTCACTTCTTCTTATGATATATTTTGGAGATCATTTCATGCTGCATTATTACTATTATTATTATTATTATTATTATTTTGCCCAGACTGGAGTGCAGTGTAACACTCATGGCCACCACACCCTTGATCTACTAGACTCAGGCAATCCTTCTGCCTCAGCCTTCCAAGTAGCTGGAACTACAGGCACGCGGCACCGTGACTGGCTAATTTTTTTTATTTGCTGTAGAGACGAGGTCTCACCAAATTGCCCAGACTAGTCTCAAACCTGTGGGCTCAGGCAGTCATCTCACCTCGGCCTCCCGAAGAACTGGGATTATAGGCGTGAGCCACTGCATCCGGCCCATTATTATTTTTAACAGTTGCATCATATTCCAGGGATAAGTGTACCACAATTTATTTAGCAAGTCTGCTATGAAAGGGCATTTAGAGGGTTTTAGCTTCCGAGTTATTGGTATGCTAATGAGTAGGCTACAGATATCTGCTGCTGCCTCTGGCAGGTGAGTGGGGTAGACTTTTCCAGGACACTCATTTTGCCTTTGACAGGCTGATTTGCCAGACTTGGTGACTAGGAGCTAAAAGGTGGTCTTATTACATTTCTATAGTTTTCACTCCCTGGTTTGGGAACCACCTTGATGAGGTTTTTTTTGGTGAGCTGAGGGGGTGGGGTGGACTGGAAGTCCACACTGAGTCCATATTCCAGCCCTCGGGGCAGTTTGGCCTGCAGACAAAATGTCTGGACACTCTTTGTTAAAAACTAAAAACTGCCCATAAGAAATGTATCTATCTATGCCTAACCTACACTAGCTACCCTGCCTCAGTTTCATTTGCATTCCTTCTAACTGTGAGGTTGCTTAAAGCGTCTGGTCATAGTTTAATAGAAATGTCAGTGTTTCCTTTTCTGTGAACTCTCTATATTCTTTATCAGTTTTTCTTATGGGGAGGTGGTTCTTTTCATGCTTAGTTTTGGGGAGCACCTTAATATTAATGAAATTAGTCCTCAGTACATAATCTGAGTTGCATATATTTTTCCTAGTGTAGCATTTGTCTTTTAACTTCATAATGACATTAATATAAGGTTATTTTTAACAAGACATACCTCAGTTTTCATCGATACTATGATTTTTTTTTTTTTTTTGAGTTGGAGTCTCACTCTGTCGCCCAGACTGGAGTGCAGTGGCCGCTCCCGGCCACCGCAGCCTCGACCTGCTGGGTTCCGGCGATCCTTCCGCCTCAGCCTTCCAAGTAGCCGGAATTACAGTCATGCACTACCATGCCCAGCTGATTTTTTGATTTTGTGTAGAGATGAAGTCTCGCTGCCCAGGCGGGTCTCGAACCCGCGGGCTCAGGCCATCCACTCACCTCAGCCTCCCAAAGGCGCGGGAGGACAGGCTGAGCCACCGAGCCTGGCTTAGTACTATGATTTTTAATGCAAATTATTAATCCTTTTGGTATTTATTGGGGATGGGCTCATTATACTGTACTCCTCAGCCATAGTACATGGGTACATGGGGATTGAGATCTTTTAATTGATGATGACAGCTAGGTGTTTCCCAACTCTATTCGCGAACAATTCGCCTTTCCCCATGAATTTGAAATGCCACCTGTGTCATATGCTAAATTCCATTATAGGGAGTAGTGCTTTTGAAGGACATCATTATTCAATTTAGAGGTCTAGAAATGCCCCTGGGTCAAATGATCAGAGGACATGATTGATCCTATTGAATCTAAGTAGATGTGTGTGGCAAGAAACGCAAAACAAGTAATATGCAGGAAACAGGTGGAGTGTCTAGCTGGGACAAAGAAAGCTAACAGGAACAGAGAAAAGTTTAGATCGAAATAGGAGAGGAAAAGTGGGGAAGATTCCAAAACAAATATTTTTGTTATAATGGAAGGTAATGGGAAGATACCTATTCCAACTACCCTCATGGTCAAGTCCAAACTCCATCCCATGAACTCCAGGGCTTTTCTGGCCTCTGTCCACCTTTCTAGCCCAGTGTAGGTTTCCCTCGACTTGTCTTTCAGGTTTCAGCTCGAACATTATTTCCCCTGGTCTACTGCCCTGACCTGTTCGAGACTGAACCAGGTACTCCTCTTTGGGTTCCTGTGCCATTCTATGCATTAGATTGTATACTCTTAATGCTGTCGCCTCTGTAACAGACTTTTTTTCACTCTCAGCTTCTAGTTCTCTCTCTCCTGGTAACTCTCTGAGTAACTGCCCCTTCTCTTACACTAAGCCCAGATGCTTCTGGTGGCATTGACTTGACCTCAGTACATGGATCCCACACATGGCCCAGGGCAAAGCTCCTTATTGTAAGTCACTCTCCAAGCTCCAGTGGTTGGTTCAGGGATGAACATGTGCCCAAGATGAGCGAATGGAACACAGGGAAAGTTGGCCTGGGGAGCCTGAACAAAGACTCACTCTGGAAGTCATCTTACAAAAACAGAAGGCTGAAGGATGGACCAAAACCAAAGTCTGACTGAGAAATGGAGAGAGAGAAAATCGTTTGAAGCCCTGGATCAAACTGGAAACTAGTTTTTTCCCTGAACTATTTAATTGTGTAGGCTAATACATTCCCTATTTTTCCTAAAGTCATTTTAAGCTGGGGTTTCTGCTCCTATTAAGGGCAGAAACTGGGTCTTAATGCTATTATATTCCTGAGGCTCCATCCTTGGAGTATAGCAGCATTCCTGTTTTTAAAAAAGGAAAGAAAGGGGGAAAAGGAATAAATAATCTAGCAAAGTTCTTTTAAATCCTAAAATAACAACTGCTTTCATTTATGAATATTCTACTTGGAAAAGTTCACTGAAATAACTGATGGAGGAGTCTGGATTCGAATCTAGGTCTGGATTCGAATCTAGGACAGCCTGGGTTCAAATCCTTGGTTTGCTCACCTAAACATGGTGATGCCAATACCTACTTTGAGGTCTGACATTAAAATGATAATAATAACTATACACATCAAATGCTAATTCTCTATTAGAACTAATTATTTCACCCCCTTTCCCCTGTAGGCTCTTTTATAGATTATAAAAACCACATAGAACTCTCTAAATTCTGAAAGGAAGGCATCATGGGTATAAGCAATTACTCTTCTGCAGAAAAACATGTTTTGTTTAGCTTCCAACAGTCTCTGCTAATAAGAGAATGCAAAGTTATGAATAATCAAAAGTCACTGATATGTGTACAGGGACCTTGTTCAATGATGGATTCAGAGTAAATTTTCTTTTCTAATTGCATTTTGCCTCCAGTAGCACTGAAATGAGTGTGGATTATCTGAGTATATGTACACTGGGTGATAAAGAAGATAATCGGCCGGGCTCAGTGGCTCAGCCTGTAATCCTGCGCTTTGGGAGGCCGAGGTAAGTGAATTGCCTGAGCCCGCGGGTTCGAGACCCGCCCGGGCAACTTGGTGAGACCTCATCTCTACAATAAATCAAAAATTAGCCGGGCATGGTAGCGCGCACCTGTAGTTCCAGCTCCTTGGAAGGCTGAGGCAGAAGGATTGCCAGAGCCCAGCAGGTCGAGGCTGCGGTGACCAGGAGCATGCCACTGCACTCCAGTCTGGGCGACAGAGTGAGATTCCAACTCAAAAAAAAAAAAAAAAAGAAAGAAAGAAAAAGTCCTTAACATTTACTTCATGTAATCTACAAAGCAGATAATCCACAAAGCATACAATTGAGTGATGTCAACAGAGGATAAGAATAAAATTTGTCCTATTGCATTATTATGATTTTTAACATAGCATTATGATTATTTTTATTTTGCAATAATTAAAAGCAATCATCCCTACTTAATTAGTGGAATCTTCACTAACTGTAAAATTTTTTACCACTTGAATTCTCATGTTTCAATTGCCATCTTAAAATAGAATAAATAATGGCTGAAGTATTATTCATTCTCTTCATAAGTTAATGCTATTTAAGTTCTATTAGTGAAATGTATTAGGAATTCTTTATGAATTTTTTCATATACCCCTTCCCCCATATTCTTAGCTACACTAGGGTTAAAGGCCATGCAGAATATTTGAAAATATACTTTGGGCACCCTCAAAAAGAAGTTACCTAAACTGAATGAAATCACCACCTTTTACAAGACTCTTCTCAATATGACTGGTGATTGTATGCATTGATATATTGTTTCTGAAGGGCAGTTGTCCAGTTTGTATAAAAAGTCCTGAAATATTTAACACGTGACACAATTAAGCCTTGAGGGATTACCTTAAAAAATAGAGACATAAAAAATATATCACTGAAGCACCATTTATTATAGGGGAAAAATCTAAATTTCTAACAATAATGTCATACCTGTGACTTTAAAAATCATGTTTCAGCAGTTTTTCTTTTTTGAGAAACTTGCTCATAGCAGGTCTTTTGCCATGAATCTTCCTTTTTCCTTCTCTTCTTCTCACTAATAAACTGGGTTTTTTTTAAATCGTGTTTCAAAGATTATTTTATAACCAGGCAAGATAATTATAATGTAATTATAGTTTTTGAGTTTAAAAAAATGAGAAAATTATCCCAATAGCTTATATGAGTGTATATGTAGCAGGAAGGGGATTCTGGAAGAAACTCTGTCAGGGATTATTGGAGTTGTGTTAAAAATTGATACTTTTTACTTCCCATTTTTAACTTACTATGTATCACAAGTTTCTGCAATAAACCTATGTAACTTTTTTTTTTTTTTTTTAGAGATGAGATCTCACCAAATTGCCCAAACTGGTCTCAAACACCAAATTCAAGCAATCCTCTCACCATTGTCTCCCAATGTGCTGGGATGACAGGCATGAGTCAGAACGTCCAGGCTTTTTTTAATTTTTAAAATGTCCACATTTGCTGAGTGAGGTGGCTCACGCCTGTTATCCCACCATTTTTGGAAGGCTGTGAGAGGATTTCCTGAGCCCAGGGCTTTGAGTCCAGCCTGGGCAATTAGGCAAGACCTCTGCTCTTTAATAAATAAAACAACTAGCTTGGCAAGGTGGTGCATGCCTGTATTTCCAGCTACTTGGTAGGCTAAAGCCTGTAGTTCCAGCTACTGGGAAGACTGAAGCTGCAGCAGCCATGAGCTTGCCACTGCTTTCCTGCCTGGGCAACAAACAGAGTGAGACTGGCAAAAAAAAAAAAAAAAGAATTGTGATTCAATTTTTTAATACAGATTCCAGCTAAATCTTTCTTTCTTTTTTTTTATCTGAGTCGGGTCCTCATTCCATTGCCCAGGCTGGAAAGCAGAAGTACACTCAAGGTCACAGCATACTCGACAAACTGGGCTCAGGTGATCCTTCCATTTCACCCTACAAGTAGCTGGAACTACAGGCATGTGCCACTATGCCTGGCTAATATTTTGAGTTTTATTGTAGGGACGAGGTCTCACCAAATTGCCCAAACTCATCTTTAACCCTATGTAACTTTTATAAGAATAAATTCTGTTTTCATAAGTAGATCTTAGCTCCCAGAGCAGGTAGATTACGTCAACAGCTCTCTTTCAAGATGGTTTCTAAAAGGAGCCCTGAACATAGGAGCTATATAACTGCTATTTCTAATTAGTTACTTCTTTGTCATAGTTGTACTTCACAGCTTGGCCTACGATATAGAAATTCTCTGGAAAGGTATGGTATCTCTTTGCTGCTCAATAGAAGGATTTACTTTCCTAGGGGGAAAAAAATTACTTTCCATTCTACCTTCTACCTTCTTATCTTAAATCCATGACTTTAAACTGTGGATTTTGGTTCCTTGTTTGGAGGCAGGAAGACCTGTCAAGAGGCTGTTGCAATAGTCTAGGCAAGAAATAATAAGCTTCAACCAAATCAGTCGCTGTTTGTGTGTGTTTGTGTGTGTGTGTGTGTGTGCGTGTGTGTGTGTGTGTGTGTGTGTGTGTGTGTAGCTGAGTTGGAGATTCAACAAGTCCACGCAGCCCACATGTATTCTGTCTAGAATGAGTCGCCTTCACCTCTGCTTGACCAGATCTTTCCATCTTCAAGCTCCCATTCAAATGCTTTCATCTCCATAAAGCCCTTCTTGTACCCACAGCAGGAAATCATTTCACTCCAGCCTGGGCAACAAAGTGAAGCTTTGATTCAAAAAAATAAAAAATTAATATTGAAGCATCAATGCCATCTGTCAGTCCTGTAATGTTCTTTATAGAAAAAATAATCCTGTTTAGAATCAACTATTACATTTAATTATCAAGTCTCTTTAAATTCATTCACTCTGGAACAGGGTGTCAGTCTTAATTTTCATAGTCTTGACAATTGGAAAAAATACAGAATAATATAATAGCCATCAATCTGAGTTTTTCTAATGTTTCCTCATGACTAAATCCAGGTTATGCATCTTAAGTAGAAATATCAGAGAAGTGATGCTGTGTTCTTATTAAAAGGTGCATAATTATAATTTGTTCTATTATTGATCATGTTCATTTTGATCACTTGATTAAGATTATTCCTTCCAGTTTTCTCAACTCTGAAATTACTCTTTTCCCTTATGCAATTAGTAACATTTTGTAGGGACATACTTTGAAACTCTTATTTATTTATTTTTGTCAGCATGAACTTACTATTTGTTTCATGCTAAGAGCTATAATTCATTACTGTCATTATTTACATTAAAGCCCAAATTGACAAGATTTGACCAGTAGGAGCTCCTTGAAAGTGGCTCTGTGTCTGACAAAAAGCCTAACATCCAGGATATACAAGGAAATCCAATGAACTGAAAGGGGAAAAAAACATCATTAGAAAGCAGGCAAAGGACATGATCAGACACTTCTCAAAGGATGATATACAAGCAGCCAACAAACATATGAAAAAATGCTCAGCCTCACTAATCATCAGAGAAATGCAAACCAATACTACAAATGAGATACCACTGAACACTGGTAAGAATGGCTATCATTAGTAAGTCAAAAAACAACAGGTGCTGGTGTGGCTGCGGAGAAAAGGGGACACATTTACACTGTTGATGGAAGTGTAAACTAATTCAACTTCTGTGGAAAGCAGTGTGGCGATTTCTCAAAAAACTAAAAATTGAGCTTCCATGCAGTTCAGCAATCCTCTTCTTGGAATATACCCAGAGAAACATAAATTGCTCTACCAAAAAGACACCTGCACACACATGTTTATTGCAGCACTATTCACAATAGCAAAAACATGGAACTAACCCAGGTGTCCATCAAAAGTGGACTGGATAAAGAAAATGTGTTACATATTATGCAGCCATAAGAAGCAAAATCATAGCCTTCTCAGTAACTTGGATGCAGCTGGAGACCATCACACTAAGTGAACGATCACAGAAACAAAGAACTGAACAATGCGTGATCTCGCTCATAAGTGGGCCCTGATCACTAGCACAAGGGTGAGATCAGCAGCCTTAGCACACTGTGAGGGGAAGGAGGGACAGAAAAGGAAGGGAGGCATGTGGCAACACACTGGATACCTGGTCCACTGTTGGGAGAGAGGGTCAGCTAGAAGACCAAGCTTCACCTGCATGCAACATACTTATGTAGTAAATTCCCACTTGTACCCTACAACTCTAAAATAAAATAAAATAATCCACCTATGACTCAGAAAAAAGTAGCTCCTGTGTTCTTCAATACATCCTCATCATTCTTTGAGCATTTCCTTGCTTTGTGGTATAAGGTTCTCCAAGTTCATTTGGACTTTCCTTGCCTTGGATCTGGAATCATTCATTTCTACAAGGACTCCTGGTTCCCTTAAGGATGGTATATAGAAGCCAAGGCCTGAGTCCTAGGAGTGCTTACTGCATTTGGGGTGGTACAGCTCCCAAGACCACTCAGGGCACAGAGCTTAGGAATCAGGAGACTATGTGTATGTGAACATATACATAAATCCATCACATTTACATCTATAGTTATTAAGACATCTATCTATAGATACTGAAAACTGTGGCTCACGCTTAAATCTTCCAACTCCACTGAGTTTATTCCAGCTTTCTTGCTTTCCACATTTGCAATTTCTATTTCTAACAGTGAGAAACCTGGCTCCCATTAGCCTTAACATAGTTACTTAAACACTTCCCCTTTATGTAAGTAGTCTTTGAAACTCCCATCTTTGAAACTACTTTGAAAGTAATGGAACATTACTTTCCCAACATTCATTTCTCTTCCTTCCTTCCCAGTAGAATCCTGGTTTTGTTTGAATATTCTTCTCTCCCATTCTCACACACAAATGGTCGAGGGAACACAGATCTCACTGCCAATTGCCCCTACTTAAAGCATGTGGCACTGTTGTAGGTAGAGAAGTGACATGCCTTACATTGGTCTAATCATAGCTGAGAGAAGGGTTCTTATTCCACTCAAGCCTAGACCACACACGGACATCCTCCCCACCCTGTTCAGTCTCTGAAACCCCATGCCAAGTTGCCCTCCCCTATCCCTCAGTCTGTATACCTTCCTAAACCTGTTCATTCTCTGAAAATTTTATTTCAGAGAATATTTCAGAGAATTCAAACTATCATCCGGAAGCTTAATGCAGCCCGCCCACTCCCATGTGGATGCCCTCATCACTCTGTTTGGGCTCTGATACCCCACTTCAGCTAGCCCACATGTGTGTACCCTCCTCATTGGATGCCCCATACATAGACATCCTTTACTCTGATTACAAATAATAATAATTTTTGAGTTAAATAAAAATAGATACTGGTATAATTTTTGGTCTAGGGACATTCTGATTCCTTAATTTCCTTGGCCACATCCTGAATTTATTAGTATACTTGAAATACACCCAAGGAAAAGGGATTCCTTCTTTTCTACCTACCAGACCAGTCACCAGAATAATCATTGTTTAAAAGAGAAAATTATCAGTTGTTTACTATCTCTCTGACACGCACACTTCTCAATTTCTTTACCATGAGGATTTCTTTTACTCTCATTCAGCCTTCTGTGGTTCAAGATTGGCAAAGGAAAATAAAATTATTAATACTTTTCATGGAAAACATTGCCTGTCATATTCTGCTGCTGGAAAGATTCTTCTGCATCAAGAATGATGACAGCAATGAAGGACTACAATGACAATGTTGTGGCTTATAGGAGGGAAAGTGATGAGAAAGTAAGAAAGGTGAAAAGTGGAACTCAAAGGTAGCAAGGAGGGGAGAGAGATGGACAGAGAAGAACTAGGAGAGAAAGGCAGAGATGGAAAGCTAAAGGGAGAAATGTGAAAAGGGAATAGTGGAATGACATTCAGGAGATTCTGACTTAGCCACCAAATCCTGCAAGAAAGGGCTTCAAACTTAGTATCTGCCCCAAAGCAGATAAAATGTCCCTACCTACATTATTGCCAAAATGAAAAAAATATCATTTATTCCTAAATCACTGACATTTCTAAGAAAGTAATGGTGAAACTGATAGTTCATATACTTCCTTTCACTGTACAGCTGAATAAAACTATCATCCGGAAGCTTAATGCAGTCAACTTTTAGATTTTGTCTACATATTTGCTTTCTGGCATCTTTAAATCATTGCTATTTGGAGAGTTGCTTTTGGAAACTACACAAGTGTCATCATCTGTAAAATGTGAAAGAATACTTAGTTGTGCCGGGCTCGGTGGCTCAGCCTGTAATCCCACGCCTTGGGAGGCTGAGGTGAATGGATTGCCTGAGCCCGCGGGTTCGAGACACACCTGGGCAGCGAGACCTCATCTCTACAATAAATCCAAAAAAAAATCAGCCGGGCGTGGTAGCGCATGCCTGTGATTCCGGCTACTCGGAAGGCTGAGGCAGAAGGATCGCCAGAGCCCAGCAGGTCAAGGCTGCGGTGGCCGGGAGCAACCACTGCACTCCAGTCTGGGCGACAGAGTGAGACTCCAACTCAAAAAAAAAAAAAAAAAAAAAAAAAGAATACTTAGTTGTTCAAAACTTTAATGAGGAAAAATATCGATATTATATGTATGAAGAAAGAAACTATCCATTGTATAATTTAACATGTCAACGTGTCTCACTCACTTCCTCCCAGCCATCTAGAGAAATGACTTGTCTAAAGCCTGGATCTTGTCAGAGCCAGGATGTGAAATCATTACCTTTTTAACAATTTGGGTTCAAAAAACTGTAACAGAATTTGAAGTTACTCTGTACCAAAGTTTGTGAGATTTCCGAAAAGTAATGAGAAACACAATAGAACTTAAAGAGAACATTTTTGCTCGTTTTATAGAAAAGGAATATTTATTTCCAGAACAACTTGGTGAAGATTTATTTCATGGTTTGATTTAATGAGCAGATATTTTTAGCTGAGGCAGATCTTTCTATATGCTTCCTATAGGTGCTATTATAGATGCTACTGAAAATATCAGTGAGGAACATTACTTTCTCAACATTCATTTCTCTCCTTCCTAATAGGATTCTGATTTTGTTTGGATATTCTTCTCCCACCACCCTCACATGTAAATGATTGAGTGAACACAGATTTCATTGTCAAATTGTCCCTACCTACTTGGAGCATGTGACACTGTTGTGGGTAGAGAAGTTGCATGGCTTACACTGGTACAATCATAACTGAAGGAAGGGTTCTCTTTTAGGATGTGAACAAGAATATGTATTGCATCAGATTCTTCTAGAAGATAACTTGCAATACTAAGAAGACTATTCTAAATTCCAAGCTGTCTAACTGGGGATAACAAAGCAGAAATATGGGAAGACTGTAGGTCCTTAATGACATCATTGAATCACTGAGTCACCAGCCTGACCAAAGCTGATGTTGTTTCTGGGTTCTCTGTCATATGAGATAATAAACTTCTTTACTGTATTATTCTTCATTGAATCAGGCTTTTGTATTTGCAGCTTTTCATTTTCAAATATCTTTCCCATATACTCAGAAACATCCTAATTGATAAAACCATGTCTGTGCTCCTGTCTGGAAGCTAAAATTGCAGGCAGACATCAGTGCCAAACTTGGCAGTACTAGAGAAAGAGCTTCGGCAGATTAGGCCTTCTCAGGTTCCCAGAAGAAAGAAATCTGAAAATAACGGGAGACACTGGAGAGTTCCCATGCAGATTTCTTCTGTTAAACAACTTTAAAACTTTAACATAGCTGGGCACAGTGGCTCACACCTATAATCCCAGTACATAGAGAGGTCAGGATGGGAGAATCAGCTACAGGCCAGGAGTCTGAGACCAACCTGGGTAACATAGTGAGACACTGCTTCTACAAAAAAATATATATATTAAACTCAAACATGGACTCACAAGTCCTTATTTTCTGGCATAGAAAGAATTGTTAATGCCAGATTTGCAAAGGTAATCTCATTGATTTGTAGGACTAAGAAAAAAATGCTACACAAATTAAACCCAGGAGACTCTTGGAGCACTCTGATGTTCTTTGACAGCAACCTCCCTTTGAGTCACAGTTTTTAGTATCAGCTGATATCAAAAAAAAGTGTCAAAATTAATCAAGTGTCCAAGATAACTTTCATGTTGCTATGTCAGCCTCTTTTTCAAGTTTAACATCAGAAGCGCTAAAATGTATTCTTGGGATTTTTTTTTTCACACAATATAGATTTATCTCAATAATTTCCAGAAAGTCATCACTAAATTTACATGATTTTTTTTCCATGAGTGGAAAAAAATTCTGTGGTCAAAATTAACTTGCATTTAAATAGAAAAAGCTCTGATCATACACAAATGTGTTGTATATATGTTTTATGTACTTTTGGGAAGTGGGTAATTATATTTTCATCTAATTCACAAAGGTGTGCATGACTCAAGAAAGTTAAAACTGTTGCTGAAGATTGAATAATAACTAGAGATGGTCAGAGAAATTTTCACAAAAGAGGAGAGGATACAGAAATAAAATCAGATATACTTTTAAAGTTTTGATATGGTTGGGAGGACAGAGAAAACATAACTGCTTCCTGGATGTGGTTAAGTGACTGTATATATATTTGAGTCTGTTATAATAGAGTTGGGAAACACAACAGGCCACTGGAAATACAAAGCCACTGGAAACTTTAAGATATTTATTGGCAGTATATTGCTGTGTGGATACAAATTAGGTGCATGCCTGCGTCAGTCAAAGTCCTGGCAGGAAACTCCAAGCACAATCTAAAACGGTAACCAAAGAGATTTTAATGAAGAGACTCTTTACAAAACAGTGTACAGGATTAAGGGAAACCACAAAGGATGGTGAAGAAACCTAGGATTGACAGAAATAGAGCCATTGTCACTCCTATGCCCTACAAGGCAAAAGGAAGGAGTTTGTGTAGAAGTTAGCCCAGTGAGAGTCATGACTGTAGGAAAAGGGGGCTTGCAGGAGCTAGGGTATTAGGTGGAGAGATGCAGAAGAGTCCCACTGTAGCTCCACAAGAAAGGATCCAGGAAAAGAAATCCCCATACCTCACTAGCTCCCCCTCCTCTGACCTCGTACCAGAGCCTCTCATTGACCAAATCCAAATAAAAACTGAGGGAAACAGAACTGAATTATCTTGTCTGATGA
The DNA here is from genome assembly GCA_027257055.1 of Cephalopachus bancanus. Lineage (NCBI taxonomy): Eukaryota > Metazoa > Chordata > Mammalia > Primates > Tarsiidae > Cephalopachus > Cephalopachus bancanus. Next base: position 4,652,234 of record JAPVLO010000140.1, read on the forward strand.
GGTCAGTCATTATGATCCAGAACAGGGGCTGAACGTAAGTTCTACTGTCTGGCTCTCCTCCGCTGCCACCAAGAGATTCACCACTCGCTCCACCACCTACTCCACCAACTACCGGTTCCTGGGCTCCATCCAGCCACCCTGCCTCCGGTCCACCAGCAGCGTGGCCAGTGTCTATGCAGGTGCCATTGGTTCATTCCTGGATCTCTGTGTCCTGCTCCACCAGTTTCTGGGGCGGTTGGGGGTCCGGGGGAGTGGCCATGGAGATGGCCAGAAGTCTGGGAGACATCCAGAGCGGGAAGGACACCATGCAAAAGCTGAATGACCGACTGACCTCCTACCTGGAGAGGGTGAGGAGTCTGGAGACCGAGAACCAGAGGCTGGAGAGCAAAATCTGAGAACACCTAGAGAAGAAGGGACCCCAGGTCAGAGACTGTGGACATGACTTCAAGACCATCGAGGACCTGAGAGCTAGATCTTTGCAACTTCTGTGGACAATGCCCGCATCATTCTGCAGATTGACAAGGCCCGTCTTGCTGCTGATGACTTTAGTGTCAAGTATGAGACAGACTGGCCATGCGCCAGTCTGTGAAGACTAACATCCATGGGGTCCGCAAGGTCATTGATGACACCAATGTCACCTGGCTGCAGCTGGATACAGAGATCGAGGCTCTCAAGGAGAAGCTGCTCTTCATGAAGAAGAGCCATAAGGAGGAAGTCAAAGGCCTACACTGTAGGAAGTAAAAAGCCCAGATTGCCAGCTCTGGGTTGACTGTGGAGGTAGAGGCCCCTAAATCGCAGGACCTCAACAAGATCACGGTGGACGTCCAGGCCCAGGATGATGAACTGGCTCAGAAGAACCAAGAGTAGCTGGACAAGTACTGGTCTCAGCAGATCGAGGAGAGCACCAGAGTGGTCACCACGCAGTCCACTGAGATTGGAGCTGCCCAAATGACGCTTATGGAGCTGAAACGTACAGTGCAGTCCTTGGAGATTGACCTAGACTCCATGAAAAACCAGAAGGTCAGCTTGGAGAACAGCCTGAGAGAGGTGGAGGCCTGCTACACCATGCAGTTGGAGCAGCTCAATGGCACCCTGCTGTGCCTGGAGTCTGAGCTGGCACAGACCCAGACAGAGGGCCAGCGCCAGACCCAGGAGTACGAGTCCCTGCTGAACATCAAGGTCAAGCTGGAGGCTGAGATTGCCACCTTCCGCCGCCTTCTAGAAGACGGAGAGGACTTCAGTCTCAGTTATGGCCTGGACAGCAGCAGCTCCATCCAGATCACCCAAAAGACCACCACCCGCAAGATAGTGGATAGCAAATTGGTGTCTGAGACTAATGACACCAAAGTTATGAGGCGTTGAGGCGGTGGGAGCAGGGTGCCCTTTGAGGAAGAAGGAAACTAATAAAAAGTTCAGAAGTCATTGTGGGGAAAAAAAGGTCCAGAACAGGGTCAACTGTTAAGAGGAATGGGACAAGATAGACGGACACCACCCAACACAGGCCCTGCCCACACCACAGTACAGGAGGGACAGGACGAGCACACAGACACCACCCAATGCAGACCCTGACCACACCACAGTAGAGGAGGGACAGGACGGACACACAGACACCACCCAACACAGACCCTGCCCACCTCATAGAACAGGAAGGACACTCATTTGGTTCCACAACAACTCTGGTACACTTCCTTGGCACTGATGTATATTTCAGAATCTCTTTCATTTTGTTAATGCTAGTCTTTAGTCATCATACTTTGTGTTGACAATGACAACTGTATACTTATCAACAAATCCATATTGTATAATCATTAGCTTTCTGACAATAAGGCCAATTTTCTTCCCTGAGGCAAAAACACTCTGGTGTCATAGCCTTAACAGTACTCATTACTGTTGAAAGAGTGAAGTGTTTATACAAACTTAAGACATTGTTTCAATTCCATCTCCAAACTATACTGATTCCGGTGAGATTCGCATTTTTCTTTTGAGTTGTTATAAGCAAAACTTGTATCTGGGAAAATGTTTAGGAGTGTGTGTATAATTTACTTAACTGATCAATTGAGAATCCCGTGTACAGGTATCTGAAATGCCACCACTAGTTCGTCATGTCTGTGTGTTTTCAGGGACAGGTTGTATAGATCATCTGATACAACAAAAAGAGTTCTGAAGACACTGGTTTTGATCTCATGTCATCCCCAGCTTTAAAGTTCTGTAGTCCCCATGCTTATGCCTGATTATCATACCTAATAGAAACCATCCATTTTGTTGCTTACTGGCTACCTTCGTTTGAAAAGGGCTTTTTTAAAACAAAGCAGGAGGTATTACACTATCAGACTTCAAACTTTACTATAGAGCTACAATCATCAAAACAGCTTGGTACTGGTACAGGAACAGGCATTGAGTCCAATGGAATAGAATTGAGATTCCAGAAGCAAAACCTCAATTTCTCAACCAACTCATCTTCGACAAAGCCGCCACCACCTACCACTGGAGAGAGGAGAACCTATTCAGTAAATGATGCTGGGAAAACTGGCTGACCACATGCAGAAGATTGAAACAGGACCCCTATCTATCCCCATACACAAAGATTAACTCTAAATGGATCAGAGACCTAAATGTAAAACCTCAAGCCATAAAAACCTTAGAAAATGCAGGACACATCCTTATGGAAATTGGAACTGGCATCCAATTCCTGAACAAAACCTGAAACCCACAGGCCATAAGGGATAGGATAGACAAGTGGGACCTCATTAAACTGACAAGCTTCTGCAAAGCCAAAGAAACCATCAAAAGAGCAGGGAGACAGCCTACAGAATGGGAAAAAGTATTTTCCAACTCCATGTCCGACAAAGGGCTAACATCAAGGATCTACAAGTAACTTAAATGTGCTGAAAAGAAAAAAGCAAACAAATCCATTATAAAGTGGGCAAAAGATATGAACAGACACTTCTCAAAGGAAGACATCCGAGCAGTCAACAGACACATGAAGAAATGTTCGAGCTCACTAATCATCAAGGAGATGCAAATCAAAACCACACTGAGATACCACCTAACTCCAGTCAGAATGGCAATTATCGATAACTTGAAAAATAACAGTTGCTGGAAAGGGTGTAGTGAAAAGGGAACACATCTACACTGTTGGTAGGAGTGCAAACTAGTGCAACCTCTAAGGAAAACAGTGTGGTGATTCCTAAAAGCTCTAAATATCGACCTCCCATATGACCCCGTAATCCCCCTACTGGGAATACATCCTGAAGAACTCAAATCACTCTATAAAAAAGATACCTGCACACATATGTTTATCGCAGCATTGTTCACAATAGCAAGAACCCGGAATCAATCTTTCTTTCCATCAAAAGAGGACTGGATTTTAAAAATGTGGTACATATACATGATGGAATACTATGCAGCCATAAAAAAGAACAAAATCATGAATTTAGCAGCAACCTGGATGGAACTAGAGTCTATAATACTGAGTGACCTCTCACAGAAACCAAGATCTGAGTATCACATGTTATCACTCATATAGTGGACCTTGAACATCTATCATAATACTATAAGAAAAGGACTGACAGTGGTGGGAAACTATGGGGGGGAGGGGAAGGGAGGTGGGATTAACGGTAGTCAATATCTGTCTGGGGACGGGGAGACTCCCCTTATCAACAAAGGTGCCTGAACGAAGCATATTTGTATACCTAACCCTTAACTGTACCCCACTATATCAAAATAAAAAATATTGATAAAAAAAAGAAAAGGGCTTTTTTTAAACTGATAGAGAGAATGCTAAATACTCTTTTAAATTAAATATCAGATAAAGAAACCAGCAGATTATATTAAAATACAGCAAATTCTCAGTAACTTTTTGGGGGTCTAACAGTTATAGCCTCACATGAACCTCAACATTTCCCTGAATTACCATTTCACAGGTAAACATTTACATGCCTAAGTAATGACCCCACAAAGCCGTGGGAAATGAAGAGCATGGCTTATACACTAGAGTAAATCTGTATTTTGTAATTGGGCTCCATTGAAGAAACTCTCATGAGGCACAGTGGCTCACACCTGTAATCTCAGCACTTTGAGAGGCTGAGGGGTGGGCTTGGCAATTGAGGGAAACTGCTAGGGGAGGGAAGGACATATCTCATCAACAAGGGTGCCTGCATAATCAACATTTGTATACCTAACCCTGAATTGTACCCGGCATCTTCATAATAAAAAAAAAAGAGAGAGACTCCAAGGCAGGAGGATTCCTTGAGCCCAGGAGTTCAAGACCAGCCTGAGCAACATAGTAAAACCTCATTTCTCAAAATAAAAAATAAAAAAATTAGCCAGGTGGTACACACCTGTAGTCCCAGATTCTTGGGATGCTGACATGGAAGGATTGCCTGAGCCCAAGAGGTTGAGGCTGCAGTGAGCCATTATCACATGATCATGCCACTGCATTTCAGCCTGAGCGACAGTGAGACTCTCAGTAAAAAACAAAAATAAAATAAAGAAGAAACTCTCTTTAATATCATCTTCAATGTCCCAAATGGAGGAAAGAGCTATTCAGCCACTGCCAAAGCTGAGGTATTTCATGCCAGCAGTCACATGAGTATTTTTACAGCATCTTGCATTGTGTAAATAAATAATTATCTATGTATTTAATCCCTACTGTACACTGTAGTAAGTGTATTGCATATATTGCTAATTCTCACAATCATTTTTTATATTTTCTCCCATTCACTGTTCTAGGGAAATCAAATAACTTGACCAAAGATGACAACTAGGAAGAGAAGAAGCCAGGATTTGAACCTAAGACTCTAAAGCCAATACCCCCAATCTTGTTATCCCAGGGTCTCCAGCAGCTTTGGCCAGACATTTGCACTCCATCTCAAATACTTCACTGTTTTTTCCAGAAAATGAAGCTTTTCACTTAACTTTGATTCTCCCTTGAGTAATGGCTCTGCACCCCGAGTCCTCCACATTCGCCCCTAGCAATATCTACCACTCCCTGGGGAACGAGAACTAGGAGGGCTGGGCTTGGCCTCCAGTGCTTGCATTCTCCAACCCTATAACAGGGGCAAGTGACAGATCCATGTGACTTGTCTTTAGGCACCACAAGCCCTATTTCTTGTCTCTTGTTTTAATTGTAGACCACGTTTTCCCGTATCTAATTCCTCTCCCCTTCCAGTATAATTACCCAGTTGTCCAAAGCGCCTCCTCCCTACTTCACCTCTCTCTACAGAACATTCATCCTCTTAATGCATGCTTTAGAAAATTTTACACCTTGACTGGTCTTTGAGAATTTCTTTTTAATGAGAGGTACTGCCTTTGCCCACTCTCCTTCATTTTTAGATTGGATTTCTTAGAAATAGAGAAAAGGGCTAAGGAGAAGGAAGACACAGGGATGGGTGAGCCCAGAAGAGGGGTCTGGGACAAGCAGCACAGTGTGTGCTGCACCTGCTCAGACTGGAGGGCCTGACTTGTGTCTTCAGCTTAACTGCAAATTCCTTTTCCACACAAAAAATACTTAAGGTCCTAAAGACCAGTCTGGAATCTAACTATGCAGAACTTAAAAGATCCTGAGCATCTTCCCTAAGGGAATGAAATGGAACAAAGCAAGATTGTAAAATAGGAAAGTTCTAAAAATATTAGGATGAGACTGGGTAATCTGAATGAAAGCCAGTCAAATCTGTGTGGAATACAGCATCTTACAGATTCATTATCAGACCATGTCATTTAATTACATTCCACTTACCGTGAAATTTTCATACCCTAAACCATCCAGTGTGAAGTCTCTGTTATCTGATTAGAGAAAGAGGAAAAAGAGGGGGAGAGAAATGGGGAAAGGGAGACGGAGGGGGAGAAAGAGACGGGGGGGAAGGGGGAGAGAGAGAGGGAAGGAGGAAGGGAGGGAAAGAGAGAGGGAGAATGCTCCTCAAGCCATGAAAAAGAGGAGTGTCCTTCAGGATGGCAGAATGCATTGCAAATTCAAGACATCTGCAACATGTAAAAAATTGATGAAGATTCATTTGTAGTTTTCTATAAACTTTTCTATTATCTTACACTATGAGTAGAAACATCCTTCTCTTTCATCTTTCTAAACTTGAGTCATTTACAATTGGTAACACAGGAACCATTTTTCAAATCTAACTTAACATGTAACTCTTCATCATTTCAATTGAATTTAACAAATCCCAGAAAGAAAATTCTTCCCTAAGAAATAGCTTCTTCAAAGTGATTATTAAAGAGCTTCTAAATTAGGAGCATACATATCACTACGGCTGGGCTCTTCTGGTCCGAATTTAAATGATTTTTTTTTCTCATTTTTCCAACTTTCTTTTAAATTTGAAAGATGTGGGGTACAATTCAAGATTAGTGGTCATCATACAGGTAAAGTTTGTGCCTCCCTTTGGTTCCCCTTTGCCTGGTTTGAGATAAAGTGCCCTTATTGACGTTATAACCACCTCCCTCCTCAGCAGTTTCTGTCTATTGCCAATCCCTTTTATGGTATGATGGTGAAAGTTCAGGGTCTTCTTATGAATGGTAACATGTAGTACTCAGTTTTTTGTTTCTGTGATAAATCACTGAGTATTATAGTCTCTAAATCCATCCAAGTTGCTGCGAAATCCATACTTTTGTTCTTCTCTATAGTTGTGCAATATTTCATCATGTATATGTACCACATTTTGTTTATCCAGTCCAGTTTGGATGGGCAGCACAGTTGGTTCCGTGTTTTTGCTATTGTAAATAGGGCTGCAATAAACGCATGCGCAGGTGTCTTTTTTGCGGAGTGATTTAAGTTCCTCCGGATATATTCCCAGAAGGGGGATTGCTGGATCATATGGAAGGTCAATTTCTATTCTTTTAGTAATGACCACGCTGTTTTCCATGGAGATTAAACTTGTTTACATTCCCACCAACAGCGTAGAAGCATTCCTTTGTCTCTACATCCTTGTCAGCATCTGTTGGTTTTTGTTTTATTAATGATGGTCATTCTGACTGGAGTTAGGTGGTATCTCAATGTGGTTTTGATTTGCATTTCTTTGATGACTAGTGAGGCTGAGCATTTTTTCATGTAACTTTTGGCTGCTCATATGTCTTCTTTTAAGAAGTGTCTATTCATGTATTTTGCTCACTTTTTAATGGGGCTGTTTTTTGTTTTTGTTTTGTTTTTTCCTTTTAGCACATTTGAGTTCCTTGTAGATCCTGCATGTTAGGCCTCTGTCAGATATGCAGCTGGAAAATATTTTTTTACATTCTGTGGGCTGTCTCCCCACTCTCTTGATGGTTTCTTTTGTTTTGCATAAGCTTTTCAGTGTGGTGAGGTCCCATTTGTCAACCTTATCTCTTATGGCATGGGTTTTGAGGGTTTTGGTCAGGAATTGGTTGCCTATTCCAATTTCTATAAGGGTATCTCCTGTGTTTTCTAATATTCTTACTGTTTGAGGTTTTACATTTAGGTCTTTGATCCATTTGGAGTTGACTTTTATGTATGGTGATAGGTAGAGATCATGTTTGGTCCTTCTGCATGTGGTCAGCCAGTTTTCCTAGCACCATTTACTGAATAGGTTCTCCTCTACCCAGTGGTTGTTGCTGGAGGCTTTGTCAAAGATGAGTTGGTTGAGAAATTGAAGTTTTACTTCCAGAGTCTCTATCCTGTTCCATTGGTCTATATGCCTGTTCTTGAGCCAATACCAGGTTGTTTTGATTATTGCAGCCTTATAATAAAGCTTAAAGTCTAGAAGTGTGATACTACCTGTTTTTTTCTTTTGAAGGATTGTTTTGGCTATTCATGATTGTTTATGCCTCCATATGAATTTCTGTATAGTTGTTTCCAGGTTTCAGAAGAATGATGTTGGGAATTTAATGGGTATTGTATTGAATCTGTAGATTGCCTTGGATAGGCTAGACATCCTTCCAACCCATGAGCATGGAATATTTTTCCATTTGTTTGTGTCATCTTTGGCTTCTTTCAGCAGTGTTTTATGGTTTTATTGTAAAGATCTTTCACTTCACTTCTTTTTTTTTTTTTTTTTTTTTTTTTGTGTCGGAGTCTCACTCCATCGCCCAGGCTGGAGTGCAGTGGCACACTCACAGTCACCCCAGCATTGACCTGCTGGACTCCAGTGATCTTTCCACCTCTGCCTTCCAAGTAGCTGAAACTACAGGCCACTACCAGGCCCATCTAATATATATATATTTTTTTATTGTAGAGACCAGATCACGCCAAGTTGCCCGGGCTGGTCTCAAACCCACAGGTTCAGGCAATCCACTTGCCTTGGTCTCCCAAAGTGCTGGGATTACAGACTGAGCCACTGAACCTGGCCAAGATCTTTCACTTCTATGGTCAGGAAAATGCTGAGGTATTTCTTTTTGTGTGTGTATGTGTGTGGCTATTGTGAATGAGATTTTGCTTTTTATTTGGATCTCTGCCTGTTTGTTGTTGGTGTATAAGAATAAGACCATCTTCTGCATGTTTATTTTGTACCCTGAAACTTTGCCAAAGTTCCTCATCAGTGCAAAAAGTTTTCTTACATACTCTTTTTGATTTTCGAGGTATAGGATCACATCATCAACAAAGAGGGATAACTTGACATCTTTTTCTATTTGGATACCCCTGTTTTCCTTCTCTTGACTGATTGCTCTAGCTAGGATTTCCAACATTATGTTGAACAGGAGTCGTGAGAGTGGAAAGCCTTGTCTTGTTCCAGTTTTCAGGGGAAATGCTTCTAATTTCTGTCCATTTAGCAATATGTTGACTGTGCATTTATCTTACTATTTTGAAGTATGTTCCCTCTGTGTCTAGGGGTTCATGGTCTCTATCAAGAAGGGATGCTAGATTCTATTTTTTTGTATCTAATTATATAATCATGTGGTTCTTTTTTTTACATCTGTTGATGTATTTAATTGCATTTATGGTGTTGCAGGTATTAAACCAGTCCTGCATCCCAGTGATGAAGCTTACTGGATATGGTGGATGATTTTCAAGATGTGTTACTGGATTTGAATTGCTAGAATCTAGTTGAGAATTTTGGCATCTATGTTCATCAGGGATATTGGCCTGTAGTTCTCTTTCTTTGTTGGGTCTTTACCCAGTTTGGGTATCAGTGTTATATTAGCTTCATAAAATAATTTGAGGAGATTTCCATCTTTCTCAATTGCCTATAATATTTTCAATAGGATGGTTTTAGCTTGTCCTTGTGTGCTTTGTAGAATTCCACTGGAAATCCACATGGTCCAGGACTTTTTTAAATTTTTTTTTATTTTTTATTTTTTGTAGGTAGTTTTCTTATGACAGAGTCGATTTCCTGAGTTGTTATTGGTCTATTTAGGATTCAGTTTCTTCTTGTTTCAACCTTGGGAGGTTGTGTTGTCAGAAAGTCCTCCATTTTAATTAGGTTATCAAGTTTTTTTCTATACAGGTGTGCATAGTAATCTCTAATAGTCATTTGCATGTCTTTGGGATTAGTGTGACTTGATCATTTGCATTTCTGATTGTGTTTATTTGGGCTTTTTCTCTCTTTTGGGGGGCTCATTCTCGCTTGGGGTTCATTAATCTTGTTTATCCTTTCAAAGAACCAGCTTTTTGTTTTGTTGATTTTTTTTCTTTTTTTTTTTTTCTTCTTCTATGGCCATATTTGGACTTTTACTTTGGTGAACTGGATTTTTCTGCTGAAGTTAGGTTTTGGCGGTCTTGCCTTTCCAACTCCCTTAAGTTATTTCTTAAGCTGTTAACTTGTTCTCTTTCTGTTTTCTTGATGTGTGTTTGTAAAGATATAAATTCCCCTCTTAGTACTGTTTTTATGGCATCCCAGACGTTTGGGTAAGATGTTTCTTCTTTTTTGTTTCTTTCCAGGAATCTTTTAATTTCTGTCTTGATTTCTGTGATGACCCAGGAGTTGTTCAGCATCATGCTGTTTAGTGTTCATGTCTATGTGGGTTTGGAAGGATTTTGTTGGTGGTGATATTTATTTTTATTCCACTGTGGTTGAGAAGGTGCATGGCACTATTTCAATCTTGTGAAATTTGTTTATGTTTGATTTGTGGCTGAGGATGTGGTTGATCTTGGAGTACGTTTCATATGGTGATGAGTAGTGTGTATATTGTGTAGTTTTTGGGTGGAGTGTTCTGTAGGTATCTGCTAAGATCATTTGGTCAAGCATCAAGTTGAGGTCTTATATTTCTTTGTTGATTTTTTTGTCTCAATGAACTATCTAGGGTTCTTAGTGAGGTATTTAAGTCTCAAGCTATGATAGTATTAGCGTCAATATCTTTTTTTAGTTTACCTAGTAACTGCTTTATAAAAGCTGGTGCTCCTGTGTTGAGTGCATATATGTTTAGGATGAATATTTCTTGTTAATGGATTGAACTTTTTATCATTATGTAGTATTTGCCATATCTTTTTTCACTTTTGATAGCTAAAATGTTGTTTTGCCTGATATTAAGATCATGATTCCTGCCATTTTTTGTGATCCATTGGCCTGAAAATTTGTTTTCCATCCTCTAACTTTGAGTCTGTAGATGTCTTTGTGGTAAGATGAGTTTCCTGAAGACAGAAAATTACTAGGTCATGTGTTCTTTTGTTCTTTTTTTTAATCCAGTTTTCCATTCTATGTTCTTTCAGTGGTGCATTTAGTCCATTCACTTTCAGTCTGATTATTGAAATGTGATTGTTTGTCCCTGTCATAATGCTCTCATAAAGTTGTTTTGTTTTCATTTAAACTTTTGTGTTCATACATGTACATGTTTTTATTTTTGTGGGTATGCTGTGTGTTCTTCTGTGTTTGTGATCTTTTGAAGTATATGGTCTTTCTTTTGTTTCTTTTTTCTTCTATACATAGCATCTTTTTAAGCATTCCCTGTAGAGCTTGTCTCAAAGTAGCATATTCTCTTAGAGATTGGAAGTCTGAGAAGGATTTTAATTCTCCACTGCTGATGAAGCTTAGCTCGGCTGGGTAGGAAATTCTTTGGTGAAATTGTTTTTCTTTGAGAACATTAAAGATTGGGGTCTAATTCCTTCTGGCTGGTAGTGTTTCTGCAGATAAGTCTGCAACAATTCTGACTGGTGTCACCTGGTAGGTAGTATGAAGTCTGCAGCAATTCTGATTGGTGTCCCCCAGTAGGTAGAATGACCTTTTTCCCTTGCTGCCTTTAGTACTTTTTCTTCTACACCTACTTTGTGTTGGCAAATTACTATGTGTCTAGGGATTGGTCTTCTTATAAGATATTTTGCAGGATTTCTCTGAATCTCTTATTCTTGTATGATCATCTTTCTGGCCAGATGAGGGAAATTTTCCTGAATGACCTCATGGAATGTTTGTTCCAGGGTAATTTCTGTTTCTCTTTCTATTTCAGGTTTCCAATCGGATGTAAGTTTGGTTTCTTGATAAAATTGCACATATCTTGGAGAGTTTCTTTTTGTTTATTATTTTTTCTATATTTTTAATAGATTGGGTTAATTCCATATTTTGGTCTTGCAACTCTGAGATTCTGTCTTCTGCTTGGTCAATTCTGCTTCCCTTGTTTGTCAGTTTGTTATTTATTTCTTGGATGGAGTTCTTTATATCTGTCATTTCTAAGTATACTTTCTTGAGTTTGTCCAGCTCTGTTGCAATGTCATTAAATTTTAGTCCTTGAATTTCTTGATGTTTATTCATTCTATCTTATGATGCTGTGATCTCCATAAGCATCCTCTTGGTACTGTCGTTCTCAGAGATGGCCATTGTTTGTGCCTCAGTAGCTGTTCTTTCTAGCACTTTTTGCTGGGACTCTGATAATTACCAGCAGTTTTTCATTGGTTTTTCTTCATTTGTAGCAATTCTCCTATCTTTCTCTTTAATTCTATTGCTCAGTGAAAAATGAAGTAGTCACTTACGATATTTGCTCTACCTTTTGTCCTTCCTTGACCTGGGCCTCCACATTTGTTCAGTTATGAAGTGGAGCTGGGGTTTGAGTGTTATGCTGTTGATTTATAATTCTGAGCATTTAGTAGGGGATGGGAGTGCTGCAAGGTTTCAGAACCTGTTGGCAGGTCATAATGTTTACTATCTGGTGAATGGACCTGTTGGAACTCACTCTCTCTTTCTGCACAATATGACCTTACAGTGTGCATGCCTGCATAGTCCCTAAATCCAAGACAAGGTATAAGAGGTAAAAGAGAGGGTAGAAGGAGAGAAAAAAAGGAAAGGAAGAGAAAGATAAAGAAGAAAGAAAAATAGAAAAAGAAAAAAAACAGAGAAATAACAAAGAAAGAGAAATAGAAGAAGGAATGAAAAGAGAAAAACAACCAGCAAACAAAGCAACCAAATGAGACAATCAAACAAACAAACCAATACTGCCACTAGCCTCCTTCTCAGTCAGTTCCACTGTCTGCATCTATCAACCAGCCACTGGCTCAGGGTGGAGGGTAGATCATCTGGGGTTCCACATCTGCCATTATGTGCCAGGGCTTGTGCTCTCTGAGGTCAAAAGAGCAGCCCCAATGTAACGCAGAGATCAGTGCCTGGTTCTGCTGTTTCACAGAGACTGCCCTGGAGCACTTCTTTGCCCAGGTGTAAGAAAATCTGCTCAGACTATTCACAGCAGCAAAAACATGGAACCAACCATGCTGCCCATGGAAAGTAGACTGGATTTTTTAAAAAGTGGTACATATACACAATGGAATATTATGCAACCATAAAGGACAAAATTATGAACTTTGCAGCAACTTGGATGGATTTAGAGTCTATAAAACTCAGTGATGTATTACTGAAACAAAGACTGAGTACCACATGTTCTCACTCATAAGTGAACCCTAAACAATTGTCATAATACTACAAGAAAGGGATTGGCAGTAGTGGGAAACTGCTGGGCTGCCGGGGGTGGGGGGCACACATCAACAATAAGAGTACCTGATCTCAAACCAGGTGATGTGGGGACCAAAGTGAGGCCCAAACTTTGCCTGTATAATGACTATTTGCATACCCAACCCTGAGTTGCACCCCACATCTTCAAAATAATTTTTTTAAAAGAGAATCTGCTCACATATGAATAGACAGTTTTCAAAAGAAGACATACGAGTAGCCAACAGATATATGAAAAAATGTTCAGCCTCACTAGTCATCAAATAAATGCAAATTAAAATTACAGTGAGATACCACCTAACTCCAGTCAGGATGACCATCATCAATAACTCAAATAATAACAGATGCTGGAGAGAATATGCGAAAAGGGAACACTTCTACACTGTTGGTGGGAGTGTAAACTAGTACAGCCTCTGTGGAAAACAGTGTGGTGATTCCTAAAAGTTCTAAAAATCCACCTTCCATATGACCCTGCAATCCCCCTACTGGGAATACACCCGGAAGAACTCAAATCACTCTATAGAAAAGATACCTGCACAATTATGTTTATTGCACGCAGCATTGTTCACAATAGCAAGAACATGGAACCAACCATGCTGCCCATCAAAAGAGGACTGGATAAGAGAGCTGTCTATTCATGTGAGCAGATTCTCTTTTTTAAAAAAATTTTATACATATACACAAATGGAATATTACACAATCATAAAGAACAAAATCATGAGCTTCACAGCAACCTGAATGGACTTAGAGTCTATAATACTTAGTGATCTTTCACAGAAACAAAGAACTGAGTATCACACATTCTCACTCACAAGTGGACCTTGAACAACTATTGTAATACCATAAGAAAAGGAATGGCAGTAGCAGGAAACTGTGGGAACATGGAGGGGGCGGCAGGGGGGATTGGGAGTAATGGGAAACTGCCTGGGGAAGGGGGGGCATACCTCATCAACAAGGGTACCTGCACAATAAATATTTGTATACCTAACCCTGAATTGTGCCCCACAATTTTAAAATGAAAAAGTTTAAAAAGAGAGAATCTGCTCAGTTCATCTGCTGGATGCTATTGCTCCCTTCCCAGCAGTTACTAGCCTCCTGATCTCTGGACCTGGTGGCAAGGCTCTGGAACCCCCTCCGGGTTCGAGGGGCTCTCCCTACTGCTTCCTTGGGAGTCTGCCTTAGGCTTCCTGTCTGCATTCCCTCTGTGGCCCTCACTGCCAGCGTTCAGCTCACTCCAGCAAATCTGCCCAGCGGAAAGCCCCCAAATTGTCTGCTGCTAGGTCTCCTGCTCTAATTGTATGTGTCTGTGTATGGTCTGGTTTGGGGGTGGAGCATCTGTCTCTGGTATCCTGTGCTTGGAGTATCCTCTCTGGGCAAGCAATGTTCAATTTCAGGGGAGTGCAGCGATCACCCCTCAATCTCAGGATGCAGGCTGCTCAGAATTGGTCAAGAAAAAGCTGGTCTTTACTAGTCTTCAGACAGAGAAAATGGAGGTGGTCTGTGTTTTTTCCTCTGGGGAGGCTCAGCTTCAGATTTCCTCTCCATGCTTTCTCCACAGTCCCTGTGTAGTGGCCAAATGTTCAATCCGAGAGACCACCAAGAGCCAATTCCGTTGAAAGTTCAAAAGGGTCTTTATTTGCAAGCTCGAGCCTGGACCTCGGTCGACCACCGACGCAGCGGAGTCCACCCAGAGGCCCTGACTTCCTTAAGCAGGCGCCTTTTATGTTTTTACACGAAGGGAGGAGGAGTTTGGGGGGGCTTTCCAGTCTTGTTACCATTTAATTGGGTAGTAACCTCTGGTGCTCAGCTCAATCGTGGAGGATCGGCTAGCTTGACTCGGGCTGACCTTGGCCCACCAGCTGGGGAAGTTGCAGAGACGTCTGGAAACTTTAGGTGATTTTCCCCCCCGGCACCTGATTGGTGGTTGCTAAGGGGAAGGTGGGTCAAGGGAAGGGGTTGAAGCTTGAACTGGAGCTTTGCGGTTTTTCCCATCACTGAAACTTTAAACAGCTACAGGTTAGGTTTTAAAGCAGAAAACTAAAATGGCTGTGCTATTGTCCACAAGCCGATTACATATTTATTGGGTTATAGCATGCTCTTAACCTAAGTTTATGGTATGCTCTATTATGGTTCTCTCACCTGCTGCCAGTGCCTGGCCTGTTATCACAGGTGGTGGTGTTGGCCAGGTACCTGGTATCCAGATGCAGCTACTCTCTTCTGTCTTTTCCTGAGAGCTTCCCCGGGCGTGGTGGGGCTTTCTGCACACAACAGGTGCCGAATTTAGAGCAGTGGCAAATTGCAGCTGGGTGCTTGATCCTGTGTCTTCCCTCAGTTGGACCCTTGCTCACCCACTTGCACACACAAATGAACAAAGATTAATTTTTTGTGCACTCACCTATGCAGAGACTCTCATGCTCCAATTGGATCTGACACCGTCTTGCCCCTATCCCCCAATATAATCTGGGATAAGAAGGTTTTGGTGTCTGAAAGATGTTGAGGAAAATATAAAGCTCTTAATTAAAAGTATTGAGTAACATGGAGGCCATAGTACACAGAATGGTTGTTACCAGAGACTGGGGAAAATAGGGAGGGATAGATAAAAAAAAAAAATACAGTTCGAAGAAATAAGTTCTAGGGAGGGATCAGCAGTCGTGGGACGCTGCAAGGTGGGGGGCACATGGCAAAACAAAGGGCACCTGTTCCTAAATTAGATGACTAGTTGGAGACCAAAACTTCACCTGCGTGTAGATTACTTATGTACATAATCCTGACTTATACCTCACATCTCTATAATAAAGTTTAAAAAAAAAGAAAAAAGTTTTAGTGTTTGATAGCAAATAGGATGACTATAGTTAATAATAATTGTATGTATATTTCAAAATAGCTGGAAGAGAAAATTTAGAATGTTTTGCAACATAAAAAAATAATAAATGTTTGAGGTGATAAATATTCCAATTAGCTAGATCAGATCATTCTGCATTACATACATGTATCAAAATGTCACATGTACCCCATAAATATGTATCACTATTTTGTATTAATAAAAACTAAAAATAAAGTTTTGAGTCAAATACTTTAGTAGTAGTATCTATTCTGAAAATAAGTATTTACTTACACACCAATAGATCACATAATAAATATGCAAATAATATTGTTAGGTTAATCTGAGTCAATAAACTAAGAAATCAATAAATATTCTAAAGGGTTGGGAGTGTTTCCATATAAAAATAAAAAGTATTTATTTACTTAGAACATTTTCTATTATTTATAGTGTCCTAAGAAATATACTAAGTGTATTTTTTTTTTCAGATGGGGTCTTGCTATGTTGCTCAGGCTGGTCTTGGACTCCTGGGCTCAAGCTTCAGCCTCCCAAGTAGCTAGAATTACAGACATGTACCACCAGGCCCAGCTTAAAATGCACTTTTAAGTCTGTCTCTAAAGGAACACAATTAATTTTTTTAATATTTTATTTTAAATAAATTATGCCGTGAACAGGATATAATCTTGTGGAAGGCAAAATTTTTTATTTGTTCTTTTTACACTATATTCCCACAACTGTAACAGCAACTGGTATAAAATAGGTGCTCAATAAATATCTGTTGAATTAATAAGTTCAGGCAAGGTTAATGAGGACTGTAAGTATAAGGAATTGCTGTTCAATGAATGTACATTTGTCTTAGAAAGAGAACTAGCAGGTGTGTAAAGCTAAGAAGTTCAATCCAGGTTTAGGCTGTTATTCAAATAGTCTATTGACATCTGTCCAAATTCTGTTCACAATCTTGCAATCTTAAATCAATGTTCTGAAACCTTTCAGAATAGCACAACAAGCTTAAGCCCAGAACCAGTGTAGCTTTGTTTCAACAGAGAGTTAAGAGATGGCCTGTTAATGAGATTTCTTTGCCATACATTATTCATGCTGGGAAATCAACAAAATACCAAATCAACTGTAGTACTTAACTGCGTTATTTGACCAAGAGATTAAATTGGTCTTTAAAAATCCAGGAGAGACAGGTGAATTTGGCAAGGAATACTATGGAGTCAATCGGCTTGCCATAAAAATCCTAAATACTGTATCATCATCACTATTATATAATGTGCCTATAGTTTATAAAACACATTGATAGAAATTATTTCATTTGACCTTCACAAAATCTTGTGAATCAAGTCCTAGTATTGAATCATGTTGGATGTTTGAAAGTACTAATCACAACCTTTTCTAATCTAACCCATTAAAAGTAATAACAACCGTAATCCTAGCTAGCATTTAAATAGCACTTATGACACACCAACTACTTTCTATGTATTTTTACATATGTTCATTTGTCTACCCCTGACAACAATCATAAGCTTCCAACTAGGAGTGTCTATTTGCTTTATTAAAGGTGACTGGCAAATTCAATTTCTACCTGATGCAAAAGTTTCACTCTTTGCCATTCTCTCCTGAACTGAACATAATCAGGGAATGACCCTGACTCTTCTACCCAATGTCATGCTATAAAGCTAGAACTGAAGGAATGTCTGTCCAGCTGGGTTAGCCTCATGTGGTCTGGCGAAGTCTCAGTGTGTGAGCTCCAGCCTCACCTGAGCTCAGGCAGGTATATCAGCTGATAGGAAGGTGGCAGGGAGTAAATGTCAAGCCTTTCCCAATCTCACCAATCTTGCACAAGTCTTTGCAGTGGGTGAAAAATTGTTCTGAAAGTGCTGCTGCTCTCTCTCAGAAAGTAAAGCAGATACTCCCGTGGCTCTGTCAGAAACTGCAGGAAGAAAATGAGTGTTCCCATCTATTTTGTCTCCCCCCAGTGTCTCCAACAGCCAAATGAAGAAAACTGAGGACGAGGCATGCTTAGTGTCTTCCTCGTTGTCAAAGAACAGGCACGTAGCAAAGACAGGACTTGAGCTCCAGCATTCTGATGGCAGAGTTCATATCATGTTCTCTCTACACTGGAAAACTTCTACCCAGACAAGTTTGATGGAAGCTGAGAGGCAAGCATTCTAAAAGTCAAAACTCTTGAATGCTCTTCTAGAAATTTTTTTATGCCCTAACTAGATTCTCTTTTCCCTGTAATTTCTTGTCACATGTGCTGAAAACATATCATTCAAACAATGTTTTTCTCAGCCAAGTTAAGTGATACAGTGAACAATAATTTTTAAAAATTTTAAAAGATTGTGATAGTATTTTATCTCACATAAAGATATTTACACTTCTATTCAGTTAACTTTAGTATATTTATGTTGTTCAATAAGTATTATAATAATTAGCAGGGCAATGCATCTTTGGTTCATAGAATTACCAGTTGTACCAAAAGCACTAATATTTTGCTTTGGTGACTATCAGATTCAGGAGCAGATGCTACATTATTCTCTTATTTATATTTTCATCAGTCTTCATTCAACTGCTTGTTAGTTTACTTTCCACTAAATACATACACATAATATTGCTGGTTCATGGAGCAGTCATCTTACTGTTTATTAACAGGCACAAATTACAAAGCAGGAATAAACTTGACTGCACAGTACCACACAGAAAGGGTCTTACCAGTCTAGTGCAATTACAGTAGGTCTTTCCTCTAATTTATTTGAGAAACTGCAGGAGGAGGTTGGGGGAAGTTAAATGACTAGCTTGAGTGATTCAATGTATTTCTAAAGTTCATTTGAAAAATTCTATTATGAAAATTCAGAGTTCAATAGCTAGCCTCTTATGTGGCCTCTGATCTCTTGGACTATTATCTACCAATAAATTCTCCAACTGCAATTATAGTAGGAGGTTTTACAACTTATTACAGTAAAATTTGAGCTGTGAAGTGGAATGGAAATTAAGATGAGCTTATGAACTAGCCAGTCCCGAACACTGTTATTGTGTCTATGAAAGCAGGGTACTTTTGTTTCTGCTGTAATACTTTTTGTCCAGTGAAATATTTTAAATGTTAAATAACTTCAAGACCTTATAAAATAATGGGGAAAATTATTTTAATTTTGAATCAGTGTGTAATTACTTGCGATAATGACATTTATCTCATCTGTTTTGTACTTCCTATGGGCAAATTTTCATGGCATCCCTTGAACTGTTTCTTGGGTTTGTTTGCTTCATCATTTGTTCAGAGGCCATATTTAAATATGTAATTTTTTAAAAAATCAATGAAAGCTGTTCCCATAGTCCTCCTAGAGACATAATTGTAAAAACCAAAATGGTGATTCATTTTCTTGCTTTTTGGAGGGGAGAGACTAGACAGGTGTGTCTTTATTGGCAGCAATTACTCGAGTGGGGTGAAGCGGGAGTGGGTGGTACCGATGCCAGGCTGGCCGTGCTTCACAGGCTTGTAGGTGATGACTTGCCCAGGTAATGACCGATCATCTCTGACTTGACCTCCACCTGGTTGAAGGTCTTTCCCTTGTGCACACCCACCATGCTGCCCACCATCTCAGGCAGAATGATCATGTCACACAGGTGTGTCTTTACTACCTCAGGCTTCTCCCTGGGGGGTGCCTCCTTCTTAGCCTTGTGCAGGCACTTAAGCAATGAGTGCTGCTTCCACTGCAGGCCTCAGTTCAGCTGCCACCACTGCTACATGCTGTATAGCTGTATTAACTGCTCATAGAACATGTCCAGCAGCTGGTCCAGGTCCACGCCGTGGTAGGTAAACTTGCAGAAGGTCCTCTTCTTCTTCTGCTCCACTTCTGCCATCTTGCCAGCTCCTTGGAAAGGGCCACCTCTGCCCATGCCTGGGCAGTTATCCTGGTGATTCATTTTCAAAATGATGATTTGTTACTTCACTTCCTGGTTAATTCTCGTCTCTTAGTGGGCTTTCCCTTTTGGCAGACTTCCTTTGGTGGACATTGAGATCTAGTCAGGATCCAGAGACATGTATTTTACCTTATTTGTGTAGAAGCTGCTTGTGTTTTACCTTATTTGTATAGAATTATTGCTTAGATGACATCCGGGAAAGTAATGTAACCTCTGATGTACTCAACCAATGGAAACCAGGGGAGGGACTTGCAATTTAGGGTATAAATACGCTGGCTGTGACTGCCTCAATATGCCTGCTCACCCAAAAGACAACATTCTTGCAAAAACAAAATTAAAAGAACTGCTTCTCTCCCCAATCTCTGAGTCTCCATGCCATGCTTTAATAATGAAGCTAAGGAAGGTTGATTCCACCTTCCACAGCCATGGGGGCTCTTCCAAGATACCTGCCACTGCAGGACCAGATATCTGTCAGAGGAAAAGTCACATCCGCTCAGTTTTAGGTGGCTCACTCTGGCTGGGCAATCCTGGTTCCGACTGCTTTACAGGTAGACCTGAGACCTTTATCTTAGACTTGGAGGAAGAGACACTGAACAGGCAGGCACCACCCGCAGTGACCCGGTAACATTGTGCACAAGCTAGGGTAGGAAAACTGGACTATACATCTTGCCTTGGGGGTCAGGGAAATTCTTGGATGTTGAGTGTGTGTGACTGAGATGTATCTCAAGAGACAAAGTGAGCCCTAACATTTGCAGTAAACTTCCAGGGGGGAGGGTTTGAGTACTTTAGGAAAAACTGAGAGACTACACAGCTAACCTGGTAACCAAGAATGGGTAATTTGCAGTCTAAGCCTAGGAAGGGAGCTCAAGAAGACCCCCTTGAAATTCTTCCAGATAGTCTGTTTGGACAAATGTTAAAGAATTGAAAAAGTGATTCCAAAGCTAAAGAAATGGGAAAGAAGAAAATGATTGAATGTTGTTACTTTGTATGAACTAAGGAACCAACAATCCACCAGCCTTCAGTGTTTCGGCTGAAATTTGGCTCCAATGAGGACTGACTTTGTCAGACTTTGGTAATCTATATAAACAATAAGGCCTCTGTTTCATCTGAGGAAAGGGATTATGCTCTTTGTTGGCTTCCAGAAAACCTTCCTGTGTTTCCCCCTTTGAACAGGAAATGAGGAGGGGAAAACATCTGGCCCTCTAGAGGAAAAAAGAAAAACCTTGGAATCCGCTCTCCTGTGCCCCCCCTTACAACTCCCAAGAAGACCAAGGATCCGCAACAGGAGATGCGGATCTATCAGAAACTCGAAAACTGAGATCCTCAAACCCTAAACCCCTGTATCCTAATTTGAAAAGAGAATTGGAACAGTGCAAAACGGATATTGAAAAATTTCCTTTTCCCCCTGAAGATCAAAATGAAGATTCAAAATTGTTTGTTCAAAATTTTTCCTGCTGAGGGAGATTCCCTTTGGGCAGGGAGAAATTGGCTTTGTTAATGCCCCACTTACTAGTACTGAAGTAAAAAATTTATAAAAGGAAATAAGATCATTATTAGATGCTCCTTTAGGTTTAGCTGATCGAGTTGATCAGTTTTCATGGACACACACACACACACACACACACACACACACACACACACACCTGGGTAAAACTGATGTCTATTATGAACATTCTATTCAATGATTCAAAGGGTTGCCATGTCTATCTGGAAATGGGAACATCCCCCAAGCCCAGGAGTACAACCAGGAGAACAGAAATATCCAAACACAGACTCCAGATGGGATAATAATAACCCAGGAGATAGAGTTAGAATGCAAAATTTAAGGGAGTTGGTGATTAAAGGGATCAAAGAGTCAGCCCCACTGTCCCAAAATATCTCAAAGGCCTTTGAAATCCATCAAGAGAAGGAGGAAACTCCAACAGCCTTTTTACAATGACTTAGAGATCAAATGAGAAAGTATTCAGGGTTAGACCTAGAAGTCCTTGTAGGACAGGGCCTTCTAAAGGTTAATTTTGTTACCAAAAGTTAGCCAGACATAGCAAAAAAGTTACAAAAGCTGGAGGGATGGAATGAAAGACCTATTAAGGAATTGTTAAGAGAATCATAAAACGTGTTTGTTAAAAGAGATGAAGAACAGCAAAAACAAAAAGCTAGTATCATGGCAAGCACTGTAGAAAGGTGGTTGGAAAAAGAAATGAGGGATTCCCCCTGAGCAAGTTTTGGGCATCAAAAGGGACAGAATAAAGGAAGGTTTCATCCAAAAGGAACTACGAGAAGGAAATTTAATCAAAAGGAAGCTGGGTGTTACCATTGTAAGAAATCAGGGCATTTCAAAAGAGATTATCCTGAATTTAAAAAGGAGAAAGAGATAGTCTCCCTGAAGCCACTAGATGCAGAATAGGGAGATCAGGATTTCCCCTGTCTCAGAAACCCTCAATAAATCTGAAGGTGGAGTCTAATGAGGAGGACACTCTCTTCCTTGTTGATACTGGGGCAGCTCACTCCCCCCTAACCTTCCAACACCAAAATGTTCAGTTTTTACCAGAAAAGTTTATAGTCTCCAGGGTAAAGAAAGAAGGGTTTCAGGTTCCTACATTTAAACCCATGATTATAAAAGCTGAAACTGAGACAATGATGAGGTTATTTTTATTTTTTTTTTTTTGTCCCAGAAGCAGGAATAAATCTCCTAGGCAGAGACCTAATTGTCCAGATAGGTCTTAATGTAGGCATAAAACAAGGTCAACTTAAGGTCCAAATGGCATATCTCACAGAGGAAAAACAGCAAAGAATTAGCCCTAAAGTATGAGTGAGAGAAGGAAATAGAAGAGATGAAAAAGGTAGAAGCTGCTCCAAACAAGGAGGGGAGGTGGATCCTCCCAGTGGAAGAGAGAAGACTAGCAAACCAATTATTAGGGAATTAATGACTATATTGCATAAGGAAAGCCATTCCGGAATGCAAGCAATGTGTGGTGCACTCTTCAAAACCTATGGATGCGTCGGTATTTATACTATTGTTAAACAAATCTGTGAAGGGTGTATGATTTGTCAGAAAATAAATAAAAAGGTAATCAGTGGGTCATTAAAAAGGGAAAGACCTCCTAGATTGAGACCCTTCACAAGTATACAAATTGATTTCACGGAAATATCCAAGGCTAGAAAACGTAAGTACCTATTAGTAATTGTTAATCATCTTACTGGGTAAGATGGATGGGTTAATCATCTCACCCAACAACAACAGCTACAGCAGGGTCTGTAATAAAAAATACCCCTGTAACAGGTAATCCCTAGATTTGGTCTAGTGAAAGAAACACTGATTCGGATCATGGAAACCATTTTACCTCAAAGGTATTACAAGGCCTTGCAACAGCACTCCAAATGTGATGGGACTTTCATACGCCCTGGCATCCATCATCATCAGGATGGATAGAACAAATGAACCAAACCCTAAAAACCCATATAGCTAAACTAATGTTAAAAATAAAGTTCTGCTGTGTCAAATGTCTTCCTATAGCTTTCCTATGAATTAAAACAGAACCTTGAAAGATTTGGGGATTGTCACCCTATAAACTATTATATGGGTTGCCCTATCTAGGTAGAGCAACAGGATTACCCACCCTGGAAACCAAAGATCAATTTTTAAAAGAATATATTTCAACCATCTCCTCTACTCTATCTTCCCTTAAATTAAAAGGACTCCTTGCTTAAACTTCTCCTCTTGAGTTCACAGTTCACCATTTTCAGCCTGGTGACTGAGTGTTAATCAAGACTTGGAAGAAACCTAGCTCCAACCAAACTGAGAAGGACCATGCCAAGTGCTCCTAAAATACTGAAATGACTATCCAAATGGCAAAAGGGATAGACACCTCACACTCAAGTCAAGAAATCAATAACAGGGACTGTGGTAAAAGAGAAACAAGATTGGTGGGAAGTCTCTCAAATAGAACCTCTAAAAATAAAAATAAGAAAAAGTACATTTAAAATTTAGTCTCCAGCCAGGTGTGGTGACTCAGTCTGTAATCCCAGTACATTGGGAGGCCAACGGGAGTGGATTGCCTGAGCCCACAGGTTCGAGACCAACCTGGGCAACTTGGCAAGACCTCATCTCTACAATAAATCAAAAGTTATCCAGGCATGGTAGTATGCACTTTTAGTTCCAGCTACTTGGATAGCCGAGGCAGAAGGATCACTGGAGCCCAGCAGATTGACACTGGGATGGCCATGAGTGTGCCACTGCACTCTAGCCTGGGCGACAGAGTGAGACTCCAACTAAAAAATAAAATAAAATAAAATAAAATTTAGTCTCCATAAATGTTCCTAATGTCCTCCTTATAACCCTTCCTATAATGACTGCTTTTATTGTCCTGCCTCTTAGTTCTGAACGCCCATGCAACTGTTACCTCCCTTGAGAACCACCAAAATGTCTAATTACTTGCAGACCTCTATTATTATTGTAACTTTATAGGTCATTAATAGACAGACAACCAAAGGTAAACCTTATCCCTTTCACACTAGCTTGATAATCAGTGTAACTAAAACTTCATCACTTCAAACTATAAAATTTGATGCATGCCAAATTTTGCCTTAAGGAAACCTAGAGAAACAAAAACAATTATCTCAGGTAGACAAATATCTTTGTCCTATGCCAAATATAGGTGAGGAGGACTAAATTTTGAAAACTTTGAAGAACTCTCCCAAACCCGCAGAAATCCCTGTCCCAGTTGGGATAATGGATGGTGGACTACCCAAATTCAAAGTTGAACGGCAACCCCCTGAAAAACAGTGAAGCCCTTACAGTTCTTGAAACCCTAAATGCACTTATCTAAGGGAGTTCCACTGGCAGCCTGTAGAAATTTAGAATGTAACCCTATACTTCTAACTATTAATGATCCTGCTACTTTAGATCAAAAACCTAAGGTGACACCTCGAATTTATGGATTAGAAGTCAACATTTCAAGACAAGACCCTCGAGGAAGATTAACTCTTCTTTTAGTCAAGAATGTAGCTGTAGGTACACTGAAACCAACCCTGGGTCCCAATGATTATTACAAACTCCCTAATATTAATCTCCAAAAGTTAACCATAGTTGAAATTGAAGATTTAAAACAGACTATAGAATTCAAAACTGGTTAAAAGGAAACAAATGCCTGGATGAAATGGATAAAATTTATGGTATCCACTCTAAATAAGAGTGATTGCTATGAATGCACCACAGAACGGTTGCAGGCTCAAGTGGTTCCATTCCCTATGGACTGGGATACAGACCCCATCAGAATAAGTTGTATGTTAGCCCTGTACCAAGACAAAGATGCATGGGGAAACAAGACATGCAAGAATCTGTCCTTGCTTCACCCTGCCTTGCAGAAGCCAAATTTGAAGGTAGCCCCTTTCTTTTCTATGAGTAAGTTGAATCACTCCTCATGTCTCTCCTGATAGGAGGAAGGGTTCACTACTTCCCAATGGCAACTGCAAACCTGTACCCACCTCCTGGATGTCTCAGAGGTACAAAAGGGCAACTACTCTCACTTTCATGTCCCTCGAGTGGATGTTTGGTGGTACTGTGGAGGAAGGAAACTTAGAAACCTGTTACTGCCCACACCGTCTGAAACCTATTCGTTGGTTCAGTTGGCTCTCCCATTCACCCTCACATTTCACTCCAACCCAAAACTACATCCTCAAAACTGACGCAAAAGATCATTACAAAGATCATTTCATCTCAACATATATATCGATGTTATAAGAGACCCCTGAGGAGTTCCCAATGAATTTCAAGCTAGAAACCAAATAGTTGCAGGACTTGAGTCTATGGTCTTCTGGTGGTCACCTGTTAATAAAAAATGTAAATTTAATTAATTACATTTACTATAACCAACAAAGATTTATCAATAATACTAGAAAGGCTATCAGAGGAATTGTAGAACAACTGAATACCCCAGTTGAATAACTTGGGGAAACCATATGGTTTTCGATATGATGTTAGCTGAGAAAGGGGGAGTCTGTGTTATATTGGGGGGGAAATACTGTACTGTTATTCTAAATAACACAGCCCCTAATGGAACTATCACCAAAGCACTACGAGGGCTAACTACTCTGGCCAATGAATTGGCTGAAAAATCTGGAATTGATCAACCTTTTACAAAGTGGTTAGAAAGCTGATTTGAAAAATGGAAGAAAATAATAGCTTTAATCTTAACCTCCTTTGTGATTGTAGTGGGAATATTAACAGCCATAGTTTGCTGCATAATTCCCTGTGTTAGAGGCTTAGTCCAAAACCTTATAAAAACTGCTATTAATTAAAATGCCCACAGGTCATTCCTCTAATAATCTCAAGATAATGAAAACTGAATTAAATTTTGAGAAAAAAAGTCAAAAGCTATTAGAAAATATTAAAACAAACTTGAATTATAGTGAAAACAAAATCAAAATTAGTTAAAAACAAAGAGAAGGGAAAAATTGTAAAAAACAAAATGGTGCCAGGCACAGTGGCTCACACCTATAATCCCAGCACTTTAAGAGGCCAAGGTGAGAGGATTGCCTGAACCCACAGGTTCAAGGCCAGCCTGGGCAACTTGGCAAGACCTCATCTCTATAATAAGTCCAAAAAAAAATTAGCCGGGCATGGTGGTACATGCCTATAGTTCCAGCTATTTGGAAGCTGAGACAGAAGAGTCGCCTGAGCCCAACAGGTCAAAGCTGCAGTGGCCGTGAGCATGCCACTGCACTCCAGCCTGGGCAACAGAGTGAGACTCCAATTCAAAAAAAATAATAATATTCATTTTCAAAATGGCAGTTTGTTACTTCACTTCCTGGTTCTTCCTCCTTTCTTAGCAGGCATTCTCTTTTGGCAGGCTTCCTTTGGTGGGCATTGAGACCCAATCAGAATCCAGAGACATACATGTATTTTACCTTATTTGTGTAGAAACTGCTTGTGTTTTACCTTATATGTACAGAGTTACTGCTTATACGATGTCCAGGAAAGTGATGTAACCTCTGAAGTACTCAACCAATGGGGAACCAGGGGAGGAACTTGCACTTTAGGGCATGCATACACTGGCTGTGACTGCCTTGGTGTGCCTACTCCTCCAAGAGACACCCATTCTTGCAAGAATGAAATTAAAAGAGCTGCTTCACTCCCCCAATCTCTGAGTCTCCGTGTCATGCTTTAAAGACAAAACTAAGGAGGGTCAATTCCATCTCCCACAATGGCATCTCAGGTTGCACACATTAATTTTGTTTTCCCATGATTTGGTTAGTTTTACAGCTGTATCCATTACTGGATTTGTATAGTTTCAGAATGATTTCATTCCCCATGACAATATAACCAGAACATAGTACAATCCCAATAAGCATCAAAGAAATGCATTTCAATAGTCTTAAAATGTTTCAAACCAAATTTTTTTCTCTATTTCTAACTGGTTGAATAAACCTATCAATTTCACTAAGCAATTCGTTTTCAAAAATACCCAACATGTAAAATTCAAAAATGTCAAAGATTATAACTTGAGTTGCAAAACTTATATAGTTATTTAAAATATATATACTTCTAGAATTATTTGACTTTCATCTAATATTTTTCCTGATCAATTCCCCTGATTAAACTCAAATTTATATTAACTTATATTTACATGTGTTTCTGAAGGTACTATAGAAGTTTGTCAAATCAGAATTTTTAACACGCTTTATCCTTCCTGTTGCTTTAAGAAATTCCAATATGAGTTTCCTGGTAGTAACTGGATCTTAGTTGCTGTTGTGTTTGCTTTGATGGTTTTCATATTTAAGTTGAAGCTTCACGTTTCTAATACATTCCATGATTGAGCATATGTATTTAGAACTCAGAAGGCTACAGCTTCAGATTTAAGAAACAAAAGCAGTAGTGGTTTCAGAATATGCATGTGCAAAATACAATATTGTCTTCCAGAGTGAAAGCTGATATAATTCTACTCTTGCTAGGATATATCTTACAAAAGAGATAACCGGGTTTGAACTGATCTATTCACATTGTCTCAATCAGCCTTCCTTAAAACCAAAGCATAGCCTTGGAGCATCAGTGCTTAGAGCAAATCTCTCTGGCCTGCATCAGGAATCTACCCACTACTTGGGTTTCAATCCTGTACCTTAACCAATGACAAAAGTGGCCATCAACAAGAGAAAACAGGGACATTAACTTTAAGAACATAATTACAATTTGTTATCAGAATAACCCTAAGTACTATAACAAACCCTGAAATGTCAGTGACTTGTCAGAACAGACGTTTATTTCTTTCTCAGATAATTGTTCAACTTAGGAACTCCTGATTGGGAGGTAGCTTTCCCTACATGGTGATTTGGGACACCGACTCTTTATCTTTGTGGTCCCACCATTCATGGCTTCATTGTCTTCTGCATTCAGCCAGTAGAAGAAGAAAACATGGAGAAACATTTCTGCTTCTTCAAAGTTATGGCCCACACATAGCACACATCACTTTTACTCACATTTTATTAATGTGAAAGAATCACAAAACCAGACTTAGATGCAAGGTGACAGGGGAGGGGAATATAGAAAATATGGTTACACCTCAACTATGGAATGGGGAGCACAAGTTTTGGTGGACAGCTAACCACCACAAGCATCAGCATCAGACAATAACTTAGCAACACCTTTTTTGTTTTGGATACTGTATTAACAATCCAAGACAGCATATGCCAAGTGACAATAAAGAACGACCATTTATTCACACAGTCATTCAACAAATGTTTGTTAAACATCTATTGTTTGCCACTTACTGGGCTGTGAACCAAGGACACAAAGATAGTGCTCTTTGTTTCCAGTGTAAGAGACAGGCCCGAACAGTGCTAAGTCCCCAAAACAGATCAAGTACATGTTTAGGTTTTCAACATAGGAGCACCAAAAATAGAGGAAGAAGAAAGAAAGCTTTAGAAACAATGTTATCCTTGATGTATCTTTAAATGACATCAAAACAGTCATCAAAATAAGAGCAAGAAATTTTTAGGACTTCCTTATCTTACACCTGTTTAACATTTTCAAGCCTTTTGAAGTTTCCACTTGGACTGGATATTGAAACAAATAACTATAAGGAATGTTCAAAAAGAGCCACAAATGGGATGAGATTTGGATGCCTTAGAGAAAAACAGAAGAAAGGAGGAAAGGTGTTCCAGATTAAACGAACTTAAATAGTGCTAATCAGTAGAGGCAGCATCAGGACTACCATTTTGGTTAGGAATGACCAATTTACATGGGGTGGGAAGTCTTCTTATGAGCCTGATGTTGCTCAGGTCTGCCTTCTCTGTTGACTAGGAGCACCTCAAAGACAAGGACCACGGTCCTCTTTTAGCCCCAGTAGTATCTGTCCAATTATCAGTGCCTCCCCAGGTTTGGAGAATTGAATAAAATTGAATGTGTGCATTTGCTTACTTCTTTCAAATTCTACAGAATATATCACAACAAGGGAAAATTTTAAAGCATATCTTGACTGTGAAAATCATGTGTTTTCAGGTTGGAATGGGAGGCAGCAACAATCTTACTTCTCTGGTATTGGAATACTTCTAACTTTTATCACATATTAAATTTACTGGAGTCTTTTTCTCTGAACATTTCTCCTCTGTTATCCCCTTTTAATTTGAAGTATTTTTCTCCACAAAATCTTCACCTCAGAAAATTTCCACTGTCTATCAGTCTTAAACATCTGAAGAATTGGTGAGACTATTAGTTAAACATTTATGGTGACACTCCACATGCATAGAAAAAATTTTGGTAATTTTTATTATTTCCAGTATTGAGAGGGCTGTTATTTACTATTTATGCTATTTTAAGATGGGAAAAGGTTATATCATTCTTTTGTTGTTCTTCCTATGAACAGTTTTTAAAGTAGCATAAAGGATCACAATTCTACCAGTTTTCTCATAAGAGCTTAAATCTGTAAACATGGTATTTGGGAGAATTTGTTCTTCTCTAGATGGAGCTAGAATTGAAATTAGATTGGGGGCAACTCCCTTGGGTCCCCTCCCACTATGGGAGCTTTTCTCTCCTCTCAATAAATCCTGCTTGCTAAAAAAGAAAAGAAAAGAAATTATTTTGAAACAAGATGATGTTCCTCAAGATCTTTGTTGCCATTTGGAAGAACAATACTTTTAAGTTCTGTGACTACTCCAAACCTAAGGTATATATGAATCAAAAGAAAACCATCTCCGAAAACTAGTGGTTCTGTGCAACCCACTAGGAGTTTACAATAAGAAAAACACTGAAAATAACTAACTGAAAATCTGAGATTTTACCCTATTTGTAACCCTTTTTTAATTATAGGGAAATAAAATATCCTAGCTCTTTAGGTTTCAATCTAGGCTAGCTGCTAGTGACTGATCACTAATTGGTCATAACTTTCTTCTGCTGAGTCCAGACACCACCTCCGAATGCTCAACCCAGCACTCTAGCAGCCAGAACCCAGAAGTCGGAGTTCATATGAGGTGAAATTATTTGCCTTTCCTATTGTGTCTGTAATACCTCACATGTAGCAGTTTAAGAAGAAAAAATAAAAATATAATCCTGTAATATTTACAGAGATATCAGTGCCCTTTCAAATTCTGATTAGTGCTACTAATCCCTGTAGACTCTTTCAACACTTTGCTAAAAAACAGTTAAATCGAATTAACTATATTCTAGAAGAGGCTGTGGCTGGTGATACCTTAGCAACTGAGGAGGTTCACCATGGATAAAAAGAAACATAACAAAGTCCCATTGGCCCCCTTCCTAACCATACTATTGAGAAAGGAAGAAAGAAAAGCAGGCAAAAATTGATAAAGTAAATATTAGAAACTTGGGATTCGGACAATATAACTATCTCCATCCAAAAAGAAAAGCAAAACAAGTTTACTTTTTGAGGCAAGACAGCCAAATACAAAGTAATCAAACAAATATAGGACAAAATGGCAAATATATAGAATGCATGCTCCTCAGCCCCTTCCCACATCCACGGCAAATATCACTCATGAATTCACCACAATTCTCATACAGAGCCCAAATGCAACTTTAGAAAACCCAATACAGCAGTCAGTATAGCTATTGATAAGTGAGATGAGGCAAGTTGTCATCCGTCCCGAATCTGTTGCCAAAATTTTTTAGCATGCTGTATATAAAAACTTAGGGCTTTCCCTGGCACTTATGAATCTTAAAACTTGTCACGAGTTACCAGTAAGACAGACAAGCTGATCTTATCCAAGCTCCAATAACAGCAAAGAAACAAAAAAAACTATATTATTTTTCTATAATACACCATAATGTATACAGAATTTTTTTCAGCATTATCCAGCAGAATTTTGAGCAGTAATCAAAATGTTATATATGTGTTCTGTCCAATATGGTAGCCACTAACCACATGTGCCTACTAAGCATTTGGAAAGTAGCATAGGGTAACTGAGGAATGATTTTTACTCTAATTAAATTAAATTTTAATCATGTAAATATCCATGTCTCTTAGCCCATTTTGTGCCACTACAACAAATAGCAGAGACTGGGTAATTTATAAAGAACCTAAATTTATTTTCTCACAATTTCAGATCCTTGGAAGTCTCAGATCAAGGCAGTAGAAGGTTTGGTTGTCTGGTGAGAGGCATATTCTACAGAGGAGAAGAATGCAGTGTTCTCTCTTGGCAGAAGGCAGAAGGACAAACTTGCCAAATGTGTGGAATTTCTTTTATAATCCCATTTCTGAGGAAGGAGTGTTCGCGGCCCTATCACCTTTTAAAGGCCCCACCAACAATATCATCACACTGGCAACACCTGAAGTATGGAGGCGACACATTCAAACCATAGTGCTATAAGTGGCTGCCATATTGGATAGCATAAGTATATACTATCTCATTTGATCTTCACAATAACTTTGTAAGTAGGTCATGTACACAAAAAAGAGACGGAAAAAGAGATACAGTGATATTGACCTGACAAAGCCAGAAAGTGACCAAATGTATACTTGAATCCAGTTTTGTTTTTTTTTAATCCAAGTTCTCAGCTCCTTCTGTGGTACTACTGCAAACCTAAGGTATATATGAATCAAAAGAAAACCATCTCCTAAAACTAGTGGTTCTATGCAGCCCACTAGGAGTTTGCAGTAAGAAAAACACTGAAAATAACTAACTGTGAAAATCTGAGATTTTACCCTATTTGTAACAAATTAGCATGCTAGTTTCATGAAAGCCAGAACACAGGAGACTCCTATATCAGAGACTGAGGACTTTATCACTCACAGTGATAGCAGTAGCCAGAGCATCAGCATTTTCTTGAACCAATGTCCCAAGCCCAAATTCTCACAGAATGATGCAAATAGGGCCAGATGACTTCTGCACAAGCAGTGGGTTGCATTACAGATTTCATACTGAGCTTAGGGAACCCAAATCTTTTATAACAGTAAGCATACCTGTTTCTTATTCTAAAGTGAGGTATTATCCTCCCTTTATCGCAATAGACAGTAAACATGCCTCCCTTTCTCCATTTCTGCTCTCTATACAAACAACCTTGATATTATAGTCTGGAACAAAGGTAGTCCCCAGACATGCATAAGAGTAAGAGACCACCCACCACCCATGAAAAGTAACAAAACAGGAAAAACTTAGCCAAAAAGAGAGATGGTTAAATATCAACATAAATGTCAAAATGTAGGTATAAATATGTATGTGTGATAGAAAGACTATGGGCTCAAAGTTAAAACCAAAAAAAAAAAAGTTGTCAGAAAATTAAAGTAAATTTAGGAAATAATAGTGCTGTATAAATGTGAAGAATTATTAACATTATTATTAGGTGTTAACAGCACATTTATAAGTGTAATTTCCCCCAAACCAGAGGCTACCTCCTTCTTGGAACTGAAGCAAAAATACATGCCACAACCATCTTCCAGCCACCGTTCCAGGCAGCCCTCTGTTCTGAGGAAGGTTCCAGGATACTGCCCCTATTCCAACAGCATCCTGCCTCTAAGATGTCCTCCTCCATGCAAACAGCACGAGACAATCTCCCCCGAGCAGCTGTTCTGTCTTCCAGAGTACCAGCCCCAAAATTGCCATTCAACCTTGAACATGAACGAAAGTGCGCAAATGCCTTATGCCCTAATGAGAGTGGTGTTGGTAGATGTTTCTTGCACCAACTTGAAAAGCTATCACCAAATTATAGGGAAAAGGATGCGTTCTTGATAACTTGCAGAAATGGTCGTTGCAAGAGGAGTCGCTCAGTAATTAAATAACTGGTATTGAAGGATTCCTGTGACTTTATGACATCTAATTAAATGTCTGAAAGAAAATAATAGACAATGTCGTCACCTGAGGATAACTTTATGATCCTTGCTGAAAAAGCAGTGACTTCTAATTAACTCCTTCCTTAACCTATTGGCCATAACTTTCTGAAAGCTATAAACCATGAGAGCAATCATTATAAGGCAGACTATAGCATAAATTATAGAACATTGGGCCTGAAAGAGAGTTGAAAATAATGAGGTCCAGGTCTGGCGTGGTGGCACATGCCTGTAGTTCCAGCTACTAAGGAGGCTGAGGTTAGGAGGATTGTATGAAGGCCAGGAGTTCAAGACCAACATAGGCAATATGATGAGATCTCGTCTCTGAAATAAATAAGTAAATTAACAAAAGAAATAATGAGGTCTAGTTTTACAGATAGGGAAACAGATTCAAAGGCATGACATGCATTTTTCAGGGTCACACAAACATCCATCAATAAATCTGAGATGCATTTGAAGAACTCTGTTCTTTACCTCTCCATTTCTATATAACATACTGTCTCTTGCTTCTCAAGCTAAAGTAGGTTGAGCAAACAACAACAGCAGCAAAGATACATACAAACCTTCCTCTTGGAGGCAGTTGGAACAGAACTAAGTGGTCTGAGATAACAAGCCCAGTAGGAAACCTTAGCCCTGCGGGCAGCTTCTATGCTCATTCTCTCGGGTCTGTCACAAAGGCATGCTGCACAACAAAAGATTCAAAAGGAAATTGTGTGCCCAGCACAGGAAGGCGTCCAGGTCTTTATTATTTCAGTGGTGTCATTAAGCTGGGTCAAAAAAAGTCATCACATTTTTTTTAATTTGCTAATACAACCTCAAGCACCAGCTAGCTTAAATGACAGGCACTTCATAACTTTCATTTTTATTATTCTCAGCTGAAAAGTAAATAACACTCCTACAGGTGTCCTTCATATTAAAAGGCTTTATTTGCCTGCAATAGAGACTCTCTGTTGACTAAAACCTTATCTATATTTCACAAGACAGATCGTTTTTCTCCATCACCTTTCAAAGAGATGCTGTTGCCAGTTTATACAGGATAAAGGAAAACAGTCTAATGAAAGAGACGGCGCACCAAGAGCTAACCAAATGGCCAAAGCTGGAACAGTTGGGCAATAAAATAAATAAACTAGTGTTGGATTATAACCCAAAGAACAAAATAAATAGCCATGAATTCATACTTATGTAAATAAATATGTTTCCAAAAATTTCAAGGAAGGCTTGGGCCAGAGCTTGTGATATATGTGGCATGGAGTTTATTAAAAACATTTCTTAAATGCAAGGTATCAATAGTGCATTCATAAAAGCAACTTCACCAGAACTAGAGGCTTCTGCTCCTTTGGAACTAAATCATAAATATATACAAACTAAATGCCAACATAAATAAATGTTTGAACAAGTAAAGTAAGGGAGAAGAGATAAATCTTCCTTACAGAAGAATTTCAGATAATATACATACATATCCCTCATGCTTCAGGAGATGAATTTTAATTTCCCACTCTTAAAAGTGGGCTTAGACTTAATGACAACTCACTTCTAAAAAATAAAAGGAAAAATAGTAACTTTATAGTGGAGAATCCTGGCAGACAATACCCTAACCAAGTGATGAAAGTTAACATCACCTGTAATGTCATGTGAATATCATGTTCTCTGATATGATGTAATGAAAAGGGCACTTTACCTCTGAGGTATTCTTCACAAAAACCTAAAATCCCAATCTAATCATAAGAAAAACATCAAATAAACCAGGGACACTCCTTCTACAGGATTTCTGGCCAGTACTCCTCAAGACAATCAAGGTCTTGGAAACATGAAAAAGTTTGAAATTATCACAAATCAGAAGAGATTGGGACATAAAAAAAATCTGGTTTAATCCAAATAAAGTCTGGAACTTAGTGACTAGTAATGAGCCACTGTAGCTTTCTTAGTTTTGATAAAAGTACTGTGGCAATGTCAACAATGGTCCAAACTGGGTGAGGAATATACAGGAACCCTCAGTACTATCATCACAACTTTTCTATAAGTACAAAATTAAAAGTTTGTTTCAAAGAACAGATGATGCAAATCTATCTCATTGCACGTTCCCACCTGGAGCATGGTAGAGCTTC
Source organism: Cephalopachus bancanus (assembly GCA_027257055.1). Taxonomy (NCBI): domain Eukaryota; kingdom Metazoa; phylum Chordata; class Mammalia; order Primates; family Tarsiidae; genus Cephalopachus; species Cephalopachus bancanus. Next base: position 4,687,176 of record JAPVLO010000140.1, read on the forward strand.
AGTTAACGCATTGCCAAATCAAGGGGGACAGTGAAATAAAACTGGGTTAAACTAAATGAGAGGTGGAGTGGTGACGACAGGCTGCAGAATGAATGGAAAAGCGATGTTTGTTCATCAATAAACTAAGTATTATTTGTGCAGCAGTCTGAGAAAGAGAATATGTCCTAAACATCACAAAATTTGAGGAAGGTAAAAGCCAAAACCAACAAGCTTAGCAGATTTCACAGAAATTCAGACATGTAGTGACTGTCCAATAATGAATATGTTTAATAGCAGAAAAGACTCCAGTTACAAACATACTCTTCAAATTTGAGAGACAAACTCCTCAAATTTAGCCATTTCTCTAAATTCTCCTTGTAAGTCACCTAGGATATTATACTAATATTTTTCTTTAGAGTTGTGAGGTACAAGTGGGGATTTGCTGCATAAGTAGGTTGCATGCATTTTGATTTGCATTTCTCTGATGATTAGTGATGCTGAACTTTTTTGTTTATTGCCTGCTTGTATGGATTCCTTTGAGAACTTCATGTTCACTTTTTAATGGAGTTTTTGTTGTTGTTGGTTTTCTTTCAACTTGTTTGAGTTCTTTGTAGACCCTGAATGTTAGGCCTTTATCAGATGCATACTTTGCAAATATTTTTTCCTTTTCCATGGGTTGTCTCTTTACCCTCTTGATGGTTTCTTTGGCTGTGTAAAGATCATTAGTTTGATAAGGAACCACTTGTCAATGTTAGAGTTTGCTGCACTTGCTTCTGAAGGCTTGGTCATAAATTCCTTGCCTACTCCAGTGTTCAGGAGGTTGTTCCCCAAGTTTCCTTCTAAGATTCTTACAGTTTGAGGTTTCAAATTTAAGCCCTTGATCCATTCTGAGTTAATTTTTGTACATGATGAAAAGTAGAAATTCAGTTTTATTCTTCTGCATGTGGTTAGCCAGCAACATTTGAGAAATATGATTTCTTTCCCCAGTGTTTGTTATTGATGGCTTTGTTGAAGATGAATGGGTTGAAGGATGATGGTTTTATTTCTGGAGTCTCTGTCAAGTACAAACAAATTTCAAAAGGTTGAAATAATACCAAGCATCTTCTCAGACCACATGGAATAAAAATAAATATCATCGCCAATGGAAACCCCTCAAAACACACAAATACATGGAAATTAAACAACATGCTTCTGAATGACTTTTAGGTCAGCACAGAAATCAAGACAGAAATAAAAAGATTCCTAGAAACAAATAAAAACAAAGACACAATATAACAAAACCTCTGGAATACCTTGAAATCAGTGCTGAGAGTGAAGGTTATAACTATACTAACATGTGACTTATATATTCATTTAAAAAGTGATAAAAAACCATTCTGCTACTAAATTGCATCACCTTTCTGCAGCCCAGTCCTCTAAACTACTTCTTTTTCCCACTAGGGTTATTCTCAGCTTTCAACTCTGAGGGTTTTAGTTCCCATTCAAATTGTCTCCTTCTACCTATTCCTGCATATCCTGGCCCCATTAGAAGAATCTCAACCACCCTCTTGCCTTTAACACCTTTTTCTGAATTTGTCTTCGAAATGATAACCCCTTCAAAATGACTTTGTGAATCGATAGAACTGACTTAATAGGTGAGGAGGCATAGAGCTTGCTTTCCACATGATCTTTATGTAGATAGGTTAAACTACCTGTATAGCTTGCCCCTTTTCCTCTTCATGATTTCATAGAAACATACAATTGTTTCCAAAAATTTCAAGGAAGGCTTGGGCCAGAGCTTGTGATATATGTGGCATGGAGTTTATTAAAAACATTTCTTAAATGCAAGTTCACAAGGCCACTATGAATGTTTACTATGGAACTGTGTTAAGTGGACTGACAAATGCATTACATTTTGATCAATATGTATTAGGTTTGCATTTTGTTTTATCGCTTTGATGGCTGAAGAATAAATTTTAAAGGGATAGACTCGACAGTCAAAGATACAAACACAAGTATACACTTTCTAGTTCCATATGGAGATAACAAATCCAATAGTCTATCAACATATGAACATGTTCAGCAAACAATAGATTGAGCAAATGTTGATTGACACCTCTTAGGTGTCAGTAAATGTGCAAGCACTGTAGCAAATGCTGTATCATTTAATTCTCTCTGTAAATATGTAAGATAGACAGGATTATCCTCACTTTTCAAAGTTTGAACCCAAGCTTCCAAAGATTAAGTAACTTACCCAAGGATAGTTGATGTGTTACTTAAGGAAAATAATGTTTGCTCCAAAATATTAACGGCTCAACACAATAAAATGTAAAAAATGTTAAAAAATGTTAAAATGATTCTCATTCATATCACCATCCCATGCAAGTCAATGGTGGTGGTGGCTAAGAGTATTCTTCTGTCCACCTGATCATTTAGGGACCCAGAATACTTTCAATCCCACAACTCTGCCTCCCTTTGGATCTTCAGAAGCCTTTTTATCCAACTGCTGGATAGAGATTAAGAGTAAGGTTAGCGCATTTAAAGGTTTTTGTGGACAAGGCCTATGAGTGGCACATACCACTTCTGCTCAAACTCCATCCCCCCCCAAAAAAAAATTACCACAAAAGGGAAAGACTAGCAAGAAAAAAAAAATTGGACAATAACCACTATATCCAACCAAGTACCACAATAAAAAGTACAATTCTACCCCCTTCCCTACCAGGAAAAACAAAATTGGCAGTAATTAGGTAACACCTCTCCTTCCTCCCTGGAGTAGTGTCAGAAGAGGACTGCTATAACAGAAAATTTTAAGAAGATCCAGAGTCTCATAACATAATACTCAGAATGCCCACATTGTAGTAAAAAGAGCTCTTCATATCAAAGACCAGGAGAAAAACAACAACTTGAATGATATAAAACAATCCACAGATGACAAGAATCTTTTAAAACCCATAATAAAAACATTTCCATTAACAGTTACAAATACACTTGAAACAAATGAAATGGCAGAGCACAGAAGACAGAGGAAAGGATTATTAGCACAAAAATAAAGCAAGAGAAATTACCCAATCAAAAAACAGAAATGAAATAGACAAAACAAGAAAATGAACAGAGTCTTGAAGACATGTGAGCATGTAACAAAACAATCTAACATTTATGTCCTGGAATCTCATAAGAAAGGAAAGAGGACAAGGCAGAAAAAAGTACTCAAAGAAATAATGACTGAATTATTTTAATTTTGACAAAAGATGTAGAAACAAATTCAAAGAGCTGAGCAAACCATAAATATGACAAACCAAAAAAAAAGGTCTACACCAGCACACATCGAAGTTAAACTTCTGAAATTAAAGGCAAATATCTTGCAGCAAGTGACAGAGAAATGCATACAGGGTAGAAATTTTGAATGACTGAGGGTTTCTCAGCCAAACCCACAGAGACCAGAAAAAAGTGGCACGACATTTTTCAAGTGCTGAAAGAAAGAGACTGTCAGCCCAAAATTTTATATGCAAGGAAAATATCCTTCAAGAATAAAGGGGGACTCAAGACATTCCTAGGTGAAGGGAAGCAAAAAAAAAATTGCCAGCAGATCTACCGTAAAAGAATAGTTAAAGTTCTCTACGCAGAAATTAAATGATAGAAGGAGAAATCTTGGAATATCAGGAAGAAAGGAAGGAAGAAAAATGGAAAGAGTGAAAATATGAGTGAATGAGATACACTTTCATTTCCTGGTGTTTTCTAAATTACATTTGACTGTTGAAGCCAAATTCTAAAACAGTCTTATGTTATTCTCAGTGGAGGCAGAGGAAAAACTTAAGACCGTTTTGTTATAAATGGGAAGAGGGTAAAGTGATATAGAGGGACATAAGGTTTCTACACTTCACTTGAACTGGGAAATGGCAACACCGATTGACTGGGATAAGTTGTGTATATATGACATAATATCCAGGCAACCACTACAAACACTCTACAAAGAGATAACTTTAAAAACAATACAGATGTACAATGAATTATTTTTAAAATGTCCAAATGATTCATAGGAAGGCAGAGAAATAAAACAGAAAAATGCAGAAAGAGAGAAAAAATAAAAACATAAAATAAAATGGCAGAGTTAAGGATTAACATATCGGTAATTACATTACATCTTAAAAGGTCTAAATATATGACTAAAAGACAAAGATTGGCAAAGTGGATACGAAAACATGACCCAAGCATACTCTGTCTACAAGAAACTCCAAATGTAACTAAAGGTAGGTTGAAAACAAAAGGGTGGGAAAAGATGTAGCATCAAAAGATAATCAAAAAGACATCAAGAGTGCCTATATAAATAGCAGATAAAGTAGAAATTAGAGCAAAGAAAATTATCAGAGACAAAGAGTGACATTACATAATGGCAAAAGGATTCGTCCACCAACAAGACATAGCAATTCTAAATGTGCATAAACAAAATAGCAGGTGCAAAATATAAGAAGAAAAATTTAAAAGCACTGAAAGGAAAAACAGGCAAATTTACAAGAGTTTGAGACATCTATACTCCTCTCAACAATTGATAGAACGAAATGGCAGAAAGTTAACAAGAATATAAAAGAAATGAACAACAACATCAGTCAATAAGATCTAATAAATGTTTGTAGAGCATTCCAAACAGCAACAGCTGAAAAATCATTTCTTTCAAGGACCCATGATAAACCTTATCCTGGGCCATAAAACAGGCCTCAATAAACTTAAAAGAGCTAAAATAATACAAAGTATATTACTGGATCTCAGAGAAATCCAGCTAGAAATTAATAACAGAAAGACAACAGAAAAGTCTCTAGTCACTTAGAAACTAAACAACACACTTTTAAATGGTCCATGGGTCAAAGAAAAAGCGTAGGAGAAATTTAAAAAGTCATTGAACTGAATAAAGTGAAAATACAACACATATAGGATGCAGCTAAAGCAGTGCTGAGAGATAAATTTATAACCCTAAATGTTTATATTAAAAAGGAAAAAAAAAAACTCAAACCAATAATCTAAATTCCAACCTCAAATAATCTAGAAAAAGAAGAATAAAATAAACCCAAAGCAAGCAGAAGGAAGGAAATAATAAAGATAAGAGCAGATGCTAATGATATCAAAAACAGAAAAACAATAAAGAAAATCAATGAAACAAAAAGTTGGTTTTTTGAAAAGATCAATAGAAAATGAGCCACCAACAGCTCTACTGGAGACACCCGTGGAAATTCGGCCTGGATTCTCACTCTTGCCGGGTCTACTCAAACTGGCATGGTCTGATCAGGAATACAGCTTGAATATGTGCCACCAGTGTTTCCTCCAGTACATGAAAGACATAGGTTCCATTAAGTTGGACTGAGTGACCCTCCTTGGATGGATTATCCAAGGCATCCACACAGTGAAAGCATGCTAGCTCCTTGTAAATAAAAAAATTCTTTTAAAAAAAAATCAATGAACTTGACAAACTATATAACTGACTAGGAAATTATTAATGTCAGTAATGAAACAGGAAATACCATTACAGGCCTATAGATATGAAATGGATAAGAGAATACTGAAACAACCTCACACCATAAACATAACAACTTCGATGAACTGGTGCAATACCTCAAAAAAGCACAAACTACCACAGTTCATCCAAGAGGAAATAGATCTAAATCACCCTATATCTGTTAAGAAATTTGTATTCATAATTTTAAAACACCTAAAAAAAGTAATCTCCAGGTCCAGATGGTTTCACTGGATAGTTCTACCAAAAAGTTAAAGAATTAACATGAATTTTACATAGTCTCTTCCAGAAAACAGAAAGGGAACACTTTCCAATTCCTCTTCTGAAGCCAGTATACCCTGGTATTAAAACTAAGCAAAGATAGCACAAAAATGTCAGGTGCATGGCATGTACCTGCCATCCCAGCTACTCAGGAGACAGGTAGGAAGATTACTAGAGGCCAAAAGTTCAAGGCCACAGTGCACTATGATTGATTGCATCTATGAATAACCACTACTCTCCAGCCTGGGCAGCATAGCAAGAACTTGTCTTTAAAATAATAATGATTATTATAATGAAGAAGGAGGAGGAGGAGGCATAAATATCCTTCATGAGTATAGACACACAGAAATCAACAAAATATTATCAAATAGAATTCAGCAAAATTAAAAAAAATTATATACGACAAGCAAGTAAGATTTGTTCTAGGGATGTAAGGCTGAATGATCCATCAGATTAAAAAGTTGTAGGATAAAAATCACATGATCATCTCAATTGATGCAGAAAAAGCATTTGGCAAACTTCAACATCAATTCATGATAAAAGTTCACAGAAAAGTAGCAGTAGATGAGAGCTTCCTTAACTTGATAAAGAGCATTTGCACAAAACCTACAGTTAATATGACACTTAATAGGGAAGGACTGAATTATTTCTCTCTAGGGTAGAGAATAAGATAAAAATATCTGTTCTTACTACTGATATTCTACATAGCACTAGAAGATCTAACCACTGTCGTAAGGCAAGACAAATCACATATATGAGAAAAAGAAATTAAAATGTCCCTATGTGCAAATAACATGATCATTTATGAACAAAAAAAAATCCAAATAATCTACAAAAATAAAACCCTCCTATAACTAACAAGTGAGTTCACCAAGGTAGCATAACACAAGTTCAGTACACAAAACCAATCACATTTCTTTTTTTTTTTTTTTATAAAGATGTGGAGTAAAATTCAGGGTTAGGTATACAAATGACCATTATGCAGGCACTCTTGTTGATGAGGTGTACCCTTCCCTCCCTTAGCAGTTTCCCTCAACTGCCAATCCCACGCCCCTCCCCCAACAGTTGCCCACTCCTGCCCATTGCTTTCTTATAATATTATGATAATTGTTCAAGATTCGCTTATGAGTGAGAACATATGGTACTCTGTTCTTTGTTTCTGTGATAGATCACTGAGTATGATCGACTCTAAATCCATCCAAGTTGTTGCGAAGTCCATATGTTTGTCCTTCTTTATGGCTGCATAATATTCCATTGTTATATGTGCCAACTACTTTTTATCCAGTCTAGCTTCGATGGGAGGCATGGTTGGTTCCATGTTCAATCACGTTTCTATAGCTTAAAAACATACTTATGAAAACATAGATAAAAAACACAATGCCATTTGTAATTACACCAAAGAAAATAAAATACATAGGCAAAAATCTAACATAGCATGTGCAGGACTTGTATGCTGAAAATTACAAAATGCTTAAAAAAAAGAATCAAAAGGAACTTGAATAAATAGAAAACAAATGTTAAAGATGACAGAATTAAATCCAAGCATACCAATATTTATAAATGTAATTGATCTAAACATTTTTTTTTTCAAGATGTGGGGTATGAGATTTAAACATTTCAATTAGCAGGCAGAGGGCATAAGACTGAATAAAAATGCAACATTCAATAGAACCTATCTACAAGAAACCCACTTAATATAAAGGCACGAATAGTTTAAAAGAAAGAATAGAAAAAAGATATGTCATACTAAATTAATCAGAAGAAAGTTGTAGTGGCTATATTAATATTATGCAAATTAAGCATTAGAACATAGAATACTATCAAAGATAAATGGAAATATTACATAAGAAAATGAGGGTGAATTCATCAAGAAGACATAACAGTCCTAAATGTTTGTGCATCTAATGGCAGAGCTTCAAAATAGATGACTCAAAATCTGGTAGAACTAAAGAAAGAAATTGGCATATTCACAATTTTATAGTTAGAGATTTTAACATAGTTCTCTCAATAATTGGTAGAACAAGTTGACAAAACACTAGTAAAAGTATGTAAGACTTGAACACTATGAAGCAACTTAGAATATAGAGCACTACATGGAATAATCCCAGAATACATCCTATTTTAAACACACATAAAACATGACCAAGATATACTATAAGTTGAGTCATAAAAATAAGTCTCAATAAACTTTAAAGAACTGAAATCACGCAGTTATCTTCTGTGAGTCTGAGTACAATAAAATTTAAAATTAATTTTAAAGAATCTATAAAATCCTTAAATATTTCGAAGTTAAGAGCTGCATTTCTAAATATTGTATAAGCCAAGTAAGCAATCATGAAAGAAATTAGAAAATATTTCTGACTGAATGATAATGAAAATATAACATGCTAAATTTCGTAGGAAACAGCTAAAATAGTGCCTAGAGCAAAATTTATAATTTTAAATCATTGGTTAAAAAAGGTTATTAAACTAATTATCTTAGCTTCTACGTTAAGAGGTCAGAAAAAGAATGGTGACAAGAGGTCGTACATAATTCACTTCACAGGTGCTGATTCTAGAGTATAAGATGCAGCATACTAACACAAGAAAAATAACTGTAGGATGAATTATTATTGACATGTAAGAGTATCTTTTTAAATAAAATAAATGTGTAGTTTAAGAAAATATTATAAGACGATCACCCTTGCAAATCACCACCCAGGTCAAAAAGTAAAACTTGGGGCCAGGCATGAATTTTTGTAAAGTTTGGATTTCAATGACTACATAATCATAACATAGCTTAACGTGTTTCTTAATTCTCTGAAGTTCCTTTAAATTAGCAATTGGTTTGGGAAGCTTAAACAGAGTACATTGACTTTAAAAGTTTCAACTCCATTTGCAATGGCTACCATATGACCTCTGGATTTCTGGAAGGCAAAAGGCAAAGCAATTACAGCTCAACCCATCATGAGGCGCTAGGAGCATCTACTAGAAGAGAGGGTGACCAAGCTGGTAGAGTGGAGGGCAGTTTTCCTGGCATGCAAAGCAGGAAACCTTGGAGCAGGTGGGAATGACTTACCAAGGAAAGTGGCATTCAGAGAGAGTCTAGGAGGCCACAGGAGTCAAGACTTGGCCCACTAAGGAAGAGGAATTGATAAGCAGGAGGTGTCCAAAATCTCTTTAGCTGGATATGGTGATCTGGTGAGTTTCAATTCCTTGTTATTACAGGACTGAGAGTCAATTTCCTGAGAAAGGGGCTCAAATAAGACAAATGTAAGTTTCAAGCTTTAAGACTGGGAGAGTCATTTCTATATTTATTCAAGAAAACTGCATCTGCTAGTTCTATAGGGAAGTTGGGCCAGTTTCACAGTCATTAGCTATGAATATCCCCATGTAATTCTAATTGCCTTGTTCTCATGAAATGAAATGAAAAATGTCACTATTTCATTGACAGACCAGCTTAATCACTGCTATCTAGGAAATCAAAAGATGATGGATGGATAGATAGATGATAGACAGATATAGAGATACAGAGAAAGATAGCTAATAGATAGACGGTAAATAAATCACAAATGTTAACTGAAACTAAACACATTTTTTTTAATGTAGAGATCTTTGAGCTTGGTGATAATGCTGTTTTACAGTTAATTTATTGTATTACTCTGAGAACAGTTATCCACAATCATCAAAGTAACATTATATGCTTTTCTCCAAATAAATGCACAGTGGGATATGTAAAATGTCAGAAATAATTAGAAAAAGTTGTAAAATCCCATTGTGATACTAATATACCATTGGAATTGCATATTAACTGTAAAAGGTTAAAATATGGTTTGAAAGTTGTTTGTTATAAACAATATAATTTTTTCTTTAATATAATGGTCCCAGATATTTTTTAAATTTTTTTTATTTAAAGATGTGAGGTACAATTCAGGGTTAGGTATGCAAGTGTTCATTACGCAGGTATGCTTGTCAATGAGGTGAGCCCACCTACCCCTGGAGATTTCCAATACTGCCAATCATGCCACCCCCACCCTGGCAATTTCCCACTACAACCAATCCTTTTCTTATAATATACAATAACTGTTCAAGGTCCACTTATAAGTGAGAATACATAATACTCAGTAACTTGTTTGTGTGACAGATCACTCATTATTATAGACTCTAAGGCCATCCAAGTAGCTGTGAAGTTCATAATTTTGTCATTCTTTATGACTGCATTATAGTCCATCATGTATATGTACCACACTTTTTTAATCCAGTCCTCTTTTGATGGACAGAACAGTTGGTTCGGTTTTTACTATTATGAACAATGCTGCAATAATCATACATGTGCAGGTAATTTTTCATAGAGTAATTTGAGTTCCCCTGAATATATTCCCATTGGGAGGAATGCAGAATCATATGGAAGGTCAATTTTTAGATCTCTTAGGGACAAGCAAACTGTTTTCAACAGGGATTATATTAATTTGCACTCCCACCAAAAGTGTGGAAGTGTTTCCTTTTCCATCTTCTCCAGCATCTGTTTTTTTTTAGTTAACCCTAACCCTAACCCTAACCCCTACCCTATCCCTAACCCCTAACCCTAACCCTAACACTAACCATAACTCCAACCCCTAACTCTAATCCTAACCATAACACTAACACTAACCCTAACTCTAACCTAACTGACTGGAGTTAGGTTGTATCTTGGTGTGGTTTTAATTTGCGTTTCTTAGATGTGAGGTCAAGCATTTTTTCATGTATCTGTTGGCTGCTTGTACGTCTTCTTTTGAGAAGTGTCTATTCATATCTTTTGCCCACTTTGTAATAGGACTTTTTGTTTTGTTTTGCTTTTTTTTTTTTTCTTTTTGGCACATTTGATTTCCTTGTATATCGTAGATGTTAGACCTTTTTCAGATATACATTTTGCAAATATTTTTTCCCAGTCCATGGGCTGTCTCTCTGCTCTCTTGATGATTTCTCTGACTTTTCAGAAGCTTGTCAGCTTGATGAGGTCCCACTTGTCTATCATATCTCTTATGGCATGGGCACTTGGGGTTTTGATCAGGAATTGGTTGGCAGTTTCCATTTTCATAAGGGTGTCGCCTGTGTTTTCTAAGGTTCTTACAGTTTGAGGTTTTACGTTTAGGTCCTTGATCCATTTAGAGTTGATTTTTGTGTGTGGTGATAGATAGGGGTCTTGTTTTAATCTTCTGCGTGTGGCCAGTCAATTTTCCCAGCACCATTTACTGAATAGGTTCTCCACTGCCCAGTGGTTGGTGGTGGAGGCTTTGCTGAAGATGAGTTGGTAGAGAAATTGAGGTTTTGCTTCAGGAATCTGTATCCTATTCCATTGGTCTATACACCTGTTCTTGTACCAATATCAGGCTGTTTTGTTTATTGTAGCTTTATAATAATGTTTAAAGTCTGGGAGTGTGATCCTTCCTGCTTTGTTTTTTTTTTGTTTGTTTTTGTTGTTGTTGGCTATTTGTGGTCATTTATGTTTCCATGTGAATTTCTGTATTGTCCTTTCCAGGTCTGAGAAGAATGCTGCTGGCAATTTAATGGATATTGCATTCAATTTGTAGATTGTCCTGGGCAGAAGGGCAGGATTGATTCTTCCAATCCATGACCATGGAATCTTTTTCCATTTATTTGTGTCATCTTTGATTTCTTTGAGCAGTGTTTTTTAGTTTTCATTATAAGTGTGTTTCACATCTCTGATTAGGAAGATGTCAAGGTATTTCATTCATTTTGTGGCTATTGTGAGTTGGATTGTGTTTTTTATTTGGGTTTCTGTTTTTTTATTGTTGATGTATAAAATGTGTCTGTTTTTGCACATATATACCCTGAGACTTTGCTAAAGAGGTCTCTGACAGATTATCTAGGGTTTTCGAGGTATAGAATCATGTCATCTGCAAAGAAGGATAACTTGACTTCCTCTTCTCCTATTTGGACACTCCTGATTTCTTTCTCTTGTCTGATTACTCTAGCTAGGACTTCCAAAACTATGATGAAAGGAGGGGTGAGAACCATCAAGAGAGCAAGGAGACAGCTCACAGAATGGGGAAAAAAAAATTGCCAACTGTATATCTGACAAAGGCCTAACATCTAGGATCTATAAGGAACCCAAATGCACCAAAAGGAAAAAAACAAACAGCCCCATTAAAAAGTGGGCAAAAGACATGAATAGAGACTTTTCAAAAGAAGATATATGGGCAGCCAACAGACACATGAAAAAGTGCTCAGCCTCACTCTTCATCAGAGAAATGCAAATCAAAACCACATTGAGATACCACCTAACCCCAGTAAGAATAGCCATCATAATAGAACAAACAACAAACAGATGCTGGCAAGAATGTGGAGAAAAAGGAACATTTCTACACTGCTGATGGGAATGCAAACTAGTGCAACCTCTTTGGAAGACAGTGTGATGATTTCTGAAAGAACTAGAAACTGACCTTCCATATAACCCAACAATGCCCCTATTGGAAATATACCTGGAGGAACTCAAATCATTCTACAAAAAAGATACTTGCACACGTATGTTTGTTGCAACTCTATTCACAATAGCAAAAACATGGAACCAACCCCATTGCCCATCAAAGCTAGACTGGATTAAAAAATGTGGTACATAAACACAATGGAATATTATGCAGAAATAAAGAACGACAAACATGTGGACTTCACAGCAAATTGGATGGATTTAGAGTCGACCATACTCAGTGATCTATCACAGAAACAAAGAACAGAGTACCATATGTTCTCACTCATAAGTGGACCTTGAACAATTATAATACTATAAGAAAGGGATTGGCAGTAGTGGGAAACTGTCATGGGGGGTGGGAGTGGTTGTTGAGGGAAACTGCTAGGGAAGAGAGGGGCATACCTCATCAACAAGGGTACCTGCATAATCAACATTTGTATACCTAACCCTGAATTTTACCCCACATCTTTATCATTAAAAAGAAAGGAAGGAAGGAAGGAAGGAAGGAAGGAAGGAAGGAAGGAAGGAAGGAAGGAAGGGTGAGAGTGGGCATCCTTGTCTTGTGTAGGTTTTCAGGGGAAATGTTTCCAATTTCTGTCTGTTTAGCACTATGTTGGTTGTGGGTTTCTTGTAGATGGCTCTAAGTACTTTGAGGCATGTTCCATCTATGCTTAGATGATATAGGTTTTTATCAAGAAGGGTGCTGTATTTTATCAAAAGGTTTTTTCACATCTCATGATATAATCATGTGGTTTTTGTCTTTACATCTGTTGATATATTTAATTAATTCATGGTCTTGTGAATGTTGAACCAGCCCTGTATTCCATGGATGAAGCCTACTTGGTCATTGTGGATGATTTTAGAGACGTGTTGTTGGATCCAGTTTGCTAGAATCCTGTTCAGAATTTTAGCATCTATGTTCATCAAGGATATTGGCCTGTAGTTAGTTCTCTTTCTTTGTTGGATCTTTACTTTGTTTGGGCATCAATGTGACGTTAGCTTCATATAATGATTTGGGGAGAGTTCCATCTTTCTCAATTGCTTGGAATTCTTTCATAGGCTTCTATCAGTTCCTCCTTGTATGTTTTTTGGAAAGCTATCTGGCCCAGAGCTTTTTTTTTTTTTTTTTGTAAGTAGTTTTCTTATGACATAGTCAATTTCCTGGATTGTTATTGGTCTATTGAAACTCTTGACTTCTTGTTCAACCTGGGGAGATTTTGTGAGGTCAGAAAGTCCTCCATTTCCTTTAGGTTTTCAAGTCCGTTTCCATACAAGTGTACATATAGTCTCTGATAATCTTTTGTATTTCTTCAGGGTCAGTTATTACTTAATTTTTTCATTTCTGATTGTGTTTATTTGGGTTTTTTCTTTTTCTTGGTCAGTCTAGGTAGGGATCCATCAATCTTGTTTATCCTTTTAAAGAACCACCTTTTTGTTTTATATTTTTGTCTTCTATGTCCTGAATTTGGGCTTTTATTTTGGTGATTCTTCTGTAGAAGTTAGGATTTTTGTGGCCTTGCTTTTCCAGCTTTCTTAGGTGATTTGTTAAGCTGTTCAATTGTAATCTTTCCATTTCTTCATGTATGTTCCTAGAGATATGAATTCCCCTCTTAGTACTGATTTCATGGCATCCCAGAGGTTTTGGTAAAATGTTTCTTTGCTTTCATTTGTTTCCAGGTATCTTGTAATCTTGTTTTGATTTCCATGTTGATGCAGGAGTTGTTTAGCATCATGCTGTTTAGTGTCTGTATCTTTTGGGGCTTTGGGGAAACTTTTTTGGTGTTGATATTTATTTTTATTCCACTGTGGTCTGAGAAGGTGCATAGCATTATTTCATTCTTATGGAATTTGTTTATGCTTGATTTATGGCCAAGGATATGGTCAATCTTAGAGTACATTCCTTGTGGTGATAAGTAGAATGTCTATTCCATGGTTGTTGGCTGGAGTGTTCTGTAGGTATCAATTAAGTCCATTTGGTCAAGCATCGTATTGTGGTCCCAGATCTCTTTGTTGTTTTTTGCCTTGATGATCTGTCTAGGGTTTTGAGTGGGGTGTGGTTAAGTTCCAGCTATGATAGTGTTAGAGTCAATATAATTTTTTAGTTTACCTAGAAACTGTTTTATGAAAGTTTGTGCTCCTATGATGTGTGCATATATGTTTAGGATGGATATTTCTTGCTGATGGACTGAACCTTTTATCATTATGTAGTGACCTTCTGTATCTTTTAAATTTTTAATAGCCTAAAGGATATTTTGTCTGATATTAAGATCACTACTCCTGCTTTCTTTTGTGTTTCATTCACCTGAAATTTTGTTTCCCATCCTTTACTTTGAATCTGTGAGTGTCCTTTCTGGTGAGATGAGTCTCTTGGAGACAATTTATTGTTGCCTCATGATATTTTATCCATTTTGCAATTATATGTCTTTTCAGTGGTACATTTAGTTCATTCACATTCAGGCTAATTATTGAGATGTGAGAGTTTACCTCTGTCATGAGGTTCTTATAGAGTTTGTTGTTGTTGCTGCTGTTTGCTTATTTGTTTTTGTCTTTCTTTTGATTTTTTATTTATGTGTGTTTTCAGTCTGTTTCCTACATTCTTGGGAAGTTCATTGTCATTCTTTTTCTCCTTTCTTCTGTGTTTAATACTTTCTTAAGTGTTTCTTGTAGAGCTGGTCTGGAGACAGCATAAACTCTTAAGGATTGAATGTCTGGGAAGGATTGTAATTCTTCATCACTGATGAAGCTTAGTTTAGCTAGGTAGGTAATTCTTGGTTGAAATTGTTTATCTTTGAGAACTTTAAAGATTGGGCTCCAAGCTCTTGTAGCATGAAGTGTTTCTATAGATAAGTCTGCTGCCAGTCAAATTGGTCTTGCCCAGTAGGTAGTCTGACCTTTTGCTCTTGCTACCTTTGGGATTATTTTTATACCTACTTTGTGTAGGTGCATTACTATGTGACTAGGAGTTGGTCTTCTCATTTGTTGTCCTGCAGGGGTTCTCTGAATCTCTTGTGCTTGAATGGTCACATCACTGATGAGATGAGGGAAGTTTTCTTCAATAATTTCTCTTTTTTTTTTTTTTTTTTTTGAGTTGGAGTCTCACTTTGTCGCCCAGACTGGAGTGCAGTGGCCGCTCCTGGCCACCGCAGCCTTGACCTGCTGGGCTCCGGCAATCCTGCCACCTCAGCCTTCCAAGTAGCCGGAATTACAGGCATGCGCTACCACGCCCGGCTGATTTTTTGATTTATTGTAGAGATGAGGTCTTGCTGCCCAGGCGGGTCTCGAACCCACGGGCTCAGGCAATCCACTCACCTCAGCCTCCCAAAGGCGCGGGATGACAGGCTGAGCCACCGAGCCCGGCTTCTTCAATAATTTCATGGAATGTTTGTTCCAGGGTTGTCTCTGTCTCTCTGTCTGCCTCAGGGATTCCAATTAAACTTAGGTTCAGCCTCTTGAAGTAATTGCTCATCTCTTGGAGGTTTTGTTCTGTCTTTTTAAGCTTCTTTTCTATGTTGTTAACAGTTTGGGCTAGTTCCATATTTTGGTCCTCAGGCTCTGAGATTCTTTCTTCTGCTTGGTTAGTTATGCTATCCATGTTTATATGTTTGTTATTTATTTAATTCACTGTATTCCTTATTGCTGTTATTTCAGTTATCAACTTCTTCATTCTTTCCTCTTATCTCTCCTCATTTCTATTTATTCTCTCTATTGCTATCTTGATATCTGGGTTTGTGGTTTGAGACAAGTCATTCTGGAGTCTCCTCATTGTTTATGTTCCAAAGTCTGTATTCTCAGTGGTTGACATCCCAGAGGTCTACGTGAGACCCATATTCTTCCTTTGGTTTTTCTTCATTTGTGTAGACTTTCCTCCCTCCCTCCTTTTTTACCTCCTTTTTCATTCTGTTGTTCAGTGATGGGGGGATAGTTTTTACTTCTGTTTGATCAATCTCTTATTTTTCCTGATGTAGATCCTCTGGCTTTGTTCAATTCTGAAGCTGGACTGGGGGGGCTGTACTTTTTGCAGTTTTGATATTTAATTGAGGGGGGAGCTGTGATTCAGAAACTATCTGCAGATCTCACTGTCAGGTGTGTGGGTCCCCTGGGACCAACTTCCCACTGCCTTAGATCTGTCCATGCAGTAGGAGTATATGTTTGCCCCCTGAAAGCAAAATGAGGCAAGAAAAAGGAAAAGAATGTTAAAAAGGAAGGAGGAAGGTGGAGAGACATAAAAAGAAGAGAGTAAACAGACAGGTATACCAACTAACAAATGAACAGAGAAACAAACAAAGACAGAAAAGATTAATAAAAACAGACAATCGTACAAGCACACAAACTGACAAAACCCCTTTATTGATGTACTCTCCCTCAAAAATACTCATACACAAACAGGAAATCTTTTTTAAAAGCATTAAAATAATAGAAACAAAGCAAGTCTGAAAACATAATCAAAGACAGAGAGAAGAGAAAAATACTAAAACAAACAAAAAAAGCAAAGAAACAACTCACTCTGAGGTCGTTCCTGTAACTCCAACTTTTTTTCAGCTCTGGCCTCCAGCCCCTCCCCTGCTCTCAGCACAGGCTGGTAGGGTCACTTTCAGCATGGCTCAGGTGCCCCACAGAGTACTGTGGCAGGAGCGTTGGATCAGATCTGGACTCAACCTGCTTGCTGCTGCTGCTGTCAAGTATCCCTCTCAGATCTTATGTGCCTGTGCCTGTTCCAGCTTCGGGGAGGGACATCCGTCTCTCCAAGTTTGATGAGGAGATAACCTCTAGGTCGCAGGTTGGAGGCTGGGTGGGGCAATCCAGGTCTCTGCCTGGTTCCAGGACAGAGAAAATGATGCCAGTTGGCATTTCTTCACCAGTGGCAGGGATCCCTTCCAGCCCTCCAAAACCTGCTCTCTCCACAGATCCTGGGGCTTGTGCCACTCTGCTGTCACAGGTGATGGTATGGTCTCGGTGCCAGGTGGTGAAGACCAGCTGCTTTCCACGGGAGAGCCCCGAGAACAGCAGGCGATCCTGCAGGTCAGGGGCTCCCCAATCTCAGGGCGGTGGGAGGTTGCAGTCATCTCTGGAGGAGAACCCTGGGTGCATGAACCCAAGTCTCTTCTCAGACTGACTTTCACTCACCACTGACACGCACCCACTCACACAGAGAGTCATTACGGACATTCGCTTTTGCAGAGACCCTCACAGTCTGACCTGTTCCATCGCCATCATGTCAGAAATCCTGTCAGAATTTTTGACATATTATATAATGTGAATATATGTTTTCAAATGTAAAAAAAACCTTTTTACTTATAGATATTCTTAAAAGAACAATTATAAGCAAGAAACGAATTAAGGTGGCAAGGTAGACTTAAAATTTGGTAATGTGTTCCTCAGAAAAAGTTTGAAACTTACCTCAAAATAAAAGTATATTTTGAGGAAACTTTCAGAGATACATCAAATTGCAGAGAGTAAATAGAATATTAAAATATATAAAGAATTTATGAATACCAAAATGTCATCATGTGTTTCAGGAAATGTGTCTTTCTCATTCATTAACCAGTAGTGTAATATTTTCCAGGAACCCTCCATTTGGACGAAATGCTGTGGCCCTTCCCTTCACCCACAGAAAATGGAACCCAAGATACGATGTAGCTGAAGCAATTATAGCCTCCTTCCAGATGAGAGACATTCAAGGCTGCATAGTTCCCAGCTGAAGGAAAATAACCAACAGCTTCTCCACGGTGTAGACTGGAACCGGGGAAGCATGAACATCACAAACTGTACCGCAGAAGCCAGCATGGCTGTGAGACCTAAGACTGTCACTGAGAAGATGCTCATCTGCATGACTCTGGTGGTCATCACCACGCTGACCACACTGCTGAACTCGGCCGTAATCATGGCCATCTGCACCACCAAGAAGCTCCACCAGCCCGCCAACTACCTGATCTGCTCTCTGGCCGTGACGGACCTCCTGGTGGCCGTGCTTGTCATGCCCCTGAGCATCATGTACATTGTCATGGACAGTTGGAAGCTTGGGTACTTCCTCTGCGAGGTGTGGCTGAGTGTGGACATGACCTGTTGCACCTGCTCCATCCTCCATCTCTGTGTGATCGCCCTCGACAGGTACTGGGCCATCACCAACGCTATTGAGTACGCCAGGAAGAGGACAGCCAAGAGGGCCGCCCTGATGGTCCTCACCGTCTGGACCATCTCTGTCTTTATTTCCATGCCCCCTTTGTTCTGGAGGAGCCGCCGCCGGCTCAGCCCACCCCCCAGCCAGTGCACCATCCAACACGACCACGTCATCTACACCGTGTACTCCACCCTGGGGGCGTTTTACATCCCCTTGACTTTGATCCTGATTCTCTATTACCGGATTTACCACGCAGCCAAGAGCCTCTACCAGAAAAGGGGATCAAGCCGGCACTTAAGCAACAGAAGCACCGATAGCCAGAATTCTTTCGCGAGCTGCAAGCTTACACAGACTTTCTGTGTGTCTGATATCTCCACCTCAGACCCTCCCACAGAGTTTGAAAAGTTCCACACCTCCATCAGGATCCCTCCCTTTGACAACGATCTCGATCATCCAGGAGAGCGGCAGCAAATCTCGAGCACCAGGGAACGCAAAGCCGCACGCATCCTGGGACTGATTTTGGGTGCATTCATTTTGTCCTGGCTACCGTTTTTCATCAAAGAGCTGATTGTAGGTCTGAGCATACACACCGTGTCTTCTGAAGTGGCCGATTTTCTGACATGGCTAGGTTATGTTAATTCTCTGATCAACCCTCTGCTCTACACAAGTTTTAATGAAGACTTTAAGCTGGCTTTTAAAAAGCTCATCAGGTGCCGTGAGCACACTTAGACTGTAAAAAGCCAAAAAGACATGACTTTTACCAGAGCCTCATGAGTGGATGGGGGTAAGGGGTGCAATTTACTCATTCTTGAACATACTCAGTTCAGGAGAGTTTGTAAGTATGTGTGGTCTTGTCGTCTTGTTTGTTTGTTTTGCTCTGTTTGGTTTGGGGCTTGTTGTTTGGTGTGCTGTTTTCTACCTCTGATCTTATCTGTGGTACGTAATTTCAAATAAACATCATACAAAAACAGAAATTTCAAAGAAGTAAATAATAAGGTAAAACAGTAAATACTTTTTATGTTTTTTAGCCATTTCAGTTACCCTGCAATTAAATAATGCCAAAAAATACCTTTATTTGCAGAATTTCTTATTACTTATGCATCGAATATCTGATAACTTACCCTTGTGTGGCATTAAATCTGAGGTTATGGCTCTATCTGCATACACACTCCAGTGGGAACCGCATGACTACATAAAGTATAAAAAGAAAGTGATGTGCTGTCGTCTACGGCTTGCAGACCTGAGCTCAAGTCGTTGACTATAACACTGCGACTACATAGACTGCTCCTTTCAAGTACAAAGGGTATAACTGGCTTGTCCTTTATAGCTCCCGATTAAATAAACTTTCCTCTTTTGTTAAAAAAAAATCACTATGAATACAAAAATAAGCATATAAGAAATCATCCAAATCTGGTTTGGCCAGTGTGTTGCTGTGCTACCTGATAGACACACTGGGCCTCCTCGCATTCTGAAAAGTATCCCAGCTGAGCCTCCCCTGCACTCTCCCTCTAGCAGGACTAAGATGGAAGCATGTGTCCAATTCGGAAAACTGTGTGGGAAGCTTAATGAGAGCAGGGCTCGGTGGCTCAGCCTGTAATCCCGCGCCTTTGGGAGGCTGAGGTGAGTGGATTGCCTGAGCCCGTGGGTTCGAGACCCGCCTGGGCAACTTGGCGAGACCCCATCTCTACAATAAATCAAAAAATTAGCCGGGCGTGGTAGCGCACGTCTGTAGTTTCAGCTACTCGGAAGGCTGAGGCGGAAGGATCCCCGGAGCCCAGCGGGTCGAGGCTGCGGTGGCCGGGAGCGGGCCACTGCACTCCAGTCTGGGCGACAGAGTGAGACTCCAACTCAAAAAAAAAAAAAAGAAGCTTAATGAGGTGCAGTGATCAAATGAGGAAATGTATTATCTGAAAAACTCTGCTGGAGAATGTTATTAAGTACATGGTTGTGCTCTTGGAAAGAAAAAGTCGAAAACCTGTGTTTACAGCAAAGGCCACTCACCAGGACACGAGTATGAAATTGCATCTCCCGGGACCTCTGTGGCTTCCATGCCAGCCTGTACTCTGAGGCCAGGAGACTGCAAGTGGGCCCTGGGGCCCCGTGGCATGGCCTGACTCAGGCTCACCTGAGCTGGAGTGACGGCTTGAGTCGCACACAGGAGCACACCACAACAAAGACAAGAGCGACGGCAGAAGGACGGAAAGTGGGTAGATTCCTGTATACTCCTACGTAGGTGACTGTTCTCCACCTCTCCCCTTCATATCTCTCATCCACAGTCTCTCCCCATCTTCTCAGGCTTCTTTGTTTCATGAAAAAACATCAATTTGCCTCCTCTTTGTCCCCATATTTCATCCTTTCAACCTATCCTCTCTCCTCTCTCAAACTGTCAGGAATCTTTCTTCCTTCTCCCTCTCCCACCCCACCTTTTTTCCTCCCCACTCTTCTTCAGTCTCATCTACTACGTTCCTCAAGACTCTTGGACACCAAAATCAACTTCCTCTGGCCCTACTTCCCCATCAAACTCCTGCATCCTCTCCCGCCCAACTCTCCCACCTGAATTTCTACAACCATCAATCCATTCATTCCGACTCCACTTTCACCTTCCACTGACTTTTCTCCCCTTTTGCCATCTGAGTATGCCCCAGTTGCCCCCAAACTGATCTTCCAAAGGTCACTGGTGACTTGCCAATAGGCAAATCCAGGGGCTTTCCCTCTGTCCTTACCTACCTCTCATTTTCTCATCAGTTGAAATAGCTAACCATCTCTTTCTTGCTCAAGCCCATACCTTCTGGGATATTTACTCTCTTGGTTCTCCAACTACTTCCTTGCCTCCTCTGTGCCTTTTCTTCATCCTGAGGCTTTGTCTTCAGCACTCACCTCCCATATCCCCATATTCCATCCCAACCTCTATCATTTCAACCATTAGTCTGAGCCTGTGTCTCCTAAATGTGTGGCTTTAGTTCTGATCTCTCTCTTTCTGAAACTCTAGACTCATTAATTGTCTGGTGAGCATCTCCCTATGAATATTTTATCAGTACCTTAAACACAGCCTTCTGAACTGAACTCATCCTTTTCCCACACTCAAACCTTCTCTTCCTTCCACTTTCTCAGTGTCAAGTTACCACGCTTTCTATCATTCCTATTAGATGAATGTAATTCTCTCTCTGTTGCAGGTCTCCCACATCCAGATAGCCTTAAAGTCTGGCCCATCTGCCTCTGCAGAAATGTTTGTACATGCCACCTTGTTCCCCAGTAATTGAGCTCTCTCACCTGGGCCAAATCTTATTTGGTCCATTCGCCTCTGAATTCCTCCACCTACAACTCTGCCCCCACACATCTGCCAGTAATATCTTCCTAGAACAGTGTGAGACTGGCATCTTCAGACTAGCAGCATTGGCATCACCTGGGGACTTGCTCAAAATACAAAGTCTAGGGTCCACTCAAGACCTATTGAATCAAAATTTTTAAGGGTGGGATCCATCAATCTCTGTTTTTAACAAGCCCCTCCCAGGAGACTCTGATATAAACTAAAGTTTGAGCATACAGTTGATTTTTAATTGCATTACTCAAAATCCTCTACTCTTTCCCCATTAGTATAAAGTAAATTAAGATTTCTTAGTATAACAAAAAAAAAGCAGCCTTCACAATGTGGCTCCAAACTACCTTCCCAGAGTTATTAGGTTGGTGCAAAAGTAATTGTGGTTTGGGACCATGAATTCTAAATCATTATAATTAGGCTCAAATGCACCTTTATTAATCAAAATATAAACCATTACAATCAACACATTTTTGCCAATGAGAAACAAGTTTGTTTATCCCTGTAGCATAAAAATCTATGCTTCAGGATTCGATGAACTCTTGGAAAGCATTTTCTGCATCCTGCTGGTTGTCCCTGCAAAAAGTTGTTGATACTTGAAGAAGTGGTAGTTAATTGATGAGAAGTCAGAATATAGTGGATGAGGAAAACTTCGTAGCCCAATTCGTTCAATTTTTGAAGCATTGGTTGTGTGACATGCAATCATGCATTGTTGTGGAGAAGAATTGAACCCTCTCTGTTGACCAATGCTGGCTGCAGCTGTTGCAGTTTTCAGTGCATCTTACCAATTTGCTGAGCATAATTCTCAGATGTAATGGTTTTGCTGGAATTCAGAAAGCTATAATGGATCAGACTGGCAGCAGACAACCAAAGAGCGACCATGACCTTTTTTTTTTTTTTTTTTTTGGTTCAAGTTTGGCTTTGGGACATGTTTTGCAGTTTCTTCTTAGTGGAACTACTGAATTAGTCAGCACCAGTTGTTGCATACAATCCGCTTTTCATCAGACATCACAATCCAATCTAGAAATAGTTCATTGTTGTTGTGTAGAATAAAAGAAGACAACACTTCGAAACAATGATTTTTTTTTATTCTCAGTCAGTACATGAGGCACCCATTTATTGAGCTTTTTCACCTTTCCAATTTGCTTAAAATGTTGATCAAACATAGAATGGTCAGCGTTGAGTTCTTCGGCAATTTCTGATGTAGTTGTTGGAGGATCCGCTTCAATGATCGCTCTCAGTTGATCGTTGTCAACTTCCGATGGCCAGCCACTGTGCTTCTCATCTTCAAGGCTCTCATCTCCTTTGCAAAACCTCTTGAACCACCACTGCATTTGTTAGCAGCTCCTGGGCCAAATGCATTGTGGATGTTGTGAGTTGTCTCTACTGCCTTATGACCCATTTTGAACCTGAATAAGAACGTCGCTTGAATTTGCTTTTTGTCTAACATCCTTGCCATAGTCTAAAATAAATATAAAATAGCAGTAAGTAATAAGTCATTAGCAAAAAAAGGTGAGAAATGCACATTAAAATAAGGTATACAGGATCACATTTATTTAAGAATGTAGTCCAATATCAAATGGCAAGAATCAAGAATGCAAAAACCAAAATTACTTTTGCATGAACCTAATTTGTGTCACGTCTCACCCGCCTCTACTCCAGAAAAGTCTGAATATTGCCTATGCTTTCTAAGCTCCTCTCACATTTGTTCCCATTGCTTCAGAAATCTGACCGCCACGGTTTCCACCTTTCTTCCACCAATTCTTCAAAATGTAGTTCAGATGAAATCTCTTCTATAAATTCCTCCTGACAGTCTTCATCCTTTTCCTGTCCCTGTGGAATCCTCTCTCCCTGCTCTATGCTCCCGTAGAATTAACTTGTATCTGTATGCATCCTATCTTCTAGTGCATTTGTTTGTGGATTTGTGCTGCCTTCCCTAGTAGACTGTGAGCTCCTTGAGGGCAGGGACTGTGTCTGTTTCATCTCTGTATCCCTAGGGACTCCTACAAGTGTTTTACACACAATAGGCTCAATAAATGTTTGCCGATATGAATGGAATTAAGTTCCTGGAAGAGAACATGTAAATGTGCCATCTTGCCTCAGTGAGAAAACAGCACTCTAAAATCCCAAGATGCTATACTGTCCTTCTTTTCCCTGAAACTTACCCTACCATTCCTGCTTTGTTCCAAAAAATTATGGGGAGAGTGTCTGCACGTAAAGAAAATGAATTTCTCATTGACTGTAAGTGAATATCCTTTAGCAGTCCAGCTAAGCTGCTCTCTATAAAACAGGCACTCAAATATAGTAGCTTTAAAAAGGTAGATGTTTCCTTCCTTCTCACATGACAGTCAAAAGGTAGAAGGACAGCCCAGAGTGAGTAGGGGACTCTACTCCACAGTTATCAGGGACTCAAGTTCCTTTCATCTTGTGGCTCGGCCTTCTCCTTGGGGCTTGTCCTCATCTGCATGAGCAAAACTGACTCACCAACATATCCTGTCCACAGAAGGTAAGAGAAGGAAGTAGGAAGCAAACAATTTCCTTTTCAGGAAGTCATGTGGAAACTATACACATCACTTGTGCTTATGTTCCACTGGCCACAGCTTGGGCACACGGCCAGACCAAGTTATAAGAGAGACAAGTCTCTAGCAGGACAGCCATGTGCCTTGTTAAAAATAAGGGCTGGGACCTTAGAAAACACGGAAGAAAGAGAGAACAGATGCAAGAGGACAATGAGCAACCTCTGCCACAAGGGGATATCAGTTGTATGAACAGCTCAAACACTAGTGGTCAAGTCACATGGCTGCCCAGCTAGTGGTGATCTATGTACAAGGATGTTGACATTTAAAGTACAGTTGTTTTAAGCAAGATTGCACATATGCTGAAAATCCAGTGTTTATCATGAGTATAATACCTAGAAGTATATGAGCAACTCATATTACCTTCCTATCATCCTCCATGTATCATCTTTGAAAATTCTTGGCAATTATAAGAGTTTTAAAATTTTAAGAGTCTAAGTAAATAAAAGTAAATGCATAACCAATTTTTACTTGCTCCTTCTCACTAACTCATTCTCAATTTACTAAATAAGTCCTAATTGAATGCATTTCTCTCACAACTACCTCTGCCCCTAGCAAAGAAGAAGCTGCATATATTCCAAATATAAACTAAACTTGTTGAAAAACTCTACTATTTGGCTTGCTCATTTAGCCAACAATGCCGGCTACCATGGACCATTATTGTCCCTTTAAATTAAAACTTAAGGCCAGGCATGCTGGCTCAAGCCTGTAATCCCAGCACTTTGGGAGGACAGGTTGAGGGGATTGCCTGAGCCCACAGGTTTGAGAATAGCCTGGGCAACTTGGCAAGACCTCATCTCTACAATAGATCAAAAAAATTAGCCAGGCATAATAGTGCACACCTGTAGTTCCAGCTACTTGGAAGGCTGAAGCGGAAAGATCGCCTGAAACTAGCAGGTCGAGGCTGGGGTGACCATAAGCGTACCACTGCACTGCAGCCTGGGCAACAGAGTGAGACTCCAACTCAAAAAAATAAATAAATAAGTAAATAAAAATAAGTTAATTGATTAAAACTTGAATGAAGTAATGGTACTTTCTAACATGGTCAGTTTTCTTGTGCGGACATTAGCATACTAAAAGTAAGCCCTGAGGGTGACGTTTCAATTAACTCCATTAAAAATGAGGACTTCCCAGTTTGTATTCTTGGTGAAAGCATTCTTGACCATAACTCACTCCCTGGTAGATTGCTAACGCTGTCTGCTTTAAAAAACATCACAGCCCTCCTATACTTCTGAACTTCAGTTCGCAAACTCTGCTAATTATGTATAAGGTAAATTTCTGAACAAGTTCCAGCAACCATGCTGGCTTCCAGCACAGGGCATTTTAGTTTCAACTGTCACAGTGGTCTTAGCCTACTAATGTGTGCTTAGTTTTTAAGGCCATCTACATACACTTTTAACTCCATTATGCACAGCCTTTGCAAAAGCCCTGAGACCATTAGAAAAGTTAGTGAAAAGAAGTACATGACTACAATAGGAATACAAGTAAAGGCAATTTTTAAAATTGAAAGTGCTGAGAAAATGGCAACCATTGCATATGAGAATGGGATCAAATCTTATTCTGTTTTCATGGACCATCAAATGCAACATGTGAAAAAGCACGGTGCCTAAATGATCAACTATAGTCAGCAGGAAAGAAGGAAAAGTGGTTTATGAGATAGAAAAATGCATCAGTAGTTCTAAAAGGGGCTTGGAAATGTGTGTGGGCATTGCACTTATTTCCATAGAGAGCAATAATGACATTTTGTGGTAGGATTCCATGAGGCTAGATCCTGCAATATGCAAGCCAGTCCCACCCAATAAAGGATAGATCCACCCAAAATACCAATATCACCACCTGCTGAGAAACTCAGGAGGATTTGCATCAATATGAACTGCTTGGAAGCCTAATGTTAATTCAGGAGTTGACTAGGGGTTATTTGAGAACTTAAAGACTATTATAAGCCGTGGAGGGTTTTAACTGTTCAAGACCAATATGAATTTGTCCAACATCAAAGTGAGGGTCAGACCAACAAATAAAAACACCACATTGGTTAGAGTTTCCCATGATAGTGGCAAAGAAAATTAAGAAAGGAGGCCCAATAAAATGTCTATCAGCAAAGTGAAGCATATATATGGCTCTAATGTTTCAGAAGATTGACTCACCACATCCTTATTTGGTGGAGAACCTTCCAAAGACTGTAAGTATGGTCTCACGTCACCTCATACTTAAAAAGGATTATGGACAACCTTCAGGCCTTACCTAGCTTGTAAGATGAAAAGCTTCTCTTAAATTGAAGAGGAAGCCAGAATGTTATCTTCTTCACGTGTCTTCAAGTAATGATGTATGAGGTGTAATCTTAGGTACCTGTTCATTAGAGGAGAGATTTCAAATGGTAGGAAGGAAGACACTGGATGTTTTTGGAACTCTAAAATTATCCAGGGAACCTTCCTTCTCTCTCTACAAGCCACACCCCGGAGACTACACGGAAGGTTTCAACCTTACCACCAAAATGGTTTGAAATTGTTTCCTTTAGATTAGACGGGAATCATTCAGAGGAGAGAATTGCTTTAGTAATCTGTTGGTTGCCAGGAAGCACCTAGCACACAGTATGGTGGCATTTAATTTATATAACCTACATGCTTATTGAATTTAATTGAAATGGACATTCATTATAAACGTCAAGAAATTTAGAAGCAGCCGGTCTCGGTAGCTCAGCCTGTAATCCGGCATTTTGGGAGGCCGAGGTGAGTGAATTGCCTGAGCCCGCGAGTTCGAAACCTGCCTGGGCAACCTGGCGAGACCTCATCTCTACAATAAATCAAAAATCAGCCGGGCGTGGTAGTGCACGCCTGTAGTTCCGGCTACTTGGAAGGCTGAGGCAGAAGGATTGCGGGAGCCCAGCAGGTCGAGGCTGCGGTGGCCGGGAGCGGCCACCGCACTCCAGTCTGGGTGACTGAGTGAAACTCCAACTCAAAAAAACAAAGAAATTTAGAAGCAGAACTATGCAATGGGTAAGGAGGTTCCCTTCTCATATGGAAATGGAGCTGTCAAATATTTTTTTAAATTTTGAAGGAAAGGGAGGCATCAGGACAATGATAATGATACAAAAGAAATAGCAAAGGGAGGGATTGGGAGACAGTATCAGGAGAGTTTTAGGTACTCAGAATACATTAAGCTTTTGCTCTAAGTTAAAGTAGATAATAAAACTTCTTAACTGGAAAAGAAACAGACGCACAAGAGCATAATATGAAGAAAGCAAGAATACAGCAATGGAAAGAACAGAGGTTGGAAGATGGTATCGAGAGTGATTTGGCATCCACAAGCATTAATTGAGCATCTGCCACCAAGTTAACATCATAGTAGGCACTGGGATCTCAGCAAGGAAAAGAAAGGAAAAGAGGGTAGATAATCTGGGAGGAAAACTATGAAACCCAGATCGTAAGAACAGATTTGTAGAAAGATGAGTATTTTTATTTTCTATTCGGATAAACGTTTTTTTGAGAGAATTATGAACATTGCTTTTGCTTAAGGGAGTGAGAGAGAAAGGAAGCATGGGAGAGCATTCTGCACATGTTAGTCTTGAGAAAAATGAAGGCAATAGCAGAAACTCTGGAGAATGGAGAGGAAGGGATAGGTCTCCAAAGAAAATATATAAAGAATGTCTATAAGGAAGAATACATATTCTTGTAATCTGAAACACTAGAATGAAGTTCATACGGGCTGTTATATTTTTGAAATTTGTATAGTACCCAACAATCATATATCAAGGGTTGATTTAAGAAAAGCTAATTTATGAAGCCATTCAAAGAAATGATGCTGGAAACAGATCTCAGAGGAAAATTTAAAGTTACAAACACTAATAATAAGCAGACCAGTGATCCCAAGCCTTTCAGGTTCATAGTTTAATACCCTATAAGGGATTGACAAATGAATAAATCAGTAACTCAGTTACGTAATCAAGCCTGAGTTAGAATTTGGATGGCAAAGGAGAATTTGTTGGCAATATAACACAAGTATTTATGTACACTAGTAAGAAAGATGTGAATAAAATATGTGTGAAGTAGCCATATAGATAAGCTGAAGCTGCAAACTAAATCTCGGATCAACCTTTCTATCTGTGTTTTGAGGGGTGGGAGAGGTGTTTTATATAAGAACAACCAAAATGTAAATGGTGTTGGCAAATGCCATAAAACCTTTGAGACAGCTTCAGTTTCTTACCTAACATCTTTCCTAATTACTTCTTCCCTATCATTTTTTCACTAATAAAAACTAGGCCTAACTTCTCTTTCTAATCACACACACACACAGAGATAGAACCAAAAACAATAACCTCAACCTCAGTAAGGATAGCAAAGGTAAGTTTGAACAGGTAAGTGTCATGGGCTGAATGGTTAGGAGAGTCCATGTAGAAACATAACAGCAGCACTATTCACAGTAGCAAAAACATGGAACCAGCCATGCTACCCATCAAAACTGGATTGGATTAAAAAAAAATGTGGTACGCATTCACCATGGACTATTACACAGTCATAAAGAAGGACAAACATATGGACTTCACAGCAACTTGGATGGGTTTAGAGTCTATCATACTCGGTGATCTAACACAGAAGCACAGAACAGAGTACCACATGTTCTCACTCATGAGTGAACCCTGAACATTTACCGTAGTACTATAAGAAAGGGATTGGCAGTAGTAGGACACCGCCAGGGTGGGAATGGGAGAGCACAACATCAATAAGGGTATCTGATCCCCAACCAGGCAAAGTAGGGACCAAAGGGAGGCCCAAACTTTGCCTGTATGATGACCACTTATATACCTAATCCTGCATTGTACCCAACATCTTTAAAATAAAATAAAATTAAAAAAGAAACATAACATCAGATATACTATGTATGTGCATGTTATTTTATGAATGATTGTTGGATACTGTACAAACTGGAAGAAGATATGAGACATCAGCCTCATTGGTAATGCTGAGGAGAATTCATGATCAGAGTTTCCAACATATATCTATACTGGAAAGGTCTTGCCTTAGAATGCCTGTCCTGCCCACAAACTCCTTCTAAATGTCTTGTCAGGTACAATCCCCATGAGGAAAACAACCTTAGTTGGTTCCTTAACCATTAAGCACTACATGGTACTATGTGATCTCCCCACTCTCATTCTCTGCTTACAGATGATTGGATGGGTGGAGCTGGGCACCTGGCCCAAGGATCTATAGGCTAACCTATAGATGAAGTGGTCTAACACAAGAATCTCCCAAACACAGGGCGATTCAGTGTGATAACAGCATTCTTACTCTCTCAAGAATTTGAACTAAAATCACATGAAGAGACATCCCACTGTCAATGGGAAAGATAGACAGAGACGAAAACAAACAAAACAAAAAAGCTGCTGACTCATGACCAAGACATGACACAAGGAAGAACTCAATTCCTTCTGCTAAGAAACTAGCAATTCTGCTTGTCCCCTAGAGATGCCTCTTCCAATCCCAAACAGTCTTCCGGTTCCCTAGACACCATGTCATTGAGATTTAGCGGTAAGAATATTCCAGAGATTCCTTTCACTTGCCATTATGATACCCCACCACTACTTGAGGTAACCTGCATTGTGCTCTGTCTCCCAACCAAGGAAGCCCTGGCACACAGAAAGCTTCCTGGTCTCTGAGCCGTGAGCTTCTAGAATGGGCGCACTGCCTCCACTGGATAGTAAGTACGATTAGAGCAGGTTCAAGTCATGATTTTCATTTT
The DNA here is from genome assembly GCA_027257055.1 of Cephalopachus bancanus. NCBI lineage: Eukaryota > Metazoa > Chordata > Mammalia > Primates > Tarsiidae > Cephalopachus > Cephalopachus bancanus. The sequence goes on from JAPVLO010000140.1 coordinate 4,717,089, forward strand.
TATTGACCTCTCCATTGTGGATATGCACATCGTTTCTGTTACTCCCTGACACCCTTCAGATCTCTTCATGAAACTAAATTTCTTCATTTACTTTTTACTGCATATCTTCCAATTTTGTTCATCATAGGATTTATTATTATTATTATTTATCATTGCTTTTCTTTGTTTTTTGTGTGGCTTTCTGGGATCAAGTGACCTATCCTTTGCCCAAGGAGCAACCGACTTTGACTTTCCTTCCATCTTGGCCTTGGGAGTGGGGAGGAGTGATGGAGGCCAGGTAGGAGTGGCATCTGCGGGGAGATGACAGTGGTGGCACACAGCTGGACGGGGTTTGGGGATCAGGCCTCCCCGGACCCACCTGCGCCCTTTCCAGGTTTTTCAAGGGCTTTGGGGAGCAGAGTCGTGGCATTCACCACCACCATGTATTCAGGCAGGCTTGGCTCGGTCGCAGTCACCCTAGGAGATAGAATCACCTCCCCCAGTCTTATGAAAATGTTATAGATCTGAATACACTCCAGCAAATAAAACGACACTATTTCTAGAGAGAGGAGTCCTTTCTTCATTTAAAAAAAAAAGAGAGAGAGAGAGAGAGAAAGTACAAAAATCCTGCAGGAGAGGATCTTCAGTCTACTAAACAATAATTTGAAGATAAAGTGTATTCAATCAACAAACATTTGTTAACATCTGTGTGTCAAGTTTTGCCACACATTGTATTGTGAATAAGACATAGCTCAGGTCCTCAAGGAACATATGGTCTCCTGAAATAGGAAGTCAAGCAAACAAGTAAGTGATTGCAATCAAGTGTGATACATTTCATAATGGAGATATGTACAATGTTCTGTGTGAGTGCAGAAAATGAAATAAAGTTATGTGGGAGATAAGAAAGAAGAGCCCAAAATAATCACATTTTGAACTGGGACATGACATAAGAGTTCCCTAGGCTAACAATGCATTCATATAAACAGAGTGAAAAAAGACATGGAGATGCAGAGAGACAAATGGCACTCAGGGAATAAGAAGTGGTCTGTGGTGCCCAGAGTGCTCGGATTATGGGGTAGGAAAGAGAATGGCGGGAAAGGTTGGCAAGGCTGGCATGTCCATCAAGGATCTCAGATGCCTTGATAAGGACAGTGGGCCTTATCCTGCAGACAGCAGAAAACCACCCTAGGTTTTCAACCAAAGGAGAATGTGATCAGACTCAGTTTTGAAAGTACCCTTGAAGGGAAGACAGAGGATGGAAGAATGAAGAACGGGTAAACAAGTGCTGGGAATAGCCAGCAAGATATATGGGAGAGTCTATACTAAAGAAGAGGCAGATGAAGGGAAAGAGAGGGCGAGGGAGATGCCAGAGAGATTTCAGAAATAAAATCAGAAGACAAGCAGGTAGGTTTAACTAAAAGGTAACCTTTTTAAATTGAAAGAGAACAAAGAGGCCATGTAGTAATTTCAGCAACAGAACATAAATCTCACAATCTGAGGATATGGGAGAACAGAGCAAGCTACCTTCTTTGCCAAATAGATCAATTCGATTCCCACCTTGGAGACTGTCTGCTTCTGTTTAATCATAGTCAACTAGGCAGAAAATCCATCTAGGAAATAACAATAGAATCAGAGGTGTTAATTACACACCTCATTTGACTCCACTGTTAGCACTCTTTCATTGAGCCTTCTAAACACATTGGTTACTTAACAACATGGTTAAGTAAACAGCCCTGACTCCAACAGATGTCCATTCATTTATTATTCAACAGACATTTAGTGAGCACCTACTATGTGACAAGAATTATGCTAGGTTCTAGACAGCCAACTGTTACCTAGACAATATAGATTCCTTCTCTAAGATTTCATTGTAAAGCCGGGCTCGGTGGCTCAGCCTGTCATCCCGCACCTTTGGGAGGCTGAGGTGAGTGGATTGCCTGAGCCCGCGGGTTCGAGACCCGCCTGGGCAGTAAGACCTCATCTCTACAATAAATAAAAAAATTAGCTGGGCATGGTAGCGTGCACCTGTAATTCCAGCTACTCGGAAGGCTGAGGCGGAAGGATCGCCAGAGCCCAGCAGGTCGAGGCTGCGGTGGCCGGGAGCAGCCACTGCACTCCAGTCTGGGTGACAGAGTGAGACTCCAACTCAAAAAAAAAAAAGATTTCAGTGTAATAATAAAAGAAACCATTTGAGTAGCATTTTCAATACAGTGTGCTAAAATGCAGTAAAGGGCAATCTTTCTTATGCTTTTGATTCTGTAGGGCTGGAATAGGGCCTGAGATAATACATTTCTAAAAACTCCCAAGTGATGCTGGTATTTGTAAACTAGGGATCATACTCGGAGTGGCATAGACTCATATAATCCAGTCTACATCATGTTCATCGAAAGTCATTTGAAGAAAAATTGTCAGGAGAAGGAACCTCCCTGCATTTCTAGCATTTCATGATTTGAACAATAGCAATTAAGAACAGGAAAAAGAACAAGCCCTATACAGGAACACTTGCAGAACTCTGCTGGGACTACAGCAGAAAATCTGGGATGACCTCTGAGCAAGTTGGGACAGAGAAAGACAGTGGGCATAAGGATTTATACTTGGGGCCTGAAGTAGACATGTAGAACTAGAGGCATGAAAGCGGAGAACAAGGGTCAAGACAGAGCACTCAGCTCATCACTCATTTCACCCTTGGCCCCGTGTAGAGAGATTAGTATTTACTCCCTGACTCAAAATGAAGTTATATTGATACTGTTTAAATTAGTTGCTACATGCATTGATGCTTACAGTAACTATTTTATAAATAGGTGTATTTTAGCCAATGGTTCATATCTTCTCAACTAATCTTTTTGTTGCCCTAATAAAATCCCTGGATCTTAGAGACCCTTTTCGGACAAGATAGGGGAATTTAACTGACCAGGGTCCTGAGACCATGTGACTTGCTTATTTATTATTTTTTTTTTTTTTTGAGTTGGAGTCTCACTCAGACTGGAGTGCAGTGGCCGCTCCCGGCCACCGCAGCCTCAGCCTGCTGGGCTCCGGCGATCCTCCCGCCTCAGGCTTCCGAGTAGCTGGAACTACAGGTGCGCGCTACCACGCCTGGCTCAGTTTGATTTAATGTAGAGATGAGGTCTCGCCAAGTTTCCCAGGTGGGTCTCAAACCCGCGGGCTCAGGCGATCCACTCACCTCAGCCTCCCAAAGGCACGGGATTACAGGCTGAGCCACCGAGCCCGGCGTGACTTGCTTTTTTAAAGAAAATTTAAAAACCAAGAGAAACAGAAAGGAAATGGAAGGGAGAGAACACTGTTCTCTTATTTAGTTGACCTCTTTCATACCTGAATGTCTTGGACGTTGCAAACCCAGAGTCCCAACAGGTGCAGCAGCAAGGCACAGAAACATGAAATGGGCAACATGGAGACATCAGTAAAATGCTTTTTCCCAAGGTAAAATATACTGGATTATTTTGCACTTAATCCAGTATAAGAAATCTAAAATGTGTGCTTAAGTTCCAAGATGTATGTCTATACTATTAACAGAAGATATTTAAATGTGCGCCTAAGTCAGCACCTGAAAAATGAACCTTGTTTTTCAGTTTCACCAGACCCTACTCTATGAGCTTTACAGCTTGTTGCCCTCCAGAAAGCTGTAATTCTCAGTCCTGTGTGTCCTGGTAATAGCCTCACTGCAGAGGGTAACCTGTCCCCAAGTAAGAAGGCTCAGCAATTCTCCTTATTTTGAGGGTGGGCCCCATACTGTCAAGAAAAGCTAGGAGTCATAGTTTTGGCTTCTATTCTTGTCTTCTAATCTACTAGTAACCAAAAAGTATCTTATAAGATATTTCTGAAGGGCGACCCTTAATTCTATTATATTCTTTAGACCTTTCCTATACTTGTTCTTGGTTACATTCAGCCAGGGCTGGATCCCAATACAAGAGTAAGTTGGGTGAGTGAAATTTGTTTTCTGTGCTCTTTACTTCTTTGACAACCTGTCAAACACCAGGACCTCCTATTGCTTCCAGCTGCCCGCAGACCTTTCCTGTAGCATCCACCTGGGGCAAAAACGCACGTTCAGAAGCCATTTTCTTTCTCTATTCCTCAAGAAATGTCTCCTGTCCCCATTTCATGTGGCTCTAAGGAGGTTTTCCACCACAAATTCCCACCCGCAGTGAGGAGTGGACCTGGCCAATCCAAGTCCTTTCCTGGGTTTATGCATGGTGCCTGGGAATTGTAAAAACTGGAGCCCAGAGCAGCCAGTGATCAGTTCTCTGCTATTTGAAGGAGCCTAAGCTAATAGGCCAGTCCAGAAACAGAAGACGAAGTGAGAGGTGGACACATGTAGAAAGCCAGAAGCAGTTTTGCTAATGGCGAATCAGAGCAGCTAATTTCTTCCTCTAAAATCTTATGATTCTTGAAAATGTATGAACATGAGTAACTACAGTTTAACAAGTTACTTCTTTCAAGTCACAAATTTTGAAATTGAGGAACTTACTCTGACTGAAAGAAATGGTGAACATGGATTAAGACACCCTATGTTCAAATTTTTATTCCAAAATGATTAGTTGAGTAATATCAGGCAAGTCGTTTAATTTCTCAGAGCTTCAATTTTTTCATCTTTAAAAAAAATGGTGAAAATACTATTCTCCAGGTTATAGTGAGAGTTACATGACCTAATACTCAAAAAGTCCTCTAGTTAGCTATAAAGCCAGAGAGAGAGAGAGAGGGAGACAGAGAAAAAGATTGAAGGGGGTGGGAAGTAAAATCAGAAAATCTCCAAAACTGTCAAAGACAATGCAAAGATATTCAAAGGTTTCTATGTTGATAAATAAAGCTAAGAAATCAGACACACAATATTCGTCTTTTTTTTTTTTTTTTTTTTTTTTGAGTTGGAGTCTCACTGTGTCGCCCAGACTGGAGTGCAGTGGCCGCTCCCGGCCACCGCAGCCTCGACCTGCTGGGCTCCGGCGATCCTTCCTCCTCAGCCTTCCGAGTAGCCGGAATTACAGGCATGCGCCACCACGCCCTGCTGATTTTTTTGATTTATTGTAGAGATGAGGTCCCGCTGCCCAGGCAGGTCTCGAACCCGCGGGCTCAGGCCATCCGCTCACCTCGGCCTCCCAAAGGCGCGGGATGACAGGCTGAGCCACCGAGCCCGGCTTCACAATATTCGTCTTGATACTGCCTGGCACTTTTAATCCAAGTTCTGATTTGATTGCCGGGGTCCCCAGTGATAATATAGGATGCAACTAAATTATTCTGTTTGCAGTGTATTCCCAAAAAGTGAATAAAGAATAATTAACATATTATAACTGGAAAGGACCTTGGGGAGCATGTACTCAATCTCTCTCATTTAAGAGATGAGTAAATGGAGACACCAAGGGGAGATAGACAGGTAGATAGAAAGACAGATGATAGACAAATGACAGGTAGATAAAATAGAGATAAATAGATGCTGGAATTTCAGAAGTCAGAAATCATACTATTTATTTTGAAATTTCACACTTTATATTTTTCTTAAGGGTGTCAAAATTCAACAACTACCACTCTGATATAAATAAGATCTACTTTTACTTCAAATGTGTAATTAAGATGTATCTATACTGATTGGGACCCAAAATTATCACACAACAAAGTAAACACGATGCTTTAAACACATTAACATCATGGAATTATTTCAGCACAGGTGCTTTGGATAAAAGTGTCCTACAATTTAAAAAACCAATAGTTTTGTTTTAGCAAAACCTGCATTTACGACAATTCCTTGATGCCCTCTACTGGCCATAATGTTGTCATCCCTCGATGTACAACATAAATTAATTCTGCATGGCCTTCTATTCTACTTAATAATATTCCTGAACACCAGAATGGTTGACTTGGGAGATGAAAGTACTAAATAAATGAATATACAAAATATAAGAATGCACCAAAAATATTTAGGCAAGGAAATAAACTCAGAACAAGTCATTACTGGGTAAATTTTCTAATGTGAAATAATTACAACATCAACTAGTTTCACTTAATATTTAACATACAAAATATAATAACTAAGATGTAAATTTTTTCTTAATTTTAAAATTTCCAACTGTACCAAGGTTCCATAAAGATGGTCTATTGAGAAGTGCAGGCAACATAAAAATATGAGTAAATGCACCAACCATTCAGATAACCTTAAGAACAAAATGAACTTAAATATATTCCTGGTTCCCATACAATTTTATACACACATGCATTCATGCATACTCACATGCATACCCTGTATGGTATAAAATCATATTTTTGACCCAAAGACAAGATAAGTCTATGAAGACCCACCAGGTTCTACTTTCCAAACAGCCATTGTTGAGGACTACCATCTAGTCATGTTCGATACTCTAAAGGGATCCCGTGCTGCTCCCCGGGTCATCTTTGCCACTTACTAGAGCTGAAAACTTGTGTTTCCTGTACCACACCTCTTCTTGTCCCTGTGAACCCTAGCTCACAGTCCCAGACTTCTCTTTTGACTCTTACCTCCCCTCTTAGTCTACAATCTCTTACATTCTAGCCCAATGTCTGCATTAGTTTATAGGACTGCCATAGCTAAATACTACACATGGAGTGGTTTAAACAACGAAGTTTATTTTCTCACAGTTCTGAAGGCTGGAAGTCCAAGATCAAAATGTCAGCAGGTCTGGTTTCTCCTAGGGCCTCTTCCCTTGACTTACAGATGGCCAAGATGGCCACCATCTCGCTATACCTTCATAGGGTCTTTCCTCTGTACACATACAGCTCTGGTGTCTATGTGTCCAGATTTCCTCTTCTTATAAGGACACCAGTCAGATTGGATTAGGGCCTGCCCTAATGGCCTCTTTGAACTTAATCACCTCCTTCAAGGCCCTATCTCCAAATACGGTTACATTCTAAGATATGGAGGGTTATGATTTCAACATGTGGATTTTGAGGAGACACAATCAGCTCATAGCACCACTGAATACCTAATAGGCCATGGGGAGTAGAACCTCATGTCCATGTGGTAATTGAGGATCCCTTGCATGTTCTACCCATGGGTTGATCCCTTCCTTTCTGCCCCTGGAAGCTAAGGTTGTGATTGTTCCTTGACTCTACTTCCCAGAACAGATAATCTTATCAGCCTTGAAAGCATCCCCACAGTTCATGGTAACCATTATATCTGTTCTTCTGGTCTACTGGATGAGCCTCAGTGTGAATCACAGATTCATCTCCCTCCTCACCTACACTGTGTTGGCAAAATATTACTACTATTTTTATAATGATAGTTAAAACATTTATGGAGTTCTAACCATGTCCCAGGTACTATGACAAGCACTTCTCATGCATCATTCCCATTATAATCATCTCAATTTTATGCATTAGATGCTCAAAAATTGTACGAATAAATTAATGAATAAATGCTTTTGTTGTCCTTATTTTACGAAAGAGACAATGTCGACTCATAGAAATTAAGCAGTTTGCTCATGGTACACATAGCCAGGAGGCAGCAGAGCTGGGGCTCAGAGCTTTCTGACAACAAATCCCATGCTCTTCTCCTGCCTCACATACTGCTGTGACTTGTGCACAGCCCAGAGTTGTAACAGCCAAGCTGTCTGTGTTGTCTTGCCTCTCTTAGGACTCAGCCTTGAGCATTAGCTCATGTATCAAAGAGATGGGACAGGTAAAAAAAGCGTTTGATGACATACAAAACCAAAATTGTTCTATAACATTCAAAATCGAAATTCAAGTGTGAGACAGACACACTTAAAAGGGTAAGAAATATATTTAATATTAAAAGCATCTTATTGCTTTGGCTGTTTTAAAACATAATTTCCTATGTGATACTACTCCCATCTGGCAGTGAGGTCGATGTTCCCTCTCTTTGAACCTAGATGGGTTTGTGATGCCTCAACCAATAAAGTAGGGCAAAATTAGACTCTGGCTCCTGAGGCTAGGTCAGAAAAGACCATCAGTTTTCTGGTCCTCTTGGAATGCTTGCTGTGGAGAACGCCACCACCAGGTAAGAAGTCTTCCTACCCTAAGTCTTCCATGATGGAGAGCCCAGTAGTGAGAGCTCTGACTGACAGACCCAGATGAGCTCCAAGCTGACAGCCAGCATCAACTGCCATGACATCAAGCCATCTTGTAAGACAAATTGACCTTCAGGGCTTGCCACCCTACCTGACATTTGATAGGTAGCGTAAGGCATCTCAAGCAAAAACTGCCTACCCCAGCCCTTCCTGAAATATTTCACTCCAAAACTATGAGGAAATAAATTATTGTGAATAAATAAATTATTGTTCATTTTGAAGTAGTTTCTTGTGCAGCAATGGTAACCATAATTTACCCAGGGATTTGAGACCAGCCTGGGTAACTTGGTGAGACCTCATCTCTACAATAAATAATTTTTAAAAATTAGCCAGGCGTGGTAGCACGCCTATAGTTCCAGTCACTTGGAAGGCTGAAGCAGAAGGCTCACCAGAGCCCAGCAAGTCGAGGCTGGGATGGCTGTGACCATGCCACTGCACTCCAGCCTGGGCGACAGAGTGAGACTCTGACTCAGAAAAAAAATATAACATGCTAAAGGAATCTGAATAAAGTCTTAACTTTAATGAACAATAATGTGTGATTATTAGTATATATGTTATACCTACATTAGTTGTGACAAATGTGTCATACAAATATAAGATGTTAACAACAGAAGAAATTAGTTATGGGGTTCATGAGAATTGCCTGTACTATTTTGCAACTCTTTTGTAAATTTAAACCTATTCTAAAATAAAAATTTTTTAAAGAATATCTGCTACTGTTCTATTAAATTTTCATAATTGCTTATAAAATTTTAGATTATTCCATTCATTTATATAGTTTATTTATTTATTTATTTATTTGGGGTCTCACACTGTCACCCAGGCTGGAGTGCAGTGGCACAATCATGGTTCACCACACCCTCAACCTCTTGGGTTCAGGCAATCCTCCTGTCTCAGCCTCCTGAGCAGCTGGGGTTGCAGGTGCACACCACCATGCTCAACCAGTTTTTTAATTTTTTTGTAGCAATGAGTTCTTGCTATATTGCCCAGGCTGGTCTTGAACTCCTGGGCTCATGCAATCCTCTTGCCTTGGCCTCCCAAAGTGCTGGGTTCACAGGTGTGAGCCACCGCTCCCAACCACATTCATTTATATAGTTTTAATTATAAACTCAACAATCTCATTATTTTATAAGCCATACTTAATAAACCCAAGAATTAAATGCTACACTATCAATGTGAATGCTAAACCCAAATTTCAGAATCCGAGAGACCAACAAAGAGCCAGCTCTGATGCAAACACACAAGGGTCTTTATTCAGGCTCGAGTCTGGGCTCACGCCCGAAGCAGCAGCTTCAGGGACGAGAGCCCTGATCCAGCATGGCAAGCGGTTTTTATACATCACTACAGAGGGAGGGGAAAGAACTTTAAACTTGTGTTTACATGATAGGGTAATTTCTCCTAATGGGTGTGGGGGCACTTGGGATTGGTCTGGTCCGCTCAGCTACCTGTGATTGACGGGGAAGCTGCTAAATGAGCAGAGTGGAATGTCAGATAAGCCAGGTTTAGCAAGCAGGCCGGCTAAGCAAAGGAATGTCCGGGAGGGGTTTATTACTTGACATTCATATACTGCTAGCAGCAGTTGCGGAAGCAACCGGTTATTTTATGAGACAAACAAAAATTAAACTTAACAAAATTCTAAGTACAAACACTGCAAACGAATACAGTGAACGTGGGGTAGGAATTCATATAGTAATAGTTCTCTTAGAGTTTTTTTTTTTTAATCTCTTGAGTCTCTCAGTGAACACTTTGTTAAGCTGTACCCTCTAATATGTTTCCTATAGTTCATCATTTCATTTGCCTACCCCATAATAAAATAAATGCCTAAGATAGCGTTTGATGTATTTATTATTGGTGCTTAACAATCCCAGTATCTCAACTTGCAGTGCTCATGATTATAAAACTTATTTTTTTGTTATACTTTCCTACCTTGATTTTAAGTTTTTGATGACTTATATTTAGATTTCATTTTTATTAGTCCTATGACCTTTCTCTCAATTTCAATCATTCTTCTTACAATGGAATGTTAAATGGGACATTTTTTAATCTCAGCTGAAGCTGATAACAGATTTCCCTGTATTTTAAAGAGAGGAATCAAATACAGGACTGGCTAAGAAGCATCTCCAAAATCAGAACTATAACATTTAGCATATCACCAGGATAAAGAAAGAAAGCTAGGAAATTACTTAAACTTATGGTCCTTGAAACAATTGCCAGAGTGTTATGCACTCCAACCTCAGCTCCATAGCCCAAGGACAGGGCTTTCAGAAAACTGCTTGGAAAAAAAGATAGTGCTTAATCTCTGGAGTTGGAGAGCAGTTACTGGTGCCTACCTTTTTTCAGGAAAATTTTAGAGTGAGAGACTGGCTGGAGTGGTCTTTGACTGCAAAGGTCAGGAAGGAAGTCCAGGATGTGAGAAAGCTGCACTTTTATCCATCATGGGCTAAGAAGGCACATTTCCAAAGGACTAGAGTGGAGATAGAAAAAGGTAGGCAAGCTCAGGTGACCTCTAGGGGACCTTACCCTAGAGGACTGCCTAGGATGTGGTGAGCCCAGCAGAAAGAGACTGCATAGTCTATGGAGTGTAGACAAAAAGGAGTGTCCGAAGCTGTCGGCCAGGGAATGCATCACCCACTTCAGGAAAATGTAGAAGACTTTGTTGAGGGAAAAGGAGCTGGTGATTCTTAAAAGTCCATAAAATGCTCCAAAAGAGAAAGGATAGCATTTGGGCATGAGCCACACAAACAGCTGATGACAAGCCTACCAGCCAATGCAGAATGACTTCTGCTAGAAACAACTACAATCATTGTGAAAACTACATAACTACCCCACTAAAAGGGATTCCTTAAAAACCTGAAAATAAGACATCTTAATAGGTTCTGTTTGAATAGATCGATTTTTTTCTTATGGCAATGAGATTAAAAAACAGGTAACAGTTTGGAAGAAGAAAGAGAGAAAGGATGAGAATATTATTATAACTTTTATTACACATCCTGTTAACACAAGATATCATCTGGCAGACAAGCTTTAACCTTAGAATAACACAAGTTGAATTTTAAAGGAATGAAAAACCTAGAAGAGTTCTAGAAAGCATAGCTGGAAATCACCTTTCAAGATTTCATTGATTCTGCCTGGAACCCAGCTATTACACAAATACAAAATGCAACAGGTTTATTCAGATGAAAGAGCTTGTTGGCATAGTATTAAATAATGCTCATAAACCAAATGACAATCTACTTGATACACAAATAAATGTGTCAGTCATTGCTATTGAGATGATAAGTCATTCACAAACTTCAATTAGTCTGAGACTCAATACACTGTGTTAAGAAATACAACTATTCCCATCAGCACAAAAATGCAGATTTCTTAAGGGAAATTTTCTCCTGAATTTCTCATTCATAACCAAAATTTATTAGAGTCCTTGCCAAGGTATTGAGAAAAAGCTCTTTTCTGAAACTCGAAAGCTGTACTCACACCATGATGACAAAGTTAGAACCTAAGGCCGCATCGTTTTTAAAGTAAAAACCTGCAATCCTAGATACTTCTCATGCCTAGAACTTGGTTATGGACGACTTGAGAAATTAAGCAACTATAAGCCACAGTCCACATGACCTAATGTATTTTATTTTGAAATTTTCTACCTGAATTAATCTGCTCAAGTTACCAAAATAACATACCATAGACCGGGTGCTTAAATAATAGAAACTTATTTTCTTACAGTTCTGAAGGATGGAAATTCAAGACCAAGGTAATGGCAAATCCTGTTTCTCGTGAGGGCTCTCTTTCTGTCCTGTAGACGGCTACCTTCTCACTGAATTCTCACGCAACTTTCCTTTGTGCTTGGGTAGAGGAAGACAGAGCCCTCTGGTATCTCTTTCTCTTCTTAAAAGGACACCAAACCTATGGGGTTAGGGCCTTGACCTTATAACTGTATTAAATCTTAATTACTCCCTAAAAGGAGACACATTTTAGTCCACAACACTACATTTTCTGGAATAGCAGCACCCTGATTAAGGAATTTCGTTCTGTTTCTTAGTTCTTCAGTGTTCTAAGAGAGCTTTATTCAAAATAATTAATGCCTCAGTGGTTTAGATGCCATTAATCTGAAACTGGTGTTATTCCACCTGGAGAATCTGAAACTTCCACTGGTACCATATCTGCAAAAGGAAAAATTGGCAAGTATTAGCAAGAATGCAATATAATTGGGAATCCCATAGAGAGAGAATTTCAACTGCCACCACTGGCATGTAAGCAACCAGCTGGTTTCTACTTACCCTGATCTGGCCACAAGAACAGCTTGGCAGGCTCTCCCTTCAGGCACTCATGGTCCATCTTCAGCCAAATAACTGAACAAATAACATTTAGTCCTCAAATCTTAAGAAATATTTCTTTTCAAAATGCCTGGGTCCCTAGTGTGTACAAATCAACCCCAAGATCGATCCTACACAGAAGAAAAGAGTAGAATGAATGTTACTAGAGGCTGGGAAGTATAGGGAGCAGAGCAGCAATGCGGAGAGAGATGTTAAAGGATACAAAGCTACAGCTAGTTAGAAGGAGTCAGTTCTAGTGTTGTATACCACGTAGGATGACTTTCATTAACAATAATATATTAGCGCCGGGCTCGGTGGCTCAGCCTGTAATCCCACGCCTTTGGGAGGCTGAGGTGAGTGGATTGCCTGAGCCCGCGGGTTCGAGACCTGCCTGGGCAGGCGAGACCTCATCTCTACAATAAATCAAAAAATCAGCTGGGCGTGGTAGCCCGCGCCTGTAGTTCCAGCTACATGGAGGCGGAAGGATCGTCGGAGCCCAGCAGGTCAAGGCTGAGGGGGCGGGAGTGGCCACTGCACTCCAGTCTGGGGGACAGAGTGAGACTCCAACTCAAAATAATAATAAGAATAATAAGAATAATAATATATTCTATATTTTCAAACCACTGAAAGAGAAGATATTGAATGTCCCCAATACAAAGAAATTATAAATGTTTGCGATGATGAATATGCGAATTACCCCAGTCTGATTATTATATATCAAAATATCACTTGGTGCCCCCATGAACATGTACAATAATTATGGGTCCATTTAAAAACTTTTTAAAAATTTTTAACCAAGATCTTCATTTCAACAGCTGAGGCTCTCCTTACTCTTCAGTATGAACCCCGGGTCACTGCTTTTTGAGTCCTGAGCATCCCATGGTAATTCAATCCCTAGCTTCTCACTGAATTCTCACACATAAAAATGGAATGGATTCCCCTTTGTTCTTGTTACCTCAGGACCTCACACTTCTTTCTAACAAAGAAGAATCTAGAAATTATGGATACTTCTCGTACTTAGGACTCAAAAGCTATTATTTAAGGTCTCGGTTCTTTAGTGTGACTTTTATTTTGAGAATTTCCATTTCCTGCAAGTTTTGCATCAAGCCCCACATCCTTGAAGAAGGACTCTTATTTTCAAGTCATTTTTTTTGGAAGTTGCTCTTCTCTGAATTTCAAGCTCCATCCCACCCACTCTATGCAGTACAGCTCTTATTTCTAGTTATTTTTTACAAGCAGATCTTAAAATGGAGTAAAATTCCTTCAAGACAGGTACTATTGATTTGTACTGTTTTTTAAACACCCAAAGAACTCAACACAGTGTGGAAACATAATTTGATAAATATTTTTCATATCAAAATGGTTTGAGTTCAAGTCTTTCTCCTTCAAATCACCTTTGCAAATAATGCTAATTACCGATGCTTGCTGCATCTGGCATTTTATTTAAGCTTGACTTCACAAACCAATTCTGAAGCTGCAACTATGTAACAAGAAAGAAACAAGGGTTTGAAAATTGGCAAATGTTTAAAGAAAAGTAGAAAGAATCATGGAACAGTAGTCAAAGAAAGAGTCCATAGGGAAATTTTAAGGTAGAAAAAAAAGTTCTTAAAATATTAAGTGGGAAAGCAATTCAACTCAAGTTTATATGCATTGGTGTTATTCATTTAGATTAGAACAAAATTAAGTTATTTTCTTAAAACTAAATACTATAACCTCTTGAATTTTGTGAAATACCAAAGCAAAGCTTTGATAGCATGGACTGGAGTAGAATGGGGATGGTGTGATTGTATTTTTTTGCAGATAATCCTGTTACCTGAGAGCAGTTACTGCCTCTTTCCAAATACGAGCTACTGAGGTCACAAGCTGGCCTCACTCTAATATTAGGCAGTGATGAAAAAGTGCCTCTTTCAGCTCTGTGAATTAATAGTTCTCAGCCTTTGAAATGCAATATCTTATTCCAATTGCCTTTACAACTACCACTCCACTGAAAGTGAAATCTCTGGCACAATTGTATACACACTTGAAGTACATTAGTGAAAAATGCATAATTTTACTAAAACTATAGATACATAAGAATTGGATGGATTGCATTAAACTGCCCAGCGTAACCATGCTGGAACCTAAGCAAAGGTTCTCAGCACTTTCCAATGCGACCCCCAGTAATTCTAAGCAGATACGGATCATGACTCCCTCTGAACTCCATGAAGTCTGATAGTCCAAATAGCATTCCCAGAGTGTTTAGATAAAGTGTTTATCTGATTATACTTGCTACTTGCCACTAAGCCTACTTTTGCATTATCTCTAATGTTTAAGAAAAACAATAACAGCTTCTGGGTGGTGCCAAATTATGCGACAAGGATTCCTCACTTAATTCCATGACAGATCTTAATAAACCATGTGCAGTTGGGAAGAAAGCTCAGTGGAACAATGGCCACACATGCATCTTCTCCTCATATCCATAACCCCTTGCCATGTACATTTAAATACCCTCAAATTTGACGCTGAGTCTGATCATGTGACATGATTTGACCAATGGGATGCAAGCAAACATGATGCAAGTAGAGGCTTCAAAAGTACTTACACATTAGGTCTTCCCTTCTTGTTGTTGTTGACATTGCTGCCATCAGCACTACTATATGAAGAGGGCCAAACTAGCCTATAGGATAATGAAAGGCATGTGGTCAACTCTGCCACCCAAGCCAAGAGCTGCCTGACCCTCTGAAGCACAGCTGACCAACAGCAAACTACAGATGCATGAGAGCCAGGCAAAACCAGAAGAATCTCCTAGCATGCATTCAGTCCAAACTGCTGATGCAAAGAATTGTGAGATAAATAAATAGCTGTTGTTTTTTAAACCACTATATTTTGGGGTGGCTTTTTATTCAATTAAAGCTAGCTGACACATTGTGAGAATCCAAAGAATAGTCTATCATTCCCTTAATCCCTTGACTTGAACCCTTGTGATCCCTCATTTAAATTGGTCCATGCTTGAGATACCACCTAACTCCAGTCAGGATGGCAATTATCAATAACTCAAAAAATAACAGTTCCTGGAGAGGGTGTGGCGAAAAGGGAGCACTTCTACACTGTTGGTGGGAGTGCAAACTAGTGCAACCTCTGTGGAAAACAGTAGGGTGATTCCCAAAACCTCTAAATATCGACCTCCCATATGACCCTGCAATCCTCCTGCTGGGAATATACCCTGAAGAACTCAAATCACTCTATAAAAAAGATACCTGCACACGTATGTTTATCGCAGCATTGTTCACAATAGCAAGAACCTGGAATCAATCATTCTTTCCATCAAAAGAGGACTGGATTTTTAAAATGTGGTACATATACACGATGGAATACTACGCAGCCATAAAAAAGAACAAAACCATGAATTTCGCAGCAACCTGGATGGAACTAGAGTCTATAATACTGAGTGACCTCTCACAGAAATAAAGATCTGAGTATCACATGTTCTCACTCATATAGTGGACCTTGAACACCCAACATAATACTATAAGAAAAGGACTGACAGTGGTGGGAAACTATGGGGGGGGGAGGGAAGGGAGATGGGATTAACGGTAGTAGATATCTGTCTGGGGACAGGGAGACACCTTTTATCAACAAGGGTGCCTGAACGGAGCATATTTGTATACCTAACCCTTAACTGTACCCCACAATATCATAATTAAAAATATTGATTATTAAAAAAAAAAAATTGGTCCATGCTAAATCTTTTATTTTTTTCTAAACACAGTGGGATTATGAATGACAATCTGGAAGGCAATTCAGAAATTTAAAATATTGCCCCATAAGTGGGAGCATGGGAGTGTAACCAGTTTTTGCCAGCTGGGTTTTACTAGTATTCAGCTGTCCTCACACTATAATATATTCCAAACGGCTGAAATGCAAGTATCTTTTACTTTCAAAGCTATTTGAAATCCATTGAAACAATAAAAGTTTTTTGAGCAGAACGAGAGTTTTTTCTTTGGTTTTTTTAAATACACCAAGCAGATGGCATAATATAGCCACAAAAAGAGCACTCAAATCTCAATCTATCTCAACAGAAATATGTTGAACAGTTATTTGAGTTAATCTTGAATTAAAGTCCCCAAATATTTCTAGTTATTGCACTAGAGATACCAAAACTGAACCGAAGGGAAACTATAAAACTATATGTAGCACATCAAAACTAAGCCATTCATTTATGTCACTGATGAAAACCATAATGTTTTAATGTTATTACAGCTACAATTATTATGGCATTTACTTTTTCTGTCTCCTATCACACAATATAATATTCTAAAATGTTGCATACTTGATGAATGTTCATGCATGACTTTAAGGACATTTAAATATATTTCTCCAAAAATTTTTCCAGGCTAAAATTCACCTTCAGATGAAAACTTTTCCTGAATTATTTTTCTCATTAGCCAATGAGGATACAAAAACTGACAACTTAAGTAAGTATAGACTCAACACAAACAAATATGCTGAGGAGGACCCCTGTAACATTTTCAGAATTAAATACTTAGACATTTTTATGTTGGGTTCATTAGAGGAAACTAAACGACAAAAAAGCTTAAGCACTCTCAGTGGAGTCTTAATTGAGATACTGGATATCTCTTTCTCTGAAGAAAGCATTTCCAACAGAGTTTCAGAAACTCCATTAATGTAAAGCCAAAATAAACGCAAGTAAGAAATGTTCCCTTTAAAGTGCAGGTATACAGTAGACAAGTCAATTAGACATGACTGTAAGTCAGCCATGTATTTTTTATTTTTGAAACTTAGAAGGTCAGCGGAATAAAAACAGAATTTATGCTTTCAAGTTGAACAGATCAAACTAGAAAACCCTTGTTTTGATAACTGTTACTCACATTTAGCTAGTTTTCTTGGTCCATAAAGAGAGATTTTTTTTTTTTTTAAGTTTGCCACTGCACTGTAGCTTGGGCAACAGAGTGAGACACCAGCTCAAAAAAAAAAAAAAAAAAAAGTTGATTCGCGCTACCGGTAAACCCACGCAATACATTAGACATGAACCGTAGATCTATTTTCCTTGGTGGCCTCAGTCACTAAGCTCTGGCACTGTTAATCAATGGAACCATATGTCAGCTGGGTTTATTGCATATGAAAAGTACCCAGGAACAAACAGGAGAAATAAGTTGTTTCCAGGAGAGAGTGAGAGATTATTGATCACGGTACATAGGAGTTGAGCCAACTGCTGCTTTGCTGTAGGTGAGTGGCTGGGAGAAAAGAAAAGCAAGCTGGTGAAACAGAGCTCATGTAAAGAGATGGATACCCTCCATGCTCTCGGCAAACCCAAGTTATGACCGTAAGTTTGTGCCACAGAGCTTGCCACCTAGCAACCCCACAAAGCCATCTGCACTTACCTCGTAACTGATCAGAATAACTTAATTCTCCTAGTTGCAAAGCTAATAATATGAGGCACAAAAGCAAAACAAAGGGAATTAAAATAAATTGTGGGGAAGTCGAATTTTTGCCAGGGCTGAGCTTAACACTCTGGCTTACTCTCATTAGACAAAATCCTATTAAGGATGTTTTTCCAGGATAATTTTGAAGAGACTATTATTTTTCATATTTATAGCTTATAGCTTCATTAAGTCAAGAAACTTAAATTTGACCTGCTCGTGGAACTTCGTAGTCTTCATGGCAATATCCTGACACACCGACCCCCTCAGCCCATTCACTGGTTCCTCTCACTCTGTCTCACCTTACAATGAAAACTTCACCAAGAGCCTGTTCTTCGCCCACTTTTCTTGTCCTCTCTCCATGTTTACTTGGCTCCAACTATCACACCTGTGGAGTGGATCCTAACCTGTATCGCCAGTTCAAATTTCTCTCTGAAACCCCAGAGAGTTATTTCCATCCATGTATTTGACATCATTTACTGAGAGGTTTGCTTGTTTATTTTCAAAGTCATTAGAATGACCTAGACTATCTTGCCTGGCCACCAACTACCCACTGCTTCCTACCTATTTCATTTCCACTTCCCTTATCCTGGCCTAGGATCCCACCAGTTCCCACACTCCCACACCTGTTACAGAGATTCCTGCATAATGTCAAGCCTTATCTGCCTCCACCTCCAGCCTCTGTAATTTTTTAAAAGATGGGCTCTGGCTATGTTTCCCAGGCTGGTCTCGAACTCCAAGACTAAAGCCGTTCCTCCACCTCAGCCTCCTGGGTAGCTAACAATCCTCACTGGTCCAAATGCTCTGTACCCAGGCACACTGGACAACTCTCATGTCCCAAATTCATAGTGTACTGACTCCAAGACTTGATTGTGTTGTTCCCTCAGCCACCCACATCAGCTCCACGTCACTTCTAGAAAACATTCCCTAATACCTCTTTCTCCTCTACCTCCACTCACTCTGTTAATACATCTATTCTAACACTCATTTCATCTTAAATGTTAAATGTTTGGCTCTAACCACACACCAAAATCTCCTTGGGAATCGAAAAATGGGCATAATTTATTTACAAACCATAGTGCCTTGTCCAGGGTTTGGTGTAAGGTCGGCATTAAGAAAACGTGTTGATTTGCTGGATGAAGTGTAAGTACATATTGAAAATTCCACTTCATGTGATCCCATAGAGTTCATAGACAGGATTCAGAAAAGAGGCATGGTTTAATTGGAACACAGCTGAGGCTAATTTCTGCTCACCATTCTGACCAGATTATAGGACACCGCTAAGGGAGGTCTATCTGCTAACCTGGGTAATCCAGGTAAGTGCCGCTGTGATTTTTTTCATCGCACTTGTCACAATTATGTCTGACTTGACGGATGAGTTCCCAAGCCCCACTCCAAGCATCACACCCACCCATTCCCACTTCTAGGTTGGGCAACTACCTAGCTTTGAAATAGAAATGGTGTTTATGCATATAAGTAAATCAGAATGAAGAAAAGAGGCAGAAAATTGGTAGAGGGGGAAGAGAAGGTGCAGGAGGAAAGTTTCATCTCATCCATCTTATTTTGTGTCATCTTATTTAATTTTATTTCAAATAAATACACAAAACTATGCATAAATACACAAATGTGACTATAGCAACATACTCATCTTTCCATTAGCGATTTTTCTTCTTTGCCTGGCCCTCTGTCCTCCATCTAGTCCCCTTTTGCCTTGTAAAGCCCCTGTTAGCAGCCTAGTATGCCATAATTGGCTTCTTTTTCATACAAGCAAACAAGAAATCTATTAATCATACTTCTACACGGGAGTTTCTGGAGTTTTTTACGCAAATTTGATGATTTTGTGCACTCTTTGGCATCTCACTTTTCTCACGCATGTCCTCTAGTAGAAATCCCTCCAAAACAACTGGAATAAGTAGATCTCACTCATTCTTTGTAATGGCTGCATAGAATTCTATGTTCTGCCTGCTGCATGGTAGGCATTCTCTTTGGTTCTAGATTTTCTTCACTATAAATCACACTGTAAATATGGTTGCACAAATACTTTAAGTACTGGTGCTTTCATTTATATGAGATAGATTCCCAGGAATGAAATTTCTGGGTCAATGTGTATATGTATGTATAATTTAAATCCTGTTACCAAATGTTACATTACTGAGAAGCTATAACAATGCCCATTTTTACCTCAGTGAATAAGAGCAGCCTCTGCACTGTCTTCCCATCAGCACTAGATGCTATTGAGATTTTACATTTCCACCTATCTTAAGTTATAAAAATGACTCAATTTTACTTTAATCTGCATCTCTGAGTCACTATTGACATTGGGAGTCTTTCCGTGTGTTCATTACCCATCTAAATTCTCTATTTCTGTTGGGGTCTTAGGCAACTTATTTAATTTTAAGAGCTCCTCAAATATTACGCATGTATTCCTCTGTATGACCTCTGTATTGCAAATGTTCTCCCAGGTCTTTCATTTGCACTTTGATCTAATGTATAGTATCCTTTTCCACAATTACATAAGTCAGACATTCTATCTTTTCTTTACTAGTTTCTAGGTTTCCAGTCATTGTTAAGAGGTTCCCAACCCCTAGATTTTTCACATGGTCACCTAGATTTTCTTAAAAGATAATGGTATTTTTATATTAAATTATTAATCCATTTAAAATTGGTTGCTTATGGTTTAATATGGAGATAAAGTTGAGAATGCAATTTTATCTTTTCCCATATTAATAGCTAGCTGAGCAGCCACCATTGATTAAATAATTTATCCTATCTCTCTGAATTGACACATCTATTCAGTTGCATTTAATTCTTACATATAGTGGAATGTACTTTTAGATTCTGTTCTGTTTTCTTCTGCCCCAAGAATCTGTTTGTATATTTGTGTATTCCTAGGTCAACAGCATTTGATATCCATTAGAGTAAGATTTCCCTCACTATTTTATCCATTTTCTAAAATTTTGGAGCATTTCTTTTTCTTAAGAATTTTAAACCATTTTATCCAATTTACCATCCCTCCCTCACCCTAAAATTCTTTTGGGAATTCTATTTGGGATTGCATTAAATTCATTTATTAGTTTTGTGAGAACTGACATTTATTATACTGTCTAATAAGAAGGTATGCATTTCCATTCGTCCCAATCTTATATTTTTCTTTTTTCTTTTATTTATTTTATTTTATCTTAAAGATGTGAGGTACAATTTATGATTAGGTATACAAGTGGTCATCATACAGGTAAAGTTTGGGCCTCCCTTTGGTCCCCACTTTGCCTGGTTTGAGATCAGGTACCCTTATTGATGTTATGTGCCCCCCACCTTCCCCTGGGATTTTCTGGTAAATTTTCAGGGTCTGCTTATGACTGAGTATATAAAGTACTCAGTTATTTGTTTCTGTGACAAATCACTGAGAATTATAGACTCTAAATCCATCCAAGTTGCTGCAAAATTCATATGTTTATCCTTCTTTATGGCTGTGTAATATTCCATCATGTGTATGTACCACATTTTTTTAATCCAGTTCTGTTCGGGCGCCAAACTGTCGGGGTCTCTGCAAGCCCCGACTTATATGAGGGTAAGGTTAGACCGCTTCGGTGGATCAAGACGGAGAGAAGAAAATGACTCTAAGGCCATTCTTCTGGGAACAGTCTGATCAGGACTGAAGCCAAATTTTATTTGATCTCCTTCCAACTTATATACCATTTTCTATACCCTCCAGCAGTGTGGCAATCACTTGCTGGGGGCGTACACATTCCTATGCAAATTACGCATCACGAGACTTGCAAGTTTCAAGCAAACAATTACAATTCCATGATACATGACGTGTTTCACAAAACTTACATTAAATTTACAGGCATACAATTTTAATACAGATTGTTCAAAGTGTTCTCCACAATGTTCAATAAATCATTCACATTATACTCTTTGTTCCAGACCCTGATTAATACAAAAACTTTTCTAAGTTAAATCCAAGTTTACTGACTCCTAATATTTTCAATGATTAATAGTATCAATTTAACACTATACTATAATCTGTAAGCTTACTTAAATGACTCAGATATTCTATTAATCTATTATGGTTTAATGTAGTGTCCTGTAATTCCACAATTAAAACTTATTCTTAAATTATAAAACCTTACCATGACTTAAATGAATTTCCTATGTCTAAACTTTAATTTTTGTAATGATTGACCTTTAATACTATGCTATATCCTATTAAGCCAATACCTTATCATTAATTCTTTTATAAATCATATAGTAACTATTATATTTGAATAATGTAGCCAAAAGAAACAAAACAGCAAGCATAAATTTGCTCAAATATACTCTAAAACGTAACTATAAGTGTATAAATTATATTTTATCCTAACAAGTCTACTCTAGAAATCATATAGTAGCTTTCACACTCCTGAGTAAGGAAATGCATGGCCACATGGCCTCGGGCTGAGGTAAACAGAGGCAGACAGAGTTTCGGTATGAAACAAAGGCATAGTCGCCAAGTTAATGGCTTTGGGGTGCCGACAGTTTTCGGTATTTAACAAAACAAAGACAAGGAAATGCATAGCCTGTAATGGGACCAGGCAATAAGACTATGATGGTAATTTAGTCTCTAATCTTAGCTCTAGGGGAAAACTGCTTTAGAGTTGACTCACCAGTCTACCAAGAAAATAGAAGTTTGAAAAATATCTAAAAAGAAATACAACTTAGAATCATATAAGATAATTCTGCTGAGCAGCTTTCCATCAGGCTTTACTGCCACGTATGCACACTGGTCACTAATCACACACCAATATTATAGGTATAACTGACATCCTATGTCAGAGGCGATCTTCCAGATGGGCCCTTACAGGCCTCAGCCATGTAGCTATAGATGTTGGCTCCCAACACAGTTCAGTTTTAGATGAGCAGCACAGTTGGTTCCATGTTTTTGCTATTGTGAATAGTTCTGCAATAAACATGCAGGTGAAGGTATCTTTTTTGTTGGTGTATTCCCAGAAGGGGGATTGCTGGATATTATGGAAGGTCAATTTCCAGTTCTTTTAGGAATCACCACACTATTTTCCATAGAGGTTGAACTAGTTTGCATTCCCACCAACAGTGTGGAAGCATTCCCTTTTCTCCACATCCTCACCAGCATCTGTTGTTTTTTGTTTTATTAATGATGGTCATTCTTACTGAAGTTAGGTGGTATCTCAATGTGGTTTTCATTTGTGTTTCTCTGATGATTAGTAAGGCCGAATATTTTTTCATGTGTCTGTTGGCTGCTCATATGCCTTCTTTTGCGAAGTGTCTATTCATGTATTTTGTCTACTTTTTAATGGGGCTGTTTTTGGGTTTTGTTTTGTTTTTTTCTTTTGGCACATTTGAGTTCCCTATAGATCCTGGATGCCTGCCTTTGTCAGAAATGCAGTTGGCAAATATTTTTTCCCATTCTGTGGACGTCTCTTCACTCTCTTGATGATTTATTTTGCTTGGCAGAATCTTTTCAGTGTGATGCGGTCCCACTTGTCTATCTAATCTTTTATGGCATTGGCTTTTGGGGTCTTGATCAGGAATTCATTGCCTATTCCAATTTCCGGAAGGGTGTCTCTTGCACTTTCTAAGACTCTGAAAGTTTGTCCCAATCTTATTTAACTCCCTGATGTCTAATATCTGCCAATGAAATATAACTTTTAAAATACTTTTCCTAAAGAAGGACAAAATCATGAACTTCACAGCAACCTGGATGGACTTAGAGTCTGTAATACTGAGCGATCTATCACGGAAACAAAGAACCTAGTACCACATGCTTTCACTCATCAGCAGACCTTGAACAATTGTCATGATACTATAAGAAAAAGCTTGGCAGGAGCAGGAAACTGCCGGTGGGGGTGGGAATGCGGGATTGGCGGTAGTGGGAATCTGCCGGGGGAGGGGGACACACCTCATCAACAAGGGTACCTGCATAATGAACATTTGTATACCTAACCCTGAATTGTACCCCACATCTTTAAAATAAAAAAATTAAAAGTAAAAAAAAAAAGTTTTTAAAAAGAAGCACTTTCAGCCGGACTCAGTGGCTCAGCCTGTAATCCCGCGCCTTTGGGAGGCTGAGGTGAGTGGATTGCCTGAGCTCGCGGGTTCGAGACCCGCCTGGGCAGGCGAGGCCTCATCTCTACAATAAATCAAAAAAATGAGTCGGGCGTGGTTGCGGGGGCCCGCCCCGCAAGGGTCGTGGGAAGTGTTGAAGGAGAGACGGATAGGCGACGGACAAAGATCATATACACGGACACCTGCCTCTTGAACAGATGACGATTTAATGTTAGTTAACACAGAGCTTTTATACCATTTGTGAAGGGGCAAAACAAAGAAAATTCTTTCACATACATATCTTTTAAAAGTTACCAACTAGTGGTCTTAGTAGCAAACAAACCAAGATTCCCATAGGCATTTAGACAACGTCTTATTCACAAAGCCAACAATGATACTTTCAGTCCAATGTCCCAAATTACAGTTTCAAGAAAGTTTCTTTAAGTGTATATTTCTTTGTGTGTCAGGAATTTTCTCATCTTAGGCTCTTATGTTCCTCGGAGTCCTGTGATCACCTCCCTTGTCCAGATGTCCTCGTTACTTTTCTCTTATCTTGCAGTGTTTGTTTCTAAAAGAACTCAAAAGAAGCTTTTAATAATGTTTCCCAGGCCCCTCAAGGTTACTTTCTGCTTTAGCTGATCTGTCATAAAAGTGTCTGATTATTATATTCTGAGTTCAGTGAAAACCTACTCTATAAATGTTATCTTAGAGTTTTAACTATTGAATTAAGTAAAAACCTTAACATTAACCATTATCCTAAGTTAGTGAAAACAGTGTTATAAATCATCTACATAACTCCTAGATAAGTGTTAGAACTTATAATGAATTCGTGATGAACTTACTATAAACTTGTGTTTCTTAAAAAACCTATGTCTAAACACTAAACTGCATAATTCTGAATCAAATAAGGAATGGATATACTTATATCATTTATTACTTAAGCAATATCTAGTAACTTATAACCAAGTGAAAGAAAGCATTCTTGATGTGCTTCAGAGTTTAACCCTTGCATATGTTAGAAAAGGCCAAGTGGCATAGTGGGAAAAATGGAAAAATAAACCATGATGTTTCCAGGTTAGCTGTGAGTACTTCACATAAACATGCCATTTTCTTCTTCCACGACTGCACAGAATTCTTCGGCGGTATCAAACAGCAAAGGTGAAAGACAGAAGGGCCTCAGCTTCCTGGGCTCGCCCTGTGGCCCGGGGTCTTCGGCCCACCCGGACCCTGTCAATCAGGTGGGCCTCCAAGACTGGCTCCCAACACGTGGTAGCGCGCGCCTGTAGTTCCGGCTACTTGGAAGGCTGAGGCGGAAGGATCGCCGGAGCCCAGCAGGTCGAGGCTGCAGTGGCCGGGAGCGGCCACTGCACTCCAGTCTGGGCGACAGAGTGAGACTCCAACTCAAAAAAAAAAAGCACTTTCTGGATAAATAGTATTTTAAATAAACACATACAAACTTTTAAAAAAATAGAATATTTTTCCTTTCCTCTTTCTTTCCTATGACATCCTCAATTCTAGAGGATACCTTGAACATTTTAAAATTTTTCTTTCAAAAAGTTATTTTTTATTTTTTGAACATTATTAGCATTTACCTTGTCATATTCATTTATTCATTCATTCATTTACCAAACATTTATTGAGAGTCAACCATATACTCTGCATGGTTTGAGACACTGGGAATATATCGTGAGAAAAGCACCTCACTTTCACAGGGTTTATGTTCTACTATGGGAAGACAAATGCTAAACAAAATAAGTGAGAAAGTGACATGCTATGTTAAAAGGTGATAAATGCAAGAAGAAAACTAAAGCCTTGGATGTAGGATGAAATGCCATAGCATTGAGCACTGAGTGGAGTGTGCATCAGAATAGTCAATAATATGGTCATGGAAGGCCTGAAGGAGAATGTGGCACTGAAGAAAAGGCTTGAAACAGGTAAGGGAGACCGCTATATGGATGTGTGATGAGAAACAACCCAGGCGGAGGAACAAGTAAGAATGCATCAAGCAGGAATCACGCCCAACATATTCAGATGCAGAAAAGACAGTGTGATCAATGTGGAAGAGAGGGACACCATCAAGGGAAGACAGATCAGTCATAACAGTAAGAGATGGGGTTATGGAGATTACGAGAATCTAGTCAAATTGTATCTGTTGTGAGACCTCGTCACAAAAACTAGCTAGGCGTGGTGGCGTGCGTCTGTAGTTCCAGCCACTTGGAAGGCTGAAGCAGAAGGATCGCCTGAGCCCACCCAGCAGGTCGAGGCTGCGGTGGCCATGAGCATGCTACTGCGCTCCAGCCTGAGTGACAGGAGTGAGATTCCAACTCAAAAAAAAGAGAAAGAAAAGAGTGCCGTGGCTTGACTTAATATTTAACGGAGTGATCAGTCTGATTGCTGTGTTGAGTACAGAGGGACAGGATGATTCAGGAAGCTATCGCAATAATCTAGGCAAGATATAATAGTCTCAATAAATGTTTGGTCTAGGAAACTAATGATGACAAGTTCTCAAAAACATATAAAAACGCATATATGTAGTATACGGTACGCAGGGGATGGTTGTGTGCTCCTCACCCCTCTTCCCTCCAATAGCAGTGCCCAGCGTTTGTTGTTCCCATCTTTGCGCTTGTATACCCAATGTTTATGGCCCACTTATGAGTGAGAACATGTGGTATTCAGTTTTTTGTTTCCATGATGGTTCACTTAGAATGATGTCCTTCACCTGCATTCTTGTTGCTGCAAAGGACAAGATTTTGTTCATCTTTACGGCTGTGGAGTATTTCATTATGTATATGTGCCACATTGTCTTTATCCAGTTCACTTTCGTTGGGTGTCTGGGGTTCTTTGTGTTTTTGACATTGGGAATAGTGCCACAACAAACATATGTGAGCAGGTGTCTTTCGGGGAGAGCAATTTATGTTCCTCTGACTATATTCCCGGAAATGAGATCACTGGATCATATGATAGCTCAATTTTTAGTTTTTTGAGAAAATGCCACACTGCTTTTCACGACGGTTGAACTAGCTTACATCTCCACAAACATTCCCTTTATTCTGCAGCCTCACTGAAATCTGGTGTTTTTTAACTTTTTTTTTTTTTTTTTTGAGTTGGAGTCTCACTCTGTCGCCCAGACTGGAGTGCAGTGGCCGCTCCCGGCCACCGCAGCCTCGACCCGCTGGGCTCCGGCGATCCTTCCGCCTCAGCCTTCCAAGTAGCCGGAATTACAGGCATGCGCTACCACGCCCGGCTGATTTTTTGATTTATTGTAGAGATGAGGTCTCACTGCACGGGCGGGTCTCGAACCCGCAGGCTCAGACAATCCACTCACCTCAGCCTCCCAAAGGCGCCGGATTACAGGCTGAGCCACTGAGCCCGGCTGTTTTTTAACTTTTTAATGAAAGCCATCCCGTCTAGTATGAGGTGGTATCCCATGGTGGTTTTAATTTGCATTTCTCTGGCGAATGTTTTCCTTTACTCACTTTTTTTTTTTGAGTTGGAATCTCACTCCGTCGCCCAGACTGGAGTGCAGTGGCCCCTCCCGGCCTCCGCAGCCTCGACCTGCTGGGCTCCGGCGATCCTTCCACCTCAGCCTTCTGAGTAGCTGGAACTACAGGCGAGCGCTACCACGCCCGGCTAATACTCACTTTTTTTTAATTTTTAATTTTCAAGATGTGAGATACAATTCAGGGTTAGTCATGCAAACGTTCATTATGCAGGTACCCTTGTTGATGAGGTGTGCTCCCCTGTCCCCTGGCAGATTCCCACTACTGCCAGTCCCGCCCCCACAACCCCAACGCCCGCCTGGTAGTTTCCCACTACTGCCAATCCTTTTCTTATGGTATTATGATAGTTGTTCAAGGTTCTCTTAAGAGTGAGAACATGGGGTACTCAGTTCTTTGTTTCTGTGAAAGATCACTCAGTATCATAGACTCTAAGTCCATTCAAGTTGCTGTAAATTTCATAATTTTGTCCTTTATGGCTGCATAATATTCCGTTGTGTATATATACCACATTTTTTTATCCAGTTCTTTTTCGATGGGCAACACAGTTGGTTCCATGTTTTTATTATTATAAACAATGCTGCAATAAACATACGTGGGCAGGTATCTTTTTCATAGAGTGATTTGAGTTCCTCCAGATATATTCCCAGTAGAGGGATTGCAGGGTTGTATTTTTAGATATTTTATGAATCACCACACTGTTTTCCACAGAAACTGCACTAGTTTACACTCCCACCAACAGTGTAGAATTGTTCCCTTTTCGTCGCATCTGTTGTTTTTTGAGTTATTGATGATGGCCATCCTGACTGGAGTTAGGTGGTATCTCAGTGTGGTTTTAATTTGCATTTCTTTGATGACTAGTGAAACTGAGCATTTTTTTCATGTCTCTATTGGCTGCTTATATCTTCTTTTGAGATGTATCTGTTCATAGCTTTTGCCCATTTTGTAATGGGGCTGTTTGTTTTTTTTCTTTTCAGCACATCTGTGTTCCTTGTAGATCCTAGATGTTAGGCCTTTGTCAGATAGACAGTTGGCAAGTATTTTTCCCTGGTCTGTGGGCTGTCTCCCTGCCCTCTTGATGGTTTCTTTGGCTTTTCAGAAGCTTGTCAGTTTGATGAGGTCCCATTTGTCTATCTTATCACTTATGTCTCGAGCACTTGGGGTTTAGATCAGGAATTGGTTGTCAGTTCCCATTTCCATAAGGGTGTCTTCTGCATCTTCTAAGGTTCTTACAGTTTGAGGTTTCACGTTTAGGTCTTTGATCCATTTAGAGTTGATTTTTGTGTATGGGGATAAGTAGGGGTCCTGTTTCAATCTTCTGTATGTGGTCAGTCCGTTTTCCCAGCACCATTTACTGAATAGGTTCTCCTCTTCCCAGTGGTTGGTGGTGGAGGCTTTGTCAAAGATGAGTTGGTTGAGAAATTGAGCTTTTGCTTCTGGAATCTCTCATGTTCCATTAGTCTATATGCCTGCTCTTGTACCAATGTCAGACTCTTTTGATTACTATAGCTTTTAAATCTGTAGATTGCCTTGGGCAGAACGGACATCTTAACAGTGTTGATTCTTCCAATTAATGAGCAGGGAATATTTTTCCATTTTCTAAGATTCTTACAGTTTGAGGTTTCACATTTAAGTTATTGATTCTATTTTGAGTTAATTTTTGTATATGATGACAGGTAGGAGTCTAATTTCATTCTTCTGCATGTGGTTAGTTGGTTTTCTGAGCACCATTTGCTAAACACAGTTTTCCTTTCCCCAATGTTTGTTTTCATCTGCTTTGTCAAAGATGAGCTGGTTGAAAGTTCATGGTTTTATTTCCAGATTCTCTATCTTGTCCCATTGGTCTATGTATCCGTTTTTGTAGCAGTACCATGCTGTCCCAGTTGCTGTAGACTTGTGATAAAATTTGAGTTCTGGCACTGTGATGTTTCCAGCTTTGTCCTTTTTGTAAATGTCTGTATTGTATTTTCTTTTTTTTGAGTTGGAGTCTCACTCTGTCACCCTGACTGGAGTGCAGTGGCCACTCCCGGCGACCGCATCCTCGACCTGCTGGGCTCCGGCGATCCTTCCGCCTCAGCCTTCCGAGTAGCCGGAATTACAGGCGCGCACTACCACGTCCAGCTAATTTTTTTATTTATTGTAGAGATGAGGTCTCGCCTGCCCAGGCGGGTCTCGAACCCGCAGGCTCAGGCAATCCACTCACCTCAGCCTCCCAAAAGAACGGGATTACAGGCTGAGCCACCGAGCCTGGCTTGTATTATATTTTCTAGGCCTGTGAAAAATGATGCTGGTAATTTGACAGAGATTGTGTTGCATCTGCAGATTGCCTTGGGTAGAATGGGCTTCTTGATGATATTGATTCTTCCAATCTATAAGCATAGCATGTTCTTCCATTTGTAATTTTCATCGTAAAGGTCTTTCGTCCCTTTAGTTAAATGGATGCTGAGGTATTTTGTTTTTGTTTTGACTATTGTCAATGAGATTGTGTTTTTCATTTGGTTCTCAACCTGCTTGTTGCTAGTGTATAGAATGCAACTGTTTTTTGTGCATTGATTTTGTACCCTGAGACTTCACTGAAGTTGTTTATCAGTGTGAGATTTCTTAACAGACTCTCTAAAGTTTTCTAGGTATAGAATCATATCATCTGCAAAGAGGGATAACTTAACTTCCTATTTTTCTATTTGGTTACTTCTAATTTATTTCTCCTGCCTGATTGCTTTGGCTAGGGCTTCCAGTACTATAATGAATAAGAGGGGTGATAGTGGGCATCCTTGTCTTATTACAGTTTTTAGAAAGAATGCTTTCCACTTCTGCCCCTTAAGTATAATGTTGGCTGCAGGTTTGTCATAGATGGCTCTTGTTATTTTAAGAAATGTTCCTTCAATGCCTAGGTGTTCAAAGGTTTTTTTATCAAAAAGGATATTAGATTTTATTGAATGCTTTTTCTGTGTTCAATGAGATAATCATGCGGTTCTTGATTTTATACCTGTTTATGTTATGGATTATGTTAATTAATTTGTGTATGCTGAACCAGCTCTGGATGCTGGGAATGAAGCACACCTGGCCATGATAAATGATTCTTAAAATGTACTGTTGGCCGAGCTCAGTGGCTCAGCCTGTAATCCCAGCGCTTTGGGAGGCTGAGGTGAGTGGATTGCCTGAGCCTGTGGATTCGAGGCCCGCCTGGGCAACTTGGCGAGACCTCATCTCTACAATAAATAAAAAAATTAGCCAGGCATGGTAGTGCACGCCTGTAGTTCCGGCTGCTTGGAAGGCTGAGGTGGGAGGATCGCCGGAGCCTAGTAGGTCGAGGCTGCGGTGGCCAGGAGCGGCGACAGAGTGAGACAACGACTCAAAAAAAAAAAAAAATTACTGTTGGATATGATTTGCTAGACTCTTATTGAGAATTCTTGTATCTATGTTTACAGGGAAATTGGCCTGCAGTTTTCCTTCCTTGTTAGATCTTTGCTATTTCAGGGTTTCGGATGATACTGGCTTCATAGAATGAGCGAGGGAGAATTCCTTCCTTCTCAGTTGCCTGTAATACTTTCAATCGGACAGGAATCGGCTCTTCCTTGTATGTCTTGTAGACTTTGGCTGAGAAACCATCTGTACAGGGCTTTTTTTGACTTGGATATTTCTTATTACTGAGACCATTTCTTGGATTGTTATTGGTCTGTTTAAGGTTTCAGTTTCTTCCTGTTTCAATCTCAGGAGATTATGTGATGCCAGGAATTCCTTCCTTTCCTCTAGATTTTCTAGTTTATTTATATGTAGAGGTTCATAGTAATCTCTGGTAATCTTTTGTATTTCTTCAAGAACAGTTGCAGCATGGCCTTTTTTCTAACTGTGTTTATTTGAGTATTTTCTCCCTTTCTCTTCCCTCTCCCTCTCCCTCTCTTTCTCATTGCTCATCCAGCAAGACCTGCCCATCTTGTTTATCCTTTCAAAGAAACAGGTTTCTGACTCATTAATCTTTTGTATGATTTTGTTGTATTTCATTTAAGTGTGACTTTATTTTAATGATCTCCATTTTTCTACAAATTCTGGGATCGTATTATTCTCAACTTTCCCACTCTGTTAGGTGTGACATTAGACCACACACTTGAGATCCCTCTATTTTCTTGTTACATGCATGCAAAGCTATATACTTTTCTCTCAGCACTGATTTTATGGTATTTAAGGGGTATTATGTGTTGTCTTTGTTTTCATTTGTTTCTAGGAATTTTTTCATTTCTGACTGCATTTCTATGTTAGCCCAAAAGTCATTCAGGAGCATGTTGTTTAATTTCCATGTATTTGTGTATTTAGAAGGGTTTCTATTGAGATGATATTTATTTTTATTCCACTGTGATCTGAGAAGATGCTTGGCATAATTTTGACCTTTTGAAATTTGTTCATGATTGGTTTATGTCCAAGTATGTAGTCGATCTTGGAGTGTGTTCCATGTGCTGATGAAAAAATGTATATTCTGTGGTTGTTGGGTAAAGTGTTCTGTAGATCCCACTGGTCAAGTGTTGAGTTAAGGTTCCAGATTTCTTGTTAGTTTTCTGCCTCAATTATCTGTCTAAGGCTGTTAGTGAGATAGTTAAATCTCTGACTATAATTATATGACTATCTATGTCATCTCTTAGTTTAATTAGCAACTGTTTTATAAATCTGAGTGTTCCTATGTTGGGTGCATATGTATTCAAGATGGATATTTCTTGCTAGTGGATTGATTGAGTCTTTTATCTATATGTGTTGTCCTTCAGTGTCTTTTTTAAATTCTATTGGTTTAAAGTCTGTTTGTCTGATGGAAGAATAGCTACTCCTGTTCTCTTTTGTTTTCCATTTGCCTGAAAGATCTTTCTCCAGTCCTTTATTTTGAGCCTGTGAGTGTCTTTTGCAGTTAGATGAGTTTACTGAAGGCAGCAGGATAGATCATACTTCTTTATGATTTGCCACTTTATGCCTTTTAGTGATGCATTCAGTCCATTTACATTTAAGTTAATTATTGATATGTGGGGCATTTGTTGCTGTCATATTGCTACTGAGAGGCTGCTTTTCACTTTTGGTTTTGTGATGTATTTGTATGGTCTGTAAATCTGATGCTTGTTCATGTTTTTATCATGGGTAGAACCATTCTTTTGTTTTGGTACTTAGAACTTTCTTAAGCATCTTATAAAGAGCTAGTCTGGAAGTGGCAGAAAGCATATTTTTTAAGATTATAGAATGAATGAGACTTGGTGAGGGATAACCCTAAGGATTTTTACCTGAGCATCTAGAAGGATTGAATTATATTAACTAAGACAGAGAAAACCATGAAAGGAGCAAGGTTGGGAAGAGAATAGTTTGATTGAGGACATGCCTATTATACTTTCAAATAGTTATGCTATTATGGTAGTTGGATATATGAGATAGGTGTTGAGAAGAGAGGTCCAACTGCAGATATGAATTTAGGAGTCATTATAATATGGTTGGTATTTGAAAGTGTATAACTGCATAAAATTATCAGGTGAGTAAATGTCATGAAGAGGAAAAGTTTGAGGATTTTACCGTGGGAAACATCAAAGTTAACAGATTGGTAAGATAAGAGGAGCCAGCAAAAGAAGACTGAGAAAAGATGGTGGTGAGGTGGGAGGAAAACCAGGAGAATGTGGTATCTTGGAAGCCAGTGAAGACAGTGTTCCCAGGAAAAGGAAATGAACAATCTGCCAAATGCTGCCAATGAGATGAGGAGGACTTAGAGTTAACCAGTGAATTAGCAACATGGACTTCACTGGTACCTCAATAAGAGAAGATTTAGTTATGTGGATAATGCGAGAGAAGGTTTGAAAATATAAAGATAGACTTGTGGACAGGATCTGAAAAAGAAAGTTACACATTTATCAAAATTGAAGCTATATTTATACTTGCATGTTGAACTATAATTTTCTTTGTACTCATTTTTAATTGTCAATTAGCAAGAGATAAAAGGCATCCTCATGTCATATTGAGCACTCATTTTTTTCTCAGTAGATGTGCATTGAATAAGTAGGCATGAACTTCATATTCTAACACTTTCTAGCATTGAATTAAGGAGCCAAAAATGTCAACAGGTTTCCTAAAAGTAATAAACTATCATATTTTACTGTGGTACCTCCAGTTTCTCAATTAATAACTGTAATAAATGGTCAAGTAAAATAGCATTAATTTTAGTCCAAAGCCCTACTAACTTAAATAAGATTTGCAAGTTTCTAGTTAGGTAATGAGAAAATAAAAAATGTCACATATAATGGATGGCACTATTATATGAAATTTTAATCAAAGAACCATAAGCCCTTTAAATCTCAGCTTTTTAAATTTGTCTATATATTTAAAAGGGCAGTAGCAGGGAGGTAGTGCAATGAAAATATTCCAGGTTTTGGTAGAAAGTCTTCATGTCAGAATTGCATACTAGATAAAGATTAAACACAAAATAAAAAGAAACAGGAGAAAATAAATTTGTGAGAGATGATGTTTAACGTTTCTCTTCAGTAGATATATGAATAGAGGCAATTGTGAATTTCCTTGAAGAGTTTCATGCTTCAAGCCATTATGAAGGGTGTATTCTTTTTTCAAAAAGTGAAATTAAACTAGATTTTTCAAAGCTTCACCAACCTTGCCTCATGCATAGTTCTTTGATTGCAGATTTAAACATCCCTAAAATTCAAAGTAAACATTCTCCCCTGTTTAGTTTTAAAGGCACACCAGGGCCAGACATGGTGGCTCATACCTGTAATCCCAACACTTCAGGAGGCCGAGGCAGGGGGGATGGCTCAAGGCCAGGAGTTCAAGACCAGCCTGGGCCACAAAGTAAGACACTGTCTCTACAAAAAACATTTTTTTAAAAAAATTATCCAAGTGTGGCAGTGCCTGCCTGTAGTCCCAGCTACTTAGAAGGCTGAGGTGGAAGAATTGCTTGATCCCAGGAGATCAAGGCTGCATCACATTACAACATGTCATCCAGAATGACAGAGTGAGATCCTGTGTCTAAAAAATTAAAAATTAAAAAATTTTAGTACATCGGGACGAACTCTACCTGTCATACAATAGCTCACATAGTAAAGTATGTGTGATGAGAGAAAATTCTAATGCCTAAGATGCCAGAATACAATCAAGGTATTACGCTGATTCTCAAGAAAATGAAGTGTGATAAATGAGAGTCAAAACAAATTATTATTCATAACAGCTAAGAATCATTTGTTGTAAATCAAATGACTAAAACATAGGCTACTGTTGTAAATCAAATGACTAAAAACATAGGCTACTGTTATACAGCTAGTGAATGTCATTGTATCTTTGGAGGAAGATTATTTGACATTAAAAACAAGAGAAACTATTGATATATTATTCTACTCAGTTTTCCAGCTAATATGCCAGACAGATACTGTTTCCAAAATGTCTCTCAAACTCTGGCAATAATAATGATAAGTTTAACACATACACACACACTCTCTCTAAAAGTGTGGAAAGATGATAAAAATGTCAATAAATGGCTTTTTTCCCCTTATCTTTGTTTCTAGTTTTTCTACAGTGCATTAATTGTGCAATCTTTGAATTATTTATTGAAACGTTTACACATAGAAGGAGAATGGTTGCTAGCAAAAGTCAGAGTACCTGAACCAAAAGATTAGAGAGGACTTTATCTAGTCTTTTCAAGTTATAGATGAAAAAACTGAGGTAGAGAAAGATTATGTCAGTTTTGCTAATAATGAACTGAATTCATATACTATGTCACTCAGTAGCTCTGGCTGACTTAAAAGATAAAAACAAAAACATGCCTGACTGGATCCAATCCCAGAATTATAATTGAATTAGAAGCTAAACAGGGCTACTGTTCACCAGAAGTTCCAGGTTCCTACCACTTGTCTCCAAAGAATCTAAGAAAAATAAGGAGGAAGGGACAGCATTACATCAAAAATAAAATTAATAGAAACTTTAACAAACATTTCTGTAAGAATTTTCGTCTCCTAAACATCTAATTATCCATTCAATGTGGGATCAGCTCATTCTAAAACAGAGCTTGGCAGTAAGAATGCTGTCTTGTACAAAGGGTGCAATTGCAATTGCTACTTCTTTGCATGCTTTAGATAAGTTTATATTTCAGAGTCTGCAAAGGATAATAAGAGCAATATTTACTGAATGCTTACTATGTGCTAAGCATTCTTCTACATTTTTTACTCTTTTAATTATCTCAATCCAATATAGTAAAGCAGAATGATGTGCTCCTTGTCACAGACACATGAGAAAAGAGAAGATATAAATGTAATAGAGAAATGAGTTGATTTATACCAAGATAAGCTACATGATATCACAGTAGTACTATGAAATGAAAGGTTCAGAGCGTTTTGAATAAAAAAGAGAAGTGCTAGATTCAAGTATCATAAAGCACACTGAACATGCTGAACTAAAAAAGAAAAAAAAAAAACATTGTGGCAGAATAATCTGCCACATAATCAATAATCTAGGACCACATTCACTTTGCTAGCCAGCATATTGCTTATATAGCAGCTCAAATAGTTCATTAGAATAAATGTAGCAGGAAATACCCACATAAGCTTTTTTGGTGGAAAAAAACTTTAAAAAGCTTCCATATTAGAATATACCATTAAACATGTATGTCCATTTCAAATAAATTCACTTTTTAAAAGACAAAATAATATCAATAATAATAAGGACTCAATTGATGGTCCACCACGTTCAGATAAAAAAATCAGATACACAAATGACATATAAAACCCAAGGTTTCTGTATTTTTTTATTAAATTCAGTGTTACAAATTTTATTTTAGCAAAATAATATGTCGCATTAAATAGTTCATCTTTTCCTTGGTTTTATAAATTTATATATTTACATATTCCAAATAATTTAGGTCAGCACCGAGGGTCTTAGAAATTTGCTCTTAAAGGGGGTCCATATGTTATGCCAGTCTGAGAAGCACTGGATAATATCTAAAATGTTTTCCGGTATACATTTTAATGCCTCTGATCTTTTTTCCATTGCCATGTGCCCATTGCCAGCCAGACATCTTTCACAAGCATACTGATGGTGATCATATGCAGAAAATCAGAATGCAGCTCAATCAGGTGAAATCTGTCATTACAACTGAGATACCAACACAGCAATTGATGCTGAGATGTTTAGGTCACTTTCAGTTGGCAAGATGGCATGCATATATATTGTGAAGTTTAATTTGTCTACTTCATTCAAAGTGTATTATTCCAAAAGAAGTATTTTATAAATAAAAATGAACAAAGACAGCCGGGCTCGGTGGCTCAGCCTGTAATCCCATGCCTTTGGGAGGCTGAGGTGAGTAGATTGCCTGAGCCCACGGGTTCGAGACCCACCTGGGCAGCAAGCCCTCATCTCTACAATAAATCAAAAAATCAGCCGGGCTTGGTAGCGCATGTCTGTCATTCCGGCTACCTGGAAGGCGGAGGCGGAAGGATCGCCGGAACCCAGCAGGTCGAGGCTGCGGTGGCCGGGAGCAGCCGCTGCACTCCAGTCTGGGCGACAGAGTGAGACTCCAACTCAAAAAAAAAAAAGAAAAAGAAAGTTTCCCTAAGATGGACTGAAAAGAAAGGTAATAAATACTGTCTGTTCATGCTACAAGTTGTTCATCAAAGACCCACCCCTAGACAG
The DNA here is from genome assembly GCA_027257055.1 of Cephalopachus bancanus. NCBI lineage: Eukaryota > Metazoa > Chordata > Mammalia > Primates > Tarsiidae > Cephalopachus > Cephalopachus bancanus. The sequence goes on from JAPVLO010000140.1 coordinate 4,754,069, forward strand.
AAAGGTCCAGATCTATCTTACCCAACATTTCCAGTGAGCCCAAGGAAACTGGTGGGTAGCATCCTGGCTTTGCTGGACATGATTGCTCATGCTGCTTCTATTTTCCTTCTTGCTGTCACAGCTAACAGTCAGTCTTGATGTAATTCACATTTCTAATACTTCTAGCCTTGATCTTCTTTCAAAGTCTCTGAAAAGAGTTGAAATTTTTACTCTGAGATATAAGGATATATGTCAGTATATGGTTATCTTTTGAAATTCTTATGCTTTTTTTAAAATTTGTAATTTCTATTAATGCTAACAAATCAATGTGTATTAAGTTTTCAACAGTTATAAAGAACTTGTATCAATTCTTCTGTCCTACATAGGTTACATGGAAATATTGTGCAGAGAAAAAGAAATTGATTACCAAAATGACTGAAGTTGTCAGCTTGTTTTCAACTTCTAAACTTTTCAAACCAAAACAAACAACAGAAATTTTGTGAATCCCGGAGGTTGAGTTTTTGAGTCTGGCTGTGTGCTGGGGGTAAGAAGCTCTAAGCACAAAACAAAATGAAAAGGAACTATGTTGGTCTTCGTTTTCTCTTCAGCAAATGAGGTTTTCTATTTCCTCCACGGAGATTTTGATAGAATTATGACTTGTGTCATTTTGAAACAAGAGTCACAGACAAAGCACTTAAACAAGCTTGTCTTGATTTTTCACTACAATTATCATCATCATATTATCACTACCATTATTATTATTAACACGGCATCTGGTACTGAGTAGTTTTCAAATAAATTGTCATCCCCATCCCTTTGAACTCAGGGTATCACTCAGGTGAATAAGAAGCACCCTTTGAAGTTTAGCACATGGCCCTCCGGACCTTCAGAAGTGAACTGGGGCATTTCTAACCCTCCCCGACCCCCTATGCCTGCACTGGCCCATTCAGTGCTAGTTAAACTCACAGTGTCCAGAAATATTGGTTCCCATGAAAGTCCTTGAAGATCTTGCCTCTCCCCCACTCATTTTGCTCCCTGCACGAAGATTAATACAATCAACATTTGCATAGCACTTTACAGTGATAAAAGTGCATTCGCCTACATCATTGCACTTAATTCTCATAATGTCGCCATCATTTTTATCTCTCCATTTCACAAATGAGAAAGTTAAGACTCAAAGAAATTAATAACTTCATAACAATGGTAACAAAAATAAATAACATTTATCTTATACTTGGCTTGCTCCAGGCTTGGTATCTAGTCCTTTATAACACATTTAATCCTCAAAACAAATCTAGTAGTGTAATCCTCAAGATCCCCTACAATGCCCTACTTTCTTTGTGTAGGCATCCTGTCTCATCCTTGGTACCCTGAATAGGATGACTTTCTTATTAGAATTATTTAAAGCGGAACTGATAACCTTGTTGCATAAATGGTTACTATCCTAGTCTCTTCCCCTGGTCTCCCTCCTAATTCATCAAAACCCAGTAACTGAAGACTTAACACAGTGAGGGACTTCTGGGAAATACCTTTGATGGGCCTGTGCCTTTTCCATTGTTAATTTTTTTTTTTTTTTGAGTTGGAGTCTCACTCTCTCGCCCAGACTGGAGTGCAGTGGCTGCTCCCGGCCACCGCAGCCTCGACCTGCTGGGCTCTGGTGATCCTTCCGCCTCAGCCTTCCAAGGAGCTGGAACTACAGGTGAATGCTGCCGCACCTGGCTAATTTTTTTATTTATTGTAGAGGTGAGTTCTCGCCAAGTTGCCCAAGCGGGTCTCGAACCCGTGGGCTCAGGCAATCCACTCATCTCGGCCTCCCAAAGCGCGGGATTGCAGGCTGAGCCACCGAGCCTGGCCATTAACTATTTTTATATGAACTCTGACTAAAAACATTCACTGAATGTCTCCCAGACTGATATCCACTAGTGTTCTTTAAGTGTGTCTTTTGGGCTTCTCGCAGTAAAATGTAACTTGTGTAGGGCTTGCATGCAGAACGCTCGCTCATACTGTCCAACCTCTATGGGATGACATCAGACCCACAACCAGGTGGCTTTAAGTGGCAGAATCTGGCAGTCTGAGTTTAGTGCCCTGACTTTGGCAAGCCCCATTCTGCCTATTTCAGTCATCATGGCCGTCTAGAATGGAATCAATTCTCAAATCCTAAGCCTGCTTCCTTCCAATATCCCAGGGGCTTCCAAACCTGGTTCATTAAATACATAGTTGCCCAGATTCCACTCCACTGGGAGAGAAAATTAAGACTGCCTAAACTTGGAATCCCAGAAACGTGTCCTCAAGTATCATGATGACAGAGTGACATGAAAAACAAAGAGGCGTTTAAATTCCCTAAGTCGGAGGCCAACACCTCCTAAAACTCTAAGCAGGTCACATTAATTCTGCCTCTAGTTAAGCTGAATGTGAAAGAAGTATATCTTAATCTGTTTTGTGATGCTATACTAGAATACCACAGATGGGTAATTCAAAACAAACAAAAATATATTGGCTTACAGTTCTGGAGACTAGGAAATCCAAAATCGAGAGACCACATCTGGTGAAGACCTTCTTGCCATGTCATCCTATGGAAGAAATTCAAAAGGAGGATAAGAAAGAGAAAGAAAAAATGGGGCCAAAATCATTCTTTTATAAGATGCTCCCTCTCGTGATAATGAACCCACTTCCAAGAAAATGGCATTGGTCTGTTCATGAAGGCAGAGCCCTCATGGCCTAATCACTTCTCATTAGACCCCACCTCCCAACACTGTTGCATAGGGAATTAAGTTTTCAACACTTGCTTTTCGGGGAGCACATTTCAAACCACAGCAAGGAATGATCGTATTTTTTGGTTAGAAACTCTGCCACATAATGTTATGGAAACATATGCATATTGAGAAACATCCTAAATGATTCATGGAGCAAATGTCATCTCATCAAGCACAGGTCTATCTCGAGGCTTTTGTTCTTGTCGTTCGCTCTACATGGACTACTTTTCTCCATACAGATCATCACTTTCTTCGTGTCTTTGCCCAAGCATCACATTGTCAGATTCTGTTTAAAATACAAATCTGTTCCTCTACCCTCCCTGACAATTCTTGTCCCATTTCTCCTGCTTGTTTTTCTCTATAGCCCTTATCTCCATCCACCACACTGTACATTGACTTATTTATTTGTTCATAATATGTATATACACATTATATATAATTTTATACAATATTTTATATGTAATAAATACATCATATATAACAAAGTGTTTATATGTATTAATTTTATATTAAGTAAATTCATAACTAATATGCATGTTAACTAAAATGTAAGCTGTAATAGGGCAGGGAATTTGTATGCTTTTTCCATTGCTGACATCCCAGTTCCTAGAATAGGGCTTGGTACATAGTAGATGTCAGTAAATATTCTCTATTGCACACGAAAATAACACTGGAGAAACCAGCTTTGTTTATGACCGTTCTAGAGTTCAGAGCTAAAAATTCAAAAGACAAGAAAGAATGAATCTTGCATGTGGAACAAGAGGGAAAGACGAGAGACACCCCAGGTATCGAGTGGGAGGCCACAGGTCAATTCACACTGGGAGATTTGGTCTGAGACAGATGCTGATCTGAGAAGGGATAGGCATGCTCAGGGACAGGAAATAGAGGCAGGTCCCACTGAGAAACTTTCCCCAAGAATGTGGTTCTCGGGATGCCCTTTGAGCCACAAGAAGAAAGAATTGAGGAAAGGGTCTGAAAATAAAGGAGAAAAACAGGAAACCAAAAGCCTTTCACCATGGTCTAGAATATTAGTTACAAGTCTCTATTGCTGCCTGATTATGCAGGAGAGGAATTTTTAATTAAAAGGATTTGGGGTAGATCAAAGAATCATCTGGAAAAACAGGCTTTAAGTTAGGTGTTCAGAAATAATACCTTAAAATTCTCTGCAAGCCGGGGGTGCGCGCTGGGAACCCAGAGATTCGAGTAAATGCAAAGAATTGCAACACAAAGAGGTGAGAGAAGAAAAGATTTGTTTAAGAAAGCGTCACCCCCCACAGACTCTCGGTGAGTGTAGCATTATAGCCCCCCAAAGTCCTGGCTTAAATCCTTTCCTTGGAGATGTTGCACATGACTGCCTAACGTCTTTATCGATCACCTGTGGGTGTCTTGGAGAACCTGTGACACAGAGACCCACTAATGTCCGCCCACATTATCACAGCCCCTAGAGAAGGCATGACAAGGATTCTACTTCTCCTGCACCTTCCCGAACGACATTCCTTAGAGCTGGTGGAGGGTGCGCCTTCCCCTATCTCCTAGGCATTCCCAGTGGGTAGCTTCGGGGGATCCTTGGCTTCCCTGTAGACAGGGCCCAAGTGACTGGAAGATGGAATCCCCACCTGCTCCACTTCTGAGTGGTCATAGCTTTTGTAATGACAAGTTTCATGACTTTTACAATCCTTGCCGAATGCATGATGTCTTAGGCCTTGTAAATTCCCTTTACTCTAGGCAGACTTGATGGCTGCTATGAGATATCTCTGATACCTGGCATCGGGAAGTCTGTTTCTGAAAAGACCAAGTCGGCAAAGTTAATTTTACTTAAAGTGTCCATTTCTCCAAAAGTATAGCTTCTACTTTCTCATCGCTGTATTAAGATTTAGGAACACGATGAAATATGGCTTTTGGCTCTCGGTCTGTCCTTTCACAGTCCTTTTTCCTTTCAATCCTTCCATAACTCATCACTGAGTCAGGACAAGAGTGTTGAACATGTGTGTATCAAAAACTGGAAGAAAAAAAGTGGAGTTAGTTTTGTGAAGTATTTCCACTGTATTGGAGAGAACCAAAGAAACATATATGAACCCACTAAAAAAAATACAAATTGTGTAATTTTAGTGATTCAGAACTGGAAATAAATGCTCTTATATTGAAATACTGGCATCACACAGTGCAAAGATCAATAGTAAAATTCATGATAATAATCTATGATTTTAATTTTTCTTTACTTAGAATAGCATTAAGTAGCAAATAAAAAACACTGTAACAACTGAAGAGAAAGAGATTAATTAAGAAAAGAAAGGAGCCGGGTTCGGTGGCTCAGCCTGTAATCCCACGCCTTGGGAGGCTGAGGTGAGTGGATTGCCTGAGCCCACGGGTTCGAGACCCGCCTGGGCAATTTGGTCAGACCTCATCTCTACAATAAATCAAAAATCAGCCGGCGTGGTAGTGCGCACCTGTAGTTCCAGCTACTTGGAAGGCTGAGGTGGAAGGATCGCCGGAGCCCGGCAGTCAAGGCTGCAGTGGCCAGGAGCAGCCACTGCACTCCAGTCTGGGTGACAGAGTGAGACTCCAACTCAAAAAAAAAAAAAAGGGAAAGGAAAGATTTACATATTTTTTTCCTAAAAATAAAAAGAGGGCCTCACATTTTTTTTTTTGCACCGAGTCCTGAACATTATGTAGCTGGCCATGTGATGGTGTAAGAAGTTTGTGTGAAATAAGATGTTCAGAATTGGAGGAAGACTACACAATGTATTATATCTGTGGAAGGTGGGAAGGAAGAGGGAGAGACCAGTCAGGAAAGACCATCCAGCAATCTGGTTGCACAAGGAAGGTAGGAGTTTTGTACGTCACTGAGAAAATATTTTTCAGTATCAAATTATGGAGAACGACTAAGACAGATTCTAGAAGGGCTAAAGTTCTGTCAAAAACCTCTCCTGATGCTACAATTTCTGGTGGAAACATTGAACTTCACCCAAGGATACAGGGAGTTGTAGAAGAAAAAAATAACGGATTAGTATTCTAGAAAGATCATTTTGTGTGGAGCATAGATTGAAACATGAGAGCTAGTGAGACCTCAGTAAACTGGCTTTCTGGAAAATCCAAAATCAAAGCAAAGGAAAAAACTCTAATTTGTAGCATTTGCTGATTGCAGATGTAAATACTGCCACCAATGACTGGTTTCAAGTTACTAATAGTTTAACCACCACTGGCAAAATTCCTGAATAGTTAACAATGGGTCTCCCAAATCTATAGGAACAAGGCTCCTACTTCTCACTGAAAGAATGTTTTTCATGGTCAATCATATTCTTGTAGCCGGACTCGGTGTCTCAGCCTGTAATCCCGCACCTTTGGGAAGCTGAGGTGAGTGGATTGCCTGAGCCCATGAGTTCGAGATCCGCCTGGGCAACTTGGCGAGACCTCATCTCTACAATAAATCAAAATTCAGCCGGGCGTGGTAGTGCACGCCTGTAATTCCGGCTACTCGGAAGGCTGAGGCAGAAGGATCGCCGGAGCCCAGTAGGTTGAAGCTGCTGTGGCCGGGAGCGGCCACTGCGCTCCAGTCTGGGCGACAGAGTGAGACTCCAACTCAAAAAAAAAAAAAGAATCATATTCTTGTATTTAAAAAAAGAGAGAGATTTTATAATTTATAAATATTTGCATCAAAATAAAAATATCAAATAAATCAATTCTCTCAAATCTAAACACTTTGATTATCTATGCTAATCTGTTCCTCCAACTTTTTGAAAGGAAATACAAATGGGGCACAAATAATATTTGAAGAGATAAACATTAGCTGAGAAGCTCTCAGAACTGATGGAATGCAACAGTCCATAGATTAAAGAAACCAACATTCCAAGAGTTTCTTAAAAACCTACACACAGGCACACCATACTGAAACTACAGGTCTTAAAAGCAGCATAAGGGCCTAGAAGATGGAAAAACGTATTCTCAACTTTGGAACAATGGAAGCCAAAAACCAGGGAAATCGTATCTTCAAATGTGTGGAGTGAAAATGACTACTAACCTAGAATTCTATATCCTTTCCAAGAAAAAAAGGAAAAAAAGAATGAAGGGGGCAGGGTAGACAATAAGGGAGAGGGAAGGAGGAATGGAGAAAATCTTTTAAAAATCAAAGCAAAATAACCATATATCTGGCAAAGGCCTAACATCTAGGATCTACAAGGAACTCAAACATGTCTAAAAGAAAAAAAACAAACAACCCCATTGCAAAGTGGGCAAAAGCTATGAATAGACACTTCTCAAAAAAAGACATATGAGCATCCAACAGATACATGAAAAAATGCTCATTCTCACTAGTCATCAAAGAAATGCAAATTAAAACCACAATGAGATACCACCTAATTCCAGTCAGGATGGCCATCATCAACATCTCAAAAAGCAACAGATGCTGGAGAGGATGCGGGAAAAGGGAACACTTCTACACTGTTGGTGGGAGTGTAAACTAGTACAACCCCTGTGGGAAACAATGTGGTAATTCCTAAGATATAAAAATCACCCTTCCATACAACCCCACAATCCCCCTATGGGAATATACCCAGAGGAACTCAACTCACTCTATGAAAAGAGATACCTGCACATGCATGTTTATTGCAGCATTATTCACAATAGAAAAACATGGAACCAATTGTGCTGGAAAGAGGACTGGATTTTAAAAAGTAGTACCTATGTATGATGAATATTATGCAGCCATAAAGAAGGACAAAATTATGAACTTTGCAGCAACTTAGATGGGCTTAGAGTCTATAATACTGAATGATCCATCACAGAAACAAAGAACAGAGTACCACATGTTCTCACTCAAAAGCGGGCCTTGAACAAGTATCATAATACTATAAGAAAGGGATTGGCAGTCGTGGAAAGCTGCCGAGGAGAGGAGGAGGCACACCTCATCAACAAGGATGCCTGCATAATGAACATTTGTATACCTGACCCTGGATTGTACCCCACATCTTTAAAATAAAAAATTTAGGCCGGGCTCAGAGGCTCAGCCTGCAATCCTAGCACGTTGGGAGGCCAAGGTGAATGGATTGCCTGAGGCTGCAGGTTCGAGACCAGCCCGGGCAACTTGGCGAGACCTCATCTCTACAATAAATACAAAATTAGTTAGACATGGTAGCACGCACCTGTAGCTCTGGCTACTTGGAAGGCTGAGGCGAAAGAATCGCCAGAGCTCAGAGGTTGACACTGAGGTGACCGTGGGTGTACCACTGCACTCCAGCCTGGGCGACAAGTGAGACTCCAACTCAAAAATTATTTAATTAATTAATTAATCAATTAATTAATTAATTAATTATTTTTAAAATTAGGGCAAAATGAGACAGACATTTCAGACAAACAAAAACTTAGAGAGAGCCACCAACAGATCCTCATTAAAGAAATTTCTAAAGATTGTATTATATTCAGAAGGAAAACTACATCAGGTGAAAGACCTAAGGTGCAAAAAAAGAAAAAGCGTTCTAACCATGAAGATTTTTTTCTTTTTTAATCTACTTTTATAGTAGTAATTCTTTTTTTTATAATCAGTGTTTTTTATTATGATATTGTGAGGTACAGTGAAGGGTTAGGTATACAATTATGCTTTGTTCAGACACCCTTGTTGATAAGAGGTGTCTCCCCGTCCCCAGACAGATATTTACTACCATTAATCCCATCCTCCTCAGAAGATTTTTTTAAAGGCCATCTCCAATGCAACTGCTATTTTCCAACCTGCCCCCACATAAAATCACATCAGCAAAATAAGTAAGGATGTGATAAGGACCACCATCTCTGTAGCCTTTCTGTAATGGTGGCACCAGCCCTTGGAATGTCTTACTCTCTTGACTACAGGCTGGGGTGGGACAGGGAAGCAGTTTTAGACTCTCTTTAGATCCAGAGGTGTGGCAGCACGAGATTGTCCATCACCCATGCTCCTCCAAGCTGATTCCTCTGAAGAACATCTGAGCAGAACACCTCCAAGACTGCCTCAGAGAAGAGGCATGTGTGTTCTGGGAGATAATATATGAGAATATTTATAGTGTGCTGCTTATAATAACCCCAAAACTGTAAACAATCTCACATGTCTACCAACAAGAGGATGAGTAAATACACAGTGACACCACATACAGTGGGATGATACATGGCTGTGAGTGGACTACAGCTATGGTGCATACACGTGGATAAATCTCAAACATGCTGGGCCCACAAAAGCAAGTATAGAAGAATAAATACTGTTTTGTTTTTTGTGGTGTTGTTTTTTAAAAGTCAGGGTCCCACTCTGTTACCCACATTGAAGTACAGTGGCGTGATCATAGCTCACTGCAGCCTCAAACTCCTGAGCTCAAGTGATCTTCCTATCTCAGCCTCTCAAATCACTGAGATTACAAGCATGAGTCACAGCCCCTGGGTTCAAATATTGTATATTTCAATTTATCAAGTTTAAATATATACAAAACTAAATTAATATTCTTAATGATATGTACCTGGGTGGTAAAACCATAAAGAAAAGCACACCAGCTGTGCGTGACGGCGCATGCCTGTAATCTCAGCACTTAGGGAGGCCAAAAGGGGGGAGGAATGCTTGAGCCCAGGAGTTTGAGACCAGGCTGGGCAACATAGCAAGACCTTGTCTCTACAAAAAATAAAAAAATTAACCGAGCATGGTGGCATGTGTCTGTAGTGCCAACTACTTGGAAGCCTGAGGCAGAAGGATTGTCTGAGTCTAAGAGGTAAAGGCTGCAGTGAGCCATGTTCATGCCACCACTCTCCAGCCTGGGCCAACAGAGTTACTTCTGGGGAGAAGGGAAGAGAATCATAGGAGACTTCTAAGGGACTGATAACATTCAACAGAAATTTCTTTATCCAATAAGTTGGTTCATATAGAGTGTTCATTTTAATGTTGTTAGTTGGACTATGCATATATGTTTTATAGACTTTTTCATGTATATGATGTATTTTACAATAAAAGTATTGAATATGACCAATACAGTAGACACAAAAAAAGCATTTGATTTTTTAAAAACCTTTTTAGCAAGCTAGATATGAAAGGGATCGTCTTCATCCAAAGAAACACTGTTAAACCTACAGTAAGCAACACACATAAGAGCAGAACATTAAAAGCATTCCTATTAGGATCAGGAGAGATGCAAGGATGCACTGTTATTACTAGTCTTTATACCTTATAACACGCATAGATTTTTAAATGAATTTAAAAAACATTTAGCTCACTAATGAGTAGCATGTACTTACTCCATTTATCATACTGACAAAAAGTAGACTGACATTCTCATCACAATGTGACTTCGTCATAATCTCAGGAACAGTTATGAATATGCAGTTCCAACTTCCTTTAGTAGTGCATTAATTAATCATGCCAAGAATACCAATTGCTTCAAACAGAATATGTGTGGACTTGTAAATCTATTTCTCTCTTCTTCTGATCATGGATCACCTTTTAGAGATTTATGTTTCCAGAAGATTGAACTATGAGGCAATTTGTGCTAGTGAAAAGTGGATAGATTTTGAAGGTGTATGTTCAAATTCAGCTCCATCACTTCCAAGTTGGGTGTGACCTTAATGTATCACCTTATCTCTCTATTCTTCTATTTGACATCTTGTAAAAAATGAGGATGATACTGCCTACTTTGCAGAAATGTCATGAATCATTGACATAAATCAAAGACCTAACGCAAAGCCTGGATATAAAAGATAATAAAAAATGGTCATAGTTGTGATTATTTTCTTCCCAATAGCCAGCTAAATTCCTGAAGCTGACCCCCAAAATACTAATGAATGGTTCTGAGCAGAGAACTCTGATCTGCTGCCACAGTGATTGTTTGTCCTGTACTCTTTAGTATGTTTATCAATTGCCTGAGACATGGATAAAGTAATTTTTAAATTTCTAGATGATGTAAAACAAGACCAGATGACTAAAATACTCCAGAGGTCCCCACAACAACACAGGGACCAAAATCAACAGGATGAAGTTTGATGGAAAGTGGGTGAAAAGGCTCATGGCGGATCTTCCTGGCGTCTGCACTTGACTCTGGACCTGCAGGTATCATTCGAGGGACCCACGTGACCGTGAGTTTAGTATGAACTAACGGTGCGTGAATGCCTGTGACACATGTGAGTTTAGTTTGCCTGACAAGATAGGCAGTGTCCTGAAGGAAAAGAAAAAACAAAAACAAAAACCAGAAAAGGACATGGCAGGCCCCAGCTACGATCGGCAGACAGCTCTCCTCGCAGGATGTCCCATGACGCGTCAGAGATGCCTGTGAAGTGGTGGTGACCGCAGACTTGGATCAGACAGTTATCAATCCCATTTTAAACCACCCAAGTGTCTATTTCTATAACAGCCTTGGGGAATGGGTATGACAAGCTATCACAAAAACGTGTTTGCTTTTTAAACACAGGGCAGTAACAACAATAATAAAACTGCACCAAAAAAATAAAAACCAAAGGAACAAAAAAGTAAGAAGGAAGAAAAGATCAGTACTGCAGAAATGTTGGTTGCAATGACCTGGTCATATCATCGTTTTTGAAGTACCAGTTTCTTTAGTTCACTTAAAAGGAAACCAATCAACTGCTTCTGATACTTTGTTTCATTTCCAAATTGTCTCTCTTTTTAAAAGATTTTTTTAAAGTTTACCCATTGCCACTGGGTGGTGCTCAAAGTCCACAGAAGCGTCTTGGAAACACAGCAAGTAAATAAAAGGCAGTCAGCCACTGACTGGTTTTTCAGACTCACAACATTTAAAATATCTTTTCTCTTGTATTGATGCATAAAGAAGCACAAACACTGAAGGAAAGGAAGTGGCCATTTTAGAACGAAAAAAAGCATCTCTGCAACTGAAAAAAAAACAAAAAAACCAACCAGCTAGGAAAGAGATTGCTATAGTGGTTTCCAGAGATCAATAATGTGCAATCTCCTTTAGCTGAGAGAGAGATCAGAGGCTTAAAATAATGATAGGATAGAAGTCCTTGCACAGAGATTTTGTTTTGTTTTTTAATCAACTGCTTTTAGTTGTGCAGAGGCACTCCCAGCTTTGCAGTTTTATTTTGCAAGTGTACACTGTGTGAATGTATGCGTATTACAGTATACATTAAACACATTCCTGTAAGAAGGCCCAGAGGCAGCCCTTGGGGCCCAGATGGTCCATCTGTTACAGCAACTATCCCCTTGGGAAAATCAAATGCAAAATGCCACTCAGACAACCAATTATTACACTGTCTTAGATAAGGAAACTTGCACTTTTCTCCTTTGTCAAACTCCTGAAAGAAAAGGTTGCAATCCAGAGAAGAAAGAATAATGAGCTTTTCATTATCTACAGAGTATGTGCTGAAAGATCCTTGGACAAAGAGAAGATGGAAATTGGGTGTGTCACAACTGGCTCCAGCTCTAGTAGCATTTTCTTTTGTGGTTATCCTAGTATTTTTCCAATTTTTAGTTTTCTTTTCTTATGCTTTCCTATAATACACATTTAAGAAAATATAGTTGAGTAATAACAAAATGGTTAACACTTAAGGAGCGTTTATTACATGCAAGGTGCTCAGTATTTAACCTTCTCACCCCCTTTTTTTTGAGTTGGGATCTCCCTTTGTCACCCAAGCTGGAGTGCAGTGGCACAATCAGGGCTCACCACAGCCTCGACCTCTGGTTCTCAGTAGATCCTTCTGCCTCAGCCTCCCGAGCAGTTGGGATTACAGGCATGTACCACCACACCAGCCTCATTTATTTTATTTTTTGTAGAGAAAAATGCAAATCCTAGCTGGTTGGTTTTTTTCTTGCTATGTTACCTAGGCTGGTCTCGAACTCCTGGGCTCAAGCAATCCTCCCACCCCAGCCTCCCAAAATGCTAGGATTGCAGGCGTGAGCTGCCATGCTCAGCTCTCCTCACCCATCTTAATATTCACAAAAATCCTATGAGGAAGAAATTATTATCATCTCTATTTTACAGGTGTGGAAACAAAGCCTCAGAGAGGTTAAACAACTCGTGCAGGGATACACAACTGGGAACTGGCAACACGGGCTTAGACATCATTTTGCACCAAAATGCACACTCTTCCTTCCCTGTAAGCACATTTCACTGGCATCTCAGGATGTACTAGTTTCAAAGTCAGCCTGAGGGAAGGTGTCGTGGTCATGAGCTACCTTGCTGGCCCTGCTCCATAAACTCTGAAGTCCCACACAGCAGCACTGAGGCCTGAGGATGAAGGCGACAATGCCCTGTCTTCCCAAGGGGAGGTTCACCCAAATTAGTCTTAGCATCTCCTCTGCTCCTGGCAGGGAGGCTCAGCAAACAGTCTAGATTCTATTATGCTCCCCCTTTCCCTTGGCAGGCACTAGAGAGCAACCCAAGTCTCACTGGCTGTGAGAGCTTGGGCAGCTGACTTAACTTCATTTGTGTTTTTAGACTTGTGAGATGCAAATAATAATACCGACCTTACATGTTGTTGTGGGAATTAAACGAGTTAATGTATCTAATGCTTCTAACAGTGCCAGGCACACTCTACACGCTAGTAAATGTCGGCCATTATCATTATTTTTTTTTTTTCTTTTTTGAGTTGGAGTCTCACTCTGTCGCCCAGATTGGAGCGCAGTGGCCGCTCCCGGCCACCACAGCCTCGACCCGCTGGGCTCCGGCCATCCTTCCGCTCAGCCTTCCAAGTAGCCGGGATTACAGGCATGCGCTACCACGCCCGGCTGATTTTTTGATTTATTGTAGAGATGAGGTCTCGCCAAGTTGCCCAGGCAGGTCTCGAACCCGTGGGCTCAGGTAATCCATTCACCTCAGCCTCCCAAAGCGCGGGATTACAGGCTGAGCCACCGAGCTCAGTTTGTTATCATTAATTTAAGAGTTCCAGGTTTGCACCCCCTTTTGTAATCACAGCCTCCTTACCTGCCTCCTCTCTTCACGACGACTGTCTACCATGAAAGCATCCTCACCTCCACATCCCTCGCCTCCAGTGAATCTTGCCCCTGGCTGACAAGTGCTACCTCAGTGCCACTGGGATTATGACACCCTTCATACAGAGGAGGAGGAAGAGAGAGGAGGAGATCGAGAGGAAGTTGAAAATTATCCATAAGCTCAAGTTCTAGATACTTAGTCCAATATTCAACACTTTCCGTGGTCTGCTCTCGACCTATCTTTCCAGGCTTTGTCCCAACTTCTTCCAGCTCTTGCTTCAATCTAGCCATGTTACATAACCACCCTCGCCTCTATAAGACACACCATTCCACTGCCTGTGTGCTTACCCCCATCTGCCAAAAGTAACTTCAGACATCAGTTAAATTCGACTTTCTTTCTGCTTGAAGTCACTTTTTTAATAGGAATTCCCACCGCTCTCTTCTTTGACCATCCATTTACTTCTCTGTACCTACTGTTTCATTATTCTATTCTTGTTTTTATGACATTTTCCTAAGGACTTTGAGGGCAAGGACTGTTGATAGGTACATATTGAATTTCTGACACTAAAGGTTCTGAGTGGGCATACAGAGGCTCTGCAGAGGTTTTTCACCAGAGCAAAGATGGAGAGAACATCCCCCTATGATCCCAGCATTCAGGAGGCTGAGGCGAATGGATTGCCTGAACCCGCTGGTTCCTCCCCCCAACAGGACTCTGTAATTGTAGTCCTGAGGGCAGGAAGTCTTAGGTGAAAGCTTCTTTTTATTTTTTATTTTATTTTTGAGTTGGAGTCTCACTCATCACCCTAGGCTGGAGTGCAGTGGCATGCTCACCACCACCACCCCAGCGTCAACCTGCTGGGCTTTGGCGATCCTTCCATCTCAACCTTCCAAGTAGCCAGAACTACAGGTGTGCTACCACGCCCAGCTAATTTTTTATTTATTGTAGAGACACGGTCTCATCAAGTTGCCCAGGCTGGTCTTGAACCAGTGGGTTCAGGCAATCCATTCGCCTCAGCCTCTCGAAGTGCTGGGATTACAGGCTTGAGCCGCCGCACCCGGCCAGGTAGAAACTTCTAAGAAGGTGAGGGTGAGGTTCCCAGCCCCTCTGGATTTCTTGAGGTAGTAAAGAGTCGTTGAAGTTGCCAAAAGGAGAATAAAGCAGCCTCACTGACACCAAGCACCCAGCAGATCCATTTTTCATCAACAAAACACTCAAGCAACCTCTAAGGATCGAGAAAGAATACACAGTGCATTTTTAAAATGGTTTTCGTATTCCTGAATAAGAGCTATTGTCTACCTAAGTATCAGAGACCTCTGGCCAAAAAGTTTGTGAAATAAAATGTGTACTTGCTTTCATCTGATCTCCCAAACACTGATCACTTTGAAGAAAACAGCACAGGAGCCCACATCTTTGGATGTTTTTTTGATACTTCATAATGTCTGCATTGGTCAAGTCTGGGTTGGCTATACTCAATGGCTCAATAGAACAAAGCTTAATTTTTCACCCACAAAAAGTGTCCATTGCAGGTAGGGAGCCCAGCTGCACATAATCACTCAGAGACCCAGGTTTATGGAGACTCCATTATCTGGAACATCATCAGAGCCTATGGGAGGCAAAGAGAACCCACATCAGCCCAGAAGTGACAAGTCACTTTCACTCACAGCTCATTGGCTAGAAGTAGTCACATGACTCTACCTATCCATAAGAGAGGAAATGTATATAGACCTCTTGGTGAGCATTCCTGCTTTTTTTCCAAAATGCCTTAAACACACTGCTCTGCATTTCTTCTCTAATGGATGCTGGCATCTATTGTCTCTATAAAAGGTATAGGAAACTCAATAATGTACTTACACGTAGGTCAACACACAGAGAGAATAGGTAGTTCAAGCAGATAACTTCAGTAGATATAGTTCCTGCATCGGGAAATTATAGTCTTTCTGAGCTACATCAACCTCTGTCACTCTGAGTTAAAATAACATCTAGTAATTCTTTTATCTTTTTTATAAAGGGAATGATTACAGCATGTGACAACATAGAACACTTTCTCTTTACCTTCTGCACAGAGAATGGCAAACAATAAACACTTGAATGTGTTTGGCCAAGAGCAAGATTAAAGACCACGTTTTCATTGTCTTGTGGCTTCATGAAGTTGTCACTTGTAGTGGTGGTGATTTTTATTGCCTATATCTCATAGGAAAGGACATGAACTGGTAAGAATCTCATGACCAGTTTCCTTCACATAAAAATGTGAAGTGACCTAACAAAAGAATCTATCAGAAATTCTTCTAATTTAAATGAATCCAAAACTCCAGGGACTAAAGGCAATAATCATTGCAGCTTCTTTTTTGCTCATGTGTAGATCAAGATGCTTATTCAAGAGAGTTAAGGGGAAAAGAAATACGAAATATAGCATTTTCAAGCTGTGCTTCAAAATTAAGACCTCAGGGAAAGCAATTTCAAAAGCAAAATAGATGGCACCAGTTCCCATTTTTATTTGAGATCTTATGCCAAATTAAATAGGGCTTTGATAAACATCTGGCACAGCAGTTCTCAATCAATGACATGTTCAACAACTGTGGAGTTTGTTGTTGTTGTTTTGTTTCATTTTGTTTTGTTTTTGAGTTGGAGTCTCACTCTGTCGCCCAGACTGGAGAGCAGTGGCCACTCCCGGCCACCGCAGCCTCGACCTGCTGGGCTTCGGCGATCCTTTCACCTCGGCCTTCCAAATAGCTAGAACTACAGGTGCGCACTACCACACCCGGCTGATTTTTTGATTTATTGTAGTGGTGAGGTCTCACCAAGTTGCCCAGGCAGGTCTCAAACCCGCGGGCTAAGGCAATCCAGTCACCTCAGCCTCCCAAAGCACGGGATTACAGGCTGAGCCACTGAGCCCAGCTACCACTGTGGAGTTTTAAAGTATACGTGTCATTGGGCTCAGGCACCAGGGGTTCTGTTTCATCAGGCCTAGGGTTGGACACAAGCGTTTGCAATTTTAAAGTCCTAGATGATAATATAATTTGTTTAAATAAGGAAACACAAATCTAAATCTAAATCTAAAATAAGAGCTATCTATTCTCTTAATTTAAAAATAGCGGGGGGAGGATGTATTTTTATGTTCTCCAGTAGAACTCGCAATCACTAGTATAGCCTTCATTCGCTCAAATGAGAAAACTGTGTCAGGCCACCAAGTGCCCACAACACAGAGAGACTCATTATCAGAGATGAAATGGTATCTAGAATTTTTTTATCCAGTAATCGGTTCCCATTATTGGCAGCCAAGTGTTGTAATTATAATAACTAAATCCTGCTTATCAAAGTTACTTTCTGAACTGTTAATGGTCATTATCTGGCCACGAGCTGCAGTGTGTGACGGCAGAACAGTGACGTTTATCTTCTCTCACGCCGTACAAATTCAATATGATATGCCCCTGCATTCCTCCACTCACTGCAACCACACCAGCTGGCTTTTCCTGACATGTCAAGTGGCCTGTATGTGGGGCAGGTCTGAACAGGCAGGAACACTGGTGGATTCAGTGACCCCTAGTGTGAAGGCACAGGGCGGGAACCCAGTTGTGGCCTGGGAGTCGTTCAGTCTGACTGGAAGCACTGTTCTCTACTCACTGGTGGCTGGTCATTACCAAAGAAGCCCACCAAGGAGTAAGAGTGGATGGGGGAACATGGTCCCTGAGAATTAAGAGACAATTGAAATCTGAAAATCTACTAGCAGCTAGACTTTCATAGTCTGGAAAGGCATTGACTTAAACCCTATGCCTGGTTCTGCATCTCCTAGAAACAAAGACAAAGGAGCAAAAAGCTGACTTGTGTAAGATTTGTTTTCTGCTCTGAAAATCATAGAACATTATCTTAGATAATTGTTTCATGAGGCTGAAGGTAAGGGAAGAATATGTCACAGGAGTCTCTGATTAAGAAGCATGTAAGTAGTTTAATTTACTTCACTGGTACGTTTAAAAATGAAAACATGGATAATTTGTTTTTACTGACCTTTTTACACAGATTAAAAGCAAAACTTCTGACCAGGTTCAGTGACTTAGCCTGTAATCCCAGCACTTTGGGAAACCGAGGCCAGTGGATTGCCTGAGCCTGCGAATTCGAGGCCAGCCCGAGCAACCTGGCAAGACCTCGTCTCTACAGTAAATGAAAAAAATTAGAGGGCATGGTAGCGCATGCCTGTAGTTCTGGCTACTTGGAAAGCTGAAGCGGAAGGATCACCGGAGCCTAGCAAGTCGACGCTGGGGTGGCCGTGAGTGTGCCGTTGCACTCCAGCCTGGGCAACAGAGACTCCAACGCAAAAAAATCCTACAGCAGTAGACCAGTCCCTTTGTCATCTGGGCCTCATCTCAAGAGGTAGCCATGGCGCCCAGAGTTCTCCACCCACAACGAGTTACTCAACTACTGTGCCAGAGTCCTGGAAGACTTCCTCCCTCAATCCGGGTCACGCTATGCCTCAGAGAATGTGGAAAGCCTGTTGCATCTCACTGGAATGTCCTTGGTCCTTCTTTTCTGCCATGTGAAATTATGTCAACAAGTCAAAACACAGCTTAGACATCACCACCTCTGTGAAATGGTCTCAGCCCCAACCTCCAACCTCAGGCAGGGCTGATTCCCCCCTTCGCCATAC
Organism: Cephalopachus bancanus; assembly: GCA_027257055.1. Classification (NCBI taxonomy): domain Eukaryota; kingdom Metazoa; phylum Chordata; class Mammalia; order Primates; family Tarsiidae; genus Cephalopachus; species Cephalopachus bancanus. The sequence goes on from JAPVLO010000140.1 coordinate 4,772,341, forward strand.
CTAATGCCAACACACCCCAGACCATTCCCACGGGCTACCATTATTGAGAATCATTACCTTAGAACTAATATTTATCACATATTTATTTGAAATTCAGCAATTTTATTTATTTCGCTTAGGATGAATCCAAGTGAAACTAAATGATAAGGTTTTTTATTAATATAGTGTAAACAATATGATTGCTTTGGTCTACCCAGTATTCTCTATGCATATGTATATTAAAATGCTTGATTATGATGGTTAGTTCAGAGTGAAAGGGTTATAGGTAATTTTTTACACTGATTTTTGTTCTTTTCCATATTGCCGAGTTTTTAATATGTTCATAAAGTTAATAGCCATTTTAAAAGAGGCCGTCTGGGCCAAGCACAGTGGCTCAGGCTTGTAATCCCAGCACTTTGGAAAGCCGAGGCGGGAGGATCAATCAAGGTCAGGAGTTCAAGTCCAGCCTGAGCAATAGAGCGAGACCCCATCTGTACAAAAACAGCCAAGTGTGGTGGCACAAGTCTGAGTCCTAGTTACTTGGGAGGATGAGGTGGGAGGGTTGTTTGAGCCCAGGAGTTTTAGGCTATAGTGACCCAAGATCTCATCAATGCATTCCCTCCTGAGTGACAGAGTAAGAACTTGTACCTAAATAAATAAGTAAATAAATTAAGAGAGACCTTCTCTTTCTTATCCAAATTGTCCACCTGCTCCCACCCTATTACTCTCTATCACTGCATGCTATTTTTGTTGTTGTTTGGGTTTGGTTTTTGTTTTTGAGTCAGGGTCTCACTCTGTCACCCAGTCTGAAATCCAGTGGCAGTATCATGGCTCACCACAGCCTTGACTTCCTGTCCTTGGCCTCTGAATAACTGGGACTATAGGCTTCTACATGTGCCACCACACCCAGCATATATATATATATATATATATATATATATATATATATATTTGTAGAGATTAGGTCTTGCTACATTGCCCAGGCTGGTCTCAAGTTCTGGGCTCAAGTAATCCTCCCACCTCGGACTCCCAAAGTGCTAGGGTTACGGGCATGAGCCACCGCACCAAATCACTACTGGGTTTTTATATCACCCTTACCACAATTAGTAGTTATGTATTTATTTTTTTCATTCATTTGCTTGTTTATATTCTGTCTTTGACTCTTGACTATAGACTCAACAACGGAAGGACTTTGCTATTTTGTTAACCAATGTATACCCAACACCTACCACAGTGCCTGGCACAGAGAAGAAACACAAGAATATTTGTTGTTTAATGAATAAGTGGATGAACTAATATGTGATATAACAGAAGAGAGTCCAACATGCATTGAGGAAAAAATGAGAGGACAAATAATTCTGTTAGGGAAAAATCCAAAAAAGCGTCATAGAGAAGGAGACACATGAACTGAGTTTTGAACAATTAACAAAGTTTTCCCAGGCACTGAAGAAGAGCTCCATGGGCAATGACAACAGTCAGGGCAAGGGTACAGACCTGAAAGCGTACAATGTCTAGGACACAAAGGTTGGGTGTGGCCAGAAGGTAGACAGAGGGACGTGGGGACGCGGTGCTATAGAGATGGGTTGGCACCACCTGCGTAGAACTTTGTAATTTGGCAAATAAACGGGTCAGTAATGTCCACAAAGGACTCAGTACTGTAGAGTGGGGGATGCAGAAATCAGATCGTGAGGCGAATTTTTGTTTATTTTATTTAACTTATTTTTTGAGCCAAATTCTCATTCTGTTGCACAGGCTGGAGTGCAGTGGCATGCTTACCTACCACAGCTTCAACCTGCTGAGCTCAGGTGATACTTTCATGTCAGTCCTCCAAGTAGCTGGGACTACAGGCATGTGCCACCACGCCTGCACAGTTGATTTTTAAATTTATTGTAGAGATGAGATCTTACCAAGTTGCCCATGCTGGTCTCAAATCCTTAGGCTCAGGCAATCTTTTTACCTCAGCCTCCCAAAGTGCTGGAATTACAAGTGTGAGCTCCCTCATCCGGTGTGATTTTAAACTTTGGAGAAATTTTAGACTTACAGAAAAGTAGCAAAAATGGAGAGTTCCCATCTACTCGTTCCCCCTAATGATAATAACCGAAGGACAATTCTCAAAACTAAGAAATTAACACTGGACAATGTTATTAACTAAAGTACAGACTTCATGTAGATTCCACCGGTTTTCCACTAAGGTTCTTTTTCTGTTCTGGGATCCAGTCCAAGAATTCCACGGTGCATTAACTGTTGTGTTTCCTTAGATTTCTCTCATCTGTGGCAGCAACTCATTTTCCCTGTTCTTTCATGAACTTGGCATTTTTAAAGTGTGCTGACCAATTGTTTTGTAGGCTGCCCCTCAATTTGGATCTGTCTGATGCTGTTTGTGATTGGATTGAGGTTATGCATGTTCATCCCTTCTCAGAGCATCGTTCTGTAGGAGCTTATGATGTTGACACCCAACAGTATTGCTGGTGATGTTAATTTTGATCCCTTGGTTAGGGCTGTGTCTGTCAACTTTCTCCACTGCAAAGTTATAATTTTCCCTTTGTATAAATATGCATATTGGAATAAGTCCTCTTTAAAAAACATAAATGGTATTGACCAGGCATAGTGGCTCATGCCTGTAATCTCAGCACTTTGGGAGGCCAAGGTTGGCAGATTGTTTTAGCCTAGGAGATCGAGATCAGCCTGGGTAACAAAACCTGCTCTCTGCAAAAAGAAAATCAAAAAATTAGCTGGGTGTGGTGGCATGCGCCTGTAGTCCCAGGTATTCTGGATGCTGAGGTAGAAGGATCACCTGAGCCCAGGAGGTCGAGGCTACCATGAGCCATGGTCTTCATGATCATGCCACTACACTCTAGCCTAGGCAACAAAGTGAGACCCTGACTCAAAAATAAATAAAATAAAATAAAAAGTTGTTGTGTATATTGTGTATACTTAAGGTATACAACATAATGTTATGGAGTGTATATAAATAGTAAAATGGTGACTATAATGAAGCTAATTAACATATTCATCATCTCACATAGTTGGGGTAGACATTTTTTGACAATGCAAATATCCAGTTTCTCCTCAAAGTTCTGCCAACTAATTTGAGCATCTAACAGTGGATCTTGCCTACAGCAATTACTACTGTGGTATGACTTTCTATTTTCCTTACATCTTCCAAATTTATTAGAATTCTTCTGTAAGGAAGAGCTGTCCCTTCACTCTGTTTACATATATAGTTAATCACTTGTATCCGTTTGAATTTATGGATACTTATCTTATTTTATGGGTTGCAACCCATCACTGTTTCTATGTATTTTGTTGCTCAAATTGTCCCAGCTTTGGCCATTAGGAGTTCTTTTAAATTGGTTGCTGTCTTTTCAACATGCCTCTATAAGAGGAGTTTCTAATTTGGAGATTTTATTTCAGCTTTTAAAATAAAATCAGCCTGTGGAAAGTTTGCACTACAACGCTCTACTCTGGAAAAATCTCTCCAGCTATTGCCTTCTCAAATCTTGGAGCAAGAACAATTGGGAGTTTTGGATGACATCAAAGGCTACTATAAAACAGACTATAATTTAATTTAATTTAATTTTATTTTTGAGTTGGAGTTTCACTCCATCGCCCAAGCTGGCGTGCAGTGGCAGCTTACGGCCACCCCAGTGTCAACCTGCTGGGCTCCAGTAATCCTTCCACATCAGCCTTCTAAGTAGCCAGAACTACAGGTACGTGCTACCATGCCCAGCTAATGTTTTATTTATTGTAGACAATGTGTCGCCAAGTTGTCAGGGCTGGTCTCAAACCTGCAGGCTCAGGAAATCCACTCGCCTCGGCCTCCCAAAGTGCTGGGATTACAGACTGAGCCACCAAGTCTGGTCTGACGGTATAATTTGAAATTACCTGCTGTCATCTTACAAGTGTGTATGAGGCAGGCCTGAGAAGAGACATACTCTCCAGGAGAGGTTCCAGGATCACCTGGGTAGCTCTAAACAAACCATCTCCCTTGAAATTGCCATGAGTTACTGTTCCAATGTGGACTTACAGAATTGTTTAAGTCAGTAGTAACAGGGAAAAAAAATAGAGAAATGCTACTATAAAAAGTTCTGGGCCAGGTGTGTGGCTCACACCTGTAATCCCAGCAATTTGGAAGACTGAAGCAGGAAGATTGCTTGAGACTAGGAGTTCAAGACCATCCTGGGCAACATAGGGAAACCTTGTCTCTCTGCACACAATTTTTTTAAATATCTGTGTGTACCTATCCTTTGACTTAATAGATTATTGACTGGGAATTGACCCTCCTATAGTTCCCAAAGCCTGTCAAACAACATGCACAGGTTTAAAAAAAAAAATTCTGGAAATAGGACACAGTCATTTGCTAACCTCCTTCCTAAGCTGCCTTGGTCATAGATTTTTTGTCTTTTTGTAACAGAACTTTAGCTTGCAGCTTTCCTGAATTGTCATGTTCATCAACCTTCCCAAAGAACAAGTCTGAAAAGCCAAGGGTGCCATCAGGGATAAAGGGGGGTCTGTCTGCAGGAGCCAGGAGAGTTTCATGAAGAGCTAGTAGAACATAAAGAGATTTTACTGTAATTCCAGCACTTTGGGAGGCCATGGGTGGATTGCTTGAACCCAAGAATTCGAGATCAGCCTGGGCAACATTGTAAAAACTCATCTTTACAAAAAAAAAAACCAGGCATGGTGGCATGCCCCATAGCCTCAGCTACTCGGAATGCTGAGTTGGAAAAATCACCTGAACCTAGTAGGTCAATGCTGCCATGAGCTATGATCATCGTGATCATGCCAGGGTACTCTGGCCTGGGCGACAAAGTGAGGACATAACTCCAAAAATAAAAGATTAAAAAAAGAAAGATGTAAATATTTCCAGTGACAAGTAAGCATCAGCCTCCAAGAAAGATCCTTCAATCCCCAACTTTCACCACAAATTACTGCTTCTCATTCTTATGTTGTTATTGAAATTAGATGATACTAACATGTTTATCATTTGTATTCTACAGTATAATCAAAGATTTACTGAAGGTCTGACATCTGGGACAAGAGGGCCTGAAATTTTGAAAAGTCTATGCAACTGGCTGGTGCCCTATGAAATTTGTGGAACTGATACTGAATTCCTTCAAAATCATGGGGTAGAGTCCTTTGTGAGGGAAACTTGTGAGGTACCCAGCTTCCCTGTTTCTCTGCATCCCTTTGCCTCCTCTTCCTCCTCTCCCCTTCATACATCTGAGGGCATAGGGAGAGTCACCTAGGGCAGCAGAGAGATCCAGCTGCAACCCCCCTCATGTCAACTGCCAGCAAACAGTGAACAGATCAAGTGCAGGGAAAAGATTTCCCTCAAAGGTCAGAAGCACTGGTCTTGTCTCAACTTTCCTCTATAGTAAACTGGACCTAGAGCTCTCTAAAATCTTAGTAGCAAATGATTTTTGCCATCCTACCAAACTGGGTTCTCAAGTTCACGTAATGAGACACATGAGCAAATAAGTCCACACGTATGAAAAATACATACAGAGTTTAGTGGCCTTTTCTCCTCACAAGAGAGAAAATTAATTTGGCAGAATGAGCCTGTGAAAGTACTTCCATATTTTTATGTTCGCTAATGTAAAACAAAAAAGATAGCAAATTCAATGATGATAATAATAATGGCATTTCACACATCTCAAATTGGCAATAACAGGTTACTATATCGTTTAGTCCATTTTCCATCCTTGGCTTGCTAAACATTCTTCAGGATCTTCCTTTCCTGAGTGTTCAGTAGATGCTTTTGTGTAGACTTTGTTTTGATGCAGATGGCAACCAAGCACAAAGAGGTTTCATGGGATTTTATTGTTTGTGTTTTTGAGTTGGAATCTCGCTCTGTCACTGAGACTGGAGTAGAGTGGCACAGTCGTGACTCCCCAAGTCTCGACCTCCTGGACTTAGGCAATCCTTCTGCTTCAGCCTCCCAAGTAGCTGGGATGACAGGTGCACACCACTACAGCCAGCTAATTTCTTGAATTTTTTTGTAGAGACAAGGTCTTACCATGTTGCCCAGGTAGGTCTTGAACTCCTGGGCTAGCTAATCCTCCCACCTCAGTCTCTCAATGTGGATGGGTTACAAATGTGAGCCTCCACATTCAGCATGTTTTGCATATTTGTATCTAGTCCCTGAGCCAACTACTTCCCAACTTTTTGTGTCCTGGCAGGCAAAAAAAAAAAAATGTGAATGAAGAAGTATTTATGGATGTCCTTATGGGGCTTGGTTTAAAAAAAAATTACAATTATGAGAAAAATACAAAATATCAAATTTGTAAAAACTTTCAAATAAAATATTTTTAGTATTTTAATGAGAAATTTGAGCTTATATCTTTACAACTTTGTCAGGTTTTATGATTGAAATGACTACCTGAGATTTATCATCAAGACTTTTTAATGGCAATCTCTTCCAATTCTTGATAGTGTCATCAGAAAAAACTGTCCATGTAAGTAATAAAAAACTTTTAAAGCCATTATTTCACAGTCATTTAAAATTTTTATAATCAATTTTAAACTGTAAGTAAAGGACCAAATGGTTTTTCCCTTTCTTTCATTGGCAAATGTAATGTTGACATTCTTGTAATAATGTGAATGGGTTTTGCAATTTAGCTTTAGCTTATCAGATATTTCTAAATAAGGCTGAAGCTATAATTTGCTGAGTGCACATGCTTTAGAAATGTCACCCCAAAGCTAGTTGGATGTGACTCAAAGGACACATCAGATGCAAACAAACAGAAAGATCCCATAAATATGAAGAAAAATGCACCCAGTCACCTAGACGCATCCTTCCCAGTGTCCCTGGAATGTTCCGGCCTCACCCAGTGGCTCTTCCAGAAGCTCCATGGGCTACCTGTCCACAAAGGGCAACAGTGAGCTCTGCCCATGACAAGAAATCGATGGTTGGCGGTGGTGGAGAACTTCTCTTCTGCAAAGCTCCACTTCACAGAACTGTGGTCTGCACTTGTGTCTTCAGCTTCAGGAACCCTAGGGTATACTATCAAAACCCACTCTGCCCACCCAAATGGCAACTGCATCTCTGATATTGTGAATCTCCTCCACATCAGAATGTGGTAGCAGAGACACACAGTCACCAGAATAACTGCCGTGGTAACTGTAATTTAATTTAGACAGGTAGTAAATTATCTCCCTAAAACCCAAGGTGAAGAGGTTAGTTCCTTAAGTAAAAACTAAGGAAACATGGACAAAGTATGGACTTCAGCCAATAATAATGCATCATTTGGTTTATTCATTATAATAACGTACCATACTAATAATATGTTACTAACAGCGAAAACTGTGTAGATAAGGTAAGAGAACTCTATGGACCATCTGCTCAATTTATCTGTAAATCTAAAATTGTTCTAAATTGTAAAATCTATTAGAAAGAAAAGAGATCAGTTCCTCTCATTATCACTTCAACCCAAGCACCTGCCAACAACCCTTAGTACACACAGCCCGCCTCACTTTCATTATCTTCACAAAAAGATACGGTGCATTTCAAGGTCAAACCAAAGTTTTCCTTCTCCCTCCTTCTCTTCCTTTATCCCTCTGAAGCCATCTTGAGCAAACCACTACTTCTGCCCTGTCCCCTTTCATCCAGGCCCAGCCCTAAGACCAGCTTTGTCCAGTTATCCTCAACATGAGTTGATTGGAGAAAAAGGTATATAGAAGGAAATTTGCACATGCTAAAATGCTACTTACTATCAGCTTAGCTGAGAATCAATGATTGCTCACAGACAATTTGCAACTAAATAAGTGACTATAATTCAAACACACTTTCTGATCAATAGCATTTGGAGAAAATTGATACAGTTTTAGTGCTTTCCACTTTAAACTCCTACTTTCTGCTAACAGCCTATTAACAGAAAAGGTTTTAAAACAACAGAATGTCTTCGTTGGAAACGTTCTTACAAATTTTCAGTTACGGCCAAGCTTCCGGCTGTTCTTCAGAGACTACTCTCTTCACCCCCATTCCCTCCTCCCGAAGCCTCGGCTTTCAAGTCCTTGAAATGAGTGAACTCCAGGAACCAGGTTCAACAGAAAAATACATACTTTTCAGGGCATGTACTTTTCTGAGGCTCAGGAGGGAATTTCGTCTTTAAAATCCAATAACTATTTCCTTTTTATGTGTCTCATTTTGAAGTTCACTGCAATAATTAACTTCTCTCTTTGTTCCAGTTCTTTGGGAAAACAATATTTAATATTTACAGTTTCACACACTACATGGTTCTGAACAGAAGAATGTAGACAGCCTACAAGGCTTCCAGAACAGAGAAATCTCTTTATGTTTCTCCTCCGAAGGGCTGGGGTAGTTTTGAAGTACTAATTAAGTTCAAAAATAAAGAGTCTAAGAGAGGTTTTGAGTGAAGAAGAGGAACTGTGAGGGTGAGGCTGAAGTCCAGTCTTCCAGCTAAGACATCAGTAGACAATTCACAGTGTCTTAATATGGTGGCTTCTCATCATGGGCAAATCCCCTAAAGAGCTCTCCTATTCAATGTCCAGGGGGAAATCGGTTCTTTGTAAGTAAAGCCAAAACTTCATACCTTTTGGAAAAAATTGGGGTTTGAACAAAGCAGCATAAAACTGGAGATGCCCAAGTTTCCATGCATTCTCAGTCGCTATGCAGCCAAATCGTCTTGTACCTCTGCTTCTCCAATTGTCAAACAAAGACGATACCACATGCCCCCGTTTGCAGTCTGAAGGGACCGAGTGAGACTCATTCTACACATTAGGCATGGAAATCTCTAAGACACTAGAAGTGCTGCACTAACGTCAGGTGGTTTGATGTTTAACTTCTTGTTAAGCAGGTGAACCTCTCTGGTTCCATTGATGTTTGTGATCCTAACCACTTTCTTCATGTCAGCTTCCTGATTATTTGCATGCGTATTCTTTGGTTTTACCTTCCTGTTCTTTACCAGATTCTGGGCATTTCTTCTACTTTCCCCATAAATAGAAAACACAAAACAAAACTGTATTGGGGCCAATAGCTTCTCCAGGAGCCTCCCCAGGCAGTATGAGGATAATTAAGACATAAACATTTGTAATCTTAGATGTCAACTAAGATTCTTGCCAACTAAAGTCATTAATTTTTTCAAAATGCCACAATGGAGGCTAAGGTGGTGGCTCACACCTGTAATCCCAGCACTTTGGGAGGTGGAGGCAAGAGCATTGCCTGAGCCTAGGGGTTTGAGACCAGCCTGGGCAACTTGGCAAGACTTCATCTCTACAATATATCAAAAAAAAATTAGCCAGGCATTGTGGTGCATGCCTGTAGTTCCAGCTACTTGGAAGGCTAAGGTGTAAGGATCACCTGAGTCCAGAAGATCAAGGCTGTGGTAGCCACGATGATGCGACTGTACTCTAGCCTGGACAAGAGAGTGAGACGCAAACTCAAAAAACAACAACAAAAACAAAAACCAATGGTTATATTAGTATGACGGGATTATGGACAGGGCTGCCATGTAAGGTTGCACAGTTTACGTACTGCACAAAAGTGCCCAATCAGGAAATCAGGGCTGACAGATACCCGAAGCTCTGTCTTCACCTGAGGGGAAAGGAGTTTTTCCTTTGCTATTTGACTATGCGTACCCAGAGAAGGCATCTTTTTCCAAAAGTTCCATAAAAGGTAGCATTCCCTGTCAGCTTCACTATGGCCGACTATTTAGATTCCGGCAGTGGGAGAGTAGGCACGAGTAGGTGGAAGTGAGTGATGGCTTTTGCTTTCTGCTTGAGTGCAGTTCTGCCACCTCTGTGGCTGAAGAATCCTCCAGCAGCCCTTCTGGCTCTCCCCTCCCCTCGCATGGTTTCCCTCGCCTTCATTCTTCTTGCTCCTCCCTGCCCTCTAGCCCTTTCTCTCTCATCTTCTCCCGCCCTTCCTCTCACTCCCGGGAGGCAGGCTGAGGCACAAGAGCCATCCCAGTTTGATCAGCCACAGTGAGAGCTCTATAATCACGTTGGCGTCTCCGCTCGTGGCCAAGTATGGACACAATGCAGAGCGACAGAGATTTTACTTGTTTGCATGATCCTTTTGACATCCCTCCAGGCAACAAGGTCCAGAACCCCCAGTTCAGACAGAAACAACAATCTGTTAAATGAACTCATCTTGTGGTGTTGATGGCCAGCCGCATGGCGTCAGTCAGACGTGTCGTCACTTACAGGGAAGGTGCTTGGGAAGCGTGTTCTAGCCATGAGGAAGGAATCTCGCAGGCGGCTCTCTTGAACTGGCAAGCCATCTGGAGGAAGCTGCAAGGGCCATAACCATGCTGGGGAGGAAGGGGTCCCCTTCTAACCATTTTTTCTCCTGGTAAAATCCACTTCTGTAAAGAGCTTCCTTTTGCCCCCGCTACCACCCGAGGTATGCTACACGCACCCAAAAATGTAAAATGCACGTACATGAAAATGTCAGTCTGATATAAGGCGAAGCTCACAAGTAGCCGGGGCCCCAAGACTTAGGCATGAGTCCCCTGGGCCCGCTGGCATAAATAAACTTGTGCTGTCCTCACATTCCAGGAGTATCGCCCATCTCTCCACTGCTGGAGTCAGCTCTGCCGCAACAATTTTGGAAGCCCCTGCAAGATGGATGCCAAGACTCAGAGGGACAAGGCTCCGGGACAAAACAGGGAAGTGGCACTTCTGGAAGACGTCTTAGGTAAGAAACCCTGGGGTCGTCAGTTCAGGAAAAACCAGAAACCAGCAGTGGACAGGGAATTGATCGCCCTCGGGTGCTTTGGCCCTCTGTTCCTTAGATCTTAAGTACAGACCGGATTTAAAACGGGAAGGTATTAACTATGGACTGGAGGTGTGTGAATGAGTGGATGGTGGTCCCAAGACGTCAAGCACGGGATCTGAGTGGGCCCCAACCTGCGGTACCGTGGACTGTCACAACGGCTTAGCGGAGATTCATTGTCCTCACGGACTCTGACCAGGCTCGGGGTTGATAGGGGCACTCCTGGGCCAAGACGTCCTTAAGATCCCACAAGGAGTCCGGCCGGGCGGGCACCTGAGTGAGGTCGGAGTTGACTCGGACACCCCTCCGATGGCATCTCCAGTCACGGCTTAGGCACTTGTAAAATCTGCATCCCAGTGTAAAGCCTGACCTACATGCCGCGCGATTTTCTCGCACAGACTTCCCCAGAGATGACGGCATAAAGACGAAGTCACGAAAACTGGAACACAGTGAGGCTGATTGGCAGCGGATAGAATTGGGCTGGCCTCCCGAAGGCACTCTGGCCATTCAGACAGTCACCCGAGTCTGGAATCTTGTCACCAGTGACCCAGGCCACCCTGGCCAATTTCTCTAGATTGACCCTTGGCCGACCCTTGTTCAAGATCCACCTGGCTGGTTGACGCTCTGCCTTCAAAGGTTCTCCCTGAAGGCCAGCCCTGTCCTCCTGGCTGCAAAAACTCCTAGACAACCAATACCCCTGCCTCTCATCCTTGAGGAAGCCTCTGAGTCCAACCTGCCACCGCCACTGCTGTATTGTGCACCCCCAGCCTCTGCCCCGCCCCAGACCATCACACCACCACTTTCGACGTCCCTCCGGCAGAGCCACCTACTCTGTCTGCCAGTCTTTCCCCAGTGACCGACCTGGTCCTCTCAAGCCCGATCTCTCCACCGCCACCCACTTTTGCTCCACCACGGACCTCCTCTAACCCTCAACCTACTCCTCTCCTCAAGTGAACAGGGCGTTTCCGCCCCCTCGCGGAGTCTGACACAGTCATCACTGTTCCACCTCTGCCTGACCCTGCCATGCTCCCCTGTGAATCCAGGCCAGATTGTTCCACCACAACCTGACGGGTCCTATATCCAAGGCCCACTGACCTTTTACTGTCAGCCGTTCAGCACCACGGACCTACTCTACTGGAAACATCACACGCCATCATACAGTGAAAAGTCTCAAGCTATGATTGAACTTTTAGAGTCAATTGTTCAAGCCCATCGACCCACTTGGGATGACTGGTGACAGCTCTTGGCCACCCTCTTCATCACTGAACAATGGTGGTGCATCCTACAGGAAGCCTAAAAATGGACTCCAAGTCCAGCCCCAATACAGACCTTGGACACAAACGCATGAGCCAAACAGATGATATCAACAGAAGCTCCAGCTGAGACCCAAACACTGCACTGGGTCGCCAATCATTAGAGCGGTTCAGAGAAGCTATTCTCCAAGGGACACACACTGGGCCCATCAGGCTACCAACCTTTTCAAAGGGGTCAGAGTTCTCCAGAGGGTTGACAAAATCCCTGGGGACTTCCACGAGTGTCTATGCGAGGCTTACCAGGTCTATACACCCTTTGACCTGGCAGTCCTTGAACACCACTCTATGGTCAATTCGGTTTTTGTCCCACAGTCCTACCCAGACATCCTGAAGAAGCTACAAAAACTGGATGGTTTTGTTGGTATGAATGCCACACAGTTATTAGACATAGCAGCCAAAGTTAGGGCTAACAGAGATGAAGTTAATAAAAAGGAGGCTGACAAAAGAATGCACACTAAAGTCGTTGTAATGGTCGCAGCAATGGTCACAGCCCAGGGACATGCTAAGGGAACCCAACCCAACTCCAAGAGTCAGAGACACCCCTGAAGAAGGACCAATGTGCATACTGCAAAGAATTTGGTCATTGGAAAAATGAAAGCCCAAAGCGTCGAAGGATCAGGTCCCAGAAAGTTCATTCCTCAAGATGGGAGGAATGAAAGGAAACAAGAAGAAACCCTCATCTTATACCTGAGAGACGAGAACTCAGATTCGGCCAGACTGGGCTCCATTCCCTTAGGTCCCCAGGAGCCCCTGGTCTCAGTATAATTCTGGGTCCAGGCTTTGGATTTCATTCTGGATACTGGGGCAGCCATTTCAACAGTCAATACTCCTGTGGTGCCCCTCACAAGAGAAACTTTGACCATCACTGGAGTTACGGGGATCCCAAGAGGCTACTAACTCTGTAAACCCCGGGAGTACATTATAGGTGACCACAAAATCAGGCACCAGTTTCTATATTTGCCTGATTGCCCAGCTCCGTTTCTAGGACTTGATCTCCAGACAAAATTGGGCACCAGGACACCAAAAGTTTTGACCCTGATGGTAGCTCCGCAATAAAAGTGGCAATTGCATCACAACCTGCCAACTCCAGTCTTCCTGAACCAGAACCAGGATCTGTGCTTTCTGGACAACTCTCCGGAAGTCTGGGCCCAACCAGGAAGAGAGGCCTGGTCAAACATCACCCACCCACCAATAGTGGTGGAACGGAAGCCCGGGGCCCTGCCAAAACACATCAAACAATATCCAATTCCTAGGAAGGTCCATGAGGGAATAGCTCATCACCTCCGGCAGTTACAAAAGGCAGGGATGTTAACAGAAAGACAGTCGCCTTGGCACATTCCCCTCCCACCAGTGTGGAAGCTGGATTCAGAGGATGATTGACCTGCTCAGATCTGAGAGCAATTAATGAAGCTACAGCCACCCTTCATTCAGTGGTTCCAAATCCGCACACCCTCCTCAGCCTCGTCTCACCTCAAGCCTCTCACTTTACCTGCCTGGACCCGAAGAACACCTTCTTCTCCCTCCCACTAGCCCGCTGAGCCAAGAGCTGTTTGCCTTTGAATGGGAAGACCCCACCACGGGGAGAAAGAGTCAGTTAAATTGGACTCGTCTACCACAAGGGTTCAAAAATTCCCCCACCATATTCAGGGAGGCACTGGCTCATGGCCTCACAAATCGCAAGCCACGTAGCTGCGTTATTCTTCCATCTATTGACAACCCCTTGTTAGTGGACCCCAGCTAGGAGGCTTGCATAGAAGGGATGAAGGAACTCCTTTCATTCCTTTAGGAATGAGGATATAAGGTGTCTTGGAAAAAGGCTCAAATATGTCAGGAGGAGGTCACCTATTTAGGATTTAAGATTAGGAAGGAACAGAAGTATTTAGGGAAAGAAAGAAAAGCCGTCATCTTAAACATGCTCAGGCCCGACCAAGAATCAAATACAAGAGTTTCTCGGGGCTGCTGGCTATCGCCACCTTTGGATCCCAGGCTTCTCCAAACTAGTCAAGCTTCTCTATCAAGCCACAGCATGTCCCGGGATGAGCCAATTAAATGGGGAGATAAAGAAGAGCAAACTTTCAAGAAATCAAAGGGGCTCTGGCTACAGCTCCTGCCCTCAGCCTGCCTGACATGGAGAAACCTTTCCAATTATTTGTTTGTGAAAAGGACCAGGTAGCACTGGGGGTACTGACTTAAGCATTGGGCCCTTGGCAGAGGCCAGTCACCTATTTATTTAAAAGGTTGGATACTGTTTCACCCGGTGGCTACCCTGCCTCCAAGCTTTAGTAGTCATAGCCCTCCTTGTCAAAGAGCCTGACAAGCTCTGCATGTGACAAACCCTACATGTGAAAGCTCCTCACAATGTCATAACTCTCCTAGCTGGACCAGCCAGCCGACAGTTCTCCAATGAATGGGTCACTCAATATCAAGCCCTCCTATGCCAAAACCCAAAAATAATGGTAGAAACCATCTGGACCTTAAACCCAGCCACCTATTTACTAGAAGGGGAGGGTCCCCTGACCCACAATTGTAACAAAATCCTAGATGAGGTGTATTCTTCTCTACCAGACTTGAAAGACACCCCACTACAGCAGGTCAACTTAGAACTATTCACAGATGGAAGTAGATACCGTGCAGACCCAAAAAGGGGGAACGGGGAAACGGAGACCTTGATCAGTTGGAGACCTGTGACAAGGTATGCAGTCACAGCAATGAATGAAGTTTTGGAATCAGGATCCCTCCCCAGGCACTGGTTCACCCAAGGGGCAGAATTATGGGCCCCTGTTAGAGCCCTCTGACTAAACAAAGAGTCAATATATATACCAACTCTAAATTTGCTATTGTCCATGTACATGAAGCCATTTATAAAGAAAGAGGACCACCTACCATGGAAGGAAAAGAAATTAAAAATAAAAAAGAAATCCTTTAACTGTTAGAAGCTATACGGGACCCTGAAAAGGTAGCCGTTATACACTGCCAGGCTCATCAGAGAGGAGCTACACAAGTTCACAGAGGCATACCCAACTCGAACAGAGAAGGCCCACAAAGTGACCAAAGCATTGTTCAAGGATATTGTTCCCCAATTTGGGCTCCCTCTCTCCATAGTTTCTGACAATGGGCCAGCATCTGTGGCAGAGATAACACTTAACTTGCCTACACAACTGGGAAGAAAATGGAACTTGCATGCAGCATATCATCCTCAAAGCTCCAGAAAAGCAGAAAGAATGAACAGAACCCTTAAAACCACCCTAGGGAAAATGTGTCCAGAGACAGGACCGCCTTGACCCAACTCTTACCCCTTGCTCTTCTTAGAATAAGACGCACCCCAGGCTCCCGTGACCTGTCCCTTTTGAAATCACGTCTGGCAGGCCACCTCCCCTCATCAAGGACATCCAAGGGGATATAAACTGACTAGGAGAGACCATGCTTGAGAAACATGATCAAACTAGGGAATGTCCTCCAGGACTTGAGCTCAACAATATTAGAAAGAATTCTTGTCTCCATTCATACTCAAGTTCATGCTTTTTCACCCAGACAATGAGTTTGGGTCAGAATCTGGAAACACGAACTTTTACAAGCCATGTGGGAGGGCCCCTATCAAATTATATTAACCACCCCTACAGCCCTCAAAGTTGCTGGTCAGAAGCCATGGATTCACCACTCCAGAGCAAAAGCAGCTCCAAGACCTTCTCCAGCTCTGGCTGAAAGTGAAAAACAAGAATTTCTCCAGCCCTGCTGCCACCACATAACCAGAGGCTGGTGGCTCCACACACGGCAGAAGCCTGAGGACCAGCGAGTTGCTATATATGCCATATTTGAATCCCTGTCACCCTTTGCCCCTCTCCTTGTTTTGCATTCTTGCTATGCTTTTTTGCCATAGGGCTTGCTTCAACCGCACCCCAAGACTGGCACCTAGGCCATAAAATCCTACCAGCTGTCACCTACCTCATCACAATTGAAAGTCTGACTCTCATCAAGTGCCTCCTATAATTGCCCAGCACCTGAAACTCCTACAATAATGATTACTCAGCCTATTATTATAGGCTTGCTGATCCTTACTGTCCATTTCTTTCCTGAGATCCTGGCAGAATCATGCAATCAATGCCTTAAACCACAAACCCTTACTGCATCAGATTTCTTAAAACAAATGCAAGAGAAACCAGTTAATAAACCACCTCTGTTCGTGGCACACTCATACCAACCTGCCAGGTGTTATTCCGGACAGACGGTAAAAAACTGTACCTGGGGTGATAAAGAATGTTGGACAGCTTGGATACCCCAGAAAAATGTAGCTGGAATTATATGCACGGGAGGCCTCAGACATGGATGCTGGACAAAACTGCTTCAGTGGGGCTCATCTGATGGGGGGGGTACACAAGATCAGGTCCAGAAAGAACAAATAAAAAAGGTAACTAATGACTTCATAGCAAAGGTAGTGCCTACACCTCCTAAACCCGAAACGAGGTCGCCACTTGTTTACTACCAAAAAGAAAATCACCCAGATCCCCGGCTAGACCAAATGTAAACTGTAACCCATCGACTCTTAAATGTGACTAACCCGCAGCTTGCACATGACTGTTGGCTCTGCCTGTTTCCTGATCCCCTCTGATACATGGCCACCCCATGAGCCCCCATAATATATCCAAGCCAGGCTATGTCTCTGGCTTTCTGATCGCAACTCCCTTATCAAGTTATATAGAACTGTCCCAGACAGCACCTATCTGTTACAATAATCCGGGAGGAATCCAGTCTGTAGGAAAGTTAACTTCTGACCAGTGCCTCCAAACCCACGACTGCAGGCAGAGGAAGGCTGTCTCTCTGACGAACCCTGGTGCCCGAACCAGGGACTAGGAACTTTCTTTGTATGTGGCACACATGCCTATCAATGTTTACCAGCCAAATGGTCAGGAGTCTGCAGCTTGGCCTTCTCCGCTCCCCAAATGGGCATACTACCTAACAATCAGTCCCTTCCAATACCCTTAATGGCGTACACACGATCAAAGAGGGCCACCGTGTTCACACCCCTGTTAATAGGACTGGGAATCACTGCAGGAATAGGCACTGGCACGGGGGAATTGCCTCATCAGCCTATTACCAAGCCAAACTAACTGCAGATTTCACAGATGACACAGAACAGGTAGCAAGATCCACAGTGGCCATGCAGGACCAACCAGATTCCTTGGCAGCAGTAGTCCTACAAAATCAAAGGGGACTAGACCTACTCACTACCTAGAAAGGGGACTCTACCTTTTCCTAAATGAAGAACGTTGTTTCTATGCAAACCAGTCAGGCATAGTCAGAGATAAGGCTCAACGATTACAAGAACGGGTAATGCGCAGAAGACAGGAGTTAGCAAATTCTTGGAGCCAATGGAACAACATTTGGTATCGGGCTTCCTGGCTCCTTCCTCTAGTAGATCCCCTCTTCGGATTTCTTTTAGCACTCATATTTGGCCCCTGCACCTTAAACCTCTATAACCCAGTTTGTAAGTTCCTGTTTAGAAGCTGTCAAGCTACAACTTTTGGCAACCCAACATGTACCCCTAAAAAAAGGTAACCAGCCTAACCAACCCTCGTAAAAGATTTTCCTAGGCACTAGAAGAGGAGGGAATGAACTGGCAAGCCATCTGGAGGAAGATAAAAGGGCCATAACAATAGGAGGGAGAAAGGGGGTCCATGACTAACCATTTTTTCTCCTCACAATGTCCGCTTCCGTAAATAGCTTGTTTAAGCCTCCGCTACCACCCGAGCTATACTGCACACACAGAAAAATGTAAACTGCATGTATGCAGAAATGTACACCTGATATTAGGCAAAGCTCACAAGTAGACGGGCCCCAGGACTTAGGCACGAATCCCCTGGGCCCACCGGCGTAAGTAAACTTGTGTTCGCCTCACATCCAGGGAGTGCCACCTGTTTCTCCACTGAGGGAATCAGCTCTGCCACAAGACTCTGGCTGAGGTGAATAACGGACAATTTTTTGGTAGAAGCATCCTCCAAGTGTGTGCTTACTCTGTCTTTTGTACTTGTTCTAGGTATTTTTCACAGATGGGGTTCAAACTAAATTGCCAGCCTTCATGCCTACCTTTCTTCCTCCTTGCTGTTTATATACCTGAGATTAGCGCCAGGAACGGCGCTCATGCCTGTAATCCCAGCACTTTGGGAGGCCAAGGTGGGAGGATTGCTTGTGCCCAGGAGTTCAAGACCAGTCTGGGTAACATGGCGAGACCTCATCTCTACAACAAATTAAAAAATTAGCCGGTTATGGTGTCACGTTCCTACAGTCCCAGCTACTCAGGAGGCTGAGACAAGAGGATCTCAAGTCCCAGGATGTCGCGGCTGTGATGAGCTGGGATCACGTGCACTGCACTCTAGCCGGGATGACAAAGACCCCTGAGGAGCCCTCCAGACAAGCTCGCAAGACCTGACGCTTAGCAGGTTCTCAGCCAATATCTGTTAAATATTTGAATCAACCAACAATCAGCATCATTTTTCTCTCCTTTTAAGCTCAATTACATTTTCTCAGTCTTATTTTCCAGAGAACTTGATAGCTGGATCCTTATGATCTAACAAAATATCAACACTTAATAGACATTCAATAAATGTATAATAAGTGAATGAAGAAACAAACTAATGTCTTAATGTTTATTTCCACGTTTCTTAAAAAGTGCAAGCACCCATTCTATTTATGTATTTATTTATTCGTTCGTGTATGTACGTATGTATGTATGTATGTATGTATGTATTTATTTTGAGTTGGAGTCTCACTCTGTTGCCCAGACTGGAGTGCAGTGGCCGCTCCCAGCCACCGCAGCCTCGACCTGCTGGGCTCCGGCGATTCCTCCACCTCAGCCTTCCAAGTAGCTGGAACTACAGGCTCGCACTACCACGCCCGGCTGATTTTTTATTTATTGTAGAGATGAGGTCTCGCCAAGTTGCCCAGGCGGGTCTCGAACCCGCGGGCTCAGGCAATTCACTCACCTCAGCCTCCCAAAGCACGGGATTACAGGCTGAGCCACCGAGCCCGGCTTCATGTATTTATTGTTTGTTTATTTAGAGTTGGAGTCTCACCATGTCTTGCCGCCACCTCCCAACGTGCTTGGATTACAGGCATGAGCCACCATGCCCGGCTTATACACCCATTTTAATTTATCATCCCGACACCTGATATGTTTACCAATTGGCTTCTCACTCAAAAATGAAATCTTGACAAATGGGTGATGATCAAAACTCCTTTTTGAAAATCTTATCTGTGACCAGTGTGATCTTTCTTAAATTTCAAGCTCATATTTTAAAATGTCAGGCTCCTTTAGGAGTAGGACTTTTGGGTAGCTTTGATATCCACCATGCTGATGCAATTGAATGGGCATAACACCACTGTCCTCAAAGTAAGGGCCACCTCTGTTTCTAAGTATAGATGCTCAGTATATGTGACACTGAAGTATGGCTACTCTTAAGCATTTTAATAGAGCTGAATGAAAATGTCTGGTACTCCACCCAGACCGCAGTGAACATTTTGCTCCGATATTGTTTATTCATCATTATTCAGACATGAACGTGGACTATAAGATCTGATGCCTCTGAAACTTCGGAGCCATGCTCAGTTTTAGTTGAGAGTAAAGATGCCTTTTCCTTGACCACCATTTGGGTACAGCCCATCTGCTGGGGACTAATAAAATGCACTTTTTTGGCCAGACATCAGGCAAGTAAACAGAAACTTCAGTCTGGGAGGGATTTTGTCTTTCCCAAAACCTAGAGCGGTGCTCTCCATTTTTCTTCTTTTGATCGCACACTTCTGCCAGTAAAAAGTTTCTTATCAAACATCCCTAATTGATGCATAATTATTTATTTATAAATTGTATGCAGGTATTACCATGCTCATGTGTCTGTGCTTTATAAAACTTGTCAAAATGGAAATTTAAAGGAGTGATACCAAATAAATAGAAATTCTAATTCCCATGTTTTCTTCTCTCACTCCAATAAATTGTCTTATAACTAACCCACTGGCTGAAAGTCCTCAAAACTTGCTTCTAGAAGGCCTGGTGGGAACAAGGTTTTTCAATGTCAGGTCACTAAGTACACATGGCCCCAAGTCACCCAGTGGCTCACTTCCTTCCATTAATTCTATCAAAGGCAATTCACTTTACTTTTAAGAAAAAATGATAATTCAATGATTAAGTGATGATTTCAATGGCTTTATTTGCAGTGGAACAGGCTAAATGCCATATTTCATTCCAAGTGAAAAGAAATAGACTGCTGATGCTACTACAGGATAAGAAGCAAGGAAGTAAATCTGCAGTCTATCCTCGAAGCGTGTCAAAATGGTATGGGGAGGAAAAGGAGGGTTTTATCTCACAAGACAGTAAACACTGAACAACTTAATTTTCCATTCCAGAAAATCGGCAGGCATCATCAACACGGCACTTTGCAAAACACTTAAGACTTGTGATAATAACAAGTACTGCAATGGCACTGCGTGTGGTTCTCCACCCTGGCGTTTCCCATGACCATGGCCTAAAGGGGAAGAAAAAAGACAGAAAGATGATTGGTGATAGATCGCTAGATGATTAGAGGATTGACGGAGAGACAGAGCAACAAAATTGGAAAATACCAAGTAAAATTGTCTGTAGTCGGCTGAACTAATTAGATGCATGCTACATTTGCAAAGTCTCCCTTTCCGGAGATTTTTTCCCTCTAAAAGGTGAAGTTTGCATTGTGTAAGTATGCTGTACTTTCTCCCACCCTGCCCTGTATCACCTCCACCCCTGTTCTCATCATTCTAAATAAATCCAGCCTGTACCCCCAAGACCGCTGACTCTTTGAATGAAAGGGTACGGATGCAGCCCCTGCCTGTACAAATGCCCACCAAAGGATGGATCACGAGACACCTTGGGCGTTAAATTCTGTGGACGCGCTCCATGGGCACGTCTCTGGCTGGGCTGTTAGGAAGCTTCTGGAGCCTTTGAAGTTCTTACCTTGGTGAATGCTTTGGCCACACAGCATGTGGCCTCTGAGGTGATGTTTTTCGGAACCAACATTGTCTTCTTGGACCTCGCTGGCGTGGGATAGGCCCTGGAGAAGCAGCAGCCCACACACTGATAAACGGGTGCACCCAGCTTGGAGAAGTATTTGTTTTCTTTTAGCTTGCATTCTGGGCAACCTATCAGAAGAAAGGGGCAAGAAAAGAAAAGCAGTCAAAAAGCATTCAAAAAGAAACTAGGAATTTTTCCTCATGATGGGATGGTAAATAGTATTTTTTCTATTGAAAATGAGAGGGGAATAAACAAACACTTGGGGGCTATGTGTTAATCTTCCTATATAATATCTACTTGTACTGATTACAGTTATTTTTATGGGAAAACAATTTTTGTAGACATGCATAGAAAAGCTCAGCTGTAGTGGTTTCTCTTTCTCCAAGCCTGGATTTTTCTATCCCAATGCTAATACTTGCCTAGAGGAAATACAAAACTTGACAGATGAAAACATCACATTCATCTGAAAAGAGAATTTTGCCCAGAGGAAAAATATTTCTTCCTTTAGAATCTGCTATTGTTTTGTCTCCACAGAAATTCCAAATATTGACAGAGAAAAATGTGTCAGATTAAGGAAGCTTGGTGAGTATAGCAAGCCTTATATTAGATCAGGCTTCTGCACTTGGGACCTGGGATTAAAATATTACCACTTATCTAGAGGAAAGCCATAACCAATAGTAGCTCACAATTTCAAAGCAGATGGCATTATATCAACTAGTATATGAGATTTTTTTTAAGCACTACAGCAAAACAAATTTACTGCATAAAATGGTTTTGTTTTTCTCACTTGCTAACTGATGTGAAAATTCATCTACAAAGGCAATGTTCAAATCTTCTCAAATCTTCTGGGAGAAATGTAAGAAAAAAACTGAGATAACTGAATAAGGAGCATCTTCTTGTAAAATTCAGATAAAGAATCTATTCAGATGAAAATGTACAAACTGCTATCTAAATGGATGTGTAAGATATCATTTTCACTGTATATTTTCTGAACCTAATTTAATTTTATGTTCACAATCTAGAAAGCCTAGATGTGAATCCAGCATCAAAGATTTATCACATCTGAAAAGGAGATAAAAATGTAATTAATGGAGTTATTGATGTACATCTAGAATGCACATTGTCCTTATGACTTCAGCCCCAGGCTCGGTCACACACCTTGCATCATAAACTCTCCATCAGGAAAGGAATGAAGAATATGCAGAAACACAGACAATGTGGCCAGCATGACAGCTGCATATTTTCTGTAGTAATCCATGGCTCTTCTGCAAAACAGACATGGAAAAAAAAAGTTAATCTAAAATCAGCTTACCAGTCATAACAACAACCGGTAGTTTTAATGGTACTACTAATAATAGTCATCTGCTTTCAACTCCCAACATGATCTAAAACCATGCAAATTAAAAAACAAGTTCTTCTTAGGAAAGAGAAAATTGAATCTTCCCATTTCTCACATAAACCACTATAATTGGGCTTAATATAACAACAAATTCTTTTGAACATGTCATCCTATTAAGAAGGCTCAATGTCCTTATTTGTAAACAGGAAACTTCAACTGGATCATATCTAAGAATATATGTATGCGGGTGTATATATTACATATAAGCTTATATATGATATACAAAATGTACAATCTTTTGTCAAAAATTATACAAAAAATATTCAACATCAGCCATTAAGAGATGCAAATTAAAACCACAATGCGATATTACACACCAATTATGGCTAAAAAAAAAATTGTAAAATGCCAATTGGCATGGATGAAGATAAACAGGATATTTCAAATTTTGCTAATGGGAATATAAAGTGGTACAGTCACTCTGGAAAATAGTTTCTGATCATACTAAACATGTACTTAACATATGATCCAGCTGTTGTACTTTTGAGCAATTATCTCAGAGAAATGCAAGCTATATTCACATAAAACATGTGTATGGATGTTCATAGTAACTTTATTTAAATGGAAACAATTTAAATGCCCTCCAACAGGTGAATGCTTATACAATGATATTGTATATATTCATACCATGGTAGACTAGGAACACACGCATTAATACACACCACAACTTGCGTGGGTTTCAAGGAAATTATACTGTATTATTCCATTTATATAACACTGCTGAAATAGCAAAATTATAGAGATAGAGAATAAATTAGCAATTTCAAGGAGTTAGTGTTGGGAAGAAATTTGATGAGAGTGAATACGGCTATAAAGAGATAGCACACATGGCCGGGTGCGGTGGCTCAGCCTGTAATCCCAGCACTTTGGGAGACCGAGGTGAAAGGATTGCCTGAGCCTGGGGGTTCAGGACCAGCCTGGGCAACTAGGTGAGACCTTGTCTCTACAATAAATCACACAAAAAAAGTAGCCAGGCGTGGTGGCATGCATCTGTACTTTCAGCTACTTGGAAGGCTGAAGCAGAAGGATCACCTAAACCCAGCAGGTTGAGGCTGTGGTGTCCATGAGCATGCCACTGCACTCCAGCCTGGGTGACAAGAGTGAGACTCCAACTCAAATTAATTAATTAATTTAAAAAGAAATAAATAGCACAGGAGAACCTTGTGGTAATGGAAAGTTCTGTATCCTGCTGGGCACAGTGGTTCAACCTCTGTAATCCCAGCACTTTGGGAAGTAGAGGCAAGAGGATTGCCTGAGCCCAGAGGTTCAAGGCCAGCTTGGACAACTTGGTGAGACCTCATCTCTACAATAAAGTTAAAAGAAAAAAAAAAAACTAGCCAGGCATCCTAGTGCACATCTGTAGTTCCAGCTGCTTGGAAGGCTGAGGTGAAAGGATCCTGAGGTTGTGGTGGCCGTGAGCATGTCACTGCACTCCAACCTGGGCAACAGAGTGAGCCTCTGACTCAAAAAGAAAAAAGAAAGAAAGCTCTGCATCTCGATCGTGATATTAGTCACTCTAATATATAAATGGGATAACATTGCATAGACTTACTCACACACACTAATTTTATACACATAAAGAACTTGAATACGTGTGTGTGTGTATGTGTAGCCTGGATAAGCTCTGTGAGATGTAGTAATGTCAATTTTCTCATTTTCACATAGTACTATAGTTATGCAAGATAACTGTCACTGGGGGAAACTGGCTGAGGGATATACAAGACTTCTCTGTAATTTTTTGGCAACTTCTTCTAAACCTATAATTGGTAAAAAAAAAAAAATTTTTAAGAGACAATTCAGAATGAGGTTTAAAAGTACACATGAGTCAAAACTTGCAGTTATTTTTCATGTGGAATGATGCTAATAGGATGATGTTTTTGCTAGATGTTTAGATCAACCCATAACATTTTTCAAACATGATTTGCCAGGTAGCAGAACTACATGTAAAACACAGGTTGAGTATTCCTAGTCTGAAAATTTTGAAATCCAAAATTTCCCCATCTTTGAAACATTTTGAGTGCCAACATGATGCCACAAGCAGAAAACACTACACATAAGTATTTAACACAAACTTTGTTTCATGCACAAAATTACTAAAACTTTTGTATAGGATTGCCTTCAGGCTATGTGTATAAGGGGTATATGAAACATAAATGAACTGTGTGTTTAGGCGTGGGTCCCATCTTCAAGATATCTCATTATGCATGTGTAAGTATTCCAAAATCCTCCAAAATTCCAAATTCAAAACATTTTTCAGTCAAGCATTTCAGATAAGTGATATTCAAACTATGTGGAAATACAGATTGTGTAAGTATAGAGCCTAAAGAATATATGTCATTATTTCTACCTGCTATATGTATTTATGCATAAACAATATGTAACTCTAACCCTAACCAAAGATTATGATTTTTATTTATCTTCATACATAATTAGCCCTGAATAAATGTTTTTCCAAGTCAGTGCTTTTCAAAGTGTAATCTGGGGACCCCAAACAGTTCCAGTTTATCTATGAGGTCAAAATGATTTTTGTGATAATACTAAAATGTTGCTTGTCCTTTTTTCCTCTTCATCTCCTTCAGTGTTCAGAGAAATTTGTTTTGTTGTTGTTGTTGTTGTTTTTGCTTTTTTTGAGTTGGAGTCTCACTCTGTCGCCCAGACTGGAGGGCAGCGGCCGCTCCCGGCCACCGCAGCCTCGACCTGCTGGGCTCCGCCGACCCTTCCACCTCAGCCTTCCGAGTAGCCGGGATTACAGGAACGAGCTACCACGCCCGGCTGATTTTTTGATTTATTGTAGAGATGAGGTCCCGCTGCCCAGGCGGGTCTCGAACCCACGGGCTCAGGCAATCTACTCACCTCAGCCTCCCGAAGGCGCGGGATTACAGGCTGAGCCACCGAGCCCGGCTTCAGAGAAATTTTTTATAGGCTACATGACATGCAGCAGATCAAATAAAGAAGCACAAGAGAATTTAGCTGTGTTCTATTAAGCCAGACAGTAAAGAGATTTGCAAAAATGTAAAACAATGCCATTCTTACCACTACTTGGAGGGGAGGAAATTGTCATTTTTAAAAAATAAATATTTTATTCATGTTAACATATGGTGGGTCTTTTTGGCTAAGCACTGTGGCTCATACCTGTAATCCTAGCACTTTGGGAGGCCAAGGTAGGAAGATCATTTCAGCCCAGGAGTTTAACAGCAGCCTAGGCAACACAGCAAGAGACTTCTCTACAAAAAAATTGTTAAAAAGTAGTGAACTGTGGTGGCATGTGTCTATTGTCCCAGCTACTCAGGAGACTGAGGTGAAAGGATCACCTGAGCCCTAGAGATAAAGGCTGCAGTGAGCCATGATCATGCCACTGCACTCTAGCCTGGGCAATAGAGTGAGATCCTACCTAAAAAAGAAAAAAGATTATGGGGCTTTTAAGTTAATAAATATTGTAAAACTTTAACATATTTTCTAACTATTAAATATTGAGAGATGCAAGCTCATAAATAAAAGCTCTTTGGGGCCTTCAATAATTTTTAACAGTGTAAAAAGCTTCTGAGACCAAAAAGTTTGAGAACCACTATCCTAAGTGATATAGGAAGCCATAAGGAAAATTTCAGAATTTAAACTAGTTTCCTTCTTAAACTATAACATTTTTATGCTTTAATATTGCAGCTCATATATTATGAAAATTCAGTCATTATGCAGTGAACAATTATATCAGAATTAATTCAGAGAGAAACATTTATAATAAGATTACAGAATATAAAAACATGAAGTCAATGCACATTTTAGATTTGGCTTTATAATAAAGTGAAAAAAAGATTGAAGACGTGAAACCAGGCCAGGCTCGGTGGCTCAGCCTGTAATCCCAGCATTTTGGGAGGCAAAGGTGAGTGGATTGCCTGAGCCCACAGATTCAAGACCTGCCCGGGCAACTTGGCAAGACCTTGTCTTTAAAAAATAAATTTTAAAAAATTAGCCGGGCATGGTAGTGCACACCTGTAGTTCTGGCAGAAGGATCACCGGAGCCCAGCAGGTCAACGCTGGGGTGGCAGTGAGTATGGCATTACACTCCAGCTGGGGTGACGGAGTGAGACTCCAACTCAAAAACAAAAAACAAAAGAAAAGAAAAAGAAAAAGTGAAAGCAAAATCACCATTGCTGCAGAAACTTTGTCTTTATTTTCAAAAGAGATGACATTAATCAAATAGAAAGAGATTACCTTCCAATTTTAGTTGTTTTCAAAAGCATTTTGATAAATATTTTTATCATCTTAATCACCTTCAGGTTTTTCTGTTCAGAATTTGGAAAAAAAATTAAAGATGAGGGCAAAACAAATAATTACATTCAGTTGAAAATTATGCTCCTTTGCAAAAATATGCTGAATTTAAAGTCAGATTTACTCATCTGTCTCTTTTGGTGTTCCAAACAAGTACTTTCCGAAGCTCACCGGCCCTGGACACCCAGCCTCAGACTAACCTACAACATGCATTCAGCGCTCCCTCGCCTCCTGCCTCCCACGACGTGAAAATAATGAGTCCAAGAAGACGTGTGTTTTCTCAACTTGGCCTACAGGCCTTTCTCTCCCTCCTCAGTTCATCTACTTCAGAGTCCTTTAAGGAGCTGCTTAACTGCTAGCTTTGCTGTGAAGGTTTCGCTCAACCCCAAAGCCAAAATAAATAATTCCACTGCATTCACTTATCACTTGGCTTATCATTCTTAGATGATGCTCCCCAGTCTGGCCAGTGATGTGCATGCTTCTCTCTCCGTCCGTGAGAAAGCTTCTTAAAGACAGGAGCCATGTCCTCTTTCCCACCACCCCCCAAAGCACAGGGCCTTGCACAAAATAGATGGGCAATGCAGTTATGTTGAATTGGGACTTCCGAGCAGTAATAATAACAACACTTGGCCGGGCTGGGTGGCTCAGCCTGTCATCCCAGCACTTTGGGAGACCGAGGCGAGTGGGTTGCCTGAGCCCGCGGGTCCGAGACCATCCCGGGCAACTTGGCGAGACCTCGTCTCTACAGTAAATCAAAAAATTAGGCGTGAGTGGTAGCGCACCTGTAGTTCCAGCGACTTGGAAGGCTGAGGCGGAAGGATCGTCAGAACCCAGCAGGTGGAGGCTGGGGTGGCCGTGAACGTGCCACTGCACTCCAGCCTGGGAGATGGAGGGAGACTCTGACTCAAGAAAAAAAGTAAAATGAAGTTAAAATATGTATATATCACTCAAACATTGCTAACCTAGGGTTGTCATTCACACCGAGTGATAAGGTTTGATTGTTGTTCCCTCCAAATTTCATGTTGAAATTCGATTCCCAGTGTTGGAGGGGGCACCTGGGGGAGGTGATCTGGTCACGAGGGCAGATCACTCAAGAATGGCTCGGTGCCTTTCTCACGACCAGTGAGCTCTTGCTCTTAGTTTACGCGAGAGCTGGTTTTCTTTCTTTTTTTTTTTCAGTCGGAGTCTCACTCTGTCGCCCAGACTGGAGTGCAGTGGCCGCTCCCGGCCACCGCAGCCTCGACCCGCTGGACCCCGGCGATCCTTCCGCCTCAGCCTTCTGAGTAGCCGGAACCACAGGCGCGCGCTACCACGCCTGGCTAATTTTTGATTTATTGTAGAGATGAGGTCTCGCCAAGTTGCCCAGGCAGGTCTCGAACCCTCAGTCTCAGGCAATCCACTCACCTCGGCCTCCCAAAGCGCTGGGATTACAGGCTGAGCCACCGAGCCCGACCTGGTTTTCTAAATAAACCGGGCACCTCCCTTGTCTCTCTTGCTTCTGTTCTCACCTGTGACACTCCGTTCCCTCTTCCCCTTCTGCCATGATTGTAAGTTTTCTGAGGCCTCACCAGAACATGCTTTTTGTGTTCCATAAAATAAAATATTTTCATAGGAATTCCTTACAGACACTATGTTCTCACTTAGCAATGTAATTTCCACCTGGATAATATCTGAGTTTATAAATGTGACATATTAGGGGGAAACCAAAGAAACGTGATATTATCTTTTTTTTTTTTTTTTCTGAAGGCAGACCCCTTGTAGTACACTTGGAATTTATTCCTCTGGATCAAACCATCAGCCAAAGTTTTTGCTTGGAAATTTTGAGAAGGTTGGGTGATAATTAGTAGAAGAAATGTCCCAAGTGGTGGCAAACAGATGACTAGTTGTGGCAAACAGTGTAACAATGCACCTGCCCACACTGCACTGAGTGTTCAGCAGTTTTTGACCAAAATCAGCATGGCCCCTATCCCCTGTCTTTCCTATTTACCCCATCTTGCCCCAGCAACTTTTCCCCAGGTGAAAAAGACCCGAAAGGGAAACGTTTTGCCAATGTGGAAGAGATGAAACCAAAAACGGCAGAAGCACTAAAATGCATCAAAATTGATGAGTTCAAAAACTGTCCAAGCGGTGGGAAAAAACACCTCTATGGTTGTATTACAGTAAACGGAGAGTACTTCGAAGGTGACTGAAGTTTAAACATGTAAGAATAAATGCACAATTTTTTAGTAATAAATTCTGGTGTTTTCTGGGTCCTCCCTCATATGTCATAGCCAGGAGCCATTTTAATCCTAAGATATAAAAATCATAAAAATTCAAAAGAAACCCTTAATAAAAAATATATGTATATAATAGCTTCAGGGTTTAAATAGGCATCTCTTTGTTCATATAAAACTGTGTATATATGTGCACAGATTTAGATTCTTGAAATAATGTGACTCTGTGAGAAAAAGAAAGAGAAATGTGAGGACATGCCATCCCAAAATATGCCAGAATGGTATATTGATTATGAGGACTTGAAAATATTGAAGAATTGTAGTTTCAGAAAAGGGGATTTGACCTGTCTCGTCCTACATGCAACGAGCCATAAAGATTCCTCTGGAAAGGGTGTCCTAGGTGTATAATGACAAGAAGACAGCCTTTTCACCAGATGCTAGGAATCGAAGGCTTCATAGACCTGAATAAACATCCCAGTAACCCTTATTTTCCACCTGTTTTACACTCCCTGCCATGTATCTCCTAGTGACTCATAGAAAATGTACTGCCCCTCACAGTTTCCTTGGTTTGTCATTTCTTCTCAAATTTATCACTCTTTGTCTAAATAGGGCCACTTCTTTGCACTGCATTCTCTTTTGAAGAGCCCCATGAACACGTAAAACAATAAAATGTGTACACTTTTCTCATGTTAATGTGTCTGGTGTCTTCTAAATCTGGCTGAAGAGCCCACTAAGAGCTAATGGAGACAGCATTCTTAAAAGTGTAAAATACTACTACCATAACTTATCATTGTAATTTAACGTATGTGTATATTATACTCTTTATTGTGATTATATGTAATTAATATATTAAGGGTTTTATGAAATAGGTGAACACTCTGCCAGTATGCCATACAAGCTATATACGAATATCAATGTATATTTTGACATGCTAAGTAGCACACACAGACACATACATACAAGTCCCCATGTATACATTAAAGATTGCTCCAAGAAGGTCCCAAGTGCTTGAAACAATGTGACATCCTGTCCTTTGCTTGTAAAGATGTTGCCACGGCTCCTTACTGCCAGAGTAGTGAGGTGTGTGGTTTTCTGATGGTGGCAGTAGCTGGGGTGACTCATCTCTGCTATCTACACCAGGAAGCCCAAATGACTCATAGCACATGTTTGAGATGACTGGCCAGGACCAAACAGATTAAATCTAACTGACTTCTAGAAGGTTAACTTGAGGCCTCACGACTTTAGCCCCGTCTCATCCAGCTAACTACCAAAGAGAGGGAAAGTAGGGTGCCTTCAGTGAATGATAACTAATCAAAGGAGCCTGAG
The DNA here is from genome assembly GCA_027257055.1 of Cephalopachus bancanus. Classification (NCBI taxonomy): domain Eukaryota; kingdom Metazoa; phylum Chordata; class Mammalia; order Primates; family Tarsiidae; genus Cephalopachus; species Cephalopachus bancanus. Next base: position 4,802,603 of record JAPVLO010000140.1, read on the forward strand.
GAGGGTAAATAAAGCTGTGACTTTCCAGCACATTGCCGAGCATGAGATAGGGGTTCAGTCATTGTTTATGAAACAGAGGATAGGCCTGTAGTTGTAGCAGATGAAGTGGAGAGAAAAGGGGGCCAATGGATAAGAGAAAAATACAGCACCACTTGGAAAACCTTATAAAAACATGGTTTTCCATGAAAAAAAGAACAAAGGATGACCTTTAACATATTTATTTTAAAAATAAAGACAAAAAAGCAGACACTATTTAAAAGAAAGATAAAGCACTTATGATTTCAATTTCTTTATGTCCGTTCTTATAATGATCATATCTTAAGAAGTTTCTTTTCTGAATTGACTAAATTTAAGGGACTTATAATAAGACATACATATTCTACTTTAATTGCTACTTAAATATGCTTTACCGGGCTAACATAATTATGTAATTAAAATCTTGCTTTTTCCATTACTCTTCTGGTTTTTCTAGCACATCAGCATTTTTTAAATCTCTGCATACTGAATCTATATTGCAAAAAAATCTAGGAGAAATTTTGATAGGTTAAACTCTATGGGCCATAAAATATGTTTTAAATGAAGCTTTCAAATGCTTGTTTAAAAATACCTACTTTCAAAAATCAACACTATTATAGAAATAAATACTATTAGGAATAAACAATAGTGTCAATTTATCACTCAGAAAAGTAAAACATTCAAAGCTCAGAAAAAAATCTTATATAAAGCATTATTACAGTAATACAAGAATGTTTCTTGTAACTTTTTAAATTTGTGCTTTGTACTTTGTATGTTAATTTGAACAATTTTCAGGCAATCTTTTGGCATACCAAGTATCATTCCCATTCACATGCACTAAGGGATAAAAACATTAATTTGCCTAAAGTCATTCAATAATAGGATAGACAGTACTGGATTATTGATTTGTCACTCCTGGCATCTGTTTTGTTTTTTGTTTTTTTTTTTAAGTTCCCTAAGCTGGAGTGCAGTGGCAAACTCACAGCCACCCCAGCGTGGAACTGCTGGGCTCCAGCGATCCTTCTGCCTCAGCCTTCCAAGTAGCCAGAACTACAGGCATGCGCTACCATGCCTGGCTAATTTTTTTATTTATTCTAGAGATGAGGTCTTGCCAAGTTGTCCAGGCTAGTCCTGAACTCACAGGTTCAGGCAATCCACTCGCCTTGGCCTTCCAAAGTGCTGAGATTACAGGTTGAGCTACCAAGCCTGGCCAGCACTTACTTTTAAAATATTTTTTTCTGTGATAAAAACAGCTGGGCCACAGTAGCTCACACCTCTAATTCCAGCACTTTGTAAGCCAAAGTGGGAGGATCGCTGAGGACAGGAGGAGTTCACGACAAACCTAGGCAACAAACAAGACCTTGTCTCTACAAAAAATAGGAAAAATCAGTCAGGCGTGGTAGCTTGTGCCTGAAATTTGGTGGCTGAGGCGGAAGGATCACCTGAGCCCAGGAGTTTGATGTTACGGTGATGTTGCCACTGCACTCCAGCCTGGGTGACAGAGTGAGACCCTGTCTCAAAATAAGCAAACAAACAAAACAAAAACAAAAAACAGCAGAGGGGCTGCAAAGAGAAACCTCCTTGTTCCTTGGCCCTAAGTTTTTATTGCTGCGGCAGGTTGTACTTTGCAAAGATGACCACAAAAAAAATGTCTCGGCCTACATGTCCTTGCAAATGTCACCTTGCTACTTCTACATCAAATAGCGATATGCCTATCTTTGTTCCCCATTTGATCTAGGTAGGCCCTATGACTGCTTAGACCAGGAATATGGCAGGAGTGGCACTGGGCAAGTTGTTCGTATGTCCCTTAACTGACCTGGCAGTTCCTGCTTCCTGTTTCTTAGAAACCAACTGCCAGGTAAGAAATGGTAGACCACCACAGGATAAGAAGAGCAAGGCCTGGAGGGTAAAATGTCACGTGGGGAGGGACAGAGAGGCTGAGAAATAACGAAGTACTAGGCATGTGAGTCAAGTACCTAGCCTGACTGACCAGCCCGTGGAGCCTTCAGGTGACTCCAGCTCCAGCCACTCTCTGTCTGCATCCCGCAAGAAGCTCAAGTTCAGAACTACCCAGCTGAGCCCAGGCCACCAACAGAACTTCAAGAGGTAATGATAATTTGTTGTTTTACCCACTATGTTTTCAGGCAGTTTGATGAACGGCAATGGATAACTGGAACAACTGTACTCTCTTACAACAAAAATTTCTCCAAAATCTGAGAAAAGAGACCACAATCTTGCCTTCCTACTTACTCCCTGTGTTTTTCTTCCATGCATGTTGCAGGTTGGTGTGTGTGTCGGTGGGGGGAGTATTTATTTAATACATATATAGTTAGCCTAGTAGGGGAGATGCAAAAAAGCATGACAAAAAGTTAAAATTAGCATTCTGCATAGTATCTGTAAGACTGGATTTGGTAACAATAATATCTTATACCTTTTAAAATGACCAGGCACATTAGCTCACACCTGTAATCCCAGCACTTTGGTAGGTCAAGGTGGGAGGATTACTTGAGTCCAGGACTTCAAAACCAACCTAAGAACATAGCAAGACCTTATCTTTACAAAAAAAAAAAAAAAAGTTTAAAAATCAGCCAGACATGATGGCATACACCCGTAGTCCCAGCTACTCAGAAGGAAATACTCAGAAGTCCCAGCTACCCAGGAGTTTAAGACTGCGGTGAGCCATTACACTCCAACCTGGACACCAACTCAAAAACAAAAAAAATTAATACATGAAAAATAACACTTACTATTAAGCACTTGCATGTGTTAGACATTCTTTTGGGCACCTTGAACACACAAATGCATTAAATAGTCATAACAATTGTGTGTGGTATTATTATGTAACCTCTACAAGGTCACATAATTAGTTTGTTGCTGTCAAGGTCAAGATTTCAAAATGTATCTTAACAATCCCAAGCTCCAAGCTCTGAACCACACTTCATTATAATGCCTTCAAATCTTTACATCTTACATGCTTCTTAAATTATTTTTTCAGATGACATATTTCTAAATAAGATACTGACATCTTTTTTTAGAACATTATGTGCTGGTTTAATATACTTACTGATGTATTTTTATTTTTATTGCTTACTTGACTTTACTTTCCTCAGAACTGTCTTTAAAAAGACATTTTATTTGGATAAAGAGGGGTAGCTCAGTCATTTTACAACGAATCCAGTTATGGGGTCTGATTGGTGGGGAGAAGGGAAAAGGGGGAAACACTAGCCTTCACATAAGTTCCCTTGTTGTATTCTTTTTATGCCTATTTTATAGACTAGAAAACATCAGAGATTTTTAAAGATGTATCAGAGTTGGACAGAGCACAATGCCTCACTCCTGTAACCTCAGCATTTTGAGAGGCTGAGGCGAAAGGATTGCCTTAGCCCAGGAATTCAAGACCAGCCTGGGCAACAATGGTGAGACCTCATCTCTACCATACATTTAAAAAATTTGCCAGGTGTGGCGACACATTGCCTGTGGTTCCAGCCACTTGGAAGCCTGAGAAGGATGGCCTGCGGCCAGGAGGTTGAGGCTGCGATGGTCAAGATTGTGCTACTGCACTCCACCCTGGGTGACAGTGAGAGTCTGACTCAATAATAATAATAATAATAATTTGCCAAAGTTGCTCAGAAAGTGATCTAGTCCCAGGATAGTGCCTTCTCCCTTGTACTACCCCAATAACCTAGGAGTACACAGCTGACCCATGTACTCTTTTATGACTTTGATTCACACATGAATCATACTGTTACAGTTGTCTTTTCTAATCTCATTGCAAATATTGCCCTTGAGTATTAAGGACAATGGGGTATTTCCATGTTATCTCTGAGTCTGATGAGCCAAGAAATTGCTGGTTTACTTTGTGTGATATGACAATGGCACTGTTATAATGTTACACATCAAAACTAGAATTTGCGAGGATCATAAATTGATAGCAAACTGGGATTCACAATCTGCAAAAATGGATTGTGATCAATATTATATTAATTATTAATTCATTCTTATAAATTTTCTCTTCGTGAAGGCGGAGCATCTTGATCTACTTTTGAATAAAGTATACATTGTCTTCTAATTTTACCATTTCTGTATCCCAGGTCTTTGAGTTTTAATGTAAATTTGAGTCTTGCATTAAAAAGAAAAGTACATTGAAACTGAGAATCAGTTCGGAACACAATCGCTTTTCTAATATTTTTCACATGCTTCCCTTTCCAGCAGGAAATGGTAAGGAATATGAGTCACTTAAAATTTCAATGACTCTATTATTGCCAAAAATAAGTAAATAGCCTTAAGAAAACCAGAGCTGAAAGGGAAATGAAAAAATCCAAATATTTCGTAAGTAGTGATTACTCTTTTTTAAAAATAATTCAAGACTATAGTAAAATACTGCATGCAATTTTTTGACCAATATATTAAATAACGGAATTGTTAAGTCAAGCAATTATTTAAAATACATCTTCAGAAACTTGAAAAAAGTCGTCTTCTAATGTAAAATATCTTACTTTTGAGTGGAGAAAATATTGTAGAGCTTAGGAAACAAAATTCCTATGGGAATGAAGCAGGACTTCTGCATTCCTAAGGGACTCGCATAGTATCAACCCTTCATGGTTCACATGGTCCCAAATCCTATTCTTCAATACTAATAAGGAGGGACAAAAGTGAACTTTTTTTCCCAGTCTTTATTTCACACAATCAGTCACCATTTCAATGAGTGCTAGTGCAAATATAGCCAATGTTAGCTGGAAAAAGTTTTCCAGAAACTAACTGGAACGACCCAATTAGACTTGAGTAAGTGACTGATCACTGCAAGGTTACGAGTAATAGTTGGAGAAATACTACCACCTGTTTTTTTTTTTTTGCAGTATTTTATTAAAGAAAAGAATGGAAACAATAATGTTCAAGAAATCCCTTGCTTTTAGTCAAGCCTCCTTGAGAACATCTATTCAAAAGATACCTGAAAGTTATGGTCATTCAGCTGAACAAGTGAACCACTTTATCACTGACCAGCTTGAAGATACAGTTGTACATCATTTAGAAATTGATAATAAAAACAATATCAAAAACTTACAGGGAACACACAACATCAATAAGGGTACCTGATCGCAAACCAGGCGAAGTGAGGATCAAAGGGACATCCAAACTTTACCTGCATGATGACCACTTCTATACCTAGTCCTGAATTGTACCCCACATGTTTAAAATAAAAAAATAAAAGAAACTTACATACGCCCACTTTCCCTCTGCCTGGCTCCTGGAAGAACACTCTTCAGATGGCATGATATAATTCTTGAGGAAAATATTTAGACACTGTCAGACACATGAGCATCTCAGCTTGGTTTCTGGCTTCTATTAGATAACATCTTAACCTATGATCACAGGCCACAATTTTGCAGACTTCCTCCCAATTCAGTCATGAGTACAGAAAAGAAAATGAGTAACTGCCTAACTCTCTTCTTAGTAAGGTTTATGCATAGACTCTGGAAGCTCCTTACATTCTCACATATTTTACTACTCAGTTAAATCCCCAAAATTATTTCATTCTTATTACCTTCCTCTGGACCTTTTGATGGCCGTATTCAAGGCGGTTGATTGCAGATCCAAAGATTGATTTTATTTTTTGTCTTGCAATTTCTCAGTAACTGCAGTTAATAAAGTCTTCATCTGTCTTTTATACCAGCAGAGTAATAAACCTGCATGTTGCCACCTTGCGTCTAAGCCCAGGGATCAACAGTAAATTCCATCCCATGATTGAATGGTACTTGGTGTGATTACCATGACATCAATTCGATCTTATCTAGTTTCAACCCTTAGATTGTTTTTGTTTTGAGCCATTTCTAGGTAGTGGTGACCACAAGGTCAGCGTATAAAAAGAGAGTATACTGTCATTTTCTGCGTAATTCTATCAAGACTTACCCATAACATCCTGAAAGTTGACACTTTCCTATAAACAAAACATATCTAATTAGCTAAGTACCCGATGTTTACTTAAAATAAGAGAAGGGCTACTAATCTAATAAAATAGATAAAGAGCATTTCCAGGCTTACAACATTATTACAGCAGGAAACAGAAAAATAAAACACAAGCCTATTTAGACTTTTCTAAAATTGATGTGCATCTAGATTTCATAAAGATGCATGGGAAAGGTGTAAGGCAATTCTTCTTCTTTCTTTCTTTCTTTCTTTTTTTTTTCTTTTTTTTTTTTTTTGAGTTAGAGTCTCACTTGGTTGCACTGGCAGGAGTACCCTGGCACTCTCACGCCACCCCGGTCTTGACCTGCTGGGCTCCCGCGATCCTTCCACTTCAGCCTTCCAAGTAGCCAGAACTACAGGCGCTCATTACTGCAACCGGCTAGTTTTTGATTTATTGTGGAGAGGAGGTCTCACCAATTGCCCGGGCTGGTCTCAAACCCGCGGGCTAGGCAATCCACTCGCCTCGGCCTCCCAAAGTGCTGGGATTACAGGCTAAGCCACCGAGCCCGACCTGTGTAGGGCAACTCTAAGAAAGACTAAATGGTTCTCAATATATGTGCCCATTTTTTTCTCATTTCACTTGTGTAAAGCTCTGTTTCTGCCTGAAACATATGTGTTACAAATTGCCAGCTGAGAAAACTTAACACCAAGGGTCCCAATTCAATGTCATCCTAAAACCTATGTGGCTCTTCAGACTAGGGCTGTGGATGCATTTTTCCAGGAAAAGATTATGACCCGTTCACTCTGCTCAGTGCTGCTTCTGCAGGAACTGGCTAAGATACCAAACTACCAAGGACCTCCCCAGGGGAGAGCTTAGAACTGCGATCCCCAATCTTATGGGTATCAGGGGTCAGTTTGGAGGAAGACAATTCTTCCACAGATCTGGGGAGGGAGAATGCACAAACAAACCTTACTAATGTTAGTCTGTATTTGCAGCTGCTCACCGCCTCATCACCAGGCATTACATTCTCACAAGGAGTAGGCAACCTAGATCCCTCGCAGGCATAATTCCTGATAGGGTTCACGCTCCAATGAGAATCTAATGCCAACCGGGCTCAGTGGCTCAGCCTGTAATCGTAGCACTTTGGGAGGCCAAGGCGAGTGGATTGCCTGAGCCTGCGGGTTCGAGACCAGCCCGGGCAACTTGGTGAGCCCTCGTCTTTACAGTAAAATACAATACCATACCATACCATATAATGCAATACAATGCAATGCAATACAATACAATACAATGTGATACAACAAAATGAAATAAAATAATTAGCCAGGCGTGGTAGCACGCGCCTGTTGTTCCAGCTACTTGGAAGGCTGAGACGGAAGGATTGCCGGAGTCCAGCAAGTCGATGCTGGAGTGACCGTGAGTGTGAACTCCAGCATGGGCAATGGAATGAGACTCCAACTCAAAACAAGAGAGAGAGAATACAATGCTCCTGTTGATCCGACAGGAAGCGGAGCCCAGGCTGTAATGTGAGCAATGGAGAATGGCTGTAAATGGAGATGAAACTTCACTGGCTCTCCCACCGGTCACCTCCCGCAGTGCGACTCGGTTCCTAACAGGCCACAGGCCAGATGCAGCCTGCCACCCTGGGGCTGGGGAACCCTGGCCTAGAAGATCCATGTGCTACAAAAAGCAGCACTTGTTTCACATAAAGAAACGGACCAAAAAATGCAGGGTTGTTCTGTGATTTATTTTCTATGTTCTTACACCTTTCAGATTTCCCTGGTCTCCTTCCAGTACCCTACCCATTCACCTTTTCTTAGCGATGATTGATGTCACTCATACATTTCTATCATTTCAATCTCAAAGGAACAACTGTATGTTTCCTTTATTTTATTTATTTATTTTGAGTCAGAGTCTCACTCGGCCGCCCAGCCTGGAGTACAGTGACCCATTCCCGGCCACCGCAGCCTCGACCTGCTGGGCTCAGGTGATCTTTCTGCCTCAGCCTTTCAAGTAGCTGGAACTACAGGTGTGCGTTACCATGCCTGACTAATTTTTTGATATAACAAGGTCTCACCAAGTTGCCCAGGCTGGTCTCCATTCCCTGGGCTCAGGCAATCCTCTCACCTCTGCTTCCCAAAGCGCTGGGATTACAGGCTTGAGCCACCGCACCCCACTTATTTTCAATACAGTAGACTTATTTCCAAAATCTGGAGCTTTAGTCGTTTCAGGGGAAGGAACCTTTCTAGTCCTGTGGAAAGACACCTTTCCCTCCACTTTGCCATTTCATTCTCCTGTGTTCTATTTTTTTCCCCTTCATTTGTGTCTTCTTTCAATCCTTTTCTTTCTGTTTTATCTGAATTGTTAAGTAGAAAGACTGTTTCTCATATGTTCCCACTAAGTTATTTCATTTGCGTATATAAGAATTATACTTTTAAAAATAGAAAGGTCAAACAGCCCCTTTCACACTTGCCCTCTCTACACAGGCCCCCAGTCCCAACTCCCTACTCAGAAACACAGAAACAATATTTCTAGTTTCTTTTTCTTTTCTTTACTTTTTTTTTTTTGGTCAATGGTCTCACTCTGTCAGCTAGACTGGAGTGCAGTGGCACAATCAATGCTCATTGTAGTCTCAACCTCCTGGGCTCAAGTGACCCTTCCCACTCAGCCTCTTAAGTAGTTACAACTATGAGTGCATACCCCCATGCCCAGCTTTGTTTAGTTTTGTGGAGACAAAAACCTCACTACGTGGCCTAGGCTGGTCTTGAACTCCTGGACTCAAGCCATCCTCCTGCCTTGACTTCCCAAAGTGCTGATATTACAAGCATGAGCCGCCACACGCTGCCAATGTTTCCAGTTTCTTATGTAAGTTCTTATGGACACTTTATGTCTATACAAGTAAATTATACATAACTGCCCATCCCTATCCAAATTCTCCTTAAAATAACGAAGAGAATATAAATATTGGAGGAAACCCTGCATTTGTGCTCAGTTTCTTCTGATAACATGGTGTATATTATACTTCCTGTGAAAAAGACACCTTTCTACAAGAGACACATATTCGTTTTATAATTGGGGAAAGAACTTTTGACAAAAACGTGTTTTTAAGTTTCACTATTTTCTGTAGCTGCTTTCATGTCTTATTGACAGTTCTATCCCATACCCAAGAGCTCTGATGGCACCAGGGTTGGTGGGCGAAGGATACAAACACCACGCCTCACTCATTCACAGTTACCTCCCAGCAGCTAAAATTTGGAGTGCCTGTTACTAAGAAGGTAGATTGGATAGAGAATTGGGCAACTCAGCACCTTTACTAGGCAAAGTCCCGAAAGCCTGTATGCTACAGCAAGCAAGTCAGAAGCTTCTCCACAAAGGAATATGACACAGTTGAGTGTGTACAGGCTATGCCAAATACGTGAATGTTTTCCTAGTGAAGTTTTGCCATTTACACACTGAATTTTGTTTAATAACCATCATTGTAAATGTTTTATATGCTTACTTAATTTGTTTTATTAAGCATAATTTAGTCTTTCTAATAGCAAAGTATGATTATCACAAACATTATGCTGTAATCATAACAGCTGAGGTATGCAAAATTCTTGCTTTTTCAAGTGGCTTTTCTTCAGTAATTTCAATGATACATTATGCAATTTTACATTTCAAGCAATAGAAGAGTATATCCAATGAAAAATAAGTGTTCCTCCTACTCCAAAATCCTCCATCTTATTTCCAAAGGTATTCATTTTTAACAATTTCTTAATGTTTCCAGACATTTTCTAAGTACATATACACGTCTTCTGGGGTTTTGCTATATACAAATGAAACCAAAAGATACATATTGTTTAGTGCCTTGACTTGTTTCTTCTTTTTAAACCTCAATAATGTATCTTGGTAACTTCTCCCATATCCAAATATTCAGTCATTAACCCATATGTTTAAATATTACAAAGTATTATGAACCATTAATTATTTAACCTGCCCTCTATTAATTATCATTTCTATCTTCTAGTTTTTTAGTATTACAAATAATACAGTAATTATCACCTTGCTCTGGTTACATGTACAATTATAGATCCAGAGTAAGTTTTCCAAACTGGAATTGCTGGATCAAAGAATATGAAAATATATGTGTGTGTGTGTGTGTGTGTGTGTGTATGTGTGTGTGTATTTTTTTTTTTTTTTTTTTAGTTGGAGTCTCACTTCGTCACCCAGGCTAAAGTGCAGTGGCATGCTCACGGCCATCCCAAGGTTGACCTGCTGGGCTCCGACAATCCTTCTACCTCAACCTTCCAAGTAGCTGGAACTACAGGTGTGCACTACCACACCTTGCTAATTTTTGATTGTAGAGACGAGGTTTTGCCAAGTTGCCCGGGCTGGTCTCGAACCCTCAGGCTCAGGCAATCCACTCACCTCAGCTTCCCAAAGTGCTGGGATTACAGGCTAAGCCACCAAACCTGGCTGAATATGAATATTTTAAACTTGAATAGAGTTTGCTCAGGTACTCTTTTCCACCCTTCCTCAAAGCTGATACCATGAATTATGTTAATTTTTGTAAAACTAGTAGATGACAAATAATATCTTATTTTTATTTGCATTTATGTTATTTTGAGCAAGGCTGGAAACCATTTTGTAAACTGCAGGTCGTTTATAATTTTTTTTCTGTGATCGCCTGTTTGAAAATCTCAAGTTTTTAATTTTGATTTTAATTTCATTTGACGTTCATTTTCACTCTTAATAAAATGTTTACAATAGCTTTTATGCAGTCAAATTTATCTTTTACTTTGAGACTTGCAGGATTCATGTAATGTCAAGATACTAAAAAGAAGTGCCCATATTTTATCCTGGAATGTCTATGGTTTTATTTATTAGGTTCAGGTCTTTAATTCACCTGGAATTGATTTGGGGATAAGGAATAAAGTAGAAATCCAGCTTCTTTTTAAACCTTAATGGCAAGTCAGTTGTTGCAATAACACGAATGTAATAATCAACTCTTTTTTTGTCGCTGATTTGAAATGCTCCTAAATTTCCAAATATTTTGGAGTCTACTTTTGGATTTGCTATTGTGACTCATAATCATAAAAATGATCAACAAATGATATTAAATGTTGTAAATTTGTTCAGATTATTATTAGATTTTAATTATAGTGTCTTTCTACTGAATGTATCAACCAAAGTGCATTATCAAAGAGAAATTAGACATAAATCGTATCCTTAAGTTGCTAACAGTTCAGTTACTGTGAATTAGAAGCACTGGGATTTTCCTTCAATGATCTCTTTGACTTGTCATGAGGCTTTGAATACTCTGATTTCCTAATCTCCACATAACTCAATGCTGTATAGCTGTTTTGCTTGAAGTATATTCCATGCTTCCTCTAAAATCAGAATTACCAGAGTGTTTGTTTAAAATACAGATTCCTGGGATCCATCTGGGAGTGACTTTCAGTGGGGCCCAGAAATCTGCATTTTTGTCTGTCAAAGCTTGAGAATGATGACCGAAGAGCATTATTTGATAAGCCAGAAATGTAAGTAAGAAGCAATATGGTTTGTTTCCATCTTCAAAGGCCCCTGTAGCTCAACTAAATTGAAAATGGTAAAGTCATTTGTTCAGCTCTGTGAGCACCCACTCTGCACAAACAGCCAAAACATCCTGCTATAGAAATCTAGAATACAGATAGCCCAAAGCACCAAAACAACTATCCCCTGGTCACAGACACAGAACAGGCAGCAGACAGTTTCTTGGTTGAGATAAGGTTTTTAATCAGTAGCAGCAGGTAAGGTGACTGACAGTTAGAAAGAACCACCTTCGACGCGACGCCTACCACATGCAGCAGCAACAGAACATCCTCAGAACTGATGGACAAGGAGCAGGCTGACTTGACACATGCGGAGCAGCAAAGAATATTCTCTGCTATTTCAGTCAAAACAGTGTGGCCTAATCAATAATGCAAACATCCTGCTTCTCAAGCTAACAACCTCTGTCACTTGAACTCTCAGAGAGATAAAGAAACTGCTGGTACAATTATACGTAATCTTCCTCTAGTCTGAAATGTCAATAAACCAGGCAAATAATGTGGCCAGGAAAGAGAGGAAAATCTCCCAGGTGAAAGGCCATTTGCTTAACATTTTTCCATTTCTTTCTGCTTTGCACAGGTCTCCTCCCACTTCCATTTCAGAAAGCTTTCAGTAACAGGCTATCAACGAGAGGCTTCACAGGAGAAACAGTTCTTGTGTAAAAACAGAAAGAGAAGCAATTTTATTGATAGAAGGGTTTGGTTATATTTATAGCGCAGGATGGGAGGGGGAGAATGAATGCCCAAAGAACTTCCTATCTTTCATAGGAAGTCTTAGCAGACATTAGATGTTGCATGAGATTTTCTAAAGACTTTCAGCCAAAAGGACTGGCCAGCCAGGTGCAGTGATTCACACCTGTAATCCCAGCACTCTGAGAGGCTGAGGCAAGAGGATTGCTTGAGCCCAGGAGTTCAAGAACAGCCTGGACAATATAACAAGATCTTGTCTCTGAAAATTAAAAAAAAGAAAAAAAGACCAGGTGCAGTGGCTCAAGTCTGTAATCCCAGCACTTTGGGAGGGTGAGGCAAGAGGATTGCCTAAGCCTGCGGATTCGAGACCAGCCTGGGCAACATGATGAGACCTCAGCTCTACAATACATCAAAAAATTAACCTGGCGTGGTAGAACATACCTGTAGTTCCGGCTACTTGGAAGGCTGAGGCAGAAGGATCGCAGAGCCCAGCAGGTCGATGCTGGGGTGGCTGTGTGTGTGCCACTGTACTCTAGCCTGCGTGACAGAGTGAGATTCTAACTAAAAAAAATTTTTTTTAATTTAAAAAAAATCAAGTTTTTCCAGGCATGGTGGCATGCAACTATAGTCCCAGCTATTTGAGAGGCTGAGACAGAAGGATTGCCTGAGCCCAGGAAGGTGTGGCTGCCATGAACCATGACAGTGCCACTGCACTCTAGACTGGGCAACAGAGTGAAACTCTGACACAAAAAATAAATAAGTAAATAACTGGCCTGTTTTGCCATTAGAGGTAAGATAACTACATCCAGAACCTCTGTGCCTTCTTCCTCTGCATCTTTATAAATGTCCATGTATAATTCTGATTTTAGATGAAACGTGGTCTACTTTAAAAGACACAGCTATACACTGTTCATTTCGAGACAGTGAGTAACTTGATGAGGCCGAGCACAGTGGCTCATGCCTGTAATCCCAGCACTTTGGGAGGCCGAGGTGAAAGAATTGCCTGAGCCCACGGGTTCAAGACCAGCCTGGGCAACTTGGTGAGTCCCCATCTCTATGGTAAATCAAAAAATTAGCCGGGCCTGGTACGTGTGCCTGTAGTTCTAGTTGCTTGGAAGGCTGAGGTGGAAGGATTGCCTGAGCCGAGCAGGCCGAGGCTGCAGTGGCCGGGAGTGTGCCACTGCCCTTCAGCCTGGATGACAGAGTGAGACTCCTACTCAAAAACAAAAAAAAAAACCTTGGTGAGAGGAAATCAAAGCCACTTTTATTAAGAAAAGGAGATTGTCTTTGGATCGTGCTTTTGGTATGGGTAACAGGAATCATGGTTCCTTCTAGGAAGGTTTAGCAGTGCCATTTGCCCTGGCCTAAAATCTTGGTTGCTAGTCAATGGAAAATACGTTAAGGAGAAAGAAAGAGAGCTAGTCACAAACATTATCTAGACACCACCCCCTCCATGCCACAATCATCCCCACCCCTGAGCTCTGACTGAATTGGAAGATGGAAGAATGTCGTTGATCCTCAGGCCCTAAGTGCTGCTGGGGTTTCTGCAAACCCTGGTCATTGCTCAGACAGTGGAAGACTAGGTGCTTGCATTTTTCTCCAGAATTTCAGAGGCAGGATAAATCAGCCATTTCTGTTATGGTGTGGATACGTTTTATTTATCCCTACCATGTCTCTTGTTCAAAGGTGATCACCAGTGTCGGAGGCGGGGGCCCAATGGAAGGTGTAAGTTCTTTTCCTGTTAGTTTCCATGAAAGCTGGCTGTCACCAAGAAGCTGGCACCTCCCTCCTCTTTCTTTGGTCCCCTCTCTCACCATGTGGTCTTTGTACCCTGGCCCCTCTTTACCTTCCGCAATGCGTAGAAGTCGCCTGAATCCATCACCGAAATTAGATGCTGACCTTATGCTTCTTGTACAGCCTGCAGAGCTATGAGCCAAATAAATTTCTTTTCTTTATAAATTACCCAGCCTCAGTTATTCCTTTATAGCAAAATGAATAGACCAAGACACTTTCTTCACACCCACAACCTTCCCACACTCATAGCTCCAGGATACATGTATTCACTGAGAGTTGGGGGCCAACCAGGAACAGGAAGTAAAGATTTCCTGCTCTGTCCTTCTCTGTACCTGGTCAGCCACCAGCAGATCTGGTTCTCTAAACCCATTCTCCACAGGATTTGTTTTAACTCGGTTACCCTTTGGAACACTAACCCTGGGGTCCAGAAGAGAAAAGAAGCAAGAAGAAAAGGAGAAAGAATGGGAGGTAAACAATTGTACACACCTGATATTGCCAAAGGAATATAGAATAAGAGTTACCAATAAAGAGATAGAGAGGAATTCCCACCAATACCATGTGAGAGTTCAGTGTGGACATTGACTCTCAAACTGCAGGGAATTGAAACAGTATTATCATTATTTGAGTACATGGCCCCATCTCTATATCCCCAAAATACTACATTTCTAAAATCAGTTTTGTTTGGAAAATTGGTTGTGTTGTTTGAGATAATTAGAAGGATTCTGTATACAGTCCCAGAAATTGGTTTGGAGGCTCTGGCCTAAAGCACAAAGCTTGAAAACCCCATCTTCTCTCATAGCTTCACATGAATCTCTGTACCAGACCTGACATCTCCCTTGAGTTTCATGCCAGTGTCTTGGTTCATGCCAGTGTCTTCACTGCTGTGTTACTAATGACCCCAAACTTAGCAGCTTGAAATGACAAACGTGTATTACCCTACAGAGTTTCCGAGGCTCAGAGATCTAGAAGCACCTTAGCTGGCTAGTTCTGAATCAAGGTCTCTCACGGGGTTGCAGCCAAGCTGTCACGTGGGACTGTGGTCCTCTCAAAGCTCAGCTGGGGCTGGAGAATGCACTTCTAAACTCATTCATGGGTTAGCTGGCAACGTTCAGTTCCTCACTGGCTGTTGGCCAGAGACCTTAGCTCTGAATCATATGGGTCTTTCCGTAGAGCTGCTGACAACATGGTAGCTAGCTTCTGCTAGACCAAGAAATGAGAGAGAGAAAGAGGAAAGAGAGAGAGAGGAGAGCAAGAACAGGCACCCAAAACAGCCAATGCTGGCAGGGAAACAGAGTTACTGGAACTCTCATACATTATTGGTAGGAATGCACATGGCACAGTCACTTCAGAAAGCAGTTTGGCAGTTTCTTATAGTCAAATATAACATAGATGTATATACATGTATTTAAACATAAATGTTAAAAAAAATTATGATCTAGCAATCTCCTGGATATTTATCCAAGAGAAATTGAAACATATATTCATACAAACACCTACACATGAAAATTTATTGTAACTATGCATAATAGCCAAAATGTGAAAATACCATTGACCCTTGAATAATGCAGGGGTCAAGAGCAATGACCCAATGCAGTAAAAAAATCTATGTATAACTTTTGTCTCCCCTGAAACATAACTACTAATAGCCTATTGTTGATTGGAGCCTTACCAGTAACATAAATAGTCAATGAACAGATATTGTGTGTGTGTATGTGTGTGTGTGTATATATACATGTATATACACACACTATATATATATAGTGTATATATATACATATATATATAGATACTTTATTCTTACATGTAAGCTAGAGAGAAGAAATGTTATTAAGAAAATCATGAAGGGCCAGGTACAGTGACTCACGCCTGTAATCCTAGCACTTTGGGAGGCCATGATGGGAGGATTGCTTGGGGCCAGGATTTCAAGACCAGACTAGACAACCTAGTAAGAAGCTATCGCTACAAAAAATTTTTGAAAATTAGCTGGGAGCATTGGCACATTTTGTAGCTACTCAGGAGGCTGAGGCAGAAGGATCACTTGAGCCCAGGTGTTCAAGACTGCAGTGGACTGTAATCGTGCCACCGCAATCCAGGCTGGGTGACAGAGTGAGACCCTGTCTCAAAAAAGAAAAGAAAAGCATAAGGAAGAGAAAATATACCTAATAGTCATTAATAGCAGTGGATCATCATACAGGTCTTCATCATTTTCACATTGAATAGGCAGAGGAAGAGAAAGAAGAGGAGGGGTTGGCTTTGCTGTCTCAAGGTGGCAGAGGTGGAAGAAAATCCATGTGTAAGTGGGCCTGCGTAGTTCATAGCTGTGTTCAAGGGGCAACTGTAATTCAGTTGTTCTTCAACTAGTGGATTGGATATCAAGTATATAGCGTATCATACAGGGGAATGCTACTCAACAAAAACGAGAAACAAGCTATTGATACACCCATCACCATGGATAAAACTCAGAGTTATTATACTGTGAAAGATGCCAGAGACAAAAGGCTAACAGTATGATTCCATTTCTATGACATTCTGGACAAGGCAAAACTATAGGGACGGGGATCAATTAGTGGCCTAGGGATGGGGCAGGAGAATGGACTTCAAGGGTACACCAAAGAAGTTTTCTATATCATGAACTGGTAGTGATTGCATTTTGTAGTATATTTTTGCCACGACTCAAACCTGTTTTTATATCTAGAAAGAATAGAGTTTTTACTGTGAGTAGATTATATATCAGCAGAGCTCACATAACAAAAGTAAAGGTGGAAAGGATATTCTAATCAGAGGTAACACCAAGAGGAAAGGCACGGAAGTATGAGAGTATGGTGTGCACAAGAGTCTGCACACAGTTCAGTATTGCACGGGCATGACTTTCAAAGCAACGGACGCAAGCCATGGAGTCCTGAACTTCTCCCTCGCAGCTCCAACTTTCACTGCAAACTCAATCTATCTAACACTAAAGCCTGTAGCCCTTTCTCTCTAAGACGTATCCCCATGGCTATTGGTGATGTCATTTTCCTAGTCACCAAAACTCGAAAGCTTGAAGTCACTTCTGACTACTCTCCTTACCCGTCCCATCAAATTCGCGATGATTTCCTGCAATGCCATGGTTTGTGTGGCTTTGATGATGGACAATGGTGATGAGAGGTTTTCTATTTCTTGCATATACCATTCCTTCTTACCCCTTGTTCTTGTACAGCTCAGGCTTTTATTTTTCTCACCAGGATTGGCACACCAGCCCTCTAAATGGTCTTAGAGCCTCTGATCACTCTCCCTTCTTGCCATATGAGTCTTCTGAAAATACCAACCACATCCTACCATGTCCTAATAAAAAAAAAAAATCAACTCAAGATCCCTGTCAATGAAAATACTCCCTTCCCTGACCCTAAACTGCTTTTGAGAGTGTATGCTTTATTATATTCAAGTCAACAAACTACTTCAGAGACAGCCAGCTTGACTGGTTTATTTCTGTAGTTGAAGAACAACTGAATTACAGTTGCCCCTTGAACACAGGTATGAACTACGCAGGCCCACTTACACATGGATTTTCTTCCACCTCTGCCACCTTGAGACAGCAAAGCCAACCCCTCCTCTTCTTTCTCTTCCTCTGCCTATTCAATGTGAAAATGATGAAGACCTGTATGATGATCCACTGCTATTATTACTCTCATTTCTCAAGCCCATTAGGACTCCTCAATCCACACTTTCCTTTTACTCCAAACTTTACAGCACGTATTGTTCTACCTATCGGGGTTTTTGGTGGTTATATTGATAATGGCAACTTGTACGTCTACCGCCATGGAGAGATTCCAAGCACTTTCCTGTGCATACTCTGGTTTGAGGTCTTCTCAACAAACCTACGAGACGATTCCTGTATTGCAGATAAAGAAGCCAGGGCCCTGCAGTGTACAGTGATTTGCCTAAGATCACACAGCTAAGTAGAAGGATTTCAATACATTTCTTTAAATGAAGGCAAGAAGACATAGCCAAAAAACTGGCTTAACAATCAAGAGGAAGGGGTAGGACTGTTTTTAATAGCAAAATAAACTATTAAAAGTCAGACAAAGACTACGTAAAGTCAGAGTTTAACCAGGATTACATCCATGCAGGCCACAATACGTGCCTGGCTTTTATGACACTGGTAGGACACACAAAAGGGCAGAATTTAATCCATACAATTCAACTGATACATTTTTTCTAAAGTTTAAAACTGAGAAACTGTACCCTCAGCAAGCACTTATTTCTGCCTTTGCAACTGTTGGAGCTGACTGTGTGGGTGAGTTAACTGCTGCATAAAATGTGGAATTAAAATTAAAAAGCTCTTATGTATATTTTTACAGAGCAGAAACAATTAAAATTAACTGTAACTCAAAATCCAGTTAGTAGACTTGGCATTTAAATTGGCTGTTTAATTAGCAAAATTCTATATGATTAACGTAGTCACTTGAAAATGTCTTTCAAAAGTAAAGCATTTTAATATGCTCCAGTTCTTAGATGATCTACATAACTTGATCTTTGTGTTCCCCACTGGAATTGACTTGTTCTGCAGTTTGAGTTAACGAGCTCCTGGACGAATGCTTCAGCAGGGAGCTAATCAGAGTGAAAGCAGAAAGTGAATCTTATTTGACAATAAAATATACCAAACCTCAAAAGACTGTACACTATCTTCAGTCTAAAGGACTGTAAGGGAGAATGTTTTTTCTTCATGTTAAAGTCTTAGACATTCCATCTGAGTCATTGGATAGGTGACCATTTTTTGAGGGTGTTGATGAATCAGAGAATTCTTGAGGCTGTACCCCTGACCTAAAACATTTTTTAAGCAAAAGAAGCATTTTTTTTTTTAAATTATTTTTGATCGGGCTCAGTGGCCCAGCCTGTAATCCCAGCACTTTGGGAGGCCGAGGTGAGTGGATTTCCTGAGCCCACGGGTTTGAGATTAGCCCAGACAACTTGGCGAGATCTCGTCTCTACAATAAATCCAAAAATTAGCCGGGCATGGTAGCAAGCATGCCTGTAGTTCCAGCCACTTGGAAGACTGAGACGGAAGGATTGCCAGAGCCCAGCAAGTCGACGCCGGGGTGGCTGTAAGTGTGCCACTGCACTCCAGCCTGGGCGACAGAGTGAGACTCCAACTCAAAAAAAAAATTTTTTTTTACTGACGCACAATTATAGAAAGGTATTTGAGAAAGCATATCCAGTTCAATCCCTCTTTTTCGTTTAGAACTAGACCAAAATCATGACCAGTAGATAAAAATGCAAGGAGCTTTTACAACTTCCCTATGCATCTAGATAAACTGCATTTCCCAACTCCCTTACATCTAGAAGTGGGATCATATGATCAGTTCTTTTGAATGAAATATGAGAGAGGTTGTGTCATTACACTATCAAGGCATTTTGAAGAAATGTGCCTTCCTCACCTGCTTTCTTTTTTCCCTTGTGTGCTATTTGTAAAGTGCCAGGGTGGCTTTCTGGTGACATACTGAAGCTGGAGGAGCCCAGCATGGAAGGAGCCCGATCGTTAATAGATGGTGCATATCAGACCCTCCTGCACACTGAAATACGCAACCCCACACCTCCCATCCACATCACTGACTGTGCTGATCTTTAAACTGAGCAAGAAACAAATTGCTATGATCATAAGCCACTGGGATTTGGAGGATTATTTATTAGAGCATTGAGTGTTTTCCTACAGGCTAAGGCTATATCCCCCCCAAAAGATATTCCCTCTATGACTACAATCCACAATGCAATGTCTAAACGGTCCTGCCTCTTTGTCCTTTTGTTCTTGTTGTCATGCTGGAAGCCAGTGGAGCTTGACCTTTTGGGAGCCAAGAATTTTTTGAACCTAAGAAAAATCCAAAACCCATCTCCCCAGGAAAACAAGCAAACACACGTGCCCAAATCTTGGCCTAAAATTTCAAGATGTTTTCAGAACCTCAGAAAACTCGATAGACTCCAGGTGAAGAACCCTGCTACTAGCAATTAGTGTACTAGAAATAGAGGAGCACTGAGAGAGTAATAAGTGTATATTATTTTCAAGTCTTTCAATTTTATTCATCTTCTTTTCATATACAGCTGCCCAGTCACATTCATGTTTTTGATCTTTGAATTAAAAAAAAAAGACACGGAAAATTTAGACCCTTAACATTGATTTTTCTCTCTCAAAGCAAAGCTGTCAGTGTAATAGTCCCAATGCCAAACATCAATTCTGTGACCATGCCTTTTGATTTCTGCATTGATTGGGAGCAGTCTCCACCTCAGAATCATCAGTGATGTGGTGGTCAATATTCTATGCCAGGACCTGTACAATTACTTTTGGAAACAGTCTTAACTTTCTCACATGACCCTTAAGATTTTTTTTCAATTTTGCCCTTGTCAACCTCTCTAACCTCATCTCTCATCTGACCCCTGCTTAAGTGTTTTGTTCCAATAATATCACACTGCTCATCACGCCCCGATTCAACCACGTTCTTCCATGCCTCTGTGACCTTGTCTGGGACGTCCTTTCTCTTGACTGTCCAAAAACTTCTGTTATCCTCTAAGGTTCAGCTCAAGCATCACCTTTCTGGGAGACATCCCTGACTTGCCCCTCCCTTAATTTAGTGACCCCATGAGTGTTCCTACTGTATTATCCATGCCCCTTTCACAGAACTCCTCACACACAGTTGGGATTTACTGCTCTGCCCCCCATTGGGCAGTTATTGCATATTCTTTATGTAACATAGTACCTGGCCCATTGAAGCATGCCACATTCTCAAGGAACATACTTTCAAGGCAGATAGTTAAGGATAACATGAAGAAAAACAACCACGTGTAACATATGCTTTAATGACACCAGTGGAAGAATACTTATATTAATATGGAAATACACAGGATGGAACAATTAGTTCTGAAAGAGTGGAAGGTGATAGAAAAGAAAGGGGGTAAAGGAGTTATTTCGAGAAGACTTCACAGGGAAGGAGCCTTCTGAGCTGGCCCTTGAGAGTTGGCTTAGGACTGGGCTCAGTGGTTCAGCCTGTAATCCCAGCACTTTGGGAGGGCGAGGTGAGTGGATTGCCTGAGACTGCGGGTTTGAGACCAGTTTGGGCAACTTGGTGAGACCTCGTCTCTACAATAAATCAAAAAGCACCTGGACCTTAGTCCTCTAGTGTTTTAATCTTGGTCTGTTTCTTCATTTTTATTTATAAAATAATAATATAGGAGACTATATTCTTTTTCCTTCGTACTAGCCTCTTCCATGCCTTAAGAAATTTGACTGAACTTCCTAACCCCTGTATGTCAGAACTTCCATCACTATGGGAAATTTTTCCTCAAGTTCCAGAGCGGAAAAAAAAAACTCCAGGAAAAGGATTTTGGTCTGAACTAAGGTCATATTCTTACCCCCTAGATCAACTGTAGTAGGCTGAAGAATGAAACCCCCAAAGGATGCTCACATCCTCATCCCCAGAACCTATGACTATGTTGCCTTACTTAGTAAAAGGGACTCTGCAGATGTAATTCAGTTAAGGGTTTTAAGACGAAGAGTTTATCCTGCATTATCTGGGTGGACCTAATACAATCACAAGGAGAATGAGAGAGAGAAGACGTAAAGATGGAAGCAGAAGTCAGAGAGGGGGAAAAATAATACATTGGCAACTTCATTGGCAACTTCAAAGACAGAGGAAGAGGCCATGAGCTAAGAAACGTCGGCAGTCTCTAGAAGGTGGAAAAGGCAAGGAAATGCATTCTTCCCTAGAAGCGCCAGAAGGAATTCAAGATTGCTGGTACCAATTTTATCCCAGTGAAACCAATTTCACAATTCTGACATTCAGAACTATAAAATAATAAATTTGTGTTGTTTTAGACCAATAAGTTTATGGTAATATGTTACCATACCAAGAGAAACTAAATACATCAATAAAATATGGCTAGAGCACTTGACTAAGATTTGCTTAGTTTGAGTCAGATTCTGTCCCAGATTGGTTTCCTTCTGCCAATGCCACCCAAAAATAGTGTCTATGTGCTAAGCTACATTAGCAGGTCAGCATTTGCTGAGCTTTTATTTTTATTCAAACTATTAAACTCCTTTGGGTATAATTCCTAACATTTAGATTTCTTTATTGTAATATAATCAATTGGTAAATTAAAGGAAAGAATTCTTAATACACTGAATTTTCAGGAAATTTTGATATATGCTATAAAAGAACTTAATTTTATAACATGTATGCTATATAATAATTCAATATTATAACATGTAACTCTGTATTCAGTCTTGTATTGAATGTCTCCTATGCACCAGACATTGTTCCCACAAACACTGATGTTAGACAAACAAAAATGTATATGTGAATAAAATATATGTGATTCTGTCTTCCCATTGCTATGGTTGAGTGGGAGATAAATATTAAACAAGCACAAGTAAGTATATATAACTACAAATTGTAAAAATGTTCTGAAAGAAAGGAGAAGACAAAACATAAAGCAAAATTTAGAGGGGAAAAAATAGTTGGGAAACAAATAATAAAACTTTTAGAATTTTACTATCTTCAAATTTCAAGGGGAAAAAAATCAATCGAATATTTATTTCATCCTCGGGTAATTTAACACTTACATTTTCCTAATAAAGTCACACTCTCCTTTTGAACATATAGCTTCTCTTTCATGCCCTTTTATTTCGTATTTATTCTAAAAAGATCATTAGGTAGTTTCTTCCACCCAGTCAAGTCTGACATGTCTCTGTTTCTTTTCTCCCTTCTTTCTCTAATCAACTGTGTTTGAAACTTGTGGTGATTTCCTGTAGATCCCTATCTTAAGAATGCTTGTGGGCCAATCTTTAAGTTAAAGACATATTTATCTAAAAGGAAATATACTCACTAAATGTATGCAAGCACAGAATCTAGGTGTGCTGAAAGGTAAATAAATCCAGAAAAATATTTGGCTATATTTCTACTTTGGATATAGATGTAGATAATATTGTGTTTATTTATTTCCTTTTTTTTCCTTCCAAATTGAATCTTTGGACTAAGATAAAATGATTATTTTTCCCTTTTTTCATTCCTTTTCATGGTTTGCCCAGAACCTATTTATACAGGGATTGGATGGTAAATATTAAGGTCCTGGAAAGGGTAATGGGATCTGGAATATTTTTAATTTTATAGGTGGCTTCTTGCTATACAATGACTTCTAAAATTTAGCATTGCTGCTTCAAAGGCAGAGCTGCTTCTCTCACCTTCTATCAATAGATTGCTGACTACACACATGCTGCTCTCTTTAGGCACATTGGACCTTCTCCCAGTGAGTAATCTAATAAAAATTGCAGGAATTCAAAAAACTTAATTAATTAAGAAAAATCTAAAACAAAATTGGAGGATGCTATTGGCTTCTTGTTCCCTACCAATGATTCAATCATCTTTTTTTTTAGTTGGAATCTTCCTCTGTCCTCAGGCTGGAGTGCAGTAGCATGCTCATGGCCACTGCAGCCTCGACCTGCTGGGCTCAGGCTATCCTTCTGCCTCGGCCTTCCTAGCAGCTGGAACTACAGGCATGCACCACCACCACACCTGGCTAATTTTTTGATTTATTGTAGAGAAGAGGTCTTGCCAAGTTGCCCAGACTGGTCTTGAACCTATGGGCTTAGGAAATCCTCTCACCTCAGCCTCCCAAAGTGTGGGGGTTATAGGTGTGAGCCACTGAGCCTGGCGAGTTCAATCATCTTAATTCTCTCTTTTCTTTTTTTTCGTGTTGAAGATGTATGCCTTGTTCATTATACATGCACATCACAGGTCAGCAAGAGTCTCTGCTCCACATAGTCATTCAGGAACCCAGGCTGACCAATGCCCACCAAATTGTAGATGTTCTCCTCAATCAGGAGAAAAGAAAGACTAGAAAATTGTATATAGACTTTTACTGCCTCAGCTTGAAGATCAATTTTGCTCCCATTCATTGGCCAAAGCTAGTCATATGCCCTCACTAACCAGAAGGAAACTGGAAAATGTAGATCAAATGAAACATTTGGTGAGTGTTACTGGCTCTGCTACAAAAAATATCATAACTTTCTAAGCATTTATTCCTCTTCTGGTCTTTTCACTTAGAGGGCAAAATCAATTATTGGTCAAGTTTCATAAACTCAAATAAAAATTCTTTACAATTTTGTTTTGTTTTGCTTCTGATGCTCATTGGAATTTGTATATATTTGTGTTTGCTTAGTCATCTAACAATTTCCATTGAGACAAAACAGGAATCTGCACTATCCCTTTCAAGTTTTTACCTTTATGTTTTGATACCATCTCTCCATGATTTAGACGCTTGACTCCAAGATGAAGACCAGAAAGATAAATGCTCTCATATATAACATGCCTCCATTTTCAGTTTTCCAAGATTGACTTTAAGTGCAATCTTCCAGCCGGGCTCGGTGGCTCAGCCTGTCATCCCGCGCCTTTGGGAGGCTGAGGTGAGTGGATTGCCTGAGCCCGCGGGTTCGAGACCCGCCTGGGCAACTTGGCGAGCCCTCATCTCTACAATAAATCAAAAATCACTTGGAAGGCTGAGGCGGAAGGATGGCCGGAGCCCAGCAGGTCGAGGCTGTCCCGGCCACTGCACTCCAGTCTGGGCGACGGTGAGACTCCAACTCAAAAAAAAAAAAAAAAAATCAGCCGGGCGTGGTAGTGCATGCCTGTAATTCCAGCTACTCGTAAGGCTGAGGCGGAAGGATCGCCGAGGCCCATCGGGTCGAGGCTGCGGTGGCCGGGAGCGGCCACTGCACTCCAGTCTGGGTGACGGAGTGAAACTTCAACTCAAAAAAAAAAAAAAAAGTGCAACCTTCCTATCACATTACTTCTCAAAAAAGGGCTACACACCAAATATTCTAGAATTAAAATCATTATTTTTATTCGATATCGCCCAACACTAAACGGTCTCATATTTAAAACTCCACAGTCAATTTATCAACATTTTAAAGTTTCGCTTAATATATGACACAGGAAATATATATTTCTTAAAATTATACATTCTCTGGTTCCTTTTCTGAAATAGCGTTAAGGCCAAGGCTGATATTCAGTTACAGGGGCTCAAAAGTTTTTCCAGGATTATTGTGGACATGATCAGGGTGAAGAAATTTGGCCTTCTGAGATAGCTCATTTTTCTGTATCTTAGAGCTCCCCGAATATTACATTTTGAGAAGACTCTTTCCCTGCACAAGGGTGCTGCCACAGCCATCTCAGTGCAGAGGTAAGGTGGCTGTCTAATTAGGTCCCTGAATTGTGTTCGCAGGCAATTTACTGTTAAATGCTAAGGCCTGCAGCTGTACACATTGAATAACTGCTACTTTCCAGATATACGTCAGGGAGTATAACCTCAAACCTACTGGAGAGAAACTCCTGGAGAGAAAAGCAATATTTATGAATTATTGGCCTAAGAATACGCAGATTACCCCTTCTTCTCTCTTGCTGCTCAAAGCAAGAACCACAGACCAGCAGATCTGGATCACCTGAGCACTTGTTAGATTTGCAGAAACTGGGCCCTAATCCAGACCTAGGAAATCATAATCTTCATTTTAACAAGATTTATATGCGCAGTACAGTTTGAGAAACACTACTGTAAGCCTCACTCCTCACCTTGAGTCCATGAATCTCTGGATGGACTTCAGAAAGACTGTGACTCCCTTGAGACTGTATTTAAATAGTTTGCATTTTCTGGGGAATTACTGCATGATCATCATCAGATTTTCCAAAAAGTGTGTTTCAAACAAATTCACATAAGGTTAATAACACTAACTCTAGATTTTCTAAAAAGTTTAATTGGTCTTGACCAAAGTAACAGAAAGGTTTGTGCCTTCACCACTTCCATTAGTTGTTCATTGTCGCATAACAAATTTCCATCTCTTCCATCCACTACATACCAATTTAGCAGCTTAAAATAACAAGCTGTCTGTGGGATCTTCCTTTTGTTGAACTCAGAGGACTCATCTTCCCGAAACCTTCAGTAACTGAAGCAGAGTCTTCAAATGGGACCTGCATGTCCCTGGAGGTATTCTATGATTTTTCAAGGGATAAAAGGGCATGAATAGTTTTAGAATCATCCATTTCTAAATCCTCAAATTCCATAAGTCTTATTTTCTAAATGTCATCTGTCTGAGTACAAGCCTTAGTCAAGATACGTCTGTTCTTTCCTATCTCGCCTCACTGTTCATAATTGCATTTTCACATACTACAAAAGAAAGGCATAACTCTCATTCATTGTTAAACTTATTGAATTGTAAAACTATATTGAATTGCCTTGAGAGTGAAAACTGCAGAGTGAAAATATAGGGAGAATTGAAAATGTCTTTGTTAATGAAACCATCTTTAATCAAGACACGATAAGCCCATAGCATACCTTAGAAAGTTTATCTGTCTTAAATCTCTTTCTATTAAGAGTGAAGCAAGGTGCTAGACGTCTTTGTTAAAATGTTTTAATTTTAAATATATAGTAGGGTGGGGTTATAGAAATCATTGCAGTTTTGCTCAACAATCTCATCTCTTCCATCCACTACATACTATCACAAAATGCTTTACCCCTGATAATAGATTCTTCTGAGAGCAAAACAAGTCTCAGTAAGACAAGTGGCAGTTCCTTATTTCGTTCAGTAACAAACTCCTGCCAAAGCTTCATAACTCATCTAACTATCCTTCTTAGCCTTAGGATTAAGAAGGAAAATGATAACTATTGGTATGTAGTTAACTCATATATTTGATTAAAAAATGAAGACAGGTTTTTTTCCCTGATGAAAAGTGAGTGTGATTTGGCTCCCTGGTTTGACAAAAAGACTGGTCTGGTCAACTATTTTGCACATGGGACATTTTCCATAGATTGAATAAACTAAACCTAAAGTTCCAAGGATTTTTAGGGGGGGGAAAACAGTAAATCACATATAAAATGAAATCTTGTATTTGAGAAGGTGAGTTGAGTAACAACTTATTAATTTTCCTAACCCTGACTGTTTATAGCACGATGCTTCTACATGAAACAGTAAGAGTAATTAATAATCATCTGATAACTCTTAGTGAAGCCTTTTTGGGAGACTTCCCAGAAATAAAATAGCTCTAATGACCGAGCAGCAAATACATTTGCAAGCTGGGTGCTTCTAATTCTGTGATTTCAACAAAATTGAAGGTGCATCTAATCAGGTTGTCAGTGAAACGATTAAAAATAAAAATGCGGCTATTGCCTTGCTAGACTCTGGTGTGGCCATGTGCTCTTTGAGCTATGACTGTCGCCTATTTCCTGGCTTTGGTTCCCTCCCCCACCCTGGGAGGTGAATCTTTTTTCTTCCTTCTCTTTCTCTCTCTAATTTGCTTTTAAATAAACTTTTCTTTTAAAAAATAAATAAATAAAATAAAAATGCAATTTTTTTAGCACATAACTTGAAATAAGCTTAAAATTTGAGGCCAGGATTGGTGGCTCAGCCTGTAATCCCAGCACTTATGGGAGGCCGAGGCGAGTTGGATTGCCTGAGTCCGCAGGTTTGCGACCAGCCCTGGCAACTTGGCAACACGTCATCTCTACAATAAATCAAAAATTAGCTGGGTATATTAGCACGCTCCTGTAGTTCCGCTTAATCAGAAGGCTGAGGGGAAGAATCGCCAAGCCCAGTAGGTGGACATTGGGGTGGCAATGAGTGTGCCACTGCACTCCAGCCTGGGTGCCAAAGTGAGACTCCAACTCAAAAAAAAAAAAATTGAGTAATAGTGCCACAATAAAATCTTTTATTCCCCTTTGTTACTTATTGGAATCAAGAAATAAAGATTTCTCAGAGTGCAAATTTAAAAATAGAATAGAATTGATGCTGAAATTCCATTTTCTTCTAGTAGTAAGTCATGATAAGTAACAGTAACCCACTGAGAGACTTAAGTATGGGTAGTAAGAGTCACCCACATCATAATGTTGCTGTGAAGAGCAAATAAACAGGAAAGGGACTTAAACAATGCTTGATGCATAATGAATGCCAATACACATTAGCTACTATTACTATTATTACTATCATTATTGCCCCTGCCCTTGGCATAGAGGTGGCAATTATATGAACGACAGCTATTTCCACTTGCATTTCCAAAATGTTTTCTATTTTTATATTTTTTCTTGCCTCAAACTTCTGATCTCCAACAAAATGTTTTATATTAGTATTTACTTATCAAATCATAACACATGTATGCTGTTCTGATAAAGCAGTACTGAAAATACCTGGAATGATACTTCAATTCAGAAAAATATTTTTAGCATAAAACTCTAAAATTACAGAAAAAAATATTTTTAGGCTCAACTTTTATACATTTTTTTGACAGAGAAGTATTTAGGGTTATTTGTTAAAGATTTTGAAGCATTAAAATACATTACTTTAGAATAAAATTATATGTTAGGGAAATACAATAGAAGTGAGTTCAAGAAGAAAAGTTGACTGTATAATTTCTATGTTAAAGAAGAATTTATCCATGTCTTTTAATGGTTTATGATAGATATTTAAATGGTACAGCATTTGGATTCCATATGATACATTTTAAAGAGTGATGCAACCATTTTACTTTAAAATGTCAAACTTAGAATATGCAGGAAATTATACATTTTGCAGCTACTTAAACTTGCTGTGAAAACATTTTATAACCTAAAAATTATATTGACTGAACACATATATTTTTAAAATACTAAGAGCACTTTCCTGGAGCTTTGTCTTTGATTTTCTGCTCAACTATACACTGCCTTAGTGGTAGAATTTACACTCATTGTCCAATTAACCTCTTTATTGTCAATTCTAACTGTTAAAGACATCTAACTGAACAGGCATCTCCACATGCAACCTTGTACTTTAGTTTATATTTCCAAGTATCTATGGAACATCTCCAGTTACTGTTTTGCCAACAACCTCAAGCACAACTTGTTGAAACCAAATTTATTTCTCTTCCAAACCCCTAATCTGTATCTGTTAATTTTTTTAATATTGCTAAAAACCTGCTAAAAATGGGTTTTATTTTGTTTTGTTTTTTTGAGTTAGAGTCTCACTCTGTTGCCCAGGTTGAAGTGTAGTGGTACACTCAACAGCCACCCCAGCATTGACCTGCTGGACTCCGGTGATCCTTCAGTCTCAGCCTTCCAAGTAGCTGAGTACAGTCGCACGCACCATGCCTGGCTAATTTCTTATTTATTGTAAAGACAAGGTCTCGCCAAGTTGCCCTGGCTGGTCTCGAACCCATGGGCTCAGGCACTCGCCTCGGCCTCCCAAAGTGCTGGGATCACAGGCTGAGCCACCAAGCCCAGTCTTTTTTTTTTTTTTTTTTTAAAGGAAGCTATTGGCTCACACAACTAAAACTTTAAGAGAGATACTTTGGTCGTGACTGGATTCAGGACTCAAGTCTTGTTTTTGAAGCTTGGCCTCTCTCCACATCCTGACTTTTCCTTCTATTATTGTGGCATCGGTCCCAGGTTCCTTGTGATAGCAGATGACTGCATCAACTCAGATTTAACAACATCTGAGCTCCAAACTCAGCAGGCAAGAACATCAGCCCCTCTCTCTCAGAAACCTCAACAAAAGACTCCCTATGGATTCCTTTCGGGTCAATTACCTATCAGAAGACCAATCACAGGGGCCAAAGGAATGGAAAGGCTTGACTAGAACAGAATCACTTGAATCACAGATGGCTCCACATGCCAGGGACCAGTGGGATGAAATACACTAGAGCTACGTGACTGAGACTTTGAGAGGGAGAGATCCCAAGGCAGACCCAAGAGCTGCATGTACGACATGGGAGTTTAGATGCCAAGCTACAGCCTAATTGTCCACTATACAGTCTTACTTCCACTCCAACCTGGTTCTACATTTTGCTAATAAACACTTTTCTTGTGATTACTTTTGACTCTTTCTCTTATTGGTCCCCACATTTGGTCACCAGTGTATGATAGTAGAGAGAGTAGAGAGTGTCCGGGCTTAAATTCCACCTCCACTTTTTCCTAGCTCTGTAAATTTAGGCACATTTACCTAACTGCTCTTTGCCTTAGTGTCTTCACCTGTAAAATATGGGTAGTAGCTGGGCGCAGTGCCTCAGCCTGTAATCCCAGCACTTTGGGAGGCCGAGGCAAGAGGATGGCCTGAGCTCCGGGGTTCAAGACCAGCCCGGGCAACTTGGTGAGACCTCATCTCTACAATAAGTCACAGAAACTAGCCAAGTGTGGTGGCGTGTGTCTGTAGTTCTAGCTACTTGGAAGGCTGAGATGGAAGGATCGGCTGAGCCCAGCAGGTCGAGGCTGCTGTGGCCATGAGCGAGCCACTGTACTACAGCCTGGGTGACGAGAGTGAGACTCCAACTCAAAAAAAAAAAAAATATGGATAGTAATAGTATCTTCTTCATAGGGTTGCTGTAGGAAGTAAGTGAATTCACATAAAGCACCTAGTCAATACCTGGCACATAAAAACTTTCCTATGACATTAGCTGTTACTGTTATTGTTCCCCCTACACTCGTCACAGAGGTTACAAAGATGAGTAGTGGAAACACTTTAGTCCATGCATATCAGTTCATGCATGGTCCTGCCCCGCTTTTCCAGATTTATTTTCTGCTATGAACCAATATACAATCACTCTGGGAGGCTCCCATCCACTTTTCCCCAAATTTCCTGTATCTGTTAGTCTCTGCTTCTTTCTTTCGTTCATTCTATTCATTTTTCATGAGAAGTCCCTGCTTTGTACATCTAGGTTGACCATGGTGTGGGTATTTATGTTGTTTTTGGTTTTTGTTTTTTGGTTTTTTTGAGTTGGAGTCTCACTCTATCGCCCAGGTTGGAGGGCAGTGGCACACTCACAGCCACCCCGGCGTCGACTTGTTAGACTTCTGCGATCCTTCTGCCTCAGCCTTCCAAGTAGGTGAAACTACAGGTGTGCGCTATCACATCCGGCTAATTTTGTATTTATTGTAGAGATGAGGGCTTGCTAAGTTGCCCAGGTTGTTCTCAAAGCTGCCGATTCAGGCAATCCACTCACATTGGTCTCCGAAATTGCTAGGATTACAGGCTTGAGTCACCAAGCCCGACCTGGTATTTATGTTTCTTTTGCTTTGTTATTGGTTCATGCTAAGATAATTGCAGGCTGCCCTGCAGTTCTCTAAGCAATAAAGAGCAAAATAGCTTAAGGCATGCCTGATCCTTATCAGACTTTTAGTAATAGCCAATGCAACATTATTTTTTCTGGCAGCAAAATTAGGATTTTGTTGAGAAAGGTGTGTGTGTGTGTGTGTGTGTGTGTGTGTGTGTGTGTGTGTGTGTGTAGAGAGAGAGAGAGAGAAAGAGAGAGAGAGAGAGAGAGAGAGAGACATTGCAAGAATACCACAGGTGAATATATATATAATCATCATGAAACCAGAGTTAAACATGTTCTTAACTGTTTGAGGGCAAACTGGAATTTGATAGAGTGAGTTAGCATCCTGGGATAAATAGGCTAAGCAGCCCATAACTAAAGTACTATAGTCTCCTGATCATGTGGGAACCAAAAATGTGTGCTAATAGGATTGCTTACTTCCTCTACTGCACCAAAGACAGGGACATTTGAAAAAAATGTGCAAAGTTTGAATGCATCCTTCTGACCAGTATCACAAGACAAGATTCTTCCAAAGGTTCTGTGCCTGCAGTCACTCAGGGAAAATGTCTACACAATTGACATTCTGGAGGGATGACATATCAGTTCCTCAGTACTCTGTGCTTTGTCCAAACCAGATTATATGACCTCAATTATAGGGGAGAAAGTATAACCTGGCACAACTCCATCATTCTTAGCCAAAACTGTTTTGACATTTAGAAAAAAAAAAAAAAAAAAAAGGACTATAGGTTCATAATCCCACAATTCAACATCTGAAATTTAAAACTCTCTTAAAACTGAAAATTTGTTTCCTAACTCACTGGCAGTAAAGCCTGACCTGACTTGGACTCATTTAGCAGCAAACCCTTGCTGAAATTAAGATCATTTATAATTTTTATTTATCCCACTTTATTTTTTTTTGAGTTGGAATCTCACTCTTGTTGCCCAGGCTAGAGTGCAGTGGCACACTCATGGCTACCACAGCCTCGACCTGCTGGGCTTAGGCGATCCTTCCGCCTCAGCCTTCCAAGTTGCTGGAATGACAGGCGTGCACCAC
Organism: Cephalopachus bancanus; assembly: GCA_027257055.1. Classification (NCBI taxonomy): domain Eukaryota; kingdom Metazoa; phylum Chordata; class Mammalia; order Primates; family Tarsiidae; genus Cephalopachus; species Cephalopachus bancanus. Next base: position 4,834,700 of record JAPVLO010000140.1, read on the forward strand.
CACACCTGGCTATATCCCACTTTCAAACTTGTGTTTCACTGAGAAATATTGGTGAGCTTGATTATGAGTTACTTTTCTAGACTCTATAGGGGATATGTGTGTTTGTGTGTGTGATGTATCTATTGAGAGAAAACATAAATTAGTTTTCTAAAATTAACACCTCATTTTTTGTTGTTTGTTTTTGTTTTTGTTTTTGTTTTGAGTCGGAGTCTCACTCTGTCGCCCAGACTGGAGTGCAGTGGCCGCTCCCGGCCACTGCAGCCTCCACCTGCTGGGCTCCGGCGATCCTTCCACCTCAGCCTTCCAAGTAGCCGGAATTACAGGCGCACGCTACCACACCCGGCGAATTTTTTGATTTATTGTAGAGATGAGGTCTCGCCTGCCCAGGCGGGTCTCAAACCCGCAGACTCAGGCAATCCACTCACCTCAGCCTCCCAAAGGAGTGGGATTATAGGCTGAGCCACCTAGCCCGGCTAACACCTCATTTCTTAAAAAAAAAAAAAAAACTTTGAGCCAGGCTCGGTGGCTCAGCCTGTAATCCCGTGCCTTTGGGAGGCTGTGGTGAGTGGATTGCCTGAGTCCGCGGGTTCGAGACCCGCCTGGGCAACTTGGCAAGACCGCATCTCTACAATAAAATCAAAAATCAGCCGGGCGTGGTAGCGCGTGCCTGTAGTTCCGGCTACTCGGAAGGCTGAGGGGAAGGATAGCCGGAGCCCAGCGGGTCGAGGTTGCGGTGGCCGGAAGCAGCCACTGCACTCCAGTCTGGGCGACAGACTTCTGAAACACAAGAGCCCCCAGGGTTTCAGATATGAGATTATGAACCTGAAAAGATTTTTTTAAATCTAACAAATAGTCTTTCACTATACATTTGATCTATTAGGTAGGAGCTGAGGTTGAGGCTGGAATTCAAAACATTTCAAATGAATAATAATGGGTGCCCTACAGTTAATTTCAATTTCCATTTCCTGCTTTCAGAAACTTTTTAGGATCTCTTTTTCTTGAAGTCTGAAGGAAACACTGGTAAACTTGTCTTACCTTTCTATAGATAATACACATTTTGTGTGCCTGTTTCTTCATCCAAATATTTAAGGCTTTATTACCCAGGACTCTTTACTGTTGCCCCCAGACTCCCACTGCAGGTCTTATAAGGAGTCCCCAGTTTACCTGCCCTTTTAGAGACATCTCAGTTCCTTTGTTCTAACAGATGTAGCAGGGTGGTTCCCAGGTTTGGATTTTTATTTTTCAACTTTCTTTCTGTAGCTCAAGATTCCTAAAATCTTGTTCTCCTAATCTTTCATCAGTACTTTTATCTTCTCCCTCCTTTCTATTTCCATCTTCCTTCTTAATTGCCCTTCAAAAGTCATTCACCTATTTTGGAAATAAAATTGTCATGCTTATCAAAACACATACAGAAATAAGGTTAAGTGTACTAGACTTTCATATAAAGGGAAGTTGCACTTGGGGAAGGATTGCTGTCCTTGCAAGTCTTCCAATATTTTTTCTCGCCATGACTTTCATGCAAGCATCCCCTGATTCTATATATATAGCACAGTCACAATAATTTATGGGATAATGTGACTTTCCACAAAAGCTGATAATTCATTTCCCTGGCTTGGGAATGGCTTAAATAACTCAAGCAGTTTGTCTCCTGCACGTGCCCTCACACTCAATTCAAGCCGTTGACCAATCTGAGATTAGATGAATCATTCAGTCTGAACATTCTGAAGGTTCTTTCTCTACACCAATCCTTTCTAAAAAGGCATTGTCATAGAATCTTCTATTGCTGTAGTGATGGCTCAAATCATGAGCATTAGCGTGCCTTTTCGAGTTGATACGTGTTCAACTAGACATACACATAAAGCAAAAATTGAGCTTTGTGTATGTGATCATAATTAGGTATACATAATTTTTCTTACACAAGACTCAGAGAAAGTTTGTGATCTGTGCAAATTATAAAAGCATGGCCCTAATATGGGAAGATATGAGAATTCCTAATTCCTGAGATAACACTAAGGACTTCTCTGTCATTTGTGCCTAGTTCTGCCGCCTATGCGATGCTCTTTTAAGTAGTAGCAATTTGGTGTCTCTTTGCCACTGGCATTTTGTGACTACAGCCAGCTCCAGCAGTGACATAATGATATAGAAGCGGTAAGAAGCAGTAGTTTATGTTCATCATAATGCATTCCGGTAGACTAAAAGTCAATAACCACTTGACATTCAGAAGACATTCTCATACTGGCAAGTGCAATGCTTCTTAGTCAGCTCGGGCTGCCATAACAAAATACCATAGACTGAGTGGTTTAAGCAACAAAAATTCATTTTCTCAAAGTTTTGGAGACTGGAAGTCTGCTATCAGGGTCAGCATGATTGGGTTCTGGTAAAACGATTTTCTAGCAAACTGGCACATGCCTTCTCACCATGTCCTCACATGGCAGGGACAGAGAGGGTAAGTTATCTGGCATCTCTTCTTACAAAGGCTCTCATCTCACAGGACCCACCCTCATGGCTTCATCTAAACCTAACTGCCTTCAAAAGACCTATCTCCAAATACTTTCACACTGGGAATTAGGGTTTCAACATATGAATTTTGAGGGAACACAATTCAGTGCATGGCAGCTTCATTATACCATTACTGAGTAAGTAATGAAATAGTTATGCTTTATGGTATAAACTAAAAATAAAATCCTGCGCTCCACCGCCCCCCTCTGACGGAACAGATGCCCCTCTTAGCCAAAGGGACCCCAGAAAGACCTTAAAACTGAGTTCCTGGCCATGACCAGACAGGAGGTTGGGCATGCCTCATTATTTCTCCTCCCTTTTGCAGTTTAGACACAACTGACCAGCATTAACGTTAAAATAGAGACCATAAAACTGACAGAACAGACTCTTCATGACAATAAGACGCCAAATTAGAAACAGGACCTAAGGCCACACCAAGCAAAGGCTAAGTCACACACCCCTACACTTAAAGAATAAACTATGTTCTAATTGCCCCAAAGATTATCTTCTTCTCTGGCAGCTAAACAGGCACTGGCCTCAAAATAACCAATATTAGAATAGTTTGTGAGGTAATTATTCAGACATTTCCCTTTCCCCCCATACCTGGCTCCTTTCTGTCCCTCCCTCAGGGAACAGCCTCTGGCCAAGACTGGTCTCTGCAGGATATGTAGATTCCCTGTAACAAGTCAAGTGATGCAGGTCACCAAACAACCTAAAGACAATGTAGTCGGCATTCTTCATCAATGTGATTGTAAACACTGTATAGGAATTTGAATAATTAACTTACTTGACTATAAGCTGTTTGCTGCGCTGTCCCCAGACACAGATTCTGTCATCACTGACCCACTTAGGGGTTGGCCATCAGTGACTCCCCTGTAAGTGTAATAAACCAATGTCTCTCCCTGCTGGACCTCTGGTGACTTCTTTGGAATAGGAAAAATTTACCCCTAAACCCTCTCAGATTTGGGCCTACTGCATGTTACAAGTTATAAATTATCCAGCTCACAGACACTGACTAACTGACCCCCCTCTTCCACAAGCTGTAACATAGTTTTGGTTGGACAAGGAACTGATTTCAGTTACTATCTGAAGTTAAGAAGATCACTGACCACAGACTGGTTCTGGCCAGTTTACAGAGATTGAACACTTGCACACAAATGAAAAGGTCTTTATCATAAAGGAGGTACCTATAGAAACCTAGAAGAAACTTAGCTTATTCTGTGTTTAGTTTTTTGTTGTTGTTGTTGTTGTTGTTGTTGTTTTTGCCTCAGCATAACCATTAGAAAGCGTTTAGACATTCTAGGCCAAGCGACTTTAGGCCAAGCGGCAGCCTATCCCACTCCCTCAGCAAATCTCCCTCAGATGCAAGACCAGACAGCCCAACTTTTCAATTTATGATTTAGCATAATAATCTCTAGTAAACTTTTAGGCTCCTTGTCAAGACAGAAGTTCAAAGATCACCCTTTGGCTGGCCAAAGCCATAAAAATGATAATAAGACCACCTTTGGTCAAGGAGTTTGTGGATTGCAAATGTCTAACAAATCTCCTGTAGGAAAACTCCCTTCCCTTATCTCCTCCCATCTAGCCTACCATCTCAGGGCAGGAGGTAATAATGTCCAGCAACCTCAAGAGCTAAGACTCCTGTGACTACTATGAACATCAAAGAACCGCAGTCCTGAACACTCCTTTGGGTCAAAATCCCCCAAAACCCCTTAAATACACACATTTTGTGGCCCTTCGAGGCCATGCTTGCCTTTGAGCGTTGGCCCCCTTTCCAATCTGTGAAAGGTGGATAATAAATTTTACTTCTTTGTAATTTCTTACTTGGTTGCAATCTTCCATTATTTCCCAGTCCCAGCATGGGCTCTGACCCACCTTGCCTCAGTTGACCCTTTCATAGGGCCTAATTGTAATACATTTAAATGTTGTCTCCACCCCAAAGTAAACATGGGCTGTTTGTTACAGGCATGCCTCTTCACTACTCATGTAGCAGGACCACCTTTGTGAATATTCAAAGCTCCTCTCCTAACAAGATGAATATGAATGTTTAACCAACTCCTTTCAGCATAAAGATTCTGCCCCAATCCCTCTTCCTCCGAAGTGCCCGTCGTCTCTGTCTCTGTCCTGGCCTGAGACTGTGTTTCCCAGCCCTTTGGGATGTCAACCTTGCCAGCAGTAGCCCTTTATAAGAAATAAACTCTCCTCTCCTTTTCTAAATTTATGCATTGTGTGGGTTTTTTAAGTTAATAAAATAATGGGAAAACACCTAGAGGAAGTCATGAAGTAACAAAATCTCAGCTAAGGGGTACAGGTGAAAAGGGCTTTATCAAGAGAAACACACACACACACACACACACACACACACACACACACACACACAATGATTTAACAACTTAGTATCTAAGAAATTCCCTCAAACTACAGCATTTGGTCCTTAACATAGGAAACAATACATTTACATATTTGTGAATTCTTTTTTTGAGGTGGAGTCTCATTCCATTGCCCAGGCTGGAGTGTAGTGGCACACTCAAAGCCACTCCAACATCAACCTGCTGGGCTCCAGCGCGCCTTCCGCCTCAGCCTTCCAAGGAGCCAGAACTACAGGCATGCACTACCACACCCGGTTAATTTTTGATTTCTTGTAGAGACGAGGTCTTGCCAAGTTGCCCAGACTGGTCTCGAACTCCCAGGCTCAGGCAATCCACTTGCCTCAGACTCCCAAAGTGCTGGGATTACAGGTTGAGCTACCGAGCCCAGCCATTTGTGAATTCTTTTTTTTTTTTTTTTTTTTTTGAGTTGGAGTCTCACTCTGTCGCCCTGACTGGAGTGCAGTGCCGCTCCCGGCCACCGCAACCTCAACCTGCTGGGCTCCGGCGATCCTTCCGCCTCAGCCTTCCGAGTAGCCGGAATTACAGGCATGCGCTACCACGCCCGGCTGATTTTTTGATTTATTTGTGAATTCTTTAGGGAAGTTTACATTTCAAGTTAATTTTGGTGATTTTAACATTGATGCCTGAAGACTAACTAGGAAAACAAAAATAAGTAGTAATTCTCCCCTGGTCCTTTCTCTTGCTGAGGTGGAATCATCTAGTTGTATGTCCACATCTACAGTTGAACCTTAACAAAGAGCATGCCTTTGCTCATTCCTGGACTGAACCAGTTCAGAGGAACAGGAGTTGTTATCATTTATTGTTGGTTTTTAATTCTTTGGCATTTTTATAGTCTCATGCTTCAGTGATTGAATTTAGCCTAGAGGGGATTCCAGAAATAAAAGATGATCCCTTTGGCCAGGTATAGTAGCTCACACCTATAATCCCAGCACTTTGGAAGGCAGAAGTGAGAGGATTGCCTGAGCCCAGGGGATTGAGACCAGCATGGGCAACTTGGCGAGACCTCATCTCTACAATAAATAAAAAAATTAGCTGGATGTGGGGGCACGCACCTGTAGTTCCAACTATTTGGAAGGCTGAGACAGAAGGATGCCTGAGCACAGCAGGTGGAGGTTGCGGTAGCCTTGAGAGTGCCACTGCACTCCAGCCTGGGTGACAGGGTGAGACTCCAACTCAAAAAAAAAAAAAAAAATCATCCTTTTGGAGATCTATTCCTTCCTTGACTGGTTTTTTTTGGGGGGGGGAGGAAAGAAGCTGTTTTATTTTTACTAGTAACCAAATAGGCCTCTATTTCCCACCTAAGACCTACTATTCACACTCTAAATTTTTCCTTTCTGTGACTCAAAACATTGACTGTATTGGTTGCACAGTACAATAGTTCTATAGTTCTCTAAAGCGATCATACATATATTCAATAACTATTTGATTCATTTGTATTTTTTATAAACAGCCCTCATTCACTTGTTCATTAATTATGTATCTATTATGTACAGTTTTTAAAAAGAGAGCGAGTGAGTGAAAGAGAGCACGTGGTGTGTAATGGAGCTTCTTCCTGAAAGTCCTTTTGTTGTTTATGCTCCACAAACATCCCCTCTGGCCCATGGAACCACCTGACAGGAAGCAGGACCCTAGACACATTCATTCTTGAATGTCCAATTTATCTAGAGAGCCTATCACATCATCCCTCTCCCAATCCAGGATTTGGTTTGGAGAGGTACAGACCTCTTTTCTAGGGACCACTACCTAGTATCTAACTCTCTTGGTTTATTTCCAATGTTCTCTTCCTCATCCGGCACAGAAAGAGTTATTTTGTATTTTAATTGGCTCTCAGGTAGGAATTGGACAAAGATTACTTGCTTTAGTCAGGCTCCTGAAACTTCTCTCAGGTCTATCTGTGTACTTCCCTGTAAAATCCAGTTTTAGCAAAGAATCCTGTTGTCATATTAACAGCAGCACACCCCCACCCCCTATTTGTGATCACCTTTGATATCTGATCAGTTTCCTCGTCTTTTATCATTCCCTAGGTGATGTCTAATCACCCTGTCCTGTCTTCAGCAAGAATCTCATTAGGTTTGTTTAGTCAGAATCTCCCTTATCCCTGATATTTCCGGTTGTATTTCTCCATCCAATGACCTCACCCTGCTCCTTGGCTGTAAATTCCCACTCATCCATGCTGTATTTGGAGTTGAGACCAAGCTTTCCCCTTCATTTCCCATTGAGGTAATCCCCATACCTATCACAATGGTCTTGAATAAAGTCTTCCTTAACATGCTTCTTTTTTTTTTTTTTTGAGTTGGAGTCTCACTCCATCACCCGGGCTGGAGTACAGTGGCATGCTCACAGCCACCCCAGCGTCAACCTGCTGGGCTCCAGTGATCCTTCCACCTCAGCCTTCCAAGTAGTAGGAACCACAGGCACGTGCTACCAACCTGGCTAATTTTTTGATTTATTGTAGAGACGAGGTCTCACCATGTTGCCCAGTCTGGTTTCGAACCTGTGGGCTCAGGCAATCGTCTCATCTCAGCCTCCCAAAGTGCTGGGCTTACAGGTTTGAGCCACCGTGCCCAGCTCTTAACATGCTTTAGTAAGTGTCACTGAATAATTTCTTTAACAGAATGAAGTGAGGTGGGAGCAGAGTGGAACATACTTATCAAGTATTCTTTCAAATCTTTCTGCCTTATATTTTCTGCATTATTCTTGGCTGTAAAGATTTGAACTTAAAAGCAAGCAAGCGAACAAAAACAGGAAGTGATTGCCTTGGTCCCCTGGTTTTGCTGTCGTGAACCTTGGGGCAATGGCACCTAGCATCCAGTAGTGCTATTGGGAAGGGTTAAGGGAACAAAATAAAACAGGATAGGCCTGGCTCGGTGGCTCAGCCTGTAATCCCAACACTTTGAAAGGCCGAGGTAAGTGGACTGCACACTTGAGAGGCCGAGGCGAATGGATTGCCTGAGCCTGTGGATTCAAGACCAGCCCAGGCAACTTGGCGAGACTTCACCACTACAATTAATAATAATAATAATAATAATAATAATAAGAAGAAGAAGAAGAAGAAGAAGAAGAAGAAGAAGAAGAAGAAGAAGAAGAAGAAGAAGTTAGCTGAGCATGGTAGCATGCGCCTGTAGTTCCGCCTACTTGAAAAGCTGAGGCGGAAGGATTCCCAGAGTCTAGCAGGTCCACGCTGGGGAGGGCCATGAGCTTGCCCCTGCACTCCAGCCTGGGCAACGGAGTGAGACTCTAACTTAAAAAAAAAAAAAAAAAAAGAGGATAACCACATCCATCAATATGGTTGTCCCTTGGTATTTTTGAGGGATTGATTTCAGGACCCTCTCACCCCTACCCACCCGCCCCAATGATACCAAAACCCACAGATTCTCCTGACATGCTTTAAATCATCTCTAGATTAATTATAATACCTAATACAATGTAAATGCTATGTACATAGCTGTTATAATGTATGATTTAGGAAATAATAACAAGAAAAAAGTTTATACGTGTTCAGTACAGACCCAACCATCCTTTTGTTTTCAAAATATTTTCAGACCGTGGTTGGTTGAGTCTGGATATGAAAATTACAGAGGGCTGACTGTATTTCTAAACATCATCCAGTTTCAGATTATGGTAATTTGGTTCAATGTCAAAGGTACTCTAATAATTATGGAGGGACTTATTAAAATAATACTTTTGAGAAACTAAATCATTATTTTTGAGTGAATCATAAAATTATATTTGTCCTAGAGTCCTGTGGGTTTCCCCCATTCTTAATGTACAATTCTTTTCCATGAAAATCCATTAATGATTTGTATCTTTAAAGTGAAATTTTTATCATTCAATTGCTGTAAAAGCAGTGGTTTGCTTTCAGCAAGGATGGCATTTGTCCCTAATCAAGTAAGAGAATAGCTGTGCAAGGAACTGTTATCTTGGTGTTAAAAAATGGAGACTGTGCATCTCTGACAAAGAATGTATTTGCAAGCCACTGATCTCAGGGGAGATTTAGAAAGGGAAGTTAATATTTCCTTGCTAAATTCTTCATCACTATAATAGCATGAATTAATTGTAAATAATGTGAAGGTTAGTGTGCATGAAAATTTTCTATACGCAAAGAGCTGGAGGAAAGTAAATTTAGTTGCTGAAGATATATGCTATAAGGCTTTTCATTAAGAAGTGATTAATATTACATTCTTTTTCCAATATTTTCTACATTCTTACTATTGCTAGTCAACTATGTTACAAGAGGACTTTATTATATTCATTGTATTCCCATTCATATTTTTAATAATACATATTATATTGCTTTTCCATTTTATCATTTCACAGCTATTGTTTTTTCACTATGCAATGATTCTTACCATAAGGCTGAAATCAATAGACATCTAACAAGGAATATACATAGGTTTGTCATCAGTCAAAAACCCCAAGGATCTAACACAGTACATACTAAAGTTGAGTTTAAATTCATCCTTACTCTTATATTTTGTGAAGCATTTATTAGAGGCTTTGATTCATTTTACTGAGAAAGTAATCCAATGCTTGATATGAAAAAGATATAAATAGTTTATTTAGTACACCTTGCCAAAACATTAATATTTAGAATCTTTTTCTCCCACATTCATTCTGCCTCTGGTGTATATAGCATGGCAGTTTACTTTGATTTTTACACAGAAAACCGTCACTTTAAAAAGGGATCAGTTGCTTTCAATATGCACATTTGGAAGTAAAATACAATAAAAAGGAATTGGAAGTAGGGAGTTTGCTTTCCAGGAGAGCAATACTAAACTAGTATCTTTAAGAAAAGCTGCACAAGCCGGGCTTGGTGGCTCAGCCTGTAATCCCACGCCTTTGGGAGGCTGAGGTGAGTGGATTGCCTGAGCCCGCGGGTTCGAGACCCGCCTGGGCAGCGAGACCTCATCTCTACATAAATCAAAAAAATCAGCTGGGCATGGTAGCGCGCGCCTGTAATTCCGGCTACTTGGAAGGCTGAGGCTGAAGGATCACCGGAGCCCAGTAGGTCGAGGCTGCGGTGGCTGGGAGCGGCCACTGCACTCCAGTCTGGGCGACAGAGTGAGACTCCCACTCAAAAAAAAAAGAAAAGCCGCACAAAATATGAAATTGCTTTGGTTGTTGATTATAATTGCCTGAACCCAAGTCAAGAAGTGAAAATGAGACAAGAGAAGAACTTGAAGGTCAAGTTATTAAAGTGATTATAACATATGAATTAGAATATGCTACTAATTGATGTAAGAGTAGAAAGGGAAGAATATAGTTCAAATTAAGAAAAAGTTGAAAATATGGTATGGTTGAGCCCACATGTCAAAAGAATCTGGCTAGTAATTGGAGGTCCTGGAAATGCAAACCAGACAACTCCGGGTATGGAACATACAGAGATGACAGAAATGAGTTGTTGCCATGCCAGGACCTCAGACGTTTCATAGATTGGCTTTCTTGTCGGCAGAGTGCCTGGAATTCCTGCTCTCTCTAAATGCTGTAATCCTTCTTCATATGGGTACTTATTCCTTTGTCATGGTCCATCATAGTCCATTCTGCAATACCTCTTCAGGTTCTGGAATCCACCTGCAAGGAGGAACTTCATGGTTAAGTTTTAAGCAAAGAATGATGCATATATTGACATGACACCAAATCAACAGTGCTAGCAGCATTTAAGGAAATGTGCAGCCGGGCTCGGTGGCTCAGCCTGCCATCCCACGTCTTTGGGAGGCTGAGGTGAGTGGATTGCCTGAGCCCGTGGGTTCGAGACCCGCCTAGGCAGGCGAGACCTCATCTCTACAATAAGTCAAAAATTAGTCAGGCGTGGTAGCGCGCGCCTGTAATTCCGGCTACTCGGAAGGCAGAGGCGGAAGAATCGCCGGAGCCCAGCAGGTCGAGGCTGCGGTGGCCGGGCGCGCCACTGCACTCCAGTCTGGGCGACAGAGTGAGACTCCAACTCAAAAAAAAAAAAAGAAATGTGCAACAATTTTTTTTTTAAATCAATATTTTTTATTATGGTTTTGTGGGGTACAGTTAAGAGTTAGGTGTACAATTACGTTTCATTCAGGCACCCTGTTGATAAGAGGTGTTTCCCCTTCCCCAGACAGATATTTGCGATTGTTAATCCCATCCCCCTCCCCCCCCATAGTTTCCCAGTACCGTCAGTCATTTTCTTATAGTATTACATTGGATGTTCAAGGTCCATTATATGAGTGAGAACATGTGATACTCGGATCTTTGTTTCTGTGAGAGGTCACTCAGTATTATAGACTCTAGTTCCATCCAGGTTGCTGCGAAATTCATGATTTTGTTCTTTTTTATGGCTGCGTAGTATTCCATCATGTATATGTACCACATTTTTTAAATCCAGTCCTCTTTTGATGGGCAGCATGGTTGTTTCCAGGTTCTTGCTATTGTGAACAATGCTGCGATAAACATACGTGTGCAGGTATCTTTTTTATAGAGTGATTTGAGTTCTTCAGGTATATTCCCAGTAGGGGATTGCGGGGTCATATGGGAGGTTGATATTTAGAGCTTTTAGGAATTGCCACACTGCTTTCCACAGAGGTTGCACTAGTTTACACTCCCACCAACAGTGTAGAAGTGTTCCCTTTTCACCACACCCTCTCCAGCAGCTGTTATTTTTTGAGTTGTTGATAATTGCCATTCTGACTGGAGTTAGGTGGTATCTCAGTGTGGTTTTGATTTGCATCTCCCTGATGACTAGTGAGGTTGAGCATTTCTTCACGTGTTTGTTGGCTGCTCGGATGTCTTCTTTTGTGAAGTGTCTGTTCATATCTTTTGCCCATTTTATAATGGGGTTGTTTGTTTTTTTCTTTTCAGCACGTTTTAGCTCCTTGTAGATCCAGGATGTTAAGCCTTTGTCAGACCTGGTGTTGGCAAATATTTTTTCCCGGTCTGTAGGCTGTCTCCCTGCTCTCTTGAGGGTTTCTTTGGCTTTGCAGAAGCTTGTCAGTTTAATAAGGTCCCACTTGTCTATCTTCTCTCTTATGACCTGTGGGTTTCGGGTTTTGTTCAGGAATTGGATGCCAGTTCCGATTTCCATGAGGGTATTTCCTTCATTTTCTAAGGTTCTTATGGTTTGAGGTTTTACATTTAGGTCTCTGATCCATTTGTAGTTAACCTTTGTGCATGGGGATAGATAGGGATCCTGTTTCAATCTTCTGCATGTGGTCAGCCAGTTTTCCCAGCACCATTTACTGAATAGGTTCTCCTCTCCCCAGTGGTAGGTGGTGGGGGCTTTGTCGAAGATGAGTTGGTTGAGAAATTGAGGTTTTGCTTCTGGAATCTCAGTTCTATTCCATTGATCTATATGCCTGTTCCTGTACCAGTACCAAGCTGTTTTGATAATTGTAGCTTTATAGTAAAGTTTGAAGTCTGGTAATGTGATACCACCTGCTTTGTGTTTTTTTTTTGTTTTTTTTTTTTTGCTGAGGATTGTTCTGGCTATTCTTGGTCATTTGTGTTTCCATATGAATTCTTGTGTTGTTTTTTCTAGGACTGAGAAGAATGTTGCTGGTAATTTGATGGGTATTGCATTGAATTTGTAGATTGCCTTAGGTAAGATGGACATCTTCACAATGTTGATTCTTCCAATCCATGAGCATGGGATATTTTTCCACTTGTTTGTGTCATCTTTGATTTCTTTGAGCAGTGTTTTGTAATTTTCATTGTAAAGGTCTTTCATGTCTCTGGTTAGGAAGATGCCAAGGTATTTCATTTTTTTTGTGACTGTTGTGAATGGAATTAGCAATTATTTTTATACATTATCCTCACTGAATTGAACTCAGTATTATTTGAAATTTTAATGCTGTATGTATAGACAGTATATAGTTATAGAGGAAACTTTACAGGGAATGTTTTGATAACAGAGTAAAGGAAAAGAAAGGAGGGAACTAAACACTTTGCACAGAATCAAATTTAACACTTTAAAAATAAATCTCGGCCAGGTGCAATGGCTCACACCTGTAATCCCAGCACTTCAGGAGGCTGAGGCAGGAGGATTGCTTGAACCCAGGAGTTTGAGACCAGCCTGGGCAACATAGTGAAGTATCATCTCTACAATAAAATAAAATAAAATAAAAAGTTGGGCATGATGGTGCATGCCTGTAGTTCTACTATATGAGAGAATGATATGGAAGGATAGCCTGAGCCCAGGATGTCAAGGCTGCAATGAGCTATAATCATGTCACACTGCACTCCAGCCCAGGTGACAGAATGAGACCCTGACCAAATAAATAAATAAATAAATCTCTACAAGAAATTGAGAATTCTATACGACTCATCATAAACTTTCTGGGCTCATAAACTCTTCTGTAGTCATTCTGATCTCTGCATAAAAGGTCTCACAAATCTATTCTCTCCTCTTCTCCTGCCCTTTGGTATATAAATTCGAGTGCAGTTACTTTGTTGAAAAAGGCCAACAAAACAAGAGATAAGCCCCATCCAAAATCTGCAGTTTATCAGAAGTCAGGGCCAGAGACTTCCTGACTAATATTAATCTTGCAGAATATGATACAACTTGAAAATATGATAATATATTTTTAAAATTAGAAGCCAAATTAAGGTAATAATCATCCCTCCAAGACTTAGTTAGTATTCCTTTAAAATAGGGTGATTTTCAGAACCTTACGTGCTTACAACTGAAAACAGCGTTTATGAATAAGAATAAGGCAGATTCTTACCAGATCAATATCTTGTTTTCAAGGGGCCAGTTTCTCATTCTATGTAACTATGGAAATCAAATTACATGGGAAGGCAATCTTCCCCAGGGAGAGCTGGTTATACAGGTGAACTTTCTGATACTAGTGAAATTGAAGTTCTAAATCCAGCTATGCTGATTGAATTCAACACACTCTAATGGCCGTGAACGTCATTTCAGTAAGTTTAATTTTGGTAAGGGAGACAAAGCAAAATAATATGATAGAAAAGCTTACTTGGCTTCTAAGTGTAATACACTGAACAAATTTGAAAATGTTCTCTGCATCAAGAATCTCTTTATTTAATGCCATATCCTTTTCCTTCAGCAGTAACACATTAGTATCTGATTTTGATAAGTCATTATATGAGTCAAATGTTCTTATTTTTTCTAACATCTGCCTTATATATGTCCACTTTTAAGTTTCAAGTTGCTCCTAATTATACTAAGATTAACCAACTTCAAAAATATCTTCCTTTTATGACATTAGCTCTTACATTTGTTTCCTGCGACTGTTCTAACAAATTTCTCCAAATGTAGTAGCTTAAAATGATACAAACGTACCTGACAGTTTGGGAGATCCGAAGTACCCATTGTGTCTTAACATGCTAAAATCAAGGTGTTGGCAGGATTGCACTCCTTCTGGAGATTCTAGAAGATACATTTTCTTGCCTTTTCCACTTTCTAGAGGATGCAACATTCCTTGACTTGTGACCCCTTTTTCAGAAAAGACAGTGATGGCTCACTTAGTCTTTCTCACATTGAATCACTCTGACCGCTACTGCCTCTCTCTTCCGCATCTAAAGGATCCTTGTGAATACAAGGTACCCACCCAGATACTCTGGAATAATCACCTTAATTCCATCTGCAACCCTAATTCTCCCTTGCCACATAACCTGACATATGTATAGGTTCTGAGGATTAGGATACAGACAACTTTGAGGGAACTTTATTCTGACTACCACACACGCCAGCATTTATGTGATTTATCATATATTTCTCAACACATTTGGACTTTAAAAGATCTCTAGGTAGCCGGGCTCAGTGGCTCAGCCTGTAATCCCGCGCCTTGGGAGGCTGAGGTGAGTGGATTGCCTGAGCCCGCGGGTTCGGGACCCACTTGGGCAACTTGGTGAGACCTCATCTCTACAATAAATAAAAAAATTAGCTGGATGTGGTAGCGCGCGCCTGTAGTTCCAGCTACTTGGAAGGTTGAGGAGGAAGGATCGCTGGAGCCCAGCAGGTTGAGGCTGCGGTGGCCGGGAGCGGCCACTGCACTCCAGTCTGGGTGACGGAGTGAGACTCCAACTCAAAAAAAAAAAAGATCTCTAGGTAGGAAGAGCCAGAAGGTAAAGAGACACATTAAGAAAACTTTCCATAGGAGATATTGATGAGAACCACTGGCAGGGTGGTAACATTGAGAGTGGGGAGGAGAAGGGACACAGATACCTTCTTGGCAAATATGAACAACAAACGGCACATCAAGAAAAGGGACAGAACAAAACCCAGACTCGAGCACTAAGACCTAAAACTTGGAAAGACAGTGATGCCCTGAACAGCAACAAGAAAGCCAGGAGAAAGCTTATCCTGGATGAGGCCAAGGGTGGGAAGGGACCTCGATGAGTTCATTTTGGGATTGAGATGCTGGCCAGACATCTAGGTGGGGCTGTCCAACAGGTACGTAGCTAAGTGGCGATGTAGATCAGGAAAAAGTTCAGACTGGAGATCTGGAATTGAGGTATGATTTGGGAGTCACATTCACAAAAAAAATATATATATATATCTCAAAGCCATAAAAATGGATGAGAATGCCAAAGTGTATATAACAAGAATATTGGTGGCAGAAACAGAAAAATATTTAGCAGCCTGGAGGAGTTTCTAGAGAGATCAGAGGTACCATATAAGAGAACCACATTATATCACTAAAGGCAACAACAAGGCAGAAAATCAATCGCTTATTATCTTGAGCAATTAAGACACAAGTTTAAGGATCTTAGAAGATGTCCTTCCCAAACAGAGACTTAACAGTTCTACAAAACAGTAGTTAAGTGTTTCACAAGGAAGCTATTTTGCAAATTTTACAGAAAATGGCTTTATGAAATCAGAAGTAGAAAAAGTAAGTTTGGACTTCAACCCATAATGGTACTTGCAGGACACATGTATTAACCTGTACCCATCATCAACAGAATGAGGTCCTTTGCTTTTACTATGCTTTGAAGAGAGAGTATTTGGAATAACTGTGAAAGTTCTTAATGGAAAATCTTATCCAGAAGAGTAATGATGGTCAGTCACCCTTTTAAAAGTAATCTTTTGTTTCCCATACAAATAGCTTAAGTATATGAAAGATGAAAAATACTCCAAGAAACCAAGCTTGTTATAAAACTAGTTTTCATAGTTATCGCCTTATAACTTCAAAAATAAAAATGTACAGTTTCTAATAATTCTGTGAGGAGCAACACATACCGATCCTTTGGAAGATAAAAAATAATGTTTTGACTTTAATCTTGAAAGTTCATTTGAAGCATATTTGGTTCATTTTGAAGTCCTGGTTTAATGTGTTTGATAGAAAAAGAAAACATAAATTTCTCATGGCTTCTCCTTTCAGCTTTACACCCCTGCTGTGTTGTGCCAGTCAGTGCTTGGTGAGAAATGATTCTTGCTTTCTAAATGATGTGCCAATGCTGCCTACAGTTGAGTGCTTATAAGTGCTCTGTTGCTTTCTACGCTTGAAACCAGGCAGGCCACCAAAGAAAGAAATCCTACGGTAGAATGGAAATGACAGCAAGATGTGGGCCTCCTAAAGTAAAGGTAAAGGAAGCTGCCTCCTTGCTTCACTGCATATTTCCTGTATAACATAAGTAACCCGGATTCTGGTCAACACAGTGAGACCCCATCTCTACCAAAAACAAAAATATTAGCCAGGTGTGGTGGTGCATGCCTGTAGTCCCAGCTACTCAGGAGGTTGAGACAGAAGAATTGCCTGAGTCCGGGAATAAAGGGCGGGTGCAGGAGGTGAGCTAGTTGTGTGGTGAGCTATGATCCTGCCACTGTACTCCAGCCTATGTGACAGAGTGAGACCCTGTCTCAAAAACAAAACAAAAAATAGTAAATAAGTAATCCAGTTTACCTTTTGCCACTCATTCATAGAGGAATGATATACCCAAAACCCATTTCACTAACAGAAACAGTAAAGAAGAAAGAGACATTAGACCCATCCTAATATTCCTCTATTGACTTAAGATAATAAGTTATTTCCTTAAAGATACATTTTAACATTGATGTTAATAAACAATTAATTTCAAGCACAGTATATTCACGGAATTGTATATTTATGTTATACAATTAAAAATTGCTTAAATAGTATCTAATGGGATATTATTTTATTTTATTTATTTTTTTATTTTTATTTTTTGAGTTGGCGTCTCACTCTGTCGCCCAGACTGGAGTGCAGTGGCCACTCCCGGCCACTGCAGCCTCGACCTGCTGGGCTCCAGCTATCCTTCTGCCTCCACCTTCCAGGTAGCTGGAACAACAGGCAAGCACTACCACGCCTGGCTGATTTTTGATTTATTGTAGAGATGAGGTCTCGCCAAGTTGCCCAGGCGGGTCTCGAACCCGCAGTCTCAGGCCATCCACTCACCTCAGCCACCCAAAGGCGCAGGATTATAGGCTGAGCCACCGAGCCCGGCTGGGATATTATTTTAACATTATAAAATTATTTTTTGAAGTTTGCTAGATCACAGTTTTATTAAAATTTCTAGAAAATAGGCCCTCTTCTCCAATGTCAAGACTATAAGTTGGTCCAACATTTTGGAAGGGCGGTTTGGCAATATGACTGTTAAAATTCTATATCGCTTTTGATCTAACAATTCTCTTTGGGAATTTATCCCATGGATATTCACTTGCTCAAATATGGGCAAGGACGGCCACAGCATCCTTTGTTTAAACTGTAAAGACAGGATCTCACTCTGTCACCCAGGCTGAACTATCACGGTGTGATCATAGCTCACTGTAGCCTCAAACTCCTGGGCTCAAGAGATACTCCTGTTGCAGCCTCTGGAGTAGCTGGAATTATAAGCAGGTGCCACCACATCCAGATAATTTTTTTTTAAATTTTTGTAGAGATAGGGTCTTGATTTGTTGCCTCAGGTTGGTCTCAAACTCCCAGCCTCAAGCTGATCCTCCTGCCTTGGCCCCCTGAGTAGCTGGAACTACAAGTAAGAGCCACTCTACCCAGTCACTGCATCCTTTTTAATGGTTAAGGAAATAGAAGTAACCTAATTGCTGACCAATGAAATAATCAATTATATTATCTTCATTTATATTGTGGAATAAAATATGGCCATTAAAAATAAGGCTAGGCTGGGTGCTGTGGCTCTCATCTGTAAGCCCAGCACATTGGAAGGCTGAAGCAGGGTGTTTGCTTGAGGTTAGAAGTTTGAGACCAGCCTGAGCAATATAGCGAGACCCTCCTCGCTATAAAATTTTTTTTTTTAATTAGTCAGGCATGGTAGCTTGTGCTTGTAGTCCTAGCTACTTGGGAGGCTTCAAGTGAGCCACGATCATGCCACCACTGCATTCCAGCCAAAAAAAAAAAAAAAAAATCTAGGCCAGGCATAATGGTTCACACCGGTAATTTCATTATTTTGAGAGGGCTGCCTGAGCTCAAAACTAGCCTGGGCTAGTGTTCAAAACCAGCCTGGGCAACATGGTGAGACCTCATCTCTACAGTAAATAAAAAATTGAGCCAGATGTAGTGGCGCACCTGTAGTTCCAGCTACTTGGAAGGCTGAGGTAGAAGAATCATCTGAGCCCAGCAGGCCAAGTTGGCAGTGGCCATGAGTGTGCCACTGCACTCTAGCCTGGGTGACAAAGTGAGATTCCATCTTAAAAAAAAAAAAACTCAAATAAAAATATATATTTTTTTAGATTAGAGAATATAGTTTATTTAGAAAGTAAATTAGAGCTGGGCTCAGTGGCTCAGCCTGGGAGGCTGAGGTGAGTGGATTGCCTGAGCCCGCAGGTTCGAGACCCACCTGGGCAATTTGGCAAGACCTCATCTCTACAATAAATCAAAAAATTAGCCGGGCATGGTAGCGCGTGCCTGTAGTTCCAGCTACTTGGAAGGCTGAGGTAAAAGGATCGGCAGAGCCCAACAGGTTGAGACTGCGGTGGCCTGGAGCGTGCCACTGCCCTCCAGCCTGGGCGACAGAGTGAGACTCCAACTCAAAAAAAAAAAGAAAAGAAAGTAAATTAGAGAGAAAAAGACGTGATTCGCCTCCCCAAGGTAGGAGGGGGGGTCAAAGCTTAAGAAAACATGGCCAAAAATATTTCTTAATAAATTATTAGGAGATAAAAGAAATCAGATAACTGCCCAAATGGCTGGTAGGAGGTGATTTGTTTAAGAAAATGGAGTGCTGATATACCCATAAATGCTTATATGGACATGCAGAAGAAAATTCTTAAGGTACAAGCAAAAAACTATTGGTAGTTACTGAGTCTAGTGCTGGGTTAGGATTGGAGGTCGGGGATGAAGGAGATTTTTACTTTTTATGGCTTCCTTCATTGCTTGATTTTTTTTTAAAACCACAAATACAGATTCTGTTTATAATATAAAAATTAATAAAAATTAATGGCACCTGATTCTCATTATAGGAACTATTGAAAGCATAAGCATTTAGAATTAACAAATCAATTTTTTTTTTAGTTGGAGTCTCACTCTGTCGCCCAGGCTGGAATGCCATGGCACACTCACAGCCACCCCAGCGTCACCCCACTGGACTCAGGCCATCCTTCCCATCAGCCTTCCAAGTACCCAGAACTACAGGCACGAGCTACCACGCCCAGTTAATTTTTTAAAAATTTATTATAGAGACAAGGTCTCGCCAAGGTGCCTGGGCTGGTTTAGAACCCGTGGGCTCAGGCATTACAGGCTGAGCCACAGAACCCAGCCTTCTCTTTTCTTTTTCTTTTTTTTTTTTTTTGAGTTGGAGTCTCACTTTTGTCACCCAGACTGGAGTGCAGTGGCATGATCACAACTCGTTGCAACCTCGATCTTTTGGGTTCAGGTGATTCTTCCACCTCAGCCTCCTAAGTATTTGGAACTACAGCATGCACCACCATGCCCAGCTCACTTTTTTTATTTTGTCCTTTTTGTAGAGACAAAGTCTCACTATATTGCCCCAGCTGGTCTCAAACTCCTGGGTTCAAGCAATCCTCCCAACTTGGCCTCCCAAAGTGCGGAATTACAGGGTGAGCCACCACACCTGGCTTCACAAATCACATTTCTGACAGGCTTTCTTTCCTCCTCATTTAACGTACATGCAAAAAAAGAAAAGTGCCCTTCATCATAGCAGATAAATACTAGAAAAGTCTCGAACTGCCACCCTCCTGTCCCTGCACATCCCTTCTGATAGGGCTGTTAACGAGTAATGAAGGCTGGGTGCGGTGACTCATGCCTGTAATCCCAGCGCTTTGGGTGGCCCAAGTGGGAGGACTGCTTCGACCCAGGAGTTAGAGATCGGCCTGGGCAACAGAGTGAGACCTCATCTCTACAAAAACAAAAAATGCAAAAATTAACTGAGTGTGGTGGTGCATGCCTGTAGTCCCAGCTACTTGGGAGGCTGAGAAGGGAGGATTGCCTGACTCCAGGAGGTTGAGGCAGCAGTGAGCCAGGATCACACCATTGCACTCCAGCCTGAGTGACAGTGAGAGCCTGGGGGGGGGGGTAGTTTCTGTCCTCAGCAAGAAACCTTGCTAGAGAAGGCACAAGGAAGAAACAGGAAAATGCATGGCTATTGAGAACACACCATGTGCCAGGCATGGAACTAGGGGGTTAATATCAAAATGAATCACAAAACAAAGGCTTGGGATAATTGGAAGAAATTATGAAGAATTAGCTGCAATTGTTTTAAGGTTGTTTGTGCCTATTGGTGGGGGGAAGGAGGGCATTTGGGCATTTTTTTTTAATTTGGTGAAAAGCCCTTAAGTGGGGGAGAAGAAAGGGAAGGGAAAATTAGACAACTACAGTCTAGAACAATATATAGAAAGGCCCTGGAGTGAGAGGAATGCAAGTTTCCAGGGCCCAGCCTCAATCTACCAAATCAGACTTTCTAGAAATGTGGACTAAGAACCTGCATGTAAGTGAAACGGTCTGCGGGTTCCTTAGGCACTCTGAATTTGGAGACGTTCTGCTCCAAAATGATTCCCGCTCTGAAGAATAAGTCCTACCTGAGGTCAGAGATAATCTCCTTAGATTTATTTTCTCATATTTATAGGAAGGGTAATGGCCCATATGAGGGAGGGCACTAGAAGCGAGGAGAGGAAACACACGGCAAAGAAATTGAGAGAATAAACTGGGCTCGGTGGCTCAGCCTGTAATCCCGCGCTTTAGGAGGCCGAGGTGAGCGGATTGCCTGAGCCCGCGGGTTCGAGACCCGCCTGGGCAACTTGGCAAGACCTCATCTCTACAATAAATCAAAAAATCAGCCGGGTGTGGTAGCGTGCGCCTGTAGTTCCAGCTACTTGGAAGGCTGAGGTGGATGGATCACTGGAGCCCAGCAGGTCGAGGCTGCAGTGGCCGGGAGTGGCCACTGCACTCCAGTCTGGGCAACGAAGTGAGACTCCGACTCAATAACAAACAAACAAAATAAAAATAAAAATAAAGAAAGAAAGAAAACAGTTGGGCCAGGTGTGGTGGCTCAGCCTGTAATCCAGCATTTTGGAGTCCAGGGCTCGAGACCAGTCTGGGCAACTTGGTGAGACCTCATCTCTACAGTAAATCACAAAAACTATCCAGGCATGGTGGCATGCGTCTGTGGTTCCAGCTACTTGGAAGGCTGAGGTAGAAGGAACGCCTAAGGCCAGCAGGTCGACGCTGTGGTGACTGTGAGTGTGTCACTGCACTCCAGTCTGGGCGACAAGGAGTGAGACGCCAACTCAAAAGAAAAAGAAAGAAAGAAAAGAAAGAAAGAAAAGAAAGAAAGAAAGAAAGAAAGAAAGAAAGAAAGAAAGAAAGAAAGAAAGAAAGAAAGAAAGAGAAAGAAAGAAAAATAAAAAAAAATTGTATTGGAAATTCAGAATCACTTAAGAAGATGACTTTAAACATCTGTATTGTAACAAAACAAAAGCGCAAAGGCAAGATTCAATTAGACCTAAAGCACAGATTACATTTGCAAAAGAGAAAGCTAAAGAGAAAAAGATAAAGCTAAAGTATTTGCAGTTCATCTATTACAGTGTTACAAGTGAGCATACATGTTGTCGTCCCTTTTTTTTTTTTGAGTTGGAGGCTCAATCCATTGCCCAGGCTGGAGTGCCGTGGCACACTCATGGCCACCTCAGTGTTGACCCTCTGGGCTCTGGTGATCCTTCCACCTCAGCCTTCCAAGTAGCCAGAGCTACAAGCACACACCCTTATGCCCGGCTAATTTTTTATTTATTGTAGAGACGAGGTCTCACCAAGTTGCCCGGGCTAGTCTCAAACCCACGGGTTCAGGCAATCCACTCATCTTGGCCTCCCAAAGTGCTGGGATTACAGGCTGAGTCTCTGAGTCCAGCCCGTGATATCTTCTTTTTGTTCTATTTGTGTGTAGTTTTGTTTTGTTTTCTTTTGTTTTTGTTTCTTTGTTTGTTTGTTTTGTTTGAGTCAGTCTCACTCTGTCATCCAGGCTGGAGTGCACTGGTGTGATCATGGCTCTCTGTAGCCTGAACCTTCCGGACTCAGGTGATCCTTCCACCTCAGCCTCCTCAATAGCTGGATACAGGAGTGTACCGCTATGGCTAATTTTTTGATTTTTGTAGAGACAGGTCTGGCAATGTTGCCCAGGCTGGCTTCAAACTCCTGGGCTCAGGCAATCCTCTCACCTTGGCCTCTGGAAGTGCTGGGATTACAGGGGTAAGCCATAATTTTTGATTATAGATAATCTTACTACAAAACATAGATCTCCTAAAATATTTTAAAGACAGTTGTAAATACGATTATTTTTGTTGTTTGTTGTTTTTGAAGTTTTTTTTATTTTAAAGATGTAGAGTACAATTAAGGATTTGATACATACGTGGTCAACACATAGGTGAAGTTTGGGCCTCCTATTGGTCCCCACTTCGCCTGGTTCAGGATCAGGTACCCTTATTGATGTTACCTCCTTCCTCCCTCCCCTGGCAATGTCCTGCCACTGCTAATCCCTTTCTTGTAGTATTATGATAAATGTTCAGGGTCCACTTATGAGTGAGAACATGTGGCACTCAGTTCTTCGTTTCTGTGATAGCTCACTGACTATGATAGATTCTAAATCCACCCAAGTTGCTGTGAAGTCCATAATTTTGTCCTTATTTATAGCTGCATAATAGTCCATCATGTTTATGTTCCATATTTTTTTAAGTCCAGTCTACTTTCGATGGACAGCATGGTTGGTTTTGTGTGTTTGCTATTGCTAATAGTACTGCAATAAACATGCATATGCAGGTATTTTTTTGTGGAATGATTGGAGTTTCTCTGGGTTTATTCCCAGAAGGGGGATTGCTGGGTCATATGAAAGGTCAATTTTTAGATCTTTTAGAAATTGCCACACTGTTTTCTACAGAGGTTGTACTAATTTGCACTCCCACCAACAGTGTAAAAGCACTTCCTTTTCTCTACATCCTCTCCAGCATCTATTGTTGAGTTATTAATGATGGCCATTCTGACTGGAGTTAGGTGGTATCTCAGTGTGGTTTTGATTTGCATTTCTTTGATGATTAGTGAGGCTGAGCATTTTTTCATGTATCTGTTGGCTACTCATATGTCTCTTTTGAGAAGTGCTCGTAAATAAGGTTCTAAAGTTCAGAGAGCATCTGATCTAGGATATTTTAGATAACAAGGAGGACAAGGCTCAATCAATATATGACTACCAAAGACAAACGAAATTGAATTTAGCTCAGTGGGTGTTTATTGACTACTTATTATATCACAACTTGCCAAAGAGTATTCAAGAAGACAGTCTGTCCTCATGTGCTTACATGCTTATGAGTAAGGCTCATCTACAGACTACAATAATAGGCAAAATGACAGATTTCAAACAAAAATACAGTTAAGTTGTAAATCAGAGTTACAGGAACTTTGGAGAGAGACTACTTGGGGTGGGGGCAGGGTCACCTAAAGGAAAGCAGAACAAATGAGTTAAATCTACTGTTTTCAGATGCTGCACCCAGACTTTGCTCCGACAGAGCAGACCAGAGAAGGCTTCACAGAGGAGCTTGGTTAAGAAGGACTCGAGAGGATGAGGATTTGGAAAGAGGAATAATGAGTAAGCAAATATTTTTTGTAAAAATGCGATAGAGGGTTAGCACTTGATGGGAAGGATCCTGGCGAAACATATGAATAGAATATGCCTCGAATAGATATGGTTTAATTATCGCCATTGCTATATTTAAAAATATGTCAGGTAACCCCCTCAGGTCCCTTCCACTGTGGAAGCTTTTCTGTCCTCTCAATAAATCCTGCTTTCAAAAATAAATAAATAAATAATAAAGTAATAAAAATATGTCTATAAAAGTTAGAAACCAAGTCCAGGCATGGTGACTCACGCCTGTAATTCCAACACTTTGAAGGGCCTAACAGGAAGATGGCTTGAGCCCAGGAATTTGAGACCAGCCTAAGCAACATAGTGAGACCTTGTCTCAACAACAACAACAACAACAACAAATCACAGAAATCAGCCAAACTTCTAAGAATTTGATGTCTCAAAATGGAAAGAGAGATCTGTGCATTTCCAAGTTCATTGCAAATTGATACTTCTATTTTTTTTTAAGTCCTAATGCCACAAAAGTTATATTCTCTAATTTTTTACTAACACTGGGTTTCTGATGAGGTAAATGAGATACAGTGATTAAAAACTATAAATATAAGAAAGGAAAGATACTCTTTCTTTTTTTAGTTAGAGTCTCACTCCTTCGCCCAGGCTGGAACGCAGTGGCACACTAACGGCCACCCCAGCATCAACCCGCTAGCCTCCAGCGATCCTTTCTCCTCAGCCTTCCAAGTAGCCGGAACTAGAAAGACGCGCCACTACGCCCAGCTAATTTTTGATTTATTGTAGAGACGAGGTCTCGCCAATTTCCGGGGCTGGTCTCGAACCCGCAGGCTCAGGCAATTCACTTGCCTCGCCCTCCCAAAGTGCTAGGATTACAGGCTGAGTCATCAAGCACGGCTGGAAAGATACTTTTTATATATCTCTTTACTTCCTTGGAGAGTTACTGTAAACCAACTCAAAGACTCTCTGTAGAGACAATGTGTACCATATTTGTGCTTCCAAGATTTTATTTTGTTTTATTTCACGACTATTTTCATCTTGGTTAAATTAAAAGTTAGAATAATTGAGGCATTCTTTTTTTTTTTTTTTTTTTTTGAGTGCAGTCTCATTCTCGCCCAGGCTGCATGGCCACCCCAGCGAAGGCACTCTTAAAGGCATTTTCTCTAAAATGTCACTAAGCTTTCTTATTTGCATTTGGCTTTTCCTCATATGGAAAGGAAAAATAAATACCCAAACAGACGATTAAAAATCCCTCTTCATTTAATTACCTGTTCGTATAAATATACATGCTATCTCTTTATTCTGGGAAGAACTCAGGGACTAAAATTAATCATCTTAAGTGTGGGTTCTGTTTCCCGGGCTTTTGGGAATCATTTCAGTGCGTGGCGCGGCACCTGCCTTAATGTTTTCAGCATTTTATTGCCCCCTCTTGCTGTTCTTCTCAAAGAAAATGTCTTCCTTGGGAAAAGCGTGGTGTGTTTTTAACCGATCCCAGCGGCTCTTCAGTCCACGCTCTCTTTGCATCTGTGGCCACAGCCCTGGTTTCCAGACCCGTGGGGCATCTTCCGCCGGATCAAACCCGGGATAGCCTCGGCCCTCACGTCTGAGCTCCCGCGGCGCCCCCGGGCCGGCGCCCGCCCCTTGGAGGAGCGCGGGTCCGGCGGCCGCAGACCGGGCAGAGGCGCCCGCCCGCGGCCTCCGGGACCGGCTCGAGCATCCCTTCCGGGCGCGTCCACTGGAGGCTTCAGACTCCCTCGGCCTGGAGCCCCGGGGGGGCCTCTGCTCCCGGGCTGGAAGCCGCAGCCACGCCGAGGCGGGCTGCGTCCCCGTGGCGGGGGCGAAGCCGCGGCGGCCGAGGCCGGGCCTGCGGCCAGGGTCCAGGGGGCGCGGGCGGCGGCGGCCCCGGGACGGCCGAGGACGCGAGGACCCGCGCCGCGCGGAGCAAACCGATCTGGCCTGGGCGGGGTGGGGAGGCGCAGGCAGCGACGGCGGAGCGCAGCGAGCCGGCGCCCGGCCCGGCCCCGGATGCCAGGCCCGGGTGCCAGGCCCCGGGCGCCAGGCCCCGGACGCGAGCCGCCGGGGGAGGAGCAGCGCCCGGGGAGGCGCGCCCCGCCAGCCCCGCGCCTCGCGCGTCCTCTGCGCCTGCCGGGAAGACCCCGCCGGGCCTCGGCCGGGGGCGACCCGTCGTCTGCACACGCGGCACCCCGCGCCCGTCGGGCTGGGCCCCCAGGCTTTGCGCTGCCAGCTCAGAGCAGACACATCCCGGCTACCTTGCTGTCCTTTGGCCACGCTATTTCAGAAATTCTAGAGTGCACGGGCGTGTGCGGGCCGGCGCAGCCCAGAGAGCCGTGAAGCAGGCGCGCACGGCCCCGATGCAAGCACATCTGCTCCCTCTCCCAAGGGTCTCCCCGGCTTTGTTGATCGCGGGGGTGGGAGTAGGGGTCTAAATCTGTCTCCTGGATTTGCGGTTTGCTCTGATCTAGTCTCTCGGGAGTGAAGGCCCGCAGGATTACACCACGTCCATGGCGGTCGCCCAGTGTGCAAAATGGGCATGAGTGCTCGTCGCGCGGATACTGAGTTCCCCAGGGACGCGGAGTCTTTTGGCCCGGGGGCTTGTTCTTGTTTTTTGGCTGGAACAGGCCTCCGAATTTCCTCAGGAATGTCTCAGTAAGTAGGGGTGTGTTTGTGTGTGTGTGTGTGTGTGTGTGTGTGTGTGTGTGTGTGTGTGTGTGTGCGCGCGCGCGTAATGGTTCCGATGAACTGACAGTTTGGTATTTAAAGAAATGGGCATAGGCACAGGAAATCACACGTACTTGTTGATACACCTTTTCCATGGATACGATCGAGATTTCTGATATCTCCAAGATAAGGTCGAGCTGTCATGGGATAGTATTTCCAATCCTTCTCGTGTAATTAAAAAATAACCTGCGCATATGTAGAGGTTCGGAGGACAGTCGAGTTAGCATCTTAGACTACGTAGATGTTCTAAGTTGACTCTACATGCATTTTCATAATAGAATACTTGTGATATTGTATGATTGCTGTTGCAGGTCGTTTTTCCCCCCACAAAATCGCAAGCTTCCTCAAGGCAGCGATAGTTTTTATCCACCTCTGATTTTTCCCAAACCAAGCAGTGCCTACACTCAATAAAGGAGTATTAACGACACCACTCATCCTCAGTCACTACATTTCCTGTAGGCTTTAGACATTTCTATATGTATGCAAAGGGGAAGAAATGGAGGAATGGGGAGATGTGGTTAACAGATACCAGACATTGACCAGACGATGATAACAGTGCTCAGAATCAATTTGCTAATCAAGTCTCCTTAGTTTTAGGGTTCCTGTGTGGGAGGAAGGAATGGCCTACATTCCCAGGGCAGTTCTTTTAAAACCCAATACTTAGAGATATTTATTTTTAGAGATGGTTATCCCCCCTCCCCATTTTTTTCCTTCTTTTCTGTAAACGAGGTGTGGTAGAAGCCATTATATTGGAAGTGAAAACTAGCTTTGCTAACCTGTGATATCTTATCTGTCCTTGGATTTACTGGTACATTTGGCTTACCTCATATGTCTCAATTTTCATATTTTTCACTGGTATCCTAAAATAACATAAGTTGACGAGACCTGGTTTGGATGTCTAAAACACTTAACTGGGGAAAGCTGGCTGAAAAAAAAAATCATTAGCTGCTTTACTGTTGCAGTTTCAATTCTCAGTGATACTATTGTTATCCTCTTTCCTTAGCCTTTGAACATATGCCCCAGTCTCTTCCAGGAGGAAACATTTGAAGATTCTACTTTGTTAACATGTAACATTAACAGATACTGTTTTTCATAAGGGGTTGAGTTGTGCCTGGTCACCTTATGTAATGCCACTTTAAAAAACATCACCACCACTGACGCATTTCAAAACATTCAGTTTGGACAACATGCTAACTAGAATACTTTCCATTCATCCTAGAAATCTCTTGAAGAGGACACTGAACACAATAAGAATTCCTTTTTCCTTTTAGATGCGTGTAGTGCTAGAAAAATACACGTCACTCAGAATAAGTCAAAAGACGGTGCCTCATCAATACCATTGTATCTGAATTTCTGTGAATCATTCAGTTGTAAGAAATGGGTCTCTTGTCTAATGCTCTAGCAGTAACAAAATATCGGTTTTATTAAGAACTTCAAGGTTAAGCACTTGGATTTTTTTAGTACCTCTTCTACTCTTTTGTTTAAGTGCCAAGTATTCATTCCTTCCAGCCCGTAAGTAAAATGTGGCCCAGAATGCGATCTCTATTTGCAGCAGTAGGAAAACAAAATTCTGTTGATATTTATAATTCTCGACGGCCTTGATTTTGGCATCAGTTTTTTCCTCCTCCGTTTGCTTTTTTAATGGAGTCCTTATTGCTTTTTTTTTTTTCCTTGACCTAGTTTTTCGAGAGCTCTCATATATAACCTGTTTCCAGAGTTGGTGATGTCGGTAGGATGCATTCGTCCTAACCACGGTGCAACAGATCGGCTGGTGACCGTGAATTCTAGACACGTCTCTGTGGCTCAAAAGCCCTCCGGTCGGCTCGCATGCTTGACCGCGATGCTTCTCACGAACGCGCCCCGTTCCCCAGACGGAGGGCCGAGCCTCGTTCCGCCGCGACCCGCTCGTCCTCGCCCTTTGCGGCCTCCGCCCCCTAGAGAGCGTGCGTCCGGGGACGGGCGCGCCGGGCCCGGAGAGCAGGCGAGTGCGGAGGGGCGAGACCGGGGACCTCGCGCGCCAGGTCCCGCCTCCCCCGCCCGGCGCGGAGTCCGCGCCGCTGCCGACGGCCGGCGGCCCGGCTGTGACCCCGCGCCTGGGGCCCGTGGGTGGGCTGCACCTTCCCCCTCTTCCTCCGCCGTCGGACGCAGCCCCTTCCCGGGCCCCTCGGGCTCCTCCCGCGCCGTCCTCTCGGGGAAGCGGAGCCCCTGCCCGTAGCCGGCCGCCCTTCCCCGGGCCCACGTGACCGAGAGCAGCCGCCCCCCGCCCCCCGCCGGCCCGCCCCCTTCGGCGCCGCGGCCCCTCCCCGGCCCGGGCGAGCCGGCCTCGGGCCCCGCGCCGCGCGCACCCCGCCCCGCGCCCTCACCTCCCCGGGGCTGCGGGCGCCGCTCCCCCGGCCCCCGCCCCGCCCCGCGGGCCCTTTGTACGTGCTCGGCGGCGTGCGAGCGCGCCCGGCACGTGACCCCGCCGAACGTGGCATTGTGTTATCACGTGACCCAGGTGCGTACGCGACGGAGCGGGGTGTGAAGATGGCGGACGAGGAGGCCGAGCGGGAGAGGCCGAGCCGCGGCGGCGGCGGCTGCGTCGCGGAGCTGCAGCGCCTGGGCGAGCGGCTCCAGGAGCTGGAGCGGCAGCTGCGGGAGAGCCGGGGGCCGGCCGTGGACGCGGCGGCCGAGTACTGTCAGCAGCTGTGCCAGGTGAGGGCGCGCGGGTCCCCTCCCCCTTTCCCCCGCCGGAGGGGAAGCGGGCGAGCGAGCGCCGGCGGCCGAGCGGGGGCCGCCGCGGCCGTGGCGCCGCCGCCCGGGCGGGCGCGGGGCGCGCGCGGAGGGCGCCTTTGTGTGGCGGCGGCGGCGGCTCCCGCGGGGGAAGGGAGTTGAGGTCTGCGCGGAACGCCGCCTCCCCGAAGTCGGGACTGCGCGGTCCCCGCGGCCGAGGCGGAGACGGCCGGGTTGGCCGAGGGCGAGAGGAGAATGGAGGCCGGCTCCCCTTCTTCCTCCTCCTCTTATTGTGCGCTGGGATTACCGCGCCTCCCGCCCCTGCGCCCCGCTCCGTCGGGCCTCCGCCCCCACGGGCTTGATTGCTTCGCCTGCCCCTGCTCTCCTCGGCCCCGGCCCCGCTGCCTCCGGGCCTTTGTTGTGCGAGTTGCGCCCACGGACCGAAGGGGCCTTTGTTGACGTTCCGAGGAGCCGTCCCCGCTGCCCCTTCCCCGGGGCGCGACGTTCGGGAGGGGGTGGCGGCGGAGGTCGCCCCCTCCTGCTCGGCCGGCCCGCTCGGCGCGCCACTTCCCTGGGAGAGGGAGCTCTCCCGGTGGCCCGGAGCTGTCCCCCCGTCCGTCCGTCTGCCCCCGGGTCGAGCGTCCCTCTGGGGCGGCTTCTGCAGGATCCGTGTCTCGTTGTCTTTCACCCTTGGAAGAGGACGGTTCCCTCTCCCCTCCCGCCCCCCGCCCCCGCGGCCCCCAGCCCCCGTTTCTTGGCGTCGTCCCTGTTTGGTTTCTGGGTGAAGTGGGAGAGGACCGCGGTTCGCGCGGATCTGTGCTGTGGTCAGTGTCAGACCTCTTTCTTTTCTCGCCCAAGGACACCGCTTCCCAGTAACTGCGTTCTAACCGGAATTTGGAATGTTAATAACTCTGTTGCTAATGGTAGAAATGGGAGAGTTTGGGTCTACACTTGGACTTGACCCCAGGCCCTGCAGCCACTCTTGAAATTTCGAGGTGAAGTTGCGGACTGTGGTGAAGATTTTGGTTAGATTGTCTTGAAGAGGAAGATTGCGCAATTGATACAGGTCCCATTTAGAGTTAACTTGTGACTCTGTCATTATGAAGACTTTGTTTGAGAGACTTATTGACCTTAATGTAGAACAATGGTGGACCATTTTGGTATTTCACTTATTGTTGATCACGTACAAAAGAATCTTCATTGCTGTATGCACCTATTGTTATAAATTATTTGATGACTTTTCATTATCTTAAGAACAAAAACTGAGATCAGGTGGGGACTTATCTAGAGGATGTGCAACGCAAAAGCTCCCCACTTAAGGTAAATAGGTGAATACCTGTGGCAAAATGAGGGATTCTGTCATTCCTTTGAATCCCAGTCTTAAAGAATCGTTGAAATTCCTGTTTCTCTACCCTAGCAGTACCCATTCATTCTTAATTGGTCTTAAGATATAAAGATTTATTTTAGATGCAAACAAATATTTCTATAAGATACCCATAATAGGAAGTATTTTATTTACAAGTCAAGTCGGCTTTTAATCAGTGAAAAGTATTAAAATCTAGCTTTGCTAAAAGACATCCCCCCCAATAGTGTTCACTGATGGTTTTAAGGCTATTTACTATAAATACTCGTTGCCAGCAGTATTTATAAGCAGGATTCATAATTCTGGGAAAATGGAATCTCATGTAAGCTGGACTTTTATTGAGGGTGTGTGATGCTATACTTAAAGATATTTTTTGAATGGAAGAATTGGCATTTAAAACATCAGAATGAGAGTAATTTCCTGTATTCGTTTTATTACGTGATTAATCATACCACACATACATTGCTTTGATTGACTGGTGCTGCTGACAAAAAACAATGATGAAACAAATGCCAGGTTTGTGGATTTCCAAAATTACAAGATATGACATACACTATAATCCAACTAGAGAGAGACGGAGACGTAGACTGACTCACTCTTGTCACCCAAGCTAGAGTACAGCACCATGTTCGCAGCTCACTGCAGCCTCAGCCTCCTGGCTCAGGGGATCCTCCTGCCTCGGCCTCCCAAGTAGCTGGGACTACAGGCGTGAACCACCATATCCGGCTTACTTTTGGACTGTTTGCAAAGACAGGATATGGCTATGTTGCCCAGGCTGGTCTCGAATTCCGGGGTCAAGTGATTTTCCTGCCTCAACCTCCCAAAGGGTTGAGATGACAGGCATGAGCCTACATGCCTGGCCACCCTAGTAATTTAAATGCACTTAAAAGCGATCTTCATTATTTGAAACGACACAGAGTGTATCTAATGTTTGAGTCCCTCCAGAACATTTTTGGATTTTTAAAAGTAACTTATTTATGTTGGTAATCTTGTTAAATGGAAGGTAATTTTAAACCTAATTGTTTCTTCAAATTTGTGTCTTGGGCATTATTACCCAGCATTTTGAGATGAAGTTGAACAAAGCAGTGGTTAACAATTATATAATTTATTGGAGAGATCAAAATATTATGCCAGAAATACTAGGTGCTAGAAATTGTCTTGGTTTCTAACCTTGAGATTATTTAACTTTTTCTACTTAAGCTTTTTCTGTAAAACTGGGATATGGATATTCATATGCTACAAGAAGGCAAAGATGAATAAACATTTGTCGGAGTTAATGGGCTTCAAAATTAATATTCTGTCGATGTTGATGCTCAGTGCTTGTGTAATCTTCATTGTTGCATTTATTTATTAGTTTATATTCTGAATTTTTATTTTAGCAAAAGGAAAGTTTCTGGAAAATGTGGTGAAACTCACAAAATATCCCTGGTTTATAGATTTTTATTTTTGAGTGAAGAAGGGTTGTAACTTTTTTTGAGTTCTGAGAAGTAGAATAGAAATGAAAGGTGTTAAATATGTTTTTCTTATTGTTAACAATGTTGTTTTGCCCTTTATATTGAGTTGCTTCCTGGTAATAAGCCCCACTTTTGCTTATTTTAGTGAACATTTGCTTAAAGCTTACTTGGGAAGAGGGAAGGGTATGCAGAGGATGGACATACTAGTGTGCCTGTCATAATCTAAAGTTTCCTTGCATCTTTTTTATTTTAATTTTTAGAGATGCGGTTTTGTTACATTGCCCATGTTGGAGTACAGTGGCTGTTCACAAGTGACATCATAGCGCTCTACAGCCTCACAATCCTGGGTTCAGGGGGTCCTCCTATCTCACCCTTTGCACCACCTCTCCTAGCTCATAGATTTCTTTATATCTTTTACAAGTCTACTTTAATATGGGTAATATAGTCAACTCATTAATTTTCTTAAAATTGACTCAGAATAGGAATATAGGAGAAACAGAAATCATTTCTTAGATTTACTTGTTTCCAAATCATTACTGTATTTACGATATATAAAAATGGGTTATAGTTGGAGCCTTTTGGACTGGTTATTGTATTAGGCTGGGCTAATAGTCACTCATGCAGCATTTCTATTGAATAGGCAAGCACCATCATCATGATCCCTGGCTTCAAGGAACTTACAGTCGCTGGAGGATGGTAGGCATGATTGTGGTAAACCGATATCTTTTATCACTGGATTGAGTGCACTGTA
Organism: Cephalopachus bancanus; assembly: GCA_027257055.1. Taxonomy (NCBI): domain Eukaryota; kingdom Metazoa; phylum Chordata; class Mammalia; order Primates; family Tarsiidae; genus Cephalopachus; species Cephalopachus bancanus. The sequence continues at coordinate 4,867,598 of JAPVLO010000140.1, forward strand.
ATGGAAGGTTGTTTATTTGGGAGTTTAAATGGAAGCATTCCAACAGAGTAGTTGGAATTCTGAAATTCTAAAAGGGCTTTAAAATAATCATTGGAAAAATTAAGCCCTTCTAATAGTTGAGGAATGATTTGTTAGAGTGTGATTTTTGCTGACAGCACTGTATACTGGGCTGAATGGCTGTTACCGGTTTATCTTCTGGTGGCTGACACTATTTCATAGGGTTGACTTGCTTGCAGTTGTGGAAGTGTGTGTGTGTGTGTGTGTGTGTGTGTGTGTGTGTGTGTGTGTTTCCTTAGTTCATATAAGCTGTGCTTCTCATCTGGGCATAGCGCTCCTCACCTCACTCTCCAGGTCTCTCTTAAAGGGCATTTGGAAATATGTGCGATCAGTTTTTTGGTTGCTGCAGTGACTTGGGTATGTGTTACTGGCATTCAGTGCTCATGACCATTAATGCTTCATTTTCTTAAATGTAATGCTAAATTTTCATTAATGCTAAGTGATCAGAATAGTCCCACCAAATGGAAGTGTAATCCCTCTAAATACTCACAGTGCCCTTTTCAGAAACACTGAACAGAGAGAAAAAGAATACATTTAGAAGGTTATTTTTCAGTTCTTATTCTCTTTTCATGTTGTGGTAGCTAAACTCCAGAAATACAGTTAATCTGGGTCAGGTAAATGATCCTCAACCATATTTAAGTCAAATTTATACTGACCATGAAAAGTTCAATAAACTTTCTACTATATTAGGAATTTAATTACAAGCAATTACTTACACAAATATTAAAACAATTTATTTTTACTAGGTTAAAGAGGGTAGCAGACTCATCATACTTAGTTGTCCTGATTAAAACAAAGATTTGACCTTTGATATAACTGAAATCTCTACTTTTAAGAAAGCATGTATATGTAAGGACCTAGATTTAGGTGTTACAGGGGATATAAGATACAGGAGACTGGTAGGATATACCTTAATAAGGTAAGATTTAAATATCACTTCAAAATGACAGTTGATGAGATTATCAAAAGGCAGTGTGTCATTAGCTAACAAATTAGTTTTGCTTTATTTTTAATTTTTTAAAATGAAAATGTAGTACATTTAAATAGCTTTTAAAGATTCATGCTGAGAAGGGCATGCAATGAAAACTTGATCTTCATTCACAGACAATCCCCTGATAGTTTTCAGAACTAGTTTGCTGTTTTAAAAATTAGAGATAACAGCCGGCTCGGTGGCTCAGCCTGTAATCCCGCACCTTTGGGAGGCTGAGGTGAGTGGATTGCCTGAGCCCGCGGGTTGGAGACCCGCCTGGGCAGGTGAGACCTCATCTCTACAATAAAATCAAAAAATTAGCTGGGCGTGGTAGCGCGTGCCTGTAATTCGGGCTACTCGGAAGGCTGAGGTGGAAGGATCACTGGAGCCCAGCAGGTGGAGGCTGTGGTGGCCGGGAGCGGCCACTGCACTCCAGTCTGGGCGACAGAGTGAGACTCCAACTCAAAAAAAAAAAAAATTAGAGATAACTACACTGCATCTTGCTTTTTCATCTAAAATATGTCTTTTAGGTCTTTCCATAGTTGCTCATGTAAGTTTATGACTTTCTGTTTTACAATGAATGATAATTCTGGTCTATGGCTATGTCTAATTAGTCATTGGTTGATATTTAGGAAAGTAAATTAATTTTATAGTAATTTAAGTAAAGAACTCAAAATAAGTAATAAGCACTTAAGGCTAGGATATGAAGGATGGCTTTACTGAGGATATGCTCTATGAGCTCAACCACTTTGCCTTTATTAGCCATTTTTAGTGCCTTATTGGTATAAGAAATACATATCAAATTAAAATAGTTGGGGGAGCTACTATTTGAATTATGTGTTTGAAACCTCTTTTTTTGTACTTTTAGTGTCACCAGTTTGATACAAGTTGATTCCTTTGTTTATATGCATGCTTTGCTTATCTTTAATCATAACAGCCTTTGAAACTGTTTAAGCATTTTCCTTAAAAAACTAGATTTTTATCTTTGACTACTAGAGGCTATCTTAATTTTTAGGACACTTCAAATAAGGAGAAGCAATAGCTTGCTGGTTAATTAGTGATAATTGCTTTAGGTATTGAGGGAGCAATAAGTCATTTAAACTTTTAAAAATTTAGATAATGCTCGTGGGAAATAATTTTTTAAATGTTCATAATTAGTATGATTGCATGCTGGAGATATTAAATTTCACTTTCCAGAATATGCTTCTGCCAGTTTTAGCAAAGGGGACAACTTTACTAAGCTTTGCTTGCCCCCTTCTTGTTACTTTACATTCTTCGATTAAAATTGAGGCAAGGGGTGATATATTCTATAGTCGCCCTTCATAACATTTAATAACCTGCAAAACAGGATTTTTGGAAACTCATGCTGTCAACTCTGAAATGGCTGCTGAACTTATTTTCCTTGAGATTGTCAAAGATGAGAGATTACATTGTTTTCCCAAATCCCACAGATAAATCTAGTTTATAAAATTAACCAATCAGTATGAGTATTCTCTTATAAAATGGAAAGTTTGCTTTCATTAACATATTTTTCACATATACCATGCATCTTTCAACTATGCGTTGTTTTCCAGGACAGCCTCTTGATTCATCATTTCTCTTTTGACATTGCGGGTTGCACAGTGTGCCTCCGAAAAATGAAATAGAAGAATGTCACTTTTTCCTTCTTAACTTTGCCTTTTAAAAAAGTAATGGTCTATAAGTACATTATCCAAGAAGACTTGTTAAAATTCAGACAGCTACATATCTCTTTTTATAACTTTTCTTTTTTTAGTTGGATTCTCACTCTGTCACCCAGGCTGGAGTGCAGTGGCATGCTCATGGCTACTGCAGCCTCGACCTGCTGGGCTTAGGCGATCCTTCTACCTTCGCCTTCCAAGTAGCTGGAACTACAGATGCAAACCACCACACCTAGCTAGTTTTTTGGTGATTTATTGTAGAGACACAGTCTCACCATGTTGCCCAGGCTGGTCTTGAACCCTCAGACTCAGACAGTCCTCTCTCCTTGGCCTCTCAAAGTGCTGGGATTACAGGCTGAGCTACCATGCCGAGCCTCATAACTTATTGTAATCAGATATTTAAATTTCTCTTATGTGAGAACATTAAGGTAGCTATGGAGAATTATCACAGAACTTACAAAATCTAAGGCATACATTAATACTTAAATGACTGTATTAGATAGTAAATTAGTGATTAATAAGTAAAGTATGGATTAAGAAAAGTTAGAGCATTTTGAAATTATGGTGGCCAAAAATTGAGCAGGAAAGGAAAACACTGTTTGCATTGGGTCTTGAAGGGATTTGGATAATAAAAGAGAAGCGGGAAGGATGAGAATAACAGCCCAGAGAAGTGGAACAAACTAGGATTTGGAGAAAAATGTCAGGAGGTGGGATGAAAAATGGGATAGAAAAGGCAGATTAAAACTAGACTGAGGGTTTAGGATGCCAAACCAAAGAATTTTAGTCAATCTTTTTTTTTTTTTTTTTTGAGTTGGAGTCTCACTCTGTCGCCCAGACTGGAGTGCAGTGGCCGCTCCCGGCCACCGCAGCCTCGACCTGCTGGGCTCCAGTGATCCTTCAGCCTCAGCCTTCCAAGTAGCCGGAATTATAGGCACGCACTACCACGCCCTGCTGATTTTTTGATTTATCGTAGAGATTAGGTCTTGCTGCTCAGGCAGGTCTCGAACCCACAGGCTCAGGCAATCCACTCACCTCAGTCTCCCAAAGGCGTGGGGTTACAGGCTGAGCCACCGAGCCCGGTTTTTAGTCAATCTTGTAACAAGATTTATGGTAACATTGCCTAAAGGTGCACACTTTCAAGTTTGAGACATTGAAATAAAAATTAAGTTCAGCATGTTACAATCTTGTTTTACTTTGCTTTCCTCAAGTATTCTGTATCAGTTATTGCCATGTAGCAGACTATCCAAGTGAAAACTTAGTAGCTTTATAAGAACAACCATTTTGGTTACTGTTCACAAGTCTGTGGTTCTACTGGGTAGTTCTGCAGTCAGCTGGCAGATATCTGGATCGGAATGGTCCCAGCTAGTTTCACTTACATCTGTGGTGGGTTGTCAGGCAGGTGGATCTAAGGGCCTCAGTTGGGCAGGCTCACGTCTCCACGCTTGGCCTTCTCTAATAAAGCAGCCTGAGTTTCTTTGCATGGTAGCAAGAGAGAGTAAGTTCTTCAGCTCAAATACTTTGCTTTGTAAGACCCTCCTGTGTCATGTTCGCTACTTCGCCTTTGGCGACTGCAAGTTAAGTGGTCAAACCCAGCCTCGTTGTGGGAAAGGGACCATGTCATGGTGTGAGTACAGGAGGATGTGATTCTTTGGGTTCTACCACATACCCCGTTTTCCTTTATTCCCCACTACAATCAATGCCAGGCATTTTTATAGATCGGATTTAAATTTTCCCTCTTTATGACATTGCTTCTGCTTTCTTGCCACCCATCTTCTGTAATCAAACCACATCTGACTGTCTTTCTGCTTTCTGAGCTCAATCTCTGAGTGAGAGAAAGGCATCCCACCCCATCACTGTGACTGAAAAATTTGTGGAGTGACCTCTTTATTATTTACCATAGGTTTCTTTTTTCTTTTTTTTTACCTTAGTATTAAAAATGGTCTAAACTTGGTGTATTGCACTGTCTCTACTTTATATAATCTAATACTTGGTATCTTAGTTCCTGTCACAATGAACTTACTTTTAACTTTCAGTTTGTGAAATTCCCCCCAAAGTTCTGCTTTTGTCTTTCTACCTCAGTGGTAGTACACTACTGGTAAGAGTGTTTCTCAAATTTCAATTTGCAGAAACCAAACTGAGTAAGTCTGTAGATCTGTTAGAGTTACAAGTTTTTAACCTCAGTTTAACAAGTTGAGCACCCCAAATGTGAAACACTTCCAGTCCCAGGCATTTCAGGTAAGGGATACTCATCCTGCAGTAAGATATAACTTTCTTTACTTTGTTTAATTGCCACTCTTAAACAAAATAATGCTCTGTGTGATGCATTCTGTTTACACTTATTTTAAAGTGTTGCTTTTGTTTTTATAATTCACAAAAGACATAACTAACAGTTTGAAAACACTGTTTTAGGGGATCTCTGGGCTTCAATTCAGTAATAAGCACAAAAGCAGGCAGTTCCTATGTTGAAACTAACTTTTTGTCTGGTTGACTCAGAACACACACACACACACACACACACACACATTTTTAGGAGAAGCATCAAGATTAAAATACAATAAAGTGAATGCAATAAACAATGTTCCGTCCACAGAGCCCAGTTTAAGAAATACTAATGTATAGGGGGGAAAAAACCTAAGTTTAAGCTCTCCCTTTTGTATTGTTTACATTTTTTTTAGTCTTACCTTTTATTCTTTTTCTACAGGATCTTTCTACTCCATCTAAATTGGTCTGTTATTTTCTCACAAGTATATCTGTTCATTTTACTGCCTTTGTGACTTCACTTAGAAAACTTTGCAGTGTTGTATAATGAAAAACCAAATGGCTCTGAGCTCCCCTGCAATCTCTAAGTCATTCTCTCTTTGTCTGAAAAATTAATGTATGGAATGATAATGCTTACACATATGGGTGAGTTGAGGAAATGGTGATTAAAGCACCTAGCACAATGTCTGGCACGAGTAGTTTTTGAGTCATTTTCCTCAATTCTACTTGTACCTTAAAGCCCAGCATGGTCAGATACTTTCCTAGTACACCTTCTGTGGTCTGCATGTGCCCCTGAGATGAGTTCTGACTTCTGTCACTGACCTATGTCATGGATTTTCCCGTATGATTGAATTTAACTTTGTTTTCAATCTGTTTGAAAATTGTTTTTCAAATTTTGTCAGTTTTCAGTTAGGAAAGTATACATGAGTGATAAATATATATATGCTTACATGAATGATAAATATATATATATATATGCCTTTGTTGCCTTATTTCTGAATTGTCTGATACGTCATTAACTCGACATGTGATTATACTCCGTGTCCTCATTAGACAGATTATGGGTTTCCTCACTGCAAATATAATCCTTTGATTGTAGTAATTTCTAAGTGTTTGAGGTTTTTCCTTAGAGCTTTATTAGTCCTCATATATTAACATGGCGAGTTTTGATTTGCCCAAGGTCTCAGTGTTAGGATATGGTTAGAATCTAGGTTCAAATTCAGTGCATTCTGCTGCCTGTTTCTCCAGTGTTCTGTTGTTGTTAAAGCATCACTTGATCCTTTTCCTGAAATCGATTATACTGTTTTATTCTATAGGTTAAAAAAACCCACACAACTAATTTATAGAGAAAATACTATTTTTTTTCTTAAATTAGAAAGTGAACTGAGGAAGCAGGAAAAATCATTTGTAATTTATTCCCTTAGCAATTATGCAGTGCTTAATTTGTGGCAGACATTGCAGTATTTGTATAGTGAAAATTAACTGGCAACTGAGTGAAAATTTTGCCAAAGTTAAACGTCTAAAGACAATTCTGAAATCTTTGGTATTTTCTCCCAGTGCCAATTTTTTTTTTAGTAAACAAAACTGACTCTTAAATCTTTGTTTTAATGACAACTTTGCTGTTTGTACGTTTAGTTTTCCCATAATACACATGCAATTATGAGGTTAAGGAGAGCCATGCTTGCCAGATATATTTTGCTGCTCTTTATGCAATTGAGGAAGTAATTTGAACTAAGGTTGTGTAGGAATTACTGGCTAATTTAAAAAATGCCACTTAACTGGCATTCAAAATTAAAGCAATTGTGATATCCGGAGTGCAGTTCTTTCTTTACCTATAAAGGCAGAACTAAAAGGGCTCTTGTTAAAGCTGCTGCTTTATCTTTGTTTGAAGGCTCTGTCACCCTCACTCAGACTATATTGTCTAAAATCAGTAATGTTCTGTTACATGCTTGTTAAGAAATTTAGCTAACTAATTTCCATGATCTGCAAATGGGGTCAGAGGCAATTGGAGTTAGAGGCAAGACCAAGCAGATTGAAGAGAAAAGGAATTGATTATTGTTCAGAATAGGCACTGTTTGATGCTTCCTAACAATGAATTGTTTAGTCTGAAGGGCTGCATGAGATTCAAGAACGATTTAGTTTGTTTAAGTCTCTCAAATTATCCAAATTGCCTCCCAGGACCTCATCATTACTATATAATACTTGTTCAGTATGACTCTTAGTCATCAAAAAATGTTAAATTTCATTAAACATTTGTTTAGGAAGACTGAGGCATGTGGTTAAATGGCTAAAACTAACCAGTGCTTTAGAAAATAAAATTTTAGCCAAGCACAGTGGCTCCTGCCTGTAATCCCAGTACTTGGGAAGGCGGAGGCAAGAGGATTGCTTGAGCTCAGGAGTTTGAGACCAGTCTGAGCAATATAGTGAGACCTCATCTCTACAGTAAATCAAAAAATTAGCCAAATATGGTGGTACACGCCTGCGGTTCCAACTACTTGGAAGACTGAGGCAGAAGGATCACCTGAGCCCAGTGGGTGGAGGCTGCGGTAGCAGTGAGCGTGCACGACTGCACTGCAGCCCGGAAGACAGAGTGAGACTCTGACTCAAAAAAAATTTCAAATACCTGGAAAATGTATGCTTATGAAACATTTGGCATCTTTATTGATACCCGATATAGCAGTTAATGTTATGCATTGTCTTCAAAGACTTATATTTAGAAAGAGGTCATCTAAATTTAAAAGTAGTACATACAGTCATCCTCCAGTTTTCATGGGGGATTGGCCAGCGTCACCCTTAGATACCAGAAATCCCCAATGCTCAAGTCCCTTTTATAAAGTGTAATATTCGCATCTAACCTGTACACATCCTCCTGTATACTTTAAATCATCTCTAAATTACTTATACCCAATGCACTGTAGATGCTGTGTAAATAGTTACACTGTATCGTTTTATATTTGTATTGTTTTGTTGTTGTATTGTTTTTTAAAAACATTTTAAAATGTGTTTTCCATCAGAGGTTTGTTGAATCCATGGGTTTGGAACCCATGAATATGGATGAATATGGATGGCTGACTGTGATGAACAATTAGCTTGCTTCCTCATCCCAAACAGTGTTATAGGGTTACAGAAAGCTCTCATACCCAATTTTTAAATTAAGTCCTGCAGTAATTTTGATTTACCAAAGTTAACTGAAGTAGTTATTTGTGGTGTTCAGAAAATTATTTCCAGTAAATAGGAGCAATCTTTCTACTTCTTTTGATGCGCCATTATCATAAAAGCTAAGCATTTCGAATTTTTATTTACTCAAATAGCTTACATTTTTTATTTTTCTATAAAAACATGGGCGTGTATTCTTGATCTTTCCTTAACTTTTGCAAATGTGATAGATTTTGGTCAACAGAAACATCATTATGCATTTAACTCAAAAGCATTAGCATTCTTGTCAATTTGTATTCTGAAAAATTATAAATTTTTTATTTTGAATTTTTTATTTCAAAAGAATAAAACAAGATTTAATATTAAAAGATTGATACTTAAGTAGTTTGAATCTGGTGACTAATTCCATGACTTGGCCCTACATATTTATTTTATTTTAAACTGTGTAGCTTTATTTTAAACTGTAATTAGGGAAAATTTTTTTAAAAAAAATTTTTAAGCTGGTCTCAGTGGCTCAGCCTGTAATCCTGCACTTTGGGAGGCTGAGGTGAGTGGATTGCCAGAGCCCGCGGGTTCAAGACCCACCTGGGCAACTTGGCGAGACCGCATCTCTACAATAAATCAAAAATTAGCCGGGTGTGGTAGTGCGTGCCTGTAGTTCCAGCTACTTGGAAGGCCGAGGCGGAAGGATCGCCGGAGCCCAGCAGGTTGAGGCTGCAGTGGCTGGGTGCACTCCAGTCTGTGTGATAGAATGAGACTCCAACTCAAAAAAAAAAAAACAAAACAAATTTTTAAAAATTCTGGCACCTGTAATTCTGGCTACTTGGAAAGCTGAGGTGGAAGGATCGCCTGAGCCCAGCAGTTTAAAGCTGCAGTGTCCAGGAGTGTGCCACTGCTATCCAGCCTGGGCAACAGAGTGAGACTCCAATTCAAATAATAATAACAATTATTATTATTATTATTTTGCCTAAAATAGGATATTACATGTTACAGAAAATAACATGGTGAAAAAAAGTATATTCTCAAATAAATTGGCCTTGAAGTTTATCATCAGCATGAAGATATTTTATGGGAAGCATTTCTGAATGCTTGTCAAAAACTACTGCATTAGTAATTAAGAATTATCATTAACCCTAGTGAGTGAAGTTGAAATGTTGGCAAAAATGAATTGGATAAACATTGGAAAAGACCTGATGTTGCAAATGTTGCCTAAGGAAAAATTATTTTCAGCACTAAAGGATCTTTGACGACTTACCTACAATTGAATGAAAATATTTGTAATGTGGAATCACCTCCCCTTGAAAACTATCTTTTATAGATCTTGTCTTATGTAACTAAACCTACACTCTAGGTTTTGTCTTTCATATGTACTTTGCTTGGCAGCCAATGAGATAAGCCCATTAGATACCGTGAACTAAAATCTTGGGATTCTAAGAACACAGATTTTAACTTTCACATCATTGATTATTGTGACTCTTGGCATGCTGTTTACAGCTTTTCTTTGTTTCTTTACCCTTGAAATATGGAAACCTTTTGTTATTGTTGTTACAGTGATCAAAGACATATTTACTGTAAATTATTGTGAAATTAGACTACCTTGGAAACACTTTGGTTGTTTTTTGTTTGTTTGTTTTTTGAGTTGGAGTCTCACTCTGTTGCCCAGGCTGGTGTGCTACCAGCCACCGCAGCCTCGACCTGCTGGGCACCAGTGATCCTTCCACCTCAGCCTTCAAGTAGCGAGAACTACAGGCATGTGCTACCAAGCCAGGTAATTTTTTGATTTATTGTAAAGACAAGATCTCACCATATTGCCCAGGCTGGTCTCGAATCCGCAGATTCAGGCAGTCCTCTTGCCTCGGCCACCCAAAGTGCTGGGATTATAGGCTTGAGCCACTACACCTGGCCTGTTTGTTTTATATGTAATCATGACCCAGCATAATTTTAAAGCATGATTAATTCCACTATTTCCAAGTAATCTATTATCAATTTGCAAAATAACATTAAATTAATGATTTATCAACTTGTTAGAAGCCTACATATTAAAGAAAGTAGCATTAGACTTTATAATAATTTATAAAAGATCCTTTTGCATCTCTGTGTGGAGTAGCAGGGGGATTATGATGTGTGTGAATGTATCAGAAGACGATTATTGGCTTTATAGTTGAAACTATTCCTTTGTCTAACACTTTATGCTGTAGTGCAGTTGTACAACCGCAGTTCACCAAAGCCTCAACCTCCTGGGCTCAGGTGATCCTTCTGCCTCAGCCTCCTTAGTAGCTGGAACTGCAGGCATGTGCCACCACATTCAGCTAATTTTTAAATTTTTTTGTAGAGACAGGGTCTCATCATGTTGCCTAGGCTGGTCTTGAACTCACGGGCTCAAGCAATAATCCTCTTGCCTTGGCCTTCCAAGGTTCTGGGCTTGCAGGTGTGAGCTGCCATGCCTGGGCTAAAATTTTAAACCTAGAATTTGAGTCGGAGGGTGAGAGAGAAGCTAGGATCACATAGTAACAAAAAGTATAGATTTTTGAACTATGATTTGAATTTCAACTCTGTCACTTTCTGTGGAACTTCAGGCTTATTATTTGTCCCTATTCTCTCATATAGACAGTAGGTAACAGCAATATCTGCCTTAAAGCTGTTTTGATTAAGGCATAATATTTGCTGAGTACTTTGCTTATCGTGGTATGGAAATTAAGAGTATATTTTAGCTATTATTCTTATAGGAGGAGTAGATCCAAAATTTTCCTTCATAAAAACATTAATTTAAAACAATTACAATATGTTGTTTAACTCAATATACCAAAAATGTTGTGATTTCACCCATATAAAAATTGAGATAGCTTTTTTGGTACATCTCCAAATTTTGGTATGTGTTTTATACTGACAGCATGTCTCAATTCAGACTAGCTACATTTCCAGAACTGAGTACTCCTGTGAGTACTCAGGTGTAATGAAAGACATTGTGTTAGCCTACACATCTACCATTGCTCTATTGTTGGCACATCTACTTGTAGACAAATATGAATGTCTCCTGCTCTTGACCCTCTATATCCTATCATTTAGATTTAGATCAAGATATACCACTAGCATAATTTATTGTCTAATACTAGACTGTGAGATCAGCCCTATGTTTGATACTAGATAAGGTAACAAAAAGGGCTGACATGGAGAATTCAATTCATCCACTCATCTGTTTGCAGACTAACATTGGTAATGGTAAGTAGGCTAGTCTTCTGTTTCTTCATAGTTCTCCGTGAGGGAAAAAACTACATCCACCTTGTTTGTTATATATCCCTGGCCCTAGTACAAGGTATTACACACATAGAGGGTCACATACCTGTTCAATGAGTGAATATGACCACATTGATTACCAGCCTCAGCTAGCTTGCCATTTTATTACAGTTTTCTGGTTAGTCAAGACACATTCTACATTTTCTGAATGAAAGTAACAAACAGCTGTCTTTAGAACAACTTATAGTAGCCTACCACAATCATTAAAAAATAATCAGGAAATCTCCCACTAGTCAGAAACACATTTATCTTGTCTTCATCAGACTCTCCTCCTCCAATACACCACAAAATCAGAATGGTTGAGGTATGAGTGAACAAGTACAAGAAAACCTCTTTTCATCAGCTTCTCAGACTTAAAAAAAAAAAAAAGAGAGAGAACAACACATATGCACCTGAAAGGAAGAATAATGAATATTGTTCCCCACTAGTCAGTTGTGGCTTGGTTCATTAGAGCTCTGGAAGCTTCAGAAACATTCATTAGGATGTCTAATCACTATAAGTTAAATAACAGAAATACTGTAGTAGATGATGAAGGAAAACGGAAAACTTGCAAATGTCTTGAGTTTTTCGAAAAGCAAAATAAAGTAGCATGTAATAACTAAAAATGAAACCTAATACAAAATAAATAGATAAAAAACTAAGCCCATTCTTTAATGGTATCACTAATACTGTATTATAACAACCTTTTGCTAGTCTTGAGATTGTAGATATAATTTTATGTGGAATATAAAGCCTGGGAAAATCCAAGAGCTGAGAATGGGAGCAGCTCCTACCTTTTTATTTTGTATACAGTAAAATGGTGCTTTAATAATATTGATATTCCCCCAAATGAATTTATCATCAGTTTTGAAATTTTAGCACAAAAAAATCAAGTGTTCCCTGTTTTGTAAACTGCTGATACACACAAGCATTTCATATCATTCAAACCATTTATTCATCCATTGTATTTAAATCTGTCTTCTAAAAAGTAAATCATATTTAAGTACACTAAAGGAAATTACTTTTCTCTTTAGCTGAGAATTCTAAAAGTTGAGTAAATTTAGCTTTTTGTGTGTGTGTGTGTGTGTGTGTGTGTGTGTGTGTGTGTGTGTGTGTGTAGTCAACTGCCTTGGAAAATAGGATCCTGGTCTTGATCTTCCTGATGCTTTTCCCCTTTTTCTTCTTCTTTGGCTTTTCCTCCCAGAGGCCGTTTACATTATTAATAATTTGCAGATTTCTCTCTCTCTTCGGAGTGACACCTGCAGATTTTGCTAGCTCTGTTTGACCATCGTGCACTTTATACAACTTTAGGTTTTCCTTTTTTGTTCTTTTAAGGCTTTTTTCAACAGCTTCTTCAGTGTTGGTTTCTGTTAATTCAGAACATTCAGAATCCTTGGATTGTAAACTAGTGGTATTTAGTTTTCCCCGAATGCAGAATACTCCAGCAGCATTTGAATCTAAATGTAGTACTTCAAATTCCAGTTCATTACCTGCTTCTTTTTTTTTTTTTTTTTTTTTGAGTTGGAGTCTCTCTCTGTCATCCAGACTGGAGTGCAGTGGCTGCTCCTGGTCACCGCAGCCTCCGGCGATCCTTCTGCCTCAGCCTTCTGAGTAGCCGGAATTACAGGTGCGCACTACCGTGCCTGGCTGATTTTTTATTTATTGTAGAGATGAGGTCTCGCCAAGTTGCCCAGGCGGGTCTCAAACCCGCGGGCTCAGGCACTCCACTCACCTCAGCCTCCCAAGGCGCGGGATCATTACCTGCTTCTGTCTCTGGGGTTTGTCACTGCACAGCTAACCACTGCTCAGGTTTGGGAATGGAGACATTAAATACCTGTGTACTAATAGCCATTGTGGCTAGAAGACACTGTATTATCTGTACCCAAAAGCCTTTGCCCTAGTCAGAACAGAAAATAGCAAAATCTGCGTTAGTGTTAGGATGAATGTGTTCTGATCATCATCAGTGCTTCCCAGTTCACCTACAACTTAGGTGTTATCATATACAGTGGGCTCTTGGAATACTGCAGGAGCTTCACACTGAGCGTCTTTCCAGTGCCTGTGCATTTCCTGTCAAGGGAGCAGGGTGATGTGCTTTAGTGTAGTTAGTCCACCAGGCAGGAGTAGCGACTGTTCACTAGCACCCAAGCAGCAGCGTAGGTCAGCAGCTCGAGGAAAGGCAGACACCTGCAACCACAGCACCTCTGTGCAACCTTCAGCCACATGGCTTGTCCAGGAATGTTAATCTTAGTGCTAGTAAAATGCTGTTTATTTTCTTGTTATCTAGATAGTTTCAAATTCTCAAAAAATAAAGTAGCAGAACTTCCTCTTCTCCCCATAGTCTTACCTGATGCCTTGATGTATAAAATAGAAAAGTTTGCTGCTGCAGAACAGTTTGGCAAGTACTAGAGTATAACAATTCTATTGGCAGAGATTGTGAAGGGAGTTCAAGAGAGTTGTCTTCTGACAAGACTTCGTCCCTGAACAGGTGTTTTCTTTCGTGTTTCATCATACTGCTGCCTTCTTCCCTCTAATATTATCAACATCAAAGATAATGAACATTCTTATCTTAGAGACGTAATAAAGCCATCACTGAAGACTTTTCATACTTTTTAATTTTAAAGACTTAATTGTGCTGCTTAGTTTTGTCTTACATACTAAGGCACATTAAATACACTTTTTTTTTTTTTGGTACCTAAGATTTTTAAATAAATTACTTCTCTGGAATCATGGCTCTGATGTGTATATAGTATAAATAGAGAAACTGTGCTTTATCTGAGGAACAATAATATTAGATAATAGTGAAACTTACAACAGTTCCACAAATATACTCAGTGCTAATGTTTAATGCTTTCAGAAAATATATTGAAAAGATCTAGGCCATTTCCCCAAGTCTTCTTTCTCTCAATTTTTCTCTGATATTTCCTTTTCTTCCTTGGAAACCCAAGGAAGAAGTGGCTGTTACCTTTCCAGAGTGAATCTTTTTGTATGTGCTCTTGTCCCCAGCCCCTCAGAGAACATCTCACGTTCCTGTATCTTCATCTTACGTGTCCTTTAGCCTGTAGACATGTGCATGTCTTTCTCATCTTTTTGCTTTATTGGCTATTTGTCTTCAGATTTCGCCCCTTCCTCTGGCATTTCTCCTAGTCAAACTTCCTTTTTTTTTTTTTTTAAACCCTCATTGCTAGACTTCTTGGAAAGGTACCATATTTATTGCCTTCATTATGTTACCTTTCGCTGCAATTTGGGTTCTACTCACAATGCTAAAGAAAATGTTCTTTTAAAAGTTACTTGCTTGGCATATTTATAGACCTGAGTAGTAGTTCAGCACCTCAAAGACTATTTTATGTGCCTACACATTGTTTTGAAGAAAATTTAATTGTCAGCATTTTAAAAATCTTAAGCTTCCATGTTAAAATGACTTGAGACATTTTTTGAAAATCAGAAGATCAGGCAATACTGTACTTGCACATGGCATGCAAAGACTGGACTGAAGTGGCCACCTGCTTAGCCTCTATTCGGACTGTAAAATGTTTGTGACCCCTTCTGAACTTAGCTCCTTTCACTTTATTTACACTGCTCTCCTGATTCTATTTTGTGACTGTTTCTTAGTTGTCTTCACCCACTCTTCCTTTCATCTGCTGGAAGTTCACAGTAAGTTGTAGCTGCTAATACATTTAAGAGATCTTGATGCAAAATTTAATAGTTTTTTTGTGACTTTCCCCTGTAGGGAAGAAAAAGTAATATATTTTCCCTACCCATCATTGAGTTCATGACTGAGTCATCTATAAAGGAATATATGGATTAGCAGGAGAAAAGCCTACACATTTATTGAATAAAAGTTTTGTGTGACATGGTCACCTCCAGAAATGAAGACCCAAAGAAACTAGGAAACCTGTGTATTTTTATGCTTAAGTTGATGAAGAGTAGACAGTACTGGAGAAGGAGGATTGGACAAAGGGGATGAAATGCAGTAGCTCCAAATCTGAGAGGGCTTGCACGTAATGTTTACCTATTCCAAAGAAATACCTGATTATTAGACAAAGGGGGTAAGATCTAAAGGCAGTAAACTGAAGAGGAACTTAGCAAGGCCTGTTTGTTCAGATTCTTCTTTATGTTCCTATGTCTTCAGAGATAATGGCATTCCTTTCCTCTGGGAATAGGAAGGGCGGGCACTTTGGGAATGAGGGTCTGATGACCTGCTTTAGAGGAAAATCAGAAAATTATTTTATGGCTTGTTTCAGGGAGGAAGCATGGGAGAAGGTCAGAGACCTTCCTGCTGCTTCTGCTTTCTCAATACCAAGGTGCCATATTTTGGGGTAGTATGTCTGGAACCCTATACCCTCAATGTTCTTTTTTCCCTTTTACTGTTTGTTAGCAACACTGGAATATTTTTCCCACCTCATCATCATGTCTGAGGCAGGACTCTCTGTTAAAGAGGTTCATGATGACCTAGTTGAGAGTCCATGCTTTATGTGCCCAAGTCCAGCAGTCACCTACTCTGACAGCATCTTCTTTCGGTCATTCACGCTGGATGGGACTTCCGGGTGTCCACCCTCTCTAGGGTTTTTGCTCTTGGCTTTCGTTTTCAACCATCTGTAGAACTCGTCTTTGTGGATTTTTCGGGAGGTGCGTATAGTTAAATCAGTCTAAAGTGGAACTCGTTTTCTTTCCTTTCTCCCCCCCACCCAAAAGAAAGCCTGGTGGCACTGGTGACCACCTTCCTCCATGCCACTTGGGTTTTGGAGCCTGGAGTCATTTTTGGCTCCTCCTCTCACCTCCACAGGCCAGTCACCACATTTTGTCAATTTTATTCCTGTTTCCTGTGTCCTTTACTGCTGAGATTTGGTATGTCATTACTGGCTATGTAGTTTCTTGCCATGGGAAAATTCAACAGAGTTTGAATTTATGTATGTGTTTATTTATTCCTTTCTTTCCTTTCTTGTACTTTTCTGTCTTCCATTCTCTTCTTTAATCTCTATCTTCTATTCTGTCACTAAGATTATCAGTTATCTTTCCGAAACACAAATATCATTTTCTTTCCTTTTTGACTTTATAAGACTACACAGTGTTGAAGAGTTCAAATTCATTTATTAACTGTGGGCTCAGTTTTTTAATCTGTTCAATGAGGATAATAGCATTATCTACTTCATAGGGTTGTAAGAATTAAATGAGGCATCAGTCCCATGCCCATCACATTTCTAAGCTCCACGTAAAATGTTGTTGCATGAAAAATAAAATACATGCTTCTTATCCTTACATTCAAAGATTCTCATGCTCCCAGTGCCCACCCTGGCTGATTGGCAGCCATATCTCTTATTTCTCTGTAGACTTAGGGCTTTATAGTCCAGCAACCCCCAACCTTTTTTGGCTCAGGGACGGATTTCATAGAAGACAATTTTTCCACAGACCGAGCAGTGCAGGGTAGTTTCAGGATGATTCAAGTGCATTACATGTATTGTGTACTTTATTTCTAGACCCCTCCCCCCAGCATGCGCAGTTCACAACAGGGTTCATGCTTCTGTGAGAATCTTATGCTGCCACTGATTTGACAGAAGGCGGAGCTCAGGCTGTAATGCGAGTGTGAATACAGATGGCGTTTTGTTCCCTGCTGCTCACCTTGCTGTGCGGCTTGGCTCCAAACAGGCCAAGGACAGGTACTGGATCCAGCCTGGGAGTTGGGGACCCCAGTTATGATCTGTTTTCATACAACAGTTTGCGTGTTCGCCCTCACCTCTGTGCTGTTGCCTTTGCTTTGTCCTCTAGTGCTTCCTTCTTTCATCAGCCCAATTTCACCACCTCTCTTTCCCTCAATCTATGACCATTAGTTTCAAATCCTACATTTTTAATGAGGCTTTCCTTTACCACTGAATGGATTTAGTGAGTTATTACTCTTCCTTTTTATTGAATTGTGTATATTTTTTATAGTTTCTCTGTATTATTGGTGTGCTTTTCTCCCTGCCTCCCAAACTGGAGCTCCTTAAAAACAAGGACCATACCTAGTTTACTGAGTTGTAAATAATTAAATCTCACTGAATGATTTGTCTCCTCTTTTCTCTTTGAATAGGTGGTTTTAATTGTTGGGAGAAGGGTGAACTGGTGCTTTAAAGAAATTATTGCTTTCTGAAATTATATTTCTTTTGACCGTTCTTGCTTTATCTCAGTTCTGACATTGGGTATCTATATTCAGGGCAAGCATTCAGTTTGATCAGACAGTTGTCATAAGGCAAGTGTGAGTATATAATAGGTAGTAGTACTTCTGTGAGCTTATACTTATTAAATGCTGTGTGCTAGAAACTATTAAATATGTATGTTGTGTATGTGTGTCTGTTGCATGAGGAAGAGAAAGAATTAACATATTTAATCCTCAACAACCCTCTGAAATATGTGGTTACTATCCCTGTTTATATATGAGATTGCTGATGCACAAATAAGTAAAATAACTTGCCCAAGTTAAGTAACTAGGATTTAATTTTGTTAAAACACAAGAAAAGCAAAACCCAAACTAGGTGAAGCAGATTTTATTTCTTATTTACAGGGAGTGTGTAGGTGTTGATTGTTGAAATTTGCTTTAGAGTATTAAGTGAATTCACAAGAGTAAACTCCAGTCGTTTGAAACAAAACTTCAGGAAAGCAGAACAACAAATGTAAGCATTTGGCTGTTGTAGGGGAATCTGAGTAATAGTCTTATTAAAGATGTGCTTCTAAGGGTTCTTTGTTCAGCAGTGGTAGAATTATCAGTTTTAAATTTGAGTAATACATAGGTCTTTTGAAGGTAAACAGTACTTACTTATGCACTATAATGATAGCAGTTTGTTGAAGAAATTGGTTTCGAACCATCAAATATAAGATCAATTCTTTACTTTTTATTTGTGATGTGTGGCCTGTTTATAAGGCACAAAGGAACAGAATGTAGAGGGGTATTGGCTACAGCAGTGGACTTTAAACTTTTTAATTGAGTACTCTACAGGCACACATTTGAATATAAAGCCTCAATATAAGTATGTCTAATTATAAATTATATACCACATGCATACACATGTGTACTATTTCAGCTTATAGTTATTCAGGTCTGTTTATTAAATACTAAATTTTTATATTTTAGACAAATTTAATGTAATTTTTTTCTACTGTACTTCAGTGTATACGCTCTGGAAACCACTAGTTTATGGTGCTATGAGTAGCTACAGTTTCTGTGATGTATCATTAAATAACTGCCTGATTCATTTGCCTCATTCCACAGCATACTGGAGAAGTAACAACAGCAGCCTGTTCCGATTATTCTCATACTGTCTTTCCTTTAAATTTAATTTACTGTGTGTTTCTAGTTTATTGTTTCTGTCATGTTTTATTCTCTGTGGAGATCCCTAAGTATTGAGTGTGCTGGTTATCAGATTCTTTCTCAGCTCTAAATCAGCTCTTCATTGCTTGATCTGCAATATTGAAGCTTGATGCTTTAAGCATTTCTCTTTTGTATAATGTTGATTTCATCAGTAGAAGACGGAGGGACAGTGCCAGAGGGAAGGGTTATGTTGTTGTTTCTTCTTGTTCCTACTGCATGACTGCTGGTGGTGTAGATTGGGGCACAGCCAGCGGTCCTCTGCGCCAGGTGTGTGCTCAGAGCAGGCAGACCTTTGTCTAGCAGACAACCCCAGCCCCCGCTTATTGACCACCTCATCATAGTTTTTCCAGCATGACACTGCCTATCCCAGACCTCATGCCTCCCTGCTGGAGAGTCAGCTCCCAACACACTCCTCTTGTATGTCTTCTCCTCCCCCCACCCCCGCTTTATTTCAGTAGCTTTAGAGGATACAAATAGCTTTGGTTATATGGTTGCATTGTACGGTGGCTAAGTAGTCTAGGCTTTAAGTGTACCCACCACCTCCACCTGTCCACATTGTACCTGGATAGGTAAGTTTTCATCCCTTTACCCCTCACCCTTCTGAGTCTCCAGTATCCATTACATCATTCTGTATGCCTTTGCAGATCCTTAGTTTAGCTCCAACTTATAAATAAGAACGTGCAGTGTTTGGTTTTCTGTTCCTGAGTTGGTTCACGTAGGTTGATGTTCTCCATTTCCACCCAAGTTGCTGCAAAAGACATTTCATTCTTTTTGATAGCTGAATAGTATTCTATAGTGTATATATACCACATTTTCATTATCCACTATCAGTTGATGGGCACCTGCGTTGATTCCATATCTTTACAATTGTCATTTGTGCTGCAGTGAACATGTGGGTGCAGTTGTCTTTTTTATTTAACAACCCCTGTTCCTTTGGGTAGCTGCCTAGTAGTGGGATTACTATATCAAATGGTAGATTTACTTTTAAATCTTTGAGAAATCTCCATACCAATATCCATAGAAGTTGTACTAATTTACATTCCCCACAGTAGTGTGTAAGTATTCCCTTTTGTCCACATCCATGCCAGCATCTGTTGTTTTTTGATTTTTTGATAAAGGCCATTCTGACTCGTGTAAGGTAGTATCTCATTGTGGTTTTGATTTGCAGTTCCTTGACAATTAGTGATGTTGAGCTTTTTTTTTTCTTTTCCTTCTTTTTTTTTTTGAGCTGGAGTCATTCCATCGCCCAGACTGGAGTGTAGTAGCACACTCATGGCCATCCCAGCATTGACCTGCTGGGCTCAGGTGAACCTTCCACCTCAGCCTTCTAAGTAGCCAGAACTATAGGCGCACACTACCATGCCCACTGATTTTTTGATTATTATAGAGATGAGGTTCACCAAGTTGCCCAGGCTGTTCTCAAACCTGTAGACTCAGGCAATCCCCCCACCTCAGCTTCTCAAAGTGCTGGAATCTTATGCTTGTTAGCCATTTGTATATACTCTTGAGAGATCTCTGTTTATGTCATTTGTCCACTTTTTAACAGCAGGATTTGCTTTTTTTTTCATGCTGCTTTGAGTTTATTAATTATTTCTTTTGCTGTACAGAAACCTTTAATTTAGTTAATGCTGTTTTGGTTACTATAGCCTTGTAGTATAATTTGAAGTCGGGTAATGTGATGCCTCCAGCTTTGTTCTTTTTGCTTAGGATTGCATTGACTGTTCTGGGTCTTTTTTGGTTTTATATTAATTTTAGGATTGTTTTTTCTAATTTTATGAAAATTGGTGTTGGTAATAAGATGTGGATGGTGCTGAATCTGTAGATTACTTTGGGTAATATAGTCATTGTAACAATGCTGATTCCTCCAGTCCATCAATGGGGGATGTTTCCCCATTTGTGTCCTCTACAGTTTCTCCCATCAGAGTCTTGTAGTTCTCCTCACAGAGACCTTTCACCTCTTTAGTTAAATATAGTCCTAGATATTTTAGCGTTTTGACTGCTGTTGTAAATGGAATTGAATTCTTGGTTTGATTCTCAGCTTGGACACTATTGGTATATAGCAATGCTGCTGATTTTTTGTGTTGATGTTGTATCCTGAAACTTTACCAAATTCACTTATCAAGTCCAGGAGTCTTTTGGAGGAGTCTTTAGAATTCTCTAGGTATAAGATCATATTATTTGGCATATAGGGATAGTTGATTTCTTCTTTTTCAATTTGGATACACTTTATTTCTTTTTCTTGCGTGATTGCTCTGGCTAGGACTACCAGTACTGTATAGAACAGGAGTGGTGAAAGTGGGCATCCTTGCTTGTTCCAGTTCTGAGAGGGAATGCATTCAACTTTTTTCCATTTAGGATGATATTGGCTGTGGGTTTGTTGTATGTGGCTTTTATTATTTTGAGGAATGTTCCCTCTGTTTTGCTGAGAGCTTTTATCCTGAAGGGATGCTGGATTTTACCAAATGTGTATCTTCAGCAGGCCCTTCCATATCCAGGTACTGCTGATAATCAGGTTCCCAATGTCCCAACAACCTTTGTGCTCAAACACCAGCCTCTTAGGCCTAGGCAGCCCCTCAGCAGGGAGACCTTCTTTGCCATCCAGCCCTTCTTTGCCAAACCACACCTTCCCCAACAAGATTTGAATCCTAGCTTTGGGGAGGGGACCCACTTAAATGTACGTTCCTTTCCTCTCACTTAGCCCTGAGTTATTCTTTAGAGTTCTCTTTACACATTTATAATTACTCTGCTGTTAAAATTCATAATTATTTATTTGAAACTTTCCCTATTCCAAGTACTGTGTGGTTCTCATTTTTTAATTGGACCCTGTCAGGTGCAGTGGGCTGAAATGAGTTAAATTACATACTGTGTTTGTGTTCGAAAACTGCAGATTAATACCATGGCTTCTCCAGCCCCCTAGCTCCCACCCCATACATGGTATATTTGTGTCACTACTTAGTGCATGGAAACTAGAAAAAATAAAATACCATAGTTGTAACACAAATGCAGTTAGTGGAAGATAACTAAACGAGTGTGGTCCTTAAAAGTAACTGATCCCCAAACTGGTTGAGATTAGAGAGTGGAATGAATAATTATGAGTGTGTTTTTATAGTTTAAAATTTATTATATCTGAATTTAAACAATGAGGAAACATCACATGAGAACTTTTCACTCCTATTAAATTATTAGCATACTTGGTAGCCCAAAAATTCACACCTGGTTATTTCCTTTTGAATAAATTAGCAAATGACAGTCGTGTAAATTATCTTTAGAAAATCTCCCCCCCAAAATTAAAAAAAAATTTTTTTTTAAGTCTCCCCACATAGGATATTGTGTTAAAAGAAGAGCACGCTTACACTTCAAGAGTATGTGGGGCTGGTGAGGTAGAGAGACCCAGAAGAAGAGATATTGCAGCTAATTTATTGGTACTGACCAGTTACATGATTTATTTGTAGATAGCTAAATATGATTGTTTCATCATTTTCGTATTTGACTTTTCTTGTGGCTAGTTAAATCCTTAACTTTGTGAATTTTAAGATTCCTTCTACATGTTTAATAACATTTACCACATATCTACAGTTATTTCTATATAGTTGATTAAAGCATTCTATTAATACTAGTATCTCATTTCTGGGAACTTTTCTTAATTCAGAGGTTATTCAATTCTTGACTTCCATCTAGTTTTGTGCACCCTAGTTCTAGGGTTTTCTTTTTTTTTTTTTCCTGAAGTGATATGTATTTAAAGTTGTTGGTGATTAATATGTTTCTAAAAATTGAAGGAGAAAAGAATAAAAGTAAATTCACAGTCAGATTATTGGTTCTATAGGAAAATGTGTTAAATTTCTAATAGTCTTTACATTAGCAGAGAAAAATGAAGACACATATTGTATTAAATAAATTGTATTATGATAAATCAATAAAGACAGCAGGACACTAGAATCTTTTTGAGAGGTTCCTACCTTCTGGTCCCACTGCTTTAACTTTACTATTTGTGACAACTTTATATATCATAGAAGATAAAACTGATGACTCTGGCTCTGTAGATGTTGACCTTCCCAACATCTAGTATTTTGTGTAGATTTTTAAAAGCAAACTAGGTTTTCTGTGTAGTAGCCAATTTTTTTTTTCTTTTTTTTTTTTAGTTGGCATCTCACTCTGTCTCCCAGGCTGGAGTGCAGTGGCACACTCACTGCCATCCCAGCATCGATCTGCTGGCTCCGGTGATCCTTCCACCTCAGCCTTCCAAGAAACCAGAACTATAGGTGCCTGGCTAATTTTTGATTTATTGTAGAGATGAGGTCTTGCCAAGTTGCCTGGGCAGGTCTCGAACCAGCGGGCTCAGGCAATCCACTCGCCTCAGCCTCCCAAATTACTGGGATGACAGGCTGAGCCACCGAGCCCAGCCATGTTTTTTAACCTTAATTTATAATTATAATTAGTTATAGTTATAATTAGTATGTACACAGTGAATGTTTCTGAAAAGAAAATAAAAAATACTTTCTAATAGAGTTACAAATAGTAATTTTTCACCCTGTATCTGAAAGAGTGAGTCTTTAAGTCTTTGACACCCGAGGTTTGGTAAGGGTGTGACGTGTGAGAGAACTTTTATTATTACAAAGAGCTAAATCTAGTTATCTTAAAGGAAAATAGAATGCTTTGCAACAGCTAAACAGGCAGTAAAATAATTTAAGATGTATATTGCTATCAAATACATTTGTGGGTTTTTTTTTCGTTTGGTCCCTGTAAGAAAATATAACATGAAGTTGAAGAATATTGTATATTATTAAGAAGTTATTGTTTTTGTTTCTGTTTTTTTAAAAGGCCCCTTCAATTAAGTTTGGGCCATAATCCTTAACACCACACTCCTGAACATCATGATTCCAAATGCTGAAATCCTGAAAGATCAAAATCCATAAAGTCTAAAGTCTCCCGAAATCAAAATCCCAAACATATAATTCTGGAAAAAATAATGTGTCTGTCACAAATGCAGATGTACAAAAAGGACATCTCTTCATTTCTTGAGAAAGCTTCAACATTTTTATGTACATGCACAACACTTACACACAACGTCAATGTGAATAAGTACTTCTGTGGAGTCAAATTAGCTAAAATGCATAAAGCAAATTAGAACTCTTTAAGTGTTTACAATTTATACTTTCAGTATTGGAAATAATATAAAGATGAAATAGATAGCATAGCTAATTGGCAGTGTGTGTGAAGGAGCAGAAGTAATACGTGATTGAATAGTTCGACGTGGGAGAATTTGGGGGGGGGGGTTGGCCTGAGTTTTTACTCTGGTCTTTGAAACCCTCATTGTCCTTGCATTTGGAGAGTGGTATGCTCTACAGTTTTGTACGGTGGGGGTTAGGGAGCACAAAAAACGGAAATTATCTTTTGGAGGGCAGGCTTCCTTTTTAGTACACTCAGAGTTTGTTACTCCAGATCAAACAGTCAACCAGAGTTTTTATCTGGAAGTTTTGAGAATGTTGCTGCATGACTTGCAGAGGAAACATCCTGAGGCATGATCCCCATGTTCCGCTTTCCCTATTCACCCAATCTTGCTGTGACGGACTTTCTTTTTGTTTCCCTGGATGAAAAAGTCCTCAAAAGGAAATGTTTTGCAGATATGGAAGAAGTGAAACAGAAAACAGCAGAAGCACTGAAAGTATCAAAATTGACAAGTTCATAAACTGTTTTGAGCAGTGGGAAAAAGCATCTTGACAGGTGTATTGCATCAAACGGAGATTACTTTAAAGATGACTAAAACGTAAACATGTAAGAATAAATACACAGTTTTTAATAAAAAATACTGGTTTTTTGGGGGGTCCCCCATTGTATGTTGTACATTTGAGGTCTGATTATTGCTTGGCTATTGCAGTTAAGCAGTTTTCTCCTATTGCAGCACTGGTAATAATTAGCTTTTAAACTTCTCTCATTCACCATTAAGGAGCCTAGTACACTAACTTATTATAGCCTTTTTATGAAGGGACAGCTTCACAGATCCCTTCCATTTTGTTGCATAGAATACAATAAGAAGGAACAGTATTCAGATGCTTCAATACCAAATCTGTATTAGTCGAGGTTCTCCATAGGATAAGTATATTGATATATGAGAGGGAACTTATTAGAGGAACTGACTGATGGGATTCTGGTGGCTGAGAAGTCCCACAACAGGCCACCTGTAAGCTGGAAGCCTTGTACTTCAGTAGCCAGGCTTAGTCCAAGTCTTCAGGAATCAGAACCAGGAAAGCAGATGGTGTTACCCTTCTTAGTCTAAGGCCGAGAGACATGTATGGGGTTAAGGACTCGGGAAACTTCCATGTCCGCCCCAGGTGCATGCCTGCCAGGAACTTGCGTATGTTCAGCGTTTGGCTATCCATAGGCATGACTGATGAATTCATTGGCCATTGGTGATCAACTTAACCTTCAGTCCCTCTCCCCTCCCTAAAGTTTGTGGGAGAGGATGCTGGAAGTTTCTAATAGTGCTTGATCTTTCTGGCCAACAGCCCCCATTCTGAAGCTACCTAAGGGTTGCCAGCCATTAGTCAACTCATTAAATTAGTATACAAAAAGCTTTCAAGCATAACTTTCTAGGTTATATATGAAGGTAAAATTCCTAGAGGAACGACAAAAGTAGTTTCTTTAATTCACAGTGACACTTTAATGTGTATTCCAGGAGCAGAATAGCTTGCAGGAAAGACCACTCTCAGATTTGGAAACAATCGTTTTGTTTTGGGTGTGCCTTGCCCCTTCCCTTTTTGGTCTCTCTTTCCTCCCCAGTCCTCTTTCACAAGGAGCCAGTGTTTCCATATTGCTGTGAGTACACGTTGCATCCTTACTCAAACCACCTATTCCTTCAATATAGGAGAACTCAGTTAGCTGCTAAAGAAAATAAACTAATGTGTGATAGTGTGTGGGTGTACCTTGAGTAGATAAGATTTCAAGTCGATAATAAAAATGGGGAAATACAGCTAATTTGGGAAAGGATACTTTGCAGTACAAGGATCTCCAAAGAGGCAAACCACCCTGCTGCTGAATGCAGTCTTTTGTTATAATTGCTTCTATATTTCTCAGAAACTTGAACTCAGAGTTTTTTTTTCTCTAACTATTCCCATTACAGTAGCAGCAAGGGGTGGGGAAGGCTGGCACCTTTGGTACGTACAGTCTGTGTAAATTCAGGGTTCTAGGTGTCCCTCACCATTGTAGTCTTTTCTGGTATCGTCTGAGCTGATAAATTGCTTCTTTTCCTCACTACAGTGACTTTGTGTTTAATTTCTGATCCTAATACAAATAACCAAATTTTTAGGGAAGATATTCCTGCAGTGAATATAACAGTTGTCTGTCCTCTTTGACTTAAATATATATGAAGTAGTATTAATTGTGAGTCCAGATTAATCATGATAAATATCAGTAAACTTCAGGAAAAAAATCTTGTTCAATAACTCACTTGATTAAATCTCCAGACTCAGCCGGTACACTTAAGACTTGGAAATATGCATAACCACAGCCAGATCTTAAGCTGGAGGGCTGTTGGATGAACCTGTCCTGTGGTCAAATGTTTGATAGTTACTGATGACTTAATGTGGTTTGATGCTCCTGGATTTAAAGCTGCTTTCACTACTTAGCTGTTTGCCTATACCAGCAGTTGTGATATTAATTGTGACCTCAGACATGTAAAATGTAAAATAAATAATGTAAATGTAAAATAAATTAATTACTTAGTTTGGGAAAGTACAGTGGGAAACCAGAGAGCTTCCACCCTGATTGGCCAGCACCTATCTATCTGCTCAATACGGCCATGCGGGGATGCTGGCCAGTGTTGCTAAATCCTATTTTTCAAGAAATAGAAATCCATTTGCTTGTGTGTAATATCTCAATTTTGAAATAGTTGCAACCAATTCAAAATGTCTGGGGAAAATACCCCAAAAGACTGTATGAGCCAAACAAAACATGCCTTGGGGAATTTATTCTTAGATATTTTGAGCATTCTGTAGTTTGCCAGAAACCATACATGAAAAACAGTTCTTCCAGAGTGAGGGATATGCCATTGTCTGTGTGATTCCCTTCATTATTTGCATGTCTGGAAATTGTACTGTCCCCCCATGTATCTGTAAAGAGGAGTAATGGTCCACATGGCTAGGGAAGGAAAACAGCTCAAGTTGCTTTGATACCTCTAGCAAAGCAAAATCTCTAAGGTGAAGATATCTAACTGGCAGATGTGTAGAAATCCCTTATCATCTTTTTGGCCTTGTGTTTCTGCTATAGGCCTCTATGCTTTGTTTAATTTATACTGAGGTCTCAGGTTTTTAATCAGTGTTCTAAGCTCCCAGAACTATATAAACATTGTGTATATCCAAGGGTGACTTTATGAGTATTTCAGTAGAAGTGTAGAGGAGAGCAAATCAGATAACACTAGCTCACAACCATGGTTAACTTGAAAATTGCGTGATTATTTAAAGTTTTTTTAAAAAAATACATGAAAATTAGTTTTTAGAATGAAACTTTCTTGTTTAGATTTCTGCATTGTATAAGAAGCTAAGTTTAGATTAATACATTGCCAACCATATTAATATTTTTGTTATTTTAGAAAGTTTAGTTCACTGTTGTCTTTTAAGTAAAAATAGCCATATATCAAGTTTGGAAGTGAACATAATAACGAATAATATTTTTTAAATGTCTTTTTTAAAATAAAATTTTTACTAGAATAGTTTTAAGTTTACAAAAACGTGATGAGGATAGTGCAGTGAGTTCACCTATAGCCCAGTTTCCCTTAGGTACTGCTTATATTCGTATGATATTTTTGTCATAGTTAATTAATCAGCATTCAGATTTTATTTATTTATTTATTTATTTATTTATTTATTTATTTAGTCAGAGTCTCTGTTGCCCAAGCTGGGCTTGGGATCAGGCAATCCTTCCACCTCAGCCTCCCAAGTAGCTTGGACTACAGGTGCACACCACTGTACCTGGTTTTTTAATTTCTTTTCTTTTCTTTTTTTAATAGAGATGAGGTCTTGCTACTCCAAAAGGGCTGAGATTACAACACCCAGCTTCTTATGTTGTTATTATTAGCTAAAGTTCATAATTTATTCAGATCTTCTTAGTTTTTGTCTTACTGTTTTGTTTTTTTTTTTTCTGTCCAGAATCCCATCTAGGATATACATCACATTTAGTCATCATGTCTCCTTAGGCTCCACTGAGCTGTGATTATTTCCCAAACTTTTCGTGTTTTTTGATGAGTTTAACAAGTTTTAGGAATAATAATCATGTATTGTATGGAATATCCCTCAATTGGAATATGTATGATGTTTTTCTCTTCTGATTAGTCTGAGATTATGGTTTTTCAGCAAGAAGAGCACAGAGGTAAAGTGCCATTGTCATCACTTCATATCAAGAAGGAGTGTGTGTGTGTGTGTGTGTGTGTGTGTGTGTGTGTGTGTGTAAGTCAACATGATTTAACACTGTTGATGTTACCCTTGATCATCTGGTTTAGTAGTGTTGGCCACATTCTCCACTGCCATTATGTGCAACCCACACTTTAGGAGTGTGTGTTATACTCTGCCTCTTTGAGGGCAGAGTCTAGAAAAACTGGAATTCCTCCACGTGGGAGATTTTTGTCTTCTCCCTCATTTATTTAATCACTTATTATTTATCTAGCAAAATCCCAGGGAATTCAACCCACTGAAATAAAGGAATAGATTGTACCAGGAATTAATTCTGTTACTGTTATGTAAAGACTCTTGAAACAGAAGACCCTTTGCACTTGGATATCCTCTGAGCAGTCATTGGAAGTCTAGCAAACCACTCAGATGCTTCCTATCAGGGGACATAAAGAGATTGCTGATGATTATATAGGACAAACTTATGCCAGTGCAACTTTTTTCAAAAATATATGTTTCCTTGAAGTTTTCCATTTAAATTGCATAAAAAAGCAAATAAAGAGATGGAATATATACTGTCAGCTGGCATTAGTAGAAAGAGAATGTGTGAAGTGCTTTCACAGTGGTGCACAGACTGAACAATAAATTATGTATTATTAATGTGGAGAAAGAAAACAAGATGCATTGTTTGCTTGAATAGAAAAACAATAGGCGGAAGATGTCAAACAAATTACTATTGCACAACATGTATCATTGAACCTGCACCGCATGTTGGTGGCTGTTTTACACCTTATCATGTCAGAAAAATGTGGTACATATACACAATGGAATATTATGCAGCTGCAAAGAAGGACAAAATTAGGAACTTGGCAGCATCTTGGATGGATTTAGAGTCTATTATATTCAGTGATCTATCACAGAAAGAACTGAGTTCTTTGTTCTCACTTATAAGTGGACCCTGAACATTTATCATAATACTTTAAGAAATTGTTTGGTAGTGGTGGGACACTGCCTGGGGCGGGGGAGGGTGCACATAAAATCAATAAGAGTTCCTGATCTCAAACTAGGCAAAGTGTGTACCAAAGGGAGACCCAAACTTTACCTGTACGATGACCACATATCTACCTAATCCTGAATTGTACCCCATACTTGAAGATGTACCCCACATCTTTAAAATACACAATTTTTTAAAATTTTTAACTTTTTGTCATAAGTTCCTCAATGTCAAAAATTCCATAGTAAGCCAAATATCATTAAAATAAAATAATTGATTCCAACACTATGCTATTTAATGTGAAGTGATTTGTTTTTCACTATTTCATTAAAAAGTGGGGTTGAGTTGCTGGTAGATAATCCCCAAGGGGTCTCCAAGTACAAAGGGTCAGATAAAATATGAGCTTCCTTAATCTGAAAATCTGAAATTAGAAATGCTTCAAAATCCAAAACTCTTTTGAGCACTGGCATGACAGCAGAAGTTGAAAATTCTACACTTGATCTCATATGATGGGACGCAGTCAAAATGCAGATACACAACGCGGTTTATTCAGTAACCCCAAGGTAAAAAAGACTCAGCCCCCTTCAACCATGTGGAAATATACTACATTTTGCTTATCTGTTCAATCATTGATGAACATTTGGCTTGTTCCCAGTTTTTGGCTGTAATGAATAATGTTACTATGAACATTCACTTTTTTGGGGGTTTGGTCAACATAGTTATATTTCGTTTTGGGTGATGATAGGAGTTGAATTGCTGGTTTGAATAAGGTATATTTATGTTCAACTTTTTAAGAAACTGGCAGACTATTTTCCTCAAGTAATGTACCATTTTACATTCTCCCTTCTAATGCATGAAGGTTCCAGTTTCTCTGTATTCGAACCAGCGTTTGGTATTGTCTTTTTCATTATAGCCATTCTAGTGAAAGTGGTATCTGGTGCTTAAATTTGCATTTCTCTAATAGCTCATAATATTGAATATCTTTTGATATGCGTTTTCAGCCATTTGTTATCTTCTTTGGTGAACTGGCCACTTAAATCTTTTGCCCACTTTTTAAAAATCAGGTTGTTTATCTTTTCATTATACAGTCATAAAAGTTCTTTATTCTGGATACAAGCCACCTTGTTAGATATATCATTTGTAAACATTTTCTCTCAGCCCATGGCTTGTCTTTTCATTGTCTGTTTTGTTTTGGAGTTGGAATCTCACTCTTTTTCCCAGGCTGGAGTGCAGTAGCACGGTCAGGCCACCTCAATGTCAACCTGCTGGGCTCCGGTGGTCTCTCCACCTCAGCCTTCTAAGTAGGTGGAACTACAGGCACGTGCTATGACACCCAGCTTATTTTTTGATTGATTGTAGAGACGAGGTCTCACCAAGTTGCCCAGGCTGGTCTCAAACCCCCGGGCTCAGTCAATCCTCTCGCTTTGGCCTCCCAAAGTGCTGGGATTACAGGCTGAGCCACTACGCCCAGCTTTCATTTTCTTAATGGAGTTTTTTTTCCCCCCTTAAGTGCAGGAGTTTTTAATTTGATGAAGTCCGTTTTATCAACTTAAAAAAAATAGATCATGGTTTTGGTGTATCTAGGAACACTTTCTTCCAGGAAGTTTAGCCTTTCATTTAAGTATGGTCCATTTGACTTTGTTTTTGTGTATAATGCAAGCATATCAATTCATTTTTATGTATGTGGATATCCAGTTGTCTCTGTACTGTTGTGTTGGGAATGGATTGCATCCCTTTTGAGGTCAGCCTATATTGATTGAAATTTTTTTCTAGGAAATTTTTTTTTATCTGTTTTTAATCAAAACGTGGGTCAAGGACTATAAGTGACTAAGGAAAAGCCTATTTCTGTTTAATTATTTTACCATTCAGGACAATTACTACAGAATATGGAAATGAAGGGAATTGATCACCTTTTAAGCTGGGCTTCCTACCGTCGTATTTCATGTTTTACAGTAAAAATGCATTATATGTGATAGTTGGCCCGTGATAGACATACTCAGTAGATTATTGTGCCCTTTCTGGTTTAGCCCCAGAAAGTTGAGATTGAAATTCATACTATAATTATTTATGGCAGCTATACTCTGCTTCTTTGAATATAATTATGTATATATGCTGTGCTTGCAATTCTCTGGAGATATTAGGGTTACATTCTGTGCCGGGGGTTTACTCGTTAAAATTTTGGATCTCTCATGTGATTTTTAGCTGTATGTGGGGCTAAATTCATCACCCTAGATTTGAGCCATGTATTTATCTTCATTAAGACTGCTTTACTATGGGAGTCATTGTGTAAAGGTACAGGTCAACTAGACATATGTTATAATGGTTCTTGGAAAATAAGTACAAAGTCAGAAATATTGTGGAGACTAAACTGAAGTCAGAATTTCCCTTTTAATAGTGTTTTATACGGAGAAACAATTATATAGCATTATGAGAATTCAGTGGGTGAACCCTAATAACATTTCCTCTCTGTGTTATGCACTAGTCATTTTTCTGAAAAATTTCTACTTCCATTAATATCAAGCTTCTTAGGAAATTGGTCACTCGGGGGCAATGCAAACAGGTTAGCAACAAACATGCTCATGTTAGTCCAAGATTGAGACCCTTTGCAACCTCTGTTCTACAAGAACAGAAAAATTAAATGGCTACTCCATGTCAGAGTTGGGTATAGGGAAATCTGGGAGGTTATGATTGGTTCATGCCATCATAGTACTGCAAATAAAGTAGGCCTAGGACCCAGAATTTTAAGATTTCTGAGAAAGCCTGGAGATTGTGTTTACAGTGCCCATTTTGGATATTATTTAGTGATTCAAAGCTATCAGAAGCTCAGTTTCTGTGAATGGTTACCTCATGGCCTAGCACTGAGTGTGAATTGTGTTAAATTCCTAAAATGACTTTCTTTGAAAATGCTGAACTACTACTTACATAACTACTGCCGTGGACCATTTGCCAGGGACAATAGACTAAGATGTGAAAGAACCAAGTATCTCAACCAGAGCAATGTGGGAGTAAGATTATTGGGTTAGAGACACTCTTGAATTCTCAGTTGGGAGAAAGATGCTACAAAGGCAGCTTCCTCCAAAGAAAAAATGATGATAAACATACTGAAACCTGAGATGCTGAGGCAGACTTATTTTTATATTAGGAATTTTGTATTATGTATGTTCCTGTGTATTGTTTGTGAATATAGTCTACAAAATATCTCCCAAGTTTGTAGCTTGTTTGATTTTCTATGGGGTTTTGGCAAACAGTAGTTTTTATATTCTAATGTAGCTGGAGTTATTGTCTTCCTTTAAGGAGTGTTTTGTGTCTTAAGAAATCCTTCATTACCCCAAGGTCTTAAGATATTCTCCATGTTTTAATGTATTGTTTTTCACATTTAAGTATTTAATCCATATAGAATATAATTTTGTTGTATGCTTAGAATAGTTGTGATTTTCTTTCCTGTAGAACTGATTGTTTCATCATTATTTATGGAATAGTCTACTCTCCTCACTGATTTCTTTTTTTATTTTAAAGATGTGAAATACAATTCAGGAAGTTGGACATACAAGTATTCATTATTCAGGTACCCTTGTTGATGAGGTGTGTTCCCCCTACCGCCCCCACCTCCCAGCAGTTTCCCACTACTGCCATCCTCACTGATGTCTTTTTTTTTAATTTTTTTTTTTTTGAGTCGGAGTCTCACTCCGTCGCCCAGACTGGAGTGCAGTGGCCACTCCCGCCCACCGCAGCCTCGACCTGCTGGGCTCCGGCGATCCTTCCGCCTCAGCCCTCCGAGTAGCCGGAACTACAGGCGCACACTACCACGCCCGGCTAATTTTTGATTTATTGTAGAGATGAGGTCTCGCCAAGTTGCCCAGGTGGGTCTCAAACCCACGGGCTCGGCAATCCACTCACCTCGGCCTCCCAGTGTGCCGGGATGACAGGCTGAGCCACCGAGCCCGGCCCGTGCTGATTTCTAACGGCACGTCGGTCATATACTGTTTGTGTCCCTAGCTCTGCTTTAAGCCTCCTTTTCTGTCATCGATGCTTATAACAATATCACGTTGTTTTAGTTTCTGTAGCTTTAGGATAAGTTTTGCTGTCCAGTTAGGGCAAGTTATCCTCAAAATTGGTTGGCTTTTCAATTGGTGTGAATTTTAGAATCAGCTTGTCAAGTTCTGTAAAAAATTCTATGGGGAATTTCATTTGCATTTGGTTTGACTTTTTATGTTAAACTTGGGTCGTACTGTCAGTTTTGTCTTCCAGTATTCATGTATGTGACGTTTCAATTTATTTAGCCCTTTATTCTTTTTTAATAAAATGTCATTTTTTTCTGAAAAGTCTGATATCTTGTTAATCTATTCCTAATTGCATTCTGGGTTTTGTTATGAATGCTATCTTTTTAACAATTACACTTTCTAATTGCTTGTTTTTGAATAGAACTGCAGTTGATTTTGTGTATTGATGTGATATCTTGTTACCTCACTGATTCTCTTGGATTTCTTACATATGATATGTGTTGCTTTCTTTTTCTTCTTGTGACTGATTAGCCCTACAGTGTTGAATAGAAGCAATGAGTGGCATTTTTGTTTTGTTTCTGACTTGAAAGGGAAATGCTTCTAACGTTTCACAATTAAGAATGAAGTTGCTGTGGCTTTTACTGAAATCCCTCTATCAAGTAAAGGAGCTTTCCTTCTCTTGTTGTAAAAGTATTTTTATTTTTGGCCAGGCAGGGTGGCTCACGCCTGTAATCCCACCACTTTGGGAGGCCAAGGCAGGAGGATTGTTGAGCCTAGGAGTTTAAGACTGACTAGGCAATATAGCAAGACCTTGTTTCTCCAAAAAAACAAATCAGCTAAGTGTGGTGGTGCATGCCTGTTTTCCAGCTGCTCAGGAGGGTGTGCCCAGGAGGTCAAAGCTTTGGCGAGCCCTTGGCCACTGCACTCCAGCCTGGGTGACAGAGCAAGACCCTTACTCAAAAAAAAAAAAAAGAGAGATTTTTCTTTATCTCAATTTACATTTCTATTACAGTAGTCCCTCCTTATCCATAGTTTCATTTCTGCAGTTTCAGTTACCCAGAAATGAAAATATTACATACAATAAGATATTTTAAGAGAGAGATTACATTCACATAACTTTTATTACAGTATATTGTTACAATTGTTCCATTTTATTATTGTTATTGTTAATCTCTTATTCCTGTGTACAATTTATAAATTAAACTTAATCATGTGTGTGTGTGTATGTATATGGGGAAAAATGTAGTGTATGTAGAGTTTGGTACTGTTGTCCATGGTTTCAGGAATCCACTGAGGGTCTTGGATCGTATCCTCAAGAATAAGGGGGGACGGCCGTTTTTTGTAGTTTTGAGATAATCATATAGTTTTCCCTTTAAACTCTGTTGCTACAGTGAATCACATTAATATATTTTCTTAATTTTAAACTATTCTCATATTTCCAGAGTAGCTGGGCCCAAAATACATTTTAAAAACACATTGCAACCCTTCTTTTTCCCTTCCCAAAAATTCAGTCCTGAAGCCATTATGGGGGGGGAGCGCAGGGTAGGTATCTGGTGGTGGGGAGGTAGCCCAGCATGGAGTGTCAAACTTCAGGACAGGTGAGAAGTGTAGCCCCTTAGAGTGTAGCTTGATGATACAGGAAGGGGTGAGAGCCCACTCAGGATGAAGAGGGCTCCATGGGGGGTGGCTGGGAAGGCTGTATGGGGAGATCGGAGAGGGCGTTACTGAAGCAGAGAAGGAACAGCCTGGTGTGGGAGTCAGAGCCAGAGCCAGATGAGGAAGGAATCTTGGCAGAGGCCGAGGGGCAGCCTGGTTGGCATAGGATGTCAGACCTAAGCAGAGAGAGATGCCTAGAGAGGCAGCCGATTCCAGCATGCTGAGTCAGTCTGAGCCGAGTGAGGGGTGAAGACACTACTTTCATCGAGGCATCAAAATGAACATCATCCATAGTGCGCCACTTCATAGGCTATATTGAGAAGCGATTATCACATCTATGCTATTCCCACTAAAAATATATAACACACATCTAATCAAGAGAAAATACCAAACCTGAGTTTAGGGGCATGCTACAAAATAACTGGCCCATAATCCTCAGTGGTGCCAGAGGGTCCTAAAAAAGACTTGAGGTCTTAGTTAGGACTAATAGCGACTGAAGACATGACAACTAAATGCAAAGCCTTGTTCTGAACTGTTTCCTTTTCTGTGCAAGTCATTGTTGGGAAAATTGGCACGCTTGAATAACACCGGGGGATTAAATGGTGGCGCCATCATGGGGGAGCTGGCAAGGTAGGCGTCCGGTGGAGGGGAGGTGGCCCAACATGGAGAGCCAAACTCCAGAACGGGTGAGAAGGGTTAAATGGTAGCAACGTAATGGTAGTAATGTATCAGCGTTGATTTCCTGACCCTGGTGGTCATGCTCTAGTTATGTAGGAGAAGGTCCTTGTTTGTAGGAAATGTACACTATTGGGAGGCAATGGGCATTGGGTTGGCAACTAACTCCCAGGCGGTTTAGGAAAAAAATTTCCTTGTGCAGTGTTTTCGCCTTTTCTGCAACTTTGTGATTGTAGCTTTGTGATTGTAATTTT
This sequence comes from Cephalopachus bancanus, assembly GCA_027257055.1. Classification (NCBI taxonomy): domain Eukaryota; kingdom Metazoa; phylum Chordata; class Mammalia; order Primates; family Tarsiidae; genus Cephalopachus; species Cephalopachus bancanus. The sequence continues at coordinate 4,903,288 of JAPVLO010000140.1, forward strand.
TTGATAGTTTTAAAAGTTTTTTTGCAGACTGTAATTTGTTGACATTTAGAATTTTAGAATCTGTTTATAACTGAGATTGTCCTATGATTTTCCCTTCTTATGCCATTTACACCCAGTTTTACTCTCAGGTTTGTCGTAGTCTCAAGCAATGAATTAGGGAGTTTTCTCTCACTCCCTTGTCTCTCCCTTTCTTCCAAAAGTTTCTGTAATAAAAAGAAATCTGTGTCCTAAAGGGTCGTTTGCTGACTTTTTCTCTAAAAATTATTTGGTGATTTTTTAAAAGCTGGATTCAGTTTTTTTACTCAAAGGACTATTTTTCCATTTCTTGAGATAGTTTTGGTAACTTTTTCTAAAACATTTCCTTTTTTTTTTTTTTTTTTTTTGAGTTGGAGTCTCACTCTGTCACCCAGACTGGAGTACAGTGGCACGCTTCCGGTCACCTCAGCCTCGACCTGCTGGGCTCCAGCGATCCTTCTGCCTCAGCCTTCCAAGTAGCCAGAACTACAGACATGCTCTACCATGCCTGGCTAATTTTTTATTTATTGTAGAGATGAGGTCTCTCCAAGTGGCCCCGGGCAGGTCTCGAACCCATGGGCTCAGCAATCCACTCACCTCGGCCTCCCAAAGCTCTGGGATTATAGGCTGAGCCTCCGAGCCCAGCCAACATTTACAATTTTACTCAGATTTTTAAACTATTTTAAATAAGAAATAAGATTGTTTTGTGTATTGTGATTTTTTTTAATCGGCATTGCTTCTACAGTTATAGATCCTTTCTCATTCCTAATACTATTTGTGCTTTCTCTTTTTTTTCTTTTTCAGTTTGGCCAAAGGATTTTTTAATTTATATTTTAAAACAGTTTTTCAAATAACTAGGTTTTGTTAACCTTCTTTATTGTATCTTTGTTTTCTATTTCACTTATTTCTACTCTTAGTTTTATTATTTTTAAGTTTTTGTGCTGTCTTACAATTTATTCTGTTCTTTGTCTAATTTAAGTTGGGTACTCAACTAAGTTATTTTCACCAGAGTTTGCATAATAATCACAAAAACCTTAGTAGCATATAACACGAGCATCATTGCTCACTCATCTGAGGTCGGACAACAGTTGGCTGGGCATCAGTGGATCTTACTGTCTGATACGTTTTTTTTTTTTTTCTTTGAGTTTCCAGAGAACAGCTCAGCTAAGGACTCTGAAGGTCTGGCAGTGTGTTGGAGAAAAAAGCCTGAGAAGGGAGTTCGTTTTTATAGCCAGTGTGTAAAGTTGACTTACTGCCCTAAAAAGTGAGATACTTCCCCCTCAACTATGTCCAAACACCTCTTTTTAAACTTTTCTACAGAATAATTTTCTGCTCCTGAGAGAGAGCAGTAGTGCCCAGCTTGAATCTCCTGGATCTCTGCACTGTGGAGAGTAAGGAGAAACCAGGGTGATTTAACTGCTTTAGTAGAGTTTTCAGCCAGTCCTCTCATTTTCAGCCTCCTCCCACCACCATTTCCGCAGGTACCTGACTCTCGGTCCTGAGCCCTTTGGTGTCCCACAGAATTAGTTTTTCGGTTTTTTCCTAAAGCCTACTTAGGAGTCACTTTTCTTGAATTATCAATCTTACATATGCTTTCCAGCTTTTAAGATTTTATTTCTCTTTTTTTCATTTCTATTTTCCCATTCTTTGTGGGTTTCTGCCTTAAAAATAAATTATTATAGTTTTAGTGAAGTTTAGGGAGAACAAGGCACAGAAACTGTACGTATCTAGGCCACGATCTTCACATGGAACCTTAAAATAAATTTTAACGACTTTGAAATTTTAGAGTATTGCACACTCAATCAAAGGCTCCTCAGGGTTCAAAAGGTCAAAACTATAAGACAGTATTTGCCGTCTTTCACTAGTGTACCATGGAGTTTTCCAAGGCTTAAATGAGGTGTGGTATGCAACAGATTATGTGCGTGATGTGAGAATCCCACTCTTTTCTATTAAGTCAGACATTGAAGAGGTTTGAAAAATGTAAAACAGTGCTTCTCTTCTCATTTTTTAAAGAAAATACATCTTATTTTAAAATGCTTTACTTATGGTAGGGTGATGGATTTATTATTATTACCTTAAATCCACTTATAAGTATATAATTTAGAAGTCTCAGTGTTCATTTTGAATTTATGGTGAACGTCAATAGTTGTAGTCCACATAAACAACCTTTTAGGATCCTCCGTGATTTTAAAGAGAGTAGAGAGTCAGGAGAGCAGATGGGCTACCAACCTCTGCTCTCGGGAATCCTGGATATAAACTGTAATTGGAACATGAGTATAGCAGGATATACGTAGTCAGTACACTACTCGTCTCACCTTCATAGGACAATAATGTAATTTGATTCCATGTTTGTTAAGTCTAACATCCTTGTGGTTTTATTCCTCTTTTGTTTTCCTTTCTAGTAATCCTTAGGGCAACTAAAGAAAGCCACTAGAAGTTAGTCTATACTGTCTTTCTGCCGGTATGCTTCTAGTCTCTGCTAGATAAATAATGAGAAGTCAGTTTAAGAGCCAAATTGTTAAAGTGTGCCTTTTTATCCTCAAAGGAGTAAAAACTGGCTCTTAGGGAACAACAACAACAACAAAATCTTGGCTATTATGGTAGTTTGTGGCCTGTAAACAGATATACAGTTTATCTGTGATCAAAATTTCATGGAGGATAGCAATGATTCAGAAAAAAGTCAAAAGTCTTCTTAAAAGGGGACAACAATGAAAAAGCAGTTGAGAAACACTGTGTTAGAGATCCTCTTAGAACCCGGTACTTTTAACCTCTCTTTTGCTTGTTCTTTCTTTCTTCTAACCCAGGCTTGTCCCATAATACACACTGTAGAGCAGAGGTTGTGACTACAGACACTTCTAGGCTCCTTAAAAAAATGAATTAAGGCATGTAGCTACCGGAGTCCATGCCTTGTCTCAGTGGAGGAGGTTGGACAGTTGCCGTGCTGGAATTGAACCCAAAGTTGTCAATTTTTAAAAACAATAAAAGCCAGAAATCCAATTTTTATGTAAAAGTTGAAATTTCTAAATATTAGAAATGAATTTACGTATTTTTTGAACAATGTGCTGCACGTCAATCAAAACATCCATGAGTCAGTTTAGGAACACGCACACACACACACACACACACACACACACACACACACACACTCACACATACACACATTAGTATAGTCTCCTCTGGTATGATGAAAGGTATCTCCAAAATGTGATTTCTCTACAGCGTCCTGAACTTGGAGTCATCTTGCTGCTGTTAGAATAACTTCAGTTGATAGGTCACCACCTGTCTCAAGAGGCCAACCCTTTCTGTTTTGGGTTATTCTAATTTGTTTGGTGTTTCTGCCTTCTAGGAAGCAGCAATGTGGCCCTTTCAAACTTTAATCTAGTGGCCCTGGTGTATCTTGTGAGACCACACAGAATAAGGTTAGCTCCTCTTTTACATGGCAAGCATTTAAATTTGTGAGTTTGGCTACTTTAATCTAAAAATTTGTCTAAATTTTAAAAGTAAAATTTGTGAGTTAAATTTTTATTTCTCCAGTAATGTGTAGCAAACAGTTAAGGGTACAGACTCTGGCCAGTCGTGGTGGCTCAAGCCTGTCATCCCAGCACTTTGGGAGGCCGAGGCGAGAGGACTGCCTGAGCCCAGGGGTTCGAGACCAGCCTGGGCAACTTGGTGAGACCTCGTCTCTACAATAAATCAAGAAAAGTCAGCCAGGCATGGTGGTGCATGCCTGTAGTTCCAGCTACTTTGAAGACTGAGGCAGAAGGATCACCTGAGCCCAGCAGGTTGAGGCTGCTGTGACTGTGAGCGTGCCACTGTACTCTAGCCAGGGCGACAGAGTGAGACTCCGACTTAAAAAAAAGAAAAAAAGAATACAGACTCTGAAGTCAGACTACTAGGTTTGAATCCCTTGACTGCCTTTTCCTATCTTTATTATCTTCTGGCTTGTTACTTAACCTTTTTATGCCTCAGGTCATTCATTTTTAATATAAGACTATTACTATAATTTAACACAATTCCTGGATAGGTAATACATGTAAGAACAGTGCCTTGCACTTGGTAGATATTCAGTAAATATTATGTATTGCCTGGGCGCAGTGGCTCATGCCTGTAAACCCAGCACTTTGGGTGGCGGAGACAAGAGGATTGCCTGAGTCCTGGGGTTCAAGACCACCCGTGGCCAGCTTAGCAAGACCTTGTCTCTACAGTAAATCAAAAATTTAGCTGGGTATGGTGGCACATGCTTCTAGTTCCAGCTACTTGGAAGGCTGAGGTGGAAGGATCACCTGAGCCCAGAGATCAAGTCTGCAGTGACCATGAGTGTGCCACTGCACTCCAGCCTGGGCAACAAAGTGAGACTCCTACTCAAAAAAAAATGTTACTTATTGTCCATATCCTTAGTTTCATCAGTCATTCATCATATAACACAGCTTTAAATTTTCTTACCACACTTAGTTTACTCATTAATGGAAGCAATCTGGTGCCTTGCAGGAAGATGTGTGGGTTTGTTCCCTGTCTTCGGTCCTCTGTACCATCTCTCCACACTCGTCTGCAAACCAGATTATGGTGACTTTTATCTTTGTCTATTTATATGTGTGTGTGTATAAATATAAATATATGTATATAGACACATTCATTTATTCTTTATGATTGAAGGGATGTGGGAACAAAAGCCATTGGCTTAATGGGGAGAACGTGTAGGACTTTGATCAGACACCAAAGTACCAGGTCCCCAAGTCACACTTCTGTCAGGAGTTCTCACAGCTCCCTCCTCAGGACAACAACTTGCCAGAATGATTCACAAAACCCTGGAAAATGCCGTACACATTGCAGTTTATTATAAAGGATACTTCTCCTTAGGAGAAAGGGAGATGAGGAGGTAGGGATGATTTTTAGGGGATTTCAGTGGGCTTGAAGGCTATGCAGTGGCCTGGGACAAAATCAGTTGGGCTCACAGAGTAGACAATGGTTTTTGACAAAAGTCTCAGGGTGTGTTGACAGGCTTCAGTCTTTCTTCTGCCATATGAGTTCATTTCATGGAAACTGAGGGAAGGGACTAGAGATAGTAATTTTCTTCTTCTTCTGGTGCATGTGGACTTTAGACAGAGATGAGGGAACTTCAGAGAACAACTTAATCTTTTGCTTTGGGAGAGACAGGATTGAGACTGGAGAGGACAGGAGAACATTTTGTCAGTGAGACCTTAAGGCTTCTTCAGCATGCCAAAGCACCTTCTTTTGAGCTATCAGTTTCTGAGCCCCAACACTTGCAAAAGTGAGTCTCTGGATTGGAGTTATGTGTAAAATAGTGACATGACTAGGCAAGTAAGAGGCTTTAATTTCTCTGTTCACATTGAAGCTAAATCATTGTAGTAGATAGGCAGTCTCAACTCATATTTCTTTTTTCATTTTTTTCTTTTTTTTTGAGTTGGAGTCTCACTTCGTCTCCCAGGCTGGAGTGCAGTGGCACACTCACAGCCACCCCAGCATCGACCCCCTGGGTTCCAGCAATCCTTCCTCCTCAGCCTTCCAAGTAGCTGGAACTGCAAGGACGCTGTACCATGCCCAGCTAATTTTTGATTTATTGTAGAGACGAGATCTCGCCGAGTTCCCCAGGCTGGTCTCGAATATGTGGACTCAGGCAGTTCACTCACCTTGGCCTCCCAAAGTGCTGGGATTATAGGCTGAGCCACAGAACCCGCTCAACTCATATTTAATATTTGCCAGCTGCAATGTCATTTGTTCATTGATACATTTTAGCAGTACTTTGTAACCTTAGAGAATGCCAAGAGGGTACAGAAACATTGATTCCCCTCTCCCCCAGCATCTCTTTCCTTACCCTGAATTTAAAAATTCAGGAATGACGTAGCTTTGGATACCTGCATATTTCACAGTTGGATGGAGCTCTAGAGAATTCATCTCTGATTCTTTTTATCCCCACACAGAATCTACTTTGTGCCATGAAGGTTTTGAATATAGTGGGACTGGGAGGTGAGGTGAAAGTGTGGACATGAAAGCAGACTCATTTCAGAGCTCATCTGTTTGGGGTATTTTTTCCAGGATATCTGAGAAATACGTTTTTCCACTTTAATTTTATTTGGAATTTTTGCTGTTGGAGTTGGTTTTGGACCTAGTTGAGTCCCCTACCACCTCACTATACACCGCACACTTTGGCTGCAGGTTTTCTATCCTTTCTTTTCTAGCTGTTCTGGCAATCAGTAATGCCCTCAATTCTTATTCAAAAATATTTAAATTAGTTTATGATATTTAAAAATATTGGTGTTGAAAGAGGGTTGGAGTCGAGAGAGGGCACAAGTCTGGAGTATATGACTACTCAGAAGGTGAGTTGCTCTTATGTTGCCCTTTAAGTTACCAGATTACCTTTTCTGTTCCTATCCTCCTTTGTTATTGTTTCTCATCACTTCCTACTTCTTTCAGTTGGAGAGAGTAGAAAGGACACGGTAGTGTTTCACATGTTTGGTATAATTCCCTCTCTTCCTCTCTTCTGTTTCTGAAACTACTTCTATATGCCGGTGGATACAAGCCCTTGTGGCAATTTTTTTCCTTCAGTGTACTCTCTCTTCTAGGAAAGGACACCTGGTTTCTGTATATGATTAAATGAGTTTTAAACCCTGAAGTGTGGAGCGGACCAACTGTGTCAGTCTTCTGTATTATAAAAATATTTCATTAGAGTCCCACTTCATTTAGCACAACTGTAGAACCTTTTAGAATTACAGGTTTTTAGTAACTCACAGTTTTAACAGCTGTAGAATCTTAACTTGTGTATTCCTGAATAACTGCTGTTGCCATATCTTCCATCTCTTATTCAATAAGATAAACAGTAATTTTTAAAGTAGTTCTTTCGAGGTGGTTTTGAAGTACGTCACTGAAGGATGAGAAATTTTTTTAATTTAAAAAAATAAACACTTATTTTAAAAAGTTAGCCTCATAATCATTCTTTAATATCTTTTATTGATTTTATTTGTTGAATGTCTTTAGATTTCTTTTTAAGTGATATAGCTTGTCACATAATTATTAATTTGTTATGTACAATTACTTACTAATGGACTGAAAAGTACATGTCTTTGCTGATCATATGTGAGCCATTTGCTGTTCAGTATTGAATTTTCTGCTCTTTATACAAAAAAGAGAATATGTAAATATTCTTTAAAATTCTTCACTGTGTGCCTGGTCAAGTATTACTTACCCAGTTGTCTTATCTGTCTGTCTGTCTGTCTATCTATCTCTCTATCTATCTATCTGTCTGTCTATCTATCTGTTTAGAATCTCACTCTATCGCCCAGGTTGGAGTGCAGTAGCACAGTCACAGCTCACTGCAGCCTCAGACTCCTAGGCTCAACTGTCCTTCTGCCTCAGCCTCCCAAATAGCTTGCCACCATGTCTGGCTAATTTTTTGTGAAGATGAGATCTCGCTTTGTTGCCTAGGCTTGTCTTGAACTGCTGGGCTCAAGCTCTTCTCCTGCCTTGGCCTCCAAAAGTGCTGGGATTATTGGAATGAATCACCGTGCCCAGAATTTGTTTTTAAATAGTTTTTAAAACTTGGAATTATTGGGTGAACGGTGGCATTTTGAGTAGAAGATGGAGGATATAACACTTGCATTATTTAAAATTGGCCTTCAGCCGGGCTCGGTGGCTCAGCCTGTAATCCCGCGCCTTTGGGAGGCTGAGGTGAGTGAATTGCCTGAGCCCGTGGGTTCAAGACCCCCCTGGGCAGGCGAGACCTCATCTCTACAATAAGTTAAAAAATTAGCCAGGTGTGGTAGCGCGCACCTGTAATTCCGGCTACTCAGAAGGCTGAGGCGGAAGGATCGCCGGGGGCCAGCAGGTCAAGGCTGCGGTGGCCAGGAGCGGCCACTGCACTCCAGTCTGGGCGACAGAGTGAGACTCCAACTCAAAAAACAAAAAACAAAAAAATTACAAAAAATAAAATAAAATTGGCCTTGATGAAATTATGCTGCAGGATGAATTAATTCTAACCTTTTCTGCTATAAAGAGCTTTCAAAAATAGGACTATGACTTTATTTCTTTTAATGTTTTAATCAGCATAATCTACTTTTTGTTTTTATAAATAAAAAATGTTACTTTTCAAAATTTTTCAGGGAGGAAAAAAAAGCTAATTAGTCAATGTGTATTTTGATTTACATTTTGAACACTTTTTGTTATTCCTCCCAAAACAGACACTCCTAAAATATGCAGAGAAATGGAAAACTTCAGAAGATCCCTTACCTTTATTGGAGGTATACACAGTGGCTATCCAAAGTTATGTTAAAGCCCGACCTTACCTGACCTCTGAATGTGAAAATGTAGCCTTGGTTCTGGAACGCTTGGCATTGTGAGTAGACCATTGAATAAATAAAAAGCTAGATTTAGCTTTTAAAAAATGTTATATCTCAAGTCTTATGACAGTTTAATTTTAAATAGATTCATTATCGGGAATCTGCTGATGATATAGAATCAGTAGTTTTATTTTGCTTTGAATTTTAATAATCCTATTTTTACCAACTTTTTGTTTTTTAGAAGCTGTGTTGAACTTTTGTTGTGTCTGCCTGTTGAGTTATCAGATAAACAGTGGGAACAATTTCAGACACTGGTGCAGGTGAGAATTTTTACCTATTAGATTTAATATAGGTATATCTTAGGTCATTTTCCTTATTCTTAAAAAATTACTTGGTTAAGCTTTAAAACATCCAAATAATGCCAGGCTTCAAGTGCTGATTTTATTAAAACTAGTGTCTTGCATATAGTAGATGCTTGGTCAGTGTTTGTTAAGTGTGTGTGTGTGTGTGTGTGTGTGTGTGTGTGTGTGTGTGTGTGTGTGTGTAGATATATATAGATATAGATATAGATATATTGGTTAAATATTGCACAGTTTTTTAAGATCAAGTAACTAGGGCTTTGTCAGAGCAGTAAGGGATCACAAAAGAAAATGCTGTAATTTTGATTTTAAAACAGTTTTACTGATTGCTGAAAATCTCCAATGTGCTTTACACAAATACGTTACCGTTTAGTTGTTATAAAAACTTTGTGTGGCAAGGTTTGTTTTCCCCATTGTAAAGGTGAGGAAACTGAGGCTCATACCATAAAATATGTCTTTACCTGCCCAAAGTTACACAGCTAATATCACGGAATAGTTATTTGAACCAAGGTTCTTTATTCCAAACCCATGCTTTTTCTCCTATCTGAAAACACAAACTTTGTCTCTTGTATTTAGTGCTGTTATTCTACTCACTTAGAGTACTACATAATTTAGCACTTAGTTGTTTTGAAGTATTTTCAATGTTAAGTTTTGTTTCAAGCACTAGATTGTTCTGGATTATAGATCCAAGTAATTTTGATTAATTGGTTAGTGGAAAATGACATTCCTACTAGCTAGTTTCAAAAGGTTAGTTCTATTTCTCTCTGTTTCTCTAACCAGAGTTCTTAAAATATCTCTTGGCCTTAAGGTTTTCTTTAAGAAATATACTGGCCGGGCTCGGTGGCTCAGCCTGTAATCCCGCGCCTTTGGGAGGCTGAGGTGAGTGGATTGCCTGAGCCCGCGGGTTCGAGACCTGCCTGGGCAATGAGACCTCATCTCTACAATAAATCAAAAAATCAGCCGGGCATGGTAGCGCATGCCTATAATTCCGGCTACTCGGAAGGCTGAGGCGGAAGGATCACCGGAGCCCAGCAGGTCGAGGCTGCGGTGGCCGGGAGCGGCCACTGCACTCCAGGCTGGGCGACAGAGTGAGACTCCAACTCAAAAAAAAGAAAGAAATATACTGAAGAGGCTTAGTCTTAATATTATAGAAGCATGTGAAATAAGCTATTTAGTTAGGCAGAGAAATAAACTTTCCTATTTTAATATACATTAAAATGTACATCAAGTGTAAGGTCCTTGAAGGTAGAATTCATATATTATTTGATAACAAAGGATTTCACGTGTCTTACACATAACAAATGCTTAATAACTATTTGTTGAAAGTGTCTTGTCCTGTTTGTCACATTGCAACTAACTTTTTGATCTGAATTTTCCACTTTGGATATCAGTAACTTGCATCTTAGGTTATTTCAAGAAGTATTTATTTTTAGGTAAACTATTTCAGAACTTTCTATTGTTTGGCATTGAGCTGCACCCTACCACAGAATTAACTAAATATGTTGTTTATATACAAATATACTGAATTCCTCATGCTGTTGATTTTGTTTGCAAACATAATGTAAACTCTTAAACTTTACTTTTGGAAACAAAAGCACTAGTTAATACCTTTTCAGATAGATTATGAAGGAAATAACTCTGTAGATCCCTCTACATTCAGTTACTTCTCAAAGAAAATTTCTTAAAGCACTTCAGCTTTGTTGTAATGGAAATATTTTTATGGCTTCGAGGAATAGGCTTTGTGTTTGAACGTTGCATGCAGCTTTAAGGGTTTCCACCAGACTTTGCTCCCGTTTCAGAGCTTTCTCAAGGTCGGTTTGTGTCTGTTTATCAGTATTCATTTTATTTTCCCTGTGTTTCAGCTATGTAAGCATTTCTGTACGAGACGATGAGCCCCTTACAGTCAGGGACTAGTTGCTTTTTTCTCCAGAACTTTGTCCATAGAAATACTCAAAACATTTTCCGAATGGAATAAAAACTATTGGTTTTCTATGGACTGAAAAATATGTCTGTTTCATGAACACTTGAAAACAACTAGTAAGCATGGTTCATTGCCAGCTTTAATGTGAAATCGCCAAAACTGTAATGAATAAGTGAAAAATTATGCATTAAATATTTTCTTTAAGTTCCTTTTATCAGAATATGTATAAGTAGGCCATGATGCACATCTTTTTATTAATGGTAGAAGATGGGGGCGGATTTCAACTAACACAGAGAATATAAAATGTGTAAGGTCTTTTCTGCTTATGGAATTTCTGATGGCTTCCTTGAGAAATAACTTTACCCTTGGTGTAGATTTTGGGAAAAAATAAAATGGGCTTATTTCTATAAATACATTATATTCAAGAGTTATAATTAATTTATTTCTTAACTTTTAGTTTCATTTTTAAATATTAGAAGTAAAGGAATTCAGCATTTTGTAATGTGATGTGAAGTTTTTAAAAATAAAAGTCTTTTCAGAAGTTATTATACTTAAAGCCTGATAAGCTTGTTTTCAAAAATTTGTTGTAATTCTTTGGATGTTTATTTAATATTTATAGGTAGCTCATGAAAAACTGATGGAGAATGGCAGCTGTGAATTGCATTTTTTAGCTACTCTAGCTCAAGAAACTGGGGTGTGGAAAAACCCGGTACTGTGCACTATTCTTTCCCAGGAACCATTGGATAAGGATAAAGGTAAATTTTTTAGAAAGAGAGAAAAAAAAAGAATCATTAGACTAGAACAAATAAGTATTAAAGTTGTTATAGTACATTTCATCTCAAGATATTCCAAGGAAGGACCATTTAGTTAAATTTCTTCTGGGTGTGCTTGAGGACCTGCACCTTTATTTTATTTGGGGAAGATGTATTTGTAAGATTCTAGTATCTCAGAGTAATAGAGAAACTAGAATTTTTTTCCTAAAATATTTTCAACAGTGGAATTTTCTCTGTAATATCCTGACAGGTGACAATCTAGCTTATATTTAATAATTAACTTATTTTTTGTTGGAGAAGCAGGAATAGTTAAATGTTTTTCCTCAAAGTAGAATAAGAAACTGGTGCTAGAACTCTGAAGTCTTCTGTTTCTAAGATACGTACTCTTTCTCAGTTTATTTCTCAATTTTTTTTATCCTACATTTTTTATTATGTGAGCTCAAGCAATAAAGATGCCAGTTAAATTCAAACTGGCAGGTAACTTATTGAAAGTAGATGGCCGAAACGCTAGTATGTGTAACAATGTTTAGAATCTAAAATGCGTATATACCATGAGGAAAAGTATTGTTGTTGTCTTCTAGGTACTTTTCTTGAGATTATTTAGAACTGTGTGCCTAGATTTCATCCTAACGTATCCTAAGGTATTTAACTGAAGAAGTAAATAAGAAAAAATTTATTTTGTAACATGTCTCATGGGAAAAGCATATATTTTCCACTGTAAGCCTCCATCATTTATTGCTTCTTGCTGCTTGATGACCAATTCTAGGTAATTTTGCTATGTGATAGCAAGTTATGAAGGCCATGGGAAGGGAGTGTGTTTACCAAAAGGCTTCCCAGCCTTCAAACTTCTCTTTATGCTGGTTGTTCCTCTTGATTTCCCTCTCTGCCATTTTCTCCATGCTTTCCTGATATTTCTAGCAGTGTTACCTGCTTCTTAGTTTTCACAAGAAGTTTGTTTTTAGTATCCTCTACCTTCATAGATATCCAAAGATTAGCTACAGGGGTTTCAATTCCTTGGAGAAATAAAAATAGACCCTCATTATTTAAGATAATAATAACAGATTTCAAAGTTGAGAATTTTAGATTTTTTTTTTTTTGCCTTTGCAGTATTAGCTTTATTCCCAACAGATGAACACAAATATACTTTATTTCTAGCATCAAATTATACTTTCAGTCATCTCAGCTTTTGGAAATATTGGATTGATATGTTAATATTAATATCAAGTTACATTGTATAGTTCCTGACAGATTGGAAAATGCTTTTGTGTATATGGTTTTATTTAACCATGCATAGTGATCCTGCAAGCGAGGTAGGATCTTTATTGTTCCTCTTTGTCAGATAAGAAAATGGAGGCTCAGAAAGATGAGTTGTCCTTTCCATATCTCATTGCCAGTGAAGAGAGGCAGAGCCAGGAATTAAATCCAGATTCTCAGCCTCTTCCTTTTAATATTGTGTTCTGTTGCACCTAGCCTAATAAAATAATTTGCACCTAATCTAAATAAAGGATTAATTCCTTTTGCCAAACTCATATATTATGCTAAAGCAGGAACAAGGAATCTTTACCTTAGCGGAGATTTAAACTTCATTTTAAAAGAGAATGTGCTCAATTTTTCTTACTTGTTTGAATGTGCTTAACATTGTATCTGTTAACAAATGTCTCTACCCATTTCTGTGCTGCTTTATTTCTTGATCTTCATCTGTCATAGCCACTGAAATAATTTGGACTATGCAGCCAGGAGATATTTCTGCAAAGCAGTTGGATTAGGTAGCCAGACTTTAATACAATTCATAAAGCAACCACAGAACGGTTGCGTGATTGAGATAATCTAGCCTGCAGCAAGTTTGAAGAGAAGAGCAGGATCTCAGATAATAATGAATATACCTTTCTGGACTGTACTTACTCTTAGTTTGTTCATAGTGAAGCCTTTGAAGTGTTGATGTAGTACTTGAACAGTGGATATTGATTAATCCTGAATTGTTTCAGTTTAGTTTAGTTTAGTTTTTTTTTAACTAATTTTGGACCTATGAAACCCCAGCTAAATCAAGATTTAGAGGATTTGGGGGAGTAAGAGTGGGGGCAGGCTTCATAACTTAAAATGCTGGTTTCACTTTAAGGTTTTCACTTTCTGGAGTTAGGTGTCTCTAATGACTAACCCAATATAAGTCAAATAGGTGGTTTTGAATAACACAGGAACTTTAGGCGTATTTACATATTACCTGTGCATTTCTTTAGTTCTAAAGTATGGTAACTATGCTATGTAGCTCAGTTCATTCTTAGCCTGCTGTTAGGAAATTTTCATTGTAAAAATTGTGAAAACTACATTATTGGAGTTTCCATCTTTTGGATATAGTGCTGCCTCTAAAGCCATGCCAAAGTATAAATACACTCGTGGTTCCACTGGGTAGCAATTGAAATTTTTGAAGATCACCATTGTGTCCACACTTCTGTCTTCTTTTCTACTGTAGACTAAAAATCTTCCTGGTGTGGCATAACTATAAATCTACAGTCATAATTTCTCACTCTTGGAGTGCATTTTATGTTTGCACTTGTTCTTTTTGAAGTGTAAATCTCAACATTTAATCTGTACCCTAAATATGATCTGGCCAGCTTTGAGGTCAATGGTACCCACACCCCCTTTGTCCTAACAATTCATACTTAAGGTAATGTGACCTAAGATGACATTATCTTTTTGGGTAGCCATGTCATTCTCTCAACTCAGTGAGGTCGTTAAAATCACACAAAAAAATTTTTTTAATTGCTACTCTTAATAATGTCTTCTATATCTATGTTTATACATTTTCTTTTGGTTTACAAGTTTATTGCTTTTTCTTTGGTTTAATTTCACTGTATTAGATCCATTCTGTCTCCCCAGCTTGTCAAGATGCTTTTAAATCCTGATTTTGTTATTCAAGGGTTTTGTTCTTCCCAGTTTCCTCGCATTTGCAGACTTCATTCACATATGCCCCATTGGTGTCCAGGTTTTTTATTATAGCCATAAAAAGGTCATGTCTAGGAATTGAGCTTCTGAGATGCTTATAGAAATATTTCTGCTCGCCTTAAGTTCTTACATGTATAGCCATTGATTATCATCGTACTATCAAATTCATTTATTTTCCCCTATGTCTGTCCATGCTTTTCCTTTTTTTTCTGTAAGGATTTGATTGATGAAAAACCATAAGAAGTGTTTGACTAGAGTTCTCTTAAGTATAATTATATAATATTGAGATTAGCCTGACCTAATTATTTTTAAAATAATTTTTTAAATTTTAGAATAGTTTTAGATTTACAGAAAAAATTGTGACGTGCTCCCACATACACCAAGTGTTCACTATGGTTAATATCTTACATTAGTATGGTATATTTTTCACAGTTAATAAGCCCGTATTTGTACTTTGTTATTAACTAATCCATACTTAATTCAGATTTCCTTAGTTTTTACCTGATGTCCTTTTTCTATTCCAAGATTCCATCCAGGATACCCCATTACGTTTAGTCGCCTTGTCTCCTTAGGTTCCTCTTGGCTGTGACAGTTTTTCAGACTTTCCTTGTTTTTGATGACCTTGACAGTTTTGAGAAGTACTGGTCAGGTATTTTGTAGAACGTCCCTAAACTGGGATTTGTCTGATAATGTTCTTATGATTAGACTTGGGTTATGGGTTTTGGGGAAGAAGATCACAGAGACAGAGTGCCATTGTCATCACATCATATAGAGGGTGCATATTGTCACCATGACTTATCACTGTTAATGTGAACCATGACCACCTAGCTGGGGTAATGCTTGTCGGGTCGCTCCACTGCGAAGTTACTCTCTTCCTGCCTTCCCTTGCTGCACTCCTTGGAAGGAAGTTCCTATGTGCAGTCCACACTCGAGAGGTGGGAAGATACACTTCAGCTTCTTGTTACTTAGGATTCTTGTTACTTAGGATTCTACACAGCAGATTTGTCTCTTCTTTATTTATTTTTTAGTCATTTGTTCAGCCATTTATATTTACGTGGTATATCGTGGATATTTTATACTTTGGTCATAATCCATTACTATGTTATTTTGTTTGGCCATTGGGAGCTTTTTCCTGTGTCCCTTTAATATAACCCCCTCATTGTGGATTTTTTTTCCTAGCACCACAAGATATTCCAGGCTCATCTGGCATATTTCCTGCCCCAGTCTCCTAGCATCAGCCATTTCTTCAGTAAGCCCTGGCCCCCTTGCTTGAAGAATGGTGTTGAAACCAAGCCTTGGTCCCTGGATGTACTTATTGCTACTGAGGTGGTGTTACTTTTTTGCCCTCTCAGTGGACAAAACAAAGAAGTTCAGGTGTATATACTAATCTGTGCATATACACATATCTACAAATGCTTCTATGTATGACGCCCTATATCTATAGCAAACCAAATGTGAGTTCGTGCTGGTGTCTCCAACTGTAATCCATTGACATAAGGACCATTCTAGCCTCCTCTCTTTGCTTATTTTCAACAAAATGTTGTACAGTTGGAATCATGACCTTTTCAAACCAGCGTCTCCCACCATTAGCCATCCATTTACTTACTTAATCAGTTCTAGTATGCATGTATAGTAGTTCCAGAATTGATAACTTGTATGCCTGTGGGAAACTTCTTTATTAATTATGTACATTGCTTTTGTACAGTTTCTTTGCTTGTTTTTCCCCATTCATTTCCAGAGTTAGTTAGGTCACCATCTTTCCCTATCCCTTTCAGTGAGGTTCTCTCATATTTGTAGTACAGTTAGATTCTTCTGTCACATTCTGCATTCTATCCTGGGCTCCCTGAACCTCCTAAATAATTTTTTTTCAATTTATATACTTAAGATTCCCTCTTTGTGCTGCATAGTTTTAGGGGTTTTGACAAATGTATAGTGTTATGTGTCCACTATTATAGTATCATACATAAGAGTTTTACTGCCCTAAAAAAAACACTTGTGTTTCACCTGTTCAGCCTTATTCCAGACACCTGGTAATTACTAATCTATTTGCCATCTCTATTGTGTTGCCTTTTTCAGAGTGTCAAATAATTAAAGTCTTTTCATTCTGGCTTCTTTCACTTAGCAGTGTACATTTAACATTCATCCAAGTCTTTACATGTCTTAGCTCATTCATTCCTTCTTATCACTAAATAATATTTCATTATATGGATGTACCACAGTATGTTTATCCATTCACCTATTAAGGACATCTTGTTTGCTACCAGTTTTTGGTGATTTGAATAAAGTCGTTACAAACATTTGCATGCAGGCTTTTGTGTGGATATAGGTTCTCAAATGAGTTGGGTGAAAATACCTTGGAGTATGGTGTATATCATGTGGTAAGACTGTGTTTGGCTTTTAAAGAAACTGCCAGACTGTCTTCTAAAGTGGTTGGATCGTTTTGTATTCTCATCAGCAATGAATGATAATTCCTGTTGCTCCAAACTCTCACCAGCAATTAATATTGTCTGTTTTGGGGACTTTAGCCATTTAGAGTGATGTCATTACTAATAGGCACGTAGTGATATCACCTTGTTGTTTTAATTTGCATTTCTGTAATGACAAATGGTATTGAGCATCTTTTCATATGCATATATGCCATCTGTATATCTGGTGATGCATCTGTTCAGATCTTTTGCCTATTTCTTAATTGGATTGTTTGTTTTCTTATTGTTGAGTTTTAACACTTTTTGTATATTTTAGGGACAAGTTCTTTATTGGATAAGTGGTTTGTAAATCTGTTCTTTCACTCTTTTGAAAGTCCTCTTGCTTGTCCTTTTAACATTGACTTACAGAAGTTTTACATTTTAATAAACTCTAGCTTATCAGTTTTTTCTTTCATGGGTCATGCTTTTGGTCTTTTATCTAAAGACTAATCACCAAATCCAAAATCAAATGGTTTCTATGTGTTTTTCTAGAAATTTTATAGTTTCGCATTTTACATTTGGCTCTGTGGTCCACTTTGAGAAAATTTCTGTGAAACCTATAACCTAATTTATGTTTAGTGAATCTGTCTTGGCTATTACCAGTCACACTTCTTGTTCTGAAGAATCACAAGCTATCTTTTTAATATAATTATTTTTAAGCTCTTATCCAGGATTACATCTGTTTCTGTTTCTACAGTTTTGCAAAGTGTACCATCAGCCCCATTTTGAAAATTACATTTTCCATCTGTTTCCACTTACTCTGTTGTTTGTTCTGCTCTTTGAAACCTAAAGAGTATCAGAATCATCATAAGAGTAGAATTCTACTTTTCTCTGTCATCGTAAATAACACATAATCACACCCAAGTAGCAGGCCTTTCCCAAGAAGGCACCACCTCCTATTATATTGTTCTTGGCCTTTTAGGTGAGTTAGAGATCATCTTGGGTTTTAGCTTTGCTCACATTTTTTATAGGTTAGTACCAGATGTCTGACACTCGTGGTGCGTCTTTGGTCCTGGACCCACCCTTCCTTCTTTCGAATATGTCATTTTAAATCTAAACTCAGAGAATTTCCTATTACGGTCACACTGACATCTGTAGGCACTTTTCCCTCAACGTCTATATTGGGTTAATTGGCAGTTGCAAAAATTGCATTTTTGTCAGCTTGCCAATCCTGTCTTGAATCTTGAACACTGCGTTTCTCTTTTTTTCCCCAAACCCTTTTGTTTTCAAAGGAAATTTCTGCTGCCGAAGTTTTTCCTTGGTACTTGTATGTCATTCAGAGTTGTGTGGGAACTAAGTTTTTATTCAGTAATAAACTTTACACTTCAAAGTAAACAGAGAAAAACTGCTCCGTTAGCCTACACAGAAAGACCAGTCTTTTGAAGGGGGATGGGAGGAGAGCGCAAGTGATCGCTAATCCTGCTCGGGCAAGTAGGGTGGGACCAGAGCACCCCATGATACTTTCGGGATGTGGTGTGTGTGTGTGTGTGTGTGTGTGTGTGTGTGTGTGTGTGTGTGTGTGTGTGTGTGTGTGTGTGTGTGTGTGTCTGTCTTTACGTGTCTTTACGTGTGTGTGTGTGTGTGTGTGTGTGTGTGTGTCTTTCTTTATGTGTCTTTACCTGTCTTTACCTGTCTTTACCTGTCCAGCTAGAGAATGCCAAAATGGTCACTTAGACCTAGATTTAAATCTACTGGTGATTTTGTTGTGCTAGGATAGTTCTTACAGGAACTATCACTACAAGGAACACCTCTCAGGTTATATTGCGTATTCCTAGAAATAGAGTTTTCTTAATCCGTTTCTCTCTTTATATTACCTTGTCACCCTTGCTCCCCTTTCTCCTAAACTGACCTTGTCCTGGTGTAAGGAATAAGTAAATTGAGCATCCTTGATTTCTTTTTAATTACTACCAAATTAGGTCTTCTTTTACTTGTGTATAGCTCTTAAAAGTCCTTGTGGATCCGTCGTTCTGGATGGAAGTGAACTGATGCAGCCTCGTTGGAATGAATTCGTGGTGTTTACTCCCCCACTTCAGCCTCATGACATCTTGTATTTTGTGAACATTAGTTATGCCGTACTGTTTTATGGTTAAATGTGAACATAGTGACCCTAACATTTTCATTTTTACTAAAAAGGATTTTTAAACACACACTCACTGGCTTCTTGAAACATCCTAGAAAAGTGCATTATTTATTTTTAATAAAAGTATATTTTAAAACAAAATTACATAAATAAATATGTCAGAATTTAATTAAATCTATTACTTATAATTAAATGTTATTTCACACAAAATTTCAGTGTGGCATACTAACTAGGTTCATCTGATAGAATAATTTTTAATCTTGAAAAATTCTATTTTATATTAGTCATGCCAAAAAGTCAGCTATGACCATAAAGTTTTACTATCAGGCTTCATAAAAAAGCAAGAAACATGAATTAAGAAATTTTGAAATCTTTTAAGTTAAAATTGTTTCTTATAAATGTAACATCTTTCCTTAGAAAAAGGTAAGGGAGGGTGAAGGTTAAGATTATTCTTACCAGCCGGGCGTGGTAGCGCATGACTGTAATTCTGGCTACTCGGAAGGCTGAGGCGGAAGGATTGCCGGAGCCCAGCAGGTCAAGGCTGTGGTGGCCGGAGAGCGGCACTACACTCCAGTCTGGGCGTCAGAGTGAGACTCCAACTCAAAAAAAATAAAAAATAAAAAAATAAAATCAAGCCAGGCTCGGTGGCTCAGCCTGTAATCTCGCGCCTTTGGGAGGCTGAGGTGAGTGGATTGCCTGAGCCCGCGGGTTCGAGACCCGCCTGGGCAGCGAGACCTCACCTCATCTCTACAATAAATCAAAAAATCAGCCGGGCGTGGTAGCGCACGCCTGTAATTCCAGCTACTCGGAAGGCAGAGGTGGAAGGATCGCCGGAGCCTAGCAGGTCGAGGCTGGGGTGGCCGGGAGCGGCCGCTGCACTCCAGTCTGGGCGACCGAGTGAGACTCCAACTCAAAAAAAAAAAGATTATTCTTACTTGGCAATTTGGACACTGAAATACGTTTACCTTGAGCGGTAGTCTCAATTCTGTTTGTGATTAAAATTACCTGGGACGCTTTTATGTAGTTCAGTGCCAGAGCTCTACCTGAGACCAATCAAATTAGATTCTCTGTATATGGGCTGTGATTATTAAATACTTTTTAGAAGTTCAAAACAACTCTATAGCCAGGGTTAATAACCAGTGTTCTAGAACTTGAAGTGCCGTGCCGTCTTTTCATTAAATTTCTTAATTTAAATTTTTTTTTTTTTTTTTTTGCTGACAATGCTGAATTTTTCATGCATTTTTTTCATTGTGGTAGAAAAACACAAGATAAAATTAACTATCTTAACATTTTTCAACATACAGTTGATTAGCGTTATTATTCCTATTACTATGAAACAAATCTCTAGAATTTTTTCATCTTGAAACTCCATATTCATTTAAAAAAAAAAATTCTCCTTTTCCCCAACCTCTTAGCCAATGGTAAATCATTATTCTACTTTTTGTTTCTATGACTGACTACTTTATATACCTCATATAAATAAAGTATCATATTTGTCTCTTTATGACTCTGACCTGTTTCACTTAGTATAATTTCCTCAAGGTGTAGCATTTTAAAAGATATTGTTTGTATATGCCACATTTTGTTTGTTTATCTATTATAGGTGGACATTTGGATTGTTCATACCTCTTGGCTGTTGTGAGTAGCATAAATATGGGAGTACACATATCTCTTTGAGAATACTCTTTCAATTCTTTTGGATACTACCCAGAAATGGAATGGCGAGATCATATGGTAGTTCTATTTTTTATTGTTTTAGGGACTTGTATACTCTTTTCCATAGAGGTTACACTGCTTTACAATTCTCGAATTGTTAAGTGCATGAAAGTTCCAGTTTCTTCATGTCCCCACCAACACTTTTCTGGGTTTTTTTAATGGTAGTCATCCTAATGGGTGTGACGTGATATTTCACCGTGGTTTTGATTTGCACTTCTCTGATGATTTCACTCTGTTGATTGTGTCCTTTGATACACAAAATTTTTTAAATTTGATGTAATCCCATTTGTCTAGTTTTGCTTTTGTTACCTGTACCTTTGGTGTTGTAGCCAAGAAATCATTTTCAAGTTCAATGTCATAAAACTTTTCCCTTGTAACTTATTCTAGGAATTTTACAGTTTTAGGTCTTCCATGTAGGTCCTTAATCCATTTTTAGTTGATGTTTGTATATGGTGCAGGATAAGGGCCCAACTTCATTCTTTGACATATGGCTATCTAGGTTTTCTAGGTCCATTTGATGAAGAGACTGTTCTTTCCCCATTGAGCCATCTTGATACTCTTGTTAAAGGTCATTTGACCACATACACTAGCGTGTATTTCTGTACGCCATTGCATGGTCTGTGTGTCAGTCTTGATGCTGATACTACAATGTTTTGATGATGCTAGCTCTAATATTTTTTGAAATCGGCAAGTGTGAAACCTTCAACTTTGTCGTTCTTTGTCAAAGTTATTTTGGTTATTTGGGCTTCCTTGAAATTCCATATGAATTTTAAGATGAATTAAGCCTTTGGGATTTTGATAGAGATGGTAGTATGGACATCTTAATAATATTAAGTCTTAGCTGGGCTTGGTGGCTCAGCCTGTAATCCCACGCCTTTAGGAGGCTGAGGTGAGTGGATGGCCTGAACCCACGGGTTCAAGACCCGCCTGGGCAGGCGAGACCTCATCTCTACAATAAATCAAAAAATTAGCCGGGCGTGGTAGCGCGCGCCTGTAATTCCGGCTACTCGGAAGACTGAGGCGGAAAGATCGCCAGAGCCCAGCAGATCAAGGCTGCAGTGACCGGGAGAGGCCACTGCACTCCAGTCTGGGCAACAGAATGAGACTTCAACTCAAAAAAAAAGAAAAAAAAAATTAAGTCTTGTAGTCCATAATCACAGGATGTCTAATTGTGACTTTAATTCTTTTTTGCAGTGTTTTGTAATCTTAAGTCTACAAGTCATTTACCTCTAGTTAACTTTATTCCTAAGAATTTTCTTTGTTGTGTGTGTCATTGCAAATGGGATTGTTTTCTCAATTTCCTTTTCAAATTGTTTGTTGTTCGTGTATAGTTATGCAACTGACTTTTGCGTGTTGATTTTTATATCCTGCAACTTTGCCAAATTTGTTTTTTAGTTCTAATAGTTTTTTAATGGGACTTTTAGGGTTTCCTACATATAGGATCATGTCATCTGTTAACAGAGATGATTTTTACTATTTAAAAAAAAATTTTTTTTTTTTGCCTAATTGCTGAATTATTTCTAAGAGAACATGCAAAATTGTGTATTTCTAAAAGGAATAAGTTACGCAGATTCTTGTAGGCCATGATGAGAATTCTAGAATTTATTCTTTGAACCCAGGGAAACCCAGTAGGAGGTTTTAAACAGAGGGAAAACAATCGTGTGTGCTTTAAAAACAAAACAAAAACTCCCTGACTCCTATTAGAGAAGTAATGGAGGTGGTAAGAGTAGATACAGAATTTCTGGACTAGCAGATCCCTAGCAAGGTGGTCTGATGGGTGAGGGGTGGAGGGTTGAGTGGGAGTGGAGATGGAGAAAAGTGAATGGAATTGAGTGTTTACTGATTAGAAATGACTATGCATTAGAAGTGGCAGGCTAGATGTATGGGTGAAAAGGAGTCAGAAGAGAGCATTTTTAAGGCAGACCCTTAGCTCTCTGGCTTTAGCACAACTGAGTGGTTGGAGATGTGGAAATTGCACATATTTTGGCATAGAGATTTTGTATCCTGAGTCTGAGATGCCTGTGAAGCAGCTTGTCAGAGATGCTGCAAAGGAAACCATGTGAAACTCTGGTCATGGGAATAGGCACAGTAAATGAGTTAGCCCCACTTTTGGGGGGGAATCCAGGACGTAGTATAAGTCATAGTGCATAGTATACACTCAGTACTTTTGTAATGGTTTATTTATCACAAAAGCCAACTTATGTATTGTAATGCATTTAAAGTTAAATCTCTTCAGTGTAGAAGTTAGTAGTTTCTTTTTTAATATTATAAAAGTGGCATTTTATGGGAAGAAGTCTATTTTTACATTCTTAATTAAACTGGCTGAATATCATTCATTTTCATTGACATTTTATGTCATCTAGCTATCTTGATAGGCTCGGATGTAGTAAAACCTGCTGTTCTATTGAAGTACATAAATGCAGAGAAAATAGATTAAAAGGCTATACATGAGTGAAATGTAAATGCTTTATCCTTTTGTGGGATGAGAGTGGGAAAAGCGGGGTGGGGAGTGAAATTTGATATGTCTAGCTACTCTGAAATAAAGATTATACAAATTTTTTCATATGTGTATCAAGCATGAAAACAGGTAGTGTTTGTTGCAGTATCATAACTCTGTAAGGAAAAATGGATTGGAGAGAAGTAGAGAAAGATGCAAAGCAGTGGGAAAAAGAAAAGTAGTGAAGGGGAAAATGGAGGGAGAGAAGTGGCTTTCAGTAAGACTGAATTGAGTATTAGAGTGTAATCTACTGCTGATTCATTTGAATCATGAGCTTCAGAATATGTATGTGTTTTTCTTTAATGGCTAATGCTACCTCACAACTTTTTACTGCTATAAAGTGCTATTCTAATTAGATGCAGACACAATGGCCAAATAGCCGAATGTTTTCCTGACCTACTCTGTGTAAAGCTGGAAGTCAGAAGACTCGTTATTCTTTTTTTTTTTTTTTGAGTGGGAGTCTCACTTGGTCGCCCAGACTGGAGTGCAGTGGCCGCTCCCAGCCACCACAGCCTCGACCTGCTGGGCTCCGGCGATCCTTCCGCCTCAGCCTTCCAAGTAGCCGGAATTACAGGCGCGCGCTACCACACCCAGCTAATTTTTTTGATTTATCGTAGAGATGAGGTCTCGCCTCCCCAGGCGGGTCTCGAACCCGCGGGCTCAGGCAATCCACTCACCTCAGCCTCCCAAAGGCGCGGGATTACAGGCTGAGCCACCGAGCCCGGCTAAGACTCGTTATTCTACCTCTGGTTTTGCCATTAACTGGCTTTATGACCCAGGAAGTCACTTGCCTTCTGTGAGCCTCAGTTTACTCATCTGCCAAGTGATGGAACTGGACACAATGATCTGTAAAGTTCCTTCTGCGCAAATGTTCTCTTTTTCTTCAAAGTTCATTTTGCCCTAAGCGTGGCAGTGGTTTCCCATCATTAAAAAATAAAAATCCTATGGCTTTGAAATTTATAGTATCAGTATTTTTTTCTTATACATTGATTTAGCACAGAAATTATTTCACACAATTTGTTACTCTTAAATGCTGCTGTTTGAGAATTTAGGGACTATTTGAGATTGGTGCCACCAGTTTTATTAAATAGTTGCCACTTTTAAGTTATTTCTTTGCCATGGTCTTTTGGAGTCTGTTAATAATGAATTTTTGTGAGAGTATTTGAAATAATTCTCAGACTTTCTGTCGCTGGAGTCTCCCTTTTAAAGAACTGTTGAATTAGGATACTAAAACTGTTTATAATCAGTGTAAGTTTGACTTTATTTTTCTTAGATTTTTTATTTAAAGTCATCACAGATTTTGCTTTGGCAGTGAATCATATTTTGAAATATGATTGTCTCAATAGGATCATGTGATATTTTAAAAAATAATGCCCTTTATCTCAGTAAGACATATAGGTACAAAAATTTTATGCTTTATTATCTATGTGCACTCATTTATAATATTTGGTTGAGTCTGATTTGAAAAATAGAGGGTAACTGGTACAAAGGTCTAGACTTCAAGAAAAAGATCAAATTTGGGATCCTGTGTTAAATTGTTTATATGTTTATAGTTTTAATACTGATGAGCCATGGTCATAGCATTTTATAGAATAATTTTTTCATAGCAGACCAGAGTACAGTTAGATCTAAAACATAAAAATACTAAAGGGTAGCAAAGAATATTTAAAGAAGGAAAGAACATCTCTCATTTTCCATCTTCTAACCAACAAATTGCTTAGCAGGCATATCTTTCAGTCTCTTCACAGGTAGAAAAAGTAATATGTTTTATTCACAGGGCATTTTAAGTTTTATTGCTGAAAGCCTTCCAAGAGTTTTAGGCTAGTCATCACCAAATACATTTTTAAGCATGATTTATATCCTGGTGAAAACTTAGGGAAAAGTTTAAATTTGTACTTGTTAAACTTTAAATTCTTTTTCTTAAATACAAAAAATAAAAATTAATTCCTTTTTGTAGATGACCACACAAGCACTAGAAAATTCAAAGGTTTGCACAAAATAGAAATTTATTATGCATCTGTGAACCTAAAGCATAGTTTGAATTTATTGATGATGTTTTCAAAATAGCACAAACCCACAGAATTTTTATGCAATTTACCCTTTGGCAAACTTTTCAATTTTTTTGGTAAATATTTTGATTCATTCTAAAACATCTGTTAAAAAGATATATGCTTCACCTTTGTAAAATGAAAAATGCATCATCGATATTAAACAAAATATTAGTTGAATAGCTTCTAGAATATCCAAGCATCTTTTTGTGGTTGCCCGTGTAAGTTTATAATGCCCTAGCATTACAGGTTTGAGGAGATGCTGACCTGATGTGTTCAAGAAATAACTGTTGTAGGAAAATAATTCAGTATAATTTTAATAATACTGACTATAATAATTTAATGCAGAATTATTTTATCATCAAGAAGTTTATTAAACTTATTCTAAATGGTACTTTATCTAAGGGGCAAAAATATTTAATGCAGTTCTTTTTAAGTTAGCAATATAATCTCTTGCTTATAAGGTCAGGTATTTTGTAATAGCTTTACTGGCAGTAATAGAGCATTGCAAAAAAATAAAAAAATTTTAGTTCTTCTGGTTTTTTTAAATTCCCTATAAGAATTTGTATTGCAAATGAATTATTACCAAATGTTAATAATCTATTATGTCTTGTTTTTTAAAGTGAATGAATTTTTAGCTTTTGAGGGTCCCATCTTGTTGGATATGAGAATTAAACATCTAATCAAAACAAATCAGTTAAGTCAAGCAACTACTCTAGCAAAGCTGTGTTCTGACCATCCAGAGATTGGTACAAAAGGTAGTTTTAAGCAAACTTACCTTGTCTGTCTTTGTACATCGTCACCAAATGAAAAGTTAATCGAAGAGGTGAGTATGTTTTTTTCCGTTAGTAATTATTTTTTAAAGTGGCTAAAATAATTTTTAATTAGAATGTCGTTGACTTCCTTTTCTCTTAGATAGTGAAGGTGTTATTGTTGTCAATCTTACAATTTTGATATGCTCTTGAGTAGTGGCAACTTGATTCTAAGTAGCTTTCAGAATTCTGTGTAAACTGATTTCACCTAATTTCTATTTTAAATAAAATTGATCTTTTAAATGCTTTGGCTAAATTGTGGAAAAGATGGTGGTGGCTTAACAGTTTAGTAGGATATTTATATTTGTCAGCTTTGAGACTTAAGTTCAGTTTTATTGGACTTTAAGATACTTGCAGTTCTTTATAACTAGTTAATTTAAGTAACTATATTTATATATAGGTTATTCTCTAAGAATACTTTGAGAGAAGCATATAAATTCTCTCTGTATAGTCTATATATGTATGTATGTGTATATTATACTATGTATAATTTAAAGTAGGTTATATATAATTTTTAGTACGTGTTTTATTTGTATATTTAATGTAAAATTTTATTTTCTTTGTGAGACATCATATTTTTACTTATAGTTTGGCATAAAGCATAGTATTCACATATTTGTATGTTTATGACTACAAAATTCTGAGATGGTCCAAGTGGGGATTTTGCATTTTGGAGAACACATAATTCCAAAAAGAAGTTGGAGAGAGGGTGGGAGAGTTAAAAGTTGTTGATGAAGAAACAGGAATGTGTATTTAAATAATATAGATTCAACTGTAGCACATTGTTTTGTGTTCTATAGATACTAAATGTGTACAACTATTGTGTATCTCTTATATAGTATGTATCCTTTGACTCCAGAGCAGTTGAGAGAGGAAGACACAGGGATTGTGGACAAACGTAATAATATGTTAAGGGAAAATTTGAGGTATAAGACGGAAGACAATTGACAGAGCATGTTTGATCCCCTGAGTAGACAGAGAGGTATTTTAATCAGAGGCGGGAAAGCCTCAGATAGATGGATGAATGCCACATGAGGTTTGAGGTAATATAATGGTGATCATGTGATTTTTTTTTTTTTTTTTCCCCTTGAAAATAGATAATCGAGAAGTCAGTGGTGGGTGTATACCAAGATTTGAAATAAGCCTATTGGGCTTATTATGTAAGGATGTTGAGGACACTGGGCAGAGTAATGTCAGGCAGTTTTTAGTCTGGATGGAATAGAACCATAGACTATATACCATTAGTCTGGACTTTGGCCAATCTGTAGGGTTTTTTCCCTTACTATTTCTCTTTTTATTACAGGGAGTCGATTTTTAAATTGCCATATATATACTCATATATATATGAAAAAATGAAGACTGACCTTTTTTATTAGTTCAAAATAACTAGATAATTTAATTGGCAGATGTATAAAATTTATTGAAATAGCCTTGGGTATTTGTATAACATTTTTAAAAATTCTTAAATGGTTATTTTGCTGCTGCATCTTAGATATTTAGCTCCAGTAAAACTTTTATTTTCAGTTCAGTCCCTGGCCTTAAGTCGACTTGTCCTTCCTTCCTTTCACAGATTTTTATTACGTGAATAATATTTGCTGTGTAGTCATTGGGGGCATTAAAGGTGAATAAGGCATGGGTGTTTTCCTAAAGAAATGCCTTCTGGTAGGAAACTGGCTATCTGAACACAGAGTTTTTGTGTTGGCTTTGAAGTTGAAGACTATGAATTAAAAAATCTGTTTACTATGAAGTAAAAATCTGTTTCAAAGCTCTCTGAGTTATCAGATCTTGCAATACTGAGTCTAAATTCCTTGTTGGTTTGATTAACAAGAGTTGAATAGCAGCAGTCCTGCTGCTGGAGGTTCAGGAAAATTCCCTGTGTGGAGCCTGGATGCCTCTGATGTCATATGAAATAATTCTCACCCCTCCCTCCAAACCTTGATAGCAGGTAGAATTAAGACTTTTCATGTTCTTAAGCAAAGTTCACTAAGGTTCTGTATACTCCATTCCAGGAATAGAACTAGATCACGTAGTACAGAACAGGATGGTATACATATGTGTAAGTCTGTACATTCATTGTTGAAAGGTCCTTTTTTGCTTGGAGATTGTTTGATTGCTCCTTTGTGTTTCTGTTACAAACACATTAGAAACTTGGTCTTCACTGTTCTTTATGAAGTGAGTTAAGATTGGTTGTTGCCAACCCAGAGCTGTTGCCCCTTTCAGAAATGGTATGTGCTTGTGTGTTCTCCCCGCCCCACTCCTTCCACTGTATTCGTTTACTCGCTTGCTTCTTATAAGAATTTGAGGGTTTTTTTGCCTGTTCCTTAGAGGCAATAGACTTTTGCACTGAGTCAGCTATGACTTGGATTGATGGTCCTCTGGAGGAAATCTTGGTCCAGCTGAGACAAGGGCTTGACTATTTCCCAGGCCCCTTACAGTGTAGTGGGAATAACAACTGTCCGTGGTAGATGGCAGAGGACTGGAGCTGGGAGAGATGAGATTTATCTGGCTTCTCTGGAAGGAGTGAACTTTGGCTTGGATTCTTGGTACACTAGGAAAGAAAAAGCTAGCAGTGTTTAGTTTAGATTCAGTATTTCTGTTGGTTTTATCATTAAAATAAACATAGAACTTTAAAAAGTAATGTCTTCTTCTATCTTGTCTCTCTCACCATCTGATTTTCCCATTTAACATTCCTAAAGATAATTATTATCAAGGTTGAAATTTGATATATAACCTTTCTGACATTTTTCTATGTACATTTTTGTTTGTTTTGAATTGGAGTCTCACTCTGTCACCCAGGCTGGAGTGCAGTGGCACACCGGGGCCACGGCAGCCTCAACCTGCTGGGCTCAGGTGATCCTTCTGCCTCAGCCTTCCAAGTACCTGGAAGTACTATAGGCACGTGCCACCACACCCAGCTAATCTTTCTTTATTGCAGAGCCATGGTCTCAAATTGCCCAGGTTGATTTCGAACCCCTAGTCTTAGGCAGTCGTCTCACCTCAGCCTCCCATAGTCCTGAGATTACAGGTGTGAGCCACGGCGCCCAGCCGTATTTTTTTAAATACGTAAAATCACCCTGGCTGCTAGTCACTTTTTCTTTTGTTATTGTGGACATGTCTCCATACCACCCCATTTAGATCAGCCTTATTCCTTCTCATGGCTGTATAATTCCATAGTAGGAATGTGTAATATTTTTAACCAGACTGGTGGACGCTTAGATTGTTGCCTTGTACATACATCATTGCATTCTTATTGGGAGGATATGTAGTGTAAATTCCTTGAAATGAAATTGCTGGATCAAAGAATCTACACATAGTAAATTGATAGGTTCAAACTACCCTCCAAAAAAGATTGTGGAAATTTATGCTCCCAGAAACATTACATGAAATTCATTTAAGTTCTATAATGGAAAGCTTTATTATATTGATAAGTAAATCAGTAAGTAAATTTTTGAGCTAATCTTAAAGTCTGATTAGAGCAAATGCACTTTAAAAGTACAATTGGGGCCGGATGCAGTGGCTCACACCTATAATCCCAGCACTTTGGGAGGCCAAGGTGAGAGGATTGTCTGAGCTCACAGGTTCAAGACCAGCCTGGGCAACTTGGCAAGACCTCATCTCTACAATAAATTTAAAAAAAAAAAAATTAGCCGGGTGTGGTGGTGCATGCCTGTAGTTCCAGCTACTTGGAAGGCTGAGGC
The DNA here is from genome assembly GCA_027257055.1 of Cephalopachus bancanus. Lineage (NCBI taxonomy): Eukaryota > Metazoa > Chordata > Mammalia > Primates > Tarsiidae > Cephalopachus > Cephalopachus bancanus. Next base: position 4,932,903 of record JAPVLO010000140.1, read on the forward strand.
AGAAGGATCCCCTGAGCCTAGCAGGTCAAGGTGCAGTGGTTGTGAGTGTGCCACTGCCCTCCAGCCTAGTGCTTATAAAATATTGATAAAGTGTTCTCTATTTTTTTAATGCCTGGCATAAGGAACCATATTAAAACATAAAAGTTAGTATTTACTTTTTTGAAATGATTTTTTTCTGCCTTACAAAGTGATTTGCATAATATATCTTTAACAAACATATTCTAATTAGTTTTAAATATTTTATTCAGAGTTCTAAATTTTCTGGCATTTGAATTTTTGCTCATTTTTCAAAGCAGTAGAAAATAGTCCCTATATAGGTATTATATAAGTATCTCTGAATTATACTGCTTTGCATATTTAAATAATTCTTGTTAATTGGTGACTGTGTTTCACTTTGCACAATTTCAGTTCAAGCATTTATTAGTCTGAATAGGACTTCATTATCCCTACCATTCTATTTAGTGTCATTTTTTTCAAGAGGGTCATCTAGTGGCAAATCAGGGAAATGAAGGCTCTCGAGTGCACAGTCAAAATGCTCTCATTAGTATGTTTACAAAAAATGAAACTTTCTGTATTATTGAATATTGCAAATGTTTCAGTTGGTATATTGTATCATATGAATAAATACACATAGATTATCACATACAAATATGTATTCTTAATTTTTAAAAGGAAGCTAACAGAGTGTATTTCTTTCCTTATACATAATGCATGCATTTGGTACATGTGAGCATTCAACCAGAGTGGTCTAGATTTTAGAACAACAACAAAATGATCAGATTTACAACAAATTAGACTTTCAAGAAATAAGAATTTTTATTAAACTTGAACAAAAAGTCCATATCTAGCAATATATGGACTCAATATGCTTGTGCATGTGGAATTCTGGAAAGAGCACAGCTAAACCATGGTTGAAATCTTGACTTGGCCGAATATGTGACTTTGAGCACATAAATTAACCTCTTAGAGCCTTCTTTATTTAAAAAGGAGTAGTGTCTTCCAGGCAAGCTTTTATGCAGACTAGCAGTGCAATTTCTGAAGAAGCTCACACTAATAACTAGTAGCTATTATTACTATCATTATTAACATTGTATTTAAAAAGTTAATTTTTTAAAAAAAGCTCATGGCCTGACTTGCTAACATTTGTCTGCATGAGTGTGCAGGGGTGGTTGTTTAAAGTTTACATACTTTTATAAAAGATAATCTGATAAAGTAGTAAAAAGAACTTGAGTCTTTGATGTCATTCAGACCTGGTTTGATTTGTGGCTCCAACCACTTAACTAACTGTTGTAACTTGCAACTTCTTTGAACTACACATTCCTCATACTGATGGTCCCCAATTTATAGTGGTTCAACTTACTGTTTTTTGACTCTGCAATGGTGTGAAAGTGCTATGCATATTGCATGCTTCTTGGCTTATGATGGATCACATCTGGATAAACTTGCCATAAATTGAAAATACCATAAATTAAAATTGCACTTTGGACTTAATGCTTTCAGCTTAGGATGGGTTTACTGGAATGTAGCCCCATCATAAGTTGAGTAGCATCTTTATACAAAATGTTAATGATAATACCTACCTAGTGGAAAAGTTAGGGTTAAATAATAATATACACAAAATGTCTGAGAATGTACTTAGCGTATGGTAGGTATTTTTAAATTTTTATTTTATAAACCTAACTCTCAGTCCTTTTTTATTTGCTTAAATGCAGTTGCTTATAAAGGTTTGTTAGAAAGAGGTAAACAGGAGTAGTGTAGAAAAAGCACTGTGCCAGGTAGTACCAAAACTTAGTTTCAGTCTTGTTTTGTTTTGTTTTGGTTTTTTGGTGTTTTTGTTTTTGAGTTAGAGTCTCTGTTGCCCAAGCTGGAGTGTAGTGACAGGATCACAGCTCTCTGCAGCTTCAACTTCCTGTGTTCGGGCAATCCTTCCACATCAGCCTCCTGAGTGGTTGGGACTACAGGCGGGTGCCACCATGCCTGGCTAACTTTTTTCTTTATATATAGATGAGGTCTTGAATTCCTGAGCTCAAGTAATCCTCTCACCTTGGCTTCCCCAAGTGCTGGGATTACAGGCGTGAGCCACCATGACGGACCCTCAGTCTTTACTCAGGAACTAATTTCCTAATTCCTTTAAGAAATCATTGATGTTAAACATGCCAACAGAGTTTGGCCTTTCCTTGTCTTAGTGTATTCTAAGAAAGCCCCGTTTAATGTATGTAACCTCTGAATCTATAGTTACACGCTCTTTATTCTCATTATCAGAGATCAACCTCAGGATTACCCTCATTCCCCATTGGCACACTTGTTTGACCCTCAACACATTACCTTTTACCCTTACTGCTTTTGCTTATTCGGTCTCGGATGAGAGAGGGAACTCGGAGGGGCATAGTCCCTCTGCAGTATGTGGACGCTAGTGATGCTCTGTGTCTGGTCTTCGGGTCTTTTCGCCATCATCGTTGGACCGTGTCTGAATTCATCTTTCGATTCTGTGAAACCCTGGTGATTTGTGGCTGTCTATTGCGTGTCACATCCCTGTCTTATATCACATGCTTGTAGAGATCAGAGGTAAATTTTGTTTGTTTTATATCATTCATCATTGTAACGAGGTAGTAAATTTTATTTTTTTGAAAAATAATAAGTAATAGATGTGAGCGCATCATTAAATGAAGCAAATTGCCAACTTTGGATGGCAATTTGGGTGGAGTAAATTTATGTGAAAAGAAAAATAGTGGAGATTTATAGAAAGTTGAGGTGAGCCTACTTTTAAAATAGTGTAGTCACATAAAATGTTTTATATTTTTTTTCTTTTATGTGAATAACCACCTAGTTTATTGGCCTACATCCAGTATGCCTCTCTGTTTCTCTGTTGAGTCTAATGCCTGTTTAAATCAGTTGATAAAAGGGGGGAGAAATAAAAGTACTGCAGATTTTTCTCTTTCAGTATCACAGATGTGATTTAATGGGTAGAGGGTGTTTATAATTATCAGTTAGTTACACATAAATGCTTTTGGTTTTCTGTTTTTGTTTGTCTTTGGAGAGGTGTTCTTGCTTTGTTGCCCAGTCTGGACTGCAGTGGCATCACAGCCTAAACCTCCTGAGCACAAGCAGTCCTTCTGCTTTCACCTCCTGAGCGACTGAGACTACAGACACACATCACTCCACCCAGATAATTTTTTATTTTTTGTAGAGACCAGGTCTCGCTGTGTTACTCAGGCTTGTCTTTAACTCTCAGCCTCAAGCAGTCTGCCTACACTACCCCCCCAGCCCCCCCACCCCGATGTACTTGGGATCATAGATGTGAGCCACAGTGCCCAGCCTAAATTCTTAAGTAGTTAGTACGCCCATGTTTCTTTATGTTCTCTCAGAATTACTGTACTAATTTCTACTGGCTGTGAAAATAAGAGTATTTTTTGTTTAACGCAGCCAGTCTTTGTCCCAGGAGTGAAAATTATGACTTGATGGTATATGAGCTAATGATATTTTATTGATGAAAATGGTCTGTAAATATCTAATGAAAAATTTAAGGTATATTTATATATATATATATATATCCCAATATAAAATCATTTCATGGCATATTTTTATTTCCTTTTTCTGTAGATTTCAGAAGTTGATTGCAAAGATGCACTGGAAATGATTTGTAACTTAGAATCTGAGGGTGATGAAAAAAATGCTCTTGTTTTATGTACTGCCTTTTTGTCACGTCAGCTCCAACAAGGAGATATGTATTGCGCTTGGTGAGTTGATTTTCTTTTTTAAATTAAAATTTGTTGAGTAAGAATACAAAACAGTCTGTGATCATTTATATGACTTAGGAACATATTTTAAAATCTTTGCAAGTCTTATCAAGACAAAAGCTTATTTTCAGATGTTACTTGCTGTGCAAATTGACTGTCAGGTAACTTATTACGATTTTAAAACTTTTTATATTAAAGACCACATGATTCCTTAAGCGATCATGATAATAATCATTTGGTCAGGAAGTGTTCAAATGTTGGAAGATGAAAGGAAGATTCGTTTTGTCTAATGCCACCATAAATTTTTTCCAGATAGGTAAGCAACATTTTTTTGTATGGTACCTTTTCAAGTGGGCAACTCTTGTTATATGTAATCCTTTGGGAGGCTGCAGCTAGTAGAGATGTGGGTTTCAGTTCACTCAAAAACTTAAGATCAGCCATCCTAAATTATCATTAGCTAAGACTAACAATTTTTCTTGTCAGTCAACAACATTACTAGTCTTCAGTGTTGTGTTTACATTGTGGGAACAGAGGAAAATTTGGTTTATAACATTCTGACATTTAAGAGTATTTGCTAAGTGACACATAGCATACAAATGAATACAGAACAGGTAAGGATCAAAAAAGGTTGTAATTCATCATTACAAAGGTTTTCTGAATAGTTGTGCTATATTATGAAGGAAAATTGTATATGCAACACAGAGATTTGCATGAAAGAAGATAGATTCTAAGGGGAGAATAAGTAAGATCTATTTATTGAGGACAAGTAGGACAAGTACATTTTCTTAGGTATAAATCTAGCATGAAAGTCCGTAATGACTAAGAAATTAATGTGTTACATTGGTTTTAAAGAAGTCATCAAAGTCTGAATTTATATAAGTAAAAGCAGTCCATTATAAACTCTTGACTAGAAGAAGGCAACATAGAAGTTTATGTTTAAAAATACTGTTTAAGCCGGGCTTGGTGGCTCAGCCTGTAATCCCGCGCCTTTGGGAGGCTGAGGTGAGTGTATTGCCTGAGCCCGCGGGTTCGAGACCCGCCTGGGCAGGTGAGACCTCATCGCTACAATAAAATCAAAAAATCAGCCGGGCGTGGTAGCGCACGCCTGTAATTCCGGCTACTCGGAAGGCTGAGGCGGAAGGATCGCCGGAGCCCAGCAGGTCGAGGCTGCAGTGACCGGGAGCGGCCACTGCACTCCAGTCTGGGCGACAGAGTGAGACTCCGACTCAAAAAAAAAAAATACTGTTTAAGATACGCAGTTGAGAATTGATTGGTGACTCGGTGAGGGCAGAGTTGAGCAAGAAAGTGACAGTATAGAATTGAGACAGAAAGTCAGCTGGAAAGCCATTAAAAAGTACAGCTGGGAGTTATAAAGGCACCGTTTGGATGTGAGATCAGGTGAAAGAAATGTTGAAGATACTAATCTTGAGGATGGTAAAAAGCAGAGGCTGGCAGGGTCAGTGATAATGATACGTTAAATTAGAAAGGTGGTAAGTGGGAAGAATAGCAACCATTTTCCCCCCATATATTAGGTTTCAGAAGTGGAAAAGTCTTATAAAGAACTAGAGCAGTGAACGTAGCCAAGACTAGAAAAACAGATTTTTGCCTTCAATACAGAGGTTAAAATCCAGTAAATGAGCAAGTTTTTTAAGTAGGTAGTAGAAAGGGCAGATGTTCTAGTTATGGAAATTGAAGAAAGATTAATAGAGAAGTGCTGCATAGAGGAAGAATACTTGGTGAAAAAAAGTTAAAGCAAGGAAGAATATTTTTGTGGAAATTAACCATGAAAGACAAAAGAGAAATGGGGTAAGAGGAAAAGTCATTACTTCAGTGGGATTTTTTTCATAAAAAATATATTGTTACTAGTTTGAAATAGATTTCAAAGTTAATTTTATTTTTCAGAATCTGTTCTATTGTTTACTACTGTAGCACAGATTAGTTTTTTCTGGGTTCTGTGTCATTGTTGGTTCTTATAGTCATCTAGTAAAACCATATTGGCAAATTTTAAATTTGTTAGAAGATAAAAGATAATTACTTTTAAAAATCATTGTCATTGACATATGGATACGCACACACATACACACATACACATACGTACATCCATCTTGAGCTTTCTTATTCTATAAAGTTCAGGTGCGGCTCAAAGTTGCCATTCGTACAACTTGTTTAAGTGTTAGATGCTTTTCTGGTAGAAGATAGTGCTTCTCTGTCTGAGACTGAAAAATCTAAAAAATATTAATCAGTAAAATGGCAAGTCATATCTTGATTTTATTTAGTCTTTAGAAAATCGGAATTTTCTAAAGTGCATCTAAACTTCATTGCACATGTAGAATTGAAATCTACAGTCACTTTTAATTTCAAGCGTAATGACTGAACTGATATGACCCAGCTTTCTCCTGTTCCAACTTATCTTTTAAACTTTTTTTTAAGGGAACTCACGCTCTTTTGGAGTAAATTACAGCAAAGAGTAGAACCATCTGTACAAGTGTACCTTGAGAGGTGTCGCCAACTTTCTTTGTTGACAAAGACAGTATATCACATTTTCTTCCTGATTAAAGTTATTAATTCAGAGGTAAGAATAAAATATTTATAAAATTTAATAAGTTATCTTTAATAAAAGACTTTAACTTTTTTGGCAACTTTTTAGTGATTTTTTTTTTAATTTCACTTTGTGCTTTGGACATTTTCTTATTAGTCCTTTAAGACATTTGGTACAGAAAAACTTAAAAATGCAATTGAGATCCAGGGGCTTGCTGGAAAAGTAATGTATATAATACATTATATCGTTCTTCTGTATGTTGCCTGAGGGTTATTACTTTGGTAATTTGGCTGTGGAAATTTAGAAAGTGTAAAGAAGAATATAGAAATTGATTTCTTTGCTAGCAATAGGTTCAATTACATTCTCTAAATACAGCTACAATACTATAGGAGTCTTTCTTAAGGTGGAATATGGAGACTCCTGGGAGAGCACAGTGCCTGGTATAAAGTAGGTGCTGGATGAGTAAAAGAGGCGGGCCATCTAACCCACTTGTTCATTTTGTTCTCGATTAGTCATGACCAAAGAGAGAAGGAGGGTGTTTCTAGTCACAGAAAAAGTATGTAAAGTAGCAACAAGTCAAATGAGATATAATATTTGGGGAACTACAGGTATCTCAGTTTCCTGGTTTAGTGGAGGGAATAATACAAAAAAATAAGACTAGTACAGATGAGGCAGTGGTCCCATTGTGAAGGCCCTTTTGTATTCCTTGCTAAGAAGGCTACATGTAATTCTGAAACTCATAGGTAGCATTGAAAGCGTTGCAAAACGGTAAAACGTGACAGTATGGGTGAATAGAGAAGGGCTTGATGAGATGTTGTCACATGGGGAACTATGAAATCAGCATGAAAGCCCTGGGTAAAAAACACTAGGAACACAAAAGACTAATGGGAAAGAGCGCGCCAAAGCCCAACCTTGCTTCTTCTGAAGTTGTTCTAGTGCCTGAAAGGGGGTTGAGTCTGTTCCTCCTGTGAATTCATCTCACTTAGCTTTCTGCTCCTGTGACTGGTAAATGATTAATGATGTTATGAATAAAGTAGATTTTTATGGGCTAATCACCTCTTTAATTATGTCGTATTTATGGGAAATTGTTGTGAATTCAAACTTCACTTTAAGAACATACCTGGCCGGGTATGGTGACTCAAGCCTCTAACCCCAGCACTTTGGGAGGCCAAGGCTACAGGATTGCCTGAGCCCAGGGGTTCAAGACCACTCTGGGCGACTTGGTAGGACCTCGTCTCTACAATAAATCAAGAAAAATTAACTGGTTGTGGTGATGCATGCCTGAAGTTCCAGCTACTTGAAAGGCTGAGGCAGAAGGATCACTTGAGCCCAGCAGATCAAGACTGCAGTGATCGTGAGCATTCCACTGTACTCCAACCTGGGTGACAGAGTGAGGCTGTCACTTAAAAAAATAAAATAATAAAAACATACCTGTTATATAGCCAGGTTTTGATTTGAGTATTGCCCATTAAAATTAATTTTTAAATATACACACATGAAAACACAGAATAAAAATTTTGAAATATAGTTTCTTTTATCTTTTGACATTATTTGTTGAGATTTCCAATATAATTACAACATAAAGAAAGGTATTTTAAAACAAATTTATTAATGCTACTGGCCCTTAATGAATTGATATGAACCTTTGAATTCAGTCACAGACAGAATTAGAATGGCAGTAGAGTTTCCCTTTTAAATAATTTTAGTCATGTTTTATAAGCAATAAGAACTTTTGAAACAGCTTTTGTCATTTTTGGAGAAAAGGCTCAGTATTCATAAACATAAAATAGTTACCTTCCCCAAGACAGATACCCTTCATACAAAAATCCTCTGTTCTGTAAATTTCTTAATTTCTTTCTCCGTCATTTTCTGAATTTTCTAAATAACCACAGCTCTTCTCAGAATTTTCACCCTCTACATATGTACCAGTCCTTCGGGCATTGTTGTATATGCCCTCAATATCAGTGTTTGATCATCTTTATGATTGGCATGGCCCTTGATTCCTCCAAGACTTCTGTGTCTTCCTGCGTTGGGTGTACAGCTTCACTGATCACGGCTTTATCTTCCTTACATATTATAGCAGAGATGTGGCCTAATTGGTCACCATTAGCAGCCCTAAAGCATGTCACAGAGTTACAAATGTTTTACTGAAAGTTTTATGGCTCAGATCTGTCTTTAAACAGTATAAAATAACTACACACGTTTTTGTGAAAGTTAGAGATGCCCATGTGGTTCCACCTTTTTCCCAGTTGTCCTTTCTTGTATCTGTCACTTTTTAAATAGGTCCTTTTTTTCCCTAACCTATTTTTCTTGCTTATTTTCTTCGTGCTTTGTGCTCTTTTCTAAAACCAAGGCCAGTTCAGTGTCCCAGCTTCCTTGCCTCACTCTCCTTTTGCCTCACACATCTAAGCTGTTTTAGTGAAATATTTTATTCTCTTCTTGACCTGTAAAAATACAGATGCAGCCGGGCACACTGGGTCACACCTATAATCTCAGCACTTTGGGAGGCCAAGTGGGGAGGATTGCTTAACCCCAGGAGTTCAAGAGCAACCTGGGCAACATAGCGAGACCTCATCTCTATGAAAATACAAAAAATTGCCGGGATCAGTGCTTCAGCTTATAATCCCGTGCTTTGGGAGGCTGAGGTGAGTGGATCGCCGGAGCCCGCGGGTTCGAGACCCGCCTGGGAACTTGGCGAGACCTCATCTCTACAATAAATCAAAAATTAGCCAGGCATGGTAGCGCGCCTGTAGTTCAGCTCCTTGGAAGGCTGAGGCGGAAGGATCGCTGGAGCCCAGCAGATCGAGGCTGTGGTGGCCAGGAGCGGCTACTGCACTCCAGTCTGGGCGACGGAGTGAGACTCCAACTCAAAAAAAAAAAAAAAGAAAGAAAGAAAATACAAAAAATTAGCCAGACATGGTGGCACACACCTATAATCCCAGCTACTCAGAAGGCTAAAGCAGAAGGATCAGCTGAGCCCAGGAGATTGAGGCTGCAGTGAGCCATGATGTCACTACTGCAGTTTAGCCTGGGTGACAGAGTGAGACCTCAACTCAAAAAACAAACAAAAAAGCAGACCCTATTAGTTCTGTTTGCTTCTTTTTTTTTCCCCCTTGCCTTTTGATCCTATATCACTCATATTTCACTCCCAATGAAGTGCTATCTTTTTGTATAGATCCTATGCGATCTTATTTTTTGTATACCATTGTTCTAGTCTTTAAAACCCATCTTTATCTCTTTGCTTCATGTATTTTCAAGTGAATTTCACCTTAATTATTACTATCCAATAATATAGTTCAAAAGAAAAAGTTTATTGGGCCATGTCTACTCCTGCTCCTAATTCTGAAGTTGGTCCAGCCATGAGGTAGGTGATTTGACACTCAATTTTATGATAGCACTAGAATCCTATTAGGGATCAATACCTTTTTTTGTTAGAAGTGAAAGACTTTTAGTACTAATACATTTGGAAATATGGGGATATTCTCAATTTTATAATTGGATTAACAGGGTTCTGTTTCAGAAGATTGCATATGTGAACTTAGGAAGATTTATGATAAAGATGACATTTATTGATCATTTACTATGTGCTGGACATTATACTAAACTATACCAGGTACTTTAAATACTTAATCTCCTTTAATAGCTCAGCAGCAATTGTATGAAGTTTAATGCTATTTTGAAATCTTTTATAAATGGGATATGAAAAGTCAGAGAAGTTAAATAACTTCCACGTTTGCCTAGCTATTAGACAATTTCGTACCAAAGTTTTATCTTAGCTTATAATACTAATACTTTTTTGCTATTCTTTGCCGTTCATTTTATGCATATATACACATAGAGCAGACTAAGCTGCAGTGCTTTGAAAGAGGTATCCTTCTATGTGCTGCTGTTACAAGATTTGAGAAAAGCACATTTTGATCTTAAGTAAATTCTCAAATAAATCAGTGTTGATTTATGTAGCTTAAATTGACATTTCCTATTTGCTTTTTCACAGACTGAAGGGGCTGGACTTGCTACCTGTATAGAACTATGTGTAAAAGCTCTTCGCTTGGAGTCTACAGAAAATACTGAAGTGAAAATATCTATTTGCAAGACCATTTCATGTTTGTTGCCTGATGATCTGGAAGTTAAACGTGCTTGTCAGCTGAGTGAATTTCTTATTGAGCCGACAGTAGATGCATATTATGCTGTGGAAATGTTGTATAATCAGCCTGACCAGAAATATGATGAAGAGAATCTTCCAATACCAAATTCTCTGCGCTGTGAACTCTTACTTGTATTGAAAACTCAGTGGCCCTTTGATCCAGAATTCTGGGATTGGAAAACCTTAAAACGACAATGTCTGGCATTGATGGGCGAAGAAGCTTCCATCGTCTCTTCAATAGACGAACTGAATGACAGCGAAGTATATGAGAAGGTGGTGGATTGCCAGGAAGAGGGTAAAGAAGCATCTGTGAATGGTCTTTCTGGAGGAGCTGGTGCTAATTCTGGCCTTCTTAAGGAGATTGAGGATGAAAAGCAGAAGAAGAGAGAGATAAAACAGTTGAGAGAGAGGGGATTTATATCTGCTAGGTTTAGAAATTGGCAAGCCTACATGCAGTACTGTGTGCTGTGTGACAAAGAATTTCTTGGTCACAGAATAGTACGGCATGCTCAGAAACATTACAAAGATGGAATTTACAGTTGCCCCATATGTGCAAAGAACTTTAATTCTAAAGAAACTTTTGTCCCTCATGTCACATTGCATGTTAAACAATCTAGTAAAGAGAGACTAGCAGCTATGAAACCATTAAGAAGATTGGGAAGGCCTCCTAAGATCCCAACTGCCAATGAAAATCAGAAGACTAATACGGTGGCTAAACAAGAACAGCGGCCTATAAAAAAGAATAGTCTCTATTCAGCAGACTTCATAGTGTTTAATGACAACGATGGTTCAGATGATGAGAATGATGACAAGGATAAATCTTATGAACCAGAAGTGATCCCAGTCCAGAAACCAGTACCTGTTAATGAATTTAATTGCCCTGTAACTTTTTGTAAAAAGGGCTTCAAGTACTTTAAAAATTTAATTGCTCACGTCAAGGGGCATAAGGATAACGAAGATGCCAAGCGCTTTCTCGAAATGCAGAGCAAGAAAGTCATTTGCCAGTACTGCCGGCGGCACTTTGTGAGTGTCACTCATCTCAATGATCACTTGCAGATGCACTGTGGGAGCAAACCATATATCTGTATCCAGATGAAATGCAAGGCTGGTTTTAATAGTTACGCAGAGCTTTTAACTCACCGGAAGGAGCATCAAGTCTTTAGAGCAAAGTGTATGTTTCCTAAATGTGGCAGAATTTTTTCAGAAGCATATTTACTCTATGATCATGAAGCACAGCATTATAATACCTACACTTGTAAGTTCACAGGTTGTGGCAAAGTTTATCGTTCTCAAAGTGAGCTGGAAAAACATCTGGATGATCACAGTACTCCCCCTGAAAAAGTGCTGCTTCCTGAAGACCAACCTAATTCATCTGGAGATTCTGTCAAGCCTTCTGAAGTGAATCAGAACACAGCAGAGAATATGGAAAAAGAGCCATCTGTGCTTTCTTCAGAAAAGAGCATTGAAAACAACTCACTAGCAGATGGAAGTGATGCTTGGGATAAAAGCAAAGCAGAATCAGCTGTGACCAAACAAGACCAGATTTCTGCCTCTGAGCTCAGGCAAACTAATGGGCCATTGTCAGATGGTTTGGAAAACCCTGATACTACTCCTCTCCTTCAGGCCAGTGAAGTAGCCGTGTCCATTAAGGTGTCTCTCAATCAGGGAACTGAGGATAACTTTGGAAAGCAAGAACATCCTAATGTGGAAGGCAGTGGTGAATCATTAGTCACAAACTTGCATACACCAGTTGAAGATTCTTGTAATGATTTGTGTCATTCAGGTTTCCAAGGGAGAAAAGAACAGAATTGTTTTAATGAAACTCATATTACTCAGAATTCATTAGTAGATTCAGAAACCCTCAAAATAGGTGACCTTACTCCACAAAACTTAGAAAGACAAGTGAGTAACCTGATGACCTTTTCTGTGCAAAATGAGGCAGGGTTTCAGAACAATTTACCAACTTCCAAGTTTGAATGTGGAGATAATGTTAAAGCATCATCCAATCTTTATAACTTGCCTCTTAAGACCTTAGAAAGTATTACATTTGTTCCGCCACAGCCCAACCTAAGTAATTCATTGGGAACTCCATCAGTGCCTCCAAAAGCTCCAGTGCAGAAATTCAACTGTCAGGTCGAGGGATGTACTCGAACCTATAATTCTTCACAGAGTATTGGGAAACACATGAAGACAGCACACCCTGACCAATATGCTGCATTTAAAATGCAGCGCAAAAGTAAAAAAGGTCAGAAATCAAACAACTTAAACACACCAAATAACGGAAAGTTTGTTTATTTTTTGCCATCACAGGTGAGCAGCTCTAATAATGCATTTTTTACATCACAGACCAAAGCCAGTGGGAGTCCCACTTGTTCAGCCCAGTTGCAGCATGTCTCACCTCCCATTTTTCCAGCTCATTTAGCAAGCGTATCAACTCCATTGTTGCCCTCAATGGAAAGTGTCATAAATCCAAATATATCTTCTCAGGATAAAAATGAACAAGGTGGTATGTTATGTTCTCAAATGGAAAATGTATCTAATGCTGCCTTGCCAGCACAAATGGAAGATCTAACCAAAACAGTTTTGCCTTTGAACATTGACAGTGGCTCGGATCCTTTCCTTCCTTTACCTGCAGAAAGCAGCTCAATGTCTCTCTTCCCTTCACCAGCAGACAGTGGGACTCACTCTGTTTTTTCCCAGCTGGAGAACAATACAAATCATTATTCCTCACCGATCGAAGGAAGCACTGACTCCCCCTTTCTAAAGGGGGGGAATGGTGAAAATACAGTGTTTCCTTCGCAAGTGAATGTTGCCGATGACTTCAGTAGCACCAATGCGCACCCGTCTGTACCTGAAAAGGCTAAAAAAGACCGTGGGCGGGGCCCAAATGGAAAGGAAAGAAAACCTAAGCACAACAAAAGGGCTAAGTGGCCTGCAATTATCAGAGATGGGAAGTTCATCTGTAGCAGATGTTACAGGGCATTTACTAACCCGAGATCACTGGGTGGACACTTATCCAAACGGTCTTACTGTAAACCACTGGATGGAGCAGAAATTGCTCAGGAACTTCTCCAGAGTAACGGACAGCCTTCTCTTCTTGCCAGTATGATTCTGTCCACAAATGCAGTAAATCTGCAGCAGCCACAACAATCTACCTTCAGTCCAGAAGCATGTTTTAAAGATCCATCGTTTCTGCAGCTTCTTGCCGAAAATCGCTCGCCCACATTTTTACCAAATACATTTCCTCGTCCTGGTGTGACTAACTTTAGTACCAGTGTTAGTCAAGAGGGAAGTGAAATTATTAAACAGGCCTTGGAAACTGCCGGCATTCCCAGTACATTTGAGGGTGCTGAAATGCTTTCTCATGTTCCAGCAGGTTGTGTTTCTGACACAGCACAGGTAAATGCAGCAGTGATGCCAAATCCAACTGTGCCACCCCTGTTGCAGCCTGTATGCCATGCAAACACCCTGCTGACAAACCAGAATAGGACACCAAACTCCAAAGCTTCCTCCATTGAGGAATGTAGCAATTTGCCTGTTTTTCCCACTAATGACTTACTACTGAAGACTGTTGAAAATGGTTTGTGCTCTAGTTCATTCTCTAATTCTAGTGGGCCATCACAAAATTTTACCAGTAACAGTTCACGTGTTTCAGTTATAAGTGGTCCTCAGAATGCAAGATCTAGCCATTTAAATAAAAAGGGAAACAGTGCTTCTAAAAAAAGAAAGAAAGTTGCTCCTCCCCTAATAGCACCTAATGCTTCCCAAAACTTGGTAACAAGTGACTTAACAGCAATGGGACTCATAGCAAAGAGTATTGAGATCCCAACTGCTAATCTTCATTCAAACGTAATTCCAAATTGTGAACCTCAGGGTTTGGTGGAAAATCTAACACAGAAATTAAATAATGTTGACAATCAGTTATTTATGGCTGATGTAAAAGAGAACTTCAGAAATAGTCTCGAGCCCCGTACGGTGTTAGCCCCTTTAGCGTTAAAAACTGAAAATGGTGATTCCCAAATGATGGCTTTGAATTCATGCACAACTTCAATAAATTCTGATCTGCAGATTTCTGAAGACAGTGTCATGCAAAACTTTGAAAAGACTCTTGAGATTATTAAAACTGCTATGAATTCTCAAATACTTGAGGTAAAAAGTGGATCTCATGGTGCTGGTGAAACATCACAGAATGCTCAAATAAATTATAACATTCAGCTCCCTTCAGTAAACACTGTGCAAAATAACAAATTACCTGATTCTTCTCAGTTTTCTTCCTTCATAAGTGTCATGCCAACAAAAAATAACATTCCTCAGTCTGAAGTACTACATAAGGAGGATCAAATACAGGAAATTTTAGAAGGCCTGGAGAAATTAAAATTAGAAAATGATCTATCCACTCCAACATCCCAGTGTGTACTAATAAATACATCAGTGACACTGACTCCCACTCCTGTTAAACCAGTTCCAAATGTCACAGTTATTCAGCCAGTTTCTGAAATGGTAAGCATTCAGTTTAGTGACAAAGTCAATAAGCCCTTTGTGTGTCAAAACCAAGGCTGTAACTACAGTGCCATGACAAAGGATGCACTATTTAAGCACTATGGTAAAATCCATCAGTACACTCCAGAGATGATTCTTGAAATCAAGAAGAATCAATTGAAATTTGCTCCATTTAAATGTGTAGTACCTACTTGCACAAAAACATTTACAAGAAACTCTAATCTCCGGGCACACTGTCAGCTGGTACATCATTTTACAACCGAAGAAATGGTAAAGTTAAAAATAAAAAGGCCCTATGGAAGAAAATCTCAGAGTGAAAATTTGTCAGCCCCGCGAGTTCCACAAGTGAAAAAGCAACTAGCTACGACAGAAGAAAATAAAAGAGAATCTCAGCCTGCTTTAGAATTGGGAGCAGGAACAGAAAATGCCCTCAATGATGTGGTAGTGGTCCCAGAAAAACAACTTGCAGAAAAAAAAAGTCCTGAAATAACAGAAAGTTCTTCACAAGTGATTCCCATCACTTCAGAACAGTCTAATACAAATCCTCTCACAAGCATACAAGCCAAGGGACGGAAAATTAGGAGGCATAAAAAAGAAAAGGAGGAGAAAAAACGCAGGAAGCCAGTGTCTCAATCCCTTGAGTTTCCAACAAGATACAGTCCCTACAGACCCTATCGATGTGTTCACCAGGGATGCTTTGCTGCCTTTACAATACAGCAAAACCTGATTCTTCATTACCAAGCTGTGCACAAATCGGATCTACCTGCATTTTCTGCAGAGGTTGAAGAGGAAAATGAAGCTGTTAAAGAAAGTGAAGAAACTGAAACAAAACAAACTATGAAAGAATTTCGATGTCAGGTAAGTGACTGTTCTCGAATTTTCCAAGCGATTACTGGCCTAATACAACACTACATGAAACTTCATGAGATGAGTCCTGAGGAAATTGAAAGTATGACTGCTTCAGTGGATGTTGGGAAATTTCCATGTGACCAGCTAGAGTGTAAATCTTCATTTACTACATATTTGAACTATGTTGTTCATCTAGAGGCAGACCATGGAATTGGAATAAGGACAAGTAAAACAGAAGAAGATGGCATATTCAAGTGTGATTGTGAAGGGTGTGACCGTATCTATGCAACTCGGTCTAATCTCCTCCGACACATTTTTAATAAACATAATGACAAACATAAGGCTCATTTGATTCGGCCAAGAAGATTAACACCTGGCCAGGAAAATATATCAAGCAAGGCAAACCAAGAAAAATCAAAATCTAAACATCGAGGAACAAAACACAACAGATGTGGAAAGGAAGGAATAAAAATGCCTAAGACCAAACGAAAGAAAAAAAATAATTTAGAAAACAAGAATGCAAAGATTGTGCAGATTGAAGAAAATAAGCCTTATTCCCTGAAGCGTGGAAAGCATGTATATTCTATAAAGGCTAGAAATGATGCCTTGTCTGAGTGTACAAGCAGATTTGTAACCCAATATCCATGTATGATAAAGGGATGTACTTCAGTTGTCACAAGTGAAAGCAATATAATTAGACATTATAAGTGCCATAAGTTATCTAAGGCATTTACATCACAACACCGGAATCTTCTTATTGTCTTCAAACGGTGTTGCAACTCACAAGTCAAGGAAACTCCTGAGCAGGAAGGTGCTAAAAATGATGTGAAAGAGTCTGACACATGTGTATCAGAGAGCAATGATAACTCAAGAACTGCAGTTCCACAGAAGGAAGTTGAAAGAAATGAAAAAGACGAAGTAGATGAGCTCACGGAATTGTTTATTACAAAGTTAATAAACGAAGACAGGACAAATGTGGAGACTCAAGGTAACACCCCTTCCATTGTAAGCCCTGATTTTCAGGAAAGTAGCCCCTGCCAGTCAGAAAGACAAAAGGCAAACGACTTGAAGAGAGTTAATAAAGAAAAAAATATCTCACAAAATAAAAAAAGGAAAGTCGAAAAAGCCGAACCAGCACCAGCAGTTGAATTAAGTAGCGTGTGCAAAGAAGAAGAAACGGCTGTTGCAATTCAAACCACCGAGGAGCATCCTGCGTCTTTTGACTGGAGCTCATTTAAACCCATGGGATTTGAAGTGTCATTTCTGAAATTCCTTGAGGAGTCTGCAGTGAAGCAGAAGAAAAACACTGACAAAGACCATCCAAACAGTGGAACGAAAAAAGGATCCCATTCCAATTCAAGAAAAAATATTGACAAGACTGCTGTGACTAGTGGGAATCATGTGTGTTCTTGTAAAGAAAGTGAAACTTTTGTACAGTTTGCCAATCCATCACAGCTTCAGTGTAGTGATAATGTAAAAATTGTTTTAGACAAGAATCTTAAAGATTGCACTGAGCTTGTCTTAAAGCAGCTTCAGGAAATGAAACCTACCGTCAGTCTGACAAAACTTGAAGTACATTCAAATGATCCAGATATGAAAGAAATGAGTTTAGGTAAAGCCACAGGCAGAGGACAGTACTAATAATGTATTATAAATACGTCATTGACAGTTTTATTTTTAATAGGAAGCCATTAAGCATGCTAGAATTGTGAAACTTTTCTTATTTTTTGTTGTTGACATGAATTAACCTGGCCAAAAAGAAAAAAAAAACATGGCATTTGTCATGTAAAACTTTTTTTATCCCTATGGGACTTGAGGAACAGAACCAGTACTTCAGTTATTGTAAATAGTCAAGCTAAACCTCAGATTTCTATCACCTAATTGCCCTTTTCATGAACTAAACTGAATTATGTGTGTGATTGGTATGTTTTCACCAGGTCACTCCTCATGTATAACAGTACCCTTTATTTGTAAATACCTTTTTTGTATATATTTATTATTGTAAATCATTTGCTGCCACCAGCAGTCTGTAAGTCTAAACTATTAAATGACACATTTATATTTGGAATTTTAATTTTTAACTAAGTGATCAAGTTTTTAAAACTGTTCTTTTATTGTTTTAAATTAAGAACTTTTTGAACTAAAACCAGAAACTTTGCCATAGTTCATTGATTTTTACATGAAACATTTATTTACAAGATTACTTTTCACAAAGTTAGGCACATTATATCAAAACTTTGCTTTGTAAATTTGCCATCCAGGATTTTTGGGTGGTATTTATGCGAAATTAAAGCAGATTCTCTAGCAGTTTCCTGTAGCTGCAGGGTTTTGTTTTTGTTTTTTTCTTCTTCATTGCTTCTAATTGAATATAGTTACTATGAGTCCATGAAATACAATGGAAATGTGAATAAAGAATTTACTACATTGAAGATTTTAAACATTTGGTATTAAAAAAAATCCTTTGTGAATGTGATAGAAACTAGTAGTGTGGAGCTGTGTAAATATTTGAGGTGGTGATTTGTGAAGTAGCCCAGTATTGCCTTAAATAAAATCACATTTCATTTCTTGTTTTATACATGTGATCTTATAAAGGTTTTTTGTTTGTTTGTTTTCCATTTTCTGAGATTTATAGATTGGTGTATAGCTTTAAACTGTATAAAGTTTTGTGGAAAGATTTTTTTAAACATTTTTATAAATCTTAAAATTGATATCATCAAAGTGAGCCCATCTTGTGTTTATAAAATGCAAGAGTCCTTAACATTTATAATTACATAGATGAAACACTTTCTATAAGGAAGTTGGATGTTTTGATTTTACTGTTTATAGATGTTAGATTGTACAGATGTGTTTGTATTTTTTCACCATATCTAATGATACATTTTCATTAGATTGGTCTTCAACAGCAGTATTAGTTGTTATAGTTGATTATTTTTATTATTCAGTGTATAGTTAGCTCTCATAGTTTAGCTTTATTTACCATATTTATACTGTGGATTCACGGCCAGAGGTAGAAGTTAACTTCAGGAGAGTTGATGACCTTACCTCGTTTAAAGTCCAACTAAAATCAGTACTGGCAAAAAAGGAAACATGCTTTCATTATTTACTTTTGTTTCTGTTTGCCATAAATAATAGCATTGGTTTTATACTTTGTGTTTGTTATAAACAGTTGCATTCACAATATTATTGGCCTGAGATATTGATGATATTGTGATGTTATGAAAATGTGTATGTTCGCTGTGCAACATCAGATTTGCAGGAAAAACGAAGCACTTACTTAACCTTAACTGAAATCGCTGGCACTCTGAATAAATAAGCATGGTCAAGGAGTGAACTATTTTCTTTTGGAAAATATTTTTTTAAGTTTTATTATTAAAGTATTATAGTTTTATTTTTAGGGCCTTTTGAGTTTTATTGAGTAGTTGATTTCACCTCCTTAATGTTTATTACCAATATGCATAAGACTTGACACATTAAAATTCCTACCCTTTGATAAGCCCACTGTTATTTATTAAAATAAAAGTTGTTTTTAATGGGTGATTAATACATGGGTTTTTTTAATTAACAATAATTTAAAACACTGAACAATTTTAATATTAAATTTTTGTTAACAACTGACTTTTCGTACAGTTTTCTTACAAGTTGGCCTAGCTCTTAAAGGTGACCATTTTATTAAAACTGCCCTAGAGAGTGCAGTAGCAAGTGAGTTTGTTTCTGATAATTGTGGTGATGAACCACTGCAATTATCATTAGGTGAAAATACTAATGTATTGGGCTTTTCTTTTGCTCATTAGCTTAAGAAAATTTGCCACTAAATATTTCTGTAATTGTTCTTCTATCTGTCAGAGGAAAGAATTTGCCAACACTGAATGAAATTTTTAATATTCCAGGTAATGTATGCTAAAAGTAATTATGGGGAAATGGGCTTTTTAGCATGGAACAAAAAATTATGGTATTAGATAAATATGAATTTATAGGATAGCATGTTGGTAAATTTTAATATGGAATGTTATGCTTAAGTATTAAAAAAGAATCATAAAATATATACATTTTCATGGTATACTTTTCCTCAACCTATTACCTGTGAGATATTTTCTTCCTACAGCCTAAATTTGCCTTGTTTTGTAATTTTAAAAAATAGATACTTCCTCTTCTAAACCCAATGAATTTGCATATTACAAATCAAAAGATTCATGTTAGTCAAAATACATTGTTACATGAAATGTAGCAGGTTGGGAAAATTGTAGCTGTGTTAAATTTAACATAGTTAAATTGTAATTTTAAAGGACTAGACAGATTTTTAACAAGGCACATTTTGATCATCAAGTAAGCAGTCACAGTTGCTGTAGGTAATAAGATGAAAGGACATAATACTGCAGCTAGAGACATCAGGGAGAATGCCTTTTTTTCCAGACAAAAGGAGGTTAAGTAGTTTTGAAAGTGTTTGTAGAGAAAAGGAGTTTTGAAAGAGGAGTGCTCATTGGACAGTCTTAGGGTACAGGGAATTCTAGGCTTGGAGGTATGAAGAGGATCTTGTAGTTGTCATCGCACAAGTGGTGTGTGGGGAGAGGAAGCGAGTGGGGGAAGCTGAACAGGCTGGTGAGCCAGATCATGAAAGTTCTTGCAGGCCAGTGTTAGTCTTCATTGTGTTACATTTGTAAAAATGATTACTGAATGCATTTGGATTGAACAATGTAATCGACATCAGTTTTGGAAAAATCATTGGCATGGTATAGAGGATAGATTGGGTAAGTTGGAGATTAATAGGGAGACTTGAAATAGTCCAGGCAAAAAATGACGGGAGCCAGAAAAAATGTTAATAGAGTTGGAAGAGAGACTAGTGGATATCAGAGATGTTAAAAAGTAATGCGGTCTAAGGCAGCCTTTTTCAGAATGCCTTTTCGTGGAAGGTGAATTCTGTGTTCAGATGCGTTTTCTAAATTGCATGTTGTAGCTCCCTCTTAAAGAACCCAGTGCACATTAGCATATTAAAGACTGAAGAGCTACTATAAAGAGGACGTGTTAACTGTTAAAGTGGGAATTGTCCAGGCTTAGTTGACCATGAAAACATTGTTCTTTTTAAATGTTAGTATAGCGGTATATCCCAATAAATTAGTACTCCAAGGAACAGACTCTGGGAAATGCTGATCAGAAACGGCATTTAGCCAATCAGGACTGATAATCAACAGTTCTGCACTAATTCAGCTGTTTAGAAATAGTGATTATTCTGAGGTCAGTTTACCCATCCCAGCTGATCTTTTGCTGTATTGGTTGTTAATATTTTGAATATTACCCTCTATTCAAACAATAGTTATTAAACCTCAAGTAAGTACACTTTGGTTAAAATCCAGTTGTCTTACTTATTGAAAGTCCATGACAGCCTCTCTGAATATTCTAATCATACTTCCTGTTTCCACTGTTTTTATTTTATCGAGCACATACTAAACTTCTTTCCCCCACCACAGTCTTTACACATATGCCTGTTGGAATGCGTATTTCTCTTATTTGTATGACTGACTCCTTATTCATCTGTTCACAGATTGTCACCTCATCCAAGAGACTCCCAGATCACTATAGTTTCATGTGTTCATTCTTTATAACAGTTGATTTTAATTCTTACATTTATTTGTTTTAATCTGTGCTGTTCCAACACTACCACTTATTAAAGAAAATGTTAATATCTGACACGACAACTTAGGAAAATGATGCCTGTTTTTTCCAATGGCCTTGCCCATTATTTTCCTCCATAAATTGGAGTCTTAGACTCAGCCATACCACTTCCAAATCTTGAATTCATATTCCCTTGCCTCAGCAACAAAGTAGCTTACCCACTCAAGATATCGTCACTAAAAAAGACACATCTCATCACTATCACTTGCTGACTATTGTCAACTCACTCCTGTCCCCAGCTTGTTCAGCTCAGAGACTAGATTCCATTTGTAAATTCTCTTACTTTGCAAATATCCTCAGAGCATACCCCTCCCCTCTGTCAAAATCTGGAAAAAACCCCAATGCCGCCTATCTACTCTTGAGCAATTGAATGGAAGAAAATTATCTCAGGAGGTAGGTTGATAATCTCAAAACTGCCTAGCAGTTTTTCTGTCGTTTTCCTGTAACTTGCTTCCACAACTTAAAATGACATATACTTCCCTCATCTCATGATACCACATTTTGCTGAAGAAAAAAGTTGGACAGGACCTTTTTGACTTTCCACAACCAGGTCTACAAATCTGCTCACCAAATCCTGTTCCTCTGGATCTGTCCCCCTGCTTCTCAGGGAGCTTTCAGTTGACCGCTTTCTTGTTTCATCAGTCTTCTTCTAGATCCTTTGCAACAGTTCAGAGATAGGCCCTAGTAGCTACTATTTTTGGAAGAATGAGGAGGGAGACATTCTGTCCAACTATTAACCCCATTTGGTCCCAGTAGCAGCTAATCTGAGTTGTCTGCTCAAATACACTCCAATTTCCTCACTTTTCATTTACTGCCACTTTATATGTTCCTAAGCGCTCCTTAAATGATTCTTGTCATGATCAGTCTCATGCTGCCTCACCTATTAGCTCTTTGTTCTGCCTCAGGAGCATTCAGAAGGGTTTATGACTGTCCTTGAAATAGTCTTGGTTTTCTTCCTACCTATGACTCCATTCCTAATTCCTCTTCCAGCACCTTATCTCTGGGCTGCTGTGTCTCTCTGCACTCCCTTTGGATGATTGAGTTCCTTCTGTGGAGTTTAGCGTCATCGGTGTATCTCTTCCACCCATATTTGTACCTCAGAGACAAACTTCGCAGTTCCAGGCCTTTATGTTCAACTGCCTGCCTCATACTCAAGCATGTCATGTTCAGATTGTTATGTCCTCCTTCCTTCTACCTTCCGCCTCTTCCTCTTCCAACATTTCTTATTTGGATCAGTGAAGTCATCGCCTGGTTTTCTGAAGCCAGGCTCTTTGATGTCATCATACCAATTCTGGTCCTTCCCCTATGCTTGGTCACAGTTGGTCATTCCCGCCTCTTAAGTAGAAAGGAACCCTTCTGTTTCTCGCCATGTCATAACTCGAGTCCAAATCATTTCCATCTCTAGTTATCTGAACTACTATCGCATTCTTTCTACTGGCTTGCTTCTATAATTTTCTTCTGTAGTTTTTCTACCAAGCAACTAGATTTGTTGTTAAGTTATATTGGAAGAGAAAAAGCTCATTTTTACACTGCACTTTGAATAGAATATGTGCATTTTTTATTATGGTTCATGCCTTTTCTCTGAGCACATGTCACTCTGTTTTCCTTTGCATGTTGTGTTCTAACCACGTTGATTTTCTCAGAGTTCCTCAAACCAGCCACCCTCTTTCACTCCTCAAGGTCCTGGCATTAGCTGTTCCTTCTGCTTGGAATGCTATTTTTCTGTGTTCTAATTACTCATGCTTCAAGTATTAGGCCTCTAGCCCCACATGAGAGATTGTTCTTCCAGGCATTCAGTTTCCTTGATGACACACCACACGTTGTAATTGTTTTTTTGTTTTTTCTGCTTTATTGATTTCCCCCACCCCTGACTAAACAATTGGGTCACCTACCACTATGTCTAGTGCCTGGTATAGTACCTCTCACATAGTAGTACTTATCAGTCGTAAGTATTGAATGTTTAAATGGTGATGAAGAAAACGTGGGAGTCTGACTTCACAGACCTCAGAGTCTCATTACACAATTATTCTAAGTGTTATAACGGAATGATCCAGCATGTTATGATAATATGTAATGGAGTGAGAATGTGATACCATATAGTCTGTGGTCACGGAAAGCAGTAAGTAGAGATTAGGGAAGGCAGTGAGAACTCCAGGCTAAGGGAAAAGCCTATGGAAAATGTTCTAACAGGAATGGCTTTGGAGGGTAGAAAGATGGTACGAACAGAATTTAAAGGGAACAAGCACAGGTGAGCAGGGGCCAGGTTGCTTAGTGTCTTAGGAAAACCCAACTGTATTGTGCTTTGTCCTAAGCATTGAGTTCACCTTTTGATTTTAAGCAGAGACATGAGAGTTTTGGGTTTTTCGAAGTTCGCTCTGGTGAGGAAGCATTCCAATGGGGAATTCAGACAGGCCAGTTAGGAAGGCTGTCCAAGTCATCCAGGGAAGAGAGGATACTGACTTAGAGGAGAGGGAGAAAAGTAGGTGGACTTGAGAGACATAAAATTTTGACAGGACTTGATCATTATGAGTTATGGGAAAGAAGGGAGGAGAAAGAAGTAGAGGAAATTGGAAGCTTTTGGTTTAAATATACCATTTATTCAGGCAGGTAAGACTGGAAGAGGAGCAGTTTCATGAATGGATGATTGGCTTAGGGAAAAAGTGTGTAGAAAAGAGCTGACCCCCGAGGAACCCATTGTCTTAAAAATAGATGAAAGGGAAAAATCGCCGGACTTGGTGGCTCAGCCTGTAATCCCGTGCTTTGGGAGGCTGAGGTGAGTGGATTGCCTGAGCCTGCGGGTTTAAGACCCGCCTGGGCAACTTGGTGAGACCTCATCACTACAATAAATCAAAACTCAGCTGGGGTGGTAGAACACTGCGACTCTCTACAATAAATCAAAAATCAGTCGGGTGTGGTAGCACGCACCTGTAGTTCCAGCTACTTGGGAGGCTGAGGCAGAAGGATCGCCAGAGCCCAGCAGGTCGAGGCTACGGTGGCCGGGAGTGGCCACTAGTGCACTCCAGTCTGGGCGCCAGAGAGAGACGCCAACTCCAAAAAAAAAAAAAAAAGGAAAAATCATTAGAATAGTAGGATGAAAGTATTTAAAGGAGGTGTATGGGGCGGGGGGAATCTCCCCAAATGGAATTTATTAAAAACTGTATTTATCCTTACATGTTTAAACTTCAGTCACCTTCAAAGTACTCTCCATTTGATGCAAGACATTTTTCCACTGCTCAGAATAGTTTTGAACTTGTCAATTTGATGCCTTTTAGTGCTTCTGCTGGTTTTTGTTTCACCTCTTCCATGTTGGCAAAATGTTTCCCTTTGAGGACTTTTTCATCCGGGGAAACTAGTGGCTTAGGGTGAGATCCAGTGAACCAGGAGGGAGGGAGGGGCACAGGGATCATGCTGTTTTTGATCCAAAGCCCAGCTCAGTGTGGGCAGGTTCCTGTAAATCACCCATCGTGGAATGGGCAAAGGCATTGAAAAAATCTCAACAACAACAAAAATTTCACTGAAACCAAAGGTAGCCTCACAGCAATGCTAGCTGTTTCACTGATGCCGATGGGTTCCGAACACTTTCCTAGTGGGGAAGCCTGTAATAACAAGGGGCCCACCTCCAAAAAATAATTCTGGTCTTTTGGGGGCGCCCCCAGTATACAGCTCTATTACATTCTACCGAGATAAATTAGATAAGGACTCTAACGTATCCTTTAGATTTGGTGGTAAGAAAGTAATCAGTGCTTTGCAATAATTTAGTTTCAGTGGAAGCCAGTTGAAAGTAGATGAGGATTACAAAGAACAAATACAAACACCTATTTTTGGAAAGCTGGTAAAGGAGAGGAGAATGGTAGCTGGCAGATGTAATGGAATCCATCCAGAGTTTATGAAAAGGGAAGATGGAACGCGTTGCACATAGGGAAGGATTTGGCAGGCAGGTTAAGATGTGTGGAACAGTCTATACTGTGCAATGCCGAAGTTCCTGGCTTGGAATTCGTGACTGATGATGATGTTTTCCCAGGTAGTATAGAGGGAATAGGACTGAAGGAAAGGTTATCGCTGAGTTTGAGGTTCCCGTAGTTCAGGCAGAGAGGTATAGTGAGCACTTCTTTATAGGAGAAACTACAGTTTGGGGTTTTAAATGCCTTGAGGGCAACTGGCATCTTTTACCTCCTAAACTTGTAGCCCCCGTTGTGGGTTATGGTAAACAATGTTGTTGGATTTGAAGGAAGAAGGAAAATCAGTCTTTAGATCTGATTTACAAGCATAAGTTTGGGAGTTAACTATTTTTAACCCGAATGACATGCCCAGAAGCCATATAGGAAAGGATAGATAGCCATGGTGAGAAACCCCGAACATCATTTCGTGGGCAGAAGGAAAGGCCAGCAAAGAAGCCTTGGGAAGGAAGGATCGGAAGGATCAAGTGAGAACCAAGAAAAGGGACGAGTGTACGGAGTGTTGTGGAAGCCCGAGTGTTGTGGAGAGAGATTGGCGAAGGTTGGCGACCAATGAAGAGTAGGAATAAAGAAGTGACTGGAATTAACTGTTGGTGGCCGTTGATCTTTAGAGAAGTTTTTTTGGATGTCAGATGTTTTAATTTTTAGTTGACTTGTACATGAGGTAAGAAAGTGAAGGCAAGGAGCTGTTGTTCACAGATGTGGACAGCCAAGTACTTATCTTGCTTCAAAAAGAAAAAAATTGATCAGCCCCTGATCTTATTGTGAGGGTTTTTAAGATGAGTCTTGCATCTTTGGGGGCTCCAGGGAGATACCTACTAGAGAGGTAGAAGTTAAGGTAGCCTAGTAGATGGAACCTGATCCCAGGAACAGGGTGAAGTGTTAGCATTACAAAGTAAAAGGGCTCCCTCTTAATCTGTTAAGTAGACATGTTAAGATTCTTGTTAGGAGGGAAGGAAGTAACGTTTCTGCTTGACAGCAAACCTTAGAAAAGCAGGAAATGAAGGTTTGGCGGAAATTTGAGATGAAGCCTGGGAGCAGGAGCTGAGTGGGGGCATGAAAGAATCGCTGATCAGCTAATGCGAACTGTTTCTCACGTCCAAGGCCCAGCTGGCTCAGGAGAGCCTAGCGTAGCGACCGCATATGCATGGTTATGTGGCATCCCTGATGATGTTCCTCTGGATGGAAGAGGAAGAGGGAGGTGGTTGCATCGTCCTGGTGGAAGTGGCGCCTCAATGATTTGAGTCTGGACAGGGTAGGAAGCCAAGCCAAGCGGACAGATGAAAAGAGTGGCGGTCTCGGTGGTGTCAGAAGGCACAGGGGGAGCAAGGCCGAGAGTCGGGTCTGAAAGACGGTGACGTTCACGTTTGGGGTTCTAGGAGGGATGCAGCTTACAGTGTCTGAAAGTGGCCATTGACGTGCATTACTGAATTCGAATGTGGATGAGCTCTGGTTCTAACTGGTGGGCTGGGCTGTACACAGAACATGCCCTTGGTGGACACCAGTGTCCGAAGACGGAATCAAGTGCTTAAATCCTAAATTCAGAGACTCGGTGCTTCCAGGCTGCGCGGTGCGTGTAAGGATTCTGAGAAAGCAGCTTCTTCAGGTGTCGTTTCGGGAGACCCAGGTCCACTGAAGATGAAGTTGCAGTGTGGAAGCCTGTGAAGCCGTGAAGAACAGGAATCCTAGAGGGAGCCTTTCCGGGGAGCCCGTGAGGAGGAAGGCGGAGAGGAATGAGAATAGTGGGAGTGGGAGTGTCAGTAATCAGAGCGTTCTGGGGTTTTGGAGTTCAGAGAAATAATAAGCTTTTTGATGGGATTCTTCAGTTCCCAGGCCGCAGTCTAGCAGGAATCCGCTGGTGTCAGGCCTTCCTAGGCCTAGGCTCCAGGAATCAGTCTGCTAATGATAGTAACAGTTGGCATTTATTGGCTGCTCCTATGTGATAGGCACTGTGCTAAGAACTTACCTTGTAGCTCTGTTTATTCTTAGCCCAGCTCTAAGAGGTAGGTGTTCTTATCTCTACTTCAGGGTGAGGAAATTGAGTAAGATGAGGAAAGACTATGTGTCTTGCCTGAGGGTTACACACAGGTCGTCTGTGGAAAAGCCGAGAGTTTAAACTAGGCCCATGGACTCCAGAGCTTATGCCTGCCTTGATTTGGAGGATAACATAATAGTTAATAATAGCCAAGTGCGATAATAGAGTGCTCAGTGTTTTTAGCTGGAAGACGCCATAAGAGTTATCCTGGGCCAGGCACGGTGGCTTCCATCTGTAATCCCAGCGCTTTGAAAGACCAAGGTGGGAGGATCCCTTAAGCCCGGGAGTCTGAGACCAGCCTGGGCAACAGAGTGAGAGCCCATCTCTACTAAAACTTCCTTGATCATGGTGGTGCCCCTGCAGTCCTCGCTCCTCAGGAGACTGAGGCAGAAGTTAAGGCTGCAGCGAGCTATGATCGTGCCACTGCACACAAAAACAGTTTTAAAGTGCTGTTACCAGAAAAGAGCTATCTCTAGGAAATTAGAAAACAGTGTTAGATACTGATTTGTAAATGATACTCTTCTTTTTTAGACCACCTTTATTCTACATATTTATTTTTTTGTCTGGGGCTTTCATTAATACTGATTCCTCCAAAAATAAGAAGTTTCTGAAGCCCACACTGGAGCCATGAGGGAGACGGTGGTGGTGATGACGGTGGGAGGGGCAGGAGAGCACAGGAGTTGTCTCCTGAAGAGCCGCACTGCGGTCGTGTGCTCTCAAGCCGAAGACGCTGCAAGTGACGGAATGAGACGGGACTATGCAGTCTTCGAATGGATTCTGACCTGCTCTGGCCAGTGTGTATTGGGAGGTTTTCCTTGCCGACCGTAGCTGCCAGGTTTCTGTTTGTTTCCCATAATAGCTGAGAACATGCCCAGAGAATGTTCAGAACGTTCACTGCGTGGGTTGTACAGACCACCCCGGGTCTCCTAGACCCCCACCCCCTTAGGCTGGAGAAGAGGAGTGGACCCCAAGATGGCAGCCGTGGCCCTCAAGTGCCAAGGTCCCTCTGGAGCAGTGAAGTGTTCGAGAAGGGCTCTGAGGACACGGGGGGTTTCCAGCTATTCGGGAGCAGATCACCAGGTGATTCTTCACTGGAAACAGATGTCTGTGAGTCCCCTTCTTGCCAAGTCAAATTGTAATCCCAAGATCACAGTTGGGTATTCATTTATGCAGCTTAACATTTGATCTTCACAACCCAACCTGCCCCATGAGAACATGAGGAAAATTAGCAATCCCATTTTATAGCTAAAGACAGACGTAGAGGGAAATGCAGTGACTTGTAACCGCAAACCTGCAAAACAGTTCTCCTGACCCCCTGACTTCTGAGCGTTTTCTCTGCTGTCCTATTTGGTGATCATGTTGCCGTTTCACAGCAGATGAATGAAGGCTGGGAGGTTCAAGAATACACAAAGTTCTTAGGTTTTCATTGCAAATCCAGGAAGCCGTCTTTTGGGTAAAGAAGGCAAAATTAGAAGTTCTTGTCATGTTGATATCTTCCATTTAAAACCTTTTTAAATAGTGTATGTTGCCAGTGTGAAATGAGAAACTGAAGTAATTCTTTGAACAAAATCTTAATCTCAAACCAGTTCCCAGTCATAGCAGATGAGCTAGCAGTATGAAAAACAACAGCCGCTTTGCCGGAGTGAAAAGAACAGAAGCCTGGAAGGCTCTGTGTGAGAGTGGTGGGCCGGTTCCAGCATGAAATAGTGGTTGGTTCTGTGTAATCACTGAGTTTTAGGTGTGTGTTATTGGGGGTCTCTTTCCCTCTCCCCTGCCACAAAACTGACATCCCTGACAGTGACAGAAAAGCTGAATTTAGATTTTGAAACTCACTCTCTCTATATATATCTGGTAGACCGCTTTCCTTAGAAGTACAGCACTGAAGCGAAGGGCATTCTCCCGCAGAGTTTTCACATCGCATACACACAGTTGGGCCCTCAGCGAATTACAGGGTGCCAGCCAAGCTCAAAAACCCCAGGAGAGAGGCTTGGGAAGCGCCAGGCTGAGGCCTGGCTCTGCCTTGATAGTGAAGAACCATAGGTCATGTTTTACAAGCAGTCATGAATCAAAGCCCGTTCTGAGTTCTTCATACATCGCTGTTATCTTAGTTATAACTAAGAAAGGAATTAGCTGGCCTTTGCTGTGACTGACAGGGTTTTCACCTGTGTGTCACCACCTGGGTCTATTCAAGGGACCCATGTGTTCTCGGTGATTCAGGTTAGCAATCCTAGAACATTGCTCGAAGGAAAATGTAGTTAGTAATCAATAGCATGCATGTATGTGTGCATACGCACCTTCAACAAAGGAAGCAAACACTGTAGGTGACTTTCATATCTTGTTGGAGTGGTAAGAGAGACCATGTCACTATTTGGCAAAATATACATTCAGGTCCTTTTACTATCTTGCTTTCCCATCTTCGTAAGAGGCCATGTTCATACTGGCTCTATCCAAAAAGTTACATAGACTCCTTTTCAGCAAACGTGTATGCATAATCGATTCAATAAATAAATATTCAGTTTCTTTTGAGTGCTTGTCTCAGCATATTTTTTAAAATTAGGCGATTTGCTTCACTTGTAGCTGGATTTGGTCAGGAGGGAAATTGGAGGTGCAGTTGACTTTCATGCTGCATACAAAATAAGTGTAGAAGTGGATGTGTGTGTGTATAAAGCTTACCCATTTCATAGGCTCACTTGCCTGGCGTGGTGGTTGGTTACTGAGTTGCACAGGATTAGAGGCCACAAGATGGCAAGCTAACACTGGAAATGTGTATATATGGTAAAGGTCTGGAAATTGAACCAGAGATGACCTTCCCATTACATTTTTTCTTAAGGGACTTGGGCTAATATGTGGTGGTCATAAGTTAAAGTTTAAGAACTTTTAAAGAACTTAAAGTTCTTAAAGTACAGTTTTGTCTTTTAAATTGGGAGATGACTGACACATTAGCTGTTCATCCATTTTAGGATGAAATAGACCAGCCTTCGTCATGGAGACAGAATAGACACACCTTGCCTTGATTATACATATTTAGTTCTCAAACAGGGTAAAAAAAATGCAACACAATTTGCTATTGCGTGGATATGCCAATATTCCAAAGAATTTTGAAAGAATTATGTACAGAGAATTTCTGAAATACAATTTAGAGTTTTTAAAAAACTAAATTCTTGCTTGATCACTTCATATAACATCGGGCAAGTCTAGGTTGAAGTCACCTCATTTGTAAGTATCCCTAAGATTTCTTCCAGTTCCAGAATATCATAACTCTTGAGTTTATACGTTATAGTTATACTGTAAGGTTGTGGCGGAGCAACCGCTGTGGGTTCAGCCCTGAAAGGCAAAATGATGAAGGACATGGTTCTGGCCTGCATTCAAAAGACAGTTTTGGCCGGGCGCAGCAACTCACGTCTGTCATCCCAGCACTTCAGGAGACAAGGGCAGTTCAAGAGCAGCCTGGGCGACAAAGCAGGACCTCTTCTCTACAAAAAATCAAAAATAAGCCGGGCGTGGTGGCACACACCTGCAGTACTAGGTACTCAGGAGGCTGAGACAGAGGATCGCCTGAGCCCAGGGACGCAGCTGGGGTGAGTGATGATCATGCCACTGCACTCCAGCCTAGGTGACAGAGTGAGACCCTGTCTCCCCACCCCCTCAAAATGCTTACAATTTGGTGGGGGTGCAACTAATACAGAGATGAGTAGGTCGGGCACAGTGGCTCACGCCTGGAATCCCAGCACTTTGGGAGGTCAAAGTTGGAGGATTGCTTGAACTCAGGAGTTCAAGTTCGGCCTGGGCAACGTAGTGAGACCTCGTCTTCACCAAAAAACAAAAATTAGCAAGGTATGGTGGCGCACACCTGTAGTCCCAGCTACTCGGGAGATTGAGGCAGAAGGATTGCCTGAACCCAGGATATTGAGGGTGCACTCCAGCCTGGGCATCAGAGTTAGACTCCAACGCAATATATATTTATCCATATACACTTAGGGATAAGTGATACAATATAGCCGTGCGTTGTTAGTTACAATACCTAACGTTTTTTGAATAGCTTCTACGTGCCAGTGCTTTGCATGGACTACCTCATTCAATCTGTACCGTAGCCCTCTGAGATATGTATTATTACTCATCCCCGTTTTATATCACATTTTGCTCTCTGACAAATATTTGATGCCAACCTTAAAATTAGAATTTCTCAAGATGGAGAAAAGAATGAAATATAAAAATTAAGTACTTCGTATGTCACTGTAATGTCATTATTTTAAAGAAGGTAGAGAAATCCTATTTACACCAGTTATATGGAACTACCTACATTGTTTATGTTTTGAGCTGTCCTGTTATTATACATGAAATCTGCTTTCAAAGGTGATTTTGTTCATCAGAAATCTTTCTTTGGACTAGGGTTTATATGGTGATATAGTCAATACAAGGCCTCATTTTGCTATTGCCCTGTATATTCTAGGTGCTAGAACCATAGGATCCTGAAGGCTTGAAAATAAATTTGTGTAAGCCTGAGGCGGAAGGGTTGCCTAAGCCCAGCAGGTCGAGGCTACGGTGACCATAACAGCGTGCCACTGCATTCCAGCCTGGGCGACAGAGTGAGATTCCAACTCAATTAAAAAAAAAAATTGGAGGCTACCTAACTATACCATATACAACCCAAAATATTCTTAAACATCTCTTTCAATATTGGGCATCTCACTACTTTTTGGGCAATCATTTCATTGAGACAGTTCAAATTAATAAAACTTTCCAATATTAGGATTTTGAAAACTCTTTGATTTTCTCTCATTGATCCTGGTTTTACAACTTTGGAATATGAAATAAGCTATTTGTCTTTTAAGCACTGGAAAAATACTTCCCTATAGTCTGGATACAAACCTTTACTAATACTAGTTTAATTAACTTTTTTTAAAAGGGGCAGGGTTTTATAGTACGCTTTGCTCATGTTAAGGTGGTGAACAACTAAAACTTTTCAAGGACTTTATGTCATGAACTAATATGTCTTGACCTCATATTGAAATCTAAAATCTTTGTGCTTAATGTTTACTTGTTGCATTTCATCTGACTTATTCTGAACAAAATTCTACCCTGGTGCAATTGTTTAAAATCATGTTTCAATCCTGGCATTCAACATCTAGGCATTTATTCTGTCTTTGGTAGCTACAGGCATGCCTCTGCCTTTATCCTAGTCACTGATGTGAATGTACTTAGGAACCGTTTTGGGCTGTAAGTGAAAGAGCAGCAAGGCCATGCATATCAGGTAGGAGTTACGTTGTCTCTCACAGAATAACAGGCAGATAGCAGGAGACAGGCAGTTCAGGGCTGAGAGGCAATTCCATAATTAGCATCAGTGTCTTCCAGGAGCCCATCTTTCTTCTTCATAAGGTTCTCGTGTCCATTCTCAAAGTCACCTTCTGGCAGAAAGATGCTCTCTGCATCCTATCCCTGGCTACGATGGGATGTGTCACAGGAAGGGGGGAGGAGGATGGATAAGACAGGCCAGCTGCACTTTTTCAGTGACTTTTCCCAAAACACTAGCCAAAAAAAACTCTTGTTGCTTTGGCAAGAAGATAGTCACACGGCTACCTCTACAGACAAAAGAGACCTAAACATGCACCTTTTTAGCTGGGCATGTTTCCATCCCCAACAAAATCAGATCCTTTCAGTTGGAGAGGAGAAAACAGTGGGCAGGTGAGAGATAGCAGTGGTAAAAGGGATACAAAGCTTTTTTTCCAAGAGGCTTTGAGCTCCTAAGTACCAGGGACCTTAAGTTGCGGGGATACAGGGATATAGAGAGATGAATAAGACAAAGTCTTTGACCTTAGTCACAGTCAGTAGTTTTTAATGACATGATCAAGTTAATACAATGAGGAGCAATCTGCTCTTAGAATATTGGTTTATCAGGTTTGCTTACCTTCCACAGCAAGTCAAATCTCAAGTTACTGCACTTTGCCTTGAGATAAATCCTTTTAAAATGAAAGCTCTGGCCGGGCTCGGTGGTTCAGCCTGTAATCCCGCGCCTTTGGGAGGCTGAGGTGAGTGGATTGCCTGAGCCCGCGGGTTCGAGACCCGCCTGGGCAGCGAGACCTCATCTCTACAATAAATCAAAAAATCAGCCGGGCGTGGTGGCGCATGCCTGTAATTCCGGCTACTCGGAAGGCTGAGGCGGAAGGATCGCCGGAGCCCAGCAGGTCGAGGCTGCGGTGGCCGGGAGCAGCCACTGCCCTCCAGTCTGGGTGACAGAGTGAGACTCCAACTCAAAAAAAAAAAAAAAAAAAAAAGAAAGCTCTTGGCTAGCCTAGTGATTAATACATCTTTTAGTAACAGGGCAGTGATGATTTAGTTAACTTTTTTTTAAATTGGAGTCTCACTCTGTCACCAGACTGGAGTGCAGTGGCCGGGAGCGGCCACTGCAGCCTCGACCTGCTGGGCTCTGGCGATCCTTCCACCTCAGCCCTCCAAGTAGCTGGAACTACAGGCATGCACTACCACGCCCGGCTAATTTTTGATTTTTATTGTAGGGATGAGGTCTTGCCAAGTTGCCCAGGCGGGTCTCGAACCCGCGGGCTCAGGCAATCCACTCACCTCAGCCTCCCAAAGGCGCGGGATGACAGGCTGAGCCACCGAGCCCAGCTGGTTAACTTTTTTAATAGCAAGAATGTGGCAATGTATTGCTCGATATTTGTCTTCTCTGGCCCCAGTCTACAGCACAGAGTTCCATAGTGAACTTTTCCTAAAGAGCAGGAATCTGGAGTCTACCTTCTTCAACTTGTACGTGAATATGGCATGTATGTGACAGGATGTGCACTAGAAAAAGAAGAGACAGGGCACCGTGGGCTTTTAAGTCATTAAGTTGTTAAGAACAAAAGTAACATGAAACAATGAAGATCGATAAAGAAAAGCTTAATCTCTCCCTCTCTTGTTGTAACCAGTGTTGAGACCCTTCCACAACTTTCCCCTCTTATTTATACAAACACACACACACACACACACACACACAAAGTCAGGAGTCTTGATGCTTGGAAAGGGTGAGTACAGGAGAAAGGTCCTGCCTCTTTTTCTATTATATAGAAAATAACTTGGCGAAGAAAGTGGCTTTAGTAGGGCTCAGTTGCAAGTCACGGAAATCCAACTTGAACCAGCTTAAGCGGAAAGGAATTTATCCAGAAAGCGTAGGGATAGAGCCAGGCTAAGGGACAGTGGGACCAAAGAAATCAAGAGCTTGGTCTTTGCCTTTTCCTCTCCTCTCCTCTCTCGTCTTCATAGTCCGTCTTTTGGGGTTGGCTTCTGCCTCTCAGGAAAATTAGAACTGTAGCCACATGCAGACCTGGGCATTCCTTTGTACAGGTACTTGGAAAAAAATCCCCACCAGCTCTGATGAGAAGAAAACCTGTGCCCACGGGCAAGATCTGTAACCAGAAAGCGGGGAGGACAAATGCTGAACAGTCAGTCACTGCAAGTCAGGAGCCGCTTGAGGGAGACCTCTGTTCAGTGATCTGGGAGGCCTGGTGTGTTGAGAAAATGGCTTAAGGAAAACCTGTGATTGGTTGCTCGCTCTGCCTTAACTAACTGCATGTCCCTGGAAAAAGTGGCTGCCTTTCCTGATCTCTGAGGCCACTGCCTGCTCTATGGACCCAGAAAGTTTCAGGGTGGACCAGGTGAGGTGAGTCTGTGAGAGCAGGACGCAGCGATAGATACTACACCCTTGAAGAGCCTGAAAGCAGTGGACATTTTCATCAGCAGGAATTACGCGTTACATCGTGGAAGGTACATAGCGCAGTGTCTGGCTCCCAGGTGCTATTAATTTGTTAAGAGCAGCAACAAAGATGGTAAAATTAACTGCCAATTTCTCTCAAATACTTTGAGTCTTCACTGACCCTAAGAAAGCTGTCAAATTGTTCTCATAGGAAGCTCATTTTGTAACTTAAGGTACTAACAAGTGTCAAGGAGTAAAGGCATCGCTCAGCTTCCTGCTTAAACATCTCCGTTTCCATTGGCCTTGTTCACATCGCCTCTCAGTTTGATCTCTAGGCGAGGTGGAGACGCAAGGAATGTCCGTGTCCAGGCCATCTGACTTCTTCACTTGGGCAGACCTTGCCATAACAGATGTAAAAAGGCTGAGCTCCCCCAAAACCTCTGTGGCATCAAACTCATCCCCAGACTGAAAGAGTCCTTTGGCTCCATTTCACTTCTGCACCCTGAGGTCCTGTTTTCTAGATTCTGTACCATGCTCAGAACCTAAGTAACTCCAAAACCTAAAATCTCTTTAGCCACCTATCACTGTCAAAAAACAGAAAAGATCTGTGGTAACTTGCCTTTGTGAAGGCTAGATGTTTTCATGCAGATGGCAAAGTGCGTGGGTGTAAGTTCTTTGTTACACCAGCGATCTATGAAATAAATTGAAGAAAAGGGAAGGCACAAAAGTCACCTTTTTCTTCGTTGTCCAGGTCATAGTTGTTAAGATAGAGATTACGACCACCGTTGGTGACATGGTCTGTAGACCACGTGTTGAACCAAATAACCTTCATTGTGCATGAACTGTAATGAGACGTTATACTCTAAAGAGGGCAGGGCATGGAACACATGACATAATTGGTTTTAGTTAATTTTTTTTTTTTTTTTTTTGAGTTGGAGTCTCTCTCTGTCGCCCAGACTGGAGTGCAGTGGCCGCTCCCGGCCACCGCAGCTTCGACCTGCTGGGCTCCGGCGATCCTTCCGCGTCAGCCTTCCAAGTAGCTGGAACTACAGGTGTGCGCTACCACACCCGGCTAATTTTTGATTTATTGCAGAGAAGAGGTCTCGCCAAGTTGCCCAGTCGGGTCTCGAACAGGCAATCCACTCACCTCAGCCGCCCAAAGCGCTGGGATTACAGGCTAAGCCACCAATTCCGGTCTAAAATTACATTTTTATGCACAGACTTTCTGTTATGAAATTCCCAGGGGAAAAAAATAATTTCTGAGTTATTGTTACCAAGCAGCTTTGTAAATCCTATTCTAAAATTGTCAGAATAAGTTTTATTTCGCAGAATAATCATACCTAGTGCAGTCAAGTAGAGATATCAATGACAGCCAAAGTGCATTGCAAGACACCTTCATTTTTATTCTAGAGAACTTCACGTATGGTAGAGTATTAAATCCAAACTATGTATCTGTGACTTTTTTAAATAGAAAAGTAAAACAAAGTTTTACTCTTCAAGTGATAATACCTTTTTTTTTACATTTTTTGCACCACTGTAACAACATAATATGTATCTTACTATATCTGTCCTAGCAGGAGATGCTTCAGCAAATTGTAGGTGAACTGTGACATATTGTGTATCCTGATTATAAAAGAACCAAGGAAATTAACACAAAGTGTTCCGATGTTCTTATGGTTAAAGAGAAGTGTTAACTAATTATCAAGTGGGCCTGTCCTTTTGGATGGCCTCTGTGTTGCAGATCAATGTGCTGCTTTCTGTGGGACCTGCATTCCCCGTAACTCTGCAGTAACCCTTTCCAGTGTCAGCTGGTTCAGGCCTAAGTAGGATATCTCCTAGTTAAGTTTGTGCTTCGTTTGGAGATCTCTAAAATGATGGCTTTCTTCCCCCTTCCCTAGTCCACTTGTCTCCAAGGATGTCCAAACCGGCAAGAGGCCTCCAGGTGGCTGCTACCCTGTGCTGCCCTGGAGTCCTTCTCTGCAAGGATTGCATATGACTGCGTGAGTGGTGCTTGGCTGCCACTTTCAGCTTGGAGGCCACCACATTTGTCAGAAATATCACTTTTTATATTTTCCAGTTCACTGTACATAAATTGTAATTAGACAGTTACAATAAATAGAAAACTGACAGCATTTCTTTCTTTTCTAACAGGTCTAGGCTCTTTTTTTTTTTGAGTTGGAGTCTCACTCCATCGCCCAGGCTAGAGTGCAGTAACACACTCATCGCCACCCCAGCGTCAACCTGCTGGGCTCAGGCCATCCTTCCGCCTCCGCTTTCCAGGTAGCTGGAACTATAGGTGTGTGCTCCCAGGCCCAGCTAATTTTTTTATTTATTTTGTAGCTTTGAGATCTCGCCAAGTAGCCCAGGCTGTTCTTGAACCCATGGGCTCAGGCAATCCCCTCACCTCAGGCTCCCAAAGTGCTGGGATTACAGGCTTGAGCCATCGCACCCAGTCAGGTCTAAGCTCTTAAAAGAATGCTGTCAGTTAGATTTCTTCAGACTAATGTGCACTTAACTGTTCAAAAACAACATATATCTACATGCTGGAAAACCAGACGACAAAACAATAAGACCTCTGTCTAGTGTTCACAGTTGACAGCACACTGACCGTTTTTTAAAACTTCATCCCAAATGATATGAAGGCAGGCACCCTTTGTCTTCCACCTCAGCTTAGGTCTTGCTGAAGGGGAATGCCGATCTTCTCTATTTAACCCTCTTGTCTGTCACAAAGTAGCTTTGCTTCAGGTCACTGGGATGCGTTCACCGCCAAGTCTGAATGGTGGTTCTGGAGCGGGGAAGGGGCCCCTGTCTCACCACATCCAACGCATCTGAGGCTGCGGCACTCACGCGGAGGACTTGAGTTTGGGGGACAGCGCTTCATAAAGCACTTAAGGACCAAAAGCTCGGTTCAGCGGCAGTCAACACAATGCGCAAGCAGGAGGTCATGACCAAGAAGAGGATAAAGATCGTCTTCTCAGTGGGTTTGGGGATGAGGCGGCCCACAGTGTTGGGGCAGGGTTTCACAGCACACTTCATAAGGTAGGGAACACTGAAGCCACCGTACAGTTTATAAAACAAAACAAGGAAGCCAATTTCAAGACCAATTTTAACACTGAGGCTGATAAGGTAACTGTACCGTAGGCCGCCATCCGTCGTACCCGGGCTGGCACAGAGTTTCTTTTGGTGCCTTCTCTCTCTATTCCACAATAGGCTTCATGTAGAACCACCAAAAGTGAAGGCGTTGAGACCACTATGAGCCGTAGGGCCCAAGGTCTGACCTGGGAGATGGGGGAAAAGCAGTCAAAACACCCGTTTTCACAGCCAGGCTGTCTGACGTTGCACTCGAACTCTTTCTCCTGGTCTTTTCACGCCTGCTTTGCTGCCACCATGCAGAGCAGTACACGGAAGACGAGCGTGACAACCAGCCAAATTCGCCCAGTCCCGGTTGAGTGTTTATTTACTCCACTAGGAGGCCTCGGGGGAATGTCCAACTCATGATGCAGTCTCAGAAGGAGGCAAGGCTCTGCAAAAGAAAACAACTTCATCGGGATTCATTTATTTCTCTTTGATTGGTAGTTTCTACTATCTTGTTTGAGGGATTATGGGAAATAAATGCCAATTTCGGCATTATAGCCACTCTGAATGTTTATGGCTCTCTCAGATTCCCATAGGATATGGTCACTTTTATACACAGATAACACGATGGGCCCGTGGGCATGATGGATCCCATGCCCACTTTCACTTAAAATGTGCTTGGCCATCCACCCTCACACACTATCCCATTTTCAAACAATTCTGTGGTTCGCAAAATGTTTCTAGTGTGTTGCTTAAGTCTAAAGAGAAGTGGGTTATGTTACTGATCTGGAATTAGATATAAATCCCAAGTGCCCCTGGCACCTTGAGATATCCTTTGAGATATCCTTTAAATGCCAGGTTGTGGAAGTTGTGGTCTTTATACACTTTATCTACTTTTTTAATGCCCTTCCCGCATCCTTAAGGGTTATTCCCTGCCTCTACCTCCTCTTAGTTCTCGTATCCCATATCAGCAGTTGAACTTGCCTCCAATTTGACAGTGAAACATGAAGCTCTCCGAGATGAGCTTGCTCTGCTCCCTCACCCTCCAGACTGGCATCCACCCCAAACTTAACTGCTTTACTCAGTGTGGAGGGAAAGGGCTCCCTCTTCTCGCCTCAAATAATTATTTCAGCTCTCCATCCCAGTCTGGATCAATATATTTTCCCTGTTCCATATTCTGAATCTTCAACTTCGACTGTCCCCTTCCCCTCAGCATACAAATAGGCTTATGTATTGTCTGTTTGGGGGGGGGTAGAGGGATAACCTTCATTGGTTTCTCTTTCTGACAGTCCGTCTTCCTTTCTTATTTCTATGTCCCCAACTGTTATTTACTCAACTCACTGAGTCTAGTTATTCTGCTCATTACTGTAGTTAACATTTCATGCTAAAGTCAGCACCACCATGCAACTGCCAAACCTTCTGGACACTGGATTTTATGTAATTTTCCTGTGACATTTGACACTGTTGCCTGCAGTGTCCTTGACGCTCTTTCGGCCTTGGGTTCCACATGACTCCACCTTCTCTTCCTGTTGCTCTGCTCTGCCTAGTCGTTCTATCTTAGCTTGCTGTGTCCAGCTCCTAAAAGTTCTGCCTTCTGCTCATTTCTCACTCTCTGTGCACTCCCTAGAAAATCCCACTCATTCCTATGGATTCAGCGGCTGTTTTCAGGTTCCTGAAATCTTTGGCTCCTCCCCTGACCTCCACATCTCGCAGCCTCGTGGGATCATCTAAATGTACCACAGACGTCCCAAACTTGGTAAGACTACAGTCAAATCCATTCTCTTCACTGCCCTTCATTTCATTGAATGGCATCTGCAACACTCAAGCATCCAAGTCAGAAATCTTATGCTCAATCTAGACTCCTCTCTCATGACCCTTTTTTAATTGCCTACCAAGTTCTTCGGATTTGTCCTAAACATAGCTCAAGTTCCTCTCCAAGTCATGTCTGGTATCTCTCTCACCCCTACTTCCCTCCCACTACTTTCTATTTCCGGTCCCAACCTCTCCTCCCTGTCTCTCCTAGGACATCCTCAGTGCTGCTTAATTCTCTTACACATCTCTCCATCTCTTATACTTTTCCCTATGAAAGCTCATAAGAATCTGGAAAGTCTTCTTTTCCATTTCCATGACGTTGTCTTTCTGGCACTTTCCACCATGTCTTATTGGACTCTGTAGGATGGATCCTGACTTTTGTGTGTTGGGCCCCTCATATGCTCAGCACCCTGTTCAGTGCTTTTGAGTTGGTCTCTCACAACCATGCTGAAAGTTGTTTTTTGTTTTATGTTTGTCTTTTTGTTTACTTGTTTTATAGTGGTGGTTGTTTTTTTCTTTCAAATGAGAAAGAAGATTCTGAGAAAAGAAGCCACTTTCCCAAGGTCACAAAATAAGATGCACAACAGGGTTCAGGTCCAGTTTCCATCACTCTGAAGCAAGATTTTTCCACACTGATATCACTCATATTTTGGGTTGGATAATTCTTTTGTTTCAGCAACTGTCCTGCTGGATGTTTAGCAGTGTCTCTGGCCTCTAGCAGCTAGTTGCCAGTAGTAAACCCCCTCCCCCACCATTTGTGACAACAAAAAATGTCTCTAGACATGTCCAAATTTCCCCTGGAGAGAAGGGGCAAAATCTCCCTAGTTAACAACCACTGCTTTAACTTCTTACCACAACCAGTAGATGTGGGCTAGAACTTTGTAATTTCTCAGGTGAAAACCTTGCCCTTTCAGATCCTGGCTCCTATTACAAAAATTAATTACTTCTTGTTTTCTCCATAGGATCAGCCAGAAGAGAATCATGGAAATGGCAGTGTAAGGGGTTCTTAACCAAGGGGTTAAGAAAATTGTGATATTTTAAAACAGCATGCCTGTTGGAGCACATCAAAACATTTTTTACAGAGGGAACAATATGGAGTAAGCCCACACACTAGATCCCTGAGAAGACACATGAAAGTTAAGAGGTATTTTTTCAGGGAAAACAAAGATACATGTACACAATGCTGTATTCAGCAGAGAATAATACTTCAGTGCCCTGGTTTTCAGAACACAAACAAAATTGTATTAAATAAAAAGGATTCTTAATCTACCTAGAAGGTTAACGTCTTTATGAATTTTAAAACAAAGCCCCAAAGATTTTTTTTAAAAAAAGGTATTACGTTTCCCTATAACATGTGTCATTGGGCATTTGTCCATATTATGCAAGAGGATATTTCTGTAATGTTGCAAAACATTTGAAAGTACCATGTTGGGCATTTTAGAGAAAGGAGGAAGGTAAGGGACCGTGTTGCTAAAAGAATAGCAGTAAGAACTGATCTTTGAATAGGATTAGAGGACCGATGCCATCAAATGTCAGGATATGGCTTTTCTTAGACAGGTAAATGCCTATCTTGTTTTCAAATTTTCTGCTGACAGAAAGACAATGGCTTTTCTGGTGGAGCAGGGGTGTTCTGATGTTAGTTCAATTTGAACCCATGTGGTTTAGCAGAATGGATGAAGGCCCGAGCACAGTGTTGGACTCCATGGATTGAGGTCCAAGCTCATCTGTGATGGTAATGCAATTACCTCATGGGGCTTGTGAGGTTTTCACAAGTAAATATGCGTAAAGCCCTCACAACAGGTTCTGACACATGGTAGGTGCTCAATAAGCTTTATCATAATTATTTTCTTATTTTGCCTTTGAAAAATTTTTCTTAGTGTCAAAGTGAAATCTTTCCACTTCATAAATTTGATCCATATTTCATTTAATTGCCCATAATTTAATACATAGTCAATGTATTTATTTAATGTAAGTTGAATACATTTTTGCCTCCAGTTTTGTTCCTGCAAAGCTACAAAACAGTCGGGAATCTCCACGTAATAGACTTTTAAGCATTTGGAGACAGTGAAGTCATTAGCTCAATGTTTTTGGTCTCCTTTTTGGGGGGCAGGGAGTGGTTTTTTGAGAATGTCACCCAGGCTGGAGGACAGTGGCATGATCACAGCTCACCACAGACTTGAACTCCTGGGTTCAAGCAACCCTCCCACATCAGCCTCCCCAAGTCACTGGGATTACAGGTATGTGCCACCACGCCCAGCTAATAGTTTAATTTTTTTGTAGAGAGGAGGTCTCACTATATTACCCAGGCTGGTCTTGGACTCTGGGGCTCAGACGATCCTCCCAACTCAGCCTCCCAATGTGCTGGGTTTACAGGTGTGAGCCACCATGCCTGGCTGTTTTTAGTCTCTTAATACTGATTCTAGAGTCTCTCCTTATGTTTAATAAGGATTTTTAATTTATAAATTTTCTTGAATTGCCAAGAATCACTCCTAGTTTTTTTAAGAGTTCCACTTGCCAATCCTGATGTCCTAATTCTATTTTTTCTTTCTCTTTAGAAAGTTAATTTCACAGGAATTTAATCTGGAAGAGTTAATAAATCAAACATTACAGAAAGTAAGATATTCAATATTTCCAGTATCAGGAATAATTTTGGAAAGTTGCAAAATTTTCCCAAACATCCAATCTAAATTAAAGTGAATGTGGGGAGAAGGTGTTTGAACAAAAGGAATTCCACATGTAAAAGGGTGAAGCTGAATCCCTACTTCACATCATTTACAAAAATTAATTCAGAATGGACCTATGATGAAAATATAAGAGCTAAAACTATAAAACTCTTAGAAGAAGACATGGAAGCCATGTACAACCAGTCTCTGCTCTTCATAACCTTGGATTTGGTGATAGATTCTTAGATATCACACACACATTTTGGGCCACAACAAAAAATAGATAAATTGGACTCCATCAAAATTAAACATGTTTTGCCCAGCAAAAGAAATAACCAACGGAGCAAATAGGCAACTGACAGAATGGGAGAAGATATTTGCAAACTATGCATCTAACAAAGGACTAATATCCAGGATCTACAAAGAACTCAAGCAGATCAGCAAGAAAAAGAGCAAATAACCCTGTTAAAAAGTGGGCAAACGGCATGAACAGACATCTCTCAAAATAATATATACAAATGGTCAACAAACATGAAAAAATGCTCAACCTCACTCATTATCAGGGAAATGCAAATTAAAACCACAATGAGATGTCACCTTACACCAATCAGAATGGCCATTATTAAAAAATAAAAAAAACAATAGATGCTGGCACAGAAACGGAGAAAAGGGAACACTCGTGCACAACTGGTAGGACTGCAACTTAGCACAACCTCTGTGGAAATCGGTATGGAGATTTCTTAAAGAACTGAAAGTAGAGCTACCATTTGATCCAGCAATCCCACGACAAGGTGTCTACCCTAAGGAGCAGAGTTTGTTATATGAAAAAGATGCCTGCACCTGCATGTTCATCACAGCACAACTAGCAATTGCAAAGATGTGGAATCAACCTAAATGCCCATCCACCAATCAGTGGATAATGAAAATGTGGCATATACACACTATGGAATACTCTTCAGCCATCAAAAAGAATGAAATCATGTCTTTTGCAGCAAATTGGATGGAATTAGAGAACCTCATCCTAAGTGAACTGAGAAACAGAAAACCAAACATCGCAAGTTCTCACTTAGACATGGGAGCTAAACTAGGGATCTGTAAAGGCATAGAGAATGATATAATGGACACAGGAGACTCAGGAGGGGAAGGGGAGGGAGCAGAGAGACAAAAAAATCACCTATCAGGTACAATGCGCACAGGTGGGGGTGGTGGGGATACTTAAAGCCCAGATTTCTTCACCACTACACAATACTATCAAGTAACCAAAAACTATTTGTGTCACCTAAAGCCACTGAAATAAAGAAAAAATTTTTTTTACATTCGTGCATCAAAGGGCATTATCAAGAAAGTGAAAAGAAAATCTATGTAAACCATTTATCTAATAAGGGTTTAATATCCAGAATACATAAAAACTATTAAAATTCAACAACAAAAAGACAACCCAATTAAAAATGGGCAAAGAACTCCAGCAGACAGTTCCCCAAAGAAGATAAGCAAATGGCCATGGATGGGAACACGGCCTCTCTAGGACTCCAAAACTTCCCCCGAAATACTCAGCAGCCTCAGCCATTCTTCCCGCACTCTCAGTCTCTGCTCTCCACTCTCTGTTATGCACAGCGTCCCTGTTCT
The DNA here is from genome assembly GCA_027257055.1 of Cephalopachus bancanus. Taxonomy (NCBI): domain Eukaryota; kingdom Metazoa; phylum Chordata; class Mammalia; order Primates; family Tarsiidae; genus Cephalopachus; species Cephalopachus bancanus. The sequence continues at coordinate 4,977,193 of JAPVLO010000140.1, forward strand.
GAGATCTCTCTTCCTTTCTTTTCCAGCTGGACCTGAGATACAGACCATCCTGCCTCATCTCTGCAAGAAATGCAAGTGGAAGGTGTCCCCAGACTCCCTCCTAAGAGCCACTCTGCACTCGGCGGCTAGATTCAAATGCTACTTTTGTCCTGTTATTTCTCTGCTCGCGAATGTACTGCGGCTTCTCTAATACTTGTGGAATGAATGTCATATTCTCACCTGGACATTCAAGGTCCTGCCAAATCTCACTCCTTGACACCAACACTCACCGACAGCCACTTTGATCAGAGGGTTCACCCTCCCCAGCCCACCCACCACGCCTCCCTGCCTCAGACCGCCTGTGCTTCTCTCCGTGCCCTTCCCGATGTTGCTCCGCCCTCAAGCCCTCCCTCTTCCTCGAAGTCTTCCAGATGGTGATTTGTCGCTGTTCAGATTCTGTAGTCCCTAAGCCTTAGCACATATTTTAGCACTTGATGACATAACACCTTAACTATGCATTTTTTCCTCCCCAGAGAAGAACATGTGGCTAGGAGGTGAAGATCATGTGTTCTATTAAATCCTCCAAAGTGCTTGGTGTAGCTAAGTAGCTATTTAGTAAATACTTATTAACTCAGTTTCTCTAAAGAAGCAGCAAAGTTGATCCTCAGGAGAGAATATTCAGTCTCTCATTTCTTTGCAATTTGCTGTAGAATAAATCACTTGTACGGTTTCAAGGGCCTTAACTCTCCGTGTTGACCACACTAATAGAATTGAGCTGAAAGATTGGAAATTTTCATATTGCTTTCCTGTCCTGGCTGATATTAATGGTTACTTAGAAAATATCTAGCCGGGCTTGGTGGCTCAGCCTGTAATCCCAGCGCTTTGGGAGGCTGAGGTGAGTGGATTGCCTGAGCCCGCAGGTTCAAGACCCGCCTGGGCAACTTGGCAAGACTTCATCTCTACAATAAATCAAAAATCAGCCGGGCGAGGTTAGCGTGCGCCTGTAGTTCCAGCTACTTGGAAGGCTGAGGCAGAAGGATCGCCGGAGCCCAGCGGGGTCGAGGCTGCGGTGGCCGGGAGCGGCCACTGCACTCCAGTCTGGGCGACAGAGTGAGACTCCAACTCAAAAAACAAAGAAAGAAAGGAAATATCTATTCATTCCTATCTACTCAAATAATTTAAATGGTGAACTTACAGCAATGGGTAGGTTTCATTATTGACATCAATAATGATTCCAATATTTCGTAATTTTATTAAAAATCCTAAATTACATGTTTCTGGAAAATTGAGACAGGCATGTGGGGAGCACACAGGCACTCATGCACTACAGGGTTGAGAAGTCAGAATCCTCGAGGAGTAGTTACTGACTAATTGTTTCAGCCCTCCTCTTCACCATCGATACCTATCTAATCCCCAGAATGGGGACGTGGGAGTCAAACAATTGTAGGAATGCAAAGTTTCAAATCACTATTCCCTGTGTGCTGCATTTCCAGGAGTCACAACCACAGTCGAGAGGAGGCTGGGCGTGGTGGCTCACACCTGGAATCCCAGCACTTTGGGAGACCTAGGCAGGAGGATCTCTTGAGCCCAGGAGTTTGGGACCAGCCTGGGCAGCCTAGTGAGCTTTCATCTCTGCAAAAGAACCAAAACATGAGTCAGGCATAGTGGCACTCACCCGTAGTTCCAGCTACTCAGGATGCAGAGCTAGAAGGATCACCTGAGCCCAGGAGGTCGAGGTTGTGGTGAGACATGATCACGTCACTGCCCTCCAGCCTGGGCAACAGAGGGAGACCCCAACTCAAAAAACAAAAAAAGGCTGGGCATGGTGGCTAATGCCTGGAATTCTAGCACTTAGGGAGGACAAGGTGAGAGGACTGCCTGAGCTCAGGAATTCGAGACCAGCCTGGGCACCACGACAAGACCATGTCTCTACAATAAATCAAAATAAAATAAAACAGAAACATACAAACACACACAAAAACCAAAAATGCTGAATGGTCATCTCATAACCAAGGACTGCCACAAGATTTTAAAATTCCTACACTCATTTTTATGAGGTTTTAGCAGACTGCACAGCGCTCAGACCAGATCCAGTCCACTACCTGTTTTGTAAGTAAGGCTTTTGAGCCAAGTAAACATGGCAAGATGTTTACTATCGTCAGTCGCTGTTTTCACACTACAACTGCAGAGTTGGTTAGTTGCAACAAAGACAATAAGACCCTCAAAGCCTAAAATACTTACTATCTGGCCCTTTCGCAAAAAACATTGGCATCGTGCTTAACATCATAGTGGAACCAACTACTAGAACGTTCTCATGGCCCATAAGAAACAACACAGGATGGGGAGTGCTCCAGAGAAAGCCAAATGAAGCCTCTTGGGGGCGGGGGCGGGGCGGGGGCGGTGTGCAGCCCACAGGATGCCTGCTAGTCAGTCACATGGAGACAAGGGGTGGGTAACAAACAAGCCCTCACCTGGCCCACAGAACAGGCAGACCCAGCTTCAAAGAATCTGCCTTCTATGGCCAGTAGCTGATTCAGTGATAGTTCATTTCAGCAAAATGATATGTGTGCACTAAGCTTGAATTCATTTTAGTTTTATTGGTTTTGTAATGTTTGATTTTTCTTTTGTAAATATGGATGCACAAGAGCCATAAGACTAGAAGTTTACATCTTGTTTTAGGCTTTACAAAGGTAAAAACAGCATACTAAATTTTCAACATGGGGGGTTCATGAAACACTGAGTAGAAAGAACAGGACCCTCACAGGCGGACCACTTGCAAGGTATTTTGACTTCCTGAACAGGCATTGTTACGCTTGGAGGGTCGCCTATTCGGAGCAGTGCTAAGGCTGTCCTCAGGCCGCACAGGAGAGGTCCTAGCTGGGCCTCTGGCCCCTCGTCCTGCTCATCCACATCAGCTCACAGGCTCCAGGCTCAGGCCAGGCATTCTTCCCTGGCCCCAGTTCCCAAAAACCTTCGAATCAATCACACGTTCCAAATGGGCGACTTCCCTCCCTGACAACTTGTCCAGAAAGGGCATCTGTGATCTGTGGTGCAGCACAAAACTGAGTGCAAGATGTCCAGGTTGTAGGAATTTGGATTACTTCTCTCGTTGAAACATTTTTTAAAAAGTAATGACTACCCAGTTACAAGAAATGCAATTTTCCCATTAAATAGACAAATCCTATCATATGAGAAATAAGCTTAACTTACCTCTCGACACAGATGTGGAGATTAAGAGATCCAGTCAGTGACTCATTTGATTTTAAAAAGCGTAAGTTGATTATATTATTCACCTGAGGGCAAACTAGTGCTTCAAGCCCAGGAAAATGGAGTCCAGTGGTTTCCAAGGTAGTGTGAGCCAAACAGGTGTAACCGGATCATTTGTTTTGGCTCATAACTTCGATGAGAATTCTTGGGTCTCTGCTGCTTACAATATACATTGAAAGAGAACAGAAACTAGATGAAAGAATCCAAAGCCATCATGTACACAGTTCACTGAATATTCCTTTTTATAAAGCCTTGCTGTCATCTACACAAAGAAGCTGGATCAATGAGAGTATTTCATCTCTTCAAATGATTTTTCAAGGTTTTATCAAAAGCTCTCTACAAAAATTCAATACGCAAAAGAACTATTTGAGACGATCTATCTTTGATAAGCTTAATTTAACTTCACTTTATATGTCCTTTATTTATAGAAATCCAGAAAGTAAAAAAAAGCATAGTTTTTGTGTGAACATTTTTTATAAATGCGGTATATACTATCATGAAAAAAAACCTAACAATGCAAGAGTAGAGAAAAAAGTAAAAATCACTTTCCCAAACCAAAGAATCAACAACAGACATTTTTTAAATGTATGTAACAAATACATTTGGGGGGAGGGGTGGAAGGGAGGGAGGGAGGGAGAGAGAGAGAGAGATTGATTGAAAGTACATTATCTTTTTTATGGAAACATTTTTAGGCATGAGATTGTCTGAAATTAAAGCTATGTAGGAACGAAAACAAAATTATTTCCCCTTAGAATGAGAACAGCTTAGAAACAGAATTTTATAGTTGGAAATGATGTCATGAAATTTAATGCCTTTATTTTCAAGAGTAGAAAACAAAACCACAGAGAGAGTGTACTGCCTTAGAACTCACAGCAAGTATAGAACGTACAGAAAAGAACTAGAGATAAAAGTCTCAGAGCACTTCCTTTTAACTATGAGTTTCAGTACTGGTTCACTCTGGCTGCTCAAATGTTCATGGCCCTTGAAATTATTCCATATATCCAATCCAAAATCAGAGAGTGCATTTATTTTTTAAAGTTATCAATTTACATTATTCATTATGTTACTGGACAAACTTTCTCCATACCCAATAGAGCACATCTTGTTTTGTTTAAACAGAGATCCCAGGATCCTCAGATACTGATCCAGTCCCAAGGGGCTACTGTCACTCTAAGAGCCCAAAGCCTTGTCTCTGGGTTTGTTACCCTCTTCAGTTTCCACACCTTTGTTTATAGCTGACACCAAGCTTTATCTATGACCTTAAAACATCAGGTGTCTGTACTAAGACATCTTCTGCTAGGAACAGTGGGGCTGAGGTCATTTGCTGTTCGCACAACCTTGAAAGTGAGCGTGCTGGAGACTCAGGCACCAATGATTCAGAGGATCCCCGCCTTTCAGTAATATCACCACTAACCCAAACAAAGCTCCGGTATGGCAAAGGTGTACCATTCCAAAGATCTTTCCAGGATCTTGCAGTATCTCACAGGGAAGCTGGAGGAAAAAGAAATTGCCAGGGGCAGGGGGCAACGGTGAGAGGTTCCAGAGAGAGGTCCCAGGATACCAGTCAGATCTTTATGGAACAGGAGGCGTGAACATGGCTGTGTTCCGGGCACAGTGCCTTTCCTACACTTTTGTTTGACAGCAGCTTTAATTCTTCCACCCCCATCTTTTGGCTTAGGAGAAATAAATACCATAAGGACCTCAGAAAGAATGGAGTATTGGCATAGAAATAACACCATCTTGAAGTCAGGAAACTAAAGGTAAAGTGAAGTAGGAGAAGACACCTGGAGAAAGGAGGGGATGAATATGATAAACCTTATTCTCCTCTGCTCCTTTGCGGGTTTGATTTTGACAGCTGCCTCTTCGATGTGAGAATGTGACCTTGCAAGACAAAGAGCACAGCCCAGAACAGACTGAGGCAGCAGAAGTCAGAGCCTTGCAATGAACAGTGATGCGCTACCCAAGAATGGGGCAGCAGGCACGCTCCCTCTGTTAAGAAAGACCACAGAGGTGCGCTGAATGCAGGTGCCATGTAAGAACACAGCCGAGGGTCTCAGCGTCAGCACCATAGCTGGCTGCAGTGATAGACGAACAAGCGCTGCTAGGCATTGGGAGCCCTCACGCATGTAGCACGGTGCGCTGCACTCAACCTTTATTGTCTCTCAGCTCATTGGGCCTCTCAAGAGAAGTCAGGGTTCTGGTCTTTTCTGCTCTGGCTGAAGGCAGTTGGAGCGCGATGTTTTGTTCTGGCCTTCACTGGGCCTTTGACAAACTCAAGTAGGTCTAGACGACAGTGACCAGGGTCATGAGGACATCTCTAACCATGTCATAAAAGAAGGATTGAAACAACTGGAAGTGTTTCATCTGGAAAGGCAAGGTACAAGAATTGGGTGTCATTTCTAGTTCAAGGTTTGTTGTTGTTGCAATAGAGCTCTCCTAGACTCTGAGTTCAAAGAAACTGAGCTTGGAATTCTGGACTTATTACTTACTTACTTAACTTTTTGGCCTTGCACAAGGTGCTTGGCTTCTGTGAACGTCCATCTCCTTGTCTACAAAATGAGAAACGCGTTTCCTACTTCACCACGTTCTTATAATGGTTAAATGGAATAGCAAATGCTCAGTAAATGGCAGCTGTCATTATCTTTGAAAGCAACATTCACCTTGGGCTGTGCAATTTCCTGGTTAAAAAAATAGCATAATAAATGAGAGAAGTATGTATAGATTTGAAAAAAAAGCGAACTACCTATTGTTCTGGGCAGCAAAACATTTATGGGGAGAGATTGTTTCCACATCTTAGAACAATCGCTTTTCGGTACAATTTGGAAACATAACTTGATGAAAGTTACGTTCAAGAAAGTATCTAGTAATTCTCAAGTATGCCAGAAGAGGGAGGTTTAGAGCATCGAGAGAAACTCCCTTACTTAGTAATTACTGAACAGTGACTGACATTTGTGACACCAAATCTGTCGAGTGACAAGTGTGTCTGAGGTCTCCTCTTCTGGCAAGAACGGGTTGAAGAGCTCTGGGCCTTGAGCTGCCGCTGGTTCTGGTACCACAGGTGGTTCATCCATCCTCTGCCTGAGCAGAAAAGGATCGAGGAAAAATACCCCGTGGTTACAGAACACCTGAGGTTGTAGAAATGTCATATTTCGGCATCATCTCCGTGTCTAAAATGTGTTTCCAACCTTTTTCAAATGAAAATGTGAGCCCTGTCCTCTTGATTTTAATCACACTCCTGCCCTCCCTGGCCACCCAGTAGCACAAAGAGGCTTGCCCCCACCCCGACTGGCTGTCAGCAGTACCACAGCTCTGATCACAGCCAGGCACCGTGTCTCCTCCTAGTGATCGAAAGGGCTCACAGTTTCCTTATTTGCACTTAAAGCATCAAACAGTTTTTAAGCAATTTCCGTGTCCAAGAAATGTTTCTATCTTGTTTTTTCTAAGAAAGAAAAACTCACATATTACCCAGCAGCAATTTAACGACCACCGTCTCAAACCTTTCAGGGTTTCACAGGGCTCTAAGTTGATGGACATGTGCCTCCAGCCCTAATCAGTTTTCTTGTTGAGTCAAGAAAGGAAAGGCCATATTTCACTCTTGAGCATTTTGTGGATCTTAAGAAAACAAGTGTGCAGTATCAGACAACATCTAGAGCCCGTCGATAGGTTCATTGTATATACAGTTCAGCAATTATTACGCTCATGTGACAGATAAGCGTCGGATTTTATCTCACTCTTTCTGTACTTGTTTTGTTTTAAGAGACAGGGTTTCTCTCTGTCGCCCTGGCTGGTCTTGAACTCTTGGCCTCAAGTGATCCTCCCACCTCCACCTGCCAAAGTGCTAAGATTACAGGCATGAGCCACTGCACCTGGACTTGCTCCTTCCTTATTTGAACTTGCTAAAAGCAATACAAATGACTTCCTGAGCACACAGATGTTAAGACAGATGTTGGAAAACAAACAACTTGATCTCCACTGACATTTGCCAAAATAAATAGTTCTTTTACACACACCCCCAAAGAATACTATTTCAATCATTAAATTTATATGGAGGTATAAACTCAAGCAACGAAATCCTGCTTCTTATAGAAAACCTATATAAATTCTTATACTTTAAATGTAATCCCAAGATTAATAATATGAAACGTAAGTATATACATACGTATCTCTCATCCAGGGTGGTTGGAATAAACTCAGAGCAAGTATAACTTCATTATGTCCTCAGGAATGGTTAGCCCTGATTATCTGGCAATAACGTGAAAGTTACTGGGGAACAGTGTCTGACATGTAATATGTATATGATGAATGTTTAGTTCAATTTAAGGTTGAAAAAGCAAAGTAGTGAGTAATGTTACAAATATATTAAGCTAGAAACTTGGCAAGAAAGGAAGAAGGAATTTGGGGAACAACTCGCTCTTTTGCCCTACCCCTCAGAAGTCCTACTGAAATGGGACTGTTAGGGGAGGCGGATGTGATGAAAACTGAACCTGTCCAAGATCACGTACGTGAATTATATAAATGGCAAGAACTGAGCTCTCTTTTCTTGGTCTATGATTACTCCAAAACTCACATTCTAAGTTAGCCAACTCTTTGGAAGGCCAGGGGCCGGGGGTGGGGGTGGGGGGGTGGTAGTTATTTAATAGTATTTAAATACAAGATTTACCCTGAAGCTGGTGAAACTTAAGCTTCATGGCCACTCCATGCTCTGAAAGGGGTCCTAGCAGTGTGTTCTCATAATAACCTATTTCTGTAAAAGTTGAGACTGTCTCTTTTTTCTCCAATTTTTCCTTTATGTCACTTTCACTTCCCCTCCTGTCAGATAGAGCTGGAGTGGCCAGGGGCTCCAGCTAGGGGCTTGGGGAAGCTTTGGGCTTAGTTTAAGTTTAGTGAGATATATTTGTGGCTCACATTCTTTTGTGTTTAAATTATTACTACAAGTTATGGTATAGGGATAGCTTCCAAGAATCATCCTACCTCCCACTAACCAATGGTGCAGAGATCAAAGCTTCACTGCAGTTTGAACGTGTCTAGTGACACACAGCACTAAAAGGATGTGAGCTTAAAGGAGAAATATATGTCAAGGCAGATTTTTAGCCTGTGGAAAATTCTTCCAAATATAGAGAAACTTAATGGAAATATGTCCCAAGTTGATAATAATTTTCAATTTATATACTATTGGCAGAAAGTAATCAGAAAAAAATTTGGTTACCGCAAAGAAATCAAAAAATTCTAAATTATTAATAATAAAAAGCAAATTTTAAACAACTATAATAGAGAAATGATCAAAATGTCATTGTTTATTCTCTAGAATAAAGTTATTGAAGTCATATGAAGAAGGAATTGAAGAACATGCAGACAATAAAAGTTCCTTAAGGAACTTAGTCGAGTAGATGATAAAAACATTTACAGCCTGGCTGGGCATGGTGGCTCACACCTGTAATCCCAGTATTTGGGGAGGCTGAGGCAAGAGGATTGCCTGAGCCCAGGGCAACTTGGCAAGACCTTGTCTCTGTAATAAATCAAAAAGTTAGCCAGGCAAGGTGGTGTGCATCTATAATTCCAACTACTCGGGAGACTGAAGAGGAAGGATCACCTGAGCCCGGTAGATCAAGGCTGTGGTAACCATGAGCGTGCCACTGCACTCCAGCCTGGGCACCAGAGTGAGATTCCAGCTAAAAAATCAAAGAAAAAGAAAGAAGGAAAGAAACATTTCCAGGCTTATACACTTATACAACGATTACATTGTAATGAGGCAGGGTTTTCTAGTGGAAGGAACACTGAGTCACTGAGGAGGATTGGTGCTCCTCAGTCCTCACAGGTAGGCAAGACTGGGGGCAAACGAGTAGACTGGGTTTAAGAACTTAAGGGTTTTTTTGAGTCGATTTAATTGATGCTGGAATGCAAGACAAGAAATTCTTCTGTGCTTGGTTTTCTCACGAATATCTTCCAGAGAATTGGTGGTCTTGGGCAAGGTGAGGAGATGAAGGATGTTTGTACAACTTTGTCACCAGAATTCAAGAGGTTTTATCCACTGAAAGTACGTTTCTGGTCTTTGAAAGCAGGCATTGAGCCGGGCTTGGTGGCTCAGCCTGTAATCCCACGCCTTTGGGAGGCTGAGGTGAGTGGATGGCCTGAGCCCGTGGGTTCGAGACCCACCTGGGCAGCGAGACCTCATCTCTACAATCAATCAAAAAATCAGCCGGGCGTGGTGGCGCGCGCCTGTAATTCCAGCTACTTAGAAGGCTGAGGCGGAAGGATCGCCGGAGCCTGGGGGGTCGAGGCTGCGGTGGCCGGGAGCGGCCGCTGCCCTCCAGTCTGGGCGACAGAGTGAGACTCCAACTCAAAAAAAAAAAAAGAAACAACATTCAGGAGGAAAATAGCATTATCTAGAACTTCTACACTGTTAAATGCATAATTTCAGGCATTTAATAGAAAATAACCAAGCATATTAAAGTAGTAGTTTGAAAATAAACAGAGAATAGAAACACATCCACAGGAATCCAGATACTGATATTAGTAGATACAGACTTTAAAATAGCTATTAAGCCGGACTCGGTGGCTCAGCCTGTAATCCCGCGCCTTTGGGAGGCTGAGGTGAGTGGATCGCCTGAGCCCGTGGGTTCGAGACCCGCCTGGGCAGCGAGACCTCATCTCTACAATCAATCAAAAAATCAGCCGGGCGTGGTAGCGCGCGCCTGTAATTCCGGCTACTCGGAAGGCGGAGGCGGAAGGATCGCCGGAGCCCGGCAGGTCGAGGCTGCGGTGGCCGGGAGCAGCCACTGCGCTCCAGTCTGGGCGACTGAGTGAGACTCCAACTCAAAAAAAAATAAATAAACTAATTAATTAATTAATTAGCTATTAATGTGTTTAAGAAAATAGATGACAGGCTGGAAAATTTCCAGACAAATAGAATACACTTAAAAATCAATTCAAGATAATTATTAATATCCAACAACTAAAATTAAGAAAATAGAATAGATGGCTTTAATAGCAGATTAGCTGAAGAGAGATTTACCCATCTGGAAAACAAATCAGTAGAAAATATTCAGATTGAAGTATAGAGGGAAAATAGGACGAAAATATATTTAACAAAAAGAAGAGAGAAAAAGAAGAAACACTTGGACACAGTGAAAAGTTTAGAATGTGAGTAAAGTTCCAAAAGAAGAGAAGAGTGAAAATGGGAAGAAATTTATCCGATTGTTGGCCAAGAACCTTCTAAACCCTATGAAAATTATCAAGACACAAATTCAAAGAAGATTGTAAGTCCCAGGCAAGAGTAATACAAAGAAAAACATATTTAGGTATATTATAATAAGACTGAAAACCAGAGACAGGGAAGATCTTAAAAGCAATCAAATAAAAAAAGATGCATTACTTTTAAAGACACAAAATAAGACTCATTGCCAATCAATTAACAGAAATGAAGGACTCCAGAAAACAATGAAATGACCTATGTAATGTGCTGAAATAAATGACAGCCTAAAATTCTATATTCAAATGAAAATAATCTTATAAGAAACTAATTTCCATCTCCTTTTTCTGACAGAAAAAAATAAGGACGTAAATAATCTGAAACGGATACGGTGAAGTGTCCATTTGGTTAGGCTGAACTACACCTCCCAGAATTCCCTTTCTTGTATGTTTTTGATTAGGGAGGGCAATCAGGGAGCTACTTGGGAGATTTGGCAGCAAAAGGGAAGGAGCAGCCTTCGCAGCTGAACATGTTGTTGCTGATGTGTTGATTCACCTTCTTGGTGGGAAGCAGCAGCTGGGCCTGCAATTGCTCTACCTTCTCCTGGACTCCTTCAACCTTCCCTGGGCCATCAACCTTCTGCGCCAGGTTATGAAGAGCCAAGGCTGCTGCAGAATCCCCTTGTCACCAAGGTCAAAGACAACAAGAACGGACAAAGGTTTCAGTTCTTCCTTGTGAATTTCCAGCTCATGCTCATGAGTTTCAGCCTGCTGGAGTCTTCCCTTCCTGACTGCCTGCCTCATGGACTCCCAGTTCCAGCATCAGACCTGGAGCCAACAGCCTCACAGAGAGTGCTTAACCAGTGTGCACAATTGCAAAAGCCAGTTCTACGAAAGCCAAGAAACAGACCCACACATATGTAGTCTGTTCTGTGGTGAGCAGGTGTATGCAAACCTACCCCCTAAGGCCAAGGGAGTTGAGAAGCTGAGGGAGGATGCTGCCAAATCCATTTTTTCTCAGAAAGAAAAGATTTAATAGTGACTCACAAACAGAAACCAAGTCTCAGGCAGCTGCAAGACTGTAGGTTCCCGCAGCCTCCTCCCCAAAAAGTATCCTTTAAACAGCAAACGTTTAAGGTAACGGCATGCAGCTGATCATGCTTCAGACTTTCTTGCTAAAACTCATGACCACTTGAGGGGGTTAGAGAAGCATTTTAAAGAGGGATTGTGTATGCTACAGGCATTATTTAAAGACCTTACTGCAAAATGCCTTGGTTTGCAGGAGTTAAACATTGGTCATCATGGTGGTTTCACGTCAAGATGGCGTTGCTCTTGCCATGTAAAGGCTGTTTCTCTATACAGTCCTTAATTTTTAAAAAAATGATTTGTTTTATTTTCCTTTTCTTCTCTCCAGTCAAATGGCAGAGTCCTTAATTTTTTAAAGTGATACTGCAATGAGGAAAGGATGGTCTTTTCAATAAACAGTGCTGGGTCAATTAGAAATCCATATGGAAAAAAATTAATCTTGATTTCTGACTCACACAATACACAAAACGCAGCTCTAGAAAGATTGTAAATCTCAGTAAGAAAGATGAAACAATAAAGTGTCTAGTTTCTAGAAGATACAAAGGAGAATATCTTCATGACCTGGGTATGTGAGATTTCTCAGATGTGATATAAAAAAAAACACTCACCATAAGGTCTAACAAATTAACTTCAATTCTTCAAGGGATTGATAATTGAATTTTATTAAAATTAAGAACTTATCCATCAGAAGGAACCATCAAGAGAGTAAAATGATGGCTGAGTGTGGTGGTTCACGCCTGTATTCCCACAATTTGGGAGACCAGTGTGGGAGGATCACTTGAAGCCAGGAGTTCAGGACTAGCCTGGGTAACATAGCAAGAACCCATGTCTAAAAAAAAAAAAAAGTAAATTTTTTTTAAAAATGAGTAAAATGGCAGTCAGAGCATGGGAAAGATATTTGCGCCTGAAAAGAGAACCATGTGAATCATAGTCAACACCTATACAGAATTCATACGAAGCAATAAGAAAACATATGCAAAAGGAGCACTCATACAAATCAATAAGAGAAAATTTGAAACCCAACTGAAAACAATCAAAGAACAAATACTTAGTAAAAGAGGACACCCGAATGGAAAATAAGAATAAATACCAGTAGCCAAAACACTGAACCTCAATCTAAATCTCACACTTTATACAATGATTTACTAAAAATGGATCATAGATGTACTTATAAAACTTTCAGAAGAAAACATCAGAGCCAATCCTTGCAAGCTAGGGATAGGCAAAGTTATTAGACATGACACCAAAAGCAGGAGTCAAAAAAGAAAACAATGAATAAATTCGACTTCATAAAAATGTAAAACTTTTGTTTTGTGTTAAAAGCATAAATAGACGAGCCACCAACTAGGAGAAAAGACTTGCATATCTGACGAAGGGCTCGTATCCAGAACAAAAGAAGAGCTCTCCAAAGTCAAAAGTAAAAAAAACAAACAATCCAATTAGAAAATGAGCAAAATACATCAACAGCCACTTCACCAAACACATGGATGACAAGCAACACATGAAAAGATGTTCACATTACTAGTTATTAGGGAAATGCAAATTAAAACCACATCAAAACACTACTCCATACCTATTTGAGTGACTAAAATATAAAATATGGACAATTCCAAATGCCAGTAAGGATGTGGAGATATCGAATCTCTCATACATTGATACATTGATAATGAGAATGTAAAATGGTACAGCCACTCTACAAATTACACATAAACTTACTATTGTAATCATATTCTTGGGCATTTGTCTTAGAAAAACAAACTTTTCTGTTCACATAAAAAGTTGCACATGAATGTTAATAGTAACTTTATTTGTAATAGCCCTCAACTGGAAGCAACAATGTAATGGCATTATGCTGAGTGAAAAAGCCAATTTTTTTTTTTTTTTTTGAGACTGGGTCTCACTCTGTCACCCAGGAAGGAGTGCAGTGGTGGCATGATCATGGCTCACTGCCACCTGGACCTCCTGGGCTCAGGCTATCCTTCTACCTCAGCCTCCCAAGTAGCTGAGACCACAGGCATGTGCCACCATACTTAGCTAATTTTTTAATTTTTTTGTAGAGGTGAGGTCTGGTTATGTTGCCCAGGCTAGTCTCGAACTCTTGGACTCAAGCAGTACTCTCACCTCTACCTTCCAAAATGCTGGGATTATAAGCATGAGCCACCACACTGGGCCCTGAAAAAAAACAATCTTAAAAGGTTACATACAATATGATTCCATTTGTATGTTCTTGAAATAAAAAAGTTATCGAGATGGAGAACAGAGAGGTGGTTGCCAGGGATTAGGGAAGCAGAGGGAGGTTATGATTATAAAAGGAAAGTACTAGAGTTCCTTTGTGGTGACGGTACAGTTTTGTATCTTGATTGTGGTGATCATATGAACCTATACATGCAATAAAATGTCATAAATTACAAACAATGACATCTGAAAAAAATGAGTGTATGCCAAAGCTGGTCAAATTAAGATCTGTAGTCTAGTTTATTGTATTGTGCCAATCATTTTCTGGTTTTGATAATGCACTATTGTTATATAAGATGTCATCATTGGGGGAAGCTGAATGATTGTACTTGGGACCTCTCTGTGCTATTCTTGCAACTTCTTATAAGTTTATCTTTTCAAAATAAAAAGTTTAAAAATAACCGTATGAAAAGGGGATAATGATAATCATCAAAAAAATACAAATTAAACCACAATGCACTCTTGCAACACTCCCACCAAAATGGCTGATATCAAAAAGATGGACTATGCTAAGTACTGGTGAGAGTATGTAGCAGTTGAGACTATGTACACTGCTGGTGGTAGCTTAAATTAGTGCAGTCACCTTGGAAAACTAATAAAACTATTAAAATGAGCATATGACCACCAATGACTCAGCAATTCCAATCCCAAATGTATGCATATGTCCATCTAAATATAAAAATGTTCATAACAGCACTATTCATAATAGTCTCAACTGGAAACACCCAAATGCCCATCAACATTATAATGGGTAGATAGATTGTGATATATTCATATTATCAACCTCCTCACAGAGACCACCGGCAAAACCTGTTGATCAGGCAAAACTTACAGAGTGTTAGCAGTGTCTCTAAAAGAGGAATTAGAGAAGAATATATATACGGTTTGGGATTCTGAATTCATGAGTTTTAAGGCAGGTCTTTCAAGATGGGGAACTAATTGGGACTGGGTGAAATTCATCACACAGTATTTTAGGATTGGTGGACACGGTAAAGTGACCATCTAAAGATTAATTTTATAAAGAACAAACTATTATACTAATAAGTAAGTTATTTACTTGGCTAAGCAAACTGTTTGCTTATAGAAAATTGTTGGCAAGGCCAGGCGCAATGGCTCATGACTGTAATCCCAGCACTTTGGGAGGCTGAGACAAAAGGATCACCCAAGCCCAGGGGTTTGAGACCAGCCTGGGCAACTTGACAAGAACTTATCTCTACAAAAAAATCAAAAAATTAGCTGGATGTAATGGTGCACACCTGTAGTTCCAGCTACTTGGAAGGCTGAGGCCAAAGGATTGCCTGAGCCTAACAGGTTGAGGCTGTGGTATCTATTTGTGCCATGGCACTCCAGTCTGGGACAGATAAGGAGTCTGGGAAAGAAAGAAAGAAAGAGAGAGAGAGAGAGAGAGAGAGAGAGAGAGAGAGAGAAGGAGGGAGGGAGGGAGGGAGGGAAGGAAGGAAGGAAGGAAGGAAGGAAGGAAGGAAGGAAGGAAGGAGAAATTGGTTTGCAAAATTATCCTGATGTAAACAGCAAAGTGCTTTTTCTGATCAGCATTTACATATTCCTAGGGAAGAATTTCCTGGGGAACAAAAGCAGTAATATTGACACAGGTGGCCCCAACTCTCATTCCTCTCAGTTGAGTTTATGCTGATGCAGATAACCTCAATTTTCAGTACAATGGAATACTATACAGAATACTATACAGAAATGGAAATGAATAAAAAGCCTGATAAATACAATAATATGAAGAACTGTAAATCTAATGTTAGAAAAAACTATATGGTGATAAATATCAAAAAGTCAGTTACCAGGGGAGGACATGGAAAGTGACCAGGAAGAGTCATGAAGTGACTGTAGAATGTTGGTGACATTTCAGTTCCTTTTCTGCATGTTAGTTACCTGGGTATGTTCACTTTATGAAAATCCATTAAGCTATAGACTTGGGATCTGTGTACTTTTCTATTCATATGCTATACTTCAATTAAACAAAAAGTTTACTTAAAACATGGAGGTAGGCAAGGCAAAGGCCAAAGTTCTAGCATCAGTTTGTCTCTTAAATAAATGTTATTGAAAACAAATGCAATGATATTAAAGAAAACTTGAACAAATGAAAAGAATTCTCCACAATTACACAATCCTGTTATTGAAACCATGCCCCAGAGTTAAATAAGTCAGTGACTAACAGAAATTATTTACCTTACAGAATAGCAGATAAGAAAAGAAACAGGATCAGTCAGAGTCCCAACAGAGGAGAAGACACAGAAGCACTGCCATCACCTTTGTCCTAGAACCCAGGCAGAGACATGCTCCTGCCTGCCCATTTGAGCAGTGGCATTACCCCTGAGACTGAGGGGTGAATTCAGCACCTCTCTAAGGTTGATCACCATTAATCATTAACCCAGAGAGGATACCCTGGGTGCAGTATCCCCGAAGAAGATGTTGGCCATAAAATACACCATCCATTAAATAAGTAATAAACTGACAAGCATGGGAAGCAGAATTAACCAAGCAGAAGAAAGACTCTCAGAACTTGAAGACTGAAATATGGAACTAACCCAATCTGTTAAAAACATAGAAAGGAAGTTTTAAAAAACAGAATGAAGCCTCCAAGAGATGTGCAATTATATTAAGGGGCTGAACTTATGCCTGATCAGTATACCTGATGTAGAAAAGGAAACAGAGAAGACCCTGGAACAAACATTCCATGAGGTCATCCAAGAAAATTCTCCTCATCTCATCAGAGATGCAACCATACAAACACAAGAGATTCAGAGAACCTCTGCAAGACATCAAATGAGAAGACTAACTCCTAGTACATAGTAATTTGCTTACACAAAGTAGGCATAAAAGAAAAAATTTTAAAAGCAGTGGGAGAGAAAGGTTAAAATAGCTGCAGACTTATCTTAGAAACAATACAAGCTAGAAGGGACTGGAGTCCAATCTTCAAAACGTCTCAAAGATAAACAATTCCAACCAAAAATGTTCTACCCAGCTAAGCAAAGCTTCATCAATGATGGAGAATTAAAATTCTTCCCAGATATCCAATCCCTAAGAGTTCACGCTTCCAGACCAGTTCCACAGGAGATGCTTAAGAACGTATTAAACACAGAAGAAAGAAACAAAATAGAACAACATGCACTTCACAACAGTACAGGAAAACAAAGAACCAACAGTGAATTCATCACAACTGTAAAATGAAAAATACACAAATATATCACCACAAAATTTAAAAGAAAAAACTTTGTAAAAGCCTCATGACAGGGATAAACTCTCACATTTCAATAATCAGTCTGAATGATTATTGAATGGAGTAAATGCACCACTGAAAAGACATACAATGGCAAACTGGATTTTTAAAAAAGCACAACCCAACAATATGCTGTCATCAGGAAACACATCTCACTACAGAGGTCACCCACAGACTCAAAGTTAAAGGGTGGAAAATGAATTCTCAGGTGAACAGTACACAAAAGAAGGCAAGAGTTGTTATCTTAATATCAGGCACAACCTTTAAGCTATCAAAAATTTAAAATGATATGAAGGGAGACTACATAATGATAAAAGGTTCGATCCATCAACAAGAAATATCCATCCTAAACATATATGCACTCAACACAGGAACACCAGTTATATAAAGCAACTATTAATAAACTCAAAAAAGATATTGACTTGAACACTATCATAGGCAGGGACTTAAATACCTCACAAACAACCCTAGATAGATTATCAAGGCAGAAAATCAACAAGGAGAACCAGAACCTCAACTTGATGCTTGACCAAATGGATTTAATAGATACCGACAGAACACTTCACCCAACAACCATGGAATATACATTCTACTCATCACTACATGGAACATACTCCAAGATCGACCACATCCTTGGCCATAAATCAAGCACAAACAAATTTCATGAGATTGAAATACTGCCATCCACCTTCTCAGACTACAGTGGAATATAAATACCTGTCATCACCAACAAGATCTCCCCAAAACCCACAAAGACATAGACACTAAACAGCATAACATTGAACAACTCCTGGGTCAACACAGAAATCAAAAGATTCTTGGAAACAAGTGAAAACAAAGATACATCTTATAAAACCTCTGGGATACCATGAAAACACTACTGAGAGGACAATTTATAACTCTACACACACATCAAGAAAATAGAATGATCACAAGTTAACAGTCTAACAAGTCACCTGTGAGAACTGGAAAGGCAAGACCACTAAAACCCTAACTTCAGCAGAAGAATCCAGATCATCAAAGTACAAGTGCAAATACGGAACATAGAAGACAAAAATATCATAGAAAAAAATCAACAAAACAAAAAGAGCTGGTTATTTGAAAGGATAAATAAGATTGATGAATCCCTAACCAGACTGACCAAGAAAAAGAGAGAAAAAGTCAAATAAACACAATTAGAAATGCAAAAGATCAAGTCACAACTGACCCCAAAGAAATATCATAGATTATCAGAGATTACTATGCATACCTGTATGGAAACAAACTTGAAAACCTAAATGAAATGGAGGACTTTATGACATCACATAACCTCCCAAGGTGCAAACATGAAGAAATTGAGATCTTAAAAAACCAATAACAACACAGGAAATTGACTCTGACATAAGAAAACTACCTATAAAAAAACAAAACAAAACCCCTGGATCAGATGACTTTCCACCTAATCATGTTATGAAGCTAACATCACACTGGTACCCAAACTGGGCAAAGACCCAACCAAAAAAGAGAACTACAGGCCAATATCCCTGATGAACATAGATTAAAAAAAAATTCTCAACAAGATTCCAGCAGATCAAATCCAACAAAACATCTCAAGAATTATTCACCAAGTAGGCTTCGCCCCAAGATGCAGAGCTGGTTCAACATCTGCAAGACCATAAATGTAATTAAATCCACCAACAGATGTAAAAACACGAATCATGTGATTATATCATTAGATGCAGAAAAGGCTTTTGACAAATCTAGCATCTATTCTTGGTTTTAAAAAACGCTTGAACATCTAGATATAGAGGGAGCATACCTCAAAGTAGTCAGGGCCATCTACGATAAACCCACAGCCAACATATTGCTAAACAGACAGAAATTGGAAGCATTTCCCCTGAAAACAAGAACAAGAGAAGGCTACCCACCCTCACCCACCCTTACCCCTCCTGTTCAACATAGTGTTGGAAGTTCTAGCTAGAGCAATCAGACAAGAGAAGAAAATCAGGGGTATTCAAATAGAAAAAGAGGAAGTTAAGCTAGCCTTCTTTGCTGACAATATGCTCCTATACCTAGCAAACCCAAGGGAATATGTCAAAAACCTCCTTGCACTGACAAAGGACTTTGGCAAAGTCTCAGGGTAAAAATCAATATGCAAAAGACAGTCACATTTTTATGCACCAAACATCAAAGAGGCAGAGAACCGAATAAAAAGCACAATTCTATTCACAATAGCCACACAAAAAATGAAATACCTTGGCATCTTCCCAACCAGAGAAGTAAAAGACCTTTACAACAAAAACTACAAAGCACTGCTCAAAGAAGACACAAACAAACGGAAAAATATTTCATGCTCATGGATTGGAAGAATCAACATTGTTAAGATGTCCATCCTACCAAAGCAATCTACAGATTCAACGGAATGCCTATTAAATTACCAACATCATTCTTCTGAGAACCTGGAAACAACAATATAGAAATTCATGTGGAAACATAACCAACCACAAATAGCCAAAACAATCCTCAGCAAAAGAAACCAAGTGGGAGGTATCACACTTCCAGATTTTAAACTTTACTATAAGGCTGCACTAATCAAAACAGTCTGGTATTGGTACAAGGACAGGCATATAGACCAATGGAACAGGACAGAGATTCCAGAAGCAAAATCTCAATTTTTCAACCAACTCATCTTCAACAAAGCCTCCACCACCAGCCACTGTGGAGAGGAGAACCTATTCAGTAAGTGGTGCTGGGAAACTGGCTGACCACATGCAGAAGATTGAAACATGTCCCCTACCTATCATCATACACAAAAATCAACTCTAAATGGATCAAAAATCTAAACATAAAATCTCAAACTATAAGAATCTTAGAAAACACAGGAGACACCCTTATGGAGATCAGAATAGTCAACCAATTCCTGATCAAACCCCCAGATATCCATGCCATAAGAGACAAGATTGACAAGTGGGACCTCATTAAACTGAAAAGCTTCTGCAAAGCAAAAGAAACCATCAAGCGAGTGGGGAGACAGCCCACAGAATGGGAAAAAAATATTTGCCAACTGTATATTTGACAAAGGTCTAATATCCAGGATCTACAAGGAACTCAAATGTGCTGAAAGGAAAAAAAACAAATAGCCTATTAAAAACTGGGCAAAAGACATGAATAGACACTTCTCAAATGAAGGTATATGAGCAGTCCACAGATAGATGAAAAAATGCTCAGCTCACTAATCATCAATTCTTTGATGATTTTGAAATTTTAGAAATGCAAATCAAAACCACACTGAGATACCACCTAAGTTCAGTATGGATGGCCATCATTATTTAGTTATTTATTATTATTTTTTTTTGAGTTGTAGTCCACTCTGTTGCCCAGACTGGAGTGCAGTGGCACGCTCCTGGCCACCGCAGCCTCGCCCTGCTGGTCTCCAGCGATCCTTCTACCTCAGCCTTCTGAGTAGCTGGAATTACAGGCACACGCTACCACGCCCGGCTAATTTTTGATTTATTGTAGAGATGAGGTCTCGCCAAGTTGCCCAGGTGGGTCTCGAACCCACAGGCTCAGGCAATCCACTCGCCTCAGCCTCCCAAAGCACTGGGATTACAGGCTAAGCCACTGAGCCTGGCCAATGGCCATCAATATTGACTCAGAAAACAACAGATGCTGGAGAGAATATGGAGAAAAGGGAACACTTCTACACTGTTGGTGGGAGTGTAAATTAGTACAACCTCTGTGGAAACTAGTGTAGTGATTTCTAAAAGATCTAAAAATCAACCTTTCATACAACCCAGCAAACCTACTTCTGGGAATATACCCAGAGGAACTCAATTATTCTACAAAAAAGATACATGCTCATACATGTTTATTGCAGCACTATTCACAATAGCAAACACATGGAAGCAATTGTGCTGCCCATTGAAAGTGGACTGGATAAAAAAAATGTGGTACATATACACAATAGAATATTATGCAGTCATAAAGAAGGACAAAATTATGGACTTTGCAGCAACTTGGATGGAGGTAGAGTCTATCATACTCAGTGACCTATTATAGAAACAAAGACCTGACTACTGCACATTCTCACTTGAAAGAGGACCCTGAACATTTATCAACACTACAAGAAAAGCATTAACAGTAGCGGGACATTGCCAGGGAAGGGAGGAAGGATGTAACATCAATAAGGTGAAGTAAGGACCAATTGGAGGCCCAAACTTCACCTGTACGTTGCCACGTATGTACCTAATCCTGAATTGTTTTTTTTTTTTTTGAGTTGGAGTCTCACTCTGTCGCCCAGACTGGAGTGCAGTGGCCGCTTCCGGCCACCGCAGCCTCGACCTGCTGGGCTCCGGCGATCCTTCCACCTCAGCCTTCCGAGTGGCCAGAATTACAGGCATGAGCTATCACGCCCGGCTGATTTTTTGATTTATTGTAGAGATGAGGTCTCGCTGCCCAGGCGGGTCTCGAACCCGCGGGCTCAGGCAATCCACTCACCTCAGCCTCCCAAAGGCGCAGGATTACAGGCTGAGCCACCGAGCCCGGCTCCTAATCCTGAATTGTACCCCACATCTTTAAAATAAAATAATAATAATAGTACAAGAAAACAAACTGCTTTTTGGAGCTAAACAGTCACAGAGACAGAAATAATAGATACAGGGGACACCTATCAGTGGGGAGAGGGGTTAGGGTCCTGAAACTATCTTCAGGGTCCAATGTTCGCTATCCCGGGAATGGGCCACACGAAACCCAATCCCCACTACTAAACAATATGTAATGAATACTCATGTGTGCCCTCTGAATCTAAAAGAAAAAAAGGAAAAAGAAAAGAAACAGCTTGTCGAAACTCCCTCCACTTGTAAGAGCATAAAACTGGCTGAAAGCTATTGGAACCTATACTGTACGCCCAACTGGAGTCTGTACAGAACAAGCTTGCTCATTTTACAGCCTGAATTTCCATGTGTGTTTCATACTAACTCTCCCTGAATTTGTATTTGGGACCTGTGGGGAGGCATGAAGAGATTAACTGCTCATGCCCAAGGACTTTCTAGACCTACCCTCTCCTTCTAGCAATGACTTGCTAGTCCCAGAATTCACTCCTAAACCTTTTGTAATATAATTACTGCCTTAAAGCCAGCACAGGGAGACAGATTTGAGCTGGACTCCTGTCTCCTTGTTGGAAAAAGCTTTCTCAAAACCCGGTGCCAGAGTATTGGCTTGTAGTGCATCAGCAAGCGAGCCTTTCTGCTCAATAACATTATCCTTTTTGCCTTGATTCACCTACTATCCGTTATTAAATACCTGTTGCCACTTTGCCTTGTTTCATCAGGCAGGGGGAAAACAGCGGAGTGTTCTTTACCTACCTGCCTACTCCATTCGTGTTGATTGAAGCTCTACTTTCTTCTGGAAGAAAACATGTAGTATATGATGTTCATGAGACATGGCCAGAAAAGAGGGCATTCCCAGTTGCTTAGAGTGAGTGGTAGATGTTTAGCAATCTGAAACAAATAGAGTGAGCATCTTTCTCAGTTTAGAAAAACCCCAAAGCCCTGTTACCATGTGAGACTATCCTCTTCTGGAGATTTCTGTCTTTTCCAGTGCATTTTTAACAACTGCCATCATTAATCAAGAAAAATTACTGAGTTTCTTATCAGATTACCTTAATTTGGCACGTTCACAGCTTTTCTGTGAATAAAACAATTACTGTAGTCTACAAATAGCCTTGCCTTGCATGTCATCTGTTGGATAACAATTTCCAAATGATTTGAAGAAAACCTCATGAATTTTCAAATGAAATAAGGAACAGAAGAAGGGGGAGACAAAAATAAAAGAGAAGGAAATCCTTATCACTTGTTTGAACTTGAAACTTTTCAGTTTTGTTTAAGGCATTATGGGACACCCTTTTAGGACCATGAAAGTAAAGGATTATGTTAAATTGTATGCATCTAAGTAACTGAATTATTTATTTTATGCCCTAAATGGAGGAGATAAAAATAATTGTCGGGTGCCAGCCCCGACCAAGGGTGGGTTAGGACCGCAATGGTGAATCAAGACGGAGAGGAGAGACCACTCAGAGGCAGTTCTTCTGGGAACAGTCTGGCCAAGACTGAAGCCAAATTTTATTCGGACTCCTTCCAACTTATATACCATTTTTCATACCCTCCAGCAGTGTGATAATCACTTGCTGGGGGCGTACAAACTCCATGATGTATATTGCGTTTTACAAACTATGCATCACAAGACCATCACGAGACTTGCAAGCTCCAAGCAGACAGTTCGAACTCCATGATGCCTGACGTGCCTCATAAATCTCACATCAAGGTCACAGGTGCACAATTTCAATACAGTTCGTTTAAAAGTGTCTTCCATAGTGTTCAACAAATCATTCATATTATAGTCTTTGTTCTAAACCCTGATTAATACAAAAACTTTCTTAGTTAACTCTAGGTTCAATCCAAGTTCACTGACTCCTAATATTTTTTAACGACTGATATTATCAACTTAAAACTATACTATAATCTATAAGTTTACTTAAATGACTTAATTTTTATTTATTCCATTAACCTATTACGATTCAACATAGTGGCCTGTAATTCTATAATAATTAATTCAAAACTTATTCCTTACCATGACTTATATGAGTTTCATGATCTAGTGTTTGGACTTTAATACTATGCTATATCTCATTAAGCTAATACCTTATCATTAAATCTTATAATTATCATTGACGTATGATTTTAGAATCATAACACTATAATTCTCATTCTATTCTAATAAAACTACGACTTTAACCCAAAACTTAAAACTTTTTTCCTAGTATATTAATACATGGCTACATGTAAAATTTCCTATTGTCATGTTAGAAGCAAAAACAACACCGTTGGGAAAGTTTCGGTATACTAATCAAAGGATCTTAAAATTGGCCTACAGGAACAGGAACTAAAGTCATAATCTGAGAAAAGGAAACTTAAAAAGCTTCAACAAAACCTAAAAGTTTTCTATGAATGCTTATTACTGTTTAAATCTTTCCGATGGAAATTGTATCGTCTTAAATGAATGTTTTATCCAAACAAGTCTATTCTAAAAATCAAATAGTAGCTGTCACACTCTTGGATAATGGACTGCACGGTTACCATGGCAATGGCCACGGGCTGAAGCAAACAGAGTTTCGGCATGTCACGAAACTAGAAAAACGTCCTGCCTGGCTAGAGGCAGGGCAATAAAACTATTATGGTAATTTAGTTTCTAATCTTAATCCTAGGAGAAACTGCCTTTGGGAACAAGAACTGACTCACCAGTCTACCAGGAAATAGAAGTTAAAAAATATCTAGAAAGAAGACTTAGAAGGGACAAGGTCATTCTGCTGTGTAACCTTTCATCAGGTGTATAGAGATTTACTTATAAGTTTTACTGCCATGTATGCACACTGGTCACTAATCACACGCCAATATTATAGGTATAACTGATATCCTGTGTCAGAGGCGATCTTCCAGATGGGCCTTTACAGGCCTCAGCCATGTAGCTATAGATGTTGGCTCCCAACAAATAATGACTAGAGTTTCTAATCTTCCTAAAATCTCTGCATTTCTTGTAAGACTTAGGAAGCACCTTCTCAGAATAAATGTCAATGTATTCGAATAAAAGTGTCCCACTCATAACCCATAAAGATGTATGATTAACACCAGTTGTCTTTAAATCCCACTTATCTGAAATGGTTGTTTTGTCTGTTTTGCTGGAGGCTTCATTGGGTCAGAAATGTAGATCTTCAGAAAGCATTCTTAAGATGGGTTAAGATATCACATGTTTCTCTCCTCGAAGTAGAAACTATATAATAAAAAGCAATTATGTCTTATTTGGCAAAGAGGAAAGAAACCGCCCCACCATGAAGATCAGTGCTTTCCAAGGTAGGGGCTTGAAGAGCAGTAGCAGCACCTGAGAGCACATTAAAAAGGGAAATTCTCAGGCCCAACCCAGACCCGCAGAAGCAGAGGCTCTGAGGATGGGCTCCAGCATTTGTGTTTCAACAAGGTCTTCCAGGTGAGTTGGTGCGTGCTCAACAGGGATTTGAGAATCCCTGACGTAAGATAAGGCTGAGGGAATATGGATGTTTTGGACCAAATGATAAGTCTTCAAAAACACTAAGTAATCTTGTGAGTTCATCTGCTAGGTTCTGGGTCATCTCCCCTAAATGACTGTACAGTTGTTTTAGCTCACAGGCATCATGAGGTGAACGGCAGTTTCTAAGACCACCTAAATGTTCTTGTGCTCTTCAAGTATCTGGGAAAATATACGGTCACTAGAATGTTAATAGTGGCATTTCACTAATTACTTCTCTCTGCAAACTTTAAAACCTCGGCCCTCGCCACTGATGGGTGTGACCTATTCCAGTGGATCGTCAGCCAAGCTTCCCATGGGCCCCTCTCTCTTACAGAGGTCACCCCTGCTTTCCCTCCTCTCTGGGAAACAGGCTTGGGCCAGGGTGGAAGGGTAGGAGGAAGGGTGAGTTTGGGGATTTGTCTGTGTTTTTATTCAGTGGGGGGACAAGTTTGTCAAGAGATAAAAGATGCTGTGCCTCGATACCTAGGAACAAGCTGTTTCTGTGGCCGTGGGTGCTGTGGGAAGAAGTTACAGAATCTTCTGGGAGCTGATCGGAGGTTGTAGGCCCAGTCTGGCCAGCTCCAGCCTCCTCCACGTGGCCCTCTTTGACAATATTTCACTCTGCCCCATCCTGGGGGAGTGGGCCCTCAGGGTCTGTGGACTCCGTGCAATGCGTTGGTTGGCTCCCTTTCATTGTGGCACTGCTCCCCTTAAGACCTAGATAGTCCACTCGGCATTCCTTCAGTGGATATTTCTGGAGCTCTTCAATGCCTCTCGGAACACAGCTGGGAGCAAAATATGTTGCCCGCAGGGATGGAGCCTCCCCAGAGCTCCAGGCCTTCACAGAACTTATGTTCTAATGGAGAAGAGAGATCATAAAGAAATAAATAATATGAGCCAGGCTCGGTGGCTCAGCCTGTCATCCCGCGCCTTTGGGAGGCTGAGGTGAGGGGATGGCCTGACCCCGCGGGTTCGAGACCCGCCTGGGCAACTTGGCGAGCCCTCGTCTCTACAATGAATCAAAAACTAGCCGGGCGTGGTAGCGTGCGCCTGTAATTCCGGCTACTTGGAAGGCTGAGGCGGAAGGACCGCGGGAGCCCAGCAGGTCGAGGTTGCGGTGGCCGGGAGCGGCCACTGCACTCCAGCCTGGGCGACGGAGTGAGATGCCAACTCAAAAAAAAAATGGTCAAGCCGGGCTCGGTGGCTCAGCCTGCAATCCCGCGCCTTTGGGAGGCTGAGGTGAGTGGATTGCCTGAGCCCGCGGGTTCGAGACCCACCTGGGCAGCGAGACCTCATCTCTACAATAAATCAAAAAATCAGCTGGGCGTGGTAGTGCATGCCTGTAATTCCGGCTATTTGGAAGGCTGAGGCGGAAGGACCGCCGGAGCCCAGCAGGTCGAGGCTGCGGTAGCTGGGAGCGGCCACTGCACTCCAGCCTGGGCGACAGAGTGAGATGCCAATTCAAAAAAAAAAAGGTCAAACTCTGCAGATGGTACCTACTGAGAAAAAGTGACAATAAATAAACATGGCCTCAGGTGCAGCTCAGAAGCAGCAGCACAGGAAGCTGCCTCCCATGGGGCAGGGTGGTTGGCAGGTCCCCCCGCCCTCCATGGAGTGGAGGTCTGCTCAAAGTCAAGGGCACCAGGCCCAGCCCATGTCTCCAGTCTGCCCCCCGCTGAAATGGCTGAGGCACTTTGGGGAGTTTGGGCTCATTAATTAGACCAGGACGAGCACTTCTCAGTCTCGATTATACATTAAAATCATCTGGGAGCCGGGCTCGGTGGCTCAGCCTGTAACCCCGCGCCTTTGGGAGGCTGAGGTGAGTGGATCGCCTGAGCCCGCGGGTTCGAGACCCGCCTGGGCAGCGAGACCTCATCTCTACAATAAAAATAAAATAAAATCAGCCAGGTGGGGTAGCGCGCGCCTGTAGTCCCAGCTACTCGGAAGGCCGAGGCGGAGGGATCGCCGGAGCCCAGCAGGCGAGAATGCGGGGGCCGGGAGCGGCCACTGCACTCCAGTCTGGGCGACAGAGGGAGACTCCAACTCAAAAAAAATAAAAATAAAGAAATAATATGAAGTCAGGTAACAATAAGCTCTTTTAAAACCCTTGGGCATCTCTCATACGCACTCAGCCCCAAGCCAGCCATCTTTCCAATCTGGACCCCTCGTCTGATGAGCCGCCATTGGAAGGTGTCTCTTTACCACAAGAATGTGGTGGCAGCAACACTCAGTGGGAAAGGGATATTCCGTGGTCCCTGCTGAATGCTGGTTTCCAGGAACATGCATTTGTCTCCAGCTTTGTGTCACCTGAACTCGAAAGCAGGCCTACTCATGAAGTGGGAATCTAATGATCTTTATCTTCCTAGCACCTCTGCCATCCCAACTAAAACAAAACAAAACAGAAAACAAAGAACTGCTCCTTGACAACCATGGCAATATATTATAAGCTGAGAAGAGGCCAATTGATTTTATTATAAGTCATTTAGAAAAGTCTCAAAAACGGTTAGCTGAGTGGAGCTAAACATAAAAGCTGTTTGAACTAAAAAGTGCACATTTTTTCTCCCCACCCCCAAACCGCACTGCCCTCACCACCCCTTCTCCTCTGCTAGCACGGTCTTGCCTGACTGGGCTAGAAGGCAATCTCATCTGGTAAACGCTTGCTGTTGCTGAAGAAGAAACAGCCGGCATGCCAGATCACCTAATGATTAGGAGACTGGTCCAAGGACGGCAGGACTGCATCTGAAAACCTGGAGTGGGCATTGCCCACCTCCCCTCCATCTGTGAATATGAGGACATTGGACTGTTATAGCCTAGGGCTCTGAGAAGAAAAGATTGTTACAATTATGGTTTAAAACAATCGAAAGCTATCATCCTAAATGTTATCACTTTCCCTTCCATCCAAATATTGCAATTGTCTGCCCCTTCCTCTAAAAAACTGTAAAAGAACATACTTTCAATTCCAAAGTTATCTCAAATGTCAACAACAACATGACCGGGAGACTTTGTGCCACATTAAGGGTCACGTATCAAAAACCATTAATGTAATGTTTCATTAATGTAATGTTAAAACTGCATGTAGGTTTCAAACTCAGGGTGGCTGAAGGGCTGTAAATTTTGGATATAAATATTGGAATAAATCTGTGTTGCTTTGAGTGGGTTTTGGGCAATGATGCCAACCAATCTCCCTATAGAAATTAAACACTCCCTTTTCTCTCAGTCTCTGCCTCTTGTCTTTTCATTGGCAGCGAGGGATCGCAGTCGATTCATTAGATTGGGTCAAAACATAACCTCAATCCAGACCTGGCCAGCAGTGGTACCCTTCTTCCTGTCCTGCGATTAGTAGTGGAAAAGGGAACATGACCCAAATAAGGCCAAAACTCCTTCTATGAGATTTGATGTACGGATGATGGGAAAAACTCCCTTTCCATTTGGGTGTATTTTAATATGATAAAAGCTGGAACTGCTAGCTGAGATGTAGCCAATATATGGAATAAGTGCATCTGAGAAGCAGAATGAGAAGGTGAGACAAGAGTCCTGTCGATGTGTTTGGTTGTCCCATATCACTGTTGAAATGTATTCCCTCCCTACACTTCCCCTGACTTGAGGCAGTCTACGTCCTTTTGAACTTCCATTGGTTTCAGTCAAGTTTCTGTCATTTGCAGCTGAAGTGAAGTTATGTGCTGAGTCTCCCAAGACCCTATCTCCAAAAAAAGCACCTGTCAGTGTCTTCCTGCTCACCACCTTATTTTCAGTTGGCCAAGGAACAAGAAACCTTGCTGTTCTCCATGTTTTCTGTGTCCATGTGCTGATGCACACATCTTTTCCCTCCCGCTTAACCAAGACAGAAAATGACCTCCTTGCATATCAACTCCTACACACAGACCCCAGAGCTTTTGGGTGGGTGGGGGCAGGATTTTCTGGCTCCACGAGCCCAGTCTCTTTAGGGGCTCAGGATCATCTTGCTATGCTCCGCTCCTCATAGAGTTACTTCGGTTTCTTTGCCTTTTCTTATTCTTGCATAACTCCAGCTCTTCAAGGAGTCAGCTCCCAAAGAAGATAATTTCTATGCACCAAGCAGGGCTGAGATGCAGGTGTGATGCCTCCCCTGATAATCCTTGTGGGGGATAAATAGGAGAGAGGCAAAGGACAGGGGCAAGAAGAGTGTCCCATCAGGAAGTGCTAAGCAGAAGTGTCATGATCAGACTTGTATTTTAGAAAGGACAACAGCTTGGACAGGAGCTTGGCTGGTGGCAAGGATGGCCCACTAATCTTAATCATCTTGACTTTCTTGGCTCTCAGGGTACTCCTCTCCTGGCCTTCCTCGCTCCATTCTGACCCCTTCTTCTTCTGGGATGTGCATTCCTTTTGTGATCTCTTCTGGTCCGCTCATTCCCTAAGGGTCAGCATTCCCAGCATCCTGGACTGGCCTACTGGCCTTTCTTTGCTGCTTCTTACTTACCCACACCCACTTTCACAATTTTAACTATCGCCTTTATGTTGATGATTCCTAAATCCTTAATTCCCGGGAATTTGCAAAGCACTTACCGAACTCACTGGCATATGTATCTGAATTTCTACAGATTGCTCCAACTGGATTCTTTTTCTCCACCCACCTGCATCTCCCAAACGTACTCCTGCTCCCATAGTTTGGATCTTAGCCAGTGGCACCACCGCCCACCAATCACCTACGTCAAAACCCTGATGATCATCTGTCTGCAGCTGAGTTTCCTAGAAACATACTCTGAAACGGAGAGCTACATCCAGAAGGTTGACAGGGAGTGCTCTTGGGAGACAGATCCTGAAGGAAGTGAGGAGGCAGGATCGGGCAGATGGAGACGCTCACTCACATGTGGTTGCAACTGGGGCCTCAGCAGGTCCTGCTGGGATTTCTGGAGCAGGGATGGCCCACCAGAGTTTTCCCAAAGTGAAGCAAGAGGGCTGAGCCCTTGTGTCCCCTCTTCAGCCATTCACTGGTCATAGGCCACTCCTGAAGAAGCATAGCTGAGTGAAGCCAGTTTCCTGAAGCCAAGGGAATGCCCAGGGACGGAGCAGCTGTGAACAGCCAGCAGCAGATCTTCCCGCATCACCCAAAGAGGGGATAAACTACATTATCCTACGTTCCTTCTTTTCTTTACCACCACTCCAATTCAAGCCAGTCGCTAGTCTTACCAATTGTATCTGCTACTATCACCAAAATCCCCCAGAGTCTCTATACTTTCTACTACTGTCCTAATCCGGGTTTCCCTAGAATACTGCATTGACTTTCAGCTAGTCAACTAGTTCTGTGTCCTTTAGTCTATCCTGTGCCCAGAGAGATCTGCGTGAAGCACAGATCTGACCATGTCACCCTGTTTTGAATCACTTCAGTGTACCCCATGGCCTTCAGAATAATGTCCATGTCCCTTACAATGGACACAAGCCTTCCCGAACTGGCCTCCATCAGTTTCTCCAACACCATTTACTCCTACATTCCATTTTATTATCTCCTCCTTAGTAAATAATAAACGTACCATGTCACACCACCCAGCTTCATGCTCTGAGGCCTGTGTTCATTCTGTCTCCCTTGCCCTGAAACATCCTTTCTAATTTCCTTACCTTAGTTACCAGGTCTGATTGTGAGTCTCGGCTCTCTGTGGTACATTCAGGCCAAGTGACAAACCATTCTTTGTGCTTCCATAGAATTTTGTGCAAATCACATTATACTGAAATTATCTGTTTTTATATTTGTCTCCCCCACTAAGCTTTAAGATCCACAAGGACAAAGATTATGTCTTAATCATCTTTGAATTCTTGTTGCTCAGGATAACACTGACACACTGAGCACACCGAAATTTTTTTTTTTTTTGCTAACCTGAGCCTAACCACAGTGATAATAAACTTGTTTATTTCAAGAGAAGAACAATTAGAATAAAAATGTTTTCACTTTTTCTCTTTTTAAAAGTACTTTATGATTATAAGACTTTAGAAAAATATGGAATAAATCATTATTTCTAGTATTTTGAAATTTGATAGAATATGAAATGACCTACATGAAAATTATCGAAAATACTTTTACGAAAATTATATAGAAGAAAAGCAGTAATGAAATGCAATCCCTAAAATATTATCAGTTCCTCATTCAAATTATTTGCTTATTCATCTATTTCTTATGCCATTTGATCATTTCTTCTTCTCCCCCCAAGGACAGGCATTCCTGGATGCCAGACAACTGTATGGTTTTCAAAAACACCAAGACATTTTTCCTTCTTACTGGAAAATAGACTATTTTTCCTCAAGCTACCAGACAAATTCTCATTCCAGAAAATTTATAACGTACAATGGAGGACATATATATCAGTTATCTATTGCCACCATAATGCTGCACAACAATCAACAAAACCTCAGTGTGGCAAACCAAAATACACACTTTAAAGAGTATGGGTCTGCAGAGTTCAGCTGACCTGGACAGGCTTGACTGATCTCAGCAGGGCATGTGCACATATCTGGGGAGGCAGCTGATTGTCAACCTAGGGTGGCCTCAGTTGGAATGGTTAAGATGACTCAGCTTTGCTCTACGCGGTGAAGCTAGTTGGTGTATATTTACCATTTCAACCACTTTCCTGCTACTTTTTTGGGGTCACATTTGCTAATATAGTATTAGCCAATATATATCACAAGGCTGACCCCAGAGTCAGAGATAAGGCATGGATAAGGGTATGAATACAAGGAGGGAGGAAGAATTGGGATTATTTCTGCAAACTACCATGACAACATATTTTCCTCATTTGCCAACTAACAATTCATTCAAGGGAGTCAGATATCCTTGGTCCACATTTTCTGAGAGGAAAAAAAAAAAACACTAGCATTTATGTTATTTTTTTAACAAGACCTGTCTTTGACAAAACATCAATGATGTGTAATTTGTTGGGCTCAGGCAATCCTTCCACCTCAGCCTCTGGAATAGCTGGGACTACAGACTCTTTGGTCAATTTAAATATGTTTTCACACAAATGAAATCTTGCCTTATGCAATTCCATTAAATATAAAATCTGTTAGATATCATTAAATATTGATGGTGCTGCTTAAAATGAAGATTGCAAAAGCTGAATCCTATTGGCATCATTCTTCAAAGTAATTTCTTGAAAGCATCATAAATGGACCAAAATAGAAACAATGACTAAACAAGTCATGTCATTTACATTGTATTCATATACATAAAATTGGCAAGGCCTTTAGACTTTTCTCCATTACCTTTACAAACGGTTTATGCTGTTTTCTTACATGTTCTGATGTTTCCTTTATTCTTCCATCTGATCACTTTGTACTGGTCATGACAGTAAAAAAGTACTTTTGTTTCCACAGGGATATCTGGCACGTTACGGATGAGGGAGGGATAAGGGAGAGGAGAAAGTGTGGGTCTGCTGAGGATGCAGCACAATAAAGTTTCGTAGCCCTGCGGTGGTTGTTAGTTACTGTACAAACAGCTTCTGAATTGAAATTTAACTTATTTTGTCAGAAGATTGCCTAGTAATACCAGATGCCCACGAACTTTTAAAAACTAAGCCTATTTAATTTAAAAATTCATTTAAAAAATGGAATCCAATGTAAAGTTAACTGGGATTGGGAAAAACAAGTTTCAAATGACAAAGCTTTACACAAACCCATGCGAAAATCCGAGTACCTTCCATTATTACTATTCTATTTATTTTAATATATTCCAAGAAGCTTAAGCATCAGCAAAGTATGTGCAAACCAGCATCCATATCTATTGTCTCAACCGCAACTGCATAAATCTTGCATCTTGGAATCTCAAGGCCCTAACAGAGTGGCAGACGGTTAGCGGCACACTTAAGTGATTGCACCACTCAAATGAAGATGGAGGAGACCAGGCCTAAGCCTTCTTTCCCAAATCAGAATACTTTCCCCTTTCACTAAATAAATATGCTTCTAAAATCTATATTTTAAACATCTAAAAAGGTCTCCAGCCGGGCTCGGTGGCTCAGCCTGTAAATCCCGCGCCTTTGGGAGGCTGAGGTGAATGGATAGCCTGAGCCCGCGGGTTCGAGACCCGCCTGGGCAGCGAGACCTCATCTCTACAATAAAAAAATTAAAAAAAAATCAGCCGGGCGTGGTAGCGCATGCCTGTAATTCCGGCTACTTGGGAGGCTGAGGCGGGAGGATCGCCGGAGCCCGGCAGGTTGAGGCTACGGCGGCCGGGAGCGGCCACTGCACTCCAGTCTGGGCGACAGAGTGAGACCCCAACTCAAAAAAAAAAAAAAAAAAAAAAAGACGTCTCCAATGATTTATACAAAGGGCACACACAAGAAACCAAAAGGTTACGTGAAATTGGGAAGCGGAAAGCTAAAGGTCAAAAAGGGAAGAAAGCAAAATGTCCCTTGCCAACTCCCGCCCGCAAGTTCCGCCCGCCCCGCCCCGCCGTGGCGAGAGGTCCCTGGAGCCAGGGCCGTCGTGGCCAGCGCTGGACCGGCCCCTGCCGCCCCGCGCCCCGGCACCGAAGCCTCCGGGCTGCAGGGGGCGCTGTGGCGCCGGGCGGGGCGCGCCGGGCCGCTCTCTCCCGCGGGCGGCGGCGAGACGGAGCCGTCCCGACCTCCGAGCCGAGTCGACCCCGCGGAAGGTAAGCGGCTGCGGCTGGAGGAGGCGGGGCGGCCGCACTTCGGGCCTCGCGCCCGGGGGCTGCAGACTCGGGGCGTCCTCTCGGGCGGCCGCGCTGCGCCCTCGCCCCGAGCCCTGCGCTCTCCAGGCCCGGGGCCGGCCCCGACCCCGACCCCCACCGCCCGGGCGCCCGGCACCCCGCCGCGCGCGCCCGCCCGTCCCCTCCGCGGTCTCCTCGTGTCCCTGCGCAGCACCCTCGTGTTGAGGGCCGTATGGTGCTGGGGTTTTTCTCGAGAGGCCCCCTCGTTCTGTCGCCGCGCGTGGGCAGCTTCGAGGCGGGCCTGGCCGGCGCGCGCCTGTCGTCCCGGCGGCTGGGACGGCTGCGGCGGAAGGAGCCCCGGGAAGGAGCCCCGGGAAGCGCCGGCCGGGGCTGAGGCCGCGGCGGCCGTGGGCGTATCGGGGGCGTGGTTGGGGGCGTGGCCGGGGCGAGGCTCCGCCCTAAAGAGCGAAAAGGAAAACCGGGCCAGGCCGGGCGCCAGGGCCCGAGCCTGCAATCCCAGCACTTCGGGAGGCGCGAGGGGAGGGCTGCCTGGTCCCAGGAGTTCGAGACCACCATGGGCAAGCCGGCGAGGCCTCGTCCCTGCGGTAAATCGAAGACCTCGCCGGGCTGGTGGCGCGCGCCGGTCGTCCCGGCTCCTCGGAAGGCTGCGGCCGAAGGGTCGCCGGGCCGAGGCCGCGGTGGCCGGGGGCGTGCCCCTGCCCTCCAGCCCGGGCGACGGGTGAGACTCCCACTCAAAAGATACAGGAATGCCTTCAAACCCGTGGATAAAATCAGAGGACGGCGTGGCTGAGGACACCTGGCACCAACTCCTCATCCGGCCCGCCGCTTGGGGGCTGCGTCTCACTTGGCGGCGGCTTCCACGCACGTGCCTCGGCGTGGGGGGTCGTGCGGGGTCCACGGCGTCGGGGGCAGCCAGCCGGGACCCCAGGGGCCGACCCCAGCGCGTCTGCGGCGGCGTGGACGGAGCCTCGGCCGTCTTGGGTGCCTTCCGGCCTGTGGTAGCTTGCATGTGCAGAAAGGCCTTTGATTGACCGAGGGGTAAGATGGAGTCGGGCGATGGGCTGGGGTGGTCTGGAAATGGGGAGGCCTGGGTCACCCCGCCCCATCGCTCTTTTGGCAGAGACAGGCTCTTTGAGTCGAAGTGTCTGTGTGTTTCCAAGGGGCAGTTGGACTGGATGAGGAGGGGGACGGTAGCGTCGATTCACTGAACATCGACAGCCTTTGATCCGTGTCGTGGTGTTTCATTCACACGCCGAAGAGACACCTGGGCAATCGACAGTGTTACCAGACAGCTGCTGTGGTGGTGCTGGAGGTGACACTGATGACCGGAGCGTGCACAGGGAACCGAGGGAGGGAACAGCCAACAGTGGACATTTCCGAAGCCTTTGCAAATGTAGAAGGTGTCTGGATAATTCCTTTCCCTTCAAGCAGGTGTTCCTGATGAGGTGTGCACCCCGTTCGGTGGTGTCGGTGGATATTTGGCGACTACTGCATCACCAAGTGTTTTTGAGAAGCTGAGCTCCTAGCTTTCTTCATAACTAGGAAACTGCAAAACATATTGCTTTTATAAAGTCTGTAAAATACAAGACTTAATGAATCAAGAATTCTTGTACAAACAAAGCCCCAATGAGAATTTAAGTGAGAATGTCTGACTTATTTTATAACGTTTACTGTACAGTGGGTTGCAGCATTTCCTGCAAAGAATTTGATTATATGGTCATTAATTTCAGTGTTTGGAAGGGGTCTTTTTTGTTTGTTTGTTTTGTTTTTCTCTTTACCTCTTCTCTTTCAGGCCCAACTCCCCACCCCAGCATTAGGTGGCAGAAATGATAAGAAAAAGCTTTTGCTTAAATACCTAGAAGAGAATAGTCCCCAAATGTTGACACTCCCGCTAGGAGAACCAGAAGACAAAAGACACTGGATTTAATAGGATGGATTTAGAGTAGCTAAGGGAAAAATGATATTAAGATTATGGAGCTAACAGAGCTTGTCCTGCCCAGAAAGTTGCTGAAAGGCTAAGGGGGAGTGAATACAAATGGCTACTTATCCTTAGTGCTTGGGACAGTGAGGGCTTGGATGGGTCAGCAGAGGAGGATGAGGGGAAGTGGCCAGGAGTGAAACTGTAGATAGTGCAGTTTCTACAGGAGAAAATGCAGATAAAAGGAGTGCTAGTAGTTCCCTAAGCTTGGTGTCCTGGAAGAGCTTTTGGAAAGTGGGAAAGAGTGAAACTGGAAGGAAACAAGGGAGCAGATAACCCAGTGGCCTCTCCTGCTCTTAGTCCTGGCTTCATATAACAGGATATAATGTGTCTCAGACCAACAAACACTTCTCCAGACTTTTTTTTTTTTTTTTTGAGTTGGAGTCTCACTCCGTCGCCCAGGCTGGAGTGCAGTGGCACACTCATGGCCACACCAGCATCAACCTGCTGGGTTCCGGCGATCCTTCCGCCTCTGCCTTCCCAGTAGCCGAAACTACAAGGTGTGCATTACCATGCCTAGCTAATTTTTTTTTTTAATTGTAGAGACGAAGTCCTGCCAAGTTGCTCGGGCTGGTCTTGAACTCGCGCGCTTAGGCAATCCACTCACCTCGGCCTCCCAAAGTACTGGGATTACAGACTGAGCCTCCAAGCCTGGCCAACTTCTCTAGACTTAAAAAACTAGGAAAAAATCCTTTGCACACCTCACTGGTTAAAGGATGAAAATTTAAGGAACCATTTTACCAAACTAAACTTGAAGCACCATCTACAAAGTATGTATTATACAAAGTAATAAGATAATGGCAATCACTCGTGGTATGTATCTGGGCTAGAATTTAAAAAAAAATGAATATGATTTCCCAAAGCCTGGAAACATAAACGTCCTTCAACTCGTGAGAAGATAAGTGAACTATAGTTCATCCACACAATGAAATGCTACTCAGCATTCAAATAAATACAGTGACATGGACGAATCTCAAATGCATTGCACCAAGAGAAAGAAGCCAGCCTCAAAAGGCAGCATACTGTCTGATTCCTTCTGGATGATATCCCCAAAAAGGCAAATGTATAGGAGCAAGAACATAGATCAGTGGTTGCTGGGGTCCAGGGAGAGAAAAATGTCAACTACAAAAGGCATAAGGGAAAAGTTTAGAAATACTTGAACTGTTCCATATCTTGACTGTAGTGGTGGTGATTTGACCATATTTGTTCATCAAAACTCATAGAACTATACTCCAATAAAGGTAAAGTGTTTATATGTGAATTATGCCTCAATTTAAAAAAGTGAAAAAAAAACAGTGCGTATGGTAATAATTTTTTTTAATATATTTATCAAAAAATACAATTATGAAGGGGAATTTTCTTTTTTTTTAGGTAATAATTCATCA
This sequence comes from Cephalopachus bancanus, assembly GCA_027257055.1. Taxonomy (NCBI): domain Eukaryota; kingdom Metazoa; phylum Chordata; class Mammalia; order Primates; family Tarsiidae; genus Cephalopachus; species Cephalopachus bancanus. Next base: position 5,014,287 of record JAPVLO010000140.1, read on the forward strand.
TTGATCAAGATGCCTTCAGCACCTGAGCCTACAGCATTTAAAAAGGAACCACCCAAAGAGAAAGACTTTCAAAACCCAGGGCTCAGAGGGGTGCGCACAACGACCTTATTTCGAGCTGTGAATCCAGAGCTCTTCATTAAACCTGTAAGAAATGCATTCAAGATAAAATGTTATATTTAATCTAACCAGGCTGTGAAAAATAGAAAGTTCTAATTTACTTGTAACATTTGAATTTATCATGGAAATTTTATGTTGACTAATAAGACTGCTCTGTGAATAAAAGCAAGCAGAAGGAAAATTTTAAATGCAGAAGGTTTATGGCCCTGTGGATTTCCAGACTCTACCTCGTAAGACATTTGTCTCTCTTCCCTAAAGTCTGTCACATACAGGACTTCATCTGCATATCAGCAAACCTGGAGTCTTTCCACCCTTTGTCTCAGCAAAACATCTTATCCTGGTAAGACCTACATATTACCAGTTGAGAAATATTTGAACCCACCAGTAACGCACAAGCCCCCACTTGGAAATGTCCCTCCTTCCTGGGCCAAACCAGTGAGAATTCCCCATGTATTGATTTATGGTTTTTGTTACTTTTGCCACCCTAAAGCTATATATCGGCAAGCTGTCATTTGGCCACAGTGTGCACACGTTCTCAGGACCTCCTGAAGACGGGTGTACCTGGGCTTATGTCCTCACATTTGGCTCAAGAATAAACTGTCTTAAAATATCTTACAGAGTTTGAGATCGATCTCATCACATATAAATACACACATAAAATTAAATATTGAGGGCATTTGAGAGTTATAATGGAATATGGTTACACTTTAATAGCTTAGCTTCTCAAACTAAAGTACTATTTTAATAATTGCATTAATTTGCAGGCAGTTTTTATTTTTGACCAGGTACTATTAGATGAATAAGACTTTCCAATTGAACAAAGAAATTAAATGAAGCCGGGCTCGGTGGCTCAGCCTATAATCCCGCGCCTTTGGGAGGCTGAGGTGAGTGGATTGCCTGAGCCCACGGGTTCGAGACCTGCCTGGGCAGCAAGACCTCATCTCTACAATAAATCAAAAAATCAGCCGGGCGTGGTAGCACATGCCTATTATTCTGGCTACTTAGAAGGCTGAGGTGGAAGGATCGCCGGAGCCCAGCAGTTCAAGGCTGCGGTGGCCGGGAGCGGCCACTGCACTCCAGTCTGGGCGACAGAGTGAGACTCCAACACAAAAAAAAAAAAAAAAAGAAATTAAATGAAAATCTAGTCATAGACTCCAATTCCAGGCTTTATTATCTAAGTAATATTACAGATACTTTGTGAAGAATTCTAAAACATACATTTGTACACTATTAAAGAGATAACTAATCATTTATTTTTTCTGCAAATTAGTGAATGTTTTATTTGATGAATTTTAACTAACTGTAAATTCTGTTTTTAATAAATATAAATTATATTTTTAAATGCAAATAAAATCATTATAAAATATGATAAATATTTAAGTGTATTGATTCTGATTAGAACTTTAATAACTTAATTGCCAGTGTAAACTCTTTTAAATAGGTCAATTTAACCAAATCATTAAGTCAAGATAAGAATTTTTTTTTAATTTTGAAGTAATTTGTTCTTTTAATTACTAAAAGCATTTCAGGAATTGCAGATTTAAACTGCTCTGAGCTTGTGGCCTTTGGTTCATCCAGGTGAAAAAGTTTAACCCTTATTCTTTGTGATTAAGATTTGAAATAGAAATATCAACCTAAAAGAAGAAATGGAGGCAAATTAATATAGATAGAGAGTTTATTTGGGCCAAGGTTGAGAACTGCAGACAGGGAAACACTTCCAAGTAACTTGCTCTGGAGGACAAAGAAGAGGCTTGAGTTTTTAAAGAAAAAAAAGGATAAATCAGGAGAGGGAGTGATTACAAAATTTGTTTTTTAAGAAACCTCATCGGTTTATAGAAATGACACTGATTAGTTGGCTATACATTGTTGAGCTATAAGGTATGAGCTATGGTGTCCAGCATATAGCATTGTTAGGTTAATATACAGCTATTTGTGACATCAGTTATTCTAAAGCTCACATGGCAAACAGCTTCAAAATGGTTGCTTAGCTTAAGACTGGGGTAGAATGTGACTAACATTCCTGTGATTTAGATTTACACTGACCCTAACAAAGACCTATTTGTTGACTATGAACATGCTAAAAGGAGAGTCTGAATTAGAGTTTCAGAAGTCACAAGTGTGACAGACAAAACGCTTATCTGGAATTGTGAACATCTTTGCTGTAGTTAAAAGCTTTATTTTTTTTTTTTTTTGAGTCAGAGTCTCTCTGTCACCCAGGCTGGAGTGCAGTAGCATAATCATGGCTCACTGCAGCCTCAACCTCCTGGGCTCAAGCAAGCCTTCCATCTCAGCCTCTCTAGTAGCTGGGAGTATAGACACTGATAATTTTTTTTCCTTTTTTGTACAGATGAGATCTAGCTTGCTGTGTTGCCCAGCCTGGTATCAAACACCTGGCCTCAAGGGCACCTTGGTCTCTCACAGTGCCGGGATTATAGGCATGAGTCACCCTACCTAGCCAAAAGCTTTGAAAATTCAGAGCTGCGTTATTTTGCCTCTTAGGGTCTTGAGTTTTCCAGCAGTAAATCAAGGTTAACAACATAATGTCTGTTCCAGTCCAGGTGCTAAATTTATTGAGGTAATAAAGTAGGTTCCCAGAGAAGAGGATGTACACGGGGGACAAAAATAAAAAACCTGAAATTATATTTTAGAGGGTGGGCTCCTTGTAGCACACTCAGAATTTGTTCCTCTGAATCAAAAGTCAACCAAAGTCTTTATCAGGAAGTTTGAGAAGGTTGCATCACAATTTGTGGAAGAAGCATCCCGAGTTGTGGCAGGCAGACAGGTGACTGGTTACTCCACCATGACAGCAGACCAGCCCACACTGTACTGAATGTTCAGCAGTTTTTGACCCAAAAACCGGCATGTCCCAGTGCTGTGTGCTTCCTATCCACCTGATCTCACCTTAGCGACTTCGTTTTACCGGATGAAAAAGGTCCTCAAAGGGAAACGTTTTGCCAGTGTGGGAAAGGTGAAACAAAAAATGACAGAAGCACTAAAAGACATCAAAATTGATGATTTTGAACTCAAAATTTTTTGAGTTCAAAAACTCTTTTGAGCAGTGGGGAAAACGTCTCAATAGGTATATGGCATCAAACAGAGAGTACTTTGAGGGTCACTGGTGTTTAAACATGTATGAATAAATATACAATTTTTAGCTCGGGTAGTTCACACCTATAATCCCAGCACTTTGGGAGGTGGAGGCAAGAGGATTGCCTGAGTCCAGGGATTCAAGACCAGCTTGGGCAGTTTGACGAGACCTCGTCTCTACAATAAATCGAAAAATTTGCCAGGAGTGGTGGTACATATCTGTAGTTCCAGCTACTTGGAAGGCTGAAGCAGAAGGATCGCCTGAACCCAGCAGGTTGAGAATGTGGTGGCCGTGAGCATGCTACTTCACTCCAGCCTGGGCGACAGAGAGAGACTCCAACTCAAATAAATAAATATGCAGTTTTTAATAAATAAATTCTGGATTTTTGAGGGCTCTCCCTAATACGTCATCATTGCTGTGCCTGATATATGAAAGACTTTTTGCTGGTTATTCACGACTTTGGCAAGAGTAATAGCATGTGTATTCCTCACTTCCTAATAAAATGAATGAATTTGAGGTTTGTGAATGGGGAGACTTGGGCCCAGAGAAGTTAAACAGCCTCTCCATGTCACACAGAGAACACCGAAAACTTGGAGCACGAGACCCACGTCCCGGCCTCACTCCTCTCCCAGCAGTCCCTTCCTGAGAGGGGAGGTCTGGGGTGTCACGGATGAAGAAAGGAGAAAGCCTGGAGAAGACAAGCAAGTCTTCTGTGATCTCTAAATAATTGGGAGTTGAGCTACTTAAATAAGAGAACCGAGTAGATGCTTATACTCGGAATATTGCTGTGGGAATGCCAGCTTGGGAACAAAGACTTGGCGCGTCAGAGGGGAAGCGCAAGAGGCATCGGGCTCTCCGCAAATTATGAGTCTTAATGAGTCTTTGTGACTTTTTTTCTTTGACAGAACAAACCTGTAATGGCTTTCGGACTGGTAACCCTTTCGCTCTGCGTGGCCTACATTGGTTATCTACATGCGACACAAGAGAATAAAAAGGACCTCTATGAAGCTGTTGATAGTGAGGGACACAGTTATATGAGGAGGAGAACATCCAAATGGGATTGAGTGCTGGTTACTGCAGGTGGAGCTTATTAAGGGCTCTGAAGTCTTCAGATGGCTTTATGAGTGCACGGTGGCATGTCTCTTGTTCTAGAATTTGTTAATGAGGAGAGAAGAGAGCACTTGCCACCAGACAACTGCAGTAGAGTTTGCCCTTTCACAGCCGCAGCTGTCATCCCATTCTTCCACAGAAAGAGCTTTGCCATATTTTTATTTTAAGTCCTCTTATAAAAGTGCCATGAGAATGGAAGTTGTTTCATTATTAAGTTCTGTATAATAAAAGTACTCAGTGCTGTTAAATTTGCATGGTGTTTTTAATGCTCTAAGGTGAGGTATACCTTTGCAGTTGTTATGAGAGTTTTGCTGTGTTTTGCTGTTTGCAAAGGAAGTATTCATTTCTACCTAGCATAGAACCTGTATTTGTAAAGAAAGAGAAATAGTAATTTTAAAGCTGGAAGTCACATTAAAGTATGAAATATGAAAAATAGTTCATATTTCAGCTCTGACAAATAGTTTTTATAGAGTTTCAGTTAATATTTTTTGGTTTCCATTTCAGCTATTTTCGGTTCAGCATTTTTAATTGAAAAGATATCCCCACTCAGCTACTAAAATAAAGATTAAATAAGCAAACACCCCAAAGTAATTGGAGTTTTCTTCAAAAAAAGAAAAAAGTATGTTATATTGAGGTATGGTGCTTTTATTTGACTGCAGCTAAATATTACCTATTTTAGTTTTTTATTTTGTTTAGACTCAGAGTCTCACTCTGTCACCCAGACTGGAGTGTAGTGGCATGCTCGTGGCCACTGCAGCCTTGACCACCTCAGCCTTCCAAGTAGCTGGAACCACAGGCACATGCCCAGTGAATGTTTGATTTACTGTAGAGACAAGGTCTTGCCAATGTGCCCAGGCTGGTCTTGAACCCCTGGGCTCAGGCAACCCTCTCGCCTCCACCTCCCAAAGTGCTGGGATTACAGGTGTGATCCACTGCACCCGGCTATTTTAGTTTTTGTAAGTTAATGTTACAGTAACATGTTTTAAGACTAAGTCCTCTTAGAGTTATTTAAAAACTGGAACTACTCAATAGATGAGACATAGATAAGGTCTCCTTACTATACCAAGCTCGCTTTATATAATTTTTTTAGATTGATATGCTAGCAAGCCTTTTTGGTTTTTCTTTTCAGATTGATTTTCTTATTCTTTAAAGTGTCAACGTTTTGAACTTTCTTTTATAAGAGTGGCTGCAAGAATGTGATGAAAATGAATGTAAAGAAAGCCCAGGCCTGTGGCCAGAGCCCACTGGAGGTAGCCGATAGAGTGGCCTTGGCTGTCCCTACACCTGGTCCAGGAGCACAGGAGAGAGGTCCAGACTAGGTCCCTCTGTCTGACCGGATTCTGCCTTACATAATTTAAATCTTTCTGCCAAGGGTTTGGACCCATTTCTTGTCTATATATTTACCTCAATCTCCAAATCATTGTAATTGGGACTCAGTAAAATCTCATCTCTGAAATGTTTTCATTTGTTATTATTAAGTAATAATAACAACACCAGCAGAGTTGTCATGATGTTATTTTTTAATTTCTAGTACTTTATTGCGGTTTTGCAAAGTATATGAAAATACAATTTGTATCTGATTTGTAGATGTTCTGAAGAGCTTAGCTAATTGAGCTTATCTATGGAACTATATTAAATCTTTACTACTGAGCCATAAATGTTTCTTTATTTTCCCTCGCCATATAATAAATATACTTCCTATAGTTCTTTTGTCTGTTTGTTTAGTCAGAGTCTCACTCTTACCCAGGCTGGAGTACAGTGGCATGATCACAGCCACCACAGCCTTGACCTGCTGAGCTCAAGTGATCCTTTCACCTCAAACTTCCAAGTAGCTGGAACTACAGGAAAGTGCCACCACGCCCAGCTAATTTTTTGACTTATTGTAGAGACAAGGTCTTGCCAAGTTACCCAGGCTGGTCTTGAACCTCTGGACTCAGGCAATCCTCTTGCCTCAGTCTCCCAAAGTACTGGGATTACAGACGTGAATCACCATGCCTGGTTCTTCATATAGTTTAAAATAGACTAACCATGGTATGAAATGCATTCTAATTTAAATTTAATCTTTTGCTTTGGGTTTCCTGTGTATTTTGGTTGTCACAGAACAAGGGTTCTGTTTTCAACTTATGCATTTAATGTCATGTTGCCATCTTTTAGAATTTTTGATTATTCAGCAAAAAAAGTTGCTGTTTGATGGCAGGGGAGATATTAGTTGGATGAACTGTGACAATCTTTTCACAGTACAGAGGGCAGCAGAGACTGTACAGCATGCAGCCTTAAGCCATATAATATCTATGTGAGTGAACCAAGGTAATAGATTCAGTTAAGCACAGAGCTGTGAAAAGTAGTGTGATGGAAGAATCACACTGAATTTTAGGAACAAGTACCTAATTATTGTGGTGTGTGTGTGTCTTTTTTTTTTTTTTTTTTTTTTTTGAGTTGGAGTCTCACTCGGTCGCCCAGACTAGAGTGCAGTGGCCGCTCCCGGCCACCGCAGCCTCGACCTGCTGGGCTCCGGCGATCCTTCCACCTCAGCCTTCCGAGTAGCCGGAATTACAGGCGCACATGCCCGGCTAATTTTTTTTTTTTTCTTTTTTTTGTAGAGATGAGGTCTCGCCTGCCCAGGCAGGTCTCGAACCCACGGGCTCAAGCAATCCACTCACCTCAGCCTCCCAAGGCTCGGGATTACAGGCTGAGCCACCGAGCCCAGCTTGTGTGTATTTTTTTAGATACAGGGTCTCACTATGTTACCCCAGCTTGTCTTGAACTCCTAGGCTCAAGTGATCCTCTCACCTCAGCCCCCCAAAGTGCTAGAATTACAGGCATGAGCCACCACACCCAGCCTCCTAACTACGATACTTGTTACAGGGTGGCTACAAGTTACAGCACAGTCTTTCTGTGTGCAGAGTGCCAGAGGCTGCCTTTGTTGATGTTTTCATTCATTCTCTATTGAGTGGGAGCATACTCTTCAAAAATAAAATACAATAAAAATAAAATACCTTTAAAATACCAGAATAATCAGAGGGTTTTGAACACTGGACTACACCTGGTCCTATACTGTCAGCTTATGTTTGAGACAATAGGCTGAGAATGGTTAAAAGATTTACCCAAGGTCACAGTGATTGTCAGTCAGAACTGGAACCTAGGTCTCCTTGCTTCAAAGTCTAGGTATCTTTTCACCATAGCATACCACCTCTTATGAATAAATGTCCTCATAATTATTAGGCAGCCATATTCCCCCTTAATTTAAATAAGATGATTACATATAAGATGTTTGGATCTTCAGTACAGAAATATTCCTGTATTTTGAAACAGAATTACATAAAGGATCAACTACCAACTCCTCCAAAAAAACCATTAAGACAACCTCTTGTTCGGATAAAACTAAGTTTATTAAACCTACAGCATTAAGAAAAAAAATGGCACTTTTTTTTTTTTTACAAAGTTGTGTTTAGGAAGGGGGATGGTCAGAGGAAGATGTTTACATCGTTTTGGAGTCTGAGTTCAAGTGGTTAAAAGAGGGGTCTTTCCATACAGGGAATCTGGTGGAGGATGGGCAAAGATCCTGAGATAATGGATTGGTCTTGAAGCAAGTCTTAGAGAGTAAGCTATCGGTTGACGTTCTAGTAGAATAGCGATTTGCCCAGCTCAGCAAACTGTTCAATTGATAAATCGGGTTTCCAGCGTTTCCTAAAGCAAACACAAGTTATTTACTGGTTTTACAGCCTTATCTTTCATAAGGGGACCAACTCTTCCAGTCACCTAGACACTGAGGAGGTTCCAGGAAACAGGAACAGGCCCAGGCAAAGAAGGCCTGTCGGTTGCTTTCCCTCCTGACCAGGAAGTCCTGGTAGCAAAACGGTCCTGCTGGCACAGGCAGCCTCAGTTCTCAGTTGGGACAGGTTACCGTGTGGTTGCAGTGGTCTCAATTCTCAGCACCAGTTCAGCTCTTTGTTTTTTATTCCTCTCTCAGTCCCAATTAAACCTTTTCTGAAAGTCAAATCTGGCACCATTTGATAAGGGTCATTTCGGTCATCAGCTAGATATCAGGCCTCATGAGTCAACATAAATGTGATTCGTGAAGAAATTATAGGGTAACTTGTGATACACTTTACTCAGGGCCCTATGGGAGTTCTGTTGTTGAACTTAATACCACTGATGGCACTGATTTATTATAAAATAATCCTGCCAAATAGATGCTGTGAATCGTGTTGTTAGGCAAATTTTAAAAACTCAGTCACCTGGGCCACAGAGTAAGCCTCCAACTCAAAAAAACAAAAACAAAAAACAAAAACTCAGTCACTTGGTGTAATCAGTTGCACAGATATTTGTGTTAGGCAGGATTTCTATGGCTGTTATTCTAGTTATAGGAACAAATTAGTTACCTATGTGATTTTAAAAACCAGGCTTAATAATTTTGAATGCTGACTGAATAAAAGTAATTTTTCCTTCAAAACACCATAATATTTCCTAGTTTTACTGCCATGGCACCAAAATATCACCTTAAAACACAAAACCAAAAAAACCCGAAAGAAATTAAGCTACCTCCATTGCTGGCCTTAGAAGAAATTGATTCTTGTGGGGTTTTTTGGTTTTTGTTTTTTTTTTTTTGAGTTGGAGTCTCACTCCATCACCCAGGCTGGAGTGCAGTGGCACACTCACAGCTACCTCAGCATCAGCCTGATGCGCTCCAGTGATCCTTCCGCCTCAGCCTTCCAAGTAACCAGAACGACCACACCTGGCTAATTTTCTGATTTACTGTAGAGATGAGGTCTCGCCAAGTTGCCCAGGCTGTCCTTGAACCCATGAGCTCAGGCAATCCCCTCACCTCAGCCTCCCAAAGGACTGGGATTACAGGCTTGAAGTAATTCTTTAAAAATCCAATTTGAAAGAAAGGCTTTGCTCCCCTTTTCCACAAAGATGGATGTCCAGATTCTAATGTCTGGGACCTGTGAATATGTTATTTTGTTTGGCAAATGGAACTTTACAAATACGATCAAGTCTAGAGTTTCAACACGGGGAGATTATCCAGGATTATGTGATTGGGCCTGGTATAATCACAGTGTTCCTTAAAAGAAGGCAGAAAATCAAAGGAAAAGACAACGTCACCATGGAAGCAAGGGGAGAAAAGGCTATTGGATCGCCTTCAGAAACTGGAAAAGGCAAGGAAATGGATTCTCCCCTAAAGCCTCTAGAAGGAACCAGCCCCACTAACAACTTGATCTTACCCCTAAGACTCATTTTAGACTTCTGATCTCCAGAAATGCAAGAGAATTTATTTGTGTTGTACTTATGCCTCAAGATTTATGTTAATTTGTTACAGCAGTGTTATAGTTTGAATATTTGTCCCCTCCAAAGCCTATGTTGAAATTGAATTCCCAGTGTGGTAGTGTTGAGAGTGGGGGCTGTAAGAGGTGAGTGGATTAAACCATTTGTGGATTAATGGGTTATCATGGCAGGGGAACAGGTGGCTTCGTAAGAAGAGGAAGAGAGACCTGAGCTAGCATGTTAGCATGGTCATGTGATGCCTGCACTATTTCAGGACTCTGCAGAGTCCTCACTGGCAAGAAGCCTCTTACCTGATATGGCCCCACTGCGTTGGACTTCTCAGCCTCCATAACTGTAAGAAATAAATTCCTTTACTTGATAAAGTACTCAACTTCTGGCATTATGTGATAAGCAACAGAAAACAAAGACAGCAGCGAAAGGAAACAAATACAAAAAAATAGCAAGGAAATGAATGATTGTATCATGCTCCTCTTTGCCATTATTTCAAGTTGCTTTTATGAGCAAAGCTTGTCTTTCCTAGCGACAGTTGCTAAGTAAGTTAACAACTTAATGCCAGAGTCTGGGAAGGCCTAAAGCTTCCCAAATCCAGTGTCCATACCTTCTATGGCAGGAGCTTTTCTCACCATTCTTTAAAATTAGGCACATAACCACTACTCAATCATGGTGAATCCGTTAATCCTTACCAGCCTCTAGCATTATTCTAAGACCGCAAACCTCTCCAGCTTTCTTAAACTTCCAGGTTTTCTTTAAATACTTTTTCTGATTCTAAGGTGACTTTGTAAATAGTAGAAGACATCTGAAATTTAACTATGATCAGAAATCCAAATTACACAAACTTTGTTTGCTGTGCTTTTTGTAATAAAATAGTTCCACCAGCCCCTGTTGGAAAAACCTTCAAACAGATCCATGAATACAAACCATTTAAGACACGCTTTTACACTCACAAAGATATACTGGGTAAGTGACTTTATTGTTTTCCTTTGCTGAAATGTTTTGTAGCGTTATACGTCATTCTTCCTGTTACATAGCCTTTTATCAGTTTTTTCCTGTTCAAAGTTGCTTGTCCTTACAGGGATGTCTGTTTGGCATGAAAAGAATATGGGTTAGAATACAGCTTCTCCACCTACCAGTTGTATACACTGGACAGAATATTTAGCCTCTCAATCTCTTTCTTTTTATGTAAAAAAGGATAGTAATACCAATCTCACAGGTTGTTATGAAACTTTAATGAAGTATTTGTACCTATTATAAAACTTGGCATGTAGTAGTAAATGTGAGTTCTTTTCGCCCTTTCCCAGACTGGGGCACCTTCAGTATGTGTAGGAGAGGAAAGATCTGTGAATAATACTCTAATAAAAGAGTGAAAGAAACTATAACCTTTAAGTAGTTCCTGATGACATAAAAGTAGATACATAAGATAGCATGAGGATATTTGCTATATATGTATGTATTATTCATAAGCAAATCAAATTGCTGCTAATTGCAACTACAAGTTTCCTTCTTTCTTTTTTCCTCATAAAGTTTCCAATCTAACTTTAAGCCTTATAAGTGTTTTCCTAAGGACTCTCAAAATACTTGTCTGATCACTTTCTTCCTTCAACATTAGGTAAACTAAAGGTGATTTTATTTCAATCCTGAGCTTTGGAAATATAAGAAGCTAAAGAATAGAGGATATTTGGAGGAAAAAAAGCTAAAATGTAGGAGGAGTTCAAATTGGAATCATCCTCTAAAAATATCAATACTTTTAGTATTGATATTTTAACTTTTAGTAAATGCTTAGAATGAATTACTCACTATAATCTCTAAAATGACTTGGCTTTTTACACCCAGGACAGTATATCCCCATTCTTAGATAGGCCTTAATGATTGATTCCTTATGCCTTTTGGGATAACTGAATCCAGACATTAGGTGGATAAATTAAATCTATCTAGTTAAAAATTAATCTTTTCTGTTATTTATGTATTAAGGTGTTTTAAGTCAGAAAACAATCAAAATTGAATTCTCTATAAGTTCAAAAGCATGTTGAAATGTCTACAAAGAGCTAATAAGTATTTCATAAGATAGTAGTTCTCAATATTAGCAGTGTACTTTGAAAAAAAATTTTTTTAATGCAAATATCTAAACATAGACCCACTGGACTTAATACTAATCCAATACAGACCCACTAAATTCAAGCCTCCAGAGCCGAGCCTTAGTGTGTGTATTTTTCTTACACTTTTATACTTGATATTAGCCAAAAGGCTGAGCTGTTTCTTACACCTTTAAATAACTTTTTATTTTAAATAGTTTAAGACTCACAAGTTGCAAAAGTAGATCATGTACCCTTCATCTAGCTCCTTCCATTGATGTTTTACATAATCCTAGTATTCTGTCAGACCAGGAAATTGACATTGGAACAATACTATTAACTCATTTTCAGACCTTACATGCACGTTTTTCCTTTGGGATATAGTTTTATGAAATTTACCATGTGTGAGGCCATTGTTTTTGTTTAAGCACTGGCCAGGCCATGTTTTCCTAAGCTTTGACCCCTCCCCTACTTTGGGGAGGTGAATCTCCTCTCTCTCTCTCTCTCTCCCAACTTACTTTAAATAAGCTATATTTTCCAATGGAAAAAAAAGAAATTTACATGTGTATATTCATGTAGCATCACCACAATCAAGGCATAGGACTATTCCACCACCACACAAAACTCCCTTGCAACTAATTGTAACTACAAGTTTCCTTCTTTCTTTTTTCCTCATGAAGTTTCTCGTTTTAACTCCTGAACAGTCACACTCTTTCCCCTCTAACTTCTCCCTGGCAGTCACTGATGTGTTCTCTGTCACTATAATTTTATCACCGTGAGAATGCTGTCTAACCAGAAGCATACAGCATATCAGCTTTGGAGAGGGGCACTTTTCATTCGGCATAATGCCCTTGAGATTCATCAAGTTGTTTGTATTAGTCGTCTGTTCCTTTTTCCGCATGTGCACTTTTAAAAAGGCTCTGCAGGGATCCTGTTGTACAATCAGGATTGAGAACAACTGATATAAACTATTGGGACTTAAGTGTGAAAGAGGATAGTGACAGCCTACACTCATTTCACATTTTTACGAAGTTCAGCACATTGATGGTCTGTGCTTAGTCACATTTCTTCCAAGAAACTCTCTCATAATTTTATCTAGACAATTTTGAGCCTTTGCAGTTTGTGTCCATCTCTACCACAGTATTCATGCCCTGTGTTTTTAAGACTCACTAACCATCTGGTAGCTGTGATCTATGCCACCAAACATATACTTTTAGCTGCTAGTGACAGAACAACTCAGAATAGACCATGTATAAAGTGGAATTCCTTGACTCGGAATTCCTTGACCCAGCATCAAGACTCTCCATCTTCCCATGCTTACTCTTTTAGTGAGTTGGCCTAGTTGTTAGTACTGAAGCCAGGCTTCCTCTAGCAGCTGGGACGGGAGGGAAGTGGATCCAAATCGTCCTAAGCATCTATTGCCTTCTGCTTAGAAATCCCAGAGGAAAAGGAGCTGTGTTCCCCTTACAACTTTTATAAGATCCCTGGGAAGAGTCTGGATGACAGGCCTCAGCATGTGTTCAATCCTAGTCCAACTACTGTGGCCCAGAGGAGGGGATACGACGGGCTGATAAGGGCAGGTGCTGTGATGAGAACAACCTGGATGAGGGAAGGAGGTTTCTGAGAGAAAGGGTCACCAAAGGGAGAGAAGAGACACTGGGCAGGTGAGCACATGCGTCCAGAAATGTCTCACGTGTGCGTATTGCTGAACTAGGGACCTCAGAGGTTTGTAGCCATGTAAGAAGTGCTTTGTAGTTTTAGGAAGTTGATCACCAAAACCGAATCACATGAAACGTGAATGTGAGACATGAATGGAACGAAGAGCAAAGGACTACACGAGTTTGGGTAGAGAGAAAGATCACTGTGTGTGATTCTAGCATCCAAAGGGTTTGTCACTCCTATAGCAGCTTATGAACCACCTCTGACAACACACTCTGGTGGGAGAAGATGGAAAACCCTGTGCCCAGCTCCAAAAGTTCACATCTTGGTTCCAGGTCCTCTTTCCCTAGCTTTCTGACAGTGTGTGGTCCTCTGATCTCTCTAGACGTTTGTTGCCTCGTCTGGGTAGGTAAGGCATCAATATGGGAATATTATTATTTGGAAATCAAATGAGATGATTGGTTGAGAAATAATAAACTATCATGCTTAGCTCACTCCACAACAGAAGCAGTTAAAGCCACGAAGACCCACACACTAAAGAAAGGTATGCAATGGATCAAAGAAGGCATTCTGTTTCCACTCTCCCAATGGAGGTAGCCCCAGCACCCACAGAGGAGCGGGAGAAAGAGCTGTGTAATGTGCTAATAGTTCTTAAATATGTACTCACCATTCTATGGGTGTACAAAACATGCCTCTTTCTGCGGGATGTTGATTTCACTTAACTTCCCCAGTTGTCTGCTGTGTGGACGGGGTGGGACGAGGGGAACAACCAACTCTATCCAGGTTGACAGTGCTGTGAGTTCTCTCCTAGTCTGTTAGGGGAAAACGTACCCCATCAGTGGGTATCTTTCATGAAAGATTGACAGATCCTCAGAGCGAGTGTCTCCTAGAAAGCTCTCATAAATAAGTAGATAATGGTGGAAAGGGAAGCCAGGAAACAGTCTGTGGAGATTTATGATCATTTCTCTTCATATACACAGATATTGGGGCAAGTATTCTGAATGAAAAGGAGGAATTTCAAGAAGCTGTACTCAGAGAAAGTATTGCAAAAACAGAAGCTGAAGTATGGGCTCAGGTAAAAGGTGTTAGAAATCCACCCAAAGTACATCTTTATGGTTCTTTCACATTCTGGATGTGTCTGAAACAGTGAGACAGTGTAGCAGTCAAGAGCATAGACTGCCGAGTCCGACAGAGCTGACTTCAAATCCTAGCTAGCTGCGGGTGGGACCTTGGGCCAGTTTTTCAACTTCTGTAGGCTTGGCTTCTTCATCTGTAAAAGAAGCATCATAATGTCCATTCTATAGCATTGTTGAGAGGGTTCAATGAAGTAATGCGACTGGCACTCAATAGGTGCTTAGAAGGAAGCAGGCATCACAGAGCTCCCTTCCTCCCAAGGCGCTCTCTCTGGATGGATGGCTCCTTTATTCTTATTTGATTCAAACCAAAACTAAAAAGGAAAAAAAAAGAACTAAGAAGATATCCTTGTTGATAAATATATCAAGCATATATTTTGCATATTGATAACTGTTTGTTCGCAATAAACATTGAATATATAGACCATCCATTTGTTCAGTGTGTAACACCCCTGGACTAAGTGCTAACTTCTTCCAAATGCTTCATAGTGGCCGACTCCCCTTTTCGTCCCCTCTCTCCAAAATCCTCGTTACTTGTCCATATGACGGTTGCAGGGCCAGTTTGAATGTTGGGGCTCACGGTGGAATCCAAGACATCAAAGTGAAGCAAAGCCACAATCCTGCAGCCCCCACTCCCCGTCCTAGATGGACATCAGCAACTTCCTAAAGAGAACGAGAGCTCCTTGAGGGCAGGACAAGTCACAGTCTTGGAACGACGTTACTTCTCAGTTTCTGTACAGAATAGATATTATAGCCAATAGCAGTGGAATTGTCCAGAATTAGTGCCAGAAGAAACCTGGTATGAAAGTATTTTGAACATACAAAATATTCCAGTGCAAAGGGTAGCATAGCTCAAAAATCTTACTCGCCATTATTTTTTATTTATTTATTTATTTTTTTGAGTTGGAGTCTCACTCTGTTGCCCAGACTGGAGTGCAGTGGCCACTCCCGGCCACCGCAGCCTCGACCTGCTGGGCTCCGGCGATCCTTCCGCCTCAGCCTTCCGAGTAGCCGGAATTACAGGCATGTGCTACCACGCCCGGCTGATTTTTTTTTTTTTTTTTTTTTATTGTGGAGATGAGGTCTCGCTGCCCGGGTGGGTCTCGAACCCGCGGGCTCAGGCAATCCAGCCATTATTTTTATCAGTAATAACATTCAGACCGATTATTAGCCATCAATTAGACATCCTGATAAAAGGTGATGCTTTTGTGAATAGCCTGCAATTTAAATGGAAGTCTATCCAGTGTTCTGTGTATTCTCTTCAAAGTAATATAACTTCTTTCTAAAGACCTGATGCAGGAGGTCTGGGGAGGTATTCTGCCTCTTTACCCAGCTCCTTCTGGCTTTTTGCATCTTTTCATTCCTCTATTTTCCAGATTTTCTGTGAAGCACATAGATTATGCTGATAGTCAATCAAACAGAAAATAAAGTGCCGAAAAGAAAAGGAAATCCTTCAGCCTACATATAGTAAAGCTGTCCTGCCTGTAGCAATTCCAGAAGCAGTGATGTTAGCCAAGGGTTGGGATGTGCTATGACATCTCTAGCTGATATAGCCAGTCTGCTATGGGAGGTTTCAGATGGGAATGAAACAAGAAATTAGGGACCCTGTGATGGTTGCTAACCTTCAGTAAACTTGAAAACCTAATGTGCCAATGTTTCAAATAAGATGAGTTGCCCTATCCTGATGTATTAATAGATACATGTACTCTTTCTTTCAAAGGCGAGTGAAAGCCAGAGAAAAGCAGTGGAGAAAGCACTTGAAGAAGCAAATGAGAGACACAAAATTGAAATTCGGTTTTTAAAAGAAGAACATCAAAAGGATTTAGAGGTTCCTATAGTGGTTTACTTGTCTTTTAAAACGTGCATAAGTTAAAGTACTTAAGTTGGCAAAGGAATGAGAAAAAAACATAATAAGTCAAATCTAGGTTGATATTTCCTGGTGGTTAGTTGGGAGGTTCAAAGAAGAGACACTTAGCTCTCTGGAGCTAAGTGGCTGGAGAACGCCTAGCTTACTTCCCAAGAGAAGCTCTGCCTGACCAACCCTACACATGCTGCCTGTGACACCTCTGTCTCTTTCATAGCAGTCATCACCATGGTAGTTAATTATTTTGTGATTAGTTGTTTAATGTCTGACTCTCCCACATGACTGCAGACTTCACTGGGGACTGTTGGTCTTCTCTTCTTGCTGGCCCTGCTGCCCAGCAAAAAAAAAAAAAGTCTTGATTAGTGGATGCTCAAAAAGTTGTTGAATGAATGAAGTAGCTGTTCTCTTCCTTCTCCTGGAATCTCTGAGTGCAACGTTTTCCCAAAATTTGCATTTCCTGCACTGCCAAGGGGGACATCTGAGTGGTCCCTCAAGTATTTACTGCAGAGCCAGAGGTGACAAGATGAGGGGAACTCTTTTCTAACCTGTAACCTGTTTAAGCACATGACTCTAAGTAACTACTAAACATTCCATGCAGAGACCCCAGGATTCGTTGTTAGTTCAGTATCTTGGTTATAAAATCTGTTCAAAGGAAAAAGGATACAGAACTATTTTTACATCTTGGCCAAGGAAGGGACAGGACAGGACAAGGTGTCTGTGTGATGATACATAAACCGAGGTTGGAGGCCCACTTATTTTTTTTTTTTTTTTTTTTGAGTTGGAGTCTCACTCTGTCGCCCAGACTGGAGTGCAGTGGCCGCTCCCGGCCACCGCAGCCTCGACTTGCTAGGCTCCGGCGATCCTTCCACCTCAGCCTTCCAAGCGACCAGAATTACAGGCATGCGCTATCACGCCCGGCTGATTTTTTGATTTATTGTGGAGATGAGGTCTCGCTGCCCAGGCAGGTCTTGAACCCGCGGGCTCAGGCAATCCACTCACCTCAGCCTCCCAAAGGCGCGGGATTGCAGGCTGAGCCACCGAGCCCGGCTGAGGCCCACTTATTTATTGTTCCAGCAATGAGTGCCTACCAGATGTTAGATCTGTACGAGGTGAGATTAATGGCCTGTTCTTCACCCTGGGAAGACTTACTAGCAGGAGAAGGGACTCCTCCCCGGGTTCCTAAAGGTAGTGGGATGTTCTCTGCTTTGCTTCAGGGCCCCTCCTCAGCCAGGATTGTCATGGTGCCGAGGGGATTGGCTGTGGTGGCCCACACCCTTCCCCTACTTCAGTTCAAAATGTGAAGAGCATGTATAATAGGCCATTCAGCTGGCATGTGCCAATATGACCATACTGGTAACTAAGTGTTGAAATACTTCTTTATCAAGCCCTCTATCACCCTGGTCACCCTGGTTGCTTTTCCTGTAAACCCCTGGACCTCACCCATTCTAGCAATTTAAAGAGATCGCGTGTGGCTTGGCAGGGGGCTCTAGGGCCCTGCTATAAAGCTGCAGCCAGAAGCAATCTAGATAGGTGGCCCCTACTGTGCTGGTCGATACACATTTTGTTTTGTTTTGTTTTTTGTTTTTTTGAGTTGGAGTCTCACTCTGTTGCCCAGACTGGAGTGCAGTGGCCGCTCCCAGCCACCGCAGCCTCGACTTGCTAGGCTGAGGTGATCCCTCAACCTCAGCCTTCCAAGCAGCTGGAACTACAGGCACATGCCACCATGCCCAGCTAATTTTTTGATTTATTGTAGAGACGAGGTCTCGCCATGTTGCTCAGGCTGGTCTCAAACTCCTGGGCTCAGGTAATCCTCACCTCCACCTCCCAAAATTCTGGGATTATAGGTGTGGGCCACCGTGCCCAGCCAGTTGTTATTTCAACCTATTATTTCTTATTTCAGCTTGATATATCTGTAGAATACCCAGAAGTAAACACAAGTCCTACTGCTCAGAGGTTGTCTGTGAGCCATCAGCATCTGATCTATTCATCTGAGAGTGTGACATGCAGATTCCGGGGCCTCACTCTGACCTACAGATGCAATCAGCAGCCCACATGTTTCTCTCACATATTAAAATTTGAAATTTCCAAAATATGGTGGTAAACTAACTTCTTCTAGAACCAAATGTCATTAAATTCTGATATGACAAGACCACCAGTCATTACTCTTATGTGATGTAAAGAGTGTGGTATGTCTCAAATGCATGCTGTGAAATAAAATATCAGGATCTCACTCATTGGACAGATAGAATTTTGAAAAGGTGTCCATATTATCCAAAGACAATAATATCGAAAGTAAATAAGAAAATAAAAACTAAGGGAAAATGTAAAAATGAAAAGTTAAAGTTGGAAACAGAATGAAGTCATGGGTGAATTAAAAACTTAAAATGTATGTATGCCATGAAATCCTGTGTGATGATCACTAACTGGGCCCTGAGCTTTCTGGCAGCCAGTGCAAAAAGGGTGATGTCATTAATCACTATGTTCAAATGGCAAAAACAAGTCAGGTATGCAGGAGAGGCTCAGGTATGCCTCGTTGTGAAACCGAGAGAAACTTCTGAGGGCGATATCGTACAAAAATGCCGGTCGAACATCTGCACAGTTCACATGAAGTCGAAATGTGGGCTCACTTACTCAACATGCATTTCAGTCAAAGCAACTTAATCGGTAAGACCTTAAGACCATAAGAACACTGGCAAACAGTAGGTTATTGAATTATTTTTGGAGCTTTAACTATGTATGTATTTAACTATGTATTTAACTACATGTATCCACATGCTATGTGAGGCAGTAAAATGATTTGGGTTTTAGTAAATCATCACAGGAAAGAAGGACTGAGTTGAATTCTCTAAGTCCTCATTCCAAACCCGGCCAAAATAAAGGGCTGGAAGGTTATTTCTAAATGCTACAATTCAAAGAGAAATCTGTGATGGTAATACTTCACCTATCTTAGGCTCAGCCGTCCACCAGTCTCAATTACTGAGAATCTATTTAGAAACCCAGAAATAAGTTAAAATGTCCCCTAAGGAGTTGAATGGCACCCTCTGACTACAAGAGGATAACTGAGGGTTATTACTCTTAGCAGAACCTCTTCACCCCACTCAGATGTAATCACTCCTACTTGACAACCCGAGTCCAACAGACTCAGTTACCTGATTTTTTTTTAACTCGAAATAGATTCAATGGTGAAAACTAGAAATGGCAAAACGGGGCTCGCTGACAGCAGTTAGAACAGCATTCTCAGCCCCATAGCATGTAATTTTGTAATTTTTCTCGTTCTTCTTTTGAAGAACGAGAAAAACTTCCTTTGATACAGAGAGCAAATCCCAAATCTCAAAAAGCAAAGCAGTCTGGGTTCATTTATGACAGAGAAACATGAGTCTATCAACTTGAGCAATTATCATTGTCATGGGTGAATTAAAAACTTAAATTTTAACCCAGAGTAGAGTTTGTAACCCAGTAAAATCATTCATCTTTTTGGAGTCTGGGTCATCAAGAAAATTTTAGATTATTTCATAATACTCTTTTCATGAAGTAAGGTAAGTATAAAGATATTTAGAAGTATTTCCATTCAAGATGTGTTATTATAAAAAAATTTAGTGATTTAAGAGACAAAATCTTCTGCAGTGCAGAAACCCCAGCTAGCATTTCTAAAGGGCCAAAGCTTTCCTTAAAAGATTTTTAAAATACAAGACCTGAGGCCACTCTGGAGAGATTGTTAAAGCTGATCTCTGTTGTTGATTTCGTTTTTTAATTTCTCGCTCCTGGAGTAGTTAAGAGTGAGAAGTTGAAAACTTTTCTTCTTGAAAAAGCTAAAGTGTGTCTAACAAAAATTTTAATTGCTGAAATAATCTTCTAAGAAGCTGCATCCATTTCCGTTTCCCTTGAAACTCGGGGCTCTCTTGACTTTCCCTCAGCTTAGGGTCTCCAGACACTGTAAATGAAGCTGGCTCCCCCAGGAGCGCCCCAGGAAGGGAGCTAACAGGGCTGAGCAACCTTCAGCCAAGAGCACTCTTCCGGGTTTAACTCCTCTCCGCTCCGAGTAAGATTTCACTTAAAGAGGAGACTCTGCAGCTGTTAAAAAGAGAAAGAAAGGAAACCCACTCTACTGTCTTACAAGGCTGCACAATTAATGAACGTCTTGAAAGGCTCCAGTATCACAGCCACCAACGAAGCAAGAAATGGGCACTTGAGACTCTGGCTTCCTTCCCTGGTTCTTCCACGGATGCACTAGGGGAAATAATTTCTTTATGTTCGCTTGATATCTTCCCTAAAAGAGATACACATTGACCTTTAAAGGAAAGTTCTTAAACCCCTGGACAGAATGAATTGCCCTCCTCTCCATAAATTTCTATTGCAACGTCCGCTGCACGATGAGATTGCTGGCCCCCTCCACTAGACTGTGCATCCCCTGAGGCCAGGAGCCTTACCTTCTTGCTTATGGCACCTGGGCCTCACAGGGTACCGGGCACACCGTGAAGTTAGTAGGCACCTCCAAAATGTGACAGGTTTTCCTTCAGGACGATTTCCGAGTCTGTTTTCCACAAGTCTTGGTCTGACTAGTGTTTCTACTCTTTTTTGAGTCGAAGGCCATCCACAGGTCCTTCCTGCTTCTTCCTGGAGCAGTGGAGCACTTGTTCCTGTCCCCTCCATGAACGAGAAAGAGCCCCTCAACCCTGATGAGCTGGAATGCCCAAACAGCGGTGGGGACTGGCAGGCAGGTTCCAGTGACTAAAATTGTGCGATTGTTTTCTGTCTGAGCCTCAAGTTCCCTCCTACCCAGGAGACACTCAGGAGGCATGCTAATTATTTCTGCCATTTTTCAGGACTTTCTAAAGTAGAATTGCATTAAACATCTCTAATTATATATAAAGATAATATGATACTAGAATATTTGGGCCATCAGAAAAAGACTTTTAACCCTTCCCCTCTTACCCAACTGATTTTCGTTATTGCATTTTCCCTTTCAATATTATCTACATTTGTGCTAGATAGGTTGTACCATTTTGGATTTACTCTTAGCATCACAATAAGGAAGGTTTTTTTTAATATCGTATACACTCTTCTTTTCAATTACCAGCATTGAGAGGTGAACTTGCTGTCAGGCATTTAAAACTATGATTTAAGTAGCCTTTTAGTGTGCATGTTTGAACATCAAATCCTGTAGTCGCTAAACCTCGTTTTGCCGTTGCTTAAGGAAATAAAAGCTAAAACGAAGACAGACTTGTATCAGAATATGAATGATGAAATGAAGAGAGAGCACTTGGCTGCAGAACAGCGCATGGTCCACAGAATCCAGAGGATTATGATGGAGTGCCACAGGGAGAAGGTGGCAGCTGTGGAGGAAGCCAGGGCTGAAGAACGGCGGATCGCCCGGGAGGAAATTGAATCCCGGAGAAGGTATCTGGAGAACCCGCTTGCAAGTCAGTGCCTCACTCTGTCAAAATCAACTTGGAGGAAGGGAGAAGGTTAAGGTACATGGGCCAGTCTTGCCCAGTTTGGGTATTTTACATTTTTATTTTCATTTATTCTTTTAGGTTGGAGTCACTCTGTTGCCCTGGCCGAAGTGCAGTGGCACAATCATGGCTCTCTGCAGTCTCAACCTCCAAGCAGTTGAGTCTGCCTCAGCTTCCTGAGTAGTTGAGACTATAGGTACAAACTACTGCACCTGAATTATTTTTTTAAGTTTTGTAGAGACAAGGGATCGCTATGTTGCCCAAGCTGGTCTCGAATTTCTCTAGCAACCCTCCTGCCTCAGCTTCCCAAAGTCCTGAGATCATAGGTGTGGGCCACCATGCCTGACCTCATTTATGTTTTATTAAGGAATAATATAGGGAACAAACATAGGGATCAATATGTAATATACTGTAGCGTGTACCTCCTCCCTGTCCCCTCTCAAGAGATAACAACTCTCCTAAATGTTGTATTTTTCATTCTGTAACACCAGTTTTAAGAGGCTGAGGAGAGGAATCAAGAAACATTTTCCCATAAACACGTATAAATCAAGCTTTACATTCTCTAGCCTAGATCATACGCTATTGTGGATGTGTTACTTTTTGGTCTTTTTAAAATTATACAACTAATATGTTTTGCAAAAGAAGTTGACATATGGATGTAGAGAGCACCAAAATTGCAAGTCTTGACTCATTGCTTCCCCCCCACCCTCCCTGCCTCCCAGAGACAATTACTGTAAATAATAGGGTCAGTATCCTTCCATACCCTTTTTTCTTTTTTTGTAGAGATGGGTTCTCACTATGTTTCCCAGGCTGGTCTCAAACTCTTGGTCTCAAGCAATCTTCTTGCCTCAGCCTTCCAAAGTTTGGGGCTCACAGACATGAGCCACTGTGCCTGGCCCTCCCATACCCTTTTGATGTATTTATAATCATATATGTGTGCATAATCACACAAATCATTGTTGACATAAATCAAATCATATATATCTATATTAAAACCAAGGTAACCATTTCTATGTACGTCATGAATATGTGATGAAACAGGACAGCAGTCAGAAGCCCAGGGATAGTCAGATGCAGGAGAAAAAAAATCATGATTTCCAGATGTGAAGTGGCCTGCTCAAGACCCCTGAGCTGTAGCAGCAGAACCAAGACTGAGAGACTTCCCTGTCTGGCCTCCTAATCTGTGTCTGGTCCCTTTTTCTTTATTGCTGGAGTTAACAAGCAAATACATCTCTGTGTAATTAATGGGTAACGCCTTTCCCGTTAGGACTGTTTAGAACAGGGCCAAAGGTAAGCTCCTGAAGGAAGTGCACATGAGTGAGAATGAGGGCGGCAGCTGTGGCTGTCTCACTGGCCCTCTCTTTCTGCACGGACTACGGGTTGTGTGGCGGTAGAAGAGAAAGGTGAGAGGATTTCAGAAGGAGGCTGAGAGTGAGTTGTCGCCCTGTGCGGCAGAAGGTGAACCCTCTTTTCCTTCTATGATCTCCACCACCTGCAGGAGCCCCGCCCCTCCTGTGGGAGCTTCTGGGTCCCCTCCTCACACACACCTGGGGTCTCTCGCGCCCTCTTTCCCTGGGTAACTTTTGCCTCCACCAGCCCTTTCTCCTGTGCCTTTTTTTGCCGGTTTGTTTCTGTTTTGAGTTGGGCTCTCACTCTGTGGCCCAGGCTGAAGTGCATGATACTATCACAGCTCACCACAGTCTCAGTCCTCTGAGCTTAGGGATCCTTCCACCCCAGCTGCCTGAGTAGCTTGGACTACAGGCATACACTACCACGCCTGACTAATGTTTTAATTTAATTTAATTTAATTTAATTTTGTAGGGACGGGATCTCACTGTGTTGCCCAGGCTGGTCTCAAACTCCTGGGCTCAAGCAGTCCTCCCACCTCAGCCTCCCAAAGGGATGGAGTTACAGGTGTGAGCCACCATGCCCAACCAGACCACTTTCATAAGAAGTTTGTTAAATTTCACATACAGAAAACTTTTTTTGTGATGTGAACAGAGTGTCCAGGAGACACTGGATCCTTTCTCTTAAAGTTAAAATCTCAGCTTGGAAAGGCTGTAATTTGCAGCCCAAGGCAAGGCATGAATGAAGTGACCACTCAGGCGTTTTGAGGGTCATAGCTGTAACTCCGAATGACAGCTACCCAATTTATTTAATATCCAGCACAGGCAAGGCCCTCACTGGATCCTCATACCTCTTCTGGGAGATTCTGTTCTCCCTGCGTATCTTCAGGTTAAGACCTTGAGTCTTAGAGCGAAACTAAGCAAACCGCAAAAGGTCACAGGGAAAAGAGGTGGCGGGGCCCGATCAGAATCAGGCCTATATGCTGCTAAAGCTTGAGCCTTTCCATTGTGCTACCTGCTCTACAGGGAGTGAGGCTGTGTGAGTTATCGAGGGTTCGTCCGTCTCACCAGGGCTTACCAAGTGCGGCCTGCGGATGCGGCACAAAGAAATAGGGCCCTTCCTCCACACTGTGTGAAGCCCCTAAAGCATGGCTGCCCCACACGAGCCAGGGCTGCCTGGCCTGGCACGAACGGCACAGAGGTGTTGGAAAGCTCTAGCCAAGTGTGAGTGGGGTATGTCGAAAGGTATGTTTTGGGGGGACGTTCGCCTTCGGCTGGGCCTTAAGAGAAGGTGGGTCCCATTTGCGAGAGAGACAAAAGCATGAGAACAGAATGAGCAAAGACCTAGAAGGAGAGGGCGTGGTGCGTGACGTGTGGTGAGGCCGAGCCAAGAGAAGGGCTGAGCGTGTTGAGAACCCCGGGCTGCGAAGGCCCGGTCGAAGGCCGGACCCTGGAGACGCCCCCCGGCTCCCTAGCTTCTGTAATGCCTGCAGCCTCCTGCCAGACCAGGGAGCCGTGGGTCCCCAGCGGCCCAGCTAGAAAATCAGAATGTGTGTTCCTTGTATACACGGTGGTTGCACCTGGCTGAAATAATGCTGACAGTCCTATAGTTCTCATGAAAAATGGATTAACAGCTCATGATGGGCTAACCGGGCAAATGATCCGCTATGTTCAGCATTGGTTCAAACGCTTGATGCACAAGTGAATGTTGTGAGCAAACCCTCCGCAATCGACAAATTGCCTGTGGGAGGTAATGAAGCATTGGTTCCAACTGCCTTTTAAGATCCGTGATTTTTATTGGTGGACATAGAAAGGAGGTTGAAGAGTGTGCTGTTGGCAACATACATAAGGAAAATGAAAAGTCCATTTAATAAATAGTAGGGAAGGAATAGCTGCTGAGATTTTTTTTTCATCTCTGAGCAATATATCTTGCCCCATTTTGGCAGACTTGCAAAAATAAAGAGAAGGACAGCAGGCAGAGGTCCGAAAGAGAGCAGAGGACACACTGGTTGCTAGTATGCATTTTCCATGCTTTATTTTTTTCTCCGTCAGCCCAGAAGGTTGAGTTACTAGATATGGTCTTTTTATTCAGTGACTTGTTTTATTATCTGAGAATTCATTTTATAAAATAGCAAACTGAATCCTATAGATGTGGACACATGGTGCAATACAACTATTTTGAAAATAATGGGGCAACCCCCTTGGGTCCCCTCCTGCTCTGGGAGCTTTTCTGTCCTCTCAATAAATTCTGCTTTAAAAAAGAAAGAAAAAGAATGAAATTTCTGACCAGCACCACCCTTAGGTGTGGGCATGTATTTCAAAATCCCAAGTCTATAGCCTCTAAAGATGGAGGCAGCAGGTGAAGTTCACTGCTCCAGAAAGAAGCCTAGACATGCACTTTACATCAGAATGGGCCTTGGAGGTTGTGGAGTTGAACCGGCCGTTCCATTCCAGCATATGAGCCTCCACCTTCTGTGACAGGAACGTCATTTCTGGTTGCGGTAGTTGGTTCGAAGGCTGAATGCCTCTATGTCTCATGTTCTTCCTAATCTGAATCCAAAATACCCTAGGCCTTACCTGAAGGGGTCTAGCCCCTTTGCCAGGTCGTGAGATTTTTTGAAGGAGAGACGGATAGGCGAAAGACGAAAATCTTATTTCCGGACACCTGTTTTTTGAACAGATGACATCCTTTATTAGTTAACAAAAAGTTTTTATAGTATTTGTAAAAGGGGCAAGACAAAGAAAATTCCTTTATGTACATATGCTTTAAAAGTTATTACCATTTAGCGGTCTTTAGAAGAAACAAATAAGTCAAAAACATTATCTATTTTCAGTTAATGAGTCTTGAGATAAGTGTAAAAGGAGTTTTATTTTAACTAAACATAATACATACAAGGTTTATTTTGACTTTGGTTTCACATCACTTGTCTAATTAAAAAAGCCTTAAAATCACAAATACAAAACTATAGATTGTACCTAGTGATGGTAAGAATATGAAGCCCATTAACTTGACCAAACAACAGTGGCTAGCTTTTAAAGAATAACTATGAAAGTCACTTATTGTGAAGATACGTACACTAATCTTTATTTTAAATAAATATATAAACTAAACATAATGAAATAAAACTAACACAACTAAAATTATTATGGTTGCATAATTGTCAATGAACTTTTAAGTTTAGGATAATGGTGATTTGGCTGTTTTTTCTTATGCTTGACAACCGCCTAAAAAACATCTTTGTCTTAAAATAGACAGTAGAGCAATTATTATTATTATTTTTGAGACACCAATTTTATCATTATATAAACTTAAACTTATAAACTTAAAACAATCTTTAAAATAACTATAAAACACTAAACTATAACATTAAAACTTAATTAGTGACACAAAATAAAAACCTTGTTAAATATAACCAGAGCCTAATAATTTTTGTCAACCCTCATACATATATATATTGATTATATGAACTTGTATGATATTATATTTTATCAATTATGATTAATATATAGATAAAACAATTATCATGTCAAAAATAACACTACCAACAACTCTCTTCAAAAGAGTCTCAAATTACAGTCCTTGAAGTACTTTTAAAAAGTTCCCAGGTATATGGTTCTTTATGTAACAGTTTTTTTCTTTTGGGCTTTTACAACCTTCAAAGCTTTTGTAATTGCCTTTCTTGTCTAGGTGTCTTCGTTACTTTTCTCTTATCCTGCAGTGTTTATTTTTTTAAAAAACTCAAAAGAAGCTTTTAATAACATTTTCCAGGCCCCCAAGGTTGCTTTCTGTATTTAGTTAATTATCATAAACATATCTAATTAATATAAATTTAGTAAAAACCCACTCTATAAACATTTATTTAAAATTTAACTATAAAATTAAATAAAAACCTTAACAATTAATCTTTATCTTAAGTCTGTAAAAACAGTGTTATAAATCAGCTACATAACTCCTAGATAAGTGTTAAAACTTATAATAAACTCATAATAAACTTACCATAAACTTGTGCTTTTAAAAAACCTTATGTCTAAACATTAAATTACATAATTTTAAATCAAATAAGGAGTAAATATACTTATATCTTTTTATTCAAGTAATATCTAATAACTTATAACCAAATAAAAAAAGTATTCTTAATATACTTCAAAATTTAACCCTTACATATGTTAAAAAAGGCCAAACAACATAGTGAAAAAATAGAAAAATAAACCATAACATTCTCAGATTAAATATAAATACTTCACATAAACATGCCATTTTCTTCTTTCACCACTACGCAAAATTTCTTCAGCCACATCAAACAACAAAGATAAAAGACAAAGGGCCTCAGCTTCCCGGGCTCGCCCTGTGGCCCGGGGTCTCCGGCCCACCAAAACCCTGTCAATCATAGAGACCTCCAAGGCTGGCTCCCATCACTTCCCGTCACTTCTACCCTTGGCTTCTGGCTCTGACCCTCCTCTGTGCATGGTGGTCCTTCAGATATTTGATGAGAGAAGTTATGTCCAAGAAGTAGTTTGAAGAAGGAAAAGAAAAAACAAAAAGCACTAGTATACTTGGCTTCTCTAGTCCTTCCTAATTTGAGATACTTTCTAGGCCCGCTTTTGAGAAAAAAAATCAGGTAGACAAATTTGTATAAATCAAAAAATGTTTTAAATCTACCACAAGAATGGACTGTTTTCATATAGCGAATACTTTACTGATGTTAAGAATCCTTTTTAAGCTGGAATCCTTTTAAGCTTTTGTAATTTAGCTGTTTTAAAATTTGATGTTGCCGGGCTTGGTGGCTCAGCCTGTCATCCCGCGCCTTTGGGAGGCCGAGGTGAGTGGATGGCCTGAGCCCGCGGGTTCGAGACCTGCCTGGGCAGCGAGACCTCATCTCTACAATCAATCAAAAAATTAGCCGGGCATGGTAGCGTGCACCTGTAATTCTGGCTACTCGGAAGGCTGAGGCGGAAGGATCGCCGGAGCTCAGCAGGTCGAGGCTACGGTGGCCGGGAGCGGCCACTGCACTCCAGTCTGGGCGATGGAGTGAGACTCCAACTCAAAAAAAAAAAAAAAAAAAAATTTGATGTTAGTTGGCACAGCACCACACATTTGAGAGAACTACATCTGTAGTATCCACATATTCATTCACACATTTATTGATTTCCTGTTGTATCCATGATGGATACCATGCTGGGCAGGAGAGACACAAGGATAAATGGACCATAGCCGCCGTGCACTGCACCCCACTGCACACCACCCCGTTTCGGGTTTCAATCCCATACCTTCAATGGAATCATCAGAATAAAATTCAGAGACATGCTGACCTTAAACCCAAAACAGTGAATCCCAAAGGGTAAAAAAAAAAAAAAAAAAAAAATTCAGGCTCTGAGGCAGGCTGAGAAATGTTGGAAAGGACAAAAGACAAACCAAATAAACAAACAAAACAGGTTCTTTAGCAGAACAGACTTTGCTATCAAGGAGTTTAAAAGAACTGTCACTGAGGGCAGGAGCTGTCGTTGGCCGAGACTTGTTGCTGGGTCAGTTTTACCCGGAGGCAGCTCTGGAGGATCCTACCAGACGGCCCATAAACGAAACCTCCCATGCCAGACCGACCCGCCAGGAAGCTTGCGCCTGCTTGTGGCGAAGCTGTGGCTCTAGAGGACTCCGGGGAGCACAGCTTCCTTTGGGGCACGTAGGCCCTGGCATCACCTTCACAGGCACCGACAGCCTGAAGCCTCTATTAAACTTCAGACTAAGTCTTAAGAATGTGTGTGAGGTGCACACTCCCCCGCTGTCCATGGTGTCCCTCCTGCTAATGGCACTGCCCTTTTCCTGTGACCCAGCCTGAGAATCAGCAAGTTGGTTTGGATTCCTCTTTTTCCCCACACTCCCTGTCTCCTGGCACTCACAGACTCTGCCATTTGTGACTTTGTAACGTGTCTTGGCTCTATCCCTTTCTCTCCTTCTTCCTAACCCTCTTTGACCATTAGCTCAGACCCTGTAACTGCAGAAATCCACCGGAAGAGTATCACAGGGGCTAAGAGCTTTTACCCTGGAGCTTTTGCCTTGATTACAGTGAAGATTTTGCCACTTTTACTTAGTAAGCAAACTTGGACACATTCCTCACCCTCTCTGAGCTCAGTGTCTTCTTCATATAAAGAACCACTTCAGAGAACTGTTTTGGAGGAGTCATTGAGTTAACATGTGCGCAGAATACTCATCGACCTGCTTGCACATGGTAAAGGGTTAATATAGTTGATTGCCATAAATTATACATCATCACATATATTATAGCCAGAGGTCTATGATCACTTAGCAGTGGTTCTCAAAGTGTGGTCCAAAGACACTTCAGGATCCTGAGACCCTTTAAAAAGGGACTCTATTAGGTCAAATCTATTTTCTTAATAATACTAACATGTTATTTGTGTTTTCCACTCTCATTCTCCTGAGTGTTTTTTTGTTTGTTTGTTTTTAATAGAAACTGGGTCTCATTCTGTCTTCCCAGGCTGGAATGCAGTGGTGCAATCGTAGCTCACTACAGCCTGGAACTCCTGGGCTCAGACATTCCTCCCACCTCAACTTCCTAAGCAGCTGCCCATGCTAATTTTTATTTTTTTAGAGACGAGGTCTCACTATGTTGCCCAGGCTGGTCTCTAACTCCTGGCCTCAAACTATCCTCCCACCTCAGCCTCCCAAAATGCTGGGGTTGCAGGCATGAACCACTGTGCCCAGTCTCCTATGAGTGTGTAATGGTGCTTTCCAGGGGTTTTATGATGTGATATCACAACAGATTGAAGCAATATGGAAATCCAACTTCTTTCCTATTAAGCCATTAAAAAAGTTTTGGGGGGGGAGTAAAATTACACCACTCTTCTCACCAAGTATTTTATTGTTTTGGAAAATATATTTTTCATAAAAGATTTATGTCAATGTGTAATCAATGTCTTATTTTACATAAATTAATGAAATTTTTAATGTCTCGCTTTTAGTCTCTAAAACTGTTAATGTCAGTAGATATAACACATATTAACAAAAGTTCTTTAGTTTTCTCAATAATTTTGAGAGTAACAGAGTCCTGAGACCAAAATTTTGGTGTGACTAATATAGTATACTGCTCAGAAAAACAAGAATGTCGTGAAATCTACCTGTGAGTATAAAGTTTTCTTCTCCCTTGTGGTTAAAGGTCAGCAGCTGGACTTACATAAAGAAATATCTTCTCTTCAGAGTTTGCAACTCTGATGCTATTTCTTCATTTTTAAGAACAATGTGATGGCCGGGTATGGTGGCTCAAGCCTGTAATCCCAGCACTTTGGTAGGCTGAGGTGAGAGGATTGCCTGAACCCACGGGCTCAAGACCAGCCTGGGGAACTTGGCAAGACCTTGTCTCTACAATAAATCAAAAGAATTAGCAGGGCATGGTAGCCACGCCTGTAGCTCTGGCTACTTAAAAGGTTGAGGCAGAAGGATTGCTGGAGCCCAGCAGGTTGACACTGGGGTGGCTGTGAGCGTGCCACTACACTCCAGCCTGGGCGATGGAGGCTACAACTCAAAAAAAAAAAGAGCAATGTGCTTATATTTTTCGGGCCAAGGTGGACTCCGGGTCCTCCAGTTGCCATTAGGAGTTAGACTAGTGGCTCACTCAAACCCACAGCTGGGAAGTAGATGAGCAACTTGCTGCTCTGAAAAATGTTTTCTGGTTGTTAACAGCTCATTCAATCCAAAGGCTTATCTCAACAATGTCATGATTCATTTCGGTTAAAGACAGAATCACTCGGTTTAAGTGGCTAATCCATCTAACATATAAATCCATGTTGTCTTTTGCAGCAAGGTCATGGAGGAACTTATGAGTGCTGATTTGATGGTTACTAAGCATCAGAAGTCAAGCGTGGGCCGTGTGAAGAGGGCAAGAGAACATAAGCTGAGCATCGGCTATAGCATGGCTGAGAGGCAGAGGCAGGAAGAGGTCCAGGAAGGGCTCCAGGAAGCAGAGAAAACACATCAGGCCACTCTTGACAATGTGATGGACAAACTGGCCAACACCAAGGGGGAGCTGCTGTCCATCGCCAAACAACTGGGAATCATGACAAACTGGAAAGATTTCCTGGAGGAGGAATTACAGGAAACCAGGGCAGCATTTCAAAAATATATCGATTATACCTTTCCTAAGCTTTCACCAGGCCATGCCGACTTTATTCTGCCAGAAAGAAAGAAAACGCCTTCCAATCTTGTGATTAAGGAGAATGAAACAGCTCTTGATTAGAAGTCTTCTATTGGAACCTCACTACCAAGGACATCATTCCAACGACTAAATAAACGTACTCGTAAACCAATTTATTGACCCCCAGTCTTGTGTAGGGCACTATTGGTCTGTAAGAATTTTGTTGGAAAACCAAAATAGCAAAAAGCACATTCCAGGTTGTGGTGAGCACCAAGTCTCATCGAACTGAGAAAACAGGGAGAGAGCAAACCGGTTAGGAGGGAAACGCACGTGTTGGAGGAGGTCTGAACACACTTCTGTATGTCTGTATGCGTTTCTTCACCAGCTCTGTAACTGTTAAAATATAAGTTGCCATTGAAAACAAGTAAAAGGACATATTCTTAGATTGTTCCTGTTATGGAGAGATGTGCTGACTTCCAGCAGAGAGATTACCACTTGGTGAAATGCAGTAGTATTGTAGAAGAAAAAGAAACTTTTCTCAAATTCAGTGGGAAAAATTTAAATTCTGGAACTCCCATATAAAATAATTCAGTTCTGAGTGCAGTGGCTCACACCTATATCCTAGCATTTTGGGAGGCCAAGGTGAGGATTGCTTGAGCCCGGGTGTTCAAGACCAGCCTGGGCAACATAGCAAGGCCTCATCTCCACAAAATAAAGTTTAAAAATTAGCCGGGAATGGTGGTGCACAACTGTAGTCCCAGCTATTTGGGAGGCTGAGGCAGGAGGACCATCTGAGGCCAAGAGGTTGAGGCTGCAGTGACTTGTGATTGTGCCACTGTGCTCCAGGCTGGACTACAGAGTGAGACTCTAACTCAAAAAAAGCAATAATTCAGAAAAGATTCACTTATATTTGCCAGTTGTGAAAGGAAACTATGTCTTTAGAGTTTGAATTCCCTGCCTCTTTTGATGGGGAACCCAAGAGTGTCTTGAACTTGTCTCCTTTGGGTCGAAGTACAGAAAACCTCAATACCACAAAGCTTAGTACCAATACAGGACTACATCTACTAAATTAAAATGGAAGACAGCTCAAGCCATAAAGACTTCTAACATCTATTAAAGTGATATCCTTAAACTATTAATCGCCAACCTGTATTGGCTGTTTAAAACTAAAAACTGGGCAACCCCCTCAGGTACTCTCCCACTATGGGAGCTTTTCTGTCCTCTCAATAAATCCTGCTTTCAAAAAAATAAAAAACATTAAAAACTTGGAAAGCAGTTTTTAGTAAGTAAAAAAGTACTCTTCTCCAGCAAGTTTTAGGTGGATTTGTCTACATTGACTAGTCTGGAATTTCCCAATGATAAAAGTAGTAACTGATTTAAAATTGCATAATGGGCTACCATCTCTTCAGTGTTTAACTTCCTGTTACTGCAGCTCCACTGCAATTCATACTAATCAATTGCCGAAGAGCTGAAAGTAATGGCTGCCATGTTAAATCTACATGTACTAAAGTATTTACATGTGCAAGCCACTCTGACAATATTGTTTATCCTCACAATGACTTTTGAAAGCAATCATTATTACCCCCAATTTATAGAAAGGGAAACTGAGGTTCAGGGACCTTAAATAACTTTCCCTAGGCCACACAGCTAGAAAGTGACCGAGTCAGAACTCAAAATATCACAAGGTACAGGCAGAAAGATGCATGAGAGAGATGGATGGGTTTTAGGATTGAACCGACCATGACAGCAGTCAATGCACACTGAGCATATGAGGTACATGGGCTCCTTCCTTTTCGCAGCAGTCTTTAGGGTGGGAGCTAGTAAATAGAACTAACATTCAAAGATGGAGAGACTGAGGTACAGATAGGTTAAGTCACTTCTCAAGGTCATACAGCCACTTAGAGGCAGAGCCCATTTCAAACCCAGAGGGTGTGGCTCTGAGCCTGTGCTTTTAGCGATGGTTCTGTTCAGCCTGGACGTGAAGACCTGAGTGCCTTCTCCGTTGACCTTGTAAGTATGCCCTATGTGAGGTCTATGATGAGGACAGGAAGAACGTGGTCTCTCCTCTGTCACACATCATTTTTGTCTCATCTAGTGGTAAAAGGAAATTATACCTACTGACTGTGGTATCCAACTTATTGGTGTTGTCCAATACCATAAGGGAACCAAGAGAAACTCTTCTGCAGGGGTTTGCTTCATGGCTACAGTGGAATGTATCTCCTTTGACCTCAGTGACATGGTGAGCAAGATGAAAAGAGACCAGGCAGTTTATTTTTGGTTTGGGAAAAGGAACCTAGCTTCTCAGTCCCCAACCAGACTGGAAGAAACGAAATTATTCATGTTTTTAGTATATTCCTTATTCATACTCTAAACCCGGCTTCCTCCCCAATCTTAACTGATAGTTTCCTTGGGTTTTCTTCAAGTAATTTGGATGCTACTGGGAAGGGAAGAGTGAGAGATCTTGTTCCTGTCCTGATCCTTGGCCCCTGGGAGGACTCCTTGCCTCCAGATGCTCCCCACACTGTCCCTCATAGGCAGTAATAGTTCTCATTGTCCCTAATTTATAGAAAGGGAAACTGAGGCTCAGGGAGCTTAAATAACTTTCCCTAGGCCACACAGCTAGAAAGCGACCGAGCCAGAACTCAAAATATCACAAGGTAGAGGCCGCCAGATGGGGTGAGCACAAGGGATCCTATCAGGACAGGCTTCCGGGATCCCAGCCCCTCATTCGCCACTCATCTTCTAGCCTGGAGTCAGCACCAAGACAGAGATTGGGGGGTCTCTTGTTTTAGTTCTCTTGTTCTCACTCAGCTCTGCCTCTCCTGAGGCTGAACTGAAGAAACATCATCTTTGTTAACTTTTCCAAATCCTTCCCTTTACTTGATCACCACAGCCCACAGTTCTCTTTCTAGCTTGAATGCCTTTCAGATAATACACCTCTGGATAATTTTCCCTAAAGAGCAGAAAAAGCTGATGGCAGACTAAACATGAGATCCTACTCCTATTTCCAGCATCTCTTTCTTCTACGAGCCTCTTCACAGCCTCTTGTTTCCATGATCCTGATGGATAAAAAGGGAGACATGGAGAAATTTTGCAATGACCATTTCTTGAGCTCCCACCGTAGTCAGCAGCTATGTTAGGCTCCTCACCAAACTTTGTCTTACTGAAATTTCATAGACACCCTAGAAACTACCTTCTATTGCCCCCACTGTGGAAACGTGAAAACTGAGACTGGGAGAAGTAAAATCACTTGCTGAAGATCCCAGTATTATTTGGGGAGCTCAAGTGTTTTTCACACTAGCACATCAGTCTAATTTCATGTCTTTGTAAACACTGAATGGGTGTCAAGGATGCCTGGCTTTCAAAATACTCTGGGACTGTGCAGGGCTATTCTGAATTATTGTGCAGAACTCCAGCCTTTCAGCAGACATGGGTTGGGAGCCAGGAATCAAGGGGGCCAGACCCGGACACCCTCCCCCACACAGCAGAAGCACCCTCCTGATGCCAAGCCCCAGGGATGGATGTGTGTAGGCGCACACCCCAGAACGCCCTTCCCCTACTCTAATGTCAAGAAGGACAGTTCCCCCTCAGGGTTCTGGAGAGGGACCAATTGCTCTGTGGTAAGGTGAGAACCCGAAAAGTCAAGTGAAAATTAAAAGTGAGGTTTGTTTCTGAAATCTCAGTGGGGACACTTACTCCAAGGTTTTCTAGGGAAACTTGACTGAGACTGAGATTAACTTGGGCTATTTTCAAAAAGATTTCCCTGAGTGAACCAATTTTAGCATAACTTGACTTAAAAGGACACTAGTAGCTTTCCTGGTACCAATTCCTGTAAGTACAATACCTAGAGAGGCTATCACAGACCTTAGTTGCTATGCCTCATCCAAGTTACTAATATTGTAAACATTTTGGAGAATTATTTTAAATCGAACTTAAAGAAGTGCCTTTTTTTTTTTTTAAGTTCTCAGATGCTACGTGTGCATTAGGAGTCCACACAGTTCTCATAGTTTCTGATCATTAGAAAGCTGTGTTAATTCCTGCAGCATCTGGGAAGTCAACCTGAGAACTCTAGGAAATTACTGCGGTGTAATTTTCTGGAATTTGTTCTACCAAGAAATGACCTTTCTTTTTTTTTGACTTGAGTGTCACTCTGTCACCCAGGCTGGAGTGCAGTGGCATGCTCACAGCCACCTCATCCGCAACCTGCTGGGCTTAGGTGATCCTTCCACCTCATTCTACCAAGTAGCTGGAACTATAGGCGTGTGCTACTATATCTGGCTAAATTGTTTTGATTTATTGTAGAGATGAGGTCTCACCAAGTTGCCTGGGCTCGTTTCAAACCCCTGAACTCAGGCAATCCTCTTACCCTGGCCTCCCAAAGTGCTGGGATTACAGGTTTGAGCCACCGTGCCCGGCCCGATCTTTCTTTTTAAAGTAAAGGGATCTGTGTGCTGGGAAACAGATGTGTATCATCCCTCAGACAGATGGAGAAACCCCTATCCCAGTCACAAAGCGCCAGGGTCCAGGCGCTTATGTCACCAAGAAGTCATTCTGATGGGTTCTTTCTCCAACTCTGATTTTATTTGACTTATTTAAATCTTGCATATTTTAGCTTTGGGAGCCTTATTTCCACTGACACCATGTAGACACTCTTTGGCATAATTTTGGTTCATTTACAGATCAGAGGAATTTGAAATTCTGCTACCTCTACTGAACTCTTCTTTGTGCTTGGCTGAGATCACGCAGAAAGAGAAGGCGTAAAGAACTGCCATTAGTTGTCTGCTCAGAGCAAGCCTGTGGCGTGTGAGTGCTTCACCTGCCTTATTTGACCTCTGCCTTGCAGCATCCATATTTTAAAAAACAAAACAAAACACAGGCACTCAGAGGTTAGGTATTCTGCTTAACTCCACTTTC
Organism: Cephalopachus bancanus; assembly: GCA_027257055.1. Taxonomy (NCBI): domain Eukaryota; kingdom Metazoa; phylum Chordata; class Mammalia; order Primates; family Tarsiidae; genus Cephalopachus; species Cephalopachus bancanus. The sequence continues at coordinate 5,050,470 of JAPVLO010000140.1, forward strand.
TGCCACTGCATTTGAAAAATTGCAGAATCATTCAACCCATTTTTAAGTGACTTTAAATTGTAGGATTGAGAATAAGCCTTTTTACTCCAGTTAGTTCCAAAGAGAAACACTTTAATAGTGAGTTGAATAAAGTTAAGATTATTCCTTAATACAGAGCAACTGCCTGTTAGGTGTTAAATTTTGTTTCCTTAGAGGTATAAGAGGAGACAGTATGGTTCCTGTTTCCTGAATGTTTCACGCCGGGCACTGGCTTTCTACACATTGTCAGCAATTCTGCCCACAATCTTCAGAGGTAACAATGAATTATTCTCACTTTACATGGGAGGAAACTAAAGTTTATCAAGATGAATTCACCTGAGTCACACAGTTGGAAATTATGGATTCCATCCTCTAATTTCCCACTGTACTTCTATATTATTCTGTGATACATTATAAAAGCTAACATTTATTACATACTTCTAAGTACAAAGCACTCCAAATACTTACCATGTATTGTTTAATCCTCACAACAACTATATGGCACGAGCACAATCGCAGCCTCCGTGTTGCAGATAAACTGAGACACACAGAGGCTGAATGTTTTCCCCAGGGTTACAAAGCTAGCAAGTAGCAAAATCAGGATTCAAGCCCATTTGTCCACCTTACTCTTAACCACATGTGATACTTTCTTTTTTTTTTTTTTTTTTTGAGTTCGAGTCTCACTCGGTCACCCAGACTGGAGTGCAGTGGCCAGTCCCGGCCACCGCAGCCTCGACCTGCTGGGCTCCGGCGATCCTTGCGCCTCAACCTTCCAAGTAGCCGGAATTACAGGAGTGTGCTGCCATGCCCGGCTGATTTTTGACTTATTGTAGAGATGAGGTCTCGCCAAGTTGCTCAGACAGGTCTTGAACCCACGGGCTCAGGCAATCCACTCACCTCAGCCTCCCGAAGTGCTGGGATTACAGGCTGAGCCACTGAGCCCGGTCGATACTTTCTATTTATCATAGGAAGTTTCCATCTTAGCTTCTTTGAGAATCTATTTCCCATCGCCGGACTTTAAGACTGTATAGGACTATCTCTGCTGAGAACCCGAACCGAACCCTAGGTCCAAGCAGTATTCTTGACACACCACTGTATACCGCACAAGTATTTCTTATTCCCTCCCCCCAACCATTGTCCTCAAGTGGGGCTGTTTGTATCATTTGCCCATTTTAAGGAATATTATTCAACTACATAGGAGAATTAGCCATAGATAATTCTATGGATATAGCTCTCTCTCTCTCTCTCTCTCTCTCTCTCTCTCTCTCTCTCTCTCTCCCTCTCTTTCTCTCTCTCTCTCTCTCTCTCTCTCTCTCTTCTCCTTCTCCTCCTCCTCCTCTCTCTCTATCCATCAGTATAGCGTAATATCATTATGAAATGGAGCCACAGGCCTGTTATTGTCGCTTCTCCAGCCCTTCAGACATATTACAGCACAAGTATTCCCTTTTTGCCTGTTCATTTAGCCAAGTTCTCTAATTGTAAGGGCTACTTCCTATTTTATGTGCCAAGAACCAGAACCCGAGCATCTACCACACACAGCACCTGACATAGAGCAGGTTGCTTCCTGATGCCTGCTGAATAAACAAAACCAACAATTAATATTCCATACATTTAATTGAAAGTTACAACATAGACTTAAAAGCTGCAACTTCATCTCATTAAAAGTTGCATCCAGGAACCAACCCTGTGGTCCACTGAAAGTGGACGGGATAAAGAAAATGTGGTACATATGCATGATAGAATATTATGTGCCATAAAGAACAAAATCACGGACAACTTGGACGCAGTTGGAGACTATCATACTAAGCTAACTATCACAGAAACAAAGAATGTTCTCACTCATAAGTGGGCCCTGAACACTAGTCACATTAGCACAGGGTAGGACTGGCAGTCTCTTCGTTGTCCAGTCTGGAGTCTCACTTCGTCATCCAGGCTGGAGAGCCATGGCACGCTCACACCCACCCCAGCATCGACCTGCTGGGCTCAGAAGATCCTTCTGCTTCAGCCTTCCAAGTAGCTGGAACTACAGGTGTGCGCTACCACGTCCGGCTCATTTTTTGATTTATTGAAGATATGAGGTCTCGCCAAGTTGCCCAGACAGGTCTCAAACCCGTGGGCTCAGGCAGTCCCCTCACCTCGGACTCCAAAAGTGCTGGGATTACAGGCTTGAGCCACCGTGACTGGCCAAGGAATAACATATTGATACATGCAACAACATAATGAATCTCAAAAACTTTATGTAAATTTAAAAGTTCATCCTTCAAACACCACTACTGTATGATTTGAGTTATGCAAGATTTTAGAAGATGCGAAACTCTCATGACAGAAAGAGACCAGTAAGGGGTTGCCAAGAGTCAGGAATTATGGAGCAAGAAGAGGTGACTGTGAGCAGGTGTGGGAGAATTTTCTGGTATAACAGAAATGCTCCATAGTATGAACTTGATGATGATTACACTACTGTGTGCGTTTTTTTCAAGATGCATCTAATTGAGCATTTGATATTGGTGAGTTTTATTTTATGTATATGATGCCTAATAAAGCTGATTTTAAAAAATGATTCATAATTGTCACATCTAGGAAGAATCCCTTCAAATGCTCTCATTCTAGCTACTCATTTGTGTGCAGTCATAGTGTAGTGGTGAGGATGCTGAGGTGTGAATCTCAGTCTACCGGTTGATAAATGGCTAGCTCTGAGCAAATTGTTTTTAAGCCTCAGGCTTCATCATCTACAAAACGTGGTTAATAATTGTATCTGGCTCACAGAGTCATGATGAGGATTTACTACAACCCTTAGCATTGTACCTGAGACAAAACACAAGCGGTCCCTGACTTATGATGGTTCAAATTATGATTTTTCAACTTTACAGTGGTGAAAAAGCGATATGCATTCGGTAGCAACCATACTTTGAGTACTCATACAACAATTCTGTGTTTTCACTTTCATTAAAGAACTCAAATTACACGAGAGTCAACATTTTATGATAAGATAAGGTTTGTGTTCGATGATTTTGCCCAACTGTAGGCTGAGCAACAACAGCATTTAAGTTAGGCTAGGCTAAACTATGAGGTTCAGTACGTTAGGTCTATTAAATGCATTTTTGACTTACAATATTTTCAACTTATGAGGGGGTTATTGGGTCATAACCCCATCATAGGTCAAGCAGCAACTGTATACCAAATGCTACTTATTATTTTTCATCCCTACCAAAAATGAGCCTGTAAGACATATAAGGTTCTGCATTTCTCAAACAGAGCCTACAGGCATTTAGTCTAATTTTTTAAATGTGCTGATTTTATCATATTTGGTTTCCTCAGTCTTTTTATGTATTCATATATATATATGTGCATTAATTACAGTTTATGCTTGTAGCCTTTAAAATATATGTAGCCAATGGTAGATAGAACTTTTATTTTAGCTTTATAAAATTAATCTTATAAAATACCTACCGGCATTTTATGTAAAAATTCTCTTACTCAATTCATTTTTTTCTCTTTTGCCCTGCGGAGTCTATTTATTGCCTACAGATGTTAAGCACATTGCTAAGGAATGAAAAGTCCACAAGATGGAACATGCCCTTCACCTGTGTGGTTGCATAGAAACTGGTAGTTTGTCTAAATCTTAAAGAACTCAAGTGGAAAGTATACTTACACATTTAAAGGTTGGAATCCCAAACTACAGTTTGAAATGAAAGGACTAAAAGATTATTTCAAGATTATAAGACTTCTAGCTAAAAGAAGTTAATGGAAGGTGTATTCTGGTAAGTCTCTTATAATTATGATTTTGTACAAACCACTGAAAATTATGCTATAGCATGAACTGATAAGGAAAGAAAATGAATAGAAAGATATCAGGATTGCTGAGGCATGGATCTCAGAACAACAGCCCAAGCTAGTGACGACAGTGAAATTAAGCTAGCAGCCTCAACCAGAACTCCAGAAAGAATAAACTCAGAGACAAGACGGAAAAGACTTTGTCTTCAGTGATTAAAATTTGCTAAAGGCAATAGCTAAGACTGGAGCTGAGGACTATACATGTTACAGGAGCTCACAAAATTCCACAGGGTCTTTGTTACTGTTGTTGGTTTGGGCCTTGGTTTTGGTTATTGTTATTGTTTGAGAGGTAATAGACAAGCTGATTTTAAATTTCAGGTGAAAAAATAAGCAGCAAGACTATCTAGAGAAATTCTGGCAATAAACGCAATGATGGAGTGCTAGTTTTCAAACTGGTTTTATAAACCAATAAAAACTGAAATAGTAGTCCTGGGACAAGAATAGACACAAGAATAAATGCACAAAATAGATTATCTAGAAGCAAATGCGAATGCACTCACACATTTATTAAGTTAGTATATGACAAGATGGCTGCTATGGTTTGAATGTGTCCCCCAAAATTGTGTGTTGGAAACTTAATCCCCAGTCTGGTAGTATTTGAGGGTTATTATTCATGGACTAATAGACTAATGAGAAAACAGATTAATGGGCTTTCACAGTAGTAGAACTGGTAGCTTTTTTTTTTTTGAGTTGGAGTCTCACTCCGTCACCCAGACTGGAGTGCAGTGGCCGCTCCCAGCCACCGCAGCCTCGACCTGCTGGACTCTGGCAATCCTTCCGCCTCAGCCTTCCAAGGAGCTGGAACTACAGGTGCACGCTATCACACCCGGCTAATTTTTTGATTTATGGTAGAGATGAGGTCTCACCCAGTTGCCCGGGTGGGTCTCGAACCCTCGGACTCAGGCAATCCACTCACTTCAGCCTCCCAAGGCACAGGATTACAGGTTGAGCTACGGAGCCCAGCTATCTGGTAGCTTTTTAATAAGAGAAAGAGAGATCTGAGCTAGCACATTAACACACTCAGCTCCCTCACCATGTGAGGCCTTGAGATTATCTATAGAGAGGCCCCACCAGCACAAATGCTCTCACCCAATGCAGCCCCTCTACCTAGGTCTTTTCAGCCTCCAGAACTGTAAGACACAAATCTCTTTTTTAAAATAAATTACCTCATTTTAGGTGTTCTATTATAAGCAACAGAAAAATAAACGAATACAATGGCATTAAAGTGGTAGATAAAACATGACTTAATTATGGTTTGGAGGCAACTGGATAGTTATTGAGGGCAGAAATTATTGAATCCTCTCTCACAATACATCACAATAATTTCACGTGAGTAAAAGTTTACAAGTAAAAATGAAACTGAAAAACATATGAGAAGAAGCCATGTGAGAATTTTTAAGTAAATTGAATTAAGGAAGACTTTCTATTTTTGACACAAAACCTGTGGGGGGGAATGTATTCACTTAAAAATGGATTGATTCAACTTCATTTAAAAATATGTTTTTTAAATTCTGCTAGGTCAAGAATCAAAGCCTTAGTGGAATGTTTCTGAAAAAAAAATAATAATAAGGCACAGGAGAAAGAAAACCATAAGCAAAGTCAAAAGACAAACTGCAAACCAGAGAAAAATATTTGCCTCTCCTATCTCAGACAAAGGGCTAATTTCTTTACTATATAGAAAACTACTTGAAATTAATAAGAAGTAGTTAAATAACCCTCTAGAAAAATAGATTAAAATAGACATAAAAATATATTTCTATTTATCAAACATCATTGAAACATGTGAAAGCTTTTACAGTCATTTAAAGTAAATGCAAATTAAAACTATTAAATACTAAAAAGTCATTTTTAATCTATCAGACAGACAAAAATAATAACATAAAATTCTGTTGGTGGAAGTATGAAAAGCACTCTCATACATTGCTGGAGGGAGCATAAATAGTACAATCTCTATGGAATTCAATTTGGCAATTTCTATTACAATGAAAAAGCATATACCTTTTGACCCAGCAATTCCACTTCTAGAAATTTTTCCTACAGATATTCATACACATGCAAAATAATATATGGACCAGATTGTCATTACATTATTATTTATAAAAAGAAAAAAGACTAGAAGCAATCTAAATATAACTGGTTGTATAAATTATGATATCATTCTCCAATGTCATAATAAACTTCTATAAAAAAGAGTGATATAAAATGCATGTGGGCTTCATTCCGAATATGGTTTGTCCCCTCAAGACTTGTGTTGAAATTTGATTTCCAATGTCACAGCGTTGAGAGTGAGGTCTAGTAGAAGGTGTTTGGGTCATGGGGGAGGATCCTTCAGGAATAGATAAATGCCTTCCCACAGGGATGAGTGTGTTCTCCCTTTCTCAGGAAGAGATTAGTTCCTGACAGAGCTGGTCGTTAAGTAGAGCCTGCTTTCCTTGCCGTTTCTCTCTTGCTTCTGCTCTCACCATGTGATCTCTTTGCGCACACTCGCTCTTCTTCCACCTTTTGCCATAAGTTGAAGCCGCAGGAGGCCCTCATCGGGTTGCAGCTGCCCCACCTTGAACTTTCCAGCCATCAGAATCATGAGCCAAATAAAGCTCTTTTCTTTATAAATTACTTAGCCTCAGGTATTCTGATAGCAGCACTAAACAAAGATGACACGCTAATAAGAAATTTCCGAGATTTTCAAGATACATCTGTAGAATTAATGCATCATAAAGTAAAAAGTCAAAATGTAATATAATACACAGAGTATAATTTATTTAGTCATTCACATATTCGACAAATACCTAGACACTTAGGATAGATCTGTGTAAAACAGACAAAGATCTCAACTGTAGTGAGGCTTACACTTTGTCAAGGGAGACAGTCACTAAGTACCAAACATGAACATTAAACAGTATATTGTAAACTGATAAGTTCTATGGATAGAAGAAAAAGTAGGGCAGGCCATAGGAGATGCAGAGGCTGGGGCAGGGCATACATCATGTGCATTAGGAAACAGTGTGGTCAGGTTGGGTCTCAGAAGGCGTGACTTGAACAAAGCCTTGAAGGAGGTGAAGGAGTTAGCCCAAGAGAATCTGAGAGAACAGACCCAGGCAGAGGGAGCTAGGAAGGGCCCTGAGGTAAGAATGTGTTTGGTGAGTGCAGGGAAGAGCGGAGAAGCCAGCAGGGCTGAGCAGAGTGACCCAGAAAGAATGATGAGAAGAAGACAAAGAAGAAAAATGGAGGAGGACTGGCGCAGGGCCTTGAGAAGACTTTTGATGTCTCTTCTGAATGAAAGGAAACCGTGGCGGGGTGTTAAGGCGAGGAGTGGCATTTATGACTTAAAGTTTAGAAGGTTCCCTCTGTGCTCAGAGAATAGACGGTGAGGGACAGGGTAGAAGGAGAACATCAGGAGGCAGTGGTCCCAGTGAGAGCATGGGCATTCATGAATGATAAATCATCGCCGGAGCTCAGCAGGTCGAGGCTGCGGTGGCCGGGAGCGGCCACTGCACTCCAGTCTGGGTGACAGAGTGAGACTCCAACTCAAAAATAAATAAATAAATAAAATTTTTTAAGAAATCAACTTACTTTTACTCATGAAGATTTAACCCATGCTCCATCCTTCTGAGAAGCCAAGAACTCAGCTTGAGGGCTATTTGTTGACTACTTGCCCTCATCTTTTCTTAAAAGGATGGCATCAGGGACCCTGTTTTAGGAATGCTTGTGCCAATCTAAAGAACAACCAGAAATAGGCTCCTCTAAATAATTTTTTAAAATAAAAAGTGTATTTATTTGGGAATAGAGCATCGCAAGGGGAATATGCATGCCATAGGAATCATGTGCATATTCAGGAAGGTATTCAAAGACAAAGGTTCTTAAAGGAAAAATGAGAATTACTTAATTGTTTTGAAATAATTATCGTTGGTTACGAAGATCAATAACAAGGGTGATGCCAGTCCAAGGTTGGCCAAGCAGTTGCTGGGCAGATGTCCTTGCAGAAGTGTGTGTGTGTGTGTGTAAGGCTGTGGTAACCTTTGTGCAAGATTGTGGTTCTTGTGGTTTTTGTGTTAGCTTTGTTGTTTTGTTACCAGGCATGTAAGCATGAGAACCCCTTCTTTCATGTCCTCCCTGGCTCCATTTATCAGAATTTGCTTTTTTTTTTTTTTTTTTTGAGTTGAAGTCTCACTCTGTCGCCCAGACTGGAGTGCAATGGCCGCTTCCGACCACCGCAGCCTCAACCTGCTGGGCTCCGGCGATCCTTCCGTCTCAGCCTTCCAAGTAGCTGGAACTACAGGCGTGCGCTACCACGCCCGGCTAATTTTTTGATTTGTTGTAGAGATGAGGTCTCATCAAGTTGCCCAGGCAGGTCTCAAACCCGTGGGCTCAGGCAATCCACTCACCTCGGCCTCCCAAAGTGCTGGGATTACAGGCTGAGCCACCGAGCCCGGCTATCAGAGTTTTCTTAACCTTCGCTACTCCATTTTGATTGTGACAATTTTCACACCTGTATTTGTGCTTAGATGTCCTTAGAGCACTATCAGGGATGTTCTGCGGAGGGAAAAGGTGGCTAAGAAAACAGGAACAGTGACAATGCCACTCTCCTCGATCAGGGACACACCTGCATGCTGCCCTTGTAATCCCAGGGCCGTGGCCACCCAGCTTGCTTCACTCATCTGTTTTACATAAATTCAGTTTCATATTTCTGCCACCATATAAACTTATTTCTAGGTCAACGTAAAAAATTATATCAGGGGAATAGAGGCCTGCCATTTCATAAAAGGTCATAAGCAGAGGTTACACAAATCTTTTAAAAGGAATATGAAAAAGTCTGGGTTTGGAGGAAATTTTTTGAACTTGAAAAGAGAAGAAACAGTAGCATTTCGGGAAACGTCTGTTACATTTTTAACAAAATTAATTTCATATGTTGCTAAAAACTCTGAACTAAAAACAGACTGCTTTTTGTTTTCTGGTTTTTTTTCTTGAGTAAGTGATATCCATCTCCCAAAGGATTATCAGTGGCCTTTGTGTGAGCGGCCTTGGTAGAAACTTGAGGACATTAGTAGATCAGATGTACTGATGTAAGGTATCTTAGTGCCAATAGCAGCAATAATTTATTTTTAAATCAAGGATTATATAACCTATTCCTATATAGGAGAGGGATTCTTCCTAAAAATACCCTCAATCATTTTCTTTTTTAATTATAAATGAATTCAAATGAAAATTTTTTCAAAATGTTAATGTTACGTTTTATGAAGCATCTCAGAGAAGTAAATAATCTGAAGTGTTTTCCAGACTACTGAAAAGTAAAAGTAAAGCCGACCCTGAGGTCATGTAATAGTTTTGTTCAGCCTGAAGTCATCCTAAGGTTCTGCATCAGGTTCATAGTCATGTTTGCCTGGTCCTCACATGATTGCCACGTTGAGTATGTGCCTACGACAAACGTTTTCCGTGTTGCCAGAACTATGATTTTAAGTACAGAAACACCCAGTCACAGTGCTAAGGTGAAATCTAGCACACACTAAGTAAGGAAAGTTATAATTCCTAAATGGAATGAAAACTTTAAAAAACCCATTTTTTTCCAGTACTTAGGGAATTTAGACTGGAGGTGGTAGGTTCAGTCATTTATTAAGCATTCATGGAAAACCTACTGTATGTATGTATATTTTGCTGGGCTCTTGGGGCCTATAGAAATATATCAGAGAGTAGAGGGAGATGACAGTTTCATAAACAATAATACTAACACAATGTCAAGTCTGGGGCATCCCTCAATAGAGGTATTAACAAAGGACTTTGGGAGTTCAGAGAAATATAATGGCTAGTTCTGATCTCAGCCTTGAAGGACCAGTCCAATTTCAATGGGCAGATATGGTGAGAAGATAGGGTTATCTAACCAGAGAGATATGTTTGAGGAAATGCACAGTTAGGAAAATTTAATTTAGTGTGGTTCATGAGGGGGGTGGTGAGAAACAAAGCTGAAAAGAGAGGCTAGGGTTAATTATGGATTCTCTCCAATACCGTGTGAGAGAATTAGGAATTTATTTGTTAGGCAACAACATGGTCAAGAACATCTTCAAAATGAACCAGAGTAAAAGCAAAAAAGAGAGAGCTAAATCAACCAAGTGGTACTCTAAATTCACAATGCAGGAAGCTCTTTTGTTCAGTTAAGAGACACTTGCCTAATTTAAAAAAAAAATGGATGGAAGCTTTTTGCTAACGTTATTCATTGTAATTTGGAGCACTGTTTTCTAATGGAGTTTTGAGAGAATCTAAGGATTGACAAAATAACATGAAAAAGCTTTGCAAACAATAAAGTCCTTTTCAGTCAATTCTTTCTTCTCAAGCAACATGAAACAATTTACATTAATGGAAGAATAATAAAACATTAATGACATGGAACCGAAATGTTTTATCCACTAGAAACTAATAATAAATGCAAACTGAGCATCTTTTATCCAAAATGCTTGGGACCTGAGGTGTTTCAGATTTCAGATTTTTTTTTTTTTTTTTTTTTTTGGATTTTGGAGTTATTTTCATATACATAATGAGATATCTTGGGAATGAAACCTAAGTCTAAGCACAAAACTCATTTATGTGAGGGACCCAAAAAAACCTGGAATTTATTTTTTTAAATGGTGTATTTCTTTTTATATGTTTCAACTTCAGCCACCTTCAAAATACTCTCCATTCGATGCAATATACCTATTGAGATACTTTTTCCACTGCTCAAAGCAGTTTTTGAACTCATTGATTTTGATGCCTTTTGGAGCTTCTGCTGTTTTTTGTTTCATCTTTCCCACATCAGCAAAAAGTTTTTTCATTCAGGGAAACAAACAGAAAAATCACTCGGGGTGAGATTGGGTGAATAGGGAAGGTGAGGTATGGAGATCATATCGTTTTGGGTCAAAAACTGCTGAACACTCAGTCTTAGGTGGCCAGGTACACTCATAAAGCACTCATTAGGAAGTGGGAAATGCGTTGAAAGAATCTTAAAAAAAAAAATCCACTGAAGCTGCCTCTCATAACAATGCTAGCTCATACACTAATGCCTGGGAATCCTGGAACACTGATCTAGTGGGGGACACCTATACTGCAAGAGACCTGCCCTCCAAAAAACAATTCCAGTTTTTTGGGTCCCACCACCCTTGTGTGTTTCATATGCGCCTACACACATAGCCTGAAGTTAATCTTGTCAATATTTTAAACAATTTTGTGCGTGAAACAAAGTTCGTGTACACTGAACACATCAGAAAGCAAAGGTGTCATTATCTCAGCCACCCATGTGGACAATCTGTGATTGTGTGGCACTGCCATCATTCCTGACTCTGGATTTATTTGCTATTGATAAGCAATCATTTTCTTACACTTATTCACACGTAAGTACTTAACAGTTAAGCACATGACATGCATATTCAGGCATGACCAGAAAGGGACCGGGATTGTCTTTTCCCCTTGGGGATACGGAATCCACTGTGTGTTTTTCGGGCTTTCGCATGAGAGATACTCAACCTGTGATATCCCTCAGGCCAAAATGAGAAAGAAGGAAAGGGAGGGTGGAGTGGGGACAGGGACATGGAAGAAGGAAACCGGAAAGACAGGAGCAAACAGGGAAATGGGAGAGAAAGAAAGGCACATGGAGGGCGGCAGAGAGGGCTTGCAGGAGAGAGAGCCAGGGTGGGTAGTACTCGGGCAGCCAGCAGGAATCTCCTGATGGCCCGCATTTGTCCGTTCTTCTCTCTGACAATTTCCCCTATATTCCATCGCTGGCACTCTCCAAAGCTTTGAGCTGGATACTACTTGTTCCTCTACAAGTCATTTAGGTCCTGATGACAAGACTCTCAACAGCCTGCGAATGGATCCTGACCTTAGGAAGTACCTACTTTTGCACAAGGCTTTCTGGATGGATAATTTTAGCGCAAAGGCCTTTCACATTTCAAAGTGACTTCATCTCTTCTTTGAGCCTCCAGCGATGTGGGATGAGCATTCTTACCCTCGTTTCGCAGAGCAGAAGAGGTGAAATGGTTGTGGGACCTAGCTAAGTGAATGATATCCATCTCCCCGGGGATCATCTGTGGACATTTTGATGTCACCATGGTAGAAACTTGAGGATCTGAGTGGATCAGGTGTCTGGGGAGTGAGTGAAAATTATCTTGTCTCGGTAAAACACCAATAGCATTTTTAAATTAATGGTTATGTAACCCGTTCTGCCTGCTCTTCAGGGGTGGGAAGTTCAAACTAGTGAATCCGATTTGAGTTTTAGTAGTAATAATGGTATTAATGGCTAATAAAATAGCTATGTCCAATAAGCACTTATGATGTGCCACACACTGCGCTAAGCCCTTTATAGCCTCATGTTCTTTCATCTCCACCACAACTGTATGAAGTCAACACCATTTTGTTTTGTTTTTTTGAGTTGGAGTCTCACTCTGTCGCCCAGGCTGGAGGTCAGTGGCACACTCATGGCCACCGCAGCCTCGACTTGCTGGGCTCCGGCGATCCTTCCGCCTCAGCCTTCCAAGTAGCCGGAACTACAGGCGTGTGCTACCATGCCTGTCTCGTTTTTTGATTTACTGTAGAGACGAGGTCTTGCCAAGTTGCCCGGGGGGGGGGTCTCAAACCCGCAGACTCAGGCAATCCACTTACCTCGACCTCCCAAAGTGCTGGGATGACAGGCTGAGCCACCGAGCCCAGCCAACGCTGTTTTTTCATAAGTGATGTAATTAAGGCTTAGAGAGCTCAAATAATTTCACCGAGAGTTTAAGGTCAGGCTCTGTATCTCTCAAACTATGTATAGCCTTTTCTATACTACAGGCAGCCTTCTCATTTCTTCATCTGTAAGACTACTGAAACGATTTGAAATAAAGAGGAAGATGTAGGTGTGGGCATCAACAGAAGAGAGTCTGTTACACTGTGTCAAAGGTTAGCAAACTTCTTCTGTAAAGGATCAGATAGGAAGTATTTTAGGCTTCTCAGACCACCCAGTCTCTGTCACAACGAATCAACTCTGCCATGGAAAAGCAAAAGCAGGCCAGGCTTGGTGGCTCAAGCCTGTAATCCCAGCACTTTGGGAGGCTGAGGTGGGCAGATTGCTTGAGCCCAGGAGTTTGAGACCAGCCTAGGCAACATTGTCTCTAAAAAAATTAAAAAGTAGCCAGACATGGTGGCACATGCCTGTAGAAGCAGCTACTCAGGAGGCTGAGGTGGAAGGATCGCCCGAGTCTAAGAACTTGAGGCTAACGTGAGCCGTGATCATCGTTATCATGCCACTGCACTCCAGCCTGGGTGACAGAATGAGACTCAAAATAAAATAAAACAAACAAAAAACCAAAAACTTATACAACACAAAATGAATGAGCATGGCTATGATCCAATCAAACTTTTTTATAAACACTGAAATTTGGATGTGATATAATTTTCACATTTCACAAAATACTGTTGTTCTTTTGGTTTTTTCCAACTATTTAATGATTTTTAAAAAATCATTCTTGGTCAGGTGCAGTGGCTCATACCTGTAATCCCAGCACTTAGGGAAGCTGAGGTGGGCAAATTACTTGAGCCCAGGAGTTTGAGACCAGCCTGATCAACATCACAAGACCTCATCTCTACAAAAAATTGTTAAAAAGTAGACAGATGTGGTGGCACACCCCTGAAGTGCCAGCTACTCAGGAGGCTGAGATGGAAGGATCACCTGAGTCTAAGAGCTTGAGGCTAACATGAGCCGTGATCATTATTATCATGCCACTGCACTCCAGCCTGGGTGACAGAATGAGACCCTGACTCAAAACAAAACAAAAACAAACAAAAAACCAAAAGCAGCCTTGTACAACACAGAATGAATGAGCATGACTATGGTCCAATAAAACTTTATAAACACTGAAATTTGGATTTGATATAACTTTCACATATCACAAAATACTGTTGTTCTTTTTATTTTTTTCAACTATTTAATAATTTTTTAAAAATCATCCTTGGTCGGGCACAATGACTCACACCTGTAATCCCAGCGCTTAGGGAAGGCTGAGGTGGGAGGATCATTGGAACCCAGGAGTTTGAGACCAGCTTGGGCAACAGTGAGATGCCCCATCTCTACCAAAAAATAAAAATCATCCTTAGCTTGCAAGCTCTATAAAAACAGGCGGGTGCCAGGTTTGGCCTGCTGGCTATAATTTATGGAGCCTTGTTCTATGTGTAGATATCGCAGATAACTATGCTTACGGAAGACTTTCTTATAAATCGATTTCACTATAAAACAGACGTGATTGTACATTATTTCTCAATGATCAGGAAAGAAACGTTTTTCAAGTACAATACACTGATTTGTATATCCATATATTCTCACCAGTAACCACTTGCCCTGCAGTGCCTTATACTTCTGGTGTGTGCCACATTAGAAAGTTGAAACACATAAGAATCTATATATCTAAGGCTAGAAGAGCTGAAGATTCAGTAGAAAGCAAAAAATCAAACTGGTCCCAAAGGCAAGCTTAAGAAAAGAAATTTCAAAGTAAAGCATTGTTGCCATCATTTTTGTTTTATTTTTTGCTGAGTGCAGTGGCTCACACCTGTAATCCCACCACTTTGGGAGGCTGAGGCGGGAGGATCGCTTGAGCCCAGGAGTCAGAAACCAGCCTAGACAACATAGTGAGATTTTGTCTCTACAAAAAAAAAATTTCAAAAATTAGCTGGGCATGGTGGTGCACACCTATAGTCCCAGTTCCTCAGGAGACTGAGGCTGAAGGATCCCCTGAGCCCAGGAGGTCGAGGATGCTGTGAGCTGTGATCATGCCACTGGACTCCAGCCTGGGTGACAGAGTGAGACCCCAACTCAAAAAAAAAGATTTTTTTAAATAAAAATAAAAACACTAATCAGATAATTAGTGCACGTAAACGTATAGACAGTTTCTTGAGCATCTATAAGTACGGGTCAGGGTTCCCTTGAGGCAGTCAGGCTCCTGGTAGCCGTGGACACACAGGTTTGGAGGCAGCATGAGTGGTCCTTAATGTGCTGACCTTCATTTTGTCTCCACACTCAGCCTTCTCAGTGATCGCCCCATCATTAGCCCCCCAAATGGCAGTATCTAGAAACCAAACGCATGTACCACCTCCCTCATCCATGCTCGCAGGCCCAGGTGCACGTGTGTACAGTGTCCCAGGATGTGCTCCTGGCTAGAATTCCTCCACCTTGTGGACTTCTCTTGACCCCTTAGATGCCCTGGTATAAGAATCCCCGCATCTCTTGATGCCCTGACCAAAGGAGTTGCTTTGTGATCACCTACTACTATATAAGTAATTATGTTCCACGGATGTTACACTTCTTTTTTTTTTTTTTTTTTTGAGTTGGAGTCTCACTCTGTCACCCAGCCTGGAGTGCAGTGGCCACTCCCAGCCACCGCAGCCTCGACCTGCTGAGGTCCGCGATCCTTCCGCCTCAGCCTTCCAAGTAGCTGGAACTACAGGTGCGCGCTAACACGCCCGGCTCATTTTTTGATTTATTGTAGAGTTGAGGTCTCGCCAAGTTGTCCAGGTGGGTCTTGAACCCACGGGCTCAGGCAATCCACTCATCTCAGCCTCCCAAGGCACGGGATTACAGGCTGAGCCACCGAGCCCGGCTAGATGTTACACTTCTTATGCTGTCCTGTTGAGGCTTGTCTTAATCTATATCGGCTGCTGTAACAAAATGCCATAAGCTGGGCAGCTTATACAGAACGGAAGTTTGTTTCTCACAGTTCTGGAGAAGTCTAAGATCAAAGCACCAGCAGATTCAGCATCTGGAGAGAGCCCACTTTCTGACTCACAGATGGCACCTTCTTGCTGTGTCTTCACTTGGCAGAAGGGGCAAGACACTCTCTGGGGCCTCTTTTATAAGGGCACTAATCCCATTCATGAAGGCTCGGCCCTCATGACCTATTTCTCTTCCAAAGTCCCCCCACTTCCTAATACCGTCACCGTGGGGATCAGGTTCCAGTATATACATTTCAGGAAGACACAGATATTCAAGCAGTAGAAAGGCCTAAGAAAGGTCTTATTCCTGGACTTAGTGGCTGCAGGGGGAGGCATCTCCCCAAGAGAGTGGTCACCTACAACGTCCATCACATGTGGAAGGACCAGGCCTTTATACAAGAAATGAGAACCTACAGTTCGCACCCACAGGAGACGTCCCCCTCCTCCTGGACCCAGCCTTCTCAGGGCCCAACCTTGAAGGGGCCAGGTGGATGCGTTGTGGGAGCACACATCAGAATGCAGCCACTGTCAGGAGGAAGGCCAAAATTATCCATTTTGTTCAAGCCCTGGAGTGCGAGCCACGTCTCATAACCAGAGCATGGTGCTCTATGTTAGGCGCTTTCCTCACTTGTCTGATTACCTGAGACTTCAGTAAATTCTGTTTAAGTATTAGTTCCAGCCTCACCTCGGGGTGGCTATGGGTTTTAAAAGCAAATCGAATCTGGGTGTTAAAGGGGGAGCAGTGCCCCCATGAGGCCATTTCAGTGATGGCAGCAACAACTCTGAGATTCCCCAAGGGGAAGAGAGGGCCATGCTATCCTTCTATGGAGATTCACCCTCTTGTGTCAGGCCTAAAGATTAGGCGTTATCGTTCTACGGGAGAAGGCCATCTTGCTTACGGTATGTCCTCCACAGTTTCTAGATTTTTCTGCAAATAAGCATTCTTGCACAGCCGGTGTGAGGTGACGGCATGTAGATCAGGCACAGGCTGGAGTCTGTGTGACCTTAGGCAAGCCACTTCATCTCTTCGTACTTTTGTTTTCTCATCTATAAAGTATGTGTAATAGAGCCGGGCTCGGTGGCTCAGCCTGTAATCCCGCACCTTTGGGAGGCTGAGGTGAGTGGATTGCCTGAGCCTGCGGGTTCGAGACCCGCCTGGGCAGCTTGGCGAGACCTCATCTCTACAATAAATCAAAAACTCAGCTGGGCGTGGTAGCGCGTGCCTGAAATTCCGGCTACTCAGAAGGCTGAGGCGGAAGGATCGCCGGAGCCCGGCAGGTCGAGGCTGCGGTGGCCGGGAGTGGCCACTGCATTCCAGTCTGGGTGACAGAGTGAGACTCCAACTCAAGAAAAAAAAAATGTGTAATAGGACCTCTCTAAAAAGATGCAGTATAAGGATTAACTAATATAAAAATGCTTAGCACAGTGCCAGGCTCACAGTATATGCTAAGTACAAGTTTCCTATTATTACTGTAGTATCTTGCCTAACTTGTTTTTTGTTTTGTCTTGTTTTATGAATGGGAGTCTCACTCTTTCACCCAGGCAGGAGTGCAGTGGCACGCTCACGGCCATGGCAGTCTCGACCTGCTGGGCTCCAGCCATCCTTCCGCCTCAGTCTTCCAAGCAGCTGGAACTACAGGCTCATGCCACCACGCCTGGCTGATTTTTTGATTTATTGTAGAGATGAGGTCTCGCCAAGTTGCCCAGGCGGGTCTCAAAGCCGTGGGCTCAGGCAATCCTCTCACCTCGGCCTCCCAAAGTGCTGGGATTATAGGTGCAAGCCACCGCACTCAGGCTCTAGGTTGTTTTTTATCAGCCTGTTTAATGGGAAGAAACTACCTTCTCTCCAAGATCTTCTGATTTCCTGGGAAATTGGTAAACTATAGCAACAGTATGGACATCAGTCCCTATGGTCTTAGTACTAGACTAGGCACTGCGGAAATTTCAAAAGAGTCCTAAAACATAGTGCTCTAAGGATCTACCACAGTAATGAAAAAGCAGACAAAAAAAACAAAACAGTCCTTGATCACTGGGTGCTTACACACAACTGGGGAATGTGGGCATGTGGGACTAAATCTTGGTGTCACTGCTTAATAACCTTGATGACCATGGGCAAGTTTTGTGGGTTTTTTTTAACTTCTCTAGTCCTGTTTCCTCTTTTGCAAAAATGGGAACTATAGCTGTAACTACCTTGTAGGGTTTATATGAAGATTACATGTGTTAATATAAGGAAAGTGCTTACAACAGCATGGGCTTATGGTGGCTGCCAGTCGTTTCTGTATCGCCATGAGACAGTATATGTAAGAGGAAGCACCCACAGGACTGGGATGTCAGGGACAGAGCAGAAGGAGAGAGGTCCCAGCAGGACAGGCTACAGTGGGCTGGAGATCTGGAGAGCCTTCGTGGAGGAGGTAGGACTTAGCAGGTCTTGCATGTTTGTTTTAAAGATGTAGGGTACAATTCAGGATTAGGTATATAAGTGGTCATAATGCAAGTAAAGTTTGGGCCCCCCTTTGGTCCCCACGTCACCAGATTTGCGATCAGGGACCCTTACTGATGTTTTGTGCCCCGCCACCCCTTCCTGTCCCCTGGCAATTTCTCACTTCTGCCAATCAATTCCTTTTTTAGAGTACCATGATAAATGTTCAGGGTCTGCTTATGAGTGAGAACATGTGGTACTCAATTCTTTGTTCCTGTGATAGATCACTGAGTATGATAGATCAAAATTCTTTCCAATTGCTGCAGATACCATAATTTTGTCCTTCTTCATGACCACATAATATTCCATCGTGCATATGTATCACATTTTTCTTTATCCAGTCCAGTTCCGATGGGCAGTACAACCATGATTCCATGGTTTTGTTATTGTGAATGGTACTGCAATAAACCTGCGTGCACAGGTGTCTTTTTTGTAGATTAATTTGAGTTCTTCCAGGTATATTCCCAGAAGGGGGATTGCTGGGTCATATATAGAAGGCCAATTTCTAGCTCTTCTAGGAATCGCCACACTGGTTTCCATAGGAGTTGAACTAGTTTGCATTCCCACCGACAGTGTAGAAGCGTTCCCTTTCCTGCGCATCCTCACCAGCATCTGTTGTTTTTAGCTTTTTTAACGATGGCCATTCTTACTGGAGCTACGTGGTATCTCATTGTGGTTTTGATTTGCATTTCTCTGATGATTAGTGAGGCTGAGCGTTTTTTTCATGTGTCTGTTGGCTGCTCATATGTCTTCTTTTGAGAAGTATCTACTCATGTCTTTTACCCACTTTTTAATGGGGCTGTTTGTTTTTTTCCTTTGGCACTTTGAGTTCCTTGTGGATACTGGTTGTGAGGCCTATGTCAGATATACAGTTGGCATATTTTTTTCCCCATTCTGTGGGCTGTCTCTCTGCTTTCTTGATGGTTTCTTCTGCTTTGCAGAAGCTTTTCAGTTTGATGAAGTCCTACTTGTCTATCTTCTCTCTTATGGCATGGATATCTGGTGTCTTGATTAGAAATTGGTTGCCTTTTCCAATTTCTATAAGGGTATCTCCTGCGTTTTCCAGGATTCTTATAGTTTGAGGTTGTGGATCCTTTTTTTGATTTACAAAAGAGATAGGGTACGGCAGATAACTCCCTCCCAAAATATTATTTTATTGAATTCTGCGAAATTCTGGTCTATATCATGACAGCTAAGTTTATGCAGTTGTACAGCTAGGCCCAAAAAAGAAAAGAAAAGATTTGTAGCTGTAGGATCCTATTTTGACAGCAGGTGGCTCCCTTACAAAATGTTAAAAATTGGTATAGGGAGTCATTTAAGCCTGTGAGTAGTTGTCACATATTGTGTATCACTGAGGCTAAATTTGGAAGCAATTCTCCACATTGATTTCTGTATGAAAGATGACATTAATGCAGCAGAAGGACATTTCTTCCCTCTTAGAAGCGATGCTTACCTCTTGAGGATGACAACCTGATTATTGTTCTTTCTGGCAATGAAAATCCGAACTCTGGCAGTACATGCTCCCTCTAATTCTCTCACAAAGATTGCCACTCAGGCTGAGCACAGAGGCTCACATCTATAATCCCAGCACTTTGGGAGGCCAAGGTGAGAGGACTGCTTGAGCCCAGGAGATCGAGACCAGCCTGGGCAATAGAGTGAGACCTAGTCTCTACAAAAATCAAAAAATAAGCTGGGCATGGTGGCATGGTCCTGTAGTCCCTGTTACTCAGAAGGCTGCGGCAGAAGGATCACCTGAGCCCAGGAGGTTGAGGTTTCAGTGAACCCTGATTGTGCCACTGCATTCCACCTGGGCTACAGAGTGAGCCTGTGACTCAAAAAATAAATAAATATATCGCCTTTTAGTGTTAACAGACCTCACCCACACACGCTATAGACATCACAAATTTGAAATTTTCACTACCCAAAACTGGGGCACAACTTTAGTAACAACTCTGATAACCCACCAGAAACCTTTCATTTCATCATTCCTTAATATTTAGACTCCACAGACCTCAGCTTCCACTCACCCATTATCAGAAGTGAGCAGTGTGAGACACTATCCAGTGGATCTGCTGAAATCCCACAACTGGTCAACACAGCTCCAACCCGACCAGCTTGGCTCCTTTGTCCCATCCCATTTCTCCATGTCAACCTGAGCTTTGCTGGAATCCTCCGTTTCGGCATACTGGGCGAGGAAGTACTTCGAGCTTCTCTGGTTCAACTCCTCCCTTTACGGTTTTATACAATGAGGAAACCAGAAATCTCACCTGGTCTATCAATTCCACGTTTGCCTCTGTAGGCCAGTCTTGCTTTCCCTTCTCTGAGACCACCCTACGAATTGCCTGGCACATTTCCTTGGCCTTGGTCAGGTGTGCTCTACCGGAGAGGCTGAGACCAGCATCCTACTTCAGGAGGCTGTAGGCTGGAGACTTGTCTAGAAATTCAGACAGCACACCACTCTTTCGGCTTAGATTGTACGTCGTGGGAGAAGCAGGTTGTCTAAAGTTCCTGTCCCCAAGCCACCCCCTGGCGTCACTGCCGCGCTATGCTCCTTGACCCTCCTACCCAGCAGGATGATTGTGAAGTTTGTTTCCATGAGAAGACGGAGGCTGCGGGCTGAGGAACGAGTTTCTCCCCGCCTCACTACACCTTGTTTTTACCCTCTCTGTCCTTTTTCCCCTAATTTTTGAACATGTTTTATTTTACTGTAGCGATGGGACCTCGCTGTGTTGCCCGCCCTGATCTTGAATTCCTGGCTTCAGACGACCCTCCCTCCTCAGGCTTCCACAGTGCTGGGGTGATAGGGGTGAGCCACTTTGCCTGGCCACCTCTCGATCGTCTTCATTGTTCTTAACCTTTCTTAAACCATAAAACCCTTTGAGAATCTGTTGAAATTATGATCTCTCTCTGCAGGAAAAAAAAAATACCCATATAGACAATAGTTAGAATACTGTGTCAGGTCCACATCTGTTTGAAAACTTCTATCTTTGAGAAAAAGACACTTTTTCCTTGAACAAACAAAAGCAGCAATCATTAACCAGCCTACCTGCTGGATCACATTCTTTCTCTCTTTTTTAGAATTTTTGTTTGCAACAACTTCTTGTGTTTCTTGAGTTCCAACCTTGTCTCTAGTTCTCCCCTAAGAGTTTTCCATAGATGAAATTATCTGAACTCCAAAAGAGCCACGTGATTGAAGGTCTGTTATACAGATAAGCAAAGCAAGCCTCATGAAGTGCGCGGAATCATTCAAGAGCACACAGCCAGTAAGGCTGTTGATGTCCAAAGTGTAGGTGCTTAGTTACTTCACTCTACTTATACAAGGGGGGGGCCACCCAATAAAACAGAATTTATTTATGAAAACACTGTGTATTTATTCTCACATGTTTAAACTTCAGTCACCTTCAAAGCACTCTCGTTTGATGCACTATGCCTTTTCCACTGCCCAAAATAGTTTTGAACATGTCAATTTTGATGCCTTTTAGTGCTTCTGCTGTCTTTCCTCTCACCTCCTCCACATCATCAAAACGTTTCCCTTTGGGGACTTTTTTCATCTGGAGAACAAAGAAAAAGTCACCTGGGGCAAGACTGGGTGAATAGGGAGGGTGGGGCACAGGGGGCATGCCATTTTTGGGGTCAAAAACTGCTCAACACTCAGTGAGGTGTGGGCAGGTGCATTCATAAATCACCCATCATAAAATGGGCAAACGTATTGAAAGAATCCCAGACACAAGTTCAGTGAAACCAAACGCAGCCTCTCACAGCAAGGCTAGCTGGTACACTGATGCTAGTGGGTTCCTTGAACACTTACCTAGCAGGGGTAACCCTGTCCTCCAAAAGATAACTCCAAGTTTTCTTGGATTCCCCCCTTGTACATGTCTTTTTTGTTTGTTTGTTTGTTTGTTTGATTTCATTTTATTTTAGAGTTGTGAGGTACTTTCACATGCCTTTTATACCATATTTAACTTGTTAGAGTTAAATTAGCATATGTTATTTGAAAAAGTCTTAATTTCGTAGGACTGCTGTAACAAATTAACATCAACCAGGTAATTTAAAGCAGTAGAAATATATTTTCTCACAGCTCTGGAGGTCAGACATCTGAAGTGAAGTTATTAGCAGGGCCATCCTCCCTCTGGAAACTCTAAGAAAAGTCTGTTTCTTGCCTTTTCTTTTTTCAACTGTTGGCATTCCCTGGCTCATAGCCATATCTTTCTCTCTGCTCTCCCTGTGCTTGTGCTGTCTCCCTTTAACATTTCCTTCTTCCCTGTGCTTGTGTTATCTCCCTTTCCCTCTCTTGTAAGGACACTGATAATGGCATTTAGGGCTCACTCATATAATCCAGGACAATCACCTCACCTCAAAATCCTTAATTTAACTTTGGTCACATCTGCGAAAACGCTCTCTTTAAATAAGGTAACACAGGTTCCAGAGATAAGGACTTGATATACTAGGTGGCCATTATTCAACCTACTTCAAGTCTTTCTTTGTTAAAAGAGAGAGAGAGAGAGAGAGAGAGAGAGAGAGAGAGAGAGAGAGAGAGAGAGAGAGCCAGGACTGGATTATAACATATATAGATAGTATTTAACTGGGTGAATGACAACACCTCAAAAATACTGATAATAGATTAACATCAACCTTGAGAGAAGTTTTCAGAGCAGTTTCTAAACTGTGGCTACACACTAGAATTACCTGGAAAAATACTAATCCCTGGGATCTGTACCAAACAAATTGATTCAGAATCTTTAGGAGAGCAGTTTGAGCATCAGTATATTCCCAGTTGTCCCCAGATTAATAAAAGTCAGGTGAGACATCTGCACAGAAGACTACGAGAAAAAACATTGAGAGAAATTAAAGAACTAAGTATTGAAAAGATATAGCATGTTCATGGATTGGAAGACATGACAGTATGAAGACATATTAGTACGTTAGTAATTAATACAGTATGGCATTGATACAAAGGATAAGCTAAAAGAACAGAATAAAGCATCCAAACAGACCAAGACACCACACATATACACACCTGATTTATGACGAAGGAGATACTGTAATGTGATGAGAAAAGAATACTCTTTTGAATAAATGATGATGAACCCACTGGATATTCATGTGAAAAAATAAATATTGCCTTTTCCTTCACACCAAACACCAAAATAAATTATCAGTGTATTTTCGTTCTAAATGTGAAAGGAAAATAATAAAGTTTCTAGAAGGCAACTTAGAACATCTGCATGACCTTGGGGTAGGCAAAAGTTTCTTAAACAGGACACACAATATGCCAACCAAAAAGTAAAAAGCTGATATATTAGACAACATTAAATTTAAATGTTTTGTAAGGATTAGATTTCTCAGCCCATATTCTATTCTTGCTTTTGCAAATCCCTCTCTCAGCACTGCCTCCTCTATTTCTTCCAGATTCTGTTCTCACTGGAAGTTTCCTAACTTTTATCCAAACAAGTTTCTTCCCACAATTTGTTCTTCATATCCTTCTTGTCTTGGGAATTTCTTTGATGTTAAAAAGTTTCAATGTGCTCTATTTTCTGGTTTTTGAGCCAAAGGACCTTATTTTTATCACACTAGAAGCTTGTGATAAGTTGCTGAATATCCATGCAATGAAATACAGTCACGTGTCACTTAACAGTGGGAATGCATTCTGAGAAATGTGTCATTAGGTAGTTTTGTCATTGTGTAAACATCATAGAGGGTACTTACACAAACCGAAATGGTCTAGCCTACTACCCTAAACTAGGCTATGTGGTATGGCCTATTTCTCCTAGGCTACAAACCTGTACAGCATGTGACTCTACTGAAAACTGCAGGGAATTGTAACACGATGGCAAGTATTTGTGTATCTAACCATAGAAAAGAAATGTTTCTGGCTCATTGTCCATCATTGACCGAGATGCTATTATGCTGTGCATGTCTGTACTAATCAGAAATAAAATAGAAATTGATTATTGATACACAAAACAACATGGATGATGGAAGTGCAAACTAATCCAACCTCTATGGAAAACAGTGTGGTAATATCTAAAGGAGCTAGAAATTGACTTTCCATTTGACCCGGGAGTCCTCCTTTGGGAATCTACCCAGAGGAACACAATCATTCTACAAAAAAAGACATCTGCACATGCATGTTTATTGCTGCACTATCCACAGTAGCAAATATAAGGAAACAACCTACCGCCCATCGAAAATAGGCTGAATAAAGAAAATGTGGTACATATACACGATGGAATATTATGCATAAAGAAAGACAAAATCATGGACTTCACAGCAAATCAGATGAAGCTAGAGGCAATCATACTTAGTGATCTATCACAGAAACAAGGAACCAAATACCACATGTTCTCACCCGTAAGTAAGAGCTGAACGTTTATCACAACAGCACAAGGGAGGGATCACCAGTCACAGTACACTGCCGGGGGAGGGAAGGGGGAGCACATAACAGCACAAAGGGTACCTGGTCCCAAACCAGGGAAAGTGAAGACTAGTTGGAGGCCCAAAGTTCCCTTGAACGTAGATCACTTATGTGCCTAATCCTACTTGTACCCTACATATTTATAATAAAATAAGTTTTTTAAAAAGGGATGGAACTCAAAGTAATTATGCTGTCTGAAAGAAGCTAGGCAAACAAGAGAATACATTTTGTGATTCTATTTGTTTAAAATTCTAGAAAATGAAAGCTAATCGATTGAGACAGAAAGTCAATGAGGGGTTGTAGGCTGTGGAAGCAGGAGGAAGGAGTGGAAGGGAGGGATTAAACTGGGACAGGAGAAAACATTGCAGAGACTGATGACATATTCATTGCCTTGATTGTAATGATGATTTCGTGGGAATACACATATGTTGATATTTATCAAATTGTACCCTTTACACATTTGCAATTTGTTCTATGTCAATTGTACCTCAGAAAAGCTGCTTCAAAAATTTTGATTTAATAGAAGATAACATATTACATTAAGTGCTAAAACAGGGGCTCACACCTATAATCCCAGCACTTTGGGAGGCTCAGTTGAGAGGATTGCCTGAGTCCAAAGGTTCGAGACCAGCCTGGGCAACTTGGTGGGACCTCACCTCTACAATAAATCAAAAAATTAGCCGGTGTGTTGGCACACGCCTATAATCCCAGCTACTTGGAAGGCTGAGGTGGAAGGATCGTCTGAACTCAGCAGGTTGAGGTTGCAGTGGCTGTGAGCATGCCACGGCACTCCAGCCTGGGTGACAGAGTGAGAATCTGACAAAAAAAAAAAAAGATAAAATTTTTTTTTCATATTCAATGAATATTACTGAACTGTTTAATTTTCTAAATTGCAGTTATAAGATAAAAGGAAGATAGAGTTGGATGATAGTATATTTTGATTAATCAAATAATATGTTGCTATTAAATTGATATATTAGAAAAGAATAGGTGGAAAATTGAGATCTTTTTATATTGTACCAATAAAAGACATTTAGAAATAAATGTCTAGTATAGTGTTTTCATTTGGGCTTCTATAACTGCTAATCAGCTCCTTTAAACACACTTGACTAAATTGTAGATCATAAAAATTAGTCTGCAGCATTTTTGTATTGG
Organism: Cephalopachus bancanus; assembly: GCA_027257055.1. Classification (NCBI taxonomy): domain Eukaryota; kingdom Metazoa; phylum Chordata; class Mammalia; order Primates; family Tarsiidae; genus Cephalopachus; species Cephalopachus bancanus. The sequence goes on from JAPVLO010000140.1 coordinate 5,076,068, forward strand.
TAAAAAATTTTATAAGTATCACTAAACTTTGCTTATATTATTGGTATTTCAAGTCATTATTATTACCAAGTTGCCACTGTTTTAATACTAAGTTGCCTATTAGGTTAACATACCTAATACACACTAGTATCATTGTTCATCAAAATTAAAGATCAAATTTGTATACAATATTGAGAAATGAGGAATTGCTAGCTGGACATGGTATTTCTTTAATATTAATCACTTTTGCCAAGTGTGTTCCCACCTGAACTAGAATAACCTGGAATGCGTGTTAAAATGAAAATTCCCATGTAGCAAATAGCAGGGGACTTCCCCAGAAAAAATTGGCATTTATTTTCAGCAAACCCAAACTTAAAGGAATAATGTAAGCATTTATTTTAAACTAATGGAGTTTATTAGTATTACTAGTACTACTATTCAACATTGAAATAGAAGTTCTAGTCAGAGCAGTAAGAGAGGGAAAAGACATGAAAAGTAAAGGTAAGGACTAGAACTACCTGACTTCAAGACTCACCAAAGCTACGAGACAGTGTGGAATTGGCCACAGAATAGACAAGCAGATAAATGGAACAGAATAGAGAGTCCAGAAATAGATCCACACGGATATAGTCAGTTACCTTTGACAAAAGAGAAAAGGCAATTCAAGAGAAAAGGGAAAATTTTGTTTCAAAAAATGGTGCTGGAAGAAGAGGATATCCAGAAGCAAATAAAGAAAAAAATATTAGACACAAACCCTATACCCTTCACAAAAATTAACTTGAAATTATCATAGACCTCAATGTAAAACACAGAAGTATAAAACCTCTAAGAGATAACAGAAAAAAACCTAGGTGACCTTGGGTTTGTGATGACTTTTTATAGAACATTAAAAGCATGATCCATGAAAGAAAAAATGAACAGGCTGGGTGTTATGAAAATTAAAATGAAAAGACAAGCTCTGAGAATGAAAAGACAAGCCACGAACTTGGAGAAAATGTTTGCAAAACATATGTGTGATAAAGGTCTGTTATCCAAAATATGCAAAGAACTCTTAAAATGCAACAGTAGGAAGCATACGACCCAATTGTTTGAGACTTTAATTTCTTTTTTTATTTTTTAAGTTGTTTTAAAAAATTTTTTATTTTAAAGATGTGAGGTACAATTCAGGATTAGGTATACAAATGTTCATAATGCAGGTACCCTTGTTGATGAGGTGTATCCCTCCCTAACAGACAGCCTCCTTCAACTGCCAATCCCCCCCACCCCCAGTTCCCCACTACTGTCAATCCCCTTCTTGTAGTATCATGACAATTGTTGAAGGTCCTCTTGAGAGTGAGAACATATGGTACTCTGTGCTTCGTTTCTGTGATAGATCACTGAGTATGATAAACTCTAAATCCACCCAAATTGCTGCAAAGTCCATATGTTTGTCCTTCTTTTTGGTTGCATAATATTCCACTGTGTATATGTACCACTTTTTTTATCCAGTCCACCTTCAATGGGCAGCACTGTTGGTTCCATGTTTTTGCTACTGTGAATTGAGCTGCAACAAACATGCGTGTGCAAGTATCTTTTGTATAGAATGATTTGAGTTCCCCTGGGTATATTCCCAATAGGGGAATTGCTGGGTCATAAGGGAAGGTCAATTTCTAGTTCTTTCAGAAATCGCCACAGTCTTCCAAAGAGGTTACGCTAGTTTGCATCTGCACCAGCAGTGTAGAAGTATTTCTTTTTCTCTGCATCCTCGCCAGCATCTGTTGTTTGTTTTCTTAATGATGGCCATTCTTACTGGGGTTAGGTGGTATCTCAATGTGGTTTTGATTTGCATTTCTCTGATGATGAGTGAGGCTGAGCACTTTTTCATGTGCCTTTTGACTGCCTGTATATCTTCTTTTGAGAAGTGTCTGTTCATGTCTTTTGCCCACTTTGTAATGGGGTTGTTTGTTTTTTTCCTTTTGGTGCATTTGAGTTCCTTGTGGATCCTAGATGTTAGGCCTTTGTCAGATATGCAGCTGGCAAATATTTTTTTCCCATTCTGTGGGCTGTCTCCCTGCTCTCTTGATGGTTTCTTTTGCTTTGCAGAAGCTCATTAGTTTGATGAGGTCCCACTTGTCTATCTTATTTTTTATGGTATGGGCACTTAGGGTTTTGATCAGGAATTGGTTGCCAGTTCTAATTTCTGTAAGGGTGTCTCCTGCATTTTCTAAGATTCTTACAGTTTGAGGTTTTACATTTAGGTCTTCGATTCATTTAGAGTTCATTTTTGTGTATGGTGATAGGCAGGGGTCCTGTTTCAATCTTCTGCATGTGGTCAGCCAGTTTTCCCAGCACCATTTTCTGAATAGGTTCTCCTCTCCCCAGTGGTTGTTATTGGAGGCTTTGTCAAAGATGAGTTGGTTGAGGAATTGAGGCTTTGCTTCCGGAATCTCTATCCTGCTCCATTGGTCTATGTGCCTGTTCTTATACCAATACCAGCCTGTTTTGATTATTGTAGCTTTATAGTAAAGTTTGAAGCCTGGAAGTGTGCTACTTCCTGCTTTGTTTCTTTTGCTAAGGATTGTTTTGGCTATTTGTGATCATTTATGCTTCCACATGATTTTCTGTATTGTCATTTCCAGGTCTGAGAAGAATGATGTTGGTAATTTAATGGGTATTGCGTTGAATCTGTAGATTGCCTTTGGTAGAATAGACATCTTAACAATGTTGATTCTTCCTATCATGAGCATGGAATGTTTTTCCATTTGTTTGTGTCTTCTTGGATTTCTTTGAGCAGTGTTTTGTAGTTCTCATTGTAAAGGTCTTTCACTTCTCTGGTTAGGAAGATGCCAAGGTATTTCATTTTTTTGTGGCTATTGTGAATGGGTTTGTGCTTTTTATTTGGTTCTCTGCCTGCTTGTTGTTGGTGTATAGGAATGCAACTGTCTTTTCACATTTGTTTTGTACCCTGAGATTTTGCCAAAGTCCTTTATCAGCACAAGCATGTTTTTGACAGATTCTTTTGGATTTTCAAAGTATAGGATCATATCCTCAGCAAAGAGGGATAACTTGACTTACCCTTTTCCTAATTACAACCCAACTTTTTAAATGAGCAAAAAATTTTAACAGACATGCACTAAAGAAGATATATAGATGGTAAGTAAGCATATGAAAAGATGCTCAACATATATCATCAGGGAATTGAAAATTAAAATAGAACCTGCCACGACACACCCATTAAGATGACCAAAAGTAACATACTGAGAACACCAAGCACTGACATGGATGTGGGGCAACTGGAACTCTTTTTTTTTTTTTAATTGGAATCTCACTCTGTCATGAGGCTGGAGTGAGTTGAAGCCGATCACAGAGGGCCTTGGATGCCTTGCCAAGAGGTCTGGATTGACCCCAGGGCCATTGAGAAGCTTTTGCAAGGAGTTAAGCACGGAAATGACACGATCAGATTTATATTTTTGAAAGATCGCTTTAGTATAGGCAAGGACTTAAAGGACTACAAAACAGGAGACAGGGAACTGCAGGAATCTAGACTGGAAAAGATGATAGTTGCTTTAATGGACACAGAAACGTGGGAGTGGAGGAAATGAATTGGTTCGGGAGACGTTAATGAAGACTTGGCCATTAGTCAAGGGTTGGGGGAGATGGTGTGGGAGTGAGTGGCCCAAAGACAGGGAGAAATTCACCCGTAACATTTTTTGCATATTCGCAATAAACAAGTAGGGCGGATCAGAGCCCATCCTTGGAGGCTGCCAGTGCACTGCTGATATGTTGTCTCTCACTCACCAGATTTGAGAATCACTGCCGCAGATCCTGCAGCAGCAAGTTTCCAGGCATTGAATCCTGTCTTCCTGATTAGAACCATGTGTATGCTTGTGAAATTGTACCTGGTTTGTGATTCTAAGAAAAAAGGACCACTATTGTCCCCATTTTGTATAGACTTGGATGTGATTGTAATAGAATTTGCTGATTCATTTTTTCCCCCATTTTGTGCTCTTATAATTTTGATTTTTGTAGTACACAAAAGGGCTATGTTTGTGTATCTTCCTTAAATGCCCAAATATCCCAATGTAGCCTGTGAAAATTTGATGCTAAGGTCCACTTGTTTTTCCACTTACTGATTCCTGTAATGGAGAAAGTGATGAACAATTAGGAATTAATGCTTCTGTTCATCATTCATCTTACTTTTAAAGATTCTTATTAATCACAAAGAAAAGTAAAGTTTAAAGGGTCAGGCAAGTGAATTTAAGAAACCATGGTGTTTTTGTGTCAGGAAACTCAACTATCTGCTTTTTTCTGCCTCTTCATGCCTGTGCACAGGTAAGTAAGAAATAGTCAGCGGAGCATGGTGGCTCACGCCTGTAATCCCAGCTCTGTGGGAGGCTGAAGGGGGAGAATTGCTTGAGCCCAGGAGTTTGAGACCAGCCTGGGCAAAACAGTAAGAACCCATCTAAAAAAAAAAAAAAAAAAGGAAGGGAGGAAGGGAGGGAGGGAGGAAGAGAGGGAGAATCTTGTGATCCTCCTTACTAAAAAGATGTGGGAAAGTAGACCAAAACAGCTCAAGCTTATTCTAGGAGAAACTGAAATTAAGGTGGCACACTGTTTTGCTCACTCCACAATTTCTTTCTCGTCACTGTCCTGAAAACTCAGTTTCCTTCTCCATTATTAAGACTTTTTGTGGGAAAGAAAAGTTAAACTGGAAAAAATAGATTGCCAGCTAATTCCAGGACTCTTGGACTTTCACAGTTTTAAAATTGATGTACTACATCATACAGTACATTTTAACATGGGCTGTTAAAAAAGAGTGGAGACACTGTGTAGCACGTAAAGAATAACGAAGAACGAAAATAAGACAGTAAATAGCACAGTCTTTTTTTTTTAACTTTTGAGATTTTTAAAATTTTTAATTTTAACTATGTGGGATACAATTCAGGGTTAGGTATACAAATGTTCATTATGCAGGTGCCCTTGTTGATAAGGTGTGCCCCCCCTCCCCTGGCAGTTTCCCACTACCGCCGATCCCTTTCTTACAGTATTACAATAGTTATTCAAGGTCCACTTATGAGTGAGAACATGTGATACTCGGTTCTTTGTTTCTGTGATAGATCACTGAGTATTATGACTCTAAGTCCATCCAAGTTGCTGTGAAGTTCATAATTTCGTCCTTCTTTATGGCTGCATAATATTCCATCGTGTATATGTACCACATTTTTTTTTTATCCAGTCCTCTTCCGATGGGCAGCATGGTTGGTTCCGTGTTTTTGCTTTTGAGAATAATGCTGCAATAAACATGCATGTGCAGGTATCTTTTTCATAGAGTGATTTGAGTTCCTCCGGGTATATTCCCAGTAGGGGGATTGCGGGGTTGTATGGGAGGACGATTTTTAGATCTTTTAGGAATCGCCACACTGTTTTCCACAGAGGTTAGACTAGTTAACACTCTCACCAACAGTGTAGGAGTGTTCCTTTTTTGCAGCATCCTCTCCAGCATCTGCTGTTTTTTGAGTTGCTTATGATGGCCATCCTGACTGGAGTTAGGTGGTATCTCACTGTGGTTTTAATTTGCATTTCTTTGATGACTAGTGAGGCTGAGCATTTTTTCATGTATCTGTTGGCTGCTCGTATGTCTTCTTTTGAGAAGTGTCTCTTCATATTTTTTGCCCAATTTGTAATGGGCCTTTTGTTTTTTTTCCTTTTGGTACATTTGAGTTCCTTGTAGATCCTAGATGTTAGGCCTTTGTTGGGCACACAGTTGGCAAATATTGTTTCCCAGTCTGTGAGCTGCCTCCCCATTCTTTTAGTGGTTTCCTTGGCTTTGCAGAAGCTTGTCAGTTTGATGAGGTCCTACTTGTCTATCTTAACTCTTATGACATGGGCACTTGGGGTTTTGATCAGGAATTGGTTGCCAGTTCCTATTTCCATAAGGGTGTCTCCCACATTTTCTAAGGTTCTTATAGTTTGAGGGTTTTCTTTCTTTCTTCCTTTCTTTTGAATTGGAGTCTCACTCTGTCGCCCAGCCTGGAGTGCAGCAGCCGCTCCCGGCCACCGCAGCCTCGACCTGCTGGGTTCCGGCTATTCTTCCGCCTCAGCCTTCCAAGTAGCCGGAATTACAGGCATGCGCTACCACGCCCCGCTGATTTTTAAATTTTTATTGTAGAGATGAAGTCTCGCTGCCCAGGCGGGTCTCGAACCTGAACCCGCGGGCTCAGGCAATCCACTCACCTCAGCTTCCCAAAGGCGAGGGATTACAGGCTTTTCATTGAGGTCTCTGATTCATTTAGAGCTAATTTTTGTGTATGGTGATAAGTAGGGTACTTTTTCAATCTTCTGCATGTGGTCAGTCAGTTTTCCCAGCACCATTTACTGAATAGGTTCTCCTCTCCCCAGTGGTTGGTAGTGGAGGCTCTGTCAAAGATGAGTTGGTTGGGGAATTGAGGTTTTGCTTCTGGAATCTCTATCCTGT